>CM034147.1:5542363-8134863 GCA_019776745.2 Taxus chinensis
AATATACATTTGTAAAAACAACATGCACATTAATCAACCCAAAAAACAACTACATAAACTTAATACTACAATTCCTAGCTACATCATGCTACACACCCAACCTAATAATAACCCACATTTTGGAAAAAAATAGCCAACCCATCCCTTACGGCGTCAACATTGCACGCTTCATCGTGCGATTGCTAGTATATATCCTAAACCATATAGTTTTAGGATGAGAAGATTTTCTTTTATAAAACTTTTTAAAGTGTGTGGAGTTGAATAAACTTATCTTTTCTAAAATAATTAATTGCCATTTTTATGTAAAAAAGGTAAAAAAAAAAAATTTCCCCCTTTGATTTAGATGAGTGGAATCTCTCACGGGTCCAAAATAGGTGGGAATAATTTGTTTAACCGAATTTGAAAATCTTAAAATAAATGTGGCCACATGTCTTGGGCATATATTATTATTTTTAATTCTAGAGTGTGGAGAACGTTGTCTATAGTAATAAGGTAATGTGAATATTAAAATAAATTCATATTTTTGATATATGGTTATGTAATTTTTATTTTTATTTTTATTTTAACATTTATAAAATGAAAAATATTTATTTGTTTACATATTTAATTTTGAAAGGAGATGTCTCATGAAGTATTAATTATGATATTAAATAATCTATGATTATATGTGATTTGTTTAAAATCTTTGTCAGTTAGTAGATAATGAACTAACATTTCATATCAATATATCTACTAATTAATATAGTCATAATATATATTTTTTTATCTCGTATCCAGGGGAAGCAAAGAATATTTAGGCTTTATAAGCCAAAGAGGTAATAGGCGTTGTTGTGGCTACGACAACGTGTTAGAGCCTTTTGTTGCATGGGGTAGCTCCCCGCTTGGCTCGGTTGTTAATATGATTCAGTAGCTCCAATTTTTTAATATGAACTATTGTTTTTTTCTCTTTTCAAATAATATAAATTAATCGTAAAAGTTATTTATTTTTTGTGAAAATTGGTAAAAATAATATAATCATTTTTTGTTTAAAATGATATATTTTGTACGACATGATGTCTAGATCGTTGTCGTCATTTTGTTAGAAAACTAAAAAAATTCACTTACATTTTAGATTTATTTTTGATATCATATTGACGTATTTGTGTATAGATTGTTCAATTAATAGGACCTCCATTTTTGGCATAAATTGATCGTGTTTGATTACGAGGATTAAAATACGACAAAATTTCTATAAAAAATCTTAATTTAATCCTTGTTTATTAATTGTTTTTAATCTATATTTTACACACAAATGGGGTCTAATCAATTTTCAATTGATAAATCTCAGATGTTGAATGGAAACAACTACAACATTTGGAAGATTTGATTGAAAGCAGAATTCATGGCTCGTAAACTGTGGGTAGTTGTAAATGGAACAGAGAGAGCTCTTACTGGAAGACATGCAACTGCTGATAATGTTGCCACGTCGCCACATATCAACAGAAAGTACAAGAGGCAATGTCCATTATCTTGCGAAATGTACATGATGATTATTTGCTTCATATCGGAAATCTAGAGAGTCCTAGTGAAGCTTGGACATAATTAGAGTCGATACACGAAGGTACACGTTTATCAAAAATTATTAAATTAGTTTTAGAGCTTATGACAACTCCCATGAAGGGAGAAGAAAAAGTGATTAATTATTTAGCAAAAATAAAAAATATTAAGTCACAATTAGATGGATCTGGAAGTAATTTGATTAATGATAAATTGCTCTATTTTATTATCCAATTAAATATTCATGAAAAATTTAGAAATTTCATTTCAATTTTAAATTCAAAGTATCAATCCGAACAAGACATTTCAAATTTTCAAACCCTTAGTAATCTCCTTTTTCAGGAAGAGCGGGTTATGACTAATTTTGATTCAAAATAAAATGCCACATAGGCACTTCTTTCTTAGAAAGAAAAAGGTAAACCTTTTAGGATTAACAAGAATCAAAAATCAACTTTTAAAACTCCTAATAAAAACAAGAAACTAAGAAACTTAAAAGTTAGTTTTGATGGTAAATGTCATAATTGTGAGAAATTTGGACATAAGAAATATGATTGTAAATTTAAAAATAAGTCAAATTTCAAAAATTGGAAATGGAATAAATCATATCAAAATCAAGATAATGATGATGATAATAATCATAGTGCTAATATAATAGCTTTATAAATTATTTCTAAATGAAAAGTATATCGTCTATTTGAATATATTGTTGAAAAAGGAGATGTTTTTTTCCTTTGTTTAACTCAAATGGGGTTGTGAAAAATAAACTAGAAGTAACTACAAATGAAAAACATACACAAAATGACTTATATATGCTTTAAATTTTTGCTTCGTTTTTTTATAGTTTATTCAAAAATGGAACTGTTGTTCGTTTTGTGGCATAAAAAACTGATCATATATGGCATGTCTAAACTTACTTTTTTCTATGAAATGTATTGAAGGGTGCTTATATGTCATTTTTTGAAGCAAACTCCATAAGGGTGATTTACTCATTGTATTTGCACGAGAAACCTAAATCATATAACTACAGTAGGATTTCCTTATTTCATGATACTTGTTGCATTAAATTGTCTTTAAAAGTGGATTGGCGACCTCCTAGGAAGTACCTCGCTTCTTGGATGTAGCATTTTGCTAGGCAATCCACTAACCTATATTATTAATGTTATTTTGTGGTCTTGTTGTGTTTCTTACAGGTCGTTCCTTGTAGCCAAAGGGAAGATTTCTACAATCAGCTTGGATCAAAAGTCAGTAACACACACATTTAACTAACAACCTTCTTTGACTAAAACAAGTATTCCTCCTAAATCTTAACTTTCTTATTTGTTTCGTCTCTATCATAAAAATTCAGGTGAAACATCTTGGTACGCCTGATGGGACCTCATGACACTTTGACCCCTTAACATGATGTATGCTCACTATAAAGTGTGAGCCAGTGAAACATCTCCACACACCTTTACAGTGTCAGACTATTCTTTTATTTATGCTAGCCACCGCAAAACATGAGCCAATGGGAAATCTCCATGCACCTCATTGTTTCAGGCCACTTGATAACCTAAACTGACCAATGTGAAGCATGGGCCAATAGGAAATCTACATGCACCAATGTAGTGTCAGACCTTTGATAACCCCTTCTGACCACTGCGAAAAATGATCCAATGAGAAATCTCCACACTCCTTGCAATGTCATTATGTCATAATTTTCTTTGTTGTCATCATGTCAGAGTGTGAAATGTGAGCCAGTAAAATGGCTCCACATATGCTTCATGTCATATATTTCTTACTTCGTGTTTTCCTTTCATTGGTTATTTTTTCGCATCGTGACTTCTCTCTAAAATTGTTGTCTCCATAGAAATGTTGCCATGTATAGTTCCTTGACCTGCCAGATCAGCCAAACCCGAAGCCTTTATGAAACTCAGATTATTCCATGGACTTGAGGTCCACAAAACTCATATGCCTTAAAGAGTGTCATAATTCTGACACATGTCCACCTCCAGCTTCGGTCTCGATTCTCTTTGACTTCACTGACTTTTTCTACCCCTCTGTGGACATGATAGCTTGTCCAACACATTTAGTTTCATAGACTTGAGGTCTGTAGAATGCTTGGACCGTGAGGAGTGCAAAAATCCTACCACGTGCCCTGATGTTTGATGTTTGGTATTGAAATTGACGGCCAAATGAACATCACACAACCTTTTAAATATAACTTGCTAGTGGATTAGTTAAGCCTCCTGCGGGTTTTTAAATTCCAAAATCCAGTGCTTTGGAGAGGTGGAATTTTTAAAGCAATCCTTGGATGCCTTGGATGGAAAATGGGTCATAAAATAGGTTCTTCATGAAAATTTTGATTGGCTATCCCATTTTATCAATAAACTAAAAAATGGGATAACACAATCCCATCCACACTTTATTGAGTAAAATGGGTAACCTCGAGGCCGTTACAATGGGATCTAAGACCACCTTTTCATATGACCAAATTCACAACGAACCCATTAGTCCTTTAGTTCCAGTTAAGCCATATCCTCCACATTGGGAACTTCCAAATTTATCCTAGTTCAATATCAAGGAGGATCCCCAACAACATCTTCATGCATTTAGGTACACATGCTACTTGATCACCCATGACCAAGACCGCATGCTTCACACATTCCCCATGTCGTTAGTCAGTCCTGCATTGGATTGGTATAACGACATTCCACAAAATTGGTTATTCTCCTTCACCGAACTTGCGCAACTATTTTTAGAACACTTTTCAATCAATATTGCACACAAGATTACTATCACAAACCTTTATTCCATTCGATAGTTTAACGACGAGTCTATCACATATTCCATCACACGATGACATGGTATCATTAACCAACTATCTATTGGCTATAGAAAAATGGCTAAGTGTTGGGACATGAAGATACACGTGTGCATGGTGACAAAGCTAGTGCACATGAGAATGAACAAGATAACAACACGAAAGTGCATAGGAAGAAAAATAATACTTGGCCATGTTCCTAAGGCAGATTAAAAATAGGATAGGAGGATGGAAGTAAAGGATAAAATCATGAAGACTTGGGGGCCACGAAAGGACTATTTTTGGAAAAAATCATGCAGATCGAGCACATACTTGAGAGATAATATTAGGATTAAAGCAAGTGTTAAATATAGAATAATATATTATTATCCATTGTAGAAAATCATGCATGGTGTTTATTTTGAGCACGCCTATTATTAGGAAGGTTCATGGGTAGCGAAGGGAAAGTACCAACCCTTTATATATTAGTTAATTTGCATAGTTTTGGACATCATGTATTAGATCCCATACTATAATAGAGTTATGTTGCTCTTATGTTCTAGTGCGCACTACTCTCTGCCAAATCTAGTTATGTATTCATATTCTGTTATGTAATATTTTGAGTATTAATGGATATTCTTGATCGTGGTGTTTGCATAGAGAATTTGATTTTAGTAATGGTTTGATCTCTTATCTTTCCTTATTACATGTGTTTCTATGTGATGTGTGTAATGATCTACATTTGAGTATATGATCTATTAATGGTTAATATAAACATGCCAGCTAACATCTTACCAAGACTGAACAAACAAGGGAACTGGTAGCTTTGTGTAATTTGGGTGAGCATCCAAGTCCACCTGGATGAAGTGTTGCACTTAGGAAATTAAGTGGAAATAACAATGACTACATTTTGGTTCTTTTTTCTAAACCTATTTTCAATTTTTCTTCCAGGATGTTTCGTGCAGATGGTGTATTAGTTGACTCTAGAGAGCATTGAAAGCTGGGTGGAATATGGACAAGATAAGTTTGTTAAGAGATATAACACTAGACCTGATTTTAATGCACGTAGATGGGTGGAAGATAACCTATATGAAACAATTTATGAAACTTTATTTTGCATCTTTCCAATATAATTGTATGAGTGGTTGTTAACATATGTGCAAGGAATACGTTGGAGTTATAGATCGAATCTTTAGACACATGAAGATTACCAAACGTTATTTAATGCTGATATGGATGGGAATAGATCTTAGATCATTGGTGGGCTGGTGTATTATGTAGCTATATATTAGAGTACACTATTTTCACTTATTTATGTCTTGAAGAAGCTGAGTTTAGATTCCTGCGCGAACCTAGAGGATTTTATTTGTGTGTTATACCCCTGATGATTAAGATCTCGATGATATAGTGGGATTTAGAGTGTCTTATTATGGCTAGCTAAATCCCCACCATGTGCAGGGCAAGAGCAAGTGTGGTGAAGTATCACAAACCTACTGGTAGAAATACAAAGGGAGGAAAGATGACTCAAGTTTAATGAGGCATGAGAGTGGGACATGGCACGTGTACGAGAGTTGGCACAAGCACTAGAGTTTATTAGGATGATGGATTGTGAAGGATTTGAAGATCTTGTGGAAGATGAGGAGCCACAACATCAGGATCTCCCATATTTAGGCAAACGTAGTAGATATTACCCTTCATATTTAGATGAGAGCATGTCATAAGAGATAATGAGGACCATAAACACACATTTGATCCCACCTAGCTACCTCACCTTTGTGCCTGGTGTTTCGAATATGAAAGTAGTTGTTGAGAAACAAGCTAGTGATGGTATATAAGAAGAGACAAGTAGATGTAATTTTGAATTGAATTTAGGAGATCAAGTTAGTAGCGCACCCATGGCAACCCAACAGGCACCATTATTTGGGAGTACGATAGGTGGATTGTTTTTAGGACATGGTTTTAGCGCGTAGACTATTGGAAGCACCTATGTAGGTGTTGAGACCATGAAGAACATTGGGATCACTACTATGGGTGCTATGAACACGCAATCTGTAGGCATCCAATCCATTATTATGTCTGGGACATAAGGGAGCTCATCTTCTGGTCCATTTCCTGTGGCAGGTGGTGTGGGAGGATCAGGATCGGGGGAATTAGGAGGATTAGGTTGTTCAGGTGGTGGAGGTTATGGATCTGGTAGGAAAGGTCCACACTTGCATCAACCACCTCAACAACCTCTACAACCTCATCAGGTACCACCTCAAGTTTATTTTGATATGTCTCTCCACTTTCCAGAGTATAGGGGTATTGAATATGCAGAAAAACATGCACACAAGTGTGAACTCCTATGGCATGTTAAGGGGATTACAGCTCCAGAAAACAAGGCAAGTTAGTTTACTACAATGTTGCAAGGGCACACACATAGCTAGTATAGGAAATATGATTCACATAAGACTGTGGTGGATTATGATGCTTTATGTTTTGCATTTCTAGTTGAGTTTCATATTCCATAATTTGAGAAGAAGAGTATCAACGCATTGAAGGACATCAAGCAAGGCTTATCTGAGAGCGTTAAAGAGTATGACATGTGTTTCAAAACTTTTTTGTCAAATTTATCTTTTGGTATTCATCCTAGTCATCATGCATAGTGGTTTTTTGGTGGATTGCTAACTCCTTTCAGAAACGACACTATCTCATAAGACTTTTGTGGACCCGCATAAGGATTTTAAAGAAGCTTTGTGCATAGAGGTAGTTGGAAGTGCTAAAACTGGTGTGAGACCATTTTTAGAGGCACAGATTGCAGCCATGGAGAAGAATCTGGAGAATCTTTCTACTAATTCATCTCATGAGACTCGTACTGGAATATAGTGCATATACTGTGAGGTTGAAGGACACACCAAGGATAATTTCCCACGTAATTTGATGTGCATGTTATTGTTGGATTGTGAGGTTTGTCACTTAAACCATGATGTTCAGGATTGTCCTCTTTTATAGTGTGCCCTTTAGAAGAAAATGTCTATGTATTGCAATATTTGTAAGTCTCATACCCACAACACCGCTAACTATAGACTGATTGATCGCATTCATGAGGCCATTGAGACATGAGTGCACCATAATAGTGTAGAAATTGGATCAAAGGAACAAGAGGCACAGAGTAGTGAAGGTCACAATGATGAAAATAATAGGAATAGAGGCTTCCGGGGAGGATATAGAGGTTGTGGTTGTGGAGGTTGTAGAGGTAGGTTCAGACAAGGAACTTGTTATACTTATGGGTCCCCTTATCATTATTAGTGTGATTTCCCTCATAATAATGTTTTCTCATAGTGTGGGAGAATGTCAGGATTTATATGAGCACACGAGTAAGAATAAGAAGAAGGATAAGGACGTTGGGATGATTAAATTATAGTGTGTTGTTACAAATCATTGGATGCCTAGAAAGAAACTTGATCCTAAGTTACAAATTGTTATGGTGACAACACACACCGAGGCAACATGCATGTCAGAGGCTCTGAAGGCTAAACCACTCATTACGAAGGAAGAGGTGATATATGCTAAGTATCTAGATGTTGCACAATAGAAGGATCTGTACCAAGAAACCATGGGAGTCATTAGGGAATTGCAAGGAAAAATATAATGCTTGAAGGAATATGTGCGTGAGAGAGAATGTAGAAATAATGTTGAGATCCCGTAGAAGGATGTGGATGACTCAAAGGAGGTGTGCATGATGTTACACCAAGAGAATATCATTCCTTTGTTAGGGGAATGGTTAAGAGTGAAGGTACCATGCACTGGGTCTGAACATGAGAGACATGTACTTCATGCAAATTTACCACCTCATAACCATGATTTTGACAAGGAGATTACGTTGGATGTTGTAGTTAATGGATGGTTGATACGCGACATATTAATTGATACAGGTGTAGAAGTAAATGTGTTAACTATAGATGTGTGGAATCATATGGGTAGAACAACATTGCAGCCATCTTCAAATGTATTGTATATGGCAAAAAAACCATGGAAATGCCTATTGGGGTACTAAAGGATGTGACTATTACTATTCAGGGAGCCAAGTTCACTAGGGATTTCGAGGTATTGGAGCTCGCATATGTAGACAATTTTCCAACGTTACTTGGATGGCCCTGGTGCTATGCTAATAATTTTGATATGTGTTTTAATAAGAGGTATATCATTTTTGATAACGTTGAGGAGTGTGTGATCATACCCTTGCAGGATAAGAAGACAAAGCCTTATGTTGATACCCTAAGTGAAGAAGCACTTAATATAATATATGCTCGTTCAAGAATCTTTAAAGCTATAAAATAGACCATTGCACAGGATACCACTCTTTTTAATCCTGATTTCTCAAAGGATTTTATCATGTATGCCTTTAGAGGTGTTGACTCAATCTCAGCAATATTAATGCAACTGAATCAAGAGGGACTGGAGAAGCCTATTGCATTATTCAACCAAGGCCTTGAAGATTATGAGGTAAGATACTGATTCATTTAAAAGCATGCTCTTGTCGTGATAATAAGGCTACAAAAATTCAAGCATCTAGTGTCAAACAAAAAAAATTGTCTACTAGTTGCACATGGTGGTGTAAAATATTTTCTTTTGAATAAAGGCCTTAATGACAAAAGAGCTAGTTGGATAACAAGGGTTATGGAATATGACATTGATATGAAAATAACCAAACTAGTTAGGGGAAAAGGCATGTGTGATAAGTTAGCTTTAAACCAAAAAATTGAGTAGGAAGTTTCTTTGGTGCTTCAGGATGATTAGGTACAATCAACCAATGTTTTACCCAACCCTTGTTGGACTCAGGATATATTCCACATCCTCCAAAAAATTCAATGTCCTCTAGGATTGATTAAGGCCAAGAGAAGGTATTTCAAAATCCATTGCATTCCATATGTGCTTGTTGATAATGTTTTGTACAAGAAATATGTAAATGGTGTCCTTCTAAGGTGCATTAAAACGGGTCAAATAGAAATAATATTTCATGAGCTCCATGATAGAGAAATAGGTGGTCACTTTTCCCCAAGAGTGACAACCCTCAAGATTATGAAATCTAGTTAGGCTAGAAGAGTGAAAACCCTCAAGATTATGAAATCTGGTTATTACTAGCCTAACCTATTTAATTATTGTTATGCATGGGTTAACAAGTGCAAGAAATGTGCATTTTTTACAGGAAAGGAAAAGCTAGCAGCTCTCCCACTCCACCTTATTTCCATAAATAATTCATTCATGCAATGGGGGTTATATTCCATTTGAGTGATTAATCCAAATTAAATCATAGGCCATAAGTGGATCCTAACAGCCACAGATTACTTCACCAAATGGCCAGAGGCGGTTGTACTCAAGGAAGCAAATGAAACGTACATTTTGGATTTGTATGAAATTATTGTGTAAGGTTTGGTGTCCCCTCCACAATTATTTTTGATAATGCTTTAGCTTTTCTTGGATTGAAAATATTTGATTAGGACTTGAAGAATGGTATCTACTTAAGCACCTCCTCAAATTATTACCCCCAAGTTAACGACCACGATGAGTCCACAAACAAAAATCTGCTAAAGATCATAAAGATAACTCTAGATGAAAATCAAAGGACATGGCACACAAAACTAAAATAATCCTTTTGGGATGAAAGGATTACACCAAAGAAGTCAACTGCTCACTCTCCTTCCAGGATAGTTTATGGCAGTGTGGCAAGGCTGCCAGTATCGTTGGAATTACCAGGTTTGAAACTTATCAAGCAGCTAGAAATTTTTGAGTTTGAGGCCATGGAGGTCACATATGCAGAGCTTATGGAGCTAGAAGAGTTGAGATGTTAAGATATGTAAACCATGGAGAGAGAACAAACCCAAATCAAGATGACCTTTAATAGGAAGGCCAAAAAGGGGAATTTTTAGGAAGGGGACTTAGTTCAGAAATGAGATTTAGATAGGGACAAACTAGGTATACATTCCAAATTTTATGCAATATGGAGTGGCCCATACATGATCTTAGGATAAAAGGAAAGAAATTATTTCCAACTATCAAGGTTGGATGGAGAAAAATTGTAGATCTCAGTTAATGGGGTCTACCTCAAGTATTGCTACTGAAGTAAAGTCTTATCTGTGTATATATCAGTTTAGTTTCCAATTCCTCTAATTGCTTGCAACACACTATTCTGTAGTAGTGTAGATTTTCTTTTGTATAAGTGTTGGTGTACACTCTGCATGTTCCAGTTAAAACATGCATGATTTTCATTTTTGTACAAAGTTGTGCCTTTTATTGTTGTTACACTTCCTAGTTTAGGTAGGGTTTCATGGTATAAACAAGATGATTAAATTTTTTTTTCAAAGTGTACAGGGATATGTGGTGGAGAATTGGTTTCAGAAATTTTTCCACTCAAATCAAATCATAATTTTGAACAACTCTTATGATGCGGCTAATCAGTACTAGCTCAAGTAGTTCTAAATCAAATCAAGTTTGAGTAGTGCCTTAAGTGGATTTGGAAGTAAAATTTGCAGGTTCTAGATCAGTTTTAGTTTTCAGACTGACTTCATGCCCAATGGATAGTTCAAGGCTATTGATTTGTACAATCTAACAAGCAGATTGTCCCAAGAGTTGCCAAATTATTATCCATTTTTCATACCCTGTGTGAAAATGGCCTAACCTACAATTTTGGGTGATTGGCAGTATAATAAAATGTAGTGTATTGGGAAAACATGTAGCTTGTGGTGGCTCAGCCGAGTTGAGTGAGTTGAGATCGAGTTGGGGATAGGTGAGTTGGAATGATTGAGGAATGAATGCGGCAGGTCGCAGAGTTTAGAACCCGCTATTAGAATATTTAGTGTTATTGATTGGGAACATAAGGAATCCTAGGTTTTCAGTAGCATGTCATGTGCTACCAGATGGAAAAACGTTGGTGGATGGAAAACAGGGAGCAACATGGGGCAAGGTGCAAGTATCATGTGGAAACACTACCATCCGGCAGTATAAACAGTTCTATCGTCTGGTAGCACGATGAGGACGATGGGTGACATGATGGAAGAAACGTGATCGACGGGTAGTATATGTGGTTTCTATTGGCCGAAACTGATGTGGAAATGTCGGGTGTCAACTAATTATATGTTGTTGCATATTTATGGTCATGCCACATTGGGAAAGGAACTTTTGGGTGACAATGCAAGTCATGAGGTTGGGGGTACAGATGCTACTAGATGGTTACAAGAATTATCCAACCAGACGACATCATGTTACAAGAATTATGCAGCCATTTGACATCATGTTATTAACACCAGCCAACCCCATTGAAGAATGTAGTTGGTCGACACCTAGAACAAACAAGGGGAAGGTTGTTATCGGTCGACTCCGGGGAATGTAGCTATTGGTCATCAGGGGATTAACATGCAGATAGATGAATCCAAAATCACTGATGTCGACCACCAACATGAACATCAACTATAGGCCAAGAACTAAAGGAAAGTAGTACAGGTAGCTCAACTACCAGTTTTTTTGTGCAAATGTGCAATAGGGAAATTGACAATTTCTAAGCATGACAATGATACCTCTGTACAAAAAATTTTCATTTTTTATCATTCTGATGTACCCCGGGTCTACCCACTTAGTCCAAGTAACTTCCTAATTAATTTTATCTCATTTCCATATGTGATTTAGGAAATTCCATTCATCCCCCCCTAGGTGATTTTAGGAGTTCATCAAAAATTGAAGCTTCAGGCAGTTTTGGGAAGGGCTATCACTGGCCTTCCTAGGACTAGAACAACCCCATGGAGCGGAACTGAAAATCCAAACCAGACATAGAGGTGAATCAAAGGCCTAGGAATACTCAAAAATGATCCAGAGAAGTTGGGGAAGTTTCACCAAAATTAGGGTTCACAAGCCTAGGCAGTGCACAGGCCAAAACAATTGTTGAGCTTCAAAAGGTAATTTTGGGAGCTCTAGATGGAGTTAGGAGCAAAAATAAATATCTTTGGAAATTTAATTCCAATCCCTACAATATGGTGAAATCATTTTTTTCAGAACACTTTTTTACAATGGGTTTGCAAGCAATTTTTCAAATGCATAGGTGGAGTACCAGACCAAAAATACACTTTTTCAGGGATCAAGTGGATGAATCAATACCTTGGATCACAAACATTGGATTTAAAAGGCCATTTTCAGTTACGATAATATAAAATTTCATCAAAAAAGTCCATCAGGAGCTCAAGTTATCCTCGTTTCAAGTTTCCCTCTTGGAGCGAGTTCGGGAGTTAGTCAAATTTTGGAAGGACACGTGTCAGCTTCAGGAGCTTGGCACAATTTTGTGCCCCTCAAGGTTAGGAAAATTAAGGCTGGAAAAATTCACCTATCCCCCATAAGCCCTATGGACCCTCATGTAACCTCCAGAATCGTCAGTTCAGCTCCCAGGTGCATGTGGGAGCTCAAAGCCTTCACCATTGGATCGTTGCCACATGTCATCATCTGGCACGCCGTGAAAATTGATGTGCTTCATGTCCCTTTGAGGTGAAGGATATAAATGTTGGAAAAAATCACCCAGCCCCTAAGGATATTCTTGGTCACCCATGTGACCAGCTTCCATCCCCTCAGTGCTTTAAAGCTGGTTTTTTGGCTTTAATCCCCTGTTGTTGGATCTCTGCCACATGTCAAGTTGAGGCGCGTTGTGAAAATTTATGTCCCTCATATACCTTTGAGGTGAGGGAAATTAGGGACATGAAAATGCACCCAACTCAAACTCAAAATTTTGAAAATGTTTCTAATTATTTTCCGCTTCTTTTTGTTTCTCACCGCGAGAAGAAAAGTTGTAGAGAACACCTCAGTCTACAATTGTTGCTCTGAACCAGCTCCGCCATGGCAACCAAACCTTCCACTCCATGAATATGCATAGGTTTCAAAGAAGATATTGATTAAAATATCTAGAGGAATGAAGAATGAAATAGAAGAGCGAAGGAATTCTTCAGAAACCTCCATTGCCGTGAGACAAAGATTCAAACATATCTTGCAAGCCAGTACACGAAACAAAGAACCATCTATTGTTGAGTTCTTCACTCTCGAAGGAAATTAAAAATTCACCTTCAAACCTCCCATTCACAGAAAGGAATTCTCATAGTGAATATTTTTCACTTTTGGCTCCATGAAGAACAAAGCTCAATTTCCCTTCAAACTGGCAACCCGATCGAAGAGAAATTTCACCAGCGAGACAAGAATAAAAAACCTATCACAATGGATTTGATTTCATCACGAATGGAGACAAAAACAAGACCTTTAAATTTAAATCTCCATTAATGGCCTCCATGACATAGTAGTGGGAAAAATCAGCGAGCTACTTCTCCACTTCTCAAGGTTCCAGTGGGCGAAATCGCACAAAAATTGGAGGGAATGATCATTGAAAAATATATTTTCGCACGATGAAGTCCCTATATTTTATGGATATGGAGGACTAATTTTTCATCAGAGTTCTTTCCTTTCACATGAAGAACATTTGTGAAAAAGGTAGTGATCTACCTCTTCAATTCTCAAGGTTCCAATGGAAGAAATCGTACGAAAATTAGAGGGAATGATCGTTGAAAAATCTAGTTTTGCGTGAACTAGTTTTCATGCCATGAAGTCCATATTTTTTAGGGATATGAAAGGATGTGTTTTTTATCAGAATTATGCCATCTTCAAAGAAATTTTCAAATTCCCAAAGATCCGGCGAACGAAATCATTCGAAATTTAGAGGGAAGGGTCTCCAAAAAATCTAGTTTCTCTCAAACTAGTTTTTGCACAATGAAGTTGTCAGTTTCTCAAGATATGAAGGACTGATTTTTTATCAGTATTCTGCCCTAGTAGCTCCATACCTGAAGCTCTTACCAGGCATAAATTTTCATTTTTCATTTCTGAGATTTCTAGAAAGTGAATCATGATGAAAATTGGAGCACGAGTTCGTGACGAAGAGCCGAATCCAAAAAAGTTGTTCCTGTCAAAAACAGAGGTTGTTTTCACCACTTACTAAAAATAGCATATGTTATACTTCCTCACATGTTATAAATGATGTAATAAAAAAAGCATTGTTAATTGACCAAAATGGTAAGAAATGTTAGTTAATTAGTGGAAATAACTAATTATAATGGAAATGGTAAGAATGCGAGTGATTTGTGTGCTTTTAGCGATAAGATTGTAAAAGAGGAATTTAGGCGTATTCACCTAGAACAATCTAAAAAGTTTCATGAAAATTTTATTAGCTTTTCTGAAACCCTTTGTGTAGTACTAGCTTCACAGTATATTTCAACTTCCAACTCATAATGCACATCTCCCAACTCTAACTTCTCCTTTTAACCATGTATCGTATTAGGTCTTCTTAGGGTTTTAGAAAAGTTCTCAGGTTTTTAGAGTCTATCAATGGTTTCCATCCTCTGACACACCTTATACCACCTATAACAACCTTTTTCAATCACCTTTCAATGCTTCTACACCCTTTTATCTTCATTCAGGCCATTTTCCAACTTTTGCTCCTTAAGACTCCTTGTTTGCTCTAAACACTATATAGTCCTCAACTTTGTTCTAACCATCACCTTTAATATTTCTAAGTTTCTTATCACTCCTCTTTTCACTGTCACTTCTGCTTCTTAGCATCCTTCTTAAGCCACTCATTTTTTCCATTCAAGATATTATCTATCTAGTGTTCGCTTGCACCTTCTAGGCTTCTCAAGTAGATTGTATAGGACAATCAAAGACATGTCACTAAATGAGGAATCCACAATGATTTTTCCACATTTCTAAAGGATTTAAATACACTATCAACACTCTCACCATGTTTTTTCACTGAATCCTTGTAGTATTTTCTCTAGTACAATTGTTCCGCACTAATGGTTATGACTGTCACAGTTTGGTATAAGAGATTGTGCATTTACTTTCTTTCCCTTTAATGCTCAATATTCCTAAATTAAAATAATAGTTATTAGGATTTCATGACATTATTACTCCTCTCACAAAATTTTCACATACTTCACAGTTCTCTAAGGCATACATGAAACTGTTGTCCCAAGGATATGCTTCTACAAACTCTTAAAACTGACAATAATGATAGTCTAGACTGTGTTTTACCAATTTTGGATCAAAAATATTATTTTTTACTACCTTTAAATTTGTAAAAACTTTGAAAACAAATTAATATTCTTGGTAATCAACTTATTATAGGTTTCTTGGACACTATTTCAACATTACATTGCTTCTCCTTTTGTTTTTAAGGTTCTAGAACAGGGTACAATCCAAAATACAATATCAAGGACTAGTTTGTTTTGTTCTAGGGTCTTATAATACTTAAAATTATTAAATAATCTCTAGAGACCTTTTTTCCATCATAAAAATGATCATCCTCAATGATATAGGTTCTAATTTCATTAAAAACACCTATAGACTCTAAACTAGGGGTTACATTCTAGTTTCTTCAAGCTCTCACTGTCAAGATTAGTAACCACACCACCAACTTGGTCATAGTACAAACTTAGTATAATTTTAGTATTAAACCCTTACACAGGTGCTCATGAAATTATTACTCTAAATCTCTATTTCATTCATTCAAAGGTCCATACCCAATCTTACCCCATTTCACACAGTCCAATGTACTTGCATATGATTGTCTTTTTGTTATTATCACCTCTTTATACTCCTTTCCTTCCAACCTTGTGATTGTAAAGTCTCTATACACGTATAGTGACATTCATAAAACATTTTCAATGGGATTCAATCAAAACTCTTAAGCATTCAATGCACAATATCATAATAAACCATCATACACAATTTTACAAAATAATAATCTTGATATTGATAAAACAATGAACTGTTGCATAGCTTCTTGAGCCAATAGGATTTGATACAAAGTTTGATCTTCACTCCTAACTTCCTACCACTCACACCCCTACTCTCATAAAAATCCTCTCATGTTAATCAAAGGAATAGAGAAGTAGTTAGGGTTCTAGTAAATTAACTCACCATGGTAATGATTACCAAAGTGAGTTAAAGCCTAGTTAGAGTCAAGTAGGCCATGTATTAGGTGATGAATATGTCCCATGACCCATTTCAACACCCTTTATTAAACATATTCTAACACCTAGACCCATAACAAACTATAATGACAATTCAAATATTTGAAAATGTGGTTTTGGAGGGAAAACCCCAAAGACCACTTATTACAATGTTCAAGAGTCCAAATTGACTAGAAACACATCAAGAGAATCCGGTTGGACCCTACACAACCTAAGAAAACTAGAAAAGTGAAAATTGGATTATTTACAAGGATGCTCCTACATCAATAACTCGCCTTTATACAACTGAAAGAAACAGAATTTTTTGAGAAAATATGGGAAAGGGGGCTTTACTGTTTTCTCAAATTTTTTACAATGATGAGGTTTTCAATTGGACAAAATTTGATTTTTTATAGATAAGACGGAGACATGAATGGAAATTTGAAAAAAAAGGTGAGAAATAAATACTTGCATGTCCCACGTATATTCCATGTTTCAAATTGTTCCTACCCAAATAATAGTTGTTATATGTGCTCCACGTTATAGTCTCACTCGCATTATTCATGCAAGTGCAATTTACACTTTAAAGGGTCCAAATGAAAATGGAGAAAATCTAATATGTTCTAGGTTTGAAACCCAACTGTAATACTTGTTTTTTATAGCAATTTGTATCCCCTGTTTTTTGTTGTAAGCTCAAGTAATTTTAAGAAATTACGTGATGAGAAAGTAATCATCTATAATTGAGCCATTCTGGTGGTTGGTCATATGAGTGATAGGTAGGTTTTATCTATTTGATCAAAAAAATTAGACTGAGTCTAATTGGCCAAGTGTTGACCATGGTGATGGTAGCATCCATAACACAAAACAATCCATCAACCATGTAGCAAGGGAGCATGCAAATGCATTCGCAGTATCCTTCACCACCAAAGCTTACATGTGTTTGAATCCCTTTGTAGTGCCCTCCAGTTTCACTACTTTTCTCGACATCTGACCCTAGGATATATTAATGATTGAGACCTTTATATGGATAATATCATTACTTATTTGAATTAAATTACAATGATTTGGCTATTATATTATCTCTTGTTTTCATCTTGTCATTGTTAGGATGATATATAGGGCGCGCGAAGTCGTTTTACCGTCTTATCCTTACCACTTGGTTTTAATATAGTGTTATGGGTATTATTAATATAAGGTTTACACGAATAATATTTGGGACAATGTTTATAATGGTTAATTGTTCAAATATATGTTTATTAATTTTTCATATCTATTTGGAATGCGCTAACATGACTTAACAAGGGGTGTATGAGGCACACGGTGTTGATATTATTCTCGTTATTACTTGTTTCAATGTTGTTGTTATGGATGTTATGGAAATTATATTTAAATGGGTTATATTTTGTATCCTGTAGATGTATATAGTTTTGACTATTATTTGCATATGAATATTAATTAATTATATCAATTAGATGTTTTAACTCGAAATTGATTTGACCAATTATATGTATGTATAATCATTTCATATGGTTTATTGTATCGAGAAAGTACGATGATATGTGAATCGAGTGTGCTAGATACATGTTCACCACAAGAGAATGTGGGACTCAGAGATGCACCTCCAATTTGCATAAGTGATTAATGTTATCACCAAATTACAACACTCTCTAACTTGTCATAAACCAAAAATGAGCAATCAGTATAACTGGGTAACATAGGATTGTCTCAAAGTGTGGGACCCTTACAATTGAGACAAACCTCCAGAGAGGGTTGGTTCCTCTACCTATTCCTAATGTTAAAATCTACTCCTAAAAAGGGAAATACAACTATTCTAATACTAACCTAGTATTCCAAGGGACCATGGAAGAGAGAGATGCATAAAATAAAAGTCCTAAGTTGAGGGAGGCGATAGCACCACAAAATAAGGGGGTGGAGATATCGTTGGTGAGTGAAAATGGGGAGCGAACAAAGTGGGAGAGGGCAGACAAAAGTGCCACGGTTCGAAACAATGTTACACCTCCATTTTTGTGTGGCATAATAAATTTAGGTCCTACAAAGAGATAGAAACATACACAATATACCTAGAAAAATAATAGAAGACAAGAAGTGCAATAGAACTTGAGTTAGGGCAATAAATGCCACAAAACACCAATTTTATTGCTTAAAATGATGCACAATCCATTACAATATAGGCACAAGGAAAGAATAGTTCACAAAATGCCCAAATTCAAGGCCTGCAACTCACAATAGCTCTAGAACAATTTTGACAAAATTCTTCTACATCATAGAATGTCTCCCCTACAAATGAGGTAAATTTTATAATATATATAGAGATGAGCCTCGAAATTGTCTCACCAACCAAAAAATTTCTTTAAAGAGGTATGAGAGGTCATACAATCTGGTACTTTTCTTACACGGGCAGTCATGGGCGCCATACTTCCTTAAACTAGTAGTTGAACAACCTTGTACCGCTCATATTAATGTCTGGTTCATTCCAGCACTCATCCAATTGCATGCATTTTGTACTCCTTGCCGATATCATTTTCTTCCTAATGTCAGTCAGTTACATAAATGCGACTGGCTGGTAACATATTTTCCCCGCTACCGACCGATAGCTTAAAATTTGATGTCAGTCGGTAGCATCCGTACATGCTATCGGAAACCCTATTGTCATCTGAATGCATTCTATCATCACCTTGTGTAACCGACCGGTAGCACCGAAAATACCACCAGACGATAAAATTTAGAGTTTTTTTTAGTACCGCTAATGTCATGCTATCAGCCGGTAGCATCCGTACATGCTACCAACCTGTAGCATTTTGAGTGCTATCGGCGCTTCCATGCCATTTCGTCCTCTGCGACCGGTCTGATCTTACTACCAACCGATAACATATAAAATGCTACTGGTCGGTAACATCCGTATATGCTACTAGCTGGTAGCATATGAAATGCTACCAAACGGTAACATCTATTAAATGCTATTGGCGGCCCTTTATCCACTGCTTTTTCCCTTCTGTCAATTTCGCCAAAAACAACTCAAACCTTCGCCGCAGTAAGCTAGCAACTCACGAGTCACCCCGTTAAATTTCAAAGTGTTACACCCATCAACTACCAACACTTCGAATTATTTAGCTGTCCATTTTGCAGGGGTGCAAAATATGGATAAAAGTTGACTAGGCCGAAACTTCATCTTTTATTGATTTTCATTTGGTATTGTGTTTGTGTTGTGATTATTGTGGACACCCTTAGTGGTTCATTCTTGACCTTTGTTGTATTAATTTTTCTATCCCGTGTTCTAATTTATTTTAGGGGCCTAATGGTTCCTACATGTGTTAGGGGTGATTTTCTATTGTTAACCTTGTTCTTAGAGGTTTGGGACCACTTAAATATGAGTTAGGTGTGCCCCACCACCTCTCCATGTATGCTACTTTTCCCAAACCCGAATTTGGGTTAAAAATGAAAATTGTAAGTGTTGTTTTTTGTGTTGGGGATCTCATTTACACCAAAACGGACCCCTTGGACACTACCTATAGGTAGGGGGACCTTTTTCAAGGCTCAAATGGCCTTTTCCCTCCCATTTGAGCTCCTCTTGTCTACATCATTATTAATGTGATTTTAATTTGGATTTTTAGGGGATTTCCTTCATTATGGATTTTGTCTTTTGTATGATAGGGACTTTTGAGAGTCTTGTTGGGAGAATGAAATGGGTGACACATGTCGCCCTCTCATTGGTGAGGATTTCTTTTGACCCTTTTTATACCTCCACCTTGAAAGGGGAAGGGACTTTTTGGTCTCATTTTTACATGAGAAGTTTGGGAGAGAACTTGTAAATAGCTAAGAGCTTAGAGGGGCTTGGTGGTTTCTTCTTCTTCACTTGGAGCTCATGGGAATATTAGAAACAAGAAATTGAGCCTATGGTGATTGGTCTTAAAATTTAGGACTTGGAACATATGGCTTGAGATGTAAGCCTCTCAACTCCTTGTTGATTTTGATTGGTTTAATGATTGTTTTCTTGATTGTGTTTTTAATAAAGGGATAAGTAATAGAGTGTTGGAATGTTGTTTTATTTCCTTAGTTTCCTTCATTACTTTCCAACATTGATTTTGAAATGTTGTTTGGGATTTTTAGGGGATTTCCTTCATTATGGATTTTGTCTTTTGTATGATAGGGACTTTTGAGAGTCTTGTTGGGAGAATGAAATGGGTGACACATGTTGCCCTCTCATTGGTGAGGATTTCTTTTGACCCTTCTTATACCTCCACCTTGAAAGGGGAAGGGACTTTTTGGTCTCATTTTTACATGAGAAGTTTGGGAGAGAACTTGTAAATAGCTAAGAGCTTGGAGGGGCTTGGTTGTTTCTTCTTCTTCACTTGGAGCTCATGGGAATATTAGAAACAAGAAATTGAGCCTATGGTTATTGGTCTTAAAATTTAGGACTTGGAACATATGGCTTGAGATGTAAGCCTCTCAACTCCTTGTTGATTTTGATTGGTTTAATGATTGTTTTCTTGATTGTGTTTTTAATAAAGGGATAAGTAATAGAGTGTTGGAATGTTGTTTTATTTCCTTAGTTTCCTTCATTACTTTCCAACATTGATTTTGAAATGTTGTTTGGGAAATATGATTCTGGAGGGATTGAGGGAGCCTTTATGACAAGAGTCATTTGGCAAGGTGTTGGAACCCTTTTTTTTAAATTATATGGAAACACGAATATCTTGGAGTTAATATTTTCCCCTCTTCCCTTATAGGGAAGTATTCTGCTTCATTTATGCGTGTTAGTGTTTTGTTGTAAATTTGGTTGGTCTATGTATATGGGTGGTATCTTATACTTTTCTCATTTGAGATTAACTAGATTACCCAAATTTGGTTGGTTTTGTTGTAAATTTGATTTACCTTTTGATAGTTTGAGATTAGAACCGAATATAATTAAAATACAATAAAATGTGAAGAAAAAACAAATAAATCAAACCTTAATAATTCATTAACAAAATACACATCTTTAAAAAAAAAGTTCAAAAAGCAACTTAAGAAATGGAATCGATATATTGAATGTGAATTTAATACATAGTTTTTTAAAACATTTGTTACCAATTTAAAATATATTATAAAAGTGAAAAGCATATACACATTCATTTTGAATAGATGCCTCGGAAATAATATCTCACCACATCTTTTACAAAGATTTATCTAACATAGATATATTAATTTATAAGACTATTAAAAAAATATCATCACTATTTTTTTTACAGATGACTATCAAACTTAATTTCTTTATACAACATCAATCTTTCTAATAAAATTAACTCTCCAAACAATCTTTCAAAAAAAACTTTTTTTCAAATTTACATTAATAATTGGCAATGCTTTTTTAAAAGGTAGGTTTTTGAAGATTTTTTTAGTTGACGTATTATCATTTCTTAATCATAAATCATGATAAAATTCAATTGTAAATACATGTGAATACACAAAAAAAATCACAGAGAATAAACACAACAAAAAAGCATGCTGAAAGGGTAGGGCAACTAATGTGGATGCACAAATTTGTTTCCCCTTTTTATGCTCAACCATTTTTGTGTGCCCAGCTTAAAAATAGAAAGAACAAGGATGAAAAAATACATACACTTCATCATGTACCAATAAATACAAATAAAACATAAATAAAGAAATGAAACAATATAAAGAATTATTAAATGTAATAGTCGTTACAAATATTTTGAAGATAAATGAATTCAAATATGGTTGTTCCTCTTCTTTCCTTCATATTTATTAATTATTAATGTGTTATTTATTTATTTTGCAATATTTTCTCTAATAATCTTGTCTCTACTAGTATTATATCCTCCATAACCTTACAAGTGAATTTAACTATAATAAAAATAAAAAATTGTGCTGATAAATTCGATACAATTTAAAGAATAATGTGACACTCGATAGTGGGATCCTAATAAAAATACATTCAACCATACTAACCTTACAAGTGAATTTAACCAAAATAAAAATAAAAAATTGTCCTGATGAATTTGATACAATTTAAAGGTTAATGTGCCACTCGATAGTGGGATCCTAATAAAAATACATTCAACCATTAAATCAATTTCAAAAGGGAATATGAGAGGCTAACATGCATAATACTTCCACCCTTCTTGTAGAAAAGATAATCCTAACAATTTCAATCTTTCACCATAAGCATAATATACTAAGACAAAATAATGCAAAAGAGATGATATTCCTCATGCTTGTAGAGTAAATGTGGAGATTTGACACCCTACAAACTCATGATGTGAGAAAAAATGTATTAATTCTTAATACCTTAATACATTAAGTCCAAAATAGAAATATTATTCGATTATCCACCCTCCCTACAATCCAAATAATGATCAATTAAATCACTCAACATTCAAATCTCTTATAAATATATTGACAAAGAAATAATATTAGAGTAGAATAGCATAGCAATGTGCTTCTCTATGGTGATGAATTATTCTACAGAGTTCTCCTCTTATTGGTTTTGGCAGTTACTTCTTTTGCCCTAAAACAAAAAAATGCAATTTAAAGGGTAATGTGCCACTAGATAGTGGGATATCCTAATAAAAATTCATTCAACCATTAAATCAATTTCAAAAGGGAATATGAGCAGAGTCTAACATGCATAATAATTCCACCCTTCTTGTAGGAACGGTAATCCTAACAAATTCAATGATAACAATTTAAATATTTCATCATAAATGTAGTATACCAAGACAAAATATAGTGCAAAAGCGTGACGATATTCCTTATGCTTGCAGAGTAAATATTGAGCTTTGACACCCCGAGTGAGCCAGTGGGGAAAGCATGCTGACAAGTACCTGGATGTCACATACCCCACTGGGTCTGAAGACTTTCATGGATTAAGTCCCCAGCTACAAACTTTCTTTGCAAAGACCTGAGGCCGCTTACATTGCAAGCTTGTGACATCCTCAAAGTAGCCGCAGTGTATCCACAGGTTTGTATGTAAATTTGGGTTCACCACTGTTCGTAGCTCTGTGTAAAGTGATTTGTGTTGGTTTCAATAATATTAGATCTAGAATAGCATAAGCATCATGATCTGCAATGGTTCTTAAATTGTTCTACAAAGTTCTACTCTTATTGGTCTAGTGGTTACTTCTTTCTCCGTAAAACATAAGATATGGCAAGTATGACAATAGATAACAATGTCAACCTGTTCTAAATACACACTTCCTATAGTGATGGTTCTTCCTACATTTCATAGTAACCATTTACTTTTGATACAAAATTGCTGGAAGAAAGTGGTGTTGCATCGTCGCAAAATATTATATTGTAATCTTTTGAGTGCAAAAAGTCTGATGAACATGGTCATTCTCACATGTTATTTCTATAGAACACTCTATTACTGGTTGCGGATCATATTTGTTGGAACAAAAACGTGCTCCAGTTGCTGGAGAGGATTGGTCAGACATTGTGTAAGAGGAGCCACGGCTGCTCAGCAGCGAGTTCAGCAGATAACTGCATCTGGTTGCTAGTTCAGCTTCTATAAAATGACATGTGGAAAGCAATGTGACATAACATTACAAAAAACTCTTCAATTGCAAGGTAACCTGCCTTTCAGATGTATGACAAGATGGTCATAGGTTCACAGGTTGGGGCTATTGACCGTGATACTCATGATAGTCATATTGACGAAGGACAAGAGTCACGATAAATTGTGCACCAAAAATCACTGGATTGGGAATGTTCCTGCAGGGTCTGAATCATCTCAATACATGCATTCTGCAAGCGTGACATGATTCTAAAAGCTGGGATAAGGCGTAATGCTGGGCTCAGTTGGGGAGCAGCAGCAGTGACCCAAGCATTTTGACTGCTAGCTAGAAGGATGTTATGGAGGCTCATGAGGAGCAAATTATCTACAAATTTAGCGACCGAGCTTGAAGGTCATTGTTTCATGGTGGAAAATACCACCATCATTAGTGGTATATTATTTGTCTTTTTCTATTCAATTTGCAGGCAGTCTTTTTGTAAGAATACCAAACAGTCCTGCGAGTCGTCAATACAATCTCTTGTTAGATTTTACAGTATGAAGCCTATCTCTTACATGATTGTGATCGTAATCTACAAGATATATGAGTACATAGTTAAAACGTTTTTTTTAATCATCCAGTTGGAAGATAAATAGGGGTACATGATTTAAATTCTCTTACCATTTTATACTAACGTGCAGTTTGCAGCTTGCTTGCTAGGGACAGCTAAGATTCCTTGCTCTTTACTGTCAATTTATTGATTTTCCTATTTCTGATCAGTCTAAACTTTCCTGTCTTAATCTCTGGGCCAATAATGGATGATATTTTGGACATACCAAATAAACGAATTTAGCACCGAATTTGACTTGTTTGGCTCGTCTATATGCAAAAGTCGTCAATTCAAACATCTGATGTGTTAAATTCTGAGTGTACGAAAAACACATATTGAAATATGAATAACGGGAGAAGTGATAGTTGACTACCATAAAAATTACACAGATCCAAATGCAGTTGACACAGTAAGACGGGGCACATATTTGGCAACTTAAAAAATGACGCAAATTTCTTTAACTATCATCAGTTCCATGCAAACCCTAGCTACAAAATATTTCCAGTCAGTCTATTGCTTGTTGTTTATGTGTCTTCTATTAGATCTAGATGCCATTACTGATCACATACTCCTATCATCCTGTCTGATCCCTCATAAGTGACTAATTACTGATATTTATCATTATTGTGATTGAAAATAAACATTAGTCAGAATTTGACATATGCTATGCAGGATGCATAATTTTCTAAGCGAATTCATAATAAAATATCTTTAACTCATGTAAAAGATGCTACAATAACTGCATCTTGAAATTATAATAATGATAGAAGTGACATCCATGCTATTTCATAAGACAAGTTCCAGTGTAACTGAATCAATTTGACATCCGATCGTTCATATTTTATTTTCTCCCTAATGATACAAGTTTCATACATGGTGAGTTTTTGGTCTTATATTGGAGGAGTTTATCCCAGATGATTCACAATCTGTTTACTTTATAAGATATTGGTTTGTTAGTTGGGTGGCGAAATACTTCTGGAACATCTATTGAATGAAAGATCCCCAAATGGATCTCCTTTACACCCCAATGAGTTTTAGGTCAATACAAAACAACAAATACAGATTTTACGTATACTTATGGCACTTTCCCTAATGCAGATCTGAATTTATTTGGGAAAATGTGGCTAGGGTTTGGTATATAAAATTTCCACAACAGCAAATCAACACCCCAAAATTATATTTTTGTGACCAAATGATTACCCAAATATTTGGCAGCGTGAATCATACAATATAAAATCTGACTTTATCTGCAGTTAATATTAATCCAGAAATTTATATCAGAAATCTACAGATCTAATATTCTGGCTGAAAACCAGCAGAATATAAATCCATCCATAATGATTGAAAATACAACTTCTCTTGAGTTGTACAATATTATGGAGAATATTTGAACAGTATTTTAGCAAGGATCAGACCTCTGGAAAAATGACTGCAAAACATCACATAACAGCCACATATCGAGTCCAACTGCTATCCAATTACCACTAAAAATCACCTACAAACACTGCTCACAAACTCTGTTGTAATCAACCTTTTTATCTGCAAAAACTCCACAATTACTGCTGGAAAAACACTGAAAAATTCTGTGTAAGCTCTATGGAAAATCCTGAGTGCAAAAATTCCTCTCTATCTCCAAGAGGGTTTTCCTCCTCTAAGAGAGCAATATACTAAGGGTTTCCATCCACAAGAGATATTTTAATACAAAAGCACTTCATCCTTAAGATCAGATTCAGAAGTGATAAAATGATTACAATGGTTGCTCAAACCCAAGCCGCCCCTCTCCTTTTTATAGGATCTGGAATATAGATTAGGCAAATTGACCTTTTCATCATCAAATGAGAAAAGAGTGCCAAAATACCCTAAAAGTATACCCAAACCTAGGCGCACTGAGCTCACTTGGATTTTCCCTATGCAAACATTTAAGTAATGTTTCCCATATTAAATGTTTTCCCTAAGGTCAATATTTGGCCTCCCAGTGCCAAGTCGCACTTTCTCTTGGGAAGAGTACATAACTTATTATCCTTCCCTAAACTTACATTACTCCTTCCTTTGGTCCAAGTCACCATTATTCTTGCCTAGGGATGAATAAACATAGCATGGGTCTCTTTTATAATGACTTTTGCTCCCTAGAAAGGATACAACATAATATTAGACCCAATGCTCCTATTTAGAGATTACCATTTATTTTTATCAAGTCTAAATAAATTAATACAAGTGTTTTAATAATTTTATTTTATTTTTTATAGCACTTCGTATACTAACTCATTGTGACTTAAGTCACCCTTATATTTTTCCTTTGGCCGTCGGGTTGACAAAATGGGCCAAAGGTCTTCGATTGGAAAAGGGGACATTACATTCATCCCAACAGAAATCTGGCGAGTACTCGCCAACTAGGCAACCTATGGTTGAAAATGGGGCTACTACTCATTTATGGGAAGATAGTTAAATCAGAGCTTGAACTTATGAATGATTATTAAACCTCCTTGTACAAAATCTTCATCTGTTGTGGAAAATGTGGAGGGGTGCATTTTAACAATTAACTTTTATATGGTCCCACATTATTTTGTTACATCTTACAAGTACGCACAACACCAAGAAACTATCTGCATAACCTCATGATATGTCAACATTTGGGCGAAGTGTTGATAATAAGAAATTTGCAATTGCTTAACACATAATGGCTTGGACTTAGGAATTGTAACTTCATCTCTTTGGCTAGACTTTGTGTCAGAATACATATTGTATTGATATAAAACACAATTAAAAAAAATCAAAATAATTGGTTATAAAAATATTTTATTTTCAGATGCCAGTATTATAATGATACAGGTCACATAGAGAAAGAGCCCCAACATCTAGAATCTCCAGCGAATAGTTCCTAAGATGCAAAAATTGATTCCGGAGGCTAAAAGAAGTTAATTGTCAAAGATAGAACCTACAACATCAAAGACCCGATTATGCTACTAGTTGGCAACAGGAAAAAGAAAATACATAAGGTTCTAACCAGGCTTGTGTCTCATAATATTGGAAATTGTCTATATTACATCCTGTAGTGGGTCAGAATGAAAAAGAGGACCCAGGACAGAGAAAATGGAAACATTCTCAAAGGAGACATAATTTCATGTTGACAGGCCTGGATAAGTTGGACGAAAAAAAGTCATATCCAGCCCCCAGCTAGCCAGAATCAATCATATGCGTAATGATCAACAAAACCATTAGTCGAATTGTGGGTTTCCAAGCAAACAAGCTCCTTTATAACCCAAACACCCCATAACCAAGTTCAATCATTGAAAGCCTTGGGAATCCCTGCCCACTTTCAGTTCATGCCTTCTCTGCTCAAGCCAACATTTCTTCATGGATCAACCTTGATTTTCCTCTAGATTTTGCGGACTTAGCTCATCCTTCTCTACAGAATCCCCAAAATCAGTTCAATCACTCCCACCATAATAAGAAATGCCCTCAAAACAAATTCTCACAAAGAAAGTGTTGTTGTCACTGCTCTTAACACCATAGATGGAAGTTTGAAATTCTGGAATGACAATATTGGGATGCATGGCATGCAAAGTGTGACTGTGATCTATGATGCTAAGATTCTGTTGGATTTATCTAACCCTCTCCAGCAAACTACATCAAGTGGTAACAGAACATGTTGAAGTATCTTGGAGCTGAAGACTGGCCTGCAAAGGCGGAGGAAGGGGCGTATCTATTTGGGGTGGAAGAGGCCCTAGAAATATTATAAATGAAGTCATTAGAAGATTATAGGATCAAATGTAAGCCATGTGAACTACCCAACGAAGAGGAGCAGAGGCAAAAGTGAGTGATTCAGAAAAGAATGGAGAGAAAAAAGAACAAGAGGAAAGAGAAAAACTTGAAGAAAGGGTAACCAAGGCTATTTCTAAAATGGGGAACTTGAAGAACGTGTGAGATGAATTAGAGATCTCCATCAGTTGTGGCAGAAAAAAAATTCAGATATAATATTTATCATGTGGTTGAGTTGGTACTTTTTCATCTTGGGGGTTGTATCCTTCTTGTGGCATGGGTGCTTCACTAAATTAGGGGTTGATGTTCCTTGTAGGGTTGATGTTCTACTAAGCTAGGGGTTGGTGCTCATTGTGAAGTTGTTTGCACCTCACTAATTTTTAAAGAATGGAAATATGATGTTTATGTTTCAATGGTTTTTATCCCCCATGAGTGTTTCCCACTTAAATATTGTGTCTATATGTTATGCTCTCTCTTGAATGTATGGTGCACACCTAATAAGATCTCATTGAATGTATGGGAGTGAATGGGTGTTAATGAATGCTGAAATTAAGGTTTAATGAAATAAGGAATTTTTAGGAATGATTTAACCACCTCCATCTTAGTCAAATTGTTCTTCCAATAATTGGTATCATAACAGGTCCTTGTGAAGCAAGTTTAGCAACTTGAAGGATATCCTTTGAAGCACAATCAATGGGCATGTCTTTAGATGTTGATGCAACATTAAGGAAAAGGAATGAAGTAGCTTAGTCTTTGATTTATTTCTTACAAGTTAATATCAATAATATGGATACAGATCATGATCAAGCCATAAATTATTTTAAATCTCAAGCGGAAAAGTTTGTCTAAAGCCCTAAAGAAGGAAGAATGACACTTATTCCTAGGTATGAGGAAAAATTTAAAAGCATAGAATAAGATTTGGAAGAATGCATCTAGTAGGTTAAAGATGTATGAGATACTTGAGAAGATATATGAAGATCTTGATTGGATTTTAGAAATCCAAAAGGATGGCTAGTGACAAAATACAAGCCTAGGGTTTGAAAGAAACCATATGGAGAGAGTGATGGTGATGCTAGACCAAGTACTAAATATGATATAAAAGTGACTAAGAAGAATGATTTGATAAGGTATAGCATAGTTAGGAAACCTAATGCTATGAGGTATGGTACTTCCTTCAATGTTTATTGCTTATGTTATTTTATGATTTTGGTCATAGAGTTAGATATTGCAAAAGTAGGGCTCCTAGGGAATGGTGTAGGCATCTTTAAGGGCGAATGTTTTTCATGTTGTGAGTATGGTCATAGGGCCAAGGATTTTTTTTGGAACCTTAGTGTTTATGAGACAAGAATAAATAGGAATGGTATTGTGTGTCACAAATGTCAAAGGATCAGGGCACATATTTCTATCATCTAATTTGTCTTCAAGTACTCAAAAAAAAGTTTTCAATAGGTTTCAAGCATCAAAGTGGAAAGATTTTTCAAGAATAAGCAGTCATGAACGATTCCAAGAATGTTCATGTCAGATCCTAAGGTCAAGAAGGATGTTTTCAAAATCAAAGAGGTTCAGAGATCAAATTAGATCTAAAATGCAGCCTAATCAATGTATGAATTTTTTCAAGGAAGAGTCCTAGCTGGCTATCAAGATGGGAAACAAATTCAGTCAAGGAAGTCCAAATCATAGTCAAGTTGAAGCATGGTTTGCATTGGTTGAAGGAAGATCACATGTGTCTAAATTCAATTCATTCCCCTATACATGAGAATATTGAAGGTCACTAGGAGTTTGGGACACTTCAAGTTTTGAAGGTATGTTAAGTGATCCTATTCATGTGTTTTTGAGTCCTTGTCATTAGTAGGTGTATGAGTTTAAAAACCATGCATTCTTCATCTCTAATTTATTAGAGTTTACAGTAGTGTCTGAAGGTATAAATATGCCTTTAGTATGTTAATGTGAAAATGGACTGTGTATCTAGTTAAAATGTATCATGCAAGAACACTATGGTATGTCATGAACAGAGTCTCATTGTCATGCTTTTAGTTTGTTGATTAAGTTTATCTCTTAAGTCATTTTTTGTATCCTTCAAAAGTGTCAGTCAAATTTCTGTGGTATCAAGATTAGCTATGGGTATGATGGTCTAAAAGATGTGTATCATGTGTGATTAAAAGTCGGTACTCACATTATGTCAAAAATGATGATTTAATGAAGTTTGTAAAATTAGGATTGTGGTTGTAAGTTATAGAGGTGGGCCCAAGATGGTCAATGAATTTTAACTACCTTAAACATATTTGATCCCTGAAGTGGCATAAAGAATAAATATCTTCATATTGCAAGGAGTAAATTGTGTCCATGAAGTATAATAAATTTGTTGTAAGGAAATATAATGGCTGAGTCTTAACAAGTAATAATAATATGGCCATGTGTCAAAACTGGATTGAGGATGTTATTAACGTTTTTCATGTTTTGATAGGTAATGAAACCATTGTAATGATGTTGACATAACTATTTAAAAGCATTGGGGTCTTGTAATTATCAATACATAGGATTGTTGGCAAGGGCTTGAATGGATTGAAAATATATATCTAGTTATGACATTTTCACAGTATAATAAGGTTCTGTGGAAAAGTGGGTCTATTTCATTGAATGCTTAGGGTAGAAGTAAATATATTATATAATGATGATTATTAAGGTCCTATAACCATGGGTTCTTGTTCATGGTCAAAAATAGATGGAAGTGTCATTCTAATCTTGTAAAGGTTGTAGAGGTTATAGGAATTATGAAGATATAATAATTGGAGGTATCTCAAACAAACAAGGTATTATTTAATACCCTGTCGAAGTCTAGAAAGTGTACTATACCATGTACTTAGAGGCATAAAAGTTGTCATACAGGTCTCTGAAATGATTTCATCAAAATGAGCATAGGTACACTACATGAATTCTTGATAGTGTAAGTCTTAAATGCAAGTTGGGTATGAGTCTACTAGTAATGCTACAATGCTGTAGAATATGTTGATATCAAGAAGTTATGATCCTCCATCTCATGTAATGCTTGGAATATTAGTTTTTTGAAGTTTGTTGAACTGAGTATGTTTTAAAGGCTAAGTGGGTTGGTTGATAGTCAATCATTGTCCTTAATGGGTTAAAATTTGAGCATGTTTGAATCAAGTCCTAATGAGTTGTCAGAAGTCTCCAAGAGTAGTCTTATGAAACTCTCTTAGGTTTGGAAACCTAAGATAGAGTTTAATGATTCAAATCATGTTGAAGGTGTCTTAAAATTTGTAAGTTATTCCAAGATTCAGTCTCATGTTGATGGATGAACTATGTAATTTTAGGAGTACAGGGTCAATGTTCAATCATATGTTGGTTAAATGAAGTATTCACTAGAGATTTTTTTCAACTAGGGACAACCAAAGTTGAGTTGAACCTATAGAAGTGTCATGTCAGTAAAATAGGATTCATGCAAGAAAGAGGTATGATAGATCATCTAGAGATGTATTTTTACCATCAAAGGATGTGAGGGTATTCATCAAAGGTCTGAAGATATGGTAAGTGTAAGAAGGTGACATTCATAGTCAAGATTGATAATTCATTAATATTGATGTATCAAAGATTTAGTTGAATCCATTCATGTATAAAAGCATCTAAATTTGAACTATTCATGATAGAACATGAAAGTAATATATGGTGGTTTTATAAATGTGAAGTCTTGTAAGTTGACAGTGATCTATGAAGAAAAGGCTACTTGGTTGACAAAATGTATATAGTATCATGAAAAATAAGGAATTCTCTATCAATGAAGGTGAATTGGTCAAGATGAGGTCAAAGAATCAAGTGAATTGCACGCGTATTTGTAGGTTCGTGCTCTAATAGTATTCAATTAACATATGGACTTAGTGATTTTGTATTACTTGTAAGGAATGATGTGTAAATGTTGATCTTCCCAGTTAGTAAAGAACAAAAGTATGATAAGGTTTGGTCTTTGTTCAAGGGATATTTTTGTGATGATGAACATGTGATCGGATAGTGATCACAAGCTATGCTTAATACATATTTCTAAAAAGTCTTGAGGTATGTTGATGCTTGTCTATGTATGTAAGTTGTTTTGTAAATCATGCATGTTGTGTATTTTCACATGAGGGTATTATTCAAGACGAAGGACATGGGAAGTCAAAGTGGAAAGTAAAGATATATTTTCTACCATATGTTCTTGAGGACCAATAGTTAAGTAATAAACGGACATACATGTTGCTTCAATTATGGTATGTACTCGCTTGCTCATTCCTAGATGTAAGACATGTTATGTATTCACAAGGTTTAATGCAATTTTGATTCAGAAACTGGAGTATTCAGTCTATAATATGAGTTTTTGAAGGTATTGAAAATGAAATGAAGGTACAAATGATCTTGGTAAAGATATTGATCTAGTTGTTTGCATTAAGTATATGTAAAGTTGAAATAACCTAAGTGAAGTGATAGTTTTGCAATGGCATAGGTATGATTAAATGAAGGTACATGGTTCTAGATTGTTTAATGGATTATTTGTATCCTAACATCTTGTAGCCTCATCTATACACCAAGTATGGAAGGGTCAAGCTAGATGGTAGATCTTTGGGTGAGATTCAATCCCTAGGTTACCAAATGAAGTGTATCACCATAGTTCTTCATGGCCAACATAAAGACTACCTACTAGATGACTCAAGATAGAGTCATGTCAGAGGTACCAGGTGAGTACAAAGGTTACTCCAATAAGATGTTTTATATATGAGGTACAAAGTTAGAATCAATAGGTGTAATCAATATCTCATTGAGCTTCTAGACATGACAAGTACCATTCATTATCTATCAGAGGATGAGAACAAGTAGTTGTAACTGGACCAGAATCATGATTGGAATCAAATGAACATAGTGCACTACTCATGTTACACACATGAATGGGTCTGTGACACTTAGATTCACAGCTAATATTCTTGAAGTTGATCATGATTATGGGAAATAAGAAGCTTTTACAAGGTATGGTAATCCAGTGGCTTGTGTATACCTTAGGTTTGTCGTCTATATGTATGCCATGAATAGAATGTAATAATCAAATCATTTAGGAATATCTAGGATACAGAGCAAGATCCATCAAAACACATACATAAGGATATCATAGGCTAGGTCTGTCACAGTAATCAGAGAAAGTTAATATCTATAGTTTGAAATAGGCTATGCTATTGATAGCCGTGCTTGTTCTAGGCATAACCATTCATGAAAGATGTCTCATTGTGTTAGAGTGGAGTTATTTCAGTTAACTGAGTGTCAATCCTATTGTTGGAATCTGAACATAGGTGAAAGGCTTCGATGAATGTCCTTGAAAGATAGACAAGCATGGCAGCAGGTGAAGTTCTTATGCAAATAAGTTGGTGTGTCCTTACATTGAATCTCTAAAAGTAGGTCATTCTATGATCAAAATCATATAGAGTCTATGAGAATGGAATTTTCCTTCTAGAAGGTCCTAAATCCTGGAGATTGAAAATCTTAATCCCGGTACTTATGCACCATGTTGTAATTCCTTGAGTGATTCTTTGAAAAGGTTGTTCTATTATCAACAGCATGAGTAAGTTGAAATTTGATAACAGTACATTAGAGAGAAATATAACTTCCAAAGTGTTTATGGGTTTGTTTATGTCTAAGGAAATGTGTTTCTTAGAGTCCTGAGAAGGTTATTTGAAACACTATGTAAATGTAATTTTTAACATTAGGAATAGAGTCAGTGAGGGAATTATCAAATAATGCAGTCTTCTAGACTAAAAAAGTGGTAGTGGATAAACTGAGGCAGAGAAGATGAGGCAAGATGTTTGAAGAAAGACAATGGTCTAGATTCAAAGATGGTATACAAGGGTATGAATGACTATAGTACAGGTCTGTGTTAGATTCACTTCAAGGTAGGAGAGATACTTTTTGACTCCCATGAAGGTATGTAATAGCATTCTAGAAGTATCTAAATGTTTGCTAAGATAAAACAAGTAGTGCATGATTTGAATGATATTAGAGGTAAACAAGTGTTTTCTTTAAGAAGGTTGAAATGACATGAAAATAGGTATTGAACACTGAAATGACTCTTAAGGGACTGTGATAGGAGGTTTTTTCATCTTCAAGTCATGCAAACAAGGTATGAGATCAAATATTTTTGTTTCTAGTTAGATATAGATGGTATAATCCTAGGGGGAGCAATGAGAAAAAGTTCATGAGGAATTGGCTTCTAGAGACATTCCAGAAGTTTGTCAAGAATTGCATACTAAAGGATGATGTTTAGGACAGTAGTCCTAAAGTGAAGTTTATATTAGGTCTATGGAGGAAAAAACTGTTGTTTTTGAGCATTGAAAGATACCTAGTAAGAGTGATATTGCATAAAGAAAAAATATGAGGAGTATCATCTCTAGGGGGATTTTTTGAGGATCATATTGGGTCCATATGATCTTTTTGTAATGCTATTGGAGTCAAAGAAGAGAGATATAGTCCCAGGGGGAGCTATTTTTGAAGCAAGTAAGTTATTTTGCATTGTGTCCATTGTTCCTAGTTGTGTGTTGTCATTTTCCATGTCTAGTAGTTAGTATAGAATTTTTCATATATGTGAAAAGGGGAGATAAGCATAAGAAACATGGGAAAAATTAAAGTAGGTGTGTTAGTCATGTTGGTTGCCATCAATGTTTCTAAAGGTGGTTGCCATCAATGACAAAGGGGGAGATATTTGGCCATTGTGTGTTTGTGTTGTAATTGATGTCAAGCCCATTGATGGAAAAGGGTGTCATGGTGTTTTATGAGTCCCCATGTTATTTTATTCAATGGTCAAACATAAAGGTTGATTGGTAGTGTCCATATTTGGTGGTGTTCTAGGAGGTCCAGTGCATGGTTGAGCTGAGTTATAGTCATGTTTGAGATCTCACTTGAGTTGGTTGGAGGTTTTCATGAGGTCACATCATGGTCATAGAGGTATTGTTATAGATGTATATGGATCTACATGAGGTTAACAAGGTTATTTCATGGGCTATCAGTGTTGAGTCAGGTCATCCCAGACTTGTTTCTAGCCCTGGAGCATGTAGAATGAGACGGAGGTATGAGATTCTGACCAAATCTTTTACAAGAATGGTAGTAGTGTTGTGGACATTGTACCTAAGGTTTATGGTGAGTTTCAGGTAAGAACTTAGAGGTTATGATGCATTTTCAGGGTCCTTGGGAAGCAAGCAGTGAGAAACACAGACAAGCATGCATAGGTAAGTCATTAATGGCTAGAGATTTTCAAAGAATATTTGGATGAGGTGAGTATTAAAAATTTATAATATTTTTTCATGATGATTCATGACAAGTTTCAGGTCATTCTGACATGGTAATTTCAATATATGCAAGTTTTAGCCAAAACCGGGTAAGTTACAGTGTGTTTTTAAAGAAAATGTGGACCTTCTGATGCTTGTTGTGAATGTATGCTTAGCCATGGGACCTGAGATATTTGGAATATATTATTAGGTCATTTATGAAGGTTTCACAAAAATAATGAGGGTTTTTGATTGTCATGTTTTTTATGAACAATCGTTAAGAAGGTAAGTTGGTTTTAAACCCTAGCTAAGAGTGACTTGGAGAAAAGTGAGTATACCAAGGTCTGTTTTGATTAGTTTTTTAAAAGTGATGATTAGATGTTGTAGAGGAACTCTCCATATTTCCATAAAGGTATATTAGATACTTGTGGTGATATGTGGGTCTCACCTAAAAATATTTTTTTTTCTGAAGAAGTCTAGTTTGTGAAAAAGTTTTCTGAAGAAGGTAAAGATTAAATTGACATTGTTTTTATTCTTGGTGTTTTTCTATATGTTAATGAATGTTTCAGATCAATGTTGAGAAGACAGTGCAAAGTGCGCCCTATTTATAAATACTGGTTTGTGGGGCAGTATGGAGCATCCATTGGTAAAATTGACATTGCAGGAGCTACATGAGGATTTAGGACTCCATTAAAGTTGTGTTTTGATCATGGTTCAGATATATTTCCATTTTTATAAAAAAATATGATGATTGAATAAGTTATACAAAAGTTACGAGTTGTTCTTTAAGGGTTGAATTTTGAAAGATGTTTGTTCTAGCAAGGTGCTAAGAGGCTACATGAGGTAAGTTGATGATTTTGAGTTGTTCAAGATTAGTGAAGGTTTTTGAGTGCTTATGAATCATGTATGACAGTGATCCATGCTTTTTTTTTAAATTTTAAGTGTGTTTTGAGGTGATGGAGTATGTTGGGTTCATTGTAAGTTCTTGAGTCCTAGAAGGGTTAAAAAGTAGTTTGCACACATTGGCTTGGTTGAAGACCTTCCACTTGGGGTTGGAAAGAGTTACAATATGTTTTGGGAAGGTGATTTAGAGAGATTTCTAGTGGCATATGATGAGGCTAAAATATGCCTCATCAATGTGCAATGAATACTCTCATTTTGCTACCTTTTTAATCAAGTTTGATTGCATTTCATAACTTTTGTTTGATCTAATATAAGTTTAGGATGTAATTGTATATTTTTTGTTTGATTTAGTTCAAATGTCTAAAAACTCTATAATTCCTAACAAATGGTGTGGAAATTCAGTTTTGGCATAAGCAGGTCATACTTAGTCAGGATAAGCGAATTGTGGAGTGACCGTCGTCTTTTTTAGAAAGTTTTCTAAATATGACTTAGCTCCGGAACTCTATAAATTAGTTCCGGAAGATTTCCTTTTAGTTCTAGAACTTCTCCAAAGTTTCAGAATCAATGGGATCCTCTTAAATCTATCAAAATTCGATCATGGAGCAAAGAATGGGCCTTTCAAGTGAACATAGACCAACAATTTTTTGGTTCTTCACACTCCAAATATACATGTATAAGACCAACAGTTGTATATAGAGCTAGTTTTCTCAATTTCATAGCTACTTTGGGCACTATTTGGTTTACTAGGATTTGTAGGTGTAAGGATACTTGTTGATCACTCATTATTGTAAATACATCTTTAGATGAGAAAAGGATATATAGAAAACCGAAGGTAGATATAAAAAATCTCAGTTAGTTCTGTAAAACTTAATATATTTTCAATAATAAGAATAGCCATATGAATTTGAGAGCAACATACTGTGTTAAATCATAATTCAAGGTGGAGCAAGGGCCCACTCCTCTGAGGAAAATGATCTTTTCTTTCGTTGGAATTTTTTTTCCTTTCAAGTAATTTGTGTAATTCTGTTATTTGGCAATTCTTCGGTACTTTTGATTTAGTAAGTAAGTTATGTTATTTGAGTTATCTATTGTCCCTCAAGGTGTTGTAGTTTATATTTCTATCTCCTTAAAAGAATTTTAAACAATATTTACAAGGTGTGTTTATTTCAGCAGTGTGTTCAATTCTGTAAAGCATGTTTATTTCAGTAGTGTCCAATTCTATAAGGTGTGTTCATTTCAGCAATGTGTGTTTCCTTCAGTAAGTTTCTTACAGTTTAGCTTCCATAAGGCTTTGGCCAAAATATCTCAAAACACTATAGAATGCCCTGAGGAAAAATAAAAAATAGTAATAACTACAATCAATTACTAGTTCTCATGAGACTTCACTTGTTGCATATAGCTTTAGACACACCCCTGGTTTTAATATGACATCATCCGTGAATTGATCAAATGAAGGGAATAATTACTCCCACCATTTTTGGAGCCATTTTCGGGGACAAGTAGTTGGAATTGTCCAATTAGGTGTTAACAAGAAAAAAAACAATCACACTTCTATAATTGAAAAATCTCCCCTGGGTTATCATAAAATTTATGAGTAGACCAAAAGACTCAAAGGGTAGATTTCTCCCAAAAATATCTCAACAGGAATCATCAGCATCCTCTAGTCCAACCAAAGAAGTTGAGCAATAATTAGGACCATTGTCCCCTGTTAGACAGGAAACAGAACTCCCGCCTTTGGACTTTTTGGATCAATCCCCAGAAGGGGGTGACAATTTAAGAAGAAAGGTTATATCACAAGATCCGTTAAGAGAAAGTTTCAATTCTCAATATAGAAGTCAACCTCCTACACCTGACTTCTCGCCTCCACCAAAATAGATAACATATATGGTTGATTACGAAAAATATTCAAGATATATTGCAGATATGGCTAGGGAACCAAAGAGAGAACCTGAAAGGAATTTCACTTACCCAATCCAGTTGGAGGATGACGAAACACCTATGATGAATATTTCACTTGCACACTTTCCCACATTTAGAGGGATGTCATCTGAGAACCTTGACCAATTCGTGTTTGAATTCAAAGTATTGTATCAAACCTATGACTACAAAATAGATGATAAAAACTCAAGTTATTTCCATCTACTATGAAAGATGCAACAATGAGATGGTTCATGGGATTAGCATCCAATTCCATTACCTCTTGGTTGTAAATGGAAACTACCTTCTTAGATAAGTACCAAGACTACGGTAGAGGGATAAACAGGAAGGAAGATTTTTTTAAATCAAACAAGAAAAGGATGAAAATTTGGAAGATTATTTAGATAGATTCATTTTCATACATAAAAGGTGTGAAGTTTTACTTCAAAAGGATCTATGCAAAAATATTTTTCTTAAAGGTATGGATGGTGAATCTAGGGAATCCCTTAATTTAATGGGAAGTGGAGACATCAATAAATTGGGAATGGATGAGATTAAAGACCTCTGTATAAATTATTCAAGAACGAGGGGTGGAAGGAGATCCATACATTGCTTTGTTGCCAATCAAACGTCCATAGCCCTAACGGAGGTGTATTTGATGCTAATCACAATATTTCTCTATTGTTAGTCAGGTATCCATAGCCTCGATAGAGATTATTGGAAATACCCCAAGAGAGTTATATATCAATTTGTTTTTGCTTTTAACTTTTAGCTTTTGATTTTTTGATTGATTTTGATTCTTTTAATTTTTGAAAACTTATTTAAGCTCTCTTGCTTGATAAGGGGTTAAGAACCAATGATGTCTTGATGAAAGGAGGTGGAAGTGATTATGATGATGCCATTGGATAGTGTCAACAAATATGTCCAAAAGTTCTTCGCAACAAGTTAATTAGATGTTGAATGTGATAGGATCTCTAAGAGGTCAGTCACTCTTTAATTTACCAAGGCGATGAAAGACCAAGGTCAACCAGATACCATAGAGATAAATGTCACAAAATGCATGTGAATAGGCTAATCAAAATACCACTGAAGGGATGAAAATGGTGGGACGACTTGCAAAAAAATAGAAAGGAAGGGAAGAAAAAAATATCCATATGTACGTAATACCTGATTGCAATGTTTGTTCTTTGTACCTTTGATTTTTTGCTTAAGTTTTCTCCCCTTTTTGTATTTTTGAATTTTATTTTATTTTTAGGTTTTTGATAGTTTTTGGAAAGATGGGAACAACAGAGTCACTCTGTGTGGTAATATCCAAAAACAATGTTTACGAATTCTTTAATAAGGGAGACTAGGTGCGTTTATTTATCAAAAGTCATGTTATACCCAATCTCATTGATCAAGGTGAGCTCATACTCAAAAAATGACTTTGATTTATCCTAAAACAAGTATTGTTCATGTGGGAGCTTGAGTCCCTGATTCATATGATTATGCCCTTTGCGCCATACTTGATGGTTGCGTTGGTGTTCATTCTTGAATTGCACTTGATTTTTAACCTTGAGATCATTGGAATTGTTGGGAACTTTTGGAATTTTTGACATGAGCTTGATTAAGAAACTGTTTGGGTTTTTTATAAGCTGAAGCGTGACTTGTCTGATCCCGAGAAGTGGGAGAAGAAAAAGAGCATTTATGATTGATGATGGGAATGAGAGAAATGATGGTGGGCTTTCACCGGCCATTTGTAGAAGGATGAAAAGGATATAGTCCAAGAATTGAAGAGAATGGGATATTAGGAGATGAGTCACTGATAAAATATGACCAAGGGTTGTTAGAATATGGACCTAAGATGGAAGAAATTGGGCTCCGAGGAAATGGCCCAAGAATATAAGAAAATGACTAAGGGTTGCTAGGGTGTAGTCCAAGTATAGACGAGGGGGGACTACCGCAAGGGGTCCCATAGATATAAGAGGATGAAGGGCTACTAGGACGTGGCCCAAGAATAAAAGGTAATAGGCTACCAAGAGGTGACCCAGAAGTAGAAAATGAAGGGCTACCCAGGGGTGGCTCCAGGATAGAAAAAGACGATGGGATACTCAGCGGTGACCCAAGGCGGGATTTTGATTGAGGAATGATGATAGATAAGGAATGAATTTGCAATGAGAAGATGGGCCACATATCAATGCTAGACCCCAACATCTCATCATGCTCAGAGGAAGGTGAAGATGGAATAACATAAGAAGAATCAAGTTCCATGAATTTAGGATCTTCCTCTATGTTTAGTCGACATGGATCAATTTCTTCTCCCCAATACGCGAGTGTATCAAGTTATAGAATTTTTTTTTTTCCAATCCTCTAAAAGGATATCATCCTGTAGTCTAATTGTTCCCTCATTCTGAGAGAAATCAATCAATAGAGGTTATTTTTCTTCATCTATGGGAGGTTGACTAGAAGAAACAGATTCGACAAGAGGGGAAGATTGATTTTCAGAAGAAGATGAAGATGTTCGATGATGTAAAGGAGGGGAAATATTGACCTTATCAACCCCATGAATATTTTTCATAGTTCTTTGAAAATCCTTGAAAATACTACTGAAGGTCTACAATACTCAGATACTGTGGTAAAGGTGAATTGCTCATGTATGATTCTCAGAAATTGTGCACAAGTTTAAGTACATGGTATTCATGTAATGGTTGTATGTATTTGGGACAATCTATAGTTCAAAAAGAGTGAGTATCAATCATGGTTTCTTATACTGTTATGTAGGGTTACAAAAGACAACTATTTCTTGATTACAAATTCTGAGTTGTGTCTTGAATGAGGCTTTAGAAGCCTATAGCGGTTGAAAGGTGATAAAAATCAGTGTTACCTCGTGTATCAGAAGGTGAGTGAACATTTTGTGGAACCCAAACAATTTGAATTTGAGCCAACAAGAACCTAGGGTTTTGTCTTCCATCTGTAGTTCTTAAAAAGGTAGGGTTGACTGTGTTTCCAGTTGTAACGCTTGAAGGGAGGCTCATAATTAAGATTTAAACTTTTGGAAGGTTGAAGGAGGCCTGGACAGATTCTTTAAAACTAACAGTGGACTTTGAAACATTTTGGATCCCAAGATTTTTTCATTTTTCTCCTTTCGGGCAGGTCTGAGACTGTGAAACACTGAGTTAGGGCATCAAGGAGAAAACTGGATATTACACTCAAATTAACAGGTGAAAAATCACAAAAAATGGGGGAAATAAAGATTCGAATGTGCTCCATCTGTTTTTGGAATTTTTAGATCATTTCAAGACAGTACAGTACGGTATTTTGCTGACAGAGTTCTTCTAGACTGTGTTGACAGGGTAACAAAAGGACTGTTAAGAAATTGGAAGGTCAATTGGTGGAATTGGAACCTGAAATCTTTAGAGATTTTCCAAGAACCTATTGGAGACTAGAATCAAGCCTTCTGTGACTAAAATTCATCTTGAAATCAGAGGTATACAGTGCATAGCAGTGGTAAGCCTACTAGCCTAAGGTGTATTACAAGCAATTAAGGTAAGAGTAAACCTTGGAGACCTACTTGATCATTTGGGCTACACCACAATTCCACTAAGTCATAGTTTTCCAGTCTAAAATGCACTATAATCACAAAATCACAGAGTTTAGACTTGTAACTCATCACTGTAATGACAGCATGGACCGGCAGATCCTAAGACCACTGTAGATTCTCCTTGAACAGGGTACATTTATAAGCTTCTTGCTTTGTAATCACTCTTCATACCACTTCTCCAATCTTGGAGCATCCAAGACAGTCATAAAGGAAACTTAATCCACTTACCTCCCTGTGCATGCATATTGTTGGTCTTGCTTATGCTTTTAGCCATATTACCCATCTTAGATTGCCCTTAGTTCTTCCCCAAAACCTGCACAGTCATCACTAAATCAGCAAAACTACATATTTGTCTAATCGATAGAGTAACTTTCTTCATATTTCTTGTAGTTTCATCACCCAAAGACCAACCCTGTCATTCTATAACTGTTATCATAAAAAAATTATTGTTTTGGCATTAGTCCAGCCATACACTTTATAAGAAACACAAGAAGATACATGAACATTGTCATTCTTTATTCTCATCAATATTTACAAGAAGTCCAACCTATAATTACAAGAAACCTGTTATGACATTGCTTCCATGCCCAAAATTCTCAGGTTCCCATGCCTCCTTGAGGCTTCTTCCTCCTTAAGTAAATCTCCTCACACCTCCTTAAGTAAATCTTCTCACACCTCCTATATTATTCTTTCTGCCATCTTCCCTTCTTTTATTCAAATATCTCCTTTTCTTAAGCCAAAATGAAGGTAGTTACATGTAGGTATTTAAAACTTAACCTTGGTAAAAACTGACTCAACAGAGATAACCTAATTTAGGTGAGTGACAACACCTTTATATATAATATGAGGCCCTTAATGACCACTTTACATTAAATCTCTCAATTTAGAACTAAGAATTCAAATATTCAAAAGAGGGAGTTTTGGAGGGAAAACTCAGATTGTCCCCTTTAACACCTATGAAGGAACCTAGGAAGGTTAAGAAGCTTACAAAACACCTAAAAATGTCTAACAAGACTCTAGAATTCCAAAATTGGTTGAAATCCAAAAAATTTCCATTTCCATGATGATGTTCCTGCATTGAAGGGTCATCAAGTCATGGTGTCTAATCAATGCAAGATCAATTTTGAATTTGGTAAATACTGTGATGACTGATGAGGTATTGTGTGATACGATTCCAATAAAATTTCCATGTTCTTTTAGGAGGGCCTTGGCAATATGATAAGAATGAGGTACATGATGGGAAACAACATGCATTCACATTGACAATAAATGGCCAATAGTATGAGCTGCTACCTATGAAAGAAGAAGTGAAAGAGGCTAGAAATGGAATAGTGTAACTATCTGGTAAGCAATTTTTGAACAAAATAAAAATGACCAAGGTGTTTTATGTTGTGTTTCCTCAAGAAGAACCCAAGGAGCATGAGATTCCAATAGAAGTTGCAGATATACTAAAAGATCATGCAGAAATTGTCTCTAGGGACTTGCCAGCAGGGTTGCCACCTTAGAGGAAATATCACATTAGATGGATCCGATCCCAGGAGCTAGTCTACCCAACAAGGCACCCCGCCAAATGGATCCAAAGATGACAGCAGAATTAAACTAACAAGTACATGATTTATTAGAGAGGGGATTGATCATGCAAAGTTCGAGTTCTTGAGCAGTTCCAACAGTTTTGATGCCAAAGGCCAGTGAATGGAGAATGAGCACTAATTCAAGAGCTATCAATAAGATTACCACTTGATGTAGGCTTTTCTTATCTAGAATATTGATTAATTTGATTGTCTTAGTGGTGCTAAATATTTCTCCAAGACAGATTCAAAAAGTGGATATCATCATATTAGGATAGGAGAGGGTGATGAGTGGAAAACTATGTTTAGAACTAAGAATGGACTATATGAATGGTTAGCCAATGCCCCTAGTACCTTCAAAAGACTAATGAATTAAATGTTCAAACCATTTATAGAAAAATTCCCCTAGTACTCGACGATATATTGATATTTATCAAAACTAAGGAAGAACATCTGCAGAGACAGGTCGTATAAAAATTAAACTAGGAGAAGCTGCTGATAAACCTTCAAAAATGTTCATTTTTTAAGGAATAATTGATATATTTAGGTTTTGAGAGATCTACATAAGGGTTAAAGATGGATCCTGCAAAGGTAACTGCAATTTGGGAATCTCCTCCACAGAGGTAAGAAATTTTAATGGAATACATACACCATGAACTTCTTGTATAAAGAAAAGTATATTTACATCAACATCAAAAGTAGAGAGATGCGGTGACAGGACAGCCTGTACGGGCACCACCTGATTTTGAGGTGTTTCAAGTGGACTGTGATGCCATTGGAGCTTGGCGCTCTTTCAAAAGTAAAGTGCAGGGGCATGTTCCCAAACAAGTGCAGGCCCTCCACGTGTCCCATGCCTTAGAGAGTTGCTTGAAAAGTTTAAGTATAGAGAGGAGCCAGCGGAAACCTCCACGTGTCTCGTTGGCACAACTGCTAAGGTAGGACCCAGAGGTGGATCCTAAAAGGAGTGTCGGTCCTCCACGTGGACAAACTTTGAGTTGAAGCGGGCCTTAGAGTTTCAAAAGGGGTCAGACCTATACCCTTCTTTAATGAGAAGTTAAGTTAGATGAAATAGAAGTATAGTGTTTATGACCAAGAGTTGTATGCCATAATTCAGGCATTGAAGAGATGGTGGCATTATTTGTTGCCTACGGAGTTTGTTAATTATATAAATCATCAAGCAGAACAACCAAGCAAAGTTGAACAAAAGACAAATGAGGTGGGTTTAATACAGTCAAATAGAGTAGATGATACAATAAGCATGAGGATATTGTTGTTGAAGACTATGGAGGTCAAGATTTAATCATCATACAAAAACTAGCTAAGCAATAAGGATCGTTTAAGTCCGTTCAAATCAAATAAATTTTAAAAACAGCCAAAATAATTCATGATGACCCAAACCCTAACCTTAAACATTGCAAAATAGAGATTTATAACTTACATCTTTCCCTTTTCCTCCTCTTAAGCCCGGCCTTTATTCTTTTGGTTTGTAGAAAAAAGGTGCCTGTTGGCAAATTTTTTACTACCTCCTCTGAGAATTTTTTTCAGAGGAAGTAATTAAAAATTCGTCACAGGAAGTAGTAAAAATCTGCAAACAGGCACTTTTTTCCAGAAATACTCAGGCATCTCCTCGCTCTCTTCTATTGGATTCATTACTGATTGTTGCTTACCCTGAAGGCCTCGTATTCCCCTCTTCCAAAACCCATGGCGACACCCACCATGTTGCTTACTTTGCCTGCACAACTGCACTTTACTGTAGATTAGGGTATTCATTATTATTATGAAGCGGGTTAAATGTGATTCCGTGATTTTAACCCTAAAATATTTTTAAAAACGCGTGATTTATAATATTTAATTATGACACTCATTTATATGTAATTTATATTAAAATTAGTTAAATATATATCAAATAATTTTTTATGTATTTTATTAATAGTATAAAACCATTATTATTATTATTATTGATTTGAGAGTAGTCCAATTGGGAACAAGATTACATAGTTTAATGGCATCTTTGCCTAAGTTGCTAGAGAGGAACATACAGAATCATCCATATTGAGTATGCGAAGAAACTAAATCAGTGAGCACCTTCAGCTAAGCAGTTACGGGTAAGGGGCCTCCACGTTGTCAAAATCACTATGGGAACGATCTTGGCATCAACCATTTGACTCTCTGTGTCGGATATCTCTTGGCCTTGTTATTTGATAATTTTGAAGGGAAATATTTTTTTTGTTTTAATCCAAATTGGTGGGATTAGCCACACAAAATTCTTAGTGTTAGAATTAGGACACTGAGAGGGGGGTGAATTAGTGTTAATTCAACCTTTTAGTACAATTCAAACACCAATCAAATTGTTTAAGGTTAATAAGAAAGAGCAGCAACACAACACATAAAAGACAATTTTTAAGTGGGAAACCCAATATGGGAGAAAACCCACTGGACCAATGCAATAAACTCACAAAGGTTACAAGTTTTTTGAGCACCCACTCAACATGAAGCACCAACTTCAAGAATCAATCAACTACTTGACTGTTTATAAGCTACAACTTGCAGGAAAGCACCTACTTTTAGGATTTGTTGAGCTTCAACTTAGAGTTTACACCAATTTTTGATCACTCACTTCATTAGGTTTCTAAGACAACAAATAGTGATCCTATATAAGCCCATATATGTCCATACATAAATTCTAATTACACTTTCTTCAATACATATAAGCTCTCTCTTCACCTTCTCAATCTCACACTTAACTCACATATGCTTTAACAACATTTACAAGCACAAAAATTAGCTTTTATAGACAACATAGACACCTAAGCATGACTTTTCACTTCACAATCAAAAACTCTTCACATGGATTTCGTGCAAAGAAATCTAACTGACATCATACGATTGTCATCTAGCAATTGATTACAAACTTCTTCACTTTCTTACATGTTATGACTATTTGTATGTTTGAGGGGAACATAGAATACGTTTCAACTCTTTGACAGTCTGTTGAACTAACAGGTATTCCAAGACTGACCTCTGTCAGTCCAAAATGTAATTGTCATTTAGTTTTGTCATATAGCATGATGAGATTTTATTTTCCATACATTGCTTTCTGAACCTGCACCATTAGTTACAAGTGGGTGAACACGTTACAAAATCCCTTAATATCCTTTAAAAAACTCATTTTAGCCTTCATATTTCACAATTTATCTTCTACTTTCATTTGAGTTTGTAGGAGCATACTGAGTGCAACAACAATATCTTTACTCTCTTGTACCTTAATGAGGGATAGAGTGATGTGCTCAAGTCATGATCATGGAATGTTCAGGAGGTTCATTTCAAACACAAGGGCTTTGAAGAATAGGTAGGGAAAAGATAGCTTATACACCCTTTTCTTCACAGTCAAGAAGTATCCAGTCTTAGTGAACTCAAACCACCAACAAGTGTAGTGTCACCAATTTATTTCAAGCATGAAGATGGGGTCTTATAGATTGCATGACATCTTCAACTACTAAGAAAACAAGGTACATCATGAACCACAAACTGAGACAAAGCATGCAATAATTTGTACAACCTTTTTCTTCATAAACATCAACACCTAGATAGAGAGGTTTTGTAGTGCCCACATTTTTCACACCCAAAAACAACAGTAAAATACCAGGATAAATTTTATTTTTTTTGACTTACATTGGTCATTACAAAATGCCACAAGGACTCCCAGTCAGGAAAACTCGACAACGTATACGACACTTACAAAGGTCATCAAATCACATAGACACAAGACAAACCCATATACATGTTTATACCACACTTTTCCAAATGAATGAGTACTATCAATGACCCAACCACAAGACAAATGACTCCCGGATTGACAACCCGCAACACATCATTTCTTTAATTACATCTTAAGTTCATTCCACGTTTAATTTATAGTTCGACGATTTTAAGTTGGCTTCCTTTATGCATCACGGAAATTTCCATAACTAGCTTGCTTATTTGGCACATTTCAAATCACATATAAAGTATTCAATTATCTTGTTCTTATGTTAAGAATATACTTCTCAACGTTTATTCAATGTTTAAAATTTAACATTGCTACACAAGTGAACCTAACGTGATGTCAAGATGAAATCTTGGGATTAAGGAAGACATATATTCGAGGTAGCTTTTTCCCCAAGAACATTCTTCGATCATGGAATAGTTATTTCGCTAACATAGTTAATAAAGTTCAATAACTTATGGACTCCCATTTATATTTATATATCTTTTGCTTTCTCGAAGTTTGGTCACACCAAGGCAATTTATATTCTTTGCAACGCATGAAAATGTTTAAATAAGTTATAAGGACTCCAAGAGTGACCTTAATCCTAATCTCCAATCTCGTTCTCATCTTATATGACATGCACTTACATCGCACTATGGTCTCATTCTTAGCATCTTCTCAAAACAAAAGAGTTACGAAAACACTTGTCTGACATCTTAAGGAAGTACATAGCTAAGAGCATTATAAACTACACATGAACGCAAGTGATCTTTGTTCACGAAGATCCCATATCTTTGCATTGCACGATTCCACATAAGAAATATTCTTTATTCCTTAATTCCATAGAACAACATAACAAGGGATTATGAGACAAGAATTCAGTTTCTAAGGTTCTCTAAAGGCAACCTCTTTCAAAACAATTTTGTATACAAGGAGTTAGATTATGGTTTTCTAACCACAAGTTAACATCCTAGTCAACTAGGGTTTCGTTTAATTCCAATTTTCACTTAGGGCTTTATGCTCTATTATAGATTGGACTAAGGTTCAAAACATATTCACCCTATAAACCCTCCGTAAAGATCAAGCGCTATATTATCACTAGCCAAAGATAGCACCTATAGCTAAGAGGATCTATTCATTAGCAAACTAAGTGATAGAACCACTATTTCATTAGCTCCATGATGTCATCTGGATCTCACAAGAAATTCATTCGATGCAGAAGATTTATTTGATTGTGTTGCTCCTATATGTTTGGTTTATGTCGATGTCACTAAACGTACCTACTAAGACGATAAACCCCATTTCCTAGGATCTTATTTTCCTAAACCAAGATGCTCCATCGAGTGTAAAGGTTAAGTTCATTCTACGGTTTTAAATTTCTTATATGGTAAGAAGGATCACACATGCAGGCAAGTTAAGCACGAATATTTTATTAGGGTTCAGTGTTCCCATTAAAACTCTTTATTACGTTTACAAGGTAAGAAGATAACCCAGTAATTAATTTAAACATTTATTAAATACTGAGAAAGTACTACAATATATTAACTTCAATTTCATTTACTATATATATATCAAACCCTTTTGCCATACACAACTAAGGATCAAATTGAACCGGTGATTAGATGCACATTTCCTAACATATCCATAAACTAGCATCTCATACATATTAACAAATTTCACTTATAACTTTTGTAACAAGAGACTACATTGTACAATTATTCATTTTATAATGACCTGTAAAAATTACAATAATAATAATTAAATTACACATCACCTTTTTTGTCGTCATTCTTTCATCCTGCAAAACCCACGTGAGCATGATATCAACGATAAATCGCTGGCATGGCATCCACCCTAATCTAACATAATTATCATCTTTCATTTTCCCATTTACATATAATGATAATTAAAATTTGCAAGCGAGAGAAAGAGTTTAGAGACATGTATTCAATGCATTTCATTTCACTTCACTTTGTAACCCATGAGAGAGAGAAAATAAGAGAGATAAAACATCGTTTTGTCAAAAGTTCTAATACACACAACAAGTTTCATTATAGTGTTTTAAACAGTTATTTACGTGTGTTAAAGGTTTCCAGGGTGATTTGGCAACCCTACGAGGGTCTTGCAGCTTTTTATTTTTACATTTTCTCACTAGCTACAAAACGTTCAAAACGGGCTCGGAGGCTAAGAAACTGCTTCCAAAGGTTATCTTCCGATGAGCACGCACTCCACGATTAAATTTCTACGTGTCCCCAGATATACCAAGAATTCATAGCAACTAACGGAATTGAAAAAGAGCGAACGATTTGCGTTTGACGGTTAGTTCTCCGGGGCCACTGGTCGTAGTTCACCCAGTTATAAATTGACAAAAGTTAGCTTGAGGGCCCAGAAAACAACGTCTAAAATGAACGTTCGATGGAGGAGCACGCAATGAGACATCTTCTACTAGTTCCCCTATATAAGGAGAATTCATCAGAGTCAACGAGACTAAGAACTAGAAAACTATTTTCAAACAGCGACAAGTTTTCTGGAGCGACAAGACGAAATTGGACCAGTTTGACCTCGTCAAACTGCGACTGGAGGCCTACAAAATGGCTTCGCCAAACTATCCCAAAAAGTTCTCTTTCCTATACTGAATGTTCCATGCATTTGTCTAGTATAAACGCTAGAGGTTTGCGAAGAGGGAACGTGATTTCTCTTTCCGGGTTTCAAATGGTGGTCCAAAACGAAAGCCAGCTTTCTAGTTTTAACAAGTCTCTACTGTTGTAAACCGGTATAATATGGCTCCTATAAGAGCGTCAAAAGGATGGCATATGATCGTTTCAGGTCAAACCAAAAATCAAGGCAACTCCTCGTATACCAAGGTACACGAATGAAACTTCACATCTCATTTCTAAAGTTGCGAAGGGTACTTAGTGAGTCTCTGAAAATTGTAAAATTTAACTATTTAAAACGAGGAGAAGGTCAACTTTATCAATGGTGCGTCAAAATTCATCTGGTCGATAAAACAATATTGGAGTGATCAAGAAGGGTAGGAGTTTTCTAAATCATCTCGAAGTGAGGATAATAGTTCATGGTTTAAAGTAGACGAGTTATAATGATGTCGTGAGTTACGACACGACAATTTATTGTTTTGCAACAAGTTGAAGGAACATTTAACTGTATTAAAAAAATCCCATAATCTTAAAATTCTATTCAGTTGTAAAAGAGAACTAAAACATGAGAATTATGAGAGGTAAGGAAAGAAGCACCATGCCTAGAGAACGAAGTCGATCGAAGCCGCAGGCTTGGGTTCAATCTCTTGCTTGGGCACTTCGTCAACCAGTCCACGAGCGTCCTCAGCTCCACCATTTTGCATACACGTCTATCAATAAAATCTATAACTACAGACTTGAAAACCATTCCGATACTCTAATCACATTCCTCCTACCTTCTGGATTCGACCCACCACTTGCTGAGCATGATCAAATGGTTTCTTATTGTTGTTGTTTGGATAGGATGAGATCTTCCTCCTTTTGAGCGTAGCCTCAAATCTTGCAACCATTAGACCGAGATTTTTGAAGGCATTTATTCAAACACTTCACATGCCTTAAGCATGCCTCCACATTTTGCACATTCTCATGTGCTCATCAAAAACCAGCAAACATAATGATTAATTCTAGGCATGATTCTACAAGAGGCACTCATGCCATCGAAGTATTTACAACCCTCATGCACTGAACCTGCCTGGCTAAATGCTAAGTAAACAAAAATGAAGCTTACATGGTCAGGGTATGTTCCAGAAGACCACATCTTTTGAGGCATTCTGCCAAACAAATCACAGGCATTTTCTTCACATCCATTTTGTGCATATGCTGCCATCATGGCATTCCATGAGACAACATTTCTTTGAGGCATTCTATCAAACAGTTCAACATCATTTTAACAGACCCATTTTTTCGCATACCTGCTATCATTGCCGTCCAGGAGGCTACATATCTTTCAAGTATTTTGTTAAACAGTTTGCATGAGATGTGTATGCCTTCACATTTTGCATACGTGCCAAACTGGGCACCTGATAAGACATTAAAAAAAAAAAACTATTATCTTTCCATGATGTTTAATGGATGTCCATGCACAGTTCTAAAGCTCCCACTTTGACATCGGCTGGGAGGTTGCTGGAAAAAAAGCTGTGGAGTTCTGGCTTACATGTACCAAATACATTTGCTTGGAAGTTTCAAAGGCCTTTTCAACAAACACATTTGTGCATATCCCGAAATCATTGCAGTCCATGGAACTGCATTTTTTTCCACGCATTTAGACGAACAGTTCGCATGCTTCCACGTTTTTACATATGAATCTACTAGGGCGCTTGCAACTGCAACATCTGACAAAGTTCCTCTACCTTGTTGCTTGATGGGTGTCCACACAGGTATGTGGCGCAGGCTGAGGGGATGCTGGCGCAGGTAGAAATCTGGGAGGAGGCCGCAAAACCCAATAACCATTGCTAATGCCAAGGACCCATGGAAGGGAGAAGTGAAGCAGTGGAAGGGGAGGCTTATGCCATGTGTGGAGATTCATGAAGAAAACAGGCCTTCAATTCAGCATTGAAACCACAACATCTGTCAAAACCCTATCTCTTCCCTGGTGGCGGCGCTCTCCTCCAACAGCAAAGCCAAGGGAAGAACAACAAAAACAAAAAAAAAACAAAAGGAAAAGAAATCAAGGAGCTCAAGCCTCCATGCCCTAACTCGCCCAAAGTTTCCCCCTTTTTATTTATTTATTTTTAATTCTTTTATTTTATTTAACATTTTTATTATTTCAAAATTCATTTAACTCGTTTCATTCACTTTGAAAATCTATTTCATTATTAAAATAATTTAATATGTTTTTCATTATTATTATTATATTTTAATTTTGTCACGATATTGCCATACGACTCATAAAGTAAATCCTTAACAATGATTTGATAGGGTTTACGACCAAACCCGATGATGATCTGGATAGTCCAAATCAATACCTAAAACATGGAACAACACCATGTATATTATTTATAGCCTGCCCGAAACTATATTTTGACCAAAACACTAGTAGCGGGAATCGACAATTGAAAAGAATAATTATTATTACGTGGGTGATCCCTCTAGTTGGTCACGCCCTAACAACAACGAGACACCAATAAAACCACCTAAAGAATTCAAGAACGAGATCTCCCTTAACAGGGTAATCGAACCAGGCGAAAACCAATAGAAGATCAACATGAGCAAAACGACATTACGCGCTTAGCAACACGATCGTTGTAGGAGAAAAGGAACAAGGGTGAATGAGGCATTACAGGTTTGCATCTCAGTCATGAGGAAGCTTAAAAACTACAAGAACAAACATTTAACGGTTTATCATGGTCTTGGCATGGCATAAGAGTTTTATACACATCTGTAACTTGTTAAGAAGAGGTAGAGCATCTTTGCACACTTCATGAAGTATGTTATTGAGTAGGATGGTTACTGACTTTCATGTACAGTACTATGTCTTCAAGAATGGAATCAAACTACACCTAAACTCAGTTAACCTTGAATTTAAGATCACATGAAAGAGGAGGATGATGTTGCATAGCTTCCTCATGTCAGATAATAGATTGATATCATGCCTACCAAATCAGATTAACATGATCTCCAAGCTTTGCATAGTCAGGGTTTCAACATCTAAACCCTAGGTTACTATTTGGAGACTTACAACACTTGAGTTTTCAATTTTATGATAATATACCTATATGAATACTTCAATAGATGTTCTTGCTATAGGATCCAAGCCTTCTTTTGCACTTGATAATGAAATAACTTCATGATTTAGGTTAGAAAATTTTACCCTCCCGACTATCACAAGAAGAAAAAACACCAGTCTTGAGGGAGTGATTGAAATCACTTGTATGAACCTCTGTCTTAAGCTCTAATCCACTGTTTTGAGGAGTATACTTTCTTTGTGACACTTGACATACTGAAACAAACACCACTTCAAGGAAAATTGTCATGGAAATAAGCATTTGCGGGACTGTGTAAATTGGTTCTTTCCCTACATGACAGTCTTGATCTTGCTAATCAAATCTTCACACCCATCACTACTCATTTCATTTACACTTCACTAGGAATTTGTTCAACATGCTCAAACTTCACTTGAATGGATTTGAAAGGAGTTCTTCTTTCCATGCTCAAAGCACATTTCATGATGACTATTATGAGTTGACTATTTTGGCCCTATAGAGGATGTTCCTCACAGAGCTCTATCTGATCAAGTCTTTGGTTTGAATGTGTTGTTTAGGACTCTTGTACCTTGTTCAAAGTCATATAGTTTCTAGACACAAGCATTTTACATCCACAAGTTCATCTAGACCAAGAACTTGTTCTTCAAGGTGGTGACTGAGATAGGCATACTTTGTTCCATTTTTCACCATGGCTCCTTTAAATATCTCTATAAACAACAAGAGAATGACCCAGATGGCCATCCATGTCAAAATTTTCATCATGAATACCTTCACATTAGAAAACATACACAAGCTCATTCAAGAGACTAAAATCAACTAATGCCCTAAAATAGGAAAAAAAAAAATTACAACTAAAATCCTAATTTTCGACCCCTATATGGCGAATTTCGGGCCCGAAAATGTGTCAAAAAGGGCTCCACCCAACAGGGCGGTTAACTTGTGCGTTCGTCTCATCGAAACAAGTGGTTTAAAAAAAACCAAACTCAAACGAACACCCGGATCAAAAGATATGACCATTTCAAGTTTTTGCTAAAAATATTGCATCACCTTCACATCAGACAACATACACAAGCTTTGCAAGGTTTGAGATAGCCCTATATGGTATAATCAACCATGAGGAATATAAAACCCACCATTCTGACCTAGAAGAATCCTTCTACACTCCTGAGAGGTTTTACCAACTTACAAACTTGATTTGGAGACAAATGAGCCCATTTTATACCTATAGCTTCAAGAAGGAGGTTTGGAGAGAGAAGAACATTGATAGAAAAATGAATAGAACTTTTTTGTTCCTTAACCATTTGTCCTCAAAATTTTTGCAAAAGTTCAGTCCTGGATTTCTCTTAAAAAATTCCTCTTATGATTTATCTGAAGGAGGCTTGATAAATTTGTTTGAGTGCTAAGAAGAGAGGTCATTGTTTTAGCCCTTCTCACTTTACCCAGTTTTGGTAAAATTTGAATATCTTCTACAGTCCTCTTCAAAATTTGTTGAAAATTGACCCAAGGCACTGAAACACCTCCCTCTACATGCTCCATGGCTTGATTTCTCATAAATAAGCATGTATAGTCTAGATCAATTTCATTTGTTTGAGTTTTCACTATCAATTCTCAAGGGAATTTTTAGTGGAAACTTTAAATTTACCTTTAGAAGATAAATTAATCCTTGTAGATGCTCATAAATGCTTTAGGAAGTGTTCCTAGGCTTCTATTGTTTCACCGAATTGTTGTGCGATAAAACAGATAAGGTAAAAGGTCAAGGAGGAATACCTGTTATTATGGAAATGATAGGTTAAGTGAGCACATTATTGACTTTATCCAAGCTGATTGTAGAGAACTCCTTTTTGTCTGGGAAGGATTACCTGTAGATATAAAGCAAGACCACCAAAAGAGTATTAAATAACAAGAGTCAGAGGACTGCCTAGCAAGGCTAGATCCAGGAAGTGTGATGCTTCCTTGAACGGCTGTCAATCCTCTATTTAATATAATTCAATGTAAATAAGAAACTGAAATAAATAAGTCATATTGCAATGTAATAATTTAGGTTTCTCATACACACAATACACTAGATTTTATGCTAAATATTAAAATAACACTAAATCTAGTTGGAACCAGGGTTTTGTTTAGGTTTGTCAAAGGTCTGGTAAGGGTTTAGGGTTGATTGGTTGAGGTTTAGGTTGATTTTGAGAGATTGGGAAGTTTTCTTGTCTGAGACTGTGAAGTGACATAGAGACCGATGTCGGCCTGGTGATCGATCCGGTAAGGAAGATAAACAAACATTGGTCAGGGAACCAACATCGGTAGGGGCAATAGATAATAAATTATTAAAAGGAGATTTTTAGGCTCTCTGTAGTTGCACAAAGAGTGATGGTAGTATGGTTTGGGTCGCAATATGGTTGAGAAGACTCAGGAATACTAAGAAGGGTGTTTTAAATGGTAAAAAGGCTTGGTATGGTTGGATAGTGGGTTAGTGGGAGGAAGGTGGTGTACATGCAATCATGGAAATAAACCACTGAAATAAACCACAGATCTACCAAAGGAATAAGAAAAATGATTAGGATCACAATTACTTACTTTAAGTCTTGCAGATCTTGGGAGTTAGGATGGTTGATGGTTGATCGGAGAAGGAGTGCTTGAGTCCACTACCGTGGAAATATGGCCTCTGTGCTTCCGTGCATTTTCCAACGCTATGGAAAAATGAATCAGATACTTTTCTTGCACTATGGTTGTGTGTGTTCATCATCTGGATGCAAGAGGGCTTGAGGATTCACGCATGAATGCATTCAGCTATAATCACTGAATGACCAACTCGGGTAAAGAGTTGTGAAAGTGTATATAAGGTAACTAATGACGGTTAGGTGATTGGCATCGATTGAGGAATAACTGGCGCTGGTTAAGGCAGGAAAACCTAGGTTTGCCAAAAATAGGTAGATATTTACTATTTTTTGCGTGATTGTGATTGATTCTGCTTAGGGAAGTAGACTTCACGCGAGAGAAGGTAGGAAGGTCATAGAAGAAGTCCAATTAGGTTTTAAGAAGAAGACTTAGTTAATTATGTTAAGTGGTGACTCAACACTGGGAGAAATGACTCAATGCTGAGAGTGATGACTCGATCATTGTGAGTTAAATGTCATTGGAATGGGTCAAGGGTGAGGTGTAAAGATGAGGTGGAGGTGTGAGGGTGAAATTAACTTAATTAAGATAATTAAGATAATTAATAATGTGAGGATGAATATTAGTAAAGGATGAAGGGGTTATGATTAATTAAATATATTAAGCTAATTGATTGAAGGGGACCATGGGAGTGTGACCCAAATTTGGTGTCTACTCTACCATACCTACCTAGGCTTGTCATGATCTACTTTGAGCTCTTACACCTCATTAGGCTCTAGAACTAGGCTTAAAATGGCTAGTTCCAACTGTGCCTTGTAACACCTAACCTGATGATCACCCTAGAAGTTATTACACACCCTTAAAACACCATTTCAGACACGTGGGACACCTGAGCAAAGCACACCAACCATCTCCATGCCTTTAGTGGGCATCAACCTCACTTATCAAGCATGTAACACCCTATTGCACCATGAAACCATCATGAATGACCAATAAACCACCATAATACCACTTTCTGACCATCAAACACCATTGGGAAGGCACCGACCTACTTTACATTACACTCCTCCTTTGTCATCAATGTTGTATGACATCAATGACAACACCAACCGATGCACCATGGCTCAATAATCTCCCCCTCTGTTATTGATGGCAAAAAAATCAGAAACCTTGATGGAAAACCAGTACACCAACATCCTCAAAGCATTTAATCCTTGTTTTTGACAACATTCTCTCCCCCTTTGACATCTATGACAAAGGTACACATTCCAACAAGTTTAGGGACATGAGAGAAAATAATGACAAGGCATGACCTTACCTCAAGAAGCTCTCCCTTAAATTAAAATTGATTTTTTATCAAATAAACCTTAACTAAGAACATGAATTTCTTCATCAGTCATATGCAAGGCTCCCCTTGAACCTATTCTATTGAAATTTTGACTTTTCATCCTTTGTATATGTCTTTCTTTGGTCTTATTGACTTGTGCCTTGAACTAGTGAACTAGTTGCCCCTTCCTAAACACATCTCGAGCAACCTTGGAGAAAATATCGCACTTGAGATGATCTCCCTAAAAATATGAGATATTTAGTGATTATTAACGGTTGGAATCACCCCCAATTTGTCTCTTAGCTGCTCAAAAACTACTTTTGTTAGAGTTTTGGTTTGTAGACACCAATTTTTGGTATCATTGCCCTTCTTCACCTTGTGTTCTCTCTCTTTCATCATGGTCACCCATTTGAATTCCCTTTCCCTCCTGAATTCAATTTATCCCTTTAATTATCGTTTCCCACCTTAATCATCCCATTATTTTATCCTCCCTAAATCATTCCTAATTATCCCTAATCATCATTAATCAACCCTAATCCTCATCTAATCCATCTCTCATCCCTAAACCTCCCCATTTTCTATCCCTAGGCTCTCATTTAAATATTTTACCCACTCATGGCCTTTATTTATTACTTTCCACCTCCCACCTACCCATTTATCTTCTCTATGTAACCCTAACTCACCAATATCATTAAAACCCTAATATGCCCCTTTAGTCCCATTTTACCTCAATTTGGGCATCCTTTTACTGCCAAAATGGATGGCTCTCCATAGTTTTCGATGACGTACCTGGGTCATTATTGACCTTATAAATATTACCCTACCCCTCCTTTTTGCAGGATGTGATTTTGAAGATTTTTAGGGCTCTTGCGACCTTGATTTCACCTTTTGTGTGTCTTTACAACTGACATTGCTATTTTGGAGCCTTATTGGAGACCTTGTGTTCATCTCTAGAGCTTTTGAAGTCCTCTTTCCATTACATGCTTAGATATATCATCTCCACATTTTTGTAACCATCATCATTAGTTTTTGCAAGTTGTACAATCATCACAGAGCCTCGTTCATATGTTCAGTCATCTCTATCATCATCTACAAATTGTAATTTTATCCATTTCCATCCATTTAGTCCTAGATCTATCCAAGTCATCGTCGACCATGTATGCTCACCATTGACCCAGCTCATTGTTGTTTTCCCTCATTTTATTTTATCATGTGATCTGTTTGATCATTGTGTTACCAACTTCCCAGATCTTTAGATCTCATCATCTTATCCTTCTGTAACTCCATATCTGTTTTTTCAGCCTTTAGTCGTTATCGATCTTTCCTGGTCATCGTTGTCTAGATCAACAGTTGTTGCATCCATCATCATTCTCCTAATTTTCTTACATCCTTTCAAGTAGATCCAAATCTAGACTTTCTACCTCTAGCCCAGATCTAGATCAGCTTCAGATCTAGCTGCAGGAGCATTTACAGGCATGTTTCTACATTTTTCTCTCATTGTACCCCTGGTCATCATCGACCATACTCTTCAGTCTTGGGTCACCTTCGACCTGCATAGGTTTAATTTACTTTGTATATGTTTAGATCTTATATGCATATTTTTCTTATATCTAGTATAAAATTCTATAAGTGAGTCCTTGTTCATAAAGTCATCAGAAGTTATGCTTACACTTAGCATTTCATCCAATTCAACCGATTAACGATACTTTGTTAATTCCCCATTCTTCGCTCCATTCTCGGATGCCCATTTACGACACCTTCTTGGTCGTATTCCTCCTATAAATCATCTAATTTGGTTAATATCTCTCTTATTAGCTAAACATTCCTCCTTTTGACCATTCAGAATCTCCCTAGTTCTCTCTAGACCACTTCTATTGGCTTCCTAGGCTATCTATCAGTCACAATTGGTTATCCAGACCCCTCCTAACTCTCAATGAGTCTCTAATCACTTGCTAATAAATTTTAACTAGCCTAAACCCTAGTTAACTAGCCTAAACCAATCTTAACTAAGCCTAAAGCATGTTTATCCTAATCTAATCTAAAAGAGCTTTAGTCCCACATGCACCCAAATTCTAAACTCTCCCAAGTGGAAAACTATAAATAGAAGGGTCACCCCTCCCATTCAGACTTACAACTTTACTCTCAAACACTTTGGAAAGGCATTAGAAACCATTTGTGATAGCTTTAAGCTATAGAACATTTGGATCTTGGCCATACTCCATTGTTAAGAGCTCCCCCATCTTGCATCCATCCACCTCCATTGAAGAAAACAACTAATCACATAATTTGATTGCTTAGAATCTAAACTAGGTTCACATTTTATTAAGCTTTCATAGAGTAGAGAGTAGTATACATGTTAGTTTTTGATGTTTTTGTCAAAGTTATAATACTTTTATGTTAGTTTCTCTTGTTTAGCTCTAATCTGATGGTGCATGGTTGAGTTAGCAAAGCTTTGAGGTTCTTTAGCCTCACTCCATACCTTTTGCAACTTTCCATTGCACACATTTGGCACGCTCGATGGCACACTTATGTCCATCCTCCATTAACGGAGGTCCTTTGAGTTCTTCAAAGTCATTTTCAAGTTTTTTAGTTTAAATCACTTGTTATTTCCTCATTTCTTTTTTTAAACCTTGGATTAATGAACTCTATTTACATGCATTTGTGGGTTTAACATAGAAATAGGAAGCTTTGACTAACTACTAACCTGTTCGCTCTTGAAAATTTAAAAATCCATGTTTTTGTAGGTTTTTCATAGGTCACGTGTAGGTGTGTTAAGGGGTGCGTACGTGTTGATAACATGCGCGTATCCATCAAAAAGGTCTGCATACCTGTTCTAGGGTTTCCTCTGTGTTTATAAGTGCACAAAATTTTTCTCCGCGCAGGAACGCATTCCGCGTCTCCGTTGGTCTGTCCACGTCTCCACCTCTCTATGACGCGTCTGTGTAATTAATATCACTGTGTAAAATTTTACAGGACTTCTTTTTACTTGGGCCACTATCCATCGTTGTTCATTGGTAGGTTTCTGGGTGCAAAAACCCTAGCATGCGTACCTATTGAAACAGGTGCGTAGGTGTACTGGTGACTGATTGATTGCATTAACATACCCAGAGGCCATAGGTGTTGGTCCCGAGCACGTACCCGTTGGTTGGGGTATTGAAGCGAAATACATGTGAAGTTTAAAATTAGGTGTTACTGTAAAAAAATTTAAATTATTTAAATAGTCTATTTTAGCTATCTTAAAGTCTAAAACATTTTTGATGCAGGTTTCTAAAATTTGATAGGTTTTTAAAAATAGGGTTACTTTAAAATTTCAGTTTACATGATTAAGTGTTTTTCATTCCTTAGCTTAAATTAGGATTTGTGAAAAGTGCGTATGCTCTCTCCTCACGCTTTCCAAAGTGATCTTGGAGATCAAAATCACTTGCACAAAATCTATTTTTTATGTTAAAAACACTTGCTTTTTAAAGGATAAAGTAACATTTTTATGTGCTTTTAGTAGGATTTCCACTTTGTGTATGCTCTTCCTTCGCACCTTTGGGCGATCTTAGGAATCAAAAGCAAGTGTGAGTTCTCTTTTACCTCAATCGGCGAACCAGAAAACTACTAACCAACTTGTTGTCTACAGGACCTAACATTGGTCAAAGAAAGGTGTTAAAAATGAAGCAAAAACTTCTAATACACGTGTGTTTGCAGATTGCCAAATGGTGTGCCACTTTTGAAACCACATTAAGATTAAAAAAGATAAAAAACACACCATATTCAACACACTGTATTGCAGGTTTTGGAAAAGGGTAAGTCCCTCTCCGCTTAACTGGAACGTAACCCCTTTGGCATAACACCTTAAGCTATAACAATGGGGGTGGTTCCAGGAACCCCAAAGTAGTCCACCACTGAGTAACCTCGTGGATGAAATGGGAAGCACCTCGCTTACCCACTTGACTAGTACACCTTGTGAGTTAGAGTTACAAGTTGTTTGTATGGTGACCTTAGTAATAGTACATGATGGATGCACTAGTTTCCCACTGTACTTGAAGGGGGTAAAGTAAAGTCGAGATACTCCCAAACTAGTCATTGTGACTTTTTGGGTAAATCGCGCCTCTCTTAAGACAACCTTGTAACACCTAGTTGAGAGAACTTATTAAGGAAACCATTTTGTCTGGAGGCCAACTTTACTAGTCCATTTGCGTCATTTTGCCATCACGAAGTGATAACTTGTTTGGATTCAGCACCTTGTTTGTCGAACATGGTAATGAACTCATTCCAAGTTTGATCTAAGTGTCTCTCATCATGAATTTAGACAAATGTATTACTTAGCTTAGCTTCCTTCTCATTTTTTGAATGAGGTGAAGCTCTGCCCAAAGTGAAACTAAGTCTATTTTCACATATTCTTGATCTACACCCATGCATTCGTACTTTCCACGTTGGAAGTCAAACAGAGGCATACTTTACGTGTCATGTCAGAGATAGTGCTAGCTACTTTTTTGTACGTTTACACTCATCCATGTTTGCGGCTGGGGTGTTAAATGACTAAAGTGAGTGGGTACATTTTCACATCTTTGGCAGTCCTACGATCTTGACTTCAGGATCCTCATCATTGTTACGGGTCAGTTTTGTCATTCTATCTCTCCCCTAGTTTGTCAACTTTTTCTTGCATTCTGGTCATTCAGTCTTGGTATTTACATTGTGTCTCCCATTCTTTGGGCATGTAGTATAAATCCCTCTATTGCATGGTTACGCTGCTTGCATTACCAGACTTCTTGTTATACCTTCTACTTGATTTTAGTTTAGACGTCATCTGGGTTTCTTGATGAGTGTTGATACCGCATTATATATATCACCATAATGTTGTCTTGATATGACACCTTGCTTGCTTGGTTGAGATATCGGGATAGCATTGTTATGATATGTCTAGTTGTGATGTCCACTTTTCAAAACACTTAGCTTTCATCGACACTCGAGTTAGTACTAGGTATACCTTGTGTGGAGGTCACGATTTGCTCCTTGTTGTTACTTACACCTTGTTCATTTCAAACTTGACGTAAGTATTGACATTGTGTGGATCATCTTTGCATTGGGCTGTCATTTTGCACACACATTTTACATAGGGAGTATTTCCTTATTGATTGGATTTGTGTTTCACACTTGCGTGATTGTTCCTTGTGATTATTCATTCAGAAAACTTGTTTTCTAGGACAATCCTTTTTGATCTCATCGAGATTTCATCATCATGATGTCTATTTTCCTTAGACCTTCTTCAGAAAATCACACACGCATCTCCGTACATACTGAATGTCTAGTTGGCTGCCATTATGCTACCCAAATCGGCATGGGGCCTTCTTCACTTTGAAGAAGTTTGATTTCACTATCTAGGTCTAGACATTTGTGCTTAAACGACCCCAACCATGACTGACTATCATGCGGTTCCTCATGCTTACGACAATGCGGAACCTAGGTTTAGGCATTCACATCAAAAGATTCCCATTACAACTAAACCTCGTTTGGTTCTTCGTGCTAGAATTCCCACCTGGGTACCCTGTTCCCCACCTTCAGCTCATAGTCGGTGGTATGGTTTGGATGCTTCTGATCCAAATTATTATTAGGTTCCCCCCACTCTTCTTCTGATTCAGATCCAAACTACCATTTGGATTCCCACTCTTCTTCTGAAGATTCGGATCCCAACTATTGTTCGGATACCCCTAGATCAAATCCTGAATCACGGTCCTCCCTTCCTTCACAGGACCTTTATTCCAACTCACCTCAATGATGTCTTCCTCCTTTGAAGACTCGTGTGACTCCAAGTTCCATCGATCGAACATATAATTTGGTTCTTGAGTCACGGTCCTCCCTTTCTTCACAGGACCTCCTTCATCAGTCGTCTCAATGACCTCTTCCTCCATCGAAGAGTTCCACGACTCGGGTTACCTCTAGTCACTCATCCAATTTGACTCCTACGTCACAACTTAATGGATGGCTATGTGATCCTACTTTCCAACCTACATTACGTCGTCTTCTAGAAAAATGACCTAGGTCCAAATCCAAATCATCCATTCATGAAATGCCTGCCTCCAAGCCTACTTCCTCTCTTGAGTCATCTTCTTCTGTCAATCAATCTTCCTTGCTTAGCGGATCCATTTCTTCTAGTCAACCCCCCATGGTCGAAGAACAACAACCTCTACTGATTGATTTATCTCAGGATAAAGGACCAATCAGACTACATGAAGATATCCCTTTAGAGGATTGCAAACAAGGTTTCTTTCTTGAACTCGATACGCTCGCGTATGGGGAGGAAGAGTTTGATTCCTTTTATCAGAACATAGAGGAAGAGCCTAAGGTCATGGAACTTGATTCTTCTTCTGTTATTCCATCTTCACCTTCCTCTGAACATGATGAGATGTTGGGGTCTAGCATTGATCCATGGCCTATCTTCTCATTTCCCAATCATTCCTTATCTATCATCATTCCTCAATCAAAATCTTGCCTTGGCTCACCTCCTGGTAGCCCATCGTCTTCTTCTATCTTGGGGCCATGTCCTAGTAGCCCTCCATTTTCTACTTGTGGGTCACCTCCTGGTAGCCCATTACCTTCTATTCTTGGGCCACGTCCTAGTAGCCCTTCATCCTATTCTATCTATGGGACACCTCCGAGTAGCCCCTACTCATCGATACTTGGGCCACACCCTAGTAGTCCCTCACCCTCATCTTCTATTCTTGGACCATGTCCTCGTAGCCCAACTTCTTCCATCTTAGGGCCATATCCTAGCAGCCCTTCATCATCTTCTATCGGTGGCTCACCTCCTGGTAGCCCATCCTCTTCAATTCTTGGACCGTATCCTTTTCATCTATCACATCTTTCTTCTATCAATGTTTGTGGCAAGCCCACTACCATTTCTATCGTTCCTTTCATCAATCATAAATGTTCACTTTCTTCTCCTTCTCGGGATCAGACAAGTCATGTGTCAGCTTATAAAAAACCCAAATAGGTTCATTATCAAGCTCAGGTCAAAACTTCCAAGAGCTCCAAAGCTCCCAACAAAGTAAATGATCTTAAGGTTAAAAATCAAAACAATTCAAGAATGCACATCAACATAACCATCAAGTATGGCGCAAAGTGCATAAACCTCTGGATAGGGAACTCAATCTCTTGCATATGAAATCCATGTTTCAGGATAAATCGTAGTCATTTATTGAGTATGAGCTCACCACGATCATCGACATGGGAGATAACATGACTCTTGATAAACAATCACGCTTAGTCTCCCTTATTAAGGAAGTTGCAAACATCGTTGTTGGATCTTACCATGCAGAGTGACTTATTTGGTCCCACCTTTCCAAAAACTATCAAAAATCTAAAAATCAAAACAATTCAAAAATACAAAAACATGAGAAAACATTTCATAGAAAAATCAAAGGTACAAAGATCAAACATTGCAATCAGGTATTGCGTACACATGGATGTTATTTCTTCCCTTTCTTTCTCTTCTTCTGCAAGTCTTCCTACCATTTTCATCCCTTCGGTGATATTTTGGTTAGCCTATTCACACACATTTTGTGACATTTATCTCTATGGTATCCGTTTGACCCTGGTCTTTTATCACCTTGGTAAATTAAAGAATGACTGACCTCTTAGAGATCCTATCACATTCAACATCTAATAAACTTGTTGCGAAGAAATTTTGGACATATTTGTTGACACTAGCCAATGTCATCATCACAATCACTTCCACCTCCTTCCATCAAGCCATTTGTGGTTCTTAACCCCTTGTCAAACAAGAGAGCTGAAATAAGTTTTCAGAAAGCAAAAGAATCAAAATCAATCAAAATTCAAAAGCTAAAAGCTACAAAGAAAAATAAAATTGATATATAACTCTCTCTTGGGGTATTTCCAATAATCTCTATCGGGGCTATGGATGCCTGACTGGTAGTAGAGCAATGTTGCGATTAGAATCAAATGCATCTCCATCGGGGCTATGGACGCCTGGCTGGCAGCGGAGCAATGTACGGCTATCCTTCCACCCTCCATTCACAAATCACCTTTCAAAATCAATCATTCCTACACATTGGCTAGGGTGTCTTCACTTGTTATCTATTAAATCTTCCCTTCAAGAGGTAATCTAATTCCACGTTCACACACTAGATCTCTATGAGTATGCAGGATTAGTATGTTACCAAGTGTCTTTTTTTGGACCTTGTTCAGACTCTTACTCTAGTCTGTATCTCGTCTCACGATTTGTGCCTTTGGCTAATCACTTGTTTCATCACGAGGCTTCTAAACTACATTCATATCACTCACATCATTCTTCTACTTTGTTCAGAACATCCATGTGTATAATATTTCCTTTTTTGACATGTTTTTGGACACCTTTGTCCCCTTTCACAAAATCCAATCTTCTCCTTCCTTTCTATCATGTGCTTTTAGGCCAACTTACGCTGGGGGCATCCTTGCTTCTTCTTAGCACTTCATTGGTTTACGTTCATCATCATGTTGAACCTATCCATAATGGCCTTGGGTCCCACTTCTATCCGTGAAGAGTTTTCCTTTGAATACTCCCACCTAATCATTGGGGCATTTTCACATCTTCACCTTTCTCGCATGCACGTGGCCTTTTTCCCTTGTACATCCCATCTATCACTGGGGCATCCACGCTTCTTTGTCTTCCTGTACATAGTTTCAGAAAACTTTCAAAAAAAAAAAAAAAAAAAAAACATTCAAATATGTTAGAAAAATCACAAAAACATTCAAATATGTTTCAAGAAACATCAAAAACAATATAAATCAGCTTACAAAATGTCACTCTTTGGTTCTCACCTGTTCATGTGCGTGACTCGCGGATCATCTTGATCTACCTCCATCAAGAAAAGCTAGGCTGCTTACTTTGTCTGTACTCTGGGGCACAACGAGTTGCCTGGTACTATGTTTCGTAGTGCACATTGCTTTTCCATTGGACCGAAGTGTCCTCCATTATTCCCCTCACATGTATCTTTGCTTGGGGCACCGTCATTAACCCTTGTCATTAATTCGAATAGGTTGGAACTGAAGCTTGATAACAAAAACATTGCATTATGTTTCTCTATTAGGTTAGCTTGTTTACTTTCTCGTATTGCATTGCATTTTTGTATGTTGCATGGAGTTAGGCATCTTTTACTTTCTCGTATTGCATTGCATTTTGTATGTTGCATGGAGTTAGTGTTTTTTTTTAGCAATGGACATTTGTTCGTATATGGCTTTTCATGTCATACTACACTTTTGTTCATTCTTTTTAATAAGGACCGATGATGAAGATCTCTAGCAATATGATGAAAAATAAAGTTGTTTAAAAGGCATTGGATGGATGTTAGCTCATTCCCCCTTCCTCATACTCCTTTTCTTCTATATCCCCTTTCTTTTCTTCTTCATCACACTATTCTTTCTTCTGTTCTCTTTCTGTCATCTTTTCGATCGTCAATCGAGTTCTTCTATCACCCCATCGACAATCGAGGGGGCATCCTTCATTCTACTCATTTTTCTTCTATCCCTTCAAAATTTTCTACTTGTTTATGCTTGTCTACTTTCTTTGAAGTGACGTCACTTACGCCACCCCAAAGAGGGGCAAATGTAGACACCTAAAATATGCTTACACTTAGCATTTCATCCAATTCAACCGATTAACGATACTTTGTTAATTCCCCATTCTTCGCTCCATTCTCGGATGCCCATTTACGACACCTTCTTGGTCGTATTCCTCCTATAAATCATCTAATTTGGTTAATATCTCTCTTATTAGCTAAACATTCCTCCTTTTGACCATTCAGAATCTCCCTAGTTCTCTCTAGACCACTTCTATTGGCTTCCTAGGCTATTTATCAGTCACAATTGGTTATCCAGACCCCTCCTAACTCTCAATGAGTCTTTAATCACTTTCTAATTGAGTTTAATCCTAAAGTTTAACTAGCCTAAACCAATCTTAACTAAGCCTAAAGCATGTTTATCCTAATCTAATCTAAAAGAGCTTTAGTCCCACATGCACCCAAATTCTAAACTCTCCCAAGTGGAAAACTATAAATAGAAGGGTCACCCCTCCCATTCAGACTTACAACTTTACTCTCAAACACTTTGGAAAGGCATTAGAAACCATTTGTGATAGCTTTAAGCTATAGAACATTTGGATCTTGGCCATACTCCATTGTTAAGAGCTCCCCCATCTTGCATCCATCCACCTCCATTGAAGAAAAAACTAATCACATAATTTGATTGCTTAGAATCTAACTAGGTTCACATTTTATTAAGCTTTCATAGAGTAGAGAGTAGTATACATGTTAGTTTTTGATGTTTTTGTCAAAGTTATAATACTTTTATGTTAGTTTCTCTTGTTTAGCTCTAATCTGATGGTGCATGGTTGAGTTAGCAAAGCTTTGAGGTTCTTTAGCCTCACTCCATAGCTTTTGCAACTTTCCATTGCATACATGTCATCTCTGTCATGATTATTAACACTTGTAGTTGTTTGCATACATCAAATAATTGTATCCAATATTGAAGTGGTTGAAGGTCAAATTTATGCTCAAAAGGATCCTAAGAGTCCAAAATGGTTGGTCTACTCATCAAGATGGTCAAGAAAAGTTTTTGTGTCTATGTCTATGGTTCATTATGGTACTCAAAATGAGTTTTCACCTATGTATATCTGTAATGTGTCTCAGAAGTTGTAATTTAAATAACTATCCTTGTGAATCCTCCTATGGAAGTGACTACATCATATGAATAAGTTATGTCTATCTTGAGATATGCCAAGAGTTTGTGATATATGTGGTTAAAGGAGTTTATCTTCAGTCAGGTCCTATATTAGTAAATAAAATGCAAGGTTGTGTGACTTGGCAAAGGATAAAGATCATCAAAGGTATGTATGAGCTACTCAATCAAAAATGAAGAAGATGAAGCTTTTTGCAGGATTAACAGTGTCTTCAAGATGGAATTTGTGTGGTATTCAGTGCAACAAAAGTGTTACAGTGTTATTGACAATGATAATCCAAAAGGTGAACTAGGAATTGTTGTGATGGTCAAAAAATGTGCTTTGAGTTCGTGAAGTGGTAAAGAGAATGAACGCTGAATGTCAAGGTATGTTGGATGGCTACACGATCATTTTCTAAGGTAGAAGGTCGTTAAAAGGGTCTCAAAATATATGCATAGTTGGGTTGAGTCATAAAAAAGGAGAAAGTGAAATGGTGCATCTTAGGGGTTTGTGTGTGCCTCTACAGAAGTGGAAAAGTGTATGCAAAGCCTATATTAAGTTTCATAAGGTTATGATGTAAGTTCCTGCTCATAAATGAATTGGGTTAGTAATGGTTTGTTGGCATGTGGTCCTATAAGTGTTTTCATTGATGCAAAACTACATTAATGACAAAGTGGATGATGGATTAGGGTCAGATGATGTTTTTCATGGTGTTGCCATGATGGTTTAGGTGAGTACATAATGCTACAAGGAGATTCAATTAGGATTGTTTGTTCTTGCAAGCTCGTTCAGATGTTCTAGCTATCCTAGGTGATGTTACAAGGAGGTATGAGCTTCTTGGTTTCTTGAGAATTATATTTACATGATAGATAACAGGTTTGGAGAGTTCTTGGGCACTCACATCAGTGGCATGGTGTAGATACAAGTGATTGGTCATGTTTCAAGTGCTTATTTGGAGTAGATATGGATGCTAGGAGGTGTGACATTGATTTTTGGAGCTATATGACCTCATGGGTCCATAAATTTAGTTGTATCATGTTGTATAAGGTATGTTAGGACCATTTTTAGTGTTTCTATGATGTGTTTTGAGGTTGTTTTATTTAACTCTAGCCTTTGTAGTGCAAAACGTTAAGAGATAGCTATGCAAGGTTTAGTGGATGGAAATATAGAGAGATATTTGGGACATGTTAATGATTGGAGATGTTATTAGGGTGTGTCATGATGTTTTGGGGAAAATGTTAGGTTTCCATAATGAGTATTTTGCATGATACATCAGTTTTGGTGAAACAAGGTACTTGGTAGTGTGTTTTCTAACTCGATTTGGACCTTCTGATGCTCACCATAAATTATGTGATTTGCATTGAACCTTTTGGATTTTAGAAATGCTTATATATTTAGTTTAGAAGGTTTCACAAGAATAATGAGGTATTTTTATTGTTTGGTTTTTACGAATGATTGTTAAGAAGATAAAGTGGTTTAAAACCCTAGTAAAACCCTGGTCAAGATAACTTTATAGAAAAGTGTGTATACCAGCCCATTTTTTATTGGTTTATCAAAAGTGATGATTTGATGTTGTAGAGGAATCTTACAGGTTTCTAAAAATGTATGATAGAGCATGTGGTGATTTTTGGGCCCACCTGAAAAGGTTTGTTTCTGGAGAATTTCAATTTAAGGAGAAAGTTTCCAAATGAGGTATGAACTAAATTGTTTTTGTATGATGTATGTGAGATTTTATTGATGTCCAAAGACATTTGAAGACATGTTGATGCAATTTCATGGTCAAATGAGCTCCATTTAGGTTGATTGGTCAAAGGACAGTTTTGAGGTAATAAAAAACAATTTCTAATGAAACGAGCATAACAGGAGTTATAGGTGGAGTTAGGAGTTGATTAAAGTTGCTTTGGAAAGAGGATTCAGATATATTTCCATTGATATAGTTCTTTTCTCATGATAATGAGTTTTAGTAAGGTTTATAGGTCTATTTTTGGATAGAAATATTTTTTCTAGTTCAAGATATGATAAGTTCTTTCTGAAGTTTTAAGTTGGTTAAAGCATCAAATGGTTGATTTGATGCTTTCTATTACCTTTAGAGTGAATAGGGATGAATTTTTCATCCAATGAATCCTTTTATAGGTATTTTTTTCCCTATAAATTGAAAAGAGTTTGCGAGAATTGAATAAAAAATGAGGCACCACGAAGTAGTTGCACTCCAACGGAATCGTGAAAGCTCCAGCGATAACAAGGAAAAAATGATCAGTAATGGAAGAAATTTCTCAACAGAAACAAAACTTGCATAGAGGAAAGACAACGGAGTGTCTTGGCATACTCATAAATGAATAGAAAAGGGGTACATATAGGGTGCTGAGTAACCCTAGTGCATGACACACATGAAACCCTAAACCTAACCCATGTGAGATGACCCTCCAACATGAGAGGAGGACACATAGGATAACTCAAACTAACACCCCCCCTTCATCGAAGCTGGGGTAGCGACTGTGATGAGTCAGATGGAAGAGGAAGACACTCCTAAAAAACTAAGAAAGATGTGTCAATGGGGCCCAACAACTAAAGGCCTGATAAGGTGCCCATATACAAACACAATCTTTCTAGAAGAAGAAGAAGAAGAAAAGAAAGAATACATAGCCCGAAGAAGATGGGCAGTTGCAGAAGACCTCACCCCAAGAAGAGACTGTAAGTGAAGAAAATTCATCTCAATGAAGGGCTTGGTGAATAAATCTGTAATTTGATAAGCTGTCTGAATGTACTGAATGTTGATGATACCATCATGAATAAGCTCCCGTATGAAGTGCATATGGATCTCAATGTGCTTCGTCTACTGATGTTGAACTAGATTTCTGCAAATAGAGATTATGCTTATGTTATCACAGTACATAATGGTAGGCCGCCGAAAGTGGATTCCAAACTCTGTCAGAATACCATGTAGCTAAATAGCTTATGTGGTAGCGTTGACTGCTCCTCTGTATTCTGCCTCTGTAGATGATATCGCAATTACATTCTGCTTCTTGCTAGACCAACTAATAGGACCTGAACCAAGAGAGAAACTGTAGCCAAAAGTAGATTTCTGATGATCCAAGTCACATGCCCTTGTAGCAAGTACTAGCAAGGGAAAGAAGACTGAAAAGAAGAAAGAAACTAAGGATCAACCTAAGAAAGAAACCAAGATCAAACCTAAAAATGACACAAACACTTCAACTTCTGAGCCTAAGGCGCATAAAAGCAAGTATTTGTGTTCCTATTGCAAAAAGACTGGTCATGATGAGCAACACTGTTTTAAGAAACAAATTGATCACTTATCTCATTTACTTGAGAAGAATAAAATAAATGTTCTTGAATCCATAAAACAAATTGCTCCAAAGGCTGAGTCTTCTGCTGCAAAAGGTGCTAAAAATGATAAGAAGAAAGGAAAGGCCCTTGTAGCCAAAGTTTCTCCTTCATCGACATGGATTATAGATTTCGGTGCCTCGTACCACATGGGTTCTTCGCATGTTGAGTTTTCCAACATTGAACCTTGTGGAATGTCCCAAATCATGATGCGTAATGACACGACAGTGTCAGTTTTCGGTAGTGGATCAGTAGAGATGGATGGGGGAACATTTAACCAAGTGTTGAGTGTTCCTAATCTCTTTACCAATCTCATATCGGTTTACCAAATTACTCACCTTGGTGAAGGAATGCGAGTGAAATTTGGTCCTAACTCGGTGATTATTCGTGAGCTTAACAATGAAACTACAGTGGCTGAGGGAAAGGCAGATCAATATTCACGGCGGTACACCTTCTCCCACTTTACTTCTGATTCTACGCCCATTTCCTTGCTCACTCATGCAAATGAGGTTAGTAATCTATGACATGAGAGTTTTGGACATCTAAATTATCGCTACCTTGAACAATTGAGTAAAAATGAAATGGTCAACGGGTTGCCTCGCGTCAAGTTTTCTAAGGGTCTTTGTGAGGGTTATACCCTTGGAAAGCATCTTGAAAAGAACTTTGACAAAGGAAAAGCCTAGAGAGCCACTCATCCTTTGGATCTTGTTCACAACGATGTTTCTGGTCCATTTCCTTCTCCTTTGTTTACTAGAGCTCTTTATGTGCTAACCTTCATTGATGACTATTCGCGATATACTTGGGTATATTTTCTTAAGCTTAAGTCTGAAGTCTTTGAACATTTTCAGAACTTTAAGGCTCTTGCTGAGAAACAAGAAGAATGGTCTATCAAGGTTCTTCGAACTGACAATGGAGGTGAATATGTAAACAATAGATTCATGGATCTTTATTTTTGCGACTCCATCTCCATTGTTGGCGTAGCAGCTGTTTAACACGATGAGATCCCTCTCCACCATTAGTTCAAGCTTTTGGTGTGACAGAAATTCACTCATCTCTGATACCAGGCAGTTAAGGGCACCGCCCCCAGAGTAGTTTTGGGATGGGTGACCTCCCAGGTAATTCCTGGTGTCACTTCCTCTTAATATGTTGTTGGGCTTGATTGGGTGTATACCCGGATCCATCGTGCAGGAGGGTATTGGCGTAGCAACTGATTAACATGACGAGATCCCTCTCCACCATCAGTTCGATTTTTTGGTGTGATGGCAAGTCATGTAGCTCTGATACCAGGCAGTTAAGCGCACCACCCCCAGAGTAGTTCTGGGATGGGTGACCTCCTAAAAAATTCCCAGTGTCACTTCCTCCTAATGTTGTTGGGCCTGATTGGGTGTATACCCAGCTCCATCATGCGGGAGGGTATTGGCGTAGCAACTGATTAACATGATGAGATCCCTCTCCACCATCAGTTTGAGATTTTGGTGTGACGGAAAGTCGTGTAGCTCTGATACCATGAAAAGAGTTTGCGAGAATCGAATCGGAAACGAGGCACCACGAAGTAGTTGCACTCCAACAGAATCATGAAAGCTCTAGCGATAGCAAGGAAAAAATGATCAGTAATGGAAGAACTTGCTCAACAGAAACAAAGCTTGCATAGAGGAAAGACAGCTGAGTGTCTTGGCATGCTCATAAATGAATAGAAAAGGGGTACATATAGGGTGTTGAGTAATCCTAGTGCATGACACACATGAAACCCTAAACCTAACCCTAAACCTAACCCATGTGAGATGACCCTCCAACATGAGAGGAGGACACATAGGATAACTCACACTAACATAAATATGATAATCAGCTAATATTTTGAAACAAATTTTTAGGCAATGTATTTTGGTCAAGACAAAAGTGATTGTGGTTTGCTCATGTGAGTGTTTCAAGACTTATAACTTGCTTACAAGTGTTCAAGTCATGAAATTTCCATCAAATGGTTACATGACATGCCTTATATGTTTTAAAATCATCTAGTGGCAGAAATAAGTTTCCATAGTCCTGAAGGGTACAACAATTTTGAGAAAAATGGAGAGCACTAGGCCCATTTAACGAAATAATTTGATTGGCTCATGTAAATTGAGACTATTTATGTATTTTATATGTTATTTTAATCATGTATGGTGATTTTTGGGTCATGATAAAGCATGGTTTTGGAATGAGGTGATTTTTTTCATTCCAATGCAAGGGTTTTTTAGATTTTTGGTGCATGGATGAAGTGTTTTTGCTAGGTCAACCTATATGATTCAATTGTGAATATTCTAGTGATTCTTATGGGATGTTTTTAGGCTAGTATGTTCATTAAAATAGAGGTAAACTAGTCTCTTTTGAATTTAAATCAAGGAGAGGTTATAAAGATGATTTTTTGGGTAGAATGGTGCTAATCTTTTTGAACCAATTTTATATTCTTTTGAAGAACCCTTTACTACAAAGTAAAACCCCTTGGTCCTAGCCTAAAACCCCTAGAATTTCATTATAGGACTGTATCTAGTTGACTCTTTACATGGAGGATTTGAGCAAAGCAAAGATGGAGAAGTTTTTTTGATATCGAGTTGAAGAAGGAGGGCATATTTGGGTCCTTGTGATTGGATTCTACCTTCATATCATATTCATGTTATTTGTAGGTTTCAAAAATATCTTCAGATCTAATATTGATTTGTAATCATTTGGAAATAATCACATCTTCTTGGGGACTCATGAGACAAGATTGTTTATCTTGATACATCTTCATTACTAGTGTTGAAGACATCAATTCCTTGTAATCTGATTTGAGTATTAATAAAGTGTGATAATCTGATTTGAACATAAATAAAAGTGGTTTATGTGTTTATATTGTGATCCTTGCATTGATTTTATTTCATTGAGAAGAATATAAATTTTGATATGTGTGCTTCATGAGATTATGTGTTTAGGGTTTTGAAGTATAAGTGAGAAAGTTATATTAGGGACCGATTCACCCCCCTTTAGTACTTGTCACTTCCAACAATTGGTATCAGAGTAGAACCTTGAAATTAACTTAACAAGTTAGAGGGAGATCTTTTGTGACAAGATGGGTGATCTTTGGGTACACAAGGAGTATGGTTAGTAATACTGAGGACAAGGTTGGCATTTTGGTTGTATCTCATGAGGAAGTAATCAAGGTTTTAAAGAATTGACTTAAGGAGGCCCAAGCTGAGTTGAAGATCAAGAGAGAAGAATTTCTTAAACATGAGGCTAAAAAAGAGGAACTGAAGAAAGAGTTATTCACCTTGACAAGTAAGGTATTATCTTTTTAAGAGAGTTCAAATAATTTGAGTAAAATGTTAGGAAAAAAAAGTTTAATGGTGATAGAACAGGCCTCGGATTCAACGAGGGTTCACCCAAATCATAGAATAATGAAGAAGAATCAAGTCAAGGATTTAATGAAAGAAGGAAGCCAAACAAGGGAGAGAGTTCAAAGCTTCCATCTCATGAAATATTATCTATCAGGAAACAAAATGCATATAGGTATGGTGTTTTTCATGCTAATTGTTATAAGTGTGGTGTTTATAGACATAGAGCTAGCATGTGTAGTCTTACGGCTGAAAAGAAGGATGATTACAAAGGAAAGGTTCAGGAACATCATTGTGAAGAAAATAAGGAAGAGGAATGTCAAGGAAAGAAATAGCAAAATATAGGTCAAAGATATGGAGCTGAGTGTTATATTTTTCATGAAAAGGGTCATCTTACAAATTATTGCATCAAACACAATAAGGTATGTGTATGAATGAAAATCAACACATGACCTTCAATTGCACTCGATCTCCTGAGGACATGTCAGGATAGTCGATGTAGAATGGTGTAGGGGTGATGATGGGCAACTATAGGAGAATCAAGGACTAAGATTGGGTAGTGTGAGTTCCTAGTAGTTGAATTGGTCAAAGGGGAATTAGATGCCAATTACGGGTAGTGTAATTTCCCTTTTTCTTATTTGATTTATCTTCTTGAAAGGATGTTAATTAAATAACAAGAATAAACAAATTAAAAAACTAACTAATCTAATCTAATTTAAACTAATCCTTTTTTATTTTTTGGAATAACAATGCATACAGAAGAAACGAAGAAATTCCTTGTAAACCTAACTAAAAAATCCTATACAAATAAATAACCGGATGTAGCTATTTATTTGTACAACAATAAATTAAATCTATTCTAATATAAACAAAGATTTTTACAATTTATAGTTGTGGATTATTAAATCTTCTTCTATCTCAGAGACACGGGAAGATTTAAAGCTTCAGAAGCTTTTCTTCCCTTGTAACTTCCCAAATGGAATATGTGAGGATTTAAGGGAAACCACAATTTACAACAAATTTATTATCTATGGTGATATAACAAGCTTCATCCATATATTCTTCCCTCACAAATCCACAAGTATAAGAAGGGAAGGATATATCAACAGAAACCTCTATAGAAGATGTGAAAAACTTCTTGGAAATGAATCTAACTATTTTCAATAAAAGAAATTGATTTTGTCTACTCTATTTTAATATATGTGTGTGTATGTTCGTAAATAAATAAAGAAATGAAGAAACTCAATAACCACCCCCAACCTGGAATTACAGTGTAGAGGCAATGCCAATTATGGCATCACTTTGTCCCCCCAAGTTGTCTTTACCAATATTTTGTGTCCACTTGAGTCGAGGGAACTGGGAATGCAAAGGGAGCAACAAGAAGAAAGTATTGGAGTAATGACAACTTGATGGCAGTCTGGTTGTAATGCAAACATAAGAAAGGAAACACAAGAGAATAGAGCTTGGATGTGCAATTTCTAACAATATTGTGGCAGCTCAACTAAGAAAGATACACAAATAAACTCTTACCATTTTCTTCAGAATAAGTGATGGTTTTATATAAGGTTGGTTGGGCTATGCACTATCACACTTGGTAACCATGGGCTGCCACATCAACACATGAAGGGGCATTTAAATAGTCAATTACAAATCACAAGTGAAAGAGGAGATTTCCATAAGTCAGTCAAGCTTAAAATCATCTAAAATGATTGAGAAAGTTGTTCTAAAAGTGAACTAAAGTGAAGCAACACGCTTCTAATTCACGCATGAAGAGTTCTGGAAAATTCACACATGACCGTTTCCCTATGCAGGGTGGTGGTTACAAGACCGCTACCCTGCCTGGGTGGCAATTATAGGACCGTCGCCCAGGTAGGGCAACAATTTTGTAACTATTGGCCAAAACTAAGCAAAATGATGCAGGAAGCTGTAGAGAAGTAGGAAATGGCTAAGTAAGGTTATGAGTATTGGATCATTTGGGGGAAGCACAATCGAAGCTTCAACACATTCGTAGCTCTAACTATAGCACAACGGGTATGTTTAATACTTATATGCATATTAGGTTAGATGTTTTTAGGTGAGGAGCCAATGGGAAAGTTGTACACAATGGAGGCACGTAGGAGTTAGGGCATGAACAACCAGGAGAATGAATTTTACAGAGCACGCACAATTAGGGCACACTGGAGCTAGGGAATTAAAATACAAATACAAATATTTGACTTGATACTTTGTAAGAATTTAATACAAATCTTTTCAAGCAAGAACCAGATTTTTTGCTTTGTGGAAGGCTACATTCAAATTGTTTGACAAAATGCCAAACTAGCATTTGAGTGAATACATCTATAGAAATGATTGGAGGTCTTGAGGAGTATGGCGATCTGGTTGACTACTCTGAAGATCTTCTTCCTAAATAGGATATCTTTACCAACAATGCACAACATGCTACTTTTGTATGATAAACACATTATACAGGTGACTGGTCCAACAAAGGCACATAATCAGAAGTTATAGGTTTGACGCCACAACTAACTCCAATCATTACCGAATCTAATCCCGCCAAATAGAAACTCAAATATGCCCTTACAGATAAATGTCAGGAAACTACCAACAACAACATGGAATTGAATGTTGGTGCATACAACTCTTCCGAACTGGATGACGCCAACAATACTCTACAAAGTCCCACCAACTGACAGAGGAAAGTCTCACCAACACAGAAGAAATGTAAACTTGTCAAAAGTAGAAGCAATACAATTGAATTAGTTGTTGGAAAGGATGTCACCCTGGATGTTTTTCATATAGATGGATCATAAAACACTTGTTGGCAAATATGTGGGTGGAAAGGTAGGACTTGCAAGTGTTGGCAAGTGGATTACAGACAACTAGATGTTGGTACTCACATACTCCCTCACATTCCATATGCTCTACAAAGGTTGGATCGGTTTTTGCTTCCACTTCACAGATGATGTAGCTATCATACAAAATCTATAATGGTTATATTGGATAGTTCTATTCTACTATTGTATCCCTGGACTCCCTTATTCAACCCGATGGAGGTCAAACTGGTAGAAAACCCAATTTGGGTAAAATTTCCTGACCTCCCTCTCAAATGGTGGACCGATGAAGGAATTAAAGTGATTGAGGACTAGCTTAGAGGCACTTTAGCTATTGATAACAGTTACAAAACTAGCTTCAAACACATTGTGGCACCATCCTGGTTAACCTGTAAGAAAAGGAAAACTTTATGAAAATATTGTTTTGGTTCAAAAAAACCAGAGGCTCTCCCTCCCATTGGACTACATCAATGTTCCTTTCAGGTGTGCTTGTTGTCACAAGTTGGGTCATTTATTTGATTCCTGCCCACTGAAATCCTTCTCCCATAAATGGATTCCTAAAAGTCCCCCCATGGATGCTACACCATTGGCCCAAGTGTTGGTTGATCACTACAATATGAAAAATACTCCTTCCCCTGTGGAGAATCTAAATCAAATAGCTTGGAGGGAACCTTGCACAGTTTACCTAGCCACCTACTACAACATGTGATGCTCCAACAATGACCAACACTTAGAACGGATGCACAATCAAAGCAGTGTTTGTACATACTCCTATTCTAGATACTCATGAAACCAAGGAAGTAGAATTTGCCTGAAGTAGACCATTGGTGGCTCCCCAACAAATTTTTAGTAGCATTACTGCAAATACTGCCATGAAGGATGTTTCCTCTAAAATGAAACCTGGTCACCATACTGTTGAAAAACCGGCCTTGGATATCAGGGGAGTGGATTTCATTGAGCCCACTGCTAATATGAATCCTCAGGTGCAACCCACTGCTTATCATCATCATAATTCTTATCTCCCCACAACCAACTAGCCTGTGGAAGATGTCGATATACCTACTAGTCAGGTATCGATGGATGACAATAAACTACTTATAGCAAGACGGACTCTACTACTTACAAATTTGATCTTGAAGTTTGACACCAACTCTTCATTGGATGGCACTGGGCGCACTCCATATGATCTTAGACATAGGAAAGATTGAGTTTCCCCTAAATCAATCAGTTGTTCTGGACTTGGTTTGGACCTAGATCAAAAACATCAACATAATCCTATTTGCAAGCCCTCTTCCGTGAGGAAGGCACAAAATAAGGCATCGAGAGAAGTCAAGCAAGGGAAACAAGCTTTGATATAAGGGGTTCTTAGAGCAAAGGCTACCCACAAGAAACTTTCCCAATGAAGGTACTCTCTATGAACATCCATGTCCTAGGGGGCAAGCTAAGAAATTATCCCTCAAACGTTTTTTGGAAAAGTTTTCTCCTAATTTGATTTTATTGCAAGAAAATATGGGTCCATGTTCGTTTATCTATGAGTCTCTGACTAAACTACTACCTAGCTGGTCTTTTACTGGAATTGACTATGATGGCAATTCTAGTGGCATTATTTCGGGCTGGGATGATAGTGCGACCCTGATTAATTCTTATGCTATGAAATCTTGCATTCTGATTGAAGTGCTCCTGAAATATTTGAACATAACACTTAAAGTTTTGAATGTGTACAGCCCATATGAGAATAAACTACCTTTCTGGGAAGCTCTTCTCAACAACCAACACTTTATTGCCAATAATGTTATTATTGGTGGAGACTTAAATTTCACCTTGAATGGAGGGGAAGTGTGGGGAAATACAACCCGATCTGATCCACTGGTCGAACAACTCCTGGCACTATTAGACAATTGGATATTCTACCTATTGAAAATAGACCAACCTTGGTTAACAATAGGACATGATCCACATCAGTCTCTAAAAGGCTTGGTAGATTCCTACTACACAATCAACTCATGATGGACATGGATCGTATTCATACCTGGGTTAAAGGTACCCGGTGTTCAGACCACTTTCCAATTATCCTTGAAATTGAGAACGATGGAGATAAGCCAAGTGCACCTTTCAAATGTAATCTAACCTGGATTCTCGACCAAGATTTTAATAATCTAGTTAAAGAGAACTGGTGTTCTTTTGATCCCTCTTTAAGTAACTCTGCTTGCCAACAATTCCATGACTCTTTAAGAAACTTGAAACAACTAGTCTCCAAATGGGCCAGCTCCAAACATAAAAAAACACAGCCAACTTATCAAAAACACTGAATAAAAACTGACAACTTTCATTAGTGCACAGGAATGATGTTTATTCACTGAAGAAGTCCTGCACAATATAAAGGAACTGGAATCTCACAAAAATAAATTACTACTTGAGGAAGAAATGGAGTAGCGCATGAAGAGTCGTGTAACTTGGATCACTGAGGGCGAACAAAATACATTTTTTCCCCAACTTTGTTGCACACTGCAAGCATAAGAATACCATTTGGGACATGCAGGATGAAAACAATAGAAGAGTGCACAAATGCAAATATTTGGTTGCACTGAGTGTTCGACACTTCAAAGGTATCTTTAAGGATTCACATAGGAACAATTTGTTGGATGTCATGAAGACCATTCAAAATTTTCCATGACTCATACAGGAACAAGATAATGAAAATATTTTTAGGGAGATCACTAAGGAAGATATCCTTGTGACTCTTAAATCCTTCAGGAAGGATCAAAGCCCGGGTCCAGATGGCCACAATATTGAGTTCTTTGTGGCATACTTTGACTTACTTGGTGAGGAACTTTTCTGTGTGGCTGAGGAGATCAAAATTAGTGGACAATTACCACAGAATATTAATTTCACTTTTATTACTTTGATTCCAAAGATTTATCACCCTGTGGGGTTTGGGGACTTCAGACCCATCTCACTATGTAATATGACCTACAAGTTGGTTGCAAAAGAACTAGCATTGTGCATCATACCTATACTTTCCTTGGTAATATCAGATGAACAATTTGGATTCCTACAAAATAGACATATACACGAAGATATCAATGCGACACAGAAGGCACTCCACAACATCAAGTTAAGGAAACAACCAAATTTCGTACTACAGATGGACCTCTCCAAGGATTTTGACAAAGCCTTGTGGACTCTCCTCTAATTATTACTACTCCATGTGGGGTTTTCATACCAAGCCATGAAGTGGATTATGGCATGTGTCACTAGTGCAAACTTTTTTGTGCTCATAAATGTTTCGGCGTCTACATTTTTCAAACCAGAAAGAGGACTTAGACAGGGGTGCCCTTTGCCTCCATACTTGTTTATTTTGATTTCTGAGGGCTTAAGTTGTTTACTTGATACTGAATATGGCGATAGGCACCTCAAAGGACTACTAGTTGGTAAGACTCATATTATCACTCACTTGTTGTTTGTTGATGATGTACTCATGTTTTGTTTTGGAGAAGAAGGAGAGCTTTGAAGAACTTTTGAACTACTTGATATGTTTTGTGCTAGTACTGGTATGGAGATTAATTTGCACAAATTTTTCATCTATGCCCATTAGGTGGACAGGAGATTACTGACACAACTACACACTTTCTGTCCATTAAACAAGAAGGAATTGGACTTGGGGTTTAAATATCTTGGCTTTTGGCTGAAGCCTAACAAATACTATAAAGAGGATTGGCATTGGCTCATTACCTGAGTTGAGACTAGAATCAAACACTGGTGTAACTGTTAGCTCTCCAAGGGAGGTCAACTTACTCTCATTAAATCTGTTATTGAAACCATTCTTGTCTACTAGAGGCTTCTAACACATATTGTAAAGCGCATCTCTAATATAATCCATCGGTTATGCAACAAATATCTTTGGAGGGGATCAGATATATATAAAGGCCTAAATCTTGTTAGTTAGACTAAAATCACTCTCCCAAAATCAACAGGTGGATGGGGACTAAAGGATGGTATGCTCTTTGGGAGGGCACTTACTGCCAAGTCTCTTTGGAATTGTATAATTGTGGATAATCTTTGGAGCCGACTGATTATTGACAATTACATTGGTCCAGACACGAAGTTAGACAGGATTAGGGATTGAATTAGATCAGTGAAAAATGTTTCAAACCATTGGAAAGCTTTAACACATTCCTTTCCTCTTATTGGACGATTCCTGGCTTAGAGAGTTGGCAATGGCTCATTAATCAAAACTAGAATGGATGGGATTATGGGGTGAAAAAATTTGATCTATCTTACAGAGGAACTTGTTAGATTTATCCAAAAATCTAGATTATCTACATTGAACAAAAATGGCAATGTAACCCACACAATAATTTGGAAACAGGAATGAATAACCACTAAACAGTTGGGCATTCCTAGAGAAATAGAACCACAACGGAACAATTTCACCAATGAACTAATCCACGACCATATTCACATAACAGACCAAAGAGATGAGTTGATTTGGTCCTACAATGTCTCAGGAGGAGACTACACTACTAAGCTTGGATACATCTCGACTCTGGAGGAAAGGACTGTAGAGAGAACAATTTGGTGGAAAAAATTCTGGAAAGCAAAAGCTCCCCTAAAATGTCTATTGTTGTTATGGTGATTATCCACAATAAAGTTTTGACATGGGACCATTTTCAAAAGACAAACTTTTAGGGACCGGGTATGTGCTATCTATGTTGATCCAATGAGGAAAATGTTCAACATATCTTTCTCACATGTCCATATACCCATGAGGTATGGGCTTATATACAGAGAAAACTCTAGCTCACTAATCTTTGGGACAATGTTACTATTTCTGACTCACTTGATGACTTTATGAAAAAAGGAGCATTAAAAATATGGAAGGGTGTCCCAGCCTTGGTTTGTTGGGGCATTTGGCTTGCTAGAAACACAAATTTATTTGATTCCAAAATAAATCCCCCGCTTATTGTTGCCTTAGTGGAAGCATGTATAAATGAATATAAAATCTGCAAACTTCCCTTAGCACGTGGGATTGTTGAGCCACTTAATTTCAATAAATCCTCCCCATGGTCCTATTTCAATGGAGCAAGTCAAGAAAACCCCACTAAATGTGGTTTGGGCTTCAAGCTCCATATTATTGACCATGTTTGTTGGTCTTTTAAAGCTAACCTTGGTGAAGGAACCAACAATCATGGAGATATTATGGCACTATATTATCTATTAAAGTGGGAAAATGCTAATTCTTTCCACACTATGAGGATATTTGGTGACTCTACTTTGTTCATCCAATTCATAAATGGTTGGGCACGTATTACACACTTAGAACTTGTAAACATTGTTGGTCACGTAATGGAGATCCTACAAACTTTCTCTCACATTGAAGCATGCCATATTTTCAGGGAGCTGAATACAGAAGCAGACACTTTGTCTAAACAAGGACTACTACTACAAGCTGGGCAATCAAATCTACAACAAAACTGAAAATTCTGAATAGGTCATCTCTTAATTACTTTTTGATCTTTAATTTGGGTGTCTGACACTGTTTGTTACTTGACTATTTACTTCGGTGAATGCCACCTTTAGTGTTTTATTCTAGTTGTTTGTACTTTTGACTGAGGCTCTGTCCTCTTTTCCCTTGATGTTGATTGCATCTACAGAATGTACTTTATTTCTACTTGCAATAAAGTATGATTTTCCTTGGGAAAAGGTAAACTAGGCTATAAATATAAGTTGCAAAGAGGTTTAAGGAGCTCGAACACCTTTGGAAAAGACATTAATCATCATTGGGGACTTTGAACCGTTTTCCGATAATGTAGCACGTGCAAATTTGGGTGCATATATATTTCCCCCTCGGAGAATCGTTTTAGCCATGAAGAGGCATAAAACGTAGATTCCGAGTATGGCATTCTCGAAATGACGAGTTAGAAGCTCTTGACACATCGGTGTTCCAAAATGTCACCATCTAAGCTCCCAATACCTGCAAGATGAAAGCAAAACTCATGTGCATATAGATATGATATTGAAAAATAAACACTAAAACAAAACAACAAGAGGACTTACTGTCTGCGCGGGGATATAAGTTTACATGCGCCAACACTCCATCCCTATAAAGCATATACACTCAGAACGAAGTTAAAACAAAGCATATATTACCAAAACACTCATTTTCAAAATCATTTGCACATATCTGTAGTCACAAAATCATGCACTTACTATTACATTAATACCGCTAGGTATGTTATTTTATATATGGATCTTGCATAATAAAAGTATTCACTAATGACCCATCCCCGAGTCTTGTCGTCAGTTTTTTCAAGTGTCATTGTCATTTGTCTAGTTCAATCATCATTTGTCTATGTAGTTTTAGGCATCTTTTAGAGTGTCTCAGCTGTTATAATTAGCTCATTTTTCATCTTTAGGTCTACTCTGGGGTGCCTAGGGTTGCACTGGGGCGCCTCAAGGTGCCCCAATTTTTGATTTTCGGTGCCCACGTCATTGTAATTTGTGGTCATAATTTCTTAGGTCAAGGTCGGTCTTAACGATCACCCCATGTATTCCCCTAGGTCATAGTCAGTAGTTTTGGGTCATTAGTGTCAAAATTTGAACAAGAGATTCCTATATAAACATAACATACTCACTACATTATGGGTGGACATCTCACTATCAAGGGCAGCTATTTACTAAGGCAAGGGACTACATTTGGGATTCTTCTACATCTACATCACACACTGCATAGGGGAAAAGGGTTGTATTCTTTCCATTCCATCCACCATTTGCATTTTTACATCTATTTATTGCCCCTTATTATCCTATCATTCGTGCTAGGGCATCTGAGGCAACAAATTGCACACACACACACACATAACTACATTGGGTCTGAAATGTAGTGCAACGCTCAGTCATAAGTCCACTAGTTTGGCAGTTGAGGTCAGTCCAACGTATTCATACAAAATTTTGTTTAGGACTTGACGCTTTGGATAGGGTTTTGCAGTTACATCTTCATACTCATCTACAACAACACATGCGATAGTCATGAGACACTTACACAACAAGAGCGAAGGTATTCTAGAGGTCTTGCGACATTGTCACACTCAGATCCCGAGAATTTCTGTAGTCTACATTAACCAAATCTCAAACCAAGGTGCTCTAGAGCACCCCAATATCATCCCAAATGTATCAGTATAGTCAAACCGTTAGTTTATGTCCTTCTCGAGGTCGTTTGGTCACAACTTGCCTAGTTTGCACATCAATCTACTATAATCACATACACAACAAGGTAAGTTAACTCAAGTTTAGTACCATATCCCTTCTATTTCCTATTTTCCAATTATATTCAAACAATAAAGTGTAATACTTAGTTCTAGCATTTATATAAAGCATTCAGTTTATATTTAGATTAAATTAGAAATAGTAGAAAGAAAAATCTTATTTTCAGTTAATCAATATCCTCATTGCAATTTTTGAGCTCTGGACCAACCATCACCATTTTAAGTGAGAGTATAGTTGAAACGACGAGTGCAATGACGCGATCATGGCCCCGCAAGCGAGAGGTTGAGCGGTGAAGACAAAGGTTAGTATTTCACGTTCATTCATTTAAAACCTAAAATGTTAAAATTTGAGAAATCTACACCTAGGAGTGGTTATTTTCAAAATTTGTTGTGTTAAAATGTTCACTAGGGGATAGTCTACCTTTTGTTTAATGCAAAAAGGTCTATTATTGTCTTTTTTTGAGTTTTTGGGTCAAATGGGGTGGGTTGTCCATTCTGGACACGACTGCCACCCTGCGCAGGGCAGTGGTTACAAAACTGCCACCCTTCCTAGGGTGGTGGTCCTACGACTACCGCAACAATTACATAATTGCTGCCCTACACAAACTAGCGGTTTACTAATTGTCAAGGCAAAGAGCAATTTTGACTTACCCAAACTATTTTTTTGGATTTTAAGTTGTTTTGTGTTGTTTTTGACGAGCTTGCCTATTGAAAAATGTATCTAACTTGATCTTTTTTCAGTTTTGGTGAATGCAAAAGGAGTTATACATTCGTTAGAGCTGAGCGAGAGAGTGTGATTGGCTTCTATTGCACTGAGCTTGGTTATGGAGGATCTCTCAGGTGCCACACATAGCACCAACTAGCCACCTTTTGTATGACTTATTGTTTTATTGGGATGCCGACCGGAACACTTTCTGTTTCCCTGGTGTTAGGGGAGACTAGAGCATCACTCTGGAGGAGGTTTATAGGACTCTTGGTGTACCTATGACTGGAATAATTTTGACCTTGGAAAGTGCAGGGAGAACAACTAGATCTAGTCAGTGAGCATCTTATATGGGGGGTGATGGGGCGTCAGAGGGTGCCAAACAGGGGTATGCAACTTCTATCTGTTACCTCCACACCTATCCCTACCCCTACGCATGACCATTATTAGTATCTTGGCTTCGCATTTGGTAGGAGATAAGGGCGGGGATAAGCTCTTGTATTGTTGGGCTCTGATCATCATGAAAATTGAGTAGTACGAGAGGATATTTTCCTGGGGTGTTGATATTTTGGGGACTACATACCATGACTTGTACCAAGTTGTGAGGCTGTAGGGGAAATCCCTAAGTCACCCTTCTTTAGTTATGTGTTGGGTGTCCCCTATCAGAGGGGAGTTGGTATACAGGATCTACAGGCCATCGGGGTCGTGAGATGGACATGCTTGTTAGTTCTTAGAGGGCCACACCAGCCCGCTTCTACATTGACAACAAATGATTTTATTACGAGACCCTACTAGGACATGATTGGGTTATGGGATCAGGAGGGGACTATCCTAATTGTATGTGCTACCACTTCACAACTAGTTAATTGGACTACGAGGGTGGAGGCACACCCTACTACCAAACTACCCCAAGAGTTTGGGTTACCTTATGATGATGCTCTTCCTACCATGGCTACTATTTACCACAGTGTCAGAGAGGCATGAGACGACCCTAAGGGCCTAAGCATAGGTTGACATTGTTGTTACACTAGGGAATATCTATCTAGTGTGGAGAAGGTACTAGTTCCCTATAACACTTAGTATCTCTTCTACTAGATTGAGGCTGCACCCACTCACAGCGGGGAGGAGGAGGAGGTCCATAACCAGTAACACAGAGACTAGACAGGCGAGGCCGAGATGGAGGAGGAGGTGGGAGAGGAGGATCAGTGACTGAGGAGTGGGAGAGTGATACAAAGTGGAGGTTATTGAGGACGCTTGCTATGGAAGTGAGAGAAGAGGCGGAGGTGGAGAAGGAGACTATTGATTAAGAGTATCCCCTATCCTCCTGAGAGAAGGTGGCGATGAGGCAGTCAGTGATGGGCCAGCGCATCGTTTCCTTAGGAGATGGGGTTGCACAATAGATGCCTACAACGTATCTTCGCATCACCACTAGTGTGCACCAGATTGATCATACTTGGATGCCCGAAGATCTGAGTATGTAGATAATCTTCTCTCGAACCTTATTAGATAGAAATGTTAATATGTATAAGAATTGTACTTCTTTTTGGTTTTTCGAATGGTTTTCTAACTCGCCATTATTTTCTTTGTTATCGCAGCCACTGTTGATGGCTAACGAGATCTTATTCGTAGGATCTGCGTCGATATATTACTGATCCCTACAAGGAGGACTCATTTAGAGTTGTTGGAGGACTGTAGGACAGCCATTGCAGGCTGGAAGACACACCAATGTATTTGCACCTCTTTGAAAGGTTGCAGAGTTCTTGACTCTCTCAGAGCATAAGAATATTGTGGCATATGAGATGGCGAAGATGATGGTAGAGGTGGAGCCATTCACGTAGCAAGGCCGTAAATAGTGGTCATTCTCACAATCACTCTCATCACTTGGCGCATTCATGACATCAGAGATGCAACAGGATTCCTTGCAGCAGTCGCGCACCATCTTAGGGATCCCGTAGAGAGGGATAGGCCATTGAGATCCCTTATTACTTTGATGCTATTTTGTGGGGCATATATATGATGTTTTCAGATTTTCGTGTTCATTGTGAGCATTTTGACCACATCTAATATGTGATGGAATTGTATACAAACTTGATTCACTATGATATATACAAATATCTCTTTTTGGTTTGGCTATCCTTTTCACCAAAGTTGATTTCATTTATGGTTTACTTCGCGTGTGTACTCTTAGACTTTTTAGAATTTATGATTTTATATGCTTTTCAAACCGCATGCAGTGGATGATGAATGATAACAAAATGAATCTCTTTATGTTGTTTTGTTTTTATATGGTGCTAATGCGAACACAATGTAATGTTGAAAATTTGGTTTTTCAAGCAATATTTAGATACTTCTTGTTTTGTTGGAAAAATGTGATGAATGTAATATAGATAAGCAAATGAACTCACTCCACTTCTAACCCCACGCAACTTGTAAGATGCGAGGGATCATCACCAATACCCAGGAGGAACATGAGTTGTATGATTTTGATAGATGGAGATGGTAAGAGAAACACAAGATTTTGACAAAAACCCAATTAGAAACCTACAACTCTAACTTTACACACAGTTTACTACATAATCTAGAATGTGATTTGCTTGCAAGTTTATCTAGACTTAGACCCATAGATTGCCTCCTGATTGACAAAATCTTGTTTTAATGCTTCTAATTCTTTTGGAACATACACATCTAACTCACTTTTTTGGGATTTTATGATTTTAAAGAACTTTTTATTGAATGAAATTTTCTTTTAGCTTACTAATTTATTTGTAGAGGCCCCCTACACCTTGCCCCATACTACCAGTAGGAAGCATGGGCTCATCACCAAGGACAAGGCATAGGAGAGTAAGGGCACTTCCCTCCTTTCCCAATCTCACACCACTAGTAAGAGGCATGGGCTCAACACCAAAGGTTGGTGGGGCAAGGAAGTGTGTAAATTAAAATTTTGTGTTGATTTTTGACTTGACATAAATTCTTTTTTTATTTCAAACTATGATTTGTGATTTTGGGAGGGAGAGTTTTCCTCTAGCCTCAACCCCACACAACCAATAAGATGTGAGGGCTCATCAACACCGAAGGGTTGAGATAGGCGAACAAGCGATCCAGGTAAAATGTTTAGAATGTTTTTTCTACCAAAGATGTTTTTTGGGAAAGATGTGACATTAAGAAGCTTCTAGAACAGACTATGGGTAAAAACACCTATGCTAGCACAAAACTATGAGTAGAACCAAGTATGCATGCCTTGGTAGGATTAATGTCAAAATTTTGTCTTATCTTATTGAACTGATGAAATGATCATAAATGTTGATGATAATATTGCAGATATTTAAAGAAATGTGATTGAATGTGGTGCCAATATTTTCAGAAGTTTTTGAAAGTTGATTGAAATATAAGTTCATTCGATTACAAATTTACAAAATGATCTAGAAGATGAAATGCAATGTGGATGTAATAGTGTACATGTGGAAATGCAAATGGATCATGTGTTGTAACGTTTTAAGTGAAGTGAATTGAAGGATTCTTCGAATTCTTCACCCTCTAGAGTACACAGGTGATATGCCCCATTTTGTAGTCCTCCAAGACTCAATATGGGCCCAACCACTTAGGCATGAACTTCCTTCCTTTGCCAATTATCTTGTCTATCTAGTTGTCAAATGTTAATACCTAAGATCTCCAACGAATGTATCATGTTCATATACTTTCTTATTGTACTATCAGCACATCCGGTCAGCGTAAGCTCTATGGTGCACCTCAACTTTGAGTTGAGGTTCATCAAGGTATTCCATTTCAACGATGCCGTGCCTCACAATATCCTTCTTCTCCTAAAATTCCTTGTAATGATATCCGGAGACTGGGTATCTCAACTTCAAGTGGAAAAACCACTTCCGAACCAAATACCAAAGAATATGGGATTGCCCCCCATTGGCGTTCTGATTGACGTTCTATAGGCCCACAAGGCCAGAAATAGTTTTAAGTGCTAATCGTGCTTGTTATCATTAACAGTTTTTCAAGAGGATGGATTTTAACGTCTTATTAGTTGCCTCGGCCTATCCATTGGCCTGAGGGTAGTATAAAGAGGTAGTGTGATGATTTATCTTAAATTTTGCGTACAACTCATGCACTTCTTCATTTTTAAATGATGCGCCATTATCAGAGATAATGACCTGTGGGACCCCGTACCTACAGATGATTTGGTTCAAGATGAAATTTGTAATTACAGATCCCAGAACAGTGGTAAGAGGCATAGCCTCAACCCACTTTGTAAAATATTCTATGTGGCCGTGATTACAAAATTGTGGCCATTTGTAAGTGAGGGGGAGAATTTCCATATACAAATCCAAGCCCCACATGGAAAAGGGCCAAGGTGTTGCAATCAGTTCTAGAGGTTTGGAAGGAATGTGAATCTCTTGAGAGAATTCCTTGCACTTATGGCACTTGCGTATGTATTCTACTACGTCATGTTCTAGGGTGGGCCAAAAATAGCCCATCTGGTGTTCTTTCAAGCAGTTGCATATCCTCCGAAATGACCTCCACAAACCCCGTTGTGGGATCCATAGAGGATCTTTTTAAATTCTTACACATCGATACACCTTAGAAGCATTTGTCAAAAGCTCTATGATAGAGAACGTTTTCTATAATTACGTACTTGGCGGCTATGAATGTCGTAGCCGTCTTCTCTGCTGCGAAGTTTCTCCCTCAAGGCATGTGTGATCTATAATAAAATTAACAATATTTGAATACCATGGACACGTAACAATGGGAGGTCTCATCTCTACATAGTATATGCACTCATCAGGGAAGCTCAAGTCTACTAATTCTTCACCATCTAACTGGGGATGTCTTCCAACAAATCGACGATGTTTTGTCCCTGGATGGACTTTTGGTTGACATAAATTAACTCAACTTCTCCCATATAAGGTTATTAAGCATCCAGATTTCTTTGACAAATAACCCTGTGTTATGAATGTCTGAAGGTCCAATATGTTTTGACAATAACATGTGTTTCTTGGTTAAACATGTAATGCCTTAAACATTTTGTTACAAATACTATAGTGAGGCATTCATTTTCCTCCTACATATAGCGTCTCTCGTAGTCTAGCAACATACGACATGATGAAGTAAATTGCATTGTGTTTGTCATCGTCTTCTTGTGCCAACATGCAGGCTAACTGAGAAGTATGTTACCCGTGAATATAAAAATGAGTAGGGATCTAACTTGGGAGGCATGAGTGTGTGAGGCAACAGAAGGAATAATTTAACCGATTCAAATGCCTCATGACACTCGGCCTTCTAAACATTGCAACAATCCTTATTTAACAAATTATTTATTGGGATGAATGACGTAGTTTAAATTAGGTATGAACCTACGGACTATGCCAGAGCTTTCCGAGAAAGGACCTGAATGCCCGAATTCGTCTGATGGTCGGAGTCATTTCATAGAACTACTTGGATTTTTGTTGGACCACACATCAATCCCTCATGAAGAGATGATGTATCCCAATAACTTCCCTCTCGTCACACCAAACACACATTTTTCAGATTGAATGTAATGTTGTATTCGATGAGGTGAGAGAGGAGAATATGAAATACCCCAAGGTGATCACAACGCTTTCTTGACATCAGCTAGAAGATCATCAACATATGATTCCACAATCTTGTGAATTAGATCATGGGATATGTAAGTCATGGATCCCATTGGTAAGTGGCACCAGCATTCTTGAGACTGAATTGTATGACTATGAAACAATATGTTCCCCAAGGATTGATAAAGGTTGAATTTGTTTGATATTCCTTGGAGATCCTAATCTGATTTTACCTAGAAAAACCATCCATAAGCGACAACAGATCATAACAGGTTGTCGCGTTGACGATAACATCGATGGATGGTAATGGGAAATCATCTTTGGGACATGCTTTGTTTATATCTCGAAAGTGAATGCAGATTCAATATTTTCTATTCTTTTTATGAACGAGGACAATGTTAGATACCCACATTGAGTAATTGAACAGGATCAATGAATCCCACATATAGGAATTTCATAATTTCCTTTTTAACCATAAGTGCTACTTTCGGTTTCATAGGTATGGATTTTTGCTTGATGAGATTAGCATCAGATTTGGTCACAAGGTTGTGAATTGCCACATTAGGAGAAATACTTGTCATTTTTGTAAAACTAAACATGAAGGCTTTCGAATGTTATTTAATAACCTTCGTGTGTATTTCTACCTCTTCAGGAGTCAGTGAAGAACCTAACTTCAAAATCTTTAGATCTTTCTTTGTCCCGATGTTGACGTCAATCATCCCCTCGATCAAAGAGGCATTACCATCTTCAAACTCAAGTAGGTCCAGAGGTAGTTCTAGTTCCCCTTCCTTTTATATTTCAAAAATCTCAAAGCCTTCAAAGGAGAGAGGACCCATTGTGTGATCTCTGAAATAGGAGGAAGAGTGAGGAATGAGAGAAAAACCTTTCTTATAATGCATGAGATGTAAATCCATATAAGTGTTAAGATATCCTAGTATTACCTCATCATTTTCTGCATAATCTAGGGTAGCAAGCTTGTTCTCAGCCTCAACATATGCCAAGATTGGATTCATTGGAATTTTGTGAACTAAGGGTTCAGAGCGAACCAAAACTATGAAGTTGGTATCTTCTAATTCTCCATTTGGATAGAAGTGGGAAACATAAGTAGCTATCGAATCAACGAGAAGGTTTTGTTCATGTGGGATGGTTTCAATTTAAATGAATTCAAAACCTTTACTTAAGTTGAGTACAATAGTTTTATAGAGCTGCAAGTGTTCCACCCTAGTCTCATATACCTCTGAAACTTGATTAGCGATTAACTATGAATAACCCAACACTCTAATATTACAAGAGCCCATCCTTTTGGATATTATGAGCCCAAGAAAGAGAGCCTCGTATTTTGCACCATTTTTTGTACATTCAAAATCTAGTTTGAAGGTAAAAAGCATGACCTTCTGATGCGCCAAAATTAGTAGGAACTTGACAAGGTTATAACTTGAGCTTCGGGTGTCCGTTTGAATCCATTTTTTTTTAATCCACATGTTTCGATGAGACGAACACACCATTCAATCCACCCTACCAATTGGAGAAAATTTTGGCACATTTTTGGGCCCTAAATCCGCCATCTTGAGGCCAAAAATTAGGATTTAAGTTGTAGTTCAGTTTTTTCCTATTTTTGGGCATTAGTTAATTTTAGTGTATTAGTTTCATTATGAGTTAGAAAGTTAGAAATTCCACTAATTTAGGAATGTAGAAGATGCATGGCAGTTTCTGTGCCCGTACGAATAAGCATGCAAACTTACTAAGAATAGCATGTTCTAGTAAATTACTAAAAATAGTAATTTCCGCCACCTAGAGTAGATTTAGTCAGAGTTAGTTAGAGTTTTCTTAGCAACTCGAGTTGGGAGTTGTTTTCCTATTTTGGAAACATTGTAATTCATTATTCGATAATGAAGAAGGAGATCTATTTTCTTTTGGGGTTCATATTATTTGTACTATATCAAGTTTGTTTAGAATTTGGCTACATTATCTGGTATTAGAGCTGCTTCGAGTCTTTAAAAAAATGGCAGGAAGAGGAAGAGGAAGAGGAGGTGGTATTGCCCAGATGAATAGAAATATGTAAGATCTATAGAGGTAAGTTGTTGCACTTACTGCAATGATAACCCAGAGAGGAAATCAAGGTGGAGATGACACAAATGAAGAAGAAGTTTATAAAGAGGAGGAAATGCAAGCGCCACCATTAGTTTTTGAAGAAAGGATTATTTGAGCATTGGAAGGAAAGAATGATGGGATAAGAGTTGATGCTTTAGAGTATGGTGGTAATCTAAAACTAGAGGACCTAATAGACTGGTTGACTAGCACGGGGAATTTTCTTGAGTGAAAGGCTATGTCAGAAGAAAAGAAGGTAAAATTTACATGCACAAAATTGAAAGGTCATGTTATGTTATGGTGGGATCACCTACAGAAAGAGCGGTCATGAAAGGGGAAAGAAATAATTAGGACATGGAGTAAGATGGAGAAGCTGAAAGATAAATTTCTCCTTGTGGATTATGCACAAATGCTTTATAGGAGGTTTCAAAATCTCAGACAGAACTTACAAACAATGCAAGAATACACAGATGAGTTCTACAAGTTGTCCATTTGTGTAGAGAATGAAGAAAGTGAGGAAAAAATGGCTGCAAGCTATGTAAATGGATTAAAACTTCCTATTTAAGATGAGATAAGTATGCATAGGATTAAGAGCATGGATGATGACCATCAATTAGCATTCAAGACTGAGGAAAAACAAAATCATCAAAGTTTTAGGAGATCACCTGGAATGAATAGGGGGGCCTTATCTTCCTTTTGGAGACGAGCTGGTTTTAGGAAAGGTAGGGGAGAATCATCTCGTGCATTAGAAAAGTAAGAAGATACGAAACAAGATTTCCAAAATCAACAAAGAGGCAGAGGATTTTCTAGGGGTAGAGGATATGTTGGCGATATAGGATGGGAGGCTCCACGAAGACCATTTATTTGTTACAAATGTGGTGAAGAGGGGCATTGGGATTTTGAATGCCCACATTCTTATACACGTGACAAGAGGCAAGGAGATGCTCCAAGAGTAAATCTTGTTGAAGCTGAACAAGTAAAAGATGAACAAGACCTAGAAATTCCACCACATGTTGGAGAAAATCTGATGATCAAGAGGACGATGATTGCTCTAAGAAAGGATATCAAGGGGGATGAATGGCTGCGTACAAATATTTTCAGAACAAGACGCACTTTAGGAGGAAAGGTATGTAATGTTATTATTGATGGTGGTATTTGTGAGAACATGGTTTCAAATGAGATGGTTGAGAAATTGGGCCTGCATTGTGAGAAGAATCACAACCCTTACCGTATTGCATAGTTTAAGAAGTGTAATGAAGTTACTGTTGATAAGAGATGTTAAATAAGTTTTTCTATTGGGAATAATTACAAGGATGAGATTTTGTGTGATGTTATTCCTATGGATGCATGTCATATGCTACTAGGAAGACCATGGCAATTTGATAGAAAAGTTATTCGTGATGGGGGAAAGAATACTTATACTTTCTAGAAGGATGGCACAAAAATAGTTTTTCTACCTCTTAAGGAAAAGGGGAAGGCAGAAAATATGCTTTTTGCAAAGGAATTTGTGAAGGAGGCAAAGGAAAATAGTTTTTGTTATGCACTAGTCACAACTAAGGATGAACCTGCAAGTGCACAAATACTAGTAGAAACAACATAATTAATAGAAGAATTTTCTAATGTTATTCCTGATGAGCTACCAGACGAATTACCACCCAAAAGATATATTCAACACCATATTGATTTGATTCCCTGGTCTTCACCCCCAAATCAAGCGGCTTATAGGATGAGTCCGACATTGCATGTAGATTTGAATAGGCAAGTGACAGAGCTCATGAGAAAGGGGGTCATAAGGGATAGCATGAGTCCGTGTGCAACCCCAACTTTATAAAGAGCAAAGAAGGATGGAATATGGAGAGTGCACATGGATAGTAGAGCAATCAATAAAATTACAATCAAGTATAGGTTCCCAATACCTCGCCTTGTTGATATGATGGATGTGCTTGTTGGATCTAGGTATTTCACCAAGATTGATCTTCAAAGTGGTTACCATCAGATTTGGATTAGAGAAGGAGACGAGTGGAAAACAACATTCAAGACATGAAATGGATTATATGAGTGGTTGGTGATTCCATTCGGGTTATCCAATGCACCTAGTACTTTTATGAGACTGATGAACCCCGTGTTGCAGGAGTACAATAGTAAGGTTGTTGTGGTTTATTTTGATGATATATTGACCTTTAGTAAAACTAAAGAAGAACACTTGAGGCATCTAAGGGTGATATTTGAAGTGTTAAGGAAAGAGAAACTCTATGCAAATATGAAGAAGTGCACATTTATGCAAGAGATTTTGGTATTCTTGGGCTTTAATATTTCAGCAGATGGGGTACACATGGACTCAGAAAAGATACAGGCAATTATTGAATGGCCTACTCCACGGATTATAACAAAGGTAAGAAGCTTTCGTGGTCTAGCATCATTTTACAGAAAGTTTATTAAAAATTTCAGAAGTATTGTAGCACCTATAACAAATTACACAAAAGGAAGGGAGTTTTTGTGGACAAAGACAGTAGAGGATAGTTTTCAGTTCTTGAAGAAGAAGGTGACAAAGGCACCCATTTTGGCACTACCAGATTTTGATAAAGTGTTTGAGGTTGATTGTGACACCTCACATGTGGGTATTGGTGTTGTTCTAAGTCAAGTTGGAAATCCAGTAGCTTTCTTTAGTGATAAACTAAATGAGGTAAGAAAGAACTACTCTACTTATGATGTGGAATTTTATGCAATTGTACAAGCATTAAGTCGTTGGAGGCATTACTTAGTGCCTAAGGAGTTTGTGTTATTTCCAGACCACATAGCCCTGAAGTATGTGAATACAAAAAAGAAGTTGAATAGTAGGCATGCAAAGTGGGCATCATTTTTGCAGGGTTATACTTTTTCTCTAAAACATAAATAAGGAAAACAGAATCAAGTTGTAGATGCATTGAGTAGGCGTGTGACTTTTTTTACCACTATGGAAAATGAGGTGGTGGGTTTTGAAGCAATAAAGGGTTTGTATTCTTCTGATTCTGATTTCAAGGATATTGTTGAAAGGTTAATTCGTCCATTGTTAGACAATGCAGGAGATGTCCAGGATGAGTACATTTTACAGGATGGCTACCTATTCAAGGCGCACCAACTATGTATTCCAATTGGGTCTATGAGAGAGAATATAGTGAAAGAGTTGCATAGCAGAGGATTGGCTAGGCATTTTGGTAAAGATAAGACGATAGCCTTGGTAGCAGAGAAATATTATTGGCCAAAGCTGAAAAGAGATGTGATAAGATATGTGGAGAGGTGTTGAATTTTCCAAGTCTCAAAAGGCCATGCACAGAATACAAGGTTGTATATGCCATTTCCTATTCCTAAAGGGTCGTGGACAGATATGAGTATGGATTTTGTTTTGGGATTACCAAAAACACAACGAGGTAATGATTCAATTTTTGTGGTTATTGATAGGTTTTCTAAGATGGTTCATTTTATTGCTTGTAAGAAAACAAGTGATGCGACAGGCATAACAGATTTATTTTTCAAAGAAATTGTTCATTTGCATGGTGTTGCAAAAACCATTACTTCAATTAGGGACACAAGGTTCTTGAGTCACTTCTGGTGGAATTTATGGAAGAAATTGGGAACTCAACTACAATTTAGTAATTCATATCATCCTCAGACTAATAGGTAAACAGAGGTGGTAAATCGGAGTTTGGGAAACATATTAAGGTGCATCGTTGGAGAAAATCCAAAACAATGGGACTTAACATTACCACAAGTTGGGTTTGCATATAACAGTTCCATAAATAGATCCAGAGGAAAGTCTCCATTTTTAATTGTGTATGGGAGTAATTCAAATGGGGTGTTAGATTTGGTACAACTATTAGTTGATGGCAGAGTCAGTAATGATGCAGAAGCATTTACCGAACATATACAACAATTGCAGGAAGAAGTGCGGAAGAAGTTGCAAAATAGTAATGATAAGTATAAGGAAATAGTAAATGTGCACAAATAGAGAAAGGTATTTACAGTTGGTGAGTTGGTTATGGTATATCTGCGGAAGGAAAAGTTTCCAAAAGGAACCTATAAAAAGTTAAAGTACAAGAAGATTGGTCCCTACAAAATCGTGAAAAAAAAATGATAATGCTTATGAGGTAGAATTGCCAGGGAATGTTGATATTGCTCCAGTGTTTAATGTTTCAAATTTGTATTCTTTTCATGGGGATGGTGCAGAAGGGGATGTTATTGATGAAGTAGTAGATTGGAGGCAACAGGTTTTGGTGAAGAAGAAATAAGAAGTGTATCAGATTCTAGATAAGAAAACAATGGACACGCGACATGGGAAATATAACAAATATTTGGTACATTGGAAAGGACTAGAATAAGAGGACAATACTTGGGTCACAGAGTGGGAGATTAAGAAGTTGGATGTAGATAAATGGAAGTAGTTTGAAGAATATAACTTGCATGAGCTACGTTTTTTACAAGCAGGAGAGAATGATGCTCCAAAATTAGTAGGAACTTGACAAGGTCATAACTTGAGCTCTAGGTGTTCGTTTAAGTCCGTTTTTTTAAAACCACATGTTTCGATGAGATGAACATACTGTTCAATCCTCCCGACTATTTAGAGGAACTTTCGACACATTTTCAGACCTATTGGGTTTCAGATTTGCACTTGGAATGAAACCACAGTCAGGGGACAAGCAAGTCCCTCCTCTTTAATGGGAGAGATTCCCTTCTTAAAAGTAGGGGAAAAACCTATGTACAAATGCACAGTCTTTCATTCAATGGTGGTTTCTCGATATCCTGAAGTGTGTTTTAAGCTTGGAAAGTTATCAATACATGAGGATAGAATACTTTGAAGAGAGGAGGGAGGCAGAAGAAGACAATACTTTTGGGGAAAAGAGATGGAAGAGATAACCCTTATATGTATTATGTAAATGAGATGCAGAGTAGAACCATCCACATTTATAACAAACACAATTCACAAACTTAAATTTCTAGAGATTGTACAAAATAGAACACAAAGTCTCCAAGCACGCAAGGATTAGATGATTCATAGATCAAAACCAGAAGGAAAGAGAAAGCAAAAGAAAAAGGGAAAAACATTTGTATTGATTTCTTCCAATTTGAAATTACAGTTCCAGAATAATTAAAAGTCTAACCGTTCACAATGGCTTTGAAAGCTCACGATATAGCCCGCAAGAGATGGTTACAACTTCCTCGAGCAAGAAAGAAACAATTATAACTTATTCCAATCATCCATGCCCTTTCAAATTCTTGTTTTGCAAAGAAACGTTAATGGCAAAAAAAATAGTTTTTTAAATATACGGTTGTTACATTATTTTACCAGTTAAAACATGGGCCATTCAATTTTCTTTTACAACTTCAAATTTGGGCCACCCACGTGGAAGAAATTAATTAGAACGGGCCTGTGGACGCCTTCTGCATTTTTCACCTTTGAAGTTGCGCCAAGCTGACACGTGGAGAGCTCCGCTGGTTCCTTCATACTTTACCGATTCGGGTCTATTTCCTGCTTGACCTATGTTGACCCCTAGACAAGTGGAGGGTTGGCGCTCATTTGAGTTTCCGTTTTGGAAGTGCCCCTTAAAATTACATCGAGCTGACGCGTGGAGAACTCCGCCGGCCTTGGAATTTTCAATGACCAACTCTATCTCTTCATTGACTTTAACCACGTGGCGAGTTGACGCTACTTGGAGATTGACCCTTTGATTTCACTTCCGAAATGGAACCATTAAGGCATGTGGAGACTTTTGCCAACCCACCCATACTTAGTCAATTTTAACGATCAGCTTTGTCCCTTTTGGACCTAGGACACGTGGAGGACTAGCACAAGTTTGAGAACTGCCCCCATCTTTGACTCTTGAAGCTGCGCCAATGAGGCACGTGGTGTCGTCTGTTGAGCCTTCCATACTTAGCCAATTTTAGCTTGTTTTGTCTTCATTTTGTACCTGGGACACGCGGAAAGCCTACACTTATTTGAGGATTGTCCCTTGTACCGTGCCCCTGGAGTTGCGCCATTTGGACACGTGGAGGCTTCCGCTGAACCTTGAAATATGGCCAAACCGCATCCAATCAAAGATATTCACATATTACCCATGGACTCTGGGGCAAAATTTAATGGGGAAAATATGCGTGTCATTCCCGACTACGGGAAGAAAATAAAAGGGAAAGGAAAGGAACTTTACCATACGCCCAAATTTCAAATTGTTCTCCATGAACAGGAAAACTTCAAACAATGTCAGGCTCGACGCGATTCGATACTCCAAGGCACAAACTCAAATTTTTTGAAACTTGACTTCAAAAGAGGGGAATTTCGGGGCCGACAACAGCTGGCTCTTTCTGGGGATGACTTGGCTTGGAACAAAGACACAAGGCAAGATCAAGAACTGTAGATAACTTTGGGGAAAAGAGGACCAGTGCTTTATCCATTGGGCAAAGGAGTCGAGGGCAAAACCAATACAAGGTAACACACACAAGACGGGAAAAAAAACAAAACAAACCAAAAGGGAAGAACAGAACGAAAAACAAAGGAACGACCCAAAACCAAAACATTGTACATAATATACAGAAGGACCACCTAGTCACCTAGGACTTGAACAACTTCAGATACTGCCCACTATAAGGAAGTGGGAGAGGAGAACCATCCATGTAATCCAGATAAAAAAATTTCTCTCCAGACAAAATGTCTAATTCTAAAAGGACCAAGCCAAAGAGAATCAAACTTACCATGGCTTCCTCGTGGCTCATGTCTTTTGTCCCAAAGCAGCACAATGTCTCCCACTTGGAAGACTCTGGGTTTGGCTTTCTTGTCAAACAAAGACTTCACTTTCAACTGATGAGTTGCTATTCTGTCAACCACTTGCAATCTGTCCTCATCAAGCTTCTGAAGGTACAAAATTCTTTTATCCAAAGAGCTACTTTGAAACTTGAATCTTCAATGGTTTTCATTAGATACAAGGATGGCAATTCCTCCGCGATTAGTAGTTGAACTTCCACACCATACACCACTTGGAAAGGAGACATTACAATTGCCCTCTTGGGTGTAATTCTATCAGCCTACAGTGCATCATATATATTTTTTATGTCAATTACTCTGAGAATCATTTACAAGCTTTCTAACTATTCTCACCAAGTTCTTGTTTAACGATTCATCCCTATCCATTCCCTTGGGGGTAGTAATCTAAAAAATGAGAAAGTGATATCCCATACCCATAGAAGAAGTCCATCATCTCAGTAGAAAAAAATTTGGAAGAATTATTAGTCATGATTTTGTTTAGGATCCCAAACCTGATCAATATATTCTCCTTAATGAAGTTGTAAACTACCTCGGAACTTCCACCCACTTGGTGAAGTAATCTGTGGCAATCAACACATGGACATGTCCAGCACTGGAAGGTGGGTTACGAGTTCCAATGAAGTCTAAACCCCATTGTTGAAATGGCTCTTCAATCACTATTGGCTTGAGAGGCAAAGCAGCCAACTTAGGTCTTCCAACAAACGTTTGGCATACGTCACATTTACCAACCCATTTTGATGCATCTCTGAACAGAGTGGGCCAATAATAACCAGCACGAAGTATTTTATGAATTGTTACAGCAGAAGAGAAATGACCTCCGCAAGCCTGGTCATGAAAAGCAGAGAATAACTTCTTTTGCTGCTCCTTGTCTACACACTTCAAAAACCTTCCATCTATGCCTCATTTGAACAAAGCATTTTTCCATACCACATATTGTGCAGACCTCAATTTGATATCTCTCTTCTCTTTAGCACTCAAGTGAGAAGGACACTCTCCATAATTCAAAAAAGTGAGCAATGTCAGCATACCATACATCTGTTGAGCTAAGGAACAAAACAACAGGGACATGGACATCATCTTTGGACAAATCCTTGTCAACTCCTTCAACAATGAGTTCACATAAGCCCTTACCCCAAACTAGCTTGGTTGGCCTGATATCAAGATCATATTCTTACACCTTTGCTACCCAATTACCTCTCTTAGTTCTAAATTCTTGTTGAGAAAGAATCGATTTCATTGTTGTCTCCAGGCACCAACACCAGAGAATGAGAATTAAGGATGTAAAACCTGAACTACTTAACAACTTTGACAACTACAAAATCATGTTTCTCTGTCATAGTGTACTTCAACTCATGAGTTTTCAAGACATAACTCATGAATGCAATTGGGAGCTCATGATCTTCAGCGTTCCTCTAGGCTAACACAGCAGCTAGGGTATTTTCAGTGGCATAGCAATAGATAATGAAATCTTTGCTAAAGTCAAGGCACACCAAGACTGGAATCTTTGCAATAGCATGTTTAATGTCCTCAAATGATTTCTTCCCTGCAGAGGACCAACCAAAAGTTTGCTTCCCTCGCATCATGTGAGCAATGTTCATAGTAAGTTCTGCAAAATCGGGGATGAATCTCCTTAGAAAATTGATCTTACCAAAGAAAGAATGGACACCCTTCATACTTGATGGAAGAGGAATTTGCTGGATGGCCTAAACTCTCTCTAGATCAATCTTGATCCCCTTCTTTGAAACAACGTGTCACAACAGCTTTCCTTATGGTGACACAAAAACACAGACCTTCTTAGGGTTTAAATAAATTCCATGCTCTCTACACTTCTGTAATATTGTTTCAAGGTGTTGGAAGTGATCTTTTCTTGCTTTAGAAAATCACTGTCAAGTCATCCAAATACACAACAAGGCAGTTCCCTTTCAAACCTACCAAAATCCAAGTCCATGGGCCCTCTAAAAAGTAGCACCAGCATTGATGAGACCAAATGGCATCCTCTTGTACGCAAAGGTGCCCTAAGGACTAGTAAAGGCAGTCTTACGTTGATTTGTAGTATTCACCTCTACTTGATTGTACCCCAAGAATCCATCTAACATAGATAGTATCTCCGAACCTATGACAACTTGAAATACTTGGTCCATCATGGGAAGAGTGTAGTTGTCCTTCAAAGAACCCTGAATTAGATTTATGAATTCCACGTAGGGTCCGGATCTCACCATTCTTCTTCTTGAAAGGAACTACATTAGCAATCCACGGTGAATGGTTGATGGGGAAGATGATCTTAGCCTTTAGAATATTTTATATTTCTTGTAAAATTGTATCAGCTAGCTTTGGATTATATTGCCTTTTCTTCTGTTTGAAGGGTTTTGATCCCAGGCTTAAGAGGAATGAAATGTTGCATTTATTTAGAATGAAAAGCCTTAAGATCATCATAAGAGTAAGCCAGAACATCAACATACCTTTTTAATAGATTCACCACCTTCTTTTTCTCCTCCTAAGTGCAACATTTTCCAATAGTTGACCATTTTGGGATCATCAAGACTCCCAATATTCACTTTCTCAGTCTCAGCAGATTGTCGGGCTCCTTGGGAAACTTTAGACTTCATATATCTATCACGTTTATCAAAAAGATCCTCCAAATTCACCAGCCCTCTAGGGATTTTGTTGCCTTTCAATTTGATGCATCCATCTTGATCCATCTCTTCTTTGACACCCTCTTCATTGGATGACACACACTCTCTAGGCAAATTGACATTTCCTTCAAAGTACAGCTGATCAAAGTTGTCTCTGAGCTCCAAGAAAGAAAGCAAATGTTGGTCATCATTAAAAACTTGCCAATTACATGCATTGTCAGGCACACTATGCCTATGGATCATCTCAATGGTGAATTTCTCCTAAGGAAAATCAGGATGAGGAATCAGCAAAGACCCCGAAATAGCTAGAGAGTCAGCCCTAGTGTTCCTTTCCCTTGGCACAACTTCAATGAAAAAATCAATCAAGGAATTCGATGGAATCCTAGACCAAATTCCTATAGTGTTTCAACCTTTTATTAATTACCTGATAAAGGTCTCTAATTTATTTTACAATTAGCTCAGCATCTCCACGAGCAACAAGGTTCTTCACTCTCATTTCCTTCACCATGCTAAACCTACGAATAAGGGCCTCGTACTCAGCAGTATTGTTGGTATTTTCAAACTAAAATTTGAAAGAGAAAGGATGCACCTTACCCCCAGGAGCAATAAACACCACACTAGCTCCAGAACCAAGCCGAGGAACAACTTCCATACAAACTCCAAAGTCCACACACCACTAGGACCAAGCAAAACCTCCTTTGGCAGAATTTCCTCCTCTTGTGACATGGTCATGTAGTTCCCATGTCCAATGTCTTCATATAGTATTTGTGCTTTAGGATCATCTATCTTTTGCACAATATACTCTGCTTGTTTCTTAGGCAACAGCCTTCTTCATCTTCCCATTGATAGGGATCAAGGCATGTGACCAATCCATTTAGATCTCACCTCCAACATCTTTGCAAAAGTTCCTACTTAGCAACATGCCATAGGAAGGAGGGATATCAACAACCAAGATGGTAACCAAGACCTTCTTCTCTGGTAAAGCAGTAAAAGCTACTTGTGCATCCTTGATTCTCCCAACCAAAGGAACTTCTCTACTTTCCATGGAATAACAAGATCCATAAGTGCGGATTAAGGTTAGACCCAAAGCATGAGCCACTTTTACAGGAATTGCATTATCAGATGCACCAAAATCAATGACACAATTGCTAACCTTTTGGCTAGCTATGAGGAGAGTCACATAGAAGGGTTTGATCTTCTCGTTAGATGAAGTGATTGTAGCCACAAGGAAAAGTTCAGGTGGCGAAGAAGGACTAGGCAAAAGGCCTTTAGAAGAATGGGCTGAGATGTTTAGATTTAGAATTTACAATCGTTAAACCATTTTGGCAAAGGCTTTAGGCTGTGTTTCATAGAATTTTGCCTCAAAAATCAGAATCTTGGTCTTTTTAAGGTGGTCTATAATGTCAAAAGATCCAGATGGTGGATAGAGAATCACTACTAGGAGTAGGAGGAGATTTTGATCTAACATTTTTATCATTTTTTGGACAATATATTCCTCAGAAGCAGGAAGTAGAGGAAGAAGGAAAAGCAGAGCTTACCTTTCAGGTGGAACTAGTAGGAATAGGGGCTCCTCTTCTTGCAATCACCGGGATGGTGGTTGGGTACTCCTTGGATCTTTTTGCAGGTTGCACCACATTTTCCTTTTTGTTGGTCTGCTCCCAGGTCATAACAGCATATGATTCACTGTTTCATCTCAGCCACTACATCATCATAGTCATCTTGATCATCCACACCCTCAGTGGTGAGGAAATGAACTCGAGAACCACTAGGATCCTCCAGTTATTCATCAGCGTCCTCTTCTTGTATCATCATAGAGACCTATTTTCTTCCTCATCAGCAGGCTCAAGAACATCATAAGCAAGCATTATCAGGCACCTTGAGGGGTGCATACCTTCAATGAGCCAACCTGGTTTGAGAAGAGGGCAAGCGGTTCCTAGGCTAAAAGTTATTCCTTGGAACATCTTGATATGGAGTAGGTTGAGCCAATTGTTTCTTAATGGCAATCACGTCATTAGCCAGCTTTTGCACCAACTGATTTGCATTATCTCCAGGAGGAGAGGAAGAAGAAGATGCTTCGGATTTGAAAGACTCCCTTTTCAACTTGCCAGACATGATCAAGTCATCTTCCAAACTGACAGCTAATCTCTGATCAGCATCCAAGATTGTAAGATTTGCTCTGCTCAGGGCATAACTTACTTCTAGCAATTGAGAATTCAAGAAGAAACACTTTTGAATAGGATCAACAGGTCTAGTATTTAAAGGAATATAGTTAATCAATTTGTTAAACTTGGCCACAAATTCTCTCATAGGCTCATGTGGCTCCTTCTTGATTTGATAAATATGAGCTAGAAAAGCATGCACATCTTCAACAGGTTTGAAATGTTGCTCAAATTCAGGTCCTCATAGTAGTCCAATCGATGATGGTCCCAGTAGGAAGATGGCAAAACCAATCTGCAGCATTTTCTTGCAAGGTTTCCACAAACAACCTCACAGAGACATCCTCGTGTTCAACTCCAACGACCCCACATGCAACGATGAAGGCTGCAATGTGTTCATCAAGGTGTACTTTGCCATCACCTCTAAATTTGGAAAAAAAAATCCTTTTTACCGCTAGGTAACTCATGCAATGGTTTAGGAAGAGCCAGAGGCCCAATTCATTGTCCCTAAGGCCGAGGTGCTTACAATCCTTAGAAAGATTGTTTGAAGTGGAACTGAGACACCCAGCAAGGATTAAGGCAAGTGGATTAGGGATAAGTTGCGCTTAAGGAATGCTATTGCTAGAAGCTCTACCATTAACATGAGGTGTGCCTATGGAACAAGCTCTTCTATTTCTTCTTGTTAGAGGAAGTTGAAAATCTTGTTGATCCAAGAGCTAAAATTGGGGATCTTTAATTCCAAGAGCCCTTGCTACCACGAGTATATCTTAGGGTCGCTAGATCAAAAAAATGATCAAATTAGTTGTTCTTTTTAGAAAAGGAAATTTGTTGAACAAATTCCCCAGTCGAAGTCGCCAAAAAACTGTTGAGTTTCAGATTTGCACTTGGAATGAAAACCACAGTTCAGGGGACAAGCAAGTCTCTCCTCTTTAATGGGAGGGGTTCCCTTATTAAAAGAAGAGGGCAAAACCTATGTACAAAATGCACAGTCTTTCATTTAATGGTGGTTTCCCGATATCCTAAAATGTGTTCAAAGCTTGGAAATTTATCAATACATGAGGATATAAGACTTTGAAGAGAGGAGGGAGGCAGAAGAAGACAATACTTTTGGGGAAAAGAGATGGCAGAGAAAACCCTTATATGTATTGTGCAAATAAGATGCAGAATATAACCATCCACCTTTATAACAGACACAATTCGCAGACTCAAAGTTTTGGAGATTGTACAAACTAGAACACAAAGTTTCCAAGCACACAAGGATTAGATGATTCTCATATCAGAACCAGAAGGAAATTTAAAGTAGAAGAAAATGGTAAAAACCTTTATGTTGATTTCTTCCAATTTCGAAATTACAGTTCCAGAATAATAAAAAATTACAACTCCTTTACTATGGATTTGAAAAATCATGATATAGCTCGCACGAGACGGTTACAACTTCCTCTAGCAACCAAGAAAACAGTTACAACTTATTCCAATCATCCATGCCCCTTCGAATTATTGATTTGTAAATAAATGTTAATGGCGTGAAAAAAATAGTTTTTTTAAATACACGGCCGTTACATTATTTTACCAGTTAAAACATGGGCCATTCGATTTGCTTTTACAACTTCAAATTTGGGCCACCCACGTGGGAGAAATTAATTACAGCGGGCCTGCAGACGCCTTCTGCATTTTTCGCCTTTGAAGTTGCGCCAGGCTGACACGTGGAGAGCTCGCCGGTCCCTTCATACTTTGTCGATTTGGGTCTATTTCCTGCTTGACCTATGTTGACCCCTAGACACGTGGAGAGCTGGTGCTCATTCGAGTTTCCATTCTGGAAATGCGCCTCTTAAAACTGCGCTTGAGCTAACGCGTGGTCTCCTTCTGTCAGTATTGGACTCTTCAATGGCCAGCTCTATCTCCTCATTGACTTTAAGCACGTGGCGAGCTGGCGCTACTTGGAGATTGACCCTTTGATTTCACTTCTGAAATGGCGTCGTTAAGTCATGTGGAGACTTCCGCCAACCTGCCCATACTTAGTCAATTTTAACGATCTGCTCTGTCCCTTTTGGACCTAGGACACGTGGAGTACTGGCGCAAGTTTGAGAACTATCACCATCTTTGACTCTTGAAGTTGCGCTGATGAGGCACATGGCGCCGTCCGCTGAGCCTTCCATTCTTAGCCGCTTTTAGCTTGTTTTGTCTTCATTTTGTACCTGGGACACGCGGAAAGCCTGTGCTTATTTGAGGACTGTCCCTTGTACCGTGCCCCTGGAGTTGCGTCGTTTGGACACATGGAGGCTTCCGCTGAACCTTGAAATATGGCCAAACCGCATCCAATCAAAGATATTCAAGTATTACCCGTGGACTCTGGGGCAAAATTTAACAGGGAAAATACACGTGTCATTCCCGACTGCAGGAAGAAAATAAAAAGGAAAGGAAAGAACTTTACCATACGCCTGACTTCCAAATTGTTCTCCATAAACAGGAAAACTACAAACAATGTCAGGCTCGATGCATGCTTCGATACTCCAAGGCACAAACTCAAAATTTTCTGAAACTTTACTTCAAAAGAGGGGAATTTTGGGGCCGACAACAGGGCCCTAAATCTTTCATCTTGAGGCCAAAAATCAGGATTTAAATTTTAGTTCGATTTTTTCCTATTTTTGGGCATTAGTTAATTTTATTCTATTAGTTGCATTATGAGTTAGAAAGTTGGAAATTCCTCTAATTTAGGAATGTAGAAGATGTGTGGCAATTTTTGTGTCTGTACGAATAAGCATGTAAACTTACTAAGAATAGCAGGTTCTAGTAAACTGCTAAAAATAGTAATTTCCGCCACCTAGAATAGATTTAGTCAAAGTTACTTAGAGTTTTCTTGGAAACTCGAGTTTGGAGTTGTTTTCCTATTTAGGAAACATTCTAATTCATTATTCGATAATGAAGAAGGAGATCTATTTTCTATTGGAGTTCAAATTATTTGCAGTATATCAAGTTTGTTTAGAATTTGGCTACATTACCTTCTTCTCAGGAGAAGTGAGGATGACACCTACCCCAGTGCCAAAGTGGCATTTTTCTCCGTCGAAATTAAGAGTCCAATAATTGCTTGGGAAGATTGATGTTGGATCACTTTTTTGTATCTTCTTCCCTTTCTTCTGAGACTTCAACCATGCAAACTTCATTGGCCGAAAGAGAGCTGAGTCCCAAAGCATGTCATATGCCCATGGAATCAAATGGAAGGAGAATGTGTATATCATTCTCCAACAACTTGATAATCTTTGTCATGGTTTATGTTAATATTGTCTCAACAACGCCAATTTCATATTTGACTGCAGGAACTCCTTTGATCAAACCAATAGTTTCTAATTCTGTTGTGGGAATTAGTTGTCATTGTTGTTGAACTCGTAAGGTTGTTCATATGGTTTGCGGGGAGATCAAACTCAGTATGCACCCCAGGTTTCTTCTTTAGGTTATCCAAGTGAATGTCAAAGGGCTTTGGGTCACCTTGTGCAATGAATACTTTTTCGAAATGTAGGAATCTAACTTCCTGAAATAACATGGAAGGAATCACCTTCATGTGATGTATTCAAGGACAACCGAGAATCATATTATAGTTACTTTCATAGTCTATAATATACAACTTTTTAAGAACCATCTTCAGCTCCAGGGTAATTGGTAGCATTATGGTTACAATCGATGTTTCCTTGAGGCTATCATACCCTCTCAGCATGTTTCTTGTTGAAGAGCAATTAGTTTCTCCATAGCCTAACTTCTGGAGAAATGATAAGGGGAAAATGTTCACTTCTGCCCCATCATCTATCATTACGTGATTTACATAGTTGTTGTAAATACAAACTATAGATACAGATATGGACCACCTCTACGTGCTAACTCAACATATATGGGCATCTTACTGATGTTGAATATAAACATGACATCTCTTTTGGGCATCTCTTTTGGGCTTCCCATGAGGATGTACGTCGATGTCTATATGATTTGTTTTTGCCTCCGAAGGAGGGGTGACATTGATCAAACGCCCAAGACCCAATGCTTCCAATAGAGTAGCTCTATGAGCAGGGGAGTTCTTTAACAAATCCAAGAAGGAATTGTGGGAAAAGGTCTTTTTTACATCAATAATCAAATCATAAGCCCCTACTGGTTTTGAAAGGGTTAGAACAACATCTAACACAGATGGGTAAATAGTCATGTGTTGTGATGAGTAGTATCGAGTTCTCATAGCGGCATTTATTTGGGGTTCACTTTCTAAATCTACTAGACCCATAATCTTAGTTTGTTCGCAACCATCCAATGTAGGTGCTACGAATGGGTTTGATGAAGTTGAAGCTTCATGATCATTGTTTCCCATTGGGTTACTCTTGTTTATGCCATTAGAGTCCAAATTACCATTGTTAGGACACGTTGGAAGGGGATCATTAAAGATCCTGAGTAGTGTGTTTTGAGGGGATACAATCCCCATGCTAATATTCTGAGTTGGCACCGTGAGATTCACCAAAAATATATCAACAAAGAGTTGTCTCTGGTCCTATGGTAGACACTAAATGAATTTATTACAGTCACGACATTTTCTAGCATCATGCCCTCAGACCCTATGAAAGCCGCAATATAGGTCAGGATCATAATCCTAAGGTCTTTGGTTCGTTCTTTTCTATGATCCAAAGTTATGATTGTTATTCAACTGTTGGTTATTGTAATTGAAGTTCAGATGTCATTGCCCTTGATTTTGATATTGGTTTGGGTACCCATTTGGCTACTGGTTAGGGCCATGAGTCTAAACTTGTTGTTTTTGGGGTGGAGGATGATTGAAATCCACTGCATTGATCATAGGAGAGAATTTGTTACTTCTATGATTGTTATTATTTGTGTTGTTGTTGACATTATTTGTGTTTGAGGTGTTAATAACATTTGGTTTCTTTACTTGGTCTATTACACCATCGGTTGTAACACCATGGTTTTTTTTAGGACCTTAGGTCCCTGGTTGTTGTTTGCAGTGTTGGGGTAACTTGAATTATCCTAATTGGGATTGATCAATCTCTTGTTTGAACCGTAGGTCTTTCGACCACTATCTATTGTCGCTTGATCAATGCGGAGAGCACCTTCCAACACCTCTTCATAACTCCTTAGGGGTAACTTCTGGAATTCTTCCTTCATTTACCAGTTAAGAGATTGAAGGAATAGGTCGTAAGGATCTGTTTAATCCATGTTGGGAGTGCTTTCTAAAGAGTAGAGGACTTGGCACCATCTCTGGATGAAATGCACAACAAATTCATTATGCTCTTGCTTTATATGTAGGAATTCCCCGATTCCTGTTCTCAATAATTTTATCATATTGAAATATTTGATGAATTTAGACACGAGTTGTTTAAAGGAATGTATTGAAGCCTCACGTATCCTATAATACCAATCGAGAGTGATTCCTTCAAGATTCTTCGGGAAGATATTTTCTACGACTGTATCCCATGGGAGCAACTCTCAAATGGAAGTTGCATATGATTTCATATACACATTTGGATCTCCATCCCCTTTAAATTTAGGAAGATTTGGTAGAGGTTGTGGTAGCATAACACTCTTGTGGTGAATTCGAGGGACTATTTAAGATATTCAGAGTAGGTCCCTGCTGCGTAAGACTCGACCATTAATGACCCTTGATGGGGAGGCGGAGGTGGAATAAGCTGTTGATATAGTGTATCGTAAACGCTTGTAGAGGCATAAGGCATCCGTTATGGTTGACCACATGAACCAGGAAAATAGTACATGCCCCCTATGATGATTTGGAATACACATGTACATACATTGGAACATTACTTTGGTATGGAGTGGAAGGCACAAGACCAGGGAAAATTGCTATTAAGAACCTGAAACATAGCTCAGATATGAGGATGCATAAGGATTGGGCACGCGGGAACAAGGCACACTTGAAGCATGGAAGTATGGTAAAATAGGGCACGCGCCAAAATAATTTGACTTCGGGACTAAGCCGTTTTGCGGGTCTATGTTATTTTTGGACATGGAGTGCGGAGCACGTAAAGGTATGGAGACTTACAGATCATGCCAAGGCTATTTTGGGGAGCGTTAAGCACACAATAGTTACTTACAGCATGCATGATATACAATTATTTGAGTCTTATTCTAATAATAGGATCTTTTACTTAGAGTTAACTATAGGAAGATCTATTATTAGCACTTGCATGCTTTTGTATTCTCTTGTAAAGGTGCATGGTTATTATTAGCATGTAGCCTATTTTTAGAAGGTGCATGGGTGGTGAAGGGAAAGTCCCCACCCCTATATATATGTATTGATTTGCATTCTTTAGATATCCTTGTTTTTTATTGTAAATTTATGTTGTTGGTTTTGTTCATGCGCATGACTCATAGTGACACTATTGTAGTGTATGAATCTTCTATGTTTTACAATACTTAATACAATGGATCATATTGGCTAGATATTGGTGTTAGACTTGACTGACTATGGTTCTTGTATGGTAAATCTCAAATATAGTCATTGTTTAGTCTATCTTTCATATGGTTTTAGATCTAGATCTGGTTTATGCATTGTGGATTGCTTACTATTTGTTATGAATTTGGATATATATATATATGCACAATCATGCTAACATTCTGGACAAGCAACTCTAAAGAGGGACTTGGTACCTTTGCAAACTTTGAGTGAGCACTTAGTTTAGGCTGAGTGATGTGCCAGTGGGCTTGGGGTATTTACAGTGAATTCTAGGCTACATCATTGGTTTCATTGCTGGGACCTCTTTCTCAGATGTTTCTCAGGATGTTGCGCGATGAAGACGTACTAGTTGACCTTGATCAGTATTGAGGAGTGGTTAGCAGATTTGGAAGAAGATTATGCTCATAGATTCAACACTGGACCTGAGTTTGATGCATGTGGGTTGAGTATAATTTATATGATACACTTTACGAGACTTTCTTCATTATCTTTCCCATAGAACTGTACGAGTGGTTGGTTGCTTATGCGTCTAAAAGGAATTAGAGGTTTCACACGCTTGTTTGGATGTAAGAATAATTTCAAGGCCCTCTATGATGTCGATCTGATTTGGACGTGCGTTGTGGATACTTGGTTCTATGGGGTTCTGAATAGCTATATTCTGGAGTATGTAATTTATACTTACTCTTGTCCAGAGGTTGCTAAGTTTTAGTTTTTACGGGAGCCCAAAGGTTCGTATTTGCATGGTATTCCTTTGGCTATTAAAATATTGATTAGAACCATGGATTTGGAAGCAAAGCCAATGGATAACTAAATCCCACCACACATGGGGGAAGGAGCAGGTGTGGTGAAAGATGGTGGACCTAGCGGTAGAAAGGAAAAGAGAAGAAAGGTGGCTTAAGTTCAATGAGGCACGTGAGAGGGATTTAGAGAAGAAACGTGAGGTTGCAGAATGGATGGCATTGTGGAGAGAGATGACATCATGAAGGATTTGGAGCTCACACAGAGGACGTGGAGTTAGAGCATATTGGAACTCCCCCATTTGGGAAAGCATGACAGGGAACCCTCTTCAGCCTTAGATGAGAGAGTGCCAACGGTAGAGACGACATGGGATGCAGGGCACATCTGAATCTACCTGACAGTGACCTAACCCTTGCGCTTGGTTTTACAGTTTCTACTTCAGTCAGTAATAAAAAAGATAGTGTGGGTAGTAGAGTAGCGAGAGGCAAAGTTAGCTTATTAGCAAGTTCAGGAGTAAATCAAATAGCAAGTACATATATGAAAGGGTAGACTTCTTCCTTATTATTTGGAGGTCCGGTTGGAGGTACCTTTTTAGGCACGTCGTCAGTGCATAAAACATGGGTGCACAGAACTTTGGACTCACATCTGGGAGTAGTACAACTTCACAGACTGTGGGAGTTCAATTTCGCACCACTGTTAGGACACAAGGCAATGCATCCTCTGGTTCAATTCCTACTATACGGGGAGGATCAGGAGGATCAAGTGGCTCAGGGATCTGGTGGATTTGGGGGTGGACGTAAAACTGGAGGAAATACAAGTTCTGGATCTGGTGGGCATGGTCGTACACCAGCCCCAGAATATTTACATGGAGATGTCACTTCATCTTCCAGAGTATAGAGGAATAGAAGATGTTGTTGAGCACGTGCATATGTGTGAGATACTATGGCGCGCGAAAGGGATTACAACTTCAGAGTGCAAGGCAAGTTAGTTTACAACTACGTTGCAGGGACGGGTGCACAACTGGTACAAAAGTTTGATCTTGATCAGAATTGTGTGGATTATATAGCTCCTTGAGATGCTTTCTTAAAAGAATTTTATATCCCTAAGTTCAAGAAAAAAATCATAAGCGCGCTCAAAGACATTAAACAGGGCACTACTGAGAGTGTTTGGGAATATGATGCTTGGTTCAAGACTCTTCTGTCTAAGTTATCTTATGACATCCATGCAAGTCAATATACATAGTGGTTCTTCGGAGGCCTAATCATGCCTTTTAGGAGCACTTTCACATAAGACTTACACATAGCTACGTGAGGCACTTGAAGCAGCTCTACATGTTGAGGCAATGGGAAGCATATACATTGGAGTGAGCCCCTTCTTGGAAGCTCAGATTACAGCAATGGAAAAATAGTTAGAGAAATTATCAACCAATTCAGCACATGAGACATGCAGTGGAATTTGGTGCACAGATTGTGAAGTAGAGGGGCATACTAAGGATAGTTGTCCTCACAGATCAGTGTGCTCCTTATTGCTGGATTGTGAGATCTGTCACTTAGACCATGATGTAAGTTGTTGCCCATTATTGCAACATGCGATAAGGAAGAAATGTGTCTTGTTATTACTACAAGATTTTTAGGTCCACAACTCATAACACTAAATATTGTAGGTTGATTGATCATATTCATGATGTCATTGATATTGGGGTACAATAGACTGGAGTTTCCAATAACTCTAAGGATAAGGGTGAGCATCATGACCATGATCATAATGAAGGGTGTTTCGATGGAGGCCATGGCAAAGGTCGAGGATACTGAGATGGATTTAGAGGTTGAGGCCGCGGTGGTGGAAGAGGTGAGTTCCCTCACGGAACATGCTATACATGTGGATCTCCTAACCATTATAGGCACGAATGTCCTTAGAATATGGTTTGTTCTTTTTGTGGAAAGAATCATAACTATGAAGAGTGCCCAGACTTGTATGAACATTTGAGAAAGAAGCACAAACATAGGAGAACAAGGGTGCGGGAATGGTTAGAGTACAGTGCATCGTAGGAGACCAATAGATGTTGAAGTTAACGTCAGATCCTGAGATGGTACATGTGAAGATTACTACATGTGTTGAGGCTTGTGCACACCAGAGAAACACTGCAACAGAATCCTATCATTACTAAGGAGGAAGTTCTACATGCAAAGTATCTAGACCCTACACATCATAAGGAGGTTTATCAGGAAACCATGGAGGTAATCAGGAATCTGCAGGGTGAGATACACTGTTTAAAGGAACAGTCGGAGTTTGAACAAAAGAAGGCAATTGAAACTCATCAATTGAATGTTGATGATCTAAAAGAAGTATGTAAGATGATGTGTCAAGAAAACATTATTCCTTTATTGGGGAACTGGTTAAAGGGAAACAATCCGCGTGCTAGTATTGAGAATGAAAGGCATATTTTTCATGCTAATCTCCCTCCTCATAGCTTGGATTATGACAAGGAGATCACTCTGAATGTTGTTGTACATGGTTGGCTTTTGAGTAACATTTTGATTGACACAGGCATGGAAGTGAATGTGCTTACGTTGGATGTGTGGGTTCATATAGGAAGACCTCCATTGTAGCCATCTTTTAATGTGTTGTTTATGGAAAACCAAATGAAGGCCACACCAATTAGGGTCTTGAAAGATGCATCAATTACTATACAAGGAGCCAAGTTCACTGGGGACTTTGAGGTCTTAGCACTTGCAGAGGGGGATAGCCTCCCAACTCTACTTGGGCACCCTTGGTTCTATGTAAATAATGTTGATCTATGTTTCAATAAGGGGTACATCATTTTTGAGAACAAGGAGGAATGAGTTATTATCCCTTTGACAGATGGAAAATATAAACCTTATGTGGAGCCCTTAAGTGAAGAAGATATGAACAAAATCTATGTATGCACCATTCGAGATCCAAAAGTGCTTGAGCTATCAAAAGAAGGAGTTCTCCAGTGGGATGATGACAGTCCATGAGCGATACTACGAGTGTTGCTTGTGATAATTGGGCACATGCACTTATGAAATGATTGGGTGTGAGGTAAGAAGTGCAGCTGCATGCGTAAGCAAGCCACGTTGTGTTAGGCGGTTAGGTAACAACCAGGTACCTCAGTACACTAGCGAAGGAAAACCTGAAGTATTCCTACGAGCTATAGAAGTACAGTGGAAGGATCAGGTGGAAAGAAGGAACATGTTAGTCTATACTTTATGCAGGACAACAACGCGTTGGTGGATGGTTCATAGAGATAACCTCATAGAATGGAGAGAAGTGAGAATATTTTTAAAGCAAGATTCCTCAGAAGTAATGCACCCACTCAGATCTATGAATATCATGGTAATGATCTTGTTCAAGACCATGTTCAGCAGTGTAAGAGACTCTAGATAAAGGGGAAAGAAGCTTTACCACCTTCATTGTGGGTGCACAAACTCTATTTCACCTTGTGAGGCTGTGCACATGCATGGTATGTTTATGCGGAGTTGAATAGAGAGACTAGAAATTGGCAAGAACTGACTGCAGGTATGATCCAGAATTTTGACTATTTTTCCACTAAACCTCCCGTGAATGAGGCATTACAGGTTATGAAGCGCTTGACTATGGGAGATAGTGCAAAAGCTAAGGAACTTATTCAGGAGTTACTTGGTGATTCATACCTAGAAGCGCATTTCAAATGAGTAGAAGAGACAAATGCAGAACAACTTGAATGCGCTTTCCTAGAGAAAGAAAAGGGAAAGATGGTCTACATGATTGATGATGAGGAAGTGGAAAATTTGGACGTACATCATTCAAAGGGTACACGCAAGGTCTTAGACAGTGTAGATGAGAAGGCACACACCTACCATGAGCCTATGAAGACAAAGAAAGTAAACATTGGAATGGATGTTGAACCTAAGGAGGCCATCATTGGAGATTATTGGTCTGACTCTGAAGTTGCTAAGATAATTGAGTTGTTGCATGATTTCCAGGATCTTTTTCCTAGAGGCTATCATGAATTAAAAGGAGTGCATGAATATTTGGGTGAAATGAAAATTAAGTTAAAGGAAGGTGTGTGCCTGGTTAGGAAGAGGCCTTATAGGATGAACCCTAACATACACGTCAAAGTTAAAGAAGAAATTGACAAGATGTTGAAATTTGGAATCATTGAGCCCATAGAGGAATCAGAGTGGGTTAGCCCTATGGTAATTAGTATAAAGAAAGATGAAAGAATCAGAATTTGTGTGGACTACAGGGAGCTGAATGTTGCATGTGTGATTGATCCTTTTTCTACACCGTTTACTGAAGAAATATTGGAAGGTGTTGTAGGGCACAAAATTTACTCCTTTACTGATGGGTTTTCTAGATATCATCAAGTGAGGATAGCTAAAGAGGATCAAGAGAAGACAAATTTCACCACTAAATGGGGAATTTTTACATACATGGTGATGCCCTTTGGATTAAAGAATGCACCTGCAGTATTTTCACGCATTGTTGTTCAAGCATTCCAGGATTTTATTCACAAGTTCCTACAGGTTTACTTGGATGATTGGATAGTGTATGGGCTAGTTAAGGATCATTGTGACAATTTGAGGTTAGTGTTTGAAAAATGCAGACAATTGAGCATCTATTTAAATATTAAGGAGTGTGTGTTCGCTACACCCTTTGGAACTCTGCTAGGACATATTATCTACAAGGATATTTTGTTAGTGGATCCAGTTAAGGCCACATTTATCTTAGGCTTAGAAGAGCATACTAGTCAGAGCAAGGTGTGCACGGATTCTTGGGCCACAAAGGTATTACAGAAATTTATCAAAGGATATGCTAAGATTTCCACCCCTGGAGGAATTATTGAAAGGTAAAGGAAAGTTCTATTGGGGAGAAGCGCAACAATAGTGCACGTGTTTGAGACATTGAAGAAAAAGACTTACTACAACACCTATTCTAAGTTTTCCTTCATGGAATCTACCTTTTCATGTACATGTGGACGCCTTTGGCATGGCCATTAGCGCAGTATTAGCTCAGCCTGGAGAACGTATTGTAGATCATCCTATTTTCTTTGCTAGTAGGAAATTGACTATGGCAGAACATAATTATCCTACTACGGAGCGCAAGGCTTTGTCCATGATCTACGTGCTACATAAGTTCAAACAGTACTTGTTGCCAACACCTTTTTTTTCTATAAAAACCATATAGCATTGAAATACTTGGTGAACAAGCCCATTTTACATGGGTGCATATGCCTGGTGGGTCCTGTTATTCCATGAATTTAACTTTACAGTTGTGCTGAACCCAGGTAAAAGCAATTCTGGTCTAGACCATTTATCAAGGATTCAATCAGGAGAGGACATGTAGAGTATTGAAGATACAATGTCAGATGCATAGTTGTTTAGGTTAAACCGTGCGCCCTCAGACTTAGAATATATTGTTGTCTTTTTACACATAGGTGTGGCACCAAAAGGAATGAAAGCCTTAGAAAAGAAACAACTTGATATTCACGTTGCACCTTACATGTTGATCAGTGGGGATTTATACAAGCTAGGTCATGATGAATTTTCACACCGGTGTGTGCTTGAGCATGAGTGAATGAAAATTATGGAAGAGGCTCGTGGCAGTATTGTAGGTGGACACTATGCAGGAGATGCCACCGCGCGCAAGATTCTACTAGCTGGATTATGGTGGGAAACATTATAAAAGGATTACAAAGAATATTGTACGGTGAGTGATCACTGTCAATGCCTTGGAAAACTAGGTCAGAGAGATGAAATGCCTTTAAGACCCATTGCTAGTGCAGAACCTTTTGAGAAGTGGATAATTGACTTTGTTGGCCCTATTTACCTAGCCGCGCATAGAACTGGATCACGCTACATAATTACTTGTATAGATTATCTTATAAGGTGGGCAGAAGTGAAACCTACAAAGGATTACACAACAGCTACAACAGCAAGGTTCTTGTGGGAAAATATTATTACCAGGTATGGATGTCCTTTAAGTTTGACAAGTGATAGGGGTACTCACTTTCTTAATGAAACCATCAGGATACTATTGGATGAATTTATGGTTGTACATCATAAGACAACCCCTTATCAATCTCGGGAAAATGGAACTGGTGAGGCCTTTAACAAGATATTGAGCCAAAATTTGAAAAAAAAATGTGATGTTGGAAGGAAATACTGGGATGATAAAGTATTTGTTGTACTTTGGGCATACAGAACAACCTACAAGAGGTTGAATAAAGCAACACCATTTCAGTTGGTGTTTGGCACAGAGGTTATTCTACCTATGGAATTCATGTTACCTTCTTTGTGTATTACGTGCGCAGGTGGTCTAGATGATGAGAAAAAATTGGAAGAACATATTAATAAATTGATGCAACTGGGTGAGAGGCACATCATAGCACGGTGGATTCAGAAGTAAGAAAAAGCTAGGCAGAAGGCATGACATGACTGGCACATCAAGGATAAGAAGCTTGAGGTTGGGAAAATGGTACTTTTGTATGATTCAAAGTTTTTGTGCCACCCAGGAAAGCTTAAGGTGCATTAGTTGGGACCGTATGTTATCACTTATATACTTGACTCAGGTGCTTTCCAGTTAGAAGCGCTGGATGGAACATGGTTTCCCAGTTACTTCAACGGGAGTAGGTTGAATCCCTACTATAAATAAGTCTTCTTGGTGTTTGTAATAAGGCAATATTTCCACTTAGATTAGGTTTCCCTTAATGCATTTCCTTTATATGTGTTTCCTTCATCGTTGTTATGCTTTTTCAATTTAGTTCAGTGTTTTTTGTAATAAGCGCACTTGCGTGCCAGAAGCTGATTACAATTTAAGTGTTTTTATGCATAGAGGACCACGCATACCCTTAGTGTGGGGTGGTTTACACTCATGGTTCATTACAAAGTTGAATATAGTTGAGTGTCATATGAAAATGGGTGTGCATAAGGAAAATTTTGTGCAGGTTTTTTTTGGAAGGGTGTATATAGAAAAAAATTACTTTGAAATGAAGACCACAGATGGAAAAATGGACACACAATATAATGCGAGGTAGGTTGTAACATTGGAAACTACTTGGAAGAATGTGTACTGAAAAATTACTCCAGTGCATATGGGCGCGCAGAAGGACAAATGTGGCCAAGAAGTAGAAGGCGCACCAAAAGGTTATGATTGTCGTGTAGAAATGAGCAGCACAGAGGCTTTGATGAATGATGTATTAATGTTGGGATTGGTGGTAGGTGGAGGAGCAATAAATGTGATAAATTGTAAAAATATATATAAGGAATGGCTTTGAGGCCATTTTTACCTTTGCGATTATGAATTCTCGAGCGAGTTGTTTGCAAACAAGCTAGCTAAGATGGTTGTGAAGAGTGGAGAGTTGCAAACTAGTTGGGTTGGTCAGATCTGTGCACAAGGTATACGATCCATTTGTTGAAGTGTTTGAGCAAGGCGAAGGCATGTGGAAGAGCATATTGATAGCTAGGGTTTGAGTTTGAGATAGGGCACACAAAACTGAGCTGCAGAGCTTGAGGGTGGTAAGAGAGAAGATTTTTTTGATTGAAATGGCACCCAAGAGAGCACCGAGGGCATTCGTGAAGGAGAGGAAGAAAAAGGAGGATGAATATGATGCAGAGGAAAATCTTGAGAGTCATTTCTCAAAAATACAATACCCAAAGGAAGTGATTATGGGTCGTGATTAGGATTCCCACATCCGTCAAAGAAAATTATGTGATTACAACCATCACACAACTGATAAAAAAGAGTTGGATGCATTATTGAATAAAAAGACAAACAAACAAACAACGCATGACATGCCCATATATGACGATGTTGGGGAGAAGCTCCTAAGAAAGGTAGGGGTTTTACAGTTGTATGAACTTCCTTATTTTGGAAAGCCAGAGAAGTTATATCAGTGGCTAATGAGTAGAGTCCATGAGGAATTTTTCTATTTTGCTGAGTGACGGATGAGGATCACCGTGCCCTTGATTGACACTTTAACGGGTTTAAAGAGCACGTGCATAGAGGTAAGTAGTGACCTAATTGATAAAGAAACAATTGTAGTAGCAACAAGGAGTTGGGTTATATAAAAGGTGGGCATAACTTGGATATTTACAAGCTAAGGAAGTATTCAGTTTTACAGGAAATCTGACACTTATTGACAAAAGTGAACGACCAAGAGAGATGGTCACAGGTGAACACTTTATGGCTACATGTTGCAAGAAAATGTCACAAGGGGAGACCTACAACTTGGCTGAGATACATTATTTAAATGATCATTCAAGAGGCACGTAAAGGTGAGAAAATTAGTTTTGATACTATTCTATTGTCCCTTATGTTTTTGGAGATTAAGAGTTCCCGATGGGCTGAAGAACAAAATTTGGGGATTACCCTCTAGTAAAAAAATATGTCATGCAGAGAGATTTGAAAAGTATCTATGTGAAGGAACCATGAGTGGCCCCGTTTAAAATAAGGGTAGTTATGTGGTATACACGACTCCATGCACTGCAATCAAGAAAGAGTGGAGGATACCTAAGGAGTTTCCCGCGGTGGTAGGAAAGTTGGTTTAGTTTGCAGTTTATCAACATTTTTGCATCGTGCGTTTTGCAATGAAGGACAGAACATGGAGTCCATGGTGTAAACTTCCCTATGCTTTCACTGTATGGTTCTTTTAGGAAACTATTCATAGTGACTGATGTCGGTCTGGTGAATGATGTCGGTAAAGAGGGGAGACCGACAATGGTTAAGGTGACCGATGTTGATAGGGGAAATTAAGTGGTAATTGTTATCCATATTTTCCCCCTGGGAAAAATATTGGACCAAAGCGACCCCGCACTGAAAGAACCTACAAAATCACGTTCAGATTTCACAAATAGCTTACAGAGGGACTCTATAATGGAAGTGGTGAGGCCTGCGAAGGTCAAACAACCCTCTATGGGATAAATCTAGAAGACAGCTCTGTCGAGCAGATCTGGGCCTTAAATCCATTCTACAAGTTTCAGGTAGGCTCAGAAATAGAACAACAAGGTAATAGGAGGAGGAATAGTGTCAAAGAAGCCAGGATCAATTAAAGGTAGTGACGGAGAAGATCCGAAGTCCTCGGGCTCAAAACAGTTTAGAATGAATCCAAAATTGGCTAAGTATGCAGGATGTTGCGGAAATAGCCATGTGTCAGAACGACACTTCTCCAATGGCAAGTCCAAGAAAGGAATTTCAAATGAGAGTCACACCTCCATGCAACCAGAACCCAAAAGTTGTGTGGTTGTTGAAAATTCTTCGGCTAGACAAGAAGGTGCTAAGTGTTGGCTCGACACAAATCCAAGATGGGAGCCAAAGGGGATGACTCAAACTCGTGCCAACCCTCCATGTAGCAAATGGTCAAAAAAGGTCAAAAGGCAGATAGGGAGGGCCTCAAAAAGGGTTAAGTATAGAAGTGCTAGTGGAGAGAGCCACGTGTCAGAGCGGCGCATCTCCATAGTTGAATCTAAATACGGAGGCCCAAACAAGCACCAGCTCGCCACATAACTCAAGGTCCCAAAAGGTAGGGTAAAGGTCATTGAAAAGTCCAAGACCTGCGGAGGCTTCCAAGTGTCAACTTGATGCTCCTTCAAGGGAAAAATCTTGATCGGGCTTTCAAATGAGTGCGGAGCCTCCACACATCTAGTCTTTTCAAAGGGGACAAAGTCGGGTTGAATAGTCAATACATAGTGGTAAGCCAGCGGAGAGTGCCAAGTTTCCAAATGGAGCTTCTCCAAGGGAGAGTCATAGAGAGGGTTCTCAAACAATCACCAGACCGCCGCGTGTCCCAGGTTAAGGAATGTGACCCCACTGAGAAAATAACGTAGCCGAGAAACAAAGAAGTTGAGCAGGTTTGCAGAGGAAGCCACGTGTCAGCCCTACACCATTGCAAGAGAAAATACAGAAGACGCCTTCAGACAAGCGTTAGCCCTCCACGTGTCTCATATTAAAAGGAAGGCCCATTTTTCAAACTGGTTTTCTCACCCTTCTGTATAGACCTGATACAAACTTCGAAGGGGCATATCTTTTGACTCAGGGATCGAAATATTGCAAATCTGACACCATTGGAAAGATCTCGGCCTCGCCCACGCCATGAAGATCTAAAACTTTAAGTTTGGCTAGGCTAGGTAAAGCAAATGGAGAAAACATCTTCAAAGCCATTAATACGGGATCTATCTGCCCCAACAACCAGATCAGATTCGATTTTCTCCGTCGTTTCCTCCATCGAGGCGCTAAACCAGATATTGATACAGTTAAGACAAATTTGGGGGTAGATTTTGTAGGAGGCATTAATAGCAGTAATTGAGCTTCAACCTGCTTTTCCTGCTTCCCTCTCTTTCTTCTTATCCTTGATTGAATCAATAAATACATGGTCAGGATTCATTGTAAAGGGTTGGACATTTTTGGTTTTGCAGGCTCCCCTCTTCCCCTTGGCAAGTGAATTCGTGGAGTTTTAGACCTCCCATATAGACTGTAAACGCAAATTTGTCTTGTTACCATTGTAATGCATTGTATCAAGCCGTGAGAGTAATAATACATGTTTTGTGGGTGATCTGCATCCCGTTATGTGTTAATTGTTATCTTCTGATCTTTCATTAGAACTTTGGTTATTTTTGTATGTTTTGTGTTGCATTCTTCTAGTTTGTGTCTACTAGCAAAACAATTGTTCATCACTCCTTTGGTGTATTACCATGTAGCTTAAGTTTTATTTACTTTGCATCCCTTCTTTAACTCTGTCTCCTTGGAAAATTAGAGTAGGATTTAGGACAAATCCTCTAAAATTTCATGCATACACCTAAATAGAGGAGTAGGAACCAACCTTAATCTGGAGAGTTTTTCCCACCTGCAAAGTCCCACACTTTAGGGGAAAACTCAATGTTATGCGAATCACAGCAAATGAATCTACCTTAGAAAAGTAGATTTGATGACTCATTTGGGGGTGTTGTGGTTTTGCACTAACAGTAATTAAATAAAAGTAGTTTTGGACTTCTATGTGATTTCACAGAGAATGAAGGGAGAATGGTTGGGTTCTTCATAATTCCTAGAAGACTCTGGGATGTATAGAGGGAAGGTATAGAGAGCCAGAAGGTCGTGGGTGGTTGGATAGGTAGATTGGTAAGAAGGTGAGGATAGAGAAATACATGAATAAATAAGATATATTACAAAAGATAATGAATCTAAATTTTAAGCAAGTACAGAATGATGGAAATCCTATGTACTTTCTTACATTTGCAAGTCTAGTAGTTGAAGGAAGGTAGTAGTTAATCCATGAAGAACTTTGTGGTCAGTGTCACGGAAATACTCCTAGAGTGCTCCCGTGAATATTCTAATGCCTTTGGATGAGTATTAAATTTTTTCTTTGGCCTGTGGTGGAGTATATCATGCCATTTGGATGTTGGGAAGTCTTTGATTCGTGTTTGAATATAATAGAACTCTCCAAACTGAAAATGACCAACCCATGTAAAAGGTTGCAAAGTTATATATAAAGGAACTAATGACAGTTAGGTGACCGTCGTCGGTTAAGGAATAATTGGTGCCGATTAAGGCGAGAAAGCCTAGGTTTTCCAAAAATAGGTAGATCTTCCCATATTTTACATGATTTCTCCTTGAGTCTGCTAAGGAATGTGGAGTTCACGTGAGAGAAGGCAGAAAGAATTTAGAAAAGGCCCAGTTAGGTTTATGAAGAAGTCTTAGTTAGTTAGGCTAAGCTAGTGACTCAACACTAGGAGTTATAACTCAGTGATGAATTAGTGCTGAGGGTGATGACTTAGTGTTGAGGGTGATGACTCAGTCACTGTGAGTTAAATGCCCCTAGAATGGGTCTAGGGTGAGGTGGAGGTGTGAGGGTGAAATCAATTTAATTAAATTAATGAATAATGTGAAGGTGAATAATTAATAATGATTAATACTAGGGCCATGATATGATTAATTATTTGAAAAGGACCAAGGTGTGTGTGACAAAAATTTGGTGTCTACACAACGTCCCCCCTGAGTAGATGGAATTGTATGCAATGAGGTTCATTTTTCCCCCCCTTAGCAGTCAAGAATGAACCATAAACAAAAAAAATTCATCGGGAAATGGTCGAGTAAAGGTTGTGTTTAGCGCGTTGTGATGAGTGTGTATGTAGGTGATGAGATGTGACATATGGAAAATGTGTGCATGAACCCTATAGTTGAAGTGTATATCACGACTTTGATGAAGATATGAGTGATGAATTAGCCTAAGCGTATATCACTAGCAGATGAAATGGATGAGTGATGATTTATCCCTATGCATATATCAGTACATGATGAAATAAGAAGTGATGATTTATCCCTAAGCGTCTGTCACTATAAAATGGGAAATAGAAAGTGGTGATTTAACCTATGGTGTATACCACTATGAGATGAAATGATGGAGGTGGTGATGTATCGTAAAGCATATACCACTAAGAGATGCAATGATGAATGCAGGTGACAATTTAGCCTAAAGCACATGTCACTAAAGGGTGAAATGATGAAGGTGGTGATCTATCCTAAAGTGTATACCACTATATGATGAAAACCATATGCCAATAACCTAAAAATGATGTGGGATGAAATTTTGCATGATGATTATAAGGTCCATTTGATTGGTAAACCCTCAATAGTTGAGTATGGACTGAGGAACTAAAGTACATCATAGGGTGGTGAGTGCAGCTTGGAGAAGACAACGTAGTGTAGGAAACCAAGGGGTGAATAGGATATGTAAATGCATGATGTGTTGAATGTGATCATGAATATGTAGGATGTACAATACAAAATGTAAAATGTGGTGCAATAGGTGTAGGTAATGCATAATGCGCGATGTAACATATCTAGATGGATTAGTAATGTAGAATGTAGGAATGTAAGGTAAAGTAAGACCCACCTGTAATGTAACCTAGCTTATTATGTAGAATGTAGGTGATGGTCAAATACACGGTGTAAATAATGCAATATAATATGTGTAGGGTATGTAGAATGTGTGTTATGCAATGTGTAAAATGCGATGATAGGGGTAGATAGAAACAACATATATAATTGTAAAATGTAAAGCTAGACTCATAAATGATGTAGACTAGCATAATATGTAGAATATGGATGATGTATAAATGTACAATGTAGGATGTGACTGAATGTGTGGATACTCTAATGGATGTAGTGTGTAGAATGACTAGTATAATGTATGAATTAGTGTAGAATGAAGAATGTATAATGCGTGATATGATGAAATGTGAATGTATAGTGCTTAGTGTGGTGTGTGGGTTTTAGTGTAATGGTAATTCCTCAAGAGTCAAGTGTGAACCGAAGCAAAAGAGTGTGTCATTGGGTAAGGACGATACAAAAAAGTGTGATGGATATGCGTATGTAAGAAAATTGATAAAGACTAATGTGTATATGCTAAGATGGGGGGTGTGATACTATACCCCCTAAGTGTGTATAATGGAGAAATTAATCGATGAGGGTGAAGGACGAATATCCCTTGTAGACACCTAAAATATGCTTACACTTAGCATTTTCTCCAATTCAACCAATTAAAGAAACTTCATTAATCAATCCTTCTCCGCTCCATTCTCGGATTCCCATTTAAGACCCTCTTTCGGTTGTATTCCTCTTATAATCAGCTAATTGGGCTAATAACTCTCTTAGTAGCTAAACATTCCTCCTTTCGACCATTCAAAATCTTCCTAATCCCGTCTAGATCACTTCTATTGGCTTCTTAGGCTATCTATCAGTCACAAATGATTAACCATACACATCCCAACTCTCAACGAGTCTCTAATCACTTGCTAAACAAGTTTAACTAGCCTAATCCTATCTTAACTAGCCTAAATCATGTTTATCATCTCCTAATCCTAAAGTGCTTTTTAGACTTTAGTCCGACATGCACAAGAATTCCAAATCTTCCCAATCCAAAAACTATAAATACAATCCTAACGATTTCCTTTCAAATGGTCCTTCTCTCTCACATTTGGAGATCTTAGCATTAGACCTCAGTTGCATTAGCCAAGCTAATAAGGCATTTGATCTTTGCTATCCTCCATTGTTGAAGCTCCTCCATCTTGCATCCATACCTTCATGTTAGGTTAGTATGAGGGTATCTAAACTTGGCCTTGTAGCCATTTTAGAGAGACCTCTTCACCTCCATTGAAGCAAACAACAAATCTAATTTGATTGCTCATAGGTTTAACTAGGTTCAATTTATGTTTTAAGTAATCATCGAGTAGTTAGAGATAAAATGATAGTGTTTTAGTTTAATTCATTATTGTAGAAGTTTAAAATGATAGTGTTTTAGTTTAATTCATTATTGTAGAAGTTATCTTGTTTAGCACTCATCTTGATGTTTATGGAACTACTTAGTGGTTTTCTTGTTTATTAACATAGCTAATCTTCTCATGCATAAATCCCTCATTGGATTCCTGTGAGAAAGAAAGTGGAGGGCCACGATATCTTAACAGTAATATAGTAGATAAATGCAGATCTAGTGAAAAGAATATATATACGCGTGGTGGATGATAGATGAGGATCGGGATGTGGGATCATATTGTGAAGATAATTCCTAAAAGGGGGACAATGAATTATACACAAAAGTTTGGGATGGAGGAGGTATTCGAGTAGCTCTAGCTTGATGCTAATGAGATGAGCGAGCTTGATGGGCTGAAAGGTAAGTAGAAGAAAGTTGTAAAAAAAATGAAAGGAGGCCAAGATGTTTGATATCATCATTTATTCCTGCCAAAGCATGGAAAGTATTAGTATGATGTCTATAGATTTGATGGTAATGGAAAAATGGATGATCGCGGTGTGGTACCAAGTGAGAAGGAGGATAGTGATGGGTAGGTGGTAGAGTAATCATCTGATGAGTAAGAATTTGAATGAAAATTTCCTTTTGCATATCATTGGGATTACAGACGAGGGGTGGAGGTAATGGGATACTTTGAGGTTTAGTTGAATGAGGGGTAGCTGATGTAGATGGTGTATGAGGTGTATCATGAGTACCAACATGTGATTGAGAAGCATCCTTAAGGTGTTGGACTTCAGCGATGAGATATGCAATTGTGGCTTCCATGGACTGATAATGAGTTTGCAAAGTGTCGATGGAATCTAATATATGTGTGTCAGCTTGAGGAGCACAAGGGCAAGAGTTGTCAACTAAACATGTAGATATAGGATCTAGTTGAGGAGGTGGTGGACTGTCGTTAATGCAAGGAGGCAGTGGAGGAGGAAGAGTTTCTAAAATCTCCTCATTACTTGTGTCAAAGTTGTGTAGAATGACACAAGAAATTTGATGAGTGATGGTATTTTGTTGGTCATCCAAATAACCATTAGTGCGTAAGATATACATGACCTGTCGACACTAAAATTTTCCTCCAAAATTTCTATTTCATTAATGTATGTATTAGGAATAGGATGTTGTTAAGTGTAATTAGTAGTAGCGTCCGATAGAAGATAACGGCACCGTCAGTACGGTGCCGCCAATAATGTGGAGTACGGTAACAGTCAAAGTACAATAGGAATGTTGTAAAAAGTAAATATTTGTCGTAAGTGGTCCAGTAATGTTAAAATGTCAAAGTTTGGGTAATTAGAGAAGTAGGGTCTACATGATTAGGAATTAGAAATATTATATTGGTAATAAGGACAAGGAGTGAGGTCATAAATATTTTGTGTATTTTATTTGTAAAAAGTCTAAAAATGTGGAACCCATGTAAAATGATAAGGTTTATCTTATCTTAACAGATAAGCTTACATGTACAGATAAGAGTTAAGGTATGGAATATGATTCGTCAGAGTGGATTTATTATCCTATCTTAGAGATAGGATGGATAAGCCTGGAAGTTCTATAAATAGAGAGGCCACCCCCCCTCATTTAGCATAGAAAGAAGTAGTGAGAAATATTGTAGGAAGTGTGCGAAGGAAGCCATCAGTTAAAGGTGTGTTGAAGAAGCCATCAAGAGGTGTAATTGTAAAGTTTCTCCCATAGTCTTGTTGAAGTATCTCATGGGTGAGATTGTAACAGTTTCATGTTAATATTATAATTTATTTTGATATTTCAGATTTGTCGTCATTCTGTCTTATCATAGTCAATGGTATTCTTGTGTTTGGTTGTTGTTTTGCTTCCAGATTACATCCACCAAACTAAAGGTTGTGCATTAGTAAATAATCATAGCACGAGGAGTTCCCGGTGAAGAATTATCATAGTGCCGGATTGGGGATGACAGACCATGGAATATTGTTCATCTGTAAAGGGAGGTAAAGGGCATCTCTGATCATACCAAATAGTGAAATTACGTGAATAACAGAAAAATTAGCTACTATAAATATGAAAAGTTGCAAATGTCATGGGGAATGCTATATCAATGTGATCAAGATCAAGTGTGCCTCCAATATAGTCTTATCGTGATTGGCCAAGGGTGAGTCGAGAAGTGGTAAGATAACATGTAAGTTGAACCACAAGATGAAATATCCAAAGGCCATACACAACAATAAGAATAATATAGCCATGATATAAATTTGGATCATATAAAGGAGATTGGAGGTCATAAAATTCAAAACCAATCCGTAGGGGACAATCATGTGAACAAACAGTGGCCATGCATGAAGTATCAAGTGGTATGTTCTCCCAATAAGAATTTTTTATGAAGAGAGTAAACGTGAATGGTGAGCACACTAAAGGAGATGATGGTGACACATACAACGGAACGAGCTCCATGGACTATAAAGGTCCCTGATATGGAACAATAGCAGTAGAAGTGGCAGGTGGCAAGGAGGGAATGGCGGTGGACATTCTAATAGGATCCTTAAATGGTAGGTTTCTTATGAGGGGAAGTGTAAATATATGTATAGAAAGAGACTATCATGGAGATGGCTCTGTATACAATATCATAGCATTGGTAACATCAAGAGTAATTGGTGAATCAGAAGGGATTGCATCGATCATACAAACAATAGGAAATAAGTCATGTGGAACATCAAGAGGGTAAGATTCAGATGGAGAAGTAGGAATAACCAATGTAGCAGTAGATTTATGTACACCTAATGTTAGATAATTAACAAGCGAATTAGAAGGATCTTGTAGGTAACTAATTGTAGCATGTGTGGCTATGGGATCAGGGGGGAGAGAATCTACCTCCATGATGATTTGTGCTAAGATAGCAGGATCAATAGTGCACAGATAAGCGGAGACAACAACACCGATAGCTCTAGGATCCAAATCAAAAGATGGAAGCTAAATGAATGAAGGGAAAGGTCTATAATCAGAAGTAGTAGTAGGGGTATCAACAAAATCATGACCATGGTTATCGAATTAGAGAGTGATTGGATATTTAGAACAGTTACGGTTATGATTACGCTTACCCATGATGAAAGGACGGGCTCACCAAAATGATTAACTAAAATTAAACTAAACTATGGAAATTATAATAATAGTTAATCTAAATTAGGAGGACATAATACGCTATAAAATAAAATAAAATAGTATGGAATGACTAAAATAAAATAAATATAATAGAAATAAACCCTAAATATGCAAGAAGGGAAAAGGAATGAACTCAACTAATATCATAAGATAGTTGCAGAGTGTTACAATGCTGACTGGATTTCCCAGAGGCAGGACTAAACACCCAAAAGTCCCGTAGAGGTCATATCTAGAGATTCTAATAAAACTGGAGTGCCCAGGAAGGTATTGGAGCGCCCCGGGGTGCCTTGTTCTGGTAAAAAGGTGACCTGGTCCCTAAAATGACTCAGAACTTGAGTTTCACTATTTCATAAAATGGTCTAGAACTACCTTTGTCTATTGCACTAGATCTATCGAACTGCATTAGATTTTTTGAATGATGAAGTAGAGTGATAACCTACAAAAGGAGAAGTATTAAAACCCTAAAATAAGATATGCAGAATAAATGGGTTGGACTGATCTCATCCGCCAAACTAGTGGTCTTATCACTGAGCATTTCACTACATTTTGGACCCGGATGTAGCTCTAGTGTGTGTGTGTGTGCGCATGTCGTGCCCTAGGTCCTCTCATGTTAATAACATAGTATGAAATAATGAGCAATAATAACTATAGAAATGTAAATAGCATGAATCTCCCCCTATGTTGTGTGTTGATGTAGATCTCCTAGTCGTGATGAATGGCACTATGTGGATGTAAGTGATGCAGATGGATCGATAGTAGTAGATGATGCTAGGACCCTCATTATGGTCTCATAAATTTATATTAATAGGTTTCTCTATATCTAATTTCATAATTAACCCCGAAATGGCCAACTAGGAGAAATATAAGAACAAAAAATGGCTAGAAGAAGCCCAAAAAGTGGCGGGAAAACTCAAATAGGTTTGGGTGCCCCAGTTTAGGCAAGAATTACAGGAAGGTGTGAGATATGTTGGGCATGTGTGTGGAAATGTGTGGGAATGATGAAATAAAATCAAATAAAAAGAACAAGGGATGAGGCTTGATTACTACTTTCTTCACTCAAGAACCTTCTAAATAGTAGTACTAAAACCGGGCTAAATAATTGCTAATGTGCATGAATTTGTGTCTACAGTACCCATACATCAAAAAAGAAATTTTCAGCTACCTCACTTGTTTTTATTATCTTTTTGCATACCATAAGAACACACATTTTACTAAATCTATCTACAACAGCATATAGATAATCATGGCCATGTTTAGACATAGGTAGTCCTCCTACAAAATCCATAGAAATATCTCCCCATGGATGAGTAGGGATCGATAAAAGCATATGCAAACTGTTTTTTCTTGATTTTAGGGTTGTTCGTACAACAAAGTTTACATCCTCTTATGAAATTAGATACTACTTATTACATATAGGCCAATACATGTACCATTACAAGTGGTCCATTGTCTTGCCAACACCAAATGTCCTGCTAATTTCAAGGTATGTTATTGCCTCATCAATAGAAGCCTTTCTTCCTTTGACACACAAAGTTTCCCCTGTTGGTAGAGAATCCCATATTTGAGATAACAATTTTCAATACCCGTCCTTTCATCCCCTTACGACTGTAACTACTAATATGTCACCCTAAAATCTTTGTCTTCAGCATATGTTTCTTTGTAAGCTTCCTTTGTAAAGGGTTTAATCTGAGAGATAGTGGCAAAACTAGAGGTTTTCTCCTATGTGGGTGGCATAAACAACATGTCTACCACCAAGTTTGTGCTTCCTTTCTTATACTTGATCACCAAATGGAATTGTTGAAGGAATCCCATCCATTTGTAGTTCCTTTCATGCTGCAATTTAAACAATGCTTGCAAATACTGGAGAGGTTTGTGGTCAATGTGCATAATAGTTTCTTTACCCAAAAAATAATGTTTCTATTTCTTTATTTCCTAAACTAGTGCATACATTGCTTTATCATAAACTGAATATCCCCTAACTATTGCAGTGAAATTTTTAGAATGATAACATACTGGCTTACCTCCTTGTAGCGATACTACTCTCATAACATAATCACTGGCATCTGTCTCTACTTCAAAGAGATGCTACAAATTAGAAAGAGAAAGTATTGGAGCATGACTAATCTTGTATTTTAGAAATTTAAAATCATGATCTTGTTCCTTACCCCAGTTGAAACCCTTACTCTATGTGGTCTTTGTGTGTAGAGGTGCTACAATAACAGAGAATCCCATAATGAAATTCCTCATGTATTGTACTGGTCCCACAAATCTTATAGTCTATGTGGCTCCAGTTGGTGTTGGCTAGTTGGTGATGGCTTCCACCTTATTTGGATCCACTTGTAGCTCTCCTCCTCTAACCACATGCCCAAGATAGACAAGTGATTGTTTGGAAAATTCACACTTCTTCATGTTTCATAATAGTTGTTTCTCTGTGAGAACTTGCAAGACTTGCTACAAATGTGTTATATGTTCCACCCATGTGGCACTAAAAATTAGAATATAATCTAGATAAACACTGACACACGAATCTATGAATTCCTTCAATACATCATTCATCAATATCATAAATGTAGTGGGTGCATTACATAAACCAAATTCAAGAACTAACCACTTGTACAAACCCTATTTTATTTAAGGAAATCTTCCATATATCCTCCATCCTAACTTGGTGATAACTTAACTTGAGATCAAACTATGTGAAGAACTTTGCATGTTGAATTTGTTCCAAGAGGTTGTCTATGCGTTGGAGTGGATATTTTTTCTTTATGGTAATCTTGTTCAAAACACGGTAGTCAATGCACATTCTCCAAGAACCATCCTTTTTTGGCACCATCACAATAGGCAAACCATATGACAAGGTGCTTTGGAATATTACCCCTTGGTCCAATAGCTCTTAAAGTTGTTTCTTTACCTTTGTACTCTCCAATAAGGATTTCCTATACAACCTGATATTTACTAGAGGGGATTCCAGCAATAGCTGAATCTTGTTCTCTACCTCTCGTTTTGGTGTTAACCCGTTGGGAGTCTAGAAAACTTCTTGAAAATATTGAATAATGTTATCCAAATCCTTCATCCCTTTTTAGAAATATCTGAAATTTCTACCCCATATTGTTTATCTTTCTATAAAAGTAAACAAAATTGATTATGATTTTCCTGAATTAGTCTCTTTGTTTGGTTAGCACTTACCATAACAATTTTTGTCTTATGTTGGTGTGTCTGAATGTTGTAACTAATTCCATCCTTGACCCATTTGTATCATTTTTACCTTCTCGTGAATATAGCATCACTAATATACAAGTAAGGACTCCCAAAAACAACATAAAATGTATTAAGTGGAATAACATTAGCTTCCAATACATCTATATACTGAAAATTTATCCCAAACTTGAACTTACATCTTGTTACCTAAATTTCTACATCCTTCTTCACCCATCCCAAAGGATAAGGATGTGGATGCTCATAAGTGTTAAGACCAAGCTTATTTATAGCTGCATCAGAAATCAAATTAGATTGAGAACTAGTATCAACCAAAGCATTTATCTTTGTTCTCTTGATTTGGATTTTGATCTGAAAAATCTTACTCATATCTTCCTCTTATTCTTGGTTGTCCATTTTGGTGGCCATGCATCTAAGCCTCTCGCCTACAATAGAATCATCCTTTATTTCCACCTCCCCATCTGTCTTTAAAGTTGTAATGGATTTCTTGGAATCCTTGGTTCGGTTCTTTGGATGCAATTACAGATGTAAATTCCAACATGTAGCATCACTATGACCATTGATATCACAATTCTTACAAAAATTATTAGGATATTTACAAGTATTCAATGTAGTGGAAGCATATTTACCTTTCCCTTTCCATTTACCTTTGTTACTTTTTTTCCTTGCTCTTTCTTTGTCTGATTTGTTGACTATTTTTTCCTTGACTACGTTTCTCCTTACTTCTTTTCAGCGTCAATGTAATATTCTTGCACACATGCTTCATTGATATCTTTGGGCTTCATGGAGATGACCTTCCTTTGAAGGTGAGTGTGAACTCCTCCCAAATACTTGGTCATAATATCCTTATCCTCCAAGTCCATATTAAGCAACATGGCTTGTCTCCGAAACTCCGTGGTATACTCTTTCACACTTTGACCACTACCTTGTCTAAAATACTACCATTTAGTCATATGTTAAGTCTTATGGCCAATAGGATAAAAGTTAGCTCTAAGAAATTCTTTAAAACCCTCCCAAGACCTTACAATAGAATGTTTTTTCTTCTCACAAGTGGCTAGATGGGTTTCCCACTAAACCAGAACATGTATTTCCATTTTGAGATGTGCAAAGGTGATCCTTTATTCCTTAATAACTTCATGAACACTAAAGTAAACCTCTAATTGTTTTAACCATTTATCAAACAATTATGCATCTACTTGTCCTTCAAATCTTTTTATCTAAACTTTAGTTTCAAATTTAAAAGGAGCACAATCAAATTTTACCTTCTATCTTCTAACTGGAGTTTCTTCTTCATGCTCTTCCACATAAAATTCCTCTTTGCAGCTCCTTCCTATGGAAAATGCTTCGGCCAAAGCTCAAACCACTGATTCCATGGAATCTTTCTTAACTGAAGTTGTCTTTTGCAGATCTGAAAGTTCTTGTTGGTGTCTATACAACCTATCCATCGTGATTTCTAGTATCTCAATTCTACAGACCAAGTTCTCTTCTCCCATTTGATCTCTGACTCTTTATTTCCATTTCTTTGTAGATATGTCTAGATCACAAGGTAAAACTTATTTGCCTTTATACCTTCTCATTGTCATACAAATCAAAAAGAACGAATACCACAGTCCTAGATAACAATTTGCTTTGATACCAAAATGATCTATAAACCTATATCTTTGGAAATTTACTAGACCATAACAATGATTGTTCTACATATAATTATTTGAAAATGACAGTTCTTAATGTTATTGAATAAAAACTAAAACTAAGAACTATTTTACAACAATTGAAAGATAACAATTCAACTCACAACACAATACTTATATCATAGAAACCCCCAAGTAGAGGTAAAACCAGTTGGGAAGGGAAATTTTTCGTTCTTCCCAATATTATATTGGCTAATTTAAATGAAAATACATATTACAAGAATATGAAGTAAGGTAAGCAATGGCATATCCTCCCCTCTCTACTTGTCTGGTTTGTTCTCACGCCTAGCTTCTACAAAATAATTCCAGCAACATTGGTTTCTTTCTCACTTTTCTTCATTCCAACTTCGCTACCCCAAACCACTTGTTCACCGTGTATTTATAGTTGTTTACCATGTCCTATTGTACATTGGAGGATAGGAAGGGTCGTATATAGAAGAGACACAGTCTGGACGTTCCAAATCCGTGAAATTTCGTGGCTTATTTATTTTTTTGTGCATCAATGACAAGACCACTGGTGTCTATAGACTGGTGGTTACATGCCCTTCATTCTGTACAGGGGGTAGTTACAAAACCACCGAGGTAGTTATGCAACCACTACTCTACACAGAGTGACGGTTCTATAACTTTATAGTCTTATCTTCTTTCTATATGATTTTCCTTCTATTTTGTGGTTGTTCTTATGAAGTGGTGTTCTTCTAGATCCCTATAGATCAAAGGTTATCTACAAAATGGGATGAAGGAAACAATTATTTTACAGTTCTTTGCTTTAAAATTGGATCAAAGGCTATCTGCAAAAGGGGCTGAAGGAAACAATGATTTTACAGTTATTTGCTTTAGAATTGAAAATACTTGAAAGGAAATTCAATAACTAAAATTAAATCTAATCTAAAAAACTAAAATAAATAACGGAAATTAAATTTAATGTAACAAACTAAAATAAATAACTGAAAATAAATAAATGACTATAAACAAATGAAAGTGAAGCTTCACAAACAAAACAAAATAAAACACGCAATGTTGATTTAAACAATCTAAGTAAAAAAACAATGATTATAGTCTTAAAAAACAATAAACCCTCCTCCTTCTTGGGTAAGAGTAGGCCCTTGTTATTCCCTCAGAGTTGGGTTGAAAACTAAAAATAAGCTACTGCCAAAATACTTGAACTATAGATTTTATAAATAAAAAATGATGTTACAAAAATCATCCATCTTCTACCATTATCACACTAAGTGCTTTGGAGAGATGTTTATAATTCATCCCTTGGCCAATACTCAAATATTATAGAACTACCTACCCATAATCTTGGGCAAGACTTGACTACATCATCCACTTTACTTCTAGAAATGAGAGGAACAAAAACCTCTCCTAGTTTCTCTTTTTCAGATTTGTAAATTATGTTAGAGACTATTTTCTACGAGTCTTGCACTCTGTGACCTGCGTGTCATGTGCTCTGTGACCTATGATTTCTGCACTCTGCAATGTGTGATTCATGTGCTTTATGAGTCTTACGCTCTATCATGTGATTCCTACTCTCTTGGCTTTATGAGTCTTGTACTCTTGGATTTGTGAGTTCTACACTTTGGCTGTGTGAGTCATGTGCTTGACCATGTGACTTTTGCACTTGTCTAACACATTCTAAAAAATAGTCCAAATTATTCTAAAGTGATTTAAATTTTAAACATTTTTAAATGACTTGCTCATACACAATATTGCACTCTAATTTATAATAAATGTTAGTAAATGAAAAAATTTAGATAGCAATGGAATTTTCGAAATTAGATCAAATCTATTCTACATTTTATCTTAAATAAGCTATCTAGTTCTTAAGACTACATCTAAATCTACTTTATAAGAGAAGGAATAATGTTTTTTTTTGCAATAAAAGAGACTTAGTTTGGTCTCATCACTCCCCCACACTTTAATTCCTTTTGTGTCCTCGTGCATATTTTTTATTTCAATGCATATTTTGATTTTGAGTCCTTTTCTCTTCTCTTCTTTTTGTACAAGATTGGTCAATTTTTCTTTTCGACAAATCGGTATATTTCCTTTCTTTCCTTTTCAAAACCCTTTTATTTTCTAGTTTTCAAATATATATGTAGCCTTATATCTCCTGCTCCCCCACACTTGGCTACTTGCATGGCTAGTTTTTTTTACAAAAGAAGTTATTCACTTCTCACCTACTTTTTTTTCAACATCTAATTTCTCTCATCTGCTGCTATAAGTATTATTGAAGAACAAATATTTCTCTTTTGGATAGGTTCTTGGAAAAGGACTTATCTGTAATAAAAAAAACTAATAACTTTATCTAAGAATAAAATGATAGAATATACATGGACCATATTTCGAGGTCATCTATGTTTTCTTATTATTTCACAACCTTGATTTCTATAAATATAAAGCTATGAGACCATAATGGGGTAAGTGCATGGAGATGGGGGTCAAAAGGGGCACCTTTTTCCTAAAATCAGTGAAACCTAAACTTCATCGAATAATTCAGCATGCCTAGGATAAAAATTTGACAAAGTGATAAGAATAAGTACCGTAGAGCTCAGAATCTAGTTTCTAAACTACTAATGTTTTTTTAAAATGGTTGAGATTAAGAGTGTCAAATGTGATGAGCACAGAAAGTATGTCTATTTTTGTGTCAAAAAGATAAGAATATATTGTGTGTGCACCCCCCCCCTCCTCGCACCCCCCCCCCCTTTTGAGTTGTATATATTTTTTTCAAATCCCTTTGGTAGAAAGTTAGCTAAGACCATGTATGACTTTCCACTAAATTTTCATAATTTTTGGATGAAGATATAATTTTTTTATTAATTTTCAAAGTGTGCATATCCCAAAAATGAAATATTTGTGTGTACACCCCCATAACTTTGACAAATAGAGTCAATTTTTAGTTTTTTTAAGTATGTATAGAATGGAGTTTAGAAAAAACCACTTTTGTAATTTGGATGAAAAATCATAAACTATGCACCAAAACATATGCATAGGTTTTTGCAAGAAAATGAGGCACTAGTAAAAGAAATTATGGATGAAAGCCTTAAACTAATCAAATTTTAGAAAGAATTATATCATCATCAAGGTAAAAATGAGCTTGACATCGTAGTATAGTTTACTTTTGAATATTATGTATTGATACACGAGATATTGGGGTGCACACGTGAAATTTTGATGTTTTTCTATCAAAAATGGTTTTAATCACACGGTACACAATCAAAGCCTCTGGATTGGTTATTTCAAACCCCAAAAAGATGAAACACACCAATGTTATAACGTGCTTGTGGTATAATGTTCTCATGTTAAAACGCTCTCGTGTTCCTATTTCCAATGTGGAATATGTCCATTTGGGAGGGATAACGTGGAAAAACACATATAAAATCATAATGCGAGCATGTTTCGGTTTAGCAAACCTGAGCCGTAATGTGATCACATTATAACATGATCTATATTTTCCCTTTTTGCATTATAGTGTGACCGAGCCGTAACGTGAGCACATTATGGACAAAAAATGGATTTGTGTCCGTTTTTTTGCCCCCCATCTTTGTGCATACACCCAATGATGGACCTAGCATCATCTATTACTATCATCCATCTAGAGTTTCATTCATCTATTGAATTGGAGATCATTTACATCCACATAGCTCCATCACAAAGCATAAGGCTAGGGCATATGCATCACACTTCATAGGGGGAGGGATTTTATTCTATTTCCTGCACACATTTTCTACACATAGTTATTTCTCGCTACTTCACAAAGTGTGACTAACATAAGAGTAACCTAGGGCATGTTAAAACACACACATACTTGTACATAGAACTATATGTGGTCTGATATGTAGTGCATCACTCATTTAATAAGTCCGCCATTGTGGTAGCTGAGGTCAGTCTGACCCTTTCATATGATTTTTTTGCTTTTTTAGGGTCTCTTGCTTGTTTTGGGGTCTTGCAGGTTTTTCCTTCATCCTGGATTATTAGTGACATCTGAAGTAGCATGGAGAATCTGATACGACACATAACAAAGGTTTCGAACCATCTCCCAACCCTGCAAAGATCAATTTTAGAGATTTTACATAGACCAGGGTGCCTAGATTACAAACCAAGGCACCCACAGGTGCCGCAATCCTTCTCCAAGTACTCCATTCCAACTAAATCCTCTAGATCCATGTTTTTCGAGACCTATGCATAGTCATTCCTGCTTCCATATTTTTCCAGTCACCACTGTGACACTATCCTATGAGCGTCTTCCATGCAGTTGAGTTCTTTCCTCTTCGCTCTTAAACATTAGGGTTAGCATTTCCTTTTACATAATTACTTCGGTCATTTACATACTTCTTTACTGCATTATTTACTTTATTACATTTGTTCATAGCTTATATTAACTATCCCCCCATATCTAATTTTAGTTAATCAACTTTATTACTATATATCATTACGTTGTGACTCTACAATTAGAATTGAACATTTATATATATATATATATATATATATATATATATGATAAATCACCTACCCAATAATATTTGTTATATGTGCTCCATTTATAGTTGTGCTCGTAATATCCATGCAAGTGTAAATTACACATTAAAGGGTCCAAATGAAAAATGGATAAAATCTAATATGTTCTAGGTTCGAAACCCAACTGTAATATTTTCTTATTGTAGGACTTTTTATCCCTTGTTTTTAGTTTTAAGCTCAAGTAATTTTAAGAAAATAGGTGATGAGAAAGCAATCATCTATAATTGAGCCACTCTAGTGGTTGGTCATACATGAGTGATAGGTAGGTTTAATCTATTGGATTGAAAATTTTAGACTGAGTCTAATTAACTAAGTGTTGACCATGGTGATGGTAGTAACCAAAACAAAAAAGATTCCATCAACCATGTATCAAGGGAGAATACAAATGCATTCACACTCTCCTTCACACCAAATCTTACATATGCTTTATTCCCTTTGTAGTGCCCTTCAGTTTCACTACTTTGTTCGATGATTGACTCTATGATAAATTCATGGTTAAGACCTTTATATGGATAATATCATTATTTATTTAAATTACATTACATTGATTTGGTTGTTATATTATCTCTTGTTATCATCTTGTCCTTAGTAGGATCATATATGGAGCTTGCGAAGCCTTTTTACCACCTTATCTTCACCACGTGGTTTTGAAATAGTGTTATGGGTATTATTGATACAAGGTTTACACAAATAATATTTTGGACAATGTTTATAATGGTTAATTATTCAAATATATGTTTATTAATTTTTCATCTCTATTTAGAATGTGCTAACCTGACTTGACAATTGGTGTATGAGGCACGTGGTGCCAATATTGTTTCCATTATTGTTTGTTTGTGTGTTGTTGTTATGGATGTTATGGAAATGAGATTTACAAAGGGATATCTACTAGAAACAATGATCATGAGGTGTCTATACGGATGAAAATCAACACATGACCTTCAACTGCACTCAACCTCCCGAGGTCGTGCTGAGATAGCCGATGTGGATGGAAATGTGTATGTGTACAAATGATTGTGGAAGTGATAAACAAGATATTGAGGAAACCTAATGTCTTCAACACGCATTATCAGGATATGTGAGTCTAAGGCGAGAAAAGCCTCGCAAAGCCTGAGGTGGTCTAATGGATCATTCAGATAGATTGGATACTTCACCATGTGGTTTTGAAATAACTACCTAATTATGCTGTTATGGGTCATTATTGATACGAGGTTTACACGGAATAATATTTTGGTCTACAATGGTTTATAATGGTTAATTATTCAAATATATGTTTATTAATTTTTCATCTCTATTTAGAATGTGCTAACCTGACTTGAAAATTGGTGTATGATCCACGTGGTGCCAATATTGTTTCCATTATTGTTTGTCATGTGTGTTGAGCAACTCATATGTTATGGATGTTATGGAAATGAGATTTACAAAGTGATATCTCCCTATAAACAATGATCACGAGGTGTCTATACGGATGAAAATCAACACATGACCTTCTACCGCACTCAACGAGGAGAACCTGAGGTGATGCTGAGATAGCCGATGTGGATGGAAATGTGTATGTGTACAAATGATTGTGGAAGTGATAAACAAGATATTGAGGAAACCTAATGTCTTCAACACGCATTATCAGGATATGTGAGTCTAAGGCGAGAAAACTGACGCTCTCTAACCTGAGGTGGTCTAATGGATCATTCAGATAGATTGGATACTCAGAGGATCCAGTCAATATCGAGGAATCGTAGGATCACAACCACTCTTTTTCTACTGGTTGTGGAACTATTATGGTCAAAATTTACGGAAACTGACATAGTGGCTTCGTAAATCCATCCAACCAAGGTCATGGAATGAGCAAGAGTGAGAGGCATGATTCCCTTCATCTCTATGGATGATTAACAAGTTCTATCCAAAACGAGAGAACCTGATGAGCTTGCTTGTCTAGGACATCTAACTACCTAATGATGTCTGAGTTGTTCAAAGTGATGGTAAATACTAAAACGGAGGCACTGATGCTCTTAATCCAAGATCTATGTCTGATTGAATCTTGGTTCTATTCAGTTGAGGAATCGTAGGATCACAACCAGTCTCTCTATTAGTGGCCCTATTATGGTCATACAAGTGGCCTACACCCGTTGGGTTGTTGGTAATCTCCAATCTCAGATGCACAACCAAAAATTGTAGGCTTGATTGGCCGCAATATTGTAAGCCCACCTGTCGAGTTGGTCAAAGTTCTCTAAATACCTAGTCATTGATTTGATTTATCAAGAACAAATCATGAGCGTATGTTTGCCCTTATCAGTATTTTGGTCAACAAGTCATATCTAAACGTTGGGTTGTGGGAACAATGGATCATTAAACCAAAAGTTTTCTCTTGTTGTGGACCTTTGATGGTCACGTAAAATGGAATTGATTTGATTTATCAAAATAAATCTGAACTATGTTTGTTTCAGTATTTTCACAGTATATCTAAACAAAACAATGAATTAAACTAATCTAATGAAAGTAAATATTTTTGATCTTTTCTAGTATTTTAAATAATTCTTCTAATCTAATAAATGAAATCTAATACAAGTAATCAGTCAGATGTAGCTAATTACTTGTGTAGATATGTGAATCTAAATTTAAAATAACTAACTAATTCAATCAATACCCTTAACCCTAACTCAGAGGTAAGGAACAAATCACATCTTCAAAGAAGCTATTGTTCCCACAACTTCCCTAGTAATGTTGAAAACGGTATTTTTAATGATTTGATCTATTTGCAATTGCTTGAATAATCGAAATGAAGGATTTCAATACTCTATTTGATATGGATTTGTAACGAATAAATTCAAAACTTGAAAATTTGAACAAATAAGGAAAAACAAACAAATAATTCCAACTTGGATAAGCAAGAGCTTTGGAAAATCCAATTGTATTTGTGTTTTTCCCCTCAGTTTATCCTTTCTTTCTCTATGTGTCTGTATGAGTCCAAGGAATAGGAAATGCAAAGGCAACAACAAGAGAAGGCACTTGAGCAATGGTAGCTTGAAGACAAATCTAGTTGCATTGCAAGTAGAAGAGAGATAACACAAGTGAACAGAGCTTGGTTATGTAATTTCCAGCAGGATTGTTGCAGCAATACTGTGCAAGATACATAAAAGTCTTATGCCATTTGATTGAATACAAACATTGAATATATAGGAATTAGTTGGATGTTCCTTCATGCACAAGGCAGCCTTGGAGTGCTAAATCATTGGGTGAAGAGATAGTTCAAACTAATTAAATCTATTTAAAAATAGAAGAGGGAAGGAATACCATGTAAACAAGATTATTTTTAGGAATTTTGGCTAACAAACACACCTTGGAAGTCAAGTTAAGTGAAACGTTGTATGTTTAATTCACACATGAAGAGTTCTAGAAAAAACACGCATGACCATCGCCTTGTGCAGGGTGATGATCGCAGAATCGTCGTTGTGTCTTGGGAAGTAGTCACAAAATTGCCGCCCTACCTAGGCAGTGGTTACAAAATTTCCGCCCAGGCAGGGTGGCGGTTTTGACACTAAAGGCCAAAACATAGGGAGAAAGAAGCGAGAAGCTGGAAGGAAGTGTGGAAAAGATAAGTACAGATGTCTAGGCTACAAATATACACTGCAAATGAGCTTAGGAACTCGTACACCCAATATTTACGCACCCAATTTTGTAACCATTTTTTTGACAATTTAGCACATGCAAAATTGGGTGCATACATATTGCCCCATCGGAGAAGCATCTTAGCCATGAAAATGAATAAAATGCAGAGTCCGAGTATGGCATTCCCAAAATGGGGAGTTAGAAGTTATACCTAACACGTCTGTGTGCCAAAATGTCATCATCCAAACTCCCACTACCTGCATAACGAAAAAGAATACTTAAGTGCAGATAGATAAAATGTCACAAAATAAACACTAAACTAAAATGACAAGAAGACTTACCATTTGTGCTCAAAACGAAGTTAAAACACACACACACACACACACACACACACATCCAAAAAAAAATCATTTTCCAATTCATTTACGTATATTGACTTGGTGATTTTTGGAGCTTTGAACCCACAGTGACCATTTTTGACGAGAGTGACGAGTGTCGTCTAGGATCATACTTTAATATATTTAATATTTCAATCTGAGGCGGCATCCAACGAGTGTTTGTAACAAAGGGAATGGTATGAACACAGACTCAATATAGGTTTCTACCTTAAACTAAATTTATTGAACTGGTCATGATTACAAATGAAATGCATGAAGTTACGATACTAGAATTGGACACAAAGACAAAAGTTTAACTAAAGCATTAACATTAAAGATTGAATTGCATTCCAAAAGAAACAATAATCTAATAACAATAATGTTTTAAAGAACAAATCAATCAAGGAAAGAAAATGAATCTTCCTCTCGTTGGGTAGGAGTGGCCCTTGCTCCTTCCCTTTGATCAGGTTTATACTGAGCCCCTTAGCAAGACAAACTTCTCCTGAATTTGATTTTTATTCAATTCACAAAATGTTGTTACAATGAAAAATAATATCCACCCTCTAATTTTGATTACATTCTTCCTTTTTATCTTAGCCTCCTCTAGAGATCTAATTATTCTGAATGACTAATTCCAAATCTAACTAATTGTTTGAATAAAACAATTCCCTTGATTCTTGGTAATACATTAATGGCGGGAATAATTTGTAAGTGATTGATCTTGAAGCATTTAGAATAACTGAAGAAGGAATTCATGATTGACTCATTGAACGAGTCAATCACTCCCAGAAGATTCCCTAAATCATGACTGATTAAAGAAACTAAAGTGATGACGAGTCTTTAGTTATTATCACTGCACTTTCCTTATGGTTTGAATTTTGATTGATAGATGTGACGATTTCTGGTAGAAAATGATGTTCACAGATGGACTTCCAGAATCTTATTATTCACATGTGTGCAAGTGCCACCTGTGGTTTGAGGGATTTGATGAGCTGGACATTTTGAAGGTACTATCCTTCGGCCTTTATCAAAAAAGAAGAGAGTTCTACACCGACACATAAAATAGAGTCTTGCGCCAACTCACGAAATAGAGTCCTATGCCAGCATACAAAATAGAGTCCTGCACCAGCATATATACTAAGTCCTGCGCGCATTATAACTTTTCAACATATGGATTTTTTCACAAGAATTAATTTTTATCCATATCATGTTCAAGCCATTCATGCACAAGAATTAACAAGATGAAACATCAAAAATACACGCAATAATTTCCCATAAACATTTTAAAGTAGTAAATATAAAGTACGTATTTTTCCATCATGCATAATAATATCGCAAATAGTATAAGTTCTTACATGGATTAGAAATAATTACATAAGGTTTGATAAGAAAAAAATGGGGCTCATCACCTCCCTCTAAGTAAAGATTTAGTAGGTCCTCATGCTACCTATTAAGTTGTTCTACTATCCTAGAACAATTGTATTCAGTTATAAACGTCTGCGATGTTTCTTCAGCTATCGTATCAGAAAATCCAAAGTGATCAACCACATTCTTCCTCCAAGTAGTATAATTGTTATCTGACTACTCATTAGTTTAATTCCATTATGGTACTGACGCAAGTAGTAAAGGTGGCATGTACCGAATTCCAATCCACTGCTCTTTGAGACCCACAATAATTTTGCAAACATCTTTGGCCCTCTTTAAGGACCACCTTAGGTTGGTGGGTGAAATGACTTCCTTCCTTTTATATGGATCAGCCAACAACCGATAGAGTACTTGTTAGGCAAGAAAGTTAACGTTGAATGTAGGAATCACATGTTCTCTGAAGTCCTTGACACAATTCTAAATAATTTCGGTGTACTTGTCTACCTGACTGAGGCAGTACACCTGTGAATGAAACCGGTTGAAATTTCTAATGGGAGCCAGAAAATCATGCCTCATAAGGAGGCCAACTGTTGATTTTGAATGTACAAATAATTCCCTTTGGTCTCTCCATTCACCTAGATGTCTTAGGTTTGAAACAAATGACCTCAATTGTACCTCTCCCACATATAAATTAATTGGTATTTCAATCTGCTCAGGGAGCAAAAATTTATGCACATAAAATTCACACAATAAATTCTTTTCAAAATCGTTTCCAGCAGTGTATGTTCCTACAAATTGATGGTCATCTTCAAACTCGATGTCCAATCTCTCCCTGGATCTAATGATTTTCCATTTGAAGAATTTTTCTTTTAAGAACAAGGCATAAAAATTGGAAGGAGGTATGCAAGAGAGCACCTGGTTATATAACTGACTAACATGGATAACATTTTGTTTGAGAAATTCAATTTCCTCTTTTAACTTTGTATTTTATTCCTCAACTTTTCTTGAGTGGTAGCATTCTTCCATCCATTTGGTAATCCCTTTCAATATAATGATTTGAGGGAAGGCCCTTTCTTGTGCTTTCTGCAACTGAGTGCAGGATGTTTCTAATTCTAATTTAAAAGCCTCGAATACATATACATACTGCTCCTTTTCCTCTAAGGTCTGTTGTAACTTAAAAGTTGCCTCTTCTTGGTGGGATACCCTAGTCTGCAGTTCTTGAATCTGTTTCTCTTGACAAGAGAATTGTTGAGAAAAATTGGCATCTTTAGATTCCAAAAGGGCTTATAATTTGTCAACCCTTTCCTTAGCTATTTGAAGTTTCGAACTGTACTTTAGAAAAGGACAACATGTTGGGCAAAAAAGTATCAGGGTTTAGACGAGAACTTTGTTCTCCCTCCTCCATGGGTATTTTACCCTTATCCCTAATTAATCCTCCCTCAGGAGTGGATGGAAGAGTTGGTTCAGCTTGAGACATAGGTAGAGTGTTAACCAAGGTTTGAATGGTTGCAGATGCTTCATGTTCTTCTTTTATTAATAGATTTTCCTCTAGTGGTTCAGGAATAATAGGGTCCACAAGAGAAGTACAACGACATTTGTTAGGTCTGCTAGAAGTGGATGAGAGAGAGTATGATTGTTGAAACTTAATCCACCATCTCATGCTATTCCTTTTTTTCAAAAACTTATACTTGCAAATTAAATGAATGAGACCCTGAAACTTGAGATAGGTTTTCCCCCAACAAAATTTTTCAATGGCCACACAAATAGCCTCATAGAGAAATTGAGGAAAATTAATCTTATACTGGGGTTTTACCTTGCCATGGTGTAAATGTATAAGCATCCTCAATACTTGGCCTAATACAATCTCATACTGACCATCACATATAAAATATTTAATCAACTTTTTTCTATCCCTTCCCAAGGTTCTGGTATGCTCAGTCTTTTGATCCCTTTTTGTTGAGTTGTGGAGCTCAATTACTTAAGTTTAGCATGTTTTATCAACTTGTTGGAAAATACAATAACCGATATCGGTTATGTAGGGACCGACATCGGTCACCTATGACTAGCATCGGTCAGGAAAGGAGGAACCATCATCGGCTAGGGATAACTTGCATCAGTTACCAGTGCGTGAGTGTTTTATTTAACTCACGAGAATTAGATCTAATTTTAGAATTAAAGCAGATCTATTGATTGTAATTGCCTAGCTAAGTTCCCTAAAGAATTTATAAGGTATTTATAAGCTAGAACGCTAGGGTTAGAAGTAAGGATTCATGATTATTATGAAAATAATTGTGTGAGAGAGAATTCTTAGAGAAGAAGGAAAAGCTTGACAAAAAGAAAATATTATATATCGTGAGAGGTGTGGAAGATCGTAAATCTTCATTGTATGTCTTCTGAAAGCTTTGGATAATACATCGGCTTGTTACTTAGTGGACGTAACCCACATTGGGTGAACCACTCTAAATATGGTGTTGATATATATATCTCTTGTTTTGTATATTCATTCTAGTAGAATATCCACTTCTATTGCATGTATGCTTAGATATGATATATTCTCTGTACAATCGGTGTGTTAATCCCAACAACTAGTATCAGAGATTGTTTGGGGGTTTTGTGTGTTGACATATTTAATCACAGAGGGTTTCTTGATTGAGTGGGAGCTATAACAATGGCAAAAGAAAAACAAATACAATGTAGCAAAGTTTGACGAATGAAATTATCAACTATGGAAGATCTAGATTGATTATTATCTATATCAAAGAGATTTGTACTTACCATTGGATGAAAATTCTAAACCTGTGAATATGAATGATGAAGAATGGAAAATTCTTGACAGAAAGGCTTTGGGATCTATAAGATTGAGCCTAGCAGCATCTGTGGCTTCTAATATTACTGAGGTGACATCTATAATAGAGTTAATGAAATATTTTGTTAATTTATACGAAAAACCCAGTGCTTCAAATAAATTTTATTTGATGAAAAAACTATTTAGTTCTAAGATGCACAGAGGTGGATCCGCATCTAGTAATTTGAATGATTTCCAATCTATTGTAAATGAGTTAAAATCGGTCGATATTATGTTTGATGATGAAGTGAAAACACTTTTATTCTTATGTTTTTGCCTGATAGTTGGGATAACTTGGTAATGACTATTAGTAATACAACGTCTGCTAATAATAGTTTAAATTTTAATGATGTGGTTATTATAATCTTGAATGAATAAATTCGTAGGAAAAGTACAGAGGAATCATCATCTAAAAATTCATTAAATGTAGAAAGCAGGAGCAGGTAGAAGGAGAGATCCAAGAGTAAGAATAGTGGAAAATCAAATTCCAGGAATGACACATCTAAATCCAAAGGTAAGGGAAATTACCTGTTGGAATTGTGGAAAGAAAGGACATGCAAAGAAAGATTGTTGGTCAAAGGATAAAGAGAATCAACACCTAGACAAAGGTAAAGAGGAAAATATTGCAAAAGAGGTAATGCAAGAAGCTCATATTATTTCTTTGGTTAATAGAATAGAATCATGGGTTTTGGATTCGGCAACTTCTTTCCATGCAACCCCTAATAAGGTTTATTTCAAAAATTATGTCCAAGGTAATTTTGGGCATGTTTATTTGGGTGATGATGATCCTTGCGGTATTATAGGTAAAGGGGAAGTTCATCTAAAATTGCATAATGAAAATACATGGGTATTGAAAGATGTGAAACATGTGTCAAGCCTCAGGAGGAGTCTTAATTCTATAGGGAAACTAGGTGAAGCTGGTTGCATGGTTACATTAACAGCCGACTCTTGGAAAGTCACCAAAGGTTCCCTTGTTGTGGAAAGAGGAAAAAAGGTAGGAACGTTATATTTATCTACCTTTGTTAATGATTCATTTTTTGTATTATCCACTTTAGATTGAGATGCATGTATGTGGCACAATTGGTTGGGCCGTATGAGTTAAAAAGGAATGTAGATCTTAAAGGCTAAGGGTAAGTTATCATATTTGAAAGATTTAGATCTTAATTTTTATGAGTATTGTGTCTTTGGAAAGCAAAATAGAGTGAGATTTCTCAAAGTTAGGGCAACTAAGGAGTAGAAATTAGATCTTGTACACTCAAATGTGTAGAGACCAGCCTAGGTAACTTCTCATGGAGGATCCCAACATTATGTTAATTTCATTGATGATGTTACAAGAAAGGTATGGGTTTATTGTATTAAACATAAATCTAATGTTTTTGAGACTTTTAAAAGATGTAAAGCCCTTGTTGAGAATGATTCAAATTTAAAGTTAAAGTGCCTTAGAGCTGACAATGGTGGTGAATATTGTAGCAAGGATTTAAATTATTATTTTTCAGTGAATTGAATACGTAGAGAAATGACGTTTCCAAGAACACCACAAGAAAATGGTTTTGTAGAAAGAATGAATAAGACAATCATGGAATGTGTTAGAAGGATGAGGATACATGTTGGATTACCCTTGCAGTTTTGTGCAGAAGCAGTTGACATAGTGGTTTTTTTACTAGATGGAGGAATACCAGAGGAAGCTTGGACCAGAAAAGAGGTACATCTTTATTTTCTTAGAGTTTTTGGTTTAGAAGCTTTTGTGCATGTTGATAAGGAAAATAGAAAAAAGTTGGATGCAAAATCCAAGAGATGCACTTTCATTGGTTATAGATCTGGTGATTTCATATTCCGTTTTTGGGATTTAGAGGATTATAAAATTGTTTGGAGTTGTGATATTGAAGGGAATGAAAAGAGAATATACATGGATCAAATTTTGGTACCCAAGGACAAACCGATTGAGAATTTTGTGAATGAAAATGAACTCTCAGATTTAAAAATCATACTTACAGGGTTACACAGTAACCGGTGTCGGTTGACCCCTGATCGGCATCGTTCTGATGAACCGATATCGTCTATAGTAGAACCGACATCGGCTAGAGGTGACTGGCGATGGTCACTGTCAGAATTGGAAACAAATGTTCAGGAAGTCTAAAATGAGCCTGCGGTACCCCAAACTCCTGCGAGAAGGTCACAAAGGGTAAATAAACCTCCAGCAAGATTTACACCTTCTTTATCTTATTTATTATTAACAGATTATGGTTAACCAAAGAGTTTTGAAGAAGCAATGTAGGATGAGAACCACGTATAGTGGGAGCATGACATGGATGAGGTGATGGAATCCTTGGAATAAAACCAGACTTGGGATTGTGTTAAGTTGTTAGCATATAAGAGGACACTGCAAAACAAATGGATTTATAGGAACAAGGAAAAAGAGGGTGGACATAAAAGGTACAAGGCAAGGCTTGTATAAAAATGATTTGCACAGAAAGCAGGTATTGAATTTGGTGAAATATTTTCTCCTATTGTTAAAATGACTTCCATACAGAGTGTATTGAGTATAGTTTCAGTAGATGATTTACATTTAGAGTAATTAGATGTAAAGATGGATTTTCTTCATTGTGATTTGGATGAAGAGATTTATATGCAACAGTCGCTTGGGTATGAAGTCAAGGGTAAGGAAAAATTAGTGTGCAAGTTGAAAAAGAGCCTATATGGGCTCAAGGAAGCTCCAAGGCAATAGTACACAAGGTTTGATAATTTCATGCATGAGCATGGTTATTTGAGACGTGAATCTGACCATTGTGTTTATTTCAAGAATCTTGAAAATGGGAGTTATATTATTTTGGTACTTTATGTGGATGATATGCTTATTGTAGGATCTAGTATGCAAGAAATTGGTGAGCTTAAGGGAAAGCTTGCTCACACATTTTATATGAAGGATTTAGGAGCTACAAAAAGAATCCTTGGCATGCAAATACACAGAGACAGGAAGAATAAGAAATTGTATTTGTCTTATGAGGATTATATCTACAAGGTGTTGGAAAAGTTTGAAATGTAAAATTGAAAACCTGTAAGTAAACCTATGGCTAGACACTTCAAATTGAGTAGAGATCGGTGTCTTTCATCACATGAGAAGGTAAAATACATGACACAACTACCATATACTTCAACAGTTAGGAGTCTCACGTATGTTATGGTTTGTACCAGACTAGACATTGTATAGGTAGTGAGAGTTGTGAATAGATTTATGTCCAATCTAGGTAAAGAGCATTGGAAAGTAGTCCAATCGATACTCAATTATTTGAGAGGTACATCTAGCATTTAGTTATGCTATGGAGGTTTGGATATTTCATTATGTGGCTATGTTAATTCAGATATGGCTAGAGATCTGGATGGTAGGAGGAGCACTACTAGATATATTTTCACAGTAGGTGGGATGGAAGTTAGCTAGATATTGAGATTACATAAGGTTGTGGATTTTTCTACTACAGAGGCATAATATATTTTAGCTATAGAGATGTTTTTCATACAAATGTGCAATGAGGAAATTGGAAGTTTCCGAGCACAACAACTATACCCATGTGCCGAAATTTTCATTCCTAGGAACCCCAGGTCAAATCCGCCAGTTTGGTCAACCCCTATTTGATGTCAAATTGGTCCCCTAGGTGATTTAGGAAATTCTATTAATTCCCCCTAGGTTATTTTAGGGAGTTCTGAAAAGATGTTATCTTCTAGCAATATTGGGAAGGGCTATCATTTGCTTTCCAAGGGCTGGATTAAACCCCCCTGAAGCGGAACAGAAGGGAAAAATTCAACATGGAGGTGAATTGAAGACCTTAGAACACCATGGAAATTATTTTTAAGGGTTTGGGGAAGTTTTGAAAGACTTGGAGCAGTCTGAGTAAAAAATAGCGTTCGCAAGCCTAGGCAGTTCACAGGCTTAAAACAGCTGCTGGGATTCAGAAGAAGATTCTAGGAGCTCCAGATAGAGTTAGAAGTAAAATGAAACATCAACAAAAATATGATTCTAATACCTACATGATGGTGAAATAATATTTTTCACAAAACCTTGGCGCATAGGATTTGTAGGTAGTTTTTATCAGGCACAAGTGGAGTCTCAAATAAAAAATCTGATTTTTTAGGGATCATATGGATGAATCAAGACATGAAACCCCCACCATTGGATTCAAAATTCCATTTCCATTCAGGATCATCTAAAGTTTCATCAAGAAATTCCACCGGGAGCTCAAGTTATCTTCGTTCCAAGTTGCCCTCTCAAAGGCAGTTAAGGGCTTAATCATTTTTCGGGAGGACACGTGTCAGCACCAGGAGCTTGGCGGGATTTCATGTCCCAGACATCCCTGAGGTCAGGTATAAAAACCATGTAAAAAATTTCCCTACCCCCATGTGACCTCTAGGACCCTCTTGTGACCTCCAGATTTGACAGTTCAACTCCTAAGTGCATTGTTGGAGCATCCATTCCCTGCCATCAAATCAAGCGCCACATGTTACCTCCAAGACAACCGTGGAAACTGATGTCCCTCATGTCCCTGAGTTCAAGGACATAAACCATTGGAAAATGTTACCAGCCCCTATAGGGAGTCTTTTGGACACCCACGTGACTGACTTTCAGCCCCCAAGTTCATTTTTGGAGCATCCATTCCCTACCGTCGGATCAAGCGCCACGTGTCAGCTCCAAGACCACTGTGGAAACTGATGTCCCTCATGTCCCTAAGTTAAGGGAAATAAAGCATGGAAAAATGTTCTCAGCCCCTATGGGGAGTCTTTTGTACATCCATGTGACCAACTTTCAGCTCCCAGTGCTTTAAAATAGATTTTCTCACCTTCATTCCCTGTCGTCGGATCACCGCCACGTGTCGTCCTCTTGACCACCATGGAATTTGATGTCCCTCATTTCCTTGAGGTCAGGGACATCAAACATGAAAAATTGTGCCCAAGCTTCTACATCCATGCATTAAAAAATTTAAAAAATCTAACTGTCGCTTAGCGCTTCTAGCTGCTTCCACTCCTGTGCACAGACAAACTTCATCCTTCCTCTGCAAATTTCTTCCATCACTCTGCCATTGCAAAAACTCAAACCACATCAAGAAAGGAACTGAAATTCCTTTCCCATGGCAATACACAGGTCTCAAAAGGAATTCTCATCAAGCTAAGCAGGAGAAACGAAGAACAACGAAGAAGAACAATAAAATCTCCATAGCCAAAAAATGGAAATATGAACAAACTATGCAAACCAATGCATGAATAAATGAACCGTTTATTTCTATTTGTTCCTCTATCCAAGACCATAAAAAAATAACCTCAAACTATCCTCTCATGCGACAGAACATCCACAACGAAGAAAAGAAGTGGGATTTCCCGTCAAACTAGTTGTCGGATTGAACTAAGATACCACGTGAAGCACCAAAAGAAAAAACACACATCAAAAATATAATTTTCTTCACAAATGGAGGAGAAAAACAAACCTACAATTTTGAGGTCAATTAATGGTTACCGTAACCAGAAACACTACCTGGTCTGAACATTGAAACTTTAAAATCTCCTGGACTATTAAGCGGGTCCGCTCGAAATTTTAAAGGGGCGATATAAGGAAAAAACCCATATCAAAAAACTTCGTTGTGTGTCAATCCGACCTCCAGAAGCTAACTTTCTAAAAATAGTACGTTTACCACATAGGGACTGCTATTTTGGTAAAGTCATCGACAAAAGAACCTGCAGAGGAGGTGAAGAAATTGGGGGTGCACTACAACTGAGAATTCACTAGAACAATAATTTTTGGCACTTACTAAAAATAGTAAGTGGGCCCACGAGCACCTGCTAAAAATAGAAAATTGATCTAGAAGAAATGAGTAACGTAGGGAGAAAGAGGAAAACAGAGTCGCAACATCTAGTTGAAGATCGGTGACTTGATTTTTCATACTTACTAAAAATAGTAAGTTGCTTTTTCTAAGGGAGACAAGAAGCCGAAGTGGACAGGTCAGATGCCGACAGAACCTTTTGCCTACGAGTATGATGTGGAAGATAGTGATGTCTTATACATGGACCTAAACAACCTTAAGACTCGCATGGCCTCCAAGGACCAAAAGAGGATCAAAGACCAATTATTCACAAGTGGTTTCCTCGCCGCTGCAAGACACCCAGTGTCTGTGCAGAGTATCGAGCTAGTCCTATCCTGATCTTTCCACTACGAGCCCAAGACATGAGCCATCTGAACTGATAACGATACAACAATGGTGGTCATCAGCCCTAGGACCATTTCAATCTCTCTACAGATACCGACGTCCCCCAACATGGTCATCATCTCCAAGGAAAGGTTCGTGCACGATTGGGAAACAATGGATTCATATGTCCAAGGAGTAGTGCTTAGCTCATGGTTTAAAATAGGAAGAAAGCCTTCCAAGATTCCCAAGAATCTACCAAGGTGTAAATTCTGAGAAGGGTATTCTTATGTCAGCACTCTCCTTAGTAGATTTATGGGCGAAGCAAGCATGAGAGACTTACAGGGCTAGATGGACCTTTTCATCCTGACATTAACAGAAGGAAAGTAGAGAATTGACTGGGGTAGATCATTAGCGACAATCTCCATCTACAACTGCTCCAAGTGCCCGCAAAAAAGAAGTTCAAGATGACTTCTTACCTAGTTTACCTCATCGCAATCTCGAGATCATTCAAGGGATTGGCTCTCAATCAGAACATTGCTTCCAAGGTACCTGCATTCGAGAAATTTCCATAGTCGGTAATGGAGGAGAGCAATAAGCATTTCACCAGCGTAATCAATGTGTTCACCATGTACGTGGTCCAAAGCTTAGAAGGGGATCTTGAAGCTAGGATGTCACAAAAATAGGCATCCCTGATTAAGGAATATGACTCATACTTCATATAATTCTCAACATTCTCCTACATATGATTCATTGGCTTTGACCAAGCTCCGTTCAAACTACCTAAGTACCTCAGGGACCAGATTGTATTGTTCGAGATCTACATGAAGATCACTCGGGTGAATAACAAGCTTGTAAGTGGGAGAAATAAATTGATTTCATTCCTTATATCTCTAGGGGAGTTCACGTGCAAAATCTCAAATGACGCATCTCACCTGGAGGCCACTTTCACACATCTGACTTTGCATTCCTATAATCTCAGGACCAACTTTGACATCCGAGAAGAGCCCGAATTGTTCTATGTCCCAGAATTACAACATTAGCCACAAGTTGAGGAGTATAGGGCCAATTGTATTGACGAGTTTGAAGTACGTGAAAGGGACCACATGAGGATGGCAATCAGTGAGATGATGAAATTCAAGTTCTCTTGGTACGAAGACATCTTTCATGATGATGGAACAAAGATGTACAATCCTGAGTACGTAATTGTCAAGATGTTACCAATGCCCCAAATCAACTGGCATGTTTGTGAATCAGGAGATATGTTGTAGTGTCCTGAAAAGGTGGTGAGGAGAATGAGGAACTGGTTTTAGAAGAAGAGGACTATGATCATTTGGTCATAAGAAATTTCTCCAAGCCAGAAGCAAGCTTCACATCATTCGTCTTCAAAAGTGGTAGAGGTAATTTCTAGCTCTAAACACTCTGGAGCGAGTTAAAAAAGGAAGGCAATGGAATCGAAAACTTCTCCTCGTAAGAAGACACCCAAGAAAGTCAGGTTAGAAGAAGGTTCATTGGCATCACCACAAGAGGAAGATGTGATCTTAGTAATGCAAATAGAAAATCCAATAGCAGATGCATAGGTGAACGATGAGTACATGGTTCATGATCCAGTTTTTGAACCATTGTAAGAGGTCTCATCTCTTGTTGACACCAACGCCCCTCTCATTCAAGACTTGCCTCCTCCTTCAGAACAAAGATTGGTTGGTGTAACAATCATTGAGCCCAAATCCGGTGAGATGTTTTTCGTGGATGAGATGACAATGTTTGACTATAAGATGAGCACCATCTAATTGGGACCAAGTACTCATGAGGGATATTTGCACCTATATCAACAATCTTCTACTCGCATGGTGGCAAGGAATAAAGAATATAAAGAGAAGATTGAGGTACTAAAGGAACAAGTACAAACTCTTTCAGCTTATGTGCAACACTTGGTGGAACCAAGAACTACAACACTTCCTATTGAGAAAGTGGTGCCCATCAGTAGCTTCGATCTAGAATCCATCAGAAGAATGCACGAGCTCCAAATACAACGGTGAGTAAACAATGAATGGATCAACTCAATCTCTGAAAAAGGAAAGCCAGCACTCCAAGAGGAAGTCAATATCTTTATGTACATGTGCGCCACATAGCCAATAGAACATGAGCACTCAAAGAGGATGTGAGGAAAGAAAGAGATTACTGGGAACCTTTGGGACCAATAGTGAGTGAGATGAACAACACCCATCGTCAAGAGTTGTTCAATAAGAAGGTTTTTAAAACTCTGACAGAAGACTTGACACGCGTATGGGCGAGGGCCTTGGCAATCAGATTTGAAGCAATCAATTAGGCCTTCACAGAGCTAGAGGAGAAAGAAGAAAAAACATACAAGCTGCAGGATAGTATAAATAAAAAAGTTCAGAAGCTTGGAGTACCTGCAATGAGCGAACACACAACTTCTAATGAGTTGATCGGCCCTTTCAAATAATATGTCAAGAAAGGGGTGGGCAGCCCATTTTCCTTCACTAAGGATACACTCAACTTCTTCTCAGTGATCCGAGCCTCGATTGCACTTATCACAGTAAAGAATTCATCGTGGTTCAGGAAGTGCAAGGACATCAACAGTGTGACTGATGGATGGACTAAAACCTTGAGCTGCATTCACATCCCTCATGCCAACAAAGTAGTTTCAGCAATGGCTCGTTTCAACCAGGAGCTTGGAAAGACAGAAGCCTTCTCAGGATCACAAAGTGGAGAGCAGTCAGAGAGCAGAGCCAAGTCCACCGCATCAGCTCATCCTTCGGCATAATTCTTCTTCTTCTTCTTCTTCCTCTTCTTTCTCTCTCTCTTCTTTCTCTCTCTCTTCTCTTCTCTTCTCATACAACACTCTCTCTCCTCAATGTTATATTTTTGCATTGAGGGTTGCAATTTTTAATATGACTTAAGTGACTTTAGAAATATAATGTAACTTTAAGTCACCTTTCTATTATAAAAGGGACTTAAATATTTAAAGTGGAATATGAACAATCTTAAGTCATATTAAGGTATTCGAAAAGTCACCGGGAAGATAAAGAGTTTCCTCCGCTTCTATAAATTGTAACAAGCTCCTCATTTGAGCTTCTTCTTAAAAGTCTTCTTAATGTTACTTCTTAGATGTTAGAGTTGTTTTTTATGAATTCATGAGAGAGATATCCTTGTGAAGAGAGAAAGAGATAGAAATTTTCTGCCATTTCTTCTACTAAAAAATGTCTTCTACTTCTCACACTATGTACAAATTCTGCTTGAGCTTCAATAAAGGAAGAAGGAATTTTAGCCTCTTTGATTGAGGATTTTATTGGTACTTTGTGTTCATTAAGCTATATTTAGTCTTATTATTGTTTTGCAAATTTGTTTTCTTCTGAAATTCAAGTGCATGTAATGAAACTTCTGACCGGCGTGTGCAAGTCTCTGCTTTTCTACTTGCGACATCAGTTTCTCCTTTATAAATATTCTCACTCCCCTATCCCACCTTCATAAACAAATTCCTCCCTTGCAGATACCTGCAAGTATTTTCCACAGGGTCAATGGAGTGCCCATGTTGGATCCTCGGCCGAAAGGCCACTAGTATAAAACTCACATTTTACTCATGCATGCACATACGGCAGTTGCACCGGTTAAGTAGAGGGACTTAGAATCCCAGAGCATTAGCAAGATAACCACCAATTTGTCGCCAAAAACTTTTCTTGCCAACAGTTTTTGGTGCCCACCGTGGGGCAGATTAAGCAACATCTGCACCTGAATATGACCAAAAGGTTTGAAAATACAAAAAAAAATTAAAAAATTCAAAAAAAGAAAAAAGAAAAAATTTCTGGAATTTGAATAGTTATATGACGCACATGTCTACAAACCATGGCTATTCCTGGGAAATCCTCTTGTTGAAAGACCTGAATTGCTCTTCCATATGCAACAGGATATCGCTTCAGATTTGAGAGAAGTTATCTGACATAACAGGAAAAGTGTCAACCACTACTTCATTGCCACAATAATTCTTGACCTTGAAGAAGAACACACTGCTGAATTGGAGAGGCAAAGAAAAATTCCAGCACCGCAAAGAAGAGAATAGATTTTCAAGTTGGCAGATAGAAGATACACCCGGCAACAGAGACAAGGAGGGACAAACCGACACTACTTTTGAAGAGCTTCAAAGAAGGCAAGAGCTTCTCATAATTATGTCTCATTTTCATCAAGCAACCGGTCACATTGGGAACCTGAGTGTTGTCAATCCTTTAGATAGTAAATTTATGTACATCAACGAGAACCTTGAAGATTTCATTGATGTGTGAGACTGAAGAAGAAGCTAGAGAATTGAGAAGTTCAAGATATGAAGAAGAAATAAGAGCTCAACTTGAATAAATTGAAAGACTTCAATCTGAGGCAAAAGAAAGAACAACAACAGAAGCCACAACCTTAGCAAGGCTAGAAGCTAGAAACATAAACCAGAATGTTTCGGGATCATGAGAATCGTGATCATGAGGCTCGTAGGCCTAATGTACCATGTGAAGGAAACACTGGTCATACTTGCATCTTGGTATTAGAGCGATCTCTGGTCATGAGCCTACCAAATGGGGTCAAGAATGAAATTTCCAAAATTTAGAGGGAAATCTATGTGTCAATTGTCCTAAAGATTTATGTAGTTCATTTGTTTGAAAACAAATACAGTATGTAGTGTATTAGATTGTTGTAGGCACATTTGAATAAGTGTCAGATCATCAAGGATCTTCTATTGAGTCACTTCAATGAAAATGATTACTCATTTGGTTCTATGTTTGCATAGTACCCCTAAGGTCTGACATCTAATTGGGAAGGGATATACAGAAGTCCATTTGAACAAAGTGAATTCAATACCACAGACAGACCTTGTCTACATATATTTGTTTATGTTGCTATCAAATCGTGCAATGGCCAACATCCAAGTCAATGAGAAGACTTCATAACAAGATATGAACAGTCACGTTGAGCATTAGCATCTCTAAAGATGTTTTCAGACTATTCTTTTTGATATATCAGAAGATGATTCTTGATCAGTTCCTTGCACAAGGAGAAGTAGATTACCATGTACTAACGTGTTAGAATCAGATCGAGCCTCAGAACATTAATTCTAATGTCATGAAGACTTTTTTCTTGCGATTCAGTATATTAGTCTGTATTCTCTTACATTCTAAAGCTTCCCAGGTAATGTTGTCATGTATCATTTACTTCCAGTTGTGTGCACTAAAGATTTGTCATTTGTAAGCTCATGGAGTATCAATCCTATCCAACTACAAAAGGAAACCATGTTACATGGTCCAGTGCATTGATCAAACAAGCTGTTCCAGATTATTTGTGTGGAATTCATCCAAGGCAGCCAAATCCTCCCAGTAGAGATCAAGGATTGTTCCACCTAGTCCTCGACTTAACACTCCAAAGCACCACTAGATCCATAGCCACCTGTGAATGCTCATAATAACCAGAGGATGAAGCAGAAATTTAAGACCACCTTTGAAGTTGGACACGTCATAGACTCCACGTAAGTCTTCATCTTGATGTCGCTAGAAAAGTTTGATGATGATACACATAATGGCCTAATTGAGTACGTTGATGATGAAGTTGATGATCAAAATGATGTAGTCATCATATGCATTTTCTCAGTTTGAAGGTATTTTAGTCGCGTACAGCCCGAGTCATGTTCTTCATCCTCAACGGCTATGTGTTAAAAGACACGAAGATTTAAGAAGATGTCTCTTTTGGTAGGTCCCACAGTTTAAAATTATCAGTGGAGTTATTACCAATACTACCTTCGATGGACTTGAATAAATAAAAAACAGACTCACTGGATTTTTCAAGGATCATATTGTTACCATACGCAATATAATTTTGTCTATAAGAATCAATCTGCCATTTTTCATCAAGGTTACTAAGAATAATTCTCCTAGTCAAAAGTTGTTCCTAAAAAAAAAGTCTTGTTAGTCATTGAGTCATAAAAAAACTACATCCCCATCTCCTTCCAAGTCATATTTTGTTATGTCACCATTGAAGTGAAAGTTCAGTTGTCAAAACAACAAAACCTTCATTTTGTAAATCTTCTAAGTTATGTGTCAAAATTATATTCAAAGTTTCCCAGGTCAAGTTAAATTGGTCATTGTGTCAATGTTGAAATAAAGTGTATTATCATTCAATGCCATTGTAAACTAAAGTGTCTAGCTCTCAGAAAGTCTGAATACCTACAAAAAAATTACATTACGAACTACATTTGATCGGTTCATTGATCCGTACGTCCGGGTATGGTTTGTAATCCTATTGAGCCTCAAAGTGTCCAAGTTCCAAAAGCTGGTACTCCCCATGACCATCCACAGGTAGGAGGAATCAAAGGTTTGAGGTCATTCTAGGGAACTGCTCGTCAGTTGCCAACGACGGGGCCGCATATCAGATTTGGTTGAACATGTGTGTACCTATCAATTCTCATTTTAGTGCTTACAGTGTGGTATAATTTGCAATTGTCCAATAAGTAGAAAATTTCACATTGAGGGAGCCTCAGATAATGTGATGCCCATCAAAGTTTCCATTTCTCATTATGTCATCATTTTTCTATGTACCCGGGTAACAGATTTCAACCAAATTTCCTATGTTGATTGGAATCCAAGTGAGATGCCATTGGTGAGGAGTTGATCAATAGATACTTGGCATATCATGGTGTGAATTAGTAGGTAATTTTCTAGATAAAAACCTGCATTCTAACCATCCTGGTGTAAACCAATAGACATCCCATCCATTCTTGGTTGTTGGTACTGCATATTGAGCCAAAACCATTACTTATATGAGAATTGTGGTGGAGACCAATTGCAAAATGAACCATTCTTGGTCATCTGGTAACTATTCGTTTGCAAAAGGTAATCCTTGAAGAAATTGTTTCCAATCCTGTGAAAGATGACTAGTTCATGAGCATGTGAAAGTCTGATGTATCCAAAGGCAAACATTCATTCCCCAGATAGTGGGCTAGGAAAGGGGGGGACTTCCTCACATCAGAAAACTATGAGAAATTAGTTCTCACATTCTTAAATAATAATTACGTCAAGTAATTATCAAGTGTTGTAAGATATGTGAAATTAAAATTGTTATTAGTTATAGAAAACAACAATAACCAGTATATTTGGTTCGTGTGTTAGAAACAGCTCACGTAAGTTCGTGAGTTGTTGTAGCTACTCCCTTTGGTGAATTGTAGGAAGTATATTTGCCTATATAGTTGTATGTTTTGGAATAGAGAAATTTAGATAATTGTTGTATTGGAATCTTTATTTAAATATGCTCATACCTCTTAGGCATGGGCAAACCGGCTAAAGACATGGGAATCTAAGAAGCTGTCAATTCTGAGGTAGATGCAGAAGTGATAGTCCATACAAGTCAACAAGCACCTTGAATATTTCACTGACATGGAGACCAAATCCAAGAAGCTCCGAGAATTAGAAGTAAGATCCGAAGAAAAAATGGGATCTGCAACTTGAATCTTTTGAATGTATTTTCCAGACGAGGCAGATGAAAGAGAAGTAGTATAAGCCGCAACCTTAGCAAGGTTGGATAGCTAGAAAATGTTGATTCTCTTGCATGGGGGATCATGCTTCCCTGATTGTGAGGCACCGTAGATCCTAATCTACCATGGGTAGGAAGACACCCGTGACCACTAGAAATGGTATCCTCAGGCACTCCACGAGCTATCAAGAGGCTCAAGATTTATTTTTCTAAAATTCATAGGGTATGGTTCTCAAATCCCCAATGATCATGTAGAACCATTTATCACTGCTCTATGCATGTTTTGGAACAAAGAGGATGAATATGTGTTAATAATATCTTATTTGAAGGAATCAAAAATCTACACCAAGAAGTGGTAGCCGAAGATGGTTCTAGATGCTACCCCTGAAGGAATCTGTCAGGTATTGGGATGACGATAAGAAGTGCATTCAAATTGAAAGGGAACAATATTCATGGAAGATTGCCTAGATATCTTTGGAAGACCTCTTAGTACAAATGACGAATGAAACTTCTGAATCAATGAGATAATTCATAGCAAGATATAATAGAGTGATTCTCGGTATCCCAGCTAAGATGTGGTGCCTAAGGAAAACATGGGCACCCCGGAGAGATTCTTCAATGATCCTCCTCAATATTAGAAGTAGATGTTGCTCACCTGAGGAAAACCCAACCAAGAACATTGTTGCATTTCTCAAGAAATATGTGATAGATGTTTTGGCTCTACTCTTTCTAGATGAACTCAAAGTCCTTCCAACTGGAAGGAAATGCATCAGGAAAAATTCCTTTGAAGCTCAGTCACCACGGATCCAATGTTCCAGGAAAAGAGGTGAATGACTTGGTTGCCATGAAGAAACTGTTGTCCCATATTTTCCCCAGGTAAAATGCTGTGAATCAGCCACAATCCTCACACATAGAAAAAGTAATTGCTCCAACTTCACGTTCAAATCACTACAATTAAAGCACCACCAGTCAATTTCACCTCTGACAATGGAGAACTAGAGGCCTGCGAGAAGATCAAATGACCCCGCTGAAGAAGAAAATATGGAGGACTATGAAAAATAGCTCTGTGAGGTCGAACCCATGCTTCATGGTGATACACACAATAGATTAATAGAGTATGTTGATGATGAAAATGATGATGATGATGATGAAGGTCCAAGGATCTCAAGATGAAATTTGTCACTCAAGCACATTCCAAGAAAGGTGCTTCATCCTCAACGGTTGCGGTAAAGAAACAACAAATAGCTCGAAGATTCTCCTCTGGAGCTCCCATGAAATAGTTCATAATGAGCCCAAAGGATGACTAAGTATGGAGGAGACCAGCTATGGATGTCTGCCAAGTGTCAAAACTAGGCGCTCTACTTAGTAAAGATCATGATTGTCATACCAAGAAGAGGCATCGAATCCAGCATCCTTGCCCCCACGTGTCCCAAGCCCAATAGATTCTCCTTCAAATGTTGTTCAATAGCTAAAAGTACATCTAAGGTTGGATCAAGACCTAGACCCAAAACCTGACTAAGTATGGATAGTGAATGCCATCTCACCACGTGAAAATTCAGGGTCCGAAAATAACAAGAGCCATCACCATTGTAAATATTCCAAGATTCCTACGGAGGACCTCTCCACGTCGTCAACCATATCGCTCCATTTAAATATTTGGAACATGCAAGCAATCCTAAAGTCCAACTTTCAGAAATAGAATAGCTACGGATGCCTCCCATGCAATTCTTATAGTTTCATAGAGGCAGATTGTGGTCGGTAACCCTATGAACCCTAGGTCAAAGTTTCAGACATGCTAGTGGAGAGTGCCACACCATGTCAACACGATGACCTAATGCAAGAGTAAATGCTTGGGGGAAGTGTTTCAAAAAAAAAACATGCCAGAACCTTTCTACGCGTATCCCTAGTCAGATATATGACTTCCCGCTAAATGATTACATAATAGGATTTTGGTGCCTCAAATAACGTGATTCCTATCAAAATTGAGCAAGCTGCAGAAGAAGCCACACGTGTCATCCCGAGAAAATGCAACTTCATATTCAATGTAATCCAAACAAGTGCCTTTGTTACGAAGAATCAAAGATGCACAGGTAGCACTAGCTGATTTTCAATGACAAGAAGGTGTTTCTGACCATCCTGGTGGCAGACATCCCACCATCCTTGTGGCATGCTATTCAAATTTCAAAGAATTCTTTTTATACTTGGGTGGAGAAATAAAAATGGACTGGTCATTGGAAAACTATTCATATATGAAAGGTGAGATGAAACTTTAAGTTGTTGTCAGTAAGAAAGATGAAGTTCACAATTAAGAAATGTCTTGAGGATCCAAAGGCAAACATTATTTTTCAAGATACCAGGCTAGGAAACTACTTCCTCACATCAGAAAAGGAATGAGAAATTTCGATAGTTCTTGTGGAAGAGCAAGAATATCAGGTTTGGACGATGGAATTTGATGGTAATCATTCCAAGGTAGGTTTAGGAGCAGATGTAGTGGTTGTAAGTCTCACTTCCAGTGAATTGTACCCATTTTCCTACAAGCTGCAATTTGACAATATGAATTACACGATGGATTATGAAGCACTCCTCTTAGGCATGGGTGTGGAAAAAGACATTGGAATAAATAAGAGACATTCTGAGGTGATGTCGAGGTGATAGTAAATCAAGTCCATCAACAATACCAGGTGAAGAATCCAAGACTCCGGCATTACAGAAACAGAGTATGGGACTGTATTGAATCTTTTGATGCATTTTATATTAAGCTATCCCAAGAGAAAAGAATGAAAAGGTTGATTCTCTTGCAGTGTCAGCTTCCCTAGTGACACCTTAGCATTGTTCTGTTGGTAAAGACTATAGGTGACCATTGAAATGGTATCTCATGCCTAGTGCTACCAGATAATGCAAATGTATTAGCACATTCTTTCATATTGCAGGACCCAATTCGTAGCATTCATGGAGTTTCTATGGCGGATCTAGATTTGGATCTATAATCACTTCTATCTGACCTCAGGTGAAGTTCCACTTTTCCCTGTTTCAGTTCTCGAATGAGAGACAGAAGGAATCTCACAGGGATTCCCTGATTCTGGTGTGATCACCGCTTAAAAGTGTATACAAGATTCCCAAAGGCCTAGTCTCTTTGGAAGACCTCTTTGACAAACCCTTGGAATGATTAGATTCAAGAGATTAGTTAGACAATCTTATTGGTGCCCAGCTAGATTTTGATAAGGAAAACATCGCGGACCCCGGTACGAGCCCAGGATGGTCAAGAATTGGAAAATGTTTCTCTCCCGAAGAGAAGAGCCATACTCAGGTTTATAATTCACACATGTTTTGAGAGATGGTCTCATGTTGAACTGTAATCCTTCCAACCGAATGCCACACTCCATCACCTAGATTCATTCGAAGCAGGGTGCTATGCCATTCAGGAAGAAACAAATGCCATATAACCTGAAGATTGTTGATACCATCAAGGAGAAGGTAATGAAGATGCTCAATGCAAGAATCATCTTTCCCATCCACCATTCAACGTGGGTGGCTAACATTGTGTTGGTGCGGAAGAAGAATGGCGAAATAAGAATATGTGTAGATTTCCACAACCTGAACCAAGCATCACTGAAGGACAATTATCCTCTCCCTATCATGGACCACATTTTGCAAGCAGTCACTAGATCTTAAATGCTTTCATTGCTTGATGGATTCTCAAGATATAATCAAATCAAAGTGGCAGAGGAGGATCGCACCAAGACAGCCTTCACAACTCGTTGATGCACTTTTGCCTATAGTAGAATGCATTTTGGCCTAATCAATGTGGGAGCTACATTTCAAAAGGCGATGGATTTGGAATTCAAATATCTAAAACATTGCATTGTCATATATCTTGATGATCTCAAGGTGTTTTCAAAGAAGAGGGGAGATCATATCCATCACTTGGAACAGGTACTTGCAAGGTGTAGACAACATGGCATATCACTAAATCCAAAAAAGTGCATTTTTAGAGTCACGGAAGGCAAGTTACTGGGGCACATTGCAAACAAACATGGAGCACACATTGATCCTAAGAGAGCACAAGCCATTCAAGCATTATCTTTTCCCACAAGCAAGAAAGGATTTCATTCATTCTTCGAAAAGGTAAATTTTCTTCGTTGGTTTGTTTCTGAGTTTGCTAAATTGACAAAGCACATCACCACCATGATGAAACCATAGGAAAACTTCAAATGCAACAATGAAGGGAAGGCAGCATTTGAAGAAATAAAAAATCCATTTCCAAGGCTCCGACTCTTGTGTCTCCATATTTTAACAAAGAATTCATCATGTATTGTTATGCATCAGAACATACCCTCTCTATCGTTCTTATCCACAAGAATGATGAAGGCATGGAAACACCTATTGCTTTCATGATTTGTCCTTTTAAAAAGCACGAACTAAATTACATCCAATTGGAGAAGCATGTTTATGCAATGGTCAAGGCTGTAAAAAAAATTAGTTTTTATATCCTTAATTCTCATATGGTGGTGATGGTCCCCAACAGTGTAATTAAGTCCATCTTGACACAACATGATTTTGGAGATAAAATAGGAAATTGGATTGCAAAGACTCAAGAATATGACTTGGATATTTGACCCTCCAATCCTGTAAGGGGGAATGGCTTGTGCAGGTTGATTTCTAAAGATGAAACACTCAAAGCTCAACACGGGGAAGAAAATTTCGCTTGCTCAACTTGTTCCCAAGACAACCCACAGGTTCTCTTTGTCACCACTACTAATGAGTGGTATGCTTATATTGCCTATTACTTGACTTATGGAGAATTTCCTCCTCATCTTGATTACAAGAAAAGGAGAACACTCAAGCTAAATGCAACAAAGTTTGTAATCTGGAATCATGCGCTTTACAAAAGAGGCCTGGATGGTTGTTTCCTCAGGTGCGTAGATAAAGAGCAACAAGAAAAGTTGCTTAAAGCATACCATGACCAAGCATGTGGTGGACATTTTTCAGCGATGGTCACTGCACACAAGATCCTCCGAGGAAGATATTATTGGCCCACCCTCTTTGTAGACACTAAAGATTGGGTTTCCAAATGTCAAGCCTCCCAACAATTTGTTTGAAGACCACAACTTGTTGCACAACCGCTCAAGCCAGTTGTTATTGAAGAACCATTTCAGCAGTGGGGGCTAGACTTCATTGGTGTTATGAATCCTCACTCAAGTGCGGGGCACACCTATGTGCTCACAGCAATAGACTACTTCACCAAGTGGGTGAAAGTCATTCCGTCCAAACAAGCCAACACCGAAACAATATGCAACTTCATTAACAATAATATCATAGTCCGTTTTGGAGTGCCACAGAAGATTGTAGCAAATAACAATACCTATTTCTCTTCAAGGGATTTGATCAAGTTTTTTTATGGCTACGGAATCTCTCTATCTCATTCTTCTAAATGCTATCCACAAGTAAATGGACAGGCTGAATCAAGCAACAAGAACATTGTGACCATTGTCCGCAAGCTTGTAGACAAGAACCAAAGGAATTGGCACAAAAAGTTGTACGATGCATTGTGGGCAGATAGGATCACTCCCAAGAAGGCAATAGGTATGTCACCATTCCAACTACTATATGGAGTCGAAATAGAAATTCCTCTCACGATCGAGATGTTAGCTCTCAAGTTGCTGCAAGGAATAGAAGATGGTCAGTACAAGGATTCCAGTGACAAGAGGTTCCTCTTTCTTGAGAAGCTAGAAGAAAATAGACTCTGAGTGCTGGACCGCATCAAAGAGCACCAGTTGAAAGTAAAGATTTTTTTTAATAAGAAGGCCAATGCAAGAGAATTCAAAATTGGAGACTCCATCCTGCTATGGGACAAGAGAAGGGAACCAAAAGGTATCCATGGAAATTTTGATTCATTATGGTTTAGCCCGTTCTATATTCGCGAAACTTGCGGAGAGGATGTTTTTCTACTCTTATACTTGGATGGAACACCACTGGAATTGCCTCGCAGTGGTCAAAACTTAAAATTGTATCATCAGTGAAAGCAGCTTGTCCCCCGCCTTGTACCATAGGTGGTTTCTAGGTGTTTTTTCCCTTTCATTGTGTGTCGTGTGTTTCCTTTCCATCATTTTTTGTGTGTGTGTTTCCTTCTTCCAGTCTTTCTTTTTAGAAGTTGTAAATGACTCTGCAAGGCCCAATGGATAAGGCACTGGTCAACAAATTATATGGTCTAAAATTGAGATTCCGTATTCCCATGTCATTTCTTCACTGCACTCATTCCATGTCATGTCCCCAAGCTAGATCCAATTGTTGTCGCGCAAATGTGCAATAGGGAAATTGGAAGTTTCCAAACACGACGATTATAACCATGTGTCAAAATTTTCATTCCTAGGCACCCCAGGTCAAATCCGTCAGTATGGTCACCCCCTATTTGATGTCAAATTTTTCCCCTAGGTGATATAGGAAAGTCTATTCTTTCCCCCTAGGTGATTTTAGGGAGTTCTAAATAGATATTATCTTTTGGCAGAATTGAGAAGGGCTATCGCTGGCCTTCCCAAGGCTGGATTAAAACCCCCTAGAGCAGAACAGAAGGGAAAAATTCAACATGGAGATGAATTGAAGACCTTATAACATCATGGAAATGATTTTAAAGGGTTTGGGGAAGTTTTGAAATACTTGGAGCACTCTAAGTAAAAAATAGGGTTCACAAGCCTAGGCAGTTTACAGGCTTAAAACAACTGTTGGACTTCAGAAGAAGATTCCAAGAGCTCCGGATGGAGTTAGAAGAAAAAAAAATGTCTCCGGATAAATAAGATTCCAATATCTACATGCTGGTGAAATAATATTTTTCACAACACCTTGGTGCATAGGATTGGAAGGAAGTTTTTCTCAGGCACAAGTGGAGTCTCAAATAAAAAATCTGATTTTTCAGGGATCATATGGTTGACTCAAGACATGATACCCCCACCATTAAATTCCAATTTCCATTTCCATTTAGGATCATATAATATTTCACCAAGAAATTCTACCAGGAGCTCAAATTATCATCGTTCCAAGTTACCCTCTCAAAGGCAATTTAGGACTTAGTCATTTTTTGGGAGGACACGTGTCAGCACTAGGAGCCTGGCGGGATTTTATGTCCCCGACGTCCCTGAGGTCAAGTACATAAACCTTGGAAAAATACTTCCATCCCCCATGTGACCTTTGGGACCCTCATATGACCTCCAAACTTGACAGTTTAGCCCTTAGGTGCACTGTTGGAGCATCCATTCCCTATCATTGGATCAAGTGCCATGTGTCAGCTCCAGGACCACTGTGGAAACTGATGTCCCTTGTGTCCCTGAGGTCAAGGACATCAAGCATGTAAAAATGAACCTAGCCCCTATAGGGAGTCTTTAGACACACACATGACCAACTTTCAGCCCCCAGGTGCATTTTTGGAGCATCCATTCCCTATCCTCGGATTAGGCACCACATGTCAGCTCTAGGACCACCGTGGAAACTGATGTCCCTAAGGTCAGGGGAATCAAGCATGGAAAAATGTTCCCAGCCCCTATGGGGAGTCTTTTGGACATCCGTGTGACCAAATTTCAGCTCCTGGTGCTTTAAAATAGCTTTTCTCACCTTCATTCCCTGACGTCGGATCGTCGCCACATGTCATCCTCTTGACTACCATGGAATTTGATGTCCCTCACATCCTTGAGGTTAGGGACAGCAAACATGAAAAAAAAATTCCAAGCTTCTCCCTCCATGCGTTCAAAATTTAAACAATCTAACTGCCACTCAGTGCTTCTAGTGCTTCCAGTTGCTTCCACTCCTGTGCACAGACAAACTTCATCCTTCCTCTGCAACTTTCTTCCATCACTTTGCCATTGCAAAAATTTAGACCAGATCAACCAAGGAACTGAAATACCTTTCCCATGGCAATACGCAGGTCTCAGAAGGAATTCTCATCAAGCTAAGAAGCGAAATGAAGAAGAGAACAGTAAAATCTCCATAGCCAAAAAATGGAAATTTGAACAAACTCGGCAAACCAGTGCACGAATCAACGAACAGTTTGTTGTTATTTTTTCCTCTATCCAAGACCATCAAAAACATAACCTCAAACTCTCCTCGCATGCGATAGAGCATCCACAACGAAGAAATATCCTTTCCAGCTCAATGAAAAAAGAAGTGGGATTTCCCATCAAAATGGTTATCGGATTGAAGTAAGATCGCACATTAAGCACCAAAAGAAAAAACCCACATCAAAAATATAATTTTCTTCACAGACAGAGGAAAAAACCAGACTTGTAATTTTAAGGTCCATTAATTGTTGCCACATCCCGTAACACTACCAGGTCTAAAAATTGAAACTTTAAAATCTCCTGGACTATTAAGCGGGCAGGCCTGAAATTTCATAGGGGCAATACTGGGAAAAAACCCATATCAAATTTTTTTTTTGCATTTCAATCCAACCTCTAGAAGCTAACTGTCTAAAAATAGCAAGTCTACCACATAGGGACTTCTATTTTGGGAAAGTCATCAATCGAAGAACCTGCGGAGGAGGCGAAGACATTAGGGGTGCACTACAGCTGAGAATTCACTAGAACGGACATTTTTGGCACTTACTAAAAATAGTAAGTGGGTCCACGAGCACCTTCTAAAAATAGAAAATTGATCCAGAAGAAATGAGGAATGCAGGGAGAAAGATGAAAACAAAGTCACAACATCCAGTTGAAGAGAAGGGACTTGATTTTTCACACTTACTAAAAATAGTAAGTTGTTTTTTCTAAGGGAGACATGAAGCCGAAGACGATGGGTCAGAAGCCGACATAGCCTTTTTCCTGTGAGTATGATGTGGAAGAAAGGGATGTCTTGTACATGGACCTGAATGAACTTAAGACTCGCATGGCCTCCAAGGACTGAAGGAGGATCGAAGACCAAATATTCACAAGTGGCTTGTTTGCCGCTGCAGGACACCCAATGTCTGTGCAGAGTCTCAAGCTTGTCCTTGCCTGCTCTTTCCAATACGAACCCGAGACACGAACCATCCAAGCTAAAAACGATACAATGATGAAGGTCATAAACTCGAGGACCATTTCAATCTCTCTACATATACTGACGTCCCCCAGCATGGTCGTCATCTCTAAGGAAAGGGTCGTGCACGATTGGGAAACAATGGATTCATATGTCCAAGGAGTAGCGCTCATCTCATGGTTGAAAATAGAAAGAAAGCCTTCTAGGATGCCCAAGAATCTACTAAGGTGTGAGTTCCAAGAACATTGCTTCCAAGGTACCTATATTCGATAAACTTCCACAGTTGGTAATGGAGGAGAGAAACAGGCATTTCACCCACGTGAACTATGTGTTCACCATGTACGTGGTCCAAAGCTTAGAAGGGGATCTTGAAGCCAGGATGTCACAAAAATTGGCATCCGTGATTAAGGAATATGGCTCGTACTTCATATAATTCTCAACATTATCCTACATACGAGTCACTAGCTTCGACCAAGGTCCGCTGAAACTTCCTAAATACCTCAGTGACCAGATTTTATTGTTCGAGCTCTGCAGGTAGATCACTCAGGTGAATAACAAGCTCAGAAGTAGGAGAAAGAAATTTATTTCATTCCCTATATCTCTTAGGGAGGTTAAGGGGAAAATCTCAAATGACGTATCTCACCTGGAGGGCACTTTCACACATCTGACTTTACATTCCAACATCGTTAGGCCCAACTTTGCCATCTGAGAAGATATTGACTCGTTCTATGTCCCAGAATTGCAACATGAGCCATAAGTCGAGGACTATTGGGCCAACTATATTGACAAGTTCGAAGTACGTGAAAATGACCACACGAGGATGATAATCAGTGAGATTAGGAAATTCAAGTTCTCTTGGTATGAAGACATCTTTCATGATGATGGGATAGAGATGTACGATCCTGAGTACGCAGCAGTCAAGATGTCCACAATTCCCCGAATCAAATTACATGTTCGTGAATCAGGATATATATTGAGCAGACTGAGGACTATGATCATTCGGTCACAAGGAATTTATCCAAGCCAAAAGTAAGCTTCACATCATTCGTCTTCAAAAGTGGTATAGGTAACTTCCAACTCAAAACACTCTGGAGAAAGTTCAAAAAGGAAGGCCATGGAATCGGAAACTTTTCCCCGCAAGAAGACACCCAAGAAAATAAGGTTAGAAGAAGGTTCATTGGCATCGCTGCAAGAGGAAGATGTAATCTCAATAATGCAAACATAAAATCCAATAGCAGATGCACAGGGGAACGATGAGTACATGGTTCACGATGCAGTCTCTGAACCACTGCAAGAGGTCTCACCTCTTGTTGACACCAACGCCCCTCTCATTTAAGACTTTACTCATCCTTTAGAAAAAATAATGGTTGGTGCACCCATCATTGAGCCTGAATCTGGCTAGATGTTTCCATGGATGCTGGAAACGGTAATCCCTGACACTCACACTATGCAACAAGTAGCAGCCCCTGACCTATCAATGATTGTCGCGTTAGCTAAAGGAAAAAGGTCAAGAAATATTACACATACAACATCACAATTCTACAGTGGGGAGACAGGTAACCAGTACATCGAAGTAGCTGAGCCAAAAGTAATCAAGCCAATGGATGAGATGACATCGGCCGACTATAAGATGAGCACGATGCAATTGGGACCAACTACTCATGAGGGAGATTTGCACCTATATCAACAATCTTCTACTCGCATGGTGGTGAGGAATAAATAATATAAAGAGAAGATTGAGGTACTAGAGGAATAAGTATGAACTCTTTCAGCTTATGTGCAACACCTGGTGGAACCACGCACTACAACACTTCCTATTGAGAAATTGGCACCCATCAGTAGCTTCGATCTAGAATCCATTAGAAGAACACATAAGCTCGCAATGTAGGGGCGAGTAAACAATGAATGGATTGACTCGATCTCTAAAAAAAGGAAGTCAACACTCCAAGAGGTAGTCAAACTCTTTGCGTACATGTGCGCCATGGATAACAGAACATGAGCACTCAAAGAGGATGTGGGGAAAGAAAGAGATTAATGGGAACCTTTAGGACCAGTAGTGAGTGAGATGAGCAACACCCATCATCAGGTGTTGATCGATAAGAAGGTTTTTGAAAATCTGGCAAAAGACTTGACACACGTATGGGCGAGGGCCTTGGGAATCAGAATTGAAGCAATCAATAGGGTCTTCACAGAGCTAGAGGAGAAAGAAGAACAAACATACAAGTTGCAGGATAGTATAAATTGGAAAGTTCAGAAGCTTGGAGTACCTGCAATGAGTGAACACACAACTGCTAATGAGTTGATCGGCCCTTTCGAAGAATATTTCAAGAAAGGGGTGGGTAGCCCATTTTCCTTCACTAATGATGCTCTCGAATTCTTCTCAGAGATCTGAGCCTCCATTGCACTTATCGCAGAAAAGTATTCATCGTGGTTTAGGAAGTGCAAGGACATCAACAGTGTGACCGATGGATGGACTGAAACCTTGAGCTGCATTCACATCCCTCATGCCAACAAAGTAGAACTAGTAGTGGCTCTTTTCAACCAGGGGCTTGGAAAGACAGAAGCCTTCTCAGGATCACAATGTGGAGAGTAGTCGGAGAGCGGAGCCAAGTCCACCGCAGCAGCTCATCCTTCGGCATAATTCTTCTTCTTCCTCCTCTTCTTTCTCTCTCTCTCTCTTCTCTTCTCATACAACACTCTCCCTCCTCAATCTTATATTTTTTTGTTGAGGGTTGCACTTTTTAATATGACTTAAGTGACTTTAGAAATATAATGTAACTTTAAGTCACCTTGCTATTATAAAAGGGACTTAAATATTTAAAGTGGAATATGAACAGTCTTAAGTCATATTAAGGTATTCGAAAATTCACCAGGAAGATGAAGAGTTTCCTCCACTTCTATAAATTGTAACAAGCTCCTCATTTGAGCTTCTTCTAAAAATTCTTATGAATTTTTATTTTTAGATGTTAAAGCTATTTTTTGTGAATTCATGAGAGATATCCTTGTGAAGAGAGCAAGAGATAACAAGTTTCTGCCATTTCTCCTACTAAAAAATGTCTTCTACTTCCCACACTATGTACAAATTCTGCTTGAGCTTCAATAAAGGAAGAAGGAATTTTACCCTCTTTGATTGAGGAGTTTATTGGTACTTTTTGTTCATTAATGTTGAATCCCTGTAATAGTAACCAAGTATGAAGGCGCGTGGACACGCAAGGTCCCAGTTATGAAAAAGCACGTAAGGTAAAAGCACGCAAAAGAAAGAGTTAAGGAAGCACATAGCTCGCGCGACGCGCGAAAGGAGGCTTGGGACTTAGTCAATTTGGGCACCCAAGGTAGAACACGTGAAAAGCGTGATCGGTTGCGTCTGGATAAGATGTCAGCCTGGCGATAGGCTGGCCAAGGAAAGAGCATGCCCCAGTTGGAATCTTCTAGAAGATCATCATGAGATGGAGTGGAAAGCTCAGGCCTGGAGGATCATGCTCGCATAAAGGACCACATTCGACACTTGGCGCCGGATCTGAGGGCACTGGAAGGCGAGTTGGCAGCACAGGAGAATTATAAATACAAGTGCATGCGGAGTAAAGAGAAGGGAATATATCTAGAAGTACGAGGTATAGCGGGTTAGAGAGTGAGCAGAGCTCTGCAGAATTACTGCGAGGGGATATTTGTATTTAGGAAAGAATGCACTAAGCATGGGATTGTAATTTTTCTTTTTCTGTTAGCTTAGTTACATACGTCCAATGATATGCATGACTGCGGTTTGCTCTTTGTGACTCTCTGTAATGAATTAATGAATATGAGGTTACCTGTTATATACAGACATGGATATCAATGGTTTTAATGCACATTTATCTCATATGAGTTCTCTTTCCTTTCATGCTATGTATGAATGTTTGTATAATTCTTTTTGTCATAATGCATGTTCTGGATTCTGTTAAAGTACTCAGTCTAAAGTGACTGCAAGGATCTAGAGGCCGTTCTGAGCCCTATGGTTTTTGTTTGTCTTAACTTCCCTCCTGAAAACTCTTACACTACTCATAGATGATGCTTCCCACTAAACTCACATAAAAGAGAGACTCGGTACGCGCGCGTGCCTCGGGTGAGCGCTCAACTTTTGCTGGGTGATAGGCCGGAGCGCATGGGGTTCCTTCCTTTTATAATGGGGGTAAAACTAACTACAATTAAGCTCTATTTAGTCTTGTTCTTGTTTTGTAGATTTGTTTTCTTCTCAAATTCAAGTGCATGTAATGAAACTTCCGGCTGGTGTGTGCAAGTATTTGATTTTCTACTTGCGACATTAGTTTCTCCTTTCTAAATATTCTCACTCCCCTTTCCCACCTTCATAAGCAAATTCCTCCCTTGCAGATACCTACAAGCATCTGCCGTAGGGTCAGTGGAGTGCTCCTTTTCGATCCCCAACCAAAACGCCACCAAGATAAAACTCACATTTTACTCGCGCATGCACATATGGTAGCTTCACCGGTTAATTAGATGGACTTAGATTCCCATAGCGTTGGCAAGATAACCACCAATTTGTCCCCAACAAATTTTCTCGCCAACATGAGGCTAGCAAAGAGATGATATGGATGAACAGGTTCATGGAAGAGTTGGGAAAGGAACAAGATGATTGCAAATTATTCAGTGACAGTCAAATTTCAACTCATTTGGCAAAGGACTCAGTGTTTCAATCTAGAATGAAACACATTCAGTTGAGATATCACTTCATACGGCAGGTATTGGAGGATGGGCAACTGAAATTAGAGAAGATTCATACGAATGAAAACCTTGCAGACATGCTAACAAAGCCATTGGAAAAAGAGAAGTTGGAGCTACACTCCATTTCTATTGGTCTTCAAGTTTGAGACTTGAAGAGGAAGAAACAAAGCTAAGCAAAGGATCCAAGAATGACGTTCTACAAGTATAGTGCAGTAATTTTTCTCCAAGTGGGAGATTGTTGATTTTTGGAGCTCAATTACTTAAGTTTAGCATGCTTTATCAACTTACTGGAAAACACAGTAACCAGCGTTGGTTATGTAGGGACCGACATCGGTCACCGATGACCGGCATCAGTCAGACAAGCAGCAACCATCATCAGTTAGGGCTAACCGGTATCGGCTACCTGTGTGTGAGTGTTTTATTTAATTCACGAGAATTAGATCTAATTTTAGAATTAAAGCAGATATATTGATTGTAATTGCATGGCTAAGTGCCCTAAGTTTGTATAGGGTATTTATAAGCTATAAAGCTAGCGTTAGAAGTAAGGATTCATGATTATTGTGAAAATAATGATGTGAGAGAGAATTCTTGGAGAAGGAAAAGCTTGAGAGAAAGAAAGTATTGTACTTCATGAGACATGTGGAAGATTGTAAATCTGCATTATATATCTTTTGAAAACTTTTAATAATAGATTGGCTTGTTTCTTAGTGGACGTAACCCACATTGGGTGAACCACATTCAATTGGGTGTTGATTTATATTTCTTGTTTTGTATATTTCTTCTAGTAGAATATCTGCTTTTATTGCATGTATGCTTGGATCTAATATATTATTTGTACAACCGGTGTGCTAACCCTAACAACTAGTATCAGAGCTTTGTTTAAGGGTTTTGTGTGTTGATAGATTTACTCACAGAGGGTTTTCTGATTGAGTGGGAGATACAGCAGAAGAAAACAAATACAAGGTAGCGAAGTTTGACGAAAGATGCAGATTGAGGATAATTTGTATCAAAGAGATTTGTACTTACCGTTGGATGAAAATTCTAGACCTATGAAGATGACCATGAACCAGCATGACTTTCCTTTCACCATCCATTAGAATCAACTAGATGGTCCCGTTATCATATACTTCAGCAATTTGATAAGGACCCATCCATCTCATCTGTAGCTTCCCTTTGAAGTCTTTATATTTTTAATCAAAGAGTAAATCCCAGTCTCCTTTTTCAAATTTCTTTGTCTTGATTTGCTTATCATGTCATATTTTTCTTTGTTGTTGAATAATCTTCTTCTGATGCAATCCCTGAAGCCTGATCTCATCCAGTTCATTTAATTCAATAATTCTTTCTTACTGAACCTCGGTTAATTGTATTCCCGCCTCAAATGTCATCCTTAATGTCTGGATTTCAAATTCTATGAGCATGATAGGTTTTTTACCATAGACTAATTCATCTGGTGTAAACCTTATTGTCATTTTATATGTAGTATTATAGGCCCATATTGCTTCTGGTAATTTTTGTGCCCAATTGTTTCTTGAGATGTCCACCGTCTTTGTGAGTATGTTTTCCAAATCTCTGTCGGTCACCTCTACTTTCCCATTTTATTGTGGATGGTAGGGAGATGATTTCTTGTGTTAGAGCTGATATGTCTCTACAAAAGAGTTGATTACCCTTGACATAAATTATGGCCCTTGTTCTGACACAATCGATCTGGGTGCACCAAATATTTGGAAGATTCATTCATAAAGAAAATATGCAACCTTCTCATCTTTTGCATGTGACATTGCACGCACTTCAACCCATTTGGTAACATAGTCAGCGCAAACTAATATATATTCCTTACCTTGTGAGGTTGGGTCAAATGGCCCAATGAAATATAGTCGCCACTTCTCAAATGGATCCAGAACAACTTGTGGTTGGTGGGGAATCTCTAATGTAAATGTTGGTTTCCCCATTCGCAAGCATTTATCACAAATCCTTGAATACTTCTTGGCATCCTTGAACAAGGAAGGCCAATAATATCCGAACCCCAAGATTTTATGAATGGTTATTTGCTCCAAGTAGTTCCCTCCTGATGGTTCATCATGGCATGCCCATAAGATGTCAGCTATTTATTTTTTAGTAACACACCTGCGTAACACATGATCATGACCACATTTAAATAATATGTCATTCAACCAAGTATACATCATACTCTGCTTAATTAATTGTTTCTTTTGGTTGGGTGTGAAAAGGTTTGGAAACTTCCATGTGGCTAGATAATTAGCCATGTCTGCATACCAAGGAGAAACAATGGATAGTGCAAACAAATGTTCATCTAGGAAGTCATCACTGAATTTTCTTCTTCCTCTGAAGTTGTGAGCTTAGAGTGGAAATCAGCCACAACATTGGACTTTCCTACTTTATCAAAAAAATTAATATTGAATTCTTGCAGCGGCAATAACCACCTGATAATTCTGCCATGAACCAAAGGTTTATTCATAATATATTTAATGGCAGAGTGGTCAGTATGTACAATGACTTCATATCCTATGATATAATGTCTAAACTTATTGATTGCATATACCACAACTAATAATTCTTTTTCTGTGGTTGTATAAATTTTTTTAGCGGGAGAAAGATTTTTTACTAATATAGTAAATCGCATGCATATGTTTCCCTTCCTCTTGTTTTCTCAGAATAGCACCTATTGTTTTGTTGGAGGCATCCATTTGGATGTGAAATGGTAACTCCAAGTTGGGACCTCTCAACACTAGAGTACTGATCAATTTGTCCTTAATTTCATCAAAGGCTCCCTAGCATGCTTTTGTCCATTCAAACTCAGAATATTTAGTTAGTAGGGAAAATAATGGAGCAAAAATTTTACTAGAATCTGATATGAACCTACGGTCATAACCAACATGACCGAGGAAACTTCTTACTTCCGTTTGATTGGTGGGTGAGGGTAGCTTCACAATGATTTTTACCTTGTCTGGGTCAACTTTAATCTCTTCAATTGAAACGTGATTACCTAAGACAATACATTGTTCCATCATAAAAAAACATTTCTCATGGTTTAATGAGAGCTGATGTTTTTCACAGTGAGAAAAATCTTTATCTAAATTACTAATTGCTTCTTTGAATGTTTCTCCATAAACTGTAAAATCATCCATGTAAATTTATACACAGTCATGAGTGAGGTCCGAGAAGATAGCTAGCATAGCTCTTTGGAAAGTGGGGGGGTATTACATAACCCAAAAGGTAGAACCTTGTAAGCAAAGGTCCCCCAAAGACAGGGGAACATTGTTTTGTCTTGATCTTCAGGTTCTACAGTTATCTGATTATATCCACTAAATTCATCCAGAAATGAAAAGTATATTTTGCCTGATAGATTGTAAAGGACCTGATCAATAAATGGTAATGGAAAATAGTCCCTGTGAGTGGCCTTGTTCAATTCCCTATAGTCCACACACATTTTCCATTTCCCCTTCTTTTTAGGTACTACTAACGGAGAAACCCTTTGACTGTCTGAAATTGGGTAAATAAAACCTGCATTCAAGAGCTTTTCAATTTCATTCTTAACAATGTCCCTAAGTATCAATTTTATCCTTATTTAAGATTGCCTGACTGGTTTGACCTCAGTAGTGTAAATGTGATGTGTATAGATGTTAGGATGTATACCTTTCATATCATTATATTCCTAGGCAAAAGCTTGAGGATTAGAGCAGAGGAATTTAAACAATGTGTTTTATTCTTCATCCTTCAACTAGTTGTTTATTGTCAGAGTCCTTCTAGGAAGTACAAGTAATTGTTTTGTATTAGGTTGGATTGAATTGACATCTGGATAACTTCTTAGAAGTTCATTTAGTGGGCATTTATGTGGTAGGATTTTGTACACTAAGGTTATGTTTTGAAATAAGCATTTTATTAAATTGATGTTCCTCGCAAATGGAAAAATAATAGGTTGGTTATTCTCGTTTATGAATTCATTCCTAATCTCAGTAAGTTGCAGCACTGGACTAGCACAAGAGTCAGTGATTGATTTAAGCACAGGACTTGAAATGAACCTAGCACAGGACTCAAGCTATGTACAGGATCGTTGTCATGGTAGTTGCATTGAATCTCATCTGAATGTTCTTGAATTATTACCATGGCAAGGGAATAGATAATATTCTCATAACCATCAAAGTCATCATTATACCAATGTTTGTTGTCTATGGCAAATGGTTTAGCTGTAGGGTACAGTGACAATTTCTTGGAATGTTGACCATTGATAATGATTGTATTTCATGTCCTGCAGTCAATAAGAGCAACAGCAGTAACTAACCAAGGATGTCCCAGGATTATGGGGTACCCAATCTTTCTATTCTTTGTTTTGATTATCATGAAATCTACCACATAGTCCCATAATCCAATCGTAACAATAACATCTTCTATTATCCCCTTCGGTTTATTCACTGACTAATCTGCCATCTGCAAGACAATGTGTGTTGTCTGAGGTTCAGGGAGTGCCAATGTAGATAGAGTATATGTAGTCAAGACGTTTATGGCAGCTCCTAAATCAATAAGGACATTAGGGATTCGAACATTTCCTATGAAAACAGTGACAATAGGGATGTCGGGATCCCTGTACTTAGGAGGATTTGTTCCTTCTAAAATGCTAGCAAGTTTCCCATCAACTTGAATGGTTTTTAGTTGATTCTTCCTTCTCCCCGAAGTCTTGAAACAGAGCTCTTTAATGCTTTTATTTAATTCAGGAATATCCTTAAGAGCTTGTAGCAAAGGAATACCAATACTTAACTTCCTTAGTCCTTGAATTAATTCTGACTCCGGATTCTTAGGTACCGCGACAATTTGCTTCTCAGCTAGTCTAGATGGGAAAGCAATGTTAATGTTTGATTGAGGAGTTTCTTCTACATTCTCAAACTACAATTTCTCTTAATCTTCATTGTCTTTAGGGATCTCCTCAATGATAGGGGAAGGAGGTTTAGATGTAACCTTCCCTGAATGTAGCATTATGTTCTTATAATCCAAAGAGTTTAATGTAGGGTTTTTCTTAGATTCTACAGTATATGTTGGATTACCTTGCCTTATATTTTTAGGGTTTTCCACAGTCTGAGCAAGTATCTGTGGTTGGGCAGGTTGATCAGGTTGGGCAGCATTACTTGGTCCATCCAAAAGGGCTCGTTGACCTTGTGATCTTCATTTGTTGTCATATTGTTGTCCAGATCCTAGTGGCATATTCCACCCTTGTTGGTACTGAGGATTATATTGTGAACATTGTGGAATGTTTGGATGTGAAACCCATGGTTGTTGATAAAAAGGTGGTTGCGAATATTTTGGGCTCCACTCCTATGGAATTTGTTAAGCCCAAGGAGGTGGATACAACAGGGGTCCATTCCATTGGTTTGGAACCCATTGTGCTTTTTGGTTATAATTTTGATTTTGGTTGGACTAGAAATTTCCTCCCTGCCTCTGACCCATGTAGTTTAATTCAGATTATTTGTGATTGTTTTTTTAAAATGATTCTTTAGTAGGGGAAGAATTCCACACTGATTAGTGGCATGCTTACGTTCGTAGATAAGACAAATTTTTGTCTTGTCTAGCAGATAATCCTTTAATCCATGTTTCTCCCTACACCTTGGGCAGTAAATAAAAAAGGGCTCTGTGTTTCTAGCCTTTTCTCTATCCATGGTAGTGTTGAGTTTAATAGATCAGTTTTTAAATTTGTAATTTCTTCCCTTAATTTGGATAGGTCTCCACTAGTCATTTTACCTTTTTGCTTCCTAAAATTGTGGTGGGTTCTTGAGTAATTTCTGCAAAGGTCAATGATATATGTGACCTCTAACTTGTTCATATCTCCCTTCCCCATTACGTTGAATGTTTCTTGAGTTTCAACATATAATCCCTTGAGAAATAAAGTTTTGAGTAGGTTAATGTCCAGGCCATCTCCAAACCTTCTATGAAGAAAAAGGAACTTGTCCCAGTAGTCTTATGCACTTCCATCCTCTTTCTGCTGGATTCGGAATAATTCTTCTTCCCTATCCCTTACTCTATAGTAGTCCTAGTATTTATCTAGGAAAACTCATTCCATCTCTTCCCATGCATAGATCAAATCCGAAGTCAATCCCATAAACCATCTCATAGCTACATCTTTTAAAGTAGAGGGAAAAATTTTAAGCTTTTTGGCCAGTAGCAGTGTAGTCATAAGTTTAACCAAAAACCTTGAATTCGAAAAGGAATTGATCAGGGTCTTCTGAAACTAGCCCCCGAAAGTTTGGAAAAATTGAAGGGGATATATTTTTCATAGGAGCTTGGTCATCAGGATCCAACTGGATGGGATAGGTAAATGTTCTGTCTAATGGATTTTCTACACCATTATCTCCACCATTGGGATCAGCCATCCTGTCTTGAACAACAGGTTGTTCCATGGGTTGGTTTTTTGGGGAGTTTTGAAGGTTTATTCTAATAAATCTTCGTATATGGTCTCTAGGTATAAACATGCAATCCTAACATACTGGAAATGGTTCCCTAACTATTGATACTAAACTTGGTTGTGTGTGTTCAACATACTCACCCCAGGGGATCCTTGTTGTCACACATGGGTTTTTTAATTATTATTTTTTAATGAGAAAAAAAAGAGTTATAGAAATGAAATTTCTAAATGGAAACTTACCAAACACCCATGCAGTATCTTCTAGCTAGCACCTTAACCTTTGATGACACCTTTTCCCCAAGAAGGGCACCAAAAAGTGACGAGTGTCGTCTAGGCTCATACTTTAATTAATTTAATATGTCAATCCGGGACGGTGTCCAACGGATGTTTGCAACAAAGGGAACAATAGGAACACAGACTCAGTATAGGTTTCTACCTTAAACTAAATTTATTGAACTGGTCATGATTACAAATGAAATGCATGACGTTACAATACCAGAATTGAAAACAAAGACAAAAGTTTAACTAAAGCATTAACATTAAAGACTGAATTGCATTCCAAAAGAAACACTAATCTGATAACAATAATGTTTTAAAGAACAAAGCAATAAAAGAACTAAAATGAATCTCCCTCTCATTGGGTAGGAGTGGCCCTTTCTCCCTCCCTTCGATCAGGTTTATACTGAGCCCTTAGCAAGACAAACTTCTCATGAATTTGATTTTTATTCAATTCCCAAAATGTTGCTACAATGAAAAATAATATCCAACGTCTAATTCTGATTACATTCTTCCTTTTTATCTTAGCCTCCTCTAAAGATCTAATTATTCTAACTCACTAATTCCAAATCTAACTAATTGTTTGAACTAAACAATTCCCTTGATTCTTGGTAATACATTAATGGCGGGAACAGTTCGTAAGTGATTGATCTTGAAGCGTTTAGAATAACTAAAGAAGGAATCTGTGATTGACTCATTGAAGGAGTCAGTCACTCCTAGAAGATTCCCCAAATCATAATTGATTGAAGAAGATAAAGTGATGATGAGTCTTCAGTTATTTTCACTGCACTTTCCTTATGGTTTGAATGTTGATTGATAGATGTGATGATTTTTGGCAGAAAATGATGTTGACAGCTGGACTTCCAGAATCTTATTATTTGCATGCATACAAGTGTCACCTGTGGTTTGAGGGATTTGATGAGCTAGATGTTTTGAAGGTAATATCCTCTAGTCTTTATCAACAAGGAAGAGAGTCTTACACCAACACACAAAATAGAGTCTTGCACCAGCTCACAAAACAAAGTCCTACGCCAGCACCCGAAACAGAGTCTTTCGCCAGCACATATCCTAAGTCATGTGCTCATTATAACTTTTCAACATATGCATTTTTTCACAAGGATTAATGCTTATACATATCATATTCAAGCCATTCATGCACAAGAATTAACAAGATGAAACATCAAAAATACACACAATAATTTCCCATAAACATTTTAAAGTAGTAAATATAAAGTATGTATTTGTCCATCATGCATAATAATATCGAAAATGGTATGAGTTCTTAAATGGCTTAGACATAATTACATAAGGTTTGACAAGACAAAAATGGGGCTCATTAGAGAAGATAGTCAAAACGTTCGTTGTGAGATAGTGATCATGCCTCCATGACTGGGAGATTGACCCATGCGGTCTAAGGCTAGTTTTTCTTACTTGTTTATTTTGAAACCCAAAATGTTAAAAGTTGAAAATATTTGTGTAGAAGGGGTTATTTTCAAATTTTCTTGTGCTAAAATAGTCTCTAGGGGGGTGCCCATAGGGTAGTCATTTATTTTGCAAAAAATGGTGCATTTTTTGTGTTTTTGAGCATTTTAAGGGCAATAAACCCGTGCGGCAATTCTGTGCAAAACCGCCACCATGAGTAGGGCAACGGTTACAGGATTGCCACCTTGGCAGGGCAGTGGTTGGAAAACCACCGCCCTGACAAGGCGGTGATCACAAAACTGGCACCATGCATAGGGAAACGGTTTGTAACAGAATGTAAAAAAACTTACTTAAAGCCAATTTTTTTGAATTTGTAGTGTTTCGTCATGTTTTTGATGATCTTGTCTATTGGAATATATCACTAACTTGCTATTTTTCTGTGTTTTGGATGCGGAAGAAGGAAGAGTACATCCGTTGGAGTCACAAGAGGGAGTGTGACTAGCTCCTAGAGATTTTAGATAAGCTGACTCAGGACGAGACTAACACTCTACAGAGAGCGGACATATGGAGGATTACATGGATGCCCCATGTCACTACTACTAATCATATACTATGTGACCTGTTTTCTTATTGGGATACAAACCGGAACACTTTCTGGTTACCAAGTGTTAGGGGTGAGTGGACTATCACCCTAGAGGATGTGTACCATATTTTTGGGGTTTCAATACCAGGCAAACGGTTGACCTTTGAGACAACATGGTCCAGAGCCACGATGACTTTGTGGGTTACTTATATGGGTGATGTTGTGGTGTCAACAGGTTTGAAGAGGGGTATGAAGGTCTGATCTATTGGCACTTCTCCCATCCCCACTATCTGTAAATCCATCATGGGTATTTTGGCTTCGTGGTTGATCGGGACAGGAGAGGTGATACATTGTTAAATTGTTGAGCTCCCATTATCACACAGATCGAGGCATATGGTCATATCTACGCCTGGGGGCAAGATATCCTCGACAACACTTATCATGATTTATACTAGATTGTCAGGTTGTAGGGACAGTCTTTGAGCCACCCTACATTGGTAATGAGCTGGGTGTATGAGCGTATTGTCCCCTATGCGAGGGGAGTACCAGTACAGGACCCAAGGGCCGTCAGGGATGCTAGATGGATGGCGATGTCAATTCTCAAAGGGCCTCACCAACCAGTGGCTTCATTAACTAATGAGCACCTAGTTGTTACTCCTTATCTTGATATGGTAGGAGTGTGGGGACAGGATGGGACCACAGTGGTGGCTTGTACCACTATGGGTCATTTAGTTGACAAGACAGGGAAGGTGGAGACTCGTCTATTTGGCCAATTTCCTCAGCAGTTTGGCCTTCTGTATATTGACATGCTTCCTCCTATGGCACTCGTATATAGGAGTGTCAAGAAGGCTCGACACGATCCTAGGGCGACCCCAGTTGGATAATAGTGACTCCAGGGGTGTCAATTGTAGTTAAGCGTGTTTTTCATGCCCGAGGGGCAACAGCCACCACTCCTACACCTTTGTTACAGATTGAGGTTGGTTTTGCCCATGGCAGGGAGGAGGATGTGCCTATTGACATTGACTCCGACTCTGAGGGGTATACAGGTGATGAGACTGGAGAGGATTCAAGAGATGAGGAGGCTGGAGGTGAGATTGGGGATGATTCTGGAGATGAGGGGATGGGTGGTGGGACTAGAAAAGCATCCCACATGGAGGAGGACGACAGCAACCCAGAGTGGCATGACACCCTGGAGAGATTTGAGGCAGAGAGAGAGGAGGCAGACGCAGAGATGGAGACACTTGTCTCTGAGGGACCACTTCCTCATGATAGAGAGGGATATGATAAGTATGTGATGGGATAGTGTCTCACCTTTGGACTTAGAGAGGCCCAGGAGCCATCAGCAGTAGTAGCAGCAGCCACTGACCCTACATGGATGCCTAGAGATCTGAGTATGTTAATACTCTTCTCTTGACTTTGTTAGCTAGAAATGTTAGTTGGTATTTCCTTTTTACTTTCATATTTTTCTAACTCGTCATTATTTCTTTGTTTGCAACAACTGCTCAGGGATGTCAAGATCTTATTCTTCGAGTGTGTGTGGACACCTTGTTGATCCCTTCGGGGAAGACATGAGCCAAGCTGACCAAGGAAACTGAGCAGCCATTATCAGCTGGCAGGCACACTGATGTGTTTGCACCTATCTGAAGGGCAACAAAGATCATGACTTCTCTCCACACTCAAGTTGTCGCATATGAGACAGTCGAGAGACTGATGAGGCGGATCCGTTCTTGTAATGATACCATAGCCAGTGACTTCCATCATGAGCATTCCCACCATTCAGTGCATTCTCAATGCCACAGCCACAGTAGGAGTCCTGGACACAGTCGTGCACCGTCTCAGGGATCCCACAGGGACTAATAGGCCATTGGGCCTTTTATTTCTTAGTTGTCATTTTGCGGTGAATTTATATGATTTTTTTATATATTTCAGGGTCATTGCAAGCGTTTTGACCATGCCTAGTGCATGATGGCATTGTACAAACTTGACTTATTATGATATATATACAGATACCTCTTTTTGGTTCGGCTATTCTTTGCATACAGTTAACTTTCATTTATGGTTTGATTCATAGGTGTACTCTAGATATTTAGAATTTCCACTTTTTTATGCTTTTCAGAATGTGTGCAATGGATGAAAAATGCTAATAGAATGATTAAATTTTGTTGTTTTGTAGTGACGTTTTGATATGATTATGTAGACACGTTGTAATGTTTAAACTTTAACTTTTCAATTAAACTTTAGTACTTCATTTGATATTGACAATACGTGACAAATGATAGTGTGATAATAAAATGAACTCGCTCTGCTTCTAGCTCCACACAACCAGTTAGATGTGAGGGCTCAACACCGAGAGTCAGAAAAGACGTGAGTTATATGAGTTTGTTGAATGAGCATGATGAGAGTAAGACAAGGTTTTGACAAAAACCCAATTGAGAACCTACATCCTAGTTCTACACAAGTTTGCTACATATTTCAAAGTGTAATTGCTTTCCAGTTTATCTAGACTTAGATCCGTAGATGGCCACTTGATTGAAAAATTTTGGTTTAAGGCTTAAAACTCTCTTTGAAACTTTAGACATCTAATTCACTTTGCTGGGATTTGTGATTTCAAAGCACCTTTTATTGAATGAATTGATTTATGCTTTTCAGAATGTATGCAATGGATGAAAAATGCTAACAGAATGATTAAATTTTTTTGTTTTGTAGTGACGTTTTAATAGGATTATGCAGACACGTTGCAATGTTTAAACTTTAACTTTTCAATTAAACTTTAGTACTTCATTTGATATTGACAATACGTGACAAATGATAGTGTGATAATAAAATGAACTCACTCTACTTCTAGCTCCACACAACCAATTAGATGCGAGGGCTCAACACCGAGAGTCAAAAAAGACGTGAGTTAAATGAGTTTGTTGAATGATCATGATGAGAGAGAGACAAGGTTTTAACAAAAACCCAATTGAGAACTTACATCCTAGTTCTACACAAGTTTGATACATATTTCAAAGTGTAATTGTTTTCCAGTTTATCTAGACTTAGATCCGTAGATGGCCACTTGATTGAAAAATTTTGGTTTAAGGCTTAAAACTCTCTTTGAAACTTTAGACATCTAATTCACTTTGCTGGGATTTGTGATTTCAAAGCACCTTTTATTGAATGAATTGATTTAACTCATTAATTTATTTCCAAAGACCCCCTACATCTTGCCCTATGCTACGAGTAGGAAGCATGGGCTCATCACCAAGGACAAGGCATAGGCGAGTAAGGGCACTCCCCTCCTTTCCCAACCTCATGCCACTAGTAAGAAGTGTGGGTTTCGCACCGAGGATTGTTAGGAAAAGGAAGTGTGTAAATGAAAATTTTGTACTTGATTTTGACTTGACATATATGCTAATTTTATTTTTTTTAAACTTTAAGTTGTGCTTTTGGGAGGGATAGTTTTCCCCTAGCCGCAACCCCACACAACCAGTAGAATGTGAGGGCTTTATACCGAGGGTTAAGATATGCGAACAAATAAATGTGGGTGAATTTTTAGAGTTTTTTGTTTCCAAAGACATTTGTATGGGATAGATGCGACACCAAGAAGCTTTTAGAAGAGACTATAAGCAAAGACCCCTTAGCTAGAAGAAAACTAAGAGAAAAACCAAGTATGCATGCCTTGGTAGGATTAAGGTCAAAACTCTGTCTCGACTTGTTGAACTGATGAAATGATAAGAATTAATTGATGATAGTATTGCAAGTGTTTGAAGAGTCGTGATTTGAAAGATTGCCAATGTTTTGAAGAAGGTTTTTATAGTTACTTGAAAATAAGTTTCTTAGTTACAATTTTTGCAGAATGAGTTTACAAATGGTAATGTAATGCAAATGCAATGGGAAACAAATGAGAATGCAAGTGGGCTATGCGTAGTATCTCTTCAGATGAAGAGAATTGATGGATTCACTGAATTCTTAACCCTCTAAATTACACAAACGATATGCCCCATTTTTGTAGTCCTCTATGACTCGGTATGGGCCCAACCACTTGGGCCTGAATTTTCTACCTTCACCAATTTTCTTTTCTATTTGACTATCAAGCCTCAAGACTAAGTCTCCTTCACAAATTTTGTGCTCATGGACTCATTTATTGTATTATCGAGCCATTTGGTTAGCATATGCTCTATGTCGTTGTTCAGCATGGAGTCGAGCTTCATCAAGACTTTCTAAATCTGAGATTCATGTTGCTCGGTATTCTTCTTCACCTAAAATGCCTTGTGAAGAAATATGGAGACTAGACAACTTGACTTCGAGCAGTAAAACTGCTTCTGAGCCAAATACTAAAGAAAACAGAGTTTCCCCCATTGGCATTCTGATATACGTCTGATAAGCCCATAAAGCTAGAAACAACTTTAGGTGCCAATCTCTTTTATTCTCCTTGACGGTTTTGAGGAGAATGGACTTTAATGTCTTGTTTGTGGCCTCAGCTTGTCCATTGGCTTGAGGATAATATAGGGAAGCCGTGTGATGATTTATCTTGAATTTCTCACATAATTTATGTACTTCCTCGTTCTTGAAAGATGTTCCATTATCATAGATAATGACTTGCGGGACACCGTATATACAAATGCGATGGTTCAAGATAAACTTTGCAATAATGAAACCCGGTATGGTGGTAAGAGGCATGGCCTCCACCCATTTTGTGAAATACTCTGTGGGCATGATTATAAAATTGTGGCCATCCAGTCGATGAGGGAGAAAAACTTCCCTATCAAGTCTAAAACCCATGTGGAAAAGGGCCATGGTGTTGCGATTAGTTGTAGAGCCTGTGCGGGTATATGAATCTCGTGAGAGAATTCCTGACATTTATGGCACTTGTGTACATATTCAACTACATCATGCTCTAATGTGGGCTAAAAATATCCCATCTGATGTATTTTACGAGCAGTAGTTTGGCCTCTAAAGTGGCCTCCACACACTCTGTTGTGGCACTCATAAAGAATTTTTTTAGATTCTTCTCCATCAATGCATCTAAGTAGCATTCCGTCAAAGGATCTCCGATAGAGCACCTATTCCAGAATCACATATTTAGCGGCTATGATGCATAGTCGTCTCGTTTTTTGAGATGTAGCCCCTTTGGGGTATGCCTTGTCTACAATGAGGTTGATTATGTCAGTGTACCAAGGGCATGTAGTGATAGGGGGCTTGGTTTCCACATAGTATATACATTCATTAGGAAATTCTAAATTGACCAAGTCACCTCCGTCCAATGGGTTATCAGCTAACCAATCCATACTAATTTGTCCTTTTAAGGAATTTTGATTGATGAAGGTCAACTCGAATTCATCCATTAGTGTTATAAATCATTTGACCTTTTTAGATAGTGAACCTTGCGTTAGAAAAGTCCACAAATGATCGGTTTTGAAAATCACTCTGGTTTCCTGGTTTATCATATAATGTCTCAACCATTTTGTTGTAAACACTATAGCTAGGCATTCCTTTTCTTCCTGAGTGTAGCATGTCTCGTAGTCAAGTAGTGTTTGACTGATAAAATAGATTGCATGCTCATGCTTATCATTGTCTTCTTGAGCTAACATGTAGGCTAGCGAGACATCCATGGCCCTTGAATATAGAATGAGGGGTTGGTATGACTTAGGAGGCATGAGTGTAGGAGGCGAAAGTAAGAATTGTTTTACAAATTCAAATGCTTCTTGACATTCATCATCCACTGTATTACAACAATCCATTTTTCAAAAGATTATTTATAGGGTGAATACAAAGGTTAAATCAAGTATAAACCTCTGGATTGCACTGAGTTTCCAAGAAAATACCTTATGCCAGATTCATTCGATGGTGGGGTCATTTCTAGTACAGCTCAGATTTTTTGGATGAAACACATCAATCCCTCATGAAGAGATGATGTATCCCAACAAGATTTCCTCATGTTACACTGAATACACATTTCTCTGGATTTAGTGTGACACCGTATTCGATTAGTTGAGAGAGAATGATGTGAAGCACCTCGGGGTGATCACACATTTTCTAGCCTTGGCTAGAAGGTCATCAACGTAAGACTCCACAATCTTGTGAATAAGATCATGGAAAATATAAATCATGAAACGTTGGTAAGTTACACCAGTGTTCTTTAGCCTGAATGGTATGAATGTGTAACAATAGGTTCCCCAAGGATTGATTAAATTTCTTGGTCTAATCCTCCTCAAAAATCCTAATTTGGTTGTATCCAAAAAACCCATCCATGAGAGATAACAACTCATAACCAGTTGTTGCGTCAACAATAACATCGATGGAGGGTAGTGGAAAATCATCCTTGGGACATGCTTTGTTAATGTCTCGAAAGTCAATACAAATGTGGATCTTTTTGTTCTTTTTTAGAACGGGGATGATGTTGGATACCCACTGTGAGTAGTCAACTAGTTTGATGAACCCTACTTGCAAGAGTTTCATCACTTCCTCTTTTACCATGAGAGCCACCTTTGGCTTCATAGGCCTTGACTTTTTGTTAATCGGTTTAGCATCTGGCTTGGTGATGAGATTATGGACTGCAACATCAGGAGAAATTCCCATCATCTCCGTGTAATTAAACGCGAAGGCTTTTGAGTGTTCTTTAAGGATTTGTGTGTGTATTTTTATCTCCTCTTCTATTAGAGAAGATCCTAGCTTCAGAATTTTTGGTTCTTCCTCCATCCCGATATTTATATCAATCATCCCTTCAATCAAGGAGGTGTTACCCTCCTCAAACTCAGGTGGGGCTGGAGGTAGTTCAAAATCCCCCTCTTCTCCTACCTCATAAATTTCAAGACCTTCCTTAGGGGAAGACTCTATCATGGGATTTCCAAAGTAGGAAGAAGAGTGTGGGATAAGAGAAAGGTAAATCTCATGGTGAGTGAGATGTAATTCTACATAAGCGTTCAAATACCCAAGAGTTGCTTTATCATTTTCAATGTGGTCTGGGGTGGTAGGCTCATTCTCAGCTTCTACATATGTCAACATTGGAGTTCTCGGTATTTTGTGAACCAAAGGTTCAGCGCGAACCGAAACCGTGAAGCTTGTATCTTCCAACTCACTATTTGGGGTGAAGTGGGAAGAAGAAGTTGCTATAGAATCCATGAGAAGGTTTTGTCCTCATGGAACCGCTTCAATCGATATGAAGTCAAAACCCTTTATTAGATTAAGCACTACCATTTTGTAGAGTTGTAGATGTTCAACCCTAATCTTGTATACTTCAGACACTTGATTTGTGACTAGTTGTGAATCACCTAGCACTATAATGTTACAAACACCCATCCTTTTGGCTGCAATGAGACCAAGAAGAAGGGCTTCATACTCAACTTTGTTGTTTGTACATTCAATGTTTAACTTGAAGGCAAATGACATAACCCTTCCCTCAGGAGAAGTAAGGATCGCACCTGCCCCAGCACCAAAGTGAAATTTTGCTCCATCGAAATGGAGAGTCCAACAGTTACTGGGAAGATGGATGTTGGATCATTCTTCGTATCTTCTTCCTTAACTTCTATTACCTCTACCATGCAAACTTCATCTTTGGGAGAGAGTCGAGTCCTAAGGCATGTCCTATGCCCATAGAATCAAATGAAAGGAGAATGGGTAGATCCTTCTCCAACAGCTTGAAAATTTTTGTTGTGGTTCCTAATGACACTATCTCTATGATGACGATTTCATCCTTGACTGTTGGAATGCCCTCGATCAAGCCCGTGACTTCTAACTCTATTGTGGGAACCAATTTTGCTTCTGGTTTTGAACCAACTGGTTTGTTAAGTTGGTTTTTTGGAAGCTCGAACTCAGAATGGACTCCTGGTCTCTTCTTCAAATTTTCTAGGTGTATATTGAAAGGTTTTGGGTCACAATGCACTACGAAGACCTTCCCTAAGTGCAGGAATCTTACTTCCTGAAACAATGTGGAGGGAATCACCTTCATGCGATGTATCCATGGACGACTGAGAATCATATTATAGTTGGTTTCCTGATCTATAATATAGAACTCAGTGAGAACCGTCTTGGGTCCTAAGGTAACCAATAATACTATAGTCCCTATTGAAGTTTCCTTGAGGCTATCATAGCCCCTCAACGTATTTCGTGTTGAGGAACAATTTGTTTCTCCATATCCTAGTTTTTGGAGAAAAGTGAAGGGGACTATGTTAAGTTCCGCCTCATCGTCAACCATTTCATGTTTAACGTAGCTATTGTAGATCCATACTTGTAAATGCAAGGATGGGTCGCCTCTACGTGTAATTTCAGCATTCGTTGGCATTTTGCTAATGTCAAACACAAATCCAACATCCCTCTCTAGTTGCCTAGGAGGATAAATGTCAAAGTCTATGTGGTTTACTTGTGCTTCTGGAGGGGGAGTAACATTGATCAAATGACCAAGACCCAGTGCTTCTAACAAAGTAGCTCTATGAGCGGGGGAGTTCTTCAACAAATCCAAAAAAGGAAATGTGAGAAAAGGTCTTCGTTAAGTCATTGATTAGATCATATGCCCCTACCGGATTTGTAAGTGTTTATTGAATGTCGTCTCATATCGATGGGTAAATGGGTGTGGGTTGCGATGAATAATCTCGAACCCTGGTGGTACCATTTACCTCAGGCTCACTTTCTAACTCTACGAAGCCCATAATTTTTGTTTACTAACAAGGATCCAAAGGAGCTGCCACTAGCTGGTTTAACGAAGTTGAAGCTTCATGATCATTGGCCCCCACCAAAGTACCCTTGTTTGAACCATGGGGATCTAGTTTACCATCCTTAGGGCATGTGGGGAGAGGATCATTAAAGATCCTAAGTGGTGTGTTTTGAGGGGAAACTGGCCCTACGTACGTGTTTTGTGTTGGTGTTGTTAGATTTTCCAGAAACATATCCACAAAGAGTTGTCTCTGGTCTTCTGGAAAACATTGTAGAAACTTGTTACAATCGTGGCATGTTCTTGCATCATGCCCTCGGACCCTGTGAAAACCACAATATAAATCGGGATCGTAATCCCAAGGTCTTTGGTTTGCATTTTGTTGTGGTCTGAAATTATGATTTTTGTTTGACTACTGGTTGTTATAATTAAAATTTGGGGCCCATTGCCCTTGATTTTGAAATTGGTTTGGGTACCCACTTGGGTACTGACTAGGACCTTGGGTCTGCATTTGTTGAGTGGGTTTCTATTGTTATTGTTGTTGTTGTTGAGGATGATTAAAGTCCACAACATTGACTGAAGGTGAAAAGTTATTGTTTCTTTGGTTATTATCATTCATATTGTTGTTGTTGTTGGTAGTGTTTGCATTGGGAGAGCTAACAACATTTGGCTTCTTACCCTGATTGGTGACACCGTCAGTTATAACTCCATGATTCTTGTTGAGGACCTTTGGTCCCTGATTATTGTTTATGTTGTTGGGGTAACCAGAGTTACCTTGGTTAGGAGTGACTAACCTCCCATTTGTTCCATAGGTCTTATGACCATTGTCTATGGCTACTTGATCAATTCGGAGAGCACCCTCTAGTACCTCTTCATAGCTCCTTAGTGGGAATTTTTGGACTTCTTCCTTTGTTTCCCTATTAAGGGAGTGAAGAAATAGATCACAGAGCTCCATTTGATCCATGTTGGGAGTGCTTTGAAGAATAGAGGACTTGCTGCCACCTTTGGATGAAAGTGGGCAGCATGATTCATTATGCTCTTGTTTTATATGAAGGAATTCTCTGATTCCTGTCCTTAAAATTTATTCATATCAAAATCCTTGATAAAATCTGACATGAGTTTCTTGAAGGAATGTATCGAAGCCTCTGGTATCCTGTAATAACAATCGAGAGTGATACCTTCTAATGTCTTAATTAAAATCTTTGTAACAACTACATCTCAAAGGAGCAGCTCTCAAATGGGAGTTGTGTGAGATTTGATGTTTGTGTTAGGATCACCCTCCCTTTTGAATTTTGGAAGGTACGGTAAGGGTCTTGGGAGCATGAAAATCCATATGGAGAATTCGAGAGGCTCCTTAAGGTATTCAGAATAGGTTCCCATTGCGTATGTCTCAACCATTAATGATCCTTGTTGGGGAGGTGGAGGTGGTATCGGTTGTTGAAATGGTGCAGCATATACATTTTTTGGGGCATAAGTCATCCCCTGTGGCTGACCATATGGACCTGGGTAAGTGTACATGTCCCCCTGTGGTGATTTAGAATACATGTGCATGTAAGGGGGTGGATTGTTTTGATATGGATTTTGAGGCACAAATCTAGGGAACGCTGCATTTCCAGATGACATGGCATTTGAGAATGCACTTCCAGATGGTGCCTGTGGTGGGTATCCATATGTAGCGGGAGGGGGCATACCCAAGGTGCCCAACCTAGTTAAGAGATCCTTGGGGCTAGGAACGCCTGTGTAAACCAGAGGATTCTGTGCAGTAGGCGCTTGGCCATAATTTTGTGGATAGAAAGGAAATTTTCCTTGTCCATTATGTGAAGTTTGAGTGTTTTGAACAAGTTCCAATTCTCTGAATTTGTCTACTAATGTCGAGATGACATCACCCGTTGATGGAGTGGTGTTTTGTTTTGGTGCTCGTTGTTGAACTTTTGGAGGTTGTTGAGGAGTGTGGTATCCTGCTATAAATTGTTCGTTGTTCTGCCACCCCTCACTAGCAATGTTTTCCACTGTTGGAGGGGTAGTGTTATTGTTTTGGAGAAAGACATCAACATGTCCTTGCAACCTGTCAAAATCATGGTTTATATTCTGGAAGCATTGTTCACTTCTGGCGTATCATGCTAAATACTCCTCATCTAGAGGTGGGAGTTGGTCAGACTGCATACTAATGGGTTGTCTGAACAAAACCCGAGGAGATGAACCTGTCTCTCTAGTAAAATTCATGTTGTTAGAGCTTGAGAGCTCAGGTTGTTGTGTTTGTGTGATTTGATCAATTTCCTCAATCCTTATTGAGGAACCAACATTGGTTCCCTGAGGGAGAGGGTTTTGAGCATGAGCAGTTGAATAATTATCTTCCCATGTAGAAAGTGAGGGTGACTGTTGTTGTCTACCCATTTGATATTTATACGCATCAAGACCTGAGATGGGTCAGTCGTATTTGTCGTATCCTGACATATTCGGGGGGTATAAGAATACCCACAGAATAATGGGAAAGAGGAAGATGGATGAAGAAAATGGATATGAAAAGAGACTAGCTCTTCACGTTGGGTTCACCAATTTTATATGAAAGAAAATCAACACGTGACCTTCTTTTGCACCCAACCTCCCAAGGCCGTGTCAAGACAACCGGTGTGGAATGGAAATGTATGTGTGTATGGATGATTGTGGAAGTGATCAACAAGCTATTGAGGTAACCTAATGTCTTCAACACACAATATCAGGATCTGTGAGTCTAAGGCAAGGAAATCCTCTCTAACTTGAGGTGGTCTAATGGATAAGTCAGATAGAATGGCTACTCAGAGGCTCCAGTCAATATCGAGCTCTGAGGATATCCTATCTACTAGTTGTGGAACACGTGGGAAAACTGAATGGGGCCTCGTTAATGGATTCATCCAGACAAGGTCATGGAAGTGAAGAGTGAGAGGCGTGATTCCGTTCAAGGTCTATGGGAGGTTTTTAGGTTCTGGTCCAAAACGCCTTAGCCCGATGAGCTTGCTATGTTTAGGACATGGAAAACTACCTAATAATGTCAGGTGGAAGTGGTGATGATCTAAATACTAATGCTCTTAATCCAAGTGTCTATGTCTGATTGGCTCAATAGGGCCATTGTGTTGTGGGACTTGGGGATCACAACCATGAACTCGTGGAGGTTGTGGTCTCTGTATGGTCATACGAGTGGTAAAGAGCCTATGCCCAAGGGTGGTTAGGTAATCTCCTCTCAGGTGCGGTCCAAAAATCGTAGGCCTGATTGGCTGCGATATTTAAGATGTTAAGTTGTTCAATTTTCTCAGAATACCTAACAGGTGTTTTTAGAACAAGCATGCATAAGCCCGTATCAATGTTGGTCAACAACTCGGGTCCGTTGGGTTGTGGGACCAATGGATCACAACCGAAAGTTTTCTCTTGTTGTGGACCTTTGATGGTCATGTAAAATGGAGTTGATTTGATTTGTTAAAGCCAAACTAACTATCAAAAGAAATTTGAACTATTTTTTTTGGTATTTTCATAATATATCTGAACAAAACAATGAATTAAACTAATCTAATGAAAGTAAATATTTTTGATCTTTTCTGGTATTTTAAACAATGCTTCTAATCTAATAAATGAAATCTAATACAAGTAATCAACCAGATGTAGCTAATTACTTGTGCAAGTATGTGAATCTAAATCTAAAACAACTAACTAATTCAATCAAAACCCTCAACCCTACCTTAGAGGTAGAGGAACAAATCACAGCTTCAAAGAAGCTATTGTTCCCCACAACTTCCCCGGTAATGTTGAAAGTGAGATTTCTAATGATTTGATCTATTTGCAATTTCTTGAATAATCAAAATGAAAGGATTTCACTACTCTATTTGATATGGATTTGTAACGAATAAATTCAAAACTTGACAATTTGAAAAAATGAAGCAAAACAAACAAATAATTCCAACCTGGATAAGCAAGAGCTTTGGAAAATTTGGTTGTATCTATGCTTGTCCCCTCAGTTTATCCTTTCTTTCTCTGTGTGTCCATATGAGTCCAAGGAATTGGGAATGCAAAGGCAACAACAGGAGAATGTGCTTGAGCAATGGCAGCTTGAAGGAAAATCTGGTTGCAATGCAAGTAGAAGAGAGATAGCACAAGTGAACAGAGCTTGGCTATGCAATTTCCAGCAGGATTGTTGCAACAATACTATGCAAGATACACAAAATTCTCAGGCCATTTGCTTGAATACAAGCATTGAATATATAGGAATTAGCTGGGATGTGCCTTCATGCACAAGGCAGCCTTGGAGTGCCAAATCATTGGGTGAAGAGGTAGTTCAAACTAATTAAATCTATTTAAAAATAGAAGAGGGAAGGAATACCATGCAAACAAGACTATTTTTAGGCAATTTGGCTCACAAACACACCTTGGAAGTCAAGTTAAGTGAAACGTCACATGTTTAAATCATGCATGAAGAGTTCAAAAAAAAAAAGGAATTCCATTGCCCTATGCACAGGGTGACGATCACAGAACCTCGCCCTGTCCTGGGTAGTGGTCACAAAACCACCGCCCTACCTGGGTGGTGGTTACAAAACTGCCACCCAGGTAAGGTGGTGGTTTTGACACTAAAGGCCAAAACATAGGGAGAAAGAAGTGGGAAGCTGGAAGGAAGCATGGAAAAGCTAAGTACAGATGTCTAGGCTACAAATATACACTGCGAATGAGCTTAGGAACTCGAACACCTTCTGAAAGGATATGAATCTCATGATTATTCAACGTAGCCTATTCCCATCTACCTGTCTATGTCGGAAGATACTCCAATACGTCCAAAGCCGGTAAGGGCTTATGACTTGATCACATACCTAACCAAGACCTTTTCTCACATCTCCTTATTGGAGTTTTTTAAGAACTCCCTTGCTCATTGAGTTCCTTTGTTAGAAGCATTGGGTCTTGGTCACTTGATCAATGTCACTCCTCCACCAGAAGTGTAGATTAACCACGTATACTTTGACGTGCATCCTCTGGGGCAGCCCGAAAGAGATGTCATGTTTATATTCGATATTAGTAAGATGCCCACATATGTTGAGCTAGCACATAGAGGTGACCCAGTGTTGTACTTACAAGTTTGGATATATAACAATTACATTAAGTGCGTGATGATTGATAATGGGGCAGCTATTAATATTGTCCCCTTTTCATTCCTCCAAAAGTTGGGCTATAGAGAAACCAATTATTCATCAACGAGAAACACGCTGAGAGGTTATGATAGTCTCAAAGCAACGTCCATAGGGATCATCATGCTACTTGTTACCCTAGGGCCTAAGACGATCCTAACTGAGTTTTATATTATAGACAGGGAAACAAACTATAATATGATTCTCAATCGACCGTGGATCCATCGTATGAAAGCAATCACTTCCACTTTGTTTCAAGAAGTCAGATTCTTGCATTTGGGAAAATTCTTCGTCGCTCAAGGTGATCCAAAGCCTTTCGACATTCACCTAGCCAACTTAAAGAACAAGTGTGGGGTCCATACTGAATTTGAGCTCCCTGCTAGTAAGCTAACAAACCTAACAATACAATGCCAGAGTCCAAGTTAGTTCCCATGATAGAGTTAAAAACCTCTAGTTTGATTAAAGGAGTAGTTGCGGTTAAGGACGAAACTACTATTGTTGAGATCATGTCAACAGAAATCACGGCGAAGATTGTTGAGTTGTTAGAGAAATATCTACCTATTCTCCTCCCCTTCGATTCCTTGGGCATAGGACGTGTTCTAGGACTCGACTCTCTTCCAACTGATTGGGTTTGCATGGTTGAGGTCTTTGAAGCAAAGGAAGAAGACATCAAGAATGATAAAGCCTACATCTTCCCTAGCAATTGTTGGACGCTCAACTATGATGGAGCAAAGTGTCGTTTCAGCGTTGGGCTGGTGTGATTCTCACTTCTCATGAGGGGAAAGTCACGTTGTTTGTCTTCAAGCTGAATTTCTAATGCACAAATAATGGTTCTGAGTATGAGGCTCTTCTTCTTAGTCTCATTGTAGCCAAGAGGGTGGGTACTAATAACATCAAGGTCTTAGGCGACTCTCAACTAGTTGTCAATCAAGTTTCAGAAATCTATGAGACTAGGGCAAAACACGTGTAGCTCTATAAGATTGTTGTACTTGACTTTAATAAAGGTTTTGACTTCATATCCATTGAATCCATCCCACGTGAACAAAACCTTTTGGCCAATTCTATAGCTACTCACTCTTGTCGTTTTTTCCAAATGGCAAGTTAGAGGATACTAAGTTCACTATTTCAATCCAAGCCGAACCACTAGTTTGAAAAGTACCAACGAATCCTATTATGGCATGCATAGAGGCTAAGAACGAGCCCATTACCTTAGACTATGTGGAAAATGATGAGGCTATCCTAGAATACCTTGATGCTTACACTGATTTGCATCCCATGCATCACAAGAGAGGCTTCGCTCTCATTCCTCAATCTTCCTCCTATTTTGGAGATCCTATGATGGGTTCTTCCTCATCGGAAGGCCTTGAGATTTATGAAGTAGAGGAGAAAGGAGAACTAGAATTGCCTCCTGTCCCACCTAAATTTGAGAAGGAAACGCTTCTTTAATTGAAGTAACTATTGATATAAACATTGGGACAGAGGAAGAGCCCAAAATTTTGAAACTAAGTTCTTCTCTAACTCTGAAAGAGGTAGAAATTCACACGAAGGTCCTCAAAGAGCATTCAAAAGCCTTTATGTTTGGCTACAAAGAAATGATGGGAATTTCTCCCCACGTTGCAGTGCAAAACCTAGTGACTAAGCCTAACGCTAAGCCTATCAAACAAAATTCACGACCTATGAAGCCAAAGGTGGCTCTAATGGTCAAAGAAGCGGTTATGAAACTCCTATATGTGGGGTTCATTAAACTTGTAGACTATTTAATGTGGTTATCAAACATTATTCCTGTTCTTAAAAGAATGGAAAAATTCGTATATGCATTGACTTTCGGGACATAAACAAAGTGTGTCCCAAGACTGATTTCTCATTACCTTCCATTGATGTTATCATAGACACAACAACTGGTTATGAGTTGTTGTCATGGATGGTTTCTCAGGATATAATCAAATTAGAATCTCCGAGGAGGATCAGAAAAAGACCACTTTTACGACTCCTTGGGGTACCTATTACTACCTAGACATGTCATTTAGTCTTAAGAACGCTGGTGTAACTTACCAACAGGAAATGACTTACATATTCCATAATCTTATTCAATAGATAATGGATTCATACGTTAACGACCTTCTGGCTAAGGCCAAGAAGTGTAGCAATCACCCTGAAGGTGCTTCGCATGATCCTCTCTCGTATCATTGAATACGGCATAATGTTGAATCCAAAGAAATGTGTATTTAGAGTGACAAGAGGGAAGTTGTTGGGATGCATCATCTCTTCACGAGGGATTGATGTAGATCCAGCAAAAATTTGAGCAGTTTTATAAATGACACCACCAACAGACAAGTTACACATCAGGTCCTTTCTCAGTAAGCTCGGAGCAATCCGTAAGTTCATCCCTGATTTGACTTGGGTCATTCACCCAATCAATGAGTTATTAAAGATAATTTCTCCAAGGATTGGACAACAGAGTGTGACGAGGCACATTTGGAGCAGTAAAATGTTTCCTTTTGTCGCCACCCACTCTCATGCCGCCAAAGGCGGATTGTTCTCTTATCCTATATTCTTGAGTTGCTGACATCTCTCTGGGTTGCATGCTAGCACAAGAAGATGATAACCAACATGAGTGTGTGGTCTACTTCATTAGTCGCACCCTGCTGGATTATGAGACACGGTATACACAGGTAGAAAAGGAATTCCCTTCTATAGTGTTTGTAAAAAAGCGGTTAAGGCACTACATGCATAACCAAGAAATGCAAGTAATTGTCAAGATAGATTATCTTTGGACGTTTCTAACACAAGGTTCCTTGTCCAAGAAATTTTGACGCTTCATGACTCTAATGTGCGAATTTGAGTTAACATTCGTTAATCAAAAGTTTTTCAAAGGAAAAATCATTGCAAATTGGTTGGTAGATAACCCATTAGATGACAGGTATCTAGTAGACTTGGATTTCCATAATGAGTGTATATGCTACATCGGAACCAAACCTCCCATTTCCATGTGTCCTTGGTACACGGATATAATCAATTTCATTATGGACCGCACGTACCCTGAGGAGGTAACCTTATAGCAGAGAAGACAACTATATGTCATAACTGCCAAATATGTAATCATAGAAGAAGTAATCTATCGCATAGCCTTTGATGGAATGTTGTTAAGATTTGTCAATGAAGAAGAATTTGAAAAGATCCTCTATGAAGCCCATAGTAGATTTTGTGGAGGTCATTTTGGAGGACATGCAACAGCTATAAAGATACATCATATGGGCTATTTCTGGCCCACCCTTGAACATGACGCAATAGAGTACATGTGCAAGTGTCACTAATGTCAGGAATTCTCTCGTGAGATTCACATACCTGCCCAAGCTCTACAACCAATTGCAACACCCTGGTCCTTTTCCACATGGGATTTAGATTTGGTGGGGAAGTTTTCTCCATTATTGACGGATGTCCACAATTTTATAATTACAGCCACATAATATTTCACAAAGTGGGTTGAGGCCATGCCTCTTACTACTGTTCCTGGATCTGTAATTTCCAAGTTCATCCTTAATCATATCATCTGTAGGCACGGGGTCCCACAAGTCATTATCATAGACGATGACACATCTTTTTAAAATGAAGAGGTTTGTGAGTTGTGCGAAAGGTTCAAGATAAACCGCCACATAGCGTTTTTATACTACCCTCAAGCCAATGGACAGGTTGAGGCTACGAATAAGACATTGAAGTCCATTCTCTTAAAAACTATTAAAGAGAACAAACGGGATTGGCATTTGAAGTTATTTCTGGCCTTGTGGGCCTACAAAACTTTGGTATGAACACCGACGGCGGAAACCCCATATTCCTTAGTGTTTCGTTCTGAAGCGGTCTTACCACTTGAAGTTGAAATACCCAGTCTTTGGATATCATTACAAGGAATCCTAGGAGAAGAAGTATATCGTGAGGCACAACTCGTTGAGCTAGAAACCCTCGACAAAACTCGGCTCAAAGATGAGCAGCATCATAGAGTATATGCTGACAGGATGGCCTGTCAATATAACAAAAAGGTCTATGAGTGAGAGATAAGCAAAGGATATTTGGTGTTAAGACTTGACAGTCGGATAGATAAGAAAACCCGTGAATAAAGGAAATTCAGGGCCAATTGGTTGGGCCCATATCGATTCGTGGAGGAATACAAAAAATGGGGCATTTCACCTTTGCACACTAGAAGGTGAATAATTTAGCGAATCCATCAATTCTCTTCACCTAAAATGATACTACGCAAGATCCAACTGCATCTCCATTTGTACATCACTGCATCTGCATTGCATTTTCATCTACTAGTTCATTTTGTAAAATGTGTGATTAAGAAACTTATCTTTCAAGCAACTTTTAAAAACTTCTAAAGACATTGGCAAATCATTCAATCGTACTTCTTCAAAATATCCACAATATTTTCATCATGCATTTCTAATCATTTCATCAGTTTGACAAGATAAGAAATAATTTTGAGATTTATCCTACCAAGGCCTGCATACTTGATTTTGCTTGTAGTTTCTTTTCTAGTCTAGATGTCTTTTCCCATAGTTTGTTCTAGAAGCTTCTTGGTGTCGCATCTATCTCAAAACACCTCTTTGGAAACAAAAACATTCTAAACATTTTGTTTGGATCACTTGTTCACCTATCTCAACCTTCGGTGTTGAGCCCTCACATCCTATTGGTTGCATGGGGTAAGGGCTAGGGGAAAGTTTTTCCTCCTAAAAGCACAACTTAAAGTTTTAGAAAAAAAAATATATATGTCAATTCAAATCAACCAAAAAAAAATCATTTACACACTTCCTTGCCTCACCAATCTTCGATGTTGAGCCAATGCTTCCTACTGGTAGCATGAGGTTGGGAAAGGAGGGAAGTGCCCTTACTAACCTATGCCTTGTCCTTGGTGATGAGCTCGTGCTTCCTACTAGTGGCATGGGGTAAGGTGTAGGGGATATCTGCAAATAAACCAATAAATCGTAAGCAATTCATTCAATAAAAAGTGCTTTGAAATCATAAATCCCAACAAAGTGAATTAGATGTCAAAATTCCAAAAGAGTTTAAACCTCAAACCGGAATTTTTCAATCAAGTTGCCATCTACGGGTCTAAGTCTAGATAAACTGGCAAGTAAATCTCATTTTAAACTATGTAGCAAACTTTGTGTAGAACTAGGTCGTAGTTGCCTAATTGGATTTCTGTTAAAATCGTGTCTCTCTCTCACCACATCCATTCAATAAAATCATACAACTCTCTTCCCTACTAGCTCTCGGTGTTGAGCCTTTGCATCTTACTAGTTACATGGAGTTAGTAGTGGAGTGGATTCATTTTATTATCATTTCACATTCAACATTTTTCCAAATAAACTGGAAGCATCAAATATTGTTTGAAAAACCAAAGTTTCAAACATCACATTGTGCTTGCATATCATATATCACAAAAACAACAAAAAGAATCATTTTGTTTAGCATATCATCATCCATTGCATGCATTCTAAAAATCAAATAAAATGGGAAATTCTAAAACATCTAAGAATACACATACAAAGTAAACCATAAATGAAGTCAACTCTGGTGCAAAGGAATAGTATAGCTGAATCAAAAAGATATATATATATATATATATATATATATATATATATATATATATATATCATAGCGAATCGAGTTTGTATACAATTCCATCACACGTTAGGTGTGGTCAAAATGTTCGCAATGAGCACGAAAAATCCAAAAAAAATTATATATATGCCTCACAGAATGGCATTGAAGCAATAAAGGCTCAATGGCCTATCCCTCTCTACAGGAAACCCTAAGATGGTGCACAGTTGTGGCTGGGGGACTCTTGTTGCGGCTACGATGTCATGAATGCGCCAAGAGGTGAGAGTGAGCGTGAGGTCGACCACTAGTCGTGGCCTCACTGCATGAGTGGCTTCGCCTCGCCATCATCTCCATCATCTCAAACGCGGCAATTTGTTTACTCCGAGAAACCAAGAGCTTTGCGGCCTTCCAAACAAACACATCGGTGTGTCGTCGAGACTGCAATGGTTTTCCCAAATCCTCCAATAGGTCCGCACGAGTCTTCCCCATAGGGATCAAGAAAGTATCAACACTGATCCGATGAATAAGATCTCATCACCCGCCAGCAGTGGCTGCAAAAAAAGAAAACAATGACAAGTTAAAAAACATCCAAAAAGCAAAAAAAAGAAACACAATGTGTAGTCTACTAACAATTCTAGCCAACAAGGTCGAGAAAAGAGTATCTACATACTCAGATCTCCGGGCATCCACGTAGGATCAACTGGTGCAGGTGGTGTTGGTGAGGTCGCTGCAAGCACCTGTTGTGCCTCCCCCTCACCTGAGGCAACGTGTTGTCCCATCACAGACTGCCTCCCTCGTGAGGAAGTGGCTCCTCAGAAGCAAGAGTCGCCTGCTCCGCCTCTGCCTCTGCTCTCCTGGCCATGGATATCTCCTCTAAGGCCCACCACTTCGTGTCATTATCCCCCTCCTCATCATGCTCCTCTCCACCATCCTCACCAATCTCACCCTCAGCCTTTGTCTCTGTATGGGCATCCTCCTCCTCTTCCTCCTTGTTGTGAGCAGGTGTGACCCCAATCTGAAGGAGTGTTACTGGCCCTCTAGGAACTGGGACCCTGTCCACACTGATAGGTACCCCGGTGTAACAACAGTCCAGCCATGTTCTCCATTAGGGCCTGCTCGAGCCTCTCTGATACCACAGTAAACAATGGGAACAGTCAGAAGTACATCATCATATGGATACTCAGACTGCTGAGGGACTCTGTCAATTGGGTGTACCTCCACCCTAGTTGTCTTGGTAACTAGTTGCCTCACACCACTACAAGCAAGTAGTACGGTCCTGTCATCGCCCCATTTCCCAATCAAATCCTAGTAAGGCCGGGCAATAAAATCATCTATGGTCAATGAGGCTACAGGCTGATGTGCTCCTCAGAGAGGAGCCATAACAATCCACCTAGCAGCTCTGATAGCCCCTGGATCTGCTATCCCAACTCCCCTTTGGTAGGGGATGATCCTCTCATAAACCCAAGTCATCACCAAGGTAAGATAGCTCAAGGATTTCCCTTGAAGCCCAACAATGTGGTATAAATCATGATATGTGGATCCAAGGATGTCCACACCCCAAGAAAAAATCATCATGTGCTACTTAATAGCCATGATAATCGTATGCGAGTAATCCATAGATGGGGACAATAATTCCCCTTTACGGAGCTGAGTTGTACGTTGGAGATCATGAATAATACTTTAGGCTAAATCGATACCTTTGGTATAACTAGACCCCAAGATATAACCAACACCATTTGTACAAGCCCTAATTTTATTTCTTGTCTTGAAATCGGCGTGGTGAAACCCATGGTTAAATACCTGAGTTTGGATTGATGTTTGCACTACACAAAGTATACGTATCAACTCAAAATATTTCATGTGTGGTGGACAACCATCATTAATGTTTATTATAAGATACTTTCATCAAGCCCTAACCTCTTCTTATAACTTAATAAAAAAAAACTCAATTTTTGTCAGGGTATTGATCTAGCTAGTGTATTATTTTGGATCATAAAACAATGGGCATGACACCCTTCACAAGTGACACACATCCTGTTGTGAAAGGGTAAAAAACTTTAGCAAATAAGGTAATATATGAGACATGCAATGAAAAGTTTTACTAGTTGGATTGAATTTGTATGTCAACGAATTCAATATTAACGGATCTTATTGACTAGAATGTGTCAGTTACAGGTACCCTTGGTCCATAGTAACACACCTATTGATATAGTTATTGATGATAGAGTGTTGCATGTGGGTCTTGATTCATAAATCTGAAATGGGCTCTCATTATCATTATTTGTTTTGGCACCAAAAAAATCTTAAAACATTAAAGCTTAAATTCCATCACTAAATGTTTGCAAGATTAAAGTTTGAGGATGATATTGGATTCCTTTGTTATTTTATGAACAAAGTTTCTTTTTTGAATTGCCTCAACCCAGCTAGCAGATCAAAAATTATGGCAGTTTGAAATTATTTATTCCTTAAATGTGAACTTGCTAGAAATGGTTCAAGCCCATCTCACGACCTAGATGTGAGAGGCAAATTTCATGATTCGAGTTGGTTAGGAAAGGTCATTCAGGACAAGGTGGCAAGTTGCCAAGCACTATGTGTGTAAGGACCTAATTAAGAAAAGCCTCGATCTTGTTGGAAAACTCAAGTTGAGCACAACATATGATAGAATGAGGTCAACCTCAATCTTTGGTCGACTTATCATCGAGTTGTATACGGAGACCCTCTTGAATCTTTTGGTACGAGTTCTCGAGTGGAAAAATAGCCTCACAACGAGTTATGCTTTGGTCCCATTAGAAATTTGGCTTGGAAATCCAAATCAAGTCCATGGGGCATGTCAACCAAATTTGGGATCCTTTAGGCATGAATTTCTCGATGTAAAGAAAGAATGCCTTCAGGGATTCGAACCCGAGTGACTCACTTGCAAGAGAGTGTTGGGAATCTGTGTTAACTCAACTCACATCACTAGGTGTCATGAGCCACGAAATGGGCTCAACCCCGAAATTGGAAGTTGAGTTAGAGCTTGACATATAAGAGCCACGTCTTTCCTTAGGATGCACAAGAGGGACCTTACCTATGGATGGTGTATTAAATGTGCATATCACACATCAATGAGGTAAGAGGGATCTCTGTATGGTAGCATCCAACAAGACAGCAAATAAATTGAGCCCTATTTTTGGAATGTAGTGTTCTACTAAGGATCTAAGAGATAATTGGGCTTGTCTCGAACCTAACTTGGGAATTAGTAAGGCTATGGGGTATGTTCACTCAAGGATGATACTTCGAGTAGGGAGTGAGATCGTTTAAGAACTTAATTGAGCTCAACAATCAACTATCAAGAAATCACATCGCAAGGGAAGCTCGACCTCAAGTTGAGAGACTATATATTTCTTTGGGCATTAGATCTTTGTGAGTTCTTTAGAAAAATCCCAAAGATTTTATTGAGGAACTTGGATCAAGTTCAATGGGAAGTTTGTTTAGGAACTTGAGAAGGGTTGGATCTTTCGAAAACTTGACAATAAACTTGTGTTCAAAAATAGTCTCCTTTGGGAGACCAAGTCACGATCGGGTTCAAGCTCAAACTTGATTTTAGAGCATCGAAATTGGGCCCTTTGACTTTGAGTTCAAAGAATTCCTTTCAGTTGTAACTACTTAGATTAAGAGATCGTCACATGGGTATTGATTATTCTAAAATTTAACTTTCATGTTTGCATTTTAACCCAAATTTCCACAATTTTTTATATTTATGCTACTCTCTTAGTTGTCATCTGTATTATACTCCAAAGCCTAAAATCCAAAACAAAAATCATTCCTCCAATTTTAAGGCATCATTCAAAAAACACCCAAATCTCTATTGTAGAGATATTAAAACATCCATTTAAGGAGAAAATCTTACTATTTTGAACCAACCCACTAACCCCTTGCAACAAGCACCTTATTAGCATATAGAATTATTGAATACTAATACATGTATCTTGAATACATCTATATAAAATACATCCAGAGATATCAATCTCAAGGTTCTTATCTTGAACCTTTCACATACCACATTGATTAATAACTTCATTACCTTCTCTGTCATTTTTCCCGTAGCTAAAGAATAATGGTGTCCATCTAGCTACAACATTGTCTCAAGATCAAACAAATCCAAACTCCGCCATATGGCCAAGTTATTACGATTTTTAGATTGACCTCTCCATGCAAAAAATACTTCTAAGTGATGGTCGAATTGATCTCAACTTTAAGGATGAACATAAAATGAACAAATAACTTCATTAAGCTCCAGCCCATTGCCATTGTAGAACACCTATCGACTAATAAAATAAAATATAAAATATTATCATCAAAAAACTAATACCGAGTCAAAACCACAAATAATCAATGTCATACAAAAACACATGTTTTAATTAAAAGACTCTTGCTTCCACTCCTATTATTTTATTTTATTACTAGGAGTTATGACTATAAGTTAATGTTTTGTACATAATATTTTCATCAAAAGTTCATATCGTTTGACAGACTTTAACAATTATTTTATATTGAAATTTTGATAGCTAATTTAAATTATTTTTTATTATTTCCTTTATAATTTTACTTAAATAATATATATTTACAAAAAACAATTTATAAAATAGGTTGCATTCAATGCAAAGTCATGTCTATAAAAACAGAAAAATATCACTAACCCTTACCTTCTTTTCATTTTAGAAAGAAAGAACAATATTACTAACCCTAACTAGTTCCTTTTATTTGTATTAGATTCTAAAATTCTCTCAAATTTCCTATTGACAAAAATTGGAGATAATGTTTATCGAAAATAATACATAACGATAACTGAGTTGTTACTTTTGTGCAATCATAAGTATTGGAATAGAAAAACTAGCAACATCACCCAAAAGTGTTTGTGGAAGGCCGATAGGCACAAAGTAATTAGTCTAAAATTACTATTACATGCACAAACATCATATGAACGTATTGATATAGATCATATATAAATTGATATAATCTTAACCATATGAACATATTGATATAGATCATATATAAATTGATATAATCTTAACCAATAGTTAGATCATAATAATATAGACTCGCGAAGTATTGATAAACATTAGATATTGCTTTTAAGGTATTTGTATCTTACAATTTTGTGTTGAAAAATTCACATTCCATCGATAAGCTTCCACATTTGCACACATCTTTATGACGGGACTTCCAACAATAACATGTGATAAAAATAAGTTTTTAATTATAATATACCATAACCTATTTTAAATTTCTAATTTAACCATTTTTCAAAAGGTTTTAATAATATAATGTAAGATCCTATTCATCAAAATAAGATTTTAGTAATACAATTTTGGGTTATTTTAATAATAACTAAATTTCAAGACTTTCACAAATAACACAAAAAATAGACATTGATTCAACTAATAATATTGACCACTTATTTTGAGAATACTCAATACGAGTATAGACTAGCAATTGCACCTTAAGTGTGCAATGGAAATGAAAATAGGTGGGCATGACGAAAGATGTGTGTTCAATGAATTAGTGTGGTTGGAATCGTCAAAACAATTAGAAGCAATAATGAAAGTAATTATATTCCAAGTTTTATTCCTTTAACAATAAGTCGTGTGTTTTAAATTATATTTCTTCAGTAGCAGCTAGCAAAGTAACATCAGTGTACAATATTCGATTTTTTGTACACATTTTGTTAATATTGTCTTATTATAATTTGTATAGTGAGGATTTTACTCACTATAATGACTATTGTTCTATAATTGACGTGTATATTGCCTGAAAAATGTCATTGAATATTTTTGTAGCAACATCAAAACACAGAAAAGATATGATAGAAAGATCCTTCGAATATTTGCACAATAAGTTTGTGAATATTGCATATTTTAATGATGATTTCTTAGATCTAGATTCTTATTTAATTTACACCCAATAGCCATTTTGGAGCTATTTATCCAAAGAAAAAATAATGCATGATTGCTCATACACCACATAAAGCAATATTAACTCAATTGAAGAGAACAATTATTAAAGTTTCAAAATAATGGAATAATATATTTCAGTAATCAATTATGTGTGAGTAATAATGTAAAACATGATTTTTGTTCACATTTTAATAGACAGACTTCCTCTTCCTAAGAGATAAATACACATTGTCCTTCATCTTGGAATAACACTCAAAAGACAATAGAGGAGATATATGTAATTTGTTAACAGATTTGACTCTTGTTATTGTCGTGGTGGTCAACCTTTGTTGTTGCCTGCCACCTATGTCAATTATTGCTCTATTGAGAGTGATTCCTTGTGACTTGTGAATTGTTAAAGCCCATGAAATTTTCAAAGGTACTTGTCTGCAACATCCCCTTAACACCAGAGGCACATGTACATGTTTCGGTTGATTCAAATCCCATGGGATGTCAATCTAATTCTGTAACTCTACTACCACAAATATAAGTAAATCAGGAGGCTTTGTTCCTGGAAAAGTTGTTAAAAGATATGATGTTTTTTAATTGCCTTCTTTATATTAGAGGAAAACATAAATATTAAATATATGTACATTTTAAAAATATTTAATCTTTTTCAAGCATAGTTTAATGTATTCATCACAAAATTAGAATAGAGTATCTATCAGATTTTTCTCAAAATGAATTATTAACCATCAACAATGTGTTGTTTAATATTTTTGATCATTGATTGATCAACAATTGAACTTACTAATATATGTAATGTTTAGACTCACAAGAAAATACCTACCCCAAATTTAAGTGCTTTCACTTTATTATTTACCCAAAAAAAAAAATCAGTATCGGCATCTGATGTAAATTAATGCCAAGAGAAGAGAATGGCATCGGCATTGTTGTTTTGGCCTTCTATTCTTTCATTCGGCAGCTTGTTGCTATGCACAGTTCTCGGAATCGTATGTCCCAAAGTCCCCATTTGCCACTGCAGATGAAGCCATCAACTTATAGGGTTTTTTATCATTCAAGAAATTCATTTCTAGAGACCCCATGAACGCTCTATTCAACTGGAACAACAAAGCCCATCATTGCAATTGGTCTAGCATAGCCTGTGTTTCGCTCAACAATGTTATTTCCATTACAATGAACAACCAACATCTGGAGGGAGTCATCACTCCTTCCATTTCACATATCTCAAATCTAATTTGTCTTGATTTGGATTCAAACTCCTTTCATGGCCCCTTTCCACCACAGCTCACAGGATGCTCTAGCCTTGCCAACTGGTGATGTTGGTCAATAATCTCATACCAAGTGTGGGCAAATTACTACGGCAGGGGATTTTAAGTTTCTTTGCATTTTGCCTGGGAAGTTGTTGGTTCAAATTCTTACTGAGGTGCCATTTATCTTCTCCCAAGATTTACCTATTTTTTTAGATAAGAATTGTGTGAATTAGATGCGCACAATAACCCACCTTATTAGACTTAAACACAATTCCCACCTCATCATTTTCGGCCATTGCTCTTAATAAGAATTTGAAGCAACAACTTCCCAGACGAAATGCAAAGAAACTTAAATCCCCTGCTGTAGAAATTTTCTGCCATAACAAACCAGCAGAAGTTATTTAGCTGCAGTATTTAGAATAACTATAATTACAAATTTATAGAGATAATTTAAGCATTATTTATAACATAGTCCTGTATTTTTCCTATACAGTGCACTAAATTCAGAAACAAATGAAATAAAATTGGCATCATGATTAGCCTCTAAACATCTTTGCTATAACAGAGGAGGGAGAAGCGTCTGCCTTGTTAATCGGCGGCTTCCAATGCTTAAACACACGGATAGGGCTGTCAAACGCCCAGGCCCAGCCCCTGCCGCTCCTCTGGTGCGGCTGCTGTGAATCTTCTAGATTCGAACCGAACCTTTGACCTCGCCCACCAATTCCTTGTCCCTCGATGGCGTACAGTACACATTGCTATTGTGTGTGCCCTTTTCCCATACATATCCATAACCAGAAAAGCTCCTCCTTCCCATGCCCATAGATCACGACTTCATCAGCCTCTCCACCACAATCCGATCTTCCTAGCTGCAAGATTTTCTAGGCTCTTCCTTCAAATCCTCTGCCTTTGAATCACTCTTCGGAGCTTTTCTCGTACTCCTGAAGAAAAAGAATGACCAGATGGTATAGGACTTTTTAGCTGCGGCAGTTTTGTGGGGTCGGGGGATTGATTCTCGGGGGCGTCGTGGGGGCAGCGGATTTGCTTCTCCAGAGGAAAAGAATAGAAGCGGCCTCGGCCTCAGAGGATTCAAACTCGGGCCTCTCGCTGTCAATGAGAAACGATATTCTCCCCATGCTCCCCACCTTCACCAATATTCCTCCAAAGTGTGGGCAAATTGTCCAGTTTACAATATTTGGACCTGGGCAGCAACTATTTGGGAGGCAGTATTCCTAACACCATTGGCAACTTGCATATCCATACGCGCGGCAATTTATCAAGGTATCTGCAGTGTTGTTGCTGTTGAAGGAGACCCAAACTCACAATTACAAGGCAGAGAACTGTGGAGTCAGAAAATGAATTTAGTAAAGATTCGGCTATGCTAGGCAGATCAACAGCACCGGCATTTGGAGGCGGAAACACATGCACCAGATCAAAACCTAAGAGATTATACTTTAGAGTTCTTTTCTGCGTTCTTTTCTTTTCAGGGTGCATTCAAGCAATTGGTATCTAGTTACACAGAAATACATTTCTATATTTACTAGTTCCATATCAAGACTGCTCAATTAAAACTCCAAAGAATGGGATGAGCACTCCTGATTGGTAATGTATGGGATGAGGACTCCCGATTGGTACTGTAACGCCGAGCCTCTGAATGAGGACCAACACATCATGTAAAGATGTTTAGAGATTCTTTATTTTCCAGCACTTTAAAAAATACCCAATAACTAATAATTTCATCTAATTCAGATATTAATTTCCACGCTGGCCAAGAATGGCCAATGGAAATTTCATAGTCTTAAAGACTAAAACCTGCATACCAGGGGAGTGACCATTGCATCTCCAATAGACTGGCACAAAACTGAATAGAACCAAAAAAGAAAGCAATATATATAAAGTTCAATGCCTAAAAACCCAAAGGCAAATCAAGCAGGCACTCTCCTGTCATTGACGCTTTGGTACTGACTCCATAGAGGACCTGAATAACCAAATTGATGATGCTGAAAAAGGATACAGAGATTCATGTCCTCATAGAACTTGATGTTAGAGAAAGTAGCCAAATGTGGAATTCAAACAGTTGAAAGAATCAAACAGTGTAAAGAAGAAGAACAGAATTGAGTAATTAAGACTTCAGCTAAATTAATTTGAATTAAAACTAATGAAGTTAGAAATAATTTCCATTTGCTTTGTTTTCTGGCTTTTTCTTCTATAATGGTTTTGGTTTTATTTGCATTCTGTGTTTTTGCTTAGGGTTTATGATCAAGTAACATTGTAAGCAGTGGGATAACTATTCTTCTAAGAAGTTTGAAGGTAGAGACATGACCACAACTGTTGCAAAAGAATCTAAGGGAAGGGTAATGATTTGAATTTTAATGGTACTCAATTTCACCTTTGGAAATCCAAAATCAAGATGTTGCCACTGGGCCTGGGCAACATTTCACTTTCGATCATGGAAGCAAATACAATGAAAAGACGCAAATGCAGGACAGGAATAAAATCAACAAGTAGAAGGCTAGACAAAGTAAATTGCTTTCCTGCATATTTTTAAATTTAAATGAGATATGATATAACATGTCAATGACACAAATACTTCAAAAGAGGGTTTGGATCAATTGATTATTACATCTGCAAAGCTTTTCTAGCTGAAGAAGCAGGAAACTTGGAGCATGGGACTCCACATCAGGCAGTTTATGTCTCTCAACTAATACTTAGCAGCAGGAGGATCAGAGGTTTTAAATAAGCATTTTGTTGTGACACTACTTTGAAGGTTATGTGAATACTATGGGGTAATTTTAGCACTGAAACATTAACGCATGAAGTAGGAAGGAAATATGCAGGACAGAATAAAGAGGACTATAGATCTCCTTGCAACACAAGGTAATGGCAAAGTAAGGAAGAATAATGAAGATTGTTCTAAGTGGCAATGGAAAATACTAAGCCCCTCCAAGAATAATGACACAAAGAAGAAAAGAAATAAGGGCAAGTGATTTCATGTGGTGTTAAAATACATCACAAGAAAGAATGCATGAAGTCAATTGGATAAATGGCTGAAATAATGAGGAAAAAAAACTGAAGGTAATCCAATCTCATTTACAGTTATTCTAACCAAAGCAATTATTTTTGCAGCTACAACACTTGCAAATTTCTGCCCTTCAAAGTGTAGGCACTTGGACTTGGAAGCTACTTAACATGTGACATAAAATGGCATTCTTGGAGACGATAGAAAGCATGAAATGGTACATTTAAAGGGAAATGACTCATTAATGATGCCTGATGTAAATAAGGAGATTCATGATGTATGCGTGCCTTGGCTGATAAACTATTGTGTAATGTCCCCTTTCCTTCACAGAGGGCCCAAGGGCCAAAATTTCGTCTTAGCCTTGGTCATACCCAAGGGGCTAAAGGCTTTAGAGGCTATTGGGTATTCCCCCTTGCTTATTTGTTATATTTTTACGTTGGCATGGGTGTTAAGTGGCTTGGTGGGGGCAAACATTATGTTTTATCGTTAAGGGGGTGACTAATAACACTTTAATGTTATATTCTTTCATTGGGGTCACTTATGTCCCTATGGCGACTAGTGGGAAGAAAAGAAACTTAAGTTACTTTATTATTTGGTGGTCCTCCCTAGAAGAGGTTGACTTAGGGTTTTTGGGCCTCTTGTTGCTAGGGGGAAATTATAAAAGGAGATTGGGAGGAGAAAGAGAGGTTATTCTTACATACACACTTATGATTTCCTTTGAGCAACTGTTGTTTGTTTTTTCTAGCTTGTGGAGTAAGATCCCATAGGAACCCTAGTTTCAGTGGTGAAAGATTCATTCCTAGCTAGCAGGGCATTCTTCGGTGGTGGAAGATCCACCTTAGCTTGTCAATTTGGAACTACTTCAAGGCTGATTTTTAGAGTTTTCAAACAAGGGTTTTTGGAGGAATGTTGGGCTTTTTGTGGAGAAAAATTGAGGGTTTCCGGATCTGTTTTATTGCAGCGATTAGAACAGGTTTGGCGCCATTTCTAGAGGAATTTTAAAGGGTTTTTGGTCTCTTTCCAAGTGGAGCGACCCATTTTGGGATTTTACAGTGATTTTTGGAGGGTTTTCAAAGTGCTTTTTCTAGATCTGACGATTGGGATTTCATTCATATTATTAATAGATGTTATTTCCAAAATTTCATAATTTGGGCATATGTATTTGAGAAGATATGAATTTTTGAGGTTTTATGGCTGTCTAGGGTTTTCTATAATTTTTTGGCAGTCATATACGATTTTTAAAAATTCCAAAAATATTGTTCTAGTGTTCTTTATTATCATAGCAAACTTCCTACAAATTTTCATGGTTTCTAGGCAAGTATTTTGAGAAGTATAAATAAAAATCAGTTCGCTGCCCTAGCTGGGTATTTACTGCAGAAAATCAGATTTTCTATTTGTTGCAATTTATCTTCCCACAAAGGATATTTCATATTGGCAATACATTTAAACACTGTTTTTGGAACAATGTAATTCAAATGAATTTGCTCCTAGCAATGTTGACAGTACACTTGAAGGCATAAGTGAAGGCAACTTGTAGAAGTTATGTAAAGAGGGGCTAAAAGCAGGGTTCGGACCTGCAGATAATGGAGTTTCTTAAGGAGACACTTGGCATCATAGAGTTTTGTACGTAAGTTCACAATCGCTTGAAATGTCAGAGGAATGTGCTTGTAAAGGCCTCTACTCGCATTGCCAATGAAGTTGGACATTTTTATGGGTGGTTAAACTTAAATTTGGTATGACCATCTGAAGATATATTGTAGCATAACTACTGATGGGGAGTCCAGGGGGCTCAGTTTCTCAAACATACCATAGGTCTATTGGCTACACTGCTAGTGGATCTCCTCATTGTTTCGTTTTTCTCAGGTTTACTGACTTCCTAGTCCCAACACATTATTCATCCAATTCATAAGTTGGGTGACATATTTGATCCTAATAACAGGAAGACAACTTTTCTTTTATAAAAAACATTTTACATGCCCCAATGTCTAAACACACCAGGCATAACACAAAAAGAGCTACAACCAAGCAGTCCACAAATTCCCAACCACAAATGCAAGACAGTTGTGACTATCACACCCTTGCGAAAATGCTATATGCTACTTTTTAGGATATGTGCATGTTTGCTTTTTTGGACAGAGGCAGGTTTAGAGGTCAAAATCAAGCCAGCTTCAGAAGAGATCACGAAGTAGCTGACCATATTTTTAGACTTTGTCTTATCATCAAATCAAAGCTCAATATTATCCTTTACAGTAAACTGTTCTTATGTGGATTTTAAATAAACATTTATGCTTCCTCTTTGAGAATTTAGATGAGGTTGGGACATAAGATAGAGCCTTTATGAGATATTTAGGATATGGTCCCATGGAGAGGGGTACTGCTGCCATTTTGCCGTGTTTAAGGGGCCTCATTAACCCTCTGAAACACACAAATCAGAAATAAAATAAAATCTTGTCAGCATATGTGTAGTCATTCTTCTTTATTTTTTAATTATTTTTCCAGTCACAATTTTGAGTGCGAATTCTGAAAGATTGTGAAGGAAAACTACAAATTTCATGTTTCATAGGACCATTTCACAGAAAATGGCTCCATGATTTTCTCAGCAGCAGCTGCTCAGAAAAGTCTGGTAGCCCCCTTCCATGGGACCATTAGGAGGACAATTACTGTCAAGCAGGCATAACCACTGAATTTGAACTTGTTTGGCAATTACATAAGGTATAACAAAGTCTAAGGAAACCATGCAAGCCACTTGGGATTATTTTCTGCACCACATTTCAATCTATGTGCTTCGCTTTTTGGATTCAATGAGATATTTGTGATAAAGCGACATAACTTTATCCAGCTATTGGTCAAGGATTCAAGTCCCCAGCCCCTAAATACACTTACCAGAGTGAAGAAAATAACCTCTAATAGCCGAATAATGCATTAACTTAAAAGGAAAATACCTGCAGGCTGCAGGAATACATCCAACCCATCATAAAAATGTACCAATTTTTCTTTGTGGTCAGCAAACACCTTCAAATGAATATTCCGGCTCTTCTCCAAGCTGATAAAAAGAAGCTTCTGCAAATACTTAAGTATCGACCCTGGCTCAGAAACAGTTAAAGCAGAAAGAAACTTCTGTCACATGACATCAAAGCATCAAACGGGAGAAAAGAAATCTTCACTGTCTTGCAGTCTGCAGATCTACTGAAGGTCGTTGTGTTTTTTGGGGTCTGGAATTAACCGAATCTGTTGGGATTTGAACCTTCGACCTACGTTATAGACGACAAGTAGTAATATTTTTTGTCTGTAAGAGTTCGAATATTGAAACCCTGAAAAGAAAAAAACGCAGAAAAGAACTCTAAAGTACCTCTGCACTGGTCCATCGGACGGGGAAAGAGGAGATTGCAAGCAGCGAGGAGCAAGATGAAGAGGGTTTGATTAACGGGAAATCTGAGGAATTCGTGCATGGCGAAGAGCTGGCACAGGCAGGTGGCGTCTCAGGTTCTCATGCTTCCTTGAGGCTTCTTCCTCAAGTAAATCTCCTCACACCTCCTATATTCTTCTTTCTGCCATCGTCCCTCCTTTTATTTAAATATCTCCTTTTCTTAAGCCAAAATAAAGGTAGTTACATGTAGGTATTTGAAACTTAACCATGGTAAAAACTGACTCAACAGAGATAACCTAGCTTAGGTGAGTGACAATACCTTTATACATCATATGAGGCCCTTAATGACCTTCCTACATCATTAAATGCTTTCACACTTTACATTAAATCTCTCAGTTTAGAACTAAGAATTCAAATATTCGAAAGAGGGTGTTTTGGAGGGAAAACCCAAATTGATGCCTTTAACACCTATGGAGGAACCTAGGAAGGTGAAGAAGCTTAAAAAACACCTTAAAATGTCTAACAAGACTCTAGAATTCCAAAATTGGTTGAAATCCAAAAATTTTCCATTTCCATGATGATGTTCCTGCATCAAAGGGTCATCAAGTCATGGTGTCTGATCAATTTTGAATTTGGTAAGTACTGTGATGAGGTATTGTGTGATACGATTCCAATAGACTTGCCATGTTCTTTTAGGAGGGCCTTGGCAATATGATAAGAATGTGATACATGATGGGAGAAAGCATACATCCACATTGACAACAGATGGCAAACAGTAAGAACCGCAGCCTATGAAAGAAGAAGCAAAAGAGGCTAGAAATGGAATAGTATAATTATCCGGTACGCAATTTTTGAATGAAATTAAAATGACCGAGGTGTGTTATGCTGTGTTTCCTCAAGAAGAACCCAAGGAGAATGAGATTCCAATAGAAGTTGCAGATATACTGAAAGATCATGCAGAAATTGTCTCTAAGGACTTGCCAGCAGGGTTGCCACCGTAGAGAAAAACATCACATTAGATGGATCTGATCCCAGGAGCTAGTCAATCCATTATTGTCTCTAACGTGGAAACTGTGTTTACTCTCACTGTCACCTTTCTTGGTTCTTGAACAAGCACCTACAGGTACTGTTATGAACTGTCACGTGCTTCTTACTTCTGAAATGGCTTCAAGAGCTCTTAGTCATTCTGTATCATCAATTCAAACCTTTATTTACTTCTTTGATCTTTACAAAGCTTACCATCACCCTTAACTTCTTCTAATTCCTCTGCTCCACAAACCCTAGCAAGGGTTTCACTTAAGCCCAAGAAGGTAGTATTTTGCAACAAAATGATGAGTTTACATTTTCATGACCTGAGTTTGTTACTAGACTTCTCTTATGACCTTGTGCAAGTGTATGTCCTAACAGTGTAACCTCCTAATCACCTCAACTTCAAATTTTGGTTTAAATTTCTCTGCCCCTGAGAGTAGGTTTTCTCGGCCCTAGAGGGCTCTGAGTCAATAAATGGATATTTAGATCCTCTGTTAAGCTTGTGTAATGTTTATCCAAGTTTCAACATATCACCAAGTCACTCTCCCAATCCTTCTTGAGTCTTCATTCAAAAGTTTGCTATCACTCACTTCCTTATCCCTGTACACAAGCACTGAATCACAGAATAAAGACTAACCTCGACCTTTTAAACATATGCAAGCATAAATTTCCTTGATTGTCAAAAGAAATGCACCAAATGGGGTTCCTAATTATGAATACACTTTTCTAGGTTGCATGCAACTGTTCAAAACTCCACAAAGTATACAAAGACAGAGAAATGTCATGACAGAACTGTGTGCACGCCAGTTTTCTGGATTCAAAACTTCCTAATGCTATTTAATGCCTTTCTAGCCGATTCTTGCCCTTCATGACCCTTCTATTACATGTATTGTCTAGATTACATTGATTATTTTTTAGAAGCATTTCAAAGGTTAAACCCAAATGTTGCCTTCTAAACCAAAATTATGACCTTTAAGTCCTTAATAGGACTAGTTAAGATCTTACAACATATCGAGTACTCCAAGAAGACATCTAATTGCTAAAACAAGCCCAAAACTGCCCTCATGATTCAAAATAGAAATATTCAGACATTGAAGAGATGGTGGCATTATTTGTTGCCTAACGAGTTTAGTATGTGAACAGCCAAGCAAAGTTGAACCAAAATTACGTTTCTGTTGTGAGCCATAAGTCTCTACAGTGAAATAGAGTAGCTGATACAATAAGCAAAAGGATATTCTTGTTGAAGACTATGGAGGTCTAGACTTTGTTTTATCAATATACCGAGAGACAGATTTCTTCCTTAGACAAACAAATCCTTCTCTTCAAATTATAATGCATTTTTAATCAATCCAAGCAGAATAATCCAAATATCCTAATCTCCAGCTTTTGACATACAAAGAGTGTTTAAAATTTAAACAGCCAAACCCTAACAGCTCTGTAAGCCCTGCCTTTACTGCTTTGGTTCCTTGTTGTAAATGAAACCTACCTGTTGGCAGATTTTGAGTAGCTCGTCTGAAGAACTTTTGTTATTGTTACCATGGCATCCTTTCGCCCGTCTTCTCCAGATCATTCCGTCTTCGAGACGCATGATTGATTGTGTGGCCGGAAGGCCCATCTCCTTCAATCCGTTACCGATCTCGGTTCCGGCGGTCGTGAGTCCTGCTTCTAGTCCACGTCCAACACAAACACCAGCGGTCGTGAGTCCTGCTTCTAGTCCACGTCCAACACAAACACCGGCGATAGCAACCCCTATACCCAAAACAGAGACACCAGCGACACCAACCCCAAAACCAAGCCACCAATGCGCTCCCGCCATGTTGCTTAATTTGCATGCATTCTACTGTACCGCACTGCACTAGGTACTGTTGATAGAGGGTTTCCTTGCCGTCGGGGGATTAAATGTAAAATATTTTTAAAAACCCTAATATTTTTTTATGATATTTCATTTATATGTAATCAATAAAAATAGTTATATATATATATATATATATGTAGAATAACTTTTTATATATTTTATTAATGGTATAAAAAATAACACTATTTCATATTTTTGAAGGGAAATATTTTTTTTTTATGAAAAATATCTTATATTATATTGATTCAATACGATACAAGATAACTTTTAACAAAAAAGCGGGCGGTATGAGAGCATAAAAAAATATAGTCCCAAAACCAGAAACAAAGTAAGAAGGACAATAAACTAGGCCAAGCTTAGGAGATTACAAAAAGTAGGCATTGCCTAAAAACAGGCAAACAACCAAATCACGCAACAACAGTAAACATGCCTGAAGTGGGCAGATCATGATCATCCGGCCAACCCGAGTTAGGTAAGTCTTTGCCAGCATCTGGGATCTCCCATCTAGCAGCAACTTCTTCCTCCTTGTTCGCCTCCTCGCAAGTAGGAATGGCGAGGTTGAGGCGAGGGAACTTGTCAGATGATGGCAGTGGCAAGGGTGGATTCCAACCATCAGCAGTATGAGGTGTGGCAACAAGAGGAGAACCCCATCCATGTTAGCGAGGCAGTGATCCCTAGCCCTGCTGGCGAGCTAGTGAAGGACTCCTGCGATGATGAGGTGGTGAGCCCTGGCCACGGCGACGCGCTAGCGAGTAGCTTCGTTGGTGCAGAGGGCCCGAGGAGCGACGAGTGTAGCTAAATGCACATCGTTGTGAGCAGTTGCATCACCCACCACGAGCCGGAGGCAGGGAGTGCCTAGTAGGAGACAGAGGCACACGAGCAACATTGCATGGGGCTTCCCACCAGTGTCGCAGTAGGGTCTGGAGGTGGTCCACCTCTCGCACCACCTTGTTGGCCTGGACTTGAATCTGCAGAAGCACATTGGAGATCACCATAGACTTGATATAAACTGAGAAAGATTGATCAACTGCAAAATTAACAAAGAAAAAAGCATTTCTTTCTTTCCAAATCCAAAACAGAATCTCCCCTCTAAAAACATGTCAAATCTGGGTGAACATAGGCAGAAGCTTGGGATTATCTCCCAAAAGGATATGTTGTCAAGTAAAGCAATGTGGCCTTGAAGGAAAGAAAAATGAATGAATCCAATTCCAGACAATTTGTGCTTTAGGACAAAACCAGAAGATATACAAGATAGTTTCCAAGTGGCCGCAGAATGGGCACTTTGGGGTTGGGATCCCGATTTGAACAAGACAAGCCCCAATAGGAAGCCCTTGGTGCAAAATACACCAGAGAAAGTGGGCCATTTTGGGCTCCACACAAAGAGTCCACACAGCGGCAAATCACCTACTCCAGGTAGACGGAGTTGAGTGAAGCCCCCGTTGCAAATTGAGTTTATCCACCATGGGCAATGAGGCGAAAGCCAACGGCAGCCTTTACTGGCTTTGTAATTGCGAAATGTGTTGGGGATGGGTCTACGCAGAAACATTTGCAACTATAGAATATCAAATCCAAACATGCAAATACGGATCTAACAATCCCCACAAAATCTACAATAGTGGAAGTATAAACAAGAATAATCCAAATCACACAAAAGTACACACACATAACAAGCATGTACTGCGGTTCACCCAATGTGGGCTACGTCCACCAAAGATAGAGATCTTATATATATAATATAACAAGAGATTACAAACCAACTCTTTTGCACAAGAGTACATGTATCTCTACAAGAGTATCTCCTCCTCCCAGATCTCCAACCAGATTTGCCTGAGTACACTGAACTGTGCCTCCATACCACCACCTGTGTCTCCTCCAGGTCTGTAACCGGATCTACCTGATTACACAACAATCATGCCTCTGAAACACCACCAGATCTCACATACCTGAAGCTACCCTACATCTGCCACTGTGCAACCAAGCTCTCATTGTACTGTGAATCTGCAAACAAGACCTCTAGAAGGGTCTACCAATGTGCAACTATAACCATGCACCAAGAAGTAAGTCTTTCCTCCATCACTGCATCAACCTGCAAACATGAAGACAACTTCCTCTACCATGATAGATTCCTATGGATCAACAATACAACATGATCTCATGGATCTGCAATACAAGATCTCACAACATGTGGATCTACAAGAATGAGCAATAACAAGATCTCACAACAACCTGTGGATCTAACAAGAAGAAACCCTAAGTGTTTTGCATATTATGCAAGCCATTACATGAGACTAAACAATACAAAGGAAATACAGTAGAAGATAATACCATCTTCTCACCAACAATGTACCTGCACTTTCCTTTTGTTCAACTTCTCTCCATGAAAGCTCTTGTCTTCATGTAATCTGCTTCTTCTTCTTCTTCTTCTTCCTTTCAACAAAGGATTATGCTCTTCTTCTCATCATCTCATCTCATCTAACCTCTCTAACCCTAGTTTTCTAGCTTATATAAGCTTAGACAAACTTAGGGAACCTTAGCCATGCAATTACATCCAATAGATTTGCTTTAAAACAAAAAAACAATATTAAAATCCATGACGTAAAAATAAAACACTTCGCACAGGTAACCGGTGTTGGTTAGACCTAACCAAGGTTGGTTACTCCTTTTCCTAACTGACATCGATCCTTCCTGACCGATGTCGGTTCCACTGTAACTGATGTTGATTACTGTATTTCCAGTCACTTTCCATTGCATGCTAAATGTGAAGCAATCTAGCTCCATAACCTAACAAAATGGAGTGTTTGCATACCATTTCCAATCCATCTACCACGGGCAAGAGGAATGCACAACAATCTTTTGTAACATCTGATCAGGAACCGAGTCAATCACTATAATATAAGTATCTTGGTCCTGGTTAGAGAGTCGAAAATGGGTTTTAAATGTCGGCCAAGAGAACCAGGATTATGTACTTTTTCAAAATAAGTCCTTGATGGTGCGAATTTTGCGTTTGAAGAATTTGAGCGCGGAGATTCCCAAGACTTCTGCTAAGCACTTATCTTGCACTTGAAAGATCAGTGACCACCAGAGAGATTGATGATTAACAGAGAGCCCATTTTGAAATCCATTCCCTTTTCCATAAAAGTCGGGGCTTAATGCATTCCCAAGCTTTCCAAATGCTCTTAAGCACAAAAGTGCCGACAATTTTAACAAGCATGGGGGTGATGAGAAGATTGACAAACCCCAATCCTTTCTACGTAGGGCAGCCATAAGGAGATCCTTCAACAATATCATGCCATATGAGAACTTTCAAAGCTTCTTGGCCAGTAATGCTTTTGATTATCCATTTTGCGCAAAATGTCTACCCTTGACGTTAAATGTCAATAATGTTGAGCCCTTCAGAGCTGCATGGAAGGCAACATATCTCCCAGGCCACCCGATGAAATCCTTTTCCTGTAGAAGCATTAGCCCATAGAAAGGCTTTGAGCAGTGTTTCTAACTTCCGAATGGAAGCTTTAGAAGGAACCCAACACGACGAATAATAAATGTGTGTGGCCACAAGAACTTTGGAATAAATTTGGAATTTTCCAGCTAAAGATAAGAGTCTGGTGAGATAATACTCCAATTTTTTTTCCTCCCTTTGAATAATATATTGTCAGAGCTCAGCAGGGGAGCCTTGAAAGGCAAAAGGAATACCCAAAAACTTAAATTTCTCGCCATATGCTAATATCTTCCATTCGAAAGTGGCTAGCCAATCGAGCACATGAAGGAAGGATTTTCGATAACACTGCATTTTTCGCCATTGAATGGAGAAGCCAGAAGCTAAGCAGAAAGCATCCAAGCATTGCATGGCATTGTGAATGTTGGCTTCATCTTCAATGAGCGTAAGGAAAGATTCATCCGCAAAATGCCCATTGAGAATTTGAGAGTTGGGCACAGCAGGAAGCGAGATTCCCCTAACAAGACCTTAGGATTTAGCGTGGGTTAATAAACACCCAAATCCTTCTTCCGCGAGAACATACAATGCAAGGGCCAGAGGCCAGCCTTGCTGAATAGAACGAAAATTTTCGAATGGTTATGAGCTAATTCCATTGATATAAATCTGAGTAGAGGCATCTACAAAAAGCATATTGATGGACTGAATAAAAATGGAGCCAAAGCCAAGGGCTTGTAGCATGGAAAGAATAAAATGCCATTCAATTCGATTGTAGGCTTTCTCAAAATCAATTTTTATGAGCATGGTGGCCTGATTAGATTTGTGGGCCCATTCCATGCCTTCCCACACAACAATGACGTTATCCATGATATATCTACCTTGTATAAATCTTGTTTGTTCTGGTTGAATAACATCCAGAAGGATAGTGCGTAGCCGCATAGCCAAAGCTCTGGTGATGATTTTATAGGAGACATTCAGCAGCGTGATCGGCCACCAACAAGTGATTTTTAGGGTCTCCTTGTATAGGGATGAATTTGATGTTTCCCTTATTGATTTGAGGCCTAAGGATTGATTTTGAAACCCTTCGAGGTAAACTTGGAGCAGGTCATTCCCAACCGAATCCCAAAGGGCTTTATAGAATTCACAGGGGAAACCATCACATCCCGACGCTTTATCATTGACCATCTGTATGGTGGCTTCATGGAGATCCTCGATGGTGAGCATTCTGTCGTAGATCACCTTCTGAGCCTCAGATAATTTACACGACACAACACCCAAACATTGATCAAGAGCATCTTGGCGAGCTACAGAAGGTTGTTGAGCTACAGAAGGTTGTTGAGCTTAGAACATGAGCTTGTAGTGGCGTACAAAATCTTACAACATAAGTTGTGGGTCTGTAATCTGAGCACCACCCTCCATGATATCCCAAATTTGTTGGGAAGGTTTCTTGGCTCTGGCAAAAAGAAATAATTCTTTTGAGACCCGATCTCTAATTTTGAGCTAGTGCATACGGGCTCAGATTTGTGTTCCCCTGACATTGTAGTTGTCCACAATTTGAATTTGTTAGCGAAGCATTACAACATGAAGCTGTAGGGTTTTAGAGAAAGGATCGCTTTGAAATGCCACCACCACACGGCTAAGAGTTGATGTGTTAGCGGAGTATGAGCAGCGCCGAATTTTGGTCAGCTGTCTGCCATAAATTATGAGGAATCTAGTTGTCCGAGTCAGTACATCCTCCCACCATTGAATCGAACTGGCTTGCATAGGTGGATGATACCACTGGCAGTGACTAGGATGTGGAATTAAATTCCAAACACGCTTGATATGATTGACGATGGGGCCATGTTGCATCAAGGCAATATTAAGAAAGAATTGGCCTTTATGGCATAAAGGGCACAAATCCTGCCGAGTGATACAAAATCGTATTAGAGATTGATCTAAAAGGACAAACTCAGGCATGACCTCCACTGGCAAGGAATAAATGTTATTAAACTCAAAATAATCTTGAGCTGATAGCATGACTCTATCGAGTCGTTTAAGTACACGATCTGTCCCTCCACGTAGATTGGTCCACCTAAACCAAGTTACAGAGGTGGGAAAGCGAGATGGGTTAGGATCAAAGAATCTAAACTTATTACGCATAAAGTACCACACTTCCCTTTTGCCAGGTGTCCACCTCATCAACAGGTGGCCACATTTATCATTAGATGACTCCACCATATTAAAGTCTCTACTTATGACCCAAAAGGCATTGGGAATGGAGTTGATAATCCACCACCACAGATCGGCCCTTTCAGCCGCATCATTAGAGGTATAAATATTAATGAGGCCAAAAAGACAACCATCAACATTAAAAAAGACCCATATGGCACAGTTGGTGGGGTCAATGCCATGGTCAATTAATAAAGGTCATCATTTGGGAGCAAAAAGTGAAATTAATCCCCCACGCCCTACTTCATGATTGCTACAGAAAGCCAAGCTGTCAGGCCAGATGGACTTGCAAACCATTTGCAAGTGAAAACCTGTAATTTTCACTTCCTACAAAAACAAAATGTCCAACATTTGGATTCTCAGGTAAAGGTTCAACATTTGGATTTAAAGGTTCAACATTAAATCCAAATGTTCAGGATTAACATTTGGATTCTTAGGTAAAGGTTCTGTTATCCAAAATTCACCCCCCTGGGTAATTTTGATAACATGCATCAGAATATTCAAGTCCCAGGCACATTGATTAATTCAGAGCAAACATCATGTTTCTGAGGTTCTCTCAGATATTTTTCTAACTCTCCTGTCCAGGCTGAAAAGAGCAAGCTCTGAGAAAATGCGAGAAAAGGTTGCAGAAGGCAAATAGGTTGATCTAGGAAATAGTGAGAAAATTGGCTAAGTCCTAGTGCTAGGAGAAACTGAGACATTTGGGATGTCAAGGCGCGGATCGGCCGAAAAGCCTCCAGGCGGCCCAAATTGCATTTGGGACAATCAGGCCAAAAGTATGTGGCAGGCGCGAAAAGCCGATCCGGCCGAAAGAAGAAGAAAAATTGGCTAAGTGTTGCTCAGGACGTTTGCGACAAAAAGTCCCGAACCGGCCGGATCGGCCGAAATGAGCATAGGCAGTCAAAGCGATTGGGACATCTGGGCCGCAAAGGCATGAATCGGTTGAACCGGCCGAAAAGAGTCAGGTCAGTCCAAAACAAAGTGGGACAAGCGGGCCAAAAATACCCGAACCGGCCGAAATGAGCACAAAGGGCCCAAAATCAAATAGGACATCCGGGACAAATAGACGGGAAGGGCGCGAAAGAGCCGACAGGGCCGAGAACCAATCAGATCACGCCACGTGTCACAAGGGGAAAGTACCAGAAAAGTCAAAGGGGCGAGTTTTCGAGCACTGATCTGAACCAATGAGATAGTGCCACGTATCCTAGCAAGGGGCCCACAAGCAAATTTCAAAAAAAGACAGCCCGCCGAAAGGCAGAGGAGAGAGAATCACGCGACCAATCAGAGCATGCCACGTGTCATCCAGGTGGCAGAGCGCGGGAAATATTTCAAAATCCGTTTTGGTCTGCTCCGTACCATAAATCTTCAGATCACCATATCTTTTGATCCAGAGCTCGGATTTCCACGTTCTTTATATCAACGGAAAGCTTATGAAATTCTCTACATGATTCTGGGATCAACCTCAAGTTTTGGTGTAGTCTGAAGAGAGAAAATCGAGAAACGGATCTGACGCGTGTGCATGGCCAGAAGTGACATTTCAATGGCCAAATTAATGCAGAATGGGTCGCATTCTCCTCCAAATCGGTCAAAGATGACAGGGTATGGGTTTGTAAGGTCCCCCATGCCAATTTAATGCACCTGCAGTCAAGAAGAATGGGCTCCCATGCCTTTGTACGTTTCTGTCCCCTGGGCTCGACCCATGCAATGTAAAAGCCAAATTTGGCTCATTTTGAAAAAGGTTGTTCATTTTTTCTGCTCTGCCCTCCCTTCTTTTCTTCTCTAGGGTTGAAAATGGAGTTCGAACCTCCTCCCTGCTCTGTAATGGTGTTTTTTGCCTTTTACTAATGGAATGATGTTCTGTGCAAACTTCTGGAGCAACAAAACGTGTTTTGTGATGCATCTGTCCATCCTTCCTCGTTTTTGCTTGTTCTCTTCTTGCCTCTCTTCATTGCAGGTATTTGTGCATGTTTGAATGTTCATTGCAGGTCTGGAGCTGTGTTCATGGAGTTTTGGGACATTTTCTGTGTGAAATCTATCCTTGGGCCTGTGATGCATCTGTCCATCCTTCCCATTGCTCACCTCTCTTTGTCCCATGGCAGTTTTGATAGATGTCCAACATTCTCCTTCTCTGGTGTATCACCATTTTAGTGTAGGCTTTTGCTGTTTTTTCCCTTCTCTCTCTCTCTCTGTCTCCTTGGCATGGTTAGATTAGGATTAGATTAGCTTGCACTGCACTGGAATAGCTTGTGGCAGGTAGTTTAGGAGCAGGAACCAGCCTTCTCTGGAGATTCCTCTCTCGGTTTCACAAGTCCCACGCTTGGAGAGAGGTTTCCATGTTGTGCAATCATACTGGATGCCTGAACATCAACCTAGAAGCCTGATGTGCGTCCAGGGGTGCTGTGATTTTGCACTCAGGTTCGACATTTGGATTCTCAGGTAAAGGTTCATCATTTGGATTCATATCAATGTATTCATCCATACAAACATTATCATTCAATTCAATATCAGTATTCATTAAAAAATCATTATTCTCTACATTTTCATTCATGTATTTCATCCTCATTTTCTAAAAATTAGGTACATTTGATATAGCATATGTACCTTGCCCTGCACAAAGTTTTTGCATCCTCTTCACTTTCTTTATTCTCATCTCTTCCAATTGTTTCGGTGTTTTGTTCTTGAATTTCTTATTGTCCTTACGTTGTCTTTTATTGCCCATGATTGCAAAAATATATATAGTGGGGTAGGGGACAAGATGAACTACTCAAAATTTGCAAAGAATGTACATGAATCTACAGACCAGACAGATAGAGGGAAAAAATCCCATGAAAGAGGTGAAAAGGATGTTGGGGCCCATAAAATATGTAAAGAGCATAACACGTACGCATTATAACGCGTATGTGTTATGTTATTCCCCTTTTCTAAGGCATGCCTCTAGGTTTGGATCCCTAAGCCTGAGGCATGAACCTGCACAAACACAACAAACAATATGTTTTTGTAGAAAAATCCTAAAATGCCTATTCCGCCATGATAAATCAAATTAAAATGATTGATTCATTTAATAAAAATATGACTACAATGTAGGGAAAATTTTCTTCTTTCTAAAATTATAATTTTTCAAATTTTCTGACTAATATAGGGTTTCCATATTATTTATTTTCTAACTATGCCTTTTTGTAGCTATTTTTTGAAGTTTAAACATGTCTATCTTTCATCGTGTATCTTTTTTTTGGCTCATCGAAATTGAAAAAAAATCATACTAGCCCAAACTAGGCCTGATTCTATTAAAAAATATATAATTTTTGATATTTTTTGAGGTAGTTAGGGAGGGGGCACGGTTGAAGCTCTATTATTTTTCAAAATTTAAAATTTCTGTACTAGAAAAATCATTAAAAAAATACTCGCTAAAAAAATCTTAAAAAAATGAAGCCCAAACTAGATGCTCCTAGCTATCTTTCTACCAAAAGGTTTTCAAAAATACTAAATAGTGCTAAAAAATTGGTGAGGGGCACGAAAGACATTCTACTATGTTTTTTAACAAAAACATAAAAACCTATTGGTATTTTAGTTATTTTTCCCACTTAAACTTAACCATTTTCAATAAAATTTAGTAGCTTACAAACTAGACTCAAAATTCTACAATTCATGTTCTTACAACATCTTCCAATTTTGAGTGTAATTATTTCAAATATCTCATAAAAGTTAAGATTTTTATTTTTCAGAAAAAAACGTCCACTTAAGACCCCCTTTTAGCCCCCTAGATTGGTGCGCTTACCCATAGTTGAGATGGAGAGGAAACATAAGCAAAGGGAATAAAGGAAATTCTATCACTTGTTCCTAGAGAGAGTATGGGAGCTAGTAAATAAAAATAACAATCTTTTGAAATGAGGATGTTTTCCCAATTTATAGCTTTACATTGCAACTCTTCATCTACTCCCACATGACCCTTCATGTATTTATTTCATTTGTGACTCTTTGTCTTTCTAGGAAGTGAGAAAATAAGTTCCTTTTTTTATAAATTAAAAGGGACTTTCACATTACAACATTATAGAGTCACTTAAGTGAATAAAACAAAATATAATGATTGCTTACAACGAAGAATTAAAAAGGGGGGAAGAGAAGAGGGGAATCAAAGAAGGGAAAAGAAAGAAAATGTTCAAAAGCATTAATGAAGATGACTCCACTTTCGATGAAGATCATATTCAAAGATGTTGAAGATGAAAACTTGACCCATGATGACCTTTCACTATGATGCATTGATGAAGAGTCCCGATGAAGACCTTTTGAACACTTTGCCCCATTTTGAAGACTTGAAATGTTACACTTCTATACATTGCCTGGATACACCAACAAGAGGAATTTTTATCCAAATAACTCTCCTAGTTATTTGGATAACTTTCATTCACACTCTAGCTCTGAGGTTTTACACTGTAGGTTACGCGTATTCTAGCTACCTACCTGACACACCTCCTTGGTTACAGTTCCTCGCGTGCCTTACGCGTTTTGCTCCTACACTTCTCTCCCTTCCATTTTCCTTTTCCTCTTTGTGTCATCCTTCCACACACCTTCTACGCACTCGCCTTCTCCCAAAAGTTATTCCCCCTGCACGCGCGCCTTGCACTTGCTCCGAAATTAGCTAAGTCCCTGGCGCTCTCGCGCACTCTGCACATTACTTTGTAATAGTTGCACCTTGACCATACATTTCCCACTCACTAGTATGCCACATTTCCTCCACATGCATTGCAATTGCACACACCTTCCTTCTATCTTTCTCTTGTGCCTCATTCTTCCATGCACATACTTTTACACCCTCCTCTACACCATTATGTGCCATGTAATCATTTGACAAACTTGAGTGTGCTTCAGGCAACCAATCAAAGCGCGCTAATAGGGTGTTGAATCCTTACAACAAATCAATGAGTGACACATGGCAAAAACGACAAAGCGTTTGCATAGTTAGCCATCCTTTCAGCTAATCTACACATGTCACTAGTTTTGTGTGCCTAAATATCTCTGAAAAACTTCTGATAGTCATAACTTTTACATCTGTGCTCAGATCCTTGCACGCCTTATCTCATTCGATAGATGCCGACATAGGATATAGCGCTAGACATTCAAATTCAAATTATTGGTGGATCTGGTAGGTGAGAAATAGGAAAACATAAATTTGGGCATTGATGAGCAGATCGGATTGCTCCAACCACTTGATTTGATCTGATATGCCTTCCTTCTTTCTCCAGCATGCCAAACAGACTTGGGGAAGTGCATTTGACAAATTTGCAGGCATTGAATGCTTATTATTGTTGGTTGTATTTCAAATTTGGGTTTTCCCTCCTTCTATTCTTCTTCTTCCATTGATTCATCTATAAATATAAGAGTTGGGCTCATTGTTAATGTTGGACATTTTGGATCCTTAAGCTTTTGCTAAGGACTCCATATATTTGTATTTTGAGTTGCAGACCTCTAGATCTGGCTCATGCATGTGGATATCGACCTCTTGTGCTATTGTAACAGATTGTGCATCCTTGGAAGTAATAGAAGCATCATTTTGTGGCTATTCCTTGTCTTAGCGTGTTTGTATTCTTCTTTCTTGCCTTCCTTTTACTATATGTGTTTGTTGTGTCATCTTATGTTTCTTGTAGTTCCATTTTCTAGTTGTGTTTCGTGGAACCGATTGTAAATGCGTGTTGGTCTGTGCTATGCATGCCTAATGTCCCTCGACACTTTTCCCATCATTTCTTCCCAGAATAAATAGTGTTGATCCCTCTTTTTCTGGTGCTATCACCTCCCTTGTAAGTTTTATTTTCCTTTTTGTTATCCTTTTATCCCTGGTCCGTTGGCATTGTTAGCTTAGTTTTCCCTTCCAGTAGTAGCAATATAAATAGATAGAGGAACCAACCTTCTATAGATATCTGTCTCAAGCGTGCAAGGTGCCACAACTTGGATATGGCTCCATTGTTGTCTCAAACAACTCAGTTCCTTGGATCTGAGATGCGGGTGCATGTTTGAATGACCAATAGTTCCTAGCATGTACAGTGGGAAGAGCAGTGACAACTTAAATTTCATATTGCTAAGTTCTGGTGTATGGAATTAGTATTTCTAGCCTTTGGAGGCCATTTCAAACACATCTGGCGACTCCCAACACCTCCAGATCTCATGTTTTGCAGTCCTGAGCACCTTTTTATGAGAAGAGTGCATACCAAATAGAGTGCTGCAATTGAAGGATCCTTTGAATATCTCCATCTTTCACCAAGAATCACACACAACAGATCTTTTACACGCACATCCACATCTCCAACACGTCGTGCGCTCTCTACTCCTCCTCAAAATAGACCTACGCAGGCAACCATGACATTACAACCTCCTCCTCCTTTGAGGAACTTTACCAGCTTTATTGGTGGAGGCCTGATCAATCTCAATGCTTAGCATGATATGCCAACAGTCACGCTCAAGAGTATCCCATACTTCATGGGAGAAAATCAAGTCACCCCTGTTAAACACATTCAAGATGTAGCCAATGTGTGCTCTGTCTACCTGATCATGCATGATCATGTAGCTATTAGGCTACTTGCGGCCTCATTCAAGGGAAAAGCACTCCAATGGTATTGAGGCTTGAGACCTGCATCTATTGCTGCCTGGGATGAGCTTGGAACAACTCTATACAACTACTTCGAGGACAAGTCAAATCACCTGTCTTTGGTGCAGTAAATGACCACAACTAAACGTGCACCCAACGAGTAAATGATTGATTTCAACATCATATTCTAGAAAACTCAGGACATAATTCCTCAAGTGGTAAGGCCTATAGTTTCACATGCTTTCCTGTATTATCTGAGGGCTTTGAATAATGACATTTCAATCATGATTCAATCCATGGGAGGTAGGACCTTACTTGTTGCATACAACATTGCAATAAGGGCACAAAATAGTCTCATTCAAGCTGGTAAGTTGGCTCCTAGAACTCCTGCACCCTTAATTTTAGAGATGTCTCTAGTGCCCTGACCTTCTATTGCCCCTATTCTGGTACAAAGCGCGCAACCCATTACATCGACATCTTACTCTCCTGCGCAACAGAAAGAAGATGAGGAATTAAACACCATTATTAGAAACTTATCCAACAAGGTCATATCATTGGAAAAGTAGGAGGTGCAAGCCTACAGAGGCATTTTTAATCAGGTACAAAGCCAGAGAAATCAACCATGATGAAATCAATATGGAAACTAGAGATACAAGTAGAACTAAGAGAATGATAGATGGCATGCTAATGCGTACTTGCCTCTATAAGTTATTCCTCTTTCAACACCTCTCCTAGCGCCCAACACAAGCCAAACACTTTTTCTAGTTCAGAACAACATGGCGCAGGAGTTAGAATGGTGTTTTCCTTGCAACATGCCTCATATTCAATATCATTGTGCCAACGCTACGTGCACACATGCCTATATGATCCAAAATGCTTCTAATTGTGAGCCTTTCATCAACGCAAGTGAGCCTGAGAACCAAGAAAATGTAGAAGATCCTCATGAAGCCAACTTGATATTCTTTGGCACTGAGTACTTTCACACAATCATCAAGTTGGAGATGATGCAAGTAGACCACGTGCCCAGGTTGCGGACAACACAAGATACAAAAAGAGAATGCTCGAATTTGGCACGTAAGTTTCAATTCCAATGACATAGGTCGATCCTCAAGAGCAAAAGGAAGCAGCTAAGGCATCAAGAAGTAAAATTTCCCAAGTTCCAGCACGTAAGGCTCCACATAAATCTCCTCCTGAAGTGGTGTGTGCCCCTCCTTTGGTAGGTCAAACATTTGTGCCAGTTAAGGCCCATGCCTCCACGGTTGAACAACTAAGAAAGAATGTTGTTGTTCCTCAAATGCATAAGTCAGTTGGTCTTCCATTCAACATTGTGGATTAGATGAAGAAAACAAACATAAATCTCATAATGTTGGATGCACTGACCATTCCATCCCAACGTGACCTATTGCATGAAGCCCTAGACCAAATTCTGTACATAGACCTAGCTATCTAGAAGTCGCGCACTTTTGTCAATATTTATAAAAATGAGGAGAAGCAAGTAAGATTGTCAAAACCCAACCCTTCTATATGTCCTTAATCATAGGCAAACATCTTGTCCATAACTGCATGATTGACTCAGGCGCTAATACTTCTGTCATGCCTAAGAAAATCATTGATGTCTTAGGTCTTAAGTATAGCCCCTTAGCAAAAGGAATCCTGCAACATGATGGTTCAACTATCACTACTCTAGGAATCATTAAGGATCTTGAGTTAACCATCCATGCATGTTTAAGCCTCACAATAACTCAAGATGTGTCAATTATTGACCTGCCTCCTTTGTTTGCCTTATGTTTGTCAAGAGATTTTACTGCTAAAGTAGGTGGTTACTTGTCTTCTGATTGGACCCATATGTTACTCAAAAAAAGGTATGGTACCTGATTTATCATACAAGCTCAGCCAATAATTTCTTATCATGTAGAATCACATGTCCCATCCCCTCTCCAAACCAATTGTCCTACCACTATTCACATGGTTTTGACTCACAAACAAACCAACGCTCTAGCTTTTTACGCTAGTCTCTAACCACTACCTCTGAGTCCTTCACTGCCTTCTATTTCTTCACCCATGGACCCCACCTCTCCTATTGATATACATACAGGTGACAAGGAGTTTGCAAAACTCTTTGATCACAATCCTACCGCCTTGCAGTATCACCTCACCCATTCATCCACCCATAACTTGTTAGGACAACTCATATATGAGATGCTTATCTCCATTCCTCTCACTATTGCCCCCACTTTCGTATCAACCACCACAAGTGTAGCCTTACTAGCTTCCACCTTACCACCCATCATTTCTCATATCACCCCTACATCTTTGATATATTCTACACCTTGGCATCTATCGCAGCTTTGACATCTATCCCCCCTTTGATGACCACCATGCCATCATCTATAGCTCCTAGTGTAGGGATTCCAACATCATCAGTCTCTATTACCTCTCAACCCCCAATTGTGTCGACCCCTTTTCAGAGTTTGGTCATGTCTATACCTACTACTCTACCACCTATCGCTACGAGGGTCTCTACACAGGTCCCTCCCACCTATACCTTGTCTCAGCTACCAACTATCAATTATACCTCCCATTCAGGGTATATGCCATCATCATCTGCTGCTACTTATGTTCCCCCTTCTCAGTTTGCTTACTCGGCACCTCCATATACTAGTGTGCCTTCTACATCGTATCCACCTCCTTATACCAAATGAGGCGCATCTTAATCTAATCCAACCATGGATCTGATCAAAATGATGATGGACAAGATGCAAACCCTAGAAGCATATATCTCTGGCTCATGTAATACATTGACATACGTTGAAATCTGTAATGAGCCTATTCATCCTTCCATACCTATTCATCCTTATCCCCCACATTAGGAGATGCGTAAATTCAACAGATTCAATAGCAAGGAAGATCCACAACAAGATTTGTGATCATTCAAACACGTATGTTATCTGATCACCCATGATGATGCCTTGCTTCTTAGGACTTTCCCCATGTCTTTGAAATGACTTGCTTTAGATTGGTACAATGCTTTACCTAGGCACTCAATCTTTTCTTTCAATCAATTGGCTCAAGCCTTCCTTGACCATTTCTCCATCAACATCACTAAGAAGGTCACCGTGACTGATTATATTCGATGCATCAATATGAAAACGAATCTATTGCAGATTTTGTATCACATTGGCGGAGTCTTACCAATCAGCTCACCTTTAAACTTCCGTAAACTGAGATGATAGATTTGTTTAATAGGGCTTGTTTCATGAACATCTCTCCAACTCTTCATGTCCAAACATTCTGGACATTCGATGAGGCGTTTACTATGGCCAAGAAGCTATACATCCATGTTATTGAAGAGGAGAAGCTACAATTACGTAACAAGAGCACTCCGTTTAAATAAAATGACTCTTCTTCTTCTGTTAAACCACAAAATACTCATGCTAAAGAAAAGGGATCCGCTAACATGGTGGTCTTGAAAGCCAACCCATCTCATCCATCAAACCAATCAAAACCTCATTCTAATGTTTCTCTTGTTCAGAACTTCCAGTACAAGCAGGACCAACGAAGATATACCCCTATAGGAGAACCTTATTCCTCAGTGTCAGAAAAGCTATTAAAAGCAAGAGCCATCACTCTTCCACTGATCAAACCACATACTGGCTTTGACCCTTCCTGTCCTATACCCGCATGGTATAAGGAGAATGATTACTGTAACTATCACCGCGTTAGAGGACATAGTAACGAAAATTGTAAAACATTCAAAAACATCATCCAGGAAATGTTAGATAATGGAGATCTCATCCTAGACAACCCTAACACATCGGTAAATCAAAATTTGTAGGCATTTAAGAAACCTTTTCCAAACCATACCCATTCATCGAATCAGGCTGGTTAGACTTCTAATAATAACACCCATGTCCACGAGGTCCATGTTGTCTTTGACACAATACCTGTCCCTTATACTCAGTTGCCTTCCATCCCTTCTATTGACGAGATTCTTGCGCGAGATCCTCTACCCATGGAGGAGCCTATTTCACGTACTTCCCTACCCACGTAGTAGCTTACCTCGCCTACTCCTTCATCTACAGAGGTGCTTACCCCACTTATTTTGTCACCTATTGAGGAGCCCGTATTACCCACAATTTTACCCAAAGAAGAGTCTAGTTTATCCTCTTCTCCACTTAAGGAAGAGTCTACATCACCTACCTTGCCCCCTCCTTGATCCATAGAGGAGCCACTTTTATACTCTCTTCTGGTTAGCGATGCATCTCCCAGGGTCTACCAGGATCCTGCTAATCTTCTCGCATCACTTCTACCTATAGAGGTAGAAGCCAAAAACTTCCCTATTTCATAGACCTCAGAATTTTTCACAGGGATCATCACCAAGTCGTCACCATCTTCCTCTAATCCTATGCCATTCTCCCGTTTGACATATTTCTTGGAGTATGTCGACTACTCCATGCTTTGGGGACGCCTTCGACTTCCCGTATTGACTCAAATGAAAATATTGTCCACAGACACTTCAACGATTTATCCTAAAGTGTTCAAGACAACTAAATTTGTTACACCTGAGCCAGTTATAATAACCTCATCTGCATCATCCTCACCTATACCCAAACCTTTACCATTACCCCAACAACCACCTGCACCCAAACCTCTACCTACACCCATACCTTCACCTACACCCAAACTTATCACTACATTGGGGGTTATGCTGACACCCAGTCTAATCCATCCTCCCATGAAGATCAATTTAGCCACCTCTTCCCAAACTATCACCAGGCATATCCCCCCACCTAAGAGGAAGGCCTAACCTCATAGGCCTCGTACCCTAGTTTCTCCCACTCATCCTCTTTCACCTTTGTCACTTCCATCCATCTTAGGTCCCCATCCATCAACCTTGGTCAAACAACCTCCTACCCAAGGTAAAACTAAAACAAAGCAACCTACATCCTTACTGCAACTTCCCATTCCACCTAAGCCTTCTACATTGCCCACGCCTACTCCATTGCCCAGCCTTTTACCTTCTCTTCAACCTACACTTTCTGTATTTCCTCCTGCCACTATATTCACCGCACCTCCACTCTCACCTTGGTTGACACATCCACTTCCATCTTCCACATTCCCTTCTACTTCACGCACTACCCCAACACCTTTACCCAAGAAGGTGTAACCCAAGCCTGAAACTACACTTCCTACCAAAAAGGTATTCAAACCTAATCAACCTCCAACTCCCCCTCCAGCAGTACTTCTTCCACAGAAGTCACTCAAACCTCCATCCAAACCCACTCTCACTTATCAATGTGATCCCTTGGCAGGATCTTATGCTAACATCCTCGCTTAGCTGTTAGAAACCTCTGCCATTACATTTCCACCTCTCAGTCCTTATGATCTAGTCAAACCTAAACTAGAAGGGTTTGACGATACCATGATTTACGCTTACCATCATGTGCCAGGGCATGATGTTGAAAATTATAAGGCCCTTAAAAATATTCTTATTCAAATGTGTTCTCCCGAAGAGCTCTTTGACGAAGATGACCTTTTAGATGAAGATATCATTCCACCTTCGCCTATCGCCATGCATCCTCACCCCATATCTATTCAACAACGTTCACTTCCACCTCCATAGCCCTCTTCTCCCTCTGACCTTTGAGATCAATATGGTCCGGATCAGGGAGCTAGCCTAACCCCCTCCCAAATGCCAATGCGTCACACTCATTGCACATGACTCTTATCTTGTACTAGGTTTTTGTCCCTCTCGCCATTATACCTTTCATGACACATCTCCTCCAATTCTCGAAGTCAATATGGTTCGAGTTGACACTCGATCACAGAAAGACAAAGGAAAAGAGAAGACTGATAACCCATCTAGTGTACTTGTACCTACTATTCCATCTGCACCTTCCCCCATGGTAACCATCCATGCGTTGTTGTATCCTATTTTTGACGGAGTCACACATCGTACTATGATCAAACAACTTCACCAATATCCTCTAAAAATGTCTTTGTATGACCTTATTCAAACCTTTGAGTCTCATCGCCATGCCCTCCTTGAGACCCTGTAAGTTATTGAGGCTCTACCAAATGACCCTACACCTGTTGCCACCCTATTCACACACCATCATGTGGCTGCTCTCACTGCTTCACCTAAAACTCTATTGCCGCTACCACTCGCCAGATTTCTATCGTCAGTTTCTCTGACTCGGATATTACTCTTCACCATTTAAACGATCTTGATCATGCACTCTTCATCTTTGTCCACATTGAGGATACTCGTGTCTGAAATGTTATGATTGATAGAGATGCGAGTATTAATATTATTTCTTCCCGTAAGTATGAAAAAATGTGCATACAGATGCAAGTAGTTTAACCCCATTGCCAAATATTATGTTGATTTAAGCCATTGCAATATATTGAAGATAATAGAATTTATGGCGGTGAAACACGAAGGAAATAATGAGCATCATAATCTATAGAAGAATTCCCATGCCTTCCACCTACGTTTATATATCTTGCTTGCCAGGGGCATCAGTCAGTGTAATCTGCAGCTCCGCCATGCCTGCAAAACACTTTTAATGTCCACGATTGAAATATAATAACAATTTCTGCAACATTGGGGTGATTCACAGCCGAAGAACGGATATTGAAAAGAGTCGGAAATATGATTAAAGTCTCAATTTTTGTGGACCCATAGACTCTTCAGTCTCGTAGACGTTATTAAAATCTTTCATTTCATTTCATTTCATTTCCCGTACGTATGAAAAAAATGTGCATAGAGATGCGAGTAGTTTAACCCCATTGCCAAATATTATGTTGATTTAAGCCATTGCAATATATTGAAGATAATAGAATTTATGGCGGCGAAGCACATGGCCAAGCACGAAGGAAATAATGAGCATCATAATCTATATAAGAATTCCCACGCATGCCGCCTACGTTTCTATGACTTGCTTGCCGGGGGCATCAGTCAGTGTAATCTGCAGGTCTACTTTTTTTTATCTTCCAAACTGGGATTAAACTGTACGCAAAGTATCTTCCTTTGTTTTTTTAACTAGTTGACTAATTCTTGTTTCCGGAATACGGTGTTTGAAGAGGGGCTGGTTCGTTTTGTTAAACGTGGTACTTGGAAGGGTTGTTATGATCTTTTCTGACATATTTTATTGTTCTTGGTCGATTTCAAGGCGGATTTTGTATTAAAATGTTTTCTTAGAAAGTGGGAGAATAATTGACAGAAATGAATAACCTAAACGATAACGGAGTTCGGGTTTCTATGCCCACATTGATTCCTTCTTATTTATTTATTTGAAACCGTAGGACTAGGGGGGATTTTAGTTTGTATGTTTTGTGTGTGGAAAAATGGATGCAACATTGGAATCATGGACAAAAGCGGCCCCCCTTTACTGATTTTCAGCAAGTTTCGCCCTTTACATGGGAAAAAAATACAATCACGCCTAGTTTCAGGGTAACACCAGCGATTGAGCATTTTAATACTAGCAATCATACGTAAAGTGTGCAATAGAAATGTCAAAGGAGATGTATTGGAAAAGTTAAATTGAAGGGAGTGAAAAATGGATGGAGTAGAATGTGCAGTGAAGAAGGGTTTTAAGGGAGGAGAAGTCAAGGGAGGGGGAAATGTCAGGGGGAAGCAAATAAAAAATCTTATTTCTTACGGCGAAGCGTATATGAAGCATGTCTCATTTGTGTCAATCATTCGAAGGAGAAAGGGGTGAAATCTCAATGAAAGGTAATTTAGAAACTTGCGCGAAGTATATACCATGTTGGCTCTTTTGTTTACCTCGTTCTTTGTTTTTCTTCCAAGCCTACATTATTAAAACACATAAAAATGTGATTGCAGCTATTTGTAAAAGTTAAAAATCGAATAAAAAGTAGGGCTTTTCATGTTGGCGATGATTAAGACATATTCATAAATGACCACAGTTTGGAATAAACAACCACATTTTCATATCACATTCCTACAAAATTGCACACCATTTTCATTATAGGTTTATATCCTTTGAGGTCCAGACTGCTTTGTGTTATACATTGTATTCAATTTTCTATAAAATGAAGAAACTATAACAAGCTTAAACATGACTACCCTTTCATAAACTAGCCCTTTTATTGTCCTTAAAGACACATCTTGGTGCCTCTTTTTAAACCCCACCCACCATGATCTACAATGCATACCACATGTGAATGGAGTAGACATTATTTCACATATGTGTACCACATGATAGTTTAATGAGCTTATTTGCATACCACGACCTATGTCAGTCATATATTTCCAATATTGTATGATTTCAGAATCTTCTTGATCTGTTAAAATGGTCGGGGGTCCTTTATGTTTTGTGGTTGTGATATCATTCAACTAGTTTGATAAAGAACTTGCTGAGACTCCCCACTTTTTTGCAACAAGTTTGATGGAAAATCCATTTTCTTCAACATCTCTTATTTCTCCAGCCATATCTTCAGTCGTTTACTCTGTTCTGAGGCAAACTTTTTTTGATGTTATTGTGCATTTTCCACTAACATTGATGTCTACCTCAATTTGTGGTGTTGGTTTTGACTCATGTTGGTGATGTGGACTAGTATGAAATTATTGCTTTTGATTTTATTTTGCTAATTATTCCTCTTAGTCGGGTATATAATCAAGTTCTACATCCCTTGTTAGGGTCCATTCATGAGTTGCTCCTCTCCGCTCTCCTCTTAAATGCCACGAGGGCCTGTAATTATTTTGGATAAATTAACATGAATACAAATGTTTTGAAATGTCATATAAACAATGCTTGTAGGAAAATGTGATACAAATATGTGATACAGTGCTTTATATGTGGGTTACACTTTCAAGTATGATTTTTTCTATGCACATTGATTGTAGCATGCTCCTTTTGTCCAAAATATGGAGCATTATAAACAAATGGGGGCAGTTAATGAAAACTTTGAATGTGAAAATAGTGCACATTTACAAATGGTGGAGGAGATAAGTGGAGTGTGTGGACACTAGAAAATGCACCTTCTGCATAAGGTCCCTTATTCAAAAATACATTAACATTATAAAACATAAAAAGACCAAAAAAATCATAAAACCCCACAAAATAGGGATAAAAGACAACTCACCACCCTCTCCCTCTCACATTTAATTCTATCCCATCACACCTACCCATTTGTATGCCCAGTGCACATTGTACCCATGTGTGTCCCACTCCCTTTGCCCCTCCAAATTTATAAAACCACTCTCACCCACATCATTTCATATCTTTTAACAACTATTAACATCATATACTTGAGTTTTCTTGCCTACATATCTCAATATTGTAGGTTTTCAAGAAGGAAAGGCAATGTGAAAACAACAGATGCAACTTGTTGCAACACTATTCTAGAGAAATATCAACACAGGTGGGAATCGTAACTACGATTGGCTTGCGATCTCTATGTGATTTTTGGTGAATGTAACTGTGACTGTCTTGCAATCTGAGTCAGTTATACTTGTCATTTCATTTATTATTTTTTCATTTTACCTCAATAAAATGTATTTTATCTCCTTAAAAGGGTTAGGGATACTAACCACCAAAAACAAATAACATTTTCCAAGTGTGCTCGTGTGCAGGTTTAGATTAAGATCTAAAGAGTTTTAGCCACTTTAGTCAATGAAAAAAAACTGCAATCGTCCCTCTCTTCACAATGACATCATAAGCTCATTCTATTTTAGTAACATTGATTTCATGTTTTCACATAACTAATCCATCTTGTAGTTGATCCAAATCTAGGCATATATTTTGGTGACCATGGTGGGACCCTTTTGGTTGTGTGTAAATTGTTTTCATTTTATGAATATAACAATGTTTATTTTAAGGTTTTGTACTCTTTTTAACTTGTTTTTCTAGCATCTCTTATAGGTATAACAATTAGTTTTTACAGGTCTACTGAAAAATCCAAAAACAAAAAAAATCAAGTTGCAGGTCAGTCACAACTACGATTGGGTTGCGATTTTTTGACACAAAAAACATTAAAATATGGTTGCAAGGCACTTGCAATTGTGACTGTGTTGTAACTTTATTTATGAAAAAACCTAAAAACACTTTATTTTTATAAAGAAATGAATTAGAATGAACTACACATTTTATTATAGGCCTGGATAAGGGTAAATACTCATCCACATAACTGTGGGAAGTGCTTGGGCATAAGCTCTAAAACTCATTGCGAGGAATACCACATGAACCCCAAAGTAGTTGGCGCATTGATGGAACTGGCCAATTAAATGGGTACCCCAGCCTACTTGACTAGTACACCCATGAGGATTAGCACCAAGGTTATCCTTAGTGACGACCCCGGTTTGATTGATTAAGCGGAGTAAAATCTAGCTTGGTTAATCAAGGGGGTAAAGTAAATATGACAAATAGAAAATTTCTAGTGTACTGAGCTCATTCAGACAACTCTTGGTATTTAGGGAGAGAACCTTTTATAGGAAGCCAACAGATGGAGCCCTTTTATTCCACCTTGAGACAAAAAAACATTACTACATTCATCAAAACATTCGACTTCACTATTTTTGAGTCGCACCTGCAACTATTTCTATTCTTCACAGGCCCTTCTCACACTCTCATATGAGATTTTGTCATCCATTATGAATTCTGATTTTCCCAGTCTTAGTTATAATTGCGAATGTGCTACGATTTTCCACCCCATATTGTTCCCAGAGTTAGTCAAAATTACGAGTGACATTTCACCTTCCAAATCATTCATTCTAAATTTTGTTCTTATTCCCGATTCATCTGAGAGCCAGTCGTAACTACGACTGACCTATAATTTTTTCTAGTCTTACCATCTTGCAGACTTATTCTAGTCATATTCACTGTCATTCCTCGTGGATTCTAGTCATATCCATGTTCATTCACATTCTAATTTGCTTCATCAACACCTTTTTGACCGCATTACAAAACTTGAGTTCTAACACTTGGAGGAACTTCCGCTCGCACCGAATTATCACACCATTCGCAATGATCCTATTCACCCCATAGTAATGTGTCATCCCTATCCAATACATTTCAAATTTCCCACATTTGACAAATCTGATGGCACCAAGGACCTATAACACCACTTGGATCTATTCTACTTGCATGTCACCACATTTAACATGATGAAACTCTCTTCTTACGCACTTTCCTAGTTTCACTTGTAGTTTGCGCACTTTATTGACACTCCTGCATCCCACAACATAACATTTACACTTTCACACAACTTGCAAACACCTTTTTATGTCACTTCTCCATCCATATCACACCCAAAGCAATGCCCGTTGACCTTCGCATGCTTTGACAATCCCATAATGCGTCCATCATTGACTTTTTTACACGTTGGCATGCTCTTGTTCACCGCATTTGATTCCCCTTGCCATAATCTAAGCTCATTGACCTCTTTACCAAAAGTTGTGTCCCTTACATCTCCCACCACTTGTAAAATCATCAATCACACACATTTTATGAGGTCGTGCACATATCACAATGCCTCAAGGATGTCCATCTTGGTCATCCTCCCTCATTCCCTCATGTTTCTAATCCTCCACCACCCACCACACCATTACACTTCCATGTTCATAATGTCGTTCAACTGGATCCTCCTCACCTCATACACCCACATCTTCACATTAATTTTGTTCTCCTAGAGCTCATAAGTTTATCTAACCCCATGCAATTTTACACCTTTGAGTGAACCACTTTCTTCTATTCTTCATAAGTTGTTTGATGCTAATCTCATCACTCTCCCTCCCAAATCTCCCCCTCCATTATGGTGTTCCTCTCATGATAAGTGTGTTTAGCATCATATTGATGGTCATTCCACTGAATCGTGTACTCAACTCCACAACATCATTCAAGACCTTCTCGACAAGGGGGGCATTACAGTTGAACCTCTATCTCCTTCACCTTCATCTATTAATTCTAATCCAATCACTTCACACCATACTATCCCCACTTCTTCTCCATGTGTCATGCCTTCATCATCTGAATCATCACTTCCCATTACCACCCAACAATCATGTACATCTTATGTCTCTTCATCCACTTTATAACCCACATCCTCACATGCTTCCACCTTGAACTCAACACTGTCATGTTCCCTTAATCAATGATTATCTATGTAGTCTTTTATTTCCCAATGCTCAGCTAGGCATGCTGGCACGTCATCTAGACAAGTCTGGAAGCTCACCTGAAGTGCGTGAAACCTCTAGATCTTTCCTTTGTTTTCTCAACAAGATGTCAGACATGCATATTCATAACCATAACCATTCATACAAGAAGATGCATCATAACAATTCAACAACACATATAACAAGGAAATTATATCAACATAAAGGACAATCATCAATACTTGAATTCCCATAACTACATATTCAGATCTAGTTACTTTAGCTATCCAAACACAATTATCCATTACAACCATAATTCATTAAATAATAAGAGTTTTGATTATAACAATACCTAGTATACCCATGTGTTGGACCATGCATGCTCTAGCATTAGTGACGTGTCAAAAGGTCATATATTCTAGCACTAGATAATACAAGAGTACACTACCTATTTATACATGGTGGGGACTTTCCCTTCACCATCTACATGTGCCTTTCCTAATAGTAAGCATGTTATTCTTATTTTAAATGATTTTCTAACTCTGCTTTACAATAGTTCAAGCTATAAATAACTTTCTTTAATTCTTATATTTATCTCTTCTTCATGCATTGTCCTTTTCCTTATCCGTATGTGTTTTGTTCCATTAATAGACCTTGCTTGTGTCTTAAGTCACCCTAATTTTCTCTATTTTTAGCCCTTGTCCAAAAATGGCTAAGTCCTCAATATTCCATATGTTCCATGCATATGCGCTGACCTATTTTACTAAATGGTGCGTACCTCTACACACTATCATATCTTCCTTTTCTCCCTATGTGTGTGCTTCCATGTGGTCCTAAAAACCTATAAGACTCTATTTATCCTCAGTGTGCCTCCTGTGTGCAACCCTTCACACATGAATGATACTTAATCATTTCTATGACCAACATTACCCCACACTAGGGATATTGTCCATCCTTAGCAACAGTGCAAGCAACATGTTCTTCTAAAGAATTCCTGAAGAATGAAAGAATAAAGAATCCAAGGAAGAATATGGTTTTCCACCCTAAGAATTAAAGAAACTATTGATGGCGAATCATAACACCCCTTAATGTCTGCAACTCGATGGGTTGAGACTCTCAGTGTGATTGCATAACATGGAGCTTCTCTCAAAGTGTGGAACTTTGCGATCGAGAGATCTCTTCGGATGAAGATCGGTTCCTATCCTCTGTTCAGGTGCACAAATGAAATTGCGGAGGATCTATTCCAAAACCTACTCTAACTTTCCAAGGATATAGGGTTAAGAATATTCATGAAAATAAACCTAAACTAACAAGGGTGATGCACCAAAGGAATGTTGAACACCTACTTTTCCATGAACAAAAACCATTAAAATTGTAACGCAATTACCATGCATAGATAACCTAAAAATGCAATGAGAGATCAAATGAAGACAATGAATACAAGAGAGGGTTAAAAATTATCCACAGACATGCATTGTTGCTCCACAAGGTTTGATACAGTCCACTACAATGGCCAAGAGGAAAAAAACTTTCATTATAGTCTATATGGGAGGTCTGAAACTCCACAAATCCACTTACAGACAAGAAGAGAAGGGAGGGTGCAAAACAAATTTTCCAACCTCTAGAAAATTGCCCCTCCTTTATGTTATATAGGAAGAAATGAGAGAAGGAGATAGAATAATTCGGATTCCTACTCCAACCACCTACAAAATGCATTCAATTCCTCTACCACAGTGATTGGAGGCACTCCAAAACCCATACCTCCATGTATAATGCCTTACAGGGAAAGAACGAAGCCCATACCTTCATTAAGGTGGTAGGTGAGAAACCCTGGGGAACCATAAAAATGGCAAACTATATTTTCCATTTTTGAAGAACTTAGTCTCACCCAAATCAAGATATCCAGTCGTAGGTGTGTAGCAGACGTCAAGATCTTTCCAAAAAGTCCTCTCTTTCTCAAATCTGAGCTTCTAGTCAAAATATATGGCCTTCTGAAGGTTGGGGTGCATTCTGTAAAAATGACGAACTGTTGATCTGAGAGTTTCGAAAGTCCGAAACCCGAAAGTCTGAAATTTCAAACTTTCGGACTTCGGAATTTCATACATTTGTGTTTCAGATATTTTTTCACTATTCATCGCCAAATTTGTTTGAGAGTTCTAAAATTCTGAAACCCGAAAGTCTAAAAGTTTGAAATTTTGGAGTTTCGGGTTTCAGAACTTTCCTCCATTTTTCCATTTTTCTCGTCGAGATCTCCGAAACTCCGAAGTATGAAACCCCAAAAGTCTGAAGTCCAAAATTTTGGACTTTTGGACTTCGGGTTTTCAAACTTTTTTGTCTCCTTTTCCGATTTTGCGCTTGAGAGTTCCAAAACTCCGAAACCCAAAAGTCTGAAATTTCACACTTTTGGAGTTTCAGAATTTCAAATTTTTTGCTGAATGTTTTCTCCAAAATGCTGAAATTTTTGAAGCTCAAAATTTTGAATTTTTTGCCTCCATCTTTTCCCACTTGATCTCTGGTCTTCTTCAATGTTCACTTGGCCATTCCTTCGTCTTTGTAACAACATTTCCATCTCCAAGCTTGACTGCAACTTGATTTCTGAAATTGAAAGTGAGCTCGCATGACTGAAACACCCTCTCCATTTTCACAGTGCAAGGTCGTGTTTGATCAATTTTTCCCGAGGGGAAAAATTGGATAACACTAACTTAATTGAAGATAATAGTAATAATGCAATTGTTGGGCTCATTTTGATAGTGGATATGGGTATGTTTAAGTTACATTAAACAATGTTAAGTTATACTTTACAGAATTTTAGAGCTAGATAAACAAATAATTCAAGCATCCAAACAACTTATTATTGATGAAGTTGTGTACTCCTCGAGTCAATCAACACTGTCACCTTCTGTAGTTTTAGAAAACCTACTACCATTAGGGTTTATGGAGTGCTAATGCTTGAAGTGCAAGGTAAGAAATAGTTGGTTGGGTTTTGATCCTTAGGCTCATCCTCACCCTTGCCTACTAATTCCCCATCTTCTTCATTGACACCTTCAATGTAGAACAATCTTCTCAGCACATTTATGTCCTTTGCTATATTTTTTATCACTTTTAAAACACAACCCTTTTGATTATTTCTCTTTCATTCATTGAGGAGTCAATCTGGTAGGTTGATGGATTGATTGTGCTAGAGTAGTGTGATCTCTATTAGTAGTGAATGCTCATATTTTGAGTAAATCTCTTTCCTTTGTTCTGTGTGCAAAGAAGTGGACTCTGATACACAAGTGGGATTAAACATTAAGACATCGATTTAGATGTTATCCTTGAGCCTAAGCAAAAATAAGTCATCTAGGTTGTCTCTCCATGCATAATCTTTGACAGGCCCCACTTGTCATTGTCTCTCCAAACCCACTCTACTAAGGTGAGAGACTTAATGTATTTATGCACAATAACCTTTTTCCACAGGCTTCCTGAGAAACGAGTCTCCAAAAACTCTTAGCAAACAAGGATTTGCTTAAATAATGTATGTTTTTCAAACCCCAACCCCCTTCTTCCTTTGGCTTTGCAACATGCTTCCATTTATCTAGGGCTATACCTTCTTTGTCCTTTTTACTTGTCCATAGAAATTTAAATCAAATTTTCCTAAGCTTCTCTAAAACCTTTATAGGAATATGTGCTAAGCCATGCTAATACACCAAAATTGCTTCTAAGACTAACTTCGAAGAGTCAATCTTCCCCCCAAGGATAACCACCAGTTACACCACAAGAAATTCCTCAACCAAATCATAAAATCCTAAATAGAAATCCATAGTCCACTCATCCTGACCCAAACTTTTTCTTTTATGTAATGAAGAGAATAATTTTTAGTTTTTCCTTAGGTGCCTCTTCCAATAACATCTTCTTATTTTCTTCAGTTACAAAAATAGGGGAAAAATTAGTAAGCTTTATCATCTCTGCTAAATTTTTCCTTTCTGGATCTTTAAACAAATGCTTGAAATAATTTACCCCCAAATCAGCTAGCTCATTGAAGGACCTAGTTTTAGAGCCATCCTCTTTAGGAATCCCCCATATTGTTTTTATATTCTTCCTATAGTTGGCATAGTTATGAAAGAATTTTGTGTTTTCATCACAAGCTTCCAACCAAATTACCCTGCTTTTTATCCTCCATTATGCATCTCGAACTAACAAAATCACTTTTCTTTTTCTCCAATTCTCTAATCCTTGCTTTAGCCTCCTAATTATAAACACCATCAACCAAAGCATCATAGATTTGAGCTCTCTCTTATAGTTTGTGAAAGGACACGATCCTTCCTTCTTGATTTATTAAATGCCCCAATTGAGATAATGAACTTCACTTTATTTTTTTTGCAAATTGGAAACAAGTTGAACTCCCAAAATTCCAATCATACCCTTTTCATTCATCTTTGACCAGGGGCTTAAATTTGTCATCTTCCAAACAAGAAGAATGAAATCTAAGGGGGCATGGAAATTTACTTACCTCAACACCAAGTTGCAACAAAATGGGAAAGTGATCTGAATCACTACTTATTTCAACCCAAGACCTGATTCTTTCTCTCTCGGCCATGATATCTTTTGAGACTAAAAACCTATCAAGCGTCTTTGCTATAAAATCTCCAGTCCTATTGTTCCTCCAAGTAGGAACAATTTGTATAGGTTCAACATCCACCAACTAATGCATGTGCATCAGTAAGAGGTCATAGAGGTTGTCATGTGTGATTGGAGTCTAGGTTGTTATAGGAGTGTATGACATCATTTTCCCTCCAAAATATTGTCTTTCAAATATTGAAACTTGTCAATTTGTGTGTAAAATCCTAAATAAGGCCTATTTGTTGTATGAAGTCCAAAAATAAGTAAAATCAAAGCTTGGAGATTCTATTCACACGTGGAATCAGTCTAGTAAGAAGATTTAGGAGTTGTTGAGGTATTTTCTCAAGCTAGGAGGAGGTTGAGTTGTCTTAGGAGGTTGTTGAGTGAAGGTAGGAAGTGATTTTTAGAATGCTAATTTGAGAGTTTTGGTCTATGATATGTAACTCTCTCGTGGAGATGAATGTAGAAGAGGTAATGGAGCATGAATAAAGAAATGATGAAGGTTTGGATCGAATACATAGTGTATTTTGCAAGAATCTATATGTTTTCTCCATGCAAATAAAGCTTTGTTCAGGTTGAGAGCATATATATAGACATTAGGCTTAGGAGGAGTTCCAAGGATATGTGAAAGATGGAAAAGCTGAACAGGAGTCTATGGAGTATCATCAAATTTTTATAGCCCTTGAAGACAAATATAGTTACTTGTAGATTGAGATTCTGCCTCTCGGGCCTAGACTAGGGTGAGACCTATCTAACGTTCTAGCCATTAGAAATTTATGAAAAATTAAGAGCATCTTTGTCTGGTTAGAATCTATAAGTTTGTCAAATTTTAGTTTATAACTCACGCGTGTGAAATAGTTGCACCACTTTTACCAGTCCTGGTTGTACAAGAACAATGAGAAGGAGAAATTGAGTGCATGCAGGTGTTACCTAAGGTGTCAAGCTTCCAAATTCAACAAGAATCATTTGGAAGACATTTCAGAGGTGTCCATATCATTTTCTAGGTGAAATTAGACCTAAGAGACTCATTATCATACCTACAGGCGTGCAAGAGACCTAATTAGGCCTAAATGAGCCCTAGGACAGTTAAGGAAGTACCATTCCATACAAAGGACTAGTGATTGATCTCCATACATGAGATATGTCTCCATAAAAGGTATTAGAATCAGTCATAAGAATGGGAAGTTGTTTGAGGAATATTGGAGATATACTGGTATTTGGGTATAAAAAGGGCTACTAGGGTATGAAGCTAATTGAAGGACTCTAGAAAAAATACAAGGATTGGGATGAGTTTGAAGGACTATATACACCATAACAAGTCAAACTAATCATTTCATGGCTGTTGAGAATGAATCAAATCCCTAAGCACAATATTGGGCTATATAACCATTTCTACTCTATTAGGCTAGTCAAGAGAAGAATGTTGATGATGAAGAACTCAAGGGTGAAGTATGAACCAAGAGTATGAACAATATTGTAGGGAGAGTAGAATGTTTTGGAGTAAGGGTTTGGCCTATTGGAGCCATAAAGTTACATCATTGGTATGATGGAATCATGATGGTAAAGTATATGCATTGATAGTGGAGTATGGGGATGGAGCATATGTATGGGCAAGGTGAAGTGTGAGAAGAGATTAGAGAGAATGAATGAAGTCTGAGGTGGTACAGTGGATGGAGTGCATAGTGAAAACTAGGTGTGAATCCATAGGGCAAGCTAGAGGGTTGATGATCTCATAAGTACATGAGACTTGCTTAGAGGAAACTACACCGAGAAGTATAGTGTTAAAAGGAGTTGAAAGAGGACAAGGCTTGAGCAGAGTATATTGGCCATAAAGGTGACTGATACAAGACAGAGAAGGAGGGAAAATAAAACCAAGGTATGAATCTCATGTTCTTATTCACATATGCTTGAATGAGTCTATATAGTGAAATGCACCTACAACATATACTATGTGCATACAATGATCTACATCAAGTAAGTGCCTTTATATAGATCCTCAAGCAAGGGTGATTGATTAGATCCATTCATGTTAAAGAGATGGTGGATTACACACAAAAAAGGTCAAAGTAAGAAAACCCTTACATCACCAACCCTATATCCTTTAATTTATACAAAAAATATCCAACTTGAGTGGAAATTTTTGTTGCTGCCCCCCACACCTCAGATATGTTTAAAGTAAAATTTAAATTTTCTCCTAAAATAAGCCTCTCATTCTTGAAGAAATCCATGCCCATTAGAGTATCCCGAAACTATATTTGGTTCTCATATGGCCCACAAATATTAACCATTGGAAAAGAAATTCCTTTTATAGAATGAAGTCGTTCTCCTAAATTGAAACAAGAAAAACAAATTAAGAAGCCTAAAAACCTTTTATTCTATCCAAAAATCAACCCTCTAAAGAAACCAACATAATCCAATGAAATAAATTCCATATTCTTAGGAAAATTTTGCAATACATCCTCTACTTGCATGACCTCTCCCATAGTCTCTAACAACATCAAAATATCCATATTGTGAAGCAAAGATAACCTTCCTAGACTATTAAGAGATAGAATTAACATTGGCTAACCTTCATAGGGATTTGGCTTCCTTTAAATGCCCCACCAATAGTTTTTTGTTTCCTGCTTTGTATCTCACTCTGTGCTTTATCTTTGGCATGAAAAAAGTTATAATTTCTCCCTCGTGAAGAGTTGCATCTCTCCCTTTCTATAAAAAAACTAATACCCCCCATAATTGTTATCTCTTCATAAACAACAACCAAATTTTTGGATATGAGATTATACTTATTATGGGCTTTAACAAAACCCCCCATCCTCTGTGGAGGAGGAGGATAGATTGTAGGACGTATCTTGCATTGCATTTTTTAATAGATGAATAGTAGAGCTAATAGTGTGATAAATTTTATCCTAGGGATATATGGACCTTAGTTTGACTATCCTTCTTGTTGGACCTCTCAAGAGACCCTTCACCCTTCCCTTGATTTAATTGGATCGCCTGATTAATCCCCTTAGGATGGCCACTGGTCAAGGGGTAAATTTATTATACTATGGAATTTGAAAGGGAAGTTTGGGGGTGTGGACACCAATAACATATTCAGATAAGAAAGATTTTCTAGATGATTGATAGGAATATTTAGAGGACTTAAGAAATTGGAAGAGAGGGGAGATGATGCCAATCTAGCTTAGTTCACTTGAATTTTAGCAACTTTAACTTTGGTGTATGATCTTTATTTCAATTTTTCATAACTTGTCTTGACATAGATTATATCTCATCTACCTCCACTAGATCATATGATCTCATGAGGTCAAGGTTCAATTGGAGTGATCAATCAATCTCATTTCATCTACATGCATAGTGTCTACCTTTCTTGACATAGGATTAGGACATGAAACCTAGATAAATGGAGCTCTTTAATCTATCTTGACTACTGATGGTTTTCAAATTGGTACTTTAATGGAAACAATAGTTAGGGGACAAAAATTCCCTCCTCTTTATGGGAGAGGTTCCCTTATTGGAAGCAAGCAACAAAGCTTGCATACAAATGTGCAACTTTCAAAGTGAGAATACCTGATACTTTGAAGTGTTTTATGCCCAAAATATTATCAATACAAAAGGATAGAAGACTTCGGAGGTGAGAGAGGAAGAACATAACAATAGTTTTAGGGAATATAGATAGCAGAGTATACCCTTATGCGTATTGAATAAAGGAGATGCAAAATAGAATCATTAACCTTCATAACAGATATAATTCATGGACACAAAGTTCCACAAATCACACACACCATTCCATAGACTCAAATTTCTAGAAATCGTATCAACAAGAACAAAAAATTTCTTATCAAAAAGATTAAATGATTTGCAAGATTTCAGACGAGAAAAAAAGGAATTGCAGGAAGATAGAGACAAAGGGGAATTTTTTCTGTATTGATCTACTTTCAAATCTGTTACATTTCAAGAATACCAGGATCCACTCTATGAGAGCCGATCCTTAACAATGGCGTGGAGAGCTCAATAAATTTCTTCCAAGAAACGGTTACATTCGGTTCAACTTATTTTAATCAGAAGATTAAGAATGACAGAACCAAATGCATTGTATCGTGGCCTTTCATAGTCTTGTTTTGTGGAGGAGTGTTAATGAAGGAAGAAAAATATTCTCTGCACCATAGCCGTTAAACCTACTTTTGTAACTTTAAAAATGAGTCATCCACGGGGAAGAGATTTGCTGAAGTGGTCCTGGAGGATATCTTTTGCATTTTATGATTTTTATAGAGATTGTGCATTTTAAAAATTTTGGTCTGCCCATCCAGCTTTTGATACGGGCATCTCCATGTGGCTTTATTTTGGTGGTGATGGAGTCGTGGCTCACTTTTATAATTTTAAATCTTTTAGCAAAAATCTCAAAAAATCAAAGTTCTTGCCAGAACCACTTCCCGGACTTTAACTTTTCAACGTGCAGGCTCAAGACCCCAATGGAGTCGCTTCTCACTTTATAAATTCATACTTTCTTTTTGGAAATAAAACCCAAATTCCCAAAATTATCTGACATCCTACCTTCACACTTTGACTTTGTATGGGGGCGCAACATTTGAATTTTATCCAGTCCCCGGCGGAGTCACGGCTCATTTTACAACATTACTCCCTTTTATAGAAATAAAGCCAAAATCTTCAAATTTCCCTGACGATCTACCTTCCTGCTTTGAATTTTCAATGCATGAATTAACACATGGCCTTACCTAGGCATGGGCAGGGTCGCGGCTCACTTTATAACTTTACGCCATTTTAAAAACAACGTCTAAATTCCTAAAGTGTCTCGACAACCCGCCTCTGCGTTTTTGAATTTTCATTTGGCCACGTGTCCTTTTGCGGCCCTTAGGAATTCTTTTATAATTTAAGCCTTTTCACCACAATACCTCAAAACTTTCTGCCAAAAGGGCCCACCTTTCTGCCTTTCGGAAAATAGACAATCAGGATCTTTCGGGGCCGCGGGGCCAATTTTACACTTTTGCAAAAATAACAAAAAATGATAAGTTCGCAAAAGAACCTGTCCTGCCTCATCCAATTAGAGATGTCAGAATATCCACAGACGTTGGGAAAGAAATTGATGAGAAGATACACCTGTCATTCACGACTGTGGAAAAATACAGAGGGGGAAAAAACTCCATCCTTCATGCCCAAAAAAATTTCAAATTGCTCCTCGTGGAAAGAAGAACTGTAAACAATACCAGGATCGATGCGATCCACGACCATAGGAAAAGGATTTGACAATTTCATTCGAATGAAGGAAACAATTTTCAAGCATCTAGAAGGGAAGACAGAAAGTTTATCAAACCATGCAGACTGCAAGATTTTAAATGAAAGGGGCGAGATTAAAAACCGAGCACCAACAACTTCAAAGCACAAATTTCTCCATCTCTCTAGACTTCTTACTCTGTTTTAAATATTTCTCAAAGGCACCAACTCAAATTTTTTGAAATTTTACTTGAAAATTGAGGGTGACAACAACTAGCTCCTTTTGGGGATGACTTGGCTTAGAGGGAGGAATGAGGCAAGATCAAGAACCATAGTAAAAATATCGGGAAAGTAGAACAATGTCTTGTCCATTGGGCAATGGAGTCAAAGGAAAAATCAATACAGAAGACAACACACACGACAAGGGAAACAAACAAAAAAGGAAAGACAAAAAAAAAACACCACACACATCAAGGAACATGGAAAGGAAACAAGCCAAAACTAGGGAAGTATATACAAATAAAGAGGAGGATATTTACAGGGGAAAGAAGAAGGACTCCATGAAACTTACACAATTCCAAAGATAGACTGAGAAAAGTAAGTACCTTTGTGGAACAACATGGTGAAAGTATGAGCCACCCGTGAATTGAAGATGATCAGTTGGGCGTACCAAAACATCATGGGAACACTATGTGGCTTGAAAATAAAATTTGAGGAAGTAAGACCATCCAGATAGTGATACTCCATACTAAAAACATTCAATCCTTGTGAAGAACTGAATATCTTCTTGAGGCTCCTCTTCTGTGGATGAATAGTGCCATACAAATACTTGTACGACCCCTGACTGCCTTCATACTGATTTCTACACATCACCAAATTCTGAAAACTGGGTCCATGATAAAATCCAACCCCAATAGTGTCAAATCCTTGTTTTGATGGAATGATGCTAGCATATGAATGAGGATTGCAATTATCATCATGGCACATCTCATGAGAAACATATAATTCCATTGAATTTTCCTTGCAACCATCTTCAAGAGGAATTTGGGAAAAGGTATTGGATGATTTACCATTAGGTGTAATCTTTACCATGTCTTTGAAGAACATACTTGCTACTTTTGTAAAATCAACACCTGATTGTAGAAGATCATGACTCTTAGGTACAAGCCACATTGCTGATTTGTCTTCATGATTAGCAGGAAACTAAAATGCTGTCAGACTAAGTAAAGATTGATCAACAACATCATCCTCTTCCTTTTGTTTGCATTCCAAAGGGGGACCTGAGACAGGACTGTCATAGTTGTGAAGAAAATATTCCAGGAATTTCTCCCCATTTTCTATTTGTTTTGAAGGACTGTAAAAAGTCTCATGTGTGTTCATCTTATCATAAATATAATCGAGGAACTAGTGATCTCATTAGTTTCATTTCCTCCAGGTACATGCACTTTTTCATCTTTGGGAGAACTTAAAACAAAAAAGGGATGGTCCACATTGATCTTCATCTCAGTGCATTGAAATTATTCAATCATAGGGGAGAGATAAATCTTTTCCATTTTGTTATAATGAACATCCACTTCCACCAGCATAGGATCACTTTTTTAAAAACAAGAACATTCAACCTTGGTACATGACATATCTTCCATAGACTCTATTTCAGGTTGAAAGAAAGCCTTAAGTTGTTTGTCTTCTTCATTATCTGAAGGAATATATTAAATTAACATGCATCAGGTGGAGGAACAAGAAGACATTCATTAGTGGAATTGAGATAATGCTGAGGAATGAATACCTCATGATGTGGATAATCATCATGAGCAACTTCTAGAAATTGAATGTCCTCCTCTTTTTTGCAAGGTGCCTCAAATTCATCAACTAAGTGTTCTTCAACTTGTTTTAAACGTTGATTTAATGTTTGTGAAAAAAATCTTGGATTTATACCTCCATAGAAATTTTACAGAAACTATTCCTGTTCTGGACTGACAGCAACTTGAAATTTTTAAATAGGGAGATCTCCATCATCATCCTCATCACTATCACTCATTGGTGATGAGGGCAAAGAAGTTTTCTTCATTTTCCTTCGTTCCTGGGAAGGTTCCTAGATCAAGAGAATGAACATGACAGAAGTTCATTCCCCAATGGTATTTTTCCCACTTGTATACTGCGGAGTCACCATATTGAAAATGATCTTGAAGTTTTTATTTTCAAAGGGATACAAAATCCCTTGCGGAATTGCCAAAAACTGTTGGGTATTAAAATGGAACTTTTAATAAACCATAGTCAGGGGATAGTAAGTCCCTCCTCTTTATGGGAGAGGCTCCCTTATTGAAAGAAAGCAACAAATCTTGCATACAAATGTGAAACTTTCAAAGTGAGGATTGCTGATACTTTGAAGCGTCTTATGCCCAAAAGATTATCAATATAAAAGAATAGAAGAACTAAGGAGATGAGAGAGGAAGAACATAACAATACTTTCAGGAAATATAGATAGCAGAGTATAACCTTATATGTATTACACAAGGGAGATGAAGAATATAATCATTTACCTTCATAACGGATATAATTCCATGGACACAAAGTTCCATAAATCACATAAACCAGAATTTTTTTTTTCTTATCATAAAGATAGATGATTTGCAAGCCTTAGATGCGGAAAGAAGGAATAGCAGGAAGATAAAGACAAAGGGGAAATTCTTCTGTATTGATCACTTTCAAATTTGTTACATTTCAAGAATACTAGGATCTAACCTGTGATAGCCGACCCTTAACAATGGCGTGGAGAGCTCAATAAATAGCTTCCAAGAAATGGTTACATTCGGTTCAACTTCTTTTAATTAGAAGATTAAGAATGGTAGAACCAGTTGCATTGTATCGCGGCCGTTTCAGATTCCTAGTTCGTGGAGGAGCGTTAATGGTGGCAAAAAAATATGCTCTACACCACAGCCGGTAAACCTACTTTTATAACTTCAAAAATGAGCCGTTAACGGGGAAGATATTTGCTGAAGCGGGCTTGTGGGTATCTTTTGCATTTTATGATTTTTTTAGAGATTGTGCATTTTAAACATTTTGGTCTGCCCATCCACTTTTAATATGGGCCTGACACGTGGATTTACCTGGGTGGTAATGGAGTCGCAACTCATTTTATAATTTTACCTCTTTCTAATGAAAAGCTCAAAAACTCAAAGTTCTCCGCCTACCCGCTTCCTCGCTTTGACATTTCAAATGGGCTCAAGACCCCAATGGAATCGTGGCTCACTTTATAAATTCATACTTCCTTTTTGGAAATAAAACCAAAATTCCTAAAATTCTCTGACGGCCCACCTTTGCTCTTTGACTTTGGATGCAGGCACAAAATTTGACTTTTATCCATTCCCCAGCGGAGTCATGAATTATTTTACAACTTTACTCCCTTTTATAGAACCAAAGTGAAAATCTTCAAATTGCCCCGACAATCTACCTTCCTGCTTTGAATTTTCAATGCATGACTTAACACATGGCCTTACCTAGGCATGAACGGGTCGCAGATCACTTTATAACTTTACACCCGTTTGGAAACAAAGGTAAAATTATTAAAGTGTCCTAACAACCCACCTCTCCGTTTTTGACTTTTCAAATGGCCATGTGTATTTTTGCGGGCCTTAGGAATTATTTTATACTTTAAGCCTTTTCACCATAATACCTCAAAACATGAAAAGGGTCTGACTTTCCGCCTTTCGTCAAATAGCCATTCAGGATCTTTCGGGCCGTGGGGCCCAATTTGACACTTTTGTAAAAATAACAAAAAATGATAAGTTCACAGAAGAAACCATCCCACCACATCCAATTAGAGATGTCCACGTATCCACAGACAATGGGAATGAAATTTATGGGAAGATACGCCCGTCATTCACGACTGTAGAAAAAAATACAGAGGAGGGGAAAAATTCCATCCTTCATACCCGAAATACAAACTTCTCCTCATGGAAAGAAGAACTGTAAACAATACTAGGCTCGATGCGATCCACGATCATAGAAAAAGGATTTGATAATTTCATTCGAATGAAGGAAAGTTTTTTCAATCATCTAGACAGGAAGATAGAAAGTTTATCAAACCATACAGACTGCAAGATTTTTAAATGAAAGGGTTGATATTAAAAACCGAGCACCAATAACATTAAAGCACGAATTTCTCCATCTCTCTAGACTTCTCACTCTGTTTAAACATTTCTCGAAGGCACCAACTCAAAATTTTCGATTTGGACTTGGAAAATGAGGGGGATTTTAAGGGTGACAACAACTACTAAGAACATTTCACACATATTCAATTGGGTAAGATTATAGCACGTACAAAACCATGATTTGATACTAAAATGATACTTAGGTATTGCTAAGTTCAACTTACATGAATCAATGCTCTTGCTCATAGTGTGTCTCCTTAGCTTGGTACGATAAGTCTAGAATTTGTTCTTTTCCCCATAGCCATCAATAACACTATGTTCATAGGATCTTAACTTCTGATATAAACACTTATATTTGTTCCTTAAAACATAAATAAACCCTGTTAAGGTTCTTTAGACAACAATGTGAAGAAACAAAAGTTAACAGTCTTGTTTGAGGCAGAAATTAGAGTAACTAATTACAGCAGGGATAAAATAAACTCAAACTCCTTCAAAGACACTTTAAACAACTCCAAAATACCTTCCTCCTTACATACACGAATTTGTATTTTGAAAAAAGTAAATTTCACCATAATTGCATATTTTCCATGGTGATGTGTTCAGTGTTTTCTCCTACACGACTTGGAAATTTCTGTCAGAGATAACTTTGCATGTACAAATTCTTAGAGGCTGAAATTTGGTGGTTTTAGGTGTCTTACAAGGGAAAATATTAATTGAAAATTTCAGAGCAATTGGTTGGGTATAAATTTTTTTGGAGCTTGCCCTAGATCAACCTTGAGAATGAAGAAATAACTCTAAAAATCACAAAATCGAATTTCAAAACTTGAAATAATTTTTCTTGGATTTGTCTTAGCCTCCTCCAACTATCTACTTTACCAGTTAAGAGAGAAAAGATCTATCAAATTGACTGTAACCTCCTAGATTTCTGTCCTATCAGAGAATTCACTACACAGTCTTGTTAAACTCAAGAAAATGCATGCAAACAATAGAATTTTACTCCAAGTTATTCAATCATTATTCTATTAATCAAACACACTTTATTTACATTAGTTTCCATACACCATGAGCTTCTCAAGCTTGAGTTCCCTCAGACACACTAACATACTTCTCCAACCTATGCCTCTTTTTTTTAATCCTACTTTCTCTATAATTAGATCTTTTCTATATATGATCATGTATCTCTCTCCCATGCGGATTTTCAACTCTCAATTTTAGTCCTTGATATTTTCACTCAACTTCTTAACAAGAATCATAGGAGAAAATTTCTCCCTCTATTTATACATAGCAATCTAACCTTTGACATTTCCTAAAGACTAAAACCAACTTGTCTACGTACTTATCCCATAACAACTCACCCTTATAGTGTTTATTACATCAAAGTTACTTAGTAAATATTCAAACTTATAAAACAAAACTATCTTGGAGGAAAAACCTCTCCCATTATTTGAAACCAAATTATACACACACTTGTGAATGTCTTCATGACCTATCATGATATATTTTATTGTCATAGAGCTCTTAAGACATCATTGGAGCCCTCTTATCTATACTAAGATGATGCTCTTGCATCAAATTCCCCTGGTGGGAAAATTTTGAGCTCTTGCTCAAATGCAATATAGAATTATTCTTCCTCCTTATTTTCCAGTTTCTTCTTGTCTTCTTTGGTTTTACACCTTGATTTTTTGGTGTAACCTGCCTCCATACCACCACTCTGAACTTGTACTTTCATTTCCTCTTCATAGGATTTGTCTCCATGATTGTTTCTTGCATTTATTTTATCTTCTTCATGAATCTTGATAGTGACTCTATTATGCCTCCTTGTTTACTTGTAATCACAAAATCCATAGTAATGTTAGATACAAAAGTATAAGGCTTGAGTGCCTTCTTCACTTGTTCTATCACCATCTTCTTTCCATCTTCTCCTATAGTTTCCTTATAAGCTTGTCTTATCTTGTCCATGAAGTGAAGTTCTTCAATGTTGAAGTCTAACTCATTTGCATTCCTTAAGAATCCATATGGCTTCTTAGCTGAAACTTTATTCCTCTGTAACTGATGGTTCTTTTCTTCTCCATTGTATTAAATCTCTCTATTTGTACTATCTCCTTGTGCTTTGATGTTTACTAGTACTACTAGCTTCTTAGCAGCCTTGCTTCCTCTTTGTATTTGCCTACCTATTTGTACTAGAATTGTCATTACTTCTTGACCTTGTACTAAATTGTATTCCACCTGATTTCTCTTTTGTAGCCAACTTACTAGTTCTTCTTGACTGTAGATAGACATCATTTCAACATTATGGCTGCTTGAATGAGTTTCCTTGACCTGATTCATGTCATATTCTTCGTATTTTAAGATGGTTTCCAGTATTCTCTTCCTCACACCTATTTTCTTCGTGTTTTCATAGATGGTCCTGATATGTGCACTATTTTACCTCCAAAGATATCCTTCATACTAGTTATCATCTTCCTCTTGTACATGTCATGTTTCCAAGTTCATCAAGGTCTAGGTTACACGATCTTCTACTTTCTCTCTTTTTTTCACTCTTGCAAAGAGTTTTCCTTGTCTCACAAAGCTATACCAGGTATATAGAAGCTCTCTAAGCATAAAAAACAATAATGATCATACCATACTTCAAAACCATGGTTAACAATGAACTCTACTTCCTAAACTACTATGTCATTTCCTAGACCTAATTTGATGTCTTTGTCTTGAATACCTTCTCTTCTTTTATGTACAATAGTCCTAAGCCATTTAGGATTCATTAGAAGATTATATTAAAGATTTTTTTTCATTATTTCAAGTTTATCAAACCCCAAGTTTGTTTTTCTTCATGTCATATTATCCTCAAATCTTATCTCAAGTTTCATTGTCTTCTTCTTGAGCTGGTCTCAGTCCATTTTTTTGTATTGTCATCTTCTATGTACTAGTATGGTTTGTTCTCAAGCTTTCCTTACTTCCACTCACACTTCGCTTATACAAAAATTCAATTCAAAACATCATTAGAACACCATAAAGCTTCTTTTCATCTGCAAGCATGCTTTGATCAAGTATATACATACCTTGGTTAGAACTCAGACTTCTTGTCTGCAATTTGATCTTCTTGGACTCTTGTAGGTTGATCATATGGCTATATTGTTCCTCATTCAAATTCAAACTTTCTCAACACAAATATTTATGTCCTTTGACTGATGTCTTAGTACTCTTCTTGGGTGCAATTTATTTGTCTTCCTCATCTGCATGCATGCTTGAAGTGTAATCTTGATTTCTAGACTACATTCTCTTTTTTCTCAATCTGATTTCTTGGACTATGACCTGCATTTTTTCTCCATTTAACCTTCTTGACTGAGGTTCCCTGTTCTCAACTTTCTTCACTTTGTTTTCTTCTAGTATGAGCATCTTCAAGTCTTCTTCATCGTCATTCCAAACTTCTATTCTTTGTCTCTTTCCTTACCTCTGCATTGGACTACATTGTCTTTTTTTTCTTTGCTTTCAAATCTCCTTGATCATTACTTGGATACTTCTTGCATTGTTTCTTAGCTTCTTGAAGGGTTTCAAGACACCCAAATGCTTGCATAAGCATTTGTTTTCTCTTTTTGTCTTTTTCACATGTAGTTTCTTTGTACATGTCTTCACTTGAAGCCTTATTCCTCACACCTGCAAATATACATTTATAAAACCGATTAGTTTCAAAAAAGAGATTTTTTTTCCTCCTTAGATGCACTTAGCATCATTTGATATTTCCCAAGGCTTTCATTCTTTTTTAAGCTTTTCAAAAAGATTATTTCATCATCACCACCACTTACTTTCTCTTGCCACTTCTTCAACTTTCTAGTGCCCTATTTTCCTCTTGTCATATCTTTACTCCTTTTGTCAGTTGTTTCTTCACTCATTAGACCATCCTCTAGGCCTCGTTGTATTGCTTCATACTCCTTCACTTGATCATGTTCCTTATGACCTTCCATTAGGTCTTCTAGGACCAATTTCCACATTCTCTCTTCCTCATCACCACTTTGCTTTAGTTTGTTGCTGTCACATTCACTTTTGTGACTCACTTGACCTTCTTGGTTACCTTTCTCTCTCTTTGAGAACTTCATGTTCTCTTTTAGCCTCACTTGGGATTGTTCTCTCTCTCTTTCATATGATTTTCTTGATCCATTCCCGTGGATCCTAATTGTTTCTCTTTCTTGACAACACTTGCTTTACCTCCTTATTCGAAGGACTCACTCATCCTTTTTTCTTCCTTCATGAATGTTTGGACCTAGTTCTTAGCCCTCTCAAAAAATTCTTTGAACTCAAACACCATACTCCTCTTTTCATCACTTGCATGCTGATCTATCAAAGGCAACAACACATGTTCTTGTCCATCCTTCATTAGAAAACATTTATTCATTCTTCCATTATATACTAATCTCCCATCATACTGCCAGGGTTTGCCTAGTAGTAGATGAAACACATCCATAGGCATCACATCACATAAAACTTTATCTATGAGGATACCAATTTGAAATGGAACCATGCATTGCTGATTAACAAGAATCTGATGATTTTTTTGAACCCAAGCTACCCTATAAGGTGTAGGATGAACTAACCTTCCTGAACCTAATTTACTAACCATTTCCTTTGAAACAATATTATCAGTGCTACCATTATCAATAATAACATTGCAACACTTACCTTTTTTCTTGCATCTGGTCCTGAAAAGGCTTCCTTTATAGACTGGTTCTTTAACTTTGGCTTGTTGTTGTAGAACAACTCTCCTTACCAACAATGACTTTCCATGCTTCTGACCATCATATTGATTAGTTTTCCTCTCCATATATGAACATATTACCTCTAATTTTTTCATCCTTGACCCTAAGCCTTTGATCTCATACTCCATGTTCCTCTGAACATTCATCATGTCATCCATTCTACCCATCACTCCTTGAATAAATTTCATAATATCTTGTAGGGATGGTTTCTCCACCTCTGTCATACTGTCAACTATCAAATTTCACACCTTTCAACCAATCTCCAAAGTTATATACCTCTGAACTCTTATTCTAACATAGCCAACCTACTCTAATACCAAATTGATGCCAATCTAGCTTAGTTCACTTGAATTTTAGCAACTTTAACTTTGGTGTATGATATTTCTTTCCATTTTTCATAACTTGTCTTGACATATATTATCTATCATCTACCTCCACTAGATCATATGATCCCATGATGTCAATGTTCAAGTGGAGTGATCATCAATCAATCTCATTTCATTTACATGCATAGTGTCTACCTTATTTGACATAAGATTAGAACATGAAACCTAGATAAATGGATTTATTGAATCTATCTTGAATACTAAACACACTTCACACATCTTCAATTGGGTGAGATTATAGCATGTGCACAACCATGATTTGCTACCAAAATGATACTTAGGTATTACTAAGTTTAAATTACATGAATCAATGTTCTTGCTCATAGTGTGTCTCCTTACCTTTGTACCATAGGTCTATAATTTTTTCTTTTGCCCATATCCTTCAATAGGAGTGTGTTCATAGGATCTTAACTTATGATATAAACACTTCTCTTTGTTCCTTAAAACATAAATAAACCCTGTTAAGGTTCCTTAGACAACAATGTGAAAAAACGATGTTATTAACAAATAGCTCAAGTAGGTGAAAAATGGGATCTGACGAATGAGCTAGAGGCAGAGGATGGAAAAAGGGAAGCGGCAACGTTCTAGACCAGAACGGTCATTTTTTTCAAAATTTAACCTCTGCAACGGTCGGTTGGCCACATCCCCCCGTGATGCTGAGTTGGTGCCTCTTGCGGGCTAGGGCCTGTCAGAAGTAATGCCGAGGCGTCTGGGTCCCAGACAATCCATTACGGGCAGTGCGATCGATGAAATATGCACTCCTTGATAGAAAATCCTCCCCTTGGACTCGACATATTTCATCTCGGTGTCCCTGGTGGACTCGGAAGACCTAGCCGCCCAACTAAACCTTCTTGCAAACTGAGAAATCTTCGTAAACTTTGTTGGATGTCGGCTGTCAATGGAGGGTATTTGGAACTGGTACGATATTCAGTGGGGTAGTGGCCTGAGTATCTGCTTCTTGGAAAGAGGATTTTTTTTGGTAATATTTCGTAGTGCCGCTCAAAAGAACGATACCATGGAGAGAAAAGACTTTCTTCTGGTGGATTCAGGCCTGGCGATTCGTGAATGGGTGGCTCATTTCAACCCTGATAAAGGGGAAATGGAAGGGATTCAAGTTTGGGTAAGGCTCTATTTGCTGCCCAGTGAGTTTTGGTCTTCCCCCATTCTTACCAAAATTTTCTCCAGCCTTAGGCACGTTGTCTGCATTGATCCCGTCACTCTGGAAGGTACCCTTTTTTCTTTTGCCAAGATATGCATTTATGCCGATCACAAACAAAACCTTCAAGATCTCATTGTTATTTCCACCTCGTCCAGGAAATGAGAGCAGAAAGTTGAATACGAAGGAGTTTCCAATAGTTGTTTTTAAATGCAAACAACTTGGTCATTTCCAAAAATCTTGCAAAAACCCCTTTGTTCCAAGCACAATGGAATGGAGGAAGAAATCTATTCCCCCTCCTTCTTTAACTCTTTCCGCTCCTCCTCCTTTAAATAAGGATCAACCTACAGGTGAGGATATCAATGACCCCATTCATGCATTTGAGTCCATGGCTTTGGATCCAAGTACCATATCTCTGGTTAAAGAAATCACCACTGTAGTTAAGGACTCAACCAGGATACTATCCCTATTTCATGATGGTATTTCACTCAGCCTGGGAGGGAATGCCGATTCTCTGGAGAAATAGGTGAATAAGAAGGATGAGCTAGTCCTTTCTATCGAAGGAGACTCTAGTGGATCTTTGGAGGTTGTCCCAGAGGATTCATTGTTAGATAATTTACAGTTACCACCAGTTCTTCCAACGCCAGCAATCCTAAATTTGGATCTAGGGCCGAAAGGTTCTCAAGGTCTTCCTTCCAAGAGTAACATCTCCCTCAAAGAGATTGCAGTAGGTAAGCAACTGCAACTTCGTTCCTTTTTTCCTTTTATGAGTAGGAGAGGCGAGTCCTCTCTGAAGATCAAATGATCCTCTTATCTTGGAATGTTAGGGGTTTGAACACCCCTAACAAACAATGTATTTTAAGACGTTATGCTACCGATGCTACTGCTGATTTATGAATTATTCAGGAAACTAAGATGTCTATGGTAGGTTGCAAGAATGGTTGGTTTCGAAAATGGAAAGGCTACTTCTCAGATTCCCTTGGTGCTTCGGGTGGCCTGGGTGTTCTGTGGAAATCAAGCTGCTGCAGTATTGAGCCCCTCTTGGTTGATTCGAACTTCATATGGTGCAAGGTTTTTACGAAACATTATGATGAGTCCTTATGTAATGTTTATGGTCCCTCTAATCCGCTCAAAAAAAGAGACCTTTGGTCTAAACTTCAACTTGTCCTTGATTCGGCTGTCAATTCCAAGATTGTAGTTGTAGGTGACTTAAATGCAACTCTCTCAAACCTTGATAAATGGGGAGGTATTCAATGATAGCCTCGTTCTCAAGCTGATTTCACCTCCTTTGTGTCATCCACCAATCTGGTTGACGTGGAGCCGAGTACAGGATGGTTTACGTGGAATAATCGGAGGCCTGGGTTTTGCTCAATGGTGGTACGTCTTGACAGATATCTTGTCTCTGAAATCTAGTTGCAGAACAATTTCCTTCTAAAATGCTTTGTTCTTCCCCTCTCTGGCTCCAATCATTTCCCTTTATCTCTCAACATATCCTTCGATCTTCCCCCCCCGTCGCTCACATTTCAAATTTGAGAACATGTGGATGCAGGATTCTTCACTAAGGCCCCTGATTAAATCATGGTGGGACTCCTTCAAAGTTGAAGGGACTTGGATGTTCAAACTTTCCAAAAATCTTTCTCTACTGAAAGATAATATGTGAATATGGAATGTCTCTAGTTTTAATAACATCTTCCTGGAAAAACTCAGAGTCGAGAAGGAGCTTTGAATTCTAAATGAATCTATTTTCTCGCACGGCATGCTTCAGGCTGACTTCCTTACAGAAAAAATGTTGCTCAGGGAGCTTCGCGATCTTATCCTAAAAGAGGAAATTCACTGGCGACAAAAATCAAGGGAAGTCTGGCTGGCTGATGGTGATAAAAATACTAGGTTCTTTCATGCTTCTGTCAAAGCCAGAAGAAAATTCAATTACATCTCTTCCCTTCAGCTGGAAAACAACTCTGTGGCGTCCACGCAAATTTAGATCAAATCTGAATCGGTGTCTTATTTCCAAAAGCTTCTGAATGGTGATTTGGCCACCCCATTGTGTAATTAGTCTCCATTCTTTAATTAGATTCCTTTTTTGGTTATTGCTGCTGATAACGACATGCTTCTATCCCCATTTTCCAAGGAGGAGGTTCGAAAAATTGTTTTTTAAATCAACAGAGACAAAGCACCTGGCCTAGATGGTTTCCTTGCCTCTTTCTTTTAGGACTTCTGGGAAATCATAGGGGATACAATATGGCGCGTTGTGGAGGAATCACGGCGTACGAGCAAGCTTTTGGGTGCTCTTAATCATACTCTTATATGCATGTTCCCCAAAAAATCCCCGGCCAAGTCCTTGGATGACTTCAGACTGATCTCCCTTTGTAATACAACCTACAAAATAATCTCGAAAGCCATAGCAAATAGAATGAGTCCTCTATTATCTAAATTGGTGGAACATGAAAAAAGTGGTTTCATCCCAGGGAGGTCTATCACAGACGAGATCATCATCTCACACGAACTCATTCCTTCACTCTTCCTCTCAGGCAGGCATGATGTTAAAATTGGATTTTAGCAAAGCTTATGACTGCGTCAATTGGAGATTCCTCATGAAGTCCCTACAAGCCATGGGTTTCAGCTGGCACTTCTACAATTGGATCTTCAATTGCATTGCTTCCCCTCATTTTTCCACCTTAATTAACGTTTCGGCTGAAGGCTTCTTCAACAACAATAGGGGATTGAGAAAAGGTGACCCCCTCTCTTCTTTTCTCTTTATTTTGGTCGTTGAGGCTCTTAGTCGGAGCATCAAATCAACAATTTTGGATGGATCCCTCAAAGGCATTCGCATTACTTCTAATCTTCCTACCCTCTCGCACCAACAATTTGCAGACAATACTTTCTTATTTGGCTAAGCATCCATCCCAGAAGCCAGGTACTTCTCCTCTATCCTGAATTATTATTCTTCAGTGGCGGGTCAAATTATCAACTTTCACAAATATGTCATTTTCTTCTTTAATGTTGCCCCAAGATTGCAATGCAGGATCAAAGCAATACTTGGCTTCACCGTGGGTGTTCTTCCACACAAATATTTTGGTATACCAGTTTTCTATGGGCATGGTAAAGATCTTCTTTGGGGCGGTCTCATTAACTCTATTTCATCTAGATTACTCTAGTGGAATGGAAAATGGCTTTCCTTGGCAGGACGTGCCCTGTTGATAAATTCAGTTCTTCTAGCCATCCTGATATTCATGTTGTCTGTCATGCAGATCCCTAAGACTATTTTGCTCAAAATCGAGAAGTTGGTTAGAACATTCTTATGGCAAGGAAACAACGAAGAGCGTAAATTTCACCTTGCAAACTGGGATACAGTCAAGTTGCCTAAATGCCTAGGAGGGTTGGGGATCATTGATCTTGCTCTTCAGAATTAGGCTCTCGGCACAAAACTTGTCTAGAACTTCATTTCAGATGCTAAACAACTTGCATTCCAAGTTCTTTCTCATAAGTATCTTGGGGGTGGCTTCCCTGAGCTCCTACTATCCAGTTCTGAGCTCCCTAAAGGCTCACACATTTGGAACTTCTGTAATTCCAAACCCCTGATTCCAGATTTAGTCTCTTGGAATATCAATAACGGCTAGCTCGCCACCTTTTGGGAGGACATTTGGAACGGGTCCCCACCTCTTAATCTCACGCCTGAACTCAACAGAGTTATGAATGTTTCCAAAACTACTTGGGGATTTCTGGTTGCCAATTATGGCTATCAGCACCCCGATGGCTCACCGTCTTGGCTTTGGAAAGATATATCCATTTTTGGGGCTACTATACGTGAATCCACATTCTTTAAAGGCGCCATTCAGGATAGAAATGCTCACTTTTTAAATAGTGAAGATCACATGATTTGGATTGGGGATGTTACAAGTTCTTTCTCTATGAAACTTGGTTATGATATTATCATCTCATGGTCTGGCCTTGGTCTCCCCTGCTCCTTCGGATGTTGGAATCCTAATATTTCACCTAAAGTGGCAACTTTTGGCTGGATGGTATTGAAAAAGAAAACTCTGACCCAAGTTAGGCAAAGGTCTTGGGGCTACGTTGGTCCCTCCAAATGTGTACTTTGTGGTGCTGTTGAGGAAGACCTTGATAATCTATTTCTCTTTTTCCCATTCGCGTCCAGCTGCTGGGATTTGCTCCTTATCAAATTAAAACTTACTTGTGTCCCATGCAAAAATATCGGTGAGACCCTTCTTTCCTGGCCGAGCTTTAACCTCAAAATCTCCCTTAGTTCTATTTGGGCCATTGCTCCTTTCTTCCTCCCATGGCATCTTTAGGGGGAACACAATCTTCGGCTCTTTAGGGGACAATCAGCTGAGCTGCATGCTTTCCTCAACAAGCTAGAAGTGGCCATCTCGGAGAAAGTTAGTGTTAATAGTTTGTCACATTCCACTTTCTCCTCTAGGGACTTTGATATGTTGTCCTCTTGGCCCCTCATTAAGAAGCCTGGCTCTGGTTCTATCATTAAAAAAGGTGTCACACAGGTAGAAAAATTAATTCGAAGGAAAAGGGCCAGATGGAGAACCCCCCAAAGGGTACGTGGAAAATTAATTTTGATGGTGCTTCTAGAGGGAATCCAGGTAAATAAGGTGCAGGATGTATTCTTAGGGATGACTCAGGACAACTTATCAAGGCAGGCTCTTTTCCTCTTAGGAATGGCTCATGCAATGCTACTGAAGCCCAAGCGCTTATTGAAGGGGTAAAAATGGCTGCACAATTAGGTTGTTCACATCTTTATATTGAAGGGGACTCCCAAGTAATAGTTTTTGCAGTCTCTAGCGGCACTTCCCCCTTGTGGAAAATCAACACCTTTATCCCCCAAATTCTCTTCTGGTTGAGCAAGATTGGCTCATGGTACATCACACATAACTATAGGGAGACAAATCAAATGGCAGATTTTTTGGAAAAATATGCAATTGATCACCCTGCTGCCATCGTCACATCAGGTAATGATAAAGCATGGCAAGGTATTTCAAGCTTTATCTCCCACGAGTGGACCAACTCAATTTTATAGATAGGATATGGCCTCACGCACGTGCAACGTCCCATTTAAGGGCATGGGATGGCACTTATCTGTTTGTGCTTCTCTATCTTTGTTTTCACGGTGCTTGTTTTCCAACATCTTCCAATGGTGTATCTAGGGTTCCCGTTTATTCTCCTTCAAATATCGGTGTCGAATGTCACCTCGACTCTAGAGATTGATTGCAACCGCCTGTCTGAGGTCTTCCAATACTCTTCGCACCAGGAATCCAAAGCAATTGAGTCAATTCTGGGTGACTCCTTTCATTTTTGTTCTCATCGTGCGCGCACCAATGCGGACATTGCTGCAGCCTCCATCTCCTTCTACCTGCTTTTGGAGAAGGATCTGATAGTCTCTGAATTCATTGCTAATTCTGTTATCTATCCCGCCTACCGTGTGGGCCTCCGTGAAGAACTGGCCGACTTCACCTTACCGGACCCTCTTCTTTGGATTAAAGAGGTCGATGAACTTGCAATTGGCTCAGGTCGTGGTGTCCAGTGGATCTGCGGCCAGTACAGAGACCTTCTCAAACTCGCCCAAAGTTTCAACACTCTTTTTACGACGGGTCAGCTCGATCATCATCTTCTGCCCGAGGTGGACATCGAGGCTGTTAGCTTCCCTATCTATTCTGCAATCGATCAGTGGAATGAATTAAAGGATAAGGCTTAGGGTGCGTATAGAATACTTTTGCGTGAGGCCAACTGTCGTGCTGACACTGGTTTTGGTTGATGTAGGGCTTTTACAATGCCCGTTTTTTTGTGTTGTTTTGGGTTTCGTTCGGGTTTCTGCTCCTGTCACTTTGTTCGCATCGCAGGACGTTGCCCCTCCTCCTCCCCTTTCTTCTTCTTCTTTCTTCCCATCTTCTTCTTCTCTTCTCTTCCTCTCCTTCACTATTGTAATGTTGGGGTCCTATCCTCCGATTCATAGCTTCAGTCAAAAGTGTTAAATTATTAAAAAAAAACAATGTGAAGAAACAAAATTTAACCATCTTGTTTGAGGCTTAAATTGGAGTAACTAATTACAACAGGGATAAAATAAAATCAAAATCCTTCAAAGACACTTTAAACACCTCCCAAATATCTTCCTTCTTACATACATGAATTGGTATTTTGAAAAATGTAAATTTCACCATAATTTCATATTTTCCATGGTGCTCTATTCAGTGTTTTCTCCTACACGACTTGGAAATTTGTGTCAGAGGGAAATTTGCATGCACGAATTCTTAGAGGATGAAAATTGGTGGTCTTGGGCGTCTTATAAGGACATATATTCCTAGAACATTTTAGAAAAATTGGTTGGGTATAAATTTTTTGTAGCTTTCCCTAGATCAACCCCGAGAATGAAGAAATAACTATAAAAAACACAAAATCAAATTTCAAAGCTTGAAATAAATTTTCTTGAATTTTTCTTAGCCTCCTCCAACTATCTACTTTACCAGTTAACGCTTCGAGAAAAGCTCTATCAAATTGATTGTAACCTACCTTGGTATAGTTGGGTCAATGTAAGGGGTTTCACGTAGTTACTTTCTATGGTTTTTTCTCAAGTACAGTTCATCCCAAACAATGGTCAAGTTGAATCTATACGTGATTTTTTATATGAATTATACTCTCATCATAATAGCACTCTATTTACATTAGTTTCCACTACATAATGATACTTGGTCAAGTTCGTTGTTGTTGCCTCACAGACATTCTAATCCCTCATCTCATACATAAGGCTATAAATTTTTTATCTCCTTATCTCCTTATAACGGTTTAGATTTATACATTCTCTATAAAGTCATTAAGAAATCTCTCTTTCTTGTAGGTTATTATTTCATCCTTTTATTTATTTATTAAGACAATTCTTGTACTTGAGGTTATTCACTCAAACTTGTTAAGTTAGTAATGCTTAGGTGAAAATTGCTCCCTCTGTGTGGAGATAGCTTAACTGATAGTATTACAGTTAGTGAGAGTTCTGGAACCTACTTGATCTAGGTGGTAGTTGCATTTCCCATAACTTCTACACCCTATATTCTGATTATTGAGATCAATGTAAGATAATGTAAATCATTATATGTGATATTCTATTATCAATCTAGATACTTTATGGCTTGGAACAATATTCATATCACTCCTTTATTTGGTATCAAATTATAATAGATGCTTTAGAGATCCATGTCTGAAATGGAGGCCACCATCATGATCTAAAAGGTATAAAATCCTCCTAGAGCTCTTAAGACTATGTAAAAACTGGATCCCTCTAGAGATGTACATATAGATTTTGAAGCTATCTACATTTTATAGAGTTATTGATGGGTATAAATTTTAGTAGAGATCCATCCTAAAAGCTACGCAAGAACTGATAGAAAGGTCCCAAAACCATTGCTATCCTGATTGTCTCTAATATTTTTCCCTGGGTCCCTTTTATATTTGCATATGTAGGTTCCATCACATCAAGTACAAAGTGATGGTGATTTTTCTATAGTGGCATGCCCAAGCTGTACATCCACATTTTACCTATGTGCAAGGTGTTGGTCCTGATCAATTTCTTTGTGCTTTCCTTGATCCCATAAGGGCTTAACCAGGGCTTCTATTTTTTTTCTTAAGACTTGAAATCCAAAACTTTCTATGTCTACAATGGTTTATGATTGAAAGAAGTAGTTCATGGAGTCAAGTATGAACACCAAACCTTTCAGAATAAGCGTACAGCATCCTGAAATAGTACATAAGTGCAAATGGGAAGGTAAGACCATGTGAAGAATTTGTACATAGTTGGTCACACTGCCTATGTCTATCATCATGGGAGATAAATTCATAGAGTTCCTACTAGTGCATGCTTAAGTGTAGCCACATCTAATTTTTTTGTTGGTACATAGGTCCACAATTGCTCTTTAGATATCCCTCATTCTATTTTTTTAACAGACCCAAATAGGTGTTTTAATTTTTTTTTAAATCATGCATTATTTAAAATGACCATTACTGAAATGAACTGGGGTTTCCTTGATGACATTTTACCCATATAGGCTCTACGGACTTTGAGATTCCATATCTTGGGTAAAAATTTTCATTTGTTAGACAATCTCTTTTGGGACAAGGAAGAAGATCCTTAAAACCATCCTGTTTGTAAAATCCTCCCTATATCCTCTGCTAGTCTGAAGGTGAAGGCTAACCACTCGTACCAAGGTGTTGTAATCACATTTTGATGTGACCCTTTGTTGAGGTAAATGTCCTAAATTTTTGGTGATTCATAAAACCCCACTTATCTATGGCTTTTAAGCAATGAGTCTACCATTTTTTCTCTGAAGTCTATGGACTTTAAAAGGACACAGTCCAAAACTTCATGGAACAAATTAGATTATCTGCTGGTACAATTAATTTTACTCACTCTTCTCCATGAGCTTCACACACCTTATGACAAGGATAAACTAATACACTCCCTACAATAGACCACTTGCTCACATTAGAACATTATATGTAACATCTTCAGTGACCTAGTAGCTCTCAACTTTCATAGGCCCTGCTCATGTTCCTATTCCATTTTCATAAATTGTTCCTACACCTACTAGCCCTTAATTGTTTTAGATTATCTAAACTTTTCATCATGTTGTTGATGCTCCATAAAGCCTAGTTGCATTTGTCCTACATGATCAACCCTTACTACATGCATGACACTTATTGCTCCAGTAATGAAGTATATTATGTGTATCTGACTACTTTCTAGGGATTCCTGTCCTACTACATGCATTAGCTTCTTTTTTGCCAAGCATACCATTCCATTTGGATCTTGCATGCTATGTTTTATGGGATTTTTCACCTACCAGGAAAATATTGGTAGACATTCAAAAATGTAATTAGAGTTCTCTATTTAGATCATCATTAACCTCCACATGACTTCCCCAATTCATTGAAACAATAATGATTTTAGATCAATGTGAAAATAGGGGCCAAAGAAACTTCATTTGGGATCTGTCAGATTGATTAGCATGTTACCTTGACATGAGTTGTGCTTTCACCTTTAATCAAGCCTCAATTGACCTAAGCATTTCACCATGACCAGATACCGATGATTGAGATCCCCTGAAGGTACATATGTCAAAATAATTCCTTTGCAAGGGACCCAATTGTGCATTTAACACTGAACACTCTACTTGTACAAATATCTTCATGTAGCCCTCCATTTGTTATGGATTTATGATCACTCATGGAAGAGACATACGCATTCATTGAGAGGAATTGATCCAGGTGTAAGCTCATTCACCATTGGTCTTACTTGCTCCACTTTCTTCTCATACATTGTAATGATCTAGTGTTGGGATTTAAAGCTATTTTACTTTATCACCAATTGTCATAAATGTATGTCATTTCCTCTGAGAGCTTGTGTATTTGAGGATTTTCGACAACCTTCCTAGGCAATGTTTATAGTATCTTTTGTTATGGATCTATTATCAGTTGAGTCAACTAGTGTCACTTGTTATCGATTGTTCAAGTAGTGGTGTCACCACATCATAGATAATATTGTAGAATCGCTCAACCCATTGAGTAGTATGGGAGGGTGTGGTGTTGATCAAAAAATTCCCATGCCATGTATCCTCTATATGGTCTGTTTCAAATGACAAGCGATTTGCATATGATTTTAGGCCCTTTTGTTGTCCTCACTGTAGGACCGATTAAAGACTTCTTCCTCACTGTTCACTTTACCCCCAAAGATCAAAACTATTGTCAGTTCATGCTTGTAACCTTGTGAGAATTTTTTCAAGCAGTTTGCATGCAACCTACTTTTGGGGATTTCCATCAAAAAAAGTTGTACAAGTCATCCTCCATGTGAGGTGCCCTCATAGAAATGTTTGTCCACTCTCTATGTTTCTCCTCTCAAATTGCCACCCAGAGGAAAATATCCTTGTATGCTAACTATCATTAATGACAGCTTTGTTTCACCCTCCATTTCAACCCATATTAGTGTGAGCTAGCCCCTTACCGGTGCATTTAGTGAGATTTCATCTAATATATGAGCATGTATTGCTCAAGCACGTGAACAATTTATTTACAATATGGTGGTGTCGATTTACAAATTTTTTTATCTACATAGTAGTGTGTTATTTCCCTCTAGAATCCTCCCCTTATGCCATTCATAATGGTCCTGATGGTGATCCCTTTACCGACTTGTATGCCAGTATTTCCCACTACTTGGTGGTGTTATGTTTGTGGAGCTTGTTTTCATGTTAGACTTTGGTACACCTTTCGTGTGTTACACTCGGATATTTTTACGGCGGTTCCGCTCGCCGGTGAGTGGGTCAAGGGGGTTCGGGGGTGAAGCCCCCGAAGAAAATTTCCATGGGTGGTTTATTAACCCATGGGTAATGGGAAACCGTTATGGGCTGTTTTTGGGCCCATGGTTTTTTTCGGTACCCATTGTTTTGTAAAATCGCTGCTTCAGCTACCTATTGATGTACTTATAAATAGATGGACATACAATAGGATTTATATGAGTGTGTTTTGTGAAGGTGAATAGTGTGTGTGAATTCAAGAGTGAATTTAGGGGGGTTTGTTGAGTGCAGCTCCAAACTAGATCTGATTATTGTAACTGTGAAGACTGTTGGCTTGTAATAAAATCTGAGCAAGTGTTCTTGGTGGATGTAGCCCACATTGGGTGAACCGTGTTAAATATTGTCTTCGTGTTGTGCATATTTCATTTCTGTAATTATATTCATACTTCTTATTATTGCGATTCTGAGGAATTATTCTGCATTAGATATTATTGATTCCTAATAGGTGGTCGAAGAATTCATCCTTCTGGGTGATTTCAATGTCCGCACAAGAGCACTCTAGGTTCCTATTCATGACCGCACAGATAATTTGTTCTGCACTTAGACAGTTGATTCAGATACATTGTGCTTGTACATGAATTCAAAGGATGACTTAAGGCCTCCCTCTGCTTATGGTCGAAACATCCTAGAACTTGGAGAATCACATGAGCTAATTATCCTCAATGGGAGAAACTGCTTTCCTAATTCACGTCTCTTCACATTTCGACTACATGGTGGTGGTGCAAGTGTTGTGGATTATGTCTTGTCCAGCTAGAGCTCCTTGTCACTGATCAACCACTTCTTCAATTCTTTCATTCCCCTTTCCGATCATGCCCTTCTCTCTTTATCCCTCCATGACGACATTCCCCCCTCCCACCAATACTCCCCCTCCATGGCCCTTGTTGTACCACCTTCCATTTCACTGATGGGGATCTTAATATCTTTTCCTCCTATCTTTGAAAACTTCTCCCCCTCAGTATCAGTTCTTTTTCATGGGAAATTTTGTTGCGAAATACACCCTATTTTCCTCCATCATCTAGGAGGCCTACCTCATGTCCTTCCCTAACTCCACTCGGCCTTCATCTGCCTCCCATCAATGGAATGCTTACCTCATGAATAAATGGTATGATGATGAGTGCAAAATTTTCCACAGACAGTTATGACATGCCTTCAACTAGGACCTTCCCTCCTATCATAACTTGAAATCCTTTTACTGTTGTCTTCTTCATCGTAAGAAACACCTCTTCATTTCCTAGTGTAGACAATCTTTATGTGAGTCTCTTCGTCACTCTCCAAAACATTTCCGTCGCACCATTTTCCCTCGCCACTCATCACTTCTCCTCGATCTTAAACCCAATTCCATAGTCTCTCACACCTCCAACCTTTATGATATTCTCAAACATCCACTTATCCAGGTTTACAACCCACATTCCCTGTGTAACCTTTTCACCTACACTAAAATCACAAAGGCAATCAAGATGATTAATATAGCAGGGCATCAGATGAGGAGGGGTTTCAAGTAGAATTCTTCAAACTTGGTCAAGGGGCTCTTTGTAGTTATTTGACTAACCTCTCAAATCATGTGGCTTGCTCTAGTTTTACGTAATATTGGGCACACCGAAACATTCACCTGATTCAAAAATCGGGTCCTAGCTCTAACCCCAATAACTACAAGACCATTATGGTAGGTCATACATTCTTCAAGATTTATGCTACAATTTTACACATGTAGTTATCCAAGGAGTTAGAGTGGAGAAACATTAGAGCCAAGGGCAAGTTGGATTTCAAAATGATCACCAAACTACTGATCATATCTTCACTCTCTGGGCCATCATTGAGGAGGCACGTCATCACTCGTCGAAGGTCTATTTTTGCTTTGTGGATTTTCAAAGCCTTTGAGTCGGTGCCACGTGTGGCACTTTTTCAATGGTTTCGTGACATTGGCATTTCTGAGACCCTTCTCATGGTCATCATGTGTCTGTACGAGAATGTTTTGGGCTGCCTCCACACCTCCCAAGGTGATTCAAAGTTCATCAGGAGTACCATTGGGATAAAGCAGGGGTGCCCCCATCCCCAAATATATTTGGGATCTACATTGAAAAACACCAGGTTATGATATCCATTCTTCTTTTGTTGATTATGTGGTTCTCCTAGCTTCTTCTCCAGAGGTTTTTACAGAGAAAACTCAATGCCTTAGCTTTATTTTGTGATCTTCGTGAGTTGACAGTTAACTCGGGAAAAACCAAGGCTATGGGTCTTCAATGGTTTGAAGACCTCACATCTACACTTATTTTTCATAGGGGAGGAAATTTGCATCACCAGCTCTATACATACTTGGGAATTTTGTTCTTTGGCCCTCGTTTCAGTTTGAGACATGCTCTCCAACATCGAGTCAACAAGGTCTATGGGTCCTTATCTCTTCTTGAGAGATAACACTTCTGCCGTCACTTTTAGGACATCTCCTCCAAAATGTCCCTCATGGAATCCCTCATTAGTCCCATGGTTCTCTAAGGTTCTATTTCTTGTAGACCCTCTCTGTTGGGTACTGACTTGGCATCCATTGAGAGGGTCCAGACTCTTCTCCTTCACTGCTTCATCAGGTGTAAGCAATTTTTGCCCCAACACATTATTTTGGTAGAGTTTGGAGCCCATCGTTTCATACTGGAGACCATATTTAACTTGATTTATTTTGTACACCACGTTCGGGGCTTCACAAATAGTACCAAGGGGTGGGACATGTTCTCGTACTTGGCATACTGCTCTTTTGAGTCTATTTCTCTTTCAGAGTCCCCTCACCAGTGTCGCAGTTAATATGCTAAAGTCTACGAACTTTTGGGGGAAATTGGTATTCAAATGGATCATCTTCTAACTTTTGGGTACTCCTTGGACACTCCAAACCACCTTCTGCCTATGAAACAGGAGATGAAAAAGATCATCAGAAAGGATATTTAAGGAAGTTCATCCATACCACTTGGGTAAACCCTCGGGGGGTTTTACATCCCAAGATGGATTTTTATGATGAGGTTTTTTTAGAGCTGAGGGATAGTCTCATTATCTTCCCTCAGTACACCCTTCGACACTAGATGCATTCCCTTCGCATCCCCCTTGGGCAGTTCAAGTTTAGGTCTCATAGGCTTCCTTGTGAGACAGATCCCCATCTTGATTGTTTAGACAAGATTTTCTAGTTGTGTAGCCTCTAAGAGACCGAGATGGAAACACACTTTATCTTTCAGTGCCCCATTTACTATGAGATTAGAGGGAGGTTTCATTGTTTATTTAAGAGGACACATGATCTTTCTGACTTATTCAAGTTTGAGGATCAAAGTTGTTTTCCATTATATTTATAGGAGGATTTGAAGCTCTATGAACACATGCTTCATCCACACACTAGACCATAATTTTCCTAGCGGATCATTTCCTTCTTCAGTGTTACCGGCAGAGAGAAGCACTAAGTTACCTGGTGAGACCATCCTCACTTCTTCCTCTAGATTGGTTCGGCCCATGGAAACCATCCATGGATCTCTGAGTCATCACAGGCATGCGCGTACTAGGCTTGGCCTCAGGAGACAAATGGGAACTACTAGACATTAGAGAGATAATATTGTTTCGAGACAATGACATACTAGAAAAACTCTTTCTTTGCCTAGTTGGCATTCTATTCTCAGCTTCTTCTAGTCAGCCTTAGATGTTAAGAGAGTTGGATCTTCCATCCCCGATAGGATTTCCTCTTTTATTCTTCTTTTTATTTGTCCTTTCCCCTTCTTTCTCTCATTTTTTCCCACCCCCATTTTGGGTGCGTGTGGTTTCTTCTTCCTATTGACCACCTCTTTTGTGTTTTGTATTTTGTCTTTCTCAAGAACTCTTTGGTTTTCCCGCCTTGTATCGGTGCTCGATGTTTTCTAGAGTATCTTTGATCTACCTTTGTGGTTAGTTGTTGGACATAAATATATTTATCTTATCTTATCTACACATATATTGTCATAGCTGCTTGACTTTATCTACGATTGATGCTAAAAAAATCATTGTTCATATACATGTATAAATAGACATCTATTATTCATGTAGGACACAAGTAAGGTTGTCTCAGCTAAGAATGGACTATGTTCTGTTATTGAAACTTGGGAGATTCGTTAGCCTTCTAAGTTTAGAGGATCTTTGGCTATAAAAGAAGTGACATCAATAAAGCTAATCTCATATTAATAAAGCTTTTTTTTACATTGCAATATTATTCGTCTTTCTTTTCTGTATGTTTTATTTCAACATCATTTCTATAATTGTACATCATGTTAATTCATTAAGTTTGATGTCAACTAGATTTTTTTTGAAACTTGAATTATCGGAGGGTACCGTCTTACCATGCTTGCTCCTAGGATTGTCTAGTTTGGCATCCTTGTTGTTAGACATTATTAGGTCATGTATGTCTCATGACTTGGTGGTAGATGATGATGTTGTTGGTTCTTCTTCTACTCTGAAATTTAATACATACACGTCACAATTCTACTTCCCCGCTTCGGTATCCAACTTTGGTTTTAATCAACTCTTGGTTTCATTGAGTAGTCTTTCCCAACATTGCTCTTTGTATTTCTACTTGGATAATATGGTATAAGATCATGTATTTCCAATTTTGTGGTGGTAGATGTTGTTATTTAAAAAAACTCAGAAAATTGTTTTAAAGTTATTTGAAACACAATGTTTTAAGCCTAAGCTAGGCCCATTATCAGGGGGGAGATATCCAAGAAATTTTGAATTTTTTCTTATGATAGAGTTGTGGATATCTAGATAGACCACTATGGTAGTGAGATAAGATGTACATGTGACACCTATGGATCCTTATCATGGTTCTAATAGGTAGATAAAGGGGGAGATGGATGTAATGATTACATGGTTCCCATTAAGGAGGAACTTGTCCATAAGGAATATGCTATGAATAGAGTTGTGGTGCCCATATTCAAGGTCACAAATAGGAAATTGATGGTAGACCACATAGTTACAAATAATTACGATGAAAGATGGAAGAGGCTAATGATGGAAATAAAATCTTTGATATGACTAAGTTCACATTGGTAGATGTGTTAACAGTAGAAGGGCCACAAGTGTAATGCATAAAGAGGTTTTGTTTTTGGTTTACCATCAAGGGAAGCCAAATGATAGGCTCAAGACCCATATTTATGCGTGATAATATAAGGTCCAATCCAGTTGGGATAAAACTTACCACGTTGACTCCTTTCTAAAGTAGTGTTGTTATGATTTTCTTTAAGTACAAGGTCACCAATATTAAATTCACGTTATTTTAGATGTTTGTTATAGGCACGTTTGATGTGCTTTTGGTAGATATGATGATGTTCAAGAGCTAGAAGGAGACGTTCCTCTAATAACTCAATTTGTGCTAGACGCTCTTATTGATAGTCTTCATCAGAGAAGAGATGAAGTTGTGAAGAGAAACATGCAAAGATGGGATTTGGACTTCAAGAGGAAGAACAACTTCATAGTCATAGAAAAGAGAGAAGGGAGTAACACTCGTAGAGGTGTGGATGCTAGTCCAATAGGCCCAAAGGGAGAAAGGGATATGAAGATGCCAATTACATCCTGATTTATCAATAGTTTTTGTAAGGATGTTACAAAGGGTTTTGTCAGTTTCTTCATCTTGACCGTTAGCTTGAGGATAATTTGGAAAAGAGAAGCTAAGATTAATATTGAATGAATCGCAAAGCTTCTTGAGGTCTTCAAAATATTTTTGGCAATTATCATCCTAGTTGAAGTCGATGTATTTGCAAATAATATGATGGAAAGGTTTACAACAGTCATAAAGTTACGAGATGAAACAACAAACAAATTGAAGTCAACCTTGAAGACTACGAAGTTGTTTTAGATTTGGAGGGGGCATCTCAAGGATGACTTTGAGTTTGGTGGGGTCAAATTCAATACCCCTAATAGAGACGATGAATCCAATGAATTTGTTGGTTAAAAATCCAAAAACACACTTGGCTGGATTGAGACAGAGAAAGAAACAGATAAGGCACTTGAAGATAATTTTAAGGACATAAAAGTGATCGCGTCGATGCTTAGATTTACCCAAGAGGTCATCGATATAGTCCTCTATTGTCTTATGGATGAGGTCATGAAAGATGTAATTCATGGCCCACTGATAGGTGGCTTTGGTGTTTTTTAAACCAAAGGGCATGACGCGATAGTAGAAAGTCCCCCAAGAGGTGATGAAAGAGGTATTATGTTGGTCTTCTAGTGTGATGAGGATTTGATTGTACCTAGAAAAACCATCCATAAGAGAAATCATCTCTAGCCCTGCGGTAAGGTCGATGAGCTGATCGATGTTAGGGAGAAGAAAGTCGTCTTTAGGAAAAGAAAGGTTCCAATCTCAAAAATTAGTACAGATACAGAGCTTTCCAGAAGATTTGGCAATGAGTAAAATGTTGGAACCCCATTGTGGATAGTCGATAGGAATGATGAAGTTAGCTAAAATGAGGCATTGTAATTCCTCTTTGACAAGGAGAGTAACACGAGGATGTATGTGGTGAAGCTTTTGTTTAACCGGTTTAGCATCGGGAATGGTGATGATATTGTGGACAACAATAGAAGGATCAATGCCCGACATGTCGACATACGACCATGCGAAGGCTTTGCTATGTCTAGAAAGGAATGCAGTGAAAGACTCAAGTTCTTGAGGATCAAGGGATTGACCCACTTTGAGGATGCGAGGTTCTTATGGAATCCCTATATTGACGTCGATAGTGGAGTCATTAAGAAGGGTGGATGTGTCTGTGGGAATGTCTTATGCAGATAGGAATATTCTGCCCCCATATAGGAAAGGATGGATTTTTCATCGATACATTGAAGAATTTCAATGGTAGGGGAATCTTCCTCTACATCTATGTGTGTGTGTGTGTTACCTTCAAGAAGTCATACAATGTACATGGTAAAGGAATCATTCACTCTCTTGAAGTTAAATTTGTTGATCTCAAAGGTGAGTTCAGGATAGAATTCATCAACAAGATCATTATTTTTATCAACCTGATCAGTAAACCCCACCCATATCCTGTAAGCTGTAATTATATACATTAGGTAAGAGGTCGTGTAGAATGTTTTGCTCTGATGTACATTCACCAGTTGTTTAGTGAGGTTTTCACAGATGATGTCTCCCCAATTTAAGCTTTGTTTCCCTTCACAAATGATGTTGATGTAGACACACATCCAAAAATGAAACTCATTAGTGGAAGGGATGCCCATTAATCTAGCCAACAATGTGATCATATTTGAGAGTTCTTCCTTGAAGTCTAAATTATACATGACCTTGGGCAGTCTAGATCCTTTTTTCTTTGGGGCTTTGAGCCAAGATTTGTCTATAATTTCTTGGTACCTATCTTTATCTTTCTCAAACAAATTTTGTGTTTGGGCCAAGGTTAAGGTATTGGAATATTCAAATATAGGGATATGCATGGCTAATTTTATGTAGCTAACATCAAGTTTAGCAATAATTTGGCCTTAGGGATTCCTAATTTCCTTGGTCACAGGGTCAAAGCATGAGGCACAAGCAAGAACAATATCAGTGCATTGGACAGAGAGGGGAAAAACAAATGCATAGGTAATTCCACAATTACTAATACATTGGGCCATGGGAGTGGGAGTATCATCAATTATTTGAGCCAAAAAAATATCAAGATTGATGTGCCTGATGTCACTATTCCCAATGTTGGGTACAAATGTCTCCAAAGAAGAGATATGTTCATACCCCTCGTACTGGAACTTCATGGTGGTAATATGGGAAAACAGACACTGAGAAAGATAGGGCTCTAATAATGGTTTTTATGGAAAACACAACAATAGGGCACAAAATTCATTTCGACACCAAATAAACACAGGAGGCTCTTGAATGGGTTACCTCTATCACAAGAAGAATGACATTTTCAAGATCCCAATGCACTTCAAATTTTTGAAAATGAGTGGAAACCGAGCAAGTTACGACTTAAAATGTACTTGGAAACATGGGAATGGAAAGAGCACAATGAACTGTTGAAATCCTCGACTTGTAATGGTAAAAATGAGTTATTTTACCCCCCTTTATACCTTTTCCGTCCAATAAATGATCAATTTTAAGTGTTTTAATGAAATGCGGGAAACAAAAAGTTGTATGGATCATTTTTATCAATTTTCGTTTATGATGAGGATATGACGGGTTTTCAGAGAAATGGAAGCCCGAGGGAACAAGGGACACGAGGGGCTTAGACTTCCGAAATACCCGCAATACATACAAAAGCTTACGAGTGCGGAAAAAGTGGGTATGCGTAGAATAATGGGCCAAAAGGAACACGGGTCGGGGGTACCTCAAACATCTAGAAACTCCGCAACATAAAGGGAATAAGGAAGTGTGGGTAAAGTAGGCTTGCGGAGAACACAAGTCCCAAGGGAACAAAGAGTCACGGGGTCGCAAGGTATCTGTATCTCTGCAATACAAGGAAAAACTTATTAAACTTAAAGCAAAGGCTTGTGGGATGAAGGAAAGTGCAAGGAAAATGCAAATGGGGGAACGAAGGGCCAGATGACATAAGGGTCGTGAGTTCCCAAAATACCCGAAATCTCTGTAGTATAAAAGAACACCAAGTAATGCGGGTAAATCGAGCTTTTAGGGAATAGGAAGCCCATAGGAACAAAGGGACTCGAGTTCTCAAAACTTTAGAGATACCCGCGATGCAAACAACTAGTTCCCCGAGACATTGAAACACCTGCAAAAAGTCAAAAAGAGTATTGTGGACCAAACAAGGATGCAAGGAATTGGAGACTTGAAGGAACATGTTCCATGTATTCCTTAAACACCCGAAAATACTGTAATACAAAGAAACAAGACCCAAATCCCTCAAAATGACTAACTGTTTGAATTTTTTCACTCTTTGTGACTTTTCAAAGGCAAACAATTGTGACAAAGGGGTAACTTGACCAAAATTTTTGAAAATTTTGAAAAATTGCACGACAACACGTATTATATTACGTTGATATATATAATACACAACATATTATATAACATATAACATTGTTATATAATATATCATTATAAAATACTGTTTAACGTGTGCATCGATATTATATTACGTTATTGTAAAGTAAGGTATAATGTTTCTTGGGAGACATTTGATAAATTTGGAACAATACAACGAAGATTAGCATGGCGAGGGTGACACACGTAAATCAAGAAATGGTCCACTTAACATCGTAACGGTGCATAAAAAAATGCATGGGTTTTGAACAGGTATTTTTTGGGTCGTGACAACCACAGTTACCAGATTTGCACATAATGAATTTGTTGAAAATGCTCAAGAAAATGTTATTGACAGGTGTAAAGGAAAATTCCACAACCTACTCAAGAGCCCACACATCTTCTCCAAGTTAGGAGCTAGGAAAAACATGTTATGGATGCCCATCAAAGCTAATTGGGGAATCGGGAGAGAGTGATGTCAGTTTTTTTAGTTGCAAAGGCCCTAGTAGACGTGTATGCAAATGAATGTCGAAGCATGCTATTAGCACGCGAACTGTTTGACTAAATGCCTGAAAGAAATGCGGCTTCATGGACTCAAAATGGATTTGTTAAAAATGATAGAAAAAAAGTAAAATAAAATTTCAAGCTACAAGTAATGACGGCAAGCTATGTACAGAATGGAGTTCTTGAAATCCTTCCAAAAATTTCAAACAAATGTCATTTGGCATGTTTAAAGCCAACTCTGAAACATTACCAACATCCTCACGCCCGTGTCTGAATGAGGAGATTTTTCAGATGATACAGTTGTAGGACGTGCTATGTTAGATTTGTATACAAATGTGGAAGCACATGGACTGTTTGACCTTGTGCCAAAAACAAAAAAAGAAATGTGGCCCTTGATACAGTAAGAATTACAAGATATGTTCTATATACATTTGTTGTGAAGGTCTTAGAACCTTCCAAGCATACTTGGGCAGCCACTACATACCCGAAGGTTTTTTTTGAGACTCTAATAGACACTGGGAAGCTAGGACAAGGCACATAAACCCGTTCGATCAATTCTTGAAAGAAACATGGTGTCATGGACTGCAATGATTGTGAAATATGCACAAAACAGGTACGGATCTCTCTTTCTCTTCTTTCAAACTATGCATTTCATTATTTATTTTTAGTTTTATATTTTAATATATTTGAATATTAAAAAAAAGTAATTATAATGAATGATACAACTTTTATCTTTCCCGAAAATGTTTTCAAATTCTTAAAAAAATGACCTTAGAAACTGTGCACATGGTGTGCCAAGTAAAATGGTTAATACCAACCAAAACTTCTAACATGATTCATGTCGACCCAAGACACCATGAAGTTCCTTAACCAAGTTGACAAACTCGATCAAATGTCTTAACGAGACAAGATTGGATACCCAATTTAGCATTTCAATCACTTGTGGTGGCATTCCCATTTTAAGAAAATGTGATCGGTTAAATGGCTTACGGTTGTCATATCGATTTGGTGAAACTGAAAAATCGCCTCCATCTATCCTTAGACCTCCAATGGGAGAACTGAAACCAACTCTTATTTTCATGAAAACAATTTTGTAAGTTAAAGTTTCAAGTGGGTTTTTGGGCCCATCGGTCGTTAGACAACAATAGTGTTTGACGCGTTTATTATAATTGGTCTCGGAGTCGCCTTTGTAATTTGAGTCATGTTTGTTGTAATCGACTTCCGTTGAATTTGATGAGTTATTTCTATATAGGAGTAAGTAGGAATTGAAGAACTTTATGTTTGAACTTAAAACGAGTATTTTCAGGACCCATATTGTAAGTGCTTTTTGTTGTTTTGGCCTATTTTCACAAACTCATAACTTGAGCTAGAAATTCCTTTTGAGGCTCCCATTGGTCTTGTAATTACTCGTGAAACCTTTTCATATTGTTACAATGTTATGTAGAGTATGCTTTAATCAATTATTTTCTATGAACGAGTTTTGTAATTTATAATATTTTATGTCTCCTCTCTAGATTATCTCTTTAGAAATAATTATGAAATATTTGTTGGTCTTGAAAACGTAAATGGTTTGAAAATGGAGATGGGGTTGAAAAAAATGAAAATGGATGTGAAATGTAAAATGCTTATGATTTTCTGAATAAAAAAGAAAACCTCTTCTAGATTTTCTCTCTCTGCCCTACTTTCTCTCTTGAGTAAAAAAAGAAAAGTATAAATGAATGTGGAAGTGTGAATGTGTGAGGAAACGGTCTCCGTTTCTCTCTCTCTCACCCTATTTCTATCTCTCTCTACTTTGTTTTGGATTACTTGAAATGATGAATGTGTTTGTTTTTACTTGAGTGTAAGGGTTTTCCATACCAGTCCTAGGACTGACCTTGCGATGGTTGCAAGTACTCCAGACAAGAAGGATTAAGAGTGTGATATGTTATAATTACTGAGATGACATTGAAATATTGTACATTGGCAAATATTGCAAATGTTAAATGAAAGTGAATTAAAGAGAATGCATTATTTAAATTTGTGTTGAAAATAATTGTTTTTCTTAAATTCCTATGTATTAAACACTATATATGGAAAATTTGTGGTTAGAATATGATTTGTTTTAAATTAACGTTTCAACACTAGTAGGAGTGACACCTCATGAATATATGACCAACTATGTAGAAAACATGTTAATTTGATTAACAAAGCATATAGATAACAATGTAAATTGGGAAAAAGTGTATCGTTTACTTTGTGGGTTTCATGATTATTTGGATTTAAATGTGGTACTTATGATTTAGACATTTGAAATGATCACTTGAAGGTAATTATTGTGGTTCATTCATAAAATCATAATGTTTGGTAGAAAACTAATCATATTTAAACCATAAATAATGAAGCGAGTATTTAACCTTTGTCGTACCCTCCCTCTCAAGCAAGCCACGTCCAATTTTGTAACATTCTAACGTCCCAAAAAAATTCTTTAATCCTCCCAAATTGTCTTCTTGTCCTACACCTAATACAAGTCTTACAATAGACTATTCCCTTAAGTATTTTGTGTGAGGCAGTGACTATTCTTTGTGAACCTTGTCATACTTGGACAAGTGAGATTGACATTTCTAGGTGTTGTAGGTCTTATCACATCATGGATAATTTTATTCCCCATGTGCATAATTTCCCTTAGTGCCCCTAGTGGGTGACCAAACCATTGAGATGATAGTTGGGTGTTTTCACCAATGATTGATCTCGTTGAGTGATCTAAATGACGCGAGTGGAGCCTATGTGTCAATTTAGTTATGCATTAAAATCTTGCATAATAACCCTTTTGTCCCCCATGGATAAAAGTGTTACCTTGGTGAGTAGCAACAAAACATCTTGGTATTTTACGAAGGTTTAACATGATATTTATATATTTGATCACCTTAAAGTGATTACCTGGGTGTAAATTGCTAAGAGTAATTGTAATCGAAACCTCAACCCATTGAAGTTATCTTATGGGTAGAAATTGTAACTAGACTCTTAAAATAAATAATTGTCTTGAAAGTTATTGACTTAAGAGAAAGGATTATTGAAATATGGGCCCCTTAACTCTTGCAATAATTCCTTTGAAATGCATAAATTTGTATTAAATGTCTCACTTGTAATATGCATTTAATACTTAAGTGTCTAAGAGAAATGAAATGATTTGTCTTGTGCAAGGTCACACTCCTTGTAGTCTTGAATCCGTAAGTTTAAAGTAAGTGTTATATGAATTACAATTGTTCTAAAATGTTGCCAAATTTAGACCAATGTAATAATGTAAGTGTAATGAGTACATGAGTAAACGAGATATTGGTTTTGGAATAAGCTTATACTTAAAGTCCTTATAACTTAATTAGGCCATCTCATGTTGTTAAAAATGAATACAAATTTCTCCTAGTGATATTAAGCATTTGAGAAAACTTATACTCTTATCTATATATTCATGACATGAAAATGTTGAATTGACTCAAATTAGCTATTGAACTATAGCAACTATAATATAAAAATAGGGGTGCTCTAATGGATGGAAGTTTATATGAAGAGGTAACTTGAATCTTAATCTCCTTTAAATCTTAAGATTTCTTCCCCTTGACTTCATGTGTGTTTCCCTTGCGTAATGAGGCTAGAATTTAAACATCAAATAAACATATTTTGAGAAACATAACTTTAGCATAATAATGAGCATGAAGAGGTTTGTATGTGTTTACAATGTGTCAAATAACAATTGAGTTATGGAAATTATTATAATGGAGAAAGATTCAAATTAAGTGTACTTATTATAAGTTATTTATTGAATAAAATTAAGAATGTGTAAGTGGAGAATGAGAATTTAAGCTAATGGAATTTTAATTGTAACTAAGATGTAACCATGGTAATGATGTGTTGTGGAATGTGCCTATTCTTGGGTTCTTTTGTGGTTGGGTCATTGTTTTCATATGTTCATTTAGGGAAAGTGTGGCATTGATGTGCATCTTGTGTTATCATGTTGTTTATATGTGTCCATGCTTGTGAAAGTGTCTTATGTGATGTTGAGTTACTCGATTTGAGGCCAAGTGGTGTTGTGTAACAAGTAATAGAAAAAAATATTTTGAAAGTTTTTACTGTTCTATTTTGGTGTGGAAATTGTGGGCATGATAGCTGCAACAAGAAGAGTCACTCTATAAAAAAACATAAAGAAGAAGAGAAGACACTATTTTATCATTATAAAGGGAAGAACATAGCACAATCTTCTCAAAAGTCCTATAAATAACATCAACAATGGGACAAGAAAAAGAAGTGTTCTATCTTTAAAAGATGACTCGAGTTGAAAGATTATTGGTACAATGTGTACAAGAAAGGCTCATCAAGTAATTTTGGACCTCAAACCCAACAATCACAACAAGGACAATCACACTACAAGCAAGGGAAGAAGAAGGGGAACTAAAGAAAGAAACCCCATCAGAAACTAAATATAGCTGGGTAAGAAGGACATTCAGATGATGAGGACTTCTTGTAGATTACCCATTCCAGTGAAGCAACCACGTCATCTAGTGCAATTTGATATGGTGATTTGGGAGTCACTCGACATATGATCGGGTACGGAGACTGGTTCACCATGATACGAGACACGCCCTTCAAAAACCATGTTTCATTAAGGGATGAATCTTCCTACACAATCCAAGGTATTGGGAACCTTACTCTTCCTCTTAGTTCACGAAATTGTAGCTTATCAGATGTCTTGTATGTCCCTATTTTAACAAAGAAATTACTATCATCCAATCAACTGGGAAATTGCACCAATCCAGGGGCCAAAAATTGGACAAGAAATAAAAAATGAGCAAAACGTGATCGCGTTATGTTTTCTTTGGTTTGGTAATTCACGAACCTATAATGGATACACGTTATGCTAAATATAAACATAAAAAGGGCCCAAACCATATTCATTTTCTTTTCCCCAAAACTCGAGTTTGACAGCAAAACCCTGTACTAGCGTTTTATATTCAGATGCATCTAGCTCCCACAATTGTCTAAAAATCGCTGTAAAGATCAGAATTAACAATGGTGCCATGAAGAAGAGGTGGGAAAAATTATTTTCTCTAAATTGCATTGAAATTTGGTAATTATATAGTAGAATTTGAATTGAATACATTTTTAAATTTGTTTACGATTCCACCTCAACCACAACCAAACCTTGCAATTCTTGTGGTCCCTCTTAACCCTCCTACAATTGTTAAACATCCCTCGGGTAGTCAGGAGAATTTACCAGCCCATATAGTGGAAATCAAGATTTAAATTGAGGAATTAATCAAAAAAATGAGGGATTCCCATTCTACGAACCCCCATTGTCCCTTTCTTGCAAGCACATTGGAGGCGTTAGTGGCTCAAGTTAACATGGCAACGAGTCAAATTGATTATTGGGCATCTTATAAAGAGCGTTGTAGGGAATATTACGCCAACAAATTATCATATGCAGATGTAAAGAAAAAATAAATTACAAAAGACATCATATGTGTCTTATTCACGAACCCCTGAACCAATTTTCTTGTTTCGTTGTGATGCAAATGGTTTCCAATCCACTAGTGCAATAGTGATTTGATTAAAAATAATTTTTGGCACTGATGGTGCATGGTGTTTGATTTCCACCTTGCAATAAAAACAAGGTTCCACTGTAATTTTTGAGGAAAATCTATTGTGAGTTTATTCTCAACGAGATCTCAAACTATTTTGGTTTTCAGGATTTCCAGGGCCGAAGAAAAGGCTCTGCGCAGGATCGACCAGGTGCACAACATGCACCTATTCAGTAGGGTAGAATCCCCACACAAAATCCCCCTCACTTTGAGAATGTCCCTCCAGCAGTGAAGGAGATAGTAGAGATTGATACACTCCACACATTTTAGGGGTTATCTGATACCCTTGTTCAACATATTAGGGACATTTCTTATCCAAATGTTCATGGAGGTACATAGAGTATTCCCTCAGGCGGTACTAGCATGAGGCCACATCTTTGCTCATCATGTGGTAGCATATGCTTGGGGCCCGAGGAGGATGATACTTTCATGCATACTGGTGTTGGTGGAGTTTTCATTGATGGTAAACATGCTAATGTCACTATGTCAGACACCTTTTCGAGCGATACATTTGGACTCCAACAATCAGCGACACCTTTGTAGGTATTTGTTATTTTTTATTATGTATATTATAAAAATATCTAAGTACTTGGTTTACTTATATATGTTAAATTTTTGAAATAATTGTATTTGTACATGTATGCATTGATATTATAGAGCGTGGAAGGGACGTCATCCTCTCGACCACAGGTTGCGAGCACCATGCCTATGTATACATTCATAGAGGTAATTTAGAATTTTAATTGTGTAAAATCTTCATGTATGAAACTAGACTCAACTTTTGAACTCAAATATATATATATATATATATATATATATATATATATATATATATATATATATATATATGTATGTATGTTCTTGTATATATATATTATATATGATCAACTAACTTGACATGATATATGTTTGATAAATTTGATGATCTCACTAGACACACCACCATCTTTGTGAGGAGTAGAGAAAGGTGTTGTCGTTGTGATTTCATCTGCGCAACAACTCACCAAGATATTAAAACTACATGTATTTCCGTTAAATAGCTCATGTCATTCATATTATGTTAAATTATGTTTAAAACAATGTCCTTCATTGTAGCATTATTAAATTATGTTAATAATGGCCTTCATTTTGTATGCGCAAGAGTTGTCAATGATAGGTAGTAGCCCTGTTCATATGATTCAAAGGTGTGGCGCAGTAAAAAAAATTAGTTAAAATATTGTCATTACACATACATGTACTTAGTTGGCGTAATTTTTTTGATTTACATTCAAAAAAATTATTGTTAACGCAGTTCTATTTTGGCTTAATTTTGATGTTTGATTTTGTGATCTTATGTGTATGTAGGGTTCAACCTCTTCCATTTTTACTTCAAGGGCATGGACTCCTCGAGCTCATCATTTTTATACCCCCGTTCATGCTCTAGGAGCTCCTAATGACTCATCTGAGTGTGAGATATAGATTCAGTGTGACCGAGAGATTGCGGTGAGTGTGTGTAAATGTAAAAAGTTTGATTAGCATGGTCTTATACATGTTGAAAACTTATAAATTAAGTTTTAACAAAAAAAATTGTTTGCATTTACAGGTTCGACTACAGGTGAGTTTAGAGCAGAAGAAGACTCATAGTATGGAATTCTTAGAGGATCTAAAGTCATCTCAGAGAACTCCATCTAAGGGCCTTATTAAAGCAAGGCCAAGAGAGGGATATATTTTGATGATTAGGATATATATATATATATATATATATATATATATGTCTTATGAAATTTTTTTACGCCTATGTGTATGGCATTGTATGCACGTTCGATGTGGTATGTACACCTATATGGCATTCACTTGATATTATATGACCTATTCATGCATTTTTATATTTATTGTGCACGTTAATACAATTTGGAACTCGATATTTTTGTATGAAACTAATATGATGTGCACTTGACAATATAAGACATTATGGATTATTTTATCATTTATTGGTGTTTTATACTAGTGTTTTCAATGTATAATATGCATGAAACTTTGGAAATCAATATTTATATAATGTATGTATATAAAGAGTTATTTAATCTGAGTAATTATTCGTTCAATTTATCAATGTGCATATGTGTATTTGCCTTACTTGCACTTCTTCTTGATCATGGTATCTTTGTATTTGTTCCTATCCTATCATGCACCTACTGCATTTGTCAATGCTTCTTAGTCTTCTCCCCTATTAAAATACCTCGGACAATCATTCGGACCATCACAATTAAGGTATTTGTAATCATACAATCATTAGGTTCCGTAGGAGAGGTATTCATAATTATGAGAGGCTTTAAGGAGTTACATCCACCATGCCACAATAATAATTATATTCTCATTAATAAACCTGGCATTGATTTGGTAATCTTAAAAATGTACTTATCATAATAATGGCAAATAAATCTAACTAATAACAAGTGACCATCAATAAGTAAATTGGTGGCAGGACAATCAATTTCTACCACGTGCCACCTCCAAATTCCAAATTTCATTTCGTTTAAATTCACTTTAAGAAAGGTTGGGGGAAATGAACTCACCATTTTCTTCACACTTTCAAAGGTTGAGAATGTCAATTCACCCCAAATTTGGCAAATATGGAGAACTTGGAAAGCCAAATTGCCTTGCTAAAACTATCCTTGCTATTACATCCTGATAAAAACAAGTTCCTAAGAGCCGAGGGAGGTTTTAAACTTATCACACAAGCAATGAGAGCTCTCTCTGATAATACTGGAAAGGCTACCTATGACACCATGAGAAAAAACTAACAAGGGCACAACCCCACTTTCCACCAACCGAATTCCACAGAGACTGCTACTGCCATTGGCATTACCAACAATCTAAATGGGAATCATTCTTCAAGTGTGGATTCCTTTCTGAAACTTCCATATTCGATGACCACAACTAAAACTAGAACCAGAACCAGAAACAAAAATAGAAACAAGACCAAGAACACGACCTAGACTGGCAATTTGAGAGGATTTCTGATGTTCAATTTTATTTTCCAAGATGCATTACTCCAATGTTTGAGAATGTTTCTCTAGATGCAATGACATTCTGATTCAGACACTTGATGATTCCTAAATGTCCAATCCTACCATAGACCCCGGTAATCCTCGATCCTTGGATACATGGAGACACTGTTACTTGGCTTCCATTTATAACGATAGATATATTTGTAAATTCATGTTATGACCTCTAAATCAATATGCATTTCAAGTTTTTTGGAAATCAAATCACACCCTTCACTAGGCTTGATGACTACCCTTATCTTTTTGAAGGCACTTTCGAAAGCATCCATGGGTTTATCATAGAAGGAATTATTAATGAATGGAAGGTCACTAAGCCATAGGCTAGATGACTCCCATTCAGAACTAAACAAGAAATATTTAATAGGTGATTTATAACCTCTATGTGTTCTTAGCCATTCTCCCATCTGCTATGATTATTTTGTACAAGAAGACTCAATGATGGTTCTAGGCGTGAGACTAGGAAATATGGTCCTACTATTTTCGTGCCCTTCTAGTTGAGTAGTACAGAAGTTACGAGTTCTTGATTGCTAAGTAACAGTGCCAAAGTTTTAATTTTCAGGGTACAATGACTACGTTGACAGGAATTTATAATCCATATTAGTCTTTTTGATTCTTAGTACTAATTATCCATGGAATATAATTCTCCAACTTTCATTTTCTTTGTTCATCTTCCACATCATAATGAATAACCAATTTGAATGGGGAGCTTCCCTCTTCGATGGTGATACACCGAATATGAATATTATCCTCGAGAGTTGACCCTCATCTAACCATAATACCAGAACGAACTCCTTTGTTGGTAATGTTGCATGGTCATTGTCCTTTTTTATTTTGTTAATAGTTCTTGTTCTAGATTTTATGTTGTAAAGACATATCTTATATTTGTATTGAGAGCAGTGTATGTGGACATAGAGGAATAATGGTGAAGCTGAGTGCAATGGAGAGAGAGAGGAAAAATTTGAGGGATAGAACTGAACCGATTGTGCCAACACATTCAGTGACTAGGTAAACACTAGTAGAGGCGTCGTTTCGGAGGCCAGCATTCTCGGTGCTTCTGGGCTACTTTGTCCAAGTGTAGTCCCTTAAGAGCCCTAACACCAAATTTTTTTATAACTTTGACAAGTGCTTTCTCAGACTTTGTGTCACCTAGAAAGGTCTCATTACATCCTACACCTCCATGTCGGGACCCTATCTGAAAACCTATCACGGTTTACTCAATCTCGATTTGGTTATCTCGTTGTGTTATTATTTGCAACTATATGAAATATTGTAGTTTGAGTCAGTGTAAGGTTTTTCAATGCTATATTTTGCAAACAAAAGCTCGTGGCACCAAACCAACTGTGCCAACACGTCAAGGTGGCTAGGTAAATGCTACAAGAGGATTCATTTTGTAGGCCAACACTCTCGATGATTCTAGGGTACTTCATCTCGGTGTAGTCCCTTAAGATCCCTGAGACAAAAAATTGTTATAAATTCGACGAGTGATTTTTCAGACTCCGTGGTAGCTGGAGAGGTCTCATTTGATCATACACCTCTGTGTCAATACCCTCTACAAAATTATGTCTCATTTTTCTCCATCTCAATTTAGTCCTCTCGATGTCCTATTATTTGCAAAATCATCAAATAATCTAGTTTGAGTTAGTGTAAGGCTATGTCTGATGCAATATTTTACAAATGGAAGCTAGTGGTACCAAACCAACTAGGCACACATGTCAAGATGGCCTCATAAATGCTAGTAGAAGGTGTCTTTTTTGGTTCCCTACACTCCTGGTGCTTCCGGGCTACTTCGCCTGGGTGTAGTCCCTTAAGAGCGATGAGACCAAAAAATGTTATAGGTTCACTGGATGATTTCTCAAACTCTGTGGCACCTAGAAAGGTCCTATCAGATCCTACACCTCCACATTGGTACCCTTTACAAAATATCATCTCTATTTTCTCCATCTCAATTCAGTCCTCTCATTGTCCTATTGTTTGTGAAAGAATCGAATAGTCTAGTCTGAGTTAGTGTAAGGTTGTCCATTGTCAACCACGTGAATAATATAGGTGGTTCATACAATATAGGTTTTGAAATGAGAATTTTTATAAGAATTTTTTACAATATAGGTGGTGAAATGAGAATTTTTGTTTATTATTTCTTTCTAATATTTAATTTCCCTTAGCTTCACTTGGCTTTGAGAATAATAAACTCTCTACTAATAGTGTCAACCACGTGAAGGTGGATATTTTTTTAGTACCACTAACCTACATAAACACGCTAGTAAGAAATTAACTAGAATTTCAAATCCTATAGAATTAAAACAAAATCATTAATTAAATATTCAAATTAAATTCATGAATAACATACCTTTGCAAATTTAATCCAATGAACCACAAGGTTCAATTCTACTCTTGATAAGATAGTAAGAATTGCTTCATGATCTGATTCACGAACCTTCCACAAATTCTTGTTTAATGGCCTACCTCAATATTTGATCAATTGAATATTTGTTGCAAGAACCAAATGTGAATAGTGAAGTATCTTTCGATGTACTTCATAGTCTTCAAACAACTAAGTATTTGATTTTTTGATAGTATATCATCGAAGCCAAGTTCCAATGACTATCATTGACCCAGTGGGATACTCGAGGCCTTCACCATCAATGACTATGAAAATTAACTTTTTCCCCTCTACACAACAAGACAAAAATTAGTATGTTCCCTCTTCATTAAATTATGTCGTAATAACTGCAAAAATGTGCCCTACATCACAAAGTAAAACTCAAGTCAAATTTAAAATACATTAAGAGTTGATCATTTAATAATTTATAAATCTAAAACATGACATACATATGTACCTTATTGCACTAAATCAGAGACTTGGTCAAAAACAGGTGATGTTTTCATATGATCTAAAAACACTTTAAGTTATAATGCTCATGTAACTTGATATGTGTCGAGTAGAATTAGAGGTCTAAAATTCCATTCATCCACCCACTATTGTGACTCACATTCATTCCACGCAAAATAAATGCATGATATACAAAAAAACATGCCATGCACCTCGTATAAATAATCCAAGAACTTGCATCTAAACTACAGAAATGAGTGCATATCACTTGATCTTGCAACTGTCATACAATCTTCATAGCTTGTCAAATGTTGTTCCTCTATCAACCAAAAATATCTATGAACCATTAAACTCTCTTAAGATTCATGGGCTATGCTCTTGACACACCAATCAACAATGTTTTTTACACCTATAAATTTAGCAACATCCTTGAACTTTAACTCTTCTCTTACAAGTCATTTGTTCACACATGCTCTTGCACCATCATGTTCTCCTTTCCCATGTCCTAATTCAATAAAAATCTAGATATGTTGTACACATGTTTCTTTGTGCATCCTTCTTATCCAATAAATCATTCATGCATTCTTGAATTGTGATGTGTAGTTGTCCGACCAAATGTAATGTTGATTGAAAAAAAAATCCTCTTATTCAAATTCACATAAAACACCTGGAAACACCCTTACACATATTATGTAGAATGTGTTTGATCATCACTAATGTAGAAAAGATACTCTCTTAATATTTTTTTATCTTTCTCAGTGATTTTTGGAGAGTTCATGAATGTTATATGCACAAAAATAACAACTTACACTGAGTTATAGTATTGAGACTAAACCTCCATTTGTGGCTGCAATGTGTAATTATCTGTGAATTCAACTACTAAAAAAAAGTATCAAATGGGAATTTTTCCTTGCTTAACTTGAATTGTTCATCTAACCATCGAGCTCTATGTGTGTGCCTTGCATACTCATAAATAATTTCCTCTCTGAATTTAACCATATATTCTGATACAGGTAATTGTTCTATAACAAGTTCACGCCTCTTAGATTATTTTCCATATTTTAACTGATATGTCACTAATTTATATTTGCTAAAAACAACTAATTATTTTCCTATGTAATTTGTACCCTCCTCATGGATACAACTTTTCAATTTTCATAAGCCAGCACAAATGTTGCATGTTCCATCCAAACATGCTTTGTTATAAAAAAAATTACCCAGTTGATTTTTCACAAAGTATTGTAGGAATAAACTTCCTTATAGATTTTGGTGGGAAATTTAATCCAAACTCCTACAACATGATGTCAGTATGCAAAAAATAACGTATTTGACAAAAAACATCATAATGCATTGAAAATTCAACATGATGCCTACAACAACAAGTGGTACGTGAGTGATTAATTTTTACATAAAAGGGTTTATTCATTTCAAAGAATCTTTGGCTAATGTTAATTTGTGGATTTTAATTCTTAAACTTAGAGAAAATTTGTGTTTGAGTCATATCCAAGAATGTTTTGCACATGATTCATGATTGTGAGAACCTATTCTTCTTTTTAGTGTATCTCTTTTATTCGGTGACACCCTTGTGTTCTCATTCCAATACTTTACAAGTAATTATTTTAGAATATCAGACGTATGCTTGTCTTTACATGGGATTCTGCTAGAGAATGCCCAATAGTCTGTGTTATTGGCTGACTTAAGACTTTTGCGCCTCCATATTGTTTTCATTATATTTTTTTGTTTAGCTTCAAAACTCTGTTTGTTTTTCTAATAGTTTTTATTAATTGTTTTATCATTTACTATACAATTAGTAAGTTTGCACTGTGTAACATTACTATCTTTGGTGTATCTATTAACACCTACAGTTTGGTATGCTTTATGTATATTTTCAACAATTGACGCATTTTCAACAACATTAGATGTTCTTAACCCCAGGGTCTTCATTATAGGTCTCATCTTAATTAATTTCATCAATGTAACAAACAATTGACATATTTGTGTGTGATTTAAATTCTCAAAGTAATTATCTTGAATTCCCCTAGCTTTTCTTCTCACATTTCTTTCAAACACGAATTTTAGGATTAACATTTAGATTCTTAGGTAAAGGTTCAACATTTGGACTCTCAGATAAAGGTTCAACATTTGAATTCATTTCAATTTCTTCAGCCATACCAACATTATCATTCAATTCAATATCAATATTCATTGAAAAATCATTATTCTCTACATTTTCATTATGTATTTCATCCTCATTTTCTAAAACATTAGGTACATTCGATATAGTAGATGTACCTTTCCCTCCACGAAGTTTTTGCATTCTCTTCACTTTCTTTATCCTCATCTCTTCCAATTGCTCTAGTGTCTTGTTCTTGACTTTCCTCTTGTTCTTAGCTCCACTTTTATCACCCATGATTACAAAAAATCAAATAGTGGAGTAGGGGACAAGATGAACTACTGAAAATTCACAAAAAATGTACCGGAATCAGCAGACTAGACAGAAAGAGGGAAAAAATCTCGTGAAAGAGGTGAAAAAGACGTTGGGAGCCCATAAAATATGTAAAGAGAAAAACGTGTACGCATTTTGCCTTTTCCCTATTTTCAGGGCATGCCTCTAGGCTTGGATCCATTTTGGATCCCCAAGCCTGAGGCATGGACCTGCAAAAACACAGCAAACAACGTGTTTTTGCATAAAATTGGTAAAATGGCTATTCCGCCATGATAAATCACACTAAAACGATTGATACATTTAATAAAAATAAGCCTATGACGTCGAACAAACTTTCTTCTCTCCAAAAATATAATTTTTCAAAATTTTTGACTAATATAAGGTTTTCATATTAATTATTTTCTAACTATGCCTTTTTGTAGCTATCTTTTGGAGTTTATACACCTCTATCTTTTTTTCGACTCATCGAAATTGAATAAAAAAATTAGGCACAAACTAGGACTAATTTTATACATATTAAAAAATCGATATTTTTTGAAGTAGTTAGGGGGGGCACGGTCGACGCTCCGTTATTTTTCAAAATTTAAAATTTTTGTACTAGATAAATCATTAAAAAAATACTCACTAAAAATTTCTAAAAAACAAATTCTAGCACAAACTAGATGCTCCTAGCTATCTTTCTACCAAAGGGTTTTCAAAAATACTAAATAGTGCTCAAAAAATAGTGGGGGGGCACAAAAGTCACTCTACTATGTTTTTTAACAAAAACATGAGCACTTGTTGGTATTTTAGTTATTTGACCCACTTACACTTAACCGTTTTCAATAAAATTTAGTAGCTTAGAAATTAGACTCAAAATGCTACGATTCACGCTCTTACAACATCTTCCAATTTTGAGTGTAAATATTTCAAATAATTCGTACAAGTTGAAGTTTTAAATTTTTTAGAAAAAAACATCCACTTAAGACTCCCTTTTGGCCTTCCAACTTGGTGCACTTACCCAGTTTCCAGGTCATAATCTAGGATTGATTTTGATAATCATTCTGATAAGAAAGTATGTTTGATGCAATATAAATCGAGAAGCTCGAAGATCATTACAAAAGCTTCAAATGTGGGACAGATGTTCCACATAGATCTTGTTCATAGGGATGATCATAAACTAATGGCTAAGAATATTTCTTCTGCACAGTTGTGGCATTGGAGACTTGGTCACATCAGTTTTAGATATCTCGACACATTTTGTCAGTACAATATGGTGAGAGTTTTGTCATCTCTCAAAAAGGCTACAGACAAGTGTCTTAACTGCCTTGCAGGAAAACAACACAGAGCCTCATTCCAAAAGAGTACATATAGAGCTCCACATAAGCTTGGTTTGGTGCACACTGATCTTTGTAGTTCAATACAACCAAGTCATTCTACATTTCAGTATTTCATATTATGTTGATGATTTTTCAAGAAAATGTGATTTTTATGTCTTCATAACAAAAATGAAGCTTTTGAGAACTTCAAGAAGTTCAAAGTGGTTGTTGAGAATGATATTGATAGCATAATTATATCTATTCACTCAAATTAATGGGGGAATTCACAAGTAATGAGATTCATTGACATATGCCTCCTACACATACACTACAACAAAATGGTGTTGTTGAGAGAAGGAACCATACTATCATGGAGATGGTACGATGTATAATCGATGATTCAGAATTGACAAACATTTCAGACCAAAGCATTGAAGACTACAATATACTTGTTGAACAGAATGCCCACGATTGCTCTTGATAGAGTAACTCCACATGAGGCATGGTCCAATCGACAACCATCCATTACACACCTTAGAGATGCATGCATGTACCCAAGCAGAAGAGAAAGAAGTTGGACATGAAATCAGAGAAACTCATCTTCATTGGCTACAATGAAGAAGCTCTTGGGTATAAATTGATGGATCATAAGATCGGGAAAGTCTACACCAGCAAAGATGTTGATTTCTTTTAGAAGAAATAAGTTGAGACTTCTTCCACATACTCACCCGATATAGATAGCACACCTATTGTGAAAGCATAAACATATGTTCCCATTAATGATGGGGACGATCAGACAAGACCACGACCCATGGGAACAGTACCACATTTGGATCCCTCTATTGGCCAAGAAGTCCTACAGTCAAAAGCTTGGAAATATATCATGGATGTGAATATCAATTAGTGAAGAATAACATCTGGTAGCTTGTCGATCTTCTACCAAGGAAGAAGTTGATGCAGGAACTTCTCATGATGCCTCAAGAAGAATAAACAAGAAGAGCCTAAGACAATAATCCTTCTCAAGCCATTGACACCATGCATTTGTAGTTTAAATAGTTTTCCCTCCATGAGTTGTGTTTGAATTTGAATTTGAATTACTATGTAAAATCTCTTGGTATAAGAGTAAAGGTAGAAAAGTAGTTGTTTTCCTCACTATGATACGTAAGAGGAGGAATTGGATTGTATTAGGATTTGAGGGAATCATGTGTAAGTTGTGATAACCATATCTAGTTGGTAATAGTTCCACCTATTCTAGCTTGTACGTTGAGAGAATATCTTACCAAGACGATATGATAAGTCTTATCTTAGAATAGGAGATTATGACATCAAAAGGAGTTTTGCCTGAGGATATAGGTTGAATATCTCCATAGGAGGAAGAGAGTTGAGTTAACATGTATCGAAAAAAAAGGAGCTCATAGAAGATGAGGAAAGGGGGTTGGAAGCATGAAATATGTAATGATGCATACCTTGTCAATGGTCATGAATAAGGACAAGTTAATGTGCATGAAATGTGTGTTTCACTCCGCTCCCCGGATGCATATGACGGTCCTCTGAGTGGTATGAATTCTAATATGAATGAGAATGCTTAATTGTTTATGACTTATATCTTCCTGTACGATGTTATGATCTCATTGTTTCGAAGTGTTAACTTGTGTGTCAAGAGGATTAAAACCTTGTAAGCATGGCATGTTGGATTAGGAAGGTGTGGGGAGCTAATACAAATTTCACATATCTGATTCTAGACTATAAGAATCTCTAACCAAATAACCTATCACAATTATAATCTTCTCGAGCTATGTGAAACCTTAAAACAGGGATTTGAGAGAGTCATGATAACTTTTTATTCCCACATCCAAATGATCTGAAATTTCGATAGTAGAAGGATTATGACTATGTGCAAATGGGTTTTTAACCAATTTTCTATATCATACGTTAATATGGAACTATGGTGAAATCTCAGTCTCATAATATTAATAGACCCTATCACATGGTTTAGTAGAGAATTAGCTATATCTAGTGGATTTTGAGGAAATAAAATCTCAAACTTAGAACAAACAACCTTAGAATACCCCTCATGCATATTCAAAGGGAATTATATGGTTTCAACCTCACATGTTCCGGATTTCTATGACAGACTATGGGAAGACAGAGTGATACAGTTCTAAGGACGAATTTGCTATGATGCCTTCACAGCTGGGAGCAATTGTCAAAGACTTGAGCCTTGAAACTTTGTAGGCTTTTGTGTCGTGGAAATGGGTATCTAAAACTACCTTTAGATTCCACAGGTGTATGCATCTAAAACTATACCTATGTTTGTCTTCATGCAAAGCTACAAGCTAGATAAGGCATACAAAAGCATGAGGAGATCTTGCATTTCATGATAGAAGAATGGTGATGCAACTTGAAGATGGTAATTCTAACATGACATATCAGGTATGAGAACCACCAATACCCTATTGTTATAGCAATCAGGTATCAAGATTATGTGAAAGAGCAACATATCACAGCAGGGTGAGGAGCCGCTAGCGAGAACAGTAGGCGGATATCGAGGAACTTCATGAGGCAAGCAAGGAAGGCAGTATATGATCTGAAGCAACTGCTATAGTGCATTTCACTGTGGCGGAAAAGTTGAAGCAGTGAGGCAGAATCGTAGAATATCCATAGCCTAAAGTGTTAATATATCAAGCATGCACAACATATTGTTGCAATATAAGTAGAGAAAAGAAGAGAATAATAATCACCAATATTTTTTTCGGATTACAATTTCTGTCTAAGAGAATTAGTCTCAAAATGATACCATTACTAAATAATATGTAAGAGAAGAAAAGCAAAAATTATATAACAGCTAGCATGTTTGTAGTGCAAATGTATCCAATTATATCGAATAGTGCCCAGTAGAAACAAATATTTGTTTCCTTTGCAGTAGACAAAGTTTGCAGGTAAATACATATTATTTTTTTTGCAAAAAATATCAAGTATGATGTTGGAGTGTTCCTACTCTTACGGGGAGCCAGTCATGTAAGATGTCTGTTTAGATGCATGGCCTGGAAAAAACGAGCCAGGAACCTGAAAGAACGTGGTGGATATGTTAGACAGAAAACAAACAAATTAATTAAATTGTATAGACTAGTATAGTTGGCGGAGAGAGATGCTTACCGGAAAAGGGAGAAATCTACGTTTGTTTGATTATGGAAATTTAGATTCATTGCATAAATATTGTCAGAACCCGTCAACGCCAAAATTGAACTATTCCAAGAAGAGATGAGCTAGCATTATTCAATTAATAATACCTTTGAAATTTGGAAAATACTTTCTAAACAAGTGCATGGCAAGGTGTCATATTCAATGGAGAGTGTCAGTTGTGTAAAAATACAGTTGCCATGCATTTCCATGCATCATGTAAACCATTTTTTGTTTAGCCTTTATGGTTCTGTGAGGAAGCTAGAAAAGGCCGATGTGTTTGGCTTTACAACTGGAAATTATTGTTGTTAAATTGTTGAGATTAGATGACAACCATTCCTCTTCTGGTGGATCAAGATCCTATTATTTAGCTTGCTGTTGTAACAAGACAGCTTTAGTTAGAATATGGATAGGAACGCATTAATGAATTCAGTTTTGTGAGAATGCTATAAATCCATGTATGCCCATTGAGGCTAAACACACAAAAAATAGAGTTGTAAGAGGAAGAGCTGTGTTGATTGTAATTTCTAGATTTGAATAATAAGAGAATCGATACCATTGCTCCGTGGATGTTTCCCTCTTGAGGGTTTTACCACGTAAATCTGTGTTTATGGTTTGTGTCTTTTTTGGCTATTTAATTTCGTTTACTCGCTTTATATTTTGATGTGCTTAATCTTTTCGTGGCTATATAAGTTTCCAATAAGTGGTATTAGAGCAAGGTTGGAGGGAGGCCACGAGGGGCGAGTTTGAAGGGCAAATTCATTCGTTGCGTTGAAGCGTGATGGCAAAGACACAGAGTGCTAAATTCGAGATCGAGAAATTTGACGGTAGCAATAACTTCGAGTTATGGAAGGTCAAGATACGGGATATACTGTGTGCAGGGTGTTGTGAAGGCGCTCACAGAAAAGGCAAAGAAACCCGCGAGTATGGAAGATGATGACTGGGACGAAATGGAAACGTGTGCTCTCAGTGCTATTCACCTATGTTTGGCCGACGATGTATTATTCAACATCGTGTCTGAAACAATAGCAGCAGGACTCTGGACAAAACTGGAAAGCTTGTATATGACTAAATCCTTGACGAATAGAATCCTCCTGAAGCATCAGCTGTATACCTTGCGTATGAAGGAAGGTATGACAATTTCGGAACATTTAAATACTTTTAATACTCTTATTTGTAAATTGGACAGCACGGGTGACAAAATTTCAAATGAAGATAAGACGGTAACATTATTAAGTTCTCTGCCTAAATCTTGGGATCATTTCGTAACCTCTATTAGTTTTAGTTCTAAAGAGGTCATTAGCTTTGATGTTGTTGTTGGAGCTATGATATCTGAGGAAACTCGAAAGAGATCTTCTCTAGAAAATTCGACAACAGAAGTTATGATGGCCAACTGAGAGGGGACAACATTCGAAGGGCCTAGCCAGATCCAAGTCGAAGGGCAAAAAGAACAAGTTGAAGTGTTGGTTCTGTAACAAATCAGGACACCTCAAGAAAGATTGCTGGAAACGGAAAGAGGCATCTAAGGAGGAGGACTCTACAAAGGAGGCTAACATAGCCGAGAAGGACTCAGGTATGGTTGATGAGGTATTATCTACGTCTATTGTCTCACAGTACCATTATGACTGGTTAATTGATTCTGGGGCATCCCATCACATGTGTCTGCATAGGAATTGGTATTCTAAATATCAATCTATTGATGATGGGGTAGTTTACATGGGTAATGATGTTACATGTAAAACTGTTGGGATAGGGAGTATCAAAATTAAAATGTATGATGGGATTGTTAGAACAATGACAGATGTGAGACATGTGCCTGACTTGAGAAAGAATCTGATATCTTTGGGAGTTCTGGATTCTAGTGGACATAAGGGTTCAGTTCAAGGTGGAGTTTTGAAGATATCAAAAGGTATCTTGATAGTCATGAAAGCTAACAGAGTCGGGAACCTGTATAAACTTGAAGGAAGGACATAAATTGATCAAGCAGGAGTCGCATCAGAGGATGTAGGTGAATCCACTCGCTTATGGCATCAACGATTGGGTCATATCAATGAGAAAGGAATTAAGGTACTTGCTGATCGTAAACTTCTTCCTAGTTTAAAAACTATAGATTTAAAGTTCTGTGAGCATTGTGTTTATGGGAAACAAGCTAGACAGAAGTTTAAACCTGGATAACATACAAGTAAAGGTATCCTAGACTATATTCATTCAAACCTATGGGTTCCAGCTCCGAAACTCTCATATGGAGGATCATCATATTTTGTTAGTTTTATAGATGATTACTCGAGGAAAGTTTGGATCTATTTGTTAAAGAGGAAAGCTAATGTATTTAACACTTTTAAAAAATTTAGAGCTTTGGTTGAAAAGAGCACAAGTAAATCCATTAAATGTCTTAGAACAAATAATGGAGGGGAATTTACTTCTAAGGATTTTGAGAATTATTGCAAGAATGAAGGGATCGACAAGCATAAAACCACTGTGTACACTCCGTAGCAGAATGGCATTGCTGAACGCATGAACAAGACTCTTCTCGAGAGAGCAAGGAGCATGCTCAGTAATGCAAAGTTGCAGCAAGAATTGTGGGGAGAAGCTTTGCTTATAGCTTGTTACCTGGTTAATTGATCACCATCGACAACAATTGACTGCAAGATTCCACAAGAGGTATGGACAGGTCAACCATGTAATTATTCTAGTCTTAGAGTTTTTGGTTGTGATGCCTATGCACTTATTCCGAAGAGTCAACGTTCCAAGTTAGATCCTAAGTCACAGAAATTAGTCTTTATTGGATATGGTGATGGTGTGAAGGGGTATAGATTATGGAATCCTACTGCCCATAAGATCATCATAAACAGAGATGTTATATTTGATGAAATTTCCCTCATGAAATCGGATGGAAAGAATGTTATGAAACAGGTCGATGTACCACAGTCACAACAAATTCAATTTTATATACATTCATCCACGGGTGAAAATCATGAAGATGTCCGTGAGCAGGATATTCATGAGGAAATCACTCAGGAGGATGAGCAGATTGAAACACCTCAGGAAATTGAGGAAATACCACAACAAGCTCTACGAAGGTCTACACGGATCAGATCAGTTCCAAGCAGGTATGATAATTTTGTCACTTCTGTTGCTTTAATTTCTAATGAAGGAGAACCAAGTTGTTACGAAGAAGAAATAGAGGTTTCAGATAGTGACAAATGGAAACATGCCATGAAAGAGAAAATTGATGCTTTGATTAAAAACAAAACATGGGATCTGGTGGAACTTCCTAAGAACAGGAAATCGGTTGGTTGTAAGTGGGTATACAAGTTGAAGAAAGGTGCTGATGATGTTATTTCAAAGTACAAGGCGAGGCTGGTCGCAAAAGGGTTTTCTCAGGAAGCAGGTATTGACTTTCATGAGATTTTTTCGCCAGTTGTAAAAATTGTTTCTATTCGTATGGTGTTAGCACTAGTTGCATTGCATAATCTTGAATTAGAGCAGCTAGATGTTAAAACTGCATTTCTACATGGAGATTTAGATGAGGAAATTTACATGGAACAACCGGAAGGGTTCGTTCAAAATCGCAACAAGAGGTTTGTTTGCAAACTCAAGAAATCATTGTATGGCTTGAAGTAGTCTTCAAGACAATGGTACAAGAAGTTTGATTCCTTCATGGTGAGCCATAATTTTACTAGGAGTGAATATGATCATTGCGTTTACTTTAAAAGGTTAGATAATGGCATTTTCATTATATTGGTATTGTATGTTGATGATATGCTTGTTGCAAGCAAGAGCATGGTTGATATCAGCAAGTTAAAGGCTCAGTTGGCTAGGACATTCGATATGAAGGATCTAGGAGCAGCAAGACAGATCTTGGGCATTGAGATACACAGAGACAAGACGAAAGGCAAGCTGTGGTTATCACAAGAGAAGTATGTGGAGAAAATACTTCAGAGATTCGATATGGATAAAGTGAAACCAGTGAATATCCCTTTAGCTTCACATTTTAAAATTTCTTCAGGTTTGTGTCCTAGTAATGATGAAGAAAAGGAGTATATGTCTCGTGTACCGTATGCTAATGCAGTAGGAAGTTTGATGTATGCGATGGTTAGTACTAGACCAGATATTTCACATGCAGTTGGTGTTGTCAGTAGATACATGGCAAAGCCAGGTAAAGAACATTGGGCAGCAGTGAAATCGGTGCTTCGGTATCTTAGAGGCACAAGCAGTTACTGTATCACTTTTGATGGTTGCATTGATAAGGTTTGCGGTTATGTTGATTCTGATTTTGCAGGTGATTTGGACAAAAGAATATCTACTTCAGGTTATGTCTTTACTCTTGCAGGTGGTCCTATTAGTTGGATGTCAAAGCTTCAAATCATTGTTGCTTTATCCACTACTGAGGCAGAGTATGTATTTGCTTCACATGCTTGCAAAGAGGTAGTATGGTTAAAAGGTTTATTGGGTGAGCTAGGACAGTTTCATAAAAGTGTAAAAATTTTCTATGATAGTCAAAGTGCAATTTATTTGGCTAAGAATCCAGCTTACCATAGTAAGTCGAAACATATTCCAGTTAAATACCATTATGTAAGACATGTTGTTGATGAAGGACAGGTGATTCTTGATAAGGTCCACACTCAAAAGAATTGTGCAGACATGTTCACGAAACCGGTTATATTAGAGAAGCTGCGGTGGTGCTTGGCTTCTCTTGGCTTGCAAAAAAGGTGATGAGCAATGAGCAAGGTATCAAGTTAATTGTTGTCAAGGTGGAGATTGTTGAGATTAGATGACAACCATTCCTCTTCTGGTGGATCAAGATCCTATTATTTAGCTTGTTGTTGTAACAAGACAGCTTTAGTTAGAATATGGATAGGAACACATTAATGAATTCAGTTTTGTGAGAATGCTATAAATCCATGTATGCCCATTGAGGCTAAACACACAAAAAATAGAGTTGTAAGAGGAAGAGCTGTGCTGATTGTAATTTCCAAATTTGAATAATAAGAGAATCGATACCGTTGCTCCGTGGATGTTTCCCTCTTGAGGATTTTACCACGTAAATCTGTGTTTATGGTTTGTGTCTTTTTTGGCTATTTAATTTCGTTTACTCGCTTTATATTTTGTTGTGCTTAATCTTTTCGTGGCTATATAAGTTTCCAATATAAATTACACCTAAACATGGAAATTGTCATTATACAAATTATGAGAGTAGGTAAAGATTTGGTTATATGCTGCAACAATGAGGCATTTTAGGAAAAAAAATCCTAATGGCAATTAATTTTCATCCACTCAAAGAGATGATTCTTTTGGTGGGTACATAGATTTGTACACATTTTATTCATGCATCTGTGTTAATTTTTTTGTGGGGTTGATCTCTTTATAAATTCATCTGTTTAGATCTTATGTTGATGGGTACATGGATTTGTACCCATATTTTATTCATGCACATGAGTTAATTTTTTCGTGGGTATTGACATTTTTTTGTAAATTTGTCTGGTTAGATGTTCTTCTAGATCATACCAGAAAGACATGTTGGCAATAATGTCTTGTAGAGAAGAGAAACAAGAAGAAATTATAGCAATAAATCGCAGTGCCCGATGGGTGATAAAAGATACTTATTGGAAGAAGTTCCATCTGCTAAGCATAATCATAGAGGGAAAAAGTGGTTCACCCAAAACATTTTTTTTAAATAATGAAAAACTTCAATGATAGTGAGGATTAGGTATAATATCGATTAGAGTTATTTTTAATTATTTTTCACATTATTGACAATACTCTTATAAATTCATTAAAAAAATTGTATGGATGTGATTTTTGAGGTGGTGCTTACTTAGATGATATTTACACACAGGGAAAATGGGAAGCAAACATTACAAAATTTCCAGAGCAAACACAAATTGTGAACATATGGAGTCAACAACAACAAACAAGAGCAAAGGAAAACTCGACAGATTTAGTACAAATCTATGTATTAACAGGCTTGTGTGAAGATCCACGATCTATATAAATGTAACAGAGGAAACCCACCTTCATGGAAGACGTTCGGGGAAGTCACAAGAATTCACAATCAGCGACCTCTACAATGAATGTCAAGATTACAGTTCAGTAAAAAAAATCCTGAAATATTACAGAAAACACTAATCACTACCGCAAATGAAAGGGAGAGCAAAGAATAAGCACAAGCAATCAAAACCTTTCACAAAGAATACAAAAATAAAAAACACATATTCCTGGCAAACAAAAGGCAAAAGAGTTTCACCTTCCTGTTCTTGAAGTTGGTTTATCCCCAGGCAATGTTCTTGTGGTAATTTATTGTTATTAAATGAATCATCCTTATGCTACAAAGGCAGTGGAGGCTAGTGGAATCAACAATAGAGTTTATCAAAGTTTTAGACCCATACCCAATTCAGAGTGTATTGTTTATTCCCTTCTTTGAGTTAAGTTCCAAACATAATCTTGCTATTATAGCTGGAAATTTTTTCAAAACCTAAAATCTAAAATCCAATCTGTGATGTTATTTCTAAACCAAATATAAAAACTATGTATTAAAACTAAATGCAAATACCAAACATTCAAAAGCAAATCGAGCATAAAACTATTTTAGAGGTTTCTTAAATATATCATCATCAAATAGTAATCATAACCTCAACAAATGAGGCATACATCCATTTGTGAATACGGGCGGTTGGGTATGCACAGGAAGAACACTGATTCTTCTGAATGTGAAAGCTATGTTGGTTGCAACGCACGCAAAGAGTATGTCTCTTGTTCCTCCTCTTACTAAAACTTCTTGTTCCCTTTCCCTGCAACTCACCACAAAAATAAATATAATCCTCTCTAAAACACAAAGAAAATGGATTACAGAAGTATCCCCACGCACCATTGTTGATATGCTCTGCTCTGGTTGTCAAAAATTTGCTTCTTTGCATTTGCTTCTATTTCTGAAATGACACGGGAACATGACACTTTCAAAGCATGAAATATTTCCATCCTCGAGCACCACAAAATCGACCAATCCTACATAGTGCATAGTAAATGCATTAATTGGGTAACAATAAATGCATTCAATGTGCAAGCGGACATCTGATTTTCCCCTCTACAATGGCAAATAAAGGGAATAACCAATAGAAACTTTCTAAAATTACAAAATCAAAGCTTCAAAATTTAATCCAACACCATTTAAATACAAATGGCACAATCTGATTGAAAGCAATGCAAATATGTAATTGTTAGTGTGAAGACAATATCCTTGCCTTCGGCAGGATAAAAAGACCACCTTTTAATATAATAGGCACACATAGGTTTATAAAGAAGATTCTTATTTAAATACAAATGGAACAATCTGATTGGAAGCAATGCAAATATGTAATTGTTAGTGTGAAGACAATATCCTTTCCTTCGACATGATAAAAAACCCCACCTTTTGATATAATAGGCACACATAGGTTTATAAAGAAGATTCTTATTTTAAATACTAATCCCCACGTATTCAGACCACCCCACCACTTTTAAAAGAAGCCATGGATTTAAACTATTTAAATAGAACATTTTTAAGAAGTCCCACCGCATTAAATAAGAGATTTGACTAAACAAAAACGAATACCTTTTGGGTTTGAAATATGACAGTTTTGGGAAAACATATGCAGGAATTCAAAAAGGCAGGTTGATGGGTCAAGGACCTAACGGAAGAAGAGGGATAAAGCTTCCACGTGGTCTCATGCATAGGGAACAATCCGAACGGGAGAGGGTAGGTAGCACATAGGAGCATAATGGCTCCAACACAAGTGGCCAAGGCAAGGCGAATCTCACACGACATGGCCAAGGAAGAGGGAAAATGGTGCAACAAAGGAAAGCTTAACCAATTCAGCAAGGAAAAATAATGCGAGGAAACATGTGCTATGCCCTTAATCACATATCTTATATTGGATGTATATAGCTAACTTGTGGCTATCATAACTTCTTATTATTATGTATCTCTTTCATATATGTTATATTTCATTAGTGGGTCGGCCTTGGTGTTGGCCATAGCATATGAATAGTATATATAGGGGTTAGTAGGTAGTAGTTGATCATCATATTCAACATTTGAGTCTTATTGTCTAGTTTGGAGGTTGCCCTCTCGAAGTGGCTAAGCTATTCTACTTGCACATTGAGATCATTTATCTGAAATATTATCTTCATTGGTGTTATATTGCTGCTTATAATCAGATTTATACAAGTAATTACATTACAAGTGGTATCAGAGCTTGAACTCGGCCAACACTATGTCAAACCCTAATTGTGAAGGTTCGTCCATATCTCAAAATTGGTAGCAAATTTTTCTGCAAATGTTTCTGTGGTGTGGTGAAATCAGTTGCGTAAGCTTCCCTCTAAATTTTAAGAATTTGTGACTTTTTTTTGCCAAAGTTATAGCGGTTTTATGTTTTTTCATAATTCGGCTACCTAGGGTGCAATTTGTAGAATTTTTCAAATTTATTTACATTTCCAGAAAATAAGATTAAAAATTAGTTTGAGTTCATTCTTTGAGTTTTATAAATTTTGGCCGAATTCCTATTGAAATCCCAAACCCTAAATTTCGACCTTGATCCTTAAATCTTACCATTTTGGGGCATCATGGCTGGGCCTTCAACAAGAGGCAAAACGAATCCCATAACTCTGGATAAAAGCCCTGATAAGGATGAGATAATAGTTGAGAAGTTAGATTCATAAGGGGTATCTACAGAGTCCTCATGGTTAGGGTTTACTTCAACTGACCATATAAGGTTAGCTATCTTGAGTTAGAGTTGCGAAACCTTGAAGGTAGAGTGGCCAGCAAAGAAGATGTAGAAAATATTGGACAATGATTGGAGGATTTCATTCACCAATTTAGTTACAATATCATGGTTCATCATATCATTCCTAATCAGGCACGACTCAATCATACTCATATTAACCAGGGTGGATCTTTAGGTCAAAGTAATAGACAAACGAGCCAGCGTGGATCTGCAAACATGACCAATCCAAATAAAAACACTCTGCAATCTAGTAACATGATTCCAAAAGTGGAAATGCGTAATTTTGATGGAAAGGATCCACTCAATTAGATTAACCAGATGGATAATTTCTTTGATCTTCATCAGATTCCATCAGGACAAAAGGTTACCATGGCATCGTTGTATCTTGAACCTGACCAATTCATTTGGTATCGATGGTTATGTGCTCAAAGGAAAAAGAGTGGCCTCAATGTTACATGGAAAATATTCACCGAAGAGTTGCAATTGCACTATAATTCTATTGTGTCAAAGAATTATTTCAGTCAATTAACAAAGCTCAAACAAACAAGAACAATCAAAGATTACATCCATCAATTAAAAAACCTTTCCTTACGGGTGGAAAATATTCCTGAAGATAATTTGAATGACTTATTTCTTGGGGGTATTAAAGAAAAAATTGAGACTGAGGTGCGTATGCTTAATCCTCATAAGGTTTCAGACTCTATGATCATGGCACGTAGGGCAGAGGAAAAATTTCTTTCCAGTAGGAAAAAATTGCTAGCAATATCAGATATCGTAGCACCCTTCCACCATTATTCCCTCAGCCAGTGAGATTGACACCTCAACAAATTGAAGAAAAGAGAGCCAAAGGGTTATGTTTTAATTGTGGAAAAAAATTTGGACTAGGACATAAGTGTGCTGAAAAGAAGCTGTTCTACATTGAGGGACCTACTGAAGAAGAAGAAAATGAAGAAGACGAAGACGTAGAGCCCGAGGAGGAATTAGGAGATCCCCAGCTAACAATATCATGCCATGTAATTTTCGATATTAGCACTCCCCAAACTCTCAAAGTAGTTGGATTCTTAAAGAAACAAAGGGTAACAGTGTTGATTGATTCGGGAAGTACTCACAATTTCATCAATCATAAGTTGGCAGTACGCTTGAACTTATTTGTTTATCTAGCTCCAGAATGTCAAGTCATGATCACTGATGGGAAAAATATTAGTTCTTCAGGAAAATGCCATAACATTAATCTCGCCATGGGAGATTACTTGCTAACTAGAAATATGTATGCCATTTCCATGGGAGGAGCAGACATTGTGTTATGAGTTCAGTGGCTTACCACCTTGGGAACCATTGAAATGAATTTCCAAGAGTTGTTCATGCAATTTCAGTCAGAAGGGAGGAATTTTAAACTAAAAGGACTAAGAGCAAAGTCCCCACATATGGTGAGTTCTCATCAGATGCAAAAATTGCTTAGAAAAGGTGCAGAAGGGTTTGTGGCACAACTATTTTCATTGGAAGCACATCATTCCAATACATTTATACCCACAGATATGCAAGTAGTTATAGATGAGCACTCAGTGGTGTTTGGAGAAATGCCCAAGGGTCTACCTCTGAAAAGAGACCATGACCATGCCATCCAGCTAGTATTAGGGATTCAACCACCCAACATCAGACCTTATATGTACCCCTATATGCAAAAGAGTGAGATTGAGAAGATAGTTCAAGAGATGTTAGAAGCAGAACTTATTCGCCATAGTCAGAGTGCTTACTCTTCTCCTGTAGTGATGGTACAGAAAAAAGATGACAATTAGCGCATGTGTCCAGATTACAGGGAACTCAATAAGTACACAGTTAAAGATAAGTTTCATATTCTTGTAATTGATGATTTGCTAGATGAGTTACATGGTGTTGTTTACTTTACAAAAAATGATCTTCATTCTAGATATCATCATATTAGAATCAGGGATGAAGATATTCATAAAACAGCCTTCAGGACACATGAAGGACACTATGAGTTCTTGGTAATGCCTTTTGGACTAACAAATGCACCCTCTACATTTCAAAGCTTGATGAATTCCATCTTTAATCCATTTCTTTGAAAGTTTGTTTTAGTGTTCTTTGATGATATATTAATCTATAGTAAAACATGGGAGGAACACTTGCATCATGTAAATAAGGTGTTGGAAACTCTTGAACAACATTAAATTTATGCAAATCCTTCTAAGTATTCTTTTGGTGTCAAGGAGGTTGAATATATGGGTCATATTGTCTCTTATGAAGGTGTTAAAGTGGATCCTAATAAGATAAAAGCCATGCTTGAATGGAAGGTTCCCAAAACCCTAAAAAATCTCCAAGGATTTGTGGGGCTTATAGGTTATTATCGTATATGTGTAAGGAATTATGGAAGCATCGCAGCACCATTCACAGCTTTATTGAAGGACTCTTTCCATTGGAATGAGCAAGCTACTATGGCCTTTGAGAAGTTGAAGGAGACCATGTGCACCACTCCAGTTCTAGCCACCCCAGATTTCTCAAAAACATTCATTGTTGAATGTGATGCTTCAAGGTATGGTATGGGGGCAGTACTCATGCAAGAAGGGTAACCCATTGCCTTCGAGAGCCACCAATTCAAAGGTAAGAATATATCTAAACCAATTTATGAGAAAGAAATGTTAGCAATACTTCATGTAGTGAAGCAATGGAAACCATATCTAATGGGAAGACATTTCAAAGTAAAGACTTATCATGATAGTTTGAAATACTTCTTAGAGAAACGTTTATCATTAGAAGAACAACATAAATGGGTCTCAAAAATGTTGAGGTATGATTTTGAGATAATATAAAAGAAAGGGAAAGAGAATGTAGTTGCTGATGCTTTATCTCGAAAGGATGAATCTTCCCAGACATTGTTGTGTGCCATATTTGTATTATATGAGGATTGGATAGAGGATGTAAGGTCTGAATGGAAAAATGACCCAGGTACACAAAATCTCATTCAAAATATCCAACAAGATCCAAGCATGTTAGAAAAATTTGTATGGAAAGGAGATGTTTTATGGTATAAAGATATATTATATCTATGTAAGAATTCAATCCTTAAAAATAAGGTTCTATCTGAGCTCCATGTTTCTCCAGTAGAGGGTAATTCTGGCTTCTTAAGGACTTATCATCAAATCAAGAATGATTTTTTCTAGGAAGGGGTAAAAGGGGATGTCCAAAATTTTGTGGCAGAATGCATGGTTTGTCAGCAAAATAAGGGCAAAACAATTAAGTCCCCAGGTATTTTACAACCTCTATCTATTCCTAGCCAGAGGTGGGAAGAGGTGTCCATGGACTTCATCACAGGATTACCTAAATCAGAAGGTAAAAATGTAATTATGGTGGTGGTGGAAAAACTCATCAAATATGCCCATTTTTGTGCTTTATCACATCCACTTGTCGCAAGTACAGTAGTAACAACCTTCAGGGATACAATACAGAAGCTACACGGGACACCAAAGATTACAGTAAGTGATCGAGACCCTATTTTACTAGTAATTTTTTGACTGACTTGTTCTCATACTTGGGCACACAACTAGTTCGTAGTTCCTCTTATCATCCCCAGTCTGATGGGAAAATAGAGGTGGTAAACAAGTGCTTGGAGGGATATATTTGTTGTTTTACATCAGATAAGCAAGCGAGATGGTTCCAATGGTTACCACTGGCATAATGGTGGTATAACACCTCCTTTCATACTTCATCTAAAATGTCTCCTTTCTTGGCATTATATGGGTACCATCCACCATCTATCACTTCATCTTTGAGAGTCCAACCAAAGGTTCGAGCAGTTGAAGAACATATTCAACACCAACAAGAGGTTCTTTCTAGTCTCAGGGAGAATTTGGCCATGTCACAAAACCACATGAAGCAGCAGGAAGACCAACATCGCAGTGAAAGACATTTTGAAGTCGGTGATTGGGTTTTTTTGCGTTTACAACCATATAAGAAAATGTCCTTAAAACAATAGAAAAAGGATAACAAGCTTTCACCTAAGTATTATGGCCCTTATCAAGTGTTACAGAAGATTGGCAATGTAGCATACAAACTAGAATTTCCTCCGGCTACTCGAATTCATCCAGTCTTCCATGTATCTTTCCTAAAGAAGGTAATTGGACATACAGTATCAACCCAGATAGTGTTATCCGAGCTTGATGAAGAGGGTAGAATCATCCTGGAACCAGAATGAATCCTCCAGACATGCACTAAGAGATTAAGGACAAGGGTCATCATTGAGTATTTGATCAAGTGGAAAAATATAGACAATGAAGACGCAACTTGGGAGGATATAAATTTCCTATAGCAACATCTAGATCTTCTCAACATTGGGGACAATGTTGCTTCGAAGGGGAGGGGCATGCTACGCCCTTAATCATATATCTTATATTGGATGTATATAGCCGACTTGTGGCTATCATAACTTCTTATCATTATGTATCTCTTTCATATATGTTATATATCATTAATGGTTCAGCCTTGGTGTTGGCCATAGCATAGGAATAGTATATATAGGGATTAGTAGGTAGTAGGTTGATCATCATATTCAGCATTTGAGTCTTATTGTCTGGTTTGGAGGTTGCCCCCTCGAGGTGGCTAAGCTATTCTACTTGCACATTGAGATCATTTATCTGAAATATTGTGTTCATTGGTGTTATATTATTGCTTGATAATCAGATTTATACAAGTAATTACATTACAATAAAAACAAGAACTCTTAACATCTGTGGTATAAACATGGTACCATCATTACCCAATGACAAACATGTACGTTTCAATTTCATACTTGTCAATACCTTTTAACTGTTACTTAAATAGAACCAAGAATGATCTAAGGAGGTTAATAGATGCTTAATGCTCCACAATGGAATATTTATCTAGCATCTTGGAGCAATGTCATGAGTCAACACCTTTGTTACCCTATGAAACAAGCTAAAGCATGGATTTGGCTCCATGCAACTTTGATGGAGAAATTCATGAAATAAACCTTCAACATCAACCTAATTTCAACTATGCACTCACTCTCAAAATGCTTACGCCAAGGGAGAGGTTCCAAGAATGCCCATCAAATATCTCAGTGAAACCATTGTACTTCTCATTTACCCGATGATGACCAATCCTTGTTCTAAATTGCACCAACCTGACTATTAATGGGCTGCTTTCCTACTGAGATGAGCACTCATAACTCAGAACACTTGCTAATTGCGGTGAAGCACGTTCCCCTATCATCTATATGATACATATCGTAGCACAATATCATCCACAAACACTGCGTAATCTAAGGTTAAGAATGTTAGCTCAATTGTATAGGTGATATTATTTAAATGTTACCTTGGTTGTTCATTCCTGAGGCTCTGATTCCATACACTAGTAAGTCATTATCTGGTTACCCAGTATACGAGTGCATTTACGCCAAAACTATCATGGTATTTGAATTCACCATGAAAGATTTTTTTAGAATTCTTGATGATGGACGATTATTGACACCATGGTGAATTTACTCCAATGCTTGTAAGGGTTGTCTCATGGTGGTACTCTACCTTTGCTACTCCACTTCTATTCAAACATGGACATGGTCCTATTGAGTTTCAAAAGTATACTAATTCTCAGTCACTATCACAAACATTGCACTGATATCATAGGGTTGTCAGTGTACTACCCAATGATTCCTATGACAATGCTAATTCTTCCTGTGTAGTGATTTGTCTACCTTGTTGGATCTTGCTTCTACACATTCCAAGATAAGGTTACCTTTGTCACTTAGCTATGAGTTTTCCTGTTTTCTATTATTGTGCCAGTTTTCTATTCTCATGGCTCCTGGTCACTTGTTTCTCTACTCCCAGAGCTTTACCCATGGTTGACACTTTAGGTGAGATGATTTCACCATGTGATACCTACGAGACCCAAACTTTTCAATGACAATGTCACACAATAGATTATTCAAAGTGGAAACTTGTTAACATTGTACTCTACTGCATAATAGGCTAGTTCTTGTATAACGATAAACTAGGTTACTAGCCACAATGTTTGCACTCACTTTTATCAATACATTATGGACTATCCCGGTAGGTATCCAATCATCGATATGCAATTCACTTTACTGACTTTATCCTTTGGAACAACACATCATACCATTAGTCAATAGTACAACTCAAACTTCCATCAATTATCTCAATTGGAGCACATATTTCCTTGACAAAACATTAAGATAATTGAGAACTTACTTTGACATCATATAATTAGATATACTCATATATTTGACAAGATTGATCAAGGAAATCATTGTGATCAAATACTCATCTTAGACACTAGATCTTATAAGTATTAGATCATACTTCACAAAGGTGATCTCAATTTCCCCTAGTGACACTTTGATGACTTCTTGGCCTTAAAATAGACAATTTTTCATCCTTCAGACATTAGTGTCAAGTAAATTACAGTGACAGTTGAGCAAAATGAGAGAAATTACATGAGAATTAGAAAATTCATTCAACAATTAAATATTGATTACAAATGTTACCCCAATCAGAGGCTACATACATCCAAGATCTGACAATAAACCTAGTGGAACGCTTATTATGATGCAAAAGACAGCATCATGGAAATATTACATCAATAACCTCTTTAGGTCTACAACTCTCTTCTCTTAGTCTCTAGGAGGCTTGATCAAAAAACTTGCTTGCAACCCCACAATTAGAAAACTCTCTGAACTCTCTCCATGGCTTGCAATAATAGAATGATGCTCTTCAAATCCTAAACAACTCCAAATAGACATGATCCAACTTGGTCTATGTTTGGGCGTTTAACCTCTCATACGAGTCAAGGGTCTTTCAACCCCCACTCCACAACCCATTTTTGCTTAATTTACATTATTGTGGGAAAATTATCCATATACGATATTTTGATTATACTTTCTTGTTCTTTCCTTTTTAAATTCCTTGGCTATACACAACAAGAAGCTACGTGGCTTCAACGAGCACAAGATCCAACAGCACACTTGTTAACAAGCACTTCTTGTTAGGGCACTCAATTCACCTCCCTTGAGACTAGCCTTGGGCTCGGAACTTCACAGTTACGATCACTTCACAGAATTCACATATGCATGTCGGTACGAATTTGCTACATTCTTAAATACTCATAAGAACTCGCCTCTAGACCCGCGAGGTGGTTGCAATGAATCCTTTTGACATGAAAATATTGAAAGTTCCCAACATAAATGGTGAGGAAATGTAGTCAAAAAATATGTGCACTTTGGAATGTTACTTTTCTCGGTCCAAGCATACTGATGTATAACATGAGTCCTAAGCAGTAAAACTCGCCGAGATGAAACTGCTTATTGATCTTTTTGTTACTATCTCTTGACTTTAGTTACCCTAGCACATTGGTCCTCCATAGGGTCTGATAAGCACAAAATCCCACTTATGTATCTTTTATGGCCTTAAGACTAGTGCCCAGTTAGGGTCCAGAACCACCTAAAAAAAGTTATCCCTTGCTGGATGGGCCCCCATGTCCTACTTTATCATTGGGCCCCACATTGACCATCTTTTAAGTTCCAAAATTGTCACAGTTACTCAGCCACTTTGGGTCACTATCACATTCATCAGTTGTCATTATGAAATTCACATCAAGGCCACATCATCTTTAAATGCAACCTGTCCCATGTGTTTTACTAGGAGAGAAATGTCAGCGTGTTGTATCTTCTGCATATGGTGTCCATGTGTGTGTTCAAAAGGCATTGTGAAAGCTCTCGACAAGCTCTTCCGTATGCAAACAATTTTGGAGTGTGCAGTCCATGTGTGTGGGTATCCTCCACATCACACTGATATGGTAATTTCTAAATCATAGGGACAATCACCAAGAATTTAATCTAGAGAAATGCACCTAATATTTCACAACCACCTCCAATTTGAATGTCTTTTATTCTTGAAGGAGGACACATCTAGCACAGATTAAATCTACAAAGACAAGGGACCTTTGTCTCTTGTAGTGCCTTTCTCCATTACACAACATAAAAGGTTATGGAGCAGACTCACATTCTATCCCATCACACACATGATCATACTTGAACCAATCGTTAGAATTATCAAGCTACCAAATGGCTGAAATAGTTGCAGTTTAGGGAAAGCTAGGGCATCATGATGCACACCATGGGACAGGCAACAACTATATGGGTCTGAGATGTAGTGCTGGTGCTCAGTCATAAGTTCAGAGCATTCATGATAGGTTTGGCACTTTCTGAGCATTCCTAAATAAGTTTGGCATTTGTAAAACTCGTGCAAATGGACTTAGCTGGATTTAAACGCCATCCAACCCAGCCATACCCCTCCTGATTCTATGTGACAGGTCTTCCATTTCTACAGCAGTGACAAGTTTTACATTTCCACATCACTTACAAGTTTGGCGTGTGTCAAATGCATCATGTTTTGAGTTTTTCTACAGAGCAGGGTGCTCATACTGTAGACCAGGGTACTCATAGGCGCCCTAATCCTCCCCTAGGCACCCCATTCTGGCATAATCTTCATCTGTTGTAATTTCTGGAGGTGTGATATCATACTTTATTCTGACTGTGCATCATCCAATCCAGTTGCAAATATTTGCAAGGTAAGTTAATTTCAAGTCAGTACATTTTCCCTCTTATTTCAATTATTTTACTTTATTTAAAATATCAAATAAAATCAGTTAGTATTTAAATTTCAGTTTATACTAGTTATTTCATTGTTGTACTATTTAGATTAACTTATAAAATTCATATTTTAGTTAATCACATTCTTAACATACCTTCTACATTCTCTAGCTCTATGACCAAAATTATTACACAAGTAACAAACACCATTGCACTTGTAGATTTCATTGCATTAGGTTTCCTAATAACCTTCTTGAGATATTCAACATCCTTTATAGCTTTGATAGCATCATTAGGTTTGACTTTGTTCACTTCATGTTTCTATGAATGTTCTTCTTTGTAACCAAGACCTAATTTGTCATTTGTAGCTCTTTGATTCTCCAACATGTCATTTAGTGCTTCTGAAATTTTCTATAACATTTCATAGGTCTTCAACTTACTATGTGCCTACTCCAAATCTGATTTTAATGATCTCAACTCATCTATATACTTGTTGCAATCTTCTTCTTTGACCTTTAGGGATTTAGATAACTTCTCCATTTGCGACTTCAAAACCCAAATGGCTTGACTATGTTCATCTTCCATGCACTTGATATAATCTTCCAAGATATGAATCACTTACTAGGCAAATTTATTCCTCTATTTGAGGGCTTCTTCAACATATTATGGTTTACTCATGGCTTTGTGCTTCAAGAGAATCTCCTTTAACTAGTTAAACTTACTGATCAAGGACCTGATATGATACCAATTGTTGGAATAACAATGGACTGAGAGGGGCGGTGAATGATTCCTACAAAAACTTATTTCATTTACCATTAATCATTTATTATCAATACACTCAATCAATCATGAACCATATGTGTGATTGCTTAAACATATAAATAACCATTCACAAGAGAAAGAGCAAGAGAGTACACAAGAACACCAAATATAAGTGGGAAAACCTCAAGGGGAATAAATCCCATTGAAACTCTACTTATATTACACAAATCAAATATATTTAGTGAATCACCAACTTCACAAGGAGGACCAACCCCAAGTATAGTAGAGCACTAACCCTACAAGGAGCACCAACCCTAAAAAGAGCACCAACCCCTAATTTAGTGAAGCACCCACTCCATAAGGAGGTTACAACCCCCATAAGATGACTAGGTAATAAATAATCCACTTGATGATGATGATCTCTGATTTTTTTTCTTCCAAAACTAATGGAAATCTTTAATTCAGCTCACACTTTCACCTTCAAAACCTCATTCACCTAGCTTGCTCTTTCTTCTTTTTTAACACTTTGTCTTGGATTGAAAATATTGCACACATTCCATAAATTAGTATTTAACCTATAACACCCATACTAATATCTAAAATAATGCATTAAAATCTCCTTCACACTCTTAGGCAGGTCGCACTTTTCCCTCTCACTGGACTAGTTCAAATTTGAACTCAAACCCTTTCTTTATATGCATTTCATCTCAAAAAAATGAAGGAGTTCAGTCTTAGACCTTTATTTATACTAAATCATCATAATAAAATCCCAATAAATTCATTAAAATGGTTTCATATGACCCATATAGGTCGGTCGTGCACAAAAGCTCTCATCTTGCACCAAAACACCTCAAAACCCTATCACATAGATGAGATAAAACCAAAAATCAAAAAATCATGCTTATTCAAGCTCCAAAATTCACCAGACATGTGTAATATAACATATAAGCACCATAAAGGGTAGAAAATTTGCTTAGACCAATCAAATAAATCATTAAATGGGCCCACAAGCTCATATGCTTCACAAAATAGTTGTTTCCAACACCCTGTCTTCACCTTTAGGCCTTAGGATCACCCAATAACAACTAAACTATGACATGTGAATTCTATATGGAATCCTCAGGGCCTGTAAATACCATCCATGTATGTTAGAGCTCTTAAAACAATCATATGTTTAAACCACTAAAACTTTACTCTTCATCAAATCATGCTTCCCAAAAACATGTTTTGTAAACTCAACTAGTTTGCACCATTTATCATTCTCCAAGTTATAGAAAGCATCAACTCAATAATCTCATGCTTCAACCAACTCATTCTTTCATCCCGAGTAGTCATGTCCTGAAAAATAATAAACCTTCTTCTCCAAAAACTTACCTATATGACACATTGAATATCATCATCATGAGAAAAAACTTATACCAATGTAATTACCTCTAAATAACCTTTCCAGAACATATTATAACTCCTTCCAAATCCAAGGGAAGGCCTTCAAATAAGCCAATCTATGCAAATTGCTTTTTACACCTTCTTGGACTAAAGAATTGACCATTAGCCCAATATGCTCCATCACCTCAAAACACACTACAAAGTTTAACCAAAGCACAGAAAAAACTTATACATAATGAATAAGCACTCATAAACCTTCATAAATAAAGAATGACTCAGAATCATCACTTTACCTCATGTAATCGTTTAGCACCATGCTAGATCAAACATCCTCTAAACTTGACCCTCAAATAACAGCTCATAAATTTTTCATACCATATAAAAAATACATGTTTTATCTACCATTGGAAATATATATGAACCAATATAACGACACAACTTGAATGGAGTCATAGCTCCTCCTGTAGCTCCTGCAATTACAATTTTACTCCAAGTTGTTTCAAACTGCCCTAAAAACCAGTCTTCATAACTAGGGCACACTTTGCACTTTTTCACCTCAACCATGACACAAAATTATCATGTAAATATATAAAAAAACTCAGGGGATAAAAACAATGTTAATTTATGTCTTACTTTCTTTGGGAAACTTCTCCTTAAACTGGAATTCTTCATAAACAAGAATATTTAAGTGGGGCCCACATACTGTCACATGATCTAATTAATCTTTCTGGAAAGCTGGGGAGAGTCCTCTACAACATCCAATCATAAATTTAGAAAAAACAATCAAAATAGGCTCACTATACTCATGGTGTCCCTAGATTTCATCATGAAATTTGAGACTACCCCTTTTTAAAAATTTGTTATTTTTAAAATAGTGGTTCATTTTGTGTTTTTATTGCCTAAATTCTCTTCATTACGTTAAGATATTCCCAGTGAATCATATGATGCAATTTCAACGAATACCCACATGCTAAAAATCATTTTATCCCTCCGTCAAGTTTTGTCTACGAGAATTTATTTAATTATTTATTAAATAAATAAAGTTCCATTTAAAGTAAATTGTACTGCAGTTGAACCCTGTTGAAGTTTTTCATGCCAGTATTCCCACATCTCAATAGGATTTTCACCAGGAGGGAAGTCAGAGCAATTGTCTGCAACTTCTGGCAACTTTTTTTCATTTTTATTTATTTCTTTTTGCATTTGTTTTTAATTTTCTCCGAATTATGTCTGTTAGATTCCCCTTGATCCGTTCTTTGTTTTGTATAGCCTGTTTGATTGCCTGGAACATATAGAAGTCATCCATGGCCTCAACAATGGAAATAACTAATCACAGAGTGCTAACATCTAACCAAAAAAGAATAATTCAGGCAAAATAAGCTTCTCCCATGCAAGTCGCACTTTTTGGGATAATAGATCTAAGATGTTAGTGGGAATTTTGGTAATGGCAGGAAGACGGGAATTTCTTTCCTACCTAGCAGGGTGAAAATACCCATTATGAAATTCAAATCACTTAAGCTACCAATGGGAATTTTAGAGGTGGCAGGCAAGCGGGAATCTCTTGCCTCCCTAATAGGTTACCTTTTCCCATTATGAAAGAAAAATCACTTAAATTACCAATGGGATTTTTGGATGTACCTAGTAGGTTGAATTTTCCCATCAAAGAAGTTTATTCACCCATGTAAGTCACATTTCTAAGAAGGGGGCTATTTTTCATGCAAGTCACACTTTTTGGAAGGAAGGATTTAAGTTGCCAATGGGAATTTTGGCAATGGCAGGCAGGCGGGAATTTCTTGCTTGCCTACCAGGGTCAAAATTCTCATTATGAAAGTCAAATCACTTAAGTGAAAGATGGGATTTTTGGGGCTTCCTTGCAGGGTGAAAATTCCCATTGCTTTGACTTCCTATTTTTAGCAATTTCTCTTGCCAAAAAGTGCGACCCACCTTGGCATTAATACATGCATTAATTGATATTCATTAATATTATTTCTAATCAATTTTGGTGCCATAAATAGAAAGAAGGTTAAGGAAATCGGATGAGCTAAAGAGAATTCAAGGATGCATGCTAAAAATAAATAAAATAAATTCATAATAAAACAATCAGGAGCATGTCTTTTAATTGATTAATTGCCAAAAATAGGGAAAGACAATTATTAAAAATAACATGCTGATGGCTATATAAGCATGGGACACCATAAGGGAGAAGCAATTAATTCTTTTTGATGGATCTTGCAGCCCGGAAGGATTTTGGCACTAAGGGAAGGAGGATTTTGCATTAAAGAATATTTTTCACTATCGGGAAGCTCCCAGTTTTGGCGCCTAAGCTTGGAATGGCTTCATTTTTATTATTCCAAGTATATGCATGTTAGTATAAGTGCCCATGTGAATTAAATAATATTTTTACTTGCTTTACGTGTAAGAAAAACCTCAAATTTGAGGGAATCAAACTTTATATGCAGATTTTGGTGATAAAAATCAAGTATTCATGTCATGGACTCCATATTTGTCTGAATTAATTGCAGGTATTCATCACAGGTGCTCATATTGGTGAAAAGAAGTCCAAATCAATGTCAGATACATTGACTATATCTTCTGAATCATAATAAATTTACAGATCTGCACAAATTGATCCAATTACAAGGGATTCTAGCAGAATTAAAAAAAAAGAGCTCAGACAAAGATTATTCCAGGCATGATGAAAGAGAAGGGTCGGCATAATCATGCATTGCTTCCATATTTTCTGACATCAATGATACAGACATAGGTCCTGAACCTATCACCGATTTAATTGACGGATCCAGAGTTGGAAGGACATCTCTCATGCAGGTAATTAAAAGTAGCGGGATTATTCAAGCCTTAGTGTTTCTAGTCACAGCTCAATTTCCTGAATTTTTTATGGAGTGTGCAAGGTCTTATCATCCTCTTTCCATAACAATCTAAGATGCTGAAGGAAATTAAAAAATCAGGTTGGATGCACAGTTCATTAATTATTTCATGAAGATTCTGACACGACCAGTGGTGATTGCAATTAGCACGTTGGATGTTGGCAATAGATGGTAAAAGCACAAGCAGACTGCATGGGAATAATGAATATTAGACACATGAAGAAGCCCATATCACCATCAAAGTTTCTGAGGACTCTTCCGCGATCCAATCTTGTGCAGAAATTTGATGATATCACTAAATTACTTTGCACGTTAAATGGAGAAGCCAATACCAATAAATTCCGCTCATGGATGTATGCCTTTGTGAGAACCATTAAGATCAACAAAGATAATTCTATAATTAATTGGGTAGAGATCATCAGTGACAACATCGATGAGAAACTCCAAATTGTGAGGCAGACGTTCAACTTCAAAATGACTTCATACTTGGTATATGCAGCAACCTCATAGGGTATATTTTCTACATTGGATAGATGAGGCATATTTTCAAAAAAGACTATTTATGAGTGCTTCCCACAGTTGATAGTTCCTTAATGCTACAAATATTACAGGGTGGTCAACGATGGTTTCTTCTACGTATTCATCTGTAAATTAAATATTGATCTGAAGACCAATAGTGTGAGTAAAGAAGCTTGGAAATCTGTATCCCAACATGGTTGTATCTTCATCCAATTTGTGGATTTCACGTATCTTAGGGTCATTGGTTTTTCTGGAGAACCAGTTAAGTTGCCAAGGTATCCAAGTGACAAGTGGGTCATCATGGAGTTGTGGAGGTAGCTCGTAGAGATGCATGACTTACAATCGAAATGACATAAATACACAAGTATCTTTTCGGTCACAATGGGTTATTATAGTTGCCAGAGCATTCATAAAGCCATATGAATTGAAGCATAAATGTTTTCAGGATATGAGCATGAGTTCTTCCCGGCATGATTAAAATTTGACCCATATGGGATAGAAAAGAAGACAATATCCCAATAATATCCGCATGTATCTTCATTGGAAGACTTTTGGATGAAGTGCAAAAGTGAATATGAAGTCAGAAAAAGAGTTTTCAGCAGGTTATCAGTGCAACAAGTTTCTGACTATGGCTTAGCAAGGATACTTGTAAATCTCGCAGATGATGGGCATGTGGTACTTGACACATACCATCAAATGGGAAGAGATAGAGTTTCTCTTTAGGAAAGTGTAGGCATTTTTCATAAGATTGAAGAAAGGTCTTCCGCAGTTCTAGTTAACACCTCAAATTGATTGTTAACAAAGGGGTATTGCATGGACGAAGCTTTGATGAATCAAATCATAGGTGATTTCATTACAAAAGACTCCAAAAAAGGAAGCATAAAGGTTAAAGTAACAGGAGCCCAGAGAATCTCAAAGTATACAAGAAGTCTTAGGTATTGGATAAGGTCAAGTCTATAACTATCATACCCTTACCACTTTCAAACGAAGCTTCTCCAGTGTCAACTCACAGCACTTCCACAGCTCCAGGACCTCAAACAGAGGTTATTATTCCACCATTGAATCCAACATCATTTGTATTTGTTCCTCATCCACCCATATCTTCACCTCCCCATGCGGAGAATTTTAAATCATAAATGAAATTTTTTGAAAGAGCTTTATCTTTGGACAATTCAGAAGAGGGAAGCTATAACACAGTGGTGAATTCGGATACAACAAAGTCAGAGAATGAGAATGCAGTACATTCTGCGACTTCCCATTCCCCAAAGAGAAATTTCTTATCTTAGTTGGCTCTCTAGTTAGTTCCAGAGGCTAGAGAAGAAATCAACTTGGAAGAAGGAGGCTTACAGTTGTTTTTAAGCTTGGAAGGTAAAGGTAAAAGGTTTAAAGTTGCTAAAATGACTTCAAGGTTGATTATTTAAGAATCAGGGTAGAAGTTCGTTGAATTATCAGTTCCAACATAAGGGAAACAAAAGGGAGATCTAACTGCTCCATACATATCGGTGACTAAATTACCATTGGGGAAAATCACCACGAAAGGATTAAAGCAAGATACATGGACACTTATAGATTCTTTATTACTTAAGCTTGACAAAGAGAAGGTAAAGAAAGATAAGCTTCAGATGCAGATCTCTCAATTATGTGAGATCATCACTAAGGTTGCTAAACCTTATTCTCAACCCGTGTTAGTGTAGGAATAGGTATGCAACCATCTGGTTGAAGAAATTGAAGATGCAGGGAACCAGGTCAAAGTTGTTGCTCAATGGAAAGAGAAAATTATTCACCAAGCTTCATAACAATTTGAGGGAATACCATATGGTTTGGAGAATTTGCACATGGCATTATCTCAACTAAAGGAACTGATTGTAAGGATAGAAGATGATAACATATATGTTAAAAGTCATATGGATACCTTAGCTAAGATACACTCATTGTCGGAGGATGTGATAATTACAAAGCAAATTGTACCTAATGGATTTATAGAAAATGGGAAGTAGTTAGAGATAACATTTTCATTCTGCATGGATATCCTCAAGTTTATGCTGAAGAGGATGCAATTGTTAGAAAATGAGATGGGGGAAGTACCAGAAAACATACCAGATAAATTGCCTACTTCTGTGAGGAATTCATTTTGGTTGTGAAAAAGAAGTTTGATGAAGTCGTCATGCCTTTCACATTAGATTCAATTGAAAGAGTCATAAAGCTTCATGCAGATATTAAAGGGTATGGGCCTAGTTTTGAGAGAGTGAAAGCTAACACTACTACTTTTTCTAGAGGATTGTTGTAGTTTAAGACTGAGAAGGAAGCGGTTACAGAAGAAGATTGGAAATTACTTAGTCACATGTTTGACAAGTATATTCAGTTTTAGAACAAAGAAAAAGCATAGAGTATGATGGCCAGCACATTTTTCTTCTTTTTCCCTTCTCTCTCTTATTCTTATTTTCTCAAAAAAAATTGTAAAACTAAAATAATTGGTTAAAATCCATTACTTTTAGTTATTTGAAAGGGTCCTCAATTGAAAATAGGAGGCAAACATGCAAAGCTTTGATCTAGTCTTTAGATGCATGTCATGTAGAGAGAAATTTCAAGGGAAAGATTACTATTTGTTTTCTTTATAGCTTCTGCATGTATCGGTTCAGTTATTGCTTCCCTATTTGTAATTTCCTTTTATGCACTATAAATAGAAGAAGAACCTATGGGTTGAAGGATCAGAATTTGTAATCAGCATTCTTGTGTTCCAAACTTTGAGTTGAAGCCCTTGATATATTTCTGAAATCTAAGGAATTGAAAGGAGGCAGATTTTTGGAGAACTTTGTGTCAACGATGCTTTTGTTTCTTACTTTTGTTAGATCTTTACGTAAAATTTTTGTTATCTCAGATATAGATTTGAAACTTTCCTTTTATTTAAATTATGTATTATGAGATATGTTTGTTTCATCTATGTGCATAAGGCCAACTCTATGAACTATTGGTTGGATTGCACATCTTCTTTGCTTTCTTCCTAGATTCATTTTTTCTCCCTTTTGCAAATATTTCTTTACAACTGCTTACTTGCTACAGAATTTCCTAGCTATGGCTCATGAGCTTTGCAATTAAAGTAAAACCCACAAAAATTTACTCAGATCCATAATTGATAAAAATCATACACGAGATCCTCACTGGTAAATGATGGAGATTTATCTCATGACTGTCTAGGTTTTCGGTTGTTCAGAAAATCTAGCCAAAAACTCAATATTTTGCAAGTTACGCTTAGCTAGGGTTTCAAACCACTTTACCTTCTTAATGATCATTCATAAAAACATGATGATCAAACCACCTCATTTTTTTATGTGTTAGTGAGAAAATTTGTAGAGTAGACAAATTAGTTTGTATCTTGCCAAAACTCTAAGACTCTAGGTCCCCCTACTTAGATAATACAACTCCATTTTATTTTGAATGAAAAAAGGGAAATCTATTGATGGTCAAGAGGTCGGGGATCCAATAGGCACAATCCACTGTACCCACAGAAAATGCTTGCAATGAATACCAAGGGAAGAATTTACTGAATGATTGGAAATAAGGCGTGAGAAATTAGGAGAGGGGGATTAGCTCTGCAAGTAGAAAATTAGATTATTTCCAAAAATAATCAGAAGTATCACATTCACAACTTATAGTAAATAAAAAACAATCCTTAGAACATCAATGATGAGAGGACTCTTTTCTTTATTGGCATCTTCACATTTTGTACAATGCTAGAGAATGGAGGAAAATAGATAGGGAAAATATAAGAATGTTATCTCCTTTTCGTTACTCGAATAGATATCTCTCTTGAGTACACAAAACTATCAATCCTTAAGAATGAGGGTGTCATTAAATTATATAGAAAAAGAAATGACTCTTCACCTACCCCCATGTGTCTTTTAACTTACTTTTTCTACTTGTGACTATACAGATGAAAATTGACATTCAACCTTCAACCACACTCGACTCCCCAAGGTCGTTCCGGAGTAGCCGATGTTGAAAGTGTGTGGCTAACTATAGGAGGATCAGTGACTAATATCTAGTAGTGTGATCTCCTGGTAGCTAAGTGGGTAAAGGGGAGATTTAGAGGCTATGAATAGGTAGTGTAAACTCCCTATGGTTTGTTTTCCTAACTTGGATCTAAGTGTTGATCTAGTTTGCAGTGTGTAAATTAACTAAGCTGAAACTAACAATCTATGCTACTGCTGAAAGGGAAACTAATCTAAAAAAATCACAAAACTGAAATATTACAATCACAAACAACAATTTGCTTCTATTCTAAATAATTAAAATATTTCTACACTAAAACTAAACAAGTGAGATAACTCGGTGTGGTTATTCACCTGTGCTGAGTGTATTGAATCTAAACTAACTTAAAACAATAACTTTTCCAAATGATCTATGATATGTAGACAACCTCCTACATATATTCTCTCCTTCAGATCCACAGGGATGGGAATAAGAGGATCTATCACCGGGGTCTGCTATGAAAGATTCAAACCCTCTTGGAAATTAACTAATAACTTGCAACTGAAAGGAAAATGATGTATACTCTATTTGATATGATATAATAATGATAAATTGCATGAATGAAGGAAATCAAACAACAAAACTAACCTGGAATTCACATAACAGAGGTAAATCAAGCTATGTAGTAATTTTTCCCCTCATTTTTTCCCTTTTTGTCTCTATGTGTCCATATGAGTCCAAGGAATTGGAAATGCAATGGAAGTACCAAGAGAAGGCGCTTGAGCAATGGCAGCTTGAAGGTAGTCTGTTTGCAATGCAAGTAGAAGAAAGATAGCACAAGTGAACAGAGCTTGGCTATATAATTTCCAGTAAGATTGTGGCAACAATACTATGCAAGATACACAAAAATTCTCAAGCCCTTTGCTTGAATACAACCATGGAATATATAACAATTAGTCTGGGATGTGCCTTCATACACAAGGCAAGAAGAGGTAGTTCAAACTTAATTAAAGTTATTTAAAAATAGAAGAGGGAAGGAAAACTAAGCAATCAAGACTATTTTTAGGCAATTTGGTTCACAAACGCATCCTAAAAGTTAAGTTAAGTGAAGTGTCACATCTCAAAAACATGCATGACATATTCTAGAAAAATCACTCAGGAACGTCGCCCTACCTGGGTGCGGTTTCAGAACCGCCACCCAGGAAAGGTGGCGGTCCTGGCACTAAAGGCCAAAACATGCAAAGAATGAAGCGAAAAGCTAGAAAAAAATGTGGCAAAGCTAAGTAAGAATGTCTAGGCTACAAAATATACACTGCGAATGGGTTTAGAGGCTTGAACATCTTCTTAAAGGACATGAATCATCATTGGGGACTTTTCTAACCATTTTTTGACAATGTAGCACATGTAAATTTGGGTGCATACATATTTCCCCCTCAGATAAGCATATTAGCCATGAAGAGACGTAAAATGTAGAGTCTGAGTATGGCATTCCCGAAATGGGGAGTTAGAAGCTATACATGACATGCTCGTGTGTCGAAATGTCATCATCCAAACTCCTGCTACCTACAAGAGGAAGAGAAGACTCAAGTGCAGATAGATAAAATATCAAAAAATAAACACTAAATCAAAACGACAAGAGGACTTACCATTTTTGTGGGGATATAGAAATATACCTACACCAACACTCCAATCCTTTGAACACATACACTCAAAACGAGGTCAAAACAACATATATATCAAAACAAACTCATTTTTCAATTCATTTGCGCTAATTCGATTTGGTGATGTTGGAGCTCTTGACCCATGGTGACCATTTTTTACGAGAGTGCAGTTGAATCGACTGTTGCGAGATCATGATCATGCCTCCATGAGGAGTAGATAGACCTACACGGCCTAAGGTTGGTTTTTTCACTTTTGCGTTTTAAAACCTAAAATGTAAAAAAATTGAAAATTTTACCTAGGGGGATCATTTTCAAAATTTCTTGCCTTAAATGAGTCTCTAGGGGGGCGCCCATAGGGCAGTCTTTTATTTTGTCCGAAATGGTCTTTTTTGTGTTTTTGAGTGTTTTCTAGGGTTAAAACGCATTTGGAAAATCAATTCAGGACTGCCGCTCTGCTAGGGCGGTGGTTTTGAATAGAATAACCAAAATGCGTGCTAACTTGATTTTTTTGGATTTTTGATGTTTTGTCATGTTTTTTGTGAGCTTATCATTTGATATACATTACTAAATTGCTCTTTTTCTATGTTTTGGTGGATGTAGAAGGAAAAATACATCCGCTAGAGTCGTGACAGGGAGTGTGATTGGCTCCCGGAGATTTTAGACCGGCTGACTCATGATGAGACAAATATTCTCCAGAGGGTAGGGATTTAGAGGATTACACAGGTGCCCCATGTCACTCCTACGAGTCACATAATGTGTGACTTGTTTTCTTACTGGGATGCAGACCGGAACACTTTCTGGTTGTCAGGTTCTAAGGGTGAGTGGACTATCACCCTGGAGAACATATACTGCATTCTTGGGCTTCCGATACTCGGGAGGATACTGACCTTGGAGACACCAGGATCTAGAACTTTGATGACTCAGTGGGCCACATACATGGGGGATGTCATTGTTTCATTTGGCTCGAAGAAGGGGATAAAGGTCTGATCTATTTCCATTGCTCCTATCTCCATCATTCTCAGAGCCATCATGGGTATCTTGTCCTCGCGATTGATCGGGGACAAGGGAGGTGACACTCTTCTCTACTGCTAGGCTCCTATTATTGCATAGATTGAGGGGCATGGCCACATATATTCCAGGGGACTACATATCATGACCTATACAGGGTCGTCAGGTTACAGGGATAGTCGTTAAGCCATCCCATGCTAGTTATGAGTTGGTTATATGAGTGTATTACCCCATATGGGAGGGGAATACCAATGCACGACCTAGGGTTTGTCTGGGAAATGAGGTGGAAAATGATGTCAGTTCTTCATACGCCACATCAGTCAGTGGCTTCTTTGACTATAGCGGACATGGTTGCCACACCCTACCAGGATATGACAGGATTGTCGGAGCAGGAGGTGACCACAGTGGTAGCTTGCTCTACCATAGGGCAGTTAGTTGATAGGTCAGGGAGAGTTTAGATTCATCCATTTGATCAGTATCCTTCGAATTTTGGCCTCCCTTACATATATACACTTCCTCCAATGGCACCAGCATACATGACTATTCAGGAGGCCCAAAAGGGCCCTAGAGGGGATCCTGACTAGACTGTGGTTACCCCAGGAGTACCCATTACAATTAGGTGGTTGGCTCATGCCTAACAGGAAGCCAATGCCCCTTGAGTACCCCTACTCCAGATTGAGGTCACTCTCGCTCCCCATGGAGAGTAGGATGAGCCCATTAACGTAGACTCTGACTCTGAGGAGTACACAGGAGATGAGACCGATAAGGAGTCAGTTTGAGAGGGGACATGTGATGAGGGGCTAGTTGGTGATGGTGGTGGGACAACTCACATGGAGGCAGAGGAGAATGACCCCGAGTTGCATAACACTCAAGATATGTTGAGATCGGAGGGAGAGGAGGAAAGCACGAAGAGAGAGACCTTGGTCTCAGAGGGACCACTTCCTCGAGACAGAGAAGGAGATGATGAGTCTGTGATAGGGAATTCTCTCACCTCTGGCTTTGGGGAGGCCCCATATCCACCACCAACAGATGCATTAGCCAATGACCCTACTTGGATGCCTGGAGATCCAAGTAAGTTGATAATCTTCCCTTGACTTTGTTAGCTAGAAATGTTAGTTGGTATTTCCTTTTGTTTTATTTTGGTTTTGTAATTTTCTAACTCGTCGTTTCTTCTTCTTTTCTTTCTTATAGTGACTACACAAGAGTGGTGAGAGATTATCCAATGGGTGTGCGTGGACACCCTGCTGATCCCCTCGAGGAATAGCCAAGTTGATCTGACTAAGGATTCAGGCCAGCCACTAGCATCCGGCAGACACACTAATGTGTTTGCACCTATCTAGAGAGCAGTGGAGGCGATGACCTCACTTCATACTCAGGTGGCTGGGTATGAGGAAGCCAAGAGATTGACGAGGTAGAGTTGCTCTCATAACGAGACCATGGCCAATGGCCGCCACCACAAGTACTCACTCCATTCAGTTTATTCTCATCATCGTAGCCACATTAAGATTTCTAGATGCAACCGTGCACCATCCGAGGGATCACATAGGGATTGACAGGACATTGGCCCTTTTTATTCCTTTTTTGTCATTTTGTCATACATTACATGATTTCTTTGTATATTTCATGCTCATTGTGAGTGTTTTGACCACGCCTAGCGTGTGATGGCATTGTACACAAAACTTGATTTATTATTATATATACAGACTCTTCTTTTTGGTTCGATAATTCTTTGTATCTGAGTTGACTACCTCTTGGATCACTTCACATGTGTACTCTAGATGTTTAGAAGTTCCGATTTTATATGCTTTTCAGAATTTATGTAGTGGATATGAATGCTAACATAATGATTTCTCTTTTTTTGTGTTTTTTAATGTTGATATATGATAATGCGATCACATTGTAATGTTGAACTTTAGTTTCTCTAAGCAACTTTTGGTACTTCATATTGTTTTGGAAAAACGTGGCGAAAGAGTGATATGATAATTTGATGAACTTTCCCCGTTCCTAACTCCAAGCAACTAGTAAGATGCGAGGGCTTAATACCGAGAGCTAGAAAAGGCACAAGTTATGAAATTTGACAAGTATTTGACTAAAGCAAATTGAGACACTACAACCTCACTCTACTCAAGCTTACTTCATAGCTTAGAATGTGAATTGCTTTCCAGTTTATCTAGACTTAGATCCATAGATGGCCACTTGGTTGAAAAACTGGTTTTGAGGTTTTAAGCTCTTTTGAAATTTTGGACATCTAATTCACTTTGTTTTGACTTATGATTTCAAAATATTTGAATGAACTGTTTCTAACTTTTAATTTTTTCAAAGATATCCCCTACACTTTGCCCCATGCTACCAATAGGAAGTAAGGGTTCATTGTCATGGACAAGTCATAGGAAAGTAAGGGCATTTCTCTCCTTTCCCAACCCTACATCACTAACAAGAGACGCAAGCTCAACACCGAAGGTTGGTAGGGTAGAGAAATGTGTAAAATAAAAAGTTTCTGTGGATTTGCATTTGACTTATTTATCTAAGAAAAATGTTTAGAACATTCTTATTTCCAAATAGATGTGTATGGGATAGATACGACACCATGAAGCTGCTAGAATAGACTATAGGCAAAGACGCCTAATCTAGAAAGAGACTATAAGTAGAACCAAGTATGAAGGATTTGATATGGTTACTATCAAAACTTTGTCTTATCTTGTTTGGATCGATGAAATGATTCGGAAATAATTGATGATACCATGAATATTTGTAAAGTCATGATTTGAATGTTTTGCCAATGTTTTTAGAAGTTTTTAGCAATTCCTATAAGAATAAGTCCCTTGATCATAAATTTTACATAATGAACTGTCAGATGCAAATGCAATGCAGATGCAGTAATATACATATGGAAATGAAGGTGAGACTACGTGTCATAGTATCTAAGGTGAAGAAAGTTGACAAATACCAAATTCTTCACCCCTAAAAGTACACAGTGGAGAACCATGATCCTTAAAATTTCAGTTCTTTTAACAAGGGCCTACCATTGTGGGTTTAAACTTATAACCCTTTCCTAAAAGTGTATACATCCAATCATAAAAATCATTTATCTGAAAAAGGTGTTCGTGAACCTCCTTGTCACATTCTTGAGAAATGGTGTGTGGGTGAGCATGACTGTGTTGCTCAGCCTTGTTTCTTATGTAGAGTGTTGTGTTTACTTGTGACCCTTGTTGAATGATGAGGCCTTTCCCTAGGGACATGGCAAGCTTAGTTTCAGACGCACATGGGTTGAAACTGGGGTTAAGAATAGAACAACCCTCAGAGATGGTTTTGATTGACATTGTTCCAATCTCAATTTTCCCTTCCTCATTTGTTAATTCTATCATGCTTACACCTAGACCTAGGTTGTCAGAGGGAAGACATGCTAAACCAAGAAGACTACCCATCCCCTATGGTTCAAGTGGGAGGAAAATAGGATCATCACTCTCTAAAATTTTCATAATTTATGTTTTGGTTTTAGTGGAAATTTCTTCCATAGATATTGATTTACCTTTATCTTTCTTTTCCACCTTAAATGTTTTTGGGTCAATGACTTCAGCCTTCGGAACACCCGGGGTGATTAGGGATAACTATTTTTATGGAGGTGTTTTGTTCAATTGATTCGCAGGAAGTTCATACTCCATATGGAATCCTTTCTTCTTCTTGAGGTTTTCTAAGTGTATATCGAATGGCTTAGGATCCCCTTGAGTGATGAAGACCTTCCCCAAATTGAGGAATCTAATCTCTTGGAACATGGTAGAGGGGATAACCTTCATTCAATGAATCCAAGGTCTCCTAAGGACCATGTTATAACTTGTTTCCATGTCAATAATGTAAAAAATCCGTCAAGATGGTTTTAAGACCAAGCGTGACTAAAAGATCTATGGTTCCAATCAAGGTCACTTTAAGACTATCATACCCCCGTAACGTGTTTCTTGTAGAGGAACAATTTGTCTCTCCATATCCCAAATTCTGTAAGAAATAAAAGGGAACTACATTTATAGCAGCCCCATCATCAATCATGTCTCTCTTAATGCAATTGTTATAAACCCAGACTTGTAAAAATAAGCAGGATCACCTCTTCGGGCAATTTCAGCATCAGATGACATCTTGTCTATATCGAAAACAAACCATGTATCCTTATCATTATGTCCCAGAGGATGTATGTCAAAGTCAATATGATATATTTGAGCACTAGGAGGTGGTGTAACATGGAATAGATGACCAAGACCTAGTGCATTGAGTAACGCAGAATGATGCGCATGTGAATTCTTCAGCAAATCTAGAAACGAAATGTGATAAAAGGTCTTGTTCAAATCCGATATTAAATCATAGGCTCCTACTAGTTTATCAATTGTAGGAACATCATCTTTTGGGAAGGAAAGAGTGGGTAAGGGTTACGAAATGTACTCCTTCATCCAAGTTGTTACATTAATTTCATGCTCAACCTCTAGCTCAACTAATCCCAATATTTTTGTATTATCATTTGAACCAAGGTTAGGAGAAACCCGAGAGTTGTCAAAACTTGAGGCTTCATGGTCGTTGTTTCCTATAGGAATGCCCTTGTTTATATTATGAGGATTCACTTGGGAGTCCCCAGGACACTTAGGGTTCGCATTTTGAGGTATTATAGGTCTGATATGACTAGGTTACAGGTTTTTTTAGGATTTTCTAGGAACGTGTCTACAAAGAGCTGCCTTTGGTTTTTGGGAATTATTTGAAGAAACTTGTTGCAATTGCGGAAAGTCCTATCATCTTGACCTCGAACCTTGTGGAAACTATAGTATAGGTTAGGGTCATAATCTCTTGGCCTTTGATAAGTGTCTTGTTGTTGTTGATTATAACCTCAGTTGTAATTTTGAAATTGACTGTTATAACCATGATGCATTGCCCCTTGGCCAGAGATTTGATATTGTTTTGGGCCTTGGATTTTTTTTTTTTTTTGGGGGACGGTTCATGTCATCTTTTTTTACATATGACACAGTGTTAGGGCCTCTTTGATTTCTCGAGTTGTTGTTATTGTTATTGTTGCCATTGTTTGGAAAACCAACGTTATTTTCTTGATCAGTAGCACTATTCGTGGTAGCACCATGATTTTGATTCACTCCCTTAGGTCCTTTGTTGTTGGCACCATTGTTTTGATAATTTACATTATTTTGATTTGGGGATACCAATTTCCCATTGGGACCATAGATCTTACACCCACTATCAATTGTAGCTTGGTCAATTCAAAGTGCACCTTCCAAAACTTCCTCATAACTACGTAAAGGAAAATTTTGGACCTCCCCCCTAGTCTCTAGATTGAGTGAGTGAAGGAAGAGATCGCAGAGTTCCATTTGGTCCATGTTGGGTGCACTTGTGGAGGAATATAGAGCTTGGTGCCATCTCTAGATGAAGTGGGCGGAAGATTCGTTTTGCTCCTGTCTAATATGTAGGAACTCTCTAATCCATGTACACAACAACTTGTTCATATCAAATGCTTTGATAAAATAAAAAACAAGTTATTTAAAGGAATGTATAGAAGCTTCCGGAATACAGTAATTCCAATCCAATGTGATTTATTCGAGAGTCTTTGGAAAGATATTAGCCACTATAGCATCCCAAGGAAGCAATTCCCTAATAACATTGGCGTAAGCCTTGATATGAGCGTTCGGGTCTCCTTCTCCCTTAAATTTTGGAAGATCTGGAAATGGGTGTGGAAGCATGACACCATGTATGGTGAATTCAAGAGGCTCCTTTAAGTACTCAGCATATGTACCCATTGCGTAAGTTTCCACCATTGAAGATCCTTGATGAGGAGGTGGAGGGGGAGGAGTTGGATAAGCTACATTATAAGTGTTCACAAGAATGTATGGGGTCCCTTCATATGGCATGTAGGGAGCAGGAATGGTATATGTGTCTATCTGGGGAGTTTTTGAATACATATGCATGTAAGGTGGGATAGTACGAGGATATGGACTAGTGGGTATAAAAATAAGGAACATCACATTTCCTGGTTTGGTGGCATTCGAGAATGCACTTCCAGCCAACCCTTTCGTAGGACAAGTTGGAGAAGGATGAGGACCCATCCCTAGTGTGTCTAACCCTATGAGAAGATCACCTAGATTTGAATGAACCGAATAACCTTGTTATGTAATATATTTTATTGGTTTCTCATTGGAAGGGATGTATCCTTTCTTGTCAACTTGGTACCCCATGTTCTACCTTACTACATGTGTAGGTTGTGAAGTCTGAGCACTTTCTAGTTATCTAATCCTCCCTACTAAAGTATAAATAATATCGTTGGGAGAGGATTGAGTCCCTTGTTGAGGTTCCTGTGGTGTAGGGTTTGATTGAGCAAGCTCATGATACCCTATCATGAATTTTTCAGCGTTATAATTCTTGTCTTCTTCAGAAGTAAGAATCTTAGGATAAGTAATCAAAATCTCAGAGGTTGTAGCCTTCATTCTATCCAAAGACTCATCTATATGACGAAGATGATTTGTTATTCATGTGAATGTATCATCTTCTGTTGATTGCATGGAAATGTGAGGTTTTGACAAGACTCTATGGTAATAACATGTTCCATTTTTGATAACATCGTGGTTTGCCTTTGGTTAAACATATCGCATGTTTAACTAGGGGAGGTTTGGAAATTGTTTGTGTAATTTTTGCCTCATCTCGAAAGAGAACGAGAATGTTGTGGTTGCACGTTGGTGTAATATCTATCATAGCCAAATGGCCCACCAAACTCTCTTCCAAAAATATTTTAGAAAGTATAAAATACCTACCAAAATAGAGGAATAAATGGAGAGGTGAGGTAATAGAAATGAAAGAAAAGGAAACAAGAAGGAATTAATCCTTCACTTTGGGTTCACCAATTTTTACGGGTGAAAATTGACACGCAACCTTCAACTACACTCGACCCCCCCGAGGTTGTGCCGGAGAAGCCAATGTTGAATGTGTGTGGCTAACTATAGGAGGATCAGTGACTAATATCCGGTAGTGTGATCTCTGGGTAGTTGAGTGGGTAAAGGGTAGATTTAAAGGCTATGAACGGGTAACATAAATTCCCTATGGTTTCTTTTCCTAGCTTGGATCTAAGTGTTGATCTAGTTTGCAGTGTCCAAATTAACTAAGCTGAAATTAACAAGCTATGCTATTGCTAAAAGGAAACTAATCTAAACAAATCACAAAACTGAAATATTACAATCACAAACTACAATTTTCTTCTATTCTAAATAATTAAAATATTTCTACACTAAAACTAAACAAGCGAGATAACCCGATGTGGTTATTCACCCGTGCTGAGTGTATTGAATCTAAACTAACTTAAAACAATAAATTTTCCAAATGATCTATGATATGTAGACAACCTCCTATAGATATTATCTCCTTAAGATCCACAGGGATGGGAAGAAGAGGATCCATCACTGGGGTCTGCTATGAAAGATTCAAACCTACTTGTAAATTAACTAATTACTTGCAAGTGAAAGGAAAATGATTTCTACACTATTTGATATGATATAACATTGATAAATTTCATGAATGAATGAAATCAAACAATAAATCCAACCTAGAATTCGTAGAACAGAGATAAATCCAGCTGTGTAGTAATTTTTCCCCTCAGTTTGTCCCTTTCTTTCTTTGTGTGTCCATATGAGTCCAAGAAACTGGGAATGAAAAGGCAGCATCAGGAGAAGGCGCTTAAGCAATGGTAGCTTGAAGGCATTCTAGTTGCAATGCAAGTAGAAGAAAGATATCACAAGTGAACAGAGCTTGGCTATGTAATTTCCTACAGGATTGTGGCAATAATACTATGCAAGATACACAAACATTCTCAGGCCCTTTTCTTGAATACAAGCATGGAATATATAATAATTTTTTTGGGATGTGCCTTCATGCACAAGGAAAGAAGAAGTAATTCAAACTTAATTAAATCTATTTTAAAATAGAAGAGGGAAGGAAAACGAAGCAATCAAGACTATTTTGAGGCAATTTGGTTCACAAGCGCATCCTAAAAGTTAAGTTAAGTGTCGCATGTCAAAAACACGTATGAAGGATTCTAGAAAAATCACTCAAGACCATTTCCCTATGCAGGGTGGCAGTCCTAGCACTAAAGGCCAAAACATACACAGAATGAAGCTAAAAGCTGGAAAAAAGTGTGGCAAAGCTAAGTAAGAATGTCTAGGCTACAAATATACATTTTTAATGGGTTTAGGAGCTCAAAAATCTTCTGAAAACATGAATCGTCATTTGGGACTTCTGTAACCATTTTCTGACAATGTAGCAATGCAAATCATGGTGCATTTAGTGAATCTTGGCATTTCTAGGAAAAAACTTTAAGTCCCCTTTTATAAAATAAGGGTGACTTATTACATTTTTAGACTATAGTCACATTAATGAATAAGACGAAAATAAAAATTGCAACCCCCCAAATGAAGAATTAGAAATTGAACAAAGGAGGGGGAGGGGAAGGAAAGAGAGAAAGAAGGAAGAATAGAGAGAGGAATATTCTGATGAATATCCCGCCACTGACAGACTCCTGTAAATATCTGTAGGTGAAACCTCAATGCCCTTGAATTCTTTACTGAATCTCATCGATGCTGATGCTACTTTTGATTCCTAAGGGATATGAATCAAACCTAGTGACTTGATCCAGTTCTCCGCAAGAGATTTGATGTTCCTACACTTTGAATACCAAGATTGATGGTCCTTTGCAGTTTTGGAAATGATTTCCCTTATCTCTGCCAAAGATTTCAATGTGTCTTCATTAAACGAGAATAGATCTCTAGCCTCCCTTTTGACTAAATATTATAAATCCTTTAAAATATCATCTATTAAATTATATAAGTTCATGACTGACACCCCAAGCTTATGTACTTGAGCATTGGCATCCTTTTTCCTTTTTTCAACATTCTCTTCATATGAATTAAGATTATCGATAGCATGTTTTATCAATTCATACCGAGCGAACAAAGTCTGAGAAAAAACCCGAGACAAGTCCTCCCATGCCGACGAGAATACACCTTTGGCTACTAGAAGGGATGACTTGACTTTTCCCATCCCCATGACCAATGGATACACCTGATCCCAGTGGTATTTCTCTGCCTCAACTACCTCTCATGTTGTGATTATCTTCATGTTCGTGACATCCATGTACTTATATAATGTCAGCATCTCAAGTAGCAACAATCTTCATTTCTCAAGAATCATATTCACCCACTTGTCATTTACAGTTCCGTGAATGGTGAATCCTTGTGTTTTCTTGATGGACTCAAGATCAATGCTACTCACTGGAGTGACTTCTTCAATTGGAAGAGCATCAACAACATTCAGATCTAGGTGCACTTGGAAATTTGAGGTGAGGGTTCGAATGTGGTCTTCCTCTTGATATAGCATTTCCTTGTATTCTTGAATTCTCTCGACGAGGTGAGTGGAAGACTCTTGGAACAAGTACACATAACCCTCATTTATTATTAGTTCCAAGGGAATTATTCTCGTATCATAATCATTTGGGGGAATTTCCTTTATGGGCTTGATGACCTTTGGCTTGACTACATATATATAGGTTCCCCGAAGCACCACTAAAGAATGGAGAATCCACTTGATCTAATCTTTATTTCTTTTGTTTAACCATCGAGGCAATAGCTAAGAAGTCAAAAATGGTCACTTGTTATAACATGTGGGTTTTATGTCATGATCATCTCCTGCACCTAGGGGAAGATCTCATTGGTCTCTGGTTCGACACTTGACAACATCACAACTTCTTGCTCCACATGAGAAGGTGTATCTTGTGCAGGTTGAGCTGATGTAACAATAGGAGATAAGGGACTTGGAGCTTCTCATGGTGCAGAGAGGTTGACCGGTTCAATTTCCACTTTGATCTAAATCCACCATATGTTTTTACATGATTCTTTCTTTCTTATGCAATATCCTATAGTAAGGGGCCTCAAGATCCTTTGGTTTCCTCTTCGAGATTCCTCCTGAATGACTTGAGTTCAGAGCCTTGTCCTTTTTCTTGGAGGAGGATCGATAGGATGCTTGTCTCTAGAGGATTGGAAATTTTCCTAATGAGATGAGATCAGCCCTATTACTCTTGAACCACTCATTGGACTTTTTGATCACCACCATCATTATTTCTTTGATGTCCCTAGATTCCCGCACACTCCAAACCACATGGGGAATAAGAGAATCCTTCACTGTAGGGTACTCCAAGTCAAACATTTCTTAGTCCTAGACACCATCTTCATATCAATCAAATTTGAATTTCCTCATTTGATCCATTTTCATCCTTTTATGATCATGTTACCATACTTCATACTCATCAACACAATTTGCCCAAAAGCCTTCAATTTGAGGTACATGACACAAGTCAGGTAGGTGAAATGAGTTTGGATCTTCTCTGATGTCAATATTTTCCCTATATGTGTATGAATGCATATTAATAGGGGCTATAATAGATTAGACATTGGAAATGTCGTGGGCACTCTTGTAAGTGAAAATCCCAAGAGATATGGGGAAAGGAATATGTTTCTTCTTCCTATTTCTTATCTTAGTCTTCAAATGCACCAAATGTCTGCATAGTTCCATCAATTGGACCCTATCACTTGGATAGTGAGGCAATCTATGTGGAGTAAGATAAATTCCTGACACCCTAATGTAAGAGAATGTTGAAAACTCAATGAAGTTTGATCCATGCCTCCTAACTAGGGTCACGTCTTGTGAAGATATCCTCAAATGTTGATTTCCTTCTAACAACTTGACCACATACATTATGAATGTATCATTCACCTTAGAAAAGTGTTGATTACTCTGTTTAAAGAAAAATTGCGGGTATTTCTTGAATGCAGGAGCATTTTGAGAGACATTCATAGTAATTATTTGGCCCATGAATTGTTTTTTTTTGCCAAGGCATAGACCAAGTATGAGGTCATGAAGAATTTCTTAGAAATAAGTAACTAGAGCAATTTGTAAGGCAAGTTTTTGTTGATGAGCTTCCCCCAATCAATCACCTACTTGACTTCAAGGATCGTGAGGATGAAAAGTGTCATCTAATCATGAAAAATATTTGTGTTCTCTTCTCACATTACCTATATTAAGTGAATGATGGCATCAAAGAAATATTCATGGAACTCACTATGGGAAAGAGTATTTGGTGCACAAGATGGATTTATCACATGCTTCAACTAGGAGCAGAGAGTGAAACCCTAAATATAAGACTTAGTATTGGACCATTCTATAGATGCAAACTCCTTAGTGATCATGATCATGTCTTTTTCAGTAGGGATTTGCATTCCTAGGGATATGGATTTTGGAATGAGCACTGCTAAGACTGAATTGCCATTTATTTTCTTGGTGTCTAGCTTGTATTTTTGGGAACATGCCAACACAAACTCAGTATTTTTCAAGGACATGGGATGGCCACCCGTTGTGTATAATTCACTGATGAATATCTTTTCCTCAACATGTTCTCTCGGCCCACGCAACATTCTATTCTTGAGCTCCTCTAGGTCCATGTGAGAAACATTGTTGATGTGAGAGCTGAAATAGGTTGTACAATGCTGAATTTAAACTTCATGATGCCAAAAAACAATGATATGTGTCACCATAGAGGCGATAGTAACTTCTTACACTTGAAACCAAAACTTGCTATTTTTAGACCTTAGATTTCAAGAGCTATTGTTGTTGGAAAGGTTCCCTTTTAGTCTTGATGTCAGTACCGAGGGTTCTTCACCAAGTTTAGATCATGTTCATTGTGTTTTACGACCAAATTCAATAACTTTATATTTTTAGAAAGTTGTTTTTTTCTTTCTTTATTTTTTACTATTTTACTTTTTCACTTTTTTGACCCATGTGCCCTAGTTTTCCATTTCGGTGATTTTTAGTGTTTCTTCTTTTGAAGTCGTTTTTGGGTAATTTATTATACATGGTAGGTGTGAACTAGTGGCACTTAATATTTTTAGAATATAGTCTTCCCCTTGTCAGTTTGGTGAAAAATCACCATTTTTGTTATGGGTTTTCTCTCTAGATGCTCCATTCAAAATTTTATCTCTACTCGCTTTTTAGATCAACAAAAATTTTCAGAAGAAGGGTTTAGGGCACAAAACTTGAAATGGATGCCATAAACAACCTGAGAGACCTTTGAAAAAAAACTGTAGCATCAACGCACCTAGGAGAGGAAGAGCTGCTCCAGATTTCATTGGAATATTCCTTGGGGTTTGTGAGATAAGAACATTTCTTTGTTTTCACTCATGGGAGTTTCTGGTAAAATTTGGGCATGGTGACAACTGAAAAATCAAGGTTTATGGGTGGTAGAAAAAATGGAGGAAGATTAATGGATGTAGAATGCAATTATGGAGTGATGGAAGAAGTAGTAATGGAGAAAAATGGTGATTGCCAGTAGTGATGGTTTTTGTGCGTACACATGAGAAGAAGTGGATACAACACTCAAAACCAAAAAACTTGAAATTTCTTCAACTTGAACATGGGTGCACTTTTTTGTCCTAACCTTCCCAAAATTTTAGGATGGTTGGTGCAAAAAATTATGCCCCTCTCCTATTGGTCCAAATGTCACTTCATGATTTGTTGTTGATAAATTGCCCAAAAATCACTTAAATCACCTGTGGGCCAAAATAGGGTCATATGGGTGACTTGGGAAGGGACCAAGCATGGGTGGATAAAAGTGCCCCAACCATCCCAAACATTTGGGATGGTTGGTAAAAAAAGTGTGCCCATCTCCCATTGGTCCACGTGGCGGGAGGTAATTTACCAAGGAAAAAGGGTGAGGGGACTAGAAAAAACCTCACTATCAACTTTCTAAGTCATGTGGGTGACCAAAGGCCAAGATCGGAGGAGGGAAATATTTTTTTCCCAATTATCCCAAATGTTTGGGACGGTTGGTGCAAAAAGGTGCACCCCTCTCTGATGGGAGGCATAACTTGATCTCCCAAAATAATTTTCCCTCACTTATTTATATGAAATTTACTAGAAATGGCCTTTTAAAAAATGGAAGGGTTTTCATATCTTGATTTTTCCTTAAATCCCCTAAGAATCTTGTGGACAATTACCATTGCTGAGAAGTACCCACCACACGCCTGATCATGATAAGATTTAGGAATATTTTCTTATTGTTATTTATCCACATACCTTAGGAAGCAACCATCAAGCCCTCTCTCATATAATACATTGTCCGAAATGACATACTTAGCCAACTTAAGTTTCAGATTTCTTTTTTGTTTGTAATCAAGATGAGCTAGACACTCACCGTAAGTCAGAAAGTAAGCAATGTCAGCCTACAATTCATTGGTGGTACTCATGAAAAGGACTTGAGGCATGTATTTTCTTACACAATCAATAAAAAAGCATTCCTTTATCTCATTTTGAGATTTGAGAGCCTCATCTTCAGCTATCATTCGACACAAAGCATTGCCTTAGACCAGATTTGAGGGTTGGATCTCAAAATCATACTCTTGGATTCTTGCCACCCAATTTCCTCTTTTGGACCCGGGATCTTGTTGAGTCAAAGTTGACTTGATTGTTGCACCTGGCATCATCACCAATGTGTGGTAGTTGAGGATGTAAAATATAAAGTTCTTTACTACTTTTACTACAACATAAACATTTTTTTCCATCTAGTTGTATTTCAGCTCATGATTCTTCCATGAGCAACTCATAAAGGCAATGAGTGCCTCGATGCATTATTCATTATTTTGAACTAGGATGGTGGATAATGTGTGCTCAGAAGCATAGAAATACAAGATGAAATATTTATTGGGATATACCAAGGTCAGAGCTTTGGCTATGGCTTTTTGGGATCAATTCTAGCTACCTCCTTGTTCATAATGTGTCACCAAAAATGCACTTTTTGGATTTAAATATATACCATGCTTCTGGCACCTGATAAGTACTTTCTCTAAATGTGCAAGGTTATCTCCTCACTTCTTTGAGAAAGCCATGAGGTCATCAAGTTAGATCATGATGCAATGTTTCAAGTCCTTAAATGTTAAATCCATTGCTCTTTGAAATGTTACTCCAGTATTGATGGGATCAAAAGGCATATTGTTGTAAGGAAAAGTACCCCATGGAGTGGTGAAATTTGTCTTGGACCTATCTTCCTTTGCTACTTCAATTTGGTTGTATCTAGAGAAACCATCAAGCAACGAGAGAATTTCAAATCTGGTGATTTCCTATAGGATATGATCCATGATGGAAAGTGGGTAATTATCTTTCAGCAAGGCTTGATTCAGATTGCATAATTCTACACAATTCCTTATCTCTCCACTTTTATTCCACTCCAGAATGATATTTGCTACCCATGTGGAATGGTAGATAGGGAAGATGATTCTAGCATTCAACATCTTTAAAACTTCCTCTTTTATTGTGTTTATAATTTTGGGATTATAGTTCCTTCACTTTTTCTTGAAAGGCTTAGCTTTAGGATTCAGAGGAATGGAGTGGTGCATCTCCTTCATTTGGAAGGAATTTATTTCATCATAGGAATAGGTAAGAACATCAAAATAATTTCTTAACAATGAAACAAATCTCATTTTCTCCTTAGGAGAAAAACATTTGCCAATGTTAACAATCCTTGGCTTCTCGGTAGTACCAATGTTCTCTTTTTCAAAATCAGTCAAGCACGGTGAAGACTGATTGGCCTTTTCTTTAACAAACCTATCATGTTTATCGAAGAAGTATTCTATAGATACAAGACCTTTTGGGATCTTGTTTCCCTTTAGCCTGATGACACCTTCAAACTGAATTCCATCAATACCTTCTTTTTCTTCATCTGTATTGGACTCCCAATTTTGGTTATCACTTCAATCAAAGAAAATATTGCTGAAATTATCTTTTTGCTCTAGGAAATTGAGGAGTTGATTTTCATTATTAAATACTTGTCAATGATTGGCATTTTTTGATACACTAAACCTAAATATTATCTCAATAGTCACTTTATCCTTATCAAAGGAAGGATGGGGATTCATCAAAGAAGATGAGAACATGAGGGAATCAACTTTGGCATTATGCTTGCAAGGGACATATTAAATGGAGAAGGCATCAAAATATTCAATACAATCTCATGCCTAATTTTTGTAATGCTCGAGTCTTATATTTTTCACTTAATATTGATCTCTTACTGGCTTCATAATTACCTCAACATCACCAAATCATTTGAGTTTCTTTGTGCCCATAGACTCAGAAACATCCATCTAAAGGAGGAGGGCCTCATATTCTGCGGTGTTGTTAGTATTATCAAACTATAATTTATAAGAAAAAGGATATAGCTCACCTAAAAGGGAGGTCAGCACAATGCCTACTCTGGATCCCGCACTAAAATGGCTCCCATTGAACTCCATAGTCCATAATCGATCTTCCTCATCCTCTGTGAGAAGAGGTAGATTCTCATATTTTTATGATGTGAAGAAATTGTTTCCAAATCCACTATCTTGGAATAACATATCAACTTTGGGATCCTCATACTTTTAGACGGTATATTTCATTTTTTTCATTGGAAGTAATTTCTTCATTTCACCCCTTACAAGAAAGGTCACAGAGGACCAATCCATCTAAATATCACCACATAAATCCCTACAAAATCTCCTACTCAGCAACATACCAAATGATGCAGGGATATCCACCATTAGGATAATAAGCAATACTTTCTTGTCTGGATAATCTGCTAGAGCTACTTGGGCATATTTGATTCTTCCTACCATCGGTACCTCTTTTTATTCCATAGAGTAGCATGAGTAAGTTGCTTGGGTCAAGGTAAGGCCTAGGGCATTAGCAACGTTAATGGAAATCACATTATCTGAGGCACCTGAGTCTATTAGGCAGTTATTTGGTTGGTGCCATTTAATCAAGTGAGATAGGTTGAAAGGTTCTACCTTTTTTGTTTTCGATGTGCTTAATGCAAGCATATTTTGTGACGACAGATTGGGTGGTGTTGGTAGTAACCTTTTGGGATTAGCATTTGTAGTTTTGGATTTTGGGTTACCACCCTTGATGTAGTTGACTAGTCTTTCAAACTATTCGGGGTGTTTTTGTATGAATTCAGATTCAAAAAATTGAACCTTGGATTTATTCACATGCTCAATAATATCAAAAGGTGTGGAAGTGGAAGGACTTAGTGTTTCAGGAGCAACATTTTTTTTAGAGGGTGGAGGTGATGCTACTTTAGAAGCTTGGGCATTCTTGATGAATGGTGTAGAAGGCTAAAAAGAAGCAATTGTTTTGGCTTGAGTGGTGCTGGAGGCTTTTGCAAGACTCGATTTTTATACAAAATTAGATTTAGAATTAGGAGAGGTACTAGTGGACTTACTTGGTTCAACAATTTGTTTCTTGCTTCCCACTACGTCTGGTTTCTCTTGTGTAGATTCCATCGAGCACGGGAGCATGGATCCTCTCTTGATTATATTATTCAGGGGATTTATTTTTTGAAGCTCATCTTTCTTCTTTTTTTTCTCAACAGACATAGAGGAATAAGCTCCCTTTTGAGATTGGGAGTTACTAAACACTACGCATGAGAAACTTGGTGCTTATTCATCATCATCATTGTCTTCCCCCAAGTCGTACTCAAGAAAGCTAACTTGCGTATAATTCTCAATCTCTTCGATATCGAGGATTATGTTATCTTCACATTCCTCTTTTGGTTCTTCGATCTCTTCTTCTTCTTCTTCTTCTTCTACTTTGCAGGTTGTGTTTATTATTGGTGCCTCAAGTGCAAGCCTACATAAAGGTAGGGTAATCCTTGGTCTATTTTGAAAAAAAATCTTTATCTTTGAAGCGTCCCTCAAATTGCTTTGTGCAAACTGCTTCTTTAGTGAAATCATATCATTTTCCAACTCCTAGAGCAAAGGATCTATGGAAGTATAACTAGAGTTTTGACCCTTTTGTTTTCCAATTGGATTTTTGAATTTTCTAGATAGAATTAGATCATCTTCTGTCTCTATGACATAGTCTTGTGCTTCCTTCAAATTTCTGGGCTGAGACCTTCTGAGAATGAAACCAACTTCAGGTAGTTAAGAACTTATGAATAACATTTTCAAATTATTATATGAGGGAATGGCATAAATAAGAATCCTCTTGAGCACTTTGTTATATTTTATTATGAAATACCTCGCCTTCCTTAGGTTCTTTCTTCATGTGCACTAGTTGTACCAAGAGGTCTTGACAATCCTTAATAGACTTGAATCTATCTTCAAAGCATGTTTTTACGTCATCCCAACAAGTGATAGACCTTGTTGGTAAAAGGTAGAACAATTCTGATGCTTTGTCTTATAAGGACTCCACAAACAACCTAATAGATACATCTTCGTGTTTGACACCCAATACAATGTAGGTGGTGATGAAGGTTATTACATGTTCCTTTGGGAGCTGTGAACCATCTCCCTTGAACTTTGGAAAACTTTTTCTTGAAACCTGTGGAAGCTTATGAAGAGTTTTTGGGAGTGCAAGCGGGCCTATATTTTTTTCCTCATGGTACAATAGGTTGTGGTCTTTCTTCATCACCCATATCTTCTTCCACATCGACACTTGTTCTAGCTTCCACTCTCACTCTATCTCTTGCTTGAGATCTTTCTATTAGAATGCACCCCAAACTTTACAAAGCCAACTACAAAGCTAAAAAGGAAGGCTAACACCATTTCCGCCTAATTAACCAAGGATCTAATTCTAGGAATGTAACATTAAGATAGAAGCTTAAAATAATTCCTAATTAGTATGGAAACAATGCAAAAACTAACTAAACATGCCTACTAATATGATCAATTACCAAACATGGGCCTAAATAGACCTAACAGTCAATCAAATGGTTTTGGTTGCTACTCAAACAATGGTGAAATGACCTCTCCAAATGACTTGTTAAGTCACTTTAGATTATTCATCTACTAACCTTGTTGAAGATTTTAAGCAAGGATTAGACTTGGCTTAGAAATCATATGTATTATATGATATGTAAATCAAAGCATGGTGTGTGTAATATAAAGGAATGAGGTGCACTCTTTTTATAATTTTCCTTTTGGGATAAAATTGTATTTTGGTGCATGTGGGACTAAAAACCCCAAATTAGATTAGAATTACTAATCATGATTAGGCCTTACTAATCACAATTAGTGAATTACCAAGTGATTAAGAGGTATGGATCCTTAATCGACCACTTAGGGTCAACTAGGAAGCTTAGATAAGCTTTTGAAGCTTGTTGAGACATTGTGGAGGTCAATGGGGTGATTTTGAGTGGTTGGAAGAAGGGTTTGAGTCAATACTAGGGCATATTAAACAAATCAAGGAAAAAATAGACTTAATTAGCTTATAAACACTAATTTTCTATTTTGAAGAGGATTTTGGTTTATGATTCGTCATTAAGTGGCATCCTGAATGCTAAAGGGGTTATTCAATCAAAAAGGTGTTGTTAATTAGCTAATTTAGTAAGGAACGTTAGTTAATTAAAAAAACCACTAATTATAATGGATTTGGCAAGAATAAGAGTGGTTTGTGTGCATTTGTCAATAAGATTACAAAAGCAAAATTTAGGTGTCTACATTTGCCCTTGTTTGAGGTGAAGTTAGTGACTTCACTTCAAATATAGTATACAAGCATAAAGAGGTAATTTGAAGAAAAATTAGTAGGATGAAGGATGCCCCCTCGAGTGTTGAGTGGGCGATAGAAGAAGTCAATTGATGATAAAAAAATATGATTGAAATGGATAGAATAAAATAGGTTAGAACGGGCGCGAAACCCTTAGGTATTGAGAAGAAATAAGGACATGGATAAACCTAGTTGTTTATTGCCTCAGTTGAGTTTTTAGAAGAAAAGTTAGTGATTGTAATAAATGGTTAATGGAGAAATATAGGAAAAGCCCAACATTTACATCCAGCCTTTCAATAAACAACTTGTTTATATCATTTTGCCCCTAGGTCTACATCATCGGCCTTTATTGAAATGAACAAAAATGTAAGATAACATGAAAAGTTAAATTACTAACATTTATCCATTGCTACATAACTTCATGCACCATACATAATGCAATGCAATACAAGAAAGTAAAATGATGCTTAACTCCATACAACATACAGAATGCAATGCAATACGAGAAAGTAAACCAGCTAACCTAACAGAGAAACAAGCACAATCACATATACTCAAACAAACAACATTCAAGATAGTTGTACTAATGTTTTTGTTATCAAGATGTAGTTTTTTAATGTTCATGTTGTAATGACAAGGGTTAAAAATGATGCCCCAAGCAATAATACATGCGAGGGAAAAATGGAGGACACAAGTAGTCCTATGGAAAGCATTTGTGCATTATGATACAGTACCTAACAACTCATTATTGCACGGGAGTACCGACATAATAAGTAGACCCAACTTTGTTAATGGAGTTAGATCACGATGATCTGCATGTCGTTTGAGACAAGAACAAGCAAGAAAATTAGAAAGCTAGTTTTGTAGGACCAATTTCGATGTTGAGGATAATGTGGGTGATACCGGCTTCAGCTGTATGTAAGCCATTTAAAAATGAAAAACAATATTTTTTGGTAAATCTAAATCCAAAATTAATGTTACCATTGTGTATCTTATTTCAATACCTTTCCAACACAAAACAAATGGAGTCGTTTTGAGGTCAGGAGAAAAAGTTATGCGTGCACAATGTTAGGTGCACCTATGCACTCAAGGGAGCGCTTATACTAGGAAACATGGACACTTGAGTGCCTGTGCTGGCCTCCTGTTTGGATTTTTGGGTTTTGTGAGGCAGTATGGGTGCTCAAGCACCTGTGTTGGCCTATTTTTGGGATTTTTGGATTTTTTGAGGCAGCATGGGCACTCGGGCACCTTTGTTGGCTTCATTTTTAACTTTTTTATATTTTTTGCATGTAGCATGGGCGTTTGTGCTCACATGCAAGGGCATTTGGGCATTTGTGCCTAACTGCAAGGGCATCTGTGCAACACTGAGTGCACTACCTATCTTTCGGAGGCCATAAATTTTTCTCTCGACCTCGAAACAACTCTATTTTTTTTGCGTTGGAGAAGTATCGAAGTGAACTATGTAATGGTAAGATAAATTTGTATTATATGAAATTGTGATCAATCAATATCAATTTATGTGATAAGGAGCCTATGCGAGAGAAAAGACACTTACACAGGAGAAAAGGAGAAATGTAAGGGCACCTAGGCGCTTGTGCATGATGTAAGGGTGCTTGGGCACCTGTGTTGGTAGTGTTTAGCTCATTTTTGAAGTTTTTGACTACAGCATGGGCACCTAGGCACTTGTGCAACACTGAATGCACTACCTATCTTCTGGAGGCCATAAATTTTGCTCCCAACCTTGAAATGACTCCATTTCTTTTGCGTTGGAAAGGTATCAAAGAAAAATACACAATGGAAATATAAATTTGTATTTTTTAATTTGTTTTACTATGTTTTTAGGATTTTGAATTTGCCTCACCAATTTGTTTATTTAGATGGTTTGGCTTTTCTGACTAACATATTTGAATGTTTTGGGATTTTTTGAAATATATTTGAATATTTTTTATTTGCTATAATTTTTTTGAAGCTTTATATAGGAAACGAAGAAACATGGATGCCTGAGTGACAGACGAGATGTACAAGGGTAGAACACCACGTGCATGCATAAGAAAGTGAAGATGTGAAAATGCCCCCAACATTAGCTAGGAATATACAAAGGCAAAATCTTCACGCGTAGAAGATGGATCAAGGAAAATATGGATAGGTTCAACATGATGATGAACATAACCCAATGACGTGCTAGGAATGAGCAAGGATGCCACCAGCGTAAGCTAGCGAAGAAGCACGTGATAGAAAGAAGCGGATGATTGTTTTGAGAAATGGGACAAAGGTGCCCACAAACATGGCACATATGAAATATTATACACATGGATGTTCTGAAAGAAGTAAAGAACAACAAGAATGTTGTGAATGTAGCTTAGAAGCCTCGCGATGAGAATCAATTAGCTGAAGGCACAAATTGTAAGATAAGATACAAACTAGAGTAAGAGTCTTAACAAGGTCCAAAAAAAGACACTTGGTAACATACTAATCATGTTTTCTCAAAGAGATCTAGTGTGTGCACCTAGAAATTCATTACCTCTTGGAGGGAATATTTTATAGACAACAAGTGAAGACACCCTAGCCAATGTGTAGGAATGATTTACTTTCAAAGGTTTATTTTTGAATGGAGGGTGAAAGGTGAGTCGTACATTACTCCACTGTCATCTATGAATACATAACCCCAATGGAGATGCATCTGATTATAATCACAACATTTATCTACTATCAGTCAAGTGTTCATAGCCCTGAAAGAGATTATTATAAATACCCCAAGAGAGAGTTACATATCAGTTTACTTTTGCTTTTAGTGTTTGCTTTCAGCTTTGTGCTTTTTTATTTGATTAATTATTTTACTTTCTGAAAACTTATTTCAGCTCTCTTGTTTGACAAGGGGTTAAGAACTACTTATGTCTTGATGGAAGGAGGTGAAAGTGATTGTGATGACGACATTGGCTAGTGTCAAAAAATATGTCCAAAATTTCTTCGCAACAAGTTTTTTAGATGTTGATTGTGATATGATCTCTAAGAGGTCATTCGTTCTCTAATTTACCAAGGTGATAAAATACCAAGTCCAAATGGATACCATAGAGATAAATGTCACAAAATGCATACGAATTAGCTAACCAAAATGTCATTGAAAGGATGAAAATGGTAGGAATATTTGTAGAAGAATAGCAAGGAAGGGAAGAAAGAACATTATGCATATGCAATACCTGATTTCAATGTTCGATATTTGTACCTTTGATATATATTTTTGAAATGTTTTCTCATTTTTTTGTATTTTTTCTTTTTTGAAAGGTGGTACCAACAAGGTCATTCAGTGTGATGAGATCCAACAACAATGTTATTGATTTCCTTGATAAGGAAGACTAGGCGTGTTTGCTTATCTAGATTCATATTGTCCCTAATCCCAATGATCATGGTGAGCTCATACTCAATAGATGATTGTGTTTTATCGTGAAACATGGATTTTGTATGTGGGATATTAAGGTCCCTATCCAGAGGTTTTTGCACTTTGTGCCATACTTGATGGGTACGTTGATGTGCATTTTTGAAGCACATTTTTTTTCTAAACTTTACGATTGTTTAGATTATTGTGATCTTTGGAACACTTGGAATTAATGATTTGAGCCTGATGAAGGAATCGTTTTGGTTTCCTATAAGATACTAAGTGAATTTCCTGATCCCAAGAAGTGGGAGAAGAAAGTGGATGAATAGAATTGTTGTGAGAAATGACAGTGGGTTTGCTACAATAATTGATAAAATAACAAAATGATGGATGCAAAGGATACGGTCCAATAATTGAAGAGGATGGGCTATTAGGAGGTGTCCCATAGACTGGAGATAAAGTAATACAAGGATGTGGCCCAAAGATTGAAGATGAAGGATTTTCTAGTGGCATCCCATAGATAGAAGATGATGAGCTATTAGGACATGGCCTAAGAATCAAAAATGAGGAGGTTTTAGGACGTGCCCCCAGTGTAGACAAAGAGGGGCTACCTGGAGGTGAGCCACATATAGAATAAAATGGGCCACCAGGGTGTGAGCCACACATAGATGATGAAGGGATCCTTAGAGGTGCCCCACATGTAGAAGCAGACAATGGGCTACCAAGAGGTGACCCAAGGTGGGATTGCAATAGAGGAATCCTGATAGATAAAGAATGATGTGAAGAAAAGATAAGATCCTCCTCAATGGTCTTAGGATCTTCCTTAGTGCTCTAAAAAATGGAATCGATTTCTTCTTCCTAACATGCAAGCGTATCGAAGTCAAGATTAAATCCTTGATTGTAATCCTCTAGGGGAATTCCATCATGTAACCCCAGGAATTTCGTGATTGTCTCCTCATCTTGAGATGAATGAATTAATAGGGGTATTTGTTCTTCGACCATAGGAGGTTGATTGGATGAATGCGACATGGGAGTCAACTTAGATGCTTAATTAGAAGGACTTTGAATCAGAGAGCTCTTCAATGGAAGAAGGGGTCGTTGAGGTGGTGAATAAGGGAGGTCCTACAAAGTAAGGGAGGAATGTGTCTCAAGAACAAAATTATATGTTTGAGTAGAGAGACGTGGGGCCACATGGATCTTCAAAGGAGAAAGATGTCATTTAGTTTATTGATAAGGGGAGTCTTGTGAAGAGAGGGAGGACTGCGACTCAAGATTCGAATGAGGTGAATAGATTTGATGAGAATTTTCAGAAGATTGAGGTGAATCTAAAGAATCAGAATAATAGTTTGGATCGGAGTTAGAAGAAGAGTGGGAGGAACCCAAATAACAATTTGGAACAGAAGTGTCCAAACCATACCATGAGATGAAGGTGGGGAACAGGGTACCCGAATGGGATCTCTAGTGCAAAGAACCAAACAAGGTCTAGTTGTGATAGGCATCATTTGATGGGAATTTCAAAACCTAGGTTCATTACTGTCATAAGTATGTAGAACTGCATGATAATCAGTCTTTATCGGCACATGCCTAAACATAGATAGTCCAGGGAATATTACAGGGGTTATTTTGTTGACATGTTCAACATGTGTATCTATACAACCAATGAGAGCATAAAAATGATTCTCCTCATTAAACACATAATTTACGTTCTTGTCTTGATTATGTTTCGGAAAATTCTTTGTATTGGGGGGTTTTTTAGGAGTGGATGAATCCATATCCACATCACCACTTTCGATTAAGTCTTGTATGTAGTGTTGTAACTTCAAACACTTATTTTTTTTGTGACCTTTAATGCAGTGGAATTGGCAATATTCATTATCTCTAAACCATAATGGTTTAGGTGTGTCATCCTCATAAGGCATAATTTTAGGATATCTAACCATACTAACCACCTCTATTTGTTTTAGTATTGGATACATTGAGTCTGAAAGAAGAGTGAAAGAATAACGTTTATACTCCGTAGGTGGAGCTCCCTTTGTGAGCTTCAAAGGTGCATGGTTTGTACTCTTTTATTGTCAACTATTCCATCATTAACATCATTTTTGTTCTTATTAGGAACAAACTTTGGCTTTTCGTTGGTCTTGGATTTTTTGTGTTCGTCAGAGAAAGGTTTTAGAGTCCCCCTAACTAACAATGCCTTTTCAATTTGACTCCCTTTCTCTATTACCTCTTCAAATGTGTTGCCATAATACATTTGCAATTGGAACATAATGTCTAGATGGAGGTTGGGAACAAATATGCCTATCAGCTACTTTTTGGGTATGGAGCAAGGGAAGCGACTAGCTAACCCTGTCCATCTTTGTAAAAATGTAGCGAAGTTTTCGTTGTTTCGTTGCTTGGCATTGCAGAGATCTAACATTGTAACATCATTTTCTATATTGAAAGAGAAGTGTCGTACAAAAATCTCTACTAGTTCTGACCATGTTGATATAGATCCCTTATGGATGTGTACAAACCATTCTAGCGTCGTTGCTCCAAAAATTTGTGGAAAGAGGCACATAAGATAATTGTCGTTGAATGCAACCTCTTGACATGCCATGTAAAAATATTTAATATGGTCACGAGGGTCACCTTTTCCCTTATACTTGTCAAATTTTGGAAAATCAAAGTGTCTTGGGAAAGGTACTTCTAGCATGGCTTTTTCAAATGGGTAAGGACATAATTCATCGAACCGGTATTTCTTGTTATTGTTACCAGTTTAGCCCTCTTGTAATGCTTGAAGGGTGTTTTTCATCATTGACCACTCTTGAATGAAAAGTGGATCTTGTGTGGGTGGCGTAGGCCTACACGTAGGATGAAATCTAGGTATATTTCCACCCCTATTTGTTGTGAGAATATCTCCATAAGGATCTCTTTCTGCCTCCCATCAAGGAATGTTTATTGGGAACTCGTGTAATGAAGCTTTAGGTTTGTCTTTTGGTATAGCCTGTTTTAACACTTTGGGTTGTTCATTATGTATATGTGAAGCCAAAATTTCCAATTAGTGAGTGAGAGCTTGAACTTGTTCCTCTAAGGTTGCCTCTCGGGTTGGTATTTCTTTACGATTTTCATCATGAGGAGATTTCTTGTGGTGAGCATATGTTTCATGTTCTTCGCAATGAATTTTAAGAGCAATTAAATGATAGTATCTGTAATTTTTGAAAGGAATTTCCTCTTTATTTAGCAGTCCTGAAGTAGAGGCATGACTTGGGCTTAGTATTTCATTAACAATACAATGAGGTCGGTCTACTTCTTCTTCTCCTTTAACCATTACGGAAATGAGAGAAGGTCCACTATGGAAGGTAATTTAGCTCCTAATTCCATAACACGCATGAGAACTTCATGTTTTTTTGGAAAATGTAATTGTCATAATTAGCGGGACAATGTTCTAGATTCAGACAAAGAGAAAGACTTCATGTTAGGGGAAATTTATTTATTTTGGAAGACAAAGACCTCATAATTCATGATTTCCCCTTAATGAATTCTCCTTCCAAATTCTGCGTTGAAAATAGAAGACTTTGCAGCCAGAAATCATGATTTTCTTAAGTGATTGTCTCTTTAGAAAATTACATTGATTTTTAGAAGACTAGATGCTCCAAATCCATTATTTTCACTTAAGTGATTTGTCTTGGTTGCTTTATAATAATTTCGTTAAAATTAGAAGACTTGGCTGACAATTTCCATGATTTGGCTTGGGTGTCCTTACCTTGTATTTTTAATACAAAGAATTGTGTTGAAAGATAGAAGACAAGAAGCTGGAATTCCACACAACTTACTTAAACGAACTTACGTTGAAACTAGAAGATGGAGCCATCAATTTCCATGAAAACTTTAAGTGACTATTTCCCTAACAATTGCGTGGAAATTGAAGTGGACAAGCAGCCTGAAAACCACGATTTCTTCTTAGACGTTTTTCCTTGGCTATTTATCATAATTGTGTGGAAAACTGGAAGAAAGGGTAGCTTTGAAAAACCATGTTTTTGCTCTAGACTATTTTGCCTAAACTCTTCATAATAATTGCATTGATTTTCAAGAAGGAAGGCAACTGCTTGTAATTAGAAGACTCAAAGCTAAGAATCCAAGATGACTTGAGTGATTTCCTTTCTATCTTACAAATAGTTATGTTAATTTTCAAGTGCACAAGCAGGTGGAGTTTCACACAACTCACTTAAAAGGACTTGCGTTAAAATTTGAGTTGAAAAGCAACTTTAAAATCCAAGGTTTCTTGTTAGTATTTGCATTGAAAATAGAATACTACACTTATGAATATCCATGATAACTTAAGTGAACTCTCTTTCATAAAAATTGTGTGGATTTTAGAGTAAGATAACACCATGAATATTCATGCAATTCTAAGTAACTACCTTTATTTTAAAGCTATGTGGATTTTGGAGTCGACAAGAAGCCAGAGAATATCGATTTTCCAAAGCCTCTATGTGGAAAATATAAAGGAAAAACTGCATGGATAATTAGAAGGAAAGGATGCTTACAAATAGAAGATCATTCTATGAATATCCATGCAAGATTTAGAAAACTCTGCCTTGATCCTCAATGCAATTTCCTGAGTCATTTTCCCCCTTGAATGATCTTCCAGAATGTCACTTTTTCTTCCTTGGCCATGACTGCTCTGCAATTGGAAGAAAAAATTCTCCAGGTCTGTGATCTGCTCGATCATTTAACTTGGATTTAACCTCAAACAAGGCAAAAATCCTGAGCTCTGGTCACCTTCAAAAACAAGATTTGGCAGATAAATTATTTAACAATTAAAAACATTGTATAGCATTTCAAAACCATAGGCCCGGGAAAAGGTCTAGTAGGAAGAAAGAATAGTCTACGGGGATTTCCGGACGAAAAACGAAGAAAAACCAAAACACAAACAAAAATAAATAAAATAAAAACAACACTTGAAAGAAGTTGTGGACAATTACTCAAAAAAAATCTTCAATTGACTATTCTACAAAACCTCTTCCTCAGGTGAATGTTCTATGGTAATAATGACGGGGTGAAGTGCTTTATATAACCTAAATTCTCCAATTTCAACTCAATCTATTTTTAATAGAACTTTATTTATTTAATATAACAATAAATAAAATGCTTTCAGATAACTTCTGGTGACATAATTGAGTGAGCATTTGCATGTGGGTATTTGACGAACTTGGCTTAATAACTCCATGGGGATACCTTTGAGCAACTTGAGCAGCAACAGGTAAAACAAAACACAAAAAATGACATGTTGTCATGCAAATATGCAACAAGGAAATTGACAATTTCCGAGCACGAAAATTATACCCCTGTGTTAATTTTTTCAAGTTTTACCCTTCGAAGGCACCCTAGGTTTTCCCAATCAATCGATTAATCTCCCAATTGGTGTTAATTCATTCCCCTATGTGATTTAGGAAAGTCCAATCATCCCCCCTAAGTGATTTTAGGAGTTCATTAAAAATTGAAAGCTTCAAGCAGTTGTGGGAAGGGCTATCACTGGCCTTCCTAGGACTGGAGTAACCCCATGGAGCGGAACAGAAAATCAAAAACTAGACATAGAGGTGAGTCAAATGCCTTGAGACATCATGGAAGTGATTCAGGAAGGACTTGGAGAATTTGGGGCAATTTCACCAAAATTAGGGTTCGCAAGCCTAGGCAGTGCATGGGCCAAAACAACTGTTGAGTTTCCGAAGGTGATTCCGGGAGCTCCGGATGGAGTTAGCAACAAAAAGAAACATGGATGAAAAGGTAAGGCATCAGTCAATAAAGTAGAAATTTTCATTAGTTAGGACTAACCATCATCGCTTACCTGTGCGTGAGTTTTTATTTAACTCACGGGAATTATATCTAAATTTACTATTAAAGAAGATCTATTGATTGTAATTTCATGGCTAAGTGCCCTAAGTTTGTATATGCCTATATAAGCATGAAAACTAGGGTTAGAAGGTTAATGGGACAAGGATTGAGTTAGATCCTTGATTCTCCTAGATTGAGAGGATGAAGAAGAAGAGAGAGAAAGAACAGGTTACATGAATACAAAGCTTCCATGGAGAGAAGCTGGACATAAGGAAATAACAGGTACAACTATGGCAGGTACATCTGAATGGTGAGAAGAGGGTAACATATTCTACTGTATTTCCTTTGTATAATTATTTTCTCATTGTAATGGCTTGTATATTATGCAAATCACATAGAGTTTCTTCTTATAGATCCACATGTTGGTGATATTTTGTATTGTAGATCCATGAGATCATGATGTATTGTTGATCCATGTAGATCTAGTCTTATATTGTTAGATCCACAGGTTATTGTGAGATCTTGTATTCATAGATCCATGAGATTATATTGTATTATTGATCCCTGTAGATCTAGATATTGTAGAGGAGGTTGTCTTTATGTTTTCACAGGTTGATGCAGTGATGGAGAGACAAACTTACTTCTTGATGCACAGTCATGGTTACACATTGGTAGACCCATGTGAGAGGTCTTGTTTGCATATTCATGGGAGATATTGGTTACACAGTGGGAGATGTAATATTTTCTGGTATGTGAGATCTAGTGGTGGTTTAGAGGCACAATTGTAGTGCACTCATGGAGATCCGTTTAGAGATCTAGAGGATAAGAGATACTCTTGGAGAGATGCATTGTACTCTTGTAATATTATATATATGAGATCTCTATCTTTAGTGGATGAAGCCTAAATTGGGTGAACCATGGTACATGTTGTGTTATGTGTGTGTAATTTTTTTTATTTGGATTATTCTTGTTTATACTTCCACTGCTGTAGATTTTGGGGAATTGTTTAAATCTTGTGTGCATGAGTGGATTTCTTATTGAATCATAGCACTATTCTGCAGTCCCAAATTCCCAACACAAACTATACATGGAGGTGATTCAAATGCCTTAGGACATCATGGAAGTGATTCAAGAAGATTCAGGAAGGACTTGGAGAAGTTGGGGTAGTTTCACCAAAATTAGGGTTCACAGGCCTAGGCAGTGCATAGGCCAAAAAAACTTTTGAGCTTCTGAAGGTGATTTCAGGATCTCTGGATGGAGTTAGGAGAAAAAATAAACATGGTTGAAAAGTTAATTCCAATCCCTACAAGATGGTGAAATTATTTTTTCACAACACTTATGCGTAATGGATCTGCAAGCAGTTCTTCTCATGTACAAGTGGAGTACCAAATAAAAAAATCTGATATTTCAGGGAACAAATGGATGAATCAAGACCTGATACGCCCACCATTGGATTTATAGGTCAATTTCCAGTCAAGATCATATAAAACTTCATCAAAAACGTCCATCAGGAGCTCAAGTTATCGTCGTTTCAAGTTGTCCTCTTCGAGCGAGTAACAAAGTCTTAAATATGGGTCTTTGAGACAAGGGGACCTACTAGATCGTAAGTGCGTACCATGCACACATTAAAAATCTTGCACTCTAGCATTGTAACCTTGTCATGTAAGTAGAATACAAAATTGGTGGACACATGATACCTAGCGGTATCCGGTATATGTTGTTTCCTTTTGTCCAAAAATGGGAAATCAAGAAAACAAAGATGTAGACCGAATGGTGTTGAAATACACTTGGTGTTATTTTGGCAGAGTCTCACCTTGTCTTAGGATAAGTGAAAAACTAGGACAAAATGACACTAACTAGATTTTGTGATGAAATGTCACGTGGTTTAAAATTTAAGAGATTATTTCCCTTGTTCTAAAAAAAGAGTCTGAATCTAACAAAGTTGTCGCTTTGTTAGAGCACTAAAGTATACTATCTAAGACAAAAATAATGGCTCCAAGCCGGCAAGCTTCCTAGGTGGTTCTCTCTCTAGGTGTCACAAGATATCTATGACAAGCTTAATTTACCCAAAAATTCACACTAACTAATTTGGGAGTATTTTGGCTTTACTTTACCGTCTTTAGTTTAATGAGCACCGAAGTGCATTCAATTATACTTTCATTGGGGTCGCAATACATATATCTTTGACTCTAATCTCACCAAGGCATACTAGACAAGTCGGTAGTGTGGTACACTTTATTTTTTGTTCACAAGTTTCCGTCTTGTGTGAACTACTTTAGGGTTCTTAGGACATCCCCATTGTTGTATCTTAAGGCTTATGCCAAAGGGGTTATGTCCTAGTTAAGCGAACAAGTCGTAGCTCTTAACCAAAAACTGTAAATACGATGTGATGATTGTGGTGTGTTTTTTATCTTATATGTTTAATGTGGTCTTTGTCACACTCCTTTTGGAAACCTACAATCACACATGTAGTTAGAAAAAAAAAATTAAGTCCTCATTTCTTTGACTAGGGTTAGGTCCTTCACAAAATGGTTAGTAGTTCAAAAAAAAGATTCACAATATCATAAAAATATGGCAATGAAAAATGCTTTGTAAATCAACTAACTACTATCAAATTTTCAAAAATAATTTTTATTCCCAATTAATCCAAGTGCTTCTTAATGAAAAGACTAAAATTGTTTTTGATTTCAAATATCACACTAGGTGCAAGGGAAGAGAACACACAATTTTTAGTCTTGATTGTTTATCAAATGAAAAATATCTTAAACCAAAAGATCAAGAATATGTCAAAACATGAAATTTTGTTCCCATAAGTGAAAATGAAGGATGATTGTTCCTACTTACTCCCAAAAAGCAAAAAAAAAATGGTTTAGAGGTGTTTTTGGGTCTCAAGATCACACTAGGTGCAAGAGAAGAGCATACACAAATCTATTCCAAACTCAATCAAAGTAGGAAAACACAATTACTCCTTAAACTCTAACCCAATTTCCTCAAAAAACCCTTTATCAAATCCTAGGACAATTTTGTTAATAATATTTGTCTAAAATCATTAATTTGACAAAAACAACATCTAAAAACCCTTAAAAACTGATAGGAAGCATAAAATTGAAGTTCTTGAATTTTGAGAAAATTTTACTGTGATGCAGAGGCACCCCTACTAGTGCACAAGCGCCTTTTTCCTGTAAACGGTCAAAAATATCTTTCGGAGGCCATAACGTTTCCTCCTGACCTCAAAATGACTCCAAGTTTTTTGCGTTGGAAAGGTATTAAGGAACTCTACACAATGCCAACATAAATTTGTAGAAAAAAGTTACCAAGAATTTAGGGTATTCATTTTTAGAAAACTGTTTCTTTCTAACATATCTCAATGCATTGATGAATGTTGTTTTGAGAAGATTTCTTGAAAAAGGTCAAATCTTTGGTATTTTAAGGGAATTTTGACAGGGCTTCACCTCCTTATATCCTACAAAAATCATGAAAACACAACTTCTACCACTAATCTAGTTGAAACAACTTTTAAAAAATGGAAATTGATCTATAAAACTTTGAAAATTACTCTAAAACTTTGAAATTAATCTAAAAATCTTGAGAAACTAATCTAAAAATCTTGAAAGTAAACTAGAAAACTTGAAATTAATCTAGGAAACTTGAAACTAATCTAGAACTTTAAATGAAAAACTTTAAAACAAAGTTAAAAAGATTTAAAAATTAAATGCAATGGGGTATTGATCCCACCAGGCATGCCAAATGAATGCACCCAAAACTTTACAAAGAAAACTACAAAGATAAACAAGGAAGGCTAACACCATTGCCACCTAATCAGCTAGGGATCTAAGTCTAGGAATGTAACATTAAGATAGAAGCTAAAAGGAATGCTTAACTAGTATGGAAACAATGCAAAAACTAACTAAACATGCCTACTAATATGATCAATTACCTAACATGGGCCTAAATAGACCTAAGGGGTAATCAAATGGTTATGGTTACTACTCAAACAATAGTGAAATGACCTCTCCAAATGACTTGTTAAGTTACTTTAGATTATTCATCTACTAACCTTGTTGAAGGTTTTAAGCAAGGATTGGACTTGGCTTAGAAATCATATGTATTATATGAGATGCAAATCAAAGCATGGTGTGTGTAATATAAAGGAATGAGGTGCACTCTTTTTATATTTTTCCTTTTGGGAGAAAATTGTATTTTGGTGCATGTGGGACTAAAATCCCTAAATTAGATTAAAATTATTAATCATGATTAGTCCTTGCTAATCACAATTAGTGAATTACCAAGTGATTAAGAGATATGGAGCCTTAATAGACCGCTTAGGGTCAACTAAGAGGCTAGGATAATCTTTTCAAGCTTGTTGAGACATTATGGAGGTGAATGGGGTGATTTTGAGTGGTTGGAAAAAGGGTTTGAGTCAAGACTACGGCATATTAAACAAATCAAGGGCAAAATAGGCTTAATTGACTTATAAACTCTAATTGTTTGTTTTGAAGAGGATTTTGGCTTACGATTCATCATAAAGTGGCATCCTAAATGTGAAAGGGGTTATGCAATCAACAACATGGTTTTAACTGGATAATTTAGTAAGAAATTTTAGTTAATTAGCAAAAACCACTAATTATAACGGATTTGGCAAGAATAAGAGTGATTTGGGTGCGTTTGGCAATAAGATTGAAAAAGTGAAATTTAGGTGTCTACACTATTTCTTCAATTCCAGCCCTTACTTATGCTTCAGCTCTTGCTTCAGCTTCCACTCTAGTTGTGGCTTCTTCTTTGGTTTCCACATCTAATAAATTTTTCAAAATTTTCAAATTTTGTATTTAGTGGGTTGATACCACTTTTACAACTGGCGAGAGCAATTTCGAGATGGGGTAAATGCTTTGGGATTATTAATAGCTCTTGTCTTCTTTGAATCACTTAAAATATGGGTTCAATATCTCCTTGTCTTTGTGACCTTGTGTACCTGCATTCATCCAACTTTTAAATTTGGAATTAGCCTAAGCTCTTCTTTTTTGTACTTGTGCTTGTCTTTCTCTTTCCAAATCTGCAGCATGTTGTTCTTCCAAATCCAAAACTCTTGTGGCCATGAAGTATTGTGTAAATTTTTTCTATTATTCCAGATGGCTTCCCTGAAGTTGAATGTGATATATTCTTGAATTTGGAACAGCAATTCAGTCCTTTGGATAGGAGGGTTACCGAGTATAGTCACTGGTTAGAGAGATAAGGCTTTGAGACTTTTCAAATTCCAAAATTTTATTTTTTTACATATTTGATTTTTATTTATTTTTGGGATTCATATGTTGGGTGTAGATTGCTTCCAAGTATGCCCCACGATGGGAGCCAAAAACTGCTAGCAAGAAAAAAATTCAGGCAGACAAATTGGTGGGTATCATTCTAATGCTCTGGGACTTTAGGTTCCTCTAGTTAGATGGTGCAGCTCCATTTTATTGTGAATGAAAAACAAGGGAAATTTGTTGATGGCCAAGATGCAGAGGATCCAACAGGTACACTCCATTTTACCCAGAGAAAATTCTTTGAATGAATTACAATGGAATAATTTGTTGAATGATTCGGAAGAGTGAGTGAGAAATTAGGAGAGGGGGATTATCTCTCCAAGTAGAAAATCAAATTCTTTCCAAAGATAATCAGAAGTATCACATTCACAACTTATAGGAAAGAAAATACTATACTTAGAACATAAATGATGAGAGGAAACCATGCCCACAAAGTTACACACAATCATGCATCATGAAAAGAAGAAACTCTTTTCTTTATTGACATCTTCACAAGTTGTACTATGCTAGAGAATGGAGGATAACAGATATGGAAAATAGAATAATTTTATATCCTTTGCCTTTCTCAAATATATCTCTCTTGAGTACACAAAATTGACAACCCTTAAGAATGAGGGTGTCATAACATTATATTGAATGAGAAATAAATATTTTCCTACCCCCCATGTGTCTTTTCCCTTGCCTTTAACACTTGTGACTTTTGACATTCCTAGGAAAGAACATTAAGTCCCCTTTTATAAAATAAGGGTGCCTTATTAAATTTTTAGACTATAATCACATTAAAGAATAAGATGAAAGTGTATAAGATGAAAACAAAAAGTGCAACCCCCCAAATGAAGAATTAAAAAATGAAGGAAGGAGGGGGAGGGGAAGGAAAGAGAGAAAGAAAGAAGAAGAGAGAGAGAGAGAGAGGACTATTCTTATGAAGATCCTACCACTAATGGAATATTAGAAAGATTTGTAGGTGGAATCTCAATGCCCTTAAATTATTTACTGAATCTCACCGTTGTCGGTGTTACTTTTCACCCCTGAGGGGATGTGAATGAAACCTAATGACTTGATCCAGTTCTCCACAAGAGATTTGATAATATTGCACTCTGAATACCAAGACTGGTGGTCCTTCATGGTGTTGGAAATGATTTCCCTTATCTCTGCCAAAGATTATAATGTGTTTTTGTTGAACGAAAAATGGATCTCTGGCCTCCCTTTTGACTAAATCTTCGAAAGCCTTCAACAGATCTTCTATTTAAGCATCTAAGTTCATGTCTAGCACCCCAATCTTTTGTACTTGAGAAATCAACATCCTTTTCCATTTTCATACTGAAGTATCTAATTTTTCAACCTCCTCTTCATATGAATCAAACTCAGTCGATTAGCATACTTTATCAATTCATACTGAGCAAACATGGAGTTTGAGCCCAAACCCGAGACAGTTTCTCCAATGCCGATGAGGATACATGTTTGGCTACCAAAAGGGATGACTTCACTTTACCCATATCCACGAGCAATGGATACACCTGATCCTAGTGGTCTTTATATGCATCAAATGCTTCCCATGTTGTAAGTATCTTCATGGTCGTGGCATCAATGTACTTATACAATGTCAATATCTCAGGTAGTAACAACTTCCCTTTCTCAATAATCATACTCACCCACTTGTCGTTTGCTTTTCCTTGTATGGTGAATCCTTGTGTTTTCCTAATGGAATCAAGATCAATGCTACTCACTAGAGTGAATTCCTTGGATGGGAGAGCATTAGCAACATTTGGGTCCAAGAGGTACATAGTATATATGATGCTGAGGCTCTGAATGTGGTCTTTTAATTTATTTAGCTTTTCGATCTTTTTATTCCTTGAATTCTGCGCAACAAGGTGAGTAGGAAGAATCGTTGAAACAAGTGGGATTGATCACCCTCATGTGTTTTAGGGACCTCTATATAGGGGAATCCCCGAGGACGCCATTGAAGGAATCAAGAAACCGCCTAAGCCAGTATCCCTTTCTTCTGTTTAACCATCAAGGTGATAGCCATGAGAAGTCCTAAATGGTTACCTATTGTACATCGTGTGGGTTTTTGTTGTGATCATATCCTAGTGTCTAGGGGAAGATCTCATTGGTTTCTTAGCTTGGCATCTTGACAACATCACAACTTCTTTCTCAAAATGGGAAGGTATGTCCTATGCATAGGTGGAGTTAGTGCAACAACGTAGGAGATGAGAGACTTAGAGATTGTTTGTGGTGTGCCGAAATATGAGTTGGATCATTTTCCCCATTGTTAAAGATTCAACTACATAGGTTCTTCCACCACTATTTATTTATTATGTAGTCTCATATAGTGAGGGGGCCTCAGGTTCCTTTGGTTTCCTCTTCGAGCTTCATCCTAAATGAATTGAGTTGGGTGTTTTGTCCTTGACCTTGGAGGAGGAGTGATAGGATGCTTGCCTCTGGAGATATGTAAATTCACCTAACGAGATGAGATCAACTCTCTTTCTATCTAAACCATTATTTGGACCTCTTGATCACCACCTCCATACACTCTTCGATGTCTTTGGAGTTCATGAACACTCCAAACCACTTGGGGAAGAGGAGAATCCTTCACTACAGGGTACTCTAGATCAAATATTTTTTATCCATCCTCTTGTACACTATCTTCATTCCAATCAAATCTGAATTCCCTCATTTGATTCACTATCATCATCTTATGACTACATTTTCAGACCTCATACTCATCAACACAATTTGCCCAACAGCCTTCAATTTGAGGTACATGGCACAAGCTAGGCATGTGACATGAGTCTAGAATATTCCCTAATGTAAAAATATTCCCTGGAAGTGTATGAGTGCATATTTATAGGGGCTAGGGAAGTTTCAACATTGGCAGAGTTGTGGGCACTCTTGGAAGTGAAAATCCCAAGTGAGATGGGGAAAGGAATGTGCTTCTTCATCCTGTTTTTCATCTTACTCTTCATGTGTACTAATTGTCTGCATAGTTCCATCAACAAAACCATGTCGCTTGGATAACAAAGCAACCTCCATGGAACAAGATCAAATCTTGACACCTTGATGTAAGAGAACGTTAAAAACTAAATGAATCATGAGCCATACTTCCTGACTATAGTTGTGGCTTGTGGATACAGACATCCTAAAATGTTGATTTCCTTACAACAACTTGACCACATACATTATGAGTGTATCATTCACCTTAGCAAAGTGTTGATTACTCTCTTTCAAGACCAATTGCAGGTATGTCTTGAATGTAGGAGCCTTTTGAGAGACATTCAGAGCATGTGTTAGGCCCTTGAATGGTATTGTGTTTCACCAAGGCATAGACAAGGTATGAGGTCATGAAGAATTTCTTTGAAGTAGGTACTTGGAGCAATTGGTGGTGTAAGTTGTCACTGATGAGCTACCCCCAATAAATCACATGCTTGCTTTTGAGGATTATGAAGAATGAAGAGTGCCATCCATTCATGGAAATATCTATGTTCTCTTCCCCCATTACCCAAATTAAGAGAATGATGGCATCAGAGAAAGCCCTTCATGGAATTCACTGCGGGAAAAGACTCTTTGGTGTACACGAGAGGGATTTTTTTCATAATTCAACTAGGAGCTGAGGGTGAGTCCTTTAAGATAGGACTCGGTCTTGGACCACTCTACAGATGCGAAATCCTTAGTGATCACGGCCATGAATTTTTCAGTGGGAATTTACATTCCTTAGGGATATGGCTTTTGGAGTGAGCACTACTAAGATTGAATTTTCATCAGCTCTTATTGTCCTAGTGTATTTGGTTCGTAGTGTTGGGAACATGCCAACACTAAATCAATGTTTTGTAAGGACATGGGATGGCCAGCTCACTGCGTGTACAGTACATTGGCAAATATATTTTCCTCAACAGGTTCTCTTGGTCCGCACCTAAAATTTTGTTCTTGAGCTCCTCTAGGTCCATGTGAGCAACATTCCTATCACCCATAGTCAAGAACTTTGATGTGAGAGCCGAAACGGGATCCGTGCTAGTGAATTTGAACTTCATGATGCTAAAAAGTAACAATATGAGTCATTAAAGAGGTGATAGCAACTTCTTTTACTTGAAACCAAAACTTGCTATTTTTAGACCCTAGATTTCAGGAGCTGCTATTTCTGGAAAGGTTTCCTTTTTGTCTTGATATCAGTGCCAAGCGATATGTCATGAATGTTTAGAGAATGTTCGCAAATGGGTGTTTTATGACCAAATTTCAAGCAATTTATTTTTTTTAGAAAGTTACTTTTTGACTTTTTTGTATTTTTTGATTTTTTTGCTTTTTTGACCATGTGTGCCCTAGTTTTCCATTTCGGTGATTTTCAATGTTTGCTCTTTTGAAGATTTTTACTGTTTTTGGAAATTTATTATAAATTGTAAGTGTGAACCAATGAAACTTACTATTTTTATAATCTGGTCTTCCCCTCCTCTATTTGGTGAAAAACCATCATTTTTGTTCTGGGTTTTCTCTTTGGATGCTCCGTGTACAAAATTTTAGCTCTACCCGCTTTCATGGATCAACGACAATTTATAGAAGAAGGGTTTAGGGAAACAAAATTTGAAATGGCTACCGTAAAAAATTTGATACCCCTTTGAAAATTTTATTTTTTTCAGCATCAAGGTCGTCTGGGAGAGAAAGAGATGCTTCAAAATCTCACATCGGATTCTACCTTGGGGTTTGTGAGATACGAACATTTCTTTGGTTTCGCTCATGGGAGTTTATGGTAAAATTTGGGCATGGTGATGGCTGAAAAAGATCATTTTTTTTGGGTGGGTAGCTAGCAATAGAGGATGAGGAATGGATGTGGAATTTAATTGTGTAAGTGATGGAAGTAGCAACAATGGATAAAAATGTTGAATGCCGACAGTGAGGGTCTTTTGTGCATACGAGTGCAAGAAGAAGTGGAAGCAAGCATTCAAAACCAAAAAACTTGAAATGTATTCAACTTGAGCATGGGCAGAATTTTTTTGTCCCAGCCATCCATGAAACATTTTGGATATGGTTGGTGCAAAAAAAAAATGTGCCCCTCTCCCAGTAGGTCCAAGTTTCACGTCACTGATTTGTTCGTTGTGAAAATGGCCAAAAAATCACTTAATTCACCCGGGGGCCGAAACAGGGTCACATAGGTGACCTGGGAAGGGGATGAGCATGGGTGGAGAAAAATGTACCACATGCATCCCAAACATTTGGGATGGTTGGTGCAAAAAAATGTGCACTCCTCTCCCATCGGTCCATGTGGCGGGATGTGATTTGTCCAAGGCGGAAGGGTGAGGGGGGGCTGGAAAAAGCCTTACTAGCAACTTTCCAGGTCATGTTGGTTGACCAAAGGACATAGATGGTAGGTGCGAAGAATTTTTGTAATCCCAATTGTCCCAAACATTTGGGATGGTTAGTGCAAAATAGTGTGCCCCTCTTTGATTAGTCCATGTGGCACTTTGTGGCTGGATGGAGTTGGGGGCTAGAAAACAGTGCACAAGGGCTTAATTGGTCAATTTGGGCTCTAAGACGGTCATATCATGGTCTAAGGGGATACATGGGGGGCATAGGTGTACACTTTTTTGTCCAAACTATCCCAAAAATTTTGGACAATTGGTTCAAAAACATGTGCCACCATCTAGGCTTGACATGTGTCCACCTGGGAATTTGGTTAACTCCTTAATCTTACCTAGGGGAGCAACTTGATGGAGGCATAATTTGAGCTCACAGATGACTTTTCCGACACTTTTTAATATGAAATTGACTAGAAATGACCTTTGAAAAACAATGGGAGGGTTATCATACCTTTATTTTTCCTGCAACCTCCTAAAAATGGGATTTTTCTTTGGGATCATAAATTATGCATGCTAAAATCATGTTGTTGGCAGAATTTCTTGAGTCTTGTGAAAATTGTGAGACCACCATCCTCTAGAGATTTGAATTATATTTTTTAATATATTTCATTTGAGCTCCAACTCTTCATGGATCTCCCAGAATCACTTCCCTAAGCTCAGGGGTTGTTTGTACACTTCCAGCTGCTTCACCCTCCAGGATCTACTTTTGCTGAAACTTTCTCAATGCCTCTGAAACTTACCACAATATTCCACAATCTATTAAAAAATATTGTTATCTCTTTAATACACATCCTTGATGAGTTTTATCATTTCATTCACACCAGCCTTATCTCTTTAATTCACCTTGGGTGGTGCACGCCAGCCTTAAGAAGACTAGAAAATAACCTTTCTTAAGCTTCTCAAAGAGCCTATCTTGAAAGATCTTGACTTAGAAGTGATCAAATGGACTTGATATCCCTAAATCACATATATACATGATAAAACAACACATTTGACTACTAGGAAGGATGGTGTATGACTGATATAGTGTTAGGATGATCTAGAGAAGGGCTTAGAATGACCTTTAAGCAAAAAAACATCATTGTAGGGTATGATTGTCGCACTTTCAAGTTTGAATTTTTCCCTTGCAAAAACTGATGACAACAATGTGTTTGGCACATGACTATTATGTGGGCACTATGTGGTGTGTTGGGTAGAGCACGAGTTGGCACTGTGGAAATGAGGTGAGTTGGTAGTATGTGGCGAAAAATAATTAAATATTACATTAATTATATATATATATATATATATATATATATATATATATATTATATATATATATATATATATATATATATATATATAATCCCACATGCACGATGTGTTGGGAATTATGGTGTAAAAATTATAAGATATCTCCAAGGTAATATGAAGTAAAGGAAGAAAATTCACCCTTCCTCAAAAATAGTGTGTCAAACACGGATGAGGGCCCCCAACCAGTAAATAGTGGGGCCCATTTGTCTGAACACAAGCGTTGAAAACCAGAGGAGAAAATAAAAACCCACAAAACTAATTTTACACCTTTTTTTCCACTTGTCACAAGTTGATTGGTCCACTTGGAAAACTCACATGTGTCCACATCATCAGACTCACATGTACATTTTTTACCAGCTGAGCCAAAAATTCAACATGTGATAAATTTTGTATGTGATCTTTGTTTTCCACTATCCATATACCATTGGAAATCTCTCGATAGGATCTTTCGTACTGCAATGGTTTAGGGAGAAATTGAGATTTTTTGACGACCCAAAATTTCCAACGGATCATTTTCTACCAACTATCCACAATAAATGAGGTTTCCACCCCAATAACCATAGCATTAACAACAAACACTAATGCCTCCCCTGTTTCTCAACCTCGACAATCATAATCAATAGTTTAACCTCAAATTCATGTACAACATATGGAAAATATAAGAATGGGTAAACAACCCATGTCTTCAGAGATGAACAAGAATCCATGGGAGAAAATGGCATAGATTGTAAGGACATTCAATTAAGATCAGGGAAAGTTGTAGATAATCCACCAATTAGCATCACTGAAATACCAAATGAAAAACTAACAACCGTAAAAGGGAAAGAAAAATAACAAGAAGAGAAAACACAAGGACACCAAGAACAGTCCACATTTTCTCCATTAGTTCCTTTTCCAGAAAGACTCAAAAATATCATAAACAAATAATATGATATGATCCTAGAGATAAAGAAATTAAACAATGAATTTCCATTGTTACAAGAAATCAAATATATACCAGAACTAAATAGAGTAATTAAAATCCTTTGCATTCAACTACAGGAAGAAAGAAACAATACCCCAAAACTATATAAATAGATAAAAAAAACTTGCTGACCTATTATTAGGAAAATCGTTTCTACCTAACTATGGTGATCATGGTAGTCCCATCATTATTGTCACAATTGGGAAAAAAGAGATACAAAATGTGTTGGTTGATCTTGGAGATGTTATTAACATTATGAAAAATGAACTTTGAAAGAATTTCCATTATATGGGCTTCAACCCACTACTACCATTCTATAAATGGCCAATCAATCCATTTCCAAACTAAAAGGAATCATAGAGGACGTCATGGTTGATTATGGTTGATTTGACAACTCTTTTTACCAATATCTTCACTAAACGATTCACCATATTGAATTATCCCTTTATCTCTACACATACTTTGAGGTTTCAACTTTTATATATTAGGATTCATTCTTATAATCTTTCCTTTGATCATAATGCTTGTCTTAAGAGAAATTATCTCATTAATGAAGGATATATTTGATGTGGTAATCTATTTACTTGCAACTTGTGCCTAAAACTAAAGATTTTTATGACTCTTCCTACTAATGATAACAAAGTGGGTGGAAATCTTATTGTTTATGATTTTTATATGGGTTTGTTGCACTATACATGCATACCTTGTGTTATTTGACACATTCTAGTTGATGTAGGGTCTCTCCCCTAGGTTTCACATAACACAGAGTGTAAGAGGTTAACCACCCTCTCATTTATTTCCTTAAATATACCCTTAATTAGTGATGAAGTATCCAACTACAATGAGTTATCCTACTCTCTTCACTCATTTGCACATGTGGTACAAATATGATGTAAATTTTGTTCAGAGTTGTAACAAATAAAAAATAGATTAAGTTCACACAATTAATTAACATCAAAATTCTCCATACATATATATAGGTTGTCATATCTCTTCAACATGAGGATTCAAGTCGAACAACATTCTAAAAAACCCTATGATTAGCTTGATACATGATAACAAACTAGCTAACATAATAAGTGAGTTGTTATTTTACCAAATAATAACTTCACTCTTATACTAAGCCATAATACTAATGTTTCACTTGTAATGAAGCACTAATATTCATGGCATTCCCCCCTTAGTGTGAACATGGACAAACAACACATCACAAGAACTAAAAATAGAATCGTATGCCTATGCATATTTTCAGGTATGTATATCACTACTCTGGATATCTACTACACATGATCACCTACGTAGGAAAACTCAACAATTTTTACTTTCACTTCTAGTGAATGTTATTTCATTGGTTTATCACACTTCTGCTTATTCATTTACATGGGAGAGCTCAACAGTTCTCACTTTCACTTCTAGTGAGCTTCCCATTGGATGATCAATGAAGTATGACAGTTAAATGATATGTGTAGTCAGCTACTCTCTTGTATAACTATTTATAACATATATGATTTTTACATTCTCCTCTTTTCAATCTTAGTAGGGGAATGATTACAATGTGTTACTTTTTTACACATCATAAATAATTGAAAAATAGAAGCCACCAAAATAGAATGTGACCTTGTCATTAGCGGCTGACAAAAGGCACTTATTAGCATTCTTACTTTGATTCCTCTAACTTATAATCAATGTTACTTAGTTATTTTTACTTCAAGTTCAATTACATATAATTCCCCCCACAATGTGGACGTCGTGTTACACTAAAAATGTGTCAATTAAAATGTAAGAATTTTTTTAATTTGGCAATCTTCGACTCTTTTGATGACTTATAAAAAATATATAAATATATTTTACACCTAATAATAATGACTATTGACAATATGATATTTGACTCTTCAACATAACAATTATACATGAACAAGTGTGACCATGTAATTTAGACTGAAAACCCATATTAAAAATTAATAGTGGGAAATTACTTTTTAAATAACACTCTAAACAAAATAGCCTCAACTATCTAAAATTCTAAACAAAATAATAATCCGCTTATCCTATTATGACATCAATCTAAGACTTGGTGATGCATGTAAATTGATGACAAATAACATGTATAGGATAGTTATTATGTTTAACACTTTAACTTTTTACATACAAATGTTAAACACCATGCTTTTGATTTATAAGTCATTGCAAGGCGTAGACTTATTTAATAAGTGTTTAGGTTCAATTCAAATGGAAGACTCGATTGAATTCGTTCAATACTCGATATTGTGACTGTAAAGAAGAAACATTCTCATAGGCAATCATGATGCCTTTTTTCTAGCTTCCACATATTCACTATGTTCTGTAGACACAAAATCACGCACTTGGGTACATTTCTAGGTCATGACAACATACTTGCATTCATATGATTCCTAAGTGAGAAAACTAGTAACTGGTAGCTATCTTTGGCGTCTTTGCTTTATTTTTCATCTTTTACACCCTACAGCCCAATCAGTATTTCACTTGCTTATCTTTTATGACTCTAAACACCAGCGCCCAGGTGCCCTCGTCCCCTCTGGGCACCCTTGACCTCCTTTCATATTAGTCACTCTTTTTGGGCCCCTTTTATATTTTGGGCATCTTATTTCCTTATGGATTAGCCTTCCAGTTTTTAATTACAAAATTCAACTAAGGGAATCATATAAATACAAGGCTATGTGACCATAATAAAGGACCAATCTCTAATCATCTATTATCATCACCTAAGGTTGCATCTTAAGGCATTCTAAGAGCATTAAAGGCATTCATCATGATTTCATTCAAGGGACAAGGGATTGCATTTTCTACATACACACATAGGAGGGGAAGTTCATTTTTCCATACATACATCTATTTACAATGGTACATCTAGTTATCATATGCTATCAAGTGCATTTGCACAAGGGATTCATAGGGCATAATTTTTTACACACACATAAGAACTACATGGAGTTTGAGATGCAGTGCAACACGCAGTTGTAAGTTCACTCAGTCGGGTGACTATTGGGGTTAGTTTGACTCCCCATGTTGCATCTTTTCTTTTTGGGATTTTATGTAGTTTAAGGGTTTTGCAATTCATCATCTCTTTGCAGGTTTCAGGTACACTCGACGATCATCCAATGACATACAGGTGACTAACAAATACCATCAACAACAACCTTACGACATCAAGAAAATCAAGTTTGAAGCTCCTCCGCAATCATAAGCAACCAACAGAGGTCTCTAGCGCCTAGGCACCCCCTCCCCATACCAGGCACCCTAGTCCAGGATCATTTGGTAGTTCCAAAATTTATTGTGCTTAGTTGCGACAATATTTCTTTCATGTTTATTATTTTTCTATTCCAGATCAGTCCCAACATCATGCATAAATCAGCTAAATCCTTTTCTCTCTCTCTTACACTTAGGGTTTCATTCTTATCTAGCTTATTACTTATGTCAGATATGTGCTTTAGCATTTATTTATCATACGTTAATCTGCAATATTAGATCTTATACAAAATCCTATTTTTGTTAAATCATGTTCTAGCTTCCACGTGTTCCCTAAACCATATAACAGCAAAGGCTATTATCCTGATAGAATACACCTATGAGCATGAGAACAATATTGACCCTACAACCTCTAGGTTCTCGCTACATGTTTTTACTAACTGAATTATCGTTTTTGTTGTGCATTAATCTTTTGTGAAAAACATATATTAAAAAAATGATAAAGTGACACCTACCGGCAGGACCTACCCATGAATAGGAATGCATGTCATGTATGATACATTTTATGGGGCATTCATGTTAAATGGTGCATTCTATCTGGAGAATAGCCACTGCCACCATACAACACCTCTAATGTTAAAACTTGTATGTAATTTGGTTAATGAACGAAATTCACTAACAACTTCCATGAGAGAAAAATTTGTGAGCATAGTCAAATTAGATCAAAAATATTATGGAATAGTTGATCTATAAGATGTGTTGATGTCATAAAAGGTGGGATGGATCATCAAAAAGGATTCTTATGAGATCATTATCAAGCTTGAGCCATTGACAAGCACATGATTTCTCATAAACTAGACGGTGGAACGATGAAATGAATAATGTCTTCAAAATTTGAGATTTACAATACAATACATAGATATTTGAATCTAATATTCTTTAAGTCTCACACCTTCAAACCTGTTGCAAGAGATTATAATATGGCCCTTTATTTTACCCTGCGAACAAAGGCAGCCCTAAGTCATGACCAACAGTTGTAGTCGCCTCTTACCTCCTAATTCAGGGGCTCCAAAGCACTATTTTTCTTCCAGTGCCAGAAATGAAAGAAAGTATGTAGGAAACAACACATTGGTGTTAAATTACCATCTTTCATGAAACAAAATCTTTGTTAGATTCATATTGATCAATCAAGGTTTTCACATTGATATTTTTTGGAGACTCATATTTATGTAAAAACATAGATACATGTTATAACTTGGCTCGTTATAACCTGCTTTGATACCAAATATAAATTTTGGTCATAGTTGTAATAAATAAAAAACAAACTAAGCTTACCATATTAATTAATCATTGAAATTATCCATACCTATATATAGGATTTCATATATTAGTAACACAAGGAGTCAAACAAAACAACATTCTAATAAATATTATGCTTAGCTTGATACGTGATAACAAACTAACTAAAAAAATTAGTGAATTTTTAGTTTACCAAACAATAACCTCACTCTTACACTAAGTCACAATGTTATTTGTTTCACTTATAATGATGCTTTGATCTTCCTAACATTTGAGAGCCAACACGCCCACCCTGACAAAAAAGTGTTCAGGGAAACCACTAAATAGAAAATTAAATTGTTAATTGAATTCACCTCACCCTAATAAAAAAGTGTTCAGCGAAACCACTAAATATACATTAAACATGTTAACTTAATTCGCCCCTCTCAAACAATTTTTTTTCATATACTACAAGTTCAAATAATGCATTCAATGACAAAATTACAACCATATATTCAATGTATATTTAGTAATTTCAATGTGTATGTCTATTCAATGTTGAATACACCACACACTCTAAAAATTCAATGTATTCAACGTTAAACTTGAAAATGTATATTCAATATATATTAAGTTATTTCAGTGATTGTCCATAATCATTTTTCATGTCAACACTAACTCAAACGATACACTGCATATAATGTTTCAATTACGTAGGTGCGAAATCATGCACTTTGGGTAATTATCTCTTCACAATTACATATTATTATTCATATAATTCCTAAGTAAGAAAAGTACTAATTAACCCATGTTTTTGGCCACATTTATTTCCTTTGCATTGCCACATTTGGTCTTGCACCCTTACTTTCTCAGTCTACCTTTTTACACCTCAAAATTTATCATCCTAGGTCCACCAGCACCTAGCCAAGATGCCAACATCAAGCACCCTTGTCCCCTCTGGGTGCCCCTAACTTCAGTATACTTTGTTTACATTTTTTAGGTCCTTTCTAGCCATTTAAACATCTTATATTTTTGGTAGTCGGCATTTTCAGGTTTAATTACAAATTTTGAGAAAGGGAATCATATAAATATAAAGTTATGTGATCATAATAAGGGACCAAGCACTAAGAATTAGCTATCACCACCTAAGGTTACATCCATCAAACATCTAAAAGCTCCATTGTATCCATCTATCACCATCTAAGGAACACAAGGGTTGTTTATTATACATAAACTTCATAGGAGGGGAATTCATTATATTCCATGCACACATGTATTAAATTTCTTTACATCTAGCTAATTTACTCGCTATCAAGTGTGACACGCACAAGACGCACCTAGGACACAATTCCGCACACACACACACACCACTAGAACTACATTGGATCTGAAATGTAGTGCAACACTCAGTCGTAGGTTCACTCATTTGACAACTAAGGGTATTATTACCCCTCATTTTTCATCTTTCATTTTAGGATTTGATGTCTCTTTGAGGGTTTTGTAGGTCATTATTTCATTACAGGTTTCTAGTGACCTCAACGATCATTGTGCGACCAAAGGTGAATAATAACGAACATCTTGTGATCTGAAGAAGATGGTTTTTTTAGCATCTTCGTAGTCACAGGTGCCCATTACTAGTATGTAGCACCCATATGCACCCTTTCCCCTTTTTTGGGTGCCTCTTTCCAGCTTATTCCCCCATATCTACATTTTTTTAGCTTTGTTGTGACAATATGTGCTTCGGATTTTCCAATTTTCCAGCTCTGTACACCTTTGGCATCTCTGTGAATCAACTACATCACTCTATCCCTTTATTTCACTTAGGGTTTCATACTTTCTAGCTTAGTTCACCTAGGTTAAATTTTGTACTTGATTGATTATTCATTATTGTTGTGATGGTAATTAGATTAGGCATATATTTCCATATTTTTCTTAATCAAATTAGTAATATATATCCATTAATTTTAGTGTATATACAATATTTGCATGTATAATGAGTTTGTGGTGAATCAAATATTAAATACCTTGTCAAAATGTGATGCACCTAAAAAGTCAAAATTAGATGGCAAATCGATGCATATCACCTCCCACCTACATCGGTGCATGAAAAGACGTGGTTCACAAACAATTTTTCATTTGTCACTAAATGCAAACACATTCAAGCCTGTTCATTTCGCCCTTATCACTTTGTATGCCTATATTTTGATCACTTGCAAGATGGATTAGTTATATGAAAACACCAAATCAATGCTACTAAAATTAAATGGGCTCATGATATCATTATGAAGAGAGAGACAATAGTGGTTTCTTTCATTGAATAAAGTGGGTAAAAATATTCAGATATGAATCTAAACCTATACACAAGCACACTTGGAAAATGTTTTTTTTGGTAGTTAGGGTACTTTCCTCAGTCATATCCCTAACCATTTTAAGAAGATAAAATACATTTGATTGATGTAAAATGACAAAACAATAAATGAAATGACAAGTATACCTAACTCAAATTGCAAGAGAGTTGCAGTTGCATTTCATCAAGAATTGTACGGAGATCACAAGCCAATCGCAGTTTTGATTTCCACATGTATTGATATTTAGCTAGAACAATGCTACAACAAGTTAGATCTATCTTTTTTGCTTCACCTCTCCTTCTTAAAAACTTGCAAGACTGAGATATGTTGGCAAGAAAACAATAAAACTCAAGTATAGGATGTCAAGAGTTGCTAATAGAGATTAAATGATGTGAGTAAGAGTGGTTTTATAGATTTGGAGTGCATAGGGGAGTGGGACACACATGGGTGTAATGTGCATTAGGCATACAAATGAGTAGGTATGATGGTACAAAATTAAATGTGACTGGGTGAGAGTTAGTAAATGGGTGGTGTGTTGTCTTTTATCCATATTTTGTGGGGTTTTATGATTTTTTGGTCTTTTTTATGTTTAATATTTTTTTGTATTTTCAAATAAGGGACCTTATACGTAAGGTGCATTTTCTAGTGTCTACATTTTTCCCTTTTTGGGTTGCATGTTGTAGCAGAAAAGATATAATGTAAAAACTAAACATCAGATGGGGGTCATGTAACCCTATAATAGTGGTTTCCACATTCATGGGTTTAGATGGTTGTTTGGATAGACATGAACCTAGAAATGTGATCGATGGTCCACTTCAGGTGCATTCTATGATGGGATCGATATGTTGATCTCACAAGGTAGAGACTATAGAGCTAATTGATTGATGATTTTATGGTTGGATTTCATAAAATAATATGAGAAGGGTTTTTTGTATGATTCCCCCCTCGAGTGACAGTTTTCGAAACTCCAAGTTTCCCAAGCGTAATGCGGGATGAAAATTGGTAGTTGAAGATGAGGTAGAAAATGATCCTTGGAAAAAGAGGTGTGGAGTGGAGTAATAACAAGAGTCATGTGTAGAGGAAAATTCGATGATAAGTATATATAAAAGTGCATGGAAGTTTTGAGTAGTCGTTAGGTGAAGAGGTTGAGTTGATTGATTATAAGTTGATGCCAAATGGGATAGGCAGCGAGGTGACGAGCGACATAGCGTGGGTGAGGCGGAGAGCTAGATGAGTTAGAGGTGATCTAGGAGAAATTCGGGTGAGTTAGAAGAGGTGGAGGCTGAGCTGGATGAGTTAGAAGAGGGGGAGGTCAATATGGATGAGTTGGAGGAGGTGGAGGTTAAGTTGGATGAGATGGTTGAGTTGGGGATTGATTTGGTCGAGTTGCGTTAGGAAGCCAAGGATCGGGGTGGTAAGTTGGGGCAATCTATGTGAGCTATAAATCAAGCTTGAGAAGGGCGAGCTAGGAGGTGAGTTGGTCGTTAAGCTGGTCTGGGTGAGCTAGGTCCCTGAACTAGGTCGAGGACGAGCTGGTCAAGATGAGCTCAATGAGTTTGGTCACCGATTTGGGTAGAGGAGGGTTGTTATTGTAATTTCGTTGGGGGGTGAGCCACTAGGACGATGGGGGAGGGTAGGTATGAAACACATGAAGGGATAATTAGCTAAGTGGGGAAGAAAAAGTAGATGTGGGTGAGGTGGGTGCTTGGGCTAAGGTGGGTTGCAAACATGACCCGTAAGTAGAGGGGTGAAATGGCTCGTGATGTAGAGTGGGAAGGAGATAAGCCTGATGGGGGAGAGGGAAGCAAAGTGAGGGTATGGGAATTGTGGCTCGGTGAGTGGAGTAGGGGTGGGTATGTTAACCCCATTCGTAAGCATTTGGGCTCAAAGAGAGTGGGTATGGGAGTGCAGGAGTGAGCCGAGTTAGGCACGAGGCGAAGGGGAATGAGATATTGGCAAGATGAGAAATAGTGGAGAACATGACACTGATTTGTGGCGTGGTTAGGTAGTTGCGAGCCAAACACAAAGGGCGTAAGTTGGACTTAGAGCGATATGGGCGAGGGAGGTTACAATTCAAGTCATGGTATGTTCGGTAATGTATGTTCAATAATTCTAGTGTACATTCATCTAATTAATATAAATTTAACCGTGGATATTCAAATATTAAATGTTTTATCATTAACATTATATATTCATAAGATTATTAAGGTTATGTAGTAGAGTGCATAACCTTAAACTTTCATTTATTAGCTCTTAAGAACTTGGTTAGGCTGACCTAATTGGGATGACAGGGTATCTCCTAATTCAGTGAAAGGGTGTGACCCTTCATATTTATTTATATAAATATGGGTGGGTGTGATTATCCCAAAGGCATCACATATCATATTATTCAATTTATTTAGTCATTTATTATAATTTATAGAGATATCCCCCTCAAAGTGGACTATATTCTAGTAATTTGATAAAGAAACATCGTAACTAGTATTGGAGCATCGATTTTCGGCAACAATTTTTTTCCCACCATGTATCGCACAAATTTTTGATGTAAGGAACAATAACCAGATCGTACCAAGCCAAGAACACAGATGTTAATCAAACACCACGATCAATAAGATGAAAGTAATTCACCAGAATAACTGTACATAAAACCTTTGCAAACAAAGAGAAACAATATCGTATATTATTATGGAACTGAATGTAATACATTGAGAATAGTTCTTGCTTAAATAGGCAAGGAATAACAATCTAAGAATCAGTTAAGGTCATAGATCAAGCCATAAATCAAGGAAATAACTAGTCATCAAAGAACTAGTCAATACCATAGATCAAGGAAAGAATTATACCTAACAACTAGATAATATCTCCTAATATCTAAATAAGATAAAAGAAATATCCACACACATAAGTGGGTGAGGATAAATACAATAAAGGTAAATAAAGTATCTAGGTGAACATGAGCTAAGGTAAATACCTACTCTAACATGTGATTTTTAAGAGATTTTTCAGGTTTGTTGTTAGATGTAATCAAAAGTCTTCAATCCAAATTTCAATCATTTTTTATCTAATTTGCTCAAGTTATTAAGATTTCATGTTTTTTTAACAAATCCACTATATAGGCAGGAAAATTTGGAATTTATTTACATTTTTAGAAACCTCAAAAAAATTAGGTAGGGTTAATTCTTTATAATTTCATATTTACGACACTTTATATTTAGAAATTCTCTGGTCAAAGTGAGTCAACGATGGAACATTTGATTCATATATAACACATATTTTGATGGTTTTCGATTACTACTCATTCCAGAAACTTTCCCCTTGGATTGATGATAAATCAAGAACTATAAAAAAATTTACACTAGTAACCATGTTTTTTGAAACAAATATTTTTTATTAACGATTGATCACAATAATGCTCTTTATTGTTCGCCACTAAAATTGAGGGTGACATTCCTATCGGATGTGAAACAACGGTAACTTTTATAAAGGAGAAAATGTTTTCCCCATTTGCAACATACTTAAATGAGGGTTTGGATAGGTTTAAAATGGATATGGTTTCTGAGCTAAAAACCTTAATTAATGCACCTCATAGAACCACTCACACACAAATAAACCATATAGGAGGGCAAAATAGACCAAATATAGGGAAACCATTCCAAGGCTCAAAATTGAACGTACCAAACATGGACATCTATATTTTTTATGGTATTGATATAACCTCATGGATAATTCTCATGGAATAGTACTTTAATTTTCAAAATATACCAAATGATGTAATGGTTGACATAGCTTCACCACATTTAGAATTTGAACCTTATTAGTGGTATCAATGGATGATGAGTGACAAAAAATGAAGATTATTATCTGAGAGGAATTTATTAATGAATTAACATCCCACTGTGAGCATCCATGGAAGGGAAGTTACTTCACCCAATTAACGAATCTTAAACAAATAAGATCCATAACTAAATATAATGTCGAGCATATGAGATTGGCGATCCAAATTCCAAAAGCAACACCTTACCAGAGACTACAATTTTACATCAATTGACTAACTGATTGATTTAAGCACAGTGTTATTTTATTAGAACCATGTATAGTTAGGAAATCTATGCAACAAGCACTACACATTAAGCAACAAAACTAGGCTACTAAGAAATTCGCACAAGGTCAAACTATGGGATGGAGAGATAAAAATGTGACTAATAACACCAATATAAATTTGGTTAAATCTGTTAACCAAAGTAAAATTACCAAGCTCTCTCCTCAATAGGAGGCAGAGAAAAGAGAAAAAGGCATGTATTGGCATTGTGATAGTAAATGTTCTGGAGGTGATAAGTGTGTTGGGGGACAGAAAAGACTCATGGTTAATGAAAATGAGGCATTGAATGAGGAATAAATTGATAACGTAGAACCAACAGTAGCGCACGAGCATGCTAACTTATAAGAGGAATAAAATCCTACTATCTCACTACATGCATTAAATGGGATATGCAAATGACAAATGCTCAAAGTTATTGGATATATTAAAAAGAAAAAGGTGACAGTTTTGATAGATATAAGAAGACCCATATCTTCATTGATTGAAAATTATAAAATGCATTCAACTACTTTGTGTTTCTTGTCTCCAATTTTAAAGACATGATTGTTGATGGTAAACAACTCTCTTGTGGTGGTAAATGTCATCATATCAAACTATCAATGGGGGAACATATTCTTGAATCTGAATTTTTTTCCATCCCAATTGGGGGATTCGATGTAGTTTTGGTAGTGCAATGGCTTAAACAGTTAAGATCTTGAGCACCTTTTAATTTTCAATACCTTACTCATGACTTTTAGTATGAATGGAAAAAATTACAAACTTCGCGGGATGTAGTCCCCTTTAAGCCAAATTATTATCTTTCATAGGATGGAGAAACTAATTAAGAAGGGATCTTATTGTGTGTTGGCACAACTACATTTCATAGAAGCACATGATGTAGAAAACCATGCCCCATCAACTCTTCAAGAAATTATTAAAAACCATCAACAAGTAATTCTAGAACCAAATATCTTACCTTCAATCTGAGATCATGATCACATAATCGATTTGATTCTAGAAATTACCCCTCTTAATATTAGACCTTGCCACTATCTCTATTAACAAAATTCAAAAATTGAAAAGTTGGTAAAGGAATGCTTGACTCGGGCATTGTTCGTCCCAACAAAAGTACATATTCATCTCCAGTGATTATGGCTAAAAAAGGATAAGTCATGGAAAATGTGCCCAGACTATAGGGAACTCAATGAGATCACTCTTAAAGATAAGTTTCCCATACTTGTCATTGATGAATTATTAGATGAATTAAATAGTTTTGTTTTCTTTACTAAGCTATATTTGCATTTAGGGTACCATCAAATTTGAGCAAAGGATGAGGATGTCCACAAAACAACATTTAGAACACATTATGGTCACTACGAGTTCTTAGTGATTTCATTTGGTCTTACTAATTCTCATTCTAATTTTCAAAGCCTCATGAATTCAATATTCCACCAATTTCTTTGAAAATTTATGTTGGTATTCTTTGATGACATCTTAATTTATAATAAAACATGGGAAGAACATTTGCAACATATAGAGAAGATATTATAGGTTCTAGAATATAATCAACTTTATGCAAAAGAATCCAAAAATGATTTTTGGGGGAAGGAAATGGAATATAAATGACATGCGATGTCCCATGAAGGCGTTAAATTTGACCCTAAAAATACTATAGCTGTTAAAGAATGGCTAATACCTATAAGTATTTAAAATTTAAGAGGATTATCGGTTCTAACAACATACTATAAAATATTTGTTCAAAATTATGTCTGTATAGTGACACCCTTAATAAAATTATTAAGGATTCATTTTCATGGTCACATTTAGCCTCTCAAGCATTTCAACAACTAAACGATGCTCTTACATCTACCCCTATGTTAGTTACCCCTAATTTCTCTAAGACATTTGTGGTAGAATGTGATGCTTCTGGATAGGGAATTGGTGCAATATGGATGCAAGAAAGACATCCATTAGAATTTGAGAGTAGACAACTGAAAGGAAAGAACTTGGTAAGGCCCACATATGAGAAATAAATTTTAGCAATCATTCATGCAATCAAACAATGGCACCAATATCTTGTGGGAAGAAATTTCAAGGTAAAGACAAATCATGCGAGTCTAAAGTATTTTTTAAAGAAATGAATATATTCAAAGGAGCAATAAAAATGGGTCACAAAGATGTTAGGGCATGGCTTTGAAATTATTTACAAAAAAAGAAAGGAAAATATTGTAGTTTATGCCCTCTCTCGTTAGGAAATAAAGGAAGTGGCAGTTCATGTTATATCTATATTGCAACCACAATGGATAAAAGTAATGGAGATAGAGTGGAATAAGGATTATCCAACAAGTAAACTCACACAAAAAATTCAAGAGAACCCATCATCTTTTGATAATTATGTGGGGAAAGGGGAATCCTTATGGTATAAAGAGAGGCCCTTTTTGTGCAAGAATTCAAAATTGAAAGCTAGCATGTCTTGTCTCAAATGTATGACTCACCCATAGAAGGACATTCAGGAATTTTAAAAACCTATCACCGTATAAAGAAGGATTTTTTTGGGAAGGTCTTAAGGGGGGTGTAAAATAAATTATGGTGTAATGTTTAGTATGTCAACAACATAAAGGAGAAATAATTAAGACTTTAGGGCTCTTATAACCATTAAACATTCCAACATAACGTTGAGAGGAAACATCAATGAACTTCATTATAGGTCTTCCTAAGTAGAATAACTTGGATGTGATATTGGTGGTTATGGATAGAATCACTAAGTATGCACATTTTTGTGGACTTTCTCACCCATTTCAAGCTAGCACGGTGGCTGAAGTCTTCATGGAAATGGTACATAAACTCCATGGTATTACTAAATAAATTGTGGGTGATTGAGATCTTATCTTCACTAATATATTTTGTAATGAACTATTTACAGTGTGGGGTAAAAAACTAGCACATATTTCATCTTATCATACACAAGTAGATGGACAAATAAAAATTGTACATAAATGTCTAGAACGATATCTGCATTGTTTTGCATTAGAAACATGAGGAAAATGGTCCAAATAGATTTCACGAGAAGAGTGGTGGTATGGCACATCATTTTTCACATCGAAAAATATGACACCATTTGAGGCTCTTTATGGTTATCCATCACCTTCTACAATTCCAAGGATCATTTTCAACACCAACATGAAATACTTTAAGCCCTTAAGGAAAATTTGGTTGTGGCTCAAAATAGAATGAAACAATAAGTCGATCAACAACAAAGTGAGAGGCATTTTAAGGATGGATATTAGGTATTTCTTCGATTATAACCTTAAAAACAAAGGTCACTTCAACAACATAAGAACATCAAGCTAGCACTAAACTTTTAGGGACCATCTAAGGTTCTCAATCGAATAAGAAGTGTAGTATAATAAAATTCCACCCTCTTCTAAAATCCATCCCGTATTTCATGTCTCTTGCTTGAAGAAAGTAATTAGTATCAAGCTTCCATTCCAATTTGAATTACCAAAGTTAGATGAAGAAGGAAAGTTCATTATGGAACCTGAGGGATTCATCTAGAAAAGAGTGAAATAAATAATAAATCAGGAAACTAAAATTTTCTCATCAAATGGAAGAATCTACAGGTTGAAGACACGATATGGGAAGAAAAACAATCCATGCTAGCACAGTGGCTGAAGTCTTCATGGAAATGGTACATAAACTCCATGGTATTACTAAAATAATTGTGAGTGATTGAGATCCTATCTTCACTAATATATTTTGTAATGAACTATTTACACTGTGGGGTATAAAACTAGCACATATTTCATCTTATCATCCACAAGTAGATGGACAAATAAAAATTGTAAATAAATTTCTAGAAGGATATTTGCGTTGTTTTGCATTAGAAACATGAGGAAAATGGTCCAAACAGATTTCACAGGAAGAGTGGTGGTATAGCACATCATTTTACACATCGACAAATATGACACCATTTGAGGCTCTTTATGCTTATCCCCCACCTTCTATAATTCCAAGGATCACTTTCAACACCAACATGAAATAATTGAAGTCCTTAAGGAAAATTTGGTTGTGGCTCAAAATAGAATGAAACAATAATTCGATCAATATCAAAGTGAGAGGAATTTTGAGGATGAAGATTAGGTATTTCTTCAATTATAACCTTATAAACAAAGGTCACTTCAACAGCATAAGAACATCAAGCTAGCACTAAAATTTTAGGGACCATCTAAGGTTCTCAATCAGATAATAAGTGTAGTATAAGGAAATTCCACCCTCTTCAAAAATCCATCCCATATTTCATGTCTCTTGCTTGAAGAAAGTAATTAGTACCGAGTTTACAGTCCAATTTGAATTACCAAAGTTGGATGAAGAAGGAAATTTCATTATGGAACCTAAGGGATTCATCGAGAAAAGAGTTAAATAAATAAGAAATCAGGAAACTAAAATTTTCTCATTAAATGGAAGAATCTACAGGTTGAAGACACGATATGGGAAGATAAACAATCCATGCTACAACATCCTAAGTTGTTAAGTACCGAGGGAAATGATTTTTTGAAGGGGAATGGTATATTATGTCCTTAACATTATATATTCATATGTTTATTAAGGTTATGTAGTGTGTTACATAACCTTAACCTTTCATTTAATAGTTCTTAATAACTAGGTTAGACTTACCTGATTAGGATGAAAGGGTGTGTCCTAATTCGATAAAAGGGTGTGAACCTTCATCTTTATGTATATAAATATGGGTGGGTGTGATTCTCCCAAAGGAATCACATACCACATCATTCAGTTTATTTAATCATTTATTCTAATTTCTCGAGGTATCCCCCTCGAAGTGGACTATATTCATTTGATTAATCTGATAAAGAAATATCATAACATTAACTACCTAAAAAACACAACACTTTTGCATATTCAAATATTATTTAACTATTATGTTAATTGATACTCAATTTATATTCACATATTCAATGATATATCAAGACATTATTTACAACGACATACTTTTGTTAGAAGTATATTCGCTAATATAACTATATATTCAGTAATAATATTGTATTTTCATAACATGCACTGAAACATCTCAATATATACTAAGAATAAGAACACGCACTGATATAACTCAATATATATTATACATCTAAGACACCACACATTTTTATGTAATACATCGGTGTGCATACATGCAAACCCCTATTTTTTGATAGTCACTACACTATCTCAGCTAAGTTCATGGAAAACAGTAGATTAAATAAGAACATGCATTGGAATAACTCAATATAAAATGAATATACGTTTGTAATCCTGGTATTTCTTGTGAATGCTCTCATTACATGAAACCCACAAATAAAATACCAAAAGAACCCCTAAAAATGGGCTCACCTCATGACCCACGTGGTGATTCAAAACAAAGAGCAGAATAGGACAAGAAACAACCATGAATCCCTCATCCACATATATTTTTTATTCCCCATCAACACCATTGTAGGGCGGAAGGGGGCGGCAATGTTTATCTTCTTGCTCCTATGTACGACGCATAATGGATAAACAGTCACAATTAATGTTAGTATTGAATGTGATATTGGTACACAGTATCAAATGGAGAATGAGGCATGCAAAGTGATAAGGTCGAAACGAATAGGCTTGAATGCATTTGGGTTTAGCTACAGAAAAAAATGTTTGTGTGCCACATGGTTGCATGCACCTTTTTAGGTAGGAAGGGATATTTGTTGGTTTGTCGTCTAATTTTGAATTTTTAAATGTGTATTGGATTTCAAGTTTGCTACATGGAGAATGACGTGACACCTAGGTAGACTAAGGATTTTTTTTAAATCACCATGAAATTTATAACATAACACGTTAGTTTTACAGTATGTTGTTCCCCAATTTTTCTCAGAGCGTCACTAATATTAAGATGCTCAATGAGTGGCGTGTTCCCCTAAAATTGATTTTCTTTTCCATATAAAGGGAGGAACTTGCCAAAAATCACTAAATTTGGGTAGATTTTGTCTATATTGATGATTCCAATGTTATATCCATTTTTCCACACACGAAACATACAAACTAAAATCCCCCCTACGATTTAAAACAAGGTTGTGAGATGGAAAATACTGTCAAAGTATATGTATGAGTGGAAGGAAACAACAAGGGGCAATGGAGGTGGTCCCACCTTCAGTTGAAGTGAATTTGTACTTGAAATTGTTTTTAGTTGGACTTAAAACTCTTTCAGGCCCAGAAATTGATAGTTTGTAAGTTGTTTTTATACAATTTTAACTGTATATGATGAATAAATTTTAAGCATGTGTAGACAATCAAAGATTAATAAATTTTAGGTGATTGGTAACCTTATTAATTTTTTATTTTAAAATTCTATACACTATGAAACATAAAAAAACATATATGAAAAAAATCCTCTGAAGAGAATTCCAAACATAACAATACCTACTAAATATCAGTTATATAGCATATATTGTTTATTTAAAGTTAGACTGATGGGAGTATTCAATCCATGGACCGAATCAAATTTAGTAAGATTGCTAACTAACATATTTTCTAGTTGAGAAAGTGTTATTAAACTCTTTGACTTTCAGATTATTAGTACTTTACTTATATGTGATATATGTCTATTTATTTTACGGGGTCAAGCAATAAAAGCTTTAATTATACTTACATTACCATTAGTTTTTTATAATTTAAATAGTCATTTGAAACAAACAGATCAAAATATAATGTGATGAAAATATTTCCATCTATACATAATTTAGGATCTAAAAATTTGTTGTTCTTTCCACATATGCTTATGTCTTTGCCAAAAGATAAAAGGAGATATCAACGTCGCTTACTCAATCCAAGAGAGCATGTTTTGTTTTCTATAAATTCGGAAATAAATGAATATTATAAAAAAAAGTAATCAAATTTTTAGGGTTGCTTTTTCCAATAAACATTGGTTACATTTCTTCATGTTATTTGTGCCAGTGGCCGGTTTGTGGATGAGTGTCATTAGAGTAGTTAGTCTAGCTCTAAACTTACGTGCCTATGGCTTTGTTTCTTAGGAGATTCGTGTGAGAGAAGATCCTGAATTTGAAACTTTCTACATAAAAAATATTATCTTGAATGAAGGTATTCATGCTTTGATGACAGCTCAAGATTAGCCTCATGAAAACCTTATATTCCCTGAGGAGGTTCCACCCCATGGAAACACTCTTTAATGGAACTTTATTTGTAGCTGGTCGTGAGCAAGAAACTACTAGTTTCGCTTGGTGGGCTGGTAATGCCTAACTTATCAATTTTTTAGGAAAATTACTTGGGGCTCATGTGGCTCATGCCGAATTAATTATATTTTGGGCTGGAGAAATGTATCTATTTGAAGTGGCTCATTTTGTATCGAAAAATGAGCCTATGTATAAACAAGGATTGATTTTACTTCCCCATCTAGCTACTTTAGGATGGGGAGTTGGTCCTGGTGGGGAAATTGTGGGCACTTTTCCCTATTTTGTATCTGGGGTACTTCACTTAATTTCTTCTGCAGTTTTACGTTTCGGTGGTATTTATCATGCACTAATTGGGCCCAAAACTTTAGAAGAATCTTTTCCATTTTTTGGTTATGTTTGGAAAGTTAGAAATAAAATGACTAGAATTTTAGGTATTCACCTGATTTTGTTATGTGTTGGTGTTTTTCTTCTAGTCTTCAAGGCTTTGTATTTTGGTGACATATATGATACCTAGGCTCCTGAAGGTGGCAATGTAAGAAAAATTATGAGCCTTACACTTAACCCAACTGATATATTTGGTTATTTGCTCAAGTCTCTTTTTGATGGAGAGGGATGGATTATTAGCGTGGATGATCTAGAAGATATAATCGGAGGACGTGATGGTTAGGTTCCATTTGTATTTTCAGTGGTATCTGGCACATCTTAACAAAACCTTTTGCATGGGATAGTCACGTGTTTGTATAGTTAGGAGAAACTTAATTGTCTTATAGTTTAGCTGATCTTTCTATCTTTGGTTTCATTGCTTGTTATTTTGTTTGATTTAATAATACAACTTATCTCAGTGAATTATATGAGCCAACCGACTCAGAGGCCTCTCAAGCTCAAGAATTTTCTTTTCTAGTTAGAGATCAATGTCTTGGAGCTAGTGTAGGGTCTTCCCAGGGGCCTATTGGTTTAGGTAAATATCTAATGTGTTCTCCTACTAGATAAATTATCTTCAGATGAGAAACAATGTGTTTTTGGTATATTCGTGCTCCTTGGTTGGAACCTCGAAGGGATCATAATGGTTTGGACCTGAGTAAATTGAAAAAGGACATACAACCTTAGCAAGAACAAGGTTCAATGGAATATAAGACTCATGCTCCTTTAGGTTCTTTAAATTATGTGGGTGGTGTAGCTACCGAGATTAATGTGGTGAATTATGTGTCACCCTGAAGTTGGTTAGCCACCTCTCATTTTATTCTAGTTTTTTTCTTTTTCGTGGGTCATTTGTGGCATGTAAGAAGAGCTCGCCTAGCTGTAGCAAATTGATCATGATTTTGAACTTGTTCTTTCCATGACCCATATTAACTAAACGATAAAATAAACTAGATAAAATCATAATTCATCTAATTTATTTTCATTTACCATGTTGGGAGACGGGATAGCAGGATCATTCCCTATTTTGTTTATAACTGAGTTTGTATTGCTCAGCTAAATATCCTATAGCCGAGCCTTTTTTTGCTACTGAATTGATATGATAAGATCGATTGTTTAATCGAATAAAAGGAGAGAGAGGGATTATAACCCTCGATATTTTTTTACAACTATACCGGTTTTTAAGACCAGAGCCATCAACCACTCAGCCATCTCTCCCGAGCGAGGCCAATAGGTCTTATTTTACTCTGACATATAATACCTCTCTAGAGAGATGATATCATATTGATATCTCATATGGTAAAAAGAAAAAAATTGACCTATTCTTTCAAACACAAATCAAAAAATTAATTTAATTAATTATTGATTCATTTCAATTCAATTATGATCAATTAAAATGCGTAGTGCATTTGATGTAGAATTTGACTGGATGGGGATTGAATGGTATATTCTATAAAATCTGTTGAAAGCTTTTAATATCACAACAATGACTATTGATTTCTAATCATCTGTGTTTGCATTAATTGTGATTTAATTTCTCCCAGTGATTGGTGTACCTGTTGCACTTGCCTCTCCTACTGGTTGGTCAAGTACCAAAAATGTGTAATTTTTAGGAATATCATTATGGATTGGATCAGTATTTTTAGTAGGTATTCTGAATTATTTTATATCTTCGATATTTTTTAAGATCTTTTGGGTTGAAACCCTCCCTCCCCTCTCCATAGGGCATTAATATTTCACAAGGGCATTTCCGAAAAATCCCAAGAAACTAAATGAAAGTGTTCTTAGGAGGGTTTATTTACTTGTTGGTAGTATTAATCATCATACTTATAATCATAAAAATTGTACCCACATAGAAGTGGTAATATATAGGGGTATATATTATATTATAAAAATAACGATTCAAATGCAAGTATTGTTTAATGGATAAAATTTATCCTTGCCAAGGATAAGATGCGGATTCGATTCCCGCTACTCGCCCATCTAGAGGATGAAATCCTAACAAGGAATAATTATTGGTTTGGCCATATCTTTTCTTGGTTTGATAAACCATTCCCCAGGGAATTAAGCTTTTTTTTTAGATAAAAGTATAAAAATCTTATTGTATCTTTAGTGCAGATGATATTTGAACTTGTAACTTCAAGGTTATGAGCCTTGCGAGATACCAAAATAGGTGTATTGAGAAACCCCTGAGAAATGTTATTATCCCTCCCTATATAGGGAGGGACTTTTCTATCATCACAATAACCATAAAGAACAAATATTTTTTCCTCCTACCAACTCGATTTTGTTACCCCAGTCAACAAACATGTGTGAGCTATCTTACGGATTATATATCCGAACAACTCAAAATCTCGATAGTTAGCTCTAGGTCTTCCAGTCGTCAAACAACATCGACGAAGATGTGTAGGTGCACTATTACGTGGTGAAGATTGTAATTTTATATAAATTTTCATTTTTTCATCTAATGATGATACTTAACTCATCTCTTTTTTCAAATATTGATGAAGGAAATTATATTTCCTTTCCAATATTTATTTCTTTTTCTCTCTTTCAATGCGACTTTTTCTTGCCATAATTATTCAGTCAATTTTTATCAAGGAATCAAATATAGATAAAATTTTAGATGGATAAGTATTACGTGTATTACTCCTTCTTTTAAATACAGAGAGATTAGATTTATAATCTATATATCTCCTCAAATTAAAAAGAATTTACCAAATTTTCCTGATGTAGAGGCAATTAAGAAAGCTGCATAGGTATATATATCATGCGGAAAAGTGAGATAATACAACTAATCATGCTTGAACGATGGAAAGAGCTACCGACTTGTCCCTCCATAGAACTAAATTGGCCAAAGGTGTGCATTCATGGGCCCATGTGATATTTTCAATAAGTTCCTGCCAATATCCACGCCATGAAATAAGAAACATAAATCCAGTAGCCCAAACAAGATGCTCGAATAAGAACATCAACGCCCAGACAGATAAATTGTTCATACCAAAAGGATCATATCCGTTAATAGGTTGTGAAGAATTTAACCAAAGATAATCTCTTGACCATCCCATTAAATAAGTGGAAGATTCACTAAGTTTTGCAACATTCCCCTGCCATAAGGTGATATGCTTCCAATGCCAATAGAAAGTAACCCATCCAATGGTATTCAACATCCTAAAAACTGCCAAATAAAAGCATCCCAAGCTGAAATATCATAAATACCACCTCATCCTAGACCATTGCAAGGAAAACTATAACCAAAATATTTCTTATCATGCATTAACTTGGAACCACGTGCATCTAAAATACATTTTACTAAAATCAATGTAGTTGTATGCAAACCTAGAGCAATAGCATGATGAACCAAAAAGTCTCCAGCACCAATTGTTAAGAAAAATGAATTTTTTATCATCATTAATAACATTCAACCAACCAGGTAACCATATGCTTTTACCAGCATTGAATGCTAGATCATTTGTTGAAGATAAGAGTACATCATAACCATATAAAGTATTACCATGAGCAAATTGTATCCACTGAAAAAATGTAGGCTTGATCAAGATCCGTCTTTCTAGAGTACCAAAAGAAAGCATAACATCATTATGAACATAAAATCCCAAGGTATGAAAACCCACGAATAAACTATCCAAACTCAAATGAGATATTATAGCTTCCTTATGATCCAACATTCTTGCCAATACACTATCCTTATTCTATTTTGGATTATAATCCCTAATGAGGAATATATTTCCATGAGTAAACACACCTGTCATAATGAATTCGGAAATGTATTGATGATGAGTATACAATGCAACTTGAGTAGTGAATTCTTATGCTATGAATGCATAGGTGGGTAAAGAATACATGTGTTGAGCTACTAAGGAAGTGATAACTCCCAAAGAAGCTAGAGCAAGACCGAATTTAAAATGAAGAGAATTATTGATTGTGTTATAAAGACCCGTATGTTTGTGGCCTAATAGACCTCCTGGAGGAATATGTGCTTCTAAAATATCTTTTATATTGTGTCCAATCCCAAAGTTAGTTCTATACATATGACCAACAATAAAAAATACAAATGCAATAGCTAAATGATGATGAGCAATATCAGTTAACCATAAACTTTGAGTTTGTGGGTGGAATCCTCCAAGAAGAGTTAGGATAACAGTTCCCGACCCTTGGGAGGTACCAAATAAATTACTACTAGAATCATGATTTTGAGCAAACAGATTTCATTGACCTATAAAAAGTGGTTCTAAACCTTGGGGATATTGTAATACATTCAATAAATTATCCCATATTATGTGTTCCCCCCTTGATTCAGGAATAACGACATGAATTAAATGTCTCGTCCAAGCCAAAGAACTGACTCTGAAGAGCCCAGAAAAATGATGATTGAGACGAGTTTTGACATTTTTAAACCAAGAAACACTTGGTTTCCATTGAGGTTGTAAATGCAACCAACTTGTTATTAAAAAGAAAAAATCTAGAAATAGCAAAAAAAGAGCTCTGGTATAAATATCTTCATTAGTGTGTAAACCAATTATATACTGCCACTAATAAACATCAGAACAAGCAATATTGACCAAACCGGGGGCCACCTCCTCTGGTAAAGGCTTCTACTATCAATTAACCAAAATGAGGATCCCAAATTGTATGAGAAATAGGTCTTACATGTAAGGGGTCGTGGAACCATGCTTCAAAATTGCCTTGCCAAGCCACATGGAATAAATCACCAGAGGTCCACAAAAATATTATAGCTAACTGACCAACGTGAGAAGCAAAAATCTTCTGATAAAGGCTTTCTTTAGTAATATCATCATGACTTTCAAAGTCATGTGCAATAGCAATACCAAACCAAATCCAATGAGTAGTTGGGTCCTGAGCCAAGCCTTGGCTGAACTTTGGAAATCTTGATGCCATAATGTTTTTCAAATCCTCCTAGCCATTATCCTATATTGCAATAATTATTGCTAGGAAGAATGCCCATGTTGTGGTGATTCCACAAAGAAGGTAATGAGTTACTCCTACAACACGTCCTTGTATAATACTCAGGGATTTAGGTTAGATAGCAGAAGTGACCTTCAATTTGTTATGGGCCCAAACAATAGATTCAATCACTTCTTGCCAATACCCATGACCATTAAATAGGAACATTAGAATAAAGGCCCGGATGAAATGAGCACCTAAAAATAAAAGACCATATGCAGATAATGAAGAACCGTAAGATTGGATTACTTGAGAGGCTTGTGCCGATAGAAAATCATGAAGCCACCCATTAATTATAATGGAACTTAGTGCAAAGTTTCCTCCTATAATATGAGTTACTACTCCCTAATCACGTATACTGCCCCAAACATCGGATAACATTTTATAGCTGAAATTGCATTGTACATCCAAAATAAACCTAGGAAGACATGATCCCAGGCAGATACTTGACATGTTCCTCCTTTTCCAGGCCCATCACAGGGAAAAAAACCAAGATTCACGTTATCATGTATTAAACGAGAGCTATGGGAAAATAAGACACCCTTAAGTAGTATTAGTACAGTCACGTGGATAGTAAATGCATGAATATGGTGCACTAAAAATTTGCAATTCCTAGTGGAATAGGTAAGAAAGCCACTTTGGCACCTACTGCTACCAAATCACCACCTCCCCATGTTAAGCTGGTGCTTTTTGTTGCATCAGGAGCAGTCAAACTAGGAGCTGAGGCATGAGTATATTATATCCATTGAACAAAGATAGGTTGTAATTTTATAGCAGTATCTAAAAACATATCTTGAGAACATCCTAAAGCACTCATAGTATCATTATGAATATACAGACCAAAACTATGGAAGCCTAAGAATGTACATGCCCAGATGATATGTGATACAATTGTATCACGATGTCTCAGAACACGATCCAAAATATTGTTGTATTGAGTATTCGGGTCATAGTCTCTTACCATAAAAATAGTTGCATGTGCAACAACACCAACTATGAGAAATCCACCAATCCACATGTGGTGTGTGAACATAGAGAGTTGGGTACCATAGTCAATAGCTAGATACATATAGGGGGCATAGAATACATGTGGTGAGCTACGACAATAGTTAAAGAACCTAACATAGCTAGGTTAAGATCTAATTGAGCATGCCATGAGGTGGTTAAGACTCGTAAAGACCTCTATGACCCTTCCATGTAAATGGACCTTTATGAGATTCCAAAATTTCCGAAACGTTATGGCCAATACCCCAATTAGTTCTATACTCCAACTCCCTTGAATAATCCAATTTTTCCTCCATGGCGGTAAGGAGCCTTTAATGCTTGTTTCAAAATTTGAAAAAAATAATATCCAACTGTGTAAAGATGGGAGCAAATCTATGGATATGAGATGTTGTTAGAGCACCTACATAACCTAAATCATCGACAGGTTCTCCAAAAACATTAAAAATTCTTCTGAGAGTAGTTTCACCAAATGGAACACTCAATGGAGCTCCTGTATCAATTACATCATTCCTCTAATCAAACCATTTGTAGCACTCATAGCTACAACTTTAACCTTATTATTTCCTAATAATTTTTGTAACTCACAAGTAACACAAATTGGCTGACTAGTTGTGTCATTATCCTTAACTATTAATGAATTGTAAATTTTAGGCATATTACATGGAAGAAAAAATACATCTAGTACTGGGCCAATAATTTGAGCAATACATCATGCCTTCTTTTCTATAAGTGCAGAAGCCCCAAGAACAAGAGGATTGGTTCTCATAAGAATAATAAATAAATAAATAAGGAGATTGATTCAAATTGCTAATACTAGCAAAAAAGTATTAAAAAAACAAAAATATTCTATACTGAGTTGATCAGTCAATAATAATTGAGATTTAAATTGCCACTTTTAACTTACGCAGTAATCTCTTTTCTTTGTAAATTTCAACTTCGATAATGATCTGGAAATAGATTCATTATTTAACATTGAAGTAATGGAAGGTTGTAGTAGCAAAAGCCATTGGAACCTGTATTTTATACATTAGAAAAATTAGTTTGATTCTTAATAAAACAAACAAAAGAATGAATAACTAATCAAAAATAGATTAGTCATTCATAAGAATCAACTTCAATGACTAGAGTGAAATATGGATATATAGCTCAAAAACGTCGAAAAAATATTCTTGCATTTGTATCAGGCTCCCAGGGGGGCCATTCAAAAAATAAATAAATTACTAACCAACAGAAAATGAGAGCCTTAGTTTTCGCTCACCGAGATAGAATTAAACGAAAGAGATATTTTTTCCGTTTGTGGATTACTCAGATAAATGCATCATCCCGTGCTAATGGAGTATCCTATAACAAATTAATACAATCTTTATATAAAAGGCAATTGCTTAGAAATCGTAAAACACTATCACAATTATTTGTATTAGATAGTAATTGCTTCTATTCAATCTTGGATAAAATTCTCGTATCATGAAATGGAATCTCACAGAGAATTTCCTCTGGGAAATTAAATTAGAGACAATTAAATTTAATTCATATTCGATCCATTTGAATAATTCCTTTTTTTAATCCTTTTTACAGAATTAAAATATGCTCAATCTATTAACAGATATTCCAGCTTCAATTCTATTCAAGAGTATGAGTAAGTTCATTTCTTAGGCACCAATTACTTTTTACTATAGAGAAAAGGTATCAAAGATAGAATACAAGCTTGTTTAATAGCCCTAGTTATTAGGCATTGTTGTTTCATCCTTAATCGATTTACTCGGCAAGATAATTTTTTCCCTTGCTCGCTAATAAATCGACTACTAATACAATCGTTGTTCCCCATACCTTACCTTCACTTTTACAACTCTTACAATCGTTAACCTCTTATCAAATTAGAGGCTAGCCTCGCTTTCTACATTTTCAACTAATTATTTTCTTAAACAAGCATTCTCTACGGATCCTTGTAATTATGTGAAAATCAAATTTTCTATTATGATGGAAAGTTAACATACTTCTTGAATTAGATATCATTAACTTATGATTTCTTATTTGGTGGCCATATTTATAAACTCCTTCAACCTAGGGTCATCACTAAATGTTCGAGGAGAGGATGCACATCCTTCAAGGAGGGAACACTATCAAAGTTGAGAAGTCTTTTTAGATTAGAAGTTGTGTTCGTTGCTCTTCCATTCCTCCAAATTGCTCGAGTTTTACACCCAAACATATATGTTTCCCTGGTTATGGGCAGCCACATCAACATGATGCAAGGAGCTAACCCAGCAGGGCTTAGCCATGGGTCATCATTACAGGAACCTGTAATATCCCTGAAAATATTTTCTAACAGATATGTATATTTTGTTCAATTCTAGGGAAACAATATTACAAAACTAACTTAATAACAACAGGGATAATCTACTTTTTCTATCTAAAAACAACAAACTATAATGCGTAAAAATTAGTCTTTTATTTACTAAATATGAACCAGCTATAATAAAAATACTAGTGTCTGAATGTAATTGTTTGGAATTGAATTGGCAGAACACTTGCACCCTGAATTGTTGTTGTAACCCCTGAAATGGAATTTCCCAGTTGAGAAGTGAGGGATTCCATTCCCAAATCTATGTGCAAATGAGTTATTTTTTCCTCTATTGATGTTTCAAAAGCTGAAGCTACTTGTAGACAAAAAATAATTGATGAATTTCCAAGGTGTCCCTATAATAAACCCCAAATCTACCTTTATAAGTTTCAATCCTTCTCCAAATTGGGCACCCCCTTTGAAAATACATGCGTGCTCTAAAAACAATTAAAAATAATAAAATTCCTCTCTAATGTTGGCACCCCATCCTAAAAATAGGATTAAACAAATTTAAAAACACTTTAACCACCCCCATCCTAAAATTAGGACTTTGGTACTCATGCAACTTTCTCTAACTTTGGTGCCCATGTATTTATTTATTTATTAATTCTAACTCTGACAGCCAATAATATAAATCAAACTTCTATTATTATTTTATTTTATTAATGATTTTTGGATTAAAATATAATTTAAGTGGTGTTTTTACAATTAAAATTTAAAATATCCTTGGAACACTTAAATTAATTTATTTTCTTCCTTTAATTTCCCCTTAGCCTATGGAAAATAATAAAAATAGCCTTTAGGTATTGAAAATTAATTAATTCTGAAAAGGGAACATTACAATCCAACCTTCCCAAAATTGCTGCCCTCAAGCAATTGCAAACTGGGATGCTTAATAATTTCAAAACCCTCCCAAGTATCAGCTTCTATAGGTAAATCCTTCCAACATACCAAATACTCAGTGATAACCTTGTTCCTTAATTTCTTTTCCCTGAAATCCAAAATTATTTCAGGAACCAAAACAATTTTTCCTTGATCATCCAAAGGAGGAAATTCAATAGAAGGAACAATATGTTGACCCAAATCCTTTTTCAGGCACGAGACATGGAAAAAATTATGTATCTTAATCTACTCTGGTAAATCCAACTCATAGGCAACCTCTCCTATTCTTTGCTTAATCTTGTATGGTCCATAGAAATGACATTTGAGCTTTTCAGCCCACTCTTCTTTAGAGAAGACTGTCTATAAGGTTACAACCTTAAAAAAACCATGTCCCAACCTCAAAAGACTTCTCAATACGGTGTCGGTCCACAAAAAATTTGCCAGTTTTTTGCATGATGGATATTCATTTTTAGCATTCATAATATATCTTGGCTCTGTGAAACCAAGTCTCTTGGCCCCAACACCCTACCATCTGTAAATATCAAATACACAAAGGAAAGAGCATTATAACCATACAAAGCTTTGTAAGATGGCATACCTATGGACATGTGATGAGTGGTATTATAGTAATGCTTTCTATATAAAGCCATTTGACCTAAGTTGAATGTTGCCCGGCCACATAATTACGCAAATATCCTTCAATCCAGTTGTTCACAATCTCTATTTGCACATCTGTTTGTGGATGGTAGCTGGTACTTGGAGTTAACTCGATTCCTATCAAGTGGAAGAGCTCTTGCCAAAACAAACCAATGAACCTAGTATCCTTGTCACTCATAATAGTATTAGGTAATCTATGGAGCCTAAAACCTCTATGAAAAATAAATCACCAACCTGTGGAGCTTTAAACTCTCTAAGAATAGAAAAAAAGTGAGCATATTTAGTGAGTCTATCAACCACTGCAAAAATACAATTCTTACCCTAAACATTGGGAAGACTTGTGATGAAATGTATTGATATACTTTCTGATTTTTGGTTTAGAATAGGTAAGGGCCGTAACAAACCCGCTGGAAAAACATGCTCTGCCTTGTTTTATTGGCACACAACACTCTTTGATGTAATGGAGTACCTCCCCCATGAGTCCTTTCCAAATGAAATTGTCTGTGATTTTTTTGTAGGTCTTAAAATGCCCTGGATGTCCAACCAATGGTTTATCATGGACAACCCTTAAGATTTTTATTTTTACCTTGCATTCAGGTACTAAATAGATAGTACTCTTGTACAACATAAGATTATCAACCACCCTGTACCTGTCATCCTGTATTTTTCCCTCGAGGATCTTATTAGTGCAATTATTATTTACATACTCTACAATTATTAAAGTTTTCCAATCAGCAAAGATTTCAGATATAGAACATAGAAAAAGTTTTCTAGATAAACCATTTGCTACAACATTATTATTTCCCTTAACATATTCTATGTCAAAATTATAATCTTGGAGCTTACTCACCCACTTATGTAGCTTGTCATTCAATTCCTTCCGATAAGAAAGAAATTCAAACTATTGTGATCAGTTTTGACCACAAACCTGCCACAACCCAAATATTGCCGAAATTTTACCAATGCATGCATGATAGCCTTTTTGTCATAAATAGAGAATCCATGCTCTAATTCACTAAGTTTTTGACTCTCAAAGGCTATGGGGTGCCACTTTTGCATCAAAATAGCCCCTACTCCTTCCCCTGATGCATCACATTCTAACATAAAAGGAATAGAAAAATTAGGAACAACTAATACTGGGAAAGAAATCATTCCCTTTTTAAGTTTGTCAAAGGCTATTTGGGTTGTTTCAGACTAGTTGAAAGCTCCTTTCTTTGTCAAATTAGTGAATGGGACAAAAATTTGTGAAAATCCTCTCACAAAATGCATGTAGTAACTGCAAAGACCAAAGAATCCCCTCAACTGTGTCAAAGTGGTGGGTAAAGGCCAATCCAATATTGTCTGGATCTTCTCTTGATCAAAATGTATTGCTTGGGCACTAATGACATGTCCCAAGTATAAAATTTTAGTCATTCCAAACTCACACTTGATTTCATTTGCAAAAATATCTTGTTATTCCAAAATTTCCAACACTGTATCCAAGTGTTTTAGGTGCTCTTCCCAAGTCTTACTATACACCAAAATCTCATCAAAGAAAATAAAAATAAATTTCTTCAAGTGCTCACTAAAAACATGGTTCATCCATGACTAGAAAGTAGCTAGAGAATTGGTTAAACCAAAAGGCATTACCAAGAATTCAAAATGCCCAAAATGACAACAAAAGTTATTTTGTGCACATTTTCATTCCTTACCTTGATTTTGTGTGTTATCAAGGAAAATGTTGGACTATCTGAAATTTCCCGATTTGTGCCCCGTCATATCAAAATTACATGATAAATGTTGTTATTAATGTCATCTCCTCTAGCTCAATGATAAATATTGATTTCAAATTTCCATTCATGGCTTGATTGGGTGACCTAGCTGGTAGTGAGATGAAGTTTAAAAGTTAATATATTGAGCAGGGACATCCATGGGAAGAAGAAGAAGTATGTGCAGGGTCATATTTGTAAATTAGATTTGGGTAGAGTAATATTTTTGATATTCTGATTATTCTACATTATTGGAATGGTAGGCCATATATGCAAACATATAAAGCTTCAAAGTGAAAAATGTATCAGCCAAGTCATTCCTATCATACTCCTTGGATAAGCCAATTCAACACAAGAGATGGAAATATTTGAAAAGGGTCTAAGAGGGATTAATTATGGTCCTTTATTTCATCTAAATCGACCATCAAAGAAGCTTTGGGAATGTTCCCTAGTTCCAAAATTCTCCGAGTTGCCGATATCTTCAACTCAGTTGCTTCTCGTTGACAAGTTCAGTCCCATATGTAATTGTTGGCTAGATTTTATGCACAACATAAAACCTAGGTAGTCATGAGATAAATCTTCCTCATTTAACGTTGAGGCTCCTGTGTAAGATGTTTATCAATTTGGTAAGGGTGAATCCTAATAACTATTTTTAAGTGTTTTACTTTAATTCCCGTAGCTCGTGAACCATAGCTGGGAAATTTTGCAACAAGTAAGCAGTTGTGTTGAGGATTATTTGCAGAGGGGGAAAAACAGAAGTAGGGAAAGAAGAAAGGAATATGTGTTGAATCAACCAATAGATATCAGAGTTGGTCTCATCCACACAAATTAAATAAACAAATAAACCGTAGCATTTAGCAGAAAGGGAAAGAAATGACTTCTAACCTAGATTTGAGATAGCAAAAATTTTATCAAAAACCTCTGAAAAGAAGAACTCAACAAAACATTGTAGACAAAAAGTTCTCCAGAAATCCACCTTTTATTCAATCCCAAGCCTTCGCAACAATCACATCAAGAGTTCCAACACAAATTCTGAAAAACTCAAGAATGCTCTAATTATAAAATCTCTTGTTAAAACAAGTTCTGATAAAACCAGTTGTGATCCTTTAACCCGTAGGCTCTTCCTCTATTTATAGTTCATAGAGGGCAATTACAAATAGGAAGCTTTCAATGAATTTATGCACGTGGAAGCTATGAAAAAGGGAAGCAGCTGACAATATTTCCCCTAGACTTTCTCTTTGCAAGACATGCATGCTTTACAATTGAAAATAGAACCTTATATTCTACATGTCTACCACTTAATTCCAAGTAATTGACTTCTTCCAGTAACTTGAAGTAACGGCTTTTAAAGCCAACTACCTAAGTTTTACAATTTTAATTGATTACTCAATTGCTTTGTTGAAGAAAATAAGATAAATAAGAAGAAAGAAAAGAAGGTATTCCAATTGTAACACTTTTCATTTTTTCTTCTTCCATACTCTGCATGTTGATCCAACTTGTATTGCACCTTTGCCTCATCCACTTTGGCAATGAATGATATATTTGTCCCTAACCTGAGAAGCTCTTTCTCCCACATGCATTTGACTCTTTTCCTTTGATTCTCACAAAACTAGATTTGGGAACAGTTGACCATGATTTGTTTGTGGGTGTTACCTCTGACTAGTCTTCCCCTCTTGTCCTTGAAGCTTTTGCAATTCTTCTCCAATACATGCAGCTCTTCTCCAGTACGTGCAATAGTGAAATGTTTGCCATAAATAATTTAGAAAAAACTCATCACCCTTTTATTTTTAATTTCATATGAACAATTTTGAATTTTGTAAAGCACTCTAGGTGAAGGAAAATATAAGAAGACTCGATGTGGGCTTTAACTGGAAGATTGGGAGCACATGCACAAGCTTTTGAAAGGGATTTTGCATGTAATTTTTGAGTATTTTCATATGGGTTGCGTTTGGGATAAGCATTGAACATTCACACAAGTTTCTTTTAAATACTTTCAATTCATTACAAGAGGCTGCATGGAAAATTAGAAGAGGAAGCATGCTTGCAAGGAGAAGACAAGACAAAGGAAAACCATGATTTGTACCTAGGTAAATTCCCCTTAGAAAAATGTGTTAAACCCAAAATGACTGGCTGCTCCAAATCCACAATTTGACATAAGTAATTACCCTTTAATACTTATGTAGATTTTGCATCATGAGGATTGTGTGAAATTGCAAGGTGAAGGATTCTATTAAAATAGAAGACAACAGGCCGACATTTCACAAAAATTAGTTAAGTGAAATTTCCCCTTTAGGAAAGTCGTGGATTTTTGCAGTGGAAGATTATGTGAATTTGGAAGGAAGAAGATTCTTTTAAAATAGAAGACATCATGCTGGTGTTTCACGAAAATCACTTAAGTGAAATGGTGCATGGAAATTAGAAGAGAAAATTGCTTTATTTTGGAAGACAAAGACCTCATAATTCACGATTTCCCCTTAATGAATTCCCCTTCAAAATTCTGCGTTGAAAATAGAAGACTTTGCAACCAGAAATCATGATTTTCTTTAGTGATTGTCTCTTTAGAAAATTGCGTTGATTTTTAGAAGACTAGATGCTCCAAATACATGATTTTCACTTAAGTGATTTGTCTTGGTTGCTTTATAATAATTTCATTAAAATTAAAAGACTTGGCTGACAATTTCCACGATTTGGCTTGGGTATCTTTGCCTTGTATTTTTAATACAAAGAATTGTGTTGAAAGATAAAAGACAAGAAGCTAGAATTCCACACAACTTACTTAAACGAACTTACGTTGAAACTAGAAGATGGAGCCATCAATTTCCATGCAAAATTTAAGTGACTATTTCCCTAACAATTGCGTGGAAATTGAAGTGGACAAGCAGCCTGAAAACCACGATTTCTTCTTAGACGTTTTTACTTGGCTATTTATCATAATTGTGTGGAAAAATGGAAGGAAGGGTAGCTTTGAAAAACCATGTTTTGGCTCTAGACTATTTTGCCTAAACTCTTCATAATAATTGCATTGATTTTCATGAAGGAAGGCAACTGCTTGTCACGCCGAAGGCGTTCCCCTTATGGTAAAGGATCTCCGGACGTTTCTGCAACGATGTTAAATTTGACAGTCGTTTTGATGTTTTTAAATTCATGCCCTAAATTTATCAGCTGCTCGTGACGGTGGATGCATTAATATATAATTGTTTTAATATGTGGAGGTGAATATCCACCGGCTCGAACCCTAGGAGCTTGTTTCTCTATTTACAGAGTGATAGTGATGCATGAATTGTTGCCGAGGATGTATTTCCAGGACAATCTGTCATGCTTTCTATCTTCTGCTATATGGAATTTGCAGTCGAGATTCCTGTTAGTAATTTATTTTAAATAAATATACACTCAACTTCTGGAGTCGCTGTGTAATTAAGCTAATTATTAGACTTGATTTACCGACTGTTCAATTTAGTCTATAATTCAATTGAGTAGGGAAATTTTCATTTGACTTTTTTTAGGGGCTTGTCGGGAAAAAAATCCTCTTTTCAATAATGTTGATGGAAACAACTCTGATCCATTTGGTAGGAGTTTCATTTGCATACATGAGGGTCGAGCTGGGAGAATTGGCTAGATTTATAGCGACAAGAATCATAACCATGGACCTGTGGTGGCTCGATCTTGGACCTCTTACTTGGTGGTGGATTCGACTTTAGAACTCTGGAAACTTCATGCATGGTGGGTTGATTAGAGGATGGTTTCTTGGTGCAAAGCAAGGCCAACGGGGAGATTTTTCTTGCAATCTCAAGATCTCTGCAGGTTTATTTTTAAGCTGTTTTTAAAAGCAGTTTTAGGGTTTCTATGAATTATTGGTCAGATTTTATTCCCAATTTTGTGTAGTTTATTTTATTATAAAAGCACCATTATACAATCAATGTTTTGTGTTCACAAGGTAACAGAGGGTGTACCACCTGGACTAGGCTTTTAGGAAAGTAGTTTTAGCCATCATAACTAATAAAATAAAGAATGGTAATTTGACAAATGAAAATTTCAGGAAGCTTAGAAAGAAGGAAATCCCCAAGCTTCTCATACTGTCAGGAACTTGATCATAAAAGAATTCTTGTAGTCCTACCAGATTAAAAACATCTGCTATTCCAATAAAAACAAATTGTGGGGTCAACCAAAAAATATTGAGAGGAATTGTAGTTTTTGGGTTGTCAAGCAAGCCATGGGATTTTGCTGTGTGGATCCTTTTGATTTCTATCAAAGCTGCACTTACCATGCATAAAATGGAAAACACCATGCCAATGTCAATTCTCTGAAGAATACTTATTCCTCTATGATGGCCTGTGATTTTTTGGGCCATTGGTACAAGTAAAGTGTCATATATAATTATGAAAATAAGTATTGAAATGGAGGAAAATGCCAGAAGAGAAGCTGGTGGGATCTGAAAGTGGGGTCCCATGTTCCTGTCCATGGTGCTGCCCTGTTTTATGAAGAATGTTGTGATCTGTGCTACAGTGATTCCGAAGATTATGCAACATAACCATATGGGTACCATCTTCAATATGAGTTTGGTTTCCTCTATTTGAGTTACTGTGCAGACCATCTCTGCATTTGGTTGTTTGTTTCCCTGTGTCCAATTTGGTTTAGATAAATTCACCATTATAGTTGCTTTATCCAAGAACCTGGAGAACATAGCAAAGAATGAATCAGATAATAGATTTTTGGGTCCAACTGCACAGCAGGACCGTTCTAGTAAATAACAGAGAGAATGATGGAGACGTTGCTAATTTCCCTGTATTTTAAAAACATTGAGCACACAAGATAAGGTAAATATAGGTTTTATGTAAACTTTTAGTGAAGATAATAGTCGTGACCCCTACCCAATAGTTGACAATATTAACAGAAGTTGTAACCCCTTCATGCATGACCGAGGTTAAATAGATGATCAAATTGGAGCCAATCCCATAGTATGTAAGCCTCTCGCTAACTTCAACTCCTGTAAAATTCAACAATTTGTTAACATTTCTACATTGATCAGATGGCCTATTCCGTGGGGCAGAACTGATTAAACATAAGTATGAATGACAACATAAAACAAATTACAGTATACCCAAGTTCTACAGGCACCATGCTATTAATAATAATAATTTTTTTATAGTTTGTGATGTGGGGCGACTTGTTTTCGGGTGTGCAGGCCGCTGAAAGCATATAGGACTATCTCATACTCCCAATACGCAGGAGGCACCTAACTGTGCTGACATCATATTGGATTAGACTCAAATATGATTGAATCTCCAAGTAGAAAAAATACTCTCCTAGGTCAATTAAAATCAAATGTCATCAGAATCCTTACTTTCTTATGCAAGAATCCATGATTTAATCCTTACCAATGAGAAACAGAGAAGCCCTCCATCCACCACTTTTTGTCTTGAGAATATTATATGGAGTTTTGGGATTGTTTTCTACATTGTTAGAGCTTATCGATGTTACGTTTTTGTTGTTTTGAGTTGAATGAAGCATGTTTTTGTCTGGGATTTCTTGCAAGATCAGCCAAGGACGAATAGTGCTTTGTAAAATATTGACATTCTGTATCAATGAGGCCTCAAGCTGGATTATTGTAACATATCAAGCATGGCTTCGAATCCTCAAAAGGGAAGTGATGCATTAGTAGCACTATGCCCAGCTCTACAAAAATGTTCAAAAAAATATTAACTACTTAACTAAATCAATATATTTATATGTAGTTGTTTTTCCAATCTCTGGGTTTTTTTAGACACCCATGATATCCAACAAAAATAACTTGTTGCAGTATGCAAACAAGTATCCTGAAAAAGTGTGTGCTTCCGCATTCCTTTCAAGTATCCCAATTTATGCTTTTCCAACATCCAAAGATTGATTGTGTTTTTTGTTTATTTTCTGGACACCGAGAGCAGGTAATTACAAAGAAGCAATACAAAAAATGCTTCTTCTCTTAAGTTTTCACAAAACCAAAAACCTTAGACCTTGAGCAAGATGTATGAAATTTACCTGCACTGTTTCTGATTTCTGATCAAAATTTCCCTTTACTGAACATTCCAATTTCCAAATCCGTAAGCTCCATAGCATTCCAATTTTTATTGTGTTTTTAGTACAATGATATGTATTTATACTTATAACCTTCCTTTATCATCCTCATTTCTCTTTCATTGACTTCCTGATTTATGTTGGGCGAGTCAACATGGATTCAAGTTAAATATTGATTCTTCACGATGCAGTTGATCATTCCTTTGTGCTTTCTAAAATCTTGGGATTTTGTTGTATTTGCATATTTTATATGTATATAATATGTTTGTTAGGATATTTAGTTTATGTTTTCATAAATTTTACTTGATTTTTATTTTGTCCTGGTTAGGCTCATGTTTTAAATGTTAGCCCATGCTTATTAGGATGTCTGAGTTCAAAGCTCAACTGCAGAGAATTTCTTCAGTAGGTTTTATAGTTGTCATATTGAGTAGAGATTTACATAATCATGTGGTATTGAGATATGGACAAACAATATGTTTGGTTTGATTTTGTGTTCCATTATTTTAGTTTTGATTTGGTGAGGCTTATGGCTCAAATGTTAATCCCCATTTAGATTTTGGAGTTCAAATTTTGATGAATTTCCTGTGCTGATTTAGTTTGTTATGTACTTAATCAGTGACCTATAGACTTGAGTCATCTAATTCAAAGTTGAAAGCTCCTCCTACTGGGATCTATCAACTCTAATCTTTGTTCCATGCAAATCCAGAATCAACATCTTCAAAGGTTTTGGCAATAGCAAGTGCAGGATATGAGACAAATTGCAGGTATCCTCAGTTTTGCTTTCCATTCATAATTCTAAATAATGCATTGAATTTCCTTTCTCTACATAATTGGACCAATTCCATGGAGTTTCCTCCCTTAACATTTATACATTGATGCAGAAGTAGGGTCTATATATGTTTAATACAGTCTCATCACTCAGAAACTCATTCAGGTTTTCCTTTTCCTTCCTTGGAAGAATTCATGGAGCATCAACTTCCTCTTACAACGATAAAGAAGATCATGAAATCTAATGAAGAAGTAAAGGTAGATCATCATAGACCTCCCTTAATTTAAGTGTTGCTGATGATTTTAATCCTTATGTTAGGATTTGTCTTAATAACAAATAATTGATGAGCTAATGATAAGTTCAGAAGCTTCAGTCTTATTTTAAGGCCTGTGAGATTTTCATTCTAGAGCTCACCCTGCATTCATGGTTACATACTGAGGAGAACAAGATGCATACATTACAGAGATATGCCATTGCAAGAGCTGTAAACAGGGGTGATATCCTTGATTTTCTTGTCAACATTGTCCGTAGAGATGATATAAAGGTATAGTTTTGGGCCCTTTCCAATTCTTTATGTGGTTTAGATATACTTAGCCATCTTCTAATAGGGTTCATTTTACCCTACTACTGTCTATTGTAAGATGATGTATTTTGATATACCATATATCTACTTTGGTCATTTTTATATATTAATATAATTTCATGTAATTTCTGTAGAAATCAATACTTTTTGTAGGATTGTAATAGATTTCAAAGCATATTTATAATAATTTTTTGGCCCAGAGTTACATTCTACAAGTAAATGAGGAAGTCATTTTGTTTGTCTCTATAGCCTTACTTTATCTTATGCTACTGCCTGCTCTAATTGTATAAGGCTCCATGAGAAAAATAGAGGGATCAAATGACATCAAGCAAGCTCGTGTTGATATAATTTTTTCTACATTGGACAGAGCATTGTGTAGTTCAGACCAAGATAAACTTAATTAAATATATAATTACAGATAAATGATAATAATAATATGCTTATTAGCTTTGTGTCCTCTTTAAATTGTATATATAATTACAGAGAAATAACAATAATAATATGCTTATTGGTTTTGTGTCCTCTTTAAATGATTTTCTTGTATGATCCCAGGTCACGTTGACATGGAAAAGCATAAATGGAAAACACCACACACGCCCATGTTTTAAATAAATTCATTCCCAATCGCAGGCTGGGGTTTTGATGAATGAGGAGGAATAGATTTCTATTCATTTTTTTGTTTTTAAGGGAAAATGTCTGTGCTCAATTTTTACATAACTACAAGGTTGAACTATGAGAATGATGGGAGTGTTTTCAGCAGATGTTGAAGATATTTTTGCTCTGCAAAGTCTGACCAGAGGATAATAGGTTTTCTTGAGGAAGAGAGGAGAGAAAAGCAACTTTGAGCAAACAGACCCAAGATTCTGAGGGAATTACCAAAAGGGCCTTATATTTTATGTGATTTTCGTACCCTTCAACTTCCTAGAATTGAGGTGGCTACGATGTGTATAAAAAAATTTATTTTGTATTGTTGATCCCTAATTGAAAACTTGATAACTCAATCTGCATCTTATGGCGCTCTTTTTGAAAGGCAAGGGTATTTTTGTTTCCATATGTATGTTGGCTGAATGTATTTGAGGTCGGTTCATAACTTGTTTTGTTCAAAAGTTTCATTATATATACATGTTTCAAACATAAAAGAATAATAAAAGTAAATGTGGTCTGATTTGAATCTAAAGTTCACACACTGTTTAGGAATTTCAATGAGATTTAAACTTTTCTATCAAAGAATCTTAAATTTTGGATCTCAATGCCATTACACGAATTACTATTCCTAAGCTTGTGGAAGTTTAATTGTACAAAAGGGGTTTGAGAAATGCTAAATTAAATTCATAAGATGATGATTTTTGCAACCTTGCTGATGTGAATTCAGTATTTAACAACAATGGTAGCACTGAAAAGGAATTGGAAACTCTCACAGAAAAACCAACAATGTTTAATGCATTTGATATCATTTCTCTTTCACAGGGTTTCGATTTAACTGGTTTGTTTGAAGAGAAGGACAAATTCAAAGATGAGATACGCTTCACATCCATGCAACCAGCTTCAGTGATAATCTCAAAGCTTGAAGAGAGAGCAAAAAATGCAAGATTCAATCTCAAAAAGATGGATTGCAAAGTGAAGATGCAAGGACCAAATGAAGGGAGAAAGTGACATTTATATATTGCTGTAGAGATTCTCGAAGTGACAACTTCTCTATTTGTTGTGGAGATGAAGAAAACAAGTGGTGACTCTCCAGCATATGAAAAAAAATTCAACAAGATCTGAACCCTGGCCTTAAGGACATAGTTTGAGATGGTTAAAGTGGGTGCTAAGTTGTAGCTTTGTCTTCTTCTTTTAATTGAATTGGAGGCTTGTATCAGTTAGGTGCATAAAATTTTTAGGGTTAACTATTACGGATTGAGGAGATATCTTCTACCAAATTCATCTACGACACAATCTTAATCTCATCCATTCTTGTCTAGTAACTTATTTTTGAGTTCAAATATTGTTAACAAAATTTCATGACAATATCATAACATAACATAACATGTCAATCTGTATCATAACATGTCATAACATGTTTTTATAGTTTTATGTAGTTTTTTCTTAATGTAAAGCTTTTACAATGGGACATGTTTTGTGATGTTGGAAACCCTGTTCATGATTAATATATGTCCTTTATATCATCCCAGACCAACAAATAGATACATTTAGATTCAGATGATGAAGAATATGTCAATCATAACAAGTTTTTCACGAGTCCATCTTAGTTACTATACCATAAAAATGCCATGACAAATTTATGTCCAACCATTGCGTATCAAACTGAAGTCCATCTAAATTAATTTGTTGGAGATTTTTTATTTAAAGTTATAGATGTTGCAATAGTTTGAGGACTTATGATGTCATGTATGTAGTTCCATAACCTTGTATAACCATTGATAATTCTATGGATTTCCAACATAATTTTTTGATCAATGTTTTGGATCACACTCTGTGATCTATTGATTCCTACTAAGGGACTTCTAATCCTAGAAATAAAATTTTGTTTAAGTTCCATGGTGTTACTGTAAGTTGATGTTTAAAACTATTTTATATTGTAAGAAGTGTATACTTGGTGGTAATTGTGTTCATTGCCTGTTAATATGTGATTGTCCAGTTGATGAGCATTTTTTTTCAATATATAAAAAAATCTAAATTAAAGGATTCTAACTAATGCCAAATATGGATTCCTTTTGAACTTACCATTACAAGAGCTTTACTTCTTTACATACTTTCCTTTTTCATAATTTTTGAAAAGGATGTAGGGAAAAGAAGAGAAAATCCCTTGTGGTTAGCAGGTATCCCCTAAGGAAAATGCAAGAGATTGAACAAAATAATTAGTCACCTCCTCGGGTATAAATTGCATAGGAATGATTCTGCCAATAAAAAGATGAATCAATCTATCATCCCAAAAGTAGAGGATTATCAATTTAAGTTCATCTAACAAAACATTAATTTATATGGAAGCAAAATGACAACTAAAATAGTTAAGCTTCTTGAAAACAAAAAAGGGAGCCAAGTGAAATAAATTCAATAATTTATGACTCAAAATTCTTGTGCCAACTTGAATTTTTCTGATTGGGATAGAGTCTAATACTCTTCCATATGGCTGAACCAATTTTACTATCGAAAATGGTATCAAATGTATTCATGTTTAGTGTAAATAAACAACTCATGATATAACAGCACCCCAAATGAAAAGTGCCTCTACAACTCATGGTAATAACATATACCATCCGGCGTTCACATTGCATTGTACACATGCGATTGCTAGTAATTAGAAAACTCAAAGCTAAGAATCCATGATGAATTGAGTGATTTACTTTGTGTCTTACAAATGGTTATGTTAATAATCAAGTGCACAAGTAGCTGAAGTTTCACACAACTCACTTAAAAGGACTTGCGTTAAAATTTGAGTGGAAAAGCAACTTTAAAATCCAACGTTTCTTCTTAATATTTGCATTGAAAATAGAAGACTACACTTATGAATATCCATGATAACTTAAGTGAACTCTCTTTCATAAAAATTGTGTGGATTTTAGAGTAAGATAACACCATGAATATTCATGCAATTCTAAGTAACTACCTTTCTTTTAAAGCTATGTGGATTTTGGAGTGGACAAGCAGCCAGAGAATCTCGATTTGCCAAAGCCTCTGTGTGGAAAATACAAAGGAACAACTACGTGGATAATTAGAAGGAAAGGATGCTTACAAATAGAAGATCATGCTATGAATATCCACACAAGATTTAGAAAACTCTGCCTTGATCCTCAATGTAATTTCCTGAGTCATTTTCCCCCTTGAATGATCTTCCTGAATGCCACTTTTTCTTCCTTGGCCATGACTGCTCTGATTTTGGAAGAAGAAATTCTCCAGGTATGTGATCTGCTCGATCATTTAACTTGGATTTAACCTCAAACAAGGCAAAAATCCTGAGCTCTGGTCACCTTCAAAAACAAGCTTTGGCATATAAATTATTTAGCAATTAAAAACACTGGATAGCATTTCAAAACCCTAGGCCCGGAAAAAGGTCTGGTAGGAAGAAAGAATAGGCTACGCGGATTTCTGGACAAAAAACGGAGAAATACCAAAACACAGACAAAAATAAATAAAATAAAAACAACACTTGAAAGAAGTTGTGGACAATTACTCAAAAAAAATCTTCAATTGACTATTCTGTAAAACCTCTTCCCCAGGTAAATGTTCTATGGTAATAATGATGGGGTGAAGTGCTTTATATAACCTAAATTCTCCAATTTCAGCTCAATCTATTTTTAATAGAAATTTATTTATTTAATATAAAAATAAATAAAATGCTTTCAGATAACTTCTGGTGACAGAATTAAGTGAGCATTTGCATGTGGGTATTTGATGAACTTGGCTTAATAACTCCATGGGGATACCTTTGAGCAACTCGAGCAACAACAGGTAAAACAAAACACAAAAAATGACATGTTGTCATGCAAATGTGCAACAAGGAAATTGACAATTTCCGAGCACGACAATTATACCCCTGTGTTAATTTTTTTAAGTTTTACCCTTCTAAGGCACCCTAGGTTTTCCCAATCAATCGATTAATCTCCCAATTGGTGTTAATTCATTCCCTTAGGTGATTTAGGAAAGTCCAATCATCCCCCCTAAGTGATTTTAGGAGTTCATTGAAAATTGAAAGCTTCAGGAAGTTGTGGGAAGGGCTATCACTGGCCTTCCTAGGACTAGAGTAACCCCATGGAGCGGAACAGAAAATCCCAAACTAGACACAGAGGTGAGTTAAATGCCTTGAGACATCATGGAAGTGATTCAGGAAGGACTTGGAGAATTTGGGGTGGTTTCACCAAAATTAGGGTTCGCAAGCCTAGGCAGTGCATGGACCAAAACAACTGTTGAGTTTCCGAAGGTGATTCTGGGAGCTCCGGATGGAGTTAGCAGCAAAAAGAAACATGGACGAAAAGGTAAGGCATCAGTCAATAAATTAGGAATTGTCATCAGTTAGGGCTAACCATCATCGGTTACCTGTGCATGATTTTTTTATTTAACTCACGGGAATTATATCTAAATTTAGTATTAAATAAGATCTATTGATTGTAATTGCATGGCTAAGTGCCCTAAGTTTGTATATGCCTATATAAGCATGAAAACTAGGGTTAGAAGGTTAATGGGACAAGGATTGAGTTAGATCCTTGATTCTCCTAGATTGAGAGGATGAAGAAGAAGAGAGAGAAAGAACAGGTTACATGAATACAAAGCTTCCATGGAGAGAAGCTGGACATAAGGAAATAACGAGTACAACTATGGCAGGTACATCTGAATGGTGAGAAGAGGGTAACATATTCTACTGTATTTCCTTTGTATAGTTATTTTCTCATTGTAATGGCTTGTATATTATGCAAATCACATAGAGTTTCTTCTTGTAGATCCACATGTTGGTGAGATCTTGTATTGTAGATCCATGAGATCATGATGTATTGTTGATCCATGTAGATCTAGCCTTATATTGTTAGATCCATAGGTTATTTTGAGATCTTGTATTCATAGATCCATGAGATTATATTGTATTGTTGATCCATGTGGATCTAGATATTTTAGAGGAGGTTTTCTTTATGTTTTCACAGGTTAATGCAGTGATGGAGAGACAAACTTACTTCTTGATGCACAGTCATGGTTGCACATTGGTAGACCCATGTGAGAGGTCTTATTTTCATATTCATAAGAGATCTTGGTCACACATTGGGAGATGCAATAGTTCCTGGTATGTTAGATCTGGTGGTGGTTTAGAGGCACGATTGTAGTGCACTCATGGAGATCCGTTTAGAGATCTAGAGGATAGGAGATACTCTTAGAGAGATGCATTGTACTCTTGTAATATTAAATATATGAGATCTCTATCTTTGGTGGAAGTAGCCCAAATTAGGTGAACCACGGTACATGTTGTGTTATGTGTGTGTAATTTTTTTTATTTGGATTGTTCTTGTTTATGCTTCCACTGCTGTAGATTTTGGGGAATTATTTAGATCTTGTGTGCATGATTGGATTTCTTATTGAATCATAGCACTATAGTCCCAAATTCCCAACACAAACTAGACATGGAGGTTATTCAAAGGCCTCAAGACATCATGGAAGTGATTCAAGAAGATTCAGGAAGGACTTGGAGAAGTTGGGGTAGTTTCACCAAAATTAGGGTTCACAGGCTTAGGCAGTGCATAGGTCAAAAAAAAATTTGAGCTTCCGAAGGTGATTTCAGAAGCCCTAGATGGAGTTAGGAGAAAAAATAAACATGGTCAGAAAGGTAATTTCAATCCCTACAAGATGGTGAAATGATTTTTTCACAAAACTTATGCGTAATTGGTATGCAAGAAGTTCTTCTCATGTACAAGTGGAGTACCAACTAAAAAAATCTAATATTTCAAGGAACAAATGGATGAATCAAGACCTGATACCCCCCACCATTATATTTATAGGGCCATTTCTAGTTAATATCATATAAAATTTCATCAAAAACGTCCATCAGGAGCTCAAGTTATCATCGTTTCAAGTTGTCCTCTTGGAGCGAGTTCAGGAGTTAGTCAAATTTTGGAAGGACACGTGTTAGCTCCAAGAGCCTGGTAGGATTTTGTGTCCCTCACATCCCTTAAGGTCAAGGAAAACAAGGATGGAAAAATTCACCTAGCCCCCATAAGCCCTTTGGACCCTCATGCAACCTCCAGGATTGCTAGTTCATCCCCCAGCTGCTTGCGGGAGCTCAAATCCTTCATCGTTGGATCGCTGCAACATGTCATCACCTGGCACGCCATGAAAATTGATTTCCTTGAAGTTCCTTTGAGGTTAGGGACATCCAGATAGGAAAAATGCGCCCAGCCCCTAGGAAACTTCTAGTCACCCATGTGACCAACTTTCGGCCCCTCAATGCTTTAAATCTACTTTTTTATCTTTAATCCCTTGCCATCGGATCTCCGCAACGTGTCAAGCTAAGGTGTGCTATGAAAATTGATGTCCCTCATGTCCCTTTGAGGTGAGATAAATAAGGGACATGAAAACTTGCTTCTCTCCCATATGTGTTATATTTCAAAATTTTAAAAAACCAGCCTATTTCCCGCTTTTAACATCTAACATTGCCATGCATAGCTATATCTGTAAACTCCTTTGCAACTTCCTACCACTACTCCACAATTTCCAAATCTCAAAACATCTACATCACAACAATAAAATCCTATTTCCCATGGTGATACACAGGTCTCATAAGAATATTTCATCAAACTGAGGAGGAGAAGAACAGTGAAAATCTCCATTACCGCAAAATGGAATTTTGAAGAGATCTTTCAAACGGATGCGCGGATTGACGAACTATATTTTTTTGTTCATTAATTTATTAAAAACCATCAGAAACATACCTTCAAACCCTCCTGACACACCATAAACATTCACAGAAAAGAAACCTCTTTCTGGCCCAATAAGAGAAAAAAGCTTGATTTCCCGTCAAACCGGTAGTCGGATCGAAACAAGATTTCACCAGAAGTACAAGAAGCAAAAACCAAAATAAAAAATGAAAATTTCATCATGAATGGAGGATAAAAATAGACCTGAAATTTTCAAGGTAAATCAATGGTTTCCGTGTCGAGAAGCATTGTCAGGTCAAAAAATTAAAAGTTTAAAATCTCCTAAATTGTTGAGTGGGTAAACACAAGATTTCAAAGGGGCGATATTGGGCAAAAACCCATATCGGAAAACTTTGATCCACATCAATCCGACCTCCAAAATCTCACTTTCTAAAAATAGTAGGTGTTCTTCATAAGGGATTGCTAATTTGGGAAAGTCATTAATAGAATAACCTGTGAAGGAAATGTTGAACACAGAAGATGCACTATGGTTAAAAATTCATCAGAACGGGCATTTTGGTCCAATTTTGACACTTACTAAAAATATTAAGTGGTCCCACGAGCACCTGTCAAAAATAAAAATTTGATCCAAAAGGTGAGAGAAATGCATAGAGAAGAGGATACTAGATTCACAACATCAAATTGAGGTTCAAGGGAGTTGTTTTTTCATACTTACTAAAAATAGTAAGTTTCTTTTTCTGAACCATGAAGCATAAGTGGAAGGGACATAAGCTGACACAACCCTTCGCCTGTGAGTATGAGATAGAATACAATGATGCCTCATACATGGACCTAAACGACCTAAGAAATCATATCGAATCCTGGGAACGAGGTAAGATCGAGGATTAGATATTCACAAGTGGATTGTTTACATTTACAGGACACCTCATGTCTATGCAAAGCCTTGATTTGGTCCCTATGTACCAAAAACACAGACAATCCAAGCTGATAATAGTACATCAATGACAGTCATTAACCCTAGAACCATCTCCCTCTCTCTGTAAATCCCAACATCACCTAGTATGGTCGTCATCTCAAAAGACAGGGCCTTGCACGATTGGGAAACGTTGGATGCATATGTACAAGGGGTAACACTTGGTTCGTGGTTGAAGACATGAAGAAATCCCTCAACGATACCTAAGAACCTTCCAAGGTGTGAGTTTTCATTCTATTGATTATTTATTACTTTACATGACTTTGCTCATGCAGTTTTATCGTGTTTGCGAGCAAATGCACATATGAGGACTTCCAATTGTTGCTTGATTGGCCTTTTGAGTGCCTCACGTTGAAAAATTGCAAGCATCTCGAGTGCCTAGGTCCCATGTCATGCAACAATAATATTTTCCATTTGTAACTATTCTAGGTACCCATGTATTTGCATGTTTTTTCTTACATCTATTGTGTTGTTTTTCTATTACTTGTCACTAACTCCTCGCTAGCTCAAGATCTTTATATTATACTATTATGCCCTGCACGCATGGTATACATCGTCATGCACAGGTACCTATGTTTCCCCTACATGAATCCTGCAACGACATGGTAACACAGGAAAGCCATAAGCATTTTGTACTTGTGTTTTTGATTGCATTCTTACATTGCTATGTGATTCAGAGCTTGGACAGGTAACTCATTGCAGGCTAGGATGTCACCACAACAAGTTAGTCCCTGATAAAAAATACTCGAATCAGTCCCTTAAGCTTGCATACAATTGACATATTTTATCCTAACTGCAAGTTGTTGGCTTTAATCAATGCAATCCTTTATCCCAATATCCCAAATTGACATTAGTGACCAAATCTTGTATTATGTCGAGCTCTGCAACCTTATACCATGCCAAAATAATACTCAACAGGCTAGGCTGAAAACACAAGGAATCTTCAATTGTTTACCTTAACTCGAAATTGTCTTCCTAAGGCTTCTTAAGAACATACTCCTGGAGATTTGGTGTCTGGAACAAACCACGTGGACCCAAAATAAGTTATGAAACAAATTTGGAGTACCATTTTCCCTTCATTTGAATTTGCTTTACTAAATGTGTCTTGGTTCTAATTTTGACATCTGATGCAGATCTCAACTCTTTCTACTTCCCTTAGACTTGCTAGGACTATTGTCTTCCTTGCAACCCGACGGACTATTGGGTAAGTTTTTCCCCTGAACTTGTGAAGTGCAGGAAAAGGACCTTATGAAAATGACAGTATGAACCATTTTGAAATTCAAGATTATCTTGGTATGACCATGTTTTGCAAGTACTCTCTTGAGGACAAAGACGTATGATTCTAAGTACGTGACAATCAAGATGTTCATAGTCCTACAATTAACTAGTATGTCTCTGGGAATCTACAATTCTTGTTGGATATAATTGAGCGGACTGAGAAGGGTGGTAAGGAGAACTAGGACACATTTTAGGTTTCTAAAGAATTTAAGCTATGATCACCTAGTTACGAGGAATACGCTCCAAGTTAGTTATCTTAGCCAATTTCATCAGTCTATCTATGGAAACCTTGTAGATACGTGAATTTCAGTTCTAGACACCCTAGTGAGAAAATTTCCACAACGAACTAGAGTAGGCTTAGATTATTACCAAACCAAATTCTTCTCAATGTCCAACCTTGTTACCTCTACTGAAATTCAAGGTATAATTCCACTTATTTGCGTCACTACTTTAAGCTAACAATATTCCTTGAATCGTATCAAAAATTCTCAAGTTAAGATAATTTTACTTACCTCCTGATTGTGACACAAACGGGAGTAGAACTCATGGTATCTTGAAGACACAATCTTCAAAGTATCTATGCTAAGTTTTTCTTTAACTACTTGAATGACATCCTGTTAGCATATGGATTTGCACGCATGCAAATGACATGCAACAGTGTGGGAACGAAGTCCCTCCTTAATGAAGGTGAGGCTGCCTTTATTGAAAACCAAAACTGTATTTACATCTGTACATTCAAAATTGTATGTGGGGAGTGTTTTGGAACATCAATGGAAAGAAAAGTGAATGAAGGAAATGGAATAGAAATGAAGGAAAGGATTGGAATGGAATGAACTGAAAGAACATGCAAGAGTTAGGTAAAAACAGAGCCTAATATTGCATGAAGAAGAAAAAGCTGAATAACCAAAACAAATAAAACGGAGTTTGCAGTTAGTCTAAACAAGAACATGAGTAAAAGGGAACACATATGAGCAAGTAGACATAGTCAGAGCTTGATCACTGTGAACTAGAACAACATGATTACTAATGTTGACAATAAGATCAAAGATAATGTTTGCATGCAAGATTTAAACACCTAACATCTAATGAACATAAGAACACCAAATGTTACCAGAGACAATGAATGAGACACAAAGTTCTGTAATTCCATTAACTCCAAAATGTTTTTCACAAAAGAACACAAAGTTTCTTCTTGAAACAAAGCTTGCACACAAAAGTATTCTCTTCTCCTCTCTCAAAGTCACCCTTTATAAATGAGCCCCTGACTTCCTTTTATAACCCAAAAGTTGGTTACAAAGTAGTTAGGGTTTTACGATGATCATTAAATAAGGCACTTAAGTGACCTTTGACTTTTTCTAACCAACTTTATTAAAAACAACCCAAAAAAAGAAATTAATTAAAATATCCACGGTTGTCTAAAATCAACCTAAATAACAACATTCATTTCTTAAAATCCCATTTTTAAAAAATATTACAATAATAACCAGTGCCTTATCCATTGAAACGGGGTCCGCCTATCTCAAACGTATGAGAAATGGACTCTCCCAATTCGCTAGATATCAAGAAAATCTAACTCCCTGACACCGCCGGTGAAATTAGGATCTGCTACGATTTGACCAATTGAAAGGATCTAAACCTTCCCAAAGTTTCAAACATCTTTTCTTCTTCTGGAGGTTCACTTGGCCAAAGAATAGCCTCACAAAAATACCTGCAATTCTAAGAATTCTACTTGGCGATATCATTAAAATTAACAATCTTTAGACTAGAGCTGTTCTCAAACAAGTTCTTCAATTTGATACAACACGTTCCATGGAAACCGACGAGAAATTGTTGGCAGGAGTGTACATGTCTTTGAACAATCGTGAAAATTTTTCTTCCACCTGCTCCGATGAACACCTTTGATTATGCTCATTTACTGAGGTTGCAAGGAATCTCAGCTATGAAATCCTGGATCAAGGAAAGTGAAGCGAAAACTTCATTGCACATGCTCTGTCATAATGGATCATAGAATCCACAAGAAGCGTTTTTCTCAATTTGAGATGTAAACACCAGAGAAAATGTGTCCCTCCGATGTTCAAATTCGAGAATCCCTTCAATAGCCAACACTGAAGATTCCATACTGTGTCATCTCCTGTAGACTGGGCAATATCTCATCCAAGTTTGTTATAGTTAGAAACAAAAGTTTCTTTGAAAGAAAGAATTGGATCCATATATACACTGATATCTTCATGAAGCTTAACTGCTAGTCTTGATCGCTCTCCTGGCCCAAAACAAGAATCTCTGAAAGCCAAGTTTTAGTGACATGGCCCAACGTGTTTATTTCCTTTGAAAAATTAAGAGTCTCTTTATCTGGGGCAGCCACCGCATTCAGGTACCGGGAAGGTGGATGATATGGGATTTATCAAATGCTGAACATACTCCACCAATTGACTCTTTTCAGCCTTGAGCCGAGAATTTTGGGACTTGTATTTCTCCAAGTCTTTTTAGCACGATATCAATTGAATCTCGAGCCATCGCCATGTCACTTTCTAACGTGGATCTCCCAAGTCCTAAGTCTGGAAACTTCATAGTCAGCTAGGCGTCATAACATTACGCTCTTTATCCACTCTGTGGAATGGCAAGGTCTGCAAACTATGTTTCCATCATTATCCACCATTATTCGAGAAAGTACCTTGGGCTTCTTAGGAATGGCGTCATTCGATAGTTTGAAAAGGGCATCAAAAATCAATGTCGATTGGCTTGACAACTCTCTTCCTTTTCTTCATTTCAGCAATCAACCCAAGAAGGAGTTTCATTTACTATCTCATGCATATAGAATCCTGGAGCTCGAATCAATATCCTCATTATCCCTCGACATCATGAGACCCTTCTTGAATCCTATCAACGGCCTCAATTTGAGGAGACACAACCTTAATGTCCACTTCCTGATCATTCGGGAGATTTTAGGAAATCCCTTCATGAACTACGTGCTCCGAAGTATTTGATATTTGAATTACTTGCACTTGAGTGGGTATTTGTTCAAAGCATGGCTGAGGATCATTTGCTACCAGCATATGAGTGCTATTAATGATGTGAGTGGAAGAATCTCTACTCGAGGTAGAAAATCCAGACACACGCTCCTTTCCTTCTTCTGGGTTTGGATCTCTGGATCTCTCTCTTCGTGACACGTTGCTTCAGCGAAGTGGATTTCGGCAACCATTCTTTTCTTACTATGTCATGTATGATTAGATGGTACACAGAAGTTGATCGAGAAGAAACCTTGGTCGAATGGAGGACCTCCTCGAGTATAGGCAATTTTTGTGATTCTTGAAACGTATGATCTGGAATTGATTGGAATTTGGCAAGCTCCCTATCATACCAAGATATGCTTCTTTTCGATAGGATTGGTTGGTTCTTGCCATCAAGAGAAAATTCATCTCTTTTGGTCCAGTCGATTTCGAGGTAACGGTGTGAAGGCAACTGACATCATACGAGGGATCGACGACATCCTCATCATCGATTTATGAATGAATCGGGAGGGACTCCGGATGTGGAAGGCCTTGATCTGAGAAAGTGTTAGGCGAGAGTACTCCCGTCTCCTTACCTCATGCTTCATCCGAGCATAGGCGGCCCAAAAATCCTCCATGGTAGGATTATGTTGATACTTCGCTCCCATAATCATTCTGCATATAACCATTAATATCGAACTGGGCTCTCTTCACATATGGATGGATGGTTATGAGAGCAAACTCCTTTTCCATTAGTTGTGCACTGAATAAGATTTGGGCATTGGTATTCCCCGATTTGGATCGGGAAATGAATTCCTGAACGGTGCTTGTCACTAAGTAGGCAGTGAACTTGGAACAATTTTCGCGCCAGCTCCATTAACGCCCACTTATCACTGACGTACTTGGGAAGTTTCCACGGGGGTACCCAGCAAAGCCACTCACGCAAATGTAGGAAAAAGATGAAAAATTGTATAAACCAGGTTCCCCATTGGGAAATGACACTCATGGCTTCTTTGGAAAACCTTTCCTCGGTATTCCTGATTCAAGTTCCGGATTACACAGAAGGTGAATGCATCGTTGACTCTTCTAAAATGGTGAGAACTATTTTTGAAGCTGAGCTGACGGGTAATAGTGGAAAACATGTTGTTTGATGGACCCCAAGACTCCTCTCGTTTCAAGTCCCGAAAATAGCTTTCTTCGTGCTACTACATAGGTCAGATATGAGGTCATGTAGAAGCATCCATTCATATTTGACTTCTATCAAATATGCTTGTGAATGGTGTATCGCTGATGATGGTGGCCCAGTCCACAAAATCCTCTCTTGGCTAGGATGATACAGATAAACTGGTACATCCATGGGTGGAAGACCCTTGTAGAAGGTAAACCAAAAACTCGACTTAGGAGAGTGATCATGTCTCCAATCTCTTCCACGAACTCAATGCGGTCCAGTTCTTTGGGAAGCCTGTCAATTCGAGGTCTCTTGGTTACCAGCCAATTGTTGTTAACCATTTTGCTCCATCTTAGGGGGTTCTTCGTCCCAGAAATTCTTGCGCAGACTGGCTTGAGTGATATCTGCATTCTCAGGAAAGCCAGGTATCCCGAGCAACTCCTCAGTGTGTTTCAGGTGTGATTAAGAGGAAAGGTTCGTGGTTGTCTTTATAATATTCCTCGTCTCTCAGGATCGTAATGCTCCGTGCACAAGCAATCACCAATTTCTGGACACTGCACCGAGACAGGGAATGCTGCTGCTTGAGGTAGGCCACTGTGGTAAAGCCTATAAGAGAAAATAGTTTTGCCTTCAGTTTTCACTCGCTCGCAAAAATGTTGCACATTGATGTGACCCAGATTCGTATTAGTGATATTGTCATATGTCGACTTGATGGAACTGGGAGAGATGATTCCTTGGAATTCATACTTGAGTGCGGATTTTTTTGATTTCTCCACTGGATTCCTCAATCTTCCTGCAGATTTATTAGATTTTTTGGCAATTATTAATTTTACAAAAAAAATAACTCATGCATGCAAAACAATGCAAACGGGGATGTCAATGCAAGAAAAATATGATTTTTTTTAATAATAATAATAATATTATTATTATTATTTTAATAATAATAATAATAATAATCGGTGCCGGTTACAATTTTTTTATTCTTGTGAAAATAATTTATTTATTTATTTAAAATAAACAAATCACCTAATTGATAATGATCCTGATTATGGTTATTCAAATTTTCCGGAGCAAGTTCTGTTTGTTTTACATTTTGTGAATCATAACTCCGTATCTACTTGAAAATTTTTTGTATGTAGAAATGTGCTGTGTACTGTAGAGATTTACTTTTAGTGATTCTAATCCTTATGTATCTAATGTATGAATAAACATTGTTAAATCCTCCTGCAAATGCATTGATAATCCTGGAAACTACGTGAATATTTTTGGATTGAAAAGTGTGACTTTCTATTTAAAAACGTGGCATTAAAAATATGATTGATCATATAAAAAATTAGCGTGACATGAGTTCTATATTATAGAAATTAGATCAAGCTTAAAATAAAGCTTGAGAATCCAAATCCAATTGAAAAAAATCTAATAAGAGATATGATAATAATTAAAACATAATCCATGCATCATTAATAAAAAGTAGCGCTTCAACTCCTTGTAAGATGCTAAAACAACACACCCCAAGAGCACAAACACTGGAAAATATTTGAGAGTGCGTGGAGAAGCTTCTGTCTAGACATGTTTTGAATTTCAAATCTAAAACATGTGTGGCTAGATCTTCTTGACTATCTTGTGATTGCTTTCCCTCCCACCCACCGCCATCTTGCATATTTTCTTTCTGGAAAAAAAAAGTGTGGGGAGATAAAGAATCAGTGTGGACTGTATATAATTCTATCCTTAGTATTAGAAGCAGTGATGCTCTCTTGGGCTATTAATATCCTAAACATTAAAATTCATCTTGCATATATATTCAATTCCTGTAAGATGATTATCAATTAGAATACATGTCAAATAGAGTAATGACATGGAGGAATTCTTGATCTCTCACACCTGGTAACTAGCTCTTCCATGGCCAATGCGTGGTAAGTTGATATGTGACTATGAAAGACTAGATCAAAATGACCTTGAAATATCCTACGTGGTATGCTTCCTCTATGATTGTTAGAATTTTGTTTTGCAACGTGGCTTCTGCTTTGGTTGTGCATGGAAATGTTACTTATAGACTAAACTGTTTGTTGGTTTCATCTTTATCTAGTGGTCCCGTCTAGAGTGGGATAGTCAAAGCTCTACAACTTCTGTGTGCCTTTGTGAATGACGTAGAATATGTTTTGCATGTAACAATATGTAAGTCCTCCTTATCTGTCTAATGCATGTAAAACTCATATGAAATCAAATAACTTATTACTTCAAAACCCTTTCTCTGGTTGTGCGTGGAAACTTGTTCTTTGCAAAAATATTGGAGTGTTCTATGTTGAAAAATGCATGCAAAGTCTATGGACTTTACTAACCTGCATGTAAAATACTACTCCTTCAAGATGTGTGGTCAAACAACACATAGTTCTTCACCTAGTACGGATATAATCCTATGCTAGAAGATGTACATTGCATTCCTGATAATCAAACTTATTTGATAACTGCTCCCTGTACATTGGTTTTCTTGTTTGTGCTTGTCATTGGCACATAAGGACAGATTTGGCTTGGGAAGCTCAACTCTAGAACTTGATTTGGAGTGCTTCAGACCTATGTAGGAGGCTATATTCTCTTAAAACCTGTCTATTGAATACATTTAGAGGAAATAATTAGGAGATCTTTGAAAAACTATGCATCCTTTGAGCTTGATATTTTCTTCGCACGACTTTTGCTAGGTGATTTTGATGGATGAGGATAAATGAGTGCATTCAACTTGCATATATAGGGTTCTTATACGTATAATTTTGTAATAACTTCCAAACTATCTTGGAAAATAATGACCTATAAAAGATATCAAGGGGGAATTGAGATAAATAATAGTTGGTTGGCCCGGGACAAAATTGTTAATTCCAGATCAATGGCATTTAGGCGGTTTGACAATCCCTATTTGGTGGGTTTTCCTATGAGAGCAACGAGGTGATGTAAATTTTTGTGCACAATAATTAGAATAACTTGATTGCTTTGGCAATAATGTGAAATTTTGAAATGTGACTAAGAAATGAAATGAGAAGAGTAAGTGTTCCAGTGATAGGGGACTAATCCGGGCCCGTGATAGCCAATCAGGCATCCCCAGAAATAGGTGAAGCAGGGGCTTATGATATTCCAGGATAAACCCATACTAAAATAAATCAAGTTGAATAAATTACAATTAATATTTAGCTGCCTACATTAAAAACCCCTTTAAGCATTAAAAAATGAAATATTATTGCTTAAAGGAAAACATACATGAGTAATGTAGAAAAAACTTTATATTTTCTCAACACGTTTGCTTGATTACTTGAGATGCTTGAGGCAGTTCTCGCCTGAAAAGGATCCCAATGAAGACAAGAACGATCACAACATATGAGATGATAGTGATGAGATGTCCATATAAAATGCAAATTGACACTTTAAACTTGTATTGAGATTTCCATTTTTATTAAATTTGCGAAGAGAAAATTGGCATGAAAGAAGTACAGTTCACGGCCTTGTTGAAGGAGGATTTGCATGTTCAAATCACTTAGAGAGAGGGATTAGAACTGGTGCAAACTGGAGGATTGAGGGTGATTAGTCCTTGATTTGAGATGTTCCCTTGGATACAATGAAGATAATTTGGTATCCTGACACCCGCAATGTGCATACAGGTGGCAAGGATGTTGTGTCTAGCTAACCTGATTGCTCTCCTTGACAAAAGAGAGTGAGGGAAGGGTATCATAGAGACTTTGCACCTACAGCCAAAAACACTTCCACCCTGGGGAATCACACCATTGTAGATAAATACATTGAGGTCCCATTGCGCCAAAGGTAATGAAGCTAGTGGAATGAGATAATCATGCCGGCACACCATGTGATGAGCACGATACAACTAGAATTGGCGACTAGTGAAGGATATTAGCCACAGCTATCAGCAAGGGCATCCGCTCACATGGTAGTAAAGAGATGTCTAAAGAGTATAAGAAGAAGATTGATGAACGGAAGTACATAGTGCAAGACATGATAGTCACCCCAGGTGCAACATGTGGAAGTCATGCATGCAAGGGTAGGAAATAGGTCAAGGCACGAATTTGTACCCATGTAGGTAGCTTCAATCCAGAGTCCATTGCGTAAGAGGCTCGCGCGATGTAAATAAGTCCTAGGGACTTAGCCGATAATGAATGGATTGACTCAATTTCTTAAAAAGGGAAGTTAGTGCTCCAAGAAGTGGTCAAAATCTTTGCTTATATGTGTGCGATAGAAAATAGGATGCTGACACTCAGGGAGGACTTGGAGAAAGAAAGGGACGCATGGAGAATACCTATTGGGTCCAGAATTAAAGCATGGTAAGAGTCGAGCTATTTATAGCTCAAAATAAAGATAAAATAGATTTGTAAAGGCATGCAACCTATTATTGAAAGATCCATCAGATTATTAGGAAAAACACATGTAAGAGGTTAAGGGAAATTCCCCATTGTGTATAAATAGATGTTGCACTCCATGTCAATAGGATGTCATAATAAAGCTAGAGAGAGATGATTGTGTAACAAACATGTGAGTTGCATAATTGTATGCACACATCGGTTTAACACATGGTTGTAAGAAACTTGTTATGTAACTTGCACTTTATTATGTAATAAAATATGATTGCAATGGATAATTTTGTATGGATATCAAAGGTCCATTAGATTTGAGTATGTCATGCAATGAGGGATTTAAATCTTATTGATCATTCATCTAATGTTACCCTTGATTTCCTCTCAGAGATTCAGGCCTATGTGTTGCACTTATCCTACAATTGTATCATTCATTCATGGATGTTGAGAATGTGCTATGACATGATCAATGTATGCTGATGGATGGACACATACCTTGAGTTAAGTTCGCATTCCTCATGCCAACAAAGTAGGACCTACATGGTCTGCATTTCAGCTTTGGAGCTTAGAGCGTTCAGAGGCCTTTGTCTGGATGAAGTGCTAGGTGGAAACCAAATAGGGAATTGAGTTTAACAAATCCACTGCAGCGACTACATTCTTGGTTCCGTAATGTCGGGACCTCTTTCTCTCTTCTTCTGCATCATAAAGATGTGGCTCTATCGTATGGAATCTCACCCAACTACTCATTGGAGGGGATTGAGTGTTGGATGGACAATAGACATCGACAAATTACACTTTATAGATACAACACTGGACCAACTTTTACTGAAACGTGCAAGTGGGTGGAAGACAAATTATAGTGACTTGCATTGTATGAGACGTTCTTCAAAAGGACTTTATTGAAAACAACAGTCAGGGGACAGAAAGTCCCTCCTCTTTGATGGGAGAGGTTCCCTTATTTAAAGGCAAAAACCTATTTACAAATGTACAACGTTTAGTTTTAAAGAGGAACTCTGATATCATGAAAGTGTTTGATATTACAGATCATCAATACAAAAGGATAGAAGAATTAAGGAATGGGAAAAGGTAGAATAGCACTCTCAGGAAATATAGATAACAAAATAATTCCTTACACATGCCAGAATGGAATCATATAGAACAGAATCATTTGCATTAAAACCACAAGATGTTATTTCACAGACACAAAGTTCCAGAGATGACATCCACAAGAATACAAAGCTTCTTGAAGTAAAATAGATTAATGATTCAATAACTTTAACAGATAGAAAGGAAAGAACAAGAACAGATAGAAACAGAAAGAGAGATCTTCTTGTATTGATAGCTTTTTACTCCTTTACACTTTCAAAAATAACCAGAGTTCCAGCCCCTGAAAATGGCGTAGAGAGCCCATTATATAGCTTACAAATTGGTTACACTTGGTAACCATTTCTTTTAACTAAAATATTAATTAAGGAAGTGCTCGACACAATGTCCTTAATTAGTTTACAATGAGCTCGATTCTAGGAAAAGAAGGAGAAAAGGAGAAACTAGGAGAGAAAACATCCGCTTATTGCTGAGGAGGGCCCACTGACTTGAGAATCCATTGCCTGAATATTTTTAATGCCTCAGCTATCTCCCTGCCTCATGGGATTGATGTGTTGGCAGTGGCATGAGACCAAGTGCCTAGACATTTCTCCATGTCCTTATCAAACTCGGTATGTTCCAGGTATTCTTTATTAGCCTCTTCAATGGCAGATTGAAGAGAGCAAATATCCTTTATCTTCTCTTTGGTAATCAATTCTTCTTTGAACAGGTCTTCTTTGACAAATGTCCTGAACTGAGTTTTAATCTCTTGAAGAGAGAAAGGAACACCTGAAATTTCATCATGAAGATGACAATGAATATCCTTAAAGGCAGATGCAACACAAGTCTTGAAAGATTCTCCCTTCTGCCAACTGTTTCTCAATTCTCCCAAGGCTTCTTCCAGAACTTTTATTTTCCATTCAACACTGAACACCCATGACCCTGACAAGTTGTCCTTGGCATCATCAAAAACTTTACTGGCCAACAATATCTTTTCATCAGCCTGTCCCATCAGGTGAAGATCTATGATGCAACTACTCCAAAGCTTCAGTTCTTTGTCCATAGTTTTAATAGAGGAGGAGAGTTTTTGTTGCAGGTTGGCCACCTTCTCATTGGCTTTGAAGGCCTCTACAATGAAGTTCAAGCCTGCAATGGTCATGTCATCAACCATGGCTTCCATAGCCCTTCCATAAGTGGAATATCTGTGTATATCCTTGATACTCTGAACCTCATCCTGACTGAGAATCATAGGAGGTGGAAGGGCAGCCAGTGGAGCAGGATCCAAAACCTTATCTTTAGCCAATAATGACTTGATGAAGTTGGAAAGAACTTGATTTTGTTCTTCCAACTGTTCTATAGTTTGTTTACCCTTTTCCACTCTCTCAATAACCTTGGTTACTATTTCTTGGAGGTTATGTACCTCACTCTCAGGAGTAGATTCTCCCATTGGAATTCTAGAAAGTTCCAGGTCAGAGGCTAATAGATCTTGCTCTACCTTATCAACCTTAGGCTTTGCAACCTCTAGAAATTGTTGGCCTTGAGCATCTGTCACTATTCTTGAAGTTTTTTTAGCTCTCTTTGCTGGAGGAGGAGGAGTAGTACCTAACAAAGCTGCCACAACATCAAAATTTGGCCCTGTCAAACGGGAAGAAGGTTTTCTCTTCCTGCTATCAACCAAGGGTTGCACCCATGCAAAAGTAGAAGAAGAAGAAGAAGAAGGGACAAGAGGTCCAAGAGCAAGTGAACCCATGGCACTTAAGGTATTCACCACTGTTGCCTCCAGTAAAGAGGTGAGTGAGGCATCTGGAGCTTCTTGTGTAGAGGAATCTGTGGTACTAGGAGGTTCAGTGCTAGGCACCTCCTTCTCATCTTCTACTGTAACTTCTGAAGTTCCTGCAGGGTTTGGTACTTCACCATCATCACTTTCACTGAGAACAATAATGTTCTCTGGCCCTTGAAGGCAATCCTGAATGCTCTAGAAGGGGTTCTTCCTCAATTGGCTCTTGTTTAACCTCTTTTATCTTCTTTTGGTACACTTGAGTAGAAGAAGAGGGAGTAGATGATTCAGGTTCTTTAATTGAGGAAGAAGGAGGGGTTTGTACAGGTACCTCTGTGCTGGGTGTATGTGTTTCCTTCCTAGGTGTTGAAGTATCTCTGGAAGAAGATCCACTCTGATTCTTCTTAAGCTCTCGAACCTTCCTGTCAAACCAAACTTTGGTTCTTACAAGGACAGGGGTCAAAATCTCAACCAAGTCATCCTTCTCCTTCTTGTACCAATCCAGATCTTCCAAAGGAGTATGTTTGATTAATGTCTCATATTCAAAAGACTGCAAGTCTTCATCATCATCCTGGAACCCTTCAGGAATTTGATAGAGATTGAGCTCTTTAATCAGTTGCAGAGAGAGTCTGCCATAGTGCCTCCGCCTTGCTTCAAAATCATCTGCACAATCAGCCCAGTAATCCTCAGTATCTGGCCTGTGATGATAATTTATTCTGAGGTTCTGCTCAATGAACTTCTTCAAATCAAAACAAGTCCTAGGCCTGAAAAAGTGGACAGTGATGGGAGCAAGGGCCCTTTCTATATTTTGGGCATCCAAGGCTATTTTACATGTATAGTTTCCCAAAGAAATAGGGAAGTGCAGACCAGAGAGATTTTCTTGTCCCTGCAGGTTCTATGCAATTTATCCAATTGCCTGCACACTTCAATTAGAGCCATCTTGTCATTACAAAACATGGGGAGCTTGAGAGGTGTGTTTTCATAACCAGCCAACCTGATATATGAAAACCTCCTGAATTGAATGAAGAAAGCTCCATACTTAGCTATCAGGTTCATGGCTTCATCAGAAAACCTCCTGGCAGTATCACCTTCTAAGAGCCTTACAATATACATGGTAAAGGCATCATTAACTCTTCTGAAATTGTGGTTGCTAGTTTCAAGGGTGAATTGAGGGCAGTATGCATAAATGGGCTCATCCTTCTGGCCCTCCATGTATGTGAATCCAAACCACTACCGGGATGCTGCTAGGGAATACATGAGATAAGAAGTCATATAGAACTTCTTAGTCTGCTGCACATTAGACAATTGCTCGGTCAAATTCATGCAAATGATTTCTGCCCAATTTATGTTCTGATTACCTTTGCAGATGATGTTGATGAAAGGGCACATCCAGAAGTGAAATTCATTGGTAGAGGGCAATCCCATGACACGAGCTAGCAAAATGATGAAATCAGACAACTCTTCATTGAAATCAGCCCTAAATAATGCCTTGGAAAGTCGGGACGCTCCCTTCTTAGGGTTCTTCAACCATGATTTTTCTATTCTTGCCTTATATTTTTCACTGTCCTGCTCGAATAGGGTCTGAGCTTGAGCTTGAGTGAGAATGATGGAGTCTTCAGTCTCTGGAATGCGTAGGGCAGCAGTAATGGCAGCAGCATCTAGTTTGGCAATCAGCTCCCCATGCACATTAGTCAATTCTTTGGTGTCTGAGTTAAAATGAGCTCCACAGGTGAGCACGGTGTCGGCACATTGTACAGAGATAGGGAAACCAGCTGCATAAGCAAGTCCACTGTCATTGATCATTTGTGCCATGGGGGAAGGATTAGGGCAAGTCAATCTGTTCCAAAAATCCCCAAAATCTAGGTGTCGAACCTCACTATCCCCGATATCGGGAACAGAGGTCTCAAGAGGTGATACATGTTCTTGGCCTTGGAATTTGATCTTCATGTTTGCAATGCACAGAGGAAAACCTTCAAGGGTCGAGTTTGCAATAAAAAATGCAAAGGGAGCAGGAGCATGAGCAAATGACCTTAATTGCAGGGATTCGAGCAAATGATGGCAAGTGAGCAATGTGTCAAATGCATAGAGGATAGTCCCATTAAATAGCCATTTAGGAGAGAGAAGGTCATTAAATGTGCATTAAATTCATATTACACCGACTCAAAAAGATAAGAATCGGGAAGAGCGGAAAAAACTGGCCCAGATGGTCTTTGGTACATTTGGGACATGAGGGACGCGAAGACGCGATCCGGCCGATGTGCGCGATGCGGGTAATGCGGGCCAAATGAGCACGGGTGGTCCAGAAACTTGGAAATGTGAGGGAAGTGAAGATGTGATTCAGCTGATGTGCGTGATGTGGGAAAAGTGGGGACAGAAGGCACAGATGCTTTTGGGACAGATGGGACAAAAGTACGTGAAGGACCCGATGCGGGCGATCGGGGAACAGAGAGCCCGGGTGAACTTGGGACAAATGGGCCAAAAAATTTCTGACAGAACTGAAAGTTAAAGAATTTCAGGGAATGCGGCCGATCGGGGAACAGAAGGCCCGACAGAACTTGGGACATGAGGGACAAAAATGTCTGACAGACCCGCAAATCACCAAAATAACTCCAAAAAACGTGAATTTTTACTATCTCCTCAACTTTTCACTTCACTAGAACATCACTAAAGGGTGTCAATTCAAAATTTTCAATTTTTTGACTTTCAAAAGAGGGGAAATTTTGAGAGGACAACAGCTGGCTCTTTCTGGGGATGACTTGGCTAGATCAGAAGAACGAGACAAGGCAAGAACTCTAGAAAACCTAGGGGAAGAAGACCAGTGCGTAATCCATTGGGCCACAGAGTCAAAAGGCAAAACCAATATAGAAGACAACACACAAACAAGGAAAAACACACCACAAACAGAAACAGGGAGAAGCAAACACACACTATACATAATATACAAAGAGACTTCCTATTCACCTAGGACTTGAACAATTTCAGGTACTGCCCACTATAAGGAAGTGGGAGAGAGGAACCATCCATGTAATCAAGATAGAAAGAATTTTCACCAGCAAAATGCCTAATTTTGAAAGGACCGAGCCAAAGAGAATCAAACTTACCATGGCTTCCTCGAGGCTCATGTCTTTTATCCCACAGCAAAACAATGTCTCCAACTTGGAAATTTCTAGACCTAGCCTTCTTGTCAAACAAATATTTTACCTTCTGCTGGTGGGCAGATATTCTATCAACAACCTGCAGCCTGTCTTCATTCAACTTATGAAGATACATGATCCTTTTGTCTAAAGAATCATTGAAACTAGTGTCTTCAATGGCCTTCATTAAGTACAAAGTTGGTAGCTCCACTGTCACTGGTAATTGGGCTTCCACACCATACACCACTTGAAAAGGGGACATCCCAATAGCTCTTTTAGGTGTAATCCTATCTGCCCAAAGAGCATCATAGAGTTTCTTGTGCCAGTTCCTCTGAGATTCATTAACCAGTTTCCTTACTATAGCCACCAGATTCTTGTTTGTTGATTCTGCCTATCCATTCCCTTGAGGATAGTAATCTGAAGAGTGAGCAAGGGAAATGCCATATCCATAACAGAAATCCATCATCTCAACAGAAGAAAAATTTGAAGCATTATCAGTCACAATCTTGTTTGGCACTCCAAACCTTACCAAGATGTTTTCTTTGATGAAATTACATACCACTTCAGAAGTGGTACTTTTTATTGGAATGGTTTCTACCCACTTAGTGAAATAATCTGTGGCAGTCAACACATGAGTATGTCTAGCACTTGAAGATGGGTTGAGTGTTCCAATGAAATCTAAACCCCACTGTTGAAAGGGCTCTTCAATTACAACTAGTTTAAGTGGCAAGGCAGCCAACTTGGGTCTTCCCACAAAGGTTTGACAAGCTTCACATTTATCAACCCATTTTGATGCATCCTTAAACAAAGTAGGCCAATAGTATCCAGTGTGAAGAATCTTGTGAGCAGTAACAGCAGATGAGTAATGACCTCCACATGCTTGATCATGGAAAGCTGAGAAAAGCTTCTTCTATTGTTCTTTGTCAACGCATTTCAGAAATCTTCCATCCACTCCACGTTTGAACAAAGCATTCTCCCACAACACGTATTGTGCTGATCTTAGCTTGATAGCTCTCTTCTCTTTGGCAGTCAAGTGAGAGGGACACTCCCCATAGGTGAGAAAATGAGTGATATCAGCATACCATTCATCAGTCGAGCTGAGAAATAGAACAATAGGAACATCAACCTCATCCTTAGGTAATTCATGACCAGCTCCTTCAGCAATGAGTTCACACAAGCCTTTACCCCGAACTAGTTTGGTTGGTCTGATGTCAATATCATATTCTTGAACCTTTGCTACCCAGTTTCCTCTCTTAGTTCCAAATTCTTGCTGCGTAAGAATAGACTTGATGGTTGTATCAGGCACAAGCACCACAGAGTGGGAGTTAAGAATATAAAATTGAAACTGCTTGACAACTTTAACCACTGCAAAAGCATGTTTCTCCATCATGGTGTACTTCAACTCGTGATTTTTAAGAATGTAGCTCATGAATGCAATTGGGAGCTCATGATCATCAGAATATTTCTGGGTCAATACAACAGCCAGGGTGCTTTCTGTGGCATAGCAATAAATAATAAAATCTTTACTAAAATCTGGACATGCTAAGATAGGAGTCCTAGCAATAGCCTTTTTAATACCTTCAAATGCTTCTTTCCCTTCAGAGGACCAGCCAAACGTTTGTTTCCCTTTCATCATTTGGGAGATATTCAAAGTTAGCTCTGCAAAATCAGGAATGAATCTTCTCAGGAAGTTGATCTTACCAAAGAAAGAATGCACTCCCTTCTTACTTGTGGGAAGAGGAATCTACTGAATAGCTTGAACTCGTTCAGGATCGATTTTGATTCCATCTTTAGAGACAACATGCCCCAAAAATTTTCCCTCCGTGACACAAAAGACATATTTCTTGGGATTCAAAGAGACCCCATGTTCTCTGCACTTCAAGAGAACTGTTTCCAGATGCTGAAAATGATCTGCTCTAGTTTTGGAAAACACAGTTAGGTCATCTAGATACACAACAATACATTTTCCTTTCAGGCTTCCAAAATCCAAGTCCATAGCCCTTTGAAAAGTGGCACCAACATTAATGAGTCCAAAAGGCATCCTCTTGTAGGAAAAAGTACCCCAGGGGGTGGTGAAGGTAGTCTTGTGCTGATCTGCGGTATTAACTTCCACTTGATTATACCCTGAGAAGCCATCAAGCATGGACAACATTTCAGACCCTGTAACAGCTTGCAAAACTTGATCCATCATGGGCAGAGGATAGTTGTCCTTCAAAGAAGCCTGATTCAGATTCCTGAAGTCAACACAGATACGAATCTCACCATTTTTCTTCCTGACAGGTACAATGTTGGCAATCCATGTCGAATGGTGAATGGGGAAGATAATTTTAGCTTTCAATAATTTTTGTATTTCCTGAAAAATGGTATCAGCAATCTTTGGATTGTACTGCCTTTGCTTTTGCTTGAAAGGTTTAATCCCAGGTTTGAGAGGAATGAAATGTTGCATTTCTTTGGGCTGGAAAGCTTTTAGATCATCATATGAATATGCAAGAACATCCATATACTTCTTCAAGAGGTTCACTACCTTCTTCTTTTCTTCTTGAGTACAACATTTCCAATGTTCACCATTTTGGGGTCAGCAGAGCTCCCAATGTTAATCTTTTCATACTCAGCAGATTTCCGCACTCCTGTAGAAGCTTTAGACTTAACATACCTGTCATGTTTATCAAACAATTCCTCCAAACTCACCAGCCCTTTAGGAATCTTGTTACCTTTGAGTTTGATGCACCCATCTTGATCTGTCTCCTCTTTGACACCTTCCTCATTGGAAGATACACTCTCACGAGGAAAATTGTCACTTCCTTCGAAGTACAATTGTTCAAAGTTATCCCTGAGCTCCAAGAAAGAAAGAAAATGTTGATCATCATTGAAAACTTTCCAGTTACTTGCATTATCAGGCACACTTGGCCTATGGATCATTTCAATGGTGAATTTATCTTGAGAGAAATCAGGGTGAGGTATCAGCAATGATCCTGAAACAGCTAGTGAATCATCCCTAGTGTTCTTTTCTCTTGGCACTACTTCGATGGAGAAGGCATCAAGAAATTCAATAGAATCCCAAACTAGATTTTTGTAATGCTTCAACCTTCTATTCTTTACTTGAAAAAGGTCTCTGACTTGTTTAACAACTAGTTCTGCATCTCCACGAGCCAGAAGATTCTTCACACCTTTTTCTTTTGCCACATTAAGTCCAAGGATGAGGGCTTCATACTCTGTTGTATTATTGGTATTCTCAAACTGAAGTTTGAAAGAGAAAGGGTAAAACTTTCCTTCCGGAGACATTAACACCACGCCAGCTCCAGAACCAGCTGAGGAGCAGCTTCCATCAAATTCTAGATTCCAAACACCATTAGGATCATGAAGTACTTCTTTGGGAAGTTTAGTTTCCTCTGGAGACATAATCATATAGTTACCATGTCCAATATCTTCATAGAGTATTTGTGCTTTGGGATCATCCATTTTTTGCACAATATACTCAGATTGCTTCTCAGGAAACAACTTCTTCATTTTTCCATTGACTGGTATAAGGGCATGTGACCAATCCATTTGAATCTCTCCTCCCACATCTTTACAAAAATTCCTACTTAACAACATACCATATGAAGGAGGGATATCTGCTACCAGAATAGTAGCCAAAACCTTTTTCTCAGGTAAGGCAACAAAAGCTACATGTGCATCTTTAATCCTTCCCACCAAAGGCACCTCCCTACTCTCCATAGAATAACATGAACCAATAGTGCGTGTGAGGGTGAGACCCAAAGCATGAGCCACTTTGGTAGGCATTACATTATCTGATGCTCCTGAATCTATGACACAGTTGCTAAGTTTATGGCCTGCTATAAGAAGAGTCACATAAAAAGGTTTGATTTTCTCATTAGATGTGGTGACTGTAGCCACAAGATTTGGTTGGGGTGTGGAGGATGGAGTAGGTAAAAGGCCTTTAGAGGTAGTTTTGGAATGGGAATTGACAAAGTGGACCATTTTGGCAAAGGCTTTAGGGTGGGTTTGATAATACTCAGCCTCTGAAATTTGAACTTTTGTTTTCTTAAGATGGTCAATGATATCAAAAGATCCAGAGATGGATGGGGAATCATCACTAGGAATTTTAGGCTTATCAAGTTTTGAAGCTGGAGAAAAAGAAGTTTTAGAAGTAGAAATAGGAGAAGGATTATCAGTACTGACCTTTTGTGTGGATGCAGTGGGAATAGGAGATCCTCTTCTTGCCACAACTGGGATAGTTGTGGAATACTCTTTAGCTTTCTTGATGGGCTGCATCACTTTTTCCTTCTTATTGGTTTGTTCTCATGTCATAACAGCATATGACTCACTATTCATATCTGCTACTACTTCATCATAATCATCTTCTTCATCAACGCCCTCAGTAGTGAGAAAATTGACTTGAGATCCATCAAGTTCTTCCAATTCCTCCTCAGCCTCCTCTCCAGATTCTTCAAATTCTTCATTAGCTTCTTCCTCAGGTTCCTCAACTTCACAAGTTGCATTGATAGGGACCTTGATGGGTGGTCCCTCGATTGCCAACCTTGTCTGAGAAGAGGGCAAATGGTTCTTGGGTTGGAAGTTTCTTCTTGGGACATCTTGATAAGGAGCATGCTGAGCCAATTGTTTCTTGATAGCAATGAGGTCATTGGCCAGTTTTTGTACTAAGGGATCTGCATTAGCTCCAGAGTTTGAAGAAGAAGAAACAGATGCTTTAGACTTGGAAGGATCTCTTTTCAACTTGCCAGACATGATCAGGTCATCCTCAACACTAACGGCTAATCTTTGATCCTCATCCAATGTTGCAAGATTAGCTCTTCTCAATGCATAGCTTACCTCAGGAAATTGAGCGTTTAGGAAAAAACATTTTTGAATCTGGTCCATGGGCCGGGTGTCCAGTGGGATCTTATTAATCAACTTATTGAACCTAGCCACAAACTCTCTCATAGGCTCTTATGGTTCTTTCTTGATTTGAGAAATCTGTGCTAGCAGAGCATGCACATCTTCTGTGGGTTTAAAATGGTTCTCAAATCTTGTCCTCATAGTAGTCCAATTGGTAATGGCCCCAGCAGGAAGGTGATAGAACCAATCTGCTGCATTATCTTGCAAAGTCTCTACAAAAAGCCTCACCGAGACATCTTCATGCTCAACACCAAGGACTCCACATGCAACTATGAAGGCTGCAATATGTTCATCTGGGTGCACTTTACCATCACCTTTGAACTTGGGAAATTTCTTTCTGTTACCCCTGGGTAACTCATGCAAAGGCTGAGGAAGGGCAAGAGGCCCAACACGGTGGCCCCAAGGTAATGGAACTGCCATCCTTGGAAAGACTGCTTGAAGAGGAACTGAAACACCAACAAGAATTAAAGCACGAAGATTAGGGCTAAGTTGCTCTTGAGGGATACTACTTCCAAGAGTTCTATCTTCAACAGGGGGTGTGCTTGTGGAACGAGCTCTTCTATTTCTTCTTGTTGAAGGAAGAGGAAAACCTTGCTGCTCTAGGAGATGAAACTGAGAATCTTCAATACCAAGGGCTCTCCTACCACGAGTAAATATTAGAGTCACCAGATCAAAGAATGATCAAGAAATTGTTCATAAACTGGAATCCGTAAAAAATGAATCCCCAGTAGAGTCGCCAAAAACTGTTGGTTGTCAAATAAGGACTTTATTGAAAACAACAGTCAGGGGACAGAAATTCCCTCCTCTTTGATGGGAGAGGTTCCCTTATTTAAAGGCAAAAACCTATTTACAAATGTACAACGTTTAGTTTTAAAGAGGAGCTCTGATATCATGAAAGTGTTTGATATTACAGATCATCAATACAAAAGGATAGAAGAATTAAGGAATGGGAAAAGGTAGAATAGCACTCTCAGGAAATATAGATAACAAAATAATTCCTTACACATGCCAGAATGGAATCATATAGAACAAAATCATTTGCATTAAAACCACAAGATGTTATTTCACAGACACAAAGTTCCAGAGATGACATCCACAAGAATACAAAGCTTCTTGAAGTAAAAATAGATTAATGATTCAATAACTTTAACAGATAGAAAGGAAAGAACAAGAACAAATAGAAACAGAAAGAGAGATCTTCTTGTATTGATAGCTTTTTACTCCTTTACACTTTCAAAAATAACCAGAGTTCCAGCCCCTAAAAATGGTGTAGAGAGCCCATTATATAGCTTACAAATTGGTTACACTTGGTAACCATTTCTTTTAACTAAAATATTAATTAAGGAAGTGCTCGACACAATGTCCTTAATTAGTTTACAATGAGCTCGATTCTAGGAAAAGAAGGAGAAAAGGAGAAACTAGGAGAGAAAACATCCACTTATTGCTGAGGAGGGCCCACTGACTTGAGAATCCATTGCCTGAATCTTTTTAATGCCTCAGCTATCTCCCTGCCTCGTGGGATTGATGTGTTGGCAGTGGCATGAGACCAAGTGCCTAGACATTTCTCCATGTCCTTATCAAACTTGGTATGTTCCAGGTATTCTTTATTAGCCTCTTCAATGGCAGATTGAAGAGAGAAAATATCCTTTATCTTCTCTTTGGTAATCAATTCTTCTTTGAACAGGTCTTCTTTGACAAATGTCCTGAACTAAGTTTTAATCTCTTAAAGAGAGAAAGGAACACCTGAAATTTCATCATGAAGATGACAATGAATATCCTTAAAGGTAGATGCAACACAAGTCTTGAAAGATTCTCCCTTCTGCCAACTGTTTCTCAATTCTCCCAAGGCTTCTTCCAGAACTTTTATTTTCCATTCAACACTGAACACCCATGACCCTGACAAGTTGTCCTTGGCATCATCAAAAAATTTACTGGCCAACAATATCTTTTCATCAGCCTGTCCCATCAGGCGAAGATCTATGATGCAACTACTCCAAAGCTTCAGTTCTTTGTCCATAGTTTTAATAGAGGAGGAGAGTTTTTTTGCAGGTTGGCCACCTTCTCATTAGCTTTGAAGGCCTCTACAATGAAGTTCAAGCCTGCAATGGTCATGTCATCAACCATGGCTTCCATAGCCCTTCCATAAGTGGAATATCTGTGTATATCCTTGATACTCTGAACCTCATCCTGACTGAGAATCATAGGAGGTGGAAGGGCAGCTAGTGGAGTAGGATCCAAAACCTTATCTTTAGCCAATAATGACTTGATGAAGTTGGAAAGAACTTGATTTTGTTCTTCCAACTATTCTATAGTTTGTTTACCCTTTTCCACTCTCTCAATAACCTTGGTTACTGTTTCTTGGAGGTTATGTACCTCACTCTCAGGAGTAGATTCTCCCATTGGAATTCTAGAAAGTTCCAGGTCAGAGGCTAATAGATCTTGCTCTGCCTTATCAACCTTAGGCTTTGCAACCTCTAGAAATTGTTGGCCTTGAGCATCTGTCACTATTCTTGAAGTTTTTTTAGCTCTCTTTGCTGGAGGAAGGAGGAGTAGTACCTAACAAAGCTGCCACAACATCAAAATTTGGCCCTGTCAAATGGGAAGAAGGTTTTCTCTTCCTGCTATCAACCAAGGGTTGCACCCATGCAAAAGTAGAAGAAGAAGAAGAAGAAGGGACAAGAGGTCCAAGAGTAAGTGAACCCATGTCAATTAAGGTATTCACCACTGTTGCTTCCAGTAAAGAGGTGAGTGAGGCATCTGGAGCTTCTTGTGCAGAGGAATCTGTGGTACTAGGAGGTTCAGTGCTAGGCACCTCCTTCTCATCTTCTACTGTAACTTCTGAAGTTCTTGCAGGGTTTGGTACTTCACCATCATCACTTTCACTGAGAATAATAATGTTCTCTGGCCCTAAAGGCAATCCTAAATGCTCTAGAAGGGGTTCTTCCTCAATTGGCTCTTGTTTAACCTCTTTTATCTTCTTTTGGTACACTTGAGTAGAAGAAGAGGGAGTAGATGATTCAGGTTATTTAATTGAGGAAGGAGGAGGGGTTTGTATAGGTACCTCTATGCTGGGTGTATGTGTTTCCTTCCTAGGTGTTGAAGTATCTTTGGAAGAAGATCCACTTTGATTCTTCTTAAGCTCTCAAACCTTCCTGTCAAACCAAACTTTGGTTCTTACAAGGACAGGGGTAAAAATCTCAACCAAGTCATCCTTCTCCTTCTTGTATCAATCCATATATTACATAGGAGTATGTTTGATTGATGTCTCATATTCAAAAGACTGCAAGTCCTCATCATCATCCTGGAACCCTTTAGGAATTTGATAGAGATTGAGCTCTTTAATCAGTTACAGAGAGAGCCTGCCATAGTGCCTCCGCCTTGCTTCAAAATTATCTACACAATCAGCCCAGTAATCCTCAATATCTGGCCTGAGATGATAATTTATTATGAGGTTCTGCTCAATGAACTTCTTCAAATCAAAACAAGTTCTAGGCCTGAAAAAGTGGAAAGTGATGGGAGCAAGGGCCCTTTCTATATTTTGGGCATCCAAGGCTATTTTACATATATAGTTTCCCAAATAAATAGGGAAGCGCAAACCAAAGATTTTCTTGTCCCTGCAGGTTCTATGCAATTTATCCAATTGCCTGCACACTTCAATTAGAGCCATCTTATCATTACAAAACATGGGGAGCTTGAGAGGTGTGTTTTCATAACTAGCCAACCTGATATACGAAAACCTCCTTAATTGAATGAAGAAAGCTCCATACTTAGCTATCAGGTTCATGGCTTCATCAGAAAACCTCCTGGTAGTATCACCTTCTAAGAGCCTTACAATATACATGGCAAAGGCATCATTAACTCTCTTGAAATTGTGGTTTTTTGTATTGTAAAGGTGAAGAAAAATTCCAGCACCGCAAAGAAGAGCATAAATTTCCAAGATGGCGGATAGAATATACACCTGGCAACAGAGATAAGGAGGACAAACTGATCCCACTTTTTAAGAACTTCAAAGAAGACAAGAGTTTCTCAGAATTCAGAGGTCTCCCTTTTTTCAAGTAACCGATCACATTGGGAGCCCAAGTGTTGCCAATCCTTTGGATGTTGAATTACCATACATCAACAAGAACCTTGAAGATTTCACTAACTTAGAAACCGAAGAAGAAGCTAGAGAAAGAGAAGCAAGAGTGGAAGTAGAAATAAGAGCTCATATTGAAGAAATTGTAAGACTTCAAGCCGAAGCAAAAGAAATAGTAGTAGCAGAAACCCCGGCCTTAGCAAGGTTGGAAGCCAGAAATATAAACAAAAAGGGGGATTGTGATCATGAAGAATGTTGGCCAAATGTACCATGGGGTGGAAACATCGGTCCACTTGCCCTTGCTCAGCCTCTCTGTGAGCTACCAAAAGGCTCAAAAAAAAATCCAAAGTTAAGAGGGGATGCCTCTCAACTTCTCGAAGAACACGTAGTAGCATTTATCACTGTTTGTGGTGTGCTAGGCGTTGAGCATTAAGATGTGTCAGTCTGGATATTTGTCAAGTCACTTCAAGAAAAAGTCACCGAATGGTTCTACATGGTGCCCCCAAGGTCTGTCACTTGCTGGGAAGATATAAGAAGTACATTCGAACACAGGTTCAAGACCATGGAAGACTATCAATATCTTTTGGTACAAATGAAGAAAGAAACCTCTAAATCAATGAGAGACTTCGGAGCATGATATGACATGGTGATAAGCAGGATTCCTGAAGATGTGGAGCCTTCTAAAAACAATTTAAAGAGATTCTTCATCAATGTCTTACCTTCAGAAGTAGGTTTCTTCCTTATAAGAGCCCAACCAAGAACTTTGAGGGAAGCTCAGGACTTCGTGTTAGAAACTAATGATGATCTGATGCTTTCTGATAAAGTGAAAGGCCCGAATGGAAAACAAAAAGGGTTCAGGCTCAGTCACCACAAACCCAATATTTCAAAAAATGGAAAATGACTTGGTTGCCTTGAAGAAACAGTTGTCCCAGATCACAATACAGAACACTCCAAAGAAGCCAAATCCTCCCAATAGACCAAGGATTGCTCCACCCCCTCGTCGGATTGCTCTCAAAGTACCACTAGTCAATGTCACTTGTGACATCAAAGAACCAGAGGAGGAAGTGGAAATTGAGGAACCTGAAGAAGAAGATGTGCGCAATGATGACAGTGATCTTGAGGTCGAGGAAGTTGATGGTGATACACACAATGGCCTAATCAAGTATGTTGATAATGAAGATGATGATGATGAAGAAGCTCCAAGATTATCATGTGTAATTTTCACTCACACACAGTCTAATAAAGGTGCCTCATCCTCAGAGACTGCAGTGAAGGAAAACAAGAAGACAAAATATTCTTGTGCGGAGGTTCCACAAAATAAAATCATCAGCAGAGGATCACCACTACCACCTTCGATGGAGTCGGCTAAAGAAAAACCAGACCCACTGGTTAGTAAGGATCATGTTGCCATACCAAGTAAGTCATCTAGTCCTTCTCCTAGTTCAAAAATTGCTAAAAATAATTCTCCTTCAAATGTCGTCCCTACAAAAACATCTAAGGTTCCATCAAAACCTAATCCCTGTCTCCTTCCAAGCCAGCTACTGCACCCGTGAAGGAAAATCCAACCTCCAAAGTAGCAAAACCTTCACCATGTAAAGCTTTTGTCCTTCCTAGAACCTCTACCTTGTCAACCATAACCCCATTTGATTTTGTGGAACATGCAAGCAATACTAAATTCCAACTCACAGAGATAGAATACCTACAAACGCATCCTACCCAATTTGATAGGTTCATTGATGTAGTCTGTGGTGGTAATCATATATTATTAGGATCAAATTCCAAAGTCTTACTCCCCACACCATCCACACCGCCTTCTCAAAACATGCTAGCCCTTAGTGCCTCCAAAACCAACAAGGTTGAACCTTTCTACCTGTCACTCCTCATTAAAGGTTTCCAACTAAATAATTGCATCATGGATTCTAGAGCCTTAGATAACGTGATGCCCGCCAAAGTTGCAAATGCTCTGGGCCTCACCTTGACCCAGGAAAATGGCACTTATTATTCAATGGAATCCAAACAAGTGCCATTGGTAGGAAGAATCAAATATGCACAAGTGGCATTAGTTGATTTTCCAGATAAGAAGGTGCTTCTAACCATCCTGGTGGCGGACGTCCCAATATCCTTTGGCATGATACTGAGTCAAAGCTTCTGCAGAGACTTACATGGAGAAATAAAAATGGATAGTTCATCTACAACTATTCCAGTGAAAGGTGCAATGAAGAAGTTGATGCCAGTAAGGAAGATGAAGTACACAATATGAAAGTATGATGATTCAAAGGCTAACATTCTGTTTTAGGACAACGGGTTAGGCAACTACTTCCTCACGTCAGAAAAAGATGAGAACTTTCCACTTCTTATGGAAGAAGAATAAGATCAAGTTTGGACAATGGAATTTGATGGTAATCATTCCAGTACAGGTTTTGGAGCAGGCATGGTGTTGTACTCTCCTTCTGGTGAGTTATACCCATTTGTCTACAAGCTGCAATTTGATAATACGAATAACACAATGGATTATGAAGCTCTCCTCTTAGGCATGGGTGTAACAGAACATATAGGAATCAAGAAGCTGAGATGCCAAGGTGATGCAGAGGTAATAGTAAAGCAAGTCCAACAGCAATATCAGGTGAAAAATCCAAGACTCCAGCATTATGGAAACAAAGTATGGACTGCATTGAATCTTTCGATGCATTTTCCATCAAATATATCCCACGAGAAAAGAATAAAAATGTTGATTCTCTTGCAGTATCAGCTTCCCTAATGACACCTCATCCTTCTTTTGGAAACAAAAAAGTGAGCATCGAAACGGTGTTCAGGCCGAGTGTACCAGATAATGTAAATCATTGGCAAGTCTTCAATGATGATAATCAGATCTTGGTGTTCTTGGAACAAAGGGACAATTTTAATAATCCCTTCTTTGAAGGAAGTGAGAATCCACATTGAGAAGCAGTAGCCGAAGAAGAGAAAAAGGAATTGAATGGATTGATGAAGAAGGAAAAATCAAATTGAAATGAAACAAGATTCCCAAAGACCTAGTTTCTCTGGAGGACCTCTTTGACAAACACGACATATTCATTCAAGAGAAAGCAAAACAATCTTCTCGGTGCCAAACTGATTTTGAGAAAGAAAACATCGACACCCCAGAGGAGCCAAGGATGGTCAATATTGGAAAATGTTTTTAGCCCAAGGAGAAGAGAAGGTTTGTTGCATTACTCTAGAAATATTCAGATGTTTGGCCTACTCTTATAATGAACTCAAATCCTTCCAATCGAAGGAAATGCATCACTTGATTCCCTTGAAGCAGGATGTCAAGCCATTTAGGTAAAAAAAGAGGCCATATAACCCAAAGATTGTTGATACTATCAAATAGGAGGTGATGAAGATGTTTAATGCAAGGATTATCTTTCCCATCCATCATTCAATATGGGTAGCCAACATTGTGCCAATACAAAAGAAGAATGGTGAAATAAGAATATGTGTAGATTTTCGAAACTTAAACTAGGCATCGTTGAAAGGAAATTATCCTCTCCCTATCATGGACCATATTTTGCAAGTAGTCACCGGATTTGAAATGCTTTCATTTCTCAATGGATTCTCAGGGTACAATCAAATCAAAGTGGCAGAGGAGGATTGCACCAAGACAACCTTCAAAATGCCTCGGGGCACTTTTACATACAACAGAATGCCTTTTGGCCTAATAAATGTAGGAGATACATTTCAAAGGGCGATGGATTTTGAATTCAAAGATTTAAAACTTTGCATCTTCATATATCTTGATGATCTTATGGTGTTTTCGAAAAAGAGGGGAGACCATATTCATCACTTGGAATAGGTACTTACAAGGTGTAGAAAACATGGCATATCGTTAAACCCGAAAAATTCCATTTTTGGAGTCATGAAAGACAAGTTGTTGGGGCACATTGTGAAAAAACATGGAGTGCACACTGATCCTAAGAGGGTACAATCCATTCAAGCACTATCTCTACCCACAAGTAAGAAAGGAGTTCATTCCTTCTTCAGAAAGGTGAACTTTTTTCGTCGCTTTGTTTCTAAGTTTGCTGAATTGACAAAGCACATCACCACCATGATGAAACCACAAAAAAAATTCAAATGGAACAATGAAGGGAATGCAACATTTGAAGAGATAAAAAAATCCATTGCCAAGGCTATGACTCTCGTGTCTCTAGATTTTAGCAAAGAGTTCATCATGTATTGTTATGCATCAGAACATACCCTCTCTGTCATTCTTGCTCAAAAAATGATGAAGGTGTGGAAGCACCTATTCTTTCATGAGTTTCCCATTGAAAAATCACGAGCTAAACTACAAAAAATTGGAGAAACATGCCCATGAAGTGGTCAAGGATGTGAAAAATTTCAGGTTTTACATCCTCAACTATCATAAGGTGGTAATGGTCTTCGGTAGTGCAATCAAGTCCATCTTAACACAGTAAGATCCCAGAGCTAAAAGAGGAAATTAGATTAAAAAAACTCAAGAATATGATTTGGAGATCTGACCCTCCAATCTAGTAAGGGGAAATGGCTTATGTAGGTTGATCATTGAAGATGAAACACTCAAAGCTCAACACGGTGAAGACAATTTTGCTTGCTCAACTTGTTTTGAAAAAACTCCTTAGGTTCTCTTTGTAACCACTATTGATGAGTGGTATGCTAATATTGCCTTTTATCTAACTTATAGAGAATGCCCTTCTTATCTTGATTACAAGAAAAGGACAACACTCAAGATGAAGGCAACAAAGTTTGTAATCTAGAACCACACACTTTACAAGAGAGGTCTTGACAGATGCTTCCTCAAATGTGTAGACATAGAGCAACAAGAAAAATTGCTTAAAGCATACCATGACCAAGCGTGTGGTGGAAATTTCTCAGCAATGGTTACTACAAACAAGATCCTCCGAGGAAGGTATTATTGTCTCACCCTCTTTGTGGACACTCAAGAATGAGTTTCCAAATGTGAAGCATGCCAACAATTTGTTGGGAGACCACAACTTGCAGCACTACCACTCAGGCCAGTTGTTATTGAAGAACCATTTCAATAGTGGGGATTAGATTTCATCGGTGTTTTGAATCCTCACTCAAGTGTGGCACACACCTATGTGCTCACAATGATAAACTACTTCAAAAAAATGGGTGGAAGCCATTCTGGCCAAGCAAGCCAACACCGAAATAGTATCCAGCTTCATCAAGGAAAATATCATAGTATGTTTCAGAGTGCCACAAAATATTGTAGCGAACAATGCTACCTATTTCTCTTCAAGGGAGTTGACTGAGTTTTGTTATGGCTATGTAATCTCTTGGTATCATTCATCTAACTATTATCCATAGGGAAATGGACTGGTTGAATCAAATAACAAGAACATTGTAACCATCGTTTGCAAGCTCGTAGATGAAAATCAAAGAAATTGGCACAAAAGGTTGTATGATGCATTGTGGGCGGACATGATCACTCCCAATAAGGCAATAAGTATGTCACCATTCCAAATGTTGTATGGAGTCAAAGTAGAAATTCCCATCATAGTTGAGATGCCAGCTCTCAAGTTGCTCCAAGGAATAGAAGACAGATAGTATCGGGATTCCATTGACAAAAGGATCCTCTTTATTGAGAAGCTAGAAGAAAATAGACTTTGAGTGGTGGACCGTATCAAGGAGCACCAATTGAAAGTAAAGAAGATCTTCGATAAGAAAGCCAAAGAAGAATTCAAAGTTGGATACCTCATATTGTTATGGGACAAGAGAAGGGAACAAAAAGGTAGCCATGTAAAGTTTGATTCATTATGGCTTGGCCCATTCTAGGTTCGCGAAACTTGCAACGAGAATGTTTTTCTACTCTCATATTTGGATGGAACGCCATTGGAATTACCTCGAAGTGAGAAATACCTAAAATTATATCATCAGTGAAAGCAGATTGTCCCCTGCCTTGTATCATAGGCGATTGCTAGGTGTGTTTCCCTTTCTGTTGTATGTGTTTCCCTTCCTGTTGTGTGTTGTGTGTTTCCTTTCCGTTGTTTTGTGTGTGTGTGTGTGTTTTCCTTCTTCACTCTCTCCATCTCTTGTAAATTGTACATGACTCTGCATGGCCCAATGGATAACGCACTAGTCAATCAGTCCAATAATCTCCCAATTGGTGTTAATTGATTTCCCCTAAGTGATTTAGAAAATTACAATCATTCCCCTAGGTGATTTTAGGATTTCATTGAAAATTGCAAGCTTCGGACAATTGTGTGAAGAGCTATCACCGTCCTTCCTAAGACTAGAGCAACCCCATAGAGTGGAAAAGAAAATCCCAAACTAGACATGGAGGTGAGTCAAAGGCCTTGGGAAATCATGGAAGTGATTCAAGAAGATTCAGGAAGGACTCGGAGAAGTTGGGGCAATTTCACCAAAATTAGGGTTCACAGGCCTAGGCAGTGCACCGGCCAAAACACTTGTTAAGCTTCCAAAGGTGATTCCGAGAGCTCTGGATGGAGTTAGGATAAAAATGAAACATATTTAGAAAGGTAATTCTAATCCCTACAATATGGTGAATTTTTTTTTTTCACAACACTTCCGCACTATAGATCTGCAAGCAATTTTTCTCATGTACATATGGAGTACCAAATCAAAAATTCAATTTTTCAGGGATCAAATGGATGAATAAATATATTATACAACCTCCATTATATTTATAAGGTCATTTCCGGTCAATATCATATAAAATTTCATAAAACAATTCCATCGGGAGCTCAAGTTATCACCGTTTCAAGTTGTCCCCTTGGACCGAGTTTGAGAGTTAGTCAAATTTTGGAAGGACAAGTGCCAGCTCTAGGAGCCTAGCAGGATTTTGTGTTCCTCATGTCCCTAAATTTCAAGGACACCAAGGATGAAATTTTTTTCCTAGCCCCCATAAGCCCTTTGGACCCTCAAGCAACCTCAAGGATCACCAGTTCAGCCCCTAGGTCCTTGCGGGAGCTCAAATCCTTCACCGTTGGATCGCTGCCACATGTCATTGCCTAGCACGCCATAAAAATTGATGTCCCTCATGTCCCTTTTAGGTTAGGGACATCAAGGTTGAAAAAATTCACCCAACCCCTAAGTAGACTTCTGGTCACCCATGTGACCAGCTTACAGCCCCTCAATGCTTTAAAACTACATTTTTGGCTTAAATCCCTTGTCGTCGAAAATTTATGTTCCTCATGTCCATTTGAGGTGAGGGATGTCAGGGACATGAAAATACACCTCTCTCCCATCTATGTTTTATTTTAAAATTTTAAAAAACCCATATGTTTCCCACTTCTAACATCTAACATTCCTGTGCACAACTATATCCTCTGCAACTTTCTACCACCACTCCACCATTTCCAAAATTCAAACCAGATCCATCACAATAATAAAATCCTATTTCCCATGGTAATACACAGGTCTCAGAAGAAGATTCCATCAAACTGAGGAGAAGAAATGAAGAACGGAGAAGAAGAACAATGAAAATCTTCATTGCCACAAAATGGAATTTTAAAGAGATCTTGCAAACAGATGCACAGATTGACGAACCGTATTTTGTTTTTATTCCTTTATAAAAAACTATCAGAAACTACCTTTAGAACCTCCTCTCATGTCATAAAACATTCACAACGAAGAAATCCTCTTTCCGGCCCAACAGAGTAAAAAGCTTGATTTCTCGTCAAATCAACAGTCGAATTGAAACAAGATTTCACCAGAAGCACAAAAAGAAAAAACCCATATCAAAAATTTAAATTTCATAATGAATGGAGGATAAAACCAGACCTGAAATTTCGAAGGTTTGTCAATGGTTGTCATGTCGAGAAGCACTGTAAGGTCAAAACATTAAAAGTTTAAAATCTCATAAACTGTTGATCAGGTAAGCACAAAATTTTAGAGGGGCGATATTGGGAAAAATCCCATATCATAAAACTTAGTTCCACATCAATCCAACCTCCAGAAGCTCACTTTCTAAAAATAGCATGTCTTCTGCATAGGGGACTTCTATTTTGGGAAAGTCATCAATAGAAGAATTTGTGAGGGAAACACTGAACACAGAAGATGCACTACAGTTGAAAATTCATCAGAATGGGCATTTTGGTCCAATTTTGGCACTTACTAAAAATAGTAAGTGGTCCCACGAGAACCTGATAAAAATAAAAAGTTGATCCAGAAGGCTAGAAAATGCAGGGAGAAGAGGAAATCAGAGTCACAACATCAAATTGAGGTTCGGGAGAATTGTTTTTTCATACTTACTAAAAATAGTAAGTTGTTTTTCTAAATCATGAAAACATAAGTGGATGGGACAGAAGCTGGCACAATCCTTCACCTGTGAGTATGAGACAAAATACATTGATGTCTCATACATGGACCTAAATGTCCTAAGAACTCGTCTAACAACCAAGGAATGAGGGAAGATCGAGGATCAGATATCCACAAGTGGATTGTTTGCAGCTGCAAGACACCCCGTGTCTGTGCAAAGCCTTGACTTGGTCCTGGCTTGCTCCCACCACTATGAACCTGAAACAAAAACAATCTAAACCAACAATAGTATACTGATGGTGGTTAGCCCTAAAACCATCTCCCTCTCTGCAAATCCCAACATCACCTAGCATGGTCGTCATCTCAAAAGACATGGCCTTACACAATTGGGAATCGATGGATGCATATGTATAAGGGGTAGCACTTGGTTCATGGTTGAAGATAGGAAGAAAGCCCTCAAGGATGCCCAAGAACCTTCCAAGTTGTGAGTTTCGAGAAGGATATCTAGATGCCATCACTCTCCTCAACAAATTTATGGGCGAAGCAAACACAAGAGACTTCCAAGACTAGATGGGACTTTTCATCTTGACATTGACATGAGGAAATCAGAGAATTGACTTAGGGCAGATCATCAATGACAATCTCCATCTGTAACTTCTCTAGGTATCCCTGACGAAGAAGTTCCACATGAATTCTTACTTGGTTTATCTCCTCATTGGTTTAAGATCTTTCAAAGGATTGGCCCTCGTGTAGAACATCATTGCCAAGGTAATGGAGGAAAGCCATAGGCATTTCACTCACACGAACGATGCATTCACAATGTATGTGGTTTGAAGCTTGGAAGGTGATTTGGAGGCCAGGATTTCGCCACACGCAACATCCATGATCAAAAAATACGATTCTTACTTCATACAATTCTCGACCTTCTCCTACCTGCGAGTTACTGGCTTCGACCAAACTCCTTTAAGGTTGTCCAAGTACCTTAGTGACCAAATTGTATTGTTCGAGCTCTGCAGGTAGATCATTCAAGTAAATAATAGGCTTAAGAGCAGGAGGAAGAAGTTGATTTCATTTCCTGTCTCTCTTGGGGTATTCACGTGTAAGAGCTCAAAAGACACATCTCATCCGGAGGCCATTTACGCTCATTTGACTTTGCATTCCTACATTGTCGGGCCTAATTTTGACATTCGAGAAGATCCTGACTCTTTCTACATCCCAGAATTGCAACATGAGCCATAAGTTGAGGACTATTGGGCAAGTTGTGTTGATGAATTTGAAGTGTGCGAAAAGGACCATATGAGGATGACAATCGATGAAATGAAGAAATTCAAGTTCTCTTTGTATGAAGATATTTTGCACGATGATGGGACAAAGATGTATGATCTTGAGTATGCATTAGTCAAGATGTCCCCTTTGCCTCCAATCAATTGGTATGTTCGTGAATCAGAGGATATAATAGAGTGGACTGAGACGGTGGTGAGGAGAACAAGAATTTGGTTTCAGAAGAAGAGAACTGTGATCTTTCAGTCACGAGGAATTCCTCCAAGTTAGAAGCAAGCCTCCCATCAGTCATCTTCAAAAGTTGTAGAGGTGACTTCCAGTTCTAGACACTTTAGAAAGTTGGAAGCTTCTCCTCATGAGAAGATGCCAAAGAAAGTTAGGGCAGAAGAAGACTCATTTACGTCACTACGAGAGGAAGACTTGATCGCAGAAATGCAAGAAAAAAATCCAGCGGTAGAAACACAAGCGAGAGGAGAACACATGGTTGAAAACCTAGTCTTCGAAACCACAAGGGGTCTCACCTCTTGTTGACATTCACACCTCCCTCATCTAGGATTTTCCTCCTCCTCCAGAGCAGGGATCGGTTGGTGCACCTGTCATTGAGCCTAAATCTGATGAGATGTTCCCTTGGATTTAATTAACGATTGTTCTCGACACCCGCACTGTGTAACAAGTGGTAGCCCCTGATCTATTAGCGATTGTCTCATTGGCTAAAGAAAAAAGATCAAGAAAGCTCGCACACACGGCCTCATGGTTCTACAGTGGGGAAACGGGTAATTAATACATTGAAGTAGCTCGACCGAAGGTAATCAAGCTAGTGGATGAGGTGACTGTAAGATGGAAAAGTGACATGTGAGCATGGGAATCTACAAGTAACTCTTCCTCGTACTTGACCTCCTGAGGTCGTGCCGAGACAGTTGGTAAATGTGGAATATATATGGATATAGACAAACTAGTTTGGCAATCTTATATCCTCAATACACAATAATGGAATCTGCAAATCTAAGGTGAAGAAGGCCCTCCTAACTTGAATTGGTATAATGGATCATTCAGATATAATAGTTGTTCAGAGGCTCTAATCAATGTCGAGATCTGCCAAGATCCTATTTATTGGATGTTGGATACGTGGGAAGTGACCTGTGGGAGCTTCATGTATATTTCTAGACAAGGTCATGAAAATGGTGATGTGAGGTGTAGTGGATTCTCCGGGGTTTTATGGACGATTCTCTGGTCTAGTACAGAAATCCTTAGCTTAATTGGCTGCTACATTTAATAAGGAGAATTGTGTAATAATGTCTGGTGGAAGTGGTGAGGACCTAAATACTAGTGTTCGTAAACCAACATCAATGTCTGATTGATTAGTAGGCCCGTTGGGTTGTGGGACCTGTGGATCACAACCGTAAGTTCATGGTTGTGGTGGACCTCCTATGGTTATATGAAGAGTTAATCCCTCCTTCTGACTATCCAATAATCATACGCCTTTTCAGCTTCTATGTTTAGAACTAGGAGTTGTGTAATTTTTTCAGAATACCTTATAGGTGTTCTGGCAACTTGAATGCGTAAGCTAGTGTCTGTGTCGATGAGGAGGTCCCCTGCGCTGGGTTATGGAACTAGAGGATCGCAACCAAATATTTGTTCTCTTTCGAGTCCTTGTACAACCATACAGATATCCTATCAAGGCAGTCTATAGTTAGGATGATTTGACCAAAATGTGTATGCCTTGTCATCTTCAATATTTAACTCTCTCAGTTGTTCACTAATTGCTTGTAGGTTTACCGTTGCTCGAAAGACCTGGATCCGAAGGTCTTGATCTATATCAGCTAGTGTTGTGGGAAGATTTGGTTGAGGCACTATCGGTTCAAATATTTATTCTCTGGGCTCTCTAGGTCCCGTGATTGTCATGCAAAACAATTCAAATTTTAACTAAAATTAATAAACTAATTATGACAGATGTATCTACACTATGCATGTATTCTTTTATTTTTTGTATTTTCGATGAAGTATTCTAAAGGAATTAAAAGAGCATCTATTCTAATATATTTAGAAAATGGAAAACTAATCTAGTAACATAATTAAAACAAACAAAGTAGCCCGGTGTAGCTATTTTCCTGTGTAGTTGTGAATTTATCCTAAATATCTAAGCAACTAATTGATTTAAATTGAAAGACTCTAAATCCTACCTCAAAAGTGAGGAATGAATCATAGTTTCTCAGAAACTATCAATTCACACAGCTTCCCTGGTGATATCGAGAGCAAACTTTGACTGAAATAAAATAATTTAGTACTCTATTTAATACATTGTAACTAGAAATTTGATAGCTCAAACTTGGAGTTTACAGAACATCTGTAAATCCAGTTGTGTGTGACTTCGTCCCCTCAGTGTGATCTCCTCATTCTTTCGTGTTCTCTTGAATCCAGAAAAGCATGTATATGATAGCATCAGCAGAATAAGGTACTCAAACAATGGCAGCTTTGGATATAAACCGAATACAATGCGAGTAAGAGTGGGATAGTGCAAGTGAATAGAGCTTGACTATGCAATTCCTAGCGGATTTATTGCGAGAATACAACACAAATATGCCGAGAGTTCTAGAAACTATCTTTTGTGACTAAACAAAACCTGCAACTCTAAATCGATTCCAACCTAAGAATGAAACTACCTTACTAGACTAACTTGCATGGAACAACAATGAAGCAAGATTGAAACAAGAAGATCAAATGACCTCTAAATAGCAAAGGAAGACTAACAATGGATGCAAAACATTAAACTATTGGAATTGTAAGCAAGAAACTCAAAAGACTGAATGATTAAACAAAGAAGGAGAGGGGGCCTTTTGTTTGAAAACAAGTTGGCTATTTATAGCAAATGCATTCACTAGAAGATAACTTGGAATGGAACTATTTTACCATTAAATAAAGTGAAAACACTATTTACAGGGTGACCAAAACATAAATGCAAAGCAAAGTAGCTGAAAAATGTAGATAGAAATTTGAATATTATGTTTGACGCGATCGTTGAAACTTTCTGGAAAATATGTACAGGACCACCGCCCTGTGCTGGGTAGTGGTTATGGGACTGCCGCCCTGTCCTGGGCGGCATCACGGGACCGTTGCCTGGGCAGGGCGGCGGTCTCGTCACTTAAGATCAAAATGCAAGAAAAAAGGGGGGCAGAGGGTAGAACAAAGCATGTAGAGGCCGGATGAGGCATAAGGGATACAAACATATACTCGGTGAGCTTTTCTGGATCCCAAACACCTTGCGAGGAGACTTGTATCATCATTGAGGTATGTGTAACATCTTTCCGGTAGTGCAGTACCCTAAAATTTTGGGTACGTACAATGACACCGAACGACTATGAGATGAGCACGATACAACTGGGACAAACGACTCACGAAGGAGATTTGCACATGTATCAGCAATCTTCCGCTCACATGGTGGCAAGGAATAAGGAGTATGAGAAGAAGATTGATGAACTAAAGGAACAGGTAAGAACTTTTTCATTCTATGTGCAACATTTATTTGATTCCAATACCACGACAATGCCCATTAAGGAAGTTGTGCCCATAAGTAACTTCAATCCAGAGTCCATCAGGAGGAAACACGAGTTCACAATGCAGGGATGAGCGAATAATGAATGGATCAACTCAATTTCTGAATAAGGGAAGTCAGTGCTCTAAGAAGCGGTCAAATTCTTCACTTATATGCATGCGATAACAAATAGGACATGGGCACTCAGGGACAACTTAGAGAAAGAAAGGGACTATTAGGAACCTTTGGGTCCAGTAGTAGATGAAATGAGCAACACTCATCGCTAGGAGTTGATCGACAGGAAGATTTTTGAAACTCCTTTAGAAGACTTGTCTCGTGTAAGGGCAATGGCCATGATAATAAGGTTTGAGGCAATCAATTGGGCCATCGTAGAGCTGGAGGAAAAAGAGGAACACACATACAAGTTGCAAGATAATATAGATCAGAAAAATTAGAAACTTGGAGTAGCTGCAATGGGAGAGGACACAAATGCTGATGAGTTGATTGGTTCATTTGACGAATGTGTCAAGAAAGAGGTAGGCAATCCATTGTCCTTCACTAAGGGTACCCTTGACTTCCTCTCTGATATTCAGGCCTCTATTGCACTTATCGCAAATAAACATTCATCATGGTTCAGGAAGTGCAAAGACATCAATAGTGTGGCTGATGGATGGACATATACCTTGAGTTGCATTCGCATTCCTCATGTCGACAAAGTGGAACTTGCAGCAACTCATTTCAACAAGGAGCATGGAGGGACATAGACCTTATTAGGAGCGCGAGGTGGAAACTAGTCAGGGAGCGAGATCAAATCCACTGCAATGAATCATTCTTCTGCATAATTCTTCCTCTTTCTTTTTTCTTCTTCTTCCTCTTATTTCTCTCTCTCTTCTCTTCTCACCCAACGCTCTCTCTCATCAATGTTATATTTTTGCGTCGAGGTTTGCACTTTTTAATATAACTTTAAGTGACTTTAGAAACATAATGTAAACTTTAGGTCGCATTGCTTTTATAAAAGGGACTTAAATATTCACGTGGAATATGAACAATCTAAAGTTAGATTAAATTATTTGAAAAGTCACCAGGAAGATGAAGAGTTGCCTTCTCCTCTATAAATTGTAACAAGCTCCTCATTTGAACATCTTCTTAGACGATTTCATAGACTTCTTAGATTTTGGAGTTGTTTTTTGTGAATTCATGAGAGAGATATCCTTGTGAAGAGAGCAAGGAGATAGCAAATTTCTTCCATTTTTTTGTATTCTAAAATGTCTTCCATTTCTATACTATGTACAATATCCGCTTGAGCTTCAATAAAAGAAGAAGGAATTCTAGCCTTTTTTGATTAAGGAGTTTAGTGGTACTTTGTGCTCATTAAACATTATTTGGTCTTGTTACTATTATGCAAATTTGTTTTCTTCTAAATTCAAGTGCATGTAATGAAATTTCTGACTGTTGTGTGCAAGTCTCTGATTTTCTACTTACAACATTAGTTTCTCTTTTTTAACTTTCTTACTCCCTTTCCCTCTTTCCTAGCAAATTCCTGCATTGTAGATATCTGCAAGCTTTTGCCGTAGGGTCAGTGGAGTGCCCCTATTGGATCCCCGGTAGAAAGGTCACCGGGGTAAAACTCATTTTTTTACTTGCGCATGCACATATGACAACTACACCAGTTAAGTAGAGGGACTTAGACTCCTAGAGCGTTGGTAATAAACCCACAAATTTTTCTCGCCAACATGACCCGTTACTTAAAAAGAACAAAAATTTAAAAAGGGGTAGTCCTAGATTTCAAGGTGAAATCTTGGGGACACTAGGAACTAATGGAACAGTTTCGAACTTCCTCAGGTTCTCCGAATGTTCAATTTTATTGATGAGTATATTTTGGGATAGATGAAGCATTCAACTCTTTAATGTTTGGCGAGCCCACCAATCATCTATAACAACAATGAATACGACGATGCTTAACACGAGAAAAATAATATAGGCATATTTCCACCACGTGCTCTCCCTAAATAGAGTTCGATGGTCTTCTATGAGTACGCCATATGGAGAATCTTGATAAAATTATTTGGTTCCATATAATATTCTGTTGAGTTGATTCGTGGAAGCACCTAAATTGTTTTATAAAATGTCGACCTAGTCAAATGAGGTTAAGAATAAAAAATTGCCGCAAGGTTACCAAATATAAATTAGTTTTTGCGGCATTTGGAAATGACTTTACTTGCTTTACCTTTTGAGAAGTGAAATAGTTTGGTTTTAGAGTAGAACTAAGAAGTAAAAGTACTTCGGTTTAGCGCATAATAAGAAACATAAACACTTCGGTTTAACACATAACTAAAAAGCATAAGCAATTCGGTCTAGCACAAAACTAAGAAGTAGAAGCAATTCAGTTTAGCGCATAACTAAGAAGCAAAAGTATTTTTTGCGGTGTTTTATAATTACTTTACTCATTAAATTTAATCAAGTAAAAGCACTTCCATCTAGTGCAAAGAAGGAAGATAATGCAAATCAGGTTTATGGGGAAGCTTTATTCCATTGCTTTTGACAAGTAAAACAACAATAAAAACCTACCAACTTAGTATAGTGCAAATCGAGTTTTTGGAGAGGACTTGTTACAATTTTGAAGTAAAGTAATTTAAGAAACCCGATTACTTGATAGAGTAAACACTTAGCTTTTTAGGGACTTCTGAACATTTTGGGCAAATGGGTATCTTTCCAACTGCTTCCAAGCAATCTTCTGAAGGTATCCCAAGCAAATCTGCAAAAAGTTTAAAAGGGATATCCCAAGATTCTAAGTGAAATCTTTGGGAACACCAAAATGAATAAACTAATGTTTTCCTACAATGCTTCACTTAGTCATTCAATCTCCCTGCTCCCGAAGTCATGATGTTTAGAAGGAAATAGTTGCTGCCTCGTTTTTTCATGAAAAATAAAGGGAAAATCAACACGCCAATCACAAATCATATAAATATATATTTCAATTTTTTTTTTTGACACAAACTATAATACATAAATAAAATATAACACATAGGAGAATATTATTGGTTTGAAGAAAAAAATTTAATAACCATTTTGACTATATAACTCGCATATAACAAATAAGTAAGAAAGAATCAACGTGGGCATAGAAACCCGAACTCCCTTGTCGTTTAGGTAATGCATCTCTGCCAATTATTCTCCCACTTTCTAGGAATACATTTTAATACAAAATCCGCCTTGAAATCGACCAAGAACAAAAAAAAATATGTCGGAAAATATCATAACAACCCTTCCGACTCCGAGTCCCACGTTTAACAAAACGAAACCGGAACAAGAATTAGTCAACTAGTACGGCTAGGGCAAAGCAAATCTTATAAATAGTTAAAAACTTCCCTTCATGCCAAAGGAAGATTCTCTGCCTGCAGTTTAGGTAATCCCAGTTTGGAAGATCAAAGAAAGTAGACTGCCGTTTCGACGCAATATTCTGACGCAGAAATTGTTATTATCTTTCAATCGTGGAGATCGAAAGTGTTTTGCAGGGATGGCGGAGCTGCAGATTACACCGACCGATGCCCCTGGCAAGCAAGTCATCGAAACGCAGGCGGCAGGCGTGGGAATTCTTCTGCAGATCATGATGCTCGTTCTTTCCTTCGTGCTTGGCCATGTGCTTCGCCGCCATAAATTCTATTATCTTCACGAAGCCAGTGCTTCGCTTCTCATCGGTATGGGATTCGAACTCAAAACCTCTTCAATATATTGCAATGGCTTAAATCAACATAATATTTGGCAATAAGGGTTAAATCAACATAACATAATATGTAGCAACGATTTGTGTTTATTCTGATCTTAGTTTAACTTCGCGTTGAATTGTAATTTTCGTATATTTTAAAACCCCGTGGAGTTTGTTCCCTTATCATTTATATTGCCCTGTGCAAACTCGGCGGGAGACATGGATTTGTTGCAGACGGGCATTGAATACGGGGTGCCGGTGTCACATCTTCAAATCCGATGGAGTCATTATGATTTTCCGCAACAAAACCCTACAGGTTTATTAAGTGGTGCAATTTCAAATTCGAAATTTCACTTACACAGGATTGAACTTTACTGCCATAGGTATTATAGCGATTGCGAACTGGGGCAAGGAGTCGGTGAGTGTCTCCGGTAGCGAGGGTGGTAACCACAACAAATGTAAGAAACATGTGATTGCAATTTTGAATCTGAAGTCTCTCTTACATAGGATTACACTCTCTTGCCACATACAGATACAAGCATCATAGCAATTGCTAACCAGAGTGACAACCAAGTGTGTGACTCTGGTAGCTGAGATATTACAATGTAAGAAACTTGTGGCCTGAGTTAGAACCCCGGGCCTCACCACCTCAAAATCCAAAAGGAAAAAAAAATCATTACAACAATTGCCATGTTGGCATTTTGATTAGACATGAGTAGGCCTCGGGGCCGAGTTAAAACAGCTGGCCTCGGGTTTACAGTGCTGCATTAGTGTCAATCAACTATTCTGTGATGCTTGCGGCCATTGGTTAAGACAGCTGGCCTCGGGTTTACAGTGCCACATTAGTGTCAATCAACTATTCTGTGATGCTTGCGGCCATTGAAATCTTCATACTTGCAAATGCTGCTTTTGTCTGCTCTTTACCGACTTCAGATTTTGTCACTTCTTGCGGCTACTGATCTTTATAATAGTATTTACAACTTGTGCAACTATTTTGTTTTCACTTTCTAATATTGTCAAATTTATATCGTCAAGTTCTGAATGCTTTTATCTTCAAGTTTTCAGTTGTGCGTACTGTTTTTCAAAATTTTCAGTCAAAGTGACATTTTCTTTTGCTGTTATTGCTGGGTCCACAACCGCATTCTTCTTCAAATGGTTGTGTACATGATCTGTCACATCACAGCTTGAATGTTTCTATATCAGTATTATAAGAATAAGTCATGCATATAAATGAAAGCATTCGAATGTGTGCAGCTAATCTGACTCAGAATAGAATGATTGGCAAGGCTTGGTTTGCTCCCAAGGTTTATCACAAGGTCAGAATCCAAGGAGGTGCAAATTCGAAACAGTGTATAAGATCAGGGGAGACCTGCAAGGGGGGTCTCATGCCAACATGGTATGCTGGGACTTAAAAAACATACCTTACCTTCACCTTTACAACTCTTACAATCGTTAACCTCTTACCAAATTAGAGGCTAGGCTTGCTTGCGACATTTTCAACTAATTATTTGCTTAAAAAGGCAACAATAATTCTCCGCGAATCCTTGCAATTATGTGAAAAACAAATTTTCTGTTCTGATGGAAAGTTAACATACCTCTTGAATTAGATATCATTACCTTCTAATTTCTTATTTGGTGGCCATATTTGGAAACTCCTTCAACCCGGGGTCATCACTAAATATCTGGGGAGAGGATGCACATCCTTCAAGGAGGGAATACTCCCAAAGCTGAAAAGTCTCTTTGGATTAGAAGCTGTGTTTGTTGCTCTTGCATTCCTCCAAATTTGCTCGGGGTTTACACCCAAACATGTTTGCTGCCCTGGCTATAGGCAGCCACATCAACATGATGCAAGGAGCTAATCCAGCAGGGCTTGGACTCGGGTCATCATTGCAGGAACATGTAATATCCCTGAAAATATGTTCTAACAGATCTGGATATTTTGTTCAATCCTAGGGCAGCAGTATTACAAAACTAACTTTATAACAACAACGATAATCTGGTTTTTCTATATAAAAACAGCAAACCATAATGCATAAAAATCAGTCTTTTATTTATTGAATACGAACCAGCTACAATAAAAATACTAGTGTTTGAATACAACTGTTTGGAGTTGAACTAGCTGAACACTTGCACCCTGAATTGTCATTGCAACCCTTGAAATGGAATTTCCCAGCTGAGAAGTGAAGGATTCCGTTCCCAAAGCTGTAGGCAAATGAGGGTTTTCGTCCTCTATTGCTGCTGCAGAAGCTGAAGCTATTTGCAGACAGAATATAACTGATGAATTTCCAATATGTCCCCACAATAAACCCCAAATCTGCCTTTATAAGCTTCAATACTTCTCCAAAGTGGACGATCCTTCTGGAAATACATGCATGCTCCAAAACAATTAACAATAATATAATTCCTCCCCCTTGCTGGCGCCTCATCCTAAAAATAGGATTAAACAAATTTAAAAACACTTTAACCACCTCATCCAAAAATTAGGACTTTGGTACTCATGCAACTTTCTCTAACTTTGGCATCCCCTTTATTTATTACTTCTAACTCTAGTGCCCAATAATAGAACTCAACCTCATATTATTATTTTATTCTATTATTTTTTTTTGCTATTGGTACTTAGGGAGAAGGCCCTAGCCTGCAAAAAAACATTCAGATCCAGTCCATGATATTTACAATCATCAATGGACTCCCATGGTAAGTTTAGGCACATTATCGTGCACCAAATAAATCATATTACAAAAATTTAATAGAAGCTTCTAGTAAGCCCTTCACAAACTACCCCGAAAATTATGCTATCTACAGATTACCAGGTGCACAGGCCAAGCGCAAAATCAAATTCCTAGCCCAAGGCACAGACGCTAACATACCACCATCGAGCCAAAAAACCAGACCAGAACCTGCTATTCCATCTTCTTGCTAGATGGCATCTTTGCAAGAATTTCAACTTCCGAATCGTCTCTGCTTGGCGAAGGAGAAGAAGGAGATGGAACCACGCAACACTTCGGCATTGCAACCTTAGCGCTCTCCGGTAGCTTCACCCTTTGATTCTCTACCATTGCTTCCAACCCTCGAGAAATTACTTGAACCACCCTTGCCAAACGCTCTTCCAAACTTTCATGTTCTTGGTGAAGAATAAATTGACTTGAAGAGTTTGACAAAATATTTGCTGCGCTCAAACCCTGAGCAACCTCGAAAACATTTATGTGACCAACAGACTGATTTGGATGGAGCATTAATTTTCTCATCTCATCACAAATATCAACCTCATCATCTTCCTCAAAACTCTCTGCATCTTACCAGACTTTCTCAAGCCAACACCTCATAGCAGGATTTTTGATCTTGCTGTCCATCTAAGTCGAGAAAGACTCGCCTATGGCTTCGCCCGTTAGAGCTTGCTTTCTTTTGCGACTGGGACCAGCTGGTGAATCCCCCAACCTCCTTCTGCTAGCAGCCTAAGAAAACGAGAGCCGAACCCGAAAGCTTTCCACTGTGACAGGCAAGAAAGAAAAAATACGCTTTGAGTAATGAAAACAACCACCTCCAACCTTCCATAAATATACTTACCTCCCATCCTTCCACACATTACTCAACACGTGTGAGTACACAAAATCCCTGCGCAGATCTCCCCGCCTTAATCATCATCAATCCAATAGAATTTGCAATTAATGGTTGGCGACATTCAACATAATTCACCTATCCACCTATTGTCAACCGTTCGTCCCTCGACAAGAGGGTCAGGACATCATTGGGAAAGCATGTCTCCCAGACTTGGCACTTTATGTGATTTCCCACAATTCGGCCCTTTTGTTAGCCAAACTATATGTCACCTTATTCCCCTCCCCTTTAATATGTGAGAATTTAGCCTCGGAAAAGGAAGGAAGAATGGTTTTGATTTTTGCACAAACAGGTTTCAACGACCAGGCTTTAGGGACTTCACCTGTAGCCAAACCGAGGATGGTTTTGGAATCCCCCTCAATTCAAAGACGCCTCCAATTCCGCTTTTTTGCTTCCATTAAACCAAAAAGAAGGGCTATGCCCTCTACAACATTGTTGGAAGATATGCCACAATCCGCAAACAATCAAATCTGGCTGACAGCTTGAATCCCTGAAAATGCAGCCGCAACCCACATTCCCAGGGTTGCCTCTATGTAATATCCCACTTCCGGGATCAATAGAAAATTAGGCAAACAACCAATTCTTCTATGCATCAATCAACTGAAAATAGCAAACTATTTATACCAGTTGAGGAAATGACTCAATAAACCCTACGGCAAGGGTTTAATGGCCTTAACTCATTAGTTAAATAAATATGTAGAGATCTGAGCTGAACATTCATCCAAAGACCACTGTAAATAACATCACCCAGATTGCTGTTATTAAATATTAAACCAACACAACTCAGCTGCAAATAAAACACTTGGAGTTACTCCTAAATGCCTTCACATATATCACTGCCAGGTATATGCATTTAGATCAATGTTACAATTTGTAATAGTCGTGATTCCCAATCACCACAATGAAAGATGAGCTCACTGTTTGTAAACACTCAACAATATGCATTAAACCTATGGATCTGTGCCCTCCTAGCACAGTTCGCTATCACAGGCCTCAACCACTGCTTGATCAAGTATAAAATGTATGGCAACCATACTCAGAATTTCTACCAAACCTCCATCAACAAATCACTGTCAAAGAAGAGACTTAAACTTGTGGGATATCATGTATTCAAACTTGATAAATTCACACCAAATGAAGCAAACAAACAGTCCATAATCGTTAATGAAGAAGTCGCTGCAATATATATATATATATATATATATATAATGAAAACATGCAAAATGCTGGTCGTTCTACTCCCAAATACTACTCCCAACCAGTCCACATTCATAATAAAGCTAGTCGCTGAACTTCAGAATATTCCAGGGATGCATTAAATTTGTCAATAATTACCCAAGGTAATCGCTGTATATTGGAACACAACAACTCCAAACTGGCTGGTCAATCCCACTAAGATTGCATATAGAATAATCCACAACCCCAGGCGTAAAAACCAGTATAAACTTACTGAGGTTATAAGTGGTATTTTAATAAAGCATTGCAACTAACAGGCAGCTACAGCCGTTCCTAATGCACAAGAGGAATTTATCAATCCTAAACCATTGGAAGCAGCCATATCCTATGCATATATTTTGTATATCAAGTCGATTAGCTTCAGCTGGGCAGAGTGATCACAAAACATCAGAGATTCTTCAAAACCAGTCACAACATTAAGTAGGAATCACACAATACCAGTCGATTTGCAAGAGCACATATAAATACTTCCAGAATATACCATAAATAAGTTACCCAAGCTGGATATAAGCACACACCACAACAATTGATATGCAAAGGAACCAAAAACCCAGCTGCTACAGTGACGTCGCTACAGTAAAAGGGCAGATTTCCACTTGCAAATTCAATCAAAATGTTTGCCAAAGCCAGAAATAAGGATAGCACAATTAAATACTTAACTTGGATCTCGAAACCAGCTCAATACAACCTCCCACGCAAGAGAGAGAGAGAAAGCTTCAATGGGCATGCATCCCAACTCCAAGTATGGAGTATCAAAATAAGTTCATCATAACATAATAATAATAATGACCCTAGCACTCCTTTTATAAGCAAGGAGGCACAAAATTCGAAAACCCTAGGAGAGGGAAAATATTAAATAAAAACAGTTTGTTTTCCGAAGCTCCATAAAAATTGAACTTAATCCAATCCTCATTAGGAGGCCTCCATTGTTCTGATCTATTTGCCTCACTCCCCTTATTAGGAGGGATAATAACAAACTTCCAAGGGATAGAAGGCCATTTACCACAGAAGGACCTATCTTTGCTATTTCTGCAATCCAAATCCTTACACCAAGTACTAACAGATTCAGAAAGAAGACTCTCGATCCTATTCCAGATTTGATGTGCAGAAAGCTTGCATACCTTGAAAAATTATTTTATTCCTTTCCAGCCACAAACTCCAAATGACTGCTGCAGGAGTTAAGTTCCACAAGAGTTGCAAACCTTTATGACCTACTTTCCTTTTCCATTGTGAAACCAAATCGTACACCGAGTTTGGAAGAACCCAAGTAATGCTCCATTGATGCCACATGAAGGACCAAATTTGAATTGCAAAGGAGCATTGAATGAAGAGATAGCTACTAGATTCGTCCCATTCCTCACAAAGAAAGCAAAATGCCTGACCATGAAAGCCCCTTTTCATCAAATTGTCATACGTCAAGCATTTTCCCAAAGTTGCAAGGCATAGGAAATAATTAGCTTTAGGTAAGCCTTCTTTCATCCAAACAATATCCTTTGGAAAAGACCCCGAAACCTCTCTGATCATAAGACTATCATACATCTTACTGTACAAATCTTTTACAGTCACGGTCCCTGAACTCGACCCTGACCAAATAAGTGTGTCCTCCGAAGCATAATCAGGGCAGGGAGTGGAGCCTAAAATCCTGAAAAGATAAACCACACCATCCATATTCACAAATCTTTCACAGGAAGGGGATATCCAACTTTGGACCCCCAATTCAGAAACACACATACCCTTCTACTTTGGACCCCCAATTCAAGATAGCTTCATCTTTACACGATCTCACTGAATCAATCCCAGAAAGGGGACTCAATGATATCCAATTATTGTCCTACAGATTCACCCTGTTACCTTTTTGGGGCTGCCATTTTAGATCTAGGACTACAAATTTACGACAACTTTTAATAAAATTCCAAATACTTGATCACGAAGGAAGCTCTTATTGGAAAAAAAATTCTCTCGGGTCTTGAGCCTCTAAGTATTTTGCCACCAAGATCCTGCTCCATAGATGCCCTCTATCTTCATACACTTTCCAAAGAAGCTTGCTCCCTAAAGCTTTATTCATCCTCGAACAATTTCTAAAACCAAACCTCCATCCTTTTTAGGGCGACAGACCTCATCCCATGCAACCAAACAAAATTTCTTTTTATCTTCAGAACCATTCCACAAAAAATTCCTTTGTAAACCAACTATACACTTGGCCACTTTCTCAGGCATTTTAAAAAGTGACATGAAATATGAGGGGACAACTTGGAGAGACGAACGAATTAACTCCACTTTTCTTGCTAAGGTTAACCACTTACCCTTCCATGATGCTAGCTTCATCTGAATCTTATCCATCATTGGCTTCCACAAGTCCTTCCCAGCCACCCCTCCAATCAAGTGGCATGCCCAAATATGAACTACAAAGGAACCAATAAAGAAGCCAAAAATATCTGCAATCCTGCATTGCAACCTAGGATCAACATTGATAAAGAAGATAACAAACTTGGGAGCACTCACCTTCTGACCCGCTGCCTTCTCATATTGGTCAAGAATCTCCTGGAATTTCCTTGCCTCAACCATTGAAGGATCCCCAAAAAGCAATATCATCCATAAACTGAGAATTCAACACCGGGTCAAGCTTTGAAGAAATCTTCAGACCTTTTAACTCCTTCACCACAACACAATGGATAGCTTTGGAAAGACTTTCTGCCATAATAATAAATAGAAAAGGGGAAATCGGGTCACCTTGCCTAAGACCTCTTGAAGATGAAAAGTGCCCTGTAGGAACGCTATTTATCAACACCGAAAACTTTGGGATTGAGAAGCCGCTTCTGATCAATTGAATCCAGTCGAGAGGAAAACCAAACTTTGCAAGAACCGCTTCCAGAATCCTCCAATTCACTCTGTCTTAAGCCTTCATCATGTTTAGTTTTATTATCATCCCTGGGTTCTTTTTATGAGAGAGAATGGATTGCCTCATGAGCCACCACAATTCCATCTAGAATTTTCTTTCGTTCAACAAAACCATTCTGACTATCCGAGATGACTGAGCTTAGAAAGGATTTCAACCTTAATGCAAAAACTTTTGAAACAATCTTATAAATCCCATTTCATAAGGCTATCAGGCGGAAGGCATCAAAATTCTTCGCATCTTATTTTTTTTGAATAAGATCAAGAAAAGTGGAGTTCCATTCTTTTAAGACAACTCTCTTTTTCCTGCATTCCTCCACCGTAGCCTAAACATCCAAACCCATGATATGCCAGAACCTTTGAAATAAACCTATCTGAAAACCATCCGGCCCAGGGGCTTTGTTAGCCCCAAGACAAAAAACAACATCACGAACTTCATCCTGAGATATAGGATGCATTAGCCTTTTTAGCGTCACCTTCTTCCAGGACATTGGGGATATTAGATAATGAGGATTCTTCCTCATCGCACCAATATCCTTCCTCCTCGAAAATCAAATGCTTAAAAAAGGACACTCCTTTCTCCCTTATTCTATCCATATCAAAAATTACTTCTCCTTGAAGGAAGGGTAATATGCACAATTCTATTCACATTTCTTCTTATCGTAGTGGAGAGATGGAAGAAATTTGTATTCCTATCACCTTCTTTCAACTATTTCACTCTATGACTTTTGCTTCCAATACACTTCCTCCATATGGAGAATATGATCCAAATGGGCAAGCCCTTCCTTTTCTCTGGCTAACAAAGGTTCTGAAGCACCATCTCTCATAAGTTCCTCCTGGGCAAATTCCAAATTATAATTATACTCATTCTTCTTTTGGAACAAATTTCCAAAAGATAATTTATTCCACTTCCTAGCCTCTGCTTTCACATGCTTCATTTTCCTCATCAAACAAAACCTCTTGCTACCCTCCACTTTGATTCCCCATCAAGACTTGAGATTTTCCTCAAAAGAGGGATCAAGAAACCACATGAATTCTATCTTGAAGGGAATCCTAACCGGGCGATCATCAGGATAATGATAAACTGATGGGGGCATGATCAGACCCAACTAATTTTAAAATGTCTGAGGAGAAAAGGTAATTCTCCAAACCCCAATTCGAACTAAGCAAGAACCTATCCATCCTTTCCAATATTGCCTCGGAACTAGTTTTTATGTTGTTCCAAATGAAGCCACCATATTTTGGTTCCACATTAATCAAAGCCAAACAACTTCAGAAATCTCTGAAATCTATAGAGGTGGGAGGAAGAAATTTTCTCCCACCTTTCTTTTCCTTCAAATTTATAATTACATTAAAATTATCCTCCTAGATTTTTTTTGCTATCCTCTTTCAACAAATTGCTTAACGCAAACCAACATTCTTTATTTCTTCGACCAAGAGAGGCCCATAAACATTAACAGACAAATTTATCATTAGACCGCAAATCCACACATTCTAAAACAATGAACCACTTACATTTTGCCATAATATAGCCTTGAATTATGCTAGGGTTCCAAGTAATTGCTAGTCCTCCTGAATTACCTCTTGCCTCTACCGAGATTTCCCTGTTGTTGAACCAAAAACTTTTTTCTAACCACTTCAAAATCATCCTTAGACATCTTAGTCTCCTGCAACATGAAAATATCCGGGGACTCTAACTCTCTAAGCCATTTCACCAAGCAACCTTTGTCAGAGGAATTTAAATTTAATCCTCCGACATTCCAACTAAGAAGCTTCACGGCCATGGGTGGAAGGAGAGTCCCTCCCACTAGACACAAAAGCCTCTAAGGTACTTTGATTACCAATATCTATATTTAGTTTTGCTTCCAATTGAGTTTTGAGAGCATTAGAATGCCTACCAGTAGATTTTGCATACAAGCCATATCCGGTTGTGCTTTGGCATGAGATGAATCCTTTCAATCCCACCACTTTCTAATTTCCTCATTAGTGTTGTTATTACAATATTCCTATTCATATCAATTTCTTTCAAAGGTTGCACCACCTCTGAATCTAACTTGGTCATCTTCTCACACTCATAGGAGGAAATTTTATTCTATTCCATCCACCAATTCATTTCTCCTTATTGATCTCTACTTTCACAAAGTGCGAAACAAAGAGCACCTAGGGCATTTGCACACACAAGCACATTCCCACCGGATCTGAGATGTAGTTCCTGAATGGCCACTAAGGACAAGCTTCAGATGCATCTTTCTTTTAAGATGCTTTCTTGGGGTTTTGCAGATCCCCTTTACCAAGTAGAGCAATTAACAGGAAGTGAAAGGCTAGTCCATCAGAGGAAAAATTTCCAAATCCTCCTGCTACAATAGGTCTCTAGATCTTAGCCTAGTGATATCTCCTTTCATTCTTGATCGAAAGGTGTTATAATCTCCTCATCTTTCTCTTTTATCTAATTCCTTAGGATGCTTGGGTCATTTTCTTTTGAGAATTTGCTATTGTTCTTATTATCACTTAGAATAATATCCACATTTTAACTCATAGAGAAGGGCAATTAAAAACAAAATTTCCCCTCCTGCCAACAGGTGATCTTAATCTCCTTTCCTTGATCGAAAAGAATCTTCATCCCCCTGCCCCAATCTTGGAGAATCCTCCCTCTTATCTTAGCCAGAGAAATTTTCGATACTCCCTCTTTTTCCTCCTATTTTATCCACAGAGACATCCCCCTCCCCCTTAGCTCTCCAATTCTCTTCAAGGGCCTCCTTCTGAAGCTTCTTCTCCAACCCATTTCCTTTCAAGGGGCAATTATTCATTTTGTGACCAATATCCCTGCATTTGAAACATTTGAACGAAAAGCATTCATAGTCAATGGGCTGAAACCAAACTCCCATAGGCGTATTGATCCTCATAGCCTGAACTAAGGGCTTGGATAGATCAATTTTAACACAAATCCTTGTGTAAGAAGAGAAAGTCACAGTCTTCGTCTCCTTGCCTAAACCAATCGACTCTCCTAAGGCTTCAGCTATTGACCTCAAGCTCTCCTGCCCCCATAGTTCCGGAGGGAGCTTGTAAAGCCTCACCCACAAAGGAACCTTCCAAACTAGTTCCTCCTCCGGATTGAAAAGTGGGGACTAAGGTCTCAAATAGAGGCCAACTTTCTTAAAAAACCATTGTCCCCCGAAAAGACCTTGTCTCTATCTTCAGAATTTCCAAAACATACCTGGAAAAAACCTTTTGTAAGGAATCTCAAACCTGGACGCTCTCTGCAATCCTAATTCTTTTCAATCCAATTCCAGAGCTCATCCTTTGATGGCCACAAGCTAATGAATTTTCAAATTAACGCCCTATTTCCCATTTTGTCGCAAATTTCTTCCAAGGCAGAAGATCCTACTTCAACCATTTTTACCGCCTTCGAAACTTTAAGTTTTAGCTTGCCTAGAGAAACTGAAGCAAGGGTGTCCTTTGGCAACTTTCTCCCTTCCGATGAAAAACCTTCCTCAAAGGACACCTTGGGACAGGGAATTTCCTCCGACACTGCCTTCTTCGGGAAAAACCACAAACCAGTCTCGGAGATTTTGACATTTTATTTTTTGAGGTAATTCGAAGCCTCCCCCTCACGCTTGGAGTTCCATCGCTCCCTTCGGCCACCCCCAGAGGGATTGCATTAGCTCCAGTCAGGGGCTTACCATTTTCCTTAAAAGCTCCTGAATTCACCTGAAACCTAGACTCTTGCCCTTCAAAACTCTCCTTTCTCCGCGATCAACAGTTTAGGCATCCACCCTGAACCTTCCTGGCGTCCTCGGAGCCTTCATCCTCTTTTCCATTCCTCAATCCTCCCTCCCTGACGGGATACAAACCATCTATAACCCTCCCGCTAACCTTCACACATTCACACTTTTTCGCCATGCAAACATAATCGTAAAACAACAACAAATTACTTCATTAATTAGCGTGTTCATTATTTTATTCTATTAATGATTTTTGGATTAAAAAACAATTTAAGCGTCTTTTTTATAATTAAAATATAAACATATCCTTGTAACACTTAAAATTAATTTATTTTCCTCTTTTAATTTCTCCTTAGATGTAATGAACTGTTACACCAAAACCTCAAGGCGTTGGTGAAATCCGCACATGAGGTTCATAACAGCCCACCACGCTTCTACAACCTGGACCTTAGGATAGATTTGTGCATGTATAGTGGGACCCCGCCCTACCCTATACGAGCCCCAAGCGAACACTGCCATGCCGACATAGCCACCCGTGTCGGGACTTGAACCTGGGTGGTTGTTTTGATACCAAATGTAACAAACTGTTACACCAAAACCTCGAGGCGTTAGTGAAATCCGTACATGAGGATCATAACATCCTTGTAAGGAAATTACTTGGATAAATAAGAATATCAGCAGTAAGAGAACACCCAAGAAACATAATATTGCAGATAATTGATCACAATATGCAAGTATATTAACTTAGCCACTTCAAGGGGGCAACCTCCAAACCATACAATAAGACTCAAATGCTCAAATGATGATCAACTACTACCTACTAACCCCTATTTATACTATTCCTATGCTATGGCCATCCCCAAGGCTGACCCACCAATGATAATATAACATATATGAAAGAGATACTTAATGATAAGAAGTTATGATAGCCGCAAGTCGGCTATATACATCAAATGTAAGATAAATGATTAAGGCCGTAACATGCCCCTCCCCTTCGAAGCAACATTGTCCTCAATGTTGAGAAGCTCTGGACGTTGTTGTAGGAAGTTTGCATCCTCCCAAGTTGCGTCTTCATTGTCTAGATTTTTCCACTTGATCAAATACTCAATGATGACCCTTGTCCTCAATCGCTTAGTGCGTGTTTGAAGGATGCATTCTGGTTCCAAGATGATTCTTCCCTCCTCGTCACGCTCGGGTAACACTATTAGAGCTGATACCGACTGTACAATCACCTTCTTTAGGCAAGATACATGGAAGACTGGATGTATCCGAGTGGCAGGGGGAAGTTCCAGTTTGTATGCTACACTGCCAATCTTCTGTAACACTTGATAAGGGCCATAATACTTAGGTGAAAGCTTGTTATCCTTTTTCTGTTGTTTCAAGGACATCTGCTTATATGGCTGTAAACGTACAAAAACCCAATCACCGACTTCAAAATGTCTTTCACTGTGATGTTGGTCTGCATGCTGCTTCATGTGGTTTTGTGCCATGGCCAAATTCTCCCTGAGACTAGAAAGCACCTCTTGTTGGTGTTGAATATGTTCTTCAACTCCTTGAACCCTTGGTTGTAATTTAAAATATGAGGTGATTGATGGTTGATGGTATCCATATAATGCCAAAAAAGAGACATTTTAGATGAAGTATGAAAAGAGGTGTTATACCACCATTTTGCCATTGGTAACCATTATACCCATATCACTTTCTTATCTGAGGTAAAGCAACTAAGATATCCCTCCAAGCACTTGTTTACCACTTATGTTTTCCCATAAGACCGGGGATGATAAGAGGAACTATGAGCCGGTTGCATGCCAAAACATGAGAACAAGTCAGTCCAAAAATTACTAGTAAAGATAGGGTCTCGATCACTTACAATAATCCTTGGTGTCCCATGAAGCTTCTGAACTATATCCATGAAGGTTGTTGCTACTGTACTCACAAAAAATGGATGTGATAAGGCACAAAAATGGGCATATTTGGCGAGTCTGTCCACCACCACCATGATTACATTTTTACCTTCTGATTTAGGCAATCCTGTGATGAAGTCCATGGACACCTCTTCCCACATCTGGCTAGGAATAGATAGAGGTTGTAAAAGACCTGGTGACTTAATTGTTTCGCCCTTATTTTATTGAAAAACCATACATTCTGCCACAAATTTTTGGACATCTCCTTTTAGCCATTCCTAGAAGAAATCGTGCTTGATTCGATGATAAGTCTTCAAGAATCAAGAATGCCCCCTTACTGGAGAAGCATGGAGCTTAGATAAAACCCTATTTTTAAGGGTTGAATTCTTACATAGATATAATCTATCTTTATACCATAAAGCATCTCCTTTCTATACAAATTTGTCTGACATGCCTAGATCTTGTTGGAGATTTTGAATGAGATTTTGTGTACTTATTCCATTCAGACCTTACATCCTCTATCCAATCCTCTTGTAATACAGATATGGCACACAACAATATCTCAACTGATTCATCCTTCCGAGATAGAGCATCAACTACATTCTCTTTTCCTTTCTTGTATATTATCTCAAAATCATACCCCAACATTTTTGAGACCCATTTCTGTTGTTCTTCGGATGATAAACGTTGCTCTCAGAAGTATTTCAAACTATCATGATTTGTCTTTACTTTGAATTGTCTACCCATTAGATATGGTCTCCATTGCTTCACTGTATGAAGTATGGCTAACATTTCCTTTTCATAAATTGGTTTGATATTCTTACCTTTGAACTAGTGGCTCTCAAAGGCAATGGGTCGACCTTCTTGCATGAGAACTGCCCCCATACCATACCTTGAAGCATCACATTCAACAATGAATGTTTTGGAAAAATCTGGAGTGGCTAAAACCGGAGTGGTGCACATGGCCTCCTTCAACTTCTCAAATGCCGTAGTAGCTTCCTCATTCCAATGGAAAGAGTCCTTCAATAAAGCTATGAGTGGTGCTGCTATGTTGCCATAATTCCTTACAAATCTACGATAATAACCTGTAAGCCCCAAAAATCCTCTGAGGTTTTTTAGGGTTTTGGGAACCTTCCATTCAAGCATGGCTTTTATCTTGTTAGGATCCACTTTAACACCTTCATAAGAGACAATATGACCCAAATATTCAACCTCCTTGACTCTAAAAGAACACTTAGAAGGCTTTGCATAAAGTTGATGTTGTTCAAGAGCTTCAAACACCTTATTTACATGATGTAGGAGTTCCTCCCATGTTTTACTATAGACTAATATATAATCGAAGAACACTAAAACAAACTTTCGCAGAAATGGCTTAAAGATAGAATTCATCAAGCTTTGAAATGTAGATGGTGCATTTGTTAGTCCAAAAGGCATTACCAAAAACTCATAATGGCCTTCATATGTCCTGAAGGCTATTTTATGAATATCTTCATCCCTGATTCTAATTTGATGATATTCAGAACAAAGATCAAGTTTTGTAAAGTAAACAACACCATGTAACTCATCTAGCAAATCATCAATTACAAGAATAGGAAACATATCTTTGACTGTGTACTTACTGAGTTCCTTGTAATCTGGACACATGCGCCAATTGTCTTCTTTTTTCCGTACCATCACTACAAGAGAAGAGTAAGCACTCTGACTATGACGAATAAGTCCTACTTCTAACATCTCTTGGACTATCTTCTCAATCTCACTCTTTTGCATATAGGGGTACCTATAAGGTCTGATGTTGGGTGTTTGATTCCCTGGTACTAGTTGGATGGCATGGTCATGGTCTCTTTTTGGAGGTAAACGCTTTGGCATATCTCCAAACACAACTGAGTGCTCATCTATAACTGCTTGCATACTTGAGGGTATACTTGTATTTGAATGATGTGCTTCCAATGAAAATAGTTGTGCCACAAACCCTTCTGCACCTTTTCTAAGCAATTTTTGCATTTGATGACAGCTAACCAACTGTGAGGACTTTGCTCGTAATCCTTTTAGTTTAAAAGTCCTCCCTTTTGACTGAAATCACATGAATAACTCTTGGAAATTCATTTCAATGGTTCCCAAGGTGGTAAGCCACCGAACTCCTAACACAATGTCTGCTCCTCCCATAGCAATGGCATACATATTGCTAGTTAGCAAGTAATTTCCCATGGTGAGATTAATGTTATGGCATTTTTTAGAATAACTTACAGTTTTCCCATCAACGATCATTACTTGACATTCTGGAGTTGGATAAACAAAGTAGTTTAAGCATATCGCCAACTTAGGATTGATGAAGTTGTGAGTACTTCCTGAATCAATCAACACTGTTATCCGTTTTTTTTAAGAATCCAATCACTTTGAGAGTTTGGGGAGTGCTAATACCTAAAATCCCATGACATGATATCGTTATCTGGGGATCTCCTAATTCCTCCTCTGGCTCTACCTCTTCTTCTTCATTAGGCCCCGCAATGTAGAACAACTTCTTTTCAACACACTTATGACATGGTCCAAAGTTGCTGTCACATTTAAAACATAACCCTTTGGCTCTCTTTTCTTCAATTTGTTGAGGTGTTAGTCTAATTGGCCAAGGGAATGATGGTGGAAAGGTGCTACGATCTCTGATATTACTGACAGTTTGTTTCCTACTGGAAAGAATTTTTTCCTCTGCCCTTCGTGCAATGATCATAGAATCTGAAACCTTACGAGGATTAAACATACGCACCTCATTCTCAATGTGTTCCTTTAGACCTCCAAGAAATAAGTCATTCAAATTCTCTTCAGTAACATTTTCCACTCGTAAGGAAAGGTTTTGGAATTAAATTCTTTGGAATTGATGAATGCAATCTTTGACTGATCTTGTTTGTCTTAACTTTGCTAATTGGCTGAAATAATTCTCTAGCACACTAGAACTATAGTGCAATTGCAACCCTTTGGTGAAGACTATCCATGTAACATTGAAACCACTCTTTTGCCTTTGAGCACATAACCATCGATACCAAACGAATTTGTTGGGTTTGAGATACAAGGATGCCATGGTAGCCTTTTGTCCCGATGGAATTTGATGAAGATCAAAGAAATTCTCCATCTGGTTAATCCAATTGAGTGGATTTTTTCGGTCAAACTTACACATTTCCACTTTCAGAATCATGTTACGGGCCTGCAAAGTGTTTGTATTTGTATCATGCTACCCAAAATTAGATTCAATTTCAATAGGAAAGTACCAAGTGAAACTCTAGGATCCAAAAAGTAACTTAACTCTGAAAATGAAAAAAAACATGATTGGAGGGGGCAAACCTAAAGTAGTTGAACCCTAGACCATGTGAACTAATTACATTTACGAATAGTCATGTGAGTTACAAAATTTTCAATGAATTGCAACATGGATTGAAGAGGATCAAAGCTGATACCAGCATTGAAGAACCCTTTGATGACATGGAGGAAGGAGGTGATGATGAGATTTAGAGACCAAGACTTAAAACATTTGTTATCACATGTCTTCAGTGAAGCATTGGCGAAAACAATCAACAACATCATTATCAACTACCACAAGAGGGCCAATGCAAAATGTTATAATATCCATGAGGATTGTGTAGGGCTAAGATGGCCCACTTGGTCAGTTTGAGGAGGAATCAAGGTACCTCCCATGGAACCTCTCTTATTAACTAAAGCTCATGAACTTCTTGAGATAGAGAAAGCACTAGTAATGTGCCCTTGCTCTTGTGACTCAAACAATGTACTAGGGGTCTTAGGAGTCCCCCAACTCTGAAATGAAGCAAATCCACAATGTCTAAAATGAGAGGGAGGGGCTAGGGTGCTCTTGTTGTTGTACACAAAAAAGAATTCCGTCTTCTTGACTTATCCCCATATTTGTGTGAATCAACAATATCCAAAGGTCTCTTATCACATTGTGATGGGTTGAAAGGAGGTGATCCGTTTGGTAGCTCTAGGGGTCCCCTTCAAGGACGTATGCTTGAAAGTGGCAACCTTGCAAAGATAAAGGGCCACACTCTAATTATAAAAATGGAATAAATTGGATAGGGAACCCATTGATGATAAAATGACCAAGCACCTCTAATTACAATAACGGAATAAAGTGAATAGAGATCTTGTTGATGGTCAAAATGGACCAAGTACTTAAGTGGTGTCTCCACCCTCTAGGGGGATTACTAGTCTGTCAACACTGAAACATAGCAAATCCATGTTGTCTAAATTGAGAGGGAAGGGGCTAGGGTGCTCTAATGGTAGTATACAAAAGGGAATCATATCTTCCTAATTTGTTCCATATTTGTGTGAATTGACAATACCCAAAGGTCGCTTAAGGCCTTACACATTTTGATGGGTTGAAAGGAGGTGATCAGTTTGGTAGTTCCAGGGGTGCCCTTCAAGGACCTATCCCTAGAAATGAAAACCTTGCAAAGATAAAGGGCTCTTGCAAAGATAAAGGGCTGAGCACCTCTAATTAGGATAGTGGAATAAATTGGATAGAGAATTTGTTGACGACCCAAGGCCAAGTACCTTTTACGACCCAAGGCCAAGTACCTTTGGTTAGGATAGCTGAATAAAGTGGCTAGAGAACCTGTTGATAGTCAAAATGGATTGAGTACTCAAGTGGCGCTTCCACTGTGGAGGGGGATTAGTAGTACCTTAACATTCAAACGAAGCAAATCTACGATCTCTAAAATGAGATGGAGAGGGCTAGGATGATCTAGTGTTAGTATACAGAAAAGAATCATCTCCCTGATTTTTCCCTATATTTATGTGAATCCACAGTATCCAAGTTCACTTAAAACCTCTGACACTGTGATAGGTTGAAACGACGGCTGTATTGGAACTAATTTATGACGTTGTCCCTTTTGCTTGACCACTGTGTTGCTGATGTCTTCCAATACTAAGGTGTCTTTCAATGGTGATGACTAGCAACTGTGCACTGTGACTTGGTTCTCCGCTCTCCTAGAGGTAAAGCCTGTTCTTCTAGATATAGTGAATGAATCTGTGTGTGGACCAGCAGCAGAGGAACGACCAATCTTAGAAAGATGTATGGCAAACTGGCATGGTTCTTGAGTTCCATCTCCATGCATCGTTAACTTATCAATCACATTTCTAAAAGGGACCATTGAGCACTACAAATAAAAGAAACTGCTTCCAAAGCGTCTTAGCTTCATGTGCACTGAACATTTTTGCAATGGCACCTGGATATCCCGTCTACCTCCTGGTCATCAACAGGAAGTCCAGAGAGATGCATTTCCATCGAAGTTCCATTTTTTTTCTTACAGAATTAAAGAATCTTAATGACTTGGAATGGAATTATATTAATGTCCATAGTGACCAAAATGTACACGAGTGGTGTGTCAGCACTCCTTTCTGCTTAATGGGAGTGTAATTCTATAACCCTAAGATCAATGAAGATAGCAGAATAAGGGAGTGCTTAAAGCGCATCAACAACATAAGAAAGTTATTAATCAGAGAAAAACTAAAGAAGATAAAAATTTCAAGTAAATTAACTATTAAATTGTAAACATGACAATACAGAAAGATTACAAAAATACAGACAACAGCAAGAAGAGTTCTCATGATAGAGAGTCTAATATAGAACACCGTCTGATGACCGATAGAGAGTTTAATATAGTGTGGCCCAGGCTTCTAGGACCTGATGAAGCTATTCTTGGAGATAACAGAGTACCCTGCATTCTCCTAATATACAATGTTAAAGATATCCTAGAAGAGGTCATACAGCTTGCTAGTGAGAATTTCATAGTCAATTACATTTACAGACGTTTAAAGTGTACCATTATACCAATCTAGTCTGTGATAGCATGCTGCTCAAAACATGTTTTGTTATATCTGATGGAAATTATTTAAAATTTTTCTCAGTTGAATGGCAGTGGAATGGGTCATAAATGGGTAAATGCTGAATTGCCTGTAGATGATTTCCAGTGGAATTGGCCATAAACGAGTTGATGCTGAATTTTGACAGATCTTAAAAAACCCTATAATATCGATTAAGGGTGGTTGTTTACTATTGAATTAAGAATCACTAATTTGGGAAGTTTCCTGGCAGGTCTAATTGTCGGTGGTCTGGCAAACATTTCAAACACAGAAGAGAGCATTAGGTGAGGTTCATATGGATGCTACTGGTAATTTTCAGGGTTCTTGATAACGTAATTTCTTAAGTACCGAGTCCTCTATTTCTGTTCGAGTATTTTACTGATATAAATGGTCTTTGGCAAAAATGCAGGAACTGGTTCAACTTCCGTGAAGAGTTTTTCTTCTTGCTTCTGCTACCGCCCATAATTTTATATCCTTAAGTAGATTAGAGTAAATGTCTAGTGTCAAGCTCCAGATGGAGATTCTATTATTTTTTTCTCTATTACATATTTCTATTGGAAAGAATGGATTTGTTTTCCTTTACCCATGATTCACTCAATCAGGTTTTAGTCTACAACCTGTAAGTTCTGCCTTTTGCTTATGGATGAAAATTGAATTGCTTTAGTTTTCAAATCTGTAAAATATAGTGGCTATTTTTCTCCATTTATTGGAAATTTATTCTGTTGCCATCCCTGTTGTGACAGAAACCATTCTTTTCAAACTTTGGCGCAATAATCACAATTGCTATCTTGGGAACATTCATAGCTTCAATTGTTACTGGAACTTTAGTGTATATTTTCTCTCTATTTACTTGAATAGGTCATTGTTAAGTTGCAGAATCAGTTTTGTCAAGTACATTCGCTACTTGTTTCACTTTTTTCGAGACACTTAACAGCAATACATTTTGAAGTTTGTTATGCTTTCTCAGTTCCAATCTTAAATCATTGGTAAAATGCATTTTCTTACTCTCTTCTTGGCATTTCCAGTTATCTAGGAGGGCTATTTTTTCTGATGTATAGGCTACCATTTCAAGAAAGTTTGATGTTTGGTGCTCTCATCTCAGCAACAGACCCAGTTACAGTATTAGCCATCTTTCAGGTATTTTAGTTGTTATTCAAGCCTTATGATGCTTTTGCTTCTATTCATACCATGCCTCGTGTCCATTTTATTGACATGTGCATCGAGATTTGATATTTTATGCATTTCTAATGGCAATGGAAATTGGTTGTTTGAATTTAATATTTATGAACTAGCCCCATAATGCTTTTACTTCTATTCATCCAATGATTTACTGTCTGTTTTATAGATATACAGAGATATTAGTTGTTTTAATCTCAATATTTAAGAAACTAGACTTACTATCTTGTTTCTAAATGAAAGCCTTATTTTAAGAGAAGGAACCAAGATTGGAGATATATGTTCCTTTTAAACTGCTTTATAATGTAGATTCTCAATCCATCTAACTGTAAATGATTCGATATTTATTTGTTGGATTTTTTTAATTGTGGAATTGGTTTGATACATTTATATATTTTCAAGCTTAAAGACGTATGTGAGGTGTTAATCTGTACATTTCACTTGAGCTCATGAAGCTTATCTCTAGAGAGAAACTTAAGAACATTTTCGATTGCCAAGTTGAAGACACTACTTTTAAAGTACAATTTCCTTACCTGCAGAATTCCCTCCAACTTCAGGATAGAATATCGAACCTTGTAAATAGTAGTACAAGGTTTTGTAATCGTCCAATGACACATTTTTACAAGTGGATTTCATGGAATGATGGTAATGGAGACCCATTTGTTTAACGTAAAGGAGACCAACACAGTCACTGGGATCCTTAAGTCTAGGGATGAGGACCGCATCCTCATCACTGTATGCACTTCTTTTGGTGACTATATTTGTATATAATATAGATGTACACTTATTCATTTAGTTTAGTTTTAATGGTATCTCCCTTCTTGTATAAGTACCTGTACCCCCAAATTTCTAGGTGACTAAGACCATAAAGCTAAAGGTAAAATTAGCTTTTCAGGTCACTGCCAAGTGAGACACCAGTTTAGTGTAGGAAACCTACCCTTGTGGAAGCCTTGAAGGGGATTGCTTTCCCATCTACCTTATATATGGTTCAATGAGGTGTACTAGCCTAGTTCCCATCGGGTTTGAACTTTTGACCTCCCATATATGCATGCCTTCACCATGGAGCCCACTCAGAATGTATATATACTCTTTAGATTCTAATGAGAGTATTGGTTATGGCATAACTTAAATTACAACAGTAAATAATATTTTTTAAGTACTGTTTTCCTTTGTCTCTATCAAAGAGCACCTGAGAATAGTTATTGGATTAGCATGAATTCTGGGATGAATCCCATTGAAAATATAAATATTTTCTTGAGGTGATCTGCATACCCCAAATCTATGTTCATAGTTGTAGTACTAGTATTTAAAATAGGTGGTGATTAACTTGATAGTAACAGCCACTCATCTAACTAATGGTTAAAGGTGGTGAATAGGTTCATAATGAGCCTTCCCTTCTTGAGATGCTTCATAGGTGGTGAATAGGTTCATATTTTGACTGTCGTGTAAGATTTGTATGACTTGCTTGTTTAACTTGTGAGGAGAGGGAACACAAGTGGGAGCAGGAGCCGAAGTGAGTAGGTGGTGGTTTGTATTTCATTAGAGAGTTCATTGATTTCTCAAGAGAATCCCTATGGATTCAATGGGATGGTTACCTGTACACCAGCATTCCTTCCTACTTTTCCATGGGAAATATGAGAGTTTTAGAGCTAATTGTAGATGTATATCTGGGCACCATGTGGCAAAGTCACGAACAGTCATGAATATATACAGTTATACTACTGTTTATTTGTAAATTACTATTTGTGATCCAATTTAACTTGTTACTTATCTCCTTGAGCCAATGAAAACTTTTTGTATGCTCCTACACAATGCGTGAGCTTTCTGTGATAAAGCTCTAGAAGTTGCCCCAATCAATAGGATTTCCCAAACATTTGAAAAAAATAGTTTTGAGTGGAGGTTTAGTGAAAACATTACCAGATCAGCTGCGTCACTTGAAATTCCAGAATAAGTCGACAAAGAAAAACATAAAATTTCTTACAGTAATATTCGTACAAACAAAGTCTTAGATATTAAATAGTTCATTACATCTCCTAGTTTTTTATTTTTTTATCGGAACGCTAGTGTATTTCCAACGAGTGTTGTAATATTCTAGAGATTGCCCTCCAGATTCCAAAGTATCAAGTATAACTTTAATTATGAAGACTGTGGGCGGTGATGAAAGAGAGGTGGACTTAATTCTATTACTCTCAAATTTCCAGTCTCAGTAATTGAATTCAAACTCAAAGGAGAGGAGGTGAGATCCTATGCTGCACTTGTCATGGCCTTTTTCCGCACAAGCTCAGGTGCAGAGAGGTGTGATCCAAAAGCTGAGGACTGCTTATGAATGGGAAGAAAATATTTCATACAAGAATACAAGCTTATTTGTTGTGTAACTTGAGAACGAATTTGAATGGATAGTTACGAGTTTTTTTACAAGAGTGCCCGCTTATATTTAAGACTTTAAAGATTTTCAAGGTTGAAGATGATATGGGTGTGTATGGCGGCCTGTCTTTTCGAAAAGAAAAAGGATGGAAATTGACAGATATTTGGGAAAACCTGCTTGTATATGCCTACTCCAAACGGAAGATTTAACTTAATTTTGTTTGCAGTGATCTATATTAATAAAAACAATATGAATAAGGGAGCATGATATAGGAAATTGTCACACATCTTAAAACTAAATATGGATGTTAACATATTCTGAGCTATAAGTAAATTTACTTTTAAATTATGAAAAAGATAGTAAATGATATACAATTAGATTGTGGTTATTTCTTTCCACTTTAAAATTTAGTAACTTAATATTAAAAAATATTGTATTTGGGTAGTTTTTTTGATTAAAGTGGTTTGTTCTTCAATGATGTATACTCATTATTTCCATACATTTAATTAGAATCAGTGCTTAAAGGTGCTTGTGCATTGTTGATAGACACTCATGTTTATAGGTCTATTAGCCTTTCTCTCTACAGTTATAGCAATGCAGGGCAAGACCAATAAGCTTATAAATATGGGCGCATATTGGCCATTTGCAAGCACCTTTAGGTGCCGATTCTAGTCTCAGACTGAAGCAAAAAGAAGATTGATATTCTTTCAGTTTGAGTCTATTGAGGAGGGGCGTGTAGGTGCTATTAGAGGTGCCTGGAGTTTTTTATAACCACAACCTGAAGCATTTTTGCAGCAGCCTAGGCACCACAATATTCTTCTGTTTGCTTTTTGAAGTGGGATGTGTCATTTTGGAAGCTGGGTGCATTTTGAAGCTGGGTGTGTCATTATAGAAGCTGGGTGTGAAATTTGAAGCTGGGCATGACTTTTAGAAGCTGCATGTGGATTTTTCCTTGTTTGCATTATCATTTTTTCTACTGGGCACTCCTTTTCCTTTCAAGCTGGATGTGGCTTGGAGGGTGAAATAGCATGGGTGCTGAATTGGAAGAAACTATATCCTTGGGTGCCACAATTTGCCAATAATCTTGTCTGCCAGGCATGATTAATTTGGTTTCCTCCTTGCGTGAAGTTGCTGGTCGTGTTTCTGTTTGGAGAGCGGGTGTCTCATTTCAATCCTACTATGAGCAATATAAAAAAATGTTTTAAAAATATTCTTATTACAGAGAGCAAGTATCGTGGTCAACTTAAATATTTGTAGGGCAAGCACTTAAATATTTTAGGAATTAGATGTCTTCAATGTTTTATAAACTTTATAAAGTTATTAAATAATTGCTTTAAGTCGCTTGGGAGCAAATTAATTCCTTATCTGGTGAATGGGAAGAAGTCCAGCCCTGAAAATTTGCAGAATAGTCCGGTTAAGGGAAACAAAACTAGTGGTATTTTTTTTTTGTCAAAAGTTTTGTAGTTTTTCCTGAACAATTGCTTTTGTGATTAAAATGGCTTTTTTTGAAAGTGAAATGATGGGTATCCAACATTTGTTAGTTGCCTGACACAAAACATTAATTTGTAAAAACTTTAGTTTGTGGCGTCACAAGATTCTTATTGTATGTGAATATAGGAACATCAATCAAGTTGTATTAGGTAAAGAATGACTACTTGAAAATAATGCTGAAGACTGATAAAAGACAGAGGCATTCATGTTGCTAAAATTGTCAGTTGTTAATAATCTATTGCCAAAGGTTGGAAATGTTACTGTAGCGTCTAAGTTGTGGAAAAGTTAAACTACAGAATATCAAGTATCTAAAGTCGGAAGGGCTTTATATTTGAATAATTTGTTATTTTCCACTTAGTTGGAGGAAGGAGGTTCTATCTCTGAGTACCTCCTATGTTTGAAGGATCTCTGTGATCAACTGGAAGCCATTGAGAAACCGTGGATGATTAGGATAAGGTTGGGTTGGTATTGCAAAGTTTATCTTTGTCTTTTGATTCATGTTTTGAATCATTGCACGTGATTGGAGAGACACACTTTTTACTTTGAGAAGTTGTCAACACTTCTCATGTAGAAAGAGTGGAGGCAAGATTAGGCACGAGCATCAACCCCAGCTGCTATAGGGTGTGCATTCAATGCATGGTTCAAGGGCAAGGGAAGTCAATTCGATGCTAACTGTTCATCTAAAGAGCCCTCCAAAAGCAGTAACACGTCTAAGAAGTCAAAGTGGAAGTGCCTTTATTGCAAGGAACCTAATCACTTCAAAAAAGATTGTTGAAAGAGGCACTAAGACATGGTAAGTGCTCAAAAGAAATCATGGCATGCCAACATTGCTAAAGGAGATGAAGAGGAGGCACCACATGATTTTGCGTTTGTAGCATCTCAAGACCAGTCAACTAAGTCTTGAACCTAGTACTTTGACTCATGAGCATCTCAACACTACAAGTATCATAAAGATTGGTCTGTGTTACCAAAAAACGTCCCTAGCCCCCCCGTACCCCGTCTGAAATGTTTCTGGTATGGAAACGGGTATGAAACGTGCCCGAAACGTCCCGGAAATGTCTTGGATGTTTCCGGGACGTTTTTGACACGCTTTTCAATTTTAAAAGCTAAAAACATTGAAAAAAATTAATTTTTAACATTTATTCATATTGCTCCTAAACCTATTCGACCCCCCAAACTTCCTAAAGACACTTCCTAAAAGCTATATAATGAGATTTTTGGTCCATTCTAAATCACTCTTTTTTCTCTTGCTAAATTCAGTTTTCATTGAACTAACATTTAGCATTGTGAAGAGGAAAGAGACATCAAGGAACATCTAATCATTAAACTGATAATGTATTTATGAAACATTGAAATTGTAACCATGTTGAACGATGAATCTTTAGAACTTAAATGAATACAAAATATTTTGAGTGTTTTATCAGTTATATCTTATGGTCCATGGCCTAAAATTTTGAAAATGAGTACTATGCATGTATAAATTTAACTTTCAATTTTTTTATAATATATTGTAGGGTCATTTCCGTAACGATTTGTACCCAAGGCTTTTTTGAAATCTGCGTTTCCGCCTTTCGGACCCGTACCCGTACCCTTTTCCTGACAGCATAGAGATTGGTATGCTAATTTAATTGAAGATAGTAGTAATACTGCAATTGTTGGACTCATTTTGATAGTGTATGTGGGTATGTTTAAGTTACATTAAACAATGTTAAGTTATACATTTCTAAATTTTAGAGCTAGATAAACAAACAATTCAAGCATCCAAGTGACTTATTATTAATGAAGTTGTGTACTCCTCGAGTCAATCAACATTGTCACCTTCTGTAGTTTTAGAAAACCTACTACCATTAGGGTTTGTGGAGTGCTAATGCTTGAATTGCAAGGCAAGAAATAGTTGGTTGGGTTTTGATCCTTAAGCTCATCCTCAACCTTGCCTACTACTACCCCATCTTCTTCATTGATACCATCAATGTAGGAGAATCTTCTCAACACATTTATGTCCTTTGCTATATTTGTTCTCACTTTTGAAAAACAGCCCTTTTGATTGTTTCTCTTTCATTTATTGAGGAGTCAATTTGGTAGGCTGAGGGATTGATTGTGCTAGATTAGTGTGATCTCTATTACTAGTGAATGCTCATCTTTTGACCAAATCTCTTTCCTCTATTTTGCGCGCAAAGAAGTGGACTCTGATACAAAAGTGGGATTAAACATTCAGACATCGAGTTGGATGTTATCCTTGAGCTCAAGCAAAAACAAGTCATCTAGGTTGTCTCTTCATGTGTAAGGATAGTTTTTGGAATTGCTGAACATAATCTTCGACATGCCCTATTTTTCGCAGTCTTCTTAATTGGTTGAAGTTGTTCTCCATGACACCATTGTTGCAATGCATCTTCAAACACTGACCAAGTGACAATAAGGCACTTATTTTTCTTTTAAGCGCATAACAATCTATATGAAATGAATTGCTTCGATTCCAAATACAAAGATGCCATTATCGCCTTTTGTGCAAACGGGGTCTGATGTAAATAAAAGAAATTCTTCATTTCATTGATCCAGGTGACTGGATCATTCCCTTTAAACTTTTGCATTTCCCTTGTTAGCATGTTCCAAGCACTTGAATTGGAGCAAGGCGCGAGCTAAGGCTGCATCATATTTGAGTTGTTCTAGCTTGGAGGCCTCATGTGACTAGGCCGGGAATTGTTGGACGATGGTGTTTGCAGATTAGCCAAAACCCTCGTTGTAGTTGCCAATTTCGCGTTGATGTTGCTCAATTCTCCTTTCTTTGTGTCCAAGTTGTCTTTGACCTCATCTTGATCTTTTTTAGCAATGCTTTGCATCTCTACCTGGAGTTGGGTCACTAACTTAGGAACCTGTATATTAGAAGTTTCAAGCTCCATCTCTTCCTTGCTGGGCGTTCTTATTGGAGTGATTAGCTCTTTTCCTCAGCCTCTAGTTTGTGGACTTTCCATACATAGACTTTAGGGTTTAGGGTGATTGGGATAAAAAATAGGAGTATCAAAGACTTATGCAATTGCAATCGTCATGATGAGATGAAACTAATGACTGCTATTACGAAAGGGCAAAAAATCCCCCCAAAAATAGGGTCATCGATGGTTTATACCGTTGCGATTGTCTCATTGAGACGAGTTCAATGATTGCTATTTTGCAGAAGGGTACAAAAGACTTCCAAAGTCAAACTTTTTAAAATTTGTTTTGAAAAAATTCGCACAATATTGGATTGACAGAAAAAATACATTCTTTCCACATCACAAGTTATGTTTTTTTCAATCCTTCAATCCTTTCGAACAAACTCTAGGTTAGATAGGAAAAAAATTCACCGTAGAAAACCTTGTTAAAATTTAATCTCTATTACCACTTGTAACGAAATTACTTAGATATATTTACCTAGGAATCACAATATGGTTATCAAGAACAAAACAATAGCAACATATAGTGATAATCAGTGCAGAGGAGAGAAGACTCACACAATATGATTATGAACAAAACATAATACTAGAATTATATAATTGTGCCACTTTGAGGGGCCAATCTTCACAAGCTTGCAATAATTATAAATACGAAATATGATGATCAGGTACTGACCACTACCCTGTATATATACATTAGGTTATGGTTATTCCATAGGCTGACCAAACCAACAATATTAAGACAAAGACTTATGATATGACAAGATAAAAGATTATGTTAGCCACAAGGTGGCCACACATCCCAATACACGTTATTTGTTAAGGGTGTAGCACAAAGTTCAGCTGTTTCACAAGTATTTGAGCCAGAGGCCAAAGGGAAGCATGATTGGAAATCCACTATGAAGGTGGAATATGATGCTTAGATGAAAAATGGAACTTGGGTGTTTTCAGATTTATCCCAAAGCAAAAAATCCATTGGTTGTAAGTGGATTTATATATATAAAATGTAAATCAGATGGTGCTCTATAGACAAGTACAAAGCTCATCGTGTTGTCAAAGGATGTGTACAAGAAGGAGTAGACTATGAAGAAACTTGTTCTCCTGCTATGAAGATTGTAAACTTTTGATTAATCATTATTGCTGCTCAATTTGGATGGAAGGTATATCAAATGGATGTCAAGTGTGCCTTTTTGAATGGAGACTTGGAGGAAGAAGTGTACATTATTTAGATGCAGAGATTACATGTTGTTGGAAAAGAGCATCTGGTTTGCAAGTCCTATTATGTACTTAAGTTGGCTCCTGAGCTGGTATTGCAAAATTGATAAGTGTCTTAGAGTTTGGTTTTAGAAGAAGTGATTCTGAACCAAATCTCTATGTGAGATTAGTTGGTGATAACATAATGGTTCTAGTTGTCTATGTTGATGATCTTGTTATCATTGGAAATAGTGTTGACTTAATTCAACATGTGAAAATTGACATTTGTTCCGTGTTTGAAATGACAGATCTAGGCCTGCTTCAATATTAATCAGGTGTAGAATTTTGACAATCTGATCATACTAGTTTTGTATCACTATTCAAATATGTCAAATCTTTGTTAGAAAAATTCAGAAAGTATGATTGTAATCCTACAACTACATGTCTGGAAGCTGGGATAAAATTCTCAACTAACACTTTCACCATGGGTCAATGAAGTAGTGTATTGGAAATTGGTAGGTAGTTTGATTTATTTCACTACTACCTGATTGGATTTGAGTGTTGGAGTAAATAGTCTCTCTTATGTCTAAACCGTAAGAACTGTGGCATGCTGCAAAACGAGTAGCTATATGTTAATGGACACTGACTTTGGAATTCTATATCAGAAATCTTATGACTTTGGACTAACAGGATACACTGATTCAGATTGGGTAGGACCAGCTGATTCAAGGTTATGTTTTCAGTTTCACTCTTGGTCTATGAGTTCTTTCATGGCAGAATAAGTTACAGATTACAGTTGTCTTGTTGTCCACTTAAGCCAAGTACAAAGCAGTAGTAAGTGCAGGTTGTGAAACTATGTGGATTCAAATAATATTGGAGGATCTTCAACTTTGCCCAACCACGCCAACTACCATTCTTCTGCTACAAATAGAGTGTTCTCAAGATTGTGAAGAACCCAATCTATCATGCTAGAACGAAGCACATCGAAATTCATCACCATCACATCTGCCAGTTGGTTAATAATGAAGACATTTGTCTTTGTTATTGTCCAAAGGTAGAAACAATGGTTAACATAATGCCTAAACCTCTAGGAAAGGATAAATTTATAAAGTTTAGATATAAACTTGGATTTGTTTTCAGTTTAGTCAATAAGTGAGGGTATTATATAATTAGATTAGATATTGATCAATGAGTGAAGCAAAGTATTTGTTAGACACACAGGTGTTTTTGGTTTGTGCTATCATTGGTGCAAGGTTGTTATCTGTTTGTGCTTTTATTAGCATAGGTTGTTTATCCAATATGAGCTTGTTCCACAGATATAGGAGTATGGTTGTTCTGTGGCTATATAATCAAGTACTTTGTTTGTAATGAGTACGACTTGCCATCAATCTTATATGGCAGCAGAGTCTAGTTGGGAAAGACTGGGGTATTTCTAAGCCTGTGGAGGTTTTTTTGTGCTGACAAGGGAAGCGTGTGCCTGGATTATTGCTGGCAGCGTGAAAAGGTGTTGGAAATTCTTTGGAGCGTGGGTGAACAGGAGTGTTATCTGTGATGTATTGCTCCTGAGTGCACCAAAGGGGTAAGATTATATTCTTTTATGGATTCAATTTTATTATTTGTGGTTTGTGTGCAGAACAGATCTCTTTGATAGGTCAAGCGCTTGAAGAAGCATTGGCTGTGTGGCATGGTCTACAACAATATCTGCCCCTTTTCTCTTCTGTTTAGAAGCTTGACTGCAAAGAGCAAGGGAGGTGCAGCTCTGTAGCTGTTTGGAGGTGTGAGGCGTTGTGTGTAAAGTGCAGCCTGAAACAGCAAAAAGGAAGCATGGATAAGGAATAGTGCAACAGAAAGGAATACAAAATAAGAATAAAAAATCTTTTAACTGTGTTTGAGAACATGTTCGTTGAAATAAATCTTCTCCTGGCGTGCTGAAGAGGTGTCTGAAGCATGGTAGAAAGGAGGGGCAACATTAGAAAAGGCGGCCATATGGTGCCCAAGCAGATATATGGTTTTGTTTTTTAATATATAGTTTGCATACTATAAATATTTAGGGCAAAACATTATGTTTTTGTTTATTTTTATTTTTTAAAATTTATGCACATTTATAAACTATATGAACTTTTAAATGGTTACTAAAGTCTACTGTGGAAGGGAATTTAATTCCGAACTTCTGACTGGGTCGGTAGTTTTTGACAAAATGATTGGTGTTGGTAGTTTGGTCTTAAACTTTGTAATTTTGCAGATTTAATATTTCTAGTAGTCAAGGTAATCTTGTTGTAAGGTAAAAATGACTGGAAATAATTACAGCTTTGGTGCCTTATAATACTTACCATTAATGAGTAAAAAAGTCTTGAGCAAACTGGTTTAAACAAAGAACAAAGCCTTGCTAATGATTCCGAAGACTATGACAAAAGACATAAAGAGGCTTTAATACTTGCTGACACATTAGTTCCAAAAGTAAGGAATGCCACTGTAGTGTCAGTTTTGTGGACAAATCTCAAAACCAAGTAGCGGGCTTCAGAAGTCGGAAGTTCAATGTATTTGAAAAGTTTGTTGTTTTCTACTAAATTGCACGAAGGAGGGTTAATCTCCTAGTACTTTTTGCAACTGAAGGACCTTAGTTTTTGATTGTTTGCTAGTGAAAAAATGGTTGATGATAAAGATTTAGTTGCTTTGGTTTTGCATGGTATATTGTCATAGTATGATTCATTTATCGAGTCCCTGCATCTGATTGCAGAGACCCAAGAGTTTGATTTTTAGAAGTTATCAAAACTTCTCTTGCAAAAGGAGTGGAGACAAGACGTGGCAAGCACTTTTTCTGTAATCAGTACAAAGATTGCATTTAGTGCATGGTTCAAGGCAAAGAGAGACAATACAATGCTAGCAGTTTGTCAGATGATTCTTCCAAAGGCAATAACACATCAAATAGGTTAAAATGGAAGTGCTTTTATTGCAAAGAGCCTGGAAGTTCCAAGAAAGATTGTCGGAAGAGACACCATTAATGAGTATGCAAATGAGAAAGAGAAACATCTAAACCAGTCAACTGAGTTTAGAACCTGGTTTTTTGACTTGATTGTGAGCTATACTTTCAATAATGTTCGATATGTTCTTGACATGAACACAAATCTTCTGTTTATTGATGACTAAGAATCCTCCTTGGTGTGAAATTTCAATGAAGCGAATGTATGGTCATTACTCTTCATGATAACACAGTGACTGTTGGTGATATTGATGAGGGTTGTATAAATTGTTTGATCCCAAAACTACACAAATGCATGCACTAGAAATGGTTGAGAATACTAGTGTATTTTGGAATGAGACTTATGGACACCTCAATTATAAGTATTGTTTGTACTTAGTAATACTAACATGGTGGATGGACTTCGATCTAGTCAGGCAAGTCAAATTGTATGTACAAGATGTCAAATGGGAAAACAAATTCGACACCCATTCAATACTGAAAACGTATGGCAGGCCAAAGGAGTCTTTGATCTAGTAAATTTTGATCTGCATGGTACAATGAAGAGACTTGCTGTGTCTGGAGCAAAATATTTCTTGCTACGAGTTGGTGACTTTTCTAACAAAATGTGGCTTTATTTTCTGAATAAAAAGTGAGTTTTTTTGTTTAATTTGGTAGCATGGATACCTTTAATAGATAAAAAAATCAAGTAAATAGGTCAAAGCTTTAAGTCTAATAATGGAGGCAAGTTTGTCTCAAAGTAATTTAAGGAATTGTGCAAGAAGGCAGGCATACATAGGCTGTATACTGCTCCATATGCTCTACAATAAAATGGAGTCTTGAAGAGGAGGAATATGATAGTTATGGAGATGGCAAGGTGCATGGTGCATAACTGGAATGTGCCGTATTGGTACCGGGCAGAAATCATGAATATACCAGTCTACATCTTTAACAGAAGTCCTTGTAAAGCTTTGTAGGATGTCATTCTTGAGGAAGCATGGTCAGAAAGAAAACCTTATGTGACCTTTTTATTTTTGGTTGTGTTGCTTTTGCACTAATTCCCGGTGAAAAGAGGAGTAATTTAGATGCAAAGAGCAACAAGAAGATACCTTTATTCTCTGATAATATTAAAATTACAGAGATTAATGTATTGTTTTTTTGATGCTGATAATTCTCGAACAAGTTTTGGTGTTGAAATTAAATAGGGCTCAAAGTAGGAAGTAATGGAGGAGTCAAGTTCAATGGGTATCTGGTGAAGAACAAAGTGATTCTCAGTGTTATACCCTGTTGAAGGATGTTCGTGAGAAGAATTTCCACTGGCAATAGAAGCTTTGATATACAATATTGGGAAAGCAAATGTTTGAAGGTGGCGAGCAACTGTTGATTTTACTTGTGTTGAGTAAGTAAATTTTGTTCTTACTTTTATTGTTTTGCAGATATTTGAGCCTTCTGCATTTGAAGAGGCCACAAGAGAACTTGAATGGGAAGCTGCCATGGGAATTCAATGCCTTGATGAAAAGTAAGACTTGGGTGTTGTTAGAATTAGCCCAGCGTAAGAAATCCATTGATTGTAAATGGATTTATAAGTCAAGTGCAAGTCAAATGGTTCTTTGGACAAGTACAAAGCTCTACTCACTGCCAAAGGTAGGCATAAGAGATAAGGGGTTGACTATGTAGAAACATTTTCCCTACTGTAAGCATGAAAACCTGTCGACTTTTCATCTCCATCACTGCTCATTTATGCATAAGAGAAAAGGGGTTGACTATGTAGAGTCATTTCCCCTACTATAAGGATGGAAACCAGTTGAATTTTCATCTCCATTGCTGCTCATTTCGGATGGAAGGTATATCCAAAGGATGTTATAATTCCTTCTTGAATTGAGATTTGGAGGAGGAAGTCTACATGGTGCAATTGTAAGGGTTCCAAGTTCTTGCAAAAAGAAATTTGGGTTTTTGTTTGGTTAAATCTTTGTATGAACTTAAGCAGGTTCCTCGAGCCTGATACTTCAAAATTGATCATTATTTAAAGATTATGGATTCAGAAAAAGCTCTTATGAATCCACACTCAATGTGAAAATCAAGTAATTCTAATTATCTATGTTGATGATCTTACCATCACCAGAAGCAAGACCAATATTATACAACAGATGAACTTTGATCTTTGTTTTATTATTGAAATGACAGATTTTTGCCTTTTTTAATATTGTTTAGATATAACATTTTTGGCAATCTGATCATATAAGTTTTGTACCACAAACTAAGTATGACAAATCTCTTTTAAAAAATTCAGAAAAACTGAATGTAATATAACATCTACACATAAGGAAGTTGGGATAAAACTCTCAACTGAATTGATTTAGTGTTGGTCAATGAATCAGTCTATCGGCATTTGGTATGTAGGTTGATTTATCTTACTACCACCTGATCAGACGTACATTTTGCAGTACGTTGTTTTTCTTGATTCATGTCCAATCCTTGAGAACAACATTTTGCAAAGCTGCGATTCAAGTCATTTGATATGTCAAAGGGTCCCTCAACTTTGACATTCTATATCGGATATTTGTTGACTTCGTGCTCGTAGGATAGAGATTCCAATTAGGCTGGATTAGTTGATACGGGGAAGTCTACAACATGTTATGTATTCACCCTTGGTTCAATTTCCTGGCAGAGAAAGCTCAAACATACAGCTGCCTTATCTTTCACTGAAGCGGAATACAAGGCGTTTGTCAGTGCAGGTTGTGAGGCAATGTGATTATGAAGGATATTGGCCGATCTTCAACTTGACCAAACAACACTGACAGCAACTTCTGCGAAAACCAGTTTTCTCAAGATGCTGAAGAACTTAGTCTATCATTCCCGGACTAATCATATTGAAGTTCATCGTCATTACATTCATTAGTTGATTGATAATGAAGAAATTTGTCTTTATTGTTATCCTACAATAAAGAAAACCGCTCACATAATGACTAAACCACTCGGAAAAGATCAGTTTGTTGACTGTAGATATAAACTTGGGATAGTATCGGATTAGTAATTGACGAATATTAGATTTAGATAACCGAGCTAAACAAAGTATTTGTTTGGCTTGTACTTGTTTTTGGCTTTTGCTATCATTAGTATGAAAGTTGTTATCTGCTTGTGCTTTTATTAGTTTAGGTTCTTTATGGTGTGAGCTTGTTCCACGGATATACGAGTGTATAGTTTTGCTTTGAGGCTATATAATCAACCACTTTGTTCATGACGAGTACAGGTTGTAATCAATCTCATGAAGTTTGAATTCCCATCCTAAATCCTTAAATCGCTTTGGTGGATGAGCTTGGCAGGTGGAAGTTAGCAGATTAGGCAAGTTTGAATTCTCTTGTTAAATCTATAGATATGTGTATGAAGCTCATTGTAAATTGTCAAGTAATTAATCAATAAACTAAAGTCAACTTGATATGGTATTGGTTGGTCTATGCAAATCAAAAGTGCAAAGATGATGACTTTTTGTCTCAGTTGTAGTTTTTGCTACCTTAATTTGCAGCAATTTGTTTTAATATCATTTGCAAATATTGAGTTTCCACAAACAGTCATAATTATTCAGCCTAGTGATAAATGCATTTTGAGAAACAATTTTAATATGGTATTAGCAAGAACAGACCTTTCAAAATTTTGTATCTCGTTTCATTTTGCACTATCACACATAGGTGCTATGTTTGAAGGGTTTTTGGGCCCCCCTTGATACTCTATTTATTAGAAGACCTTTGTGATGCATCTTTATGCACTTGTAAGGTCCGTTTTGGAGAATCTTTGTGCATATCTGTTCAACTTGTCATCCTCAGAGCCGTGCATTATTTAGATCCTGTGAACTTTTGTGAGGTTTGATAGAATCATGTATAACATCATATTCATGCCACATAGGTAAAGGGCGTACACTAACATGCTGCGTGAAATTTGAAGGTCAAGAAGTAACACCTCTGATCCCAACTGATGATTAGGTTAAGAATCTCAAACCCTTTTTACTTCAGATATAAGGCTAGTTGTAAATAGCACAATGATTTATTCTAAGGGTGGGGTAAAGGGATTGAATTTGCAGCTTGAAACCATTGAGGACAACATTGTTTTTTGTGTTGTAGCCATAGTAACAAAGGTTTGAGAAGGTGAAAGGTGCTCCAAAGTTCATAATTTCAAAAAAGTTTGGAAATGTTCAAAGATATATAATATATAAAAAATGTATAATTACAGAAATCAAATCTGAAAAAGATAGAATGGAAATATTACAATGCACAATGTCCATAGGATTTCAAAATCTGATATATTGTACCATCATACAATATCAAGAGAGTGTCAGTTGCTCTTGAAACTCCATTGTCTATGCCTTAGGGTCACTCAGCTCTAAACTGACAATTTAAACCTAGGACACTAATTCATGTGCTGTCATCTGGTAGGAGAATGAGCACGTTATGAAGATGGAATGCATATCCCAATTAACCATTAGTTATCCTTAAAAGTATTTTAAGATGTTCAAAGAGGTTTTGATGATTTTTTATTGTGATGCCTCTAGATCATAGTTACCATGTTTGAAAAGTTCGGGTTGTTCAGACAGGGAAAAAAGCTCGAAAGTTCGGGATTTTGCAAAAACTTCAGTTCAATTCGGTTTGGCTCAAAAAAATTCCGAATTTTTTAAAAATATAAATATGAATAATTATCTATAAATCAATCACACACACAAATAAATAAACATACAAATATACTAACAAATCAATACATAAAAATTACAATTTAATTAATAAATAAATATTAAGCTTTAAATATTATTTTTTACATACTGACAAATAAATAAATAATAATTATAATATTGGTTTTAAAAATAAAATAAAACCTATTAAATAAGATAAAACTTAAATTATATAAAACCTATTTTACGAAATATAGTGCATACAAAATACAACTTATTGTTTTATTTTTAAATTTAAATTAAAAAATTACATAGAAAAAAATCTTAAAACTAAATACAACGTTAGCTTTTACTTGTCTAGCAACTTGTTAAATTAAAACTAAAAATAAAATACAGCTTTGAAATATTATGAATACTCCCGAAGAAAGAAGTCGAATCTGATTTACAGTTTTGAGCTTAGGTGAAATTCAATGGCAGATGCAAATAACAACACGTAAATCGTGTTTTTGGTCGCTGGTGTGTGGTGACTGTGTTTTCCTCCATTCGCATGGGATTTTGAGACTTTTTCTGCATCCATACGATGCTGCAATTAGGGTTCGCGTTTTTTATTGTAGCTTTTCCTTTATCAACGCTTAGGGTTTTCAATTTAGTTGTTTATTTATTTATTTTTGCAAATGATTTTTTTAAAAAGTGAAAACCCTACACGAATCTACCGAACAAGTTCAGTTTTCCCTAAAAATGCGTTTTGAACTGAATTTCGACTGTGTTCGTACGAATATGGTAACTATGCTCTAGATACAGGCAAGTAATTCATTGCAATTGGTTTGTAGGAAAAGCAATTCAAGGAGGGGGGACTGTTATGAACTTTGTTTGAAACTTCAGGCAATGCGGCCTTGTGGGTCTTGTAGAAATCAACTCACATGCAAGAGGCACAAGAGCTAAAAATAGGTAAATGCTATAGACTCTTAGGTAATAAACTAGAGTATGTTTTGAGGAAAGCAATTCTTGTGTACAACTTTGAAGACCGTCTTGTGCTAAGGAAGCATCCATATTGCCTTGGATTTGCCTAAGTTGATGTCCTCACCCTCTCAGAAAGTTATTCTCCTTTCTATGTAATGTTTGATCTAATTTTCCATCAATATTGAAGTTTTGATTCCGTATTCAGATTTCCACAATTTTTTTTTTCTGCTATCTTTGTAATGTCTGATTTAAATTGCTTGTGGAAGCCTTCAATTATTTAACAAGTTAATAGGAATACATGATTGGGTTGTGATTGAGTTAATCTCGCATTGGTAAGAATTGCGAGAAAAGAGCGACACATAAGACATTACATGCTTCCAAAGCTTTGCCAATGGGGAAAGAGGCTAGAGGGTGAGAAGCCCAAAGCAGGGGATTACATTCGCCATGCCCCCTCATACTATCACATGCGTATGGTAATTATGTGCTAAGTGCTATGCAACTAGAGTTGAATCATTAAAAGAGAGAGGCAGTGTAGCAGCGCTTTGATCATAAATTGACTTTTGAATAAGGGGCCACCTTATCGTCTTTAGAAATAAGAAAGGAAGAAATTATATTAACCTTAGTCTTTAGAAAGAAGAAAGAAAGAAATTATAATAATGTCGATGAACGATCAAAATAGGTCAATGGGACTCGAGATTACAACCAATTACAATAGAAAGTCCTAGAGGTTCTCATAAAACCTCAATGGTTGGGGGCAAGTGCTAATCTACTGTTCAATTACAAGTTTTATGCTTAATTCATTGTCAGAATGCACATTACATTAACATCAATAGGAATTATACTAATTAGATTATATTATGCACCTATGTCACAGGTTTCGGTGGATTTAATCCTTCAAATTCGAAATTCGCCATATTTTTCAGGGTGTGAAAAAAATCGAAAAATATTCGATACAATTTGGTTATAAAATCCTCCTGTGCCGGAACATGTCTAAAAAAATAGCCAAGCCAAATCGCATAAAGGTAGGTCAAAATTGTTATAAACTGTACAATAGAGTGCAAACGAGAATGGCCCTAACCAGTGCACATAATGCCCCCATGGCTAAAAAGTTCTGTTACTTGTCTCTTCGTGGTATGAAAAATCATTGGTGTGGTGTGGCTGGAGCTGTCCGCAATGTGTGAGGAGGAATATTGTTAAGAATGCTGACGAAAACTACTCTCTCAATTATTTTCTAATGTTGAGCTTCTGACACGAGGTTTGATGAAGCCCTCAAAATTAATTAATAATATGTTATAACTTACACGTGCTTTTAGTTATACGTTATATCTTTTTAAAGTTTTGTTCTATTTTTTAATTTGTTTTGATTTTTGATTTATCTTTTAAGTTTTGAATTGTATTTATTTTTTAAAATTCTCATATTATTTATTTTATATGTTTATCTATTTGATACCTTTATAATTTATTGTTCGAATTTAATTACAATTTTATTTTCGAACTTTATCCATTGATGAACTTAAACTGAACTTTATCCTCGTCGAACTCGAACTCGAACCTTGTGACTTAGCTATACACAATTGACTTATCTCCATTCTAATATTAACTTTGGACTTAGCCTCTTTGAGAAGTTTGACTACTGTTAGGGCAGTTACATTACATTACGCACAGTCAACTTAACTTCATTTCTATATTTTGCTGCATATTTTTGTTTCTAAGTAACTAGGACAATATCTGTACTATTAACTAACAAAAATTGAACTATTTCTGTTAATTTCGTAGAGGTTTACTCTGATGTTTTTTTTTAATTGGCTTATTCTAGGTATATTCTTTCTGACTATAGTTTCTTGTTCAGGAACTAGGTTGCAATACTAACCTCTATGCTTTAGTCTTTGGAGAGTCTGTTCTAAACGATGCGGTATTTTCGCAAAACCCATTAAAATGCATTGTAATTTGTTTACCAGTAATTTGTTATAACAAATAGACAGCAGTATTTTGTGTTAATTTGAATGTCAGGCTTAAAAATCGGTTCTAATAATCTGAAATTTTTGTAATCGCGAGTTTATCATATATTATGGGTTTTGATTTGATGCGGCATCTTTCTTCTGTGGCATGGGGATCTTTCATTAGGTGGCGATTTCTCTATACAGGTTAGTGTCTTTGCTGATTCCATACCAAGAAATAAGATTTATTTCTTGAAAGTCTTCATTGTTTGTCCATATTCAACTTTAGTTTTGATTGATGTCTAACTTTCAAATGAATATATATTGTCCATGTATTGCAGGACAATGTTATCAGTACGTAAAAATGCATCAACAAATCATGGCTTATTCATTGTAGCATGGAGATTTCTTGAAACATTTGTTGGTTCAATGTCCACAGGTTAGAAGCAATATTTTTTGGTCTTTACTTTGAAGGAACATCCTTTTTTTGTCTCCTGTTTTCCTTGTTGTTCTTGGTTAAAAGTATGTGAAGGTCTGTGATTATTTTTTATTGAATAAAAGTAGCAAGAGGAGAATATGTTTGTCATCTTCAGATATTGTATCTTATTTGTTTGTCATATCAAATGTCTTGTAGCTGTATTTGAAGGCTTACTTTTATGTCGTGTATGTTTATGTTGGGATTTACAATTGTACTTTTCTACTGTGTCATATAATGTTTATGTGGGGATATACAATTGTACTTTTCGACAGTGTTAGTCTATAATCCTTATACCTTCTGATTTAAATAAGCACATATTGAAAGAAGTAATCTGTAGGGCAACTATAATTCTAAAACTATTTGATAACATTAATAATGTATTTGGCATTGATTTGTTGGCTATTATTCTTTGTGCCCATTTTATGTTGTGTATGTTTATGTTGGGATTTACAATTTTACTTTTCTACAGTGTCATATAATGTTTATGTGGGGATATACAATTGTACTTTTCGACAGTGTTAGTCTATAATCCTTATGCCTTCTGATTTAAATAAGCACATATTGAAAGAAGTAATCTGTAGGGCAACTATAATTCTAAAACTATTCGCTAACATTAATAATGTATTTGGCATTGATTTGTTGGCTATTATTCTTTGTGCCTCAAAAAGGTTAGTATAATGGCAATAGGGAACAACTTGAGTGGGCTCAATGGTGAAGGCATATGTCCTCCATAGAGGAGGTCACAAATTCGAATTTAGAAGTGGATAGACTTGTACACCTCATTGAACATTATACAAGGTAAATGAAAAAACAATCCCTTTGTGGGCTTTAATCACGGGGGGTCTTATACATCAAATTGGTGTGTTGCTTGCAATGACCTAAACTACTATCTTTACCTTTACCTTAGACACATGATGCAAGTAAATGTGCAAGATGCTTAACATATATGTATGGTTCCAGTTCTATGATAAAAGTTTGTTAACAATGTAAAGATTTAGTTAGACACATTGAACTTACTCTTACAAGTGCTAAATATTTGAGATAAAGAAACTTGCGCTAAACTTATCTTATATGTAGAGTTATTTGGTAGATTACATAGTTGATCTTAATATGTATGGAAGATATGGCTGCCTGAATTCAACTGCAAGTCTTCGGAGATCATGCATTGTAAGATTTTTATACCTGCAAATCCCATGCAGGTAATGGATGAGGCAATTAATGAAGATTCCAAATATTCCATGTGTATTCTATGATCTGCTAGATGAGTTTCAGCATGAAAGGATTATTGTGTGTCATCTCGAAAGTTACAATTTCGTGATTCTTTCTTTTTATTCTTCATGCATGTAAAGTGACATGTTGAAGATGAAGTGGATCTCCTCATTGCAGTTCTTTATGGTCAACAATTTTTTTATCATTCTCCCATGTTATCTGTGTAATATAACGTAAAGTGTTATGTCTTGGTGTCCCATGCGAAAAGATCTAGTGTAATGTAAAAATAAACTAAGACAATGTTATAATGTTATCCAAATCATCAAAACTATGGTTCAAGGGAATGAGTTAGAGATAGTTTTCGAAAACGGTTGTGCATGTAGTATGTCCTTTCTCTCACTATCATGTAGTAAAAGAGCAAGGGAATGTGGTTAGACTTGACATGGAGGGCGAACACCCATATTTCGTAGCATTTCTGATGTATATAAACGTTGTTTTGTAAAGACAACCAAGTGACCTCTCAAAGTAGCCTTGATAACTTCAGAACTATAGGGAGGCGAGGCACCCTTGCCAACATAGGAGTAAGTTTAAAACCTCAACCAGTCATTATTTTTTGCAATTTACTTTTCTGTATTGTACCTTGTTTTCCATAGAATAAGTTAATTTACAAGTAGAGAAATATAATTGGTTATGTATATTGCACACAGTGTCTCGAAGTCTGTTAAAATATAGAGCATTATATAGCATGTAATGCAGTTTTGTAGTTATCATTCGGCTGGTAACTGTTCAACCAATCTGTAACCACCTCTTCCTATTAAATAAACGATGTCACACTTGTTTGAGTGTGCATTCAGCCTTCTCTGAATTCTTTATTCTCGAAGGGTTGCATAGGGCTAAAATAATGGTATTTTTCAAGCGTCGAAGGTATTCACCAGTGCTTTCAAGTGAACTAAGAAGCCATTCAGTCTGAGGAAGCTCTTGGCGGAAGAGTGCAGACAAAGGAGAAGCCTGTGAAGGTCATACAAACCTGGAACATCTAGTTCGAGGGTGTGAAGTCATGGTTTGAGGCCTAAAAGTCGTGATTCGAGGGCAAACAAAGGCAAATACCAGTCGTTTTTTGTTGCAGACGATTTTTGTTACACAAACGCCAATAGAAGAGTCGTGGTCACAAGCAAAGACAACGAGGACAGATTTGTGGAGAAAGAAAAACAAGGGCAAAGGCAAAGTCGCGAATACAGTGTTCTGTTGTCGGAAATCATGGGCAACGAATACCAAGTCGTGTGAAAGGAGAAAAAACGTGGCGCTTGAAGGAGGGCAAACATCCAGGAAAGACGTGTGGGCAGGGAACCCAGTCGCAAATCCTCAAAATCCTGTCACAAATCTAGTGGGAAGAGAGTTCGCCAATAACACAGTCGTGTGGTCGACAACAAATACGTGAGGCAAAGTCGTGGCTATACCAAATTGCAAATCCAAAGCCGTGTGGAATAGTCGTGTGGGCAGTAGACTGTTTGGATATTTTCACCTTCCCTGCCACATATTTACTGTTTGTATACTTTCTCCTTCCCTACCACATTTTTGAATAAGTTATTTATTCAATTTATTGGAGTGGGCTAAATACTTTATTATTTCCATTAATTTGGCATAATAAAATGGCAAATATTTCACACTTGACTCTGCCTAAAACACAAATATTAATGGGCACTAATTTCAATGTATAGAGCCATAAGATTTTAACGCTTGTAGAGTTTCGTGATTGTGATAAAATAATCACGGGTAGTGAAAGTCGACTAACAATAAACTTCACGGATTATGAAAAACGTCATAAGGAAGCTCTTTTACTTCTCAACTTGTCGGTGTCGGACGATATGATACCGGAAGTGCGGAATGCTACTGTGGCTAGCACATTGTGGGCCAGTTTGAGGGATAAATATCAGACGTCAGAAAAGAGTCAGGTTTTATACCTGAAGAGTATGCTCTTTTTCGTAAAGTTACAAGAAGGTGGATCGTTGTCTGAGCACTTCGAATGAAAGACCTCCGAGACCAGTTATCTTCCATCAACAAAAGGTGGACGACGATGATATGGTGGCTCTGGTTCTGTACAACTTACCTTCTTCGTATGAGTTATTTGTGGAGGCACGCCATTTAATGGCTGAAATTCAAACACTCACGTTTGACAAGGTGAGTTCCTACCTGTTGCAAAAGGAACGGAAACAAATTCAGGCAGCATCTAATTGTGAATAATCAAAGAGTGCTCTTGACACTCAATCAAAAGGAAAGTGTAGACGTCATTCTGGGGAATCATCCACTCAGTATCAGGTCACATGTTATTATTGTCACAAGGTTGGGCACCTTAAGAAGGATTGTCGGAAGCGAAAGTATGATCTTTCGCAACAGAACAAAAATCCATGTGATGAGGAACATGTGGCAGCAATTGCAGAAGAACGGGATTCGCATGACGGGCATGCTCTTTATTGTCTTATGACATCATGCTCACATGACAGTGGTACTAGTTGTTGGATCATTGACTCTGGTGCATCCGCACGCTTTTCATGTCGCAGGGACTGGTATGTTTCATTTACTGCAAATATCTATTTTGAATCAGTAGTACTAGCTAGTGGAGAATCACTTGCAGTAGAAGGGATAGGAAATATATGCGTTGTATTGAATAATGCTCATAAACTGTTGGTACAGAATGTTAGATATGTACCTTCTTTACAAAAGAATCCTCTATCTATTCGTCAATTAACTAAAAATCCCAATATTTCTTGGGATTTCTATAGGAAGAAGTGTATTCTTTCTGATATGAAACAAAGACGGATGATTGCCCTTGGTATTGGGCAAGGTGGCCAGTATCAGCTTGTTGATCCTGCTACAATCAACATGAATGCACATGTGGAGGACAACTCCACCACACAGGATGTGCAGGAGGTTGCAATGCCTTAGGAGGAAGCCATTGCTCACAGATTTGTTGACTTAAATACACCAAATGTATAGAAGGCGGACATGCCTTGGGAGGATGGATTTCCTCATTCTGAAGAACAATATGTTGTGGATGGAGACTCCACAACATGAACTGACGGTGCATGGTGAGATTGCATGCCAAGCCACTCACTTAGAGGTACTTGCTCAAAGGACAGTAGAGCATGAACAATTTGCTCATTGTGTTGTGAAAAATCTTTCCCAACGAAGGGGGATAAATGGGCAAATAGATGAGGAGTTGGTTCTCACTCCTACTGCGGAGATGGTTACTTCTCCCACTATTGCGCAGTTGGTTCTAACTCCTACTACACAGATGGTCACATTTCTCTTCTTGAAAAGGTTGGATGAGCACTACATGGTGTTGCAAGGACATGATTGAGGTGACTTCGATTGTAGGATAACTGAGTCTCTGTACAGACTCCAGCAAGCTACACAAGCCTGGAACAGATTTTTCGATCCAACTCTCTGGGGTTCTGATTCCAGCACTCTGGAGATGGGGTTGACACTCTCAGTCAATGAATCGTGTAACAAAGAACCAATGGACCACTTGCCATATCCTTTGTTCACAAGACCAGATTTTTGATTTGCGGTTCTTCTCCATTCGCACATATGGACTATTTGTTCAAAGTACAACCTATGGATTTGTTTAATGACTAAATATATGGGCTTCTTCTCCATTCGTAAAATTTCGGGACAAACTTGGTATTGTTTCCAGTTTAGTCATTAAGAGGGGGTGTTAAATATATTATGAACCGTAAGGTTCATAATCTGTTGAGGATGTTGTAATCAATTGTAACCAACAACCAAATGTAACCACTCCTCACATAATAAATTCAACCTGCCTGAATCATTCGATGCAGTGTAGTTTTGTGCAATTTTGTCTTCTTGCTATTTTCTCTGTGCTTGTCATCTTACTAACACTCTTGATATCAATGGCTCTTTCTTTCTATGTATGCATGTTTCTTGCTTGATTTTCAGTTGATCTATACAAGCCTTCATACCTGTATTATCATCTAATAAAATGGATTGATTACGAACAATACTTCTAGCTTATAAAAGCAAGTTGTAGATTCACATTGTGGTCCACACCATTGATATATTTGATTAAATGGCCCTATTATGTATACACATATGTATATGCACACATACATATATAAAAGGCCAGTTCGAAGTTTTAAATGCACCGATGTGGGGTTAGAACATGTTTTAAATTATGAAAAAGTGTAGAAAATTATTATATAATTATTTTTTGCTAGAATAAGTGACACATGAGTAGGAAGAGAGTTGAACTAGTTTGGAGGGAAGGCGATCTGAGTTGTTAGTTTTTGTAGTCAACAACTATTGCATGTTATAATGTCAATTTACAATTTTTTTTCCAAAGAAAGAATTATTACTTCTAATCTAATATTTTTTACATCATGTAGATGCACGAGGCATTGTAACTAATGTTTCAAAAACTGTCTGTGGGGGTCCTTAAAACTATACCTAAATTACAAACCACCCTTTCCAAAAAACCATGTAAGGATCATAAGTTTACATCAGAAGCTTCCAATATAGATCAATGAAAAACCAGAAAAATCTCAATCCATTATCCCAGACAACATTGTATCAAATGGATCAGCCCAATACAATACTATGGATCAAAACTACTGCAAGAAACAGGGGGCTGTGGTAATCCATCTTTAGTCTTCATTTTCAGCCACTTTCCCAGAACCAACAGAAAACCATCTGTAGACAGCAAGTTTGCGAAGGTATTTAGTTTTTGGTAAACATGTTTGTGCGAAACAATGGTGAAAATACCAGCCATCTGGCTCACCTGTTCAAAGATCAGTGTCAAGAATTGACTCTCCATTCTATACAACTTCCACATCCAAGTAATAATAATCAGGGAGTCTCCGATCACTTGAAACCTGTCAACATTGTTATTCCATTCAATCACGAGGAGCAATGTGAGAGCAAGCAATTCTGCATAAATTTTTGACCCTGGTCCTAGTGCTACATTGAAATGAAAGAATTGATTTTCATTTATGTATAGAACACCACCGGCCCCACAACAAACCTGAGTACCTTGACTTGACCCATCGAAACACCCCCAGGGAATTCTATTATCAATCACCACCTATTTAAGTTGTCTCTAGGCCTTCAATTTTGTGGTCTTTTTCAAACCATCAAAAACTGTTCTCATCTGAATAGAGGACTGGATTGGAGGAATATTAATATTGTTGAAGATGTTGGCATTTCTTGCCAACCATGCCCCCCAAGCCAAAACATAGGGTAAATGTCTAAATTGCTTTAATCCTCTGATATCAAACCAATTCTTCATATAGTCTCTAGTGTATTCACATGCCATGAATCTGGTCTCCCAATCAAACCTACTAGTTTAGCCCAAACTGATGGATTATAGGGACAGTCAGTAAGTTTATGATTGATAGTTTCCAACGCCGCTTTGCTTAAAATGCATCTTTTTGGTCCCTGCCAACTAGTGTTACCTAAGACTCTAGGACGACGGGACGCTGGGGATGATGTTTCTGGGATGGCAAAAAATTTCCAAAATTTCATGACGGCAGGGGGACGGCTATTAAAATAATATATAAAATTACAAATATAAAAAATATACAATTAATTTTTAGAAATTTTATGAACAGCAATTCCTTTTTATATATCAGCCCACCTTGTGCATACAGTCCATGTCCAGACATCCACATTAAAAAGTAAAAAGTCAGCAACATGCATACAGCTGTACTAATGTTATGTGTTCATATAATTTTTAATACTAATATGTATGCTGTTGGTTTTCATAGTATGTTGTGACATTCCACCATGTGTATTTGTGCTCGAAAATTTCTGTATTCATATATCACTCTTGATTCTTAATATGTCTTTGTAATACAATACAGTCGGGTTATGGTTAACCGATAAATGTTTTTAAAGAGAAAACAACAAAGAAATTAATTAAAATAAAAAAAGTGAAAAAACATTTTTTTGAAAGAAAAAAGTGTTTTAAAATTGATGTTGACGTTGGGGACGTTTGGACGTCCCTGGGACATCTCTCAACCGTCTCGGGGATGTACAGATGTTCCCAGCATCTCCCTCCCGTACCAAACATCCCCAAGATGTTTCCTGCATCTGTCAAACTTTCCCGGGACATTCCCCTTGCAACTGAAAAGTTTAGAAACGTGGAGGAAACGTTTCCTCCAAGTTTCGGCGTCGCCGGAATGTTCGGGACATCTAGGACTCCTGGGATTTGGGGGGACGCGTCCCCGCGTAATACTGCTTCCAACCTCTTCTCAACAAAGTATCTCATGTTAAATTTTTATTACTAAGGGAAATCCATAGAAAAATTCTTGTTTTTGAAGGAGTCGTAACCTTCCAGATTGCTTTCCACCACCAAAATTGGTGTAAACCATATAATGATTATTTTAGTTTACAAACATACATTTCTTTTCCAGGTTCTTCAAATCCTCTTAGTTGAGACATATACATTTCCTCTTTGAAATCAGCATTTAAGAATGCCTTTTTCACATACATCTGATGTATTTCCCAACCATACTAAATAGTTAGAGCAGGATATTCCTTACAGTGCTTATTTTTGCTACAGGAGTAAAGGTTTTGACATAGTCAATCCTAGTTTTTTGAGTAAACCCACGAGCAACCAACCTATCCTTAAATTTATCAATTTCACCTGTGGAATCTTGTGTGCTGTACGTAGAATTCATGGCTTCTATCCATCATTTGTCTTGACTCGCCTCTTCTATTGGGGTTCACAATCATATAAAGTCATTAAGGCGTGATAAGTATGCTGACTAGTCATTTTTCTAAGGGTATTAGGATAAGATTCTTTAATAAGGGATTGAGCCCATTTTGGCTTTTTAGAAGGAACTATTAGAGGCGAGGCCTCTCCCTCAATTTTAGGAACCTTAGAGCTTGGAATAAGGTCTTCCTTACTTGAGGAATAAAGATTGAGGCCAGACTACCAAAATTTTTCAAATGGGAAACATTAGGTTTCTTATTTGACCACTTTTCCAGAGGGGTTGTTTGATGAAGAGCTTTTGTGGGAAGCCTATTAAGAATATGGATAGCTGTATTCATTGCTTCAACCCTTTAAAAATTTGGGAACTTGAGAAGAGTGAATCATTGTCTTGGTCATTTCTATTAGTCCTATTTCTTTCCTTTATGCGATCCCATTTTGTTGAGGAGCGTATGGAGTGGTTAACTCACGTTATCCCACATGAGGTGCAAAATGCATCAAATTCTTTACTAACATACTCATCTCCATTATCTATTATTAATCTCTTGGTTCTCGGGTTAGATGATGTTTCGGCCAAGGCTTTAAATTCTTTAAATTTAGCAAAAGCATTAGTCTTTTTTTTAATGAAGCAATGTCATTCTTGTGTGATCATCAATAAAGGAAATGACAAAAAGAGCATCACTGGGGGAGGTTACCTCGAGTGCTTCCCTAACATCGATGTGGACCAACTCTAAAGGTTGATAGGAGTTGGCATCATGTTGCTTATGGAAAGGTTCTGGAAGGTTTTGAAGACCCGGGAGCAGATTCATCAAAAGCGGGTTTTCGAGGCCGAAGCAACTTACACTGCGAAAGAGCACCTGAGCTTAGGGAAGTGATTCCAGGAGCTCCGGAATAAGTTAAGAGCCAAACAAAATATCAATGGAAAACGTTTTTAGTCCCCTACATGGTGGAAAAATCAGATTCGTCCTAAACCCCATGCATTTTTCTAAGCAACTCATTCTTTTCAGGTACAGTTGGTGATCTTGAGAAGAAAAGAGGTTTTTGAGAGGGTTGCAGATAGAATCAAGACACGAGACCCATCCCATCCTTCTCAAAAGGTCATTTCCAGTCGATTTCATACAAAAAAGTGTGGGAAAAGTTATCCGGGAGCTCAAGTTATGTCTGTTTCAAGTTGCCATCCAAGGTACATGTTCGATACTTAGTCAATTTTTTTGGGTGCCACGTGACAGCATGAGGCTAAGGCGCACTTTTGTGCCCCCATTGCCCTCTCCAAGGGGACACTGGGGACAAAATATTGTGCCCCTCCCCCCTTAGGCTTCATGGTCACTCCATATGACCCCGATGACTTCATATATCCCCTTTGACCTATTTGACTAGCCCCCTCACCTACTCTCGCATGTGTGACAAGTGTCACTCCAAGGCTAAGGCATATTTTGTGCCCCAATTGTCCCTTTCCAAGGGGACAAAAAAATGCGCTCCCCTCCTTGTTTCCCCCAAGTTCTTCATATGACCGAAAGATGGCTCCCACGTGCTTGTTTTCAGCCCCATCCAAGGGAACAAGGGGGACAAAAAAATGCGAACCAGCCCCCCCTCAAGGTTGCCAACAACCATTTTTCTCTCATTCTCCCACATTCCTCCATTTGCACCAGGAACCTTGGCGAAATTTTTCCAGGTTCCTCCATTATTTTTGCTCTTGCATTCACTCCCTCATCCCTCCATGATCTCAACACTGTTTTTGCACAGAGAAAAACTCAACAAATCCATGCTCTAGGCACAATTTTGCTCCAAAATGAAGGCGTGCATGTGAAATCTAAAAAACTTCATATCAATATAACTAGGGCACAGATCGACATGAGTTTTTTTGCTTCATTTCACTTTTTCTGAGGCCATAAAAACCCAGGTGATGGATTTCACATGCATGGGGATAAATTTTTGCAGCAAACAAACCTCAGTTTCCCAACACCAAAATTTTAAAATTAATATCTTTTGTCTAGAGACTAGGTTGAGCCAAAACTTCAAAGATGTAACAAAGACAAAAAAAACCCATATCAGAAAAAACTGATTTCATCAAAATCTGAGGCCTAGAAAGCTAGTTACTAAAAATAGTAAGCTCCTACACAAGCACTTACTATTTTTGGTAAGATCTCACAGTGAGCAGTTTCGGAAAAGGCAGTGTGCACAGGGAGCATCCAGAAGGTGAAAAAGTCGAAAAGAGGGAAAAAGTTCAATTTTCTATATATGGTAAACTCCCGTTCCAGACATAGGTGCCATCAACAGGGATGAAATTCAAATCTGCTCCTCCTTTTCATGCTTTGCTGATTCAAGCCTTCATGGAGGTCAGATACATTACAAGAAAATTCAGGCCTTCGTGGTTTCGATAAGCATAATGTGTCTCAAAGGGAAAAATACCAATCTTAGAAGCACATGTGAATCTCCACCTGTCATTAAGTGGTGACCACCTCTCAGGGGAATTTCTTTATGAGATTGCTGATGAAGAGTTCAGGTTTACAGTGGAGTGAAAGTTGGATTGCAACCCATATAGGTGGATTCCCAATTTCGGTCCTCAAAGTATTCAAGGTAGGAGCATCGTGGTTACAATGCCCGAGTAATTGTTCCAGCTTCTCATTCAGGTGCATAACCAGAAGATTAAAGAAATGGTGACACTTCATGGCTTGGAATGGTTGTTTCATGTTTGTAGAATGGGCATTCTTCACTGTTGACAATGGTGTACTCATTAGTGCTCATTGCTTGCTTTCTCGATGTGTATGGGAAAATGCATCATTCCAAGATCAATCTTTGTCAGCGAAACATGACAATGTCGGTTTCAATCTTCGTCTTCTTTAGAAAAGATCATCACAAGCATTGTATACAGGTCATCTTGAATCCATATCAACAAATCTCAACAGTGTTTTTAAACACTCATGCGGCGGTCCAAGGTATCTATGTATCGTGTATAAGGAGGAGATTGTGAATCATTGTCGGCAAAGGTAAATTTTCCAAAGGTTTCCAAAGGATCCAAGTTTCATCATTGGCAAAGTGTTCAGAGTAAACTTCATCGGAGCTTTCCTTCAGTATAACATCGTGCAGAGGGTCATCAGGGACCAACTTCCATCTTTAGTTCCTTCAATGCGTATCTTCATCGAAGATGGAGTGTTCTTCATTCATGCTTCAGAGCATCTCTTTCTCTCTCCTTTTTTCTCCCTCTTCTTTCTCTCTCCTTTCTAATTCGTCGTTAGGCTTTTTCATTGTATTTTGCCCTACTCACTTAAGTATCCTATTTTAAAATTGTAAAAGTATTTTCTCAAAATTATAAGAGAAATACTTAATTTGTTGTTCTAATGGCAAGCGAAAGGTCACAAGTGGAATAGGACTGTGAAGAGTCACGTGTGGGGAGATGGGAGGTCAATTCACGTCGTTATAAATTGGGATGGCCTCTCCATTCCAAAGGATCCTAGATTTTGAAAACTTCCACTTTGTAGCAATTGTGGATTGGAGTTGTTGAACTTGTATCAATGCACAAGAAATAAGAGCTACATTTCTTCCATTTCCCTTTCTCATTTGTTCTTCTATTCCTCTCATTATGCAACTTTGTGAATGCCAATAAATAAATAAAGAGTTTTTTGCTTTTCTTGATGAGTAGATTAATGAGACTTTGTGTTCATAGTCTCATCTTGTCTTGATGTCAGTAACAAGGTTGATGTTCTTTCTTCTATATTGAATGCTGAACTACTCTGGTTACTGGATGTGAACTCTGCAATTGGCCTACTCACGGTAGTAACCTTCCTTCCCCAATTTCTCTCCTTCCCCCTCGTCACTACAATTTTCTCCCTTGTACCCCGTACAAGCACTTTGCCACATGTTCAATGGAGTGTCCCTGTGTGATCCCCGACCTATTAGGCCAATCCACAACATTTAGTTTAGGATTAGATTAGTTACATTCAATAATGGGAGCTGCACCATTTAATGCAGAGGGGCGTAGCCCCGTGAATGTTGGTGAAGACACTTAATTTGCCCAATTGACAAATATTTTCACCAACAGTGTGCAATCCGCCTTCTCTTTATTTCTTCCTTGTGCACATCTTCCAACAGAGATGGTCTCTCATCAAAATGTAGATGGCATGAAGTAAAACAAAATGAATGAACAAAGTGAATTCTTTGGCCGTTGTAAATCTGTTTCGTTTGGGATGACAAACTCTGCAATGTTATTTTCTATTGCATACTTGCATAATTGCATGCAATGTGTTTTTCTCTGGAGGCAATTGTATGTTAATAATAATATGTTTTCGTAGATAAGATGTAAAAGGCGGGTTATCAAATTGAATTAGTTTTAATGGGTTAGTGATAAAAAAATAATATCGTAATGTAATATGAGAAAGAGATTGTTAATGCAAGGTTAGGAGTTCAATACAACAGCATTTCTCTTTGAAAAAAAAAAAGATTATTGTCAACATTGTTCTTTTTTTGGACTTGGCTTTCCTAATTAGTATTTGTGTATGTAGACAAGATGGGTGTTTAGTTGACAGGTTGTTAATGGAATATATAGTTAATCCAACTCTGTAATAAAATGGCATGAGAAATTCAATGATGTGATGGCGCAATGAAGTTTATGGTGGTTGAGGTAAATTTTGAATATATGCATGTGAGGAGGATGAAGAGGAAACAAAAGTGGTGAAAGAGGTTCGTGGAATGTTGTCAAAAGGAAGTGAGACGAAAGGTAGGTTACATTAAAAGTGGACATGTATTAGAGGATGAACTAAGGGGTTAATAATGAAAATGAAAGTTGAAATGATTCACACAAATGAAAGGGAGTAAAATGTGTAACAAGAGCCTACCAGATACTGGAAGGAAGCATGTAAAGGGAAGTAGTTGATGCAAAATGGATCATGTGGAAAACTAGAAGGGAGAAAGGGTTTCCACTAGGGACAAAGGGAGGAGCAGAGCTGATTGAGGCTGTAGTTCAATTTAGAGGCCTCTTGAGTGTGCATCAGCCCCATCCTAGACATCCTTCTTTTCCCTCGTTCCCCTTGTGGGCTCAATGTCCCCCCTCCGTCCAAATGATGAAGAGACTGCTGCCAAGTCTAAAGATTTTTTAAGGGAAAATAGTAAAGTATGGTTCAGTTTTGGGTGGATACAACTCATGGAAAATACAGTGAAAATTGAACCAAAGGTCTAAATTCGTCTCAGTCCATCTCTATGTCACAAGGTATGCTGAATTTTATTGGAAAAGTTCGAACTTTGCCAAACTATATCCTTGCCGAACATGAATGTGTGTATATATACCAATTCAAAGCAGTGGACATAAAGCTCTCTCTATTCTGCCCCTCTGACATATTAATGTTTTTTTTTGTGTGATTAATGTAGTTTTTTAGAAAATAATATTGATTAAACATTAATTTGTTCAAACTTAAAGACGTTTTTTTCCCAAACTTTATTTTCATTGAACATGAACTCAAACTCTAACGTTGTGACGTAAGTCCATCATTTAGTTTTTGTCCAACTGATAATTACTATCGAGTCAAGAAATTGGGAGTAATTGAAGGCACCGGTTCGGACACTGCATTAATGCCGCAACCATAGCCATAGGAAAGGAGTATTTTGTAAGCAACAAAAAGGGGCTGCCTTTGGTTAACAGATGAAGTTACTGAAGAAAAATCAATGTTAAACCATCCTCAAAGGCCAATTCTTAAGATATGATGAAAGTAGTTTAAGAAATAGAGGAGACCACTAGCATTTTGTGCAAGTAAATGGGTTGCTTTCGATTAACAGACCAAGTTACTGAAGAAAAATCAATATAATATCATCCTCAAAGGCCAATTCTTAAGGTATGAAGAGTAGTTTAGGAAACAAAGGAGACCACTATCATTTTTTTATAAATAAGGAATCACAATAGGATTGCTTGGAAGTCAATTAAATATCTTAATATTTCTGTCAAAGTGTTTGAGAAGGACTAAACGTAGTTCCAATTTTTTCTCTATGGAGTTTATACCACGAGGGTTTCATCTTGTTAACTATGTCTTTTATATGGATGCATGTTTTCTGGTATTTCTGTTCAGTCTTGATATTATTGGGTAGGATGGATATGGAAGAGTTGGTTGGAGCCGTGAATTAGTGAATGTTACATCCGAGGAACCTTGACAACATAAGATGGATTACAAACTGTTGCATTGAATGGTAAAAGAACTTTCCAATGAAATATCACAAGACTTTTATTTAATGGAAATGTTGTTCTAAACCTAGTAAAATACGTCATGGTCTCATGGTAAAATTTAAGGCTTTTTGGTGTAAGGTTTCATGGAATGGGCTTGGAAGATAGATTTTGAAAGGTGTTTGATGATAAGTACTATCCGGGACATGGTTGACAAAAGAATGTAGATGAAAAGTTTGCCAGACCTACAACAGACTTTGCTAGTCTGACTCGAGGAAAAGGTCTGAAATCTGAACTATATATATATATATTTTGCCAGACCTACAACAGACTTTGCTACTCTGACTCGAGGAAAAGGTCTGAAATCTGAACTATATATATATATATAGTGGGTTTGTGTTTTACATATATATAAAACATGTATAGCATGCTTGTCCCTCGGGATATCAGATTTTGGGAAATTCTTTCTACAAAAGCACAGAATTAGCAGCTGTATAGCAATTGGACTGCATATCTATAACAGCATCACATCATACTACTTTTGTTTAATGCATAGTAAGCCTTAAGGTCTTCCATAGTGTGCAAGTTTCCAAGTCATCCTGGTTTTCTGGCTCAGAATGGCAGTGGCAAGGGTGGTTATAGAAATATTTTTTCTTAGTTGATGCTAACCAATATGTCCTTGTGTTGTCCACTCAAAATTCCCTGCTCTGTCAAAGGTAAAATTTCAAAATTTTGAGTCTTAAGTGTCTTTTCTGTCAAGCTGGTGGTGTGGAAAAAGTCTTGGAAGTCTAAAAAATCTAAGTTTTGGGTCATTTTGTAAGTATTTCGGGCCTGTCGGATATTTTTGTCCCGGTTTTCCCAAGTACAAAAGTGCAAGTTGTTCCCCGACCGGCCAAAATCCCCGAAATTGTCCTATCTTCGGGCCCGTCGGAAGTTTTTGTTCCAAGTGTCCCAAAAGCTTTTGTGCAAGTCATTCCAATTTCGGCCGAACCATCCGAACCGCGTACTTCGCACTTTTCTGTCCCAAATGTCCCAAATCAAAAAGTGCACTCTGTTCCCCGATCGGCCGAAACCTCCGAAATTGTCCCATTTCGGGCCCGTCGGAAGTTTTTGTTCCGAGTGTCCCAAAACTTTTTGTGCACGTTGTTCCATTTTCGGCCGAAATTCCCGAATCGCGTACTTCGCACTTTTCTGTCCCAAATGTCCCAAATCAAAAGGTGCACTCTGTTCCATTTTCGGCCGATTCGCCCAATTTCGTCCCAACTGTCCCGAGTTAAAAAGTGCAAGCTGTCCCATTTTCGGCCGAAACTCCCGAGTCGCGCACTTCGCTCTTTTTCATCCCAAATGTCCCAAAATGCATTTGTGCGTCCTCTCCCTGTTTCACCCGAATCGGCCGAGCCGCGTGTTTCGTGCATTCGCGTCTCACATGTCCCAAGTGAACCTAATGCAATTCATACTTAGTTTTTTTCCCGCTCGACCCGCATGTGCTAAATTTGAATTTAAGTTGCGAAGATCAAATCCCAAAGACAGCTGGCAGAAGGACGAAGCTTTCAAAACGCCATTTGCATCAATTTTCAAAGATATCCATTGTCATCTTCAAGATGAAACGTCTGGTGTGTCCCTCGTGGCAAAGACATAGCTGAGACGTTAAAGAAATTCAAGAAGCGGTTTCTAAAGACGGTGGGTCCTTCTCAGCGACTGTCCACCTGTCTCCTTCTTCATTCTTTTCTCTTCTTCCTATTCCTTTCGTATTCCTTGTAATTAGTTAAGGTATTGCGTTTGGCGGTCCTTAACGATTCTCTAGTTAAAAGAAACGGTTACGCAGAGTAACTGAATGGTAAGCTATATAATGGCATTCTTTCCGCCATTCTAAAAAAAAAGGAGGAAGAACTTGGCATACTCTCGAAATTGTAAATAGATCTTGAACGTATCAATACAAAAGGGCTTTCTATTCATTCTCTATCTGAATCTCTGTACCTCTGTGTTTTCCTTTAGTATTGTGAAGATTATTTTGTACCTAATTTGTTAGTCTCGCTGATTGCTTTTGCAAATACAGTGATCTTGCACAACCAAGAAAGAACTTTGTGTCTTTGATTAATGAATCTGAAGAAGGTCGTTTGAAGAACTTTGTGTCTTTAATCATATTCAGCTAATACAAATAATCTTGTTCCAAATTCCCTGCAACTTCGCACTCGTAAAGAATTATTCTGTTATCTATAATTCCAAACGTTTGCTATTCTGCTTATCTTCGTACCCTCTTTCCTCAGTCCGTTTGTAACTGATGATCTTTGTGGAAAACATTTTCGTGGTATCCAAGTTCAACCATAAAATGACATTCTGTATATTTGTAAATAAGTTCGTGTCTTAATAAGGGAACCTCTCCCATTAAAGAGGAGGGACTTCTTGTCCCCTGACTGTTGCTCTTCTAAAAAGTCCTATTTGAAAACCAACACCTTGAAGAAAATTGTGGAAATAATACTTATATTTCAGAGCTGAGTTCCTGGTTGGTAAAAGATTATACTCCCAATTATATGATTGTTCATGGAAAGCCTTTTTGGCATTTGCCATACTAACTAGTATTAAGCTAAATGCCATCTCCCAAATTGTATAATGTCGAAGTAATCAAGCACCTTACCTTTTTTTAACGGATTTTAGTATCCACATGATGTCTTAGACAAAGCTAATTATGAAAGGCAGAACACTAATAGCAGGAGACGCGCCATGAAAATCTATGACAAAAATGTGAAGTCATTTAAAATTAATGTCATGTAAATCTACAAGAATTCAACATTCTATGATGGGTATTGAAATATTCTACCAAAGTTGCCAAAAATGCAAATTACTCAGAATTTCTTATCGAGGCCTCATTTACATTTTTTATGAAGTAATTATTTTCCAAAGAAATGTTATTAATTAGTAGGATTTTAATTATTTTATTGTTCTAGGTGGTGGATGTGGTATCTAATACAATTATACTTTAGAAATGTTTGGCAGGTTTGTCGTACTTGTTATGCACGTGCCATAAAAATCTATAACAAAAATGTGAAGTCATTTAAAATTAATGTCATGTAAATCTACAAGAATTCAATATTCTATGATGGGTATTGAAATATTTTAGCAAAGTTGCCAAAAATGCGAATTACTCAGAATTTCTTATCGAGGCCTCATTTACATTTTTTATGAAGTAATTATTTTCCAAAGAAATGCTATTAATTAGTAGGATTTTAATTATTTTATTGTTCTGTGTGGTGGATGTGGTATCTAATACAATTATACTTTAGAAATGTTTGGAAGGTATGTTGTACTTGTTATACACATCTAGGTATCTCTTCCATTGTGAGAGGTGTCACTTTATGTTTACTAGTTGACATGCCCTCTATATATTCCACTTAAATCATAGAGATTTTCTCATGTGTCATTCTATGTGTTAGTAATTTGAATCTCTTCCATCACGCGGGCTGTTGGAAACTGTCCCTATTATGTTTACTGGTTCACATGCCCTCTATATATTCCACTTGCATCGTAGAGATTTTCACACGTGTCATTCTATGTCTTAATAATCTGAATTTCTTTCACGGTTTCCTTGGGGATCAATATTGCTTTAATCAGTTATAGATGTTGGTTTGTTTCTTTTATTCTACTGTTTTAGATAATGCAATCATTGTGATTAGAAACTGTCTTTAGACACATTTGCATATATATTAGGAATGTAATTGTGTTGCCTGCCATTTACTTCTTTAATGACACTTCCCTTAGTTTAAGGCCTTTTCCGCCTATTAATTTAGATCCTAATTTACTTTGTGCAGGGGTTGCAGTGGCGTTGTGTTCTTCTTTAATATCCTTGTAGAAAAATATTTGATTTCGAAAAAGGTTATTTAGGATGCTATGTTTCATTATAGTTGTTTCTAATGCATTTGTTTCATTTGATCTTAGCACGGGTTACTCTTTAGTATGTATTTTTGTTTGTTTGTAAGATTACTTCACATCTAGAAGGTATTTAATCAGTATGATTTTGTGTCACGAATCTAGATTCTTACGTTGGTACTAGGGCTCCTCAAATTTCTACAGTTAGTCGAGGTGCCAATCTTTTGAACCTATGCCCCATGACATTGGCGAACCTAAGAACTATTGTGAGATCATATACATTAAACTCATGTAAATTCTCAAATATGGCTGTGTTTATTTATAGATATATACACAAGCCAGAATCAGTATAATTTTACTGCCACGAATTTAAATTTCTATCCGTAGTACTAGGGCTCTTCAAATTTCAATGGTAATTCGAGGTGCTGATCTTCTGAACTATGTCCTATGACATTGGTGTCCCTAAGAACAATTGTGCGATCATGTACATTAAACTCATGCAAATTCTCAAATATGGCTGAGTGTTCATTTATAGGGGAAAGGGGCCAATACTTGAACATGGTCCAATAGTGGACATGGGTCTTGTTCACACAATATCCTATAGTCGTCATATTACCACCATATAATTGTCATAGTACTATCTAGGAGTTATTAAATTTTGACATAATAATGATGTAGAATAGCCAATCACATCATGACATGTAAGATATGTAATTATTAAATACCCATTGTACAACATTTATCACTCATGTGCAAGTATTGGCCTCCACCATAGTTTTAGCACAACTCAAATTTGTTATTTAAAAATCAATTCAAAATATGGCTTTCCCTCCAATTCAACACTCCAAAGAAAAATGCAAGTTAAGAAAAACTTGAGCTACATGTCTATGCAAAATTCACAATCCTACTTAGCTTACAGTTGGTGTTGTGGACTCCTAAACTAAACTTAGGGTTTACCACTACTGGTCCCTCTCCCCTAGATATATACTCATCCTTTCAAATTTTGGATCTAGTGTTAGGTAGTATCCCTCTCAACCCTACTAACAGGCTATTCTAGAAGTTCCATTTATCTTTATTGTACACATAAATGTTGAACCATTATACCAATACAGTATTCATAAATTTTAGTTCTAGATCCAATGATATTCACTTGCTGAATTCTCATTTAAAGCATATAAATCTCTAAAAGCATGATCCATCATGATCAAAACCTAATGGCATGCACCGAGACTCTATGACACTTGGCATCCCAATGAACCAAACCAAATGACATTCCCTGCTCACATAGCCATCTGGTTTGAAATTGGGACCTACGAAATTCAGAAAATGTTTAACAGTGAAAAAATTACCTTCTTATTTATTCTTAAGCTAGTGAAATATAGATATTGAATATAGGAAACAAACGCTTAAGATCTTTAAAAATTTAACATATGGGATCATATCTGAAATCTAGATTATTAAATAGTTATTTTAATTAAACTAGGATAATAAAAAGGCTCAAAGTAATATTACTGTACTATTTTTGTTGCAGGGGAGGATTTCCCATAAAAGTTGTGTACAAGATTTTGAAGAGTAAACTTTTCGAGCCATTCTTCAGGACACATTGCTGGCCATAGATGAATGATAAATTGGATTTTACATGAGGATTGTAGACATCCTCATCAACCAGGATCAAAGATCCAATGCAAGATACAATATTGTCTATAGGAGAATCACCTAGACTAAGTGGGCTTGGTTGGAAAATCTTGTGGGAGGGGGTGGTAGAGTTCAAACAGATCATAAGAGGAACGTTGAATATAAACTATATAAAAAATATCATTTGTCAGATGCGATGATGAGTACAATATATCAAGGGACACAACCATACAAATAGTTAGTCATATTCTGCCCTCAAGCATAGGGAGAGAAGAATGCGTAGTTATATTCTGCGCTCAAAGCCTAGGGAGAGAATACATATCCACATAATTTTGATTTTCCTTAAGACACAGCTTCTCTTAGCGCAGACATTCTTCAGTTATTGCAACTGCTTGGTTCCCTTTCTCGAATCATTGTCTATATTCCATTGAATGGTACCAACTTGATTCTTGTAGGTGTGTATTGTGTATCTTCTTGACCTTCTCAATTAAAAGTGATGAAATGACTTTGCAGATGCATGGAAAAATGTATTTAATTCTTGAAATCATTTGACACCCAATTTATCAACTCATGCCAGAAGTAAGGCATACAAAGTCTTCTGAAATGTCGATTTGACCTTATTAATACTTGCCTTGATACATTTTGGCGGTACCATAAGCGACCATAACATCAAATTCCTTTGCAGGTTAAACAAATAAATCACATGTTCTACCTGACAATATGCCAATAAAATTATGGGCACTTCCCGAGTCAATAAGGACCATAAATTTCTTCTTATTGATATACCCCTTAAGTTTCAGAGGTTGGGGATCAACAATTCTGGTTACACCTGCTAGCACTACTCTTCATCGAACCTCTTGCCGAGCCAGCTGATTGCTATCAGACTCGATATTATTTGAGCTCTTGGCATCACTACAGTTTGTATCATTCTCAGTTCCATCATAGTGTTCATTGTCATGAAAGTGTACTAATTATTTTCTTTTGGTCAAAATTCTTGTTTGTCTTTCCAGTTTCGTATCTGTGAAAATTAGTTTGTCGAAGTTGTGGTGCTCTAATTTTTTGATAATCAATGTTATACTTAAGAATTTTGATATGACATTCATTTTGTGAGCATAAAGATTGTGACGATATGTTTGACTCTATTTATTTGTGTATTTTGAACGTCTTGGTCATTGTACCTTGAATTTGTATGCTTATTTCTTTCTTGCTCATTGAATTCTAGACTTCAAAAATTCATTTGTATAATCCTGACTTGAGTCATTAAAAACAGTTCTAGTGATTTGTGTTGGATAAAGCCCAGATATCTTCATCAAGCTTGTTACTGTAATCTTCTAATCTCCTCTCTGTAAAATTCATCACGTTGTTGATCTGGTTATTGGTTAGATCCTTGATATTAGTGGAGGATTCATTTATTTGTGCAATCATGTCGTCTGTCTGGTCTTTATAATTCATGAACTCGCTACAAAAATTGCTGAGGTTCTGTTGTAGCTGGGCATTGGTTAAAATTTACACCTTGATGTATTTTCTATTTTCCTTTTTACTATATTTTTTCTCCAAGTAATTTTTTTATATTGTTCTAATAAAACACCTGTTTATTACTTTTTATAACTCTTTAAGACTTATTGAATAATTATTTTTAACATTTTTCCTTCTCTAGATTTTCTTTTCTTATACCAGTCTTTTTTTGTTCAATCATTATTTTGGTCTAACTTTTTCATACTTTAAAAAAATTCTATGTTACTTTTAACCGATTAATGAACTTTTACAACTCTTCACAGCTTTTGCTAGAAATCAACGACCTTTCTATAAGATGATGAACACACAATGGGATTGTTCTAGCCGCAAGCTACAGGGGAAGAATGCAACACCAGCCCATTCTCACCTTTGTTCAGCCATCACAAATGCAAAAAGACCTGACCTTTCATAGTGATTTCCTGTTTTCTGAAAAAACACTTTTCTTTATGCAGGCTTGAGTTTATGAAACCCCAGTTGCAGTTCTTTTTTTTAGCAGATTTTGTATCTTACATACAGCAAGAGGGTTGCAAAGTTTTTCTGGATTGGAGTGGAAACATTGGCTGGAAAAATTTGCTATGATACCACTTGATAGAGATCAGACAGATGATGAGAGATTTATGGAATATATGTGTTAAAATATAACACTTTATATAGCATGTAAAACAGTTATGTAGTTGTTCTGTTGGTAACTGTTCAACCACCTCTTCCTAAAATAAATAAACCTCTGCCTGTGTCATTTCAACAGTGCAGTTTGCGCTCTCTATTTCTTTCTTCTCTTTGCACATGCTAACATTGGTATCAGAGCGTCCAAGGTTGCAGTTCGAGGAAGCCTCTAAGAGGTATGAACTATAAATTCAAGGAAGCCCTAACAAGGCACTAATTTGGTAAAACGTGGGGTATTTGAAGAAAAATACCAGACGCCAGGGCAAAGAAGGAAGAAATTCCTCCATTCAAGGCCAAGAAAACGTGGTACGAGGGCCTAAAGTCGCGAAGACAAGCGGTTTTGCGAAAAAACGTGAAGACAGTTGGTTTTGCGAAAAACGTGAAGCAATACATTCGGTTTTGCACAAAATCGTGGGTTCTTGGAGGGAGAAAGGAAACACGACATCTGACTGTAGCAATACCCAGTCGCAAATCCAGTTTTGGAGGAAAACGTGAGTGCTTTGAAAATCGTGGCGGGCAAAGTCACGATAGGCAAAGGCGGAATCGTTTCGTTTCATCCAAGGTCGGTGAAACAATATTAATTTTTCCAACAAAGGTATTTACCTTGTTTTTGATTAATCAAATTTGGAGGAATAAGTAATAATAATTTTTAATACAAACAAATATAGTTGGAGGGGTGATTTCCATAATTAAATAATATTTGCTGGAAAAAGCAATATTTATAAAGTGTGGGCAAAATTTTATTAAATTATGTCCGTTATTATGGAATAATAAAATGGCAAATATTTCACACATGACTTTGCCGGAGACGCAAAAATTAACGGGCACTAATTTTAATGTATGGAGCCATAATAAGATTTTAACGGTCGCGGAGTTTCGTGATTGTGATAAAATAATCAAGGGTGATGAAAGTCGACCAACGATGAACTTCGAGGATTATGACAAATGCCATAAGGAAGCGTTATTACTTCTCAAGTTGTCGGTATCGGATGATATGAAACCAAAAGTGCGGAATGCCACTGTGGTAAGCACGTTGTGGGCTAGTTTGAAGGGTAAATATCAGACGTCAGAAAAGAGTCGGGTTTTATACTTGAAAAATATGTTATCTTCCGTAAAATTACAAAAAGGTGGATCGCTGTCTGAGCACCTACTTCGGATGAAAGACCTCTAAGACCAGTTATCTTCCATCAACAAAAAGGTGGACGACGATGATATGGGGGCTATGGTTTTGAACATAGCTTACCTTCTTCGTATGAGTCATTTGTGGAGACACTCCATTTAATGGCTGGAGAAGTCAAACACTCACGTTTGACAAGGTGAGTTCCTACTTGATGCAAAAGGAGTGGAGACAACTTCAGGCAGAATCTAATCATGACCATTCAGAGAGTGCTCTTATCACTCAGTCAAAGGGAAAGTGGAAATGTCAATCTGGTGAGTCTTCCACTCGGCATTAGGTCACATGTTATTACTGTCACAAGGTTGGGCACTTAAAGAAGGATTGCCGGAAGCGGAAGTATGATCTTTCACAACAGAATAAAAAGCTACTACTGTCATTAGGTTGGGCACCTAAAGAAGGATTGCTGGAAGCGGAAGTATGATCTAATGAGGAACATGTGGCAGCAGTTGCAGAAGAACGAGATTCGGATGACGGGCATGCTCTTTACTGTCTTACGACATCATGCTCGAATGACAGTGGTACCAGTTGCTAGATCATTGACTCTGGTGCGTTTGCACACTTTTTCATGTCGTAGGGACTGGTATGTTTCATTTATTGCAAATATATGTTTTGAATAAGTAGTACTAGTTGATGGAGAATCACTTGCAGTAGAAGGGATAGGAGATATATGCATTGTATTGAATAATGCTCATAAATTATTGGTACAGAAATGTTAGATATGTACCTTCTTTACAAAAGAATCTTCTATCTATTCGTCAATTGACTGAAAATCCCAATATTTCTGTGGATTTTTGTGGAAAGAAGTGTGTTGTCTCTGATGTGAAATAGAGATGGATAATTGCCCTTGGTATTGGGCAAGGTGGTTAGTATCGACTTGTTGATCCGGTTGTGATCAACATGAATGCACGTGTGGAGGATAGCTTCACCATTCAGGATGTGCAGGAGGCTACAATGCCTTGGGAGGAAGCCATTCCTCACAAATCTGTTGACGTGGATACATTCAACCTACATGCACCTATTGTGGAGGGAGTATCCACTATACTAGGTGTACGGGAGGCGGACATGCCTTGGGAGGATGGATTTCCTAATTTTGAAAAACAATTTGTTGTGGACAGAGTCTCCACTATTCCAAATGCACTGACGATGCATGGTGAGATGGTATGCCCAACAACTCACTTAGAGGTACTTGCTCGAAGGACAGTAGAGCATGAACAGTTTACTCATTGTGTTGTGAAAGATCTTTCCCAACAGAGGGGGATAGATGAGCAAATAGATGAAGAGTTGGTTCTCACTCCTACCACTGTTGAGACAGAGACCACTGCTGAGACGGAGATGGTTATTTCTCCTACTATTGCGGAGTTGGTTCTAACTCCTACTGCACAGATGGTCACATTTCTCTTCTTGAAAAAGTTGGATGAGCACTGCATGGTGGTGCAAGGACGTGATCGAGGTGACTTTGATTGCAGGATAATTGAATCTTTGTACAGACTCCAGCTGGCTACACAAGACTGGAATAGATTTTTCAATCCACATCTTCAAGGTTCTGATTACAGCACTTTGGAGATGGGGCTAACACTCTCAGCCATTGGTGATTCATCATTGGTCAATGAATCACGTAACAGAGAACCAGTGGACCACTTGCCATATCTTTTGTTCATGGGACCAGATTTTTTGTTTTGTGGTTCTTCATTCGTCAACCGCAACACAATCATGGACTGATGATTTTGAAGTACAACCTATGGCACAGTCTATAGATGTAATGACTAAACATATGGGCTTTACCAAATTTGTAAAATTTCGGGATAAACTTTGTCTTGTTTCCGGTTTAGTCATTAAGAGGGGGTGTTAAAATATAGCACTTTATATAGCATGTAAGACAGTTATGTAGTTGTTCGGTTGGTAACTGTTCAACCAATCTGTAACCACCTCTTCGCATATAAATAAACCTCTGCCTGTGTCATTTGAACAGTACAGTTTACCTTCTCTGAGTTCTTTCTTATTTTTGCATATTCTAACAATTTGCTGGTACATAAAAAGCCTGTGCATATAACAGATGGGATGTTGTATACACCTACAGTCTCTGGCATCAGATATATAGATTCTAAAGGGATATGTATCAAGGGACCAACCAGACATAAGCTTTTGAATCAATAGATATCAAACTACATTTAACATTCTGAAAGGTCTTACAGATAACGGCTTCCAAAAACTTTCTTAACATTCATAAACTCACGATCATGTTGAGCAAAGGAGGGGAAATATTTTATGGGTTTCCCAGTTGGTGCTCAAATTAGTCTAGCCCCGTTTGTCAAAAGACAAGTCCTCAGTTTCTGGCCTCTGTCACGTTTGCAACTCCCCGTAGAAGGTGTTTGAAACAATCTATCCTCCAGTAGGTAGATCGTGATCAGTCACTTCTTGGAAGCTCGAGGATCAACAATCTCAAAATTCAAGATACAATTTCCTTTGTATTCAAACTTCTCAAATCTGAAGCAGACTGTATAAGACCTTATACACTATGGCGCCTTCAATTTTCCTGAATTCCACCTTTCCTTTATAGAATCTACCGGACTGAGACACGTGTTGAGCCCGCACTTGTTTGGGGTCTCTACTTTTAAGGACCATCTGAGAATGTGCCATTGAAACACATCAGCAGGCAGAGAAAATGCAAGAGAAACGGAGCTTCGGGGTCATATTCAGGTTCCATGCCTTTTGTAACTACATGCAAATACAAAGAAGTAATTTCTTCTTCTGTGCAAGGAATCGAAACACAATCCTCCTATTTCTTCACAGAGCGTAAAACTTGAAACTCAACTAAACATTAACATCGTTTTATTCTCCTTTCCTGTAAGAACCTGTAACAGATGGGTCAGCAAGAATATTGCTCCCAGGCCTGTTTCCAATCACCTTTTGCCATGTGGAGGGCTCAAGCATTCATATTTGAAAGCATTCATTATCATACATCAGCTGTGCATTTCATTTGATTAAGCCTCCATTGAAGCTCCAGGATGTTTGGAGAAACTACTGTTATTATTTATCATTCTTCGTCAATTTTTTGGCAAATTTGTGTCGTTATCGTCTGCAGAGTTCACATTGTTTCAATTTGGGAGCTCACATTCAGTAAAACTGCCATCATGGATACATGTAAAGAAAAACAGCAGCACCCACTCTTTCCACATCCAGACCAGTTGCAGAGTAACCAGTACCAGACGCATAAAGGAGGGAAAACAGCATGAAATCATGAACTTTCCACACAAGCATTTTTCAATGAATGCCATCATGGCTTCACTCTGTTTCATGCTTTTTAGAGAGAGGATCCAGCAGTATAAGGAGAGAGAGCAAGAGGAAATGATACAGAGTGCTAATGAGAGTATGCTCCACATATCAACACAACCCATACACCTACGCATCAATGTAGGGACTCCCGAAATGCTCTAGTAGACATTCCATCATAGTCATTAGTCGAGGGCCCAAGTATACAGCCATACAGTTCACAATTGGTACACTTGGCAAATTACGGACCAGAATTTGATAAAGGAGGCTGTCTGACCCACAAAATGGTCATCAATCAAAGGTCCCTCGAATATTTTTCATCTTGGGGGGAAATTTTATTTAAAACCATATTGTATAATGCTCATAGTATGAGCTTAGCAGGGTGGAAAGGAAGCATGCCTGAAGATGTGGGTTTTACCCCATATTTGGAGAGAGCCAAGGCTCAATTAGATTCAATCCACTTGATTATTCCATAAACTGGGTTACATTTAAATAGGTTGATGAGCTCCTATAATTAAGGCTCATCAACTACTCTTAACAGCAAACATCCCCACAATTATCTCCTATCACCAATCTAGGAAGGTTGTTTTATCAACCTGTATCCTCTCTGCCTCTTATAATCTCTATATGAGTTTTATTAAGAACTCACAAAACTCATACACAATATTTCTAACCTAAATATATATAATACTAATATAATCTATTAATATACTAACCCACAATTGCTCACCACAAATGTCAGCACTAACCTGGTTCCTAACATTCCCCCCTAGTGCTAACATGGGGAAAGGAACTTTTATTTTGGATCTGCAACATGCTGGTTGACCCTCAATTCACTGTCATGTGTTCCTCCAAGATTGTCTGCTGAGTCTTCGAAGAGTGTCCCTGTAGGCGTGATTCCCTCAATGAAAAACTTTCCCTGGATAATTGAGTCTTCTAATTCGAGGATGCTTCCAAGTGCAATGAGGTCTCCAGTATACAATTTTTCGAAAATAATATTTTCCGCCCCTACAAGAAAATATAATATGCCCCCTTTTTTCGAGAAAGACATCCTTTGATAATCTTTCTTTACCAAAAAAAAATCCACTAAGGGAAAAGTAATCCCTTGTAATCACCCTAAAAGAAAACATCTCCTTCAATTTTTTTCCCATTTTAATAATAAAATATATCGAGGAGTACTTTGAAGTGTCGAACCATCGACCACTTTCTAATTGTTATGCTTTCCCAAAAATGCTCATTGATTGTGGTATCCAACCTTTCAAAAATAGATATGAACAATCAGGATCTCTTAATGTCTTTCGTAACCTTTGCCTTGAATTTCAAATATCTCCATGAATCTGGAAAAGACAAATCGCGAGAATCTTTACCTGATTAGGTTTTCTAGGTTCAATTTTGACTGAGCCATGTTTAGAGCTAGCGAGGATGAGAGGGAACTTGTGCAAAGGAACTCGTTTGGTCGAGTTGGAGAGGTTACAAAATAGGCTCTCTTACATCGAAGTTGAAAGGCACATTGACTTAATGTGTATCAAGGGCACTCGACTTCGGAGTCGAGTTTTGAGATCGGTACTGAGTTGATACGGAGAGTGAGCAAGGTGTGGCCGGATTGATGTCAATGTCACTAGTTGGGGCTAGAGATCCAGTGGATGGTGGTGTCGAGGTGTTCGCCAAGTCCGCTTCTGTGAGTTAAAGCTAAGAACTAGGCAGAAGAGTCTGCTAAGGGTTGAATCCAACGATGTTTCCGGACTAGAGACTCCTAGATTATCCACAGTTAGCTGAGTCTATACCATTGCAGGAATAATAGATCTGACCATGCCTCATTGGAGCCTGCAATGCGTGCAGGAATTCGTGTATATCGAGCTAACGTTCCCATCAGTTTAGTATTGACTCATGCGGTGAGCACGAAAGATCATGTCGATTTTAAGGTCTGTTATAAAGGGTCTCACAGGGTTATGCCAAGAAATAGCTTGCTGATCAAGTCCAGGTCAAGGACTGTCTTGTTCAAAATGTAGGTGAAGACCCAAGTTAAGTTGGATCGGGCTCTGAATCGATGTTGTGGATTGCAAAACCTTTATCCATGCTAATGCAAATCTGATTCGGGGTCGAGATCAGAGGCTGCCGTGAGAGATTGGGAGCCCGAGTTGGGCAATGCCAATAAGAAGAGTCTGCAGATCTTGTTGAGATCTGTCTTTAAATCAATATATATTGAATGTAGTCTCGAGCAATGTGAGGCTAGATGCAATGCATAGGAACCAATGATGAGTGCACAGAATGCAACAAATACAATGCAGTTTGGACGAGCTCTGTAGATTGCCTTATTTTTGGTTGAAAACATGGGGAATGTAAATGACAATTGTGCACTGTTGAATCGGGAGTCGAGTGCAACAATTATGTCAATTTTTTGCAAAACGCCTGGTACGTGGCGAGTGGCAAGCAAACTCTAGAGTTGAGATGATGTTGAGGGCTGAGAGAGGACTTTAAAAGTAATGCAGAAACAAAGTTGCTCTCAGTCCAATGCAATGTGTCAACAATTGTTGAGTTCCAATGTAAAATAATCGAGATCAAAACAATGCAGACTTTGATGCCAAGGCCAATGCAAAACACCTTGTCAATGCAATGCTGTAGACTAATACAAATCGATGTGATTTGATGCAAAACTGTAAAAACAAACCCTCATGCACTTCTGAGAAACCAGAAAACCTGCAAGAAATTGAGATGACCTAGATTTGACTCTAAATTCCGTACAGGCAACAGATTTTCTGTAATGCAATACTTTTCCTTACACTCAAATGCAGATCTGCAAAACAGATCTTTCCAAACAGAAATATTGTTTCTCATCCTTCTCTGTAATGTTTTTTTTAATAGTGTAAAAATTGTCAACAAAATGGAATGGAAAACAACGAACAAAATGAATAGAGTGGAATGGATGAAAATATTTATACAAGTGAAGCTTGCAAATCCACTACTCTAACACGAAGAATTGACAGATGTTGGCCAAGCCAAACTAGTTCTTCACAAAGAAGACTGTTGATTTGCAAGTGTTGAAGAATACATACGAGATTTTACAATGGGATTGCTCTAATGGCGATGGAAAAAATAAGGACCCAACAATTGAAGAAAGGATGCATCGACGATGCCGCCACAACTAATATGCTATTCATTCCAAATGAACACGAATGATAGAAGAGGATGCTTGTATGTGATTTAGTGCCATTTGCACATGACACACTTAGTATAGACAAAGTAACATGACCTAAGTTAATATTAGTGCATGTAGAATATTGCACCAATAAAAGGAGGGTGGTAGGTTGGATGAAAGAGGTAATTAAATCGATAATTTGCAAAATCCCTTGTGAAGGTTGACATCTAAAGGTGATTTCTTCTTGAAGCTAAAGAGCCAAGTACCTTTGATTGGGGTAGCAGAAAGAGGGAGTAAGTGATTCTCATGAATCTCTATAGAACAATAGTATCTCCCTTGGTCTCATGATAGACAGATAGGACAACTAAATATGGAGTATCCCTGCACCTCCACCTGTAGAGGAGAGCAAAGCTAACAGATTGTATTGCTTTGGGGAACTTCAGTTTTGATGTTTAGCTTGTGAGAGCAAACTTTTGACTGACCAAGAGGAATTCTAAGGCTATGTGTGCAATTTCATCGAACATAGCTGGCATGGATGATAACACCATCAACAATTTGCTGGAAATGCTTGATATAGAAAGCTATCTTAGAGCTGAGAAGCTGCTGGGGAGTGATCCAAGCTACCGAAATATACTCCTGATATCTGTCTTCCCTGGCTGATTCATTAATCAATGCTTTTGTTTGGAGATGAAGAAAGCTATTTTAATGTTGAAACTTGAAACTACTGGCTGAATTGCTCCAACTGGGTTTGTAGCTATTTGGGGATCAAAATGCCTAATTAATGCTAAATCGGACTTGAGGAAAAGATGTTGAACTATTTCAGCTGAAAATTCTGCACCTGATTTGTTGAAATATTGTCATATAGGAAATTCACAGAATAAGAGTGGAGAAGACGAAATTGAGATTTTAGTGAAGCCCTTTGTATTTACAGCCAGATTATGCGCACCTCTTATGTCGAGGTTGACCATTTGGTGTTTAATCTTAGGCCAGCATCCCTTGCTCTCTACGTTGCCAGGATACGCCCTGACCCCCCACGAATCCTGTCTGATATGTATGCCACGGATACGTGTGGGTACCTCCCGGATATGTCATCACGTATCCGTGACATATCTGGGAGGTACCCACATGTATCTGTGGCATATCCCTTCCTAAATACGTCTTTTAAAGGTTTTAATTCATTTTTTAATTTTTTTTTTGACTTTTCTAATCGCTATAACCGAACCCTAAAAATAAAATGAATAAAATAAACCACCCTAATCACCACAAAAAGCTATAAAAAGCAAGGACCGGAGAGTGGAGTTAATGAGAGTGGAGCTAATGCAAGTGGCACACAAGAACTTGATTTTGAGGACAATCTAGATGATATATTCTAGATTTGTTTGTATTCCTATATCATATGTATGGTAGCCAAATGAACAATGAAATGTAAAATCTTAAGTATATTGTATGTTTTGGAAATTTGAACATGAATCCTAGTATATTTTTCAAATTTCAAGTTTTGTTCGTATTCATGTTCACATGATATTCGTATATCATATGTACGGCAGCCACATGATCAATAAAAATGCAAAGTCTTAAGTATATTGAATGTTTTGATTCTTTGAACATTGATTCAAGTTTTGTATTACTATTTCAGTAGATGTATATATATATATATATTTTGTTTAATATATATGTACAAACGTATACAAGACGTATCGTACCCAAGGGTTTTTTAAAATTGACGTATCCACATATCGTACCCGTACTCGTACCTATACTCGTACCCGTATCTTGGCAACGTAGCTTGCTCTACTGCTCTAAGCCCATATGGTGGTTCCATGGCTGACCATTTGGCAACAAGAATTGCTTTTGCATGCATTCCAAATGCCATAATTCCCCATCAAAGATGTCTAGAAGTTCATTTTTCATATTCCAACATTTCATGCTCATTTTTTCCTCAAGATGCCTCTGTGCTAAAAGAAAGAAAAAAGTTAATAAAGTTAAATTATATTAATGTCCAAAAGACACCCAAAATAGCACTTTGGGACTCAAATAGTACATACAATTATAATAGAGAAGTACTAGGGTAAAGATACCCTAGATTATGAAAAATTTTCCAATGTACCTAGGGAGAGACATTGTTAGTATAATTTATTTGTACATTCATTAGAATTGCCCATAGTAATTAGGAGACAAGTATGGGTACGAGAGATGATGGTGTATTAGGTACACAATTTTTCTAAACATTAGGAGACAGATACTTAGAGGCTGCAATTATGAGAAAATTAGAAAAAATAAAAAACAAAATTGGACGAAAGTAAATTAGTTATTATATTTATAATTTAACCTCTCTGAAATAGTAAAAAAGTTCAAATATAATAAGTGAATAATATTTAAATATTATTATAAAACAAAACAAAACAAAACAAAACAAATTAAGAAAAATTAAGCTATAAATTTAAACCAGGTAGCTAGGTTCGCCTATACAAGATTTTGGAAATGGGTATGACACGCACCCAATATGGATACTTGCCCAAATACGTCGGGGTCATGCTTCAGGTATGCAAAGCAATACCTGGGAACGTTAAATGATGTATTTGAGTACTATTTCGTGTACCCAAGACATATTTACTCTGTAACCGCAATAAAAAACTAATTTTTTAAATTTGAGTCAAAAAAGTCAAAAATAATGTTAAAAAATAAAAAATGAATATACTAGAGACATTATGATTATGAATATGCTGATTTGTCTCAACTTTTTTATATACATTGTAACATTTGCATAACGGGCTTGTTCTATGTGTGACCAATGAATATCGTGACATACATTGAATTATCAATATGTTTTGTTGTTATTTAGCTTATTTAGTTTATTCTATGCATATTATACGTTAATTTTGCTTATTTAGCTATATTTTTAAATATTTTGAATATTTTATATCATTTTTGAATGGCCTTACCCAAGTCGTAGAGGAAAACGCTGTACACGGGTACCAGGTGCATGTACCTATATTTGTATCCATACTCATAACGGCTACCTAAACTTTAAACATTGAAATTAAAATAAAAAAAATTAAAAAAACCTAGTCTATGTTTAAACTTTTGTTTGAATATGCTGCATTTACAATGAACTGCCATAGCATTTGAAACAGATGCGAAAAACTTATTGGCACAATGCAAAAATCAAAAAGCCATAACACCGACGACTCCACACCCACACCTTCAAATTGATGCGTTGCTCAACAAACTTGATTGAATAGGCTCCTTTTGTAAATGATGCCTTCTACAGTTCACAATCATGGCGATATTCAAATGATGAATGTTCATTGTCCTTTTTGTATAACTAGAAAACACATTTTAGGGTTGCGGGAGATACTTTTAGTGATTTTATTTTTTGTTTACCTGTTTTTGGGAGACATTGAAATTTGAAGATGAAATGGCAAGGGATATGTTTAAAGTCTCCAAACGGTGTCCTTAGGTATGGGAGACGTTGTCCGTACCCGTATCCCTCGCTGGAGACGCGTCTCATGTGGTAGGGGACACATCTCCAGGCAAGACTGGAATTGCCTCGTTTTTCTAGATTTTGATAGCAAAAGTTTGTGCTTTTTGCAAGCTTCTTATTTTTAGGTGCTACCCTGAAATGAAAATATAAGCTACCCTACCTTTCAGTCGTAGAAATCTTCATGGCAAAGCTGCACAAAAAATTATAGCATGATGGTGACCAGAAATGGTCACTTGTAGATTGATATGCTTACCTAGAAGTCTTTTGTCCAATAGTGCTTGGGAGATTAATTGAAGTCAATTTGTTGATTCACTGCCCGTAACATCGTTTGCACTAAGCATCATATCCATATTTATTTATTAATTTGATTAATTTCATTCACTGCCAGTAACATCATTTGCACTAAGCATCATATCCATACTTATTTATTAATTTGATTAATCTCTGACATTTTTTTTATATTGAAGATGTTACAAAATTACAACTGTTAAGAAAACACAAAACAAGAAACAAAACACTGGCAAGCACAACAGTAAAATGCAATTACAATTTCATTCTTCTGAAGCATATAACTTGCTCAACCTCAAACTTTTCCATTTGGTCTTTAATCCTCTCCGTGTGCTGAGCCAAATCATATTAAACATAAGCTCTTTTTGCAATAACCTGAAAAGGTTATGCAGTTCAATAAATTTCGAATATAGGATTTGCTTAGCCACTTTGAACGGAGTACAAGGGCTATTAAAACAACAGTACACGTGTTTTTCCGCAAGTGACTAATAACTAGCTCTTTACAAGATTCAGTGATCACATTGTGAGACACCACAACATGTTTCCAGGACAGATTTTTTTCAAAAATGGCCGGCAGATTATTGTTGACAGCAGCCCATGTATATTTGGCAAATTTGCCTCTCCAAAAGGTGTGAATAGCATTATCTGAGTAATTGCAAATCGGGCACTTATGAGGTTAACGGCCAAAAAATGTAAGTTATCTCCAATTGGAAGCTTGTGGAAGAGGAGTTTCCAAGTAGTGATTAGCCATGGCGTCAGCTTTGGACTTCAAATGGAAGCTCCAAGGTGCTGCCATTTACCTTCTTTGAATTTGCATCTCCACTTCGAGATGAGCCTTTGTTCCAAGGGCAACCCATAGTTAAGATTTTGATATGCATTTGAGCAGGCAGTGATGAAGCCTATTGCTATTGGGCCATCTCCAATCCTTCACGAAGTTGCGTTGAACAAGAGTGGACATTTTGGCTTGTCAAGAGCTCTCCACAAGCTGCATAATTTCAACTGAGGTTGTCCTGTCATTGGCGTATAAGTGAAAATTTTTAGAAGATGCCAATGCTTCTGTTGGCCACAAGAAATATGCAAGAGATCAGCGGATTGGCACAAGCCTTTTTAAATAAGCGTTTACCTTTCAGCTGAGAGTGAAGAACAAGGGGCAGCCCGTTGATTGGAACATTTTTGTTCCGCCAAATAGACGAAGTGAGGAAGCTAAGGCCCTGTCAAAGAGAGTTTCCATTCCATTTCAACAATCCATATACTTCTTGCTAGGTTGTTGACATGCTATTAAGTGGAGCAGAGGCTGATATCTTGAAGTACTTAGCAAGCAGCAGTTTGTCATTCATATACACTTATTTCCATTGGCCTTTGTAGGTAGCATCAAATATCCTATGAAAAACAAGAATTTTCCATGGTTCAGATCCTTCAAGTTCATGAATGATCCTTTTAGAAACTAAACATTTCCGTGCGATCATATATCCATGACTGTGTGAGACCTCCTTTGTCATGGGTTGGATGCATTGATTCCAAGAGATACTATGCATGCCCTTGCTGCCATCCCACTCAGTCCATATGAATTTTCTGATAATTTTGGTGAAACGATCATAGCATGACTAAGAAGATAACCGACATGAGAAGTAATAGACATGAGTTGCAATAAATACTTTGTTCACGACATCAATCTTGTTTGTAAAGGATATAAATTTGGATCCCCAACAATCGAGCTTTGAAATTTATTCAAAAATCAACTCCACTTATCACTAAGAGAGACACCAAGCCCAAAGGGAATCCCCAAGTATCTTGTAATTTCTCCATGCTGGTCACGATGCCATTTAGAGGGAATCCAACGGCGAGTGGGGATATCTTTAGTCATTATGAACTCAGTTTTGTGCATTGAAATTTTAGAGCGTGAAATTGCGTAGTATAACTCAAGTACACGCATAGCATTGCTGATTTCTTCTTTACTATTATTGAGAAAAAGCATACTGTCGTGAGCAAAATGTGAGTGAATGACACTAGAATTATAAGGGAGATCAATTCCTTTAGTAAGATTCTTGTCATGCGCTCTTTGTAACAGATATCCAAGAGCATCTGCAGCTAACACATACTAAAACGGTGCTAGAGGGTAACCTTGGCGAATGGATCGTTGGAGGGGGAAGGATTTAGTGAGAACCGTTCACTAGTAGTCTAGTTGAGGCATTTTTAAACATTTTGATCCAGTGAATCATTTTTAGCCCAAAACCTATCCATTTTAACATATTGTGGATGAACTGCCATTTAATTCAATCATATGCTTTGTCAAAGTCAAGCTTGATTAAAAGCAAGTCCTAGGAAGTTTGATGGGCCCATTCTGCAATTTATCAAGGCAAAACCAAATTGTCTAGAATGTATCTTCCCCCAAGAAATCTTGTTTGTTCTGGCCTAACAATCTCTTGAACCACAACTTTAATATGACTGGCTGTGGCCTTCGCTATGATTTTGTAAGAAGTATTGAGGAGAGTGATAGGACACCAACCAGATAAATTGTTTCTGTTATTGCTGCCTTTAGGAATCGGTTTTATAGCTCCTTGATTGATGGAGGTGCCAAGTGAACCAGTTTCCTCAGCTTCAAGATTAACTTGATTAAAATCTTCATGAATCGTAAGCCACATGACTTTGAAGAATTCAGTGGGTAGACCATCCTATCCCCAACATCGTATGTTTGGATACTCTAAATTGGAAGGTTTGACATATTTTTTATTGATAGCAATGGACTATTGATATTTTAAGGATCATAGTTTATGATTTAGGGTCAATCCAAAAATTCAGAGCTTTTTCATTTCCTTTTTTCTTCTCTAGATCTTTAAATTAAAAGGCATCTACTGAATATTGCAATTAGATCATCTTATTTCTGAATCTTTGTACTTTTAAGGTAGATTTCATGCATTTCATTTTGCTGTTGGTTAGATTTACTTTATAAAAAGCTGCATACACTTGGAAGACCTTAACTCTTGTGAACTTGTTCAAGTATGCGGAACTTGGCGTTGACAAGTAAGTATTTCCAAGGTTACACGTACATGGTCTCATTAAAGATTTTTTTTTTCTTTGTTCATTTCTTGATGCCTTTGCATGTGTAGAGTTAAGTCGATTTCTTGTGACGTATTTCTTATTTCAATTGAATGCATATTAAATTTGTTTTGCTGGGTTCTGAACATATGAATCTTTTGAATATTTTTAGTCTTCAGAATCTTGAGTGCTGCTTATTCGTGCTCTTCCCTTATTTATCGTAAGTTACTTTTTCTTTTTCTTGAATGCCGAAATGGATTCTTAAGATTTGGTATTTTCACGCTTCCTCGGACAATATACTAAAAACACATTTTTGACTTCTTTTCTTGTAGATATATGTTAGCTGAGGGCTTTGGTCTCTCTGGAATTGTTGCTATATTGTTCTGTGGAATTGTAAGAATTTCATTCAATTCTTGTTATTAAGTTTGATTTTGTTAGCCAAGCATTGTCACCAGTTCTAAAGAGCTGAAGTATTGCATGCAGGTTATGAAGCATTACACATTTTCCAATTTATCAGAGAAGTCTCAAACTTTGACAGCTGGATTTTTTGAACTAATCTCATCTTTGGCAGAGACATTTGTGTAATTTTAGGAAACCTTTTTGTGTTGTTCTTAATTTCTTTGTGACATATGTTCAATGCTTATAGTATCAAGGTGTACAGAGCATGCTTTTCTGGTTGCAATTGATCAGTTTATTGAAATTAGTCAGGTATTAAATAATAAATATGTTATACACATTCTTTTCAGGTTTATTTACATGGGTTTGGATATTGCGACTGAACAACAAAGCTGGTCACATGTTGGGTTCATTTTTTTTTCAATTGTATCCTTTATGAATGGAATTTAGTGCATTGTATTTTTATTGAACCTATCATGCATATTTATATCTTACTCGAATAAGTTCATATCCTTAACTTAAACATTTTTGTCACTTCTTCAGCTCTTCATTGGTGTTGCAAGGTATAGTATCTCTTTCTGAAGCAATGCCCTGTATTTACCTAGTTATTTTCCGACCACTAGTTTATTATAATTTTTTCTGTGTATTTCTCTCGGGTAAAATATGAATAATTAAATTCCATTAGCAATTAATTTGCACTTGGTCTTTCAAAGATTTTCTGACTGAAATTAGCAGGGCCACTCATAAGTTATAAAATAGAACCCTGTAGTCAGAGCATGTGCTATATAACCATGCACATAAGATTGGAAAGATGCTCCCTTTATCTTCTCAATACTTGCAGAGGTAGAGTTGATTCATAATTGGCTATTCTATAAATAAGCTGAAAGTCTCAAACAGATCTTTTCCAAAAATAAAGAAAAGTAGAGTATGTTATGTATCCAAATTCTTAACAATTCATATGAAAGAAAACAACTACAAATCGCATATACACACAATCTAAACTCTTTAACATTCTGTCTGCAACATTGTGAACTGCTTTTATTCTTTGTGTAACAATTTATGGAAGAGATACAAGGATACATGTTCACTTTGGAATTATTTCACTGTGATTCCACTCATACAATAATTCTACCTTGGACGACTCCACTTCTGCCTACATTAAAATGACCTTTGAAGAAAATTAAAAAGTGTTTCCTTCAGCATTTTGGTTTGCCAGGCGATTTTTTTTTCAGTCACACAGAACTCTTGTATTCTGTTGATATGGTGGTGTTGATGAGAGGTACCAACTGGTGCCTTCAGTTATTACCGTTCAAATGATAAAACTAGCGTGTTTTTTACTTTTTAGAGATTCCCACTTGTTTCTCCATGAGTTATATCCACTTGGTCCCAAGTCATGATTTTGTTCAGCCGCACCTATGTGATTAACTAATGCCTCTGATGCTAGAGCTGTACAGGGCTCATTATCCGTCAGAAACCCATCAAATAACCCTCTCAAAATGATCAAAACAAAGCAAAATTTTCAACCAAGAGTGTTTATGCCGCTTTGCCTCTTTTATCTTTGATAGAAAATGAAATACTACTCGTATGTCTTATGACAACCTCAAATTCGAACATTTTTGTTCCATGACTTGTTTCAGATCAAGTGTGCGATCTTTGGACCTAATCAAATTGTGTGTTCTACAATTCTCTGCTTTTCTTCCTGTCTCGGTGAGGGCTGAAATATTTCAAATATGGCACTTTGAGACCAGCATCTCAAAAAGCCAAACCAAAATATCAAATACAGTTGGATCAAAGAAGTTTATAGTTCATTGAATTAGCTAAGCATACAAATAATATCCTACCATAATTCATAGGATTGCTAGAAATTTTCTTATCATTAGTGTAGATACTAGTATGAGGGGCATTAAAACAAATTTTACTTGACATGATTAAAAACCATTTACTTTGTTCACAATGTGCAAACGGCATAGATATTACAATATACAAGTATTTGCAACCTATGGAGACCATATGGGGAAGCATACTACTATAGTTTATTTATGTTAATATGAGTCACAGTCCCACTCAAGAGATAGGATAATGCACTAGTCTCCTCTTTTACAGTCGGTCCCAAGTGCACCACTACTGAAGAGGAAGTAAGTAATCACTGAAACCTCAAAAATATTATTCACTAAGACCTGCCATGGTCAATAACATTTGATGATCTCCAAGATTTCAATGAGTGTCACCCTTTATTCCTACACATCCCATCTTTATTTTCCTTCTCCACGATGACTTTACTTTGTGTCTTGAAGCTTCCCATCTAAGATATGAACTAAGCCTCATTTTCCAATGACTGGGATCTCTCCTTCCTATTATTGGAATTTTCGGCTATTGATCATTTCTTTATGCCTCACCAAAGCGAAGGCTCTACAAATGACTCCTCAATAATTGTTGTACAACCCAACATGCATTTGTTGTGTAGTTATAGACATGCATAATACATAAAATCAAGGTAATTATGAAATGGAAGACAAGCATGTGGGTGAAAATCATGATGTAGTTCTAAATATGGAGGTGGCTAAAGATGTTTGCTCTGAGCCCATGTACATACACAATTTTGCAAAGACAATGTAATATCCAATGTTTCTGTGACAGGTTGAAAGGAAATAATCTGTCTCGTAGCTCTAATGAACATATGTTAGGTCATTTGCATAAATTTCTAGTGACTCGGAAAAATAGGGCCAAAAATCTCAAATAAAGGTATCGGAAGAATGTGGATAGACAACCACCCAAGTCATTATTGTCTCAATGCAGGGATACTATCAATAGAGATGCATGCATATTGAAGGAGCAAAGTGGTCTCAAAATAACAACATCGATGCCTAGTGAGATTTGAAGAAACAACCCTCTCTAGAGAACAAAATGCCAAAATATAGAATGTAAATCTAAGGATGCTCTCAAGGAAATGGGTGGATAAACAAATTCATCTTGGACAATGCATAGAATGACCATCTAGTTGCAAGGATCATGCACTAAAGAATGATAGTTTGAACTCTCAGACAACAAGCCCCCGTAGTCGGATCATAATCATCATCACGATACACAAGAACACAGAACAATAGGTAATGGCATGTCATCATTGATATGTATAAACAATGGGCAACAAAGCAGGCCTAACTCATGCAGGTTCGGTCAATAAAAAATCAATGGAGATTCAGATTCTTGTATCAATTCATTACCTCAAGTAGATCATATAATAGGATTGTAATGACATTCTTTTATTCATGCTTCCATCTTATTGTGAGAATTGTATAAATGACCAAAATGTTCTGTACGTAATTCTCACATTCACTATCTTTTCCACAAGGGACAAAAAATCTATATTATATAAAGGGTTTAACACTATATTTATTAAATAGCTTAGTTAAAATGTACATACTTGAAACGTACCTTGTTCGAGTGCTCTATACATTAAATGTATCTTTGTAATTTTGTATATTGAAGATAAGGATGGCATGGGAGATGACTGAAGTGTTCCCCTTTTTATACATTCGGGGTTAGGGGTCTCAATAAGAGGAGCCTTCAAACCACACAACCGAAAAATTCTTAGAGGAAGATCTCGCATAAACAAGATCCCTATGCAGCTTATAAGAACCAATAATGCTTCTTCTATTCATCAATGACGAAAAAATTTGAGTGCAATACATTCCCATTTTGCTATAATCTTTTGACAAAGCCTCTGCAACATCCATGAGGACGGAATTCCTAGGACTCCATCTTAACTACGCTTGTAATGGGCAAGTGTTTAATTAAACCAGACTTAGCTCCTTGGACAAAGGAACTTTAGTAAGCAACCTTAAGCTACTAAATTTCTCTTCTACATGCGCTTGCTTACCTCTTAATTCACTACTTTGGCTCTATGATCTCTCAAGATGTTCTTCGCTATTCTTTGCATTGTTCAGCATGCTTCCATACATACATTGCTCTCTCTATTGATACAATCTATGGAAGAAACAAAGGTACCTTTGTAAATAAAGATACATTCACAAGGATTCCCTAATTTGATGAGATCAACATTGATTCAACTCATTAGGTTTGCATGTAATCACTCATGGGAACATCTTTGTTGATCAAACATACCAGGTCTCTCGGTCATTCTATAGGTGAGGAAAATGGATCCAAGTCTACGTATTCATATTACAACCATGTTAATGTTGACAGTTGCGCAAAAAACCACGGGCTTCACAACGGTGCAAAAGAACACCAATATTGAGAGGCACGCAAAAAAACACAGATCCGCAAAAGGCGTGCAAGAGTGCAAAGTATATGCTGGGTGCAAATCTTTAAAATAAAGGTGTGGCAGTTGTGCACAGTCCCCATGTAAAAGCTACCAAAGCACAACTCCAAAGACTATGCAAATTCTCAACTCTTCATGCCTTGTCTTCTTTATTCCAAGCAACACTAAGCACAAGATTATGCAAAGCCCACGTAAAGCTACACAAAATTGCACAATCTTTTTTTCTTTTAGGTCTAACTCTTTATTATGATGCAAGATTGCACAACTTGGGTAAGAAGAAACGCTAGCCCTTGCCCATGCAGGCTTCATAAGGTCTTCAATGGATCGGCCAAGTTTAGCAACATTGGCTATGCTAAGTTATGATTGCATCCTTAGATTCTCTTCCTTTCCAATTTACCAACTATTATTTTATTCACTTATTGTTGTTGTCTTTGCCACATGTGTATCAAGGATGTCTTCAATTTCTTTGTGTACTTACTCTAGTAGTTGGTGTGTTCAATCTACTTTGGCGCATTCAGATTCATTACTTGTTTGGCCCTCAAGTGAGGGTATATATCTGCAACATTGAAGATAGCCAAAATGTCTATCCCATTTGGCAACTCTATCTCATAATTGTTTGGCGCGAATTTCCTCAAGACTTTACTTGATCTAATCTTCTTCCATTTCAATTTATCATATGTTCCTCTTGTGGCCCTGTCTTTGCGCAGGTGTGTAAGAACCATGCCTCTCACTTTGAGCTCCTGTTTTCTTGTTTTTATATTTGCACGCCCTTTGTTTTGCATGTTGCTTTTCTCCAATTGTCTGTGCACTTTTTGGTGCACATCTTTCATGTATTGCACAAAGTATTCTACTTTTGGGCTTCACTCTTCCTTGATGTCACACAATTTTGCAACACCTCTTGGACTTAGTCCATAAGCAATTTAGAAACTCATAACCTATTTGCAAATGTGACTTTCCAATGCTTTTGTTCACAGAGTTATTGTATGCAAACTCCGCCTACACAAGGATTGAATCCCGCGTTCTTGCCTTTTATCCAACCAAACATCACAACAAATTGCCAAGGCCCCTATTGACAACTTACGTTTGGCCATCCGTTTGTGGATACACAAAACTAAACTGCAACTTTGTGTTCAACTTCTTCCACAATGTGTGCAAAAATGACCTACAAATTGTCTCTGTTTGACACAATACTGTGCGGCTATCTATGCAGTCTCATAACTTCCCTAAAAACAAGTTAGTTATATGTGTAACATCACTAGTCTTCTGACAGGCAATAAAAGGAGCCATTTTAGAAAATCTATCAACAACAAAGATGGAATCATGATCCTTTTATGTTGTAGGAAAACCCAGAACAAAATCCGTACTCAGTTTCTCCCATGGTTTCTTAGGTACTTGAAGTGGCTGATATAACCCTTCATTCTAACTTTTCCATTTTGCCAATTGGCAGATTCTACATCTCTGCAGTTACGCAACACCTCTTGGACTTAGTTTGTAAACAATCTGGAAAGGCGACTTCCCAGTGCTTTTGTTTGCAGAGTGTTGCCATGTGTTTTTGCATAGGCAAAATTTAATATTGAAAACATGACATCTATACCCTAGTGTTCAAATTTTTGCTTGTAAGCCCTCCTGAGCACTCCTCTGGATCAGTTCATCCCATGTGTCAGGCCTATCCCGATCCTATTAGTGCTCATATGTGTTGTAATGACCTTGCCCATGTGCTAGAAAGATGAAAACAAATTCATGAAGTTCTTCCGAGATAGTGCATTTCAAGACAGATCTTTCAGTAGACTTGAAATGGCTATTTTTTAGCCTTTTTAAGGTGGGTGTTCATCCTTCGAAGTAGAGTCGAAGGCCCAAATTCATCAGGAAGTGGTATCAAGGAGCTAAGATCATATTACAAGTGATTTAGGGAAGTTTAGGAAAGATTTGAAGGTTTAGGAACAAGTTTAGTGAAAGTGGATTTTTGAAGGTGAAGAAGCTTGCGCTTCAAAAAAGCACATGAGCTTCGCAAGATAATTCTGGAAGCTCCGGAATGAGTTGGAGGCCAAACAAGATACCATTGGAAAGCTAATTCAATGCCCTACATGGTGGTTTTTTCATATTTTTCACAAGACCAAAGCGCTTCTTCTCACAACTCATTTTTGGCAAGCACAACCTGTGATCTCGAGAAAAAATCTATTTTTGAGGGGGTTGCAGGTAGAATCAGAGCATGGGACCCATCCCATTCTTCTCAAAATGTTTACAGTCAAAATCATATAAAGAAGTGCCAAAAAAGACCTCTTGAAGCTCCGACAACTTCATCTTCAAGCTCTCTCTCAAGGTATGCTCTCACAGTTGGAAACTTTTTCCAGTGCCACGTATCAGCATGAGGCTGAAGAGCACTTTTGTGTCCCTTTCGTCCCTTTTCCAAGGGCACAAGGGGGACAAAAAATGTGCCCTACCCTTAGTTGAGCTCCTAGACCCATCACACGACCCTAGGAAGTCTCAGTAAACCCCGTTTGCCAATTTTCCAACCCTCGCTTCGTGAAATGCATGCCCGCCACTTGTCACCATTAGGCTAAGGCACATTTTTCTGTCCCTTTCGTCCCTTTTCCAAGGAGACAACGGGGACAAAAAAATGCGCCCTCCCCCTTGCTTCCACATGGTTCCTCATGTGACTTGAACTCAACCCCCAGGTGCTAAAAACAAGCCCTTCTCTCTCACCTGTCAACGAATGCATGCTTGCCACTTGTCCACATAGGGCTAAGGCACATTTTTCTGTCCCTCTCGTCCCTTTTCCAAGGGGACAAAAAAATGCCGCCTCCATAAAGCACAAAAAACTAGAAAGTTTTTTTGAAGATCTTCCTCCATATGCTCAAAAAACCTACGAAATGTTGCCGATTTTTTTCCAGATTTCCGCCCTCCATTTTTTATCCCCTCCTTTTCCCTCCATGTTTTCATGATCGTAGTGGCAAAATATTCACAAAATCTGCATTTTTCAAAACTCCATTCTCATGTTTTTGTCTGAGTGACTTCGTACCTGGGAGAGTGAAAAATTCGTATCTGACAAACCGGTGCACAGATCGAAGTGAGGTTTTTTGCAATCTTCATCTTTTTCGGGTGCCTTCAAGATACATGTGATTGTAAACACATACATGCCCCAGATTTTTAACAACGAAAAAACCCCTGCTTTGTGCCCTAGTTTTCGTTTTTTATTTTCCACCATTCTAGTGATCTAATCGAACTAAAATTTTGTATGTGAGATCCAGAGAAGAAACGTATCTCGGTGAAGTTGGTTTCCTTGTGATCCGAGGTGTGGAAGGGAACTTTCCAAAAATAATTTCTCAGAAAAACAGATTTTCTCAAGGTAGTGCACTCAGAAAACGACTGAGACAACAAGCTAGGTAGTCCGAAGCGTAAAAGGCAAAAAAGGGATTTTTTCTAAAAATAGTAAGTCTTCGTTTCAAGTGCAAAAAGGTGCTGTCATCAAGTATAAAATTCAACTTTGTAGGTCTCGAGGCATTATATTAGTCACATTTGCAAAATAGAACACCGTAGGGCGCAACAACTGTAAACGAGAGACATCGCGCAATCAAAGAAGAATTAAAAAGAGCTAAGATATGAGTTGAAACTTCAAGCCAGGTGCTCATTTTAACTTGTCAATCAGATTAGAGCCATCCACATCTCTTTGAGTTGTTTGGATGAACTTAGTGTGCTATTCAAGGTGAATTGGTTGAGGTGAGTATTGCAAGAGAAGGCTACCAAGCGAGAGTGATTCAGTGCAGAGCATCCAAGTATCCAAGATGTTGGAGATTCCCTGCGGTGATAAAGAATTGATTCCACAACAATCTTTTGAAAATGCTCCAGTAACAAATATCAGGTCAACACTTGATGAGCCATTCCCATGGATTCAAGAAATGATTAGTAGTGAACCAAGGATGATGCAACTTGTTGTCGTGCCAAGTCTCGAAGCAATCTCATGAACTTTCAAGTGCGGGCAAAGAAAGAATGCCCAAACTACATCCTGCTTCTTCAGTGGCATCTCATGTAATCTGTATGTTGAAGTTGTTAGGCCTAAGATTCAAAAGCCTATTGAGGAAATGACTCCGTGAGATTATGAGTTGACCCGCATCTCATCGGGTCAAGTTTTGCACAAGGGTGATTCTTCTCTGTTCAAGGAATCCTCTTCCCGCATCCTCGCTCAGAACGAAGAATACAAGAAAACAATTATGCAATTGGAGGAACATGTAAAAGCTCTCAGTGCTGACATTTAACCCTTCTCGAGACTAGAATCAAGATCTTCCCTTTTAGTCGAACACAATCCTCCAATCATCAGTGTTGATCTTGTTGTCACCAACCCAAAATTGTGCAATTGTCAAAAAGTTTTAAGTTTTGAGGCTAAGTGACTATTTGCCATGATGTATTCGCCCTTGTTGAAGTTTGAGGAGTGAAAAAAATCCAACTATTTATTTTGGGTTATTTTGAGTATTATGCAGCTTTTGAGGACTTTGGTGGAATAGGAGGAACAATTCCTCCTTTCCTTTTGTTCCCCACAACCCCGTGTCACCTGCATTTCGTTGAGTTCCAATGTTGTGTGGCTTTTCCTTTTCCCGAAGGAACTTGTTCCGTGAAGCCCTTTGTTCCCCGCAGGTCTTCGTTCTCCACAAGGCTTCATTCTCCGCACACATGGTTTCCCAGCAACTTGTTAAACTTCCCCTTGTTGCGGCCTTTTTTGGAATTCATGGAAGCAAAGGAAATGTTCTTGTCCCACCCTTGTTCCCTGCATTGCAAAGATTGCCACATTATGTTATATTTTCCTTTGATTGCGGACAAAACTTAAATCATTAGAACTCAAGGAATTTGTTCCGCCCAACCCACGGTTCCCCGCATTGCTCTTTGGCCCGCAAACCTTGCCTTCAACAATTATGCGAAGATTATCAAGTCAGATGGAATTGCTCTCACGAGCTCATTGTTCCCCGCAAACCTGAATCTCTTGCAATTCATTAAGTTTCTTTGTGTTGCGGACGAAGTAGAGATCATTGGAACACAAGGAACGTGTTCCTTCGGACCCTTTGTTCCCCCCCTCAATGTGAACATTTCACTTATTCAAAACAGAAACTCTGAAATCATACTGCACACAACAAACCGCAATTCTGAAATGAAAGAAAACTCACACACACACTGTCACCACAATTTCATGCGGCCCCGTTGTTGGCGATTGACGAGAGGTCGCTAATTGACCTCCTACCTCCTATGCCTCCATCCTCCATCAACAATATCCCATAAGTCTTTGATGATTAGGAATAATTGAGTTCGCACTTGCCAGGTATGAAAATCTTTGCCTTAAAATTTTTCAATGTGACTCAACTTATCCTTTATGAATTTTCACAAAATTCGGACGTCAGATTCTATCAAGAATGCGTCCGTGCAATAACTTGTAAAAAGTAATTAAAGATTACTTTTTAATACAATAGAATGACGAAACAAAGATTAAAAAAATGGATCCTGCAAATGAAATGACGAAACGTGGTTCGTGGTAATGCTTTAAAAAAAATTAAAATTTTTTACTCACTGCATGCTGCAGTTGGATCTGTTTACCGCCTTGTGTTGGAATGACGTGTGGGAGTTGTTACTTTACTGCTGTGTCCTGAGATTGATTGCATGGCTGGGAAACTTCAAAGATTGAGAAAATTTTCAACATGAATAGCATGGATGTAAATTTTTCCTATGCAATGAATACTACAGGTTATTCCAAATCTTTCACCCCACGAGACAAGGAATGTCACGTACAACCAACAACTATCAAACAACTCAGACTTGCAACTGTGTTTTTGACGTTTCTCAAAATATACAATGTGGGTTCATCTGAAATTTTGACAGTATTTTACATGGATATTTATCTTCAACCCCTCAAAAAACCACAGAAACCCAAATCATGAAAAAATAATACGACCTATTTTGTAGACTGTACAATGATGTGATCTAAAAAAGATAGGTCCAAGTTGAATGACTGCAGAAAACTGGGAGGATGTGTTGGATTCAATGCAACAATATTTCAATGCATACTCTTCTCTAGACCACTCACACTTCTGCTATACCCTTGGCCAGCTTTGAATAGGACGCTTTGATTTCCTTCACATGGTCGATCCTCTCTAGCTGTCTACACGGGAATAATTCTGCACGGAAATGACGTTCAATAGCAGGAAGTCATTGGAGTTGTCTACAGCTGTAACTCTCAACATAAACAATTATAATACGGCTCTCCTAATCCATGCAACAGGCTTCACGTCTTTGACTGCCAATGCACAGATCACACTATGCAACTCGCCCACCTTGATGTGAAGACACGTTGAACAACATAAGACTATAACAATAAACTCAAAAACAAATGTACAGACAACTATGAATCACAATGGATCTGTCCAAATACTATTGAGGATCTCAAAATCAGCTCTGATACCAAATATAAATTTGGATCAGATTGCAAAGATTAAAAAAAACAATAAAACATCTGTATATTACTCACAATAATATTGTACTCTATATTATTCACTCTATATCACTCTCACAATACATTTGGCTATTATATAGCCATATACATAGCCAAAACAACCTCCTACAAAATAGGGAGGTGTTATAACAATTAACCCTATTTAGTTGTGATTGTTACTCCCATAACAATACACAACTCAACACCAATAATATATTATTGTTTATATAACAATAATATATTAATAACATATTAAACTATATAATAATAATTACCAACGTAATTATTATCTTACACAATGTAAATACTAATTCCTAACACCCACACTCTTGCTTTCTTCGCATTGTGTTAAGTTTCGCGAGTTCCTTAAAGCCCCGTCATATCCACATTTTAAAGGAATTGGTTAAAGAGTTCCCAAGAGCCTATTGATCTCCGCATTGCATTGTTTTGAGTAAAAATGATCCCCATTTCAATTTTCACTATTATAAACTCGAAACTTAGTCATTTTTCACCATTCCAAATTGAGAATTTTCACTGTGCACTATGCTTTTCGCTCTCGCGCCCTATAAGAGGTTTTTGACCATAACTCGCTCAATTTTTATCCAATTAAAAAATTCAAACTTCATTGGAACCATTGTGGAGGCATCGTCCTTTCCATATTGAAGGTGAGTGATTTCATGCCATCTTGGTTTAATTTGGTGTTAGTTTATGTTTTTGATCCTCTCCTTCAAATGCCTTTAGAAAACCACTATTGAGCCCTCATTTTCTTTGAGTTTTCTCTCACACCTCCATAATGAAGTTTTAATACGGAGGATATGAGCATATTTCTTCCCTTGAAACCTCTGTGCCCAAAATTGGAGATAGTGATGTCAGGCACCTGAACTTGGATGACTTTTGGGCCTTCATTTCTAAAGATACACCCACCATAATTGCCCAATGCATTAAAAAAAGTGGAATTGCATATGCTGTTGACTTCCTTACCTCTGTTCAATGCACAGACACTATCCTAGCTTGTGCTTCAAGTTTTGACGTAGAAACCAAGGAAATCAAATATCCTCAAGGTCAAATAATTGCCAAGCTTGATGTAAATTACATAAATGCAGCCTTAGGAATCCCTACCTTTGAAAATTCAAAAACCTTATGCAAGGTTGAAGCTCAAAACCTTTTTTGATCAAGTTAAGGATAAATACAAAACAATTGTAGCCAAGTCTTGGCTCAAGTCTCACAAGAAAGGAGCCTCCAAGCTGCCCAAGGTTCTCTACATATCAGATTTCAAAGAAGAATTGTTAGATATGATCACCCTACTTGCAAGAATGATGGGCATGCCTTCCACAAATGAATTTCAGTATTGGATGTGTGTATACATTAATGTCATTTGTGAAGACAAACAAAGACTGAATTGGGGAGAGATCATTTGTGAGAACCTGAGTGAACAATTGGTAAATGTGTAACAAAACAAAACTTTCTATATGACATCCTACCTAATGTACACCATTGCAACCTATAAGGTATGGGTAGGGTTATCACCACAAGATGATAAGAAGAATGCACCGATGTATGAGTTCTACCCTCAACTTACATATGAAAACAATAAGTCTCATCGCAGGAGATTCAATGATGCCTTCACAGTGTTCATAGCTAGATTATTGGAAGGAAATGTAGCTGAGAGAGTCTCTGCAGAGGCAAGACAACTAATCTCTACATATGACAGCCTTTTTATCCAATTTAGAAAGTTCTCATATATTAGGATAGCTGTTTTTGAGGGTGTGCCCAACAAATTGCCAATGTATTGTAATGACAAGCTGGTTTTAGTAGAAGTTTGCAGGCAATTGGATATGTTGCATAGAACTTGTAGAGACAAGAAAATTATTGGTATTCAATTTCCTATCTCATTGGGAAACTACATATGTAAGTTTGCTTTGGATGAACAAAATGTAGAAAGAACAATCTCTGAATTCAAATTTCATACTTATCAAAAGAGATCCTCCTTTGATAGTAAGGGATTTATCTCCAAGAATTTGAGAATGACTTACTATCATATTCCCACATTCGAGGACTACTAGGAAGGTTGTGCAGATGAGGTAGGGAAAAGATACTTTGGAAGGCTAACGTTGTAAGATCAAAAATATCAATTTGTATCATGTTCTTGAAGGCCTAGAAGATGATGCATGTAATTTGTATTATGTGGAATATATCAGAACCATTCAACACATGCCTATCTTGACAATTGATTGGTCCCAGAAAGAAAGAGATGATCCTACTGAGTTGAATAATCTTGTGCTGGTAAGGACAAGGCAATGGTTCAATAGAAAAATGAAGGAATATGGAGAAATGATAAAGCAATCTTCCTCCTAGGAAGCCTTTACCTCCCAAAAGGATGCCCCAACTCAGTTGACCCCTTCTTCCTCACCCTTGGATTCAGGGGCCAAGGTGTATGCAAACAAATATAAAACAAAAGAGGTGGAGAAAGATGAGGAAACACTCAAGAAGGAAGCAAAGCAAGAAATGATTCTTGAACCAATTGATGAAGTTGTTCCTACTTTTGATCCAACACCACAACCTTTTGAGGAAGAGGTAAAAGCAATTGAGGAGAAAAAAGATGAATCGGAACAAGAGGTTGAAGAACAAGAGAAAAATGATGAAGAGGAAGAAGAGGAGGAAGAAGGTAACGAGGAAGGTGAGGTAGAGATCATAGACCTAGATACAGGAAAAGTCAGTACCTCAAGGCCCAAGTTAGAAGTCAGGAGACCATCTTCTTCTTTTATTGAAGCTCCTACTCTTGAGCTTTCCACTTCTCAACCTCTTGGTCCTCCAAATGTCCTTACATTGCCACCTCCTTCAACTCCACCTTCTGGTGATTCTTTCACATGGGTTCAGACCATTGACAATAGGAAAAGGAAAGATTCTTCACAGATTGTTGTTTTTGGGTTTGATGCAGTGGCTGCTTTGCTTGACACAACTCCTCCTCCCAAGAAAGCTAAGACGACCTCCCGTTTGGTCTCAGATGCTAAAGGGCAACAATATCTAGAAATTGCCAAACCGAAGGGAGACAAGGATGAAAAGGAGTTATCAATTTCAGACTTGGAGTTGACAAGGATCCCACTTGGAGAGTCCACTCCTAAAGGAGAAGTGTAGAATCTCAAAGAAACTGTTTCAATGGTCATTAAGAGTTTAGAAAAGGAAAATAGACTCAGAAGCAACTTGAGGAACAAGTGCAAGTTCTTTCTAATTTCATCAAGTGTTATTTTTCATCAGGTAAAACTCCCCTTGATCCTATTCTTATCTCCACACTTCCACCTACTGCTACCACTCCTAAGTTGATACTAAAATTGTGGTAGAATTTCATAAACATGCAACATTTAGGAAAGCTGTTAAAACTTGGGTACAAGGAATGCTGATTTCTGGTTTGGGTTTCATTGATGAAGCATATAAAATGTATGATAATATCTCTTCAGCGTAGGAGCAATTCAATGCAACAATTGGTGCCATTGACAAAGAGCTTAAGATTTGGATGGATAGTATTCAAGATCTTAGAATCACGAGTACAACAAATGAGAAAATTTTGTTGTCTCATAAGATTTTTGATGATTCTAAAAATAACCTATCCACGAAATGGGCCTATAGTGTTGAATGGAGGATCAAAGTCCTTGAGGAAGTTGTAATTGAATTGAAAAACATGGTACAAAAGGGTGAATCACTGAAATCAGAAATCTTTGTTGATCTGCAAGCTCTCCATTGCCATTTCTATAAAGATAATTCTGTGCAGAGAAACTCGCTTGTTGAAGTCAAAGAAAAGTTCAATTCATTGATAAAGGAAGATTTGTTCAAAGCAGGCTCAATCAACTAAGATAAAATGGAAGAGCTCTTTGAGTTACACAATGTAGTTGTGGAAGCCACCAAAGACTTGCTGCAAATGGTGGGATAGCAAAGGAGATGGAGTACTCTCTCGGAAGTTGGCTGGATGCCATGGCTAATACCATTATTCCCAAGTGCATGGAGATTTTTGATACTGTGACTAGATTCAGGATTCAAGTTCTCAAGATGAAGGTTCCAACCGTGCCTTTGTCCAATGTTCCTTCTTCTCCTGGTTCATAATTCTCTTCTATCTAATTGTTATGTTTTGAGGCTGGCTTTATTATTTTGAAAATAAAATTGTAAAATAAAGCCAACTTATGTAATTGACTAATTAAATGTTTAACACTTAATTAAAAGGCAATTAGTTAGAAATGTAGTTACATCTTTCCCTAAACCTATATAAGGCTTCTCTCTCACTTGTAAAGGGGTTGGATCTTGGTGCTATTGAATGTAAATACAAAGTTTTGATCAATACAAAAGAAGACATCTCTCTCTCATCTATGCTCTTTCCATTTTCCTTTCTTGCAATTTGTGAGTGTGATAATTTAATATATGTGAATTTTGAAACTGTGTGCTCAATCCATAGAATCAGATGTGAAGAACTTTGTGTCTATTTGCATTTATATTATATGGGTTTTCATATATATTGACTCACATGTTCTTAAGCTCTTTTGCATGCATTAGTAAGGTATAAATCTGCATTCTCTGAACTTGAAAGTATTGTCTTCTTCCCTTCTTTCCTTACGGTAGTGGGTAATATTGCATAACCAAGGAGGGTACTTTTATCCTTGATAAATGATTTAGCCTGAACTTTGTTTCCCTAATTCATACTTCTTGCTTGTATAAACTGCTGTCTTTCCTTAAAACCCTACAACTTTGTTTCTCTTCTGTATTGAAAAAATGGAATCATTCACATTCACCAATATCCTCATTTAGATATAGTTAGATTGTGTATTTGTAAATACTTAAGAGTTCCAAGTTTTTGGTAAAATAACGGAACCTCCCCATAAAGAGGAGGGATTGCTGTCCCTTGAATTGTTGATTGTCTCCAATGACCAAATTTCCAACCAACAGATCCCGAGGTAATTAAGAAAGCACAAGGCTACATGATGCAGGGGAAGGCGAGTGAGAAATGGATCGATAAAATCATTGATCAAGGCAAGGCATTGTTTCCAAATATCGTTTCTCTCATCAAGTATGTTCTTGCAACATTGTCAGAAGTGAACAAAGCAAAGGAGGAGTTTGCAAAAGAGGTGATTCATTTGGATGAGATGTTTCCACTGGTATCCGAGATGAGTTCCTTTGAGTCTCACATCCTCATGAGTAGGAACGTGTTCACATCCGCTACAGAGAACTTGTCCCAAGTTTGGATCCGTATCATGAACATGAAATATACAATGGTCAAAAATGCCATATCCGAGTTGGACTCTTGCGGGCAACATGCTTTCAAGATCTTGAACGATGTCTACAATTGTGTTCAGAGATTTGAGTTCCCTCCGCTCACTGAGGACTCATCATCAAAAGAGCTCATCATTTCATTCCAAGAGCTAGTCAAGAAAGAGGTAGGCGACTCTCTCTCCTTCAACGAAGATAACTTGGAGTCCTTGACCAGTATCAGAAGTTGCATTGCTGCAATTGCTATGGATCATGAAGTATGTCTCAGTCAATGCAAAAAGATCAGTGATGTCCCCGGGGCATGGATCAAGGTGTTGGGCTGCGTGTGCATTCCAGAGGCAGATAAGTTGACGGCTGCGATAACTCAGTTCAACAAAGAATTCAAGGATCAAGAGCAGAAAGCATGAATCAACAAGTTCTTCGCTAAGAAAGCTTCTTCATCAGAAATGTCAACTTCTCCCTTCTCTACTTCTCCCTCTTTCTTCTCTCCCTCTTCTAATTCTTCGTTGAGCGTAATCATTGTATTTTGTCCTATTCACTTAAGTGGCATATTTGCAAATTGTAAAAGTATTTTCTCAAAATTATAAGAGAAATACTTAATTTGCCTCTTCTAGGGGCAAGTGGAATAGGAACATAAAGAGTCATGTGGGGGGGAGATGTGAGGTCAATTCACATTGCTATAAATTGGGATGGCTTCTCCATTCCAAGGGATCCTGAAAATGCTAGATTTTGATAGCATCTATATTGTAGCAATTGTGGATTGTTGTTGTTGGGCTTTATATCACCAATGCACATGAAATAAAGCTACATTTCTTCCATTTCCCTTTCCATGCATTCTTCTATTTCTCTCTTTTATGCACTTTACAAGCATAGTGATCAAGAAAGAGCTGTGTATCTTTGATAAACGAATCTAAGAACTGTGTGTCTAGGTTTGTTCTTCTCACTAGATAGCTTTACTGTTGCTTTCCTCTATATTGAATGATGAACTACTTCGGTTATTGGGTGCGAACTCTGCAATTGGCCTACTCACAACAATAACCTTCCTTTTCTAATTTCTCTCCTTTACCCCCAATCACTGTAATTTATTTCCTTGTACCCCATATAAGTGCTTTGCCATTCACCCCTTATTGCTGTAATTTATTTCCTTGTACCCCATACAAGCACTTTGCCATAGGTTCAGTGGAGTGTTCTTGTATGATCCCCGTCCTATTTGGCCAACCCACAACATTTAGACAAGAATAAAATAGTTTACATTCAATAATGGGAGCTGCACCATTCAATGTAGAGGGGCATAGCCCCATGAACGTTGGTGGAAACACCTAATTTTCCATATTGACAAATTTTCTCACCAACACAGTTATTGTACGCAAGCTTTGATGGCACAAGGACTGAATCTCTCATCCTTGCCTTCTATTCGACCAATTATTGCAACAAATCATTAAGACTCTTGTTGACAACTTTCGTTTGGCCATTTGTTTGTAGGTGATACATAGAATTAAGTTCAACTTCTTCCACAACGTGCTAAAAATAACCCACAAATTTAGTGTCCATCCAACACAATACTATGTGACAATCCATGTGGTCTTACAAGTTCCCTAAAGCCAATTTAGCTATATGCGCAACATGACTAGTCTTCTTACAAGCAATAAAATGAGCCATCTTAGACAATCTATCAACAACAAATATAGAATCATGACCCTTTTACGTTCTAGGTAAAACCCAAAGCAAAATACATACTCAATTGCTCCCACGATTTCTCAGGTATTGGAAGTGGCTAATATAGCCTTGCACTCAAACTTTTCTTTTTTGCCTATTGGCAAATTTTGCAATTTTTCCCCAATAAGTTCTAAAATTAGAAACATTGTGGCTAGCTGCAAAGAAAATTGAAAATTTTGCGAATACCTAGAAAAATAGCCAAAATTAAAGAATTCCATTACATAGCCATTGAAAAATAGCCAAATTCAAAAAACAATTGACGTCAATCAGACTTTGAAGTTTGATTATTAAATAAAAAAATGCAACCGTGCAAACATGGAGTTAGCCAAAGAATATCATGACATCATGATGTCATATATGTCGTTGGTGGCATGACATGATGATGTGGCACAATGACATGGCATGTGATGTGGCATTGATAAAGCAGGTGATGTGGCAGTGATATGGAATTATTTTAGGGTTTTAAATATTTCTTGAAATTTGTGCCGCACCAATACCAAACCTATTGCAAGCATATAAAATAAGTGAACTTGAGAAATTTAAATGAACACCCTCTCCTATGTCTTGGGCTCTCCGGACGTGATGGTGGCATCCAAATTAACACAACAATCTTTGAGCAAATGCAAAGAATGACAATTAATTTATGAGTCCACATTATATTTCAAACTCTAACCAATTTATATTTACAAACGAGGCCTTTAAATAGGCTTTGCATATGCTAAGTTTAGGATTAACAACTAGCTAAGCATGAATGAACAAGCAGCTAGAAAATATAAAGGAAATCCAATTTTATTGTATGCAACCAACATAGGATTCCTATAATTCCATGCACTAATTAATAGGGGAAGAATATCCCTAAATGATAGGGAAGGAACTGTTGGAAATATTGTCATTGATGTCAAAGGGGTTGGTGATGTCACAAGAGAATGCACGGTCATTGATGTCAAAAGAGACATTAATAACAAAGGAGAATGCACAACAATTACAATGATCAAAATGTAATCACATTGTATACTAGTGATTTATTTATTCAATAAAGAGCAGCGATTCATCTATTAAAGGTCATCTATTTATTTAAGGGACAACATTTAATTAGAGGGCCCAAGAGAAATATTTTTTAGGCCCCCCATTTTGGCGCTCATGTTTGGGACAAGTCGTCCAAGTTAAAAAGGATTCATTTTTGGCACCCAAGGATTTTAAAAATTAAAGGGTTACCTCTTTTTAAAAAGATGTATCAAGGGGCTATAAAAGATAAATGAGAGGATGAAGAAAAGTAAGTGAGTGAAATGAATTCGATACATCATTAAAGAAGCGTGAGTGAAGAGCAGATTTTTATGAAGAGTAGATCTTTATGAAGGGCAGATTTTGAGTGAATATTATTTAGAAGAGGAGAAAATTTTATAAATATGAAATAAAATTTATATCTGGAGAAGACAAGTAGATTTGTGAAGAGGAAATACAAGTCTCCATCATTCGTTGAAACAAAAACACTACGAAGGTGGTATTGTCATCGGTTTGGAGGTTGGTGCTTCATAAAACGAAGAGATTGGTGTCTCTTGCTGAGTTGGTGTGCGGCAGAAAAGATTGGTGTCTGAATTGCTAAGTTGGTGCTTGGCATTGGGGATTGGTGTCTCTAGTACGCTGGTGCCTACATGAATTTTAAATGAGTTATATATATATACACACACACATATATAAACAAATATATTGCCGTGGTTTTTTTCCCAAAAGGGTTTCCACGTAAATATTGTGTTCCTCTTGTGTTGCATAATTTTTAGATCTTGTGAGATTGCTGCTATTCTGACTATTAAAGTTTTGAATTATTTAAAGTTTATCTTATACTGATTCACCCCCATGATTGTGTGTTTAACAATTGGTATAAGAGTCAGTTCCTTCAGGAACAATCTAATCAACGGAAGGTAGATCTCGGCAGCACACATGGTTAGTAATCAAGTACTAGAGGATTTCTCCATAAACAAGGCTCTGCTATTTGATGGAACAAATTATGCTCTCTAGAGCATAGGAATGAAAACCAATCTAATGGCTCTAGGGTTCGATATTTGACAATCGATAGTAACGGATCAATCCTGAAAGTGGGCAAGTGAAGACAACGCCAAAGCCTTAAACACAATATTATGTAGCTTGTCTAAATCTGAGTTTGTCAAAGCTATGCATTGTGACACGACAAAGGAGACATGGGACAAATTGTAGAATATCTATAAGGGAGACACCAAAGTAAAGCAGGTTAAGCTCTAAACCCACAGAGGGTAGTTTGAGAGTCTAAAAATGAAAGAAGAAGAGAATGTTGTAGCATATCTTCTTTGTGTGGACGAAATTGTGAATACCATTAGAGGGCTCGTTGAAAAGATAGAAGAACCATTAATAGTACAAAAGGTTCTAAGGTCTCTCTCCTTGAGGTTTGATCCTAAGGTTTCTGCAATTGAGGAAATAAATGATGTAAACACGCCAAAGGTGGATGAGTTGCATGGAATCCTCACAACATATGAAATGAGGATAGAAATGGAAAAGCCATCAAAGCGAGAAGCTGAGTTAAAAGCTTCAAAAAGGATAAAAAATACAAAACCTGAGTCAAGTGATGAATCGGAAGAAGAAGAAGCTCTTTTTGTGAGAAATCTGAAACATGGATTTGGCAAGTATATAGGTAAGCTTCCTTTCAAATGTTTCAATGGTGGTGAGATAGGGCATTTTGTTGTTAAGTATCCTCATGCAAAAGATGGTAGTAGTGATGAAGAAGAACATGTGAAGGTCTGCAAGAAAAAATCCTGTACAAAAAGAACTATACGCCGGATAAATATGAAAAGAAGAAAAGCTCTGACATGCATAAGAAAAGCCTCTACACCAAGGAGAGCAGCTTAGCTGAGGAAAGCAATGAGAGCATATTAGACTGTGACAGAGAAGAAACTTTGTTCATGACTATAGAAATAAAAAATGATAAGTAAAGACACCTTGAAAGAGGAGGAAGAAAATCTTAAGGATGAAGGAGAAGTGGATATGGAAGAAGTTCTTTGTGCCTTGGGTGAAATAAAGAGACGTAAGAATAGGAACTTGAAGCAAAAATTACAGCTTCAAAATTATGAAGGTGGAAATTCACAATCGAACATATCTCAAAAGCTTTGAAGAGTCTGAAAAGATTATTATCAATCTGAAAACTCAATTAGAAAAGACTAAAATAATTGAGGAGGTAGTAAGAGATCAGCTGAAATCAAAAGAGGAAAAGTGTGGTAAACTTGAATAGGAAATTGTTGATTTAAGAAAGGAATTGGAGAAGTCTCGTGATAAGCTAAAAAATTGCTTAAAATTTGAAAAGAGCACCGAGGTCTTGGATAACTTTCTTAATAGCCAAAGGTCACCATGCATCAAGACGAGTCTTGGCTATGACGAAAAACAAGAGGTTACTAAGAAGGATTTGAATTAAAAAATTATTGATCCTTCGAAGAAAGAAGATAAGACTCCTAAGAACAACATTCCTTAAAAGGATAACAAAGATGAGAACAAGTGGCATAAGGTTCCCACAAGAAACTTCAGAAGGTCCTTCTATTCAAGGCAACCTTACATGATAAGGTATAAAAACTCCTTTTATGGCTATTGTTTCTCGTGTAAAAATTTTGGTCATAAGGCAATAGATTGTAATGTTCAGACAAGGAATAATGGTTGAAATAAAAGTGCTTATGGTTATTCAAGTAGAAATCATAACTCATTTGCTGCACTATCGGATTACAATGGATATGATATTGTGTGTTATACGTGCAACAAAGTTGGTCATATAACATGATATTGTAGAAGTGTTTCTATGGAAAATCCAAAACAAACCAGGAAAGTGGATACCCTGGCCAAGCAAAAAATAGAATCTACAAAAGCTTGGAATAAGAAACAAAAGGAAGAGAGAGAAAGCATGCTTGTTCAAATTGCTTTTCACGTGCTAAATGAAGAGCAACATTGGTACATTGATAGTGGATGCTTGAGCCATATGACAGGAGATAAGAGTAAGTTCCATTCCTTGAAGAAAGTAAGCGGAGGAAAAGTAAAATTTGGAGACAATGCTACAACAAGGATAGCGGTCAAAGGTAATCTCAGTCTCAATGATACAAAGACAAAAATTGAGAATGTGTTGTACGTTGAAAGGCTGAAGCATAACCTCCTAAGTGTTAGTTAAATGTGTGCTCAAGGACACATCCTCACTTTCTATCCTCAATATTGTGGAGTAAGGAAAGTTGATCAAGGAAGATTAGTTGTAGATGCAAACAAAACCATGAATAACTTGTATGTGCTCAATGAAGTTATAAAGAAAGATATTGTATGACACAATTAGTTGAGAGTTGGTTATGACATAGAAGAATGGGCGATATGAATTTTGGCAATTTGGTGAAAATCAGTAATAGGCAGTGTGAGATACATGCCAAAAATCACGAATCCTTCGAACACCATTTGCAAACAATGTCAGCATGGAAACCAAACTAGTGGTAAATTCAAATCAAAGGTATATTCAACAACGAAGCCTTTGGAATTGATTCATACAGGACTTGTGCCCAAAAGAACTCAAAGTTTAAAAGGTGAGAGTTACTATATGCTGTTAATTGATGACTATTCTAGAATGACGTGGGTTACTCTTTTAAAGGATAAATCAGAGGCATTTGAGAACTTTAAAATTTTTAAAGCACTAGTAGAAAATGAAACTGGGTTGAAAATTAAGTGCTTGAGATTAGATAGAGGAGGATTTTTTTTTCAGACCAATTTGGAGAATTTTGTGAGGAACATGGAATAGGAAGACAACTCACAACTACACGAACTCCACAACAAAATAGATTTACTGAAAGAAAGAATTGAACAATTCCAAATTGTCAGATAGGTATTGGGGAGAAGCAATTAAAACGACAATCGACATCCTTAATAGAGGAAAAATTAGAGTAAACAATACCAAAACACCTTATGAACTATGGAAGGGTAGACCAACTACTATTAAATACTTTAGGGTGTTTGGAAGCAAATGTTATATTAAAAAATAATGAAGATTTGGGAAAATTTGACTCTAGATCTAATGAAGGTATTTTTCTTTGATACTCCTTGAGGACTAAAGCTTATAGATGCTATAATAAAATACTTCAAAAGATTGTGGAAAGTGCCGATGTAAGAGTGGATGAGTTCGGAAAACATAAGGTGACCACACAAGTAAGTGATCACTTAGAAGAATCAGACCAAAATGAAGTCGAAGAATTTGAAGAAAAGGAACGAGAAGATACTAAGGCACCATCAAGATTTGTTCAGAAGAATCATGGAGAAAATTTGATTCTTAGTGATAATGATGATGGGGTGCAAACTTGATGGAGGATAGTAATTACACCTGAGCGAGTCAATTTCTCTATGTTATAAAAATTAGAGCCTAAAAATGTTGTAGAAGCTAGTAAAGATGAACATTGGGTTAACACCATGGAGGAAGAATTGAATCAATAGAAAAGAATGAAACTTGGGAACTTATTCCAAGACCAAAGGAAAAAGTGTTATTGGCACCAAATGGGTGTTTAGAAATAAGTTGAATGAAGATAGGGAAGTAACCAAAAACAAGGCAAGGTTAGTATGCAAAGGGTAAGCTCAAGTAGAAGGTATTGATTTTGAAGAAACCTTTGCTCTTGTTGCTTGATTAGAAGCCATTAAAATGTTTTGGCATATGCTAGTTGTAAGAATTTTAAGAGTTTTCAAATGGATGCTAAATCTGTGTTTCTAAATGGAAAATTAGAGAAAGAAGTTTACATTGAGCTGCTGGAAGGTTTTCTATTATCAGAAAACAAGAATTTTGTGTACAAATTTAAGAAGGCACTATATGGGCTAAAACAAGCCCCTCGAGCATGGTACTCAAGACTTGACACATATCTTCTTCAACAAGGGTTCGAAAGAAGAGTAGCAGATACTAATCTCTACATTAAGATAGAAGGTAATCATCAATTGATTGTTGTTGTGTATGTAAATGATATTACTTTTGGAGGAGATGATAGAAAAATGTACCAAGAGTTTGCTAAAGATATGCAAACTGAATTTGAAATGTCAATGCTACGAGAATTGTCATTTTTCCTTGGTTTATAAATTTTTCATTCTGAAAGGGAAATATTTATTTCTCAAACTAAGTATGTAAAGGATATGTTAAAGAAATTTGAAATGGAAGATTGCAAACTGGTTAGCACACCTATGGTTACAAGATGCAAGTTGAGTAAGGATGATGAGTCTTTCGAAGCAAATCAGACCCTATACAGGTCAATGATTGGTAACTTATTGTACATAACAACCTCTAGGTCAGATATCATGTAAATAGTTGGTTTAGTTGCACGTTTCCAAGCAGCCCTAAAAGAAACACGTGCAAGCGGTTAAGAGAATATTCAAATATCTAAAAGGCACTTTAAATTATGGTTTGTGGTACCCAAGAGGTGCAAACTTTACCTTAACATATAGAGATGCAGATTGGGCAGGTGACATGGATGATAGGAAAAACACAAGTGGAGGAGAATTTTTTCGTGGTGGAAATCAGTGTTACGCGGGGACTTTTCCCTTAGATTTTGGTGACGTCTCGGAAATCCTGAATGTTTCGGGGACTTGGGACTTGGAGGGGACATCCCCAATTTCTTTTAAATTTTTCAAAAGTTTTATGATGTTTTTTTAAAAAGATGTTATTTTTACCAACAACATCAAATTATTATCTTGAAAGTACCTAAAATACATTAAATACAGTTTAAATCCCTAAATGTCATTGCAAAAAGATAAACTATAGAAATATTAATTTTTATGTATTATTTTAAAAGTCGTCCCCTTGTCGTCCCCAAAATTTGGGAAATTTTTTACTGTCTCGGAAACCTTGTGTCTCCGTATCCCCGTCTCCCTGTCCCCGAAATTTAGGTAACTATGGTGGAAATTTAGTGTCTTGGTTGAGTAAAAAGCAACCTTCTGTTTCCTTGTCCACATTATAGGCAGAATACATAACAACAATATCGTGTTGCACACATGTTCTATGGATGAAGCAGACTCTACAAGATATTAATGTAGAAAATAATGATCCTGTTTCTATATTTTGTGATAATACTAGTGCAATTAACATTTCAAAGTATCCGGTTATGCACTCCAGAACTAAGTATATTCCGATCAAATATCATTACTTAAAAGAGCAAGCAATTGAAAGGAATGTTAAGTTAGAATACGTTGCCACAAAGGAGTAGATAACAAACATTTTCACAAAGCCCCTCTCAAAAGGGACTTTTTAGTACCTTAGACACAAGTTGTGTGTGATATTGTTCTCATCGAGTCACTAAAGTCTCGAGTAACATTGGTTTAGGGGGAGGACCATGCACAATCCTTTTCCATTGATGTCAAAGGGGGAGAGTAAAAGAAAGGGGAAGTAGTTCAACACGAGAAAGACGTACAGAAAGGGAGAGTATTTTGTTTTGAAGATGATTATTTCTTTGTAGAGTTGCCATCAATGACAAAGGGGGAGATTGTTGGAAATATTGTCATTGATGTCAAAGGGGTTGCTGATGTCACAAGAGAATGCGTAGTCTGTTGGACCACGATTGTCGTTAGACCAAAACCCATAGGTGTTAGTCTCTGCTACAATTGCCAGAGTTAGGATCTACGAGAGGCGGTTAGTCCATGTCACGAAACTCACGGGGAGCGCTAGACACACATGCCAACAATCTCCCCCTCAACGTTACCCGAGCGAGTTTCGAACTCGAGACCTGTCGCTTTGATACCAATTGTTAAGCACAAGATAATACTGAGAGGGGGGGTAAATCAGTATTATGATATTCTTTTAAATTTAACACTTAATCTCAGATTTGTAATCACAATTAATCAGTTTCACAGTGAATATATCAAAGCAATCAATGAATGCAAAACAAACCAACACACTGCAAATAGACACAAATTTACGTGGAAACCCTTTCGGGAGAAAACCACGGAGAAAATTTTCTTTATTATATTTCTCAAATGTTTGTAGGCACCAACCTACGGGAGACACCAATCCCCAAGTTACAATTTTGTAGGCACCAACCTACAGGAGCACCAACCCCTTTTTGCTAAGCACCAACTCAGCAAGAGACACCGATCTCTTCAAATATGAAGGCACCAACCTTCCTTACGAAAAACAAACTCTTTCCTATCTTTTATGTTGCTGCTGCTTCAACAGATGATAGAACAAAACTGCTGTTAAGAATATTCTTCTTATTTATTTCAGTCCCTTCACGTATATAAATCACTGCAACTCTTCATTAAAAATAAATTTGCCCTTCACTCCTTTTTATATTTCATATTCTGCTCTTCTTCTTCTCTCGCTTAAACTTGAATGAAGCACTCCAAATTGCTTACCTAAACCAAATGATTCCATCTCCTTATATATCCTTCTCACATCCTTTCGAAAAGACACATCGTTCCAACCGACGCAACCTTTCCATTAACACAACTTAATTAAGTGCGTTAGTCGGCTAAAACCAAAAATCATTAATGCAGCCACTAATAATTAAATGCACATTAAACAATGCAATTAACCACTTGATAGGAGCGCTGCCCCTCAGACAAATCGTTGTTATCATTAAATCGCTGCCAGCCATCATTAAATCTTCTTTTTCACCATAAAACATGGCATAAGAACACCTTAAAATGCTGATATCTCTCTCTTATGTACAGTTGTGTATATCTCACTTATACCATGATAATCCTTATGCAAAAACACTTCTTTTCATGTATTTAAACTTTCGTTTTCTGCCCTTCTATACTGCTGGTTATTTCCGTTACTTTCTACCATTTCCGTCAAAATCCGTCAGCTTCCGTTACACGATTCCGTTAACCAAGTACATCAATGATTAATTCTTTGACATCAATGACAATATTTCCAACAATCTCCCCCTTTGTCATTGATGGCAACCTTAAAAAAAAATTCTTCTTTTCTGCAACTCCCCTTTGCTTTAACTCCCCCTTACGGTCATTCTCCCCCTTTGACATCAATGGCAAAGGGTCAATCTAGGAGCTGAATATTGCAATGTTTAGCTCCCCCTCAACCGATGCTTCTCTTGGTTTTTCAATGGGAAGAAGCAAAGGATATTACTCCCAACTTCTGCTGTAGATATTCAAATGTCTCCTTTGGAAGTGGCTTGGTGAAGATATCTGCTATTTGTTCGGATGTAGCAACAAATTCCAACTTTACCTGCTTTTCTGCCACCTGCTCTCTTAAGAAGTGGTATCTTATGGGAATATGCTTTGTTCTTGAATGCATAACCGGATTCTTTGAAATACTTATTGCACTGGTATTATCACATAATATGGAGATTGGATGATCATACTCTACTTTGATGTCTTTCAAGGTTTGCTTCATCCATAGAATTTGAGTACAACATAACACTGTTGCTATATACTCTGCTTCTGCTGTTGATAAAGATACAAAGTTCTGCTTCTTACTTAACCAAGATACCAGGCTGTCTCCAAGGAAGAATGCTCCTCCACTTGTACTTTTTCTATCATCCACACATCCTGCCCAATCTGAATCTGTATAAGCTACCAATGTGAAGTCTTTACCCCTTGGGTACCATAACCCATAATCCATAGTTCCCTTTAGATATCTGAATATGCGTTTTACAACTTGCACGTGTTTCTTTCGGACTTGATTGAAAACGTGTAACCATACCCACTGCTTGCATGATGTCTGGTTTGGATGCTGTCACATATAGTAAACTCCCAATCATTGATCTATAGAGAGTTTGATCAACATTCGGAGATTCATCATCTTTGCTTAACTTTGTCCCGGTAGCCATAGGTGTGCTAACAGGTGCACACTCCTCCATGCCAAATTTCTTCAACATTTCCTTCACATACTTGGTTTGGGATATAAATACTCCTTTATCAGATTGAGAAATTTGCAATCCAAGGAAAAATGATAACTCTCCCAACATGGACATCTCAAACTCCTTTTGCATGTCTTCGGAAAATTTCTTAGACATTTCTTCATTGTCTCCTCCAAAAATTATGTCATCTACATACACAACAACAATCAACTGGTGCTCACCTTCAATTTTAATGTAAAGATTGCTATCAACAAGTCCTCTCTTAAACCCTTGGTCTTGTAGATACTTATCAAGCCTAGAGTATCATGCTCTGGGGGTTTGTTTTAATCCGTACAAGGCCTTCTTCAACTTACACACATAATCTTCATTTTTTGATTGGAGGAACCCTTCAGGCTGTTCTATGTATACTTCCTCTTCTAACTTTCCATTTAGAAATGCTGATTTGACTTCCATTTGATAGACTTTGAAGTTCTTGAATACCGAAAAAGCAAGAAACATTCTAATTGCTTCTAATCTAGCAATAGGAGCAAAAATTTCTTCAAAATCAATACCTTCTACTTGAGCATACCCTTTACATACTAACCTTGCCTTGTTTCGAGTGACTTCTCCATCTTCATTCAATTTATTTCGGAATACCCACTTAGTGCCAATCACATTCTGATCCTTTGGCCTAGGTACAAGTTCCCATGTTTCATTCTTCTCAATTTGATCTAACTCTTCCTCCATTGCCTTTATCCAATGTTTATCATGGCTGGCTTCTGCAAAGTTCTTCGGCTCTATTTTGGATAATAAGGAGAAATTTATTGGTTTTGATGCACTTACAATTCTTCTTCTTGTCTGTACTCCATCATCAAGGTCTCGAATGATCTGACTTTCAGCATGATTCTTCTTAACAAAACGAGATGGTGTTTTGGTGTCTTGCCTTTCAGATTTACTTAATTTTTCAACATCTTCTTCCTCTTCCTTTTCTTCTACTACCTCGGGTATTTCTAAGGGCTCTTCTGCAGGTTCTTTAGCTTTTTGATTCACGATTTCATCCACTCTCACATTTGCACTTTCTACTATAGTTTGTAGTCTTTTGTTATAGCATCTGTAGGCTTTGCTTTTAATAGAGTAGCCAAGAAAAATTCCTTCATCAGCTCTTGAATTGAATTTGCCCAAGTTCTCTTCATTATATATAATAAAGCATCTACTCCCAAACACTTTGAAATATTTTATAGTAGCTGGTCTTCCTTTCCACAATTCATAAGGAGTTTTGTCATGATTAACTCTGATTTGCCCTCTATTCAAGATATGAACAACTGTATTTACCGCTTCTCTCCAAAATCTATCTGATAGCTTAGATTCATTTAACATGGTTCTAGCCATCTCTTGGATGGTTCGATTCTTTCTTTCTGCCACTCCATTTTTTTGTGTAGTCCTTGCAGTTGAGTACTGTCTTTTGATTCCATGATCTTCACAATATTCAATGAATTCATTTGAGGTGAACTCACCTCCATGATCTGACCTCAGGCACTTTATTTTCAATCCGGTTTCATTTTCTACTAAAGCCTTGAAAGCTTTGAACTTCTCAAATGCTTCTGACTTTTCTTTTAGAAAGGCTACCCATGTCATTCTAGTGTAGTCATCAATGAATAACATGAAATAACTCTCACCTTGTATGCTTTCTGTTCTGGTAGGTCCACATAAATCCGTATGAATCAGCTCTAGTGGTTTGGTGGTCGAATACTCCTTCGTTCTAAACCTTGCTCTGGTTTGCTTTCTATGCTGACATTGCTTGCATAGAGTACTTGTAGGTTTCGTTACCCTAGGCATATCCCGCACAGCCTACTTGTTGCTGATTTTCACAAGATTATCAAAATTTATATGCCCCAATCCTTCTATGCCATAGCCAACTCTCTTTAACCCGACTTAGACAACATTTTTCTCCTTTTACTTCCCCGAGCATGTATAGGTTATTTGTGGTTCTATGTGCATCTGCTACTAAGTCTCCCGTGTCTGCCTTACTTATCTCACACCCTTCAGCATAAAAATTAAGTGTGTGTCCTTGATCACACATTTGGCTTACACTTAAGAGATTATGCTTTAATCCATCAACATATAAAACATTCTCTGTTTTTGTTTTACCATTATCAAGACTCAACGTACCTTTTCCAACGATCTTTGTTTTAGCGTTATCACCGAATTTCACCGTACCTTCATTTACTTTCTTCAATGAGATGAATTTATTTTTATCTCCGATCATATGTCTTGAACATTCGCTATCAATGTACCACAACTGCCCTTCATCCTGTGCATGGAATGTTGTTTGAACAAGCAAAGATTTTTCTTTACCTTGCCCATCATCCTCTTTCTTCTGTTTCCAAAATTTTGTAGCTTCTTTCTTCTTTATTTCTGGAGCATTTACCTTCTGGTTCGATTTAGATGGTTCTACAAAATCACTTGTACAAAATCTTGCCAAATGTCCATAGTTATTGCAATTATAACAAACAATATCTTCAACATAGTTCGATAAAGGAGCAAAGGAGTTGTAATTTCTATTTGAGAATCCATACACACCTTTGTTCTTTATATTGTTGTCTCTCACCCGTATTCTACAATCTATTGCTTTATGACGAAAATGATTACAATAGAAGCAATAGCCATTGAAAGAATTTTCAAACCTGGACATGTGAGTATATCATGGAGGATTTGGTTTTCTAAACTTGTTCTTATCTTTGCTTTCCTTGTAAGAAGTGTTGATCTTCATAAAGCTCTTCTCCCTTTTCAAGTCTTCATTCTTCATAGGTTCCTTGAGTGTCTCTGCACAGGTCTTTGACTTCTCTTCTCTTGTCCCTTTCGACGACTCTATACCTTTTGTGTTAGTGGTGTCTTGTCTTTCCGTATACCCAAGACCAGTCTTGTCGGATGTTGACTTCTGTCGGTTCAGAATTTCATCTAGTATCTCAATACTTTTCTCGAATTTTAGATTACTTGTAACTTTAGCATTTGCTTTTTCCAAGTCCTTTTTCAAAGCAACGATCTCTGACTCACGCTTTTCGCAATCTTCTTCCTTAGTCCTTAACCGATTTCTTAATTCTTCTTCAACTCGTTTTGCTTCTTCAATTTGGGTTTTTAGATCCACAATCAGCCTTCCCGATTCTTCAAGAGATTGTGATATCTTAGCTTCAAAGTTATGATCTTCTTCTTCATACTTTAGGAGTTGTAACTTTTGTTTTTGATTTTTTTTTTAAGAGCTTTCAACTCTCCCAAGGCACATATAAGTTCCTCTTCAAGATTCACTTCACCTTTTTCTTCCATGTCTTCATCTCTTTCTAAGTCATCTTTTATAGCCATGAATAATATTTCTTCATTATCGCTATCTGAGTCCCTTATCCCACTTTCTTTGGATGATCTACTACTTCCTTTTGAATATAAGCTTTTATTTTGCTTTCCAAATCTTTTCTTGCCTTTTCTGTGCTTGAATTCCCTTTTGAATTCAGGTTTGCTTTCCTCATCATCGCTATCTTCTTTCTCTGGACACTCAGCCGCAAAATGACCAATTTTACCACAGTTAAAACATTTAAATGGTAACTTACCTTTGTACTTTCCAGATCCTTTCTTTAACTTACGAATGAACAGGGATTCTTTCTCATCTTCTTCGCTGTTTGAGTTCTCATTCGACTCAGGTTTTTTAATTTTCTCTTTCTTTGAGACTTTGAATGCAACTTCCTTCTTTGATGGTTTATTTGACTCAGTCCTCATTTCATACGCGGTTAGAATTCCATGTAGTTCGTCCATGCTCAACTTATCAAGATCCTTCATTTCTTTCAATGGCAGACACCTTAGCATCAAATCTTAATAGTAGAGACCTTAGAATCTTTTGAACAATTATGGATTCTTCAATCTTTTCGCCTAACACTCTTATGGCGTTGACAACCTCATCCACACGAAGAAGATAAGCTGCAACATTGTCCTCATCCTTCATTTTCAAGCTCTTAAATTGTCTCCTATGAGTTTGAAGCTTAGCCCCCTTTTAACCTTGTCATCCACCTTCGTAGATAGTTCGAAGTTTGTCCCATATCTCCTTCACCATGTCACATTGCATTACTTTAATAAACTCAGATTCTGATAGGCCACATAGGATAGCATTCATCGCCTTGGCATTGTTTCCAAAAGCCTTCTTTCCAACTTGATCTATCGGTGGAACTGATGGGATTGTATATCCAATTGTTACTGATTGCCAAATATCAAACCCTAGTGCCATTAGATATGTTTTCATTTTTATGCTCCAAAATGCATAATTTGTTCTATCAAACAATGGAGCCTTGTTCGAAGAAAAACCATCTTGTACTTGATGAGTAGCCATATGTGCTTCTGAGATCTACCTTACAATTGCTAGATCCCCCGCTTTGATACCAATTGTTGGACCACAATTGTCGTTAGACCAAAACCCATAGGTGTTAGTCTCCGCTACAATCGCCAGAGTTAGGATCTACGAGAGGCGGTTAGTCCATGTCACGAAACTCACGGGGAGCGCTGGACACACATGCCAACACAATCATTGATGTCAAAACAGTCATTAATAACAAAGGAGAATGCACAACAATTACAATGATTAGAATATAATCACAATATATACCAATGATTTATTTATTCAATAAAAATCAGCGATTCATCAATTAAAGGGCAGCTATTTATTTTAGGGACAACATTTAATTAGAGGGCCCAAGAGAAATATTTTTTTGGCCCCCCATTTTGGCGCTCATGTTTGGGCCAAGTCGTCCAAGTTAAAAAGGATTCATTTTTGGCGCCCAAGGATTTTTAAAAATGAAGGGTCACCTCTTTTTAAAAAGATGTGTCCATTTAAAAGTCATATCCCTTCGTAAGCAGGTATCAAACGGCTATAAAAGATAGATGAGCGGATGAAGAAATGTAAGTGAGTGAAATTAATTTGATATATCATTAAAGAAGCGTGAACAAAGAGTAGATTTTTATGAAGAGCAAATCTTTATGAAGGGAAAATTTTGAGTAAATATCATTCGGAAGAGGAGCAAAATTTTATAAGTATGAAGTAAGAGTTATATCTTGAGAAGACAAGCAGATTTGTGAAGAGGAAATAAAAGTCTCCGTCATTCATTGAAACAACACTACGAAGGTGATATTGTCATCGATTTGGAGGTTGGTGCCTCATAAAACAAAGAGATTGGTGTCTCTTGCTGAGTTGGTGCTCGGCATAAAAGATTGGTGTTTGAATTGCTAAGTTGGTGTTTGACATTGGGGATTGGTGTCTCTAGTAGGTTGGTGCCTACATGAATTGTAAAAGAGTATATATATATATAAACCACGACAAAATATTTAATATTTTCTTTTATTAAATATTGTGTTCCTCGTGTTGCATAATTTTTAGATCTTGTGAGATTGCTGCTGTTCTGACTATTAAAGTTGGTGTTTGACATTGGGGATTGGTGTCTCTAGTAGGTTGGTGCCTACACGAATTGTAAAAGAGTCTATATATATATATATATATATATTATATATATACCACGACAAAATATTTAATATTTTCTTTTATTAAATATTGTGTTCCTCATGTTGCATTTTTTAGATCTTGTGAGATTGCTGCTGTTCTGACTATTAAATATTTTGTCGTGGTTTATATATATATATAAACCACGACAAAATATTTAATATTTTCTTTTATTAAATATTGTGTTCCTCGTGTTGCATAATTTTTAGATCTTGTGAGATTGCTGCTGTTCTGACTATTAAAGTTTTGAATTATTAAAAGTTTATCTTATACTGATTGACTCCCCCCCTCTCAGTGTAAGCGTGTGTTTAACAAGAACATCCCTGTAGAGTGTCTAACTATATATTAACCACTAACAACATAGTAGCTAATTTATTGCTTTGTTGTAAAATACCAATGTTACAATAGAGAAGTGGAATAATACATTCCCAAATGAATAGGAAATCTCCTAAAATTCCTCCATGAGGATCTCTTCCTAACTTATCTACAACGACCACTAAGTGTAAACATATTTACACACTTTTTACAAGTGGTAATAACGAGGGTAAAATGCAAACTATAGATTAAAGAGCCTAGCCTAAGTACCCTCGCTATCCATATAACTTACTCCCACGGTTTCTTAGGTATTGGAGGTGGTTGATATAACCTTGCATTCTAACTTTTCCACATTCCAATTGGGAAATTCTGCATCTTTGTATGTATCTACACACATCTATAGCCATTTGAGGCCAATAATATCTTGCTTAGCTATGCCAAGGTCTTGTCTATACCAAAGCGACCAACTAATCCTACATAATGCTACTCCTGGATCAAATTCTCTCGCATTGACCCTCTACATACGCATAACATGATCCGTAAACTAGGTGAAGATTCCACATCAACACGGTTCCTATAAATTCCTTACAATGCCCTTCATTAATCAGCTTGTTGTTTGCTCGTTAATTTACTTAAAACAATCATTAAATGTGCTTTTGAATGAAATGGAAATGTTGCATACTCAAAAGAAGATTGAACAATGGAAGAGAGAAAAACAAAATTAAAGAGACACAAGATTACCTTAGAGAAACTCAAGTTGAGAAAACTCCAGCAAGAGTGAAGCCATGCTTCCTCATCTCACTATCTCATCCTTCAAGTGCAAGTTTACTGCCTTCTTAAGGCCTCCATGAACATACTACTATGTTGAAACACCCATACAAGCTCTGCAACTCAATTACTGTTTCCTTTCACACTCTAATTTAGAAAACCACATACAATCAAGAAGAGCATTTGCTATGAACCTTTTTTCCCATCTATCCTTACAATGACCCTCTTCATACATATATATACAAATTCAACACCAAAGTGAGCTCGAGTTAAAAGCCCAAAAGACTCAAAAGTTGAAGAGAAACCCTCTGTAACCGTTACCCTTCAAATGCTTTCCTGCATGCTGAAATCGCCAATTTACACAGTAGGCGGTTGAGAAAACTGCTGTGTTGGTTACAAAAATCACTGCAGAGGCTATGAATCTGCCAGTGACGGTTGCGTAATCGCAACTCTGACTTAGTCGGTGGTTTCGTCACTGTAGAGAGTCCTCTACCTTCCGGAGGCCATAACTTTTTCATACGGACTCAAAATCGGGTGCTGTTTTATTGAGCTTGCATAAATTTTTAAGAGGATTGCAAATATGCATCCAAGTTTTACTTTTGATGACATCTTTATAATGTTTTAGCCTTTGCACCAAAACCTATCTTGCTCAAGGTCTCAAGGTTTCACATTGAGCAATAGAAAGAGTGTTTAAGTGATTCAAAGTTATATAATCACAATAGTGAATTAGTTGGCTCATCTAGCTAACATTATTGATCCAAACTTCGGATCATGTCTTCCCAATTTGGAGACTTTTGGTCCATAAAAGCTTAGGAACTCATATGGTGAGGAGTTTTCTTTCTCCACTTCTTGAACCTCTCTTGTGCTTGGAGGTGTTTATGCTGAATAAATTATCAGCCTTGTGAACCTTTGGGTCCACCTTTTCATGCCCTTTGTGTGGGTCATTCATTCCTTCCATGCTTGTGGACAACTTGGAAAGAACTGCATCTCATGTTTCTTGGTAGTAGAACAGCTATGGATATCCTTGCATTCTTGCTTATCTTCCAAAATGAGAAAGAAAAATTGCCACTAACATTAAGCAGCTGATTACGTTGAGTGGAACTTACCAAAGAGAGCTTAGATTTGCCTTCATAGTTTATGGTGTAATTTTTCCCATCCTTATGAAATAGTATTGGTTCTTATCTTCCAAAATGAGAAAAGAAAAACTGCCTCTAGCATTAAGCAACTGATTCCCTTTAGTGGAACTTACCAAAGAGAGCTTAAATTTTCCTTCATAAGAGTTTATGGTGTAATTTTTCCCATCCTTACCAAACGGTATTGGTTCAATCTCCTCTTGAAAATAGCATCTCTAACATACATATAGGGGCTGCCAAAAACTATACCACAAATGTCAACAAGTGCAACATCTACCACAACTTCATCAATGAAATGTTTATTTATTGCAAACTTGACTTTACATTGTTTGGAAACCCTTATTTCTACTCCTTGTTTCACCCATCCTAGAGCATAAGGATTAGGATGATCATACATTTCCAACAAAAGTCTAGCTACCAGCTCATTGCTAATCAAATTCGCTCGAGAGGAAGAATAAAAAAGGGCATCAAATTTTACCATCTTAATTTGCACTTTGATATGAAAAGGCTGAGAAGGTTCACCTTTGTCTCGAGCATTATTACCCAAACATACCTTTTTCTATAGGGTGGTGAAACACAACTTCTCATCCACACTTGAGTTTACAATCGATTGCTTCTCCTTGAAGTGATGGCATGGCCTTCTTTTTCTTTTTCTTGTTCTTAAATGGACGCAATTCCAAATGCAACTTCCAACAAGTCTCATTAGTATGACCATTAACATCACAGTGCCCACAATGCTTGGTACAATCCTTCTTGGAAACAATAGAAGTGGCATTGAGCCCACCTTTCTTCTTCGGATCATTGGAAAACATTGAAGAGGAAGATGGATCGAAGATAGTGGGCTTGAGAACAAGTGTCATTTATGTCCTTTGGCTTGGCAAGTAGAATGGGCCTCCTTAAGTGACTATGCAGCCCTCCAACATACTTTATGAGGATGTCACAATCAAATGTATCTTTTCCCATTTTAACTGCCTTCTTTCGAAACTCACTTGTATAAACTGACACACTTTGTCTTTTTTATCGCCTCAAAAAATTCCAATCAATGACTGTTTCTCTTCATAACAAATAGGATAAAATTGATTCTTAGTTATACTCTTAAATTCATCCCATTTACTAATTGGCGGTAGCCTCTTAACAATGAACCAATTAAGATAACTCTCAGACTAAGTTAGAGCATGACTAGCTAGCTTCAACCTTGCAAAAGAAATTTGTTGCTCTTCACTAATTTGATGCAAATGAAAGTATACCTCTAATTTAACTCACCAATGATCAAATTTATCTGCCTTCACCTTACCTTCATATGGTTGAATTTCAATTTTTGCCTCTGTTTTGAATTGAAGGGGAGTGTGATTGGAATGATGCTGCTCTTTCTCATGGTAGGAAGACTCTAGCTCCTCACTTGCTTCAGAGGTATCCATATAAACTCCCAACTTAGCCATGACAACCTTCATAATCTTCTCAAGCTTCTTCATGGATTGAGAGATGTGGGAAAATTTGCGGAATCTTGCTTCACCATCTTCACCTCTCATCTTCAAGAGCCATCCTTCTCACCTCTATCTTCCCCTTGTGGAGATATCTTGTTGCAAATAATTGAAATCACCCTTTCTACTAGCACTTCTTGCTCTTATAATGGGCATACATCTGCACAATGGTCACCAAACAAACCACAACCTATGGAACACTAACCTATCTTGATACCTGGTGTCCTCAAGATTTCACCCTGAAATCTGGGACTACCCCTTTAAATTTTTTTTCGTTCGGTTCAAATAACGGGTTGTTTTGTGTTTGTTTTGTCTGCAGTTGTTTGCATTGCTCTAAGGTATCCCCATAGAGTCATAAAAGCCAAATTCGCCAAGTACCCACATGCTGAAGCTCACTCAATTCCTTCGCTAGACCTTGTATGCAAGTGTTTTATTTATTTGTATTAAATAAATAAAGTTATTTTAAAAATAGATTGAGCTAAAATTGGAGGATTTGGGTTATATAGAGCATTTTATCCCATCATTATTATCACAGAACATTCACCCGGGGGGGAATTTTTTTGCAGATCGGCTAATTGGAGAATTTTTTTGAGCAATTGCTTGCAGCTTCTTTTGTTTTGTTTTCTTTATTTTTGTTTGTGTTTTGGTTTGTTTTCTTTGGCAATTCCCGTAGCCTATTCATTATTCTTGCCAGACCTTTTCCCGGGCCTAGGGTTTTGAAAAGCTATCCAGTATTTTTAATTGCTTATCGATTTGTCTAAAGGTGATCAGAGTTTTTCTTTTCCTTTACTTCTGAATATTGTGAGATCTACTTGTTTATTTAATCTGTGTATGAGACCAACTCTGTAAACTATTGGTCGAATTACATATCTTCCTTTGTTTTTTCCCAAATTGCATTATTTCCCCCTTCTGCAAATACTTAATAAACAAATGCTTACTTGCTCCAGAATTGCTAAGCTATGGTTCATGAGCTTTGTAATTAAAGTAAAACCCCCTACAAATAGTTATTAGGATTCATACTTACCAGATTTATAAACATCTTACACGAGAGCCTCACCGGTAAATGAGGGAGATTTATCTCATGACCGCCTAGGTTTTTAGCTATGTAGAAAATCTAGCCAACAATACCAATCTGATCTATAAACTAGGTGGATATTCCATTTAGAGTTTGACCAACATGGGTCCAATAAATTTCCTTCATTAATTAGCTGCTTGTTTTCTTGTTAATTTGCATAAAACAATTATTAAATGTGTTTTTAAATGAATAGAAAGTGTTGCATACTCAAAGGAATACTGAACAATGAAAGAGAGCAAAATAAAATTAAAGAGACACAAGATTACCCCGAAGAAGAGAAACTGTTTACATCCATAACACTTCAAATACAGTCCTGCGTGTTGAAATCGCCACTTTACACAATAGGTGGCTATGAAACCATTGGGGAAGTTGTGAAACTGCCATGATGGTTGTGAAATTGCCAGTCTGGCTTAATTGACGGTTTCGTCATCATAGAAAGTCCTCTACCTCTCAGAGGCCATACCTTTTGCATACAAACTCAAAATCGGGTGTCGTTTTTTGAACTTGCATACTTTTTCAAGAGGAACACAAAATATGCAATCAAGTTTTACTTTTGATGACATCTTTGTAGTGTTTTAGCTTTTGCACCAGAACCTATCTTATTTGAAGTCTCAAGGTTTTGCAGCTTCCTCAACCGTGTTTAATGGTTACATCTAACAAAGAGCAACATAAAGAGTGTTAAGTGATTCACAGTTACATAATCACCGTAGTGAATTAGTTAGCTCACATGGCTAACATTACAGATCCAAAAGTCAGATCACAACAACATTCCTTTGAACAACCACCTTTCCCGCAAGTAGTCTAACCAAGGCATGCCATCAATGCTTGTCGGTTTTGCACACGCTCTCCATGCTTTTACGAAATCCTCATTTCTTGTGTAGAGTTCCTTCATAGCATCTAACCCTATCATTTTCAACATGCATCTCACTCAACAAGACACATCTTCTTCTGAGTGCATTTGTAACTCTATTCGACTTCCCACATCTATTCTTCAAGACAAATGACCAACTTTGCAATAATGTAACCCATTTCATGTGTCTTTGATTTAACTTACCTTGACTATTGATGAATAATAATGTTTGATGGTTTGTGTACAACACAAACTCCTTGGGCAACAAGTAATGCCTCCATTTTTCAGAGCTTGCGTAATGACATAAAGCCTTTGATCAGAAATTGAATATTTCCTTCTTGCGTCATTCAATTTTTACTAAAATAGGTAATGTGCTTCTCATCTGGACTCCTAAAAACTCCAATGGTTCCACTCACATTACAATCAACTGAAATACCTTTTTGAAATCAGGTAAAGCCAACATTGGCTGCTTTGTGACTTTCTTCTTCAATTTCTCAATGCCATATTTTGCATTTACGGTCCACACAAATTCTCTTATCTCCCTGCATCAGTTCTTTGATTAGTGCACAAATGTCAATGAAGTCTCATATGAACTTTATGTAAAAGCTCGCCAAACCGTGTAAACTTCGCACTTAAAATGTACTCACGGGTGACAACCATTCCACTATAGCTCGCACTTTGTTAGTATACATCTTCAATCTTGCTTGAGATATCACAAATCCCAAGTATACCAACTCCCTCTTCATGAAACTGCACCCCTTCAAGTTTACTGCAACTTCTGTTCGTGCAAACGCTTTCTCCTTACAAATGGACCAAGTGTGTTTCCTATGTTTGTTAAAAAATTAGAATGTGATCTAGATACACAATGATAAACTTGCCAAGATTAGGATCCAACTCTTTGTTCATGAGTTTCATGAATGTGCTCGTTGTGTTAGTTAACCCAAATGGCCTAAGTAACCACTCGTACAATCCATCCTACATCTTAAAAGCAATTTTCCCTCATCACCCTCTCTTATCCTGATATGGTGATATCCACTCTTGAAATCAATCTTTGTGAAGCAGTGTGCTTCGTTCAAACAATCCATTATGTCATCCATGCTTAGCAATGGAAACCTATATTTGATGACAATCTTGTTGATGGCTTTGGAATTAGTGCACATCCTCTTCACACCTCCTTTGTTCGGTGCTAATACTGCAGGTACCATGCATTGGCTGAAAGACTCTCTGATCAACCCCTTCTCAACCAAATTGTAAACTTACTTCTTCACTTCCTCATTCTCTGTAGGTGTCAACCTATACGCAGCCATGTTCAGTAAACTAGACCCCGCAGTCAAATCCATACGATGACTAATACTGTGCATAGGTGGTAATCCACTTGGAATATCCCACAACATGATTTCCTCAAACTTACCTAGCATCTCCTCCACTACACAAGAAAGTTCTCTCCATTTCCTTGTACCTTCTTTCGCTTTTGGTGCATGCTTTAGAATGAATGCAAAATATTTATTTTCCCCTTCATCTGGTTTAGGAACTATCTTCCCCAAATCAACAACACCTTCGGGACCCCATTCCACTTCTACACTCGCAGTGTAATGCCATTTATCCTTCACCAAGGAGTAAGTATTTGTGTGGCCATCGTGCTGCACTTTTATATCGAACTGTCAAGGTCAACCAAGTAATGTCCATGGGCATAATATCACATAGGGCTTCATCTTTATATGCACCAAAGGTAAAGCACATTTTACATTGCTCATTTACATGCAATTGATGCCCCTTCAATAAACATGACACTTATTATGGACAGAGATGCACACTACTCTTCAAACCAAGCTTCTCAACCTTCTCATTAGAAATGAGATTATAAGTGCTACCACTATAAATAATGACTTTACAATTCTTTTCTCCGAACTTGCAAATGGTTGTGAACGGATTTTTCCTCTGTTCAGGTGCATTCTTCACTTTGGCTAGCTTTAGTAGTACTCTCTTAATCATGAGAGCTTATCCGCACTTTGGCTCTTCTGTGTAACTACTTGACACTATTCTCGGCATTTGCATGCAACATGGTTACTAGCATCATTTCTCCTTGCACAGATATTATGCTGTGCTTGCAGACGCTCAAACTCGTGATGTTCAACTTCTCTAGAGTGGAAACATGTTCTGGTGAACCCTCCACCTCTTCCGTGTCCTCTTTCTTTGAAAGAAGATTTACCTGTGCCTCTTTGTGCATGAATTTGATCATGCGAGAAACTCACTTCCCTTTCTTGCACGCAATCTGGCTTGTCACTGTACAATCCTCCACCACAGCATGAGAACTTTCCTTTCCCTTGCGCATTGCGTTGTTGGCTGTGCGACAACTTTTCTTCTGCCTTCACTGCTTTCTGATGGGCTTCTCTGATGGAACATACTCGGATCATACCGAACTTATCCTGAATGGATAAGTGCAATCTGTTCATATACCTTGAAGTATTTTCGGTGTCATCCTCAATATGGCACATCTGATTGAAATTCTGTAGAATTCCTCATTGTAATCCTTTACACTCATCTCCTTTTGCTGTAGATTCGACAGTTTCTTGAACAAATTTAACAGGTAACCCGAGGGAATAAATTTGGTCTTCAGCTTCTCAACCAATCTATCCCAATTCTTTATCTTCTCTTTACCTCTATGTACTCATTTGCTCTGCACATGTTTCAACCACAATGATTCATGACTTTTCAACTTAGTACGGGAAAATCTAACCTTTGTGGGATCTTTTACAACTTCATACTTGAAATATTTCTCTCACTCAGCAATCCAATTGATGAGCTCTTTAGGATTCAGGATCCCAGAATAAATCGGAGTATTCAACTTCTGCCTTCTACCTAGCATTGTAATTGCTTGCATATATCTATCCTCGTGCACATCAACATGTTCTGCTACAACATCTTGAGTATCATTTCTTGCATCATTATCCACTACAACTCCTCTCTGTTGTGCAGTCTCCATAGACTCCAAGCAAGCTTGTACTCCTCTCATCATCTTTGCCAAGTCCACAAGTCTCGATGCTCTAGGTGCTTTGGCAGAAAAGTCTCCTCTGTGTGCCATCTCCGATTTCCAAACAACCACAACAGTAACAAATTACTGCAACCTACAGCTTCTAACCCAACAACCCAAATGTTGGAAGATGCCTACTATCACTCACCTCCAGGACTCTAAAATCCTACTTTGACACTAAATTGATGCAGTCACAGTTAGGGGTCTCAATTAAAAGATGCCTTTGATCACACAACCCACAATTCTTAGAGGAAGATCTCACACAAACAAGACTCCTATGCAGCTTTTAAGAAACAGTAAAAACTTTGATTTATCAACGAGGAAAATATTACAGACTCAAGCACAATGCATTTAGCTACAGTCTTATGATAGAATCTGCAACATCCACTTAGGGGTGCAACTCCTAGGACTCTAGCCTAACTGCGCTTGCAACATGTAAGGATTTAATTAAACTAAACTTGAATCCTTGGAAAAAGAAACTTTACAATGCAACCTTAAGCTACTCAACTTTGCTTCTATAGGTAGTTGGTTACTTCTCAATTCACTACTCTGGCTCTTAGCGGACTTCAACATACATCCCATCGCTCCCTCTATTTATATAATGCGGTGGGAGAAAGAAAGATAACTTAGCAAAGATTCCCTTACTTGATCAGATCACTATCAATTTAGCTAATCTGGTTTGCATTTAATCACTCATGGATGCGTCTTCGTCTGATTGCAACACACTAGGTCACTTGGTCATTCCATTGGCGATGAAAATAGATCAAGGTCCATGTGTTCAAACTACATTCATGTCGATGTTGACAGTCGCACAAAAGAACATGAGCTCCCCAATAGGGCAAAAGATTAACAATATTGATTGGCATGCAAAAGAACATAGGGTTTGCAAAGGAAAGTGCAAAGTATCCGCAGGGTGCATATCTTTAAAACAATGTGCGTCCATAGTTGCGCATGCTCCCCACATAAAAGTTCCCAGAGCACAACTCCAAAGGCTACGTGAAACTGCAAACTCTCAATGCCTTGTCTTCCTTTATTCCAAGCAACACTAACTGCAAGATTGCACATATTAACACAAAGCTACGCACAATTGCTCAATGTTTATTCTTCTAACTCTTTCTGGTGATGCAAGATTGCAAGTGAACCTGGATGCTCTTGCATCACCTTTAGTATTATCTTGAACGTGTTAGCACCAATGTTTTAAAAACCGGTTGAACCGGAACCGGAACCGGCCGGTTCGACCAGTTTAACATATTTAGACATGAACCGGTTAAAAAACCGGACCGTTCGACCGGTTTGGTACTGAACCGGCCAGTTTTGTAAGGAACCGACCGGTTTAGTACCAAACCGGTCGAACTGGTCCGGTTTCATCCTGAACCAGCGGAGTCAGGTTTTTTTCCTTTTTTGGCAGTTCTTTCCTTTTTTAGATTTTTGGTGAAGAAACACAAGGACAAATTGTTTTTTGCCATTTTTGGAAAGGGTCCGGGAAGATGTAGCAGCAAAAACTTGCATGTACCATAACTTTCATTATGTGGCTCCGTTTCAGTTGCCTTTATTTCTAAAAGTGTATATTTTCTCGAGCTCTACGCATTGATGGCAATATTTTTCTTATTTTCATAAAATACATTTTTGCACCTTTTTGGACCAAGCAACTTCTTGCAATCTTCTGAAAGAATCATGAGCTTTGGTCGCCTGTAGACAGATTAGTAATTAAAAATACTAGATAGCTTTCCAAAACTTGGCGAGTATTCTCCCGTGCTTGGATTAATCATCCCACCTGCCAGCTTGATCGCAATCTGCTTATTCAAATGTTGACTTCACATATCAACAGATGCGTAGGTTTTTTTTTGCTATTTTAAGAGTTTTTTTTGTGTTTACACTCCAATTTGCGCATCCTCAGACACAAGACTGAATGCTATTGTAAAGTTCCCAACAAAAAGAAAGCATTAATAGCAATGAAAGAAAACGCTGCAAATACACGATTTTGGCTGCAAATTTATGTTTTTTTAAAGAAATTTGAGTATTTTTTAAGTTGCCGAGTATTCCCGAGTATTGGCCGAATATTGCCGAGTTTTTTTTTTGGGGGTCTGCCGAGTATTTGCCGAATGCGAGTATTCCAACTATGGTACTATATACATGAGCAAACTATGCATATTTTGTGTGTAATTGTTGGAATTATGGTTTTTAACCTTTCAATATATTATTTTCATTAAAAATATATAATTTTATGTACTTTTTAGTAAATCGGTTCATTAAGTTTGAACCGGTCCGGTTCCAGTTCGGTTCCGGTCCGGACCTCGGCCAGTTCCGAGTCCGGTTCCTGGTTAGCACCAATGTTTTAAAAATCGGAACCGGCCAAGGGTTAGACCGGAAGTGAACCGGAATTGGATTGGGACCAGACCGATTTAAAACATATGAACCGGTTTACTAAAAAATACATAAAATATTACAACTTTAATGAAAACAAGAAATTTTAAAGATTCCAAACCACGATTACAAACAAGTAGAAACAAAATATGCAAAGTTTGCTCATGTATATACCATGTAAGGGTAAATATAGCAAAACGACACCGAGTGCACTACATATCTGAAACAAAATACATAAACAATGAAACTCTAAATAGCCTTTAGAGTCCAGAAAACAATATGCTACAAGATACTACATGTTTGATATCTATCATCAAACTCAACACCACTGCTAAGAATGCGATCTTCATTCTCATCAATGTCATCTTGTTCCTTTGGTTCAGACACATTAGGCTCCTCAAGAACATTTGTAGTAGTTGTAGTGGCATGGCTATTGTTTGCCATGTCTGGTGCTACTAGTGGTTCCTCATCCAAAGCCATCCACCCCAAGTCATCAGGATCAAACTATGCTAGGTGACTCTCCTCTATCCATTATGAGGTTGGATCAATATCATCCAAGACAATGGGATATGTATTAGGTATCCTATTCAGTAATTGGTTGTGCCTTAGCCGGCGGTTGTATTTCACGAAGACGAGATCATTCAACTGTTGTTCCAAACGGGGTCTATATAACATCATTTAGGGTTATGGTTAGAAAAAAGTAACTTAAAAGGTAAAATTGGAAAAAGATGTTTTAAGGCAAACCCTACCCCTAAACTAGTTCAGACTAGTCTAGTATGGAACCGACTGGTTTGCCGGTTCTGCACGGAACCGGGCGGTTCAATATGGAACCGGGTGGTTCAGTACTGAACCGGTATTGAATCAGCCAGTTCCATACTGAACCGGTCATTGGTTTGGTTTTTCTAGTGGTTTGCAAATTTTTTTAATGAACCGGTCAAACTGAACCGGAACCGGAATGGTTCTTAAAACACTGGTTAGCACTCATTAATGCATTGCCTCTGACGTTTTCTTGACATGCATTATCTTGAATGATTATATAGACTCAATATGTTTATTTGTGAATATGCATACGAGCTGTTTTTTCGCTTGAGCTATGAAAATTTTAGGAACATATTGTGCTGACCGGGTTCTCTTCACAATGTCATTTTCAAAGGGCGGCAAATGTGTTTCCTTGTGCTTACTTGATCAACTTTATGCGACCAGCAAGTAGACAAATACCAATGAAACATCAAAAAGCCCTGTGGTTTTGTGGTGAGTTAAATTCTGACAAAGTAATGCAGCTCCTCTGGATTTACCTCTTTGTTTATGTTTTGGAAGTAGATGCCACAGCAATATATACTACTTTAGGAAGTATTGATGATTTTCTTACATGGACAGGCCTGAGAGGGGCAATGGCATTTGCTCTTGCACTACAGTCGGTCCATGAACTACCCGATGGTCATGGCCAGACAATCTTTACGGCTACTACTGCGATTGTAGTTCTGACGGTAGGTTTTGAGCTTGTCAATTGAGTTATAAAGTCTGCTCAGGAAAAATATGTTTTGATTAAATTTTTTAGATTCAGGAGTCTCTCTTAAGGATCTTTTGAAATTTATTTGCAATGCATATATCAAATTAGCTGCTGTTGGGTTATAAAATGAAATACTGTCGTGTTATCAGGTCCTGTTGATTGGAGGTTCAACTGCTACAATGCTTGAAGCTTTGGAGGTGACAGGTGATAGCCACAGCACAGATTTCGGAGAGGTGATTATTTTTTATTTTAATGGAAGCATAACCGACTGAGGGCAAGTCTAAAGTAGAAACAATAAAACCCTTGGAAAGGACTAGGAAAATTGACATGGGCATGCAATATTCTACTCATAAGTATTGTCATGGCAATCTATAAGTGGAATAGAATGATGGGAAAAAGAGAAGTTTACCTAAGGATGGAGTTTGAAGTTTGATCTAAGAGCAACCTGATAAGAGCTCAAAGTTTTTCTTTTTTATCCATTTCTTGATACGCTGGATTTCTGTTTATCGATCCAAATTATCCATTCATCTCACTTCTGTATTGTATTTACCTAACCAATAGGTGCAATGGAGGAAAGTATTTAACTGTTTTAGAGCAGTTTATCCGATTGGATAGCTGCATCTCAGAAGTTTCAACTAGCTTTAGGTATTCATTAATGTAGCTTTAGTGCTTGAGTTTCAAACATTCATTTATTACATTGCGAATTTGGTCTTGTAAGATGTTTTGCTCCATATATAGATATCTTGATGCCTGACATTATCTTCAAGTCTATCTCAGTTATCCACATTATGTCATATTTGGACACAATAATCTATTGTTTTTGTTGGCTTATAAACTCACTGGATTGCCATTTCTAACTTGGCCTTTCTTAAAATCCATTTCTTTTCTAGCATAATTTGATTTGCTATTCAATTTATTTTGCAGGGTTCAGAAGAAGAAAGTGATTATATAGCTCCATATGATGAAGAAACTATCACTTCAAGTTCCGGTCAAAATCTCACGACAAGGTTCAAAGAATTTAGAAAGAGGTTTGGTGATTTGTTTCTTATTCTTGATCAACCACAAGTTTTTAAAAGTTTTTCATGTTCTTTACATAGATCTGAAGGTGGTTCTTACATAGACTTTTCCAAAATTATTAACTGCAGCACTGCAACTTTTAGTGCAATAGACAAGAACTTCCTGACTCCATTTTTCACTGCTAATGGAGATGTGCGTGGACGTAGAGTGTCAAATGGTATGGTCAGTTTTTTAAATGTATTTGATCTATCAAATAGCTCATGGAGTGGAGGTCCTCTGTTGATTTTTCTTTCATTTTACCTGGAAGCATTCTGATTTTACTACCATTCCAGTTTAGAATTGAATGTGAATCATATTTGCATGCTAGATATGGCTATATTGAATAATAGTTTTTAACAGGGAATGAAGCTCAGGATTCAGCTAGGCAAAGTTTGAGGACTTCAAATGAGAATTCGAATTCCACAAGCTCTCCACTGTTGCAGATCACTCCAAATGGTCAAGACCATCACATGGAAGGTACCAGTGACCAAAGATCTAGATGGATTTCACCTGGAAATCATCTTCAAAATGACAAGTATAGAAATATGTATGCACAGAGTAAAGATAACAGAGTACCTGGCAAGGTGAGTAGGGGTAACCAAATAGATCGGGCATCATCTGTTGGCAGTATCCAAGATGGGAAACCAAGATGGCCATCCCTCTGAGAATAGAGTGTCGCATTCCTCTTAGGGAATAGAAGTATATTTATCGGTCCTGGTGGTAATTCTTCCCCTGATTTGGACATATAATTTATTACTTCAAGCAAAGATGCCACTATATCCCTCTAGTTGACATGCATCAGTAGATAGTAAATCCTTGCGATCTTGATAAGAAATGGTTACTTGAATCCCTCTCTCTCTCTCTCTCCCTCTCTCAATCTCCCTGTATTAAGAGCTATTGTTAGAAACATCTTATCCGATTGTTTTCCTCTGAAATGTCTGGCTGATCCAGGGAAAATCCTAGAACATGTAATTTGTTCATGCATGCTCCACTTGGCCCGCCTAATGCTTATCTATGGCTTGTACTCTCTGCAGTACATTGCTTTGACAGTATATTGTAGAAAAAGGGCATGAATATTCAATGATTCAAATCTGTACTTACACCAACGAGTTGTACACTATAGTGCAGGCATGCGTGCTCTATAGCAGGTGTCACATGTTTGAATTTGGAGGGGAGTAGAATTGTACATCTCATTGAACAATATGTAAGGTAAATGGAAAAAACAATCCCCTTGTGGCCTTCCACAAGGAAGGTCTCATACGCCAAATTAGTCTCACTTGGCAGTGACCTTAAAAACTGCTGTTACTTTCAACTTTTACTTTATCATAATGTCACATTCTTGGCAATGTTTTATCCAAATTTTTCTTATTTATTTATATTCTAATTTGGTTGAATATTCTAGTATTTTGTTTTATATTATTGAATTCAAGGTTGTCTGCTTCCAAGTTCTCAAGTTAAATAAAACCGCACTGCCTGTGTAACTGAGTTGAGACAACTGAAAAAGGTTTTGTGTAAATTCTGATTTTCATGTAAGATTGCAGGCTCTTTATTAGTACATCAAGCGAAAGAATTAAATAAAATGAACTGGAGATTATTATCTGTCAGTTTAGAGCTGGTTCAAAATAATCTATCTCAAGAGCATGCACTTGCTAGGATATCTTTGAATGGATAAAGGTTGTCAGTTTGGTACAGTTTTATTTCCAGTTCATAAAAACATATAATTGTAAGTTGGGAGGAAAAGAAAGGGTTTAGGTGGAAACTTTTGTTACTAAATGCATGCAGATTGGTTTTGGATCCATTTGGATCTGGTTGCATTTGGTTTCTACGACAATCTCCACTACCAATTTGCCTTTGGATCTGTGTTGAGAGAATTGAATTGTTTCAAACTTCAAAGTAAGTTGAACATATGATTGAATCAGTAGAACGGCTTTAACATTAGTGGTTCATTGAAAACACAAACTTATATCCTTGAAATGACTGATTTTTTACGTTTTGTCATGGGACTGCCCATTTTCATTTGAAGAATGGGCCATTCCATCTATATAATGCGCACAATCGCAATTAGGGAAAGCAAAAAATCGTGGCTATTCATCTCAGCAATATTGTACCAGTAATATCTTGTTGTACACGAATAGAGTTATTTTGCATATTTTAGAAAGTAAGGTAGGTGGCCCTATGCCACAATTCCAGCAGAATTATACCATTCTCTTATTGTCTTTTCTATATTTATGGCTTCCACGTTAAGCAGTGGGTGATGGGTTTCTTTGAGGAGCGGTTTGTATCAAGGCTATAATAGCTTTGAATGCATTCAAGTGTGTAGATATATATTCTCTAGTTTCACAGATGATCGTCATTTGGGTTTTGTTTATTAGTAACATGGGTTTTTAATGGACCGAAACGGGGGTTCAAATTATCATGTTCTGTACAGCATTAGGTTGTATGAAGTGAACCACAAGCCTAACGACCACAAATTGGAATAGACAATTTTTTGATTTTCTGGAAAGAATACAAGGCGTGAGCAAATTATTAAAGAAAATTCACATGAATGACAGCTGTGCAGAAGAGAGATGCACAGCTAAAAACTTGAGTGTAAAAATTAGATCCCAGTGGAAGCTCTCATTTGAATGGGAAGATTTTCAGCAGCAAAACCATCAACGGCAGCTGCTGTGGAGAAATGTTTTCAGGCACTTTACTCAAAATGCGTAACCAAGATAAGGTGTGGTCTTCCAATGAACATAAGGCTTTAGATTTGAATGTAGAGGCCACCCCAGAAAACAAGTTCTCTGAAGTGTTACTGTTCTTTCGTTGGTATTTTGTATTCCCTTGCACACTGACTGTTTATTTGAGAGTTATTGTTTCATTATAGGATGTTTTTAAAAATGAGGGGGGTTGTTAGTTCCAAGTACTGCCTAGGGTGTGCATAACCTTTAATTTGACCCTGGTGGTCAAGAAAACTCATCAAAAGCCATGACAATAGATATCTCAAATGATTATTGTTGTCTAAAATAACAGCGCATGTAATTTTGAACAATTTATCAGAAAGTATTTAACCATTTTTTGCTCTTGAAAAGCCGTGGAATAATGATTCAGTCTACCATGGTGTGCAAGAACTTAGTGTTCCGCGGGTTCTCCTAACACAAAACGAAGGAATGAGCCATCAAGGACTTAGGCGGATTTTATGGAAAGATGGTGTTGCGCGGTGAAGGATAAGGTTGGAATTCACTCAAACAAGGCTTCAATGCACTTAGAAAAAACCGCCAGATGCCGCTGGGCATGAAGGAGAAAGTTAGAAACATCTAAGTTCAAGAACCGCAGAACACTATATTAGTGTTATGCGGACTTTTCAAATAAGGAGTTCCACGGCATATGGAAATAGAGGTCCGCGGGTGGACTAAGGCACATGGAAGGAACACAATTCACAAAGCAATGGGCTTGGTTCTCTGCGGATAGAAAAAATATGAAAATTCGTGGCAGAAGCCGCGCAACAAGGCAGTAGTGTGTCGCTGGTTTTGAGTGTGAGTGAAAGCTGCAGGAATCATAGTGCCACACAACAAAAGATGTCTTTCGCGACATTGTAGATGAAATGGTAACAATGAAAACCCACGGGAATTTCCAACCCTGCCAAGCAAAGAACAAATGGTTAGAAGCCGCATAACAAGGAAAATCTGCGAACAAAAGAAATATAGCGCAGGTGGTATAATGCATGTAAAGTAGTATGATGATTGCGGGAGACAAGATGAAGGTCGCAGATCAAAGTAGAGACATCAAATTCCACATGGCATCTCAAAGCCACAACTTTTTTTGTTCGACGCAACGCTTAAGCACTCCACTGACCAAAATTTAATGAAGTAAGGGCGTTCTCCTACAAAATCTAATAGCGTGCGATAGAAGTCATGTCAGGCACCCCCGCCTTTCTACCAACATCTATGGTGATTGGTCCTTGGTGGGTGAATCCCTCTTGTTGTCGCCTCTCTCTCCTTCTCATTTTTCTATAAATCTGGGACTCATGCATTGTATAGGGATCCCTCTTTGTTGTAACGACACCATGCCAAAATGGTGGCCGACTTACCACATGTTCCAAACTTCAAACTTCGGCTCTATGATGTATTTTGCACATTCTGCTATAAAAGTAACCATGTTTGCATATTCTAAGCAATGAAATCGGGTGTTTGAGGCTATTTTCAGCTCTATTCTTGTGTTTATTGCATTCTTGCCTCTGTTCTTTTTTTGGCATACTGTGCGTATTTCCTACTTACAAATTTCCATTTTTTGTGTTGTAAATGTGTAGAAAGGGTTAGTTTATGTGGTCTTGGCCTATGGCACATCTGTCTGCCCTCTCCTCCCGCGTTTTCTTCCCTTCCCCCCCTTGTGGAGAACGATCGACCTTTCTTCTGGTGTTATCATTGCCCCCTTAGCATAGGATTTGCCTTCCTTGCATCTCTTTCTCTTCTTGGTCTCTTGGAATTGTTAAAGTAGGAATGAGTTGTTGGAGTAGTTTTAGCATTAGATGTTTGTTGTGTTATGCAAGTTTTCCCAAATCCGTGTAACAAGAAAACCGACTTTTTCCAGAGGTCTATCTCAAGTTGCCAGTCCCACATTTAGAGACAATCTTATGTTGCTTCAAAATTCTGATATGATTTAGAGCAAGGTGCACTTTTTAGCTCCAACAATTACTTATTTACTTATTGGTAATTATTTCATACTTTTTACTAACAAACACTTTGCATAATAGCAATTATAAAAAATGATGATGACACAATAATATCTCCATGGTGGTAATTATTTCGTTTCGTCACCACGTGTTATTATAAAAAACGATCACACCACAACACATGCTAATTGTATCATCAAAAGATGCTGTCATTATTTAAAATACGCATCAAGTATTTGGCAATTTACTTGCATAGTTTCGAGGACCACAAGATAAAAATAATGTGACAGTCTTGAAGATTAGATTTGTATCATAGGTGAAAGAAGCCCTAAGTTGCTTTTGTATGCTTTTGAAAATGTTAAAGATTAGATTTGTTAGGGTGTCTTAGAATGCCACATTTTCATTTCATCTTTTCTTTGCAAGTCATTTTTTTTAACGACCAATGTCATTGGTTTCTACAATGTGACTTGTTTTTCTTATTAATTGCTTTACGGGAAAATGTTTTTACATCAACAATGCAATACATCTGCCTATTAGACATGACAAAAATTCAAAAATATTTAAAACAATAAAATCAAGATTAATTTCACAAATAAATAATGTTGATGAAGTAGTAATCTATGTTACCAGGATATAGGTATGAGTTCAGTACATGGATATACTGATTTTAAAAAACTCTTGGGTATAATATGTCTTGGGTACATCCATATATATATATATATATATATATATATTAAAAAATTACATCCACACATTCATTTTACTCATTTTTTAGTCCATAAGAAATACAAAACTTGAAAAATATAGTAGGATCAATGTTTAAAACATTCAATATATTTGAGATTTTATTTTTTCATCGATCATGTGGCTGCCACATATATGATATATGAATATCATGTCAATATGAATACAAACAATCTAGAATATATCATCCCTAGTCTTGGTTTAGTGTTAAATTGTTGAACTGTTTTAAAAGTATTAGTATTGTTTTTTTAAAAAAATAATTAGCATCAAATAGCTTCAAAAGTGAGATGTGAGGCCATAAAAAATGGGTTAGCATTTGGGGCTATTTTGTATTTTGAGGTAATTTAAATCCACAAAAAAAATTATATTGCTCTCCAATCAAGATTTTTTTTTTTGGGAAATGTTCCATGAAAATGGATTTGTCTTGGAGCATTTTGATGTCACCTTTATAATAAATGTCATGCTTTGGAGAGAGCTTGGAGTTGGCATGACACTCCATTTAATGGGCATTAATGAATTATGATATCATTTTTATGTATGGGAGTAAGGAGAAAAGTCTATTAACCAGTCACATACATGAAAATTGGTATTTACAAATGAATACAAAATTATATATTATTTAAAACAATTGTGTAGACCGCATGGAATAAAAATACTTAAATGTGATTGGTTGAAAAAAAGATCGAGTAATAGAAAAGTGAATCTTATTGTTACCGTCCCAAGAGTCTAATAATTGAAAAATATACAAGCACCCTAGAACGAGACTATACGCATTCTCTTTTATTATGTGAAGAGGGTTAACCATTTGTGAAAGGGAGGTCCCAAGGGATGTGGATGGAATCTTGTAGGCTTTTTTAACATTTACGTCATTTCGTACATTTCATGTGAGTAGAGAATTAAACCTTTGAATTCTTAGTCGAAAAATATAATTTGACATTTCTCAAATTTGTATCGATTGAAAATTAAATATAGATTATAAAATGTTTCTATTAAAATTAAATTTCAAATGACATCCAATAAAATATAACCTGTAAATTGTTTTTTTAATACAAAAATTGATCTTAACATGTTTTTATTTGAATTAAACTTGAATGTAGTTTGTGTAAGAAAAAATGTGGATTGTTTTTAGAAATTATATATATCATTTTGTTGTTTTTGGGAATTAAATAACAATAAAAATAACATCAATCAAATATAGTAATAGTATTTTGTTGCCTAGTGTTTATACTTAAGAATACATACATGATCTCATATTATTATTAATGAGAAATTTTAATATATTATAAGAAGGTTCAAATATATTACAAACATTACAAATATGAAAGAAAATATATGAAGCTACATAAACTCGAGAGAAAAAGGAAGAAAATGTTCAAAAGTAAATACATTTTGTTTCTATATATGAATTATTTTTAGAAAGAACATTTGATAACATATTTATCAACCTACAATGTGGATTGTTTTTGGGGAATTAAATAAAAACAATATTAATAATATCACTCAAATTCAAAATTATACAGACGAAGTATTTTGTTATTCCATATTTTTGATACGGTACAAATACCTTCCCATACGGACATACATGAATTTTTAAAATGCACTTCAAGTTAAACCTGGATAATGTTTTGAAATATTAAAAGTATAAAAGAAAATCTATTAAGTAGCAAAAACTTGAAAGTAAAAGAAAATTTTTCAAAACAAATAATTTCTATTTCCTTTATGAATCCTTTGTAGAGGCAATATTTCGTAAAATATTTATTAGTTAATGCCACATCTAAAGGATCTATTCATCACAAGTATTCTTCTCAGTTACTATTGTAGGTACCCCAACTCCTCAACATGTCTTATTGCCTTGGCTTGACACAATACATCATGCTCCTAGTGTGCTCAATACAAATTTGAGACCTTAAAACTCTTCACCCCTAGAATTTTCTCTCCTCTCCTTCTTGATAGCATCACAAGGTTGCTCTTTCTTTACTCTTGCTTTTCACTTATACACATTATAAAAATATAGAAAATATTCAAATATTATCAAAATACAAAATCAAGACTTATATATGATTTAATTTGCTAGTTTTTTAATTGTACATGTTTGTCACATGGTTTGATAGATAAGATATTCTATATACATGTTACATATATTCATTCATGAGGTATTTGAGTATGATGTATGACATACATATGACTATACAATGCTTAGATGATGAATATTTCCTCTTACCTAGAGGCTAGTCAACATTTGGGGGAATCTCTTATGATATTAGGTGATATTGTTTCATTACATAATGATATTTCACGTTATCATTGTACTTAATTTTAATATATTGTTTTATATATTATTGACTTTGACTAATGTGGCGAATATATCTACTTTGTGTAGTATTGTCACGTGTTTTTGCAAGCGCAACATTCAAAATGAGAATATGACAACTTTACCCTAGTGTTAAAATTTTTGCTTGTAAGCCGTCCTAAACACTTATTCAAAACAATTTTCCCTCTGTGTCAGACCTATTTCTACCCTACAAGTGCTCATATGTGTTGTAACAACCATGTCCATGTGTTTGAAATGTGAAAAAGGATCATGAAGTTCTTTCGATGCAATGCTTCTCAAGGTAGATTCTTTAGGGAACCTAGAAAGACTATTTTTAACCTTTCTAGGACAGGTGTACATCCTTCGGAAGAAGGTTGAAGGCCCAAATTCATTGGGAAGTGGTATTGAGGAGATAAGAATGTTGTACAAGTGGCTTAGGAAGATTTAGGAAAGATTTGAAGGTTTGGGAAAAAGTTCAGAAAAAGCGGGTTTTTGAAGGTGAAGGAGCTTGCATTTCAAAATAACATCTAAGCTTCGGGAAGAGATTTCGGGAGCTCAGTAACGAGTTGAAGGCCAAACAAGACACCATTGCAAAGCTGATTTAGTCCTCTAAGTGATGGTATTTTCATATTTTTCACAAGACCAAGGAATTTCTCTCCATAGTATGTTTTTAGCAAACACACTCTGCAATCCCAAGAAAAAAGGCTATTTTGAGGGAGTTTTAGGAAAAATCAGAGCATGGGACCCATCATATTATTCTCAAAATGTTTTTTGGATTCAAATGCATATAAAAAAGTGCAAAAATGGACCTCCAGATGCTCCAGAAACTTCGTCATCAAGTCTTTCTCCAAGGTAAGCTTCCGAGATTTAGCCAATTTCAAGGGTGGACACATGTTATTACCAGATGATGACGCACTTTTGTGACCCATTTGTCTCATCTCCTTGGGACACAAAAAATGCGCCCATGCCTAGTTAAGCCCCCTAGATCATCATATGACCTCGACGAAGCCCAAAGTTGCTAGTTAAGCCCCTTCTCACCTATTATGAGCTCTTCCCATCGCAAAATCACAAAGTGACACTTGTCACTCCCACGTGAGGTTGCACTTTCCTATCCCATACTTTTTGTCCCCTTAGGACAGCTGGGATAGAAAAATGCGCCCCATGCCCATATTAGCCCTTGACTCACCATGTGACCTTGGGAAGGCCCTGTAGGTCAATTTTTAGGCCCCTTTCCTCTCCGCCTTGCCAAATCAACTTCCACCACGTGTCACTCTTAGGTGAGGTGAATTTTTCTGCCCCACCAATCCCATCCCCTTGGAACAATTGGGACAAAAATACACCCATGCCCAACCCTTGCCAAGGTTCATCATGTGACCTAGTTTCAGCCCTCGGGAGCTATTTGAGTGTTTTTTCTCTCTCATAAGCCAAGTAATCACGGTCTGCCACTTGTCAAGTTGAGGTGAGGGTGCATTTTTCTGCCTCATCTATCCCATCCCCTTGGAACAATTGGGGCACAAAATTGCACTCCGTCTCAAGAAGATGTAAAAACATAAATTTGTAAAAAATTCTAACCGTCGTACTTCTTCCTTCCATGTGTACACGAGAAAGGTGTTGCCGGAAGAAATTATAAAAGCCATTACCATCCTTCTTCACTCTATTTTTCTACATCTCTTCATTGCTGCAAAACACTTAAGAATTTGTTTTTTTTCCAGATGCCATGCCCAATTTTTGCCAGAATAACTCCATGACCAAAAACATGAAAAACTCATATCTCCCAATCTGATGAGCGGAATCAAATGAAAATTTCATAGTCTCTCTCTTTCCTAAGTGCTTACAAGAAGCAAGAAACATAAAACTCAGAGGTGCCCTTGATTTTTAATGGCATCAAACCCTAGATTTCTTCCCTAGCTCATGCTTTTTCAAATTCCCACCATTTCAACAAATGATTAAAGCTAAAATTTTGAGCAAAAAGTCCAGAAGACAAACCTATTCTAGAGAAGATTTCGTCTCAATTCGAGATGTGGAGGACTAGTTTATAGAAATAGTAAGTACCTAGTGTTTGCACTTACTATAAATAGAAAATTTCCTAAAATAGCAAAACCTTTCGAAGAAGTGAACTCAAAAAACGATAGAGATTAAAAACTAGGCAATTCAGGCTAGAAAAGTAAAAAAGTGACAATAAAAAAGTAACTTTCTAGAAATAGAAAGTGTCTCAAAATGGAAAAGAAACATCTATGAATTTTTTTATCCTGTTAGGGGTTCCACAAAACTAATTTAAGGTTAAAAAACAATATTTCCCAAAATAACAACTCCTAGATCCCAATGGCTAAAAATAGAAAATTTCAGTTTTGGGTGCAACAAGTTGATGTCATCTCCATTTTGGATGATCTTGTTGCTTTTCATTGATATGAAATTCAAATTTTCTGGTCTCGATCCCATTTCGGCTTTGTCATCAAAGTACTCAAGTGTGTCTGATAGTGATGTTACCCATATGGATCTAGAGGATTTCAAGAAGGTTCTAGAGTGGTTTAGAGGGCTTTGGACGCTCAGGGAACATGTGAAGGTTGACAGTCTACTGAAGGTATGGAGAAGAGTATGCAATATGTTGGCTCAGAGACGTATACAAGTTTAAAGTAAATGGTTGGTGTTAGCATGCTACAAGAGTCATTTGGAGGTCATGGAGGTACTCGTATCCATTAGAGTTGATGACAACTCAGTTCCTTGGCGGGTACTCACTTCCAAATGAAATTTCTACAATATATGCAAGCTCCAGTCTGGAGCCACATGGTATGGCCATTACAAAAGAATTTGCGGGTCAGGATGAGAAATTTTTTATAAGATTTTCGAGTCCATGTCTCCAAGGAAGATCGCACTTGGTTCATGGTTAGCATAATTCAATTATGGAGTTCATGCATACCATGTCCTCACTCTCGTTCAAACCAAGACAATTCCCCATGTGAGAGATAAATATTGTACATGTGGTTTAGATCAAAGGAAAAATTCAATGATGGATACGTGATCAAATTTACCTTAGTGTCAAACTTTCTTAGCTTGTAGATGCACCTAGCTAGATGTGACTGTCCATGAAATCAATTTTCCAAATTTGTGTCAGCTATATTCCTACCCTACCAGTGATCATATGTGTTTGAATAACCTTTCCAATAGGACAGGTGGAAAAATCTCAATAGCAAAAGAAGGTGTTATGTGTCATATTCTAATGTAGCGCTTCTCAAGGCAAATACTTTAAGGAACCTAGAAAAGTTATTTTTAACCTTTCCTGGATAGGTGTATCCTCCGGAAGAAGGTAGAAGGGAGGATTTCATTAGGAGGGGGTATTGATGAGCTAAGAATGTTGTGTAAGTGGTTTAGGAATATTTAGGAAAGATTTGAAATTTTGGGAACAAGTTTAGTAAAAGCGGTATTTTGAAGGTGAAGGAGCTTGCAGTTCAAAATAATATCTAAGCTTCAGGAAGAGATTCTAGGAGCTCAGTAATGAGTTGAAGGTCAAACAAGATACTATTGCAAAGCTGATTTAGTCCTCTAAGTGATGGTATTTTTTATATTTTTCACAAGACCAAGGAATTTCTCTCCACATTTTGTTTTTGGAAAGCACACCCTATAGTCCTGAGAAAAAAACTATTTTGAGGGAGTTTCATAAAGAATTAACACATGGGACACATCTTATTATTTTCAAAATTATTTTTGGAGTTAAATTCATATAAATAAGTTCCAAATAAGACCTCCAGATGCTCCAGAAACTTTGTTGTCAAGTCTCTCTACAAGGTAAGCTGATTATGCTAAAATGTAAAATAATAGTCTAATTTAATGCAAGTTTTTGGTAGATAAATGAATAATAAAATATTGAAATAATACCCAAGAAACAAAGCAATGAAAACATGAAAGCCTAATGTGTAAATAGGGTTAGAAGAGCCTTAGCTAATTCACAGAGGTTGTTGGACTGTATCGCAGTGGAGACTGACTAAACATAGATGGAGGACCATTGCGCAAAATCTTGAAAAATATAGATCCGAAATATTTGACTGGACTAGGGCACCTGGAGAAGGATAAGGGCCCCCTATGGGTGCCTTGGTCTAGATTTTGGATGCCCTGGTCTATGTAGATGCTCAAGAAACCTCCTCTAAGGTGTCACAAGAGGTGCACACTTGTTTGCCTTTTATCGCGTGTATGTTATTGTTAGATTGCCGAGGTCACTATAAACCTACAATGAATAAATAACGTGCAAAAACCTAAATAAATCATCAAAAACCTAAAAAAGAAAGATTCAAATGAAGGGGTCAGATTGTTCTCAGCTGCCAAAATGATGGGCTTATAATTAAACATTGCACTACATCTCAGACCCAATATAGTTCTAAGTGTGTGTGCGGAATTGTGCCCTAGGTTGCTCTTGTACCATTCACACTTGAAGTCACTAGCAAGTAACTATATGCAGAATGTAAATAATGTGTGCATAGAAATAATAGACTCCCCTCCTATGAAGTGTGATGTAGATGAACCAACCTTTGTCAATTGTGATGGAGCTAGATGGATTTAAATTGAGCTATAAATTCCTTTGATGGATGCAACCTTAGGTGGAGATAATAGATGCTTAGTGCTTGGTCCCTTATTATGAATACATAACTTTATATTTATATGATTCCTGTGCTCAAAATTCATAATTAACCCCAAAAAGGTTGAATACCAAAAAGATAAGATATTTCTCTAGTTTCGGTGGGGTTTTGTCCCTGGATGGGTTTCCCACATTAAATCTTATCTCCTCATGTGTTCATGTGTGTTTACTTCTCTCTCTCTCTCATATTTGAATGACTATACTTCATCATTGTTAATATAGTTTAAATTGTGAAAAATTGAAGAAGTGTAAATTGAGTGTAAAATTTAGATAAGACACTAATTGACCTTCCCTCTCAGTGCCTAGATTTATAACAATTGGTATCAAAGCAAGGCCCTGGTGCAATGATTTTAAAATCTCAAGGGAGATCCAAATAATTTAGTCATGGCAAGAAATAAGTCACAAAGTTATTTTTGCACCTCAAAATCTCCCCTATTCAATGGATCAAATTATGATTTATGGAGTGGGTAAGTGCACCAAGTTGGGGGGGACAAAAGGGGGTCTAAAGTGGACGCATTTTTCTAAAAAATAAAAAACTTCAATTGGTACGAGTTTTTCAAAATAGTTACATTGAAAATTGGAAGATGTTGTAGAAATATGAATTGTAGAATTTTGAGTCTAGTTTCTAAGCTACTAAATTTTATTGAAACCGGATAAGTTTAAGTGGGTCAAAACAACTAAAATACCAACAGGTGCTCTTGTTTTTGCTTAAAAAACATAATAGAGTGAATTTTGTGCCCCCGCACCATTTTTTGAGCACCATTTAGTATTTTTGAAAAACCCTTTGGTAGAAAGATAGCTAGGAGCATCTAGTTTGTCTTAGAATTTTTTTAGATTTTTTTAACGAGTATTTTTTTATTTTATGATTTTTTCTAGTACATAAATTTTATGTTTTGAAAAATAACGGAGCTCTGACCGTGCCCCCCCCCTAACTACCCTAAAAAAAGATGAAAATTAGATTTTTTTTTTTAATATGTATAGAATTATGCCTAGTTTATGCTAGTATACTTTTTTAAATTTTTGATGACCCAAACAAAAGATACATGATGAAAGATATATATATTTAAACTTCAAAAAATAGCTATAAAAAGGCATAGTTAGAAAATAAATAATATGGAAACCTTATATTAGTCCAGAAAATTTGAAAAATTATATTTTTAGAAAGAAGAAACTCTGACTCTACGTCGTGGTATAATTTTTTTAAATGGATAGATTGTTTTTATTTTGATTTATCATAGAGGAAGTCAAATTTTTACATTTTCCTACAAAAACACGTATGTTTGTTGTGTTTGTGCAGGTCCATAGCCTCCAGGGTTGGGGATCCAAATTGGATCCCAAGCCTTGAGACATGGCTTGGAAAAAGAGAAAACAAAACACGTACACACTATAACGCGTACGCGTTCTGTATAGTATAAACATTATATGCTTTTGACATGCTTCTATTTACAAAAATAAATGTTTAAGTATAAGTTTTTAATTTATTATTATTTATAATATAAATAATAATAAATGAAAAACTTATACTTTAAATTTATTTATGTAAATATAAGAAATTAGGGTCACTCTGCACCTTATGGAACTAGTCTCACAACTCCATTAGTCACAGTTTAGGAGATAGTTTTTTATAGTATAATTTGGTCAGTACATAGGTAATTTTCAGGCTTTCAACATTCAGCCTAAATATTTTAGCATTTAAATTCTACAATTAAAAATAGAAACCCTAAACCTTAAACCCTAAACCTGAGGCCCTAAACCTAAACCCTAAACCCTAAACCATGATCCCTAAACCTTAAACATCTAAACCATAAACCTTAAACCCTAAATCTTAAGTCCTAAACCCTAATCCTTAGGTTAATATCCATAAACCCTAAACCCTGAAATGAGCCTAAACCCTAAACCCTAAACCCTAAACCATGAACCATGAGCCTTAAATGTTAAACCCTAAACCCTAAACCCTGAAAACTAAATCCTAAACCCTAAACCCTAACCCATAAACCCTAAACCCTAAACAACCTTGAATCCTAAACCCTAAATCCTTAACCCTAAACCCTAATCTTGACCCTAAACCCTAAACCCTAAAACCCAAAACTAAACCTTAAACCCTAAACCCTTAAATTTGTGACCTATACCCTTAACCCTCAACCATGAGACCTAAACCCTTAGCTATAAACTCTAAACTCTAAAACCAAAGTAATAAATCCTAAACCCTAAACCTTAAACCCTTAACCCTTAACCCTAAACCCTTAACCCTTAAACCCTAAACCCTGAGCCCTAAGCCCTAAATACTAAATCTAGAGCCCTGAGCTCTAACCCCCAAACCTTAAACCAATAACTCTGAACCCCAAACCTTAAGCCATAAACCATGAACCATGAACCCTAAACCCTAATCCCTAAACCATAAACCCTAAACCTTAAGCCTTGAACCCTACACCCTAATCCTTGAGCCCTAAACCTAAACCTTAAAGTACCCTGAGCCCTAAACCCTAAATCTAGAGCCCTAAGCTCTAATCCCTAAACCTTAAACTCGTAACTAAACCCTAAACCTTAAACCTATAACTCTAAACCATGAACCCTGAATCCCGTAAACCCTAAACCATGCAGCCCTAACCCCTAAATCACTAAACCCTAAACCTTGACCTAAACCATGAACCCTAAACCCCTAAATCCTAAAGGTTCCCACCCTAAACCTACTCCCTAAAAACTAAATAATTAAACCCTTAAACCCTAAACCCTAAACTCTAAACCCCTAAATCCTAAACCCTAAGCACTAAATCCTAAACCCTAAACCCTAAGCCCTAAACCCTAAGCCCTAAACCCTGAACTTTGCGACCTAAACCCTTAACCTTAAGACCTAAAACCTAAATTATAAACCCTAAACCCTAAAAATACATTAAACTCTGAACACTAAAACCTGAACCCTAAACCCTTAACCCAACCCTAAACCTTGAACCCTGAGCCCTAAGCCGTAAACCCTAAACACTAAATCCATAACCCTAAGCTCTAACCCCTAAACCTCATATATTTCTAGTAGGTCTCATGAGTGAGTTCATTTTTTGAATATCTTAGGACCATATTTCCTAGTCTTGTGCCTAGAACCATCATTAAGTCTACTTTTACAACTACCTTTTTTATGAGAGGTGGGAATTTCCCTCCTTCAAAATATTAATAGATGAAAGACATTAAATTTTGATGAATCTCTTTGAATTTTGTTCCTACGAAGTCGATGAACCCTTTTTCAGTTGAATACTCTCTGTCAATACTAATAAGAATGGGTAAGACACAAAACATTACAGTGAGTGAAATAGTTCACATGCAATGGGCATTTCCCTCCTTTAAAATATCAGTAGATGAAAGGCATCAAATTGTGATGACTCCCTTGAATGTTCTGCCTATGAAGTAGATGAACCCTTTTTAGTTGAATACTCTTTGTCAATACTTATAAGAATGGGTAAGACATAGAACATTACTGTGACTGAATGGGTGAGCCTAATCCATGAGCCTTAAATCATGAACCCTAAACCCTAACCCCTAACCACTAAATCTTAAACCTTGAGCCTTAAACCCTAAACCATGAACCCTTTTCCCTAAACCCTGAACCTTAAACCTTAAAAACCTTAAACCGTGAAAACCCTAAATCCTCAACCCTAAACCTTAAACCATGAGCCCTAAACCCTAAACCCTATACCATAAACCATAATCCCTAAACCCTAAACTCTAAGCCCTAAATCCTAAACCCTAAAACCTAAAACCTAAACCCTAAGCCCTAAACCCTAAACCTTGAGCCCTAAACCCTAAACCCTAAACCCTAGGCCCTAAGCCATAAGCCCTAAGCCAAAACCCTAAACCTTGAACCCTCAAACATAAACCCTCAACCCTAAACCATAAAAACTAAACCCTAAGCCCTAAACCCTGAACCCTCAACTCTCAACCTTCAACCCTAAACCCTCAACCCTGATCCCTAAACCCTAAACCCTGAACCTTGAGCCCTAAACCCTAAACCCTCAACATTGATCCCTAAACCCTAAACCATCAACCTTGAGCCCTAAACCCTAAACCCTTAACCCTTAAAACCCTAAACCCTAAACTCTAAACCCTAAACCCTAAACCCTAAACCCTAAACCATGAACCCTAAGCCCTGAGCCCTAAACCCTAAAATATGAACTATGAGCCTTAAACACTAAACCTTAAACCCTAAACTCTAAACCTTGAGTCCTAAACCCTGAGCCCTAAACCCTAAATCATAAACCCTCACCCAAAGGAAAGTCCTAAAAATATCATTCAGTGTGTTTTAGTGTGTAGGGAATAGTGTTTAAGGTGATCGATCGACTCATTTAGTTTTGATGAGAGACTACTTCCTTTGAAGGCCTAAAAAGGCATTTTTGGCCATTCTGTAGTTAATTGAACACCCTTTAGAACAAGCTAAAATGAGCTAGTCATGTCACCGAGCTATCAAGGACCATTATTTGTGAAGTATTAAGGCATCGTTTGTCTCCATAAGAGACATATGAGCAAAAACATGTATGAGAATCATGAATTTGATTCCATGAAAGGATGCTTTTAGAGATAGGAAAGGTGAGGGGATGATCATTATATGGATCACCATGTTTCTAAGAATGAGCAATCATCTGAGTTCACATGATGCAATTCACTTGGTACTATTCATAACAACTCATTCAACACCTAGTAGTGTTATCACACCTTAAGGAGGAGGTACATTACAATCACCTCATTTTGGCCATAGGACAAGAATCCCATTCTGGGAACAATCCTCTATCTACAAAGTGAGGATCTGTTTTTAGTAAGAAGTAGACAAGCATCATAGAGTTTATTCATGGTCTCTAAAGTGAATTATGGACCAAATTTAAAAATTAGTACCAATTCAAGTAGTGGTAGGGCCAAAATCCATTTTAGAAGGTCAAAAAACCTAAAAAATGACTATATTCTTTCACAAAACAAAGACTGACTACAATATATATGCCCTGAAAGTTTTAGGTCATTTGCTGAAATCATGAAAATGAGTAAGTACTGACCAGATTAGATTTTGAAAAACAATCTTCTAGATTATAAATGTTGGAGCTTCAGGACCACTTCCATCAGGTGTAGAGTGACCCTAATATCCTATATTTACTAAAATAAATTTAAAGTATAAGAAATAATAAAATAAATACTTATACTCATATTATAAGATTAAGCATGAGTGCAGAGTGACCCTAATGTTTACGACTTCCTTGATAAGGGAGATATATAGCATGTTTGTACTATCAAGACGTCATATCATCTCCGATCTCAATGCTTATGCGTTATTGAGCTCATAATTACCAAAAAATGATTGTGATTTGTTTTGGAGCATGGGTTTCGTATGTGGGAGATTACATTCCCAACCCATAAGTTTTTGTCCACTTTTCACCATACTTGATGGGTACACTTGGTGTGCATTATTGAATCGCAATGGATCTTGAATTTTTTGATCATTATATGGGAGCTTTGGACAAATCTTCGGTATTTTGAGTTTAGCCCCTTGATAAAAAACTTGTCATAGGTTCCCATCGTATAAGCATAATGTGTGAATTGTCTGATCTCGAGAAGTCAGAGAAGAACGAGAACATCTTGTTCCAACTATCCCGACCCCTTGGGATAAGAATGAGAGACAATGGTTGTGGGATTTCCCCTGTCATTGATAGAGCTTGAATCACCATGTGATACATGAAAAGGATACGGCTCTGAGGTCAATTGAAGAGGATATCATATCAAGAGGTGAGCCACTAATAGAAGATGACGAAGGGGTGCTAGAATGTCACTCCCAGGTGATGGTGTATTAATTCTGGCTCATGATGTTTCCATGGACCAAGATAGTTGGGATTCAAGTTGAAATGCGCCCATGTTTGCCCTTTTTTGTTCATCATGTGACCCAATTTTTAGCCCTTTGGAGCTTCTTCAGTGTTTTGAGTTCTATCCTTGATGAAGAACTTGTCTGGGTTCACCACTTATCAAGCTGAGGTGCAGGGCACTTGTCTATCCCATCTCGTAGAAATCCCCTTGGAGAAGAATGAGAACATAAAATTGTGATTCCCCTGATCCAAGAATGAGAGAAATGGTTATGGGATTCCCTTGTCATTGATAGAGGATTCTAACATGATACATGAAAAGGATACGGTCTAAGAATTGAAGAGGATGGGATATGAGGAGGCGAGACACTAATAGAAGATGACATTACGATCCTGCTTCAGGATGTGGCCCTCAAGATGGAATAAATGTTGGATTACTGAAGGACATGGACCAAGAAGAGGAAATGGTACGATATGGTTAAAAGGGATCAAGGGCTGAAGAAGGATTCCAATTTGGACTCCATGAGCAGAAGACAAATCAAGAGAGAATCAGTACACAATGGAGGAGCGGCATCAAACATGAATGTTTTCAGTATCTCTGTTCTGGACCTTGCCTACATTTTTATAGAAGACAAAAAAATGTAAGGTGCTACAAAGAATTTTAATAGGCATAAAAACCATATCCATTTCATTAAGCTACATGACACTAGGATTCGAATTCCCATAATTGACTAGAGGGAACTCGAGTTATGAGCTAGAATCTTCGACGGAGGAAGGGGTCGTGGAAGACAAACCTGATTCCAGAGAAGGTGATTTCATCTACAATAGGAAGGTGAGGACCGATGACTCAAAAGCCAAATTATATGTTTGATTGATGGAACTTGGAGTTACGCAAGTACTATGAAATGATGAATACATTCATTGAGGTGATTGGGAACGATGTTCCTTTCAAAGAAAGGGAGGGCTCAAATGATAATCAGAGATTTGATCAAAGTAGGAAATTCAGGCCAAAAATAGTTGGGATTAGAATCTTTAGAAGACATGTGGGAACTTTCTAAAAATAGGTAGTTTGGATCTCAAAATGGAAAAGAACTTAGTGGGGGGAACCTGAATAATAACTTGGATCATAGGGCATCCAAACCATACCAATGGCTATGAGCTGAAGGTGGGGAGTAGGGTACCTACAACAGTACCTTCTAACATGAATAACCAAACATGGTTTAGTCATAATGGGAATATTCTTGATTTGAATTCCTCAACCTCGATTGTTGTCACTTGTTGTAAGTAATAGGAACTCACGTGATTGCCTTTCAGTCAATATGTTATTCTTTTTTTAGGTAGAAATGCCTAGACCTCAGATAGTGTGATGGAGAATCATTCAAAGTGGAAGTGAAAGTTGCATGTTACCCATAAGGATCTTGAGGAAGCACAATGACAGACTAACTAGGCATTCATCATGAGTATGGAAATGATTGTGTGATTTTCCAAAGGAAACCTAAGGAAAATGTACATTGTGATATCAACCAGTTTCAATGACCCAACAAGATTTATTCTAGAAGTACAAATTTTGTGTTGGCATGTTCCCATCATTACGGGCCAAACACTCAAACCATCAAAGTTGATGACAACTTGGACTTGGTGGTACTCATTTCTAAGAAAATTTCTCAATATATGTAAATTCCAATATGGAGCATCATGGTCCTCATTAAAAAAGAGTTTGCATCAGGTGAGTTGTGCAAAATCGAGTCATAGTTTCTAAAACCCTACTCAATACCTGGGTCAATTTAAAATATAAACAAGACCTAAGCATGTCAAAATCCCTCTCTATGGATGTGAATCTCTCCATCGAGATATACTATGACCAGTTCAAATTCTGATCAAAATCCTAAGTCTTTGAAAATGGAAGTTGTAAATGCAAATAGATGTAACAAAACGACCTCAATGACGTTAACCAAGCTTGGACCATTAAGCAAGGTATTAGTATCAAGATGATAGCTATGGGGGACAATATGAACAACGCAGTATCAACACTCTCAAAATTCCTTAGACTACTGTTAGGATCAAAACTTACAATACAAGTATATTCAAGAACTTCATCATTTGGTCTATGCCCTAGGCAATGTAACGAGACCAATGAGGAGACTTATACTCAAAAAATTGTTTCTCAGAAGGTTCCTACATATGAGAAATAAAGCACCTGGCCTTGAAAGAAAGTCAACCAAGATTATATGGCTAGAATGTGCGCGAAGAGTAACACAATCAAAGTTGGGAAATGATGATTGAAATGAGAATCCTCAGCTGTGAAGGACGATCTTGAAATCAAGATCATGTGGCCATCAAAAGATATAAGGAGTCATTATCCATACACTTTCAGACCTGTTTAAAAACATTCGAGTGCCTACAAACATGTTGCATGAAGCATTAAATGCTACCTCAATGAAAAAGTTGTGTTGTTCGAATTATCTATGACAACTTGTTCTTGTCAATATGCCTTCTCTTATCCCAAATGGGCAACAAGAAGACAAAGGTGGTAGATGAAAATATGTGAAAATAGGTATAAGCGTCATTTGGGCAGAGTTTCACCTTCACCTGAGCCGATGAACATGTAAACTACAGCTTAAGTAATACATCACTTTAATTTTGTGAAGAGATACACTTTTCAGATATAACTTGCAGTAGACTCTTCCACTATGTTCGAAGACTACAAGGTGAATTAAGTCCATGACAAATTTGAAGTCACTTCATGAATGGTGTGACAAGATGCGACAATGAAACTAGATAAAATGATCTCCTTGACGCAATGGCTTTCCTAAGTAGGATCACTCAACTAGGATTGAACGAACAATTATGACCCGCAATCTCAAGTAGTGAAAGCTTCACCCCTCACGCAAGTGTTTCCTAAGGAGTACCTCAGCTTGACAGTTACCCCCTACTGATACAATGAGCATACTGAGGGTGCGTAATCAGCTACATCATCATTGAGTGGTTCACAATACAGAGGGAATCCCTCATTGACATCTAGGTAACTCACAATGTATGACTAGTCAAGAGGGTAAGCGAATCCCACATTCCTGTTTAAAGGCCATCTAGAAATCTACTCAATGGTGGACTTACTTTAGGGTTCATAGAACCACCCCCATTGTAGTGTAGCTTAAGGTGTTATTCCAAATGGGTTATGTTCTAGTTGAGCGGATAGGGGTGTACAACATTTTTGAAACCTACAATACAGTGTAGATGAAAGTGGTGTTTTTTAATTTTGCTCTAGCTTAATGTGGTTTTAAGTCCCTCACACCATTTGGAAACCTACAATCAAATCCTCCATTATTGCAGTGGCCCCTTTTGTTTCAAGAACCTTCCTCTCATTCAAAACAATGATATTTGGTCATGCTACATAGATAGAGGAGTTAGTAACATTTTCCTAGAAAATCTTTTCACAGTCTCTCTCTATAGATATTTTATGGCTCCTGTTGATATTTTTACTCACAAGGTGTACCTAAAAGATCGCGAAGGGAAGCCCTCATAATTCACAGGTGACAAAAACTCGACTTTATAGCTATAGCCTTAATGGTCAAATGACTTAAGTGATACTTGCGAAAAATAAACTTCATGTTTCTATCAGCGGTGCTTTGGGAAAGCTAATATGTAGAAGTTGTCTAGCCGAAGGTGAGTATTGAAGAAATGGCTCTGAATGAAACATTTTTTATTCCCAAGATCCACCTAGGAAAGACTGTGAGGGAAGATGCATACATGTTTCAAACCTTCACAAATAAATATGAAAACACTTCAAATAAGTTAGTATGAAAAACATGATGAACAAAAACCTATAAACCGCTATTAAAACCCTGTAGAAGATCAAGTTAGAAACACTCAAGAAAATCATGAAAAATTCATGAAAATCTTTTTTAGCAGTTTTTTTAGTGTTTTGCATTTTTGAAGAGGTCTACTAGGGCATTTTAGGAGTCTTTAAAATCAGAAATAATAATACTGGAAGACATAGTATATTCACTTTTGCAAACGTCCCTCACAAAGTTCTGAAAAATGGGTCAATAATATTGTGGAAAATGGGAAAGTGTTGCTTCTGAAGATGATCTCATTGTTTAAGTACGTATGTACGACAGTCGCCAAGGTTAAAATGACAAGGGATGAAATTTAGAAATAAAAGGAACACTGGGATCAAGTGTTTCCACTGGTGATGGATATGAGGAAATCTCATTCCCACGTATTGGTAGACATGAAGGTATTTGATTCTCCATTTGAGGATTTGTCATAGGTATGGGCTAGAACTATTTTCACCTTGTATGAGATGTTGAACACTGCTCTAGGAGAGTTGGATTTAAATGGGGAACACATCTCTAAGATGCAGGATGATGTCAACATCAAGATACAAAACCTTAGAGTGTCTGTAAAACCTTTTGAATAACTTGTTAAAAAAATACAGGAATCCCTTTTCCTTCAACAAGGATGCATTAGAGTATCTCACTGAAATAAGGGACATGATATCAAACACTCAAAAAAACTTCAGTCTTGTTTCAAAAAGTGTAAATACATCAATGTCATCTCGTATATCAAGTCATTGAATTTTTTTTACATTCCCCAGGCTAAGAAAGTTGCACCTATGGAAGATTGATATTTCAGAGAATTCAAAGGATTGGATATCTTCCCAGAGGAACTCAAAAAAAGTTACCCTAAGATTAAAGTAGAATCATCAAGGGCATTGTCTCCATTTGAGTAGTTCTCTCTCTTATTTTCTCTATCTTCCCTCCACTTCCATCTCTTCCTTCATGTTCTATTCCTTCATTAGGGAGGTTGCGCTTTTTATTGTCTTATTCAATTTTTATCTTATTATCTTTTGTCTTATGTGACTATAGTTGACATTGTAACGAGTTTCCCTCAATTAATAAAAAAAGGAAATTGATTTCAATCCTAGGAATACCAAGAGTCACATGTTGTAGAAGACAAATGAAAGGTCATGTAGAGGGTAGGTGAAGAGTCTTTCTAAAATTTATATATTGTAATAGCTTCCCCATTCCAAGGGGTTGTCAATTTTGTATGTTCATGAGTAGATAAATACTAAGAATAAGAAAAAGATAACAAAATTTTGCATTATCCCTCTCTATATGCTTCTTCCACCTCTCTCATTATACAACTTTGCCAATATGTCAATAAAGAAAGGACTTTTATGCTTTTCAAGATGAGTGAATAAGTGAAATTTTGTGTTCATTGTTTCATATTGTCTTGATATACTTACCAAGGTTGTGATTCTTTCTAATTTTTGTGTGTTAATATTTCTGGTTAATCCCTATAATAATATGAGTTTTCCTACTTATAGTATTAATCCCTCTACTAATCTCCCAGTCCCAGTCCCACTTCCCCACATTTCTAGAAAATTCCACCCAAGCAAAAATTACAAGCATTTTCCAGAGGTGTAGTGGAACGTGCTTGTTGGATCCTCAACATCCTAGGACAACCACAAAATTTAGTTTTCATTTACACACAATAATGGAGCTGCCCATTCAAGAAGAGGGACTTAGTCCTAGAGTGTTGGCGGAAATCCACTACTTTGTCTTATCCACAAATTATTTCGCCAACATGTTCACACATTTTTTGTTCTATGTGTCTCTAGGCTAGTGTTTACTATTGTATTCACTTGCTTACTTGTATTCATGTTTATTTATGTATGCATCTTATTGCCTTTTCTATGCTTTTTTGTGTGACACTTTGGTGTATCTTTTTTGTGGCATTTGTTTCCTTTACTCATGCTTGTTTGTTGTCATGCTTCTATACTTATATGTTCATTTTCCTCTATACTTGTATGCTTGTTTTCCTCTACACTTGTTTGCTTGTAGGATTTTTTTTTTCTCTTCATGTCATATTTTCTATTGTGCACTCTTTTACAATAACATGATTTATACCATGACCATATATAATAAGCTCTCAATATGATCCAACACTGACTATCTACTATATCTGACTGGGCACCCATAATTAATTTTGATTCAAGTGATCTATTTTCACATATCACTCACCTTAAAAGAGGGGGAATTCAGAGGGTTATCACACAAAAATATATGTGATTATGCAAAACTTAGAATAGAATACAAATACATAAGGAACATGAATAAATACATAATAGGTTTAGAACTAACATATGTAGAAAACCATCCAATAGGGAATGGAATCAAAAAATATTTTTGTTTAGGATGATTGGTTTCATCCCAAGTATTTTTCTATGAAAAATTTAACTTTATCTGGAACATACAAACTTTCTATATGTTTTTGATATAGATTTAGGGACAAATGAAACAATTCATGGTAGATTTTTAATGCTTTTTAAGTACAAAATGTGGGGGGCATGAGTATACTTCGTTCCCTTTTAACTTTGTGCATCTTGAGCACATTCATTAATAGTATGGCGGCATGTGCCTCCTCATTTTTTATTCCAGCATTGTTTACTTGATACACATGAGACATCACATGGTAGGAACATGAGTATACTTCATTACCTTTTGACTTTGCACTATTTTGCACATTTGGGCTTGGATCCATTTGCAATGGTTTGGTCCATAGGAAGAAGATTTTTTAGGCGATTACACATCCCTATGACAATATTCTTCTTAGTCATTCATAAAGGCTTTTGGAGTGACTAGAAATCCTTATGACACCCTCCTTGTTTTAGATGGTTCTTGGGGTGACTAGAAATCCCTATGAAACCCTTATTTTGGTATTGGGTCAAGCGACACCCAATTAACTTATGACTCTGACATTTCCATAAGTAAATTGAGAACTCATCATCCCTAATCCATTAGCACCTCAGTTCCAATCAAGCTCTCTAAGAACATCATCAAAGAGCTCCTCCTTTCGCAGGAAAAACATGTGGACACCTTGTTTTGTTTACTTTACAACTTTACAAGTTTGAATTTTAGTTTACAATGTCACAATTATATTTTCAAATCTAACTTAAAGTTCAAATATTTGTATGTACATTGAATACCATGTGTTGTAGGTTTCACTTTGAAGATTGTGCCAACACTCGAGAGAATTAAGAACCTCGAGAAAAGACAAAATGTGGGGACAATGTAAACAACTAAATTTGATAATTTATCATTTGACACTGACAACATTGTCTTTATCCCTAAGCTATGACTTCTACGAACATTTTGAACTTAATTCCCTATCCTTGTTCCTATACATGGTTTTCCCTCCTAAATAGAATTTCTAATTCACTCATAATATTTCTAACATCAGTTTATAACAGTATATCACCTCCAAGTGTTATAAAAGGTTCTATCTCCTCACTTCATGTATGTACGAGAAGTAAAACATGAACCAAACTATCCAATGGTTCAGTTTGAAATTGGGTCTTTCATCCACAACCACCCAAAAGTTACTTTCTCAATTTTATGTCTTTCTACATGTAAATACTTTTTTCATGGGTCAATATGAATGTGAAATTATACCTAATAATCCATATATAAGAAATTCAAATGTACTCATTTACTCACTTGAAACTTTCAAGAACACCTATTGCAAATATCATTCCTAAAACACTCCAAGCTCTCCTAAATTCCTATAAAGTAATAGCACACTCTAGGAAAACCCTCTTCATAGGTAAGAAGAACACTCAACTGGGTTATAAAGTCACATTTCCAAGCTAGAGACTATCCAACCCAAGTCAAGCCAAGCAGGCCAAATCATTATTGTATAATCAAGTGATCAAATTTCCAAATCTAGTTGCATCCATATAGATATCACATGTTAGATAAAGTGGTTTGAGGCCTCTTTAGAATATTACCAATATAGGATATGTAAAAATTATACTTTAACCAAATCACTAACCTTTTTGTAGGGTCTCTGTACGTCGGAAAAGTGACAGGCGAGCGTGAGAATCGACAAGTAACTCTTCTGCGTACCCGACCTCCCGAGGTCGTGCCGAGACAGCCGGTAGGGGGGTAGAATATGCTGACAAGCTAATTAGGCAATCTAATGTCTTCGACACGCACTAATGGTATTTGCGAATCTAAGGCAAAGAAGGCCCTTCTTACTTGGACTGGTGTGATAGATCGATCAGCGAGGATGACTGCTCGAAGGCTCCAATCAATATCGAGCTCTGGCGTGATTCGATCTATGGGCTGCGGAATACGTGGGAAGTGACCTGGGATTGTTTCGTATATATCTCCTGATAAGGTCATATGGCAGACAATGAAAATAGTCGACTCTATGGACGATTTTCTGGCCTAGTCCAGAATTCCCTAGCTTCGTTAGCCGCTATATCTAGTAAGGACAGTTGTTCGACGATGATAGGTGGAAGTGGGGTGGACTGAAATACTAATGTGCGTAGGCCAGTGTCTATATCTAATTGATTTGTGGATTCGTTGGGCTGTGGGATCTGGGGATCACAACCATAGACTCTTGGTTGTTGCGGTCCCGTTATGGTCATACGGGAGATCAAGTTCTGATCCCTAGTATCCAGTAGTCGTAAGCCTTTTCAGCTTCTACGTTTAGAATCAGCAATTGTGCGATTTTCTCAGAATACCTCACAGGTGTTCTAGCGACTTGGATTCTTAAGCTGGTATCTATATCTACTAGGGTGTCTCCAGCGTCTGGCTGTGGAACTAAAGGATCGCACCCGAATATTTGTTCTTTTTCAAATCCTTCTACAGTCATGCGGATGTTTTCTAGGATAACCTGTAGTTTGGCTGATTTGACCAAAACAGATGTGCTTGGTCGTCTTCGATATTTAACCCTCTCAACTGTGACCTGATCTGTTGGAAGTCTGTTGTCGTTTGGAAGACTTGTATCCTAAGGTTTTGGTCAATATCAGTTATTGCCACTACGGTATTGGGCTGGGGCACAATTGGCTCGAAAATGTATTCCCTGGGCTCCCTGGGTCCCGTAATTGTCATGCAAAAGCGGAAATGAGACAAACTATAATGAAGTAAAATTTTAAGTGTACTTCTAACATATATAATTTCTTTTTGTATTTTCTGGCAATTTATAAGAAAGCAGCTATTTAAAATATTTAGAATTGACAACTAAACTAACAAAGTAAAACAAACAAAATAGCCGAGTGTAGCTATTTGTCTGTGCAATTTTGTATATCTATTCTAAACAATGAAATAACTAATCTATCTGCAAGATTCTCGATCCTACCTCAGAAGTGAGGAATGAATCATAGTTTCTCAGAAACTATCAATCCCCACAACCTCCCTGGCAATATCGAGAATGGAAATAACTGAAATAAAACGATTAACTACTTTATTTGATAAGTTCTAACTATAACTTTGAAAGATGGAACCTGGATTTCGCAGAACAGTGGCGAATCCGACGGTATGTATATTCTTGTCCCCTCAGTATGATCTCCACGTTCTTTGTGCTCACGTGAATCCAGAAAAGCGTGAAATGCTTGCATCAACAGGAATAAATATTTGGATCAATGGACAGCCTTCCAAATGCAGACAGAATAGAATGCGGATAGGAGAGGGATAGCACAAGAGTACAGAGCTTGGCCTATGCAATTCCTAGCGGGATCTACTGCGAATCATGCAACAAAGAGCGTCCAGAACCTGAGACTAGCCTGTATGAAGAGCAAAACCTGCAACTTTAATGGCTACCTAGACCGTTCTACTCCAAAACAATAATGCTGTCTGCACAAGTTGGGTCTGTGGCTTACCAACAGTAACATAAAGCTAAAACAAACCTGCAATAAACTGTTCTACCAATCCTAAGCAAACTAAAACGACCATGGTACTGAAAACATGAAGATTGGATTGAAAATGGTGGTCCAAATGATGTTTGCACTTGCACAAGTTGGATATGTGGCTTACCAGCTGCAATACAAAACTAACCAAGGCACTCAATGGAAAACTAGAAACCTAAGCAAAGGAAAACTAAATCTACTGCAACAAGAAATTTAAAACAAGCTTTGGAGCAAAATTCAGAACTAAAATCAGGGGCCCTTTGCATGTGCACAAACCATGCATTTATAGGAATCCAAACATGCAAAGATCAAACCCAAACTGAACTCCTAAACATTAAACAAAAGAAAAACACTATTCCAGGGGACCAAAAACATTAATGCAAGCCTAAGTCGGCAAGAAAAGCTGGTGAGTCGTTGATCTTTGCGTGCGTTCCGTCAAAAGCACGTTCTGGAAAACGCGCACGGGACCGCCGCCCTGCTCAGGGCGGCGGTTACAGGACCGCCGCCCTGTTCAGGGAGGCGGTCATTCAGGGAGGCGGTCACGAGACCGCCGCCCAGTCAGGGCGGCGGTTTCGTCACTGAAGACCAAAAAGCCAAGAAAAGAGGAAAAATAGGGAAAACAAAGCACACCGGGGCTAAGCGGGATGTTAACGCATATCCGCAAGGCTTTTCTGGATCCCGAACACCTTGTGAAGAGACCTGTATCATCATTGGGGCACTTATTACACCGTTCCGCAGTACAGTACCTTACAATTTTGGGTACGTACATATTGCCCCCTCGGAGAAGCGTTTTAGCCATGAAGAGGCATAAAACGGTGGGTCCGAGCATGGCCGTCCCGAAATGGGAAGTGAGAAATTATACCTTACACGCCCGTGTGTTGAAATGACGCCGTCCCAAAATTCCCGCTACCTGCAAAATGAAAAGAGCACTCAAATGCAGATAGATACAATAATTTGAAAAATAAACGTTAAAATAATAGAGAAAGAGGACGTACCGTTTGTGCGAGGATAGAAACTTACCTCCGTCGGCGCTCCGAACCTGTGAAAAGGATATTTAAAACAAATCGGGGCGTTATATATATGAAAGTGGGCCCATTTTCCTATTCATTTGCGCGAATCGATTTGATAGGTTTTGAGCTCTGGGACCCACGGTGACGGTTTCTTACGCGAGTAGAGTCAAAACGTCCGTAGCGAGATCGTGATCATGCCTCCACGAGCGGAACACCGACCTCAGCGATCACAGGTTGGTTTTCTTCCATTTTGTGTTTTTCCCTCTTTAAATTTGAAATGGCAAATTCTTTGCAATGGGGGGATTATTTTTGAAATTGTTAGGTTCAAAAGGTCCATCTAGGGGGGGGCGCCTACTGGGTAGGCTTTGTTTTTAGTTAAAATGGTCATTTTTCACTTTTTTAGGACTTTTTTAGGTTTAAAACCCGCGCGGGTTTTCGGACCGCGACCGCCGCCCCGGACAGGGCGGCGGTTACACGACCGCCGCCTTGAACAGGGCGGCGGGTCACGAGACCGCCGCCCTTAAGGCGGCGGTTACGAAACCGCCCCCCTGCTCAGGGCGGCGGTTTTGCACAGAATGCACAAGAACCTTACTTAAAAGTTTTTACTTGTATTTTTAGCATTTGTACGTGTTTTTACGCTGCTCTTGATGTTGTTTAGATACTAACTTACTCTTCCTTGTGTGTTTTTGGGTGTATGCAGGCAAAAGAGGAGTACATTAGATGGAGCCGGGAGAGAGAGTGTGACTGGCTGCCAGGGGTTTTGGATGCCCTCATCAGCAGATGAGGAGGACACATTGCAGAGGGGCCGGTATATTACGTTTGTCGCGTGTGCCCCATGTTGCTCCATCCAGTCAGATTCTTTGTGACCTATTTTCATATTGGGACGCGGATCGGAACACCTTCCGACTGCCAGGGATCCGTGGTGAGTGGACCATCACTTTGGAGGATGTTTATCGCATCCTGGGGGTCCCGATCATCAGGAGGAGACTCACACTGGAGACAGCGGGGTCCAGGGCACAGATAGCTCAGTGGGCAGGTTATATGGGGGATGCAGCCATTTCTACGGGGCCGAAGAAGGGAGTGCGGGTTAGATCCATTCCTTCTTTGCCCATCCCCGTATTTCGAGAGGCCATCATGGGGATCCTTGCCTCGAGACTGATCGGGGACAAGGGAGGGGATACATTGTTATACTGCTGGGGCCCCATCATTGCACAGATAGAGGGACATGGCCGGAAATACGCCTGGGGCACAAACATCTTGGGGACCACCTACCATGACCTATACAGGGTGGTCCCGATTGCAGGGACAGTCTTTGAGCCACCCCCACTCTAGTCATGAGTTGGGTGTATGAGCGTTTCATTCCGTATGGCAGAGGCGTGGCGGTGGCAGATCCCAGGGGCGGTGAGGGCAGCCCGATGGTCAGGTATGTCAGTGCTCAGAGCACCTCACCAGCCAGTAGCCACCCTTACCACGACAGACATGGAGGCTACACCGTACCAGCTTATGGCCGGTATATGGGGAGAGGAGACCACGACATTGGTCTCCTGCTCCATCACAGGGCAGGTCATTGATCGTGTGGGCCGGATAGAGGTACATCCCTTCAGCAGGGTTCCTCAGCAGTTTGGCCTCCCCTACGCGGCTATGCTTCCTCCAGTAGCACCTGTTTATAGATCAGTCCGAGAGGCTAGAGGGGGGCCTAGAGGCCGTGGTTGGACAGTGATTACCCCTGGTATTCCTATTGTAGCCAGAGGGATAGTTCGGGCCAGGGGGAGAGCTGGTGCGCCTTGGGCACCATTACTTCAGATTGCTGCAGGTCCTGCTCATAGCAGTGACGACCCTATAGATATTGACTCCGATTCTGAGGAGCACACAGAGGGAGGGTCAGAGGAGTAGATGGACGAGAGCGATCCTGAGTGGCATGATACTCAGGATATTTTGCGAGCAGAGAGAGAGAGGAGGAGAGTGCAGAGAGAGAGACCGTGGCCTCTGAGGAGCCACTCTCTCGAGGTCATGGTGGAGATGATGAGTCCGTTGCGGGGCGCCATGTTGCCCCAACTACAGGAGTAGCTCCTTAGTCGGCAGCGGCATCAGCAGCAGGTGCTGGCCCTGGCGACCCATCTTAGAGGCCCGGCGATCCGAGTAAGTTATCCTCTCCTCCTTTCAATGCTTGTTTTGTTTTAGGATTTGTTTTCGAATGTTAACTCTCCTTATATTTGCATTGTGTATACTTTAATGTTTTGCCTAGTTTCTAATTTGTTTTCTTTCTTTGCTTTGCAGAGACTGTTGATGAGTGGCGGGATCTAATCCGTAGGGTTTGTGTCGATTCTTTGATGATCCCTATGGATAAGACCCGTACGGAGTTATCCGTGGATGCCGGAGAGCCCTCAGCAGCCGGCAGGCACACTGACGTCTTCGCTCCCGTTTGGCATGTGGCCAAGATGGTGTCAACTCTCCGTACAGAGGTTGCAGGCTATAGGATAGCCGAGCGTCTTATGAGGAGCCGCTCTCATGGTGAGACCACGACTGCCCCTAGGGACCCTGAGCCCTCCGTTCATTCAGAGCGCCAGCGCAGCCGGAGTCCTAGGCGAGGGCGCGCACCTTCAGCGGGATCGCGCAGGGGTTGAGAGGCCACTTGGCTTTCTGTATCTGTAGTTACATTCTTTTGTGTATTACGGGCTCTTTGAGCGTTTTGACCATGCCTAGCGCATGATGGCATTGTATATAAACTTGATTTATTTATATATATGCGTCGGTTTTGGATCAAAACTTGTCATTTGTATTCTACTTTCTTTATTTCCAACTGTTTTGTGTATACTACGATGTATGTTTTATATGCTTTCTAGAATGTATGCAATGGTTAACAGATGGTGCAAATGTTTGTTTTCTTTTTGTGTTTCATGATGCTGATACATGATATTGTAGATATATTGTGATCTTAAATCTTAGCTTCTGTGAGCAATTTTGGATATCTCATGATTTGTTTTGGCAAAGTGATGAAAATAACCAGTATGATGAACAGATTAACTTGCCCCACTCCTAACTCCACGCAACTAGTAAGATGCGAGGGCTCATCACCAAGAGCCAAGAAGGGCGCAAATTATGAAATATGGTGAAATGATAGTGATAAAAGATAGGCGAAGCTTTGGTGGAACCAAGTTAAGAACTACAAGCTTACTCTACCTGAATGACCTCATAGTTTTGGGTGCGACTCGCTTTGCGGTTTATCCAGACTTAGACCCGTAGATGGCCACATAGTAGACAAAATCTGGGTTTTTAGGATTTTTAACTCTCTTGGAATTTTGAACATCTGATTTATTCGTTTATTGACTCGAAGTTTGAATTGATTGTTTATGACTTTTTAACATTCACTTTGTTTAAAGGACCCCCTACACTTTGCCCCATGCTACCTGTAAGAAGCATGGGTTTATTACCGTGGGCAAGGCATAGGCGAGTAAGGACATTTCCATCCTTTCCCAACCCTACGTCACTAGTAAGAGACGCAAGCTCATCACCGAAGGTTGGTGGGGCAAGGAAATGTGTAAAATAAAATTTTCTGTTTCAATCACTTCTTGACTTGTCTACCTGAGTAAACTGTCAGTATATGCTTATTTCCAAAGAGACGCGTATATGGGATAGATGTGACACCATGAAGCTTCTAGAACAGACCATAGGCAAGACACCTATCCTAAGAAGAAATCAAAGCGAGAACAAACTTGCAGATCTTGGTATGGTTACCATTAGGACTTCGTCATGTCTGAATTGGCTTGATAAAAGATTCTGAAGTGATTTGATAATGTGAAAATGGAGAGATATGATTAGAAAGTTCTGTGCCAACAACATCATGAGTTTGTAATGAATTACTTTGAGAATAGATTCCTTGATCACAATTGTGTAAGAACAGGTGGACAAAATGATCCTAATTTGTATGAAAATGCAATGTAGATAGTTATATAGGCAGCGTTAGCTGCTTACGCGTAGAAACGCTTGAGGTGGAGAGAATTGACTGTTTCGCCAAACTCCTCACCTTCTAGCGTACATAAGAGGTATGCACCATTTCCGTAGTCTTTTGTGACTCGGTATGGGCCCAACCATTTGGGCCGGAATTTCCTTCCTTCGCCAGTCTTCTTGTCGATCCGGCTGTCTAACCTTAGAACTAGGTCACCTTCGTATATGTCACGTTCATAGACCTTCTTGTTGTACTGCCGGCACATCCGGTCGGCATAGACTCTATGTCGTTGTTCAGCATTTAACCTAGTTTCATCGAGGCTTTCTAATTGAGAAAGACGCGCTTCTCTGTAAGCATCCTTATTCAGAATCCCTTGTAGCGAAATGCGGAGACTGGGGATTTCAACTTCTAGTGGGAGAACTGCTTCTGACCCAAATACCAGTGAGAAAGGAGTTGCTCCTGTCGGAGTTCTTATTGAAGTTCGATGGGCCCACAAGGCCGGATATAACTTTAAATGCCAATCCCGCTTGTTTTCTTTCACTGTTTTAAGGAGAATGGCTTTCAGTGTTTTATTTGTTGCTTCAGCCTGCCCATTGGCTTGGGGATAGTACAAGGAGGCCGTATGATGGCTGATTTTGAATTTGTTGCATAATTCACGAACCTCTTCATTTTTGAAAGAAGTTCCATTATCTGAGATAATGATTTGCGGGATACCGTACCTGCAAATGATTTGGTTCAAAATGAACTTAGCGATTACAGAACCAGGTACAGTTGTAAGAGGCATGGCCTCTACCCATTTAGTGAAATATTCAGTGGCCGTGATTATAAAATTGTGGCCGTCTGTGGACGAGGGAGAGAATTTCCCTATCAAATCTAGGCCCCATGTAGAGAAGGGCCATGGAGTAACGATTGGTTGCAAAGCTTGTGCCGGCATGTGGATCTCATGAGAGAACTCCTGACATTTATGACACCTGCGTACAAACTCTATTGTGTCATGTTCTAGAGTGGGCCAGAAATAGCCCATTCGATGTATTTTTCGAGCGGTGGGATGGCCACCGAAGTGGCCTCCACATATACCGCTATGGGATTCATGGAGAATCTTCTTGGACTCTTCTGTGTCGATACACCTTAAGAGCATCCCATCGAATGCTTTCCGATAGAGGACTTGCTCTATAATGATGTATTTAGTTACGACAATACGTAACCGTCTTCTTTGTTGAGGTGTAGCTCCTTCTGGGTACTTATGGTCCATGATATAACTAATAATATCAGCATACCAAGGGCACTCAGATATAGCAGGTCGGGTTTCGACGTAGTAAACACATTCATCTGGAAAGTCTAAGTCTAATAAATCGCCTCCGTCTAGCGGGTTATCAGCTAACCAATCTGCAATGATTTGTCCTTTAACTGACTTCTGGTTTACAAAAGTTAATTCGAACTCTCCCATTAAGGTTATAAAACGTCCAGCTTTTTTGGACAGGGACCCTTGTGTGAGAAAAGTCCGTAAATGGTCCGTCTTTACTATGAACCCTTGTCTCTTGATTTAGCATGTAGTGTCTTAGGCGTTTAGTAGCAAAGACTATGGCAAGACATTCTCGCCCTCCGCTTGTGTATAGCGCGTTTCGTAGTCGAGCAATGTTCGGCTAATGAAATAAATTACACGCTCTCTCTTGTCATCGTCTTCTTGGGCTAGCATACAAGCTAACGAAACATCGGTAGCCCTGTGAGTACAAAATTAAAGGGCGATCTAGCTTTGGTGGCATTAGCGTAGGCGGTGATAACAAGAAACGCTTGACAGCATCAAAAGCTTCGTTGCAATCTTCAGTCCAATTAATGCTATAGTCCTTCTTGAGTAAATTGTTGATTGGATGAATGGCGAAGCTTAGATCTGGGATAAATCTCCGGATTGCACCGAGCTTCCCGAGAAATGATCTGATTCCAGATTCATTCGAGGGTGGGACCATTTCGAGGACAGCCCGAATTTTGGCTGGATCAACATCAATCCCTCGTGACGAAATGATGTAACCTAGGAGCTTTCCTGCCGTTACACCAAAGACGCATTTCTCCGGATTTAGCGTAACTCCGTATTCTATTAAACGTGAAAGAATGACGCGGAGTACTTCAGGATGGTCACAACGCTTCTTGGCTTTAGCCAACAAGTCATCTACGTAGGATTCCACGATTTTATGAATTAAATCGTGAAATATATAAGTCATAGCCCGCTGGTATGTAGCACCAGCGTTTTTGAGACCGAATGGCATAACAGCGTAGCAATAGGTTCCCCAAGGAGTTATAAACGTGGTTTTAGCTTGATCTTGCTCGGATATTTTGATTTGATTGTATCCCGAGAATCCATCCATGAGAGACAAGAGTTCAAAACCTGCTGTTGCATCAACAATAACGTCTATGGATGGTAATGGGAAGTCGTCCTTAGGGCAAGCTTTGTTGATATCTCGAAAATCTATGCAGATGCGTATCTTTCCATTTTTCTTGAGAACGGGAACGATGTTGGATACCCATTGGGAGTAGTCAACTGGCTTGATGAATCCTACTTGAAGGAGTTTTATTACTTCCTCTTTTACCATGAGAGCTACTTTGGGTTTCATGGGTCTTGATTTCTGTTTAATAGGCTTTGCATCTGATCTAGTGACAAGGTTGTGTACCGCAATGTGGGGTGCGACTCCGGTCATCTCTTTGTAATTAAATGCAAATGCCTTCTGATGTTCTCTGAGAACCTGAGTATGTATCTCTACTTCTTCTGGGGTTAATGAAGAACCTACCTTTAAAATTCTTGGTTCATCTTCAGTCCCAATGTTGACATCGATTGTTTCTTCGATTAAAGAGGCGTTACCCTCTTCGAACTCAGGTGGTGCTGGAGGTAAATCTAAATCATCCCCATTTTCTATTGCGTATATGTTAGGTTCCCATTGCGAGGGAAGATTCATTACGGGATTTCCGAAGTAGGAAGATGAATGCGAGATCAGAGATAATTCTAGCGTGTGATAGGAGAGATGTAGTGCTGCAAAGGCATTTAAGTAATCCAAAGTAGCCGCATCATTTCCAACATGGTCTAGGACGGTAGATTCACTTCCGTTTGAAAGAGGATCCATCATCGTTTTTACTAATGGTTCGTTACGAATGGATACCGTAAAATGAGTATCTTCTAGCTCATTGCTTGGAGTGAAGCGTGATGCTGAAGTTGCTATCGAATCGGCGAGAAGATTCTTCTCTCGTGGAATTGCTTCAATGGATATGAAGTTGAACGCTTTGCTTAAATCTAATACAGCGTTTTTGTAAAGTTGCAAGTGTTCGGCTTTAGTTTCATATACCTCTGAAACTTGGTTTGCAACTAATTGCGAGTCTCCTAAAACTCTGATATTATCAATACCAATTCTTTTGGCTAAGGTAAGGCCAAGGAGGAGGGCTTCGTATTCAGCACCGTTGTTTGTACATTCAAAGTTTAATTTAAAAGAGAATGGGAGGACCTTCTCTTCGGGCGATGTAAGAATTATACCTGCCCCCGCTCCATAACGGCATTTAGCTCCATCAAAATGGAGAGTCCAATACTTAGCTGGAAGTATGGATGCAGGTGTATCCGTTGTGTTTGCACACTCTACTTCTACCATACAGAGATCTTCTGCTGGCAAGGAACCAACACCTAAGGAAAATCCTATGCCTACTGAATCGAATGGTAAAAATATTGGTGAATCTTGTTCTATTAATTCGACGATCTTCGCAGTAGTCTCTAATGATACTGTCTCTTTAGTTTTACCTTTTGGAATTGTTTGGACTATGTTGGTAGTTTCAAGATCCGTCGTAGGTATCAACTTTTCCTCCGGCTTTGAGTCGGAGGGTTTGTTAAGTTGGTTTGTTGGTAGTTCGAATTCTGAGTGTATACCTGGTCTCTTCTTTAAATCAGCCAGGTGTACGTCAAACGGCTTTGGATCACCTTTGGCTATAAATACCTTTCCTAGATGCAGGAATCTTACTTCTTGAAATAGCGTGGAAGGGATTGCTTTCATGCGGTGAATCCATGGTCGGCCGAGGATCATATTATAATTGGTTTCCCGATCTATAATATAAAACTCAGATAGGATTGTTTTAGGTCCTAAGGTGACCGGTAGTATTATAGTTCCTATCGATGTGGCTTTAAGGCTATCGTAGCCTCTCAAGGTATTTCGTGTAGTAGAACAGTTTGTTTCTCCATATCCCAATTTTTGGAGAAAAGAGAAAGGGACTATGCTAACTGCAGCCCCGTCATCAACCATTGCCCGTTTTACATAGTTATTATAAACTTGTACTTGTAAGTGTAAGGCTGGATCACCTCGGCGTGCGATCTCAGCATCTGTAGGCATTTTACTTATTTCGAATATGAATTCGACATCCCTATCTGCTTGTCCTGGAGGATAAACATCAAAGTCTATATGATTTACTTGCGCTTCCGGTGGTGGGGTGATGCTAATTAAATGGCCCAAACCTAATGCCTCTAAAAGAGCAGCCCTGTGAGCAGGGGAATTCTTTAGTAAATCAAGGAATGAAATATGCGAGAAGGTTTTTGTTAGATCATTAATTAGATCATAGGCACCCATGGGTTTTGCTATGGTTTGCTGGATGTTGTCTGTTTCCGGTAGATGGCTTGGACTTGGTTGAGAGAAATACTCTCGTGTCCTCGTAATTGCTTCAACGGGTAAATCGGAATCTAACTCTACTAATCCAACTACCTTAGGTCGTGGTTGACTTCCTAGTTGTGGCGCGACCAACGGATTTAGCGAGGTTGAGGCCTCGTGATCGTTATTTCCTGTTATTGCACCTTTGTTTGTTCCAGTTGGTTTTAACCTATCGCTATCATGATTTGGGAGTGGATCATTAAAGATCTTGAGAGGGGCATTCTGAGGGGAAACTGCCCCTGCGAAGGTATTTGCCGTTGGCGACGTAGGATCTGCTAAGAACATATCCATAAAAAATTGTTTTTGTTCATTTGGCAAGCGTTGCATGAATTTGTTGTAGTCACGACATGTTCTAGTGTCATGACCCTGAATTTTATGGAAACCACAATAAGAATTGGGATTGTAATTCCCGTTTTGTTGGTTTGGTGTGTATTGTGGTCTAAAATTCCGATCAAACTGTTGCCTATTAGGACCAAAGTTTTGTTGTTTCTGGTTTTGATTTTGGTTTTGATAACCAAAGGCGTTTTGGCTTGGTACTTGCATGGGATTTCGCCGTTGTTGTTGTGGATTATTAAAATCCACCGTATTGATCGTCGGGGTAAAATTGTTGTTTCTTTGGTTGTTTGTTTGCGACGGAGTATTAATGACATTTACCCTCTTGGGCTGGTCAGTTACCCCATCCGTTGTTACCCCATGATTTTTGTTGAGGATTTTGGGTCCTTGATTGAGGTTTGTGGTGGTTGTAATATTTTGAGTAGAGGTGATTAACCTCCCGTTTGTTCCATACGTCTTACGGCCACTATCTATCGCTGCTTGATCAATTCGCAGAGCGCTCTCAAGTACTTCGTCATAAGTCCTTAGTGGGAACTTCTGGACTTCTTCCTTCACCTCTCTGCTAAGAGAATGAAGGAATAAATCGCATAGTTCCATCTGATCCATGTTTGGAGCGCTTGCCAAGGAATAAAGGACTGTGCGCCACCTTTGGATGAAATGGGCGACAGATTCGTTATGTTCTTGCTTGATGTGCAAGAACTCCCTGATTCCTGTCCTTAATAGTTTGTTCATGTCGAAGGCTTTGATGAACTCAGACACGAGTTGTTTGAATGAATGTATGGAAGCCTCGGGTATTCTGTAATACCAATCAAGAGCAATGCCCTCCAATGTCTTAGGGAATATTTTAGCAACAACCCCATCCCATGGGAGTAATTCACGAATGGCTGTAGCATAAGCTTTGATATGCGCATTCGGATCTCCTTCTCCTTTGTATTTAGGCAAATCGGGAAGAGGCCTTGGAAGCATAACGCTTCGTATGGTGAAATCTAAGGGCTCTTTTAAATATTCTGAATAAGTCCCTATTGCATACGTCTCAACCATTGATGGTGCTTGTTGAGGAGGTGGTGGCGGAACGGGTTGTTGATATGGTGTAACGTACGCGTTAGCGGGGGCATAAGGCAATCCTTGTATTTGAGTAAACATGCCGGGGGATGAGTACAAATCCCCTTGTGGTGATTTAGAGTACATGTTTAAGTACGAAGGGGTACTATCCAGGAATGGATTGCTTTGCACTGGACCTAGAGGAACAGTACTGGCGATAGTGGGTCTAGTTGGTACTTGTTGTGAATATTGAGGAGTCATACCCAGTGTACCTACTCCTGTGAGGAGATCCACTTGGCTAGGATGGTGCGGAGGATTGGAATTCCCTGTTTGTATGATTCTTGAATTTTGACTTGCTTGGGCAAGTTCTAATCCTCTAACCTTTTCCATTAGATTTGAAATGACTTCGTTTGGTGAAGCCATGATATCGTGCCTTGGTGGCGTTTGTTGTATATCCCGGTGTTGTATAGGCATGTGATAGCCTGTCATGAATTGATTGCTATCTTGCCAAGTTTCTCCAAGAATATTTCCTGTAGAGGTATTTTCTTGAAAATGGGTCTCAGGTTGTACTTGTAAACCTCCTATAGGTGGGTACATACCCCGGGAGCGTTGTTCACTCCTAGGATAAGGTATTGATTGTCCATCATCCAAGACCAGGTATGGATCTGATTGTCTACTAATATGTGGTCTAAGTAACACCTGAGGAGATGAAGCAGATTCTCCAGTCAATGTCATATTGTTTGAGCCTGAAGGCTCTGTTTGTGTTTGAGCAATTTGCTCCAACCCTTCTGTTTGAAAGGACGAGTTATATCTAGTCCTTGGTGTTTGTGTTGACAATTGGTTATTTGAATAGTTGTCGCCCCACATTGAGAGTGAGGGTGATGATTGCCTATTTTGTTGGGCGTAGTATGCCTCAAGACCCAAGAGGGGTCTGCCGTATGCATCGAATCCCGACATATTCGGGGGGTATATGAATACCCGCAGAATAATGGGAAGGAGGCGAAGGTGATTTGGAGAAGATGAAACTTTTCAAAGAGAAGGTGAAAGAATTGCTTGCTTCACGTTGGGTTCACCAATTTTGTACGTCGGAAAAGTGACAGGCGAGCGTGAGAATCGACAAGTAACTCTTTTGCGTACCCGACCTCCCGAGGGTCGTGCCGAGACAGTCGGTAGGGGGGTAGAATATGCTGACAAGCTAATTAGGCAATCTAATGTCTTCGACACGCACTAATGGTATTTGCGAATCTAAGGCAAAGAAGGCCCTTCTTACTTGGACTGGTGTGATAGATCGATCAGCGAGGATGACTGCTCGAAGGCTCCAATCAATATCGAGCTCTGGCGTGATTCGATCTATGGGCTGCGGAATACGTGGGAAGTGACCTGGGATTGTTTCGTATATATCTCCTGATAAGGTCATATGGCAGACAATGAAAATAGTCGACTCTATGGACGATTTTCTGGCCTAGTCCAGAATTCCCTAGCTTCGTTAGCCGCTATATCTAGTAAGGACAGTTGTTCGACGATGATAGGTGGAAGTGGGGTGGACTGAAATACTAATGTGCGTAGGCCAGTGTCTATATCTAATTGATTTGTGGATTCGTTGGGCTGTGGGATCTGGGGATCACAACCATAGACTCTTGGTTGTTGCGGTCCCGTTATGGTCATACGGGAGATCAAGTTCTGATCCCTAGTATCCAGTAGTCGTAAGCCTTTTCAGCTTCTACGTTTAGAATCAGCAATTGTGCGATTTTCTCAGAATACCTCACAGGTGTTCGAGCGACTTGGATTCTTAAGCTGGTATCTATATCTACTAGGGTGTCTCCAGCGTCTGGCTGTGGAACTAAAGGATCGCACCCGAATATTTGTTCTTTTTCAAATCCTTCTACAGTCATGCGGATGTTTTCTAGGATAACCTGTAGTTTGGCTGATTTGACCAAAACAGATGTGCTTGGTCGTCTTCGATATTTAACCCTCTCAACTGTGACCTGATCTGTTGGAAGTCTGTTGTCGTTTGGAAGACTTGTATCCTAAGGTTTTGGTCAATATCAGTTATTGCCACTACGGTATTGGGCTGGGGCACAATTGGCTCGAAAATTTATTCCCTGGGCTCCCTGGGTCCCGTAATTGTCATGCAAAAGCGGAAATGAGACAAACTATAATGAAGTAAAATTTTAAGTGTACTTCTAACATATATAATTTCTTTTTGTATTTTCTGGCAATTTATAAGAAAGCAGCTATTTAAAATATTTAGAATTGACAACTAAACTAACAAAGTAAAACAAACAAAATAGCCGAGTGTAGCTATTTGTCTGTGCAATTTTGTATATCTATTCTAAACAATGAAATAACTAATCTATCTGCAAGATTCTCGATCCTACCTCAGAAGTGAGGAATGAATCATAGTTTCTCAGAAACTATCAATCCCCACAACCTCCCTGGCAATATCGAGAATGGAAATAACTGAAATAAAACGATTAACTACTTTATTTGATAAGTTCTAACTATAACTTTGAAAGATGGAACCTGGATTTCGCAGAACAGTGGCGAATCCGACGGTATGTATATTCTTGTCCCCTCAGTATGATCTCCACGTTCTTTGTGCTCACGTGAATCCAGAAAAGCGTGAAATGCTTGCATCAACAGGAATAAATATTTGGATCAATGGACAGCCTTCCAAATGCAGACAGAATAGAATGCGGATAGGAGAGGGATAGCACAAGAGTACAGAGCTTGGCCTATGCAATTCCTAGCGGGGTCTACTGCGAATCATGCAACAAAGAGCGTCCAGAACCTGAGACTAGCCTGTATGAAGAGCAAAACCTGCAACTTTAATGGCCACCTAGACCGTTCTACTCCAAAACAATAATGCTGTCTGCACAAGTTGGGTCTGTGGCTTACCAACAGTAACATAAAGCTAAAACAAACCTGTAATAAACTGTTTTACCAATCCTAAGCAAACTAAAACGACCATGGTACTGAAAACATGAAGATTGGATTGAAAATGGTGGTCCAAATGATGTTTGCACTTGCACAAGTTGGATATGTGGCTTACCAGCTGCAATACAAAACTAACCAAGGCACTCAATGGAAAACTAGAAACCTAAACAAAGGAAAACTAAATCTACTGCAACAAGAAATTTAAAACAAGCTTTGGAGCAAAATTCAGAACTAAAATCAGGGGCCATTTGCATGTGCACAAACCATGCATTTATAGGAATCCAAACATGCAAAGATCAAACCCAAACTGAACTCTTAAACATTAAACAAAAGAAAAACACTATTCCAGGGGACCAAAAACATTAATGCAAGCCTAAGTCGGCAAGAAAAGCTGGTGAGTCGTTGATCTTTGCGTGCGTTCCGTCAAAAGCACGTTCTGGAAAACGCGCACGGGACCGCCGCCCTGCTCAGGGCGGCGGTTACAGGACCGCCGCCCTGTTCAGGGAGGCGGTCACGAGACCGCCACCCAGTCAGGGCGGCGGTTTCGTCACTGAAGACCAAAAAGCCAAGAAAAGAGGAAAAATAGGGAAAACAAAGCACACGGGGCTAAGCGGGATGTTAACGCATATCCGCAAGGCTTTTCTGGATCCCGAACACCTTGTGAAGAGACCTGTATCATCATTGGGGCACTTATTACATCGTTCCGCAGTACAGTACCTTACAATTTTGGGTACGTACAGTCTCCTACCCATGGTTAGGTTTTGAAGATATTTTGCATCATAAAAAAAATTTCATATATGCGCGACACCTAGGGTTTCTCAATGAAGCACATCCTAGTCACTTGCAAGGGAGCACAAAGTTGCAAAATGCCATCTCATCACATTAAAAATTGTTCACCACCTATAAAATTATCCAATGATTTCATACATCCCCAATGGTTTTGTCCTTGCTTTGTTTACACTCCCATATTAGGAGACGAAGAAATTACATATCATTTCCAACTTGTAAAAGCATATGAAACCGCCGTATCAAACTATTGAGTATATAATTAGCTAAGTGCCCCCTATTTATTATGATTTCACCTTCTTAGAAATCATTTCTAATATTATTTGTTAATAAGGGTATATCTGATTTTTATATTAATGATAAATTATTAATTTAAATATATTACCTTTTGCTAACATTAAGCCTAAGATAAATAAGTAAATAACCACATCATAATCCAACACTTATTTATTTATTTACGGTTAAATCAAGTTCTTATGAATTTTATTTCTTTATTCATGTATCATTCACCTTGATATATATTATTCCATGGCACACTTATCTATTAAAATCTCTTCTTCCCAATATATTTATTTTAGTTACACAATTTGGCCACGTTGAAGCCTATATATGATTTCCCACTCATGTTCGATTGTATTTTTTGTTGAATAGCTTGATTACTCTCAACTTCAAAATCATTGTGAGTATCAACATCTTTTGGGATAGTCTATCACTCAACATACAAAAGATAATACTTAAACAATCACAATTTGATATTATTACATCAAGATTAAGTCCAATATATCTTTGTATATCATGAAGTGATTTGTAACGTGATAACTCTGACCAACAAAAATTAACCTATTTATGTGATTCACATGCATAGATAGAGGACAACATTGGGAATAATTTCACAACTTCCATACTCATCGCCTCCCATATGCTATCTCTTTCTACTTGGATTTTATGTCCATTATCTAGTCACATCAATAAGTGAAACACTTTCCATGGAAAACGGCCTATTCTTGTACCCATCAATGAAATATTTTGCATGTTCTTCATAGTCATAAATTTATCAATTTTAGATATTGGTTTGAACACCTCACACAAAACATTCAAATTTTTAATACTCTACTTCTCTCTTCTAATGGTAGATCCAACAACATGTGACATATTTATTGTGCCCCAGTGTCTCTTTAAACAATTGTTTCATTTAGAAGTCTTCTATATGTTCTTGTTGCTAATCCCTCATGGTTTTCAAAGTTTGCAAGCTGCATCAACATTTGATATATGTTCTAGAATTCTTCTTTTCTTTTGCTACATACTTTGTTAGTGTGAGTTATCCTATGTGTCCTCCTCTCATGTTGGAGGGTCATCTCACATGGGTTAGGTTTAGGGTTTCATTTGTGTCATGCACTAGGGTTACTCAACACCCTATATGTACCCCTTTTCTATTCATTTATGAGTATGCCAAGACACTCCGCTGTCTTTCCTCTATGCAAGCTTTGTTTCTGTTGAGCAAGTTCTTCCATTACTGATCAATTTTTTCCTTGCTATCGCTGGAGCTTTTACGATTCCATTGGAGTGCAACTACTTCGTGGTGCCTCGTTTCCGATTCGATTCTCGCAAAATCTTTTCATGGTATTAGAGTTGAGATCGGGTAAACGTGCACTCAATTTATTTTTTGTTGCTATTACTCTTACTTGGTTTCGTTATTTTACTCTGCATGCAAGTCTTTTGATCACTATTTTCTGGAAATTATCTTGCTAATATCTCTAACAAGCTTTCTTGGAAAGTTTTTTGTGTTTTTTTTTCTTGTGCATGTTGTCTGTGGTTGCAGGATCCTTGAGTTCTTCAGTCGTGGTTGCTCATCAATGAACTGCTGTCCCTCTGACCATTTTGGACTGTTCAAACTGCCATCACTGTTCATTCATGTGTGCCCTGTTTTTTTCTTCATTCTAGGCATTTTTTGGACTGTTTCAGGCGTTTTAAATTACTCAGCCACGTTTTTTTTGTCTGCAGGGCGTTTTTTAATCATCTGCCATTTTTTTTTGCTTGACAGCGTTGTAAATTACCTCTACCACACCAAAAACGCCTCTACCACACCAAAAACGGCTTGCAACATCTCGCTTAACTGGCTGGGCATTTTTTAAAACAATCGCTACTTTTTCCAATCTACGGGCGTTTTTTTTACATATCTTTCTTTATTTAAAGGTTCCTTCTAATTCCTTTCAATCTTTAAAAAAAATCACGACCTGTTCTTTTTTTTTTTGGTCTAATCAAAGTCAAACGTGTTTTTTTTTAAAACAAAAATCAAGCAACTCTTTTCATGGTAAGTTTTTTTAAAAAAAAAAACAAAGTTTCCATATATATTTAAACAAAATCTTCATCTAAATATTCATTAGATTAGATCAAATTAGATTTCATTAGATTAGATCTAATTTTATTTAATTTCACATTATCTAAATACTATTTTCCTTGGCATTATACAATTTTGGTTTTTGGTTGCTTGTATTTTTAACCTTCCGTCGAGTGCCGAAGACGAAGGGTGAGGTCCGGGATTGGCAGGTGGCTAATCCCCCCTCAAAATACAAACAAACCCTATCTCAAATTCTGTACCGTTTCCAACGAGCATACATACGACACCCTTTGCATGCTTTTAGGGCACTTTTTAAATCCGTTTGCAGGCTTATTGGTTTTTTCTCATCAAATTGCGGGAATTGGTTTTTGCTATAACTTTTGACTCGTTGCTCGGTTTTGAGCACTTCCTTAGTCAAAGTTGCATGTTTTTTCACACTCTAGATGATGGAATCATTATCTTTGTAAACACACTAATTTTATAAAGTGCCGCATTCTGGGGGGTGTCTTTGTTTTGCTTAATTCAGCTCATTCTTTTGAGCTTTGTTCCATTCCTTTTTTCGTGGACTTGTGAGCGCGTTTGCCATAGTATTACGACAAAGGGATTATTTTGTGTGACGTGAGACACTTTTTCTCACCACCAGGGTTGACTTTCACCTCCTTTCTATTTTTTGCTTGTGTTTGTTTACGGTGTTCCTCTTTTGTTGCGCTCCAAGAGACACTGTTGTGGTCTCCTCTCTTGCGCGTTATTATGCTAATTGTAAGACGAGTTACTAAGTGTTTCAAACCACACGCACGGACCCTATTGTAATCAACGCACTAAACTATAAAGTGCCAAAAGCAAGGGGGGTTGTTATTGTCCTAGGTGGTTGTGTTTCTTTTCTGCATTTCTTTCTCTCTTTCTCACTATGGATGCACTTTCAATTCCTTTTCTTACGCCGTTCAAATTTTTCGAATGGAGATCGAAAATAATAATGAAACTAAGGGGTAAAGGGTTATACCGCATCACCATGGGAACTGAGACTGAACCAGACGATGAACCTGAAAAATCTAAGTGGTTAAACCGTAGTGATGAAGCTTTAGGTCTTCTTTGCATGTCCGTTTCTCCTGACTTGCTCTTCCACATTGAGGCATCTAAAACACCTACATCTACGTGGAAAATGTTGGATGCGATGTTTGGACAACTAGATGACATGAGAGCGCATGAGTTGGAAAACAAACTACTAGGGTTAAATCCTAGTGACTTTGAAAATCTACAAGCCTTCTTCTCAAAATTTGTCCACATTAGATTATTGTTAAAATGATGTCAAGTAGAAAAGAAAGATTCTCAACTGATCTTGTCAATTCTCTCTAAGCTAGGTCCCGATAATTTTGTCTTCGTGTCAACTTTCTACGCTATAAAAGCTGCTTTGGGTGATACTTGGATGATGCCCTCCTTTGACTGTTTTTCGTTCCAACTCATTCGAGAACATGACAAACTCATTCAAATGGGGTCTCTCAAGTCCAAGTCACATGCCCTTGTAGCAAGTACTAGCAAGGGAAAGAAGACTGAAAAGAAGAAAGAAACTAAGGATCAACCTAAGAAAGAAACAAAGATCAAACCTAAAAATGACACAAACACTTCGAATTCTGAGCGTAGAGCGCAGAAAAGCAAGTATTTGTGTTCCTATTGCAAGAAGACTGGTTATGACGAGAAACACTATTTTAAGAAACAGATTGATCACTTATCTCATTTACTTGAGAAAAATAAAATAAGTGTTCCTAAATCAATAAAACAAAGTGCTCCGGAGGCCGAGTCTTCTACTGCAAAAGGTGCTAGAAATGATAAGAAGAAAGGAAACACCCTTGTAGCCAAATTTGCTCCTTCATCGACATGAATTATAGATTCTGGTGCCTCGCACCACATGGGTTCTTTGCATGTTGAGTTTTCCAACATCGAACCTTGTGGAATGTCCCAAATCATGATGGGTAATGACATGACAGTGTCGGTTTCCGGTAGTGGATCAATAGAGATGGATGGGGGAACATTTAACCAAGTGTTGAGTGTTCATGATCTCTCTACCAATCTCCTATCAATTTACCAAATTACTCACCTTGGTGAAGGAATGCGAGTGGAATTCGGTCCTAACTTGGTGATTATTCGTGAGCTTAACAATGACACTACAGTGGCTGAGGGAAAGGAAAATCACCGTTCACGATTGTACACCTTCTCCCACTTTACTTTTGATTCTACGCCCACTGCCTTGCTCACTCATGCAAATGAGGTTAGTAAGCTATGGCATGAGCGTTTTGGACATCTAAACTATCACTATCTTGAGCAATTGAGTCAAAACGAAATGGTCAATGGGTTGCCTCGCGTCAAGTTTTATAAGGGTCTTTGTGAGGGTTGTACCCTTGGAAAGCATCCTAAAAAGAACTTTGACAAAGGAAAATCCTGGAGAGCCACTCCTCCCTTAGATATTGTTCATAGCGATGTTTCTGGTCCATTTCCTTCTCCTTCGTTTACTAGAGATCTTTATGTGCTAACCTTCATTGATGACTATTCGCGATATACTTGGGTATATTTTCTTAAGCTTAAGTCTGAAGTCTTTGAACATTTTCAGGACTTTAAGGCTCTTGCTGAGAAACAGGCGGAACGGTCTATCAAGGTTCTCGAAACCGACAATGGAGGTGAATATGTAAACAATATGTTCATGGATTTCTGTACTTCTAAAGGGATCTCTTTGCAACATACAGTTGCTTATAGCCCTTCGCAAAATGGAGTCGCAGAAAGAAAGAACCGTACTCTGAAGGAGATGGCCACTTGTATGATTCACTTGAAGTCTCTTCCTCCACAGTATTGGGCCGAAGCAGTGAATTGTGCAAATTACATTCAGAACCGTGTTCCACACAAGGCAGTAAGAGAGATGACACTGTTTGAAGCCTGGTTTGGACGAAAGCCTGATGTTGAGCACTTTTGAGTCTTCGGATCCAAGGCTATGGCTTGGATTCCCAAGAAGAAACGCAAGGCCTTGGAACCACAATCCAAACCTTGTATCTTTGTAGGGTATCCTGATGGCATGAAGGGATATCGATTGATGAATTCTACTTCTCATGAGCTATCTATTGAGAGAAGTGTTAAGTTCGATGAGTCTTCTTCAACTTCTACTTCTCCACCTATAGAGGTTCTTCAGCTCATTGATTTGGATTCTGACTCATCAGATGATGATATTGTTGAGCGTGCTCCTCTTCCGGATCCTCTCGACCATCAAACCTTTGAGTCTTCTGATTTTGATAGTAGTGATGACGAGGACTATGTCCCTTCTCACTCAAGTGAAGAATATTTTGACTCTGAGCATGATCCTCTTGGTCCCCTTTGGGACAGGAAAACTTTGCAAAGTGCTGGAGATTTAGTTGGAGATACTTCAGATATGAGACGTACTCGCTCAGATTTCGTTGGACCCCACTCTTTCTTTGCCTCTGCTTCTGATCCACAATATTTCTGGGAGGCTTATGGTATTCCTGAGTGGGATTCTGCCATGGATGAGAAGTATTCCTCTCTCATGAAGAACGATACTTGGGACCTCACCACTCTTCCGAAAGGAAGAAAAATCATTCAGTGTAAGTGGGTGTTCCGAACAAAGTATGGAGTAGATGGAGACATCGAAAAGTTTAAAGCGCGATTAGTAGCTAAGGGTTTCTCTCAGATAGCTGGGGTTGATTATACAGAAACCTATGCTCCAGTTGTGAAGATGACTTCTATTCGACTGACCCTAGCGATTGCTGCAACAAACAGATGGAAAGTCCATCAAATGGATGTTAAGAGTGCCTTCCTTCATGGTGATCTAGAGGAAGAGATCTATATGGAACAACCTCCGGGTTATGTCCAAGATTCCTCCCTCATTTGTAAGTTAAAGAAGTCTCTTTATGGCCTTAAACAAGCCCCTCGGGCTTGGTATGCCAAGATGGACTCCTTACGTACATCAAGGTTTACTAGGTGTCACTCTGATCCAAATGTTTATATTCTACGGCAAGATGACTCCATACTCATTCTTGTTCTATATTTTGATGAATTGTTGATCACATGCAGCTCTTCCTCTATTATTGATTCTGTGAAGATCGCCTTAGCCAACAAGTTTTCCATGACTGACTTAGGTCTGCTTCATTACTTCCTTGGGATTCAGATTTCACAATCTGACTCAGGAATCTTGATTTCGCAACCTAAGTATGCTATTGATTTGCTAGCTCAATTTCAGATGTCCGATTGCAAGTCTTCTCCTACTCCTTTTCTTTCCGGGGTTAAGTTGGTTTCAGATTGCTCTACTCCCTTGGTTGATGGTAATATTTACCGATATTTAGTTAGGAGCTTGATCTACTTGACTCACACTCGATCGGATTTATCATATGTTGTTGGGATCGTGTCCAGATTCATGCAGGAGCCACATGAGCTGCATTGGAAAATAGCTAAACGGATCCTTCATTATGTTTGTGGAACTTATGTTGATGGCATACACTATCATGGAGGGGTTGATATTGACTTGATTGGGTTCATAGATTCTGATTGGGCCGGTGACTTAGATCATCGGAAATATACTTCTGGCTACAGTTTATCTCTTGGTTCGGGTCCTATTAGTTGGTCTAGCAAGAAGCAGAATGCAATTGCGATATCATCTACAGAGGCAGAATACAGAGGAGAAGTCAACGCTGCCACAGAAGCTATTTGGCTATAGTGTATTCTTATAGAGTTTGGCATCCACTTTGGAAGACCTACCATTATCTACTATGATAACACGAGCACTATCTCTATTTGTAGAAATCCAGTTCAGCATCAGCGGACGAAGCACACTGAGATCCATATGCACTTCATACGGGAGCTTATTCATGATGGTATCATCGACATTATGTACATTCAGATAGTTGATCAGATTGCAGACTTATTCACCAAGCCTTTCACTGAGATGAAGTTTCTTTACTTACAGTCTCTTGGGGTGAGGTCTTCTGTAGCTGCCCATCTTCTTAGGGCTATTTAGTCCTTCTTTTATTCTTCTTCTAGGAAGATTGTGTTTATATATGGGTACCTTATCAGACCTTTAGTTGCCGGGCCCCATTGGCACATCTTTCTTAGTTGTTTAGGAGTGTCTTTATCTTCCGTATGACTCATCACAGCTGCTACCCCAGCTTCGATGAAGGGGGGGTGTTAGTGTGAGTTATCCTATGTGTCCTCCTCTCATGTTGGAGGGTCATCTCACATGGGTTAGGTTTAGGGTTAGGTTTAGGGTTTCATTTGTGTCATGCACTAGGGTTACTCAGCACCCTATATGTACCTCTTTTCTATTCATTTATGAGTATGCCAAGACACTCCGCTGTCTTTCCTCTATGCAAGCTTTGTTTCTTTTGAACAATTTCTTCCATTACTGATCAATTTTTTCCTTGCTATTGCTGGAGCTTTCACGATTCCGTTGGAGTGCAACTACTTCATGGTGCCTCGTTTCCGATTCAATTCTCATAAACTCTTTTCATACTTGGCAATAGAGTTGATTACATAATGTTTGGAAAGAATATGTTGCCACTATATGTTTGTTCTTTACAACTATAAAATGTAGTGGTGTAGATTTACTATATCATCATTTCTTATAAATTCAAAATTTTTATTCGTGGTCTTTAAGTCTTGATATACTTTCAATCCCATAGTATTTAACGACCATGATGCACTATATCTATAAACAATAATAACCCATATTTAGTTCTTGCACACTTATTTTGTTTTAATTTAATATAACTCTTTCAATATTTGAACATATTACCTATAAACCATTCTTCCTCTTTTCTTATATATAAAGGCACCCTCTCTACACATTGTATGTTATTTTACGCAATTGAGAATATATTTGTAGTCATGTTTCATATCCATATGTGTAAGTTGTCTTGTATTTAAAAGACACAAATACTGTGTAAAATTTGGGCATGTCTATAATTCATAATATATTAGAATATATCATATACATAGATAAAGTATGAATACTATATAAGACATAGATTTGAAAACAATTGACGACATACATGTGTGTTTCATTGGTGTGGGTCTTTTCAAGGATTTCATGCTTAGACATTAAAATTGAAGTATTTTCAAACTTTTTCTAATCATTTTCCCAATCAAGGTTATCCATATTTAGTGTTCCTTCTAGCCATGTGAATCCATGCACATGTGATGAACCTTTGTGTTTCCATTCATATCTAGGCCAATAATATTATTCTTTCATTCCTTTTTGCATTATCTCGTTTTATAAAATTGTATGTTGTAGATGCACGTAATATGCCACTCTATGAGGATAATTACTAGTATTTTATCTTTTCCAATTGTGGGCTTCTCATGGATTATCTAGTGGTGTTTCATGCATTAGTGCATGTAGATTATGCCAATACATATCATTTACACTCAAATTTAATAAAATGTTATAGGATCCAATATGATGCAATATGTCAATCAATTCACCATGAATTTCCCAATAGGAACTTGTACCTTTGAAGGTGGTTTCAAAATGGATCAAAAAATCGACTAGATGTGAATGGGGCACATTGTCCATATGCTCATGCAACTCATTGATGATGATTATAGTATCTTGGAGGCTTTTTCTCACAAACACTGTAGATGGAATTTTTGAACTATGTCACATGATCATGTTCATTATGTAATATATAAAATATGGGTGTTGATCAAACACGTGATCCCCATATTGAAACAACTATTTGAAAAATGAATGCATATGTACTCATCTTAACCATGGTTCTAGCTAATCACATCTTCCATTAGGAAATAATTTATGAAATGACATATGAAGTAATCATAATGTAACATACTCATTGATAATTGATAAGGGATTCTTCGATCCCTAGCCAATCAATCATTTCTTGATGATTGACATATGGATTACTGACCCATGCATTGATTGATTCCATCTCTCTTGGGATATGGGCAAGTTTGGAGGCCATTGATGTTGTGTGATTAATGCTATTTCATTCATCCATATTCATCACAGGACCCACACATATGATTACATTTGCATATTAATCAAACTTCATATGGAAAATGTTTAGCTGGTTGAAGATATGCTCATCATAGTCTGGTGGAAGTTCACTAAGAGATTATTAATTAATCTAAACATTTGAATAGAACTTATCATGTTCTATTTTGAATTTTAGTGCCTTATGTACTCTTTGTATTGACTATAATGTGTTCCATGTTGACCCCTCCTCTAGACAATAATCATAAAAAAATATTTAATTTTATGTGGAAAAGCCTTTACAATTTCTTTTACTTATTAGTAAAACTTAATATATGTTACTTATATTTATATTGACCTCCAATTATGTGTGTTAATTGTAGGATTTAATTGACACGAGCTATCAACATTTCCTCAACTTGTGTTAAGTTTGTAAGTTTTGGTGGTTGTGGTCCATGATCCCTATTGTTAGATGCAGAAAATTGATAAAAGCCTTTCTCTTGTCAACATCTCATACATACCAGGTCTTCAAGTGCTCGAGAAACATTATTCCAAGGTAACATTGTTGACAAAGATGATATTCTTGGTGACACAAGATTACCTAAACCATGTTGAAATTGATTTAAAAATTGTTCAAATCTCTCACAAACATTCCATTAGGATTAGTTTTATTTTAATCTCATCTAATTTGGCATGTCTTTTTTTATTGTAGGTTGTGACGACTACTCTTCTTCTAAATCATTATTTTGAAATTGTCTCATTATTCTAAGATACAACACTATTTCCTCATGTATTCCATTATTATTTCCATTATGTTTACCATTGATATTCATTACATCTTAATCTATATTATCCAATGTTTCAAGCACATGATTTATAGATACTGAATTTGCTTCTTTAGAATTAATGTCAACATTAGCAATCAAACGATGATAGTTCCCTTGAGATACTTCACGATGAAGTTCTTATAAGTGTTGTGTTTCTTCCCCATTTAATTGATCCAAATGCATTTGTCTTTGTAATCTTGTTATTAATACATATTGTTCATCTTGAGATGTTTGTGCACACATTGCATCATATTATCTGCATATTATCTCTTTGCTTCTTTGAATTATTTAGTTGACAATTCATCCATGTTTTCTACAAATATTTATCTATGATTATAATTTTTAACGCTGTCTTTGTCCCTCTTTTTGTGCATATGTCATTTGTACGTGTCTTCTTCTACAATACTATCTTTGATATTCTCTTCATTTTCAAAATTTGATCTTAATTGATCCACTTATGTAATGTTTAAAAGAAACAAAAGTATGATATGTTAGGTACATATATATCAAACTTAATCATTACACTTAAAAATATTTGATAACTATATCATTGCCAAACTATTTTTCAAAATAAATATATTAGTTCTATCTTTGAATACCCTTTTTAAACATGCATCCATAACATTATTTTTTATAATTCTTTAATATTTAACCTTTGCAAGTTCCTAAATGTATAAATTTTTCTTCAAATTATTAAAACATTATATCAATTAATCAATACACATATACATTAGGCTATGTAAAGATTTTAATTCAGATGCATTAACTTGCAAATATATGTTCATATCAAAACACCAAACCATAATATATCTAAAATAAATATATTGAAAAATATTTTTAATATAAATTTATCTAAACTAGATATTCTATAAGTATGAATAATATATGCTATCGAATAAATAACAATTTACAAACCTAGAGCATAAATAACACACACATAATAAATATGGAGCATGAAAATGATAAAGCTTGTGAACAACCATGTAGATGCATGTTGTGTGCATAGTATGCTACCAAATAAATGCTCATTTGATATACTATTTTATTAGCCAAGACTAGAAGCTCTCATGAATCTCCTCCTTGTTTTCATTTCCTATAAAATTATCAATCGTACGTGAAATGTACAATGGAAATGCCGAAGGGGATATATTGAGGAATTCGAACTGGAGGGAGAGAAATAGTGGGAGAGGAAGAGGGATTAAGAGGAGGGGTTTGAGGTTAGAGAAGTGTAAGTGAGAAGAAAGTGGGTTTGGGGATAAATGTGAAGTAGACCCTCGAATAGACACATGACAATAATGTGTTGTGAATGAAGGGGAAAATTCTTGTTCTCTGAGACGTGAGGGAAATTGTTTCCTAAGCTATATCATAATGTAAGGAGAGGTCTAAAATTATTGTTGAAGGGATTTTTTTTTTACGATTATGGCTTCTCGTAGAACTTGGCAAACCCCCTTTTAAATTTTGATTTGGAGAAATTGCAAGGAAGTGGGCAATACAAAAACAATCATCAACAAATGAATGCACCCAACAAATGGTCAGAAGAGAGATATTAGGTATGGAACGTACTTTGTATTTTTTAATTTATTGTATTGTGCTTCAAGGTCATCAAATGGATGATGTTTAACTTGGAAGATAAGAAAAAAAGAAAGGAGTGTTGGAAATGAAATGGTGGAAATTAAATAATTGCATGCCCATACCTATTGCACACGACATATAATTCCAACCCGATCAATATATACTATATGCACCCCACTTTATAGTTTTGAACTCAATTAAAATTCATTGATGTGATGAAATCTATGCTTAAATGGGCCAACATGGATAAAGGGAGAATCCAAAAGTTTCCAATTTCACAATGTGATCGCAATGCCTCATTCTAGTAGAATTTTGTGGCACATGTTTCTAGCTATAAGCTTGAGTAAGTGTAGGAAATAGTTGATGCATGGATATGCAATGACAATATAGCCCTTCTAATGATTAGTCATATGAGTGAAATGTATATTAAGTATTTTGATTAGAAAACACTAAGTTTGGTATATAAGGTGAATACATGAATGGAAATAAGGAAATAAATATGTTGGAACTAAATAATTGCATGTCCCACATCACCTGATTTCTTTTTCTTATTTTTTTGTTGTCATTTAGGTCATCCTTCGATCCTCTAGCCCATGAAAGGTTATATAAATGGAGCCCTTCAACTTGAAGAATAAAATTCGGTTGTTTGTTTTGAAGATTATAATCCATTTAATTAGCTTGAAGATTATAATGTATCGATGAGCCAACAATTTTCAATAATGGGAATGTATTGAATGCATGGATATTGATGTCATGCAATGAAAACCAATGAACATCAGTCCCATCTAGTAGATGGACATATGAACAAAAGGAAGATTTTATCCAATAGTTACGCTTTTATACGCACATCTATGACAAAATAACCAATAGCCCTCTGATGTCTGTGGTGTGTTAGAATTCACTACCCTTAGTATCCATATTTTAATATGGAATACACATTTGGCATAATAAAATAAGGCTCTAACATTATAAACATTTAAAAAGGGTTGGCCCCTCATTAAATCAATAAGTTCGTCACATGTGGATGCCTATTTGTCTCATGGCGAAACATATTCGTGACACCCCAATCACATATAGATCCATGTATATCTCTCATGCATTCATGAGTATCTGTTATAGAAACCAAGCATCGATCATCATTCACGTCGACCAACCTGGGTTGATTTGACGATAATGCTTGTGAGTCTTAGCGGTTAAATTTGAGGTCTGCCTATGCCACAAATATTTTTTTGGGAGATGGTAATATCTCAATACTACCTTTCAAAAATATAAATTTATGATATTAATATTAACTATTTTATATTTATGTGATTATGCTTGATATATATATATATATATATATATATATATATATATATATAATGTGTAAATATAATTTATATCCAAAATGACAGTTGCATTTTAAATATGGGATGGGGCACAATTTTATGTCCCTTTCATCCCTTTTAGAAAGGTGCAAAGGGGACATGAAATTTTGCTTCATCTGAGGCTTGACACTTGTCACATGTTCATTCGTTGTGCAACTTGGAGAGGGGGTTGAACTAGAGCACCTGGGAGCTGGTTTGAGGTCACATGAGGGATCAAGGGGATTACTAGGGATGGGGTGAATTTTGATGTCCCTTTCATTCCTTTGAAAAAGGGACATAACATTAAAAAAAATGCACCTCATTTTGGGCATCACAAGTGGCGTACATGCAATGGTAGATGGGTGAATAGTCAAACTGGTCAACTATGGTTGAACTGGGTAAGTACATGGTCATTTGTGTGACCAGAAGGCTTCTTAGGGGTGTGGAATAATTTTGTGCACCTCATTTCCATTTGAAAAGGTGAAATAGGGACATTAATTATTCCTTCACCATAGGCTACCATGTGTCCCATCAAAATTTTGACTAACTGTTGGAAAGTGTACCTGGGGAGCCAACTTGTGAAGACGATATCTCAAGCTCCCAGATGAACTTTTTGGTAAACATTTATATGATTCCACCTGAAAAAAACCATATAAATCCAAGGGCGATGGTCTCAAGATCCAGTTTTGATGGCTCCTTCTTTCTCGAGATTGCTTGTTTTGTGCCAGAAGAGTGAGTTGCCTAGAAAAGTGCATGAGGTTTCGAGATGTATTGTATTTTCCACCATGTAGAGTATTGGAAATTATTTCCATAGGTAATTTTTTGGGATTTATAATCATCATGGGGATCCTAGAGTATTGATTTTAAGCTCATATCCTCCTTTAAGGTGCATGCTCCTTCAGGCCCGAAAACCCGCTTCTGGTAAATCGGCTCCAAAATCTCTAAAACTTCCCCGAATCTTCCTAAATCAGATCCTTGGTGTTCCTATCACTTGAATACTCCTTTGTGATGATTTTTTATCCTTTTATATGCTCTAGAGATGATTCACTAGTCCTAGGAAGGTTGATGGTAGCCCTTCCCAAAATTGTTTGAATGCTTAAATACTCCAAAAGTTCCTTGAACACTGATTGCTTCCTAAATCACACAGGGGGATACTTGACATTCAATTGGGGATAATTTGACTAACAAGATGGGACTGGTGCTAGGGATGGACTGGCCTGGGGGTGTTTTGGGAAGGTATGACTTTGAAAAAATGTTGACATTGTGGCATGGTTGTCATGTTTTCTAGTGAATTTTACCCCTGCAAAAACATAGGAAACACACTCTTACTAACAATTTAACTTTACAAGTCATTATGGCATTGATCTCCCTAATTGTGTATTGTGAGTGGCATCATAGGGAGTAGGGTTGGGATGGTTAGTGGTACCTATAAGAGATATTTTTTGTGAAATCGAATATGCCTTAGATATACATCCTTTATCACCTCCTTTTTCTTCTCTTTACTATCCTCTTGTGACCTCCTTCACACCTATTCACAACACCTTAATATCATAATTATATTACCTTCACATATTCTCCCAAGTGTTTTTACTACTCCTACCTCATTTTTCTCTTATAATTGTCATGTCAACATTTGCAAGTTGAGGGTATCGACCATGTTTGATTTAGTTTTCCAGATATTTCTCAAAGTTGATTGTATCAACCATAAATGATGTCATATTGGATATGAGAGTTTTTTAATTCAAGATGTGATCTCCTATTTATATATGTCATTGAGGTTGTTTATCCCTCATCACATCATTACTTATTAGTCTATTTGCACTCTCTAAATTATATTAAAGATCTTAAATTTCTAGGTCCAATTATTCTTAAACTTGGAGAATTGTTGATTCAAAGGACATTATAGGTGGTTAGAAGTTCCCTAGTTCTCTTTAAACAATTACAATATGGAAAATTACTCTAATAGGTTTATAACGCCTATTGGAATGCGTGAATCAAACACCGTATGCTCTTGATATTACTGGTCAAAGTTCATGGTCAAACTTGGTCAACAGGGAAAATGCAGGTCTGTAGTACTCTGACTCGTGCATAGAGTCTATTTACATAATTCAGAGTTGATCGAGGAAAAAATGTGATCATGGATGTTTTTTTCTCTTACCCGTCCGTCTTTAACAGGTGTGCAAAGAGTTGGGTTTCAACAATGATGTCCACTTTTGTTTCGGAAGGGAACCCAATCACCATGATATATATTAGTGTAATTTTAATTTTCCCAATTACATTATAGTTTTATGCCATGGATATTATGTCATGTATTCTAGTGTTGACATGTGACAGGATAGATTTTGGAGTAATTTACCATTGCTACTACTTACGTGCCAACTCATCGATCGAGTTGTTCAACCACCTTTTTAACTTGACAAGCTCTTTCAATAGTCTGAGCTCATGTGAGGGGTTATTACAACTTCCCAACAACTTGTTAGCATGGTCGAGCCGCTTCCAACTCATCTCTCTAATATACCAATGAGTTCATAGGGGATTTACACCACTCAACTCACAATAAGAACCAACACGACTGGGATCGTTTCAACTAACCAACTCACCAACACAAATTGACAAGTTTGCGAAGGGGACCGAGTCCCATATTTGGCAGAATAACAAAAAAAAAATCGACTATGGCCATAGCCACGAGTTAATCGGTGGGTTTCAAGCTATATTAAGCCTATTCTAAGCATAAATCCGACCAATGTGGAATCAATCCCATCCCTTTGCCAAAAACCAAACACATTTTTTGGGATCAAACCGACGACCTTGGTGCAAAAGGATAAGCGCCTTAGCCAACCCGCCTACGAATTGGAAGTTTATAAAAGAGATAAATTTCTATTTGAATTCGAGTGGGTTGATTATTGTGTAAAGGTCGAGCCATTTTTGGCTTCTTAAAAGTCATTCCAAAGGGAATATTTAAACATGTTGTAATTGTCAAAGGCCAAGATTTTGTACAAAAGACTAGAGATGAGTTTTTGCTTATTCCTTATGGCATTTTGAGCCAATTGAGAGATTTTGAATCACTCTCATTGGAGTTGAGTTCTCAGACGAATAGGGAAACTTTTATTGTTAGATCCATTCGTGCAAGACGTTTGTGGTTCTGATTTCTAGGATCTTCAGGGTTCATTGCAGGTTCAGATTCATTTTATGTTGTGATTTTTCATATGTACTTGTAATATATTTAAAAATGGATTGGTTCATCGTTTAAACAAACCTGAAGATGCAGCCAATTTGGTGAACTCCGTTAACAAGCTCCTTGTCATTATTTCTTTCATTTTTGTTGGTTATTATTAGTTTTAATTTAGTTATGGATGGATTAATGATGAACTAAGGAAAATTATGAAGAATCGTAAAATAAAAAATTGGAAGAGTTTTAATTCAAACTTAATATTTGAGTTTTTAAACACTTCTAATCAGTTCTATATCAGATTTTGATCAATTTCTCAAATCATTTAACTCAGGAATTTAAAATTTTGAACAGTATCCATTATTGTTTGATAGTAAGGGGCTTATTATATTTTACAAATCACTTATCTTTAGAGCATTGTGTGTAGGATACTCAAGAATAGGATTTGCACCATAAAGGTTCACTAAGTATTTAGAGTCCCAAATTGTGGTTTATTTAGGTCTTATTCTATCCTTCTTAAGGTTACCCACACCAAATCTCTCATAAGGTGGTACTAACTTTGGTAGGTCAATGTACCAATGGTGTCTTTACAACTGGTGAGTGCCTCTGATCTTCCTTGAGGTCTATGCATATTTTGGTTTGACTAATTTATAGTTGATGTGCCATGTATATAGAATACGATAGAGTACTATATTAATTTTCTATTACATTATTTTTATTATTTATTATGCACCCATGAATATGATATTATAATAGATATTGGTTTATGGATATGTGGACATGTGGCACGCATCCCCGTTAGTTAGTTATATGTTTATAGTATAAGAGGTCACAAAGGTAACTTGTGGAATTAGTATATTGGGTAATGAGTTGGTCTACGTTAGGATTAGGTGTTACCTACACAATAAAAATAATACATGCCTATATAAAGTAGATGAATATAATTACACTGAGAGGTATGACCTACAATGACAAGGGTCTAATATTATGCTCATGAAAAAAAATAGGTGACAATATTAAAAAAAATTATTTGATTTATAAAAGTCATATCTTTATAATAGTCGGCATAAAATTAAAAAATAAATATAAAAATATTTATGTACGTGGAAAACCAATTAGTAAAATAATAAATACAATACGAATAATCAAAATATTAAAATTCTAATAGCCACGAGCAGTAAGGAACCCAAAAGAAATAATAAAATGTCAAAAGGTTTGATATTGATCTTTTAATTTTTCATTTTTTTAATGGTGTCAATGAGCAACGAGCATGGCATCGAAAAAATTGATGGTAATGTAGCCAAATTTTAACCAAACTTGATTTACTGCAAATAATATGAACTCCAAAGAAAATATATCTCCTTCTTCGTTATTGAATAATGAATTACAATGTTTCCTAAATAGGAAAACAATTCCCAACTCGAGTTGCCAAGTAAACTCTAACTCTGACTAAATCTACTCTACGTGGCGGAAATTACTATTTTTAGTAGTTTACTATAGAACCTGTTATTCTTAGTAAGTTCGCATGCTTATTCGTATGGGCACAGAAATTACCACACATCTTCTACATCCCTAAATAAGAGGAATTGCCAACTTTCTAACTCATAATGCAACTAATAGACTAAAATTAACTAATGCCCAAAAATAGGAAAAAACTGAACTATAACTTAAATCCTAATTTTTTGGCCTCAAGATGGCGGATTTAGGGCCCAAAAACGTGCTGAAAACTTGCCCCAATTGGTAGGTCAGTTTCCGCTGCATTTTTCTCATCGAAACATGTGGTTTAAAAAAAAAATGGACTCAAACGAACACCCGAAGGTCAAGTTATGACCTTGTCAAGTTCCTGCTGATTTTGGCGCATCAGATGGCCAGGAAACACAAAGGACAACTGTAAGGCCTTGCAAATCACCGTGTACACAATTCAATTCCACAGTTTCTTGTGATAGGAAACATACATTGAAATAGTGTAGTTGTTATGTTAGTCATCCAAATTTGTGGTCTCGTTTTATGACATATTCTATGGAATGGAATGAAAGTGAAGATCAATCATTCATTGACAGTCACCACGCACTACCTTTCTGCGGTGTCAACCCACATTTCCATCGTAAATTCACAAGATACATTCACAGTAATAAAGGCAATTTTTCTTGATCCAATCCCACCAAGATTGAAATATTTACAAAGGTTCCAAAAAAATGTTATACAAAACACTATTGCGTCAACTTTCACGAGGCCTACTATGGCAATCTTATCGGGTGAAACATTCTTCAAATGGTATGAGAAATGTAAATTGCATTTTTCTATAGATTTTCATGCCATTAATTTCTTATGTTGCGTCCCTCCCTATGAATCCGTAATTACTGTGTCATGCGATGCCAACTTTATAGAAAATGGGTGAAACATTTTTTAGATGCGTGAGAAATGTAAAATGTATTTTTTTAATAGAATCTCATGTCCTTAAATTTGTATGTGGCATTTCCAGCGTGTTAAGTTTTATAGCCTATATTTTAGGCATGCGGAATCGTATGGAAGTATACATGTATTTATGATGAAGGCATTTCCAAACTACACTTGAGATTGAGTTTGTTGACTCTAACATGCGTCATCATAATAAAAGGTGAGGATACATTCAATACTAATAGATGTTTCATATTTGTAGACTTATATAAGCCATAGTCATAAGTAAAGGTTGATTTTGACAGTTGTTTAGATGTTTTTGTGATGTTCATTGTAACGTTCTTATACAAATTTGAAATAATCATCACATGAAATAGTCAAAGCACAATAAAATGTCCCACTTTTTTGTATGTTTTGCACCTTTATAAACATGAATTTTAGTTTCATTGATTTTCTAAAGGTAATAGCCACAAAACCGTATGCATTCATGAAATTCCACAAACTAATGAAATGTTGTGTTTAGAGTGTAGAATACATGTATATTTTTTAAAAATTTTTTTGGCAAAACATATGGCCTTTTTATTAATTTTATTCATACATTGTTTCTTATGTTATAAAAGAGGAATGACTGTCCCCCAGTGGTGTTTATAAATGAAAAGTTATTTTTTCACCATAAAATTTTAGATATATGTTCAAGATTTGACTTTTGAGGTCCTGCCAAATTTTTCGCATTTTTTGACTTATATACATATTTTAAATTAATTATTTAGTAAAAATATTTTCAAATAAATGGTGTACCTATGTTTATGCCAATAAATTTTAAGATTTATATCGAAATTAATTTTTTTTTTCACAGGTAAGAAAAAGACTTCAACAAATAGTAAATTTATTTTTTTCAAAATTTTTGATATATTTTACTATTTTTCAAATTTGGTTGATTGTGTATTATTGATTGTCTTAAAATACCATATGTTAGCAAAAAATAAAAAATAAATAGTAAAACAAATTTTTAAAAAAATGAAAATTATATTTTAAAAAAGCTAATAAAAAACTAAATTCTGTGTTAAAATTTTGCAATTTTACTAGTTCGTTAACCCTAATTACGTGGCACCTAAGTGGTAGATTTTGGCTTATAATCATCCTCTAAATGGATTTGGCACCAAAATGTGCCACATAGGTGCTATGTAAGGGGGTTCATGCGAACCCCCTCCAACCGCCCCCATGCCACCAAAGCGCCACTTGTATGCTTCCCTTCTAAATTTGGTCATTTTGCAATACGTTTTTTTAAACTATAGTTTTAAAATAATATTGTTCAATTTTTATGTTTTAAATTTAGTTTTTACAAATTTTATTTTTTAAACTAGAGTTTAAAGCAATTATAGTTTTTTTTATTTTTTTTTGACCAAAAATATATAATGTGTTATTATTTAAAAAAAATTATTTTTATTATTTTTATATAATACATTTGACTTTAAAGCATATAGTTATTTTATTTAAAAATATATTACAAAACTAAATAATTGTATATTAAATTTAAATTGTATTAAAATTAAAAAAGTTGTTTTAAAGTTACAAAAAACTGAAATAAAAAATAACCTAATTTCTAACATAATTTCTATTGAGATTTGTATATAATAAGAGTTGCATGTGTATAGTTTTTTATTGAGTTTACTCTTAGAAATTCAAATCTACCTCAATTTATGTGTGCAGGTGAAAATTATTGAAGTGGAGGAATCATGAGAAATGTAAAGAATGAGAAACAAAAATATACCGAGGAAGAGAAAGCAAAGAATAATGTGTAATGTCCCTTTTTCCTACACCAAAGGCCTAAGGGCCAGATCGAGTCCAATCCGTGGTCAGACCCAAGGGGCTGTGGATGCGGGGAGCTATTGGGAAGGGGCCACATGGTTCTAATATTCAAATTTTGCGTTGAGGGTCACTTTTGAACCATGGTGCCTCAAAGGGGGAAAGTAACTTAAGTTATTTTATTTTATTTTATTGACCCCTCCGTGGAATGAAACACATCTAGGTCTATTGGGGCTCTTTTGCCTTGGAAAGTATATAAGGATCTGGGAGAGAAAGGAGCGGGACCTTTTCGCATACATTTTTATTGACCCCTTCTCGTGCAGCTGCTACTGTTGCGCATCTACAACTTGTGGAGTCAAATCCCACAGGGACACTAGCTTCGGTGGTGAGAGACCCGTCCCTAGCTAGCAGGGCATTCTTCGATAGTGAGAGATCTACCGTCTGTCATTTTGGAGCCGCTTTCAGGGCCGTGCGACAGAGACATTAACATAAGTTTCAGAGGAAGGATATCGAGGGTCTTGGGGGTATTTGGGGAAGATAAGAAAAGGGGCTCCATATTATATTCACGGCATCCATTTGGGTTAGGCGTGACAGCTCGTTGAAGGCAACTCCATCATTTTCTGACCCCATTCCAAGCGAGGCGACTTGCAACCTTTATTTGGGGGTTTTCTAGTCGGTCGTTTTCAGATTTGAAGGTGGAAATATTACTTCCTATATCTATTAATGTTATTTCCAAAGACCCTTATTACTACTCTTGTATTTAGAGGGTCACGAACCTCTGAAATTTTCCAACCGCCTAGGGCATTTTGTAATTTTTTGGCAACAGTTTGATTTGTGTAAAATTCCCAAAAACAGTTTTATTATGTCTTCTATAATAACATCAAGCTCTATTTAAATTTTCAAGTAATTCAAGTGGACATTTTGGCAAATATTAAGTTTCTTTAGTTCGTTGTCCCAACTGTAAAAATCTGGTAAAATCAGTATTTTATGTGGCTGCAAGTTGTCAATATTTTGTGCATTTTTAAGTGGTATCCCATTAGGGATATTTCAATGGTATCAGAGCAGTTGTTCCTCCAACCTGTGTTGGTTAAATATGATAGTTTGGAAAGATCTCGAAGGGGGTTTTATGAAGGAAATGTTCAACAACAGGAAGCCACTAACCTTTATTTGAGTCAGCTCACTCAGAATTTGAATCAAAGCAGATCTAGGGACAATAAGGAACATGGTGAGAACAGTGATAAAGGGCAGTCAATAGAGGTGATTGATGAGGATTCTTGTTGGAGGAAGTACCAATCATTCAGTAGGGGTTTTAGAGATAATATGACATTTCCAGATTATTGCATGATGAAGATTAGTAGCAAGCCCAAATGAGGTCATCATATGCCGGTACCTGAAGTACAAAAGAACTCATTTGTAGAAGAAGCTTCTAGACAAAAGGGTATGATTTCCATTGAGAAAAATAATTGCATTAGTGAAACTTTTCTTGTTAGAGAAATTATTCCATCTCAGGAGAAGAAACTTGTTTGTGCAAGCAAGGAGGATGTAATGGAAACTCTTAAAAATTGTGAGGAAGGGAATAACAGAGCTAGAGCTGCTAGGTTGATAGCGACTCAAGCAAGAGAACACATACAAGAGTTAAAGGAAACGATGAGGGAAATTTATGCAAGGAATTATACACCCACAAAAGTAGACTCTATGGAGAAGATGGCACATGAGGAGGAGCCTTACATTGACACTTGTGTAAAATTGTAGCCTGCTGTAATTTCCAAACCAACAACTGTTGATCAGCTTTCAGATACTTTCAACAGGCACTCAGGCAACAATGTTGGGGGCATCTCAACATATGTCTATCTTGAACACATGGAGGACATTGATGGCCTTGAAGGGTATGAAGAACACACTAATACATCTTATTTATTGTCACCCATTCCAATTTACTTCCATCATGAGATGCATGGTATGGTAGATGACAAAGTCTTCATCATGGAGTTTGTTGGACCATTGCTCCAACTATGTGCATATGAGCATTTGATGGATGATATATGGTGGAAAGTTTTAGCTCACTTAAAATATACAAGGGCTCAGGGGCATTATAAGCTATGGGATCCTGGTAATATGTGGCAGTTATCCAAAACTATCTATTCTAATGTTGAAAACTTTGTGACTAATTTCATAAGCCAAAGAAGGAATTCACATGTGTCTTTTGGGATTACAAGTGTTGGCAAGCATGATTTCTTCATTAGAGACTCCGGTGTAAGAAGGGAGAGTACCTCTCAAGGTACTAGCATTGGTTTTTCTGATTGCAAAAGGGGTAGGAGAATATTTTTCAATCATCTTCAACCTGCTGAACTGTGTATAACAATAGTCATAATGAGAGGAGAAAATAGCAATATGGGACAACGGGGGAAAAGAGGTAAGAGTGGAAATTTGGGGCAGCGGCCTCCCCATTCTTCTGCCAAGCTTTTGGGGCTTCACGAACCATTTTTCTTGAAGGATTCGGAAGTTAACTAGGCACAACAGCCCGTAGCTATGTTGGATGAGGAGTCTTGTTAGGAGAGGTACCAGACCTCGAGTGAAGGACTTCGTAACAACATGCCATTCCAGGAATATTGCAAAATGAAGGTTGGTAGTAGACCCAAGAGATATCAACAAAAATAGGTACTAGAGTTATAGAGGAGATTGGGACAGATCTCCATTCCACACTTCAACGGTTCTAAGAAGTGTACTACAGTGTCTTGGGTCCAGAATTCGAAGACATACTCCGACTCGAATCCTATGCGTGAGGAAGATGCAATTAATTTTGCAAGCTCGCATCTTGAGGGAGATGCTCATGATTGGTGACATCATGGGTTGATTACATAGGGACACATACGCATTACAACTCATGCAGAGTTTGCGCAGAGGTTGGTGAGTATATTTGATAGGAGGGACCTTGACAGGTATTTCAAGGAGTGGACTCATTTGAGACAAACCGGTCCCCTGGATCAGTACATCGTAGATTTTCAGAGATTACCAGTCATGGTACCTGATGTCATGGAGAGGAGGTTGATTTCACTATTCATAGCAGGTTTGACTAATGCTTTCACTAGATTTTTGAAGGAATTTGAACCTTCTTCTTTGCATGGGGATTTTAGGAAAGCTCGGGACTTGGAGTTATCCCATCCAAAGCTGAGGGCTCCACCTCACGTTCAGAAAAGGGAACCTCCATCACGAATGTTAGCAGAGGGAGCCTTCACCAAGGTAGGAGGTAGTTAAAAAGCCAATCATTTCCCGAGAACACAGAGATGACTTGAGGAAAAATAAACTATGTTTCGATTGCCACACACCTTGGATCCTAGGACTTGTAGAGGTAGAGGGAAGGCTCAATTCATCAAAGTATTTGAGGAGAGCAAGGGTGAAAGAGGTGAGTAGTTATAGACTCGCGAGATGGATGATGGAGATGGGGTTGTGTTGGATAGTGCTGATGCGGGGCAGGAGGAGAAGAATTTTCCTCGGGAGATTATAGCCACATTGCCTAGTACTCTGATGTATAAGGCATTTAGGATTAGAGGAGTTATGTAGGGTTAACAAGTTGGGGTACTCATTGATAGTGGGGAAACCCAAAACTATATTTATGCCTCATTGCTTGAGATGTGAGGACTACAGACAGAGGATTTTGAGGGCCTCAACGGGGTTGTAGCCAATGGAGAGTCTATGAGGTGCACACGGTGGCTTCCCCAAATGAGAATCATGATGGGTAACTATACAATTACCGATGATCTCCACATCATTGGTATGGGAGTGACCAACATAGTGTTGGGAGTGCAGTGGCTTTGCTCTCTTGGGGAGTTTTAGACTAACTTTCAGACGATGGATCTGAAGTTTAAATCCGAGGGTAGGAATGTGATTTTTAGGGGATTATCTACAGGAGCACCTAGGGTGGTTACAGATGAGGGGATGGAGATAACATTCTGGCATGGTGAGGAATTTTATTATCGTGGATAGATGCTGAGTAGGATGGATGTGGAGGTGACCAGCAATGTTACACATGAGACAGTTACGAAGATTGGGGTTACAGGCTCAGATCCTCTGAGTTTATCATCATGTTGGTTGTTAGGATAAATTTTATTATCCTAAATATTAATTATGCATAGTTGGATTATTTAATTAATTTTATTAATTAAATAATAAATGGTTATATTGTTATATGGTTAATCAACCATATTTGTCTGTATACACATTGTTATATTGTTTTCAACAATATATTTGTTTTTATGTAATTGTTGCTTCCCGGGTGATTTGGAAGCTTGTTTATTCTGGTTTTTGGTTGCACCTGTGCAACTCATTTTCCCGGATGTATTTGGCTGTGCAATATCTATAAATATTGCAGCCCATCCTCTGTACTTTTTTAGTTGATTGAGATTAATAAAATTACACAGGCTTCCGTCCCTGTTTCTCAATCTACATTTGGTACCAGAGCGAAATTCTGGCCCTGTGAAGGAGTGGAAAAAGAATGCAGCAGAAATAGAGAAGATTGGAGAAGAGTATGCAGCAATAGAGAGCCTGTGCAGCCTCCTGCAACCTCCCAGCCTCATCTCTGCCTTTCCACATCCCCCAGTTCGTTCCAGGTGTTTGGAACGCAATTTTTTTTTGCACTGGTGCACTCAGCACCAGGCAAAAATTGCTCCAGGTATTGAAAATAATAAAAAAAAAATTATTTTTCCCAATAAGGGTTTTGTCTCTAAATTAGAGAATCATTTAGTATCTACTGTATTTGGAGGTTGTTTTGCTTGTTTTGGAGGTCTATATGCTACCTGCAGTGAAGCCCCAAACAAGATCAAAAAACAGTGAATCAAACAGAGCAAAGAATAATAAAAAAAAGGAGAAGGAGGCGCCCACGCTGGACCTGCACAAAAAATATACAGTGGAAGAAGAGAAATAAGTGGCCAAAGGAAAGCAAAAATGCGGCCTGCCATGCGTGGTATGCTACAAGAAAAAAACGTTGTGGCATTTACAAGCAAAATTTGCCTGAGCAAAAAAACATTTTTTTTGATCCATGCCCGCGCCATTCTCAGTCTCCAGCGGCCTGCACAAGAGAAAAACAGGGTTAGATTTTTTTGAGCAAAAAGGTGCCATTCTCCCTTGCCCGCGCCATTCTCCCTCCAGCAACCTGCACAAAGAAAAAAAAGGGTTAGCATAGCAAGCAAAAAACGCGGCCAAGGCAAGCAAAAAAAACGCGCCCAGGCATTAAAACACGCGGCCAGGCAATCAAAAACGAACAGGCACTAAAAAACTGGACCTGTACAGTGCGTCAAAAAAGGCCAAAAAAAACGCGGCCCAGCAAAACAGGAAAGGAAAAAACAGCGCCCAAACACAAAAAAACGCGGCCCACATGCAAATCAGTGCGTGGGAAGCTAAAAAATGCGGCCAGCAAGGAAATACAAAGGCGTGACAAAGGAAATAAAGCTTCAGATCCGTTTTTTAGGCAAATACAACCCTAAAAATGCCTCTTCACCAGCATGCGCCACGTGGAGGCTCACCAAGTTGCATTTTTTTAAAGGTAAGTCAATTTTACTTATCATTAAATACAAATTTCTTCCTTTCATAGTCCAAGCGCCCCAAGTGGGCAAGTTGGCTAGTGCATGCGCCTTGGGAGTGAGAGGTTTGAGGATCAAATCCCACAAAAAACACTCAAAAACTCTCCTTTTGCATCTGGCGGAAATTTTGGCGGAACTGCTAAATTTAGCAGGCTTTTTTGAATTTAGTTACAACTAACTAAATTTAGCGGAGAAATCCCTAATTTAGGGTAATTTTTTTTTTTCTCCCATCTGGTCTGTTTTCTCATTCCAGACATTTTTTGCAAAAGGAGACCCACCTAAAAATTGCATTTTCAGCTATTTTTTTGCAATTTTTAGCATTTTGGGTCGTACTGGGCTCAGGAGGTCACCAGGACCCCGAAACTGAAATTTTTTGCCTGTCATTCAAATTGTACTGTATATTGTACTAATTTGCAGGTTGCCATAGTCAACTGCAAAACTTTGTAACTGCTCAGAAACTGGCAGAATTGTAATAAAAAACAGTAAAATTGGTTCTGTAACACTCACGAGATCCTAGATCTCATTCGCAGCGTTCGGTATATACAGTGCCTCTGGGAAGCGCTTACGGGTAAAGCCGTCGCGACTACTACTGCACTTAACGCCTAATATAGCTGCAACAACGTCGTCTGGGCATCGTCCCTATAAATCGACGGGGAGTAATAAGGTCACAGTGCACACACTATGAACCATCCCATCCGTCTGTGAACGATTGCAAGACATAAATCCGGACTGAGAAATTATCCGAGTATATAGCGAAGTTACGCGCGCGTATGAGGATATTTCTTTGAGCCGGTGTCAATAATCGCACAGACCCCATCAGTACTGTCTTGGTACCACGTATCGAATTCTTTCACGTACGTTAACGCCTCTTTCACGTACCGCCGGGTATATAGAAAGGGCGAGCTTCTTCCACGTACCGACGGGTATATCGGAAGGGCGCGTATATAGAAAGGTTCGGTATATCGGACTGACGGTATATAGATTGGGAGACCTTATACCTGGAGTGATAAGAGCCAAACCCTGTCAGTGATCTCTGCAAAATGGGCACCAATGCCCCCAAATTTTTTCTTCCGGATTCACAATTGCTCAGAGGAAGCAACTATGCTGCTTGGAAGACAAAAATAAAAACACAACTTGAGTTTGAAGAAATCTGGCCTGTTGTGACTGGTACTCTAACCAGATCACCAACGGATGCAACACAACAACGACAATTTGATAGAGCAGATCAGAAAGCAAAACTCATCATCTTGTTTGGAGTGTCCGACGATGTGCAAGCCCACATTCGAGATGCCACATCAGCAAAAGAAGCTTGGGATAAGCTGAGCACAATATATGAGGCCAAGAACAAGAATGTCATACTCAATTTGCAGAGTCAGTTACATACATTGAAATTCAAACAGAATGAGAAAATTGAAGCCTTCCTAAGAAGAGTTGCAGAGTTGAGGGCTTCACTTCTAGCCCTAGGAGAAGAGGTCAAAGATGAATCTCTCGTTCCCATTGTTCTGAGAGCTCTCCCTTCTTCTTACCGCATTTTTGTCACAACTCTAAACTTGTCAGATACGACAATTAGTTTTGACAAGCTAGTAAACCTACTGCAACAAGAGGAAGCAATGCACAACAAGGATGATGAAGAGGAGCAGGCACTGTCTTCACATCAAAAATGGAAAGGAAAAGGTAAAGGAAAACCTAAATCCTATCAGAAGTCCCCACATCAGAATCAGTATCATGGGGACAATCAACAGAAGAAGCGATGTCCAATTTGCAAAAGAGGACATGACTTGCAAGAATGTTGGTTTAACACATATAAGAAAGGTTCATCAAGCAATTCTGGACCACAACAACAACAAACTTACAAGGGACATTCAAACAACTATCACGGGCAGAAAAAGGGGAACTGGAAAAGAAGACCCCACCAGCAAGGTAATATTGCTGAGCAACAAGATCAGTCAGACAATGAAGACTTCTTGTTCACTGCTCGATCAAGTGAACCATCCACGTCATCTAGTGACGTCTGGTATGTTGATTCGGGAGCCACTCGACACATGACCGGCCACAGAGACTGGTTTATTTCAATGAGGGACACGCCATCGAAAAATCATGTTTCGTTGGGAGATGATTCTTCATATACAGTTCAGGGGATTGGAAACATTTCTCTACCCCTTGGTTCACGCAAATGCAGACTATCAGATGTTCTATATGTCCCTGGGTTGACAAAGAATCTTCTTTCGGTCAGTCAACTCCTAGATCACAACCTGAAAATTGACTTTGATAGTCAATCCGGCAAGAAAATGTGTTTGATTCGAGATAAATCCAGAGGCTCGAAAATAATTGCAAAAGCCTCAAATGTGGGACGAATGTTTCAACTTGATTTCATTCACAAAAATGATCAAGCACTTGTGGCTAAAAACTCCACCTCAGCTCAGTTGTGGCATCGGAGATTTGGTCATGTAAGTTTCAAATATCTCGAAACACTTCGCCGGTGTAATATGGTACATGGGCTACCATCTCTTCAGAAGGATACAGACAAGTGTCCTCACTGCTTAGCAGGAAAACAACACAGAGTTTCATTCCAAACGAGTACTTTTCGAGCTCATGGTAAACTTGACCTGGTTCATACCGATCTGTGCGGTCCAATGCAGCCAAGTCATTCAGGGTTCCAGTACTTCATGCTCTGTGTTGACGACTATTCACGGAAAATGTGGATTTTTTGTCTTCGCAAGAAAAGTGAAGCCTTTGAAACATTCAAAAAGTTCAAAGTGGCAGTTGAGAAAGAAACTGGTCGTCACATCAGAACTCTCCGCTCAGATCGAGGGGGGGAATTCACCAGTGATGAGTTCAGAGACTATCTACAAACTCACGGGATTCGTCGACAAATGCCTCCTCCACACACACCGCAGCAAAATGGTGTTGTCGAGAGAAGAAATCGTACTATCATGGAAATGGTGCGATGCATGATCGATGATTCCGGACTTGCAAAGACATTTTGGGCAGAAGCAGCAAAAACAACAGTGTATTTGTTAAACAGAGCGCCCACAACTGCTCTTGATGGAATTACACCACAAGAAGCATGGTCAAAAAGGAAACCATCCATTGCACACCTCAGAGTATTCGGGTGCAAAGCCAGCATGCACATACCCAAACAGAACAGAAAGAAATTGGACATGAAGTCACAAAATCTCATCTTCATTGGATACAGTGAAGAGACTCTTGGGTACAGACTGATGGATCCTAAGACCAGAAAAGTCTACACAAGCAGAGATGTTGAGTTTTTCGAGAAGAAGGAAGCAGAGACTCCTCCTCCGGACTCGCAAGATGTAGATTTTTCACCAGTTGTAAAAACTGAAGCTAATGTTCCCTCAGAAGATGAAAGTGATGATGGGGATGATGGTGTTGATCAGATAGAACCACAACCCATGGGAACAGCTCAACGTATGCCTAAATGGTGTACAAGCACATTACGAGATGCAAGACTGGATGCTCCACCGGATACATCCACCCCTGGACCACGGACTCGCAGTAAAGCAAGAGAAGAAGTTAACTTTGCTTTGATGAGTAGAGTCATTGAATCAGACGAGCCCTCTACAGTCCAGGAAGCCCTACAGTCAAAAGCTTGGAAAGATGCCATGGATTCTGAATATCAATCAGTGATGAAGAATAACACTTGGCAGCTTGTTGATCTTCCACCAGGGAAGAAACCCATTGGATGCAGATGGATATTCAAAACTAAGTACAAAGCAGATGGGACAGTGGACAAGTGCAAAGCAAGACTTGTAGCAAAGGGGTACGCACAGAAAGAAGGCATTGACTATGAGGAGACATTTGCTCCCACAGCTAAGATCAAAACGATCAGGATGATCTTTGCTCTAGCTGCTCAGTTTGGATGGAAAGTTCACCAAATGGACGTAAAAAGTGCCTTCCTGAATGGAGATTTACAAGAAGAAGTCTACATGACTCAACCTGAGGGATATGTTGTACCTGGTCAAGAAGAAAAGGTATGCAGACTCAGGAAATCTCTGTATGGCCTCAAACAGGCACCCCGGGCATGGTACATCAAGATTGATGAGCATCTCGTACAACATGGATTCGTCAGAAATCCATACGATCCCAATCTCTACCTCAAAAAGCAAGGGGGGGAGATGGTGATTGTTGTAGTTTATGTCGATGATCTAGTCATCACTGGCAGTTCAGTGAAGATGATTGATGAAACAAAGAAAGATCTTAAGCGATCATTCGACATGACAGATCTCGGGCTTATGCACTACTGTCTTGGACTGGAAGTATGGCAGAAAGAGAATCACATCTTTGTTTCTCAGATGAAATATACCAAGACAACGCTCGAGAAGTTTAGGATGATGGATTGCACACCAATTGCTACACCTATGGAGAACAGATTACAGTTATCTCGTTCAGATCCATCTCCTGAGGTAAGTGCCACTCTCTATCGGCAGCTGATTGGGAGTCTCATTTACCTGACCTACACTAGACCAGATATCAGCTTTGCAGTGAGCTATCTATCCAGGTTCATGCAGGAACCCAAAATTTGTCATTGGAAAGCAGCAAAGCGCATTTTGAGATATCTCAAAGGATCAGTGGATCTTGGTCTAGAATACAAGAAGAACGAAAACTTCTTCTTGACTGGATATTCGGATTCAGATCATGCAGGTAACATTGATGATAGAAAATCCACTTCTGGATTTGTATTCTTTATGGGATCTGGACCAATATCATGGGGAAGTAAGAAACAACACTTTGTTTCTCGCTCTTCCACAGAAGCCGAGTATCGTTCTGCAGGAGAAGCTGTCTGTGAAGCGATTTGGCTACGTCGCATACTGGAAGGACTTGGAATACCACAGGACAAACCGACCACCATGTATGTTGACAATGAAGGTGTTCTCAAACTTGTTCGCAATCCAGTTTTTCACGAGAGAACAAAGCACATTGAAGTTCAGGTTCATTTCATACGCGAACATGTGTTGAAGCACAACATCCAGCTTCAGTTTTGTCCAACGGCTGAACAACGAGCAGATATTTTCACAAAGTCACTTGCACGTGACAAGTTCGAGTTGTTCAGAGCATTTCTCTCCTCATCTCTTCAGACAATGCACAATTAAGGGGGGGAATGTTAGGATAAATTTTATTATCCTAAATATTAATTATGCATAGTTAGATTATTTAATTAATTTTATTAATTAAATAATAAATGGTTATATTGTTATATGGTTAATCAACCATATTTGTCTGTATGCACACTGTTATATTGTTTTCAACAATATATTTGTTTTTATGTAATTGTTGCTTCCCGGGTGATTTGGAAGCTTGTTTATTCTGGTTTTTGGTTGCACCTGTGCAACTCATTTTCCCGGATGTATTTGGCTGTGCAATATCTATAAATATTGCAGCCCATCCTCTGTAATTTTTTAGTTGATTGAGATTAATAAAAATACACAGGCTTCCGTCCCTGTTTCTCAAAAAATCTTGGGATTTTTCCCCCGTGGGACACATCGAGATACATTTTGAGGAGTTGTACCCTCACACCAATGTGGGTCATGTGGGAGATTCGACACACTTTGTGTGTATATAGGTTATTTCATAGGTTGATCTAGGGAGTTCTACAGAATTCAGAATGGACTTTCATACCTAGGGGTTGATTGGAGAGGCAGTGAGTGATCACATGATGACAGCCTTGCATTGGCAGGGATTGGATAGATTGGAAATTTTGGTGTGGGTACCGGTGGAGATTCGGTTTTAGTATCATTCTACATCATGGACACCATTGCTCTTGATACCATATGGAGGTCATGATGACTGCGTGGGGTTTCTTGGTTACTTCAGATTACACCGATCCTTGGTTGATGACATGGTGAGGTGGAGAAACTTATGGCGTGGTATTCAACTTCTGCAGTAGGAAAAGATAATGCTTGGGGTCAAGCATTTCTCGGGAAGGAAGGACTGTAATGTCCCTTTTTCTTGCGCTAAAGACCTAGGGCCAGGTCGAGTCCAAGTCGAGGTCAGACCCAAGGGGTTGTGGATGCAGGGAGCTATTGGGAAGGGGCCACATGGTTCTAATATTCAAATTTTGCGTTGAGGGTCACTTTTGGACCATGGTGCCTCAAAGGGGGAAAGTAACTTAAGTTATTTTATTTTATTTTATTGACCCCTCTGTGGAATGAAACACGTCTAGGTCTATTGGGGATCTTTTTCCTTGGAAAGTATATAAGGAGCTAGGAGAGAAAGGAGAGGGACCTTTTCTCATACATTTTTATTGTCCCCTTCTCGTGCAGCTGCTGCTGTTGCGCATCTACAACTTGTGAAGTCAAATCCCACAGGGACCCTAGCTTCGGTGGTGAGAGACTTGTCCCTAGCTAGCAGGGCATTCTTCGGTAGTGAGAGATCTACCCTAGTCTGTCATTTTAGAGCCAATTTTAGGGTCATGTAGCAGAGACATTAATAAAGGTTTCAGAGGAAGAATCTTGAGGGTCTTGGGGGAATTTGAGGAAGATAAGCAGAGGGGCTCTAGATCAGATTCATGACAGCCATTTGGGTTGGGCGTGGTAGCTCGTTGAAGGTGCCTCCATCATTTTCTGACCCCATTCCAAGTGAGGTGACTTGTAGCCTTTATTTGCGGGATTATCTAGTCAGTTCGTTTTCAGATCTGAAGGTGGAACTATTACTGCCTATATTTGTTAATGTTATTTCTAAAGACCCTTATTACTGCTCTTGTATTTAGAGGGTCACGGACCTCTGAAGTTTTCCAGCTGCCTAGGGCATTCTGTAATTTTCTAGCAACAGTTTGATTTGTGTAAAATTCCCAAAAATAGTTTTATTATGTCCTCTATAATAATATCAAGCTCTCTTCAAGTTTTTAAGTAACTCGGGTGGACATTTTGGCAAATATTAAGTTTCTTTAGTTCGCCGTCCCAACTGTAAAAATCTGGTAAAATCAGTATTTAATGTGGCTGCAAGTTTTCAATATTTTGTGCATTTTTAAGTGGTATCCCATTAGAGATATTTCAGAATGCTAGAAGATCAGTTCGTAGGAAGGCACAAATAGAGAGAGAGAGAGAGAGAGAGAGAGAGAGAGAGAGAGAGAGAGAGAGAGAGAGAGAGAGAAGGCACAACAAGTGAAAGATAAGGCTACAAAAATTGGTACATACATAGAAACCCTTGATAGATCGTAATTTTATTTTTCGTTCTAGCATAAATATGATAATATGTTTTTTAATAATATGTAATGGTTTTGATAGGATCCCATAACCTAAAAAAATAGCAAAAATATATGAAAATAAAAGGCTCTAACAAAAACAACTTAAGAACCAACCTTACCGAAAAATGATCCACACAAAAGAATCATTCAACGAAACACTAATTGTTGAAAAATCAACAAAACATTAGTTAATCTCCCTAAATATAAAACATGGTAAAAAATATTGCAACCACTCAATAGTATAATTTGGATCTTGATCTAGCCATCTACTTTTTTTTTGTATTACTTGTTACTCTGTAGCACACATAGTTGTATTGGTCTCTTAGTTAAATCTAGGGTTTCCATTTAACATCAACTTCCATTCTTCAACATCCTCTCTCACCTCTTAGAGAGGCTCTGTTTCAATACCCACCAACATCTTTCTAACTTAATCCTCATAATTGGGTCATTCCCTAAAAACAAGAACCTTTGTATTCCTCCCATCTATATCTATATAGTTAAGCCCTTGACATTTTGTTTCTTTATTCTAGATTTTACCTTCTCGTATCCTTCAAAATTTGACATTTTTCACCCATCGTGCTTGTGTTCCATTTAAAATAATTTTCTATCTCTAGATATAGGCCTTAACCCAATTCCTCTTTATCAAGGGTAGCCTCTAAATTCTAGCTCACCATCATAAGATGCTCCCAAATGGGTCATATTCCTTATTTACTTATTGTTTATCTAGTTGTAATATATGATTTCCCATTATTTAGGTATGCTTCTATCATTTTCTCCTTTATAACCTCACCTTTTCCCATCCATCATTTCTCTCTTTCAGCTGCGAAAAGGTTATCTTCGTCTAGATACAAACATGATCCTCTCAACATACCTTTATTTCTTAGCACTCTTGTTTTATCCACATAGTTTACGATTGTGACATGAATATGCATATCCATTCCCCCATCTCTCATCTTACTAATTCTACTTGCTTGCTTGATTTTCCCTTTCCATTGTAGCCTTCTCCCTAATATTTTAGCTCTTTGATAATTATATTTTATAACTATCATGGCATTCTCCTCGTAGACTATCATTTGACTCTTGACTCGCCTCTCTATCAACTCCTGATGCTTTCGTAATGGTTATTTTATCACATTTGTGTGTGTTTTAGCCTCTTCTAACTTACTTTGTAGCTCATTTTCTCTCTTGTCTATGTTATGAAGTGTTTCTCGTACTTATTTTAGAAGGTAGGACCTATTGGTCTCTAATCCGCATTTTTAGTGGTTGATTCCCTAGTGAGAGAGACTCCTCCATTATGCTGCGATTAGTTCTGGTAACTAGTATACCTTGCTTTGAACCCTTACTCATGGCCCTTACATAAAAGAGTAGATAACTGGCCTAACATTGCCTTTGTTTTAGAGTGAAGATGTTAATAATCCTTCAAACTACCAAACTATCATGATCAATCACCTCTTCAAAAATATTTGTGGGAGCATGATAGAACATAATATTAGCAATTAGGATTAGTAAAGTCTTCATGGAGATAAAAAAACCTTCCAAAACACTATGCAGTAAAGAACCACATTAAATTTTTCCTTGATTCCCTCTTCCAAACATCCCATTATATCATATATTATTTTATGAGAATGATTAAGTATGATTCATAGCACAAGATTTCCTAGTCGAATGAAATATTAGGCTTGTACCATGACATCTTTCATAAATTAGATAGCTCTAGCACCAATTTATATATATATATATATATATATATGAAATGAAAAAAAAAATTGAAAGATCAAATGATGAAGAATCAATATCTACTATAAGGAAATTTCGATCTCCCAAATCAAATATTAGTTGACAATTACTTCACAAATATTTACATGAAATCTAGTTACCACCTTATCATAATCCATCCAAAATAAATTATGGATAAATATTACAAGACACAAGAATGATCGTACAAATGAGTTAGTTATGAATTCTTACTTGAACAGTAAACCAGTCAAATTTCATGTATATGATGGATAAATACTTTGTCCATTCCTAAACACTTCAATAATTTTATAATTGGTTGAAATCCTCATCTTTAGTAAGGATTGATATTAGCATGTTAATAACATCCTATGCATCTTACAACCTTTGAAAAAATAATATTTATACGAAAAATTTGGTAATTGTTCATTTGGAGTAACAAAGATTCACTACACATGCTACATTAATATTAAAATTATAGCTATACATGCATATTAAAATTATAATAGTGATTTAGTATTTGATTACTCCATACTACCTTAAATAGTTTCTTAGTTGTCTTAGACAGTGTATGCAAATTTAGATAATAGTTTCATCCTTGATTTATTATATATGTCATATCTTGCCAACTCCACCAAAATCAGTACACATGAAAGTATCGTCCTCCTCGGGACCCAAACATATGCTACCACATGATGAGAAAACATGTGGCCTCGTGCTAGTACTCCACAAGGGAATACTCTGTGTACCTCCACGAGCATTTGACTCAAAAATCTCCCTTGTATGTCAAACAAGGGTCACATATAGCCCCTGAAGCGTATGGAATGTATCAATCTCTACTGTCTCCTTCATTGTTAGAGGGATAGTCTCAGGGTGAGGGGGATTCTATGTGGGGACTCTACCCTGCTGAATAGGTGCACATTGTGCACCTAGTTCAATCCTGTGCAGATCCTTTTCCTTGGCCCTGGAAATCTCAGAAATCAAAATAATTTGGGATCTTGTTGAGGATAAAATTGCAATAGATTTTCCTCAAAAAGTATATTGGTGCCTCGTTGTTTATTGCAAAGGTGGAAAATCAAAGACCATTGAATATTGATCCCAAAAAATATTTTTAATCAAATTATTATTGCACCAATGGATGGGAAACCATTTGCATGACAACGAAACATGCAAATTAGTGAGGGGGTCCGTGAATAAGGTGCATATTATGTCTTTTGTAATCTTTTTTTTTACATCCACATATAACAATTTTTTGGAATAATAAACCCTACAACCCTCTCTGTAAGTTGTCCAATGATCAATTTTCCCTGTTTCCGGGTCAACTTGAGGAAGTAATGCCTCCAATGTGTTTGCAAGAGAGGCGTGGTGGGGGTTTGTAGATTGTGAATCCCTCATTCTTTTGATTAAATTCTCAATTTCAATTTTGTTTTCAACTATGTGGGCTGTTAAATCTTCTTGACTACCCAGGGGATGTTGAGCAACTGTGGGTAGGGTTGGGAGGGATGACATGAATAACAGGGTTTGGTTGTGATTGATTCCCTTGACCTCGAACTGTAATAATAAAAAAATGTATTCAATTCTAATTATACTCTATAATTATCACATTTCAATGCAATTTTGAGAAAATAATTGTTCCTACCTCTTCTCCGTGGTGCCATCTTCAATTCAGATCTTCCTGGCAATCTAGAGACGATCGTTTTTTGCTTGATATCCAACTAAATGACAAAACGTGAGGGCACATTTAAGCTCTGAAACTCACGTTTGAGGGAGACAAGAATGATAGAGGTTCGGGCCTCTTTTTTATTTATAGTAGACATAACACATACGTGTTATGGTTCATTAAATTCCAAACCTAAGAAATTAAAATGTGATCACGTTATAATAGAACATGTATGCGTTTTGTCTTTTTTCAGTATTTTTCTCCACTTTTTGGCCCCCCATCTTCGATGCACTTACCCCATGGTGAATTTTTAAAATCCATAACAACAGTAAAATGCTAGAATGGAGGAGAGTTATAATGATCATAGAAGTCATGATATGTGGTCAACCTCGAACAATGTGAATGCTAGAGTGGAGCTAGCGACAATAATAAGAAAATGCATCCCCTCATGTAGTAATGAACTACACTTAGCAAAGTAATCAGGGTATGAAAAGGGAGTCAACATTATATGCAATGTGATCAACCCATCTAATAATAATTAGTTAATAAGGAAGAGGTTAATGAAAGGATAAGACTCAAATAGCTCGATAACGTCAAACATCTATAAAAGAAGGCTCATATCCATGAAGTGTCTAAAACACTATCTAGAATTTTTCTCACGATTTTTCCCACAAGTGCTCCCAGAGACGTGAAGAGAGATTGCATGTATATAGTTCTAACGATGATGATGTCAACTTTTACTAAAGGATGCAAGCAAGAGAATGAATCACTAAGGTGATTGTTACGTGATTCCTGTGTAGTTGTGACATTAGTGGAACACAACACTGTCAAGACTAGCGAGTTGTAAGATGAAAGTGCTTGAGCATCAGGACATGGATATCCGTTGAACTCAAGACTTGAAGTCATAAAAGGATGATTTATTATCAATCCTTTTATCATTTTTTCACTGTATTGTTTTATCAACTTTTATCAATCCTTAATAGGTTAGAGATCTGATCGAGGAAGATCCATAAATTACCAAAAATATTAATCCCTTTCAAAGAGTATGAGTATGAAAGTATGATTCAAGAGAAGATATTACTTAATCCATGATGAAAAACTGAAGAAGCATTTTGAAATAATGAAAAAGAGATGAAAGTTACGCTCTTTAAGGGGAATTTCAATCTCAGTATTAATGAAAGTTAGTGTACATTGAATGTAAGCGATCTAAGACTTGTTTTTTTAGAAGAAGTGAATGTCATAGTCCAAATAAGGTATTAAGTTTGGAGATAACGAACTACAATAGAAGATGATACCCAAATAATTGGAATATTTGGGATTACGTATAAGGAAAATGAAAAATAATCCAAGTAAAGTGCTACTTGGAAAGATTAAATGAGGATCCAAAGTAGAATCCAAACAAGTGAGTAACCCTTATTTAATCTACTAATAAAATAAGAAGAATAAGAATCCCTAATCAACCTTACAACTAAAATTATAACATTCTAACCATAGAAGACAATATATGTATATAGAGGAACACATAACTAGAAGAAAGATTCAAATCATAGTCACATAAGACTAAACCATCCAAATATGACAAATTCATCTAGGTGATTTCATCCTACTTATAGAACTGCACTCTGAAATTTATAGGATAGCTCAATGACAACATACACACCCTTCCTTCATATTTTTCAAATCATTTTTATTGTTTCTTGGTTTGAAATCGGTGTAATCCTATCTAACCCTAATTTTACATTCCTAGTTAGCTCATTTATGTTAGTTTAATTTATCATATTTTACCAAAATATGATTTGGGACCTGAATGATTTTTTATTAATTATAATCTAATATCATGTCTCATGATTAAAAAAGTATTCAATTCTTATATGATAATAACTATTAATTTATCAGTACACCCATTGAGGCACCTTACATCCCAACTTATTTTATGACCTATTCTTTATCTCCCATAAGGTATCCTAACTTGTCTTATCCTTCTCATCTAACCCAATCATATTACCCTCCTACGAAATCCCATTTACTTTGTATTTTCATACTTATTTTACTAATTTATCTTATAGTGTTTCATCTTATATCACTTGGGTTCATTTCACATATGTACACCCTCCACATTTGAGACATCAGACTCACTATGTGGGAACACTTGCAAGAAGGTAATTATAAGGTTGTTATATTTAATTTGGCTGAATTCATATTTTTATCACTTGTTATTACTTTATTAAATTCATTTCATTTTCATTTGCATGCTAAGTGTTTGTTTTCTGAAGACCGTCTCATGTTACACTACTATAACATGTGATGATATTCAATTGGGTAACATGTATACACCTTATTTTTCACTTTGTTGGTGATAAAACTTGTTGGGTGGACAAATATATGGGTTTCTTGCCAACACTATGGGAATCAAAGTTCCTATACTTAAACGATACAACTTCCATGTTTGAATGGGTGTAAAAAGGTGGGTTTTTCCTGGTGGCCTTGTGGTCAGGGATCCAATAGGGGCACTCCACCGATCCTGTGGAAAAGCAAGCAATCACTTACAAGAGAAGACTTTGTTTGGAGATCGGGAAAGCGAGTGAGAATAAAATATTGGAGAATTAAGGTTGCAGATAAAAACTCATATTCCTGCACACACAAGTTAGAAATTTCAACACACACATTTATGAGAAGAAACAACCAAAATTTCCATGCTACTGGCTAGAGGAAACCATTCATACAAATATATACACATTCATATGCCTTACAAAAAAGAAACGTCTTCCTTAATTAGCATTTCAATTAAATTTGTATATAGTATGAGATTGGAGGAAAACTAGTGAGGGGGAAAATAGAAGAAAATTGGCTAACTCTTTGTTCTTCTACTAGTGGACAAATTCTCTCTCATGAATTAAAAAAATTGTAACCCCTTGGAAATGGGGATACTTTACCTTTTATAAGAAGAGGGATGACTCTTCATCTACCCCCAATGACTCTTCATATGTCTTTGCATGACTTAAAACTTTCCAACTTCTTAGGAAAATATAAGTCCCTTTTTATAACATAAAGATGACTTTTACATTAGAAACATAAAGTTACCTTTTAATTACATTAAAGACATGAAAAATTACATCCCCAATGAAGAATTATAACGTTGAAGAGCAAAGAGAAAGATTTGGGTTTGAGGGTGAGAGAAGAGACCAGATAACAATGGGATATCTAATCGTGCTTGAAGAAGCCACTCAATGAATGACTGACTAATTCTCGCTAGATGACCCAATGAAATGTCCTAATTCATTGAACTATGGATCCTTGAATGTCTTACACCATGAGATATTTCCTTTGGATGATGCACGAACACTTTGAACTAACTATTGAATGACACCCTAGGTGACCACAAGCGTCACTCATGAGAATCCTCTAAAGAGATAGAAGCTCAAAACCGAACATGTTAGGACCTTTACAACATAACCACACTGTTATGTTGAATTGAAAAATTCACCAATGATCGCAACCTCCACCTTGCACATGATACACACGTAACCCTAACCATGAAATGATTGTCGAAAGACATTGTTAGGGTCTCTTGATGGATTCCAAATGACCTGTGAGTAATGCTTATGAAAATCATCTGTGACACTACCATGATCCACTGGATAAGGATGGTACATTGAGGAGATAGGCACCGATTAAACTGATGAAGACGACCGTCGGTTACTTTTGGAACTAGTACACCGGTTGTAAAAATAAGTATATCTTGATCTAATCAATTACATCTCCAATCTCAAGTGGATATCCCACTTGGAGATTAATATGTTGCACAAGAGACTGTGAATCAACACCAGATCTAACTTGGTTCACCTGATCCTTGGCTCTTTTCTTCCAAGAAACAAGTCAATCTATTACTCCAAAGACTTTGAAAAGATAGTGGATGTGAAGCTCTAACAATCTCCCTTACCTCCAATGTACTTCGTTATCATATCTCTCAAGATTTTTGCTTCATCACCATATGGATTCTCTCTCACCTAACTTTCAAGTTCTTGTTCATTCTCTCTCTCTAACACCCTACCATATGAAGTGATACCTCAACTGAATATAGTTAGGGAACTTAGCCTTGTAATGACAATGCAATGAGATATACTTAAATGCCAGATGAATCACACTTTGACTATCACTGTATAATCTACAATCCTCTTGCTCCTTACCCAACTCTTCCATAAACTTTCTCATCCATATCATCTCCTTGCTAGCTTCTGTAGCTATAACATACTCTTCCTCCATAGTAGACAAATTCATAACCTTCTGCAATCTTGAAATCTAGCTAACTATCATTCCACCTAATATGAAAATATATTTAGTGGTGCTCCTCCTACCATCCAAATCTCCAGCCATATCTGAATCAATATAGCCACATAAATAAGTATCTGACCCTCCATAGCATAACTCTATGTCGGATGTCCCTCTCAAATACCTAAGAATCTATTGGACTTCTTTCCAATGTTTTTTACTTGGATTAGCCATAAACCTACTCACAACTACCACTACCTGTGCAATGTTTGGTCTAGTACAAACCATGGCATACATAATATTTTCTACTGCTGAAGCATAGGGAACATGTTCCATGTACTCAACCTCCTCGTGTGATGAATGACACTGATCTTTTCTCAATTTGAAGTGTCTAGCCATAGGAGTACTAACAAGTTTTGATCTTTGCATATTAAACCTTTTCAACACCTTATTGATATAAGCCTCTTGAGACAAATATAACTTCTCGTTTTTCCTATCTCGGTGAATTTGCATGCTAAGGATTTTCTTTTTAGCTCCCAAATCCTTCATTGCAACTGTGTGAGCTAACCTTTCTTTAATTTTACCAATGTCCTGCATACTAGATCCTACAATCAACATATCATCCACATATAGTAACAAAATAATATAGCTCCCATTTTCAAGATTTTTAAAATAAACACAATGGTCAGATTCACATCTCATATAGCCATGCTCATGCATAAAACTGTCAAATCTCAAATACCATTCATTGCCTTGGAGCTTTCTTGAGCCCATACAGGATCTTTTTCAATTTGCACACAAGTTTCTCCTTACCCTTAACTTCATAACCAAACGGTTGCTGCATATAAATCTCTTCATCCAAATCACCATGAAGGAAAATCGTCTTCACATCTAGTTGTTCTAAATGCAAATCTTCTACTACAATTAATCTCAATATAGAATTCATCTTAACAACATGAGGAAATATTTCACCAAAGTCAATACCTACTTTCTGTGCAGATCCCTTTACTATAAGCCTTGCCTTGTATCTTTTCTGTCCGCCCTCTTATTCCTTGATCCTGTAAACCCACTTATTCTGTAATGTTCTCTAAAATGTTGGTAAGTTAACCAAATCCCAAGTCTAGTTCTGTTCCAAGGAGTCCATCTCCTCATCCATGTCATGTTCCCACTAGACGTGGGTCTTATCCTACATTGCTTCTTCAAATCTCTCCGGTTCACCATTATCAGTCAATAATAAATAAAATAGAGAAGGTGTAAATCTTTCAGGAGGTTTACTTACCCTTTATGACCTTCTCACAGGATTTTGGGGTACTGGAGGCTCAATTTGGACCTCCTAGACATTCCTATCCAAATCTGACAGTGACTGATTTCGGTCACCTCTAACCAATGCCAATTTGGATCTTCTGTAACCAATACCAGTTCTTTTGACTGATGTCGATCAGGGGTAAACTGACACTGGTTACTATGTAACCCTGAAGGTAATAATTTTAAATCTGAGAGTTCATTTTCATTTACAAAATTCTCAACCGGTTCATCCTTGGGTACCAAAATTTGATCCATGTACATTCACTTTTCATTCCATTCAACATCATGACTCATAATAATTTTAGAATTCTCTAAATCCCAAAAACGGAAATCGAAATCACCAAATCCATAACCAATGAAAGTGCATCTCTTAGATTTTGCATCCAACTTTTTCCTATTTTCCTTATCAACATGTACAAAAGCTTCTGAACCAAAAAATTTAAGAAAAGAAAGATCTACCTCTTTTCCAGTCCAAGATTCCTTTGGTATTCCTCCATCTAGTGAACTTGAAGGCCCACGGTTAATCAAATAAACTGGTGTATCAATTGCTTTTGCCCTAAACTGTAAGGGCAGTCCAGAATGTATTCTCATGCTTCTATCACACTCCATGATTGTCATATTCATTCTTTCTACAACACCATTCTCTTGTGGTGTTCTTGGAACCGTTCTTTATCTACGTATCTCATTCACTAAACAATAATCATTGAAAGCCTTACTACAATATTCACCACCATTGTCAGATCTAAGGCACTTTAACTTAGAATTTTATTCATTCTCAACAAGGGTTTTTCATCTTGTAAAAGTCACAAAAACATCAGATTTATGCTTTATACAATAAACCCATACCTTTCTTATAGCATCATCAATGAAAGTAACATAATATTGGGATCCTCCATGAGAAGCTACCTAAGTTGTTCCCCACACATCTGAGTGTACAAGCTCCAATTTTTGCTCCTTCTTAGTTGCACCAACTTTGAGAAATCTCACTCTCTTTTACTTTCCAAAGATACAATGCTCATAGAAATCAAGATATAAATCTTTCAAATCTGATAACTTACCCTTATCCTTTAAGATCTATATTCCTTTTTGACTCATATGACCCAAACGATTATGTCACATGCATGCATCTGAATCTGAAGTAGATAATGCAAAAAATGAATTAGTAATACAGATAGATAAATATAACGTTCCTACCTTCATACCTCTTGCCACAAAAAAGCACCCTTGGTGACTTTCCAAGAGTCTCCTGTAAAAGTAACCATGCAACTAGATTCACCTAGTTGCCCTGCAGAAATAAGATTCCTCATGAGGCTTGGCACATGCCTCACATCTTTTAATACCCATGTATTTTCATTTTTCAATTTTAGATAAACTTACCCTTTACCGGTAATACTGCAAGGTTCATCATCACCCAAATAAACATGCCCAAAATTTTCCTGGACATAATTTCTGAAATAACCCTTATTAGGGGTTGCATGGAAAGAAGCTCCTGAATCTAAAACCCATGATTCAATTATATTATCTACAGAAATAATAAGAGCATCTTGCATTACCTCTGATGAAACAAGCTCTGCATCTTTACCTTTTTCTGGTTGTTGGTTCTCTTTATCCCTTGACCAAAAATCTTTCTTTGCATGTCCTTTCTTTCCACATTTCCAACAAGTAATTCCCTTACTTCTAGATTTAGATATGCTATCCCTTGACTTTGATCTCTTCTTTTGGCTACCCCTACTTTCTACATTCAAAGCATTTCCAAATGATGATTCCTCTGTACTCTTCCAATGAATTTCTTCATTCAAGATTATACTAACCACATCATCAAACTTAAAAATATTATTAGCAGATGTTGTATTACTAACAGCCGTTACCAAGTTATCCCAAATATTAGGCAAAGAACATAAGAATAAGAGTGCTTTTACTTCATCATCAAATGGTATTTCAACCAATTTTAATTAATTTACAATAGATCGGAAATCATTCAAATGACTAGATGTAGATCCTCCTTCATGCATCTTAGAACTAAATAGTTTCTTCATTAAATAAACTTTATTTGAAGCACTAGGTTTTTCATATAAATTAGCAAGATATTTCATTAACTCTACCGTAGAAGTCGCTTCTGTAATATTGGAAGCCATGGATGCTGCCAGGCTCAATCTTATAGATCCCAAAGCCTTTCTGTCAAGAATCTTCCATTCTTCATCAGTCATCTTCGTAGGTCTAGACTTCTCATCCAACTATAAATACAAATCTCTTTGATATAAATAATCCTTAATCTGCATCTTCCATAATTGATAATTTCGGCTGTCAAACTTCTCTACCTTGTATTTGTTTTCTTCTGCCATTGTTGTAGCTCCCACTCAATCAGAAAACTCTATGTGAGTAAATATGTCAACACACAAAACCCTCAAACAAATCTCTGATACCAGTTGTTGGGGTTAGCACACCGGTTATATAGATAATATATCAGATCTAAGTATACATGCAAATAAAAGCGGACATTCTACCAGAAGAAATATATAAAACAAGAGACACAAATCAACACCAGATTTAACGTGGTTCATCCAGTATGGGCTATGTCCACTAAGAAACAAGCCAATCTATTATCCAAAGCTTTGACAAGATATACAATGAAGATTTACAATCTTCCACACCTCTTAGATGTACAATACTTTCTTTCTCTCAAGATTTGTGCTTCATCACCAAGAATTCTCTCTCTCACCAAAATTTTCAAGTTCTTAATTCTTGTTAATTTTCTCTCTCTAAACCCTAGCTTTTATGCTTATATAGTTGTTTATAGACTTAGGGAACTTAGTCATGCAATTACAATCAGATATACTTGAATGTTAAAAATAGATCTAATTCCCAAGAGTTAATTAAAACATCCTCGCACAGGTAATCGTCATTGGTTAGCTCTAACCGATGTCGGTTCTTCCTTGCCTGACCGATGCCGATCCTGGGTGACCGATGTCGGTTCCCCCTAACCGATGACAGTTACTGTGTTTTCCAGCAAGTTTTACATTGCATGCTAAACCGAAGTTATTGATCTCCAAAACTCAACAATGACAGTGAAAATGCTCATTATGTAAGCTTGAATTTCATGTTCCCTTAACACTTACAATATTTGGAAAGGGAAACTTACTATTTTTAGTAAGTGTCAGAATTTACTTCTCTGGATCTCAACTGACGATGTTGACCTGAATGATTACCCCTCTATTCACTCCTTTTGTGAAAACTACTTTTTGGAATGAATTACTATTAATTGTAAGTGCTTACAAGACAACTTACTATTTTTAGCATGTAGTGATGTTTTGCCCAAATTGACCGCACCAATGAGATTTTCTTGTATTATTTTCCATGTGCACATTACTCTTTCCATGATTGGTCTTTTGGGACGACTTAATAAAAATGGAAGGTACCCATATGGGAGACTTACTATTTTTGGTAAGTGGTGATTTTTATTGTTTTCCGGACTAACCTTCTATTCTTCCTCATTGCACATCGTCTTCGTCGTAATTGCTTATGGTACTGACTAACCAAAAATAGCTAATCCATGTGTAGGAAGGCTTACTATTTTTGGGAAGTAGTTCTCTAGTGGTTGGTTTGAGAGATTTTAAAATTTAAAATCTTCGTTGAGGGAAACTGGGGTTTCTTCGCTATGAAAAATATGGAGTGTGTATGAAAAAAAGTCTTTTGGATCTTCATGACCATTGAAAAATAAAATATTACAAAAAATGAAACGTTGATTTGTGCACTGGCTTGTGAGATACGAGCAATTCTTTGTTGTTGACTTCGAGGGTTTCCGATGAGAGTTTCTTCATTTTTCTTAGTTTGAAACCATTTTTGTGATTTTTATTGTTTTCATATCATGGAGGATTTTATATAATCATTCAAGCATGAAAATGGTGGATTCCAATGTTGGAAGAATTTCACCAACATCTGGAGGTGTGAGGGAGAAAAATGGCGAAAACATGACTAAATATCAATATTTAAAGTTTGAAATGGAAGAGGTTCATATGCTTGAGGCCATGGGAGTTGTAAATCCCATTTTATGGAATCCGATGATTGGTGAAGAACAAAAAAAGCTACAAACTTCGAGAAATCCACGAATGCACTTATGGAGAAGTTTTACAAATATTCAGATGTTGATGGAGGGAAATTAAATGGTATATTGGATAGAAAATTACTCATATCACAATCAAAACATTTTGAATTTACAATGATTGATCAATATTGGTCTATTGTTGACCCAACATAAATGGGAGCTATCACAATATTGTGGAGAAAGATGTATCCGAGTAACATCATGTTCCTACATTTAGATCACTCAAACTCCTTCAGATCCACACAAAATCAGTTATGTGTGATTCCTCCTTTGTGTTTTGATAGTTGCTAGATCACTAATCACTTTGTAAAGTGTTATTTTGATTCGTGCAATCAATCTTAGAAGTTAATTAAATTAGAATATCCTCTTATAATTGTAATTCATTATTTTTTATGCATGTTATTTAGGAACATTCTAAATCTTAAAAAGGTTGAGATTAATCACTTAAAAGTGAAATAAAAAATACACTAATACCGTACATTAATGTCATAACGATTAGTAATCTTGTACCAATAATTAATAAACATAAAAATACATAATATTATAATAAATAGTTACTCCCGTACCAATATTAAATGCTTAGACTAAACGAAATATTTTCCCATATTTTTATTTGGTGATCCGGAGGGATAAACGAATACCTAACGACATGGAGCTTTGAAGAGAGAGGCTCTAACACAAGGCGAGTGCCACCAATTGACTTCATTTTGGAGCAACATACATCGAGCCCTCAATGCATGTTGTAGGTAAATTGCAGAATTTGAACCCATGACTTGGACCACTTAAAACGGTGGTCGAGGCAAAGTGAATTCCCAAGGATTTGAACCCATGACATCTAAAGCTATGACCAAGGTCAAGTGGTTTCTCATATTGATTTTCGACATATACTTCTTAACAATCATTACAATTTTTTCGAACAACTGCGGCTATTAAAATCCACTTAATATGATTCAACATGTTCAATTTCAACTACAATATTTTTGACAATAATAACCACTACATGTCACTTGTTATGGATGACTCTTATAGGGGAAAAGAACCAAAGACTATGCACCTTCAGTCAAGAGGTGCATATACCCACTTAATCATGACATAATTATGAAAACAACACACTTCAATAGATTATGATCTCTCCAATGTATCAATTTTGTTTTGAACATTTGAATTATGTGGAAGATACTTTTTAAACGTATTTACAATTTTCTAAGGTGGAGCGTTATTTGAGGATTAAGCCAGGGATATGTTGTCTACTTATATGTCATCATTTGATAAGTTAGATATTTGATGTGATTTGTTTTACTCAATTTTTAATTATGAAAGTGAGGTACTCACTATAATTGAAACAATTATTAGTACTTTAGTTCACATATACATTCTCCACTATTGGTCAATTACATTGAGTGGGTCATTTTCCTATGAAAACATTATATTTAAGTGTCTCATATTTTATATGTTTTCTGGTGGGTAAAGGAAAAAAAATCCAAATAACGAAAAGTTTAAGAGAGAAGACTTTAACCAAATGTAATAGTGTATGAACTCGAAGCTTTCTTGTCTTGTTATAACTAGTGTATGCGACCAATTTGAAAACAATCACAACTCATTAATTTTTGCAAGGTAAGTGTTGGTTATGAGATAAAAACTCGGGGTAGGTTGAAAAACTCTCTCGCCTAATTACTAACGCATTTGCATCTCATCGATAAAATATACAGTGTTTTTTCACAATTTTCCGTATTTTATATTATTAATATCACTTAAAACGAATAATCAACCTTCTTTAACTTAGTGAAAAAAATTGAAATATATATTTCGAATCATTCCAGACAAATTACATTGCTCACACTAATCTTTCTTCCAATATAGTATCACCACGTAGCCCACCCAACACTCATATGACATTGAGAGTACATTTTGTTTGAACAAGAGCGTTGAAGATTTCAACTTTCTTTGAAAGCCATCACCGACGACTCGTGGTGTTGCTTTATCGTACTCTCCACTTCCACCCTTTTTTCCGTGGTATTCTCTTTAATGTCGCATTCTTGGCTTCTTTTTATCCTCGCTTTTTCAACTGTCTTTTTGTCCTAAATTGGGTTGTATTTTGTTTTATTTTCCAAGGGTGATATTTTTATAATTATAGAGTTCAAGTTTTGTTTTATTATTTAAATCAACTTGCATGGAAAGTTGGTTTTCCCAATTAAGATATGGAAAGATATAAATCATTAAAATTATGAAGAGATATAAATGATAAAATAGATTTAGTTGTATAAATTAAAATGTGGAGTCGGAGAGTGTAAGAAAATTAGAATTTTAGAGTGATAAGTTTTTATAGGAATATAACTAATCTATATAGATATCAACATCTCTATTTTATTTTAGAATGAAAATTACATATAGTTGATGTACACTTGTTGAGTAAGTGTATATTTATATTGAAACCTTCTTTTGGTTGAGTAGCGATAATTAGGGGGCACCCAGTCTGTTAAAGTCACCTGGGGCACGATCTTGATCCTATCCGATGTGACTCTCCATGGTAGGTATCTAGAGGAATTTGTACCTTGGTGGATGAATTAACAAGCCATCGTCCTCACTATTAGATGCCAACCCTTTCACCATAGAAACCACCTTATTGGTGGGGATGAGGCCACAATAAGTAATACAACAAACCCCTATAACTCTCTTTTTGGTCGGGTGAAATTCAACAAGTGACAAACAAAAAAACTCTTAACAACTGAGAGGAAATCCAATTAAAACCTAGGTTGAAATATAACCATTGTCAATCATAGCAAAGCCAATGAACAAACCCTGACCTTCACCAATATGGAAGGCGAAACAAATAAAGTCGAAGAACCACAATCACAAAGCAAGTGACCACAATAGAGACAAAATCAGCAATCACCACGAGCAACAAATAGAGAACCAAGGCCAGAGCAATCACCACCGAGACAAAATTGGGCAACCCCACAAAAAAAAATAGAGGACGGGTAAAGGAGCAAGCATGCATCCAACGCCACCACCATAAACCAAGTCCTATAATGATTGTCAATAAAAATTGTCATCATCAAAAACCAACCCAGAGCAATATTTGGTTTTTAAATAAATTTGGAGAAATTTTTCACTATTCAATAGTGAAAAATATGTCTAAAGAGTAAGGTATATATAACTTAGACATTTTAGAGTGAATAAAGATCTTGTTCTAGAGAGCTAGAGACATGCATGTACAAAATTGGAACATACATAATCATAGAAGTACTGCTCTGGCACCTGTATGCAACTATAAGATCAAAAAGTTGGCAAATATGATATTTTTCTTCTTAGCCTTGAAAATCATGCTCGATTTTCCAAATTTTTTACAAGTCACTCAAAAACCCTTCTCCTTCTTCAAAACCCTAATCTTGCCTCGAGGTTTCCAGAATGTGCAAGGAAAATAAATATATCTGGGTCATGTGCTAAATTAAAGAAAAGCGGAGCTTTCTGGATATTTATCAAGCTCCCAAATAATCGAACAACTTGTCAATCAACATGCAATTGTCATGTAGTTCAACATGCAATCCAATGTACTATAAGTGTCCCAACCCTTATCTTTTCTTTGAATGCAAATCAAGTACTAAATGCTACATATTGAACTCTAAATGCTTAAACTATACCTTTGGCATGAGAATTCTCAAGAAATAAATTCTCACGCAATTCTTTTATGTGTATCTTGCTTGCTAATCTATGTCTAAAGTGCACTAGTGCAACCTTTTATTTATAAAGTTACTAAATTAAAATTAACACCCTATTGACACGTTTGTTGACACACAATGGTCTTGAAAAACTCACAAAAGGGGCAAAATCTTGGTACACCCAAACATGGGTCAAAGGCCCATAAAGAAACAATGACTAGAATCATACATGTATGTGTATGGTCAACATAACTATACCCATACAATTATGATCAACCATAATTGTACTTGTACAGTTTTTTTAAAAACCTATAAACACATAATTCGAGGAAGAAAAAAAAGACAAAACTTATAGAAGGGAGAAAATAAGAAGGGAGAAAATAAGACGACCACATAGGGAAGAACAAAGAATCAACAAGAAAAATGTGGAGTTGCAAAGATTAATACAAAGCGGAAAGTATCATAAGTCACACAAAACACAAGAATACGACGAAAGGATTAAAAATCGTGTAAAATACAAGGAAATCGTGCTAATAAGAGCCTAAGTTGGACCAATGATCAAAAAACATATAAGTACAATAGCATAAAAGCATAAAAAGTCCATTAGTATCAAAGCAATTAACTAGTAATGTACCAATTAGATTACATAATGCCCCATTTTGATGTGTGTGTGCATACATGTCAAAGTAAAAAAGTAATCATGTGGATATATTGTAGCTTACTTGAGTCTGAAAATTTGTGTGCCTCTACAATTAGACATAAGTGATTTTTTTATCAAACTCAACCATGCTTGTTGACTTTCAAGATTCTCTTGAATTAGACTCAACTCCTTGAGAATAGAGCTTTAGCAACTATTCACCTAAGCTACTCAGACTTCGCTTCTACATGAGTTTGCTTACTTATCATTTCCCTTTGGATCTCCTAATCTCTTCTAGATCTTCATGATCTTTGGTGCTTCTAAGCTCTCGGCTTCAAATCTTTTTTTATGCTTATAGCATGCCTCTTATGTCCATTACTCTCTATGTTTATAAAATTTGGCAGGTGAAGTAAAGATGCATTTACAAATAGAGAAAGACTCCTTAACTTGATCACATCACCATTGATTTATCTCATCTAGTTAACCAATTACCACTCGCGAGAGTGTTTTTTCAAATCAAAATACACAAGGTCACTTGGTCATTCAGTTAGAGGAGAAAATGTATCAAGGCTCATGTGTTCAATTAACAACCAGTTTGATGTTGACGAGTGTGCAAGAACACAAGAGCCACATAGCAAAAATATTCGTATAGTGCATGCATATTTTGTGCACTAATTTAATCTAATTTGTATTAAACCTTAATTTCAGAGTAACTTAGTATAACTAATGATATTCAGGTACCTATATACAATAATGCACAAACAATAAAATTAAACAATGTAAAACCCTAAGCATATGAGAGGGGATGATGACTTAGCTAATTCTGTGCAACCTGAGGTTGATCAGGATTGTGTATCTACTAGATCTGGTTGGAAACAATGTCAAACATGCTCTATGAGGGTTCAAAACCCTAAGAATGTAAGGGGTAGAAGCACCTACAGAAGGAAAGGAGCGCCCCAAGCGCTAGTGATTGATCTAGGCACTTGTGTCTGCTTAGATGATCAAGTTCTAATATTTTTTAGGTTCGAAGGTCTTCACTACAATATTCACTTTGTCGCTCTGACTTTGTTGTTAGGGTTTTGATCGCACCTATAACCTGCAAAACAAATGTCTACCTGCACATGTCCGTAAACCACATCAAATCTAATAAAAAATGATGTCGAATGTAGATTTGGAATGACCCTGACGGTCACCCAAAGAGTGAATTTATGATCGAACGTTGCACTACATCTCAGACTCCATGTAGTTCTTTGTTCTTGTGTGTGTAATGATGCCCTAGGTTCCCCTTATGCAAGTTGCACAATGATAGTGGGATAAATATAGATTGTTCCAAGTATGCAAGATATGTATGATGGAATAGAATGAATTCCCCTCCTATGCAGTGTATGCAGATCAATGCAGCCCTTGTATGGATGTGCTAGATGTATGCTTTGTAGTGTTCTTGTGTCTTTGTGCAAGCTTAGGTGGGGATAGATAATGTTTATAGTGTGTGGCCCCTTATTTGAGAGAAGTAACTAAGTATATATATGATTCCCTTGTTTGAATTTCGTAATTGACAACTGAAAGGCCGACCCAAAGTGTTAAAAGGTGACCAAAAGGCGAAAATGACCCAAAAGGGCAAGAAGAAGATAAATAAGGTCATGCGTGCCCAAGAGGGACAAGAATGGCTAGGTGCTTTTATCATAGCTAGGATTCAATGTCCAAGGTCATCAAAAGATAATCAGTCAAGTGTTGACAGAGCTGTAAGATGTGTAAAGCCAGTAAAATGCAATAGATAAAGCAATCAAAAGACTAAAAGGAGTTGTCAACCACTAATTTTCTTGCTTAGGAATCATTTATACATTAGTATGCTTTAGGACCTAGAAATATACAAAAATGCGTAGATTTTGTGTCTACACACAGATAACCATGCACAAGCTCCCAAAGCACAACTACATAGGTTGCACCAAAACATCAAATCATTCATGTCAAGCTTCCTTTATTCCTAATAAAACAATGTGCACAATTGTGCAAGCTTTTGTACATTCTTCTCACTTTAAGTGATACGAGACAACAAAGAAACTTGGATGCTCCATCAACACAAATACATATTACCATCTCGTTGCAACATATTCATTGATGATAACAAAATTATTCTATCAGCTACATTTGAAGGCCGAACATACCAATTCGCTGGGGAGAATCATTAATATTGGTCTCATTAAATTGATCCCTAAAGGAAGTAATAAAGACATTGCGGCTGGTTGGCATCCTATTACTTTTCTTAACACTACTTATAAAATCATACCCAAGGCTATAGCATCAAGGATAAACCCAATGAATAAAGATATTGTTAGCTTTGAACAACCCAGTTTTCTAGAGGGAGATTCATCCTTGACAATCTTGTCCTAGTTTGGGAATCTATTGATTGGACATCTTACTCTGGACAAGACTTCATACTTCTCAAACTATATTTTTATAAAGCTTGTGACAAGATTAAGTGGTCATCTATTCTTAAAATGCTCTATTGGACATGTTTTGGAACAGGAATAATCAATCATACCAAATTTCTCTTTGCTAACACTTTAGCCATAATTAATGTTAACAAGCCCCTCACTGAATCATTTGATCTTCAACGCTCCATTTGTGAGAGTTGTCCCTTAGCACCCTTTCTTTATGTACTTGCAGACGATGCTTTGTGATTCATGTTTCAAAAATTTCATTCCCTAGGAAAAATCAAATGAATAACATTACCGCACCAACATGTTATGATCAACTCTCACTTCATTGACGACAACATGCTTTTTCCACAAAATGAAAAGTCAAAAATTAGCAACTCTTTGCAAGTTCATAATATATATTGCATGGCTTCGAGGGTCTAAACTAGCAATGCATAAAATTGAATTCATCCTAACTGGAGTGGAAAACCCATCTGATTGGATTCCCAAGAATGGAACAATCTGAAACATGGGGAAGTCATGAGGTACTTAGACATCCCCTTTGTCATTGGAGTAACTCTTTCGTAGATGTGGGAGGAGTTTCTTCACAAATTCAATAGAAAGATTCTGTGCTGGGAGGTTACATTTTTCTCTTTGGCTGGGTGTTTTCAAATTGTTAATATCATCTTCTTGGCTACTCATGTGTGTTACTCTTCATGTTGGATGCCTTCCAAAACTTGATATCTCAAATTGATTTAAAAGGCACGATGTTTCCTTTGGGCTAAATGGGATGGTCAGAAAGGTGCAACTGTGGTCACTTGGACTACCTATACTCAACCCAAATATAAGGTGGGCTAGATATCATAGATCCTTGGACTCAATGCAAATGTTTTATTTCCAAATTGATTGTTAGGGCTCTATTTGGCAATGAACCTTGAAAAAATCTTCTTAGACACAAAATTCAACTGGCAACAAGAAAAGCCAAATGGAAGCATATCAATCTTCGTGACAAAATAATAAATGCTACTTTTTTTTAAAATCCAAGGTTCCTCATCGGTGATCAGCTTGTGGAAAGATGACGAGAAACCTCTCAACTAATTAAGTCGAAAGAATCTTCTCTAAGGCATGGGCTAAGTTTTCCGAACTCCTCAATTTGGTGGAATCGCTTGATAATTGTTAATGGTTGTCGCTGGTCTCTTCTGAGTACTTTACGAGGCTCAAAACTTTTTAATAAAGGAATTCATACTTTCAGTACCTCTAGAATTCTTTCATGATGGAATGGCTAATTTGGTTAGCAATAAAGACCTCTTTTCATCTTGCTGAAAAGGATAAGCCTACCATTGATTTTATTATTTCATTAGTCAAAGCCGAACTTCTTGATAAGATGTTTATGGAAACTCCTTGTAATTTTATCAAATATTGGTGGCGGTCAAATGGCGCTAGATTTAATCAATTTCCGCTTAAAATATACTATCTCAAGTTGTTACCTGATATTTGCTTTCAAAAAAGATTGAATCTAAAATGGAATTGTAGATGTCGGGAAACAAATGGATTCAAATATGTTCTAATGTATGGAGTACAAATGTTGAGTCTAGTGCCCAACTTTTAGCTTGGAGAGTTATTCATTACACACTACTCAAAGCAAATAGACTTGGGTTTTTGCAAGAGATTAAATTGTCCTACCCTTTTGTAATGTGAAAGAAACTATCATGCGTGCCTTTTGGAAGTGCAATGTAGCCAAATCAATCTGGAATCAAATTCAGTTTGATGTGCCAGCACTATTTTCAAGCAAGCTGTCATGGAAAAAGACCCTTTTTCGAAGGGGAATATCAAAATATTTGATTTCTAAATCAATAACAATAAAGCATATTTAGAAAAATAGATGTCATTCTTACTTCTGTAACAACATTACTCCTCAAAGAGTTGTTATTCACATACTTAACTCTGTATTTTTAGCTTCAGTTCTCCTCCATAAAACAGGTTATGCATTCAACTTTTCTTCAGAGTGAGAACCTATCAAAGCAGATGAAGGATATCAAAACTCAACTGAAGCGCCTCGTGGTCAACGATGTAGACTTGAGCAAGAAAATAAAAAGATTAGCTGATTTATGACAGCCTTTTGTGGACCTCTCGATAAATAATCTTCGGGTTGAACTCACTGCTGCTGCTTTTTAATGCAACAGTTCTTGATTGACGTTATAGTATCTTTCGCCCTTTTGGGCTGTCATATACTCTTGATATTGTATTTCTATTCAGTTTTCAATATAAAAAATGAATACAGAATCATGTATTCCTATACTTCTCTTCGATATATACCCACTAGACATACACGGATATCTTGTTAGTGTTACAACAATGGGTATTGATGATGGATTCTATAAAGAATAACCACTAGGAGATTGGTTGGTAAGTTCAAATTTTCAGCAGAAAAGAACAAGACTCTGATCATTTTCATAATAACACTCATACAGAAAGACGTGTGCAATTCAATCTGGTATCTGTCAAGGCATAATAACAATGTCCGGTGAGGAAGAGAATTCTTTAGAGAGCACTCCAACATGGAGTATAGCGACTGTTTGCTGTGTGTTTATCATCACATCACTGGGTCTGCAGCAGGGCCTCCATTATTTGGGAAAGGTACACAGAAAATGAAACGAGCCATTTTTTTCCTTGTTTGATGACATTTGCTTTTGGATTCAATTGGCTGCATAGCAAAAACATTTTAATACTTACAGGCAACATTCTTGGAATACCCACTTCTTACATTTTAGTACTGTTATGGTAGATTTCAAACTTGAATTGTCCTCCTTTTTGTCCAGAGGTATTTAAATTGGCCCCTCCCAGTACACTCAAGAGTCTGTCAGCGTATGGTATTCCTATTCCCCATTAGCCGAGAAGCCAGTTACCTCATCATGAGGATTCACTGAAAGCCAACTCTGTCAGAGTGCAGTATTCCCGGTTGAGGGGTACAACCCTGCTGGGTTTTGAGCAGAAGTCATTGTGAGTACCCCATCCTTTAACATAATGGTGTGTCACTATATTGAAGTCATTGCCAGAGTATTAGGATACTTCTCAGACACTGCCATTTGAAGAGAAATTTCATTGATATCAAATGACTTCACTTGATTGAGTGCTTTTGAAAATTGGATACTTCTCAGATCAGTGGGAGTCCTAGGGACCTTGTACTTATTGATAGAGATTGGTGGCACCAATGGCAGCAGTGAGTTTGATTCCCTTTTCATGGGGATGAGCACAGTTCCTCTTGCTTTTACTTAATTCAGGGTGAGTAGGTGACTAGGGTTCCAAATAGCAAATACGCATAAATCCTCTCTATGACAGCAATCTGACAGTTTCTTCCTTTCTCCATGGGGTTTCCAATGTTTGTGATGCCATGTTGGCTGTGGTGAACTGTCCTTTAGCAGAAGCATGCACATACCCCCACACACAAGGTCAACAAGGGCAGGGCCGAGTTTATTATCCTAATAAGAATGAATTTATGATTATTTAATTTGCTATATGTAGCTAGTTTGTAGGTTAGTACACGTGGGAACTATAACACAAAACACAGTTCTGACGTTAATTGAATTCATTGGTTTCTCCAGAGTTTGAAGAAGCATAATCGAAGATCATTGTACGAAGCATTGCAGAAGCTGAAGGAAGGTTTGTGTATGTCTTAATTCACTCTGTGGGTAGTCTACTCACAAACAGTTCTTGCATTCAAGGAGGAGTTGGTAAATTGTTTCAATTTGTCCTTGGAAACAGAGAAAAGAAGGATAATAGCTGTAGATAACATCTGGATTAACTGCATTCATTTTTGAATAGATCTGGTAAGACAGAAAGTTGTAGAACATAACTTATGTTTGGAAGAATGGAGCCTACCTGTATATCTCCAGCAGTTCTCAAGATCGGCTTTACTTACATTCATAATTTGTAAATACTAAATAACCGTAGAGTTCATATGATGCTCTTCTGACTATCCATGCTATAATATTCTCACTATCCGTTGTTGATATTGAGGTTCCTGATGAGCATTTCAGCTTGTATTCTTTGAAATTGGAAAGGAAAAGAAATTATTTCCATTAACATCATCTACAAAATGTTCAGAATTAAAAATTGTTTACTATGCTTTGTATATGCAGAATTGATGCTTCTGGGCTTTATTTCGCTACTTCTTACTGTCTTTAAATATCCTATTGGACGTATATGCATTTCAAGAAGTCTTACACGCTTAATGCTACCATGCCGGCAGAAGGAATATGAGAACAATGTGAATATCTCACCAAAAATCTCAGAGACTCCCTCTGAAGCTGGAGGATACTGTGAAGAGAAAGTATGTATCAACTCTATTATTATCAATTCACATGCAATATTTTGTTGTTGTTGGAGAACAAAGCAACCCGTTGGTATCAGGTGCATGAATAAATCGGTCTTATTGAACCTTTGGTGAACTCTTTGTGAGCCAGCGTTCTCCACCGGTCTGTGGACTTTGCCCCCTGTTGCTCTTAGCTGCAATAGCTTGTGATCTATAGATTTTTTTTCTTTCATGTTCCTACAATACCTTTTTATGTAGAGGGAAGGCTTACCATGATCATTAACACATTTTATTAACTTTCAAATGCCTTTTTCTAATTTCTTAAATGGAATGGCAGGGGAAGGTGCCTCTTTTATCTACAGAGGGCATGCATCAACTTCATATGTTTGTATTTGTGCTTGCTATTGTTCATGTGGTATACTGTGCTATGACAATGATTTTGGGAGCTGCTAAGGTGAGAGTAATTGAATATATGAAATATGTATCTAAATTTATGACAGGTCCTATTCAGGTGATCAATCCATACCTTATAATTGTATAAATTTCAATGTGCTTTATCTCCTCTTGCAAATTGTTTGTTTGGTTACTTGGTCAGTTGATTAAGATCCGCACCCTGTAGGTCAACAATTTGTAGCGGTGGCTTAATTTATTTGTTTTCGATGTTTTGACGCTTTTTGCTCCCTTTTCTTCTTGGACTTTTTAGTCTAGTGTGTTTCGTGGCTTTGGGACATGCTGCCATACCGCCCAATTTGTTTGTGGATTATCTTGTATCATTTTACTTGTTAATTTAATATAAGATCTCATTCATAAAAGTAAAATAAAAATAGAGATGTATAATAGTCTTTTGGATACATCTGCTTGAAGAATTTTTGTCCTATATTTGATGTTTCTGATTCTACTGCTGGATCCATTTTCAAGAGAGTGAAAATTGAAGCCAATGCTTGAAAATAAATATACTAACCATTTCTTAAAATTTTCCAAGAAACACAGGATAACAAATTCTTTTATTTGCAAGTATTTTTTCCATGCTAATTATCAATGCCAATAAGCCTATTAATTTTTTTGGGCTTATCGGCATCACTATCCTTGTATATTGTTTAAAGGTGTTGATCTTGGCAGATCCATAGCTGGAAACGCTGGGAGGCTGAAATAAAGGAAAATCTGATGTCAGAGTGTGGTGCATGTAAGTTATGAATAATCCATAGTTAATTTTTCTTTATAGCAAAAATCTTGTTACAAGCTCCAAGGGTGACTGTAAATAAAAGTACAATGCAGGTCTTATGGTATATTGTTCCATTCTTCTTTGCTAGCATGTCACTTCAGAAATGCTGATTTTCAGAAGAAGCCATGAATAGTGTTGATGCTTTGAAAATATTGGATAATTATATCCTTTTGCGAATGATATGGAGATTGTTAACATCTAAGTTATGTGCTTCTAGATGGGAGATTTGCGCAGAAGATATTCAGTAGCACTTATCCAATTGTTTTTTCAATCCAGACCAGAAGAGACTAACAGATGTGATACATGATGACTTCATGATGAGTCATACTAATGGGCATTGGATAAAATCAGAAACATTAGAGTGGATTGTAAGTTCACATAATTTTACCTGTTTGGTTATTTATATATTCATAAGTGGGAAAAAATAAAACATGTTTAGTTTCAAATACGTAGATATTTTTATTAATCAGTGTGTTTTACGTGGAACACTGCTACTCTACATTTAGGAATCTTTTTGGAGACAGTTTTATGGGTCAGTGAGAAGGTCGGATTATACAACTCTAAGACTTGGTTTCATTGAGGTACTCTTATGAGAACACATTTTTTTTCAATTGGTTTGATTGTGAGTAAAAAAAAAAAGGCAGTAATTGGCTATTTATAATGATCCCATATCTTACTTACCTGTTTGCCAAAATCTATGGCATATTTTCCTAGCATAAACAAGTTCTCATTCACGGCACGAAATTCATACAAAATTATAGCCTTAACAATATTCAATGCAGGAACACTGCAGGGCAAATAAGAAGTTTGACTTCCATAACTATCTTGTTCGGTGTCTTGAGGTTGATTTCAAAAAGGTTGTTGGTATCAGGTATGTAACTTGATAGTTCACAGGCAGTCGAAATCCATTGCATTTGTTTTGTGACAATGTGTTGAGTTTGTTTCATGATGCACTTTTATATGTAGGTTATGGAAATAAACAGCCTTGGATTTTGTTTAAGACTAATTTTTGATGCAGCCTGGGTTGGAGGTCAAATGAATGTCACCCAAGTTCTAGCAGCACAAACACAACTTTTCTATTGATTTCTTATCCATTGCATGTTATTTAATATTTTTTTGCTTTTGGTACAGTTCAGTCCTTTCTTAAGCCTTTCTAAATGTTGCTATATTTTTTTTTATAGAAAGGGCTGTTTTGTATTGTGTTTTGGATGTATTGGCTGGGACTTGGCTTCAGCTGTGAAGCTTTTTTGATTCGTATTGTAATTGGGATGAGGGCCCTTTTATATCCCTCATTATCTGTATGAAAACAATTCCCCAGCTATATTTTATGCATTATTTTTTTTTGCAGCCTTTAAAAGATACTCTCATTCTATTCTGATACCATGTTATTGTTTGGGGTTTGGATGAACTCCTTGCAGTGGTTATCATTGGGCATTTGTGGTGATTTTCTTGCTCCTTAACAATCACGGTAAGCCAAAAATAACACCAGTTATAGAAAGTGCATGTGTGTTCTTGATAGAAAGGAGGGAGGCAGAGTCTCTATGTTCACAAATAACCAAACTAGGTCAATGAGACTGAAAATTGTGATGGTGTCCACTATAAAATTTTCCCCCCAAAAAAGGTTGCCTAATATGTCCCCAAAATGACCCCTAGTCTTCTTTTGCAAGGTTCAAAGTGTTTTTTTGGGTTCCATCTTTTTATTACTAATCTACAATACTTACTAATTTAATACATATTTGTTTGACCATTTCCTTCAAACTTTGCAGGTTGGAACTCATATTTCTGGATGGCATTTCTTCCCATTATTGTAAGCTTTTCCACCCTTCAGTGACAAAATTCAAATTACCCTGTACTATTTCCTTTCTTTTGTGAGATCCTGTTCTGCCAGTTGTGTGCTAAGCAAATATGATAATATGGTCTTTGTGCATATGGGTTCGACCACTCTTTCTCCATATATAAATTTTCTTTGACAGTTATGGAGGGTGAATCGTGATTGAGCTTGAGTGACTAACAATAGTACTGATTAGCTAACACAATAATATATGTTTCTGGACAGCTGCTACTTTTCGTTGGAACCAAGTTACAACATGTCATAAAAAGAATGGCACAGGAAGTTATCAAGAAAAATAATGCAGGCCAAGGCGGAAAATTTGTTAGGCTTTCAAATGAACATTTCTGGTTCGGTCGTCCACAACTCATTCTACATTTGATTCACTTCATTCTCTTTCAGGTAGGAATAATCATTCGTTCATTTACATGTATTCCCATATCTCCTTTTGCAACCTGAACACATTTATTACTTACAATATTAATTTGGAAGTTTTTAATGTTCATGGCAGAATGCATTTGAGCTCGCCTTTGTTCTCTGGATAACGGTAAGGAAGATGTATTTGCAAGTGTTTTCAAATTTTTTATAGCAAGAGCATTTTTTGTATTAAGTTATGATTATTGTGGTTCCTGATGATGGTTCATGGGAAGTGACTCAAAACATCGTACCAAAATTTGTTGACACGGTTTTTTCTCAAAAATTTCTGTGTTATTATACGATCTTTTTATGTTCCCGTAGTTTCTTCAAACTTACCATTTTATAATTAAAAAAGATCTTACTTCAAAATTGATTCAAACTTCAGCTATTGTGGAGATTTTACGCAAAACTCCAACTTGCATGGCATTTTATAAAACTCTAGGTCAATTTGAATGGATACACACCATCCAATGCCTTACCTATATAGTCTTCTAATTCTTCAATGGTATAAGCTATATAATGGAAACCAATAGTTTGGGAACGCAGCAAGCTTATCTTACATGTCGAGGCACTCATGTGAACTTCACTATATCCAACTTGTACTGAAATTTATAAAATTGTAAAGCCATATGCAATTTTGACTATATGTACTTGAGTTTGTGGGTAAGATATGAATCCCAGTTGCTAACATCTTGCTCTTTCCAACAGGTAAACTTTGGTTTCACATCTTGCATGCTGAGTAAGGTTTACTACATGATTCCTAGGGTTTTTATGGGGTATGGTTCACAAACATGATTATTTGAAACAATATACTTAATTTAGGCTACGTTCCTTTGACTTCTTCGAAGCATTTTTTGAGACCATTTTATTAGTGTCCATCTTAAAAATTATATATGTTTACAAGTTGAATTGTTAACCAACCATGTTCATGCATATAGATAATCCAAAAGTTAAAATTATAACGACGATTTGTTCTAAATTTCGTTTGTTGCTATTGTTTAGGGTGTTGGTTCAATTCCTCTGCAGCTACTGCACCTTCCCCCTTTATGCTCTAGTAACTCAGGTAGAACTTCAAAGTTTATATAAACAATGTTTACAACGTGGCCTAGTGAAGTGCTTAATGTATATTGTAATCTAATGTTTAATTTTCTTTGGCTTCTAAGATGGGTTACACCTTCAAGAGATCCATATTTGAAGAACACATTCAACGAAGCCTTATTGGGTGGTGCAAGAAGTCCAAAAAGAAGAACAAGGCAAGATTCCTTAAGGAACAAGATAATGACAATGATAGTCAACAGCAAAGAAAACTACGTAGCAATAAAAGACTAAAAATACAACGCCTTATCAAACCTGTTGATGAAAAACAAAAGTCTGGTGTAATTGCAATTAGAATTGACAGCTCTTGAGAATTGGATTCAAGGAACAAACTTATATGTAAAATTATCTTGTAGTTGGGAGCAAGGCTTATGATGAATGAGATGCATGTATTTAGTATTCTCAACATCATTACTATTCATAATCATCTTGTAATATTCAAGATTCACATACTCTCCTAGTAAATGCAAGTGTTGCATAAATTTGAGTTTATATATGGCAAGTCTAGAAAGCCAAGCAAGTTATGTAGCAATGGGTCAGTTGGCTACTCCACCAATGGGTTGTTTGGCCTACTCCATCAATGGACTTTTGACTCTATCATTAATGGGCTGATTGATAGTTGAATCCATTCTTTGTTGATTTTGTAATGGTTGGTGATTGATTTGGGTTAATCTACAGATGGTGGGATGTATTTTCTCCTCATAACGTCTCTATATGTGGGTGTAAGTCGATGTATTCATCAATCATATATTTCTTGTTAGTTTCTCATTGGTTCCTAGTGTATGGGGTGTTTGTTTTAAGCATATTTTTTTTGTGATTGAAGGAAAAACAATGAGATCCCACATTGTGCATGAATATATTGAATCTCTTCGATTTGGTGTTACGATGGGTATGTATCATCATCTATATTGTTCAACTACAACTCATTTCATTAGGGACGATTTACATTTGTAGTGCTGATGTAGTGTCGTACGCCGCTTAATGGTTGGTGTGGACCTACATTTATAAGTTAGTAGAGTTGAGGTCAAACCCCACCCCCACTCCCCTTCCATCCCCTTTCGACAATGACATGTCTATGTCAAGTAAGCTTTTGAACCCCCACTTGAGTGAGATTTTATCAAGTCACAATTGGTAGGTTCCTTGTTAAACACCCCAGTTTGGCGCTTTGGAGTGGTTTAAATTTAAAATTGATTAGATATAAATGCATTTAAGATTTTGGTTTTGTGTGTGTGTGTGTGTGTGCGTGTGTGTGCGCGCACACACACACACACAGTATTTGATGAAATAGCCTCTATATTACCAATAAATAAGATAATATAACTATTCACAAAAAATAGTAGGTGGTATGGAAGCATACATCAAGTTCAAACCCCCTGAAGGCACATGAAACAAAAACAACAATACCCACAGACAAAAACCAATTATAAAATTAAAACATTAGGACGTAGTCACAAAGAGTGCTGAAGGCAAAGGATTTTTACCATCGAGATTTCCCACCTGCTGTCTAAAAGGTCTTTCCTATCAGGGATGGGCTCTCAACTAGTGGCAGCGGTGATGGATCCCTCATGGTGATCTTCAGTTTGATTTTCCTACCTTTGGGGCGGAAAAATGGCCAATGCCATTCGAGGGAACTTGCTAGTATCCATCAATGGTAGCAAGTTGTGATGGCAAGGAGGTGGTGAGCCTCACCCTCCCCGCTAAGTCAAAGGAGGAGAGTGGTGGCGAGGATGTGAACCCCATCGAGAATGGATGTGCGAGCAACAACGAGAGCGACTCTATTGAGAACTACCCCTTAGGAGAGGGAGCTTGATTGGTAGATGGAGATGGAACATGAGCAATTGTGAAAGGGGTGTTGCCCTAATAGTCCAGAAGAGTCCAGAGGTGGGCCACTTCAAGTGCCACCATTCAAGCTTGGACTTGAATCTTCAAGAAAACATTAGACATAATTTCTTTATTGAAAACCAAAAGATTGCAATCTATAATTGTATGAGAAAATAGAGCAACCTTTCTCTTTTTCTAGATAAACAAAGATTTCCATTTTGAAAGCATGCTAGATTTAGGTGGAGGATATGGGAAAACTCGACCAATCCCCTAATAAAATATTTTTTTAGAGGATGGGTTCCGACCGAAATGGTTGAAAGAATTCATGAATCCAGGCCTAGATGGTTTGAGCTTTTTGGAAAAACAAGAAAAGGTGCATAAGGGTTTCAATGTGCCCACAAAAAGGGAAATGTGTATCGAGAACACCAAGGTGAATGAACCTACAACCAATGGATAATCCCTGATAAATTAAACACTAGGAAAAGTGAGCACGTTTGGGCTCCAAAATGGCAAACCAGATACTAGTAGAGGTTTGTGTTGCCAACACCAAGCAGAAGAATGAAGGGACCAACAAAAGTTGAGTTATCCACCATTGGAAGCTTGAAAGATAGTAAAGCATAGCCTTTTGTTGGTGCAAATAATTAAGAAATGAAGTATCTAGAAACCATTTTCAGTCCTTCCACCAAGGCCTAGAAAACAAAATCCCAATTTTTACGACATGTTGGCGGGAATAACTTCGAGAATGCCCTGATATGAGTCACAATCGCCAATAGTTAATGAATTTTTTTCCTTAGCTTCAGGCCAAGTTATATTCCACTGACGTGGAAAACTAAATATGTCCTACAACGTGTGAATCCCTCACCTGAAAAGATTAAGGGCATGCACCCAGGGAACCTCTGTAAGAGGCACATTGTGAAAGGTAATGACTGGTAACCACCACACCAGGTAGAAATTCACGGATATCCCTATGTTGAAATCATCTTCATTCCAAATTAGTTAGGGTTTGATCTTCTCCCAAGCTTTCCAAATACATTTAATAACAAAAAAATCCAACCACTTTAACAAGGGTTTTGATAAAAAGTAAATTTGGAAGACCCAAACCCTTCTAGTTCTTACGACCATTAGACAATCCCTCAGCAATATAGTTATGTACCAAAATTTTCCATTTCTCCATTCCAATTGTGGAACGAATAATCCATTTGTCATAGAGGGAAGCTTCCTGGCAGCCAACATCTAACAATCCTAGCCCCTGGAGTCTATGTTCTGGGCAAGACAACAATACTCCCAAGCAACCTGATGAAAACCCTTATCGTGCTCTGAGCTAGCCCATAAGAAATCATGGAGCAATTTCTCCAGTTTTTTGTTAGAGGCTTGAGAGGGGGCCCAACAGGAAGAATAATAAACTTGTGTGGCCATAAGCACTTTGGAACAAATATGAAATTTACTTGTTAATGAGAGAGGCTTTATGATCCGGTATGATAACTTCTTGATAACTTGATCCACAACATATTCCCAGAGTCGGGAGGGAGTGTCTTGGAATGCAAAAGGGATGCCCAACAATTGGAAGATCTCTACATGTTGAATCCACTTCCATTGAAGAAGAGATAGCTATGGGGGAAGAGGCACAATAGATTTCCTATAACACTGAGTCTTTTTCCATTGAATGCTCAAACCTAAGTTGAGGAAATAGATATCCAGGACAAGAGAAAGCTTGTTGAACATTAGCCTCATCTTCAATTAAGGCAAGAAAGAAATCATCCACAAAATTCCTTTCACCAAGCCACATTAAGTGATATTGGTGAGAAGAATAAGATAGGAAAATCCTTTGGCTACTAACACATACAAAGAAGGGGGACAAAGGGAAACCTTGGAAAATAAATCAAAAGAGCCCAAAAAATCTTGGAGTGAATGCCATTGATAAAGAGATAGGCAGAGGCATCATAAAAATCATGGCCATAGTACTGATAAAGGTAGGCACAAACCATAGTGCTTTGAGCATGGCCATAATGAAGTGCCATTCGATCTTCTCATAAGCTTTCTATTTTAATAAACAGAGCTTTTGTTGTGACCGTTGAGCCCATTCCATACCTTCCCATACCTACAATAATATTGTCCAAAATATATTTGCTTCAGATAAACCCTATTTTTTCTCGATTAACAAATACAAGTAGCAGGTTGCGAATGTGTAAGGCTAGATATTTGGTAATGATTTTATAAGAAAAATTGAGCAAAGTAATTGGCCACCAATTGGTAATGAGCATCGGATCCACCATCCTAGGAATGAATTTGATGTGCCCTCGGTTGATGAACTGACCAAGCGAATTGGAATGAAAGGCCTCCAGATAGACCTGAAAAAGGTCATTTCCAACCACATCCCAAAGGGTTTTATAAAATTCACATGGGAAACCATTGTTCCTTGGGGCCTTATCATTTGCCATTTGAGAAACTACCTCAAAAATATCCTCGACAGTTAACATTCTATTGCAAGAAATCCTTTGTGATTAAGAGAGCTTATAAGGGACCACTTCTATGCATTGACAAAGAGCCACTTCTCACTCCATAAAAATTTCTTGAGATTTGAAAACTTGTTGATAATGGGGTACAAAAGTCTACAACATCTCCGACACTTTAGACAAATGAAGTGAGCCTTTCTAAATAGCTTCAATTTTTTGGTGGGCCTTTTTAGCTTTGAGGGAATGAAATAATTCCTTAGAAACCTAATCAATCACTTTTAGTGAATGCAATCGAGCTTTGATTTGAGTGCTTGTGACATTGTAAGCATATGTAATTTGGATGCGTTGCCTAAGATTCACCACTTGTCTCTAGAAAGGTTCATCAAAGGGAGTTTTCTCTAGAGTGGCTCAGGAGCTTCTCAGCGTAGAGGTAGTGAGAAAGTTAGATTTGCATCACATATAAGCCAAATGACACTCAAAGGTGTGCAAAAAAAATGTCAACTACCAAATGAAATTTGTCCACCATGGAATCCATCTTGTGTTACCAGTTGGGCAGGCTATGAGGCTCCAAATCCACTTAATAACATGAAGGGCTCGTGATGCAAAATAGAGGTATCGAGATAAAATTGAGTGGTGTGAACATTTGGTCACCAACAGTTCCATTCGAGCCTAGAGCGGATAGGGTGGTGGTTGGAAAGGACCAAATATAGCAAAAAATTCTATTGCTAACCAAAAATCATTGGCAAAGGAGTAAAAAGGTTGTGTTAACGACATGACAAAATCGAGGTACTTAAAGATATGATCAGATCCTTGGTGTAAATTAGACACAGTGTTTCAAATGATAGAGTTAGAATGAAGAGAAAAATTAGGGTCACAAAACCCATATTTATTGTGCATATACATCTAGGCTACCCTTTTTCCAACAATCTAGTGCATGGTTAGATGGCCAATCTTGTCTTGATATGAAACTCTACCATATTAAAGTCTCCACAAATCATCTAATAGGCATGGGGAGATGTCATTACTAATCTAACGCCAGAGCACAATCCTTTCAACCATGTCATGGGATGCATAAACAATAAATACTCTAAAAAAGTGATTATCAATGTTGAATAACACCCACAAGACGTGATTTTTTTAGTCACATCCATGATTAACATAATGAGGGCATTTAGGGGTAATAAATGTCGTAATTCCTCCACAACTAGGCTCATGATGACTAGTCAGAGCTAAACTGTTTGGCCAGATAACTTTAGTGATTGTGGATAGTAGCAAGCATGCCACCTTAACTTCTTGTGAACATAGAATGTCCATCTTTGGAAATTGCTTCCTAAAATATTGCATAATGTACTTGTGAGTGAAGTTTGTTAGACCCTAACATTTGGGAGAAACAATTCATTAAAAATGAGTATCCAGAGACATATTCTCTGAATCCATACCCAAAAGGGTGTCATAATTGTTCTGTAAAAATGATTGCTAGTTAGAAAGTAAAAATTCACTAGGCTGAGATTTATGTCTGGTAGAAGGTAAAATCTTTCCTTTCTCAAGGTGATAAGGAGGGATGTCAGAGTGCTAGATTCTTGTTATGCAAGGAGAAACTAGGAGCTATGATCCAGACATAAAACCACCCTTGTCCTATAAAATAGTTTGAAAACCCGTTAACTTCACGGATGCCGCAGAAGGAGGAGAATGTTGCGACGAAGTAACATACATCGTTTCCTAAGATGAAAAGATGGAATTCGTAGAAGACTTGGAGAGAGATGTTCTAATGGGATTCAGAAGGGTCTTTACAACTATAAATTTGATAGTTTGTGGTTTAATGATCTTGGAAGTGTGGAGAGTATAGTGGGGAATGAGGGCTTTGTTACAATTATTTTTGCGACCCATAGTGGTCCAACCATATTTTCTAGAAACCTAAGAAGGCAGAAAAATGGGATTTGAATTTTTTTAGTTACGCTTAGCTAACAAAGGGAAATCATAAATATTATGGTATCCAAATTGGCATTAAAAACAAGTGTTGGGGAGGTTAATGTAAACTACATGTCGAGTGTATCAGGATTCCTCCACTTGGGTGTCAATGGTTTCCTTGAGGTTCGTAGAAAGGTCTACCTAAACATAGACTAATCATTGAGGTCTAACAACATAAAATTGAAGAGGTTCTTTGGTAATGACCTAATCTATAGAGGAAGCAGTGACGTCCAAAAATTGATAATAGGGCATAGGATGGCTTGGAAATTCCACCCAAACTAATAACTTGAGCCATATGCTCATAAACCACAAACTCGTGAGCCCGAGGGGACATAATGAGGAGGCAACTCTAAACATACTAGGTGGAAGTGTAGACACCGTATTTTCCTCACCTTAGGTAACCCGCCTACACCCTGCACACACACAATTAAATCATTTAATAAATAATTAAAATCATAACCTAAGTCACTACCCTCATCCAGTAAAATCATACTTTTACCCCTCGTAAACCTACTCCAACCTCACTTTAACCTCCCTAACCATCTACCACCCATTTAAACCCATTTTTATCCCTTCCCCTAACCTATTAACATCCCTAACCTCTCCACCTCACATCCCTACCCATGGAAGCCTAACTTGGAGGTGGTTAAAACCACTTCCAAGTTGTTTTCCCCGTAAATACCGAATCATCGACGATCCTAACCGATTGCACCAATTATAAATAAAATCTTAGAGCTCATGTTTCAACATCTAGAAAGGTTATAAAAAATCCCTGTTGTGTTAGAGATCGAAGCGACACCATCACCAAGCTCCAAATTTCCTAAGCACTCTACTCAAGCTACCAAACATCAACATACTTCATACCAATGCTTATAGGTCTTTCCATTTCACTTACACATTCAAAGTAAGCAATTTTATCACTCTTTTTGTTTTCATTCTATTTATGTATCAAATAACGATCCAAATCAATCATTTATAAGCTATTTTTTTGTCAAATATCTTTGTTATCAAAATTATCAACTTTTTACAGGGATCAATAATTATCTACCCAATTGCTAGTTGTCTGTCTAATTGCCCACGGTCCTTTCGGATCACCGACGATCTCTGTCAAATTTTAATCATTTATTAATTATTGTCATATTTAGTACTTTTATCAAATTTATCCTGGCTTAATCAATTATTTGCAAGCATGTATGTGTTGTAGATGGCTATTCTAGGTTAGTCACACCCCATCACTAGCATTTACGACCTTCCAATCATCAAACAATCATTTGTGTGGGAAAAATTTGACATCCGCCATGAAATCACCTTGTGCACTATCACATTCACACCCAATTTCGAGGACATTGAAGAGCAGTTCAATATCCTCCATGAAATATGAGAAGCAACCGAATAATTATGGTACAGTTACTTCAAAGACTTTGAGATTTCCACAACCCTAGCTTGGGATGCGTACGAAGCCGAACATGACCTTCCTATCCATCTTGAATTCTAAGTTTCCATTGTAATCTTCTATCTTATTGTCATTATCAAAATAAATTGATTGTATTAATAACTTGATACTCTTCAAGGAAGTCCCTTTGGATTCATGGGATCGGCACTTGCCGAGCATCTCGTTACAATCCTTATCTAATATCTTTTGTCTAGCTATATTTTCTTACAGGTATCTTCACTTGGTGAAAGGAGGAGCATTTGCACATTGTCTACATTCCATCATCTCGACATTGCAACTGTCGGAACAGGTATTGGTAAACCCTGATCATTTGAGTTTTAGGTAATGTCTGCACTTGATAACACTAACCGAAAACTACCTTAAACACCCTGACACACCCAATGGGACCTGTATTTCCTATTTAATTTAGATTTCCATTTCTTTTCTTGTTTATTCCATCTAACTTTTCAACTTAGATCACGTTTTTGTTGTTGTTGCTATTGATTAAAAAAATTAAAAAGGAAAGCTATTACAAGTACGTTCATTTCTTGTATCATTTTCTTTTCAGCATTGCATTTGTATGTTTGTCCTCATCGAATCAACATTTCTTTTGGATTTAAAATAAACAATAATTTTTTCTGGTCACATAGCTTAATTAGGGTCTTAAAGAATTACACTCACTTAACTCCCTTCACACAAAACCGAACCACATCCATTATAACTCACATTAAAACACTCCTTTTGAGGTGGACCTATTTGGATTTCATCACAAATAGGGTAAGCCAACTCGGTGTTCTGGTCGAGTATAAATAAGTTAATGGGTGAATTATTGGCTAAGCACCTGACACCCTAATCATTTTAGGACTGTTAAGTGAGGGGGTTGGCCCCAATACCATGCCTCATACTGACACCAAAATAGATTCAGTCCTCACGTACCTTCGGGTATATCGAGGACTCTTGATTTAACAAAAATAAACTAAGGTGTAGATTACTTATGTTAAATTCATATATATGCTACAACAAGTATATATGACAGTAAAGTACATAAATGACTCAAGAAAATAAGAAAAGGAAGTAAAACCCTAAGTGCAATAGAGATTTATGTTACTCAACTTATTTTGTAAATATCCTAAAAGTATGCGAAGTTGGAAAGCTAGAAAAATGGTAGTACATGACCTCAAAACTGAACCTAGAAAAGTGTAAGAGTGTAGGAGGAGCAAGGACAAGGGTGCCTAGACTAGTACTTAGGAACTTGGGTGCTAGGATCCCTTCCTAGGTGCTAGGGTTTTCGCAGGAGGTCCAAAGATGAATTTTATAGGGTCGTTGGATGATCTAAAACCCTCGCTATTTGTCTTTAGATGGTAATACTATGATCACTGATGTCACTGATAACATGTAATAAAGATATCACCTACAAAACCCTCAAAAGAACATCAAATCCTAAAAAATAAATATGCAAAATGAGGGTTCAGACTGTCCTCATCTATCAAACAAGTGATCTTGTGACTAAGCGCTACACTAAATCTTAGACCCAATGTAGTTCTATGTGTGTGTGTGTGTGTGGAATCATGCCCTAGGTGGTGCTTGTGCATGTCACACTTGATAGTGAGAAACATAACTAGATGTTAAAATATGTAATAGATGTGTGCATGAAATAAAATGAACTTCCATCCTATGTGTGTGTGTAGAAAACCATCCCTTGTCCTTTGTAATGGTGCTATATAGATGTAAATGATGCTCTTAGATGTTTGTGGGATGTAACCTTAAGTGATAGTATAAATTATTAGAGCTTGGTCTTTTAATTTGGTCACATAACTTTATATTTATATGCTTCTCTTGTTCAAATTTTGTAATTGATCACTAAAAAGACAACCCCTAAGAGATAAGGATGTTCAAAGGCTAGAAAGGACCCAAGTAGGAGTGAGAAAAGTATAAAGAGGTCTAGGGTGCCTGGGCGCTGATGTCCAAAGCTAGAAAAGGTGAAATGTGAAGGGTCAAACTAGGCAGTGAGGTCCGTAAGACTAAGAGGGAGACTAGAAGGCAACGTAAGAGGTCAAGTATAGTGATCAATTAGTACTTTTATCCTGTATGAAGCATATGAATAGTAGTATGTTATTAGGACCTACTAATGTGCCAAAAGTGCATGATTTAGTGTCTACATTTTCCACCACTTTATGTTAGTGAGCGAAAGCTTGATAACATAAAGTAGATAGAGATGCATACTTGATAACCATGTAGATTGATGTAGAAGAGCATGCCAAGACAAGAAAAGCATGGAGTGATAAAAAGTGTGAAGCATGGATGCTAAATAAGAGGAAGTAAAAAGAAAAATGATGAATAATGATCCTAGGGTGAAAACATGTGTGTAGATGTGATGTTGTACCTATTATTGATGATGTGCTTGGAGCATGATGGTTGTGTGTTTATGTTGACTATCACTTCCCATAAGGACGAACCTAAAAAAGATAAGAATGAAAAAGTAGTCAAATATGTGTATCGATGTATAAAATGTATGTAAAGAGTGTGTAAAATCCTGAAAAAGTAGGAATAAAAAAGGAACATGTTCACCTTATCCGTGATGAGAAAAATTGATAGAAAGGACCCTGAAGATGTTGATGAAGAGTGATTTTTTCGAGCTATCTTTCACCACAACAAAAGTAGTGTAGGGATAAAGGTCTAGTGTTTTTCTCCAACCTTTGATTTCTTCCCAAAGTAAAAACACCATTGCAGATGGTGTGTACAAGTATGATCCAATATGAATAAGTGTGATCAAAAGTGATTACCAAGTGCTAAAGAACTACCTTCCCTATGAAAATCCTCTATGACAATGCTGAAAATTGTGTTGAGCTGAAGAAATCTGTGTATCTACCCTTGGTCTCAGGTGCCTAGGAAGGGACTAAAGTTCCTAGGCGCCTAAGTTTGATTCTAGGTGCTAGTGTCCGTGTCGAAGTAAGAACCTAAGTTTGATTTTGAGCCCTTTCTGAGTCTATGGACTTTGTTGAATCTATGTTGTAATTGTTAGGAATTAGTATTTACATTGTGTAAGATAATAATTACGTTGGTAATTATTATTATATAGTTTAATATGTTATTAATATATTATTGTTATATAAACAATAATATATTATTAGTATTGAGTTGTGTATTGTTACGGGAGTAACAATCACAACTAAATAGGTTTAATTGTTGTAACACCTCCCTATTTTGTAGGAGGTTGTTTTGGCTATGTATATGGCTATATAATAGCTTGTGAATGTAATTCAAAAATGTTGTATTATTTCTGTGTATTCATTGTGTAAACTGGTGTTATGCCTTTCATTTGGTTTCAGAGTGGTTTTAATTAATCCGTGAAGAGATTTTTTCTTCGATGTTGTTAATTGTGATGGAAGGATATTAAGAATTTAAGGGGAAATGTATGTCTGCATATTGCCCTCTTTTATGCACAAGAATATTTGAGTGCCATATGAAGATAATAGATTAGTTTCATATCTGTATCAATTACTTTCGCATGCGGGAAGACTGCATTTCTTTGTGAATTACAAAGTGCAATTTTAGATTGAAACGACCTGATTCGGAGCTTGCGTGAAAGGCGGTTTTGATGTCCATTCTTCTCATTGGAAATCATATTAATATTTGTGGCGAACTCAACTATTAAGCAGAATTTGGTGCCAATTTAGACGTCTTCTATCAATCCCACAGTCAATCTCCTTCAGGTAGGATCCAGAGCTCTAAAGCGCAGGTCTGTTCTTCTATTTTGTGGAGTCCACTCTGTATTCACATTTTCTTGAGATTTTAGATTCGTTAATGGACACAAATCGGGTGAAATATAAAGCCACAATTACTCTTTGATACCACATATTTGACATATCCTTCAATAAAATTTGGTAGCTGATGTCAATAAAGTATCCAACAGACTCGGCATTGATCTACACATATTGTTTTAATGCCACTATATACCGTGGAATTTTTTGCAAGCCTACAAATTCTGGTTTGCGACTGTGTATTGAAGGCTGGTATAAATTAGGGATAATAATCTCTGATAGTTCTGATTGATTGATTTTCTATGCAAATCTGTAATCAAATCCGTCCATGCAAAGATCTCCATTCATTGGATAACTGAAATTCGATCCACATTGGTCTTAGTTTGAGCATTGTAAAAGGTAATATATGTTCTAATGCATGTTTATTACCAATGTGTAAATTACATGTGGTTTTTATTGAAGGGACTGTACATGTATTTTGGGTACACCTGACAGTGCAAATATTTGGTTTTGGAATAATCTTTGGTTTGACTCACTTCTATAGCGGCAGATATTTTAAACATTCCTCTATATCGGAATTGCATCAGTCTTTATCATGCATGGTTGACACTTCTATACAGAATTGGATTATCTACAATTCTCTTCTCATCTGAATTCTCCTTCGACAAGTGCATCCTCCACTTGATCCGTTGGAGCCTCTTGGCATTTAAGTGAGTCGTTCTGTCAAATGTTAGATATTCAAAGTCAATTTCAAGTCTATTATTTACTTTGCATATGAGTCTTTGTAGAATGTCGCTAATCGTAGAGTCTCCATTTTTGTCAAAATTATATGTTAAAAGTAAAAAATTGTAAAAGAGTCATTTTTAAAAAGTAATCTCATTTTATTACTTTTTAAAATTTTAGTTGTGTCCTCTTGTCGAAGTTGTAAAAGTTGTGTCATTGTATTAAGTCCGAAAAATAAAAAAAAATTTCTTGCATTTCAATTTTGGACACATTTTCGCTTGTATGCGACGTCCAAATTATTGAATGTATTTTGAAGCTTCATGATCACATCCGGCTGAACTAAAAGCATGATGATGGAGGATGGAGGCACAGGAGGATGGAGGTCATTCAACGACCTCTCGTTAGTCACCAATGATGGGGCCGTGCAAAAGTTGTGGTGGCATATGTATGGTGTGAGTATATGATTTTCAGTGTGGTTTCCATTTTCTTAGTGTGCTTCAGTTTGCAGTGTTCCTGTTTTGTGTGGTATTTGATGGATGTTGGAAAGAGAGTTGTGTTGGAGCGCAGATGACTGTCAGTGATCCTCTAATTGACTTGGTCCTCTGACTGTCGTACTTCATTGGAAGATGGTCAGCTAGAAGAATACGTTCACTAGCATTAGTGACCATGTGCAGCAAGACCTAACTAGCAAGATCCATTCAGGAGTATGTTCTTCGATGCATTTTGCTTCTCAGTATCTATATGAGTGTAATTTCACATTGTGGGGGGGGGGGAATACATACCAATGTTCCATTCCCATTCTTCACCCAAAACGACTTAGTCAAGGAAAGCTTCCAGTGGCAGTGGCAGTTTTCTATGTTGTTCGAGATCGAGTGGCAACGATCAATGACAGAGACTACGATTAAGAACATTACGATTCTTATAGGAAGTAATGTGAATTTTTTTCAATATATCTTCTATTGTGCAGTTTTGTGATATGCATGTTGTGTTTCCTACATAATTCCCTGATGTATAAGCATAGTGGTGAACAGTAGCACCAGAGTAAGTTCAGTTCATGGATCTTGAAAGGGTTTGTGGGAGGATCCAGAAAACCACACGAGGTGGACAGTTGATGAGGTTCCTGTCATGTCAAGGTTTGTGGTAAGCCTGTTTAAAACCATGGAAGGAGAGAGCCTTTCTTTTGGATCAAGGTCATGAGTCACAGAGTTGGACATGCCCCAGGGGTGAGCATACTGCAGTTGAGTGTGTGGATGTTTTTCTACCATGTAAACAATAAGGGGGGGAATGTTAGGAATTAGTATTTACATTGTGTAAGATAATAATTACGTTAGTAATTATTATTATATAGTTTAATATGTTATTAATATATTATTGTTATATAAACAATAATATATTATTAGTATTGAGTTGTGTATTGTTACGGGAGTAACAATCACAACTAAATAGGTTTAATTGTTGTAACACCTCCCTATTTTTTAGGAGGTTGTTTTGGCTATGTATATGGCTATATAATATCATGTGAATGTAATTCAAAAATGATGTATTATTTCTGTGTATTCATTGTATAAACTAGTGTTATGGCTTTCCGTAATGTATTGAACTATGATTGTAGACTACCGAGCTATGGTTGTAACTGTTGAATGGGGTGATTGATTCATCCAATATATGCCCTCTCATTTGGGGTACATGCAATGTTGTTAGGAGGATGTGACCCAAAAAAGGACCCGATGTTGAAGTGATATTGGTATGTAGGAGGGAGTGTGCTTGGTAAAGACCAAGACATATGCAAACAATGGCTAGAAGATAAGTTTTAATGCAAATAAACATATATATATATATATAGAAAAAAATGTAAGAAACCAAACAAGAAGACAATGTAGACCGCAAAATGTGGGTTGCAAATATGGGACATCACTCACGATATCACAAGAAAATCTAGGCCATAATGGCCGAAAGCATATTTTTTGCACACAAGAAAAAGCATAGGGAAAATCCCGTAAACAATGGAAAACAAGAGTAATAAAACATCAGATAACCATGGTGGAAAATGGGCCCTGCAAGGAAAATGCTACACATGAAGCACACATTAGCATGTTAGATTTTGGGTAACATGGGATTGTCTCTCAAGTCGTGGGACTTGCTACTTGAGACAAACCTCCGGAGAAGGCCGGCTTCCTCTTCCTAATCTTAATGCTAATCTACTCCTAATGAAGGAAATGCAACTATCTAACCCTATTCTAAACTTCCAAGGGACCAGGGAGAGAGAAATGGATGAAAAGGGGAAAATCCTACACTAACAAAGGAGATAGCACCAAGAAAAGGGTGTGGAAATATCATGTTGAGGGAGAAGGGAGAGGAAAATTGAGTAGGGATAGGCCAAACAAATGTGACACAGACCCCGGGCTTCATTCACCATCTATTCTCCATGAAACACAACAATCTAGACCTGCAAATGAGAAATACATGCACAAGATGCAACAACAAGAATGGAGAGGCAAGGAAATACAATAAAACAAATGTTAGGTTTGAGAGAAACTCCACAAAACACAGATTTTATTGCTTTCAAAGTATGCACAGTCCATTACATGTGAAGAAACGAGGCACAAGAACACTTTCCAAGCCCATAAGAAGGCTTACAACTCACTGATATTGAGAAACTATTTTGACAGAGTTTCCCTACATCCCATAATATCCCCCCCTCTCAAATGAGAGGTTTTTACAATATATAAAAGAATGAGAAAAGAGAGGGAAAAGAGAAACTCAAATTTTTGTCTCCACCCACCAACAAGATGCATTAATTGTCTAAAAAGCAATGATGGGCACCCTGCCAAAGCCATTCCCCAATGTTCCTTTGCTTGTTGAAGAAGAAAAGGCACCAACTTCATTAAATCTGACTTCTCAACTACCTGGAACTGTATCCTTTAATGTTGGGGACATTTTCTTCTTTTTCTCCCACCGACTCTCACCTAACTCCAGATTTTCTATTTCCATGCTATGTTGCCAGGATACGGATAAGATACGCGGATACGTCAATTTTTGAAAACCCTTAGATACGATACATCTTGGATACGTCCGTACATATATATATATATTTTTATGTACATCTACTCATTTTACTCATTTTTTAGTCCATAAAAACTGAAATAGTAATACAAAACTTGAATCAATGTTCAAAGCATTCAATATACAGTTACTTAAGAGTTTGCATTTTTATTGATCATGTGGCTGCCATACATATGGTATATGAATATCATGTCAACATGAATACGACTAAAACTTGAAATTTGAAAAATATACTAGGATCCATGTTCAAATTTTCAAAACATACAATATACTTAAGATTTTACATTTCATATTTACTGCAGGATACATATTTACTTAAAAATGAAATAAAACTTTAAAAAAGACATTTACTACAGGATACGTCATGGATACGTCTGTACATATCCGTGACGTATCTTGATGTATCCGGTATGTATCAAGCATGTATTTGGTACGTATCCGTATCGTATCCGTATTCGATACGTATCAAGGGGGATACGAGGGGGTCTTGGGCGTATCCATGCTTCCTAGTTTCCATGGTGTAGAGGATGAAAAGACGTTTCCATTGATATAAATTTTATCAAATTTGATGCATCTGAGCAAAAGATATGCCCATGCGGATCCAGGGGGTCAGGAGGAACACGGGTTCCCTATACCTTATCACAGTCCGCATTTAAATTCATTTTCTGCTTTGTATTTTCCATTGGCCTACGGATATTTCGAGTATGCGGAGAACTCCAGGATCGCGGGAACTAGTTCCGTTTGTCCCTTATATCTCCGTCTTCTCCGCACTACGCTTGTTTGCACTTGAGTCGGATAATCGGGTCCCGGGTGGAACTTAGGAACTGTTCCACCTGGGACGTTAGTGCCCGCATCCCCCGGTTCACCCGTATTAATCTTTTCCCGCAACACGCCTTGTGTTTCGACCGACCGGCCCGTGCGGGGAACTCCACCTCGGGAGGAACTTGTTCCTCGAGCCTTTGGTCCATTCGATGCCCAATTGATCCGCACAAGAGTGCCCCCTTTCGTCCTTTGCTTTGCGGATTTTTCGGCATTGGGGTGGGACGGAACTTCTTTCGTCAACTCACGATCCGACGGAACTTCTTTCGTCATTCCACCCGCCTCCCGCATTTCTGCACAACACAACCTTTCTCTTTGTTCATCGTCCTTTGCATTGGGTGCGGGGAACCGATCCCCACGAGGAACTTGTTCCTCCCTCGCATTGTTCTTCCGCACCACTCCAACTCCGCAACACACATTCCCTGCTAACTTAACTCCCCGCCGCTTCCTTTGCATTGCGGGTCGGCCCTTAATGTGGGAAACTAGTTCCCGAGCAGAATTAGTTCCTCATGAACCCTGTTCCTCTGCACTTCGTTCTCTCCACATCTCCCTTCCCCGCAATACTCTTCGCTTCCATTTAACTCCTTTTGTTCATCGAGCCAAATGCCTTGAAGGAGAACCAAGTGGCTCAAAGAAGTTCCATTTGTTCGTTTGGTTACCGCGATCACTCTCTCCTCCAGATAACTCCAACTCCTTTGTATCGCAGATCAAACGGGGATGCGGAGAACCAAGGGCTCTCAGGAACTGTACCTCCAGTTCCGTCGGGACCTAACTTTTCCGCAATACACTATCCCGCCCCCTTTTCTTTGCTTTGCAGACAGATCAAAGATGCGGGGAACTCGTGACTTCAAGGAACTTATTCTTCTTATTCCTTTTGAACCCGCAATACACTATAAATGACCATTTTTTTCCATTTTTCCTTGATTTTTCTAACTGTTTTGGATTCTTTGAGCTTGGAGAGAAGAGAAATGCATCCAAATAATTCTAAGTCCCCCAAAGCAACTATAAGTGCCCATAACATGAAAAATACCTGAATTTCCAGATTTCTTCATTGAAGCTCCACCAACTGCCCAAGTCCAATTTTTTCCAAGTTGTCCAATTTTGCCCAGGGGAAAAATGGATAACAATTTGGTGACTCATGGGGTAATCTGCCTGCTAGATTGAAAAGATCAATGGCCTTGAAGCATCCATTGGGAATGGAGTCAGTGTGATAATCTGAAAACTAATCCAAACTTGAAGAACACACCCTTGAATCCACCTGAATAACTGCCTGAACCTTGAGTTGACTTCTCATTTATAAAATTTTATGAATTAAGTTTTATGAGAGTGGAAAATTGTTTTGAATTTGAAACTTCACCTGCTTCCCTCTGCAAATGATCTGTTGAGACAAAGGATGAACATTCAAAGCTGTCCCAAATCTGATTTTGCCAAGTTTAAAGATGTTGAACTAATTCTTGGCAAAGGATGAAGCATTGTAGAGCACTAAATCAAATGTTGATTTGGCAATGAAGTGGATACACTTGGAATTGTCCCAAACACATTGCTTTCACCCAATGGACTGTGCAACAGCAACAAAACACGTAAAAACTATGTACAAAAGGGAAGATCATGTATGTTCCAAGTGGAAACATGCAGAGTGTGCACAAGCACTTCTTTTGCTGAAAATAAACCTACTCTAACCAAAGGCAAATGAAACTCAAACAAATCCTGCAATAGGCAGGGAGAAGTAGTTGTCTTTCCTCACAAATTTAGACCATGTGACTGATTTAGCACAGAACATGGTCATATGTAAGAGTGAAAAATTGATTTGAAGCTGGTTTTTCACCCTATTCATCAAAGTATCAACTAGAAATAGAACAAATACCTCTTTTAGTTGTTCTACATTTGGATTTGAGAGGTATTGTAGTTGATCCTTGGTACATTGTAGCTCTTCCTCATGCTCTAAACTGGGCATGACCAGTTGCAACTCCGACCATGGCTTTAGACTAGCCAAATATCTGATTGGGCAAGGTTTGATCCTTTGGATTTGCCCATTTTCTTGAAGTTCAACCCCATGAATGCATATATCCTGCAGACTTTCTTTTCCATGAATGAAGTTGTTTGCCAGTTGATTTGAACCTTGTTCTGCTTCCATAAACAACTCAATTTCCACCTTGATGGCTTCATTTCCTGTTTCTCCATTCTCTGTCCCAATCTGATTTTCCGCCATTAGAAGTGTAGCAAGTTCTAAACATGCTGAACAATGGGGATCATTGCATTCCATTAAAACATCTTCCCCACTTTTAATACATTCTTCCTCAAGGCCTTGGATATCACTAGTGGTTAAAAACACTTGCTCTTCCTCTCTACGTCTAATCTGATTGTCCTTCACATATGCCTACTCTGTTTTGATATTCAACTCCTCTTTTTGCACAGTTTTCACATTTTCATCATCCCAATCCGAATCATACCAATCATCCACTGATATACAATTTTCATCCTTGGTAGAATTGGTTAGAGAAATAACATAGAAAAGGGGTTGCTGATTTGTTGCATGCCTGGGCTAAGATGTTTGATGGTCAAAAGACCTAATTTGACCAATTGGAGAAGCCAAATGATCCTCCAAAATATATTCCCTACTTTGTTGGCCTGCTTTCTCCAAAACAAATACATGATTTCGCCTGAAGCCTTGTTGTTTGGAGTGTTGCATGGGCTGCTCCTCTCCAAAAGCATAACAGACCTCCTGTTCTACCAACCTCATAGGATAACTCGGTCTAGTAAGGGTTGGGTAGAAACTAGGGACAACATTTGGAATACCAAAACTCTCGGAAACATTAGTGCAAGATTTAGTGAAGTTAGGTAGTGCCCTGGGTGGAGATGGGAGGGAATTTTGTAAAGTTTGGGGAATGCTTTGGGCATGATAAACCTGTGCAGTGTCAAATGAAGGGCAAGGAAGCAAAGGATCTTCCTGATTTTGAAAGGGAATAATGAATTTTTCATTTTTTGCACAAGGGGAAGGAAGCATTTGAGATGGTGAGGGAAGAATTGCAGCAACCAAGGTGGAAAAAGAAAACCCATCTCGGTTGCTGCAATTCTTCCCATATGGAACAATTTAGTTGTGTTAATTCAATCCCTAGGAGGCAGCAGTCTTCCTCAAGCTTTTGCTTGTGATGCAATGGCAAAAGCTTGAGGAAGACTGCTGCCTCCTAGGGATTGAATTAACACAACTAAATCAGCATCAAAGGATCACAAATAATACAAGAATGCCATACCTTGTGAGGGTTTGTATTCTTGAAGAATTTTGTGCCAAGTCCTTATAAATTTGATGTTGAAATCCGACATAAATTCCATTAGAGCCCATTGTATTTTGCTGAGATGTTCCATAAGGCAAATGACATTTGTATCCTCCTTGAACCGGTTGTGTAGTTGTTCTCCCAGCTAATCCCATGTGGAAATGGATTGTGAAGCCAAACTGTTGTACCAATCTCTTGCTTTACCTCTAACTGATGAAACCAGAAGTCTGAGGCAAATGTTCTCTTCTATAATATTGTGAATGGCATAATGGTTTGCTATACCTTGAATGTGATCAATAGGAGATTGATCTCCATTTCCATGAAAAATAGGTAGGTTTTTTAAGGTTGATTTGGGAATAACATCCCACTACTGCAAATGGAGGGGGCTAAAACTCAAAAGTGAGAATGGAAGAGCTCTTTGGAGAGCCATGAACGAGTTGAAAACATTAAAATGAATGGAAAAGTGAAGGGAAAGGTCTACAATTGAGATAATGGGTTGCTTAGATCAGTGGAGTTGCCAGATGTGTTGAAAACAAACCTCCAAAGGCTGGATACCACCAGGAACACATCAATCCTATTGGTATGAAGTTGTAAAGCTCTTCAATCTTTGTCCCACCGAGCGTGCCAGAACTATTATCACCAAAAAACAACACCCTCTAATTTGTCATTTATGGATGAATAAGCAATCAGTGTTTTTGGGTAACATGGGATTGTCTCTCAAGTTGTGGGACTTGCTACTTGAGACAAACCTCCAGAGAAGGTTGGCTTCCTCTTCCTAATCCTAATGCTAATCTACTCCTAATGAAGGAAATGCAACCATCTAACCCTATTCTAAACTTCCAAGGGACCAGGGAGAGAGAGAAATGCATGAAAAGGGAAAATCCTACACTAACAAAGGTGATAGCATCAAGAAAAGAGTGTGGAAATATCCTGCTGAAGGAGAAGGGGGGAGGAAAATGGAGTAGGGAGAGGCCAAACAAACGTGACACAGACCCAAGGCTTCATTCACCATATGTTCTCCATGAAACACAACAATCTGAACCTGCAAATGAGAAATATTACATGTGAAGAATAGAGGCAAAAGAACACTTGTTAGGTCCATGTGAAGGCTTACAACTTATTAGTGTTGAGAAACAATTTTGACAGAGTTTCCCCACATCTTAGAAAATTCCCCCTAAAATGAGAGGTTTTTACAATATATAGAAGAAATGAGAAAGAGAGAAGAGATGAGAATCTATAAAATCCCCCTTTACCCACCAATAGTATGCATTAATTCTCTGAAAAATAACATGGGTGACCTTCCAAACTCATCCCCCAACGTCCTTTGCCTTATGGAAGAAGAAAATAGGATATGATCACATTAAATGTTGACTGCTAGGGAAAATGGAACTACACTTTTGGATCTAGGGACATTTTATCATTTTTCCTTCACCTGTTCCCATCAAAATCAAAATTTTAAGATGTCATGATGTAGCTTGTAAAGAGAGATTTCCAATGATATAAATTTTGTCAGATTTGGATACCCAGGGAAGAATTTATGCCCAATCAAGTATGGAAGAGGCGTGGGGAACACGAGTCCAATTGATCATTCATAGTTTGTAATAATACTTATATTACCCCTTTATATATTATATTTTATACCCCTTTGGTTTGCGGATAATGCCGGTTTTTAGAGCACTAGTGGAAGTAGGGAAGTGTTCCTCTTGAACCTTATTCTTTCACCTCCTCCACACTATTTTTTTCCTTATTTTGCAAATCCGAAGCCATTGCGGGGAACTAACTTCCCGCGGGATCCATTCCTCATGAACTTAGTTCTCCCGCATCTAATTTCTATTGCATTACTTCTTATCTGCATTACATTATCAACCCAAATTCCTTTGCTTTCTGGCACGATCAGAATTACGGAGAACTCACAACCTGACGAAACTTATTCTATCATTCCACCCCCACCCACATTTTCTACACAACATTTCCCTCACCTTTGAACCCTTTATATTTTGGCCCGATGTTTAATGAAAAGAACTAATCTTTGGGTGGAAACATTCTTCGCTGCTCAAGTTCTTCCACATAAGGTTCCATCCACACCCTACTACTCCACAATACACTACAAACTCAACTCCTTTACATTATGGCTAAAAAGGCAATGAAAATAACTTCCAATCCCAAGGAACTTATTCCTCCTAGATATAAAAAGTATGCAATACATTGAAAAATGACTAAATTCCTCATTTTCTCCAAAATTTATAAGTTTTTGGACTAAGTATGGACCCATGGTGTTATGTAAAGGAGAGTTGAGTATCCAAAAGATAATTTTCTCCATTTTTCCATTTTTTCCTGAAATTTTGGCTAAGTGTTGGATCTTTAAGCTAGGAGAGAAGGAAAGAAATTCTTGAAAGTAAATGCAAGTGCCCAAAGCATGACAATAACTGATTTTTCATATTCTTCTCCAAGGTCCCATGAAAATGTCCAAGTCCAAATTTAACAAGTTAGCCAATTTTACTAGGGGGAAATTGGATAACAAGTTCATTTATAGAAGATCCCTCAACTGTCAAGAATGAACCATTTAACAATAGTGTGTCATTGGGAAATGGTTTGAATGGTGTTGTTGTATGTGAGAAAAATTTATCGTTAAATTTTAGAATGTAGACAGTGAGTGACGTGAGGTTCATATTGTGTATATCCCTCAACAGTCATGTAAGAACCATAAAACATGAGTGCATTGTTGGGTAGTGTGTGTTGTAAAGGTTCGATCATGATGTGCAGAGTGTAGAATAGAATAACATGATGCATGAGTATAATATGCTAGAAAGATGTAGATTTGTTGTAGTAGGGTGTGACACAAGGAAGATGCATGTGAAATGGGCCAAGTGTGAAAATGTGCAATGTGCAACGTAAAATGTATAGATTGTGTAAGTAGAACCTAGCACAAGAGTGCTTCATAGGGTAGTGACGATACAAATAGTGTATCAAATTGTATGTGATTGATGCCTATAGATGTGAAATAGGATGTGTGAAAATAGAAATGAAGGACTCGTGGTTCCCCTCGAGTGTGTAATGAATAATAGGATCATGTAATATCATCTAGAAGATCATCGATGTCATGGTCGAATACATATGGAGAGGCAACGTGGTAAGAAATAGTGTCAGGATGATCACATAAATATCCATTTATGTATAAATTGTACATGCTCATAACATATTCCTCATCGTTGAAAAGAGATAATGGACATCTATGTGAATACCATCGAGTAATATTTTTTGTGTAACCAAGAAATGAATCATTACCGATGAATACACGACCAAATGGCATAGGAAATGAGATATCAGTATGATCAGGTTCTAATGTTCCCCCAATGTAATCAATCCAAGATTTCCCAAGTGTAAATGGGGAAGAGCAAGGAGCTCATGCAAGGAATATTGTGAGATGAAAAACTCGAAGACCATAAGGAGCAGTGATGGTGAAAAATCCATGATATAGATAAAGATCATGAGGTGGAGGATAAAGATCCTTGAAAGCAAAGATGATTCAAGTCAAGCCATCATGTGTACATAAAGTGTAAACACAAGTAGGATCAAGTGGAATATTCTCCCAATAATAATATTTCATGAAAATTGTGCATGTAAAGGGAGGATGTGCTAATGGTGGGTGCACATGACAGAGTGAAGTAGGCAGAATGATGTCCAAGGGCTAGACAAGCCCCAAATAAAGTACCATAAAATTTGTAGTAACAGGAGGGGGCATAGATGTGGATGGAACAATTACCAAGCACTCTGATCACCAACATAAAATGGGGGAAAATGTAGACAAAAAATCACACACTTTGAGTCATTATCTAGTCTCGATCACATACTACTATTTGCATGATTCCCAAGTAAGAACGATACTAATTAACCCATGTCTTTAGCCACCTTTCTTTGCTTTATGTTTGTATTTTCATTCTTACATTTTTACTTGCTCAGTTTATCTTTTCACCTTTTAGAATTTGTCATTATGGACACTAGCACCTAGCCAGAGTGCCAGTGCTAGGCGCCCCCGTCCCCTCTAGGCATCATTTTCTTCTTTGTACTTTGGTCACACTTTCTAGGTCCTTTCTAGCCATTTGAGCATCTTATATTTTTGTTAGTCGACCTTTTTGGGGTTAATTATGAAATTCAATCAAAGGAATCATATAAATATGTAGTTACGTGATCATAATAAGGGACCAAGAATAAAACATCTACTATGTCTACCTAAGGTTTCATCCATCAAAGGTATCTATAACTCCATTTGCATCTATCTAGATCCATCACAAGGGACATAAGGCTGGTCCATCTACATCAGACTTCATAGGAGGGGAGTATTGTTTCCATGCACACATTATTTACATTCTACATCTAGTTACTTTCTCGCTACTTCATGTGCGAATGGCACAAGAGAAACCTAAGGCATAATTCCATAGAAACGCACACATAACTGCATTAGGTATGAGATGTAGTGCAACACTCAATGACAAGTCCATCATTTTGGCACTTGAGGAAATTCTGACCCCTTCATATGCATCTTTATTTTTATGGTTTTGATTCTTTGATTGAGGTTTTTTAGGTGATTCCTCCATTGCAGGATTACGGTGACCTCGACAATCTTACACGGACATACATGTGAAAAATATTGAATAAGTGTGAACCTCTTGTGACACCTCAGAGGAGGTTTTTAGAGCATCTACGTAAGACTAAGGTGCCTATAATCAATACCATCTTGCCCACATGTGCCCCTATCCCTCTCTAAGTGCCCCATTCCAACCAAATCACTTATATTTACAATTTTCTAGGTTTTTGTGTGACATTTTTCCATCGTTGTTCAACTGGTCTCCACTATGACACAATCCAACAACCTCTATAAATCATCTAAGGCTCTTCTAACCCTCTTTTCACATTAGGGTTTCATATTTTCTATCTTAGTTTACTTGGGTATTATTTCAATATTCCAGTATTCATTTATTTACTGCAAACATGCATTAGCTTAGGCTATTATTTTATATTTTATCATAATCAATAATTACCCGAATTGCATGTTTTTGTTTCTACAGTAAGAAGAAACTCAAAATGAGACTTACCTTACATTGTTCTACCACACTAACTTAGCTCGATTTTCTCCTATTTTTACCACGACATGATGCTTGTGTAACCCATTTTTGAGTGGGTTACACTTACAAGACTCTTCCCTAATGCTTATAAGGAAAAGGTCCTATACTTTAGTGTCATCCTTTTTGAAAGTCACTTGTTAAGATTTCTTTAACTCAACACCATTAGCAAATATGACATGTTGCCTAGATGAGTAACTCTTCTCTTTTAGAATGCATATATAAGATGTTCAAAAGACATGTTTCTTATGGCTTAAAAGTGTATATTATATTAGTGTTCCCAATCTGAGTGTAAAGCTTTGTAGAGACCTGTAGTTTGATTGAAGCACTATTATTCCTAATATTGCACTAACTATCTCACTCATCTCAAATTGACGACATCTCGTCAATTAGGCCTATCTAACTCTCCATTTATGACATCCATTTCGTCATATTCCTCCTTTAAACCAGCTAATCAGGATAAAACAACCTCTTATTGGCTATGTCCTCTTCTATACCACTTTTACTAGCTTCCAAGACTATCAATCCATTTCATTGGATTGATTAGACCTTTCAAAACCTTTTCAGAACCCTAAATTCTCTTTAAACTCGATTAACTAGCCTAACCTAGTTTAACTAATCCTAAACCATGATTAACCTCTTCTAAGCCTAGTCAAATATTACTTTGACTTATTAAAGTGCTTTTTGGCTTATTCATTTGTCCCACATGCACCAAAATTCTCCCACTTTCCCAAATGGAAAACTATAAATACCCCACTACCCCTCTCACTTTTCTAAGAACACTTCATCTTTCGAGGCTAAACTATAGTATTATTGCTAGGATTAGAGATTTTTCTCCATTATTATATTGAGCTAATATTGTTTTTGCTTTGTTATTAAACTAAACTTACAAGTTTGAGTAAATGGAAGGAAACATGTGGCTTTTTAGCCATTAATGGAGAGCTTTCATTCTCACAATCATAAAATTGGTTTCTTAGAATCTACCTAGGTTCATTTTCAAGCTTTCAAGAGTAGAGGATTACTAAATATGTTAGAATTACTTGTTTCGTTCAAGATTAATGTATGCAAAGTAATTAATCCTTGTTTATATCTTATCTAATGGTCCATTGACTAGTCTATTTAAAGATTTTGGGGCCTCTTTAGTGTTCTTACCCCATTTCCATGGCTTTTGCAAATTTTCCTTGTTCACATTGGCACCCCTGGTGGGTAACTTTTCCTCTAGTATTTGTAGATGCCATATTTTAATCTATATGTTTTTGTTCTTGTTGCCCATTTTGGGACAAAAGAAAGCATCATTTGGGAGTGTTGTTATAGGTAGTTTTTTCCACTTTTTTTTTTTCTGTTTACGCTCATCCATGTTTGCGGCTGAATTTATTAAATGTCTAAAGTGTGTCGATACGTCCTTATATCTTTGATATCCACGTAATCATGATTTCAGGATTGTCTTCATAGCTAGGATTCAATGTCATCACTATTTACCCTTTGAGTTGTTACTATACTCCCATTATAGCCATATAATTACGACACTTACATTTGTTTTCATCTTTTGAGAACTTGATATAAGTGTCCTTATTATATTGTTACACTACTCACATGACTAACAACTTCTTGCTATACTTGTATTTAGTTTTGATCCCAACAATGTCTAAGGCCTTTTGAGAGTGTTGATATTGCATCGTTCATATCACAATAGCATCATCTTGATACTAACCCCTTGCTTCCTCTAAAATCTTAGTTAACGTGTCAGGGTAGTGTTATTATGTTATTCACATTTGTAACTTCCATTATCAAAAACTTAGATCTTGTCGGCATTTGAACTATTCATAGTATATCGCGTGGAGAGATCGCGTCAATATAACTTTGGTGCTTAGGTCTTGTTGATATTTTAATTCGACCTAGGTATTGATACGGTATTGTCACTATCTAATTTGGATGCCTATCATTAAAATAATATCTTAAGGTATAGAGTATTTTGGAACAGTTTGAGTGTTTGATGACTAGAATATTTGTGTGCTTGTTCCTAGATACAATCATATTTATATGTTCTTTATGCTTAGGACATATTTCAAGATAGTAGGAATTTAGGAAATGATTCATATCACATACACTTAGGTTTCATATAACTTGACACATTTAAACAAAACCTAGTGCCAACTTAGACTACTAATTCCTAGAATCACGAAAATAGCATCCAAACCAAAGGAGCGTAAATTAGAAGAAAATCCTTTCACGTTGTACCCATTCACTGGGCATAAGTTAGAACCTCTATTTTCACAAGTCAAAGATACATAACGTTTGGTTGAACATAGTGGAGAAGAATTGGATTATTTCGAGGAACAACAAAAGTTAGACCTAGTTCACTTCGATGAGCTCCTTTATTTTAATAAGGACCAAGTACTCACAAGAGTTCTTGAATTAGGAGCTAGTTTACCACAAGAACGTGAAGAAGTAATTAAAACCATTAACCACAAAATGGAATAACAATCATGACTATCCCTCATAGACATGGATAATCCTTTTGACATAGGATATGCTTCCACTTCAGGGAAACGTAACAACAACGTTGAAAATAATCCACCAAAACCAACAAACGATTCACGAAGACCTTACTTTAAGGCTTCACGCAAAGTAAAAATTCAACGTGAGTGTAAGGATTCACCACCTCCTAGGTTTGACAAAGAAGATGACCCCTTAATTGAAGAAGATATCATTCAAAGACAAATACTCAAACTTAGTGAAAAGCTAGCAAACTTAGCCTCTTTGGGTAAAAATAAGGATAAACTTAGGAAAAAATCAGGTAAGTTTCCCACAGGTCCATAGGATGACGTAAATTTCAAGGTTACTAAATTGAATATAACGATATTACCCACAAAGGAACAGATCATTCAACAAGAGTTGCAATCAATGAAGAATACACTTACTACCCTACAAGAAGGCAACGTAGGGCATAGTCAAAAATATTTATAAGAAGAATTATGTCCTTACCCCTTTGATAAAGATATGATGTGGAATCCATTTCCAAAATATTTTGACATGCCTAAATTTGACAAGTATGAAAGCAAGGGTGATCCTCATGATCACATTAAATACTTCTACATGGCTTTCCAAGAGGTTGCTTATAGTGATAACTACTTGATACATTTATTTCCTTGTAGCTTAGGAACAGGGGCATTAGAGTGGTTCTTCAGTATACCTAAGGGATCAATCACAACATGGCCTGTACTTGCTGAAATGTTTGTGCGACATTTCTCCTTCAACATGGAGAATGACATCACCATGCATGACTTATGCAATGCTAAGTAAAAACCCAATGAAACCTTCACAGGCTTCTTACAGTTATGGCAAGGATTAGCAAGTTGTTTCCCTTTTGTCCTATCAGAGAAATAGTTAGTAAGTATATTCATCCCTAATTTGAACCTGGAAATAACCTTTCACTTACAAATGTACCATGGCTCTAACTTCGAGGAGGTTAAATAAAAAGGAAATCAAATCGAAAAGGATATTATAGAAAAAGGGACACTCAAGCCCATTACAAAGGACAAACATGAGACAAAATCCATGGATAAACCAAAAATTTTCAATAAAAACAAAAATGTTGTTGGCAATGGTATCACAGACTTTGAGAGAGTTCAAGCCCTACTGACTGGTCCACTTTTAAAACTCTCCCAAGGACCTCGTCTAAAGGAACCTACAAAATGTACATTCACACCTATGACTGAATCGCTATCTGCTATACTTAAACAAATAGACGTAGTAAACATGGTGCAATATCCAACATCAATGGTACCGTATCCAGAAGATACCTCTAAACTAGGTTGGTTTAAAAAGCATGAATACTATGATTTCCATCATGTCAAAGGACAGAAAACTAATAGATGCCTCAGGTTGAGGCACTATATACAAGACCTCATTGAATAGGGGAAAATTACAGTAGATTATCCACCTGACTCAGGGAATGGATCGAAGGAAAAGATAGGGATATTCAAATAACCCTTTCCTAACCATGAAGATACAAAGCACAAGAAGCAAGATCACGGATAGAATTCTAACAATTTTAGGACTATCGCTTATATCTACCCTACCGAGGACAAGCCATTTGACTCTCTCATAGGATACATCCGTTCTTATGATGAACAAGTTAATACCATTAGGATCTTAGAGAAGAGTTTCGTTGTAGGTATATGATGAGCTCATTTGGTAATATCAGACCTTTAACCATTTTGTGGGAAGGTCAATATAACTTAATAGAATAGTTAGAGAAGAATCCAGCTAGAATCGTTGTTGAGCAAATAGAGTATGACACTAAGGAGAGGGCACATAGAAGATTCACGTACATGAATAAAGGTGTTAAACATGAATGTAACTGGTTCTTGTATGGTTGATTTCATTATGATTATTATTTAATTAATGATTCTTTAAGATCTAGATCTGGAATATGCTATGTGGAATGTTTATGGTTAGATAGGGCTTTGGATGTATGTTTTATCTTCAACACGTTGACATCCTACACAAACAAATCTAAAGACGGGCCTGGTACCTTTGCACGCTTTAGTTGAGCACTCAGCTTAGGTTGAGTGATGTGCCAGTGCACCTAGGTTGTTTGTGGTAGATTCTAGGCTGCATCATTGGTTCCATTTCTGGGACCTCTTTTTCAGTTTTTTTTAGGATGTTTCATGATGAAGACGTACCAGTTGACCCTAGCAAGTGTTGAGGAGTGGATAAAAGATCTAGAAAAATATTATGCACAAATTTTCAGCATTGGATCTAAGTTTGACGCATGCGTGTGGGTGGAAAATAATTTTTATGACTACTTGTACGAGAACTTCTTTGCTATTTTCTCGGTAGAATTGCACAAGTGGTTGGTTGCTTATGCGTCTAAATAGAGCTGGAGGTATTGCACACTTTTTTGGATGCAGGAAGAATTTTAGGCCCTATATGATGCTGATCTGATTTGGACACATGTTGTGGATACTTGGTTCAATGGTGTTTTGAAAAATTATATTCTGGAGTACTCAATTTTCACTTATTCTTGCCCAGAGGTAGCTGAGTTCCAATTTTTACATTATCTCAGGGGAACTTACTTGCAAGGCATTCCACTGGCGATCAAGATCTTGATGGTGACCTTGAACTTGGAAGAAAAATAGATGGATAGCTAAACACCACCATGCACGGGGGCAGGAGAAGGTTTGGTGAAAGATGGAAGAACTAGCAATAGAAAGGAAGAGAGAAGCAAGGAGGCTTATGTACAATGAGGCATGTGAAATGGATATGGTAAAGTAGCGGGATATTACAAAGTGGATGGCATTGAGGAGAGAGATGGCTCATGAAGGATTTAGAGCTCATATAGGAGGCGTGGAGTGAGAGCATCTGGAACTCCTCCATTTGGGAAATCATGACAGGGAACCCCCCTCAGACTCACACGAGAGCGCGCCAACAGAGATGACCTAGGACGTAGGCGCGCATCTAAATCTACCTAGCAACCTAGCCCTTGTGCTTGGTTTTCCATTATCTAGTACATCCAATATTCAGCAAGCTAATTTGGGTAGTAGGGAAGTAGGAGTAAGTCACATAGATAATACATCTATGACAAGGAAAACATCTTTGTTATTGTTTGGAGGTACCTTTCCAGGCGCATCATTAGCACAAAATTTGAGCGCACAAAATTTTGGACTCACTTTTGGGAGTAGTACCACCTCACAGATTGTAGGTGTTTAATTCAGTACTACTGTTGGGACACATGGAAGTATATCTTCTGGTCTACTTCCAACTATAGGTGGAGGATCAGGGGGTATAAGTGGCTCTAGTTCTGGTGGATCTTTTGGTTCTGGAGGCAGAGGTAACATAGGAGGTTCTGGATCAGGTGGGCAAGGTCTGCACCAACCCCCTAATATTTACATGGAGATGTATCTCCATCTTCCATAGTATAGGGGTATAGAATATGCTTCTAAACATGTGCACGTGTGAGATACTGTGGTGCGTAAAAGGGATCATAGCTTCTGAGTGTAAGGAAATTTAATTTGTAACTACATTACAGGGACGCACACACATTTAGTACAGGAAGTTTGACCTTGGTCAAACTTATGTAGATTATGTAGCATTAAAAGATGATTTCCTTAAAGATTTCTATATATCTGAATTTGAGAAGAAGAGTATAAGCACGCTCAAGGATAAATTTTCAACTGTCACCTTGTGATACAGGCAATTACTTAAATCACAATTTCATAAACACATATCAGTATACAAGACATCTAAAATTCCCACAATTAGGCTAGTGCCCACTGTCCATCTGAAACTGTAACAATTACAATTATTCACTATCCAAAATAAAATAAACTATCAACACCCAAAAATATCTATAGTCAACAACTGAATCCACATGAATCTGCCAAAAACATTGTATCACCATCACAAATAATAAGTCAGATAATAACACTCGTCTATAATGGAAGCTAGTGTTCAACTGACACTTTGTGATTATTTTGATTACAACTGCAAATATTCACTATCCAGAATAATTAAACCATCAACGCCCAAAATGGCTATAGTCAAAATCTAAATCAATGTGAATATGCAATTATTCTATCCATACACTGAACTGTAAAGGGATAGATTATAAACTGTATGCTTACCCGAATTGGTTAATTTCCATAATCTGCAAAATGATCACCTGGTGCCTTTGTAAACCAGTTTGTTAGTGTAATAAATTTACACCCTAATTGCAACCACATTCAATAGTTACAAAAACCTAATTTGTCCAAATCTATCCATAAATTTACAAATGACAACACTATAAAATTACAAGTTTAAAAATAGACATTTTGATGATGTCCATATCCCTGCATATTGTTGTCAGAAATGGAATAACCAACCAAAATGTGAGAAGGTGAATATGAGTATGATAAACCTATCACTTAAATCTTCTCTACGACTACTTCAAAAATTATTTCAAAGCTAAATATAAACATAAGATCAAATCCCTAAAATATAGCTTTAAAAATGTTTGCATACTATCACCAGTTACTGCAATGCAAACATAAAGTTGAGGAGTGTTTTACCCATCCTATTACTTGGATTTCTTTGTTTAGGTAGTTTTACTTCCCCAGTACCAGAATGAGCATTTACATGAGTTAGATCAAAAAAATTTGGTTTGAAATTATTTTCCTTTTTAACAACTTTCCAATGTTGCACTGAAGAAACATACCAACACATCTTAACATCATGACCATTCCTTTTACAATGGGAACAAAATTTAACTTCCCTATTTTTAGGAGTCTTACCCATTTTTTTATTCCCTGAACTTTTCTAGGAGAATGATTCCTCTTTTTAGGAGAGGTAACTTTTTTTCCATTTCTCTCCTTACCAGGGAGAGATTGGTCTTTAGCACCTGCCTTATCATTGACAAAAGGCATTAACTTCTTTATCATATTTTCCTCTTCTAACAATATGTTGCAGAATGATTATTACCTTCAAAAAATGTGCAAGGAAATACATACTTCTGTCTACCAAAGCTATATTGTTCAGACTGAAAGAGAGATTTAGAAGTTTTAGGATTTATTTTCCCCTTAATGCCATTTTTAGTGTAAGTGGGAGGAGCTAGAATTCCATTACCTCGTTTACATGTTTTCTTACACCTTTCATTGTTCCTCTTGATGGCAGAATTCTGCAATTCTAGTGGAGTAGATGCTTATTTGTTGGAAGCTTGTCTTCCTTCAGCTGCTTTGGAACTTTTTCCAATTTCCATTTGCCCACTAGAATATCCCAAACCTGTAAACCAAGGTTGATCCTCTACCTGTATTGGGTTAGGAACACCTTTTCCATTTTTACCAAGGCCCTTTCCGTTAAATCCCATCTTAACCATTAGTTTAAACCAAATTTCCTTAGTGTGTTTTTCAAACTGACCCAAAGGAATATCTGAAAGTAAATGAGAGGAAGAATTAAAATGTGAACAACTTACAGTGCATTCTGTCATAGTACCTGCATCTGATTCGGAAGGCATTTCCTTCTTGTGTTCACCTTGTTGCAATTTTTCCAAGAGAGCATCCTTGGTTTGTATTTCTTCCTGAAACTCTTTAACAAATCCCATCAACTTCTTGCTCTCTACAAGCATCTCATTGACATACTCCTCTTTCTTGGTTATAGAGGATTGTGGCTGAAATTTTAACTGCACTATTTCTTCTTCCAAGGATTAAAAATTAGCTCTCAAGAAAGAGTTTTCTACCTGGAGTTGGTGGTTTATGGCTTCAAGCTCATCCAGTTGCTCCTATTTGGATGACTTGCCCATGATTCCCTATTCCTACAAACACAACCTGTACTTCCAAAACTGCACACTGCAAAAGAAGATTAAAAAGCCCCAAAATTTCTGCACACTATAGACTAAAATCAATACTTAAAATGAAGCCAAAATTTCAAACACAATTAGAAGCTAATCCGGAAATATAACTTCTCTGATACCAAAACTTGCTTAGAGATTAGCAAGTTTACAAGTGCGATCACCTACTCTGATACCAACTTTTTTAGGAGCCACATTTTTAGGAACCTTACTTTGACTGCTCTTAGCCGAGTCAAAGTTAGAAGAATGAAGTTTCTCAATCTATTCCAATATGGAATTCTGTTTCCTACATTTGGCCACTCAATGGTTAGACAACCCACAAAATGTGCAAGGGTAACTATTCAACATTGCTTGAAAATCATAGCCAAACTTTTGTAGTGTAGATAATGGATCAATTTGTTTACCTTTCTTTTTAGAACTATGATAAACAGAAGGCGGAGGGATTTATATACCTCTCCATGGTGAATTCTTACCAGATCCTCCTGATGAGGATGAACCACTTGATGCTATCAGGGATGACAATGGAGGTTACATTTGTATTATTGACAGTGGTGAGTGGTGAGTGCAGGATTAGGATGTACAAAAGAGGAATATGGCAGTTGCAGTGTCATATCAATTGTAGTTCAGGCCATTGGGTTATGTTACTATTATTGGAATTTGAATATTGTAATATTTTGGAAAAAATACAATGCTATAAATAGGGTTTTGTGTTTTTATTATGCATAGAACGTGTGTACAATTTAGCAGAGTGAATTTCCATTTTGAGGTCAAAATGGTCTTACTTGGGAGGAGTGATCCAGAGGATTTTTCACTATGTGAATATTCCATAAACTTACCTAACCATGGACCATGCTGAAGGGATTCTTGATACCTTTCTGATGGTATGCTAAACTTTAGAATCAGAGTTCGTATGTAAATTCTATTGCCGGTCAAAGTTAAGGTCGTAAACGGGTTAACCCTGGTCAATAGGTCAATAAATGGACCAATGGCAAGGTGACACATGGTAGTTGACGAAAAGGAAAAATGTATGGTCTTGTAATGTTTAAAAATCAGCTCTATGGTATAGATCTCATCACAAGATTTTCGACGCATTTTGAACAAACCAAATCTGCATTCGTATGCGAAAGATATGCATAGTCAAAGTTGTGGTCAAATGAAGACGTGGCACACTCTGACTTGGACAAATGGCATATTATGGGCATGAAACTTGGCAGGTTTTTAGTGGATTTGGATTTATAATAATAATAATAATCTATTTAATCCATTCCATGTGAATAAGCCTAAATCCCATGGGATATGGAGGATTTTGTGGGCAAAAAGCTATTTAAAGGCTTATCCTATCCCTTTCCCACCAAATGTGGGGTCAATGGCTAAATTAGGCGCCTAAACCTATGGAAGGGGGATTTGAACCCTTGACTTGTGCCAAAATAGTTATCAGCCTTACTAACCCACCACTTTTTAGCAAGTGATAGACTATGAGATCACTTCTATTTAAAGTGACCTTTTGGTAAGTTTGTGAATGGATAGCGAAGGACCGGTTTGCAGATATCACCATTTTCGAGGCACTTACAGTCCGAATTTTGCAATGGTGTAAAAATAAAATTTGTTCAAAATTATAAGATATTTCCAAAAATGTAAATTTTGTTATAAGAGGTGTTGTATATTTTTCTGTGAAGGCATTTTTCCATTGTAGTTTCACAAATCAGACACGAGGAGCAAGCAGAGATCTGCATTTTCCAACCACTTCTGGTCTGAATCAGGCCATGGAGTAAAAAGGTAATTTTTTCATAATTTCATATATTTTCCATAAATTTAAACCTATTTTATTTAGGTGTTGTATATTTCAAGTTGTAGATGTTTTTCAAATGTAATTTCACAAGAAACTATCAGTGAAAATACTATAGCGGCCACGGATGGACTTGTGAACGTTTCTGGTAAATTAAAGAGTTCCAAGAGGTCTGAATCATCTCATTTGCAGGTATAAATATATATTAAGTCATTAGTGAAGGGATATCATAATTCATTGGATGTTTAATAGATCAATTCACTTTTTGTAAATCCAAAGATGTAGCCTTCGGGGTAACTTTGTTATCAAGTTCTTGTGTTGTGGATTTGATTTTAGTTTTTAGAAGCTTTTGATCAGATAAAAAAATTCAAGTTAGTTTATTTGATTAATTATTAAAGAAATCAAAAAATGGTTTAATCGGAAGGAAGTAAAATTTAGTATCCATAAGCCACAACAAATTTGAATACACTTATTAACTTGGATTTAAATATTAGATTGAGTGCATTCTAAATCAACTGTGCTTATTTTATTTGGATTTGTGATAGATTCAAATATTTCACTTAAGTTGAAAATTAAGGATTAATTTTATCTTTTGGAAGAGTTTAAGTTTGGGGCTTTCAAGAACACCCATAATTTATAAAAAAAAGTAACTCTTGATCAAGTTCAAATCTTTTAAAGTTAAGAATCTGAGAATTTTCTAAATACTGGAAAAATTTCAAGTACCATTTTCAGATCAATCTTTATGACAATTTGTGCTTAATGTTTGAAAGATGTAGACAATTAAGCATCTCTTTAAACATCAAGAAGTGTGTGCTTGATACAACTTTTGGCACTTTGTTAGGCATATCATCTGCAAGGAAGGCTTGTTAGTGGATCTAGCTAATGTTCTAGTTATTGTAGGCCTGGAAGATCCTACTAGTCAGAGTGAGGTGCGTGGATTCTTGGGTCACACTAGGTATTATAGAAAATTTATCAAAGGATATGCTGAGATTTCCACAGCCTTGGAAGAGTTACTAAAGGGAAAAGGAACATTCTATTGGGGAGAACTGCAACAGTGTGCATTTGAGGCATCGAAGGAAAGAATTACTACAACACCTATTTTGTGTTTTCCCTCATAGAACTGATTGTTTCATGTACATGTGGACGCCTTTGGCACGACCATTGGCGTGGTGTTAGCTCAACCTGGAGAAGGTATTATAGATCATCCTATCTATTTTGCTAGTATAAAGTTGACTCCTACGGAGCATAATTATACAACTACTGAGTGTGAAGCCTTTTCAATGATCTACGCATTGCATAAATTCATACAATACCTAATACCAACACCATTTGTATTTTACACCGATCACATAGCATTAAAATATTTCGTAAACAAGCCTATTTTATAGGGGTGCATAGGTCGATGGGTTCTCTTATTCCAAGAATTTGATTTCACAATTATGGTAAAACCAGGTAAAATTAATTCTTACCCAGACCATTTATCAAGAATTCAGTCAGGGGAGGATGCGCAAACAATTGAATATACAATGTCAGATGCACAGTTGTACAAGTTACAACACATGCCTTTAGAATTAGAGGACATTGTTGTCTTTTTACGTACATGTATGGTGCCAGAAGGAATGAAATCTTTAGAGAAGAAACAACTTGCAATTCACGTGAAACCTTTTATGTTGATCAGTGGTGACCTATACAAGTTCTGTCGAGATGAAATATTGCGTCGGTGTGTACTAGAGAATGAGCGTACAGATATAATGGAAGAGGATCATGGTGGTATTGCGGGTGGGTACTATGCAGGTGATGCCACTATGCGCAAGATTCTACTCATTGGATTATGGTTGGAGACCCTCTACAAATATTGTAAATCATATTGTAAGGCATGTAATCACTTTCAATGCATTGGTAAACCTACGCAAAGAGATGAAATGCCTTTAAGACCTATTCCTAGTGTAGATCCGTTTGAGAAATGGGATATAGACTTTGTGGGTCCTATTTCTCCAGCCACGTGTAGAACTAGATCACGCTACATCATCACTTGCAAAAATTATCTTATAAGGTGGGTGGAAGAAGCACCTATCAAGGATTTTACAATAGCTACAGCAACCAAGTTTTTATGTGAAAATGTTCTTACAAGGTATGGATGCCCGCTAAGTTTTACAAGTGATAGGGGTACACATTTTTTGAATGAGACAATAAGGATACTATTGGATGAATTTAAGATTACGCACCATAAGACCACACCATATCATCCTCATTAAAATGGGACTGCTGAGGCCTTCAACAAGATTTTTTGCCAGATATTGACAAAAAATTGTGATGTTGGAAGGAAAGCAAAATTGGACAATTAAATAATTAAAAATGAGAAAATGATAAATTGGACTCCTTTTCTTATTTTTGTATCGTTTCGGTCTTGCTTTGGGCAAGGCCAGGCTATAGAACATTAAAATAATTAATTAATATTTAATTAAACATACTTAGGAGTATTTAATTAAATAAATATAAATTAAGAGGTTGAAGCTTTTGTTTCCAAGGCATCCCAAACCCACACTTTCCCAATTTTTCAAATTCCCCGGACGCGGGTTTTCCTTTGTGTTTGGCATAAAATTCCCCAATTTCCCACATGGGGAAATTAGAAGTAATTCTTCCTATGGAATTCATGTTACCTTCTTTGTGTATTGCACGTGCTGGAGGTCTAGCACAGTGATGAGCAAGCATTAGAAGTCTGGGGAAAATGTTAATTGTTCAATAACATAAATTACAGGCCATCCTACAACAATAGTCAATTAGAAGAACGAGATGAGAGGCCTTTTCATTTTGGAAAGTCACTTCCAACAAGCAGATCGACCAACATAGCACGAATACATCCTCAAATTTGGAGTCAAAAGTTTTTATCAAAATCGATTAAGTGACAGAAAAGGAGATAGCCGCAGAATGAAAAATACTGGCATGGCATGACACCTGCTTGGCCGTTCCGTGTACTACATCCTTGCACATCTAGGGACAAAAAGCTTAAAAAAAAAAGTATTCTTTTACCAGGTTCAGAAAAACTTGTTGATTGGAGCCGGGATTGGACATCCACTGCCAAAATGGTGCTTCTTAAGGGTTTATCGACATTCTAAGTTTCTAGGTCTTTATTGGTAATAGCATCGTTTGGGATCAAATGTGCTTATTATGGCAAAGAAAGTTATATTAAGCATTGTGGTGTCATTAGTTGGGACCAGAGAAGTATGTTATCACTCATGGGAGTTACTTGAATGAGCTCGTAAGGCACTTTCTAGTTAGAGAATTTCTCATTCCACTCATCATGCTTGATGGAATACAGTTACTAGAGGTGGAACTCGTTGATGGTTACTTCAATCAACCAAAAGTTGGAGTAGGCATTTAAAGCCCAAATGGAGAAAATTACTACAACAATAAGATCCAATTTCAGCAACACCCAAAGGTGATCCCCTTCAGCGTGATGAAGATCAATTAAGTACAATTCTTGGAGAGGTTCCCACCTGGCATTTGTAATGAAAGAGTCATCAAGCCAATAGTGATAAACTTGGAAGCGATTGCATTTCCAAAAAAAGACCAAATATTACACTAAGGTGTGTGTCAACGAATTCATAAATCACTTCAATGATATTTCAACACCACTCGTTTGAGGAAAAGGAGATGGATCCAAGACTCTATTTCCTTCAACACTTTGGGATTCGTCAGTGAATTATGATTTGTCAATTTGGATTCTGATAAACTTGGCGTGTTTTGTGTAATAAGCATGTGGAGAATTGTGTTTGACAAATCTTCTCACACCGTTGGAATGAATTCTAATTACCATGGAGGATTGAAGTATTTTTATGTGCATGGATAAGGACTGATCTTAGGTGTCTTGATACCATTAGGATGTCTACGTGGGGTGGTTATTTTTCACCTTTTAACTGGGTACACATGGTTAGAAGTCAAAATTGTTATTTAATGATCATATTAAACCCTAACTACTTTGTGTTATAAAAGGAAGTAGTTAAGTGTGGAAAGGACTTTGTGTTCTTTGTGAAAAACTGTTAGAAAGGATATTGTCTCTTGTAAAAGAGATGACCATATTATGATCTTATTGTCAGATAGCAAATGAGTTCACAGTGATCAAGCTCTGACTATCTATAACTTGTTTGGTGAGGTAATGCAATATTAGGCTCTGGCATGTGGAGACTACCAGGGGAAGTTTTGGTTTTCAATAAAGGCAGCATTGAGGAGGGACTTCGTTCCCACACTGTTGGTCATTTGAGGTACTCGTGCTTTGGTGAACAACATACAAGAGGTTGAATAAGGACACACCTTTTTAATTGGTGTTTGGCGTAGAAGCAACTTCCTATGAAGAGAAGTCTATAGCATTAGAATAAATAATTGATAAATTGATATAGTTGGATGAGAGGTGTGTCATAGAAGGTAGGAAGGTCATGAAAGGCACATTAAGGACTAGAAGGTTATAGCTGGGGTGTGAAGATGTACCAGTTAGAGATGCTTGATGGATATTTGTTAAAATAGGATCAATTAATGAGAGAATTGTTGGTAGGTGAAGGAGCCAATAAATGCACTAAATTTTTGAAAATCTATATGTCAATTTAGTTTGGTGTTTTGTGTAATAAGCGTGTTTGCACGTTGGAAGTGAATTACCATTTGAATTATTTTTATGTGCAGAGGACTACACATACCATTAGTGTGGGGTGGTTATTCACAACTGGGTACACATGAGAACAAAATTGTTAGAGGTGTTAGTAAAGTGTGGAAAGGAGCTGTTAGAAAGGATATTTCTCTAAAAATATGACCATAGATGAAAATAAATGAGGGAACAATATAACGAGAGGTAAGCAGAGGTTGTGGAGACTACTATGGGAAGTCGCAGTGGCGAGGTACTTGGGTGCATGAAAACACCCTGAAGAGAATTCTGTAGCCAGAAGGTAGGAAGGCGCGCTAGAAGGTTATAACTGGGGTGCGAAGATGTACCATGCGAATATTGTGAAAATGGTCAATTAATGAGAGGATTGTTGGTAGGTGAAGGAGAAATAAATGCACTAAATTTTTGAACATCTATATAAGGATGCGATGTGGGTTAAATTTTACCTTTGCGATGACAAGTAATTGAGCGAGCTAAGTGAAATCGAGCCGAGAAAATCATGTTGAGGTGTGAAAATTTGTGAAACTAGACATGGAAAGTAGACTATTACGTAGAAGAGGCTTGTGTCCCGATTGGTGAAGGGTTTGAGCAAAGCATAAGCGTTGAGAAGGAGCTAGGGCACACTGTTTCAAGCTAGGGAATGTAGATTTAAGCTAGGGTTTGAGTTTTCTCGTTACAAAAAACAAAAGGTGGGATTTTTACGATGGCACCAAAGAAAGCACCTGCATCAGGCACGAAAGGAAAGAAGAAGGTAGAAGATGAAGTTGAAATTTACTCCTCGAGAGTAATTTTTTAGAGATGCAGTACCCAGAAGGAGTAATAGTTAGATAAGAGTGGGATTCCCACATCCATAGATGCAAAATAAGTGACTACAACCACTGTACTCATTGACAACAAGGGAGAGTTGGATGCGTTGTTGAATAAGAAGACCAACAAGCGCATAGTGGAGGATATGTTAGTGTATGACAATGTTGGGGAGAAATTACTGAAGCAGGTAGGATTTTACCAGTTGTATGAGCTCCCGTATTTTAGAAAATATGAACCCTTATACCAATGGCTGATGAGAAGAGTCCATGAGGACTTCTTTTATTTCACCGGACGAAGGGTTAGGATCACATCAGCCCTGGTTTCGACACTAACAGGATTGAAGGGCAACAGGGGTAGACCTTATTAGTGATTTGACTGATAAAGCATTGATCATAGAAACAAGAAAGGAATTGGGGTATACCAAGGGTCCAAGTGGAATGGACATTGATAAATTGAAGAAATTTCCTGTGGTGTAGGCAGTCATGCATCTACTAACCAAGTTGAATGACCAAAAGAGATATGGTCATAGGTAAACACCATGTGGCTTCATATTACAAAGAAAATGTCTCAGGGAGTAGTATACAACCTAGCAGACTATATTGTAGACACCATTAGTGAGGAAGCGTGCATAGAAGAAAAGATAAGTTTTGGTGTTATCCTACTTTCTCTTGTGTTTTTAGAAATTGGAGTGCCCTATGGACTAAAGAAAAAGATCTAGGAGTACCCCTTTGAAAAGAAGTCCCTCGCAGAGAGGTTTGAAAAATATTTATGTGAAGGATCAATGAGTGGGCCATTTAAGTAGAGGGAAGAAGATGTGGTATGACCAACTTTGTTGCACATGGTGTTTGAGGAGGAGTGGCGCATTCCCAAGGAGCTACCTTCGGTAGTAGGCAAGACAGATACACTTCACTGGTGTAGACAACAATTTTACATCGCATGTGCAGTTTTCATATGAGGGATGGGACATGGAGCCCATGGTGCAAACTGTCCCTATGCCTTCACAGCATGCTACTTCTAGGCCTCAGTTCAAAGATATTTACTGATATGCGTCGTCTAAACTTCAATGTAGATAAGGTAGACTATGACTACCACACTTTAAGGAAGACATGTGTGTATCCAGGTCAGACCACCTACATTGAGAGGATCATCTCAGACGTCATAAGTATGAAGCTAGTAAGTTTGGATATTGGGGACAGTAGAGCCACGCTCATATACCTTCAGCTTAAACCTAAGCTAGAGGACAAAAAGTATGTGGAGAATGATTTTTGCTCCCTGGGAAACCTAAGGGAAAACATACAATGGAGAACGTGTCAGCTCCAAAGCCTGCAGTAACTATAGAGGTAGATGAGGAGGAAGAAGAACATGAAGATAGTGGTGGCTTAGATCATAGAGGTCGGAGGGAGCCCACAGATAGAGTGGAGATAGAGCACATGGATACTACACCTCAGGCATAAGAAGGAGACAAGGAGGACTTGGATGTGGAAGCATTCCATGAAGAGCATCATTTTAAGAGGGTATTTAGAAGAACAAGAACCCAAGGTGTGGGAACTCCATAGCCTGTAAGAATATCACCACGACTCTCCCCTCAGAAAGAGGCAACTGAGAAGAAGAGGAGAAAGCTAAAGTTGAATGAGGAAGCGGAGGATTCTGCAGAGAACGCACCTGGAACCCCTTTGCAGCCAGAAGACATGGAAGAGCCCATAGATGAGGACATGAAGGATGAAGAGGAAGGTGCAAAGGAGGTAAAAGAATAAAAGAATGAGCAACCTCACACACATGACACTACTCAGGATGTTGAGGGGCTGACTCCAAACCTTGGCGCTCAGGTTCCTAAGGGACCAAGAATAAGGAGAACAAGTGGAGAATACATTGTGCTGAGTATGGGCTATGCTGAGGACACAAGAAAAATCATCCGTGACCGTTTTCAAATCACAGTGGACCTAAAGGAGTTATATGGGTGGGAGCTGATGGACCCAGACATGGCCACTACGTGCACAAGGAAACAACTGTCCTGGTCCATGCAAACTCACATGGACAAGCCAGATTTTGATGTATGCGAGGAGTCTTGTGTGTCAAGAAGAGTGAAGAAGGCACCTCAGAGCAGGCACATGACTATAAATCCCACTCTCATGTCTGATGAGAAGGTGAGAAATACCTTGGTTAAGGTATCTATAGAGGTGGTGCAGAGGAATATCGATAAGGTTGCCACTATTAGAGCGCTACTTGAAGATAACAAGGCAAAAACTGTAGAAATAACACGTCTGAAAGGAGAGAAGGATCTAGAGTAGAAAAATAATGAGGCCTTCATCAACATGGTAGAAGAAATTGGTGACTATGTCCTAAAAGCAAGACCACATCTGGAGTCTAAGGTACCTGAGAATTTTCCTTCAGCTATGCATTATGTGTGCACATTAGTTGATTTGGTGCTTGAGGATGGACCGATTCGAATGTCTAGTGCCAAAGGATCCTGAACAAGAAGTAGAGAGAGCAAGGGCCTCTGTGGTTAGAAATATTTCATCTTACAAGGCATTACTCCAAACTTTACAAGATGAGCTGAAGAAAGTAGATCAAGCTCTAAACATATGTGCAACACCAGAAGCAATGATCACGATCATGAATATAATAGAAGATAATGAAGTTTTGAAGGCAATGAAGGATGAGACTTTAGGGCATGCAAAGATATTGTAATTAGTAAAGAAAAAGTGTGAAGCCCTTGTAGCAGCACAAAACCCGTATAAGGAGAGGTTAGATGAGATTGGGAAGCTCATAGCATAAAAGATGGATCTTCTTGAGGGAAGGATGTCTGTTATGGCCAATGTTTTCCTAGTACTATAGAATGAAAAGGGAGAAACAAACTAGGAAGAGTTCTAATCCATCGCCACAGATGTTCTAGAGAAAACAAGAAACATGTTGGAGGACTGGAAAACATTGGAGGCTAAGATTAAAGTAGAATATCTAGAGCTGATCCTCCCAGATGAAGCAGAGGGTGATGTAGAATAGAAGTCTATTCTTTGTATAATAATTATTTACATTCTTTCCATTCTTATTCTTTATGGTTTGGGAAAATCAGAAGGAAACCCCATTACCGAGGTGACAATGTATTTTAGTTTGGGGTAATATTGAGAAGATAAAGTATGACATGAAGGAGAGGGCACATAGAAGATTCCTGCTTAGGAATAAGGCACATTTGAAGGCACGGGAGGATAGGGAAGGAAACGTGCGCTAGGACAAGCTGATTTGGGACTTAGCCATTTTTCATGGTTACGGGCTATTTTTTGGAGATAGCGTGCAGAGCACACAATGGGATGGAGACTTGTGCGACATGTAAATACTATTTTGGGGATGAGCATCTACTAAGTACCATGTGCATGAGTTTGAATAATAATAGGATTACTACTGTCAATTAATTGTAGGAGATCTATTATTAGTGCACTTGCATGTGTGCATATTATTGTAAAGGCGCATGGCTATTTTCAGCATGCAACCTATTTTGGGAGGTGCGTAAGTGGTGAAGGGAAAGTCCCCACCCCTATAAGTATGTATTAGTCTATGTAGTTAGAGACACACTGTGTATGAGTTATTGTAGAGTTATGCTACCAGATTTGATGTGTGCATAAACTTATGATACTATTTATTGTAAGAAGCTTCTGTATTTACTGTGTTTAATATAATGGAGTGTATTGGCTGGATAAAGTTGTTAAACATGACTATAACTGGTTCTTGTATGGTTGATTTCATTATGGTTACTGTTTAATTCATGATTCTTTAAGATCTAGATCTGCACTATTGAAATATGCTCTATGGAATGTTTATGGTTAGACTAGGGTTTTGGATCTATGTTTTATCTTCAACATGTTAACATCCTGCACAAGCAACTCTAAAGAGGGGCCTAGTACCTTTGCATGCTTTGGGTGAGTGCTCAACTCAGGCTGGGTGATGTGTCAGTGCACCTGATTTGTTCATGTTAAATTCTAGGTTGCATCATTAGTTTCGTTATCGAGACCTCTTTTCAATTGTTTTCAAGATGGTTCGCGATGAAGACAACCTGATTGACCCTAGCAAGTGTTGAGGAGTGGATAAAAGATTTAGAAGAAGAGTACGCATGGAGGTTTAGCACTGGATCTGAGTTTGACGCACATGCATGTGGGTGAAATAAATTTGTATGACTGTTTGTATGCAGAGTTTCTTTGTTATTTTCCCGGTAGAATTGTATGAGTGGCTGGTTGTCTTATGCGTCTAAATAGAATTGGAAGTATCACACACTTGTTTGGATGTAGGAAGAATTTTAGGCCCTGTATGATGCTGATCTGATTTGGACATGCATTGTGGATACTTGGTTCCATGGTGTTTTGAACAACTATATTCTGAAGTACTCAATTTCCACTTATTCTTGCCCAAAGGTAGCTGAGTTCCAATTTTTACATTATCCCAGGGGAACTTACTTGCAAGGCATTCCACTGGTGATCAAGATCTTGATGGTGACCCTGAACTTGGAAAAAAAACCGATGGCTAGCTAAACCTCACCACGCATGGGGAAGGAGATAGGTTTGGTGAAAGATGGAAGACCTAGCGGTAGAAAGGACGAAGAGAAGAAAGGTAGGCTTAAGTACAATGAGTCACGCGAAAGGGAGATGGAAAAGCAATAGGATATTGCAGAGAGGATGGCGTTGAGGAGATATATGGATTGTGAAGGATTTGGAGTTCACGTATGAGGCATGGAGCCAGAGCATCTAGAACTCCCCCATTTGGGCAAGCATGACAGGGAACCCTCCTCAGCCTCACACTGGAGCGCACTAGCAGAGACGACCTGGGCCATGGGCACGCATCTGAATCTACTTGGAAACCTAGCCCTTGCACTTGGTTTTCCAGTATCTAGTACATCCAATAGTCAGCAAGCTAATTTGGGTAGTAGGGAAGCAGGGGTAAGTCACATAGCAAGTACATCTATGGCAGGGCAGACATCTTTGTTGTTGTTTGGAGGTACCTTTTCAGGCGCATCATCAACAAAGAATTTGAGCGCGTAGAATTTTGGACTCACTTCTGGGATTAGTACCACCACACAGACTATAGGAGTTCAATTCAGTACTACTATTGGAACACAGGGAAGTACATCTTTTGGTCCACTTCCGACTACAGGTGGAGGATCAGGGGGTGGCTCTAGTTTTGGTGGATTTGGTGGTTCTGGAGGCAGAGGTAACACAGGAGGTTCTGGATCAGGTGGGCAGGGTCCGCACCAACCCCAGAATATTTACATGGAGATGTCTCTTCGTCTTCTAGAGTATAGGGGTATAGAATGATGTTGTTGAACACATGCACATGTGTGAGATAATGTGGCGTGCAAAAGGGATCACATGCTTCTGAGTCGCAAGGCAAGTCAATTTGCAACTACATTACATGGACGCACACATAGTTGGTACATGAAGTTTGACCCAGATCAAACTTGCATAGATTATACAGCATTAAAATATGCCTTCCTTAAAGAGTTCTATATCCCTGAATTTGAGCAGAAGAGTATAAGCGCGCTCAAGGATATTAAGCAGGGCACTACTGAGAGTGTTCAGGAGTATGATGCTCATTTCAAAACACTTTTATCTAAGCTTTCTTATGATATTCATGCAAGCCAACATGCACAATGGTTCGTTGGAGGACTGATCACACCTTTTAGAAGGGCGTTGTCACATAATACATATATTGATCCGCGTGAAGCACTTGAAGTAGCTTTGCATGTTGAGGCAGTTAAAAGTATAGATATTAGAGTTAGCCCATTCCTAGAAGCACATATTGCATCCATGGCAAAGTAGTTGGAGAAACTATCGGTGAATTCGGCACATGAGACACGCACTAGGATTTGGTGTATAGACTATGAAGTGAAAGGGCACACCAACAATAGTTGTCCCCACAGGTCAGTGCATTCATTATTGCTAGACTGTGAGATATATCATCAGAACCATGACGTTAGCCACTGCCCATTATTATAACACATGATAAGGAAGAATGTATCCTACTATTGTAAAAAAATTTGGTCCATGACTCACGATACATAACACTGCAAGTTGATTGGTGAAATTCATGATGTTATAGATATTGGTGTGTGACAAAAAGGAGTATTAGATAACTCTAAGGGTAAAGGTGAGCACCAGGATCGGGATCACAATCAAGTACATTATGATTGGAACAAGGGGTGTTATGAAGGAGGAAGTGGTAGAGGTCGAGGATACCGTGGTGGAGTTGGGGGTTGAGGCTATGGTTGTTGATGAGGTGAGTTTCCTCACAGAACATGCTTTACATGCGGATCTCTTGACCACTATAGGCGTGAATGCCCTAATAATATTACTCAATATTTTTGTGGGAAGAATCATAGCTATGAGGAATTCCTGGATCTATATGATCATCTTAGAAAACAACATAAACAAGAAAAAAGGGCGCATGAATGGTTAGGATACAACACGTTGTTGAAAATCAGTGGATGCCAAAGTTGGCATCGGAACCTGAAGTATTACCTGTGAAGATTACTACACGTGCTAAATTTGTGTGTGCCAGAGAAGCGTTACATCAGAAGCCTAAAATCACTAAGGAGGACATTTTTCATGCAAGGTATCTAGATCATGTGCACCATAAGGAGGTTTATCAGGAGACCATGGAGGTACTCAAAAACCTTCAGGGGGAAATACAGTGTTTAAAGGAGCAATCACGGAGGATGGAACAGAAGAAGGTAGCAGAGACGGTCCATTCAAATGTTGATGACTTGAAGGAGGTATGCAAAATGTTATGCTAGGAAAATATCACTCCATTACTAGGGAGTTGGCTAAAGGGAAACACTCCATATGCGAAGATCAAGAATAGACGTCATATCCTACATGCAAATCTTCCCCCTCGTAGCTTAGATTACGACAAGGATATCACTCTAAATGTTGTTGTGGATGGATGACTCTTGAGTAATATATTGATTGACATAGGCACGGAGGTAAATGTGCTTACTTTAGATGCATGGGTATAGATGGGGAGACCTCCATTACAACCATCTTCTAATGTATTATTTATGGCTAATCGAACTAAGGCCACTCCCATCAGATTTTTAAAAGATGCATCCATTACTATACAAGGGGCCAAATTCACTGGGGACTTTGAGGTTTTAGCACTTGTAGAAGCAGACACTTTCCCAACTCTACTTGGGCACCCTTGGTGCTACGCAAATAATGTTGATCTACGGTTCAACAAGAGATATATAAGTTTTGAGAATGAGGAAAGAGTTATTATCCCTTTAATGGATGGGAAATATGCGCCCTATGTTGAGCCTTTGAGTGAGGAAGATCTGAACAGGATTTATGTACGTGTCATTCAGGACCCAGAAGTACTTGAGCCATCTAAGGAAGGAATCCTCCAGTGGGAAGATGCACAGTCTATTAGTGATACCACAAGTATTTCTTGTGACAATTGGGCTCATGGAACTTATGAGATGGTTGGGCATGAAGTAAGGAGCGTAAATTTGTAGAGAAGCAAACCTCGTTGCATTAGGAGGATGGGTCCGTTTGAATCCCAGAAAGTGTGTCTTTGGTGTCCTATTAGGAAATCTCTTGGGTTTCATAATTTCATAGAGAGGAATCAAGGTGGTACCCATAAAGGTTGTAGCTATCACATAAATTCCTCCACCTACAAATCTCAAACAACTAAGAAGTCTGCAAAAAAAACTTCAAGCAATCTTTCATTTTATCTCACAACTTCCGGATAAGTGTCATCCATTTACACGTCTATTAAAGAAGGATGTTACATTCAATTGGGGACCATATTTTCAAAAGGCCTTCAAATTACTTAAATAGTACCTTGCCAACCTAACTGTTCTAATGCATCCTACCCCAGGTGAACCCCTTCTGTTGTATATTTCAGCCACCCAGTTTTCCTTTGGTGCTCTACTTTCCCAATACGACCTTGACCACAGGGAAAGGGAAATTTATTATCTCTGTCACACCTTGATTTCCTACGAGTTGAAATATCCCCTGATTGAAAAGTCATGCCTAGCAGTCGTCTTTACCTTTCAGAAATTGTGTCACTACGTCTTGAATAATAAGACCAAATTAATATCCAAATTTGACCCTCTCAAATACCTCTTATCCAAACCCTCCCTTACGGGATGAATGACTAATTGGATCATTCTAGTTAGAAAATTTGAGATTGAGTTTGTTAACCAAAAATATTTGAAAGAATAGGTTTTGGACGATCAATTAGTAGAATATCCCTTTCCTAGAATGGAGCCATTGTTTCTAGATCTGCCAGACACATCTATGATGTATATTGAAGAGTCTTTCGTGTGGAAATTCCACTTTGATGGATAATTTAAATTTCATGGATAAGGAGTTAGAGTAGTTCTTATCACTCCCACAGATGAGGTTATTCCATGGGCATTATGTTTGGGGTTCCCTTGCACCAACATTGCTGAGTATGAAGCACTTATCGCCAGACTTAATTTAGCTATCACTTGGAATATCAGACAACTACGAATCATTGGTTACTCTCAATTGATCATTAAACAATTTAATGATGAGTATAAGGTTAAATATGAGAAACTCATTCCATATAAGAAATTGGTCAATACCTTGAAGGAGTATTTTTACATATTGTTTTTGAACAATGACCAAGATCATAGAACATGTCTGCGGATGTTATGGCTACAATTGGGTATCTTTTACACATCATGCCTCAGGAAAATAAAATGTTGTTCTTTGTAGAGAATTTATGAGGGCCTGCATATGACATGCTAGAGTCTTGTTTGGCATGTGAATTTCTTGGTCCCCTATCACCCTGGTATAATATCATATCTGATTTCCTAGAAGATGGTATGTTTCCACAAAACATTACCCATACTGAAAAGAAATATCTTATTTGTCCTATTCCCCATTACACCCTCCTAGGAGGTACCCTTTATCATTGTGGCTAGGACGATAATCTATTATGATGTTTAGATGTTACTGAGTCTATCCACACTATCAAAGAAGTACATGGGGGCATTTACAAAGGATATACTAGTGGTATGACTATGGCTAAGAAACTATTGAGAGTAGGCTATTGTTGGCATACCATGGAAGAATATTTTTGTAACTTCTTCAAGAAATGTGAACTCTATCAGAAGTCTGGTAACTTGATACATGCACCAACACATGCATTACATCCCATTGCAACTCCTTCTCCATTCTCTAGATTGGGCATGGATGTCATATGGAAGCTCCATCTTACCTCTTTAGATGGCCATACCCACATTATCACTACCCTTGAATACTTTACAAAATGGGTAGAGGTTGTGCCTCTCACTTACATCACTAGTGTGCAAATTTTTAAGTTCATCATGAATCACCTCATTTATCTTTATGGCATCCCTTACGACATTGTCATAGATAATGGTAAATTTTTTTTTATTAGAATTAGAAATTAAATAGTCTTTTAGGATTAATTAAGAATCCCCAGCTTGGAGAGATTTTTGGGAGCATTTGGAGGAGGCTTTAATAGATTGTGGATGTTTTCGAAGTGGGAGCTAGCCAATAAGAAGATTTATTGGTTAAATTCAAGATGGGAGGCCTAATCAATGTATAGTAGTTAATTAAGAGGAGTGAGGGGAAAATAAGCCTAATTGATGAAGTATCGTCAATTTATAGGGAATAGAATAGTTAGTGCAATGTTAGTAATAAAATTGCTTTGATCAAATTATAGGTGTCTACATTTGCCCCTCTTTAGGGTGATGTAAGCTATATCACTTCAAAGATAGTATACAAACACTGAAAAATATTTTTTTTGAAAGAGGTGGAAGAAAAATTAGTAGAATGAAATATTCCCCCTCGAATGTCGATGGGGTGTTGAAAGAGGTCGATCGACGATAAAAAGGGTGAATGAAATAGATAGAAGACGAAGGGGGGAAGATTCCCCTAGCAACATAGTAGAATAGTGTGAAGATAAGAAAGGGGATATAGAAGAAAAAAATTATGAGGAAGGAGGATTGAGCTAACATCCATCTAGTGTCATGTAAACAACTTAATTTTCATCATATTGCCAGTAATCTTCATCATTTGTCCTTATTAAAAATGTAAACATACGACGAAAGTGTAGAATGACATGAAAATCCATATTATGAACAAATTTTCATTGCTAAAACACCAACTCCATGCAACATACAAATGCAATGCAATACAAGAAAGTAAATAAGGCAGCCTAATAGGGAAACAAGTACAAACAAACATACTTAAACTAACAATGTTTAAGATAGCTACACAAATGTTTTTTTATTGAGCTACAATTTCAAAATGTTCATGCATACCGACAAGGGTTAAAAGTGGTGCCACAAGCAAAGATGTATGTGAGGGGAAATATGGTGGACACATGGGTCCAAATGAAAAGGCATTCACGTGCTACGAAACAATACCAGGAAACTCATTGTGCCAAGATAGTACAGATGGAACAAGCAAACTAACTTTGTTAATTGGGTAGATCCAAATGATTTGTGAGTCGTTGTTACAAAAACAAGTAAAAACACAAGAAATATATAATTTGAATACAATGTATTTGACACAAGCTTTAGCTACGTAACAATATTTTACCAATTTGTGTAATTTTTTGAATTTTTACAATTTTTTGGATTTTTAATGATTTTTACAATAGTTTGAAAATATTGATTTTTTCATTGTTTAGCGATTTTTTATTTTTTATAGAATAATTACCATGGAGAAGATCACTTGGAAGAAAAAAAGATGCTTCAGGGGGAAGAAAGGGGTGTTAGGTAGCAAAAAATGCTCGAGTGTAGCGAAAATGGGTTAAAAACATTTATTTAATAAAAATAATCATCACAATGGGTGGCACAAGAAGTTAAAATGATCACGGCGGCCATATCACCCCTCTCAACCATCATGACAAGTGAAAATACATTGCAGAGGAGTCAAAACGACCACATATACCCTCTCGGGGGGGTAAATCATCACGAGTAATTCATTTGTTATTAGCCCTTGTTGTTTTTAAGTGATATTTTCACTAACCCTTGAGAGAGATGGTGTGATTTAAGAGGCGTACAATGCGAGAAGATACAGTCCAAGAGTATGTGCATATGCCCAGTGATGGACCCTATGTGAGTACCCTATCCATCTGTTAATTTTATGGAATTTAATGCCATTTATTAGGGTAAAAAATGGGGGCGATAACGTATGTGTGTGCCTTAAGGATGCGCATGCATTATCATGTACATGCAAGCATTGGTAGGGCATATGCGTGTGTACGCATACGTGGATAGGGGCGTGTAAGTGCCACGAGGAGTTAGATAAAAAAATTGTGTGTGCAAGTGTTGTCAAGGGTGTGCATGCGTCATTAGGGGGGGCACATATGTGCTTGGGGAAGGGGGGACAAATATGCCTGCGCACAACCATAAAAAAGGGTATGCATGTGTCAGTTAGGGCATGTAAGCGCCAGAGTGTGTGTAGGAAAATAGTTGTCTGTGCAAGTGCTGGAAAGGGGGTGTATGTGTGTTAAGACTCATGCTAACAGGGACATGCATGTGTCATTAGGGGTCACATGCGTGGAAGATGGGTTTTGGGAACACTTAGAAGAAAAATGGAAATTTTAAGAAGAATATATGGATGAATAAGCCAAGTGTTAGATGATGTTAGATAGAAGAAATTCTAATAAGTAGGTTGCATGATCTTACAGATGCAACTACCTGTCTTGCAAGCATGGGAGTGCCACGACCAGTTGGCCAAATTCTAGGAAAACTTCTTGCGACACGAGAGGGCCTATTTGGATATCACCCTATATGTTATAAGGCTTAGCTACTTGGCATAGATGCCATAGATCACCTTCGACCACAGCCTCCTTACAACCTTAGTTGAGAGGTGGTATAGTGAGATCCAGTGTTTCATGCTCCAGACAGGCCAGATGATCATTACGCTTGAGGATGTTTTGAGGATTTTGCGGGTGTCAATCCAAGGCCACCTGATAGAGGATGAGGATGATGGGGTGCACCTTACAGATAGATTAATTGAGCTCTTTGGTGTAGATGAGATACCTTTATGAGAATGACAGTACAAATGCATCAGTATTTCACAGATTCAAGGTTATCATGTTTGCCAATGTATCTCATGGCATTTATAAGTGGTATTCTGCTCACTGACAAGATGGGTACATCATTTCCCTTAGGCCTGATTGGAGTGATTAAAGGCTTGATAAGGGAAGAGAGTTACTATTGGGGACAATGCATTTTTGTGCATATATACTAGGACTTGCATTTGATTACCTATCATGATCAAAAGAGTGTGGGTCTAGTGACCTTAATACAGATATAGGCCTGGGACCATATAGCTATTGGTCACCCCGCAGGAACATTACGTGATCAGGTGCTAGATAAACCCTCAGTCATGGGATCAGCCTCATCGGTGATGTTGTTCATGAACATATGGGGGATACCTATTATTACCATCATGCATTTGATGATACTTAGCTACATATGATAATATGCAGACCTAACAGACACAATCAGTGGGTAGAGGATCCAGTGGAGCTCAGCCTTGCCTTAGTGGAGCACTTTCTTATAAGGATCCGTGGATATATTATGGAGTATTACAGATTGGATCAGACACAACAATAGTTTGGTGTCATTCAGGATGTTCCTGGGACAGAGATGTGGTATGCATTTCATGCCCAAGAGACTTTTGACATTGGGCCTCTAATCGGGACATAGTGATCCACAAACTTCTACTTTGGAACTCTACGAATCAAAAAACTATGTTATTCTAATTTTAACTATGGAAAATGACAGATTTACTTAAATATTAGAGCTTCATGACTGATTATCTAGTGCTATAGAAAGGAAATTGTAGAGAAGGAAAATAATTCAAACTTCAATACCAACAATTTTTATCCTGGAAAAATCTAAGGAGGAAAACTAGTCAGGAAGGGAAATTTCTCTTTCTTCCCACTTTTATTGGTCTAACATAGACAATTACAGATTAAAATAAGTATGAAAAGAAGAAACAATGCAAACCTTACTCGCTAATTACTTGCTTGGTTTGTTTCCTTCTTCTCGCTTCTTCAATTCCATGTTGATGAAACTGATGAATATGGTGTTTTTCTAGATCCCTATTGGATTCATGACCTCCCCTACTTAGGATGATTTTTCTCCCACAATAGCTCCTAGTGGCGGATGTGTTTATAAGGAATCAAATGTCTTCTCTATGCTAATTCGAGTACCATGTGAAAGGTCATGCGAAGGGTATCTTCTCTTGCCTAGGACCTGCCAAGACTCCTATGTGATCCATTCTGGTTTCTAGTGTTACATCCTCCTGTTGAGATGCCTCAAGTACAATCCTACCCTGGAATGTAGACTTCGGCGGTATCTTTCCTTCTTTTTCACTGCATGGAGTGAACGTTTCAGTGGGTGCGAGCTCTATAGGGTAACAGTTACTGAAATCATGTGCACACTACATGAGGTAGTGGCCCAAAGGTTTCTTCTTCAAAACCTGCTCAAGTATGGCGAAGGTCCCATACTATAGTGGTTTAGTCACTTTCCTTGTCTCTACCTTCTTGAGATGCAGATTGGCTAAATCCTGATCTAAGTACACTGCTACTATAGTCACCACCATTCCTATGTATCATACCTCTTCTTCTTACTTCCCCATGGCTCTTGGTCCCAGTGAATCCGTAGTGGTAGATATGGTGACTGCATAGCATCAGTTCCCTTTTTTTCTCATTTAAGTACCACTAGTTCTTGCCTTGGTGTCTTCTTCTCATAAAAACTAATGAAGTGTTACTCCAAATTCTCCATCCTTTCGTTAGAAATATCTGCTCTCATCCTCCATTTTGTTTTTCTTCTAATGAAAGCAACATAAAAGATGATTTACCTGAATAAGTCTTGGTAACTTGGTTGGATGTTACCATAGCCTTCTTTGATTTTCTTTGGTGTCCCTGGATGGTTAAAATTGACTCCATACTTGAGCCCATCTGCAACCAGTTCTCCCAACTATGCGTGTGACAAAATCCCTGATATACAAGTAAGGACTTCCAAAGACAACATCAAATACATCAAGTGGAATAATATCAACCTCTAAAACATCTATGTATTGGGTGATTATCCCAATCTGAAACTTTCACTTTCTTGTAATTTGTATTGGCTGACACCCTTCTCTAAGCCATCACTACTGGGTATGGATGTGGATGCACAGTAATTCTCTAGTATCTCAAGATGTTCTTACTTGCTACATCATAAATCAAATTTAACTGAGAACCATAATCTACTAAATAATGATTACCTTAGTGGAAGTCTTGATTTGGATCCTTGGATTTGAAATAGCTTACTCATCTGGTGTCTTCTTCTACTGCCCCATGACAAGTGGTAGTGGCCAAATTGCATCCCAGTGTTTCATCTACATCTGAAATCATCCTCAATGCTCTCACCTCCATCTTTCTTGTCTTCCAATGAGTGGCAAACAAAAATGATGATTTTCCTGAATAAGTCTTGGTGCTTGGTTGGCACTTACCATAGCCTTCTTTGATTTTCTCTAGTATTCCCAGATGTTAAAATTGACTCCATCCTTGATCCATCTGTACCGGTTCTCCCTCCTTCTGAACACAACATCCCTGGCATACAAGTAAGGACTTCCGAAGACAATGTCAAATGCATCAAGTGGAATAATATCAGCCTCTAATACATCTATGTATTGGGTATTTATCCCAAACTGAAACTTACACTTCCTTGTAACTTGTATTTCTACACCCTTCTTCACCCATCATAGTGGGTATGGTTGCGGATGCACGTAAGTCTCTAGGGCAAGTTGTTCTACAACCACATCAGAAATCAAATTTGATTGAGAACCAGAATCTACTAAAGTGTTTATCTTAGTCTTCCTGATTTGGATTCTAATTTGAAATAGCTTACTCATCTATTCTTCTTCTATTGCCCCGTACATGTTACTGGCCATGCATCCTAGCCTCTTGTCTACATCTGAATCATCCTCAATATCCACCTCTCTTTATGTCCTCACAGTGGCCATGGATTTCTTGGAATCCTTGGTTCGGTGCTTTGGGTGTAATTTCGGATGCAACTTCCAACATGTGGCACTAGTTAGTCCATTTACATCACAATTGTTACATAAATTCTTAGGATCTTTACTTGTATGCAAAGCAGTAGTGACATGTTTACTTTTCCATTTACCTCTGCTGCTTGTCTTCCCATTTTCTTTGTCATGTTATTCTATTGACTGGTCTCCCTTTGGCTCTATTTCTCCTTGCTTCTTCTTTTCATCAATGTAGTATGCTTGTAAACAAGCTTCATTAAGATCCTTGTGCTTTGTGGAGATTACCTTCCTCCGAAGGTGAGTGTGAAATCCTTTAAAATACTTGGTCAGAATGTCGTCATCCTCCAAGTCCATATTAAGCAACATGGCTTGTCTCTAAAATTTCGTAGTGTAATATTACATGCTTTGAACACTGCCCTATCTAAAGTACTGCCACTTAATCATCATGTGAGTATTATGGTCAATAGGATAGAAGTTAGCTCTAATAAACTCTTTTAAACCCTTCCAATTACTGATAATAGGATGTTTCTTCTTCTCACAAGTGGCTAGATGGGTTTCCCACCAAACGTATGCATGACCTTCCATTTTGAGACATGCAAAGGTGACCCTTTGTGAATCAGTGACATTATGTACACTAAAGTATACTTCCAACGTGTTTTAGCCATTTATCCCAGTAATTTTGTATCTACTCGTCCTTCAAAATTCTTTATTTCCACTTTTGTTTCAACTTTAAAAGGTGTATGTGCAGATTTTACCTTCTCGCTTTCAATTGGCATCTCTTCATGCTCTTCCCATTCTTCCTCTTCGTGGCTCTTTCCCATACCAATTTTTTTGGCTAGTGCTTAAACCACCGAGTCCATGGAATCTTGCTTAACTGAATAGCCATCTTTTACATATTTGAAATCTCTTATTGTTTTCCTATGCAATCTATCCATCATGGTCTCCAACATCTCAACTCTATGGACCAAGTTCTCTTCCTCCATTTGAGATTGAATTCTCTATTTCCACTTCTTCATAGAAATATCTGGCTCGCAAGTTAAAAATTCTTCACCTTTGGACCTCTGTCATTGTCATACAAAATCACAAGAAAGATTTGAATACCACAACCCTAGATATATAATCAGCTCTGATACCAAAATGATCTATAAACTTCAGCTTTGGAACTCTACGAATCACACAACTATGTTGTTCTACTTTCAACTCTGGAAAATGACAGATTTTCTTAAATATTAGAGCTTCATGACTGATTATCTAGTGTTATAGAAAGGAAATTGCAGAGAAGGAAAATAATTCAAACTTCAACACCAACAATTTTTATCCTGGAAACCTCCAAGGAGGAAAACCAGTCGGGAAGGGAAACTACTCTTTCTTCCCACTTTTATTGGTCTAACATAGACAATTACAGATTACAATAAGTATGAAAAGAAGCAACAATGTAAACCTTCTCTCCAATTACTTGCTTGCTCTGTTTCTACACCTTGCTCCTACAATTCCATTCCAGCACTGAAGATCTTTCTCATTGCTCTCATTAAATTCTAATTCACCTTCGAATGTCTATTCTCTTGCTCCTTCCATGTATTTATAGGCCTTCACATGTCCTCCCATGCACTGGAGAATGTGAAAGGGCATGGAAGGGAAGAGACACAACTGGGTGCTTCAAATTCATGTCCATTCATGTTCCATTCTTCTTTTCTGTTCAAAAGTTCCAGGACCGCCGCCCTGTGCAGACCGGTGGTCTCAGGACCGCCACCAAAGTGGTTTCACCACCACTGCCTTGCAGGGTGGCAGGTTCTGAAACCGCCAACTCTGCATAGAGTGGTGGTTCTCTCCAGAACCTCTGTTTACCTCATTTCTTTTCACTTTTCTTATTTCTCCTTCTTGGTGTTGATGAAACTGATGAAGTGGTGTGTTTTTTAGATCCCTATAGATCATACCTCCCATACTTAGGAAGATTTTGGTCCCAAAAAATCTTAGCGGGGGTGTGGTAGAGGAATCAATTCCCTTTCGTGCTCATTCGAGTACCACTGGGCCTTCCTTGGTGTCTTCTCTCGTCCAACCTTTCAAGACTCCTTTGGATCTCTGGTTTCTAGTGCTACATCCTCCTTTGAGATGCCTCGAGTACAATCCTCTTTGGAAGGTAACTTCTGTATCTTTCCTTCTTTTTCATGCATAGATGGTGTTAGTGGGTGTGAGCTCTTGCAACTCACTATCACATGCATCTGCATGAGGTATGGCCCAAAGGTTTCTTCTCCAACTTGCTCAAGTATGGTGAAGGTCCCATACTGTAGTGGTTTAGTCCTTTCTTGTCTCTACCTCTTGAGATGGATTGGATGAATCCTCTCCAAGTACGTTGCTGCTATAGTCACCACTGTTTCTTGTATCTCCTCTTCTTCTTTGCTGCCCCATGGTCAGGTCCAGTGAATTAATGTAGGTAGATATGGTGACTGCATAGAGGAAGTTTGTTTTGCTCCTTGAGTGAGCAGTTCATGTGGTGTCTTCTTCTACAAAAAATGACAAGTGCTATCCAAATTCTCCATCCTTTGGTCAGAAATATCCATGCTCTCACGTCCATTTTTATTTTCTTCCAATGAAAGCAAACAAAATTGATGATTTTCCTGAATAATTCTTGGTGCTTGGTTGGAACTTACCATAGCCTTCTTTGATTTTCTCTGGTGTGCCCGGATGTTAAAACTTACTCCATCCTTGATCCATCTATACCAGTTCTCCCTCCTTGTGAACACAACATCCCTAGCATACAAGTAAGGACTTCTGAAGACAACGTCAAATGCATCAAGTGGAATAATATCAGCCTCTAATACATCTATGTATTGGGTATTTATCCCAAATTGAAACTTACACTTCCTTGTATCTTGTATTTCTACACCCTTCTTCACCCATCCCAGTGGGTATGGATGTGGATGCGTGTAAGTCTCTAGACCAATTTGTTCTACAACTACATCAAAAATCAAATTTGACTAAGAACTAGAATCTACTAAAGCATTTACCTTAGTCTTCTTGATTTGGATTTGGATTTGAAATAGCTTACTCATCTCTTCTTCTTCTACTTCTCCGTACATGTTAGTGGCCATGCATCCCAGCCTCTTGTCTACATCTGAATCATCCTCAATCTCCACCTCTCTTTCTTTCTTCACAGTGGCCATGGATTTCTTGGAATCCTTGGTTCAGTGCTTTGGGTGCAATTCCAGATGCAACTTCCAACATGTGGCGTTAGTATGTCCATTTACATCACAATTTTACATAAATTCTTAGGATCTTTACAAGTATGCAAAGCAGTAGCAGCATGTTTACCTTTCCATTTACCTCTACTACTTGTCTTCCCATGTTCTTTGTCCTATTATTCTATTGACTGGTCTCCCTTTGGCTCTATTTCTCCTTGCTTCTTCTCATCATCAATGTAGTATGCTTGTACACAAGCTTCATTGAGATCCTTGGGCTTCGTGGAGATTACCTTCCTCCAAAGGTGAGTGTGAAGTCCTCCCAAATATTTGGTCAGAATGTCCTCATCCTCCAAGTCCATATTAAGCAACATGGCTTGTCTCCAAAATTCCGTAGTGTAGTCTTACACGCTTTGACCACTGCCCTATCTAAAGTACTGCCACTTAATCATCATGTCAGTCTTATGGCCAATAGGATAGAAGTTAGCTCTAATAAACTCTTTAAAACCCTTCCAAGTACTAACAATAGGACGTTTCTTCTTCTCACAAGTGGCTAGATGGGTTTCCCACCAAACCAGAGCATGACCTTCCATTTTGAGACATGCAAAGGTGACCCTTTGTGCCTCAGTGACATTATGTACACTAAAATAGACTTCCAACTATTTTAGCCATTTATCCAGTAATTCTGCATCTACTTGTCCTTCAAAATTCTTTATTTCCACTTTTTTTTCAACTTTAAAAGGTGTATATGCAGATTTTACCTTCTAACTTACAATTAACGTCTCTTTATGCTCTTCCCATTCTTCCTCTTCGTGGCTCTTTCCAATACCAAATTTTTTGGCTAGTGCTCGAACCACTGAGTCCATGGAATCTTGCTTAACTGAAGCCATCTTTTACAGATCTGAAAGCTCTTCTTGTTTTCTATGCAATCTATCCATCATGGTCTCTAGCATCTCAACTCTACGGACCAAGTTCTCTTCCTCCATTTGAGCTCGAATTCTCTATTTCCACTTCTTCGTAGAAATATCTGGCTCACAAGGTAAAAATTATTCACCTTTGGACCTTGTCACTATCATACAAAATCACAAGAAAGATTCGAATACCACAGCCCTGGATATATAATCAGCTCTGATACCAAAATGATCCGTAAACTTCTACTTTGGAACTCTACGAATCACACAACTATGTTGTTCTACTTTCAACTCTGGAAAATGACATATTTGCTTAAATATTAGAGCTTCGTGACTGATTATCTAGTGCTATAGAAAGGAAATTGTAGAGAAGGAAAATAATTCAAACTTCAACACCAACAATTTTTATCCTGGAAACCTCCAAGGAGGAAAACCAGTCGGGAAGGGAAACTACTCTTTCTTCCCACTTTTATTGGTCTAACATAGACAATTACATATTACAATAAGTATGAAAAGAAGCAATAGTGTAAACCTTCTCTAATTACTTGCTTTCTATATTTCTATACCTTGCTCCTACAATTCCATTCCATCACTTAAGATCTTGCTCACTGCTCTCATTAAATTATGATTCACCTTCGAATGTCTATTCTCTTACTCCTTCCATGTATTTATTAGCCTTCACATGTCCTCCCATGCACTAGAGAATTTGAAAGGGCATGGAAGGGAGGAGACATGGTTGGGTGCTTGAAATTTGTGTCCATTCATGTTCCATTCTTCTTTTTTGTTTGAAAGTTTCAGGACTACCGCCATGTCCAAACTGGTGGTCTCAGGACTGCTACCCTGGCTGGGTGGCAGTTTCAGGACTGCCACCCTGTAAGGTGGCGGTTCTGTCTAGAACCTATGTTTACCTCATTTCTTTTCACTTTCCTTATTTGTCCTTCTTGGTGCTGATGAAACTGATGAAGTGGTGTGTTTTCTTGGATCCCTATGGATCACACAGTGAGGCTAAGACAACTTTGAGAAGATGGTTCCACTGGCATGGGAACCATTACGGAAAATTATGGATCTAGGGATGGCATTGGCCTATGTTGTTTGGTATCCTACAGTGCTGCCAAGGTAGTTGAATATTCCTCATGCTGCATGGGATGCAAGAGTGTGGCCCCCACCAAATCATCAACCTCATGGAGGGAGAGGATAGTATAGGGGCCAGCAGGGTAGTGACAGTGATGATGGGAGTGATGATGATGGATTTTATGGAGATGGTGGGGATGTACAGGGGAAGACACAGGTACAGGGACATCCACAGGTTTAGATGCCATAGGTGGGTATACAGGTTAGTATCCATGTTCCTCTGTAGTAGGCTTTGCCACAAGAACCTGCACACCAGACCCCACATGATTGACATGCTGTGAGGGAGTTAGCTGCGTTGCGGTAGCAATTACAGCAGGTGGTAACTCTTCAACTCAAGGACATCATAGTGAGATATCATGTTATTACAGAGAGGGATCAGGCAGTTATAGAGTGAACAAAACTACAGGCTAAGAGATCAATTGGCCGCTTAATAGGTGCAGTTATAAGTGTTTATAACAGAGTGATATCAGCTCCAGATAGAGCAGGTACAGGTCCAAGACCAGATGGCCAGTATCTTAAAGGAGGTTGCTTCGTTGTGTGGGTCTATCAGTGCTTCTGTCACACCCAAAGTTTACATGGATATGGTTGTAGCCATTGAAGAGGTTGCATACTATAGATCATTGTATTATAACGATGTTCCAGAGGGTCAGAGAACTCCATTGTTTATTTTTCATACCATGATTAGGAGTGCCTCACTTTACGTAGGGCACCTCCATCAGCCAAATCGGTGGAGAAGCCACTATTAGTTCAACGTCCATCAGTTCAGCAGAGTGTATTTCCTCTTGCAATTCCATCACAGCAGGTGCCCCCACCGAGCAGTAGACCATGTAGTCCACATGAGGGAGAGAGTTGGTCGTGACTCTGCTTTATGTGATGTATTTATGGACGTATGTTTCTTATGAACACCACAATATGAAGGTATTTTTTTGATGATGTATATGTACTATTTTTGGCTATGCGTCACTATGAAGGCACATTTTTTATCGATGCCCATGATGGCATACCATGTATTTGATGATTATGTACCTAGACACATTTTTATATGGACATTGATATTTTGACATATATATATATATATATATATATATATATGATGGAATTTGATTATGATGTTTATGGTTATATCACATGTGTTTAATTTATGAGATAGCATTAAATGATATCACATTGTTTTATATGAGTTACTTCATGTTGTACTGATCATATTTTGTTTATGAGATAGCAATAGATGATATCACATTATTTTACATGGGATATTGATGATTTTCCACGTTTTTATTATGGTCTGTGTTTGAGGGAGGACAGAAGGCGGTCCCTCTTGCCCCTTGTGGAAATATTAGATGATGTTAACTAAGAATACATATTTAATTTTCATGTTTACGATGATTTATCTTAGCCTTTTATTGATAGATGATGTATAGATGTGATGATAGATGACATGATGATGAGATGAAAACAAATTGTACAAAACAAACAATCAAGCACAAATTAATCAAATATAATACAACAAAACTATATACAAGTATGCAAGATAAAATGAATTCAATGCAATGCACAACAGATTAAAGTAACACTCAATCTAAGTAAGAAAATGAATTCAAATTTAAAGAACACAATACAAAAAAGTAATGCAATCAAAACTATACAACCCAACTTCTTAAAGTAAGCAAATTACTTCTTTGTTTTTGTGGGACAATTTTGAAACATTTTTCACTATTTTTGGTGCTATCATGAGCCAATTTTCAAGGCTATTGTTCACATTATTTTTTAAATTTTTTTCCTAAAATTTTTTCTCGGATTTTTGGGGTTTTCCAAAAGTTATACAAATGTTTTTTTTGTTTTCTAATATTTTTTGAAGCTATGTATAGGAAACGGAGAAGCGCAGATTCCCCAAGTGATAGATGGGATGTACATGGGTAGAATGCCACATGTTATGTGTAAGAAGGTGAAGATGCAAAGGTGCCCCAAGTGAGAGGTGATAATATACAAAGGTGAGCCCTTCTCATATATACAAGAGTAGATCAGCCGGATCAAGGCCACGAAGGATATGGTTCAAAAGGATCTCAAACTCGGGAAAACCTATCCCTATATTAAAGAAAGTGTACTCCTTATAGATGTGAGATATGCTTGTGAACAATGGAGCCTCATAAGGTGCCGCAAACCAGTTTTCACCAAGGTACCTATCCAATGTGCCATAATTGTGTGGTTTTCACACTTGGATGACCTATTTTCTTTTTACTTTTTAATGATTTTTTTGCTTTTTTTTTCTTTGATTTTTGAGGAACCTCATATTCAAACATAGAACCACTTGAGATGTATTACATTCATGAGTTCCTTTCGTTATTTTCCATATGAGTGAGAAAATTTGTATGCCCATGAACCATACTTAGCGACCACCACATATGGTCCTAACCAGTTTTGCTCAAAATTTCCTTTCTTTTCCCGGTCCTTGGTGGTGTTGAACTGGTTTTCTTTGAGGACTAAGTCTCCTACCCCAATCTGGTGAGGTATCATCCGCTCGTTGTAGCCCTGTGACAATTGATTATGATATAAATTTAAGTGGTTAAGTACTTGCATGCATTTCTCATCTAGTATCTCCAACTATGCTAGTCGAGCCACTCGGTAATATTCATCCTTATCTAGATAGTCCCAAAGATATATTCTAAGGGAAGGAAGCTCAATCTCCAATGGTATGATGGCCTCAGTGTCAAAGACTAGTGAGTAGGGTGTAGCACTAGTAGAAGTACATATGGAGGTTCTATAAGCCTAGAGGGCAGGATGAATTTATAAGTGCTAATTTTGGCTTGTTTTACATACCATATTTTCCATTATGTGAACAATTTTTTTATTAGTGGCCTATGCTTGTCCATTACCTTAAGGGTAATAGGGAGTGGACCACTTTAAATGGATTTGGAAGTGTTGACATAATGCTTTAACTATCTTATTCTTGAAATACTTACCATTCTTTGCTATAATGGCAGATGGGATGTCATAACGACAGATGAGATGGTTCATGATGAATTTTGAAATTTGTGCATCGGTAACGTATGTGGGAGGGACATCCTCTGCCCATTTTTTGAAATACTCGTTAGTAGTTATGATATGTGTATCACCATTTAAGGAGGTAGGAGTGAGCTTCCTTATGAGATATAATCCCCATTTTGAAAATGACCATGGTGTTGTCATTGGTATCAAAGTTTGTATTGGTGCATGAATCAGGTTTCCATACTTCTGAAAAAGTTCACACTTCTTGACGTAGTTGCAGCAATGTACTTACATGGTAGGCCAATAGTACCCTACTCTTATCAATTTCTAAGCGAGCACCATGTCACTTGTGTGTGCTCCAAAAACTCCTTCCTGCACTTCTTTTATCGCTTGGACTTATTTTTCCAAATCAAGACAGCGTATTAAATTCCCATCATAGCCTAGACAATAAAGGGTGCCTCCTAAGAGGGTAAAACAAGGTATGCAGAAGATGAGGTATATTTTCTTAGTGTGGGAAATATTTTAAGGAAAGGTATTGTCTTGTAGGTAATTGAATATGGGCTCATACCAGGGGGAGAAAGGACCAACAACGTCATATACCAGACATGATTCTGACAAGTCATATGTAGGCACTCGCTGATGTTCAACAAAGAAAGACATTTTACTTGCCTACGGTGGAATGTGAAGTAAGGATCTGATTGTGGCCATGGTGTCCGTTAATTGATTGTGTTCCCTTGGCATCTGTTCAAAATAAACCCATATAAAATAATCCTTTAGAGTCTCCATGATCTTCTTGTATGGGATGAGTTTGTCATCCTTAAAATTATATTCGTCATTGATTTTCTTAATGATTAATTGAAAATAATCAATGACTCTTAGTTGTCTGATATTCCATTTAATAGCAATCTTCAAACTAGAAATGATTTCCGCGTACTCTGTAATGTTATTAGTATATGGAAACATTAGCGAGAAAGCCTTTGGGATGAAGTCTCCTATTGGAGTGATAAGTATCACACCGGCCCCTGAACCATGGTAATTGAATGATCCATTGAAGTGCATCTACCATGCGATGGATTAGTCAATGTACATCATAGAAGCATCTGGAAGATCCAGACACAATGGTTATGTTCATAATAGGGGAGCTTTAGCTAATTGATCTGCAAGCACTTGTCCTTTGAGTGATTTCTAGTTGAAAAACTCAATGTAAAATTCACTTAAGAGGATGATCCAATTGTTAGGAAATAGGGATGAAATATGCGGATGAGTCCCTCACAGAATCGCAACAGTAGAAACTAATATGCAAAAAATATTACAGATCTGAAATAAAAGTGTAGAATAAAATAACACAACACAAAGAGACAGTATTTAATGTGGTTCACCCAATTTGGGCTACGTCCACCAAGAATCACTTGCTCAGATTTTATTACAAGTCACCACTCTCTCAATATAATACCCATATCTATTTGGACCTATGCTCAACAAACTCTATAGAATTCACACCCGAATTCATATACATCTGCAATCTTACATACTTCCTACCATATGCACAAAACCACATAAGTAGACAAATCTTTAAGCATTTTTACAAAACCGTGGGTATCAAAACCATGGGCCAAAATTGTCCCATAAACCTAAGGGTAAAATAATACCGCCCATATGAGAAAAGAATATTTCTCCATATATCAGGCACCTTTTGTTTCGAGGCTAAAAAAAAAACCCCACGAGACAACTGTGGAAATTGTACAGTACTCTTAGTGTACAGTCTTCAACACTTTCTCACATGAAAACATGCTCCACAAGCTAACACCAATTTTCCATCCGTCTGGTGAGCGTGGGTTTAGACAAAAATTATTTCAAAGGATCAAATTTGGAAATAAGTTTGGTTTTGTTATTGAGTAGATAGTGGTGAATCTTTTGAATGGAAAAGACCACAGCTAAGAATGCCTTTTCAATCTGGGGATAATTCAACTCATATGTGATCAAAGTGCAACTAAGGTAATAAAGTGCTCTTTCTTTTTGGATTGTATTGTATTGGGCAAGTAGTGCATCAATAGCATATTGGGTAGCTGAAATGTACAATAACATAGGTTCACCTAGGGTAGGTGACATGAGAATAGGAGGACTAGTTAGGTATTGTTTAAGCAATTCAAAGGAATTTTTACATTCAAAACCCCAATTGAAGGTAACATCTTTCTTGATTAGATGTGTGAAAGGATGGCACTTATCCACAACATGTGAGATGAATCAATGTATTTCCTAAATTTTATCTTGTAAGTTGCGTAGCTACTTAAGGTTCTTGGGTGGAGGCATCTCAGTGATAGCTACAAATTTAGCAGGATATACCTCAATCCCTCTCCTTAACACAATGAAACCTAATAACTTTCCTAATTATACACAAAAGGCACATTTCCTAGGATTAAATATGACTTTGTAGTCTAGGAGGTGTTGAAAGATACACCTTAGCACTTCAGAGTTCTCTTCTCTGGTCCTAGAATTTCCCAAGATATCATTCATCATGTCATGGAAGATGACTGTCATTTCTCTTTGATAAGTGACTATGGCATTCTTGTGACTAAAAAGCATCACTTGGTAACAAAATGTTCCCCAAGGGGTTATGAAGGTAGTTTTATGTTGATCTTTCTCTACGACCTTAATCTAGTTATAGCCTGAAAAGGTGTCCGTGAGGGACAACATTTCATAACCCATAGTTGAATTGAAAATCACGTCGATGTTAGGGAAAGGAAAATCATATTTAGAGCATGATTTATTAATATCCCTAAAGTCTATGCAGATTCAAGGATACACACTCGTTTATTTTTTACTAGCACTATGTTTGATATCCATTCTAAATAGTCAATAGGTCTAATAAATCATACTGCCAATAGCTTCTCTAGTTCTTCTTTAACCAGAAGTGCAACACGTGGGTGCATCTTTCTTAGCTTCTGCTTGATACATTTGGCATCTGGATGCACAACAAGGTTATGCACGACTAAGGTTAGGTCCAAACCTGGCATATCTATGTAAGACCATGCGAATATTTCCAAAAATTATCTTAGTAGCATCAAAAAAAAAATTTGCTCTTGTGTCGAGAGTGAAGCTCCCAACTTTACTATTTTTGGATCCTCTTATGACCTGATGTTAACATTGATAATATCCTGGATCAACATTTGATATACTTCTTCCATACACATAGGATCAGGGGGGAGAGTAAGATCCTCTTCTATAGGTGGCTTGAAGATATTTTTATCTTCAAGTGGGTCAATTATCTTGTCCATTGATTTTTCTGTTTGTTTTTCCACAAGCACCTCAAAGAGGTTTTCACTAAGGAACTTAGACTTATTATTTTTGTAAGGCTTTTATGTAGGACTTTTTCCCTTGCTTATTTTTTTCTTAAACATCCAATGTAACACCTCTAGCAGGATAGGTACCTAAGATGAATTCTACTTAAAAAGATACAAACGTTGACAGGTGATTTGGTCTTAAGATAATGTACTCTTGTGGATTTCGAAATCATGTTTGCAGTAGAAAATAATTCATCCTTTGTGCAGGTACATTTTGTTGTGTTTTCCTATATTTAATAAGAACAACCCACCACCTTATGCAGAATTAGTTCGCTACTTGAATGAGAAATCCAGCTTCAATTTTTATAAACTCTTCCTATTTCAGAACATCATTAACTTGGATCAATTTCATTGATCCAAGATATGATTTTAATTCATAATTATTGTGGTCAAAATGACCATGTTTCTTAGATCAGTTGATCATTGTATGACTGTGCTAGAGAATTGATGAGGTCTTTAGACCCTGCTGTATATTGCTTGCAGATTTCATGGTTGGTTCTTCTTTTGTTAGCATGCAATGTTTGCTTCGAATGGGAACTTATTGTATCTATGACTAAATGTTAGTGACTATCCTAAAGCTAAGCCTAACCTATGTCTTTGCAATATTTTTTAATTATGATGTGGTAACTTAACTTTGAGATGAAGGTGGCAAGGAAAATGGAGGGAAATGGCAGTCCTTTGCATTAAATGTTTTTAAATTTGGCGAAAAACCTCCTAGGAAGGTGCAATAGAAGTTTTGGTTGTTTTTTATCTTTTGTTGTTTTGGACTTGGGCTCTGCATGGTGTTGTTTCAGTCCTTCAAACCTCCAGTTTGATATTTGAATAACTGTAAGTTTTGCATGACTATAATTTTTGCATGGCTTTATAATTTTAATGGGCACTGTGGAAACTATAAAAGGAATGGGAAAATATTGAAGGTTTTGTTGACATTTGTGGCAAAGAATAAGATATTGAAGATTTTCTAAGAGATCTTCTATGAAATGGTGAAGGAGAAGCACTATTAGGCATGATAGGCTCTACCCATTAAGTTGTTTTTCTCTTACTTAAATGTTTCATTAAAATAAATCTACTCTTGGGGATAAATAGGTTTTATTGATATTATGATCTCTTCTTTCGATGTCAGTATTGCTTACTGTAATTACTATTGACACCATTACTATGATGGAAGATTTGTTCTGGATTTTGATTCCCTTGTTTGGAATTACTGAGTTATGCTTAACTTTTGTTTGAGCCTAAGATGAATTTGTAATTGTTGTACTCCTGTTGAAGTTGTGATAAACTTGTTAGTAACTAGACTTATGTTTGAACTTGAATGAATCCTTTTAGGAACAATCTAGTTTTACATGGTTGTTTAGTTTATCTCTACTTGTGTGATTTTTGGTGTTGTTAATTTGAATGTTGTTTGTAACTCCTCTGATGTGAGGAGAGTGTGATCTAGGCTTCATTCTTCTTGATTGACTTGCTGAGTATTCCTTGCTCCTTTTACTTAAACCTGAGATGTAGTTGAAATTGTATGTTCACTTGATAAATAGTGTTGAACTGTAGGTAGCTCGAATGCTTAATTTTTTGGAACTTATTTAGGGAAAACCTTGTATCACTCAGTGAGAATACTTTAGAGAATTAAATTTTTGTTTTTCTTGACTATTGTTGGATCTTGTATGAATCTTTAAGGGGATTAAACTTCTATGACCCTAGCTTTAGTATACTTTTTTGAGTTAAGAAGGAATGATCAAAATATGGGATGTAATGTGGGTTCTTATAACTATTGTGTTATGATTTAGGGTTATATCTTCTATATTTTCTGTTACAGTCGTTTTTCCCTATGATTTTGAGGAAAGATCAATTGTTCTGAATTTATTTTACTAGGATTGGAGTTTACATATTTTTGGACTTTCTAGAACTATGTCGTTTTATTGAGGATCTAGTAAATATAATCTTACTGGTTTCTTGAAAGGAATCCTTGCTTAACAGAAGTATAATTTTCTTGAAAAATCCATAAGGGAAGTGATATTCTATTCTGTTATTTTGTGTATTTGGGTAACCTCTGAAATTCAGATAGTTGTTGCTAAAGGAAGGAAATTTTTCTTTGGTTTTTGGCATCCTGGTTTTCTATTGTTGTTGTAGACTTTAAAGTTGGGCATCTCGATGGACTTTGTTGATGTGGTTGGTTTGCATGTTTATTTACCTTGACCGTCAAACTCGGTTAAGCTCACTCTTATTTTAGATAATTATGTGTCAATGAAAAAGAATCGATTACTCCTGTTTGGATGTTACTATGTTGATGCATTTCCTTATCTATTTTGGGTTTGAGTTGGAGGGTGGGTTCTGAATTTCTCTTCTATTGAATTTTTTTCCTTAGCATCCCTGTATCTCGTGGGAAATAGTTTTTATTATTATGTAGAAACTTGGTTACCTGTACTATCTCTTGGATTGATGAAAGGTGATGAATTTTATTGCTCCTTGTTCTTTCCTCTCTCCTTGTTTGTTGATCATTTAACACGAATCCTAATTGGATATCTTTTTTGGGATTTTGGTTTGGTACATTTTTTTAATGATCCTATCTGTATACATTGCTCATTCTTAAATCCCTTTTGATCATTCAAAGGTAAAATTGGAAAGTGGTCTCTCTTTCCAATTGTGCTAGGACAGGTTAGCTAAAGCAAAGGTTGCATTGAAGAATTGTTTTGTTTGGTTGGAAATATTTTGAGTAAGTCTTTTATTTGGTGAAAAATATTTGAATGGTTGCAGGAGATGTAGCTGATTGTTAAATCTCTCCATTCTTCTATTTGAATTAAACCTTGGTAATGATGTATCTCATTTGGGATTGTGTGGTTGATTCTAATTACATGTCAAATTGATCTCATCCTTTGTTAAAAATTGTTTAGTGTTGAACTTGAACTTGGATTGGTTTCTAACTGTGGTTTTGAGTTTTAAGATTCCTTAATTAGAAAATATTTCCTTATTATGTTGTTGTTTCATCCTAAACTTATTCATATGTTTGATTTGAAATTGGCATCCCTTATTCTAGGATGGAATTAGGTGAAATAATGTTGAGATGGAAATATTATTGTGATATCAAATATCGATCTTTTCCGAAGAGATTGTAAGGATAGCTATCTTCTCATGATAAATAGGATTAATTGAGAAGTGAATTATGTAAAATGACAATTGAAAGGAAAATTGTGATTTGATGAGATAAGTACTTATCTGGATTAATGTTTTAATTCATTTTATGCAAAACAATAATTGAAAGTTGAAGATATATATCATGATCTATTCTTAATTATGATATGGTTTATCACCTTACCTCTCTCTCTCTCTCTCATTTGTGACCAGTATTTCTTTTTGGTAAGTCTTTCTGTAATGCTTTAACTGTTTCATAGAAGAAAAGTTCTCTTTATGAAATAGTTAGCTAAAATCACATCATTTTAATACTTAGTGCTTATCATGCTCAGTTCAATGAACTGACCCATGCTAGTAATTTTTGCAAATGGACTTCATAAGTGATGGGAGGAAAAAAGATCTTTAGGAACTTATATTTGTTTATCAAAGAGACTGGATATTTTTATGAGAAAATATGGTTCATGACTAAAATGCATTTTATGAAAATAAATTTGTATTTGAAATTAATTCAAGCATATTTGTTTGACAACAGAAATGTCTAAAGTGTTTGGTTTTATCATGTATGAATCCCCCTTGTTGAATGAAATATTTGTGGCCTTGTTGTATTTGATGTGTAATCTTTTGGGTATTTTGTGAATGGAAATGTTAGGTAATTCTCTAATTTTCTGTTAGTAACTCTCTTTTATGGCTAGGAATAAAATGGATAGAGGTAGGGGTACTAGATGTACTACCCTCTCTAGTAAAAATGCAACTCACTAAGTTGACATTCTTGCATGGATACTCAATTATTTCACTTGACTATAATTAAATAAATTTATTATAGGTGGATATAACTATGATGATAACTTATAATATGTTATGGGGTTATAAATAATCATTAACCATATAATAGAAAAAGGAAAGACAACTCCCATGTAATGAATAAAGACTGTTTTAAGATCTCCTGGAAATAAATCAGAAAGTTATCTTTGATTAGTTGATGGTGTGATTTCTTATGAAGAGTTCCTTAAAGGGATTGGGAATGTATGGCAACGATAATTAAATGGGATTAGACGTCATTCCAATGAAGTCTAATACAATAAGAACCTACTCCGAACTTATATAAGCTAGGGCTTGAGTAGGGAGGTAAGCAATAACATTTTCTTGTATGTTGAATATGTTATGTGAAACATAAATTAGAATGTTAATGGAATAAAAACATAACTTATGAAATTGTTGGGGGTAGATGTATTTACATACCCACTCAAATTTCAGTTTTAACTTGTAACTTTAATGGTAAATGAACTTAGTTATTCAGCAGGGCTACTACAATTAATCCTTTATGAAGAAAGAAAATTAATATGTCGTTAACTTCTTTTCAAGGTATGGTTGTCTAGATGAGTAGAACTTAGATGGATGTTGACACACGCCAATTGCAGTGCAGTACCTTCATGAAGAATTTGGTCTTCACAAGGATATTTCATTGAAATTGACATGTTACAATAGCCTTCAGAGTTTAATAATATAGATTTTAATAGGCTCGGACTTGATCACAGTTCTACCCTAGGTGGGGTTAGGGGCATGATCTAGTGTCGCTGGAAACACACGATGACTTAGGATAACCAAGCACACACAATCAACTCAGGTTGATTAAGTATGTCTAAGTACCCTTAGTCACCACGAGCAGCCCTCCCCACTAGACTATGTTGCTAACTTTGTCTATGGTTTAAACTCCGAAAGAGTGAACTGACAATAGTCACTAAGGACCATTCTAGATAACATATTGAGTGAGATGAAGGACTTATTCTATTTGACAAGTATGTCGTCTATGAATATGAACATGAACAATATGTTTAAAATCTTTGGCCAAAGTATGGTAAGTTGTTGGTTGTGTTGTCCTATGTCACCTAGTTTAAGAAGCATGATTTCAGATGAATATCAGTAGCATATATTCAGATAGGACTCTTAAACAGAACACTCAATAATCTGAAAATGGTAAAGGAACCAAGTATACGTAGTATACAAATCATTAGGTAACATGAGAGATCGGTAGCTCACCGAGTCATTTACAGTTGCATGTGGTTTCTATTATGAGATGGAATGGGTTGTAATGTGTGTTCTAAATTATGTTAATTGAGGGTTGAGAACATTATGTAAAAAAAATCCTTGTTTCTAAATTCTTAAAATGGGAATGTTACATCTTGGTATCAGAGTTGAAGGTTACAGCTCTTGGACCTATTGTTTCCATAATCTAATAAAACTTAAATTTTCTTGTTAATAAAAAATAGTTAAAACAAGAGGAAATGCTGCAAAAAAACCCACCACTAGGTGGAGAAGTAGCTACTGCCCAGAAACTCGATGAGATCTTTGCTACCCTGTTGGACACAAGAGATCATCTAGTTGTATTTGAACAACAAGTAATGGGCAATGATGAGGAGGAAGAAGATGCTGGTAATAACAATAAGCCACCTCCTGTGGACAACGCTAATATTGGGAATTTGAGCATTTATAAAAATAATGTAGCCAATGATAATGTGATTGTACCCAATAATCCGAGAACAAGAAGGCAAGATTGGTGGCTGAACTCACTAATGACATAAAAATGATAAGTCCACCCAAGTTTGATGGCACTACACTAGGAGATGGAGCTGAGGACTTGCTGAGTGAAATGGAGAAGTAATCTGTAATAAGAAACTTCTCAGAGGAAAAAAAAGTAATATGGGGAGCTTATCAGATTTCCCATGAGGCATCTTCTTGGTGGGATAGCCATAAGGATGAGTTCAACATTGATGAAACAAACATCACTTGGGATCAATTTAAAAATTATTTTAGGAAACGATGGCTGCCACAACTTTACTATGATCATAAAATGAATGAATTTAAGAACTTATCTCAAGGAAATTTAATGGTAACATAGTACTGGGAGAAGTTTACTAAGCTTCTCAAGTACGAGCCTCAGTATTAAACTGATGAGAAATTTAGAATACGAAAATTCATTATAGGGTTAAATCCCATTATAAGTGGTGAAGTGGATGTTCACAGCCCAACCACCATGGAAGGGGTTGTGGAAAAATCCATAAGATAGAAGCATAAATTGAAGGCAATCTCCGCCCATAAGGAAGAAATCGGAAAGAAAGTTCCAAATTCTTCATTGACCCTTCCACCCAAAAAGGGACCATGGAAAAATTTTGGTATGAAAAAAAAAGAGTTGTTAATAATAAAAAGAAAACTACATCAAATAAACCTGTTGTTAATGTATGAAATAATTTTGTCAAGAACAATAATAACGGATAGAAGTTCTATAAAGGTCAGAATGATAACTTTAAGGATGGAAATAAATTTGAGCCTAAGAAAGGACACGTATGAGGCTATTACAACTATGGCAAAGATCATTATGCAAATCAGTGTCCTCTTAGAAAGGATGATCGCAATCAGCAGCATAAGATACATACTGCAATAGCTGACAAAAAATTTGAAAAGCAAGTTACGCCTATAAAAGTGTCAAGTAAGTTATTTGGTATACCTCTTTCTATAATTTTTGATACAAGAGCTACTGAATGCTTTATTTCTACTAAATTAGCTTCAAAATTTAAAAAAAACTAGAAAAATGGATAAATCATGGGTTGTACACTATGGAAATAATGGTGTCCACATAGTTAGTAAGTGTCTATTTGGTGCAGTCCTAGACTTGCCCAGTTTTTCTATAGAAGTGGATCTATATGTTACTCCTCTAGGATCTTAAGATGTAATTATAGGAGTTAACTGGCTAGCAAACCATTAGGAAAAGGTTGATTTTTTTTAAAAAAAGTTGTTATCTTGATGATCTACAAAAAACAAAAGAAATCCAGGTGATAAAACATGAAATTTCAGTTAGAAAATTGTCAGCTATGCAACTTAAAAAGGCCAAAAACAAAGGTTGCATCTTGTATGAAATAATTTTGTCAAGAACAATAATAACGGACATAAGTCCTATGGAGGTCAAAATGATAACTTTAAGGCTAGAAATAAATTTGAGCCTAAGAAAGGACCCGTAGGAGGCTGTTATAACTATGGAAAAGATCATTATGCAAATTAGTGTCCTCTTAGAAAGGATGATTGCAATCAGCAACATAAGATACATGCTGCAATAGCTGACAAAAAGTTGAAAAGTAAGTTACGCCTATAAAAGTGTCAAGTAATCTATTTGGTATACCTCTTTCTATAATTTTTGATACAGGAGCTATTGAATGCTTTATTTCTACTAAATTAGCTTCAAAATTAAAAAAAAGCTGGAAAAATGGATAAATCATGGGTTGTACACTATGGAAATAATGATGTCCACACAGTTAGTAAGTGTCTATTTGGTGCAGTCCTAGACTTGCCCAAATTTTCTACAAATGTGGATCTATATATTACTCCTCTAGGATCTTAAGATGTAATTATAGGAGTTAACTAGCTAGCAAACCACTAGGAAAAGGTTGATTGTTTAAAAAAAATAGCTATCTTGATGATCTGCAAAAAACAAAAGACATCTAGGGGATAAAAAATGAAATTTCAGTTAGAAAATTGTCAGCTACGCAACTTAAAAAGGCCAAAAACAAAGGTTGCACCTTGTATGCAGTAAAAATTTCTGAAACGACCGAGGAAATTCATAATTTCTTGGAAATATATTTGTTGTTAGAGAACTTCAACAATGTGTTTCCGGAAGAACTGCCTGGTCTTCTGCCCAAACGGGAATTCGATTTCACAATTGAAATCAAACTAGGAACGGAACCTATTTCCAAGTCACCATATCAAATGACTACCATTAACTTGGTAGAGCTTAAGGCACAATTATAAGAACTGTTGTCTAAAGGATTTATAAGACAAAGTGTCTCGCCTTGGGGAGCATCGGTAATTTTTGTGAAAAATAAATATGGAACACTTAGATTGTGCATTGATTATAGGATGTTAAACAAGGCAACACTCAAAAACAGATATCCACTTCCTAGAATTGATGATCTATTTGACTAGATGTGTGGTGCATTAGTGTATTCTAAAATAGATCTTTGATTTGGATATCATCAGTTAAGAATCAAGGATGAAGATATTCATAAAAAAAATTAGAACAAGGTACAGACATTATGAATTCACAGTTTTACCTTTTTGTTTGACAAATGCACCCGCAACTTTTATGAATTTAATGAATAATATTTTTCAAGAATATTTGGAAAAATTTGTGCTTGTATTCTTAGACGATATTCTCATATATTCTAAAAGCATTAATGAACATCATGAGAATTTGAAGACAGTTCTGGAAATCTTAAGAAAAAGAAAATTATATGGTAAATTGTCCAAATTTTCCTTCTACGAGACGAAAGTGCACTATTTGGGTCATGTCATAAGTAAAGATGGAATAGTTGTAGATCCATTAAAAATTGTTGCAATAACTAAGTGGCATGCAACTAAAAATGTACATGAAGTTAGAAGCTTCATGGGTCTTGTTGGTTACTATAAAAAGTTTTTTAAATACTTTTCAAAAGTCGTTGCACCGATAACTTTGTCGTAGAATAAAGATAATAAATTTGTGTGGAATGAAAAATGTGAGTCTGCATTTAAGACTCTAAAGGATCAGTTAACATCGGCACCTATCTTGGTTGTACATGATCCTAATGGATACTTTACTGTAGTGACAAATGCTTTCAGGGAGGTTCTTGGAGGTATTTGATTATAAAATGATCATGTTATAGCCTATGAGAGTAGAAAACTCAAGTTACATGAATTGAACTATGCTCCACATGACTTAAAGCTTTCTACCATTGTTAAATCACTACAAGTATGGAGGCATTATCTTCTTGGTAGACCTTTTGAACTAAATATTGATCATCTTGGACCGAAGTACATTTTCACTCAGTCAAATCTGAATGCAAGATAGTGAAGATGGTTAAAATGTCTAAGTAGGATTTCGACATAAGTTATATTAAAGGCAAGGAAAACAGAGTGGCAGATGCGCTGGGTTGTAGGAAGCATATTTCTTCTCTTATAATGTTGATAACTCACTTTAAGGATGATGTAAAAAGCATCATGGAATTTGATTCTTATTTTCAGCAAGTAAAAACAACACTTGCTACAGATCCAAATGATGTGAGATATAAAGGATTTCACTTTGATAATGAAGGAATTTTGAGATATGATGATCAAGTATATATACCTTCAGGGAATGAATTAAGGAAAAAGTTGTTAACTTAATTTTATAATTCACCTTTTTATGGACATCCCAGCATTACGAAAATGTTTGCTGATATAAAACAACAATATTTTTGGAAAGGGATAAAAAAGGACGTGATTGATTTTGTGACACAATGCTTAAAATGTTAGCATGTTAAAGTTGAACATACACATCCAGCTAGTTTATTGTACCCTCACAACATACCGCAGTATAAATGGCAATTAATTAGCATCAATTTTGTTCAAGGGTTGCCTATGTTAAGAAATAAACACGATGTTATTCTAGTTGTTGTTGATAAACTAAAAAAATTAGCACATTTTATTGCTGGTAATCTTGAGGATGATTCACCTGTTTTAGAAAAATATTTGTGCATTAAATTTTTGTATTACATGGTGTACCTGAATTGATCATATCAGATAGATATCCAAGATTGGCATCTAGATTTTGGCAAACACTCAACACCGCCTTAGGGACTAAACTAAATTTTAGTTCCATATACCATCCAAAAACGGATGGGCAGACTGAAAGAGTTAACCAAGTTTGTGAATATATGTTACGAATTTATTGCATGGATCAACAGTATAAATGGGAAGAGTACCTCCCTTTAGTGGAATTTTCTTATAACAACATGTATCATGCCTCTTTGAAAATGACACCTTTCGAAGCATTATACGAAAGGAAATGCAAAACTCCAGTTAATTGGGATAACATAGAGGATAGAGAGGTAATTAGGCCTGAAATCCTTACTAAAATGGAAAAACAAGTTAAAATGATTCGTGAATGTTTGAAGAAAGCAATAGATAGGCAAAAAATTTATGCAGACATAAAACAGATTGATAAGAAATTTGAACTTGGTGAGAAGGTATTTTTACGGGTTAAACCGAAAAAGAGTTCTATAAATTTTGGCAAGGCTGCCAAGTTATCACCTTGTTATGTGGGAACCCTTTGAGATTTTTGAGATGATAAACCATGTAGCTTATCGTTTAGCTTTACCTTCTGCTTTATCACGAATGCATGATGTTTTCCATATTTCTTTACTTAAGAAATACATTTTAGATTTATCACATGTGTTAAATTGGAAGTCCTCGTAGGTTAAACCCATTTGAGTGCTACAAACTCGCCAGTTGCACTTAAGAAATCACCAAATAAGTCAATGTAAGGTCTAGTGGGACCAGTTTAACGAATAAAGTGCAACCTGGGAAAACCTCGAAGATATAAAATTGGCTTTTCCATATTTATTTGAATAGAACTAATTCTGTAGATTGATAAAACTTAAAGATTTAATTCTTAATATATCAATAAACCTGCCAGTTTTGGGCAGATACTAAACTCTTTAGTGTTGAAATAGCTATCTTAATGTTGAATAACTATGGAAATTTGAACTTTTCAAATCTGGTTCTGTTATGAACTTATGAATAAATAAATTATAAATTGATTATATTCCTTATTGAATTATTGACTAATTTAATCATCGCGATGATGATGCTTTTTAGAATGGAGTTATGTAACACCTTTAGCATGATAGGTACCTAAGATGACTTCTATTTAAAAAGATACAAATGTTGACAGGTGATTTGGTCTTAAGACAATGTACTCTTGTGGCTTTGGAAATCATGTTTGTAGTAGAAAATAATTCATCCTTTTTGCAAGTACATTTTGTCGTGTTTTACTATATTTAATAAGAACAACCCACCACATTTTGTACAGGTACATTTTGTGTAGGTACATTTTGTCATGTTTTACTATGTTTGGTTTTATCATGTATGAATCCTTCTTGTTGAATGAAATATTTGTGGCCTTGCTGAATCGTATGTGTAATATTTTTGGTATTCTGTGAATGGAAATGTTAGGTAATTCTCTACTTTTCAGTCAGTAACTCTCTTTTATGGCTAGGAATAAAATGGATAGAGGTAGGGGTACTAGATGTACTACCCTCTTTAGTAAAAATGCAACTCACTAAGTTGACATTCTTGCATGGATACTCAATTATTTCACTTGATAATAATTAAATAAATTGATTATAGGTGGATATAACTATGATCATAACTTATAATATGTTATGGGGTTATAAATAATCATTAACCTTGTAAGAGAAAAAGGGAAGACAACTCCCATGTAATGAATAAAGACTGTTTTAAGATCTCCTAGAAATAAATCAGAAAGTTATCTTTGATTAATTAATGGTGTGCTTTCTTATGAAGAGTTCCTTAAAGGGATTGGGAATGTATGGCAAAGAAAATTAAATGGGATTAGACGTCATTCCAATGAAGTCTAATACAATAAGAACCTACTCCGAACTTATATAAGCTAGGGCTTGAGTAGGGAGGGAAGCAATAACATTGTCTTGTATGTTGAATCTGTTATGTGAAACATAAATTAGAATGTTAATGGAATAAAAACATAACTTATGAAATTGTTGGGGGTAGATGTATTTACATACCCACTCAAATTTCAGTTTTAACTTGTAACCTTAATGGTAAATGAACTTAGTTGTTCAGCAGGGCTACTACAATTAATCCTTTATGAAGAAAGAAAATTAATATGTCGTTAACTTCTTTTCAAGGTATGGTTGTCTAGATGAGTAGAACTTAGATGGATGTTGACACACGCCAATTGCAATGCAGTACCTTCGTGAAGACTTTGGTCTTCACAAGGATATTTCATTGAAATTGACATGTTACAATAGCCTTCAGAGTTTAATCATCTAGATTTTAATAAGCTTGGACTTGATCATATTTTTACCCTAGGTGGGGTTAGGGACATGATCTAGTGTCGGGGGAAACTCACGATGACTTAGGATAACTAGACACACACAATTGAATCAGGTCAATTGAGTATGTCTAAGTACCCTTAGTCACTGCGAGTAGCCCTCCCCACTAGTCTATGTTGCTAACTTTGTCTATGGTTTAAACTATGAAAGAGTGGACTAACAGTAGTTAGTAAGGACCATTCTAGATAAAAAATTGAGTGAGGTGAAGGACTTATTTAATTTGATGAGTATGTCATCTGGGAATATGAACATGAACAATATGTTTAAAATCTTTGGCCAAAGTATCGCAAGTTGTTGGCTACATTGTCCTATGTCACCTAGTTTAAGAAGTGGGATTTCATATGAATATCAGTAACAGATATTTAGATAGGCCTATTAAAAAAAACACTCAATACCCCGAAAAGGGTAAAGGAACCAAGAATATGTAGTATACAAATCATTAGGTAACATGAGAGATTGGTAGGATATCGAGTCATGAAATGAGAGATCAATTGCTCACCGAGTCATTTATAGTTGCATATGGTTTTTGTTATGAGATAGAATGGATTGTAATGTGTGCTCTAAATTATGTTAATTTAGAACAAAGAATATTATGTAAAAATATAAAATTCCTTGTTTCTAAAGTCTTAAAATGGGAATGTTACATCCACACAGCTTTGCCTCCTCCCCAAAGTGTGTGCATGCATCCAAATCGATAGAGGAATCCTTTTTATGGTCATTTATTAGAATGACATCCCAAATACCCATGAACTCTATGATTGCCTCATCATTTTTAAAGAAAAAATTGGCACATGATGTTGTTGGCCCCAATCACTGAAGATGGTATATACAAGGCTAATTTGGAAATCATCTTGGGAATTGGACTGGGAAAGGGTAAAGACAGTGGAATCTAGATAAATGTTGGTAGAGGTAAGGTCCTCGTATATGGTACAATAGGAATCTACGTCACTATCTAAATGATGTGAATCATCCTCATGTTCCAAAAAGGTGTATTGGCGAGAAAAATTTTTAGTTGGACAAACTTATGGATTTCTCTCCAATGCTCTAGGAATCTAAGTCCCTCTACTTAACCGGTGCAGCTATCGTATGTGCATGCGAGTGAAAATGGGGTTTTATGTGGTTTCCTTTCAACCGAAGATCCAACAGGGACACTCTACTGACCCTGTGGAAAAGATAGCAATCTCTTTCTAGGGAAGACATTTTCTGAAGAACAGGAAAGGGGGGTGAGAAAAGACGTATGAGAGCTAATGTTGTAGGTAGGAAATCAGATTCCTGCACACACTAGTTAGAAGTATCATCACATGTATTTATGGGAAGAAACAACTTTGTAAGCATCATTATGACCAAATGAAATTTGATGAACAAAAAGTATCAAGAAATATCTTAGTCAAAAAAATCTAGAAACTCCTTCTTGTATTAATTTCTCAAACAAAGTTGTACATAGTGGAGAAATGGAGGAAATTGAGAAAGGGGGGAAATGGAAGAAAATGGCTATCTCCTTTGTTCTCTCAAAGTAAAATATACTCTTGAATTTACAAGATCAATCACCAACCCTTTGAAATGGGAATGGCATTATAATTTATATAGTAGAATATAACTCTTCATCTACCCCCCAATGCCTTTTCATATGTTCTCGCACAACTTAAAACTTTTTAACTTCCTAGGAAACTTTTAAGTCCCTTTTTATAACATAAAGGTGACTTATTACATTAGGAACATTAGGACACATGAAAAAGTGCAATCCCAATGTGAAATTAGAATATTGGAAAGTGAGAGAAAGTTGGGGGAAGAGGAGAGAGAAATAGAGAGAGAAGAAGAAGAGGAGATGTTGTTTCCGATGAAGTCTGTTGATCCTCGTCGATGGAAAGTGCCAAATACAGTAAAACCTTGAATCTTTGAATTCCTTGCACACTATGAATCTCCTTCAAAGCAACTTGTGAATGTTTTCCAAGTTGAGTGAACTGTTTCGTTGATGATCGCAACTCCCAGCCTGTGTATGATATAATATTTTTAGTGAGAGGTTATTTTTACCTCTTCTCTACCATCGTGATGTGATGAACTCCCTCATTCGATACTACGCGCCCTATCCTTGCCTCAGTCGCTTCTTTGGGGTGACTTACTATTTTTAGTAAGCACCCATATAAGCGACTTACTATTTTTAGTAAGTGGTCATTTTCACTGTTTTCTTCTTTGAACACTCATTCTAACTTCCTCATGATCTTCAATTCCCGTTTCCTTTGTCTCAACTTCTTTTGATGATGACTTTCCAAACATAGCAAGTCTATATAGGAAAACTTACTCTTTTTAGAAAGTGTGTTTCCAGTGCTCGATTTGTGACAAAACATAATGTTTTAGAATCTTCTAGTCATTACAATCACATCCTCTATATTTCACATAGTTTTACCATCTAGAATGATTGGAAATATTTTTTGAAATTTTGACCTGGCAGTGGCTTCAGGCACAGAGCTACCATGGCGGCCATTAATGGAGATTGAAATTTGAAGGTATGGTTTTTGTCTCCGTTTGAGATGAAAACAACTCCATTGTGATAGATTTTTTATTTGGAGACCATGTGTAAGATTTTAGTTTGTTTCCATTGCCAGAGTGATGGGAAATCCGACGAATGTGAGCCGGTGCACGAAGTAAGGATTTTGTTGGAGCAAATGATTCTGAGCACCATTTTAGCTCTTGTTTGTTGCATCTTGATTATCTTGCAAAATTTGAAATTTTTCAAAAGATGACATCTCGATCTGACTTGTACTTTGCAAGATATACTTTGCAAGATATGATGAGTTTTTTATCGGATGGCTTCGTAGTAATCTGGCGAAAAATCTACATTTTCTCTTCGTTCTTTTTCATTTCACTCCATTTTTATCTGAGGCCTACATATTACTATGAATTCATGGCGTGAAGAGTTTATTTTTCCATGGGTGAGCTGGTTCAAAGCAATAATGGTGGACCGGGTGTCTATACAATCATTCATGGAGCCATGGTAAGTTATGAAGCTGTGGAGGAGAAATGAGGGGGAAGAAACGACTAAGTGTCAGATTTAAATTTTCAAAGAAATGCACATGGAGGGGCTAGGAGAATTTTTGTGTCCCTTATTTCCTTGACCTTAGGGAAGTGAGGGACATCAATTTCCATGGTGGTCAAAGTGATGCCACTTGTCCTCGATCTGACATCAGGGGATTTGTTTGAAAAATGCACCTGGGGGCTGAAATTCAGTCACGTGGGTGTCCAAAAGACTCCCCATAGGGGGTTGAATTGTCAAGTCTGGAGGTCACATTAGGGTCCAAGAGGTCACATGGGGGCTGGGTACATTTTTCAAGGGTTGGTGTACTTGACCTCAAGGACTTCAGGGACATAAAATCCCACCAGGTTCCTGGTGTTGAAACGTGTCCTCTTGAAAAATGACTAAGTCCTGACTGGAAATTTTATTTTGGATCCAATAGTGGGGGTCTCATGTATTTATTCATACATATGATCCCTAAAAAGTTTATTTTTTATTTGAGACTCTACTTATGCCTAGGAAAAACTGCTTTCCAATCATATACGCCAAGGTGTTGTGAAAAATATTAATTCACCATCATGTAGTTCTTGGAATTATATTTCTTTTGATGTTTTTTTACTTCTAACTCCATCTGGAGCTCCCAAAATCTTCTTCTGAAGCCCGACAACTATTTTAGGCTTATGAACCCTATTTTTTATTCAGAGTGCTTCAAGTCTTTCAAAGCTTCCCCAAACCTTCCAAAATAATTTCTATGATGTTATAATGTCTTAAATTCACCTCCATGTTGAATTTATTCCATTCCACTCCAGGGTGGTTGGTCCAGTCCTAGGAAGGCCAGTGATAGCCCTTCCCAATACTGCCAAAAGATAACATCTTTTCAGAACTCTCTAAAATCACTTAGGTGAATGAATATACTTTCCTAAATCACCTAGGGGACTAATTTTACATCAAATAGGGGGTGACCATACTGACGGATTTGACTTGGGGTTCCTGGGAATGATAAAACATGAAAAAATTGGCACATTGGTATAGTTGTTGTGCTTAGAAATTGTCAATTTCCCTGTTGCACATTTGCGTGACAACAAGGTGTCATCAATTTCTAATAGTGGAGGCCTATGAGGCTTAATTCTAAGGCCATGTTTATTTGATTTGTAATGGGGGATTAGAATGGGCTCTAGTTAGCCTTGTGCATTTGTGTCGCACTCAAATCTCTGATAGTCTATAACGCACATCATTCTGTGTACTTTGGTGTATTATGAAGCTTGGTGGCAAGAAGATTTTGTTCCTTAAGGGATCTAACTTGTAGGTGTATCCACCATTTTCTCATATGAAAAAAGGCCACAGGGAACAAATTTCTCAAAGGGACTAGGACAGTTATCCCAAGAGCTCTTGAACTGGAAATCGGGTCTACCATGTGTTTTAGGTAATAGTGAGAGGTCAGAAACCAAAAGGCCTATTGAAGATTGAAATCCTCAATTGGGCCATATGATCCAAACTTTATCTCCCATGATGAAAAGGGAGAGAGTGATGAGGAAGGATCTTTATTATCATTCTGCAATGTGTTAGGATCAACTCAAGTTTTCAATGCTTCTATTTGTAATGGTGTAACAATGTCCGCTGAAGGAAATTCATACGTTGTTCAAGAAAAACTATGTAACTCTCTACAATGCACAAATGGCTCAAGATCACTTGAGATGGTGATCATTTTCCCTCCATGATACAACTTAATGCATTGATGAAAAGTGGAAGGTACAGCTTGCATGGCATGGATCCATGGGTGGCCTAAGAGCATGTTATAAGGAAGATCTAGATCAAGGACATGGAACTTTGTGTCGTGATGTTTTGGCCCTACTTTCATAGATAACACAATGGTTCCAGTGGATTCACGCTCAGCATTATCATAAGTTGTAATTGTGATTATGTGAGAATTTATATCCATGTTTATGTGCGCCCGTAGTTGTCTTATTAGCTTCAAGGTGAAAATATTTAAACCTGACCCATTATCCACAAGCACTCTTTTAATATTTCTATGAGTGAAAAATACCTCAATGTACAAGGGTAAATTATGTGTGTGATTATTAAGTGGGACTTCACTCTGGTCAAATAAAATACAGTCATTCTAAGAAATTTTGGCCACTATGGCTTGGAGGTGTGAAGGATTGACATCTGTTGGCACTCTTTACCCCTGAAGGGTTCTTATAAAGGATATCCTTATGAGATCTTGATATCTTGAGAAGGTCTAAGATCGAAATTTTAGCTGTGGTTTTTCTCAAGTTTAATCTGGACAAATCATATTCACTTTCCTGAAGGAGTAGGTAAAGGAAGTTCTGGGATCACTAGATGATTGCGCATCGTGTTACCATGATGCACAATCATTATTAATGATTCTGAGTGGTGTTTACATTCTCATTGGATGAATCAATGAACATAGCCTATGAATGAATCAAAGGGATTATCAGCTAAATTATAAATGTAATTTATAGCTCTATATTCATCAGATGACTGGCCTTGATCCATCTTTTTCGTTCCTTTTCTATCATGCTTAGGGAAGGGTTATTTAAATATTCCCATTTTTCCATTAGGCCCTTGTCCCGATTCATGTGATTCCATCTTCAATATTTACAATCCTCAATGAGGTCTTGAATAAAGTGTCCTCAACTTTAAACATTTATGTGTTTTGTGTCCCTTGACATGATGAAATTCATAGTATGTCATGCTATCTCTATACCATCCTAGTTTGAGCACATCATCTGCATAAGGTATCTGTGGTCAGATATTGAACCATGTTCACTACATCTAATTGTCTCAAAATCATGGACAATTATTCTGTAAGAGGTGTGAACACTCGTCATTTGACTAGATTTTTACTAGGTCCTTTGGAAAATTTTAAAATAATACCAATTTGAATTGTTTGAACTCGTTTGAACTCATTTAGAGTCGAGTGATGCCATCTCCTACAATGTTATTATTTCTTGTTAAGTAATTTAATCTTGTCTGTAGGTTTTGAATCTTATTTGTCCTTTGATAAGGGTTTTATTGTTCCCTTTGCTATTAAATATTTCTCAAATTTGGCTTTATTTCTTGATAACTTCCTCGAAGTTAGTGACATAGTGCATTTGTAAGTGAAATGCAATATCCATATTCAAATTGGGTATGAAGATACTAACCAATCTTTTCTAAGGAAATACACAAGGGAAGCAACTAGCTAACCCTCACCATCATTGTAAGAAACTAGAGAAATTTTCATTAGGTCTTTGTTTAGCACTGCATAAATCTAACTTAGTTACGTCATTCTCCATATTGAATGAGAAGTGGTGCAAAAATTTCTCTACTAGTGCGGGCCACATGAATATCTTCCATTTTGGTATATGAAAGAAACATTCTATCGCTTGTCCTCCTAAACTGCGAGGGAAAAAATGTATTAGGTAATTGTCACTAAAATCTACTTCTTGGCAAGCCATACAGAAGTACTTTATGTGATCACGAGAATCACATTTTCCTTTATATTTATCAAATTTAGGAAAATATAATTTCTTTGGGAATGGTTTCCGCAACATTTCTCTTTCGAAAGGATAAGGACATAGCTCCTAATATTGATACTTTTTACTATGGCCTACGTTACTTTCTTGAAGGGTCGTAAGCATGTTCTTCATCGATTGTAACTCTTGTGTAAAGAGTTTCTCCTTTATAGGAGAAGATGGTCTGGGCACTCGAATTTTCTACAAGGATTCATCTTCTAGAGGTTAAGTGTAAAGTTCACTAATTTATTCTTAGGTCTCTCTTGACGTGCACACTTGCTTAGGTTTTTACTTATAGAGGAAGCCAAGTTTGCTAGTTGTTGGCTAAGGGTTTATATTTGATTTTGTATAGTGAATTCCCCGTTTTGAGGGTCTTCTTCATCATCATTTTGACGAGGAGGTACCTCCTGATTTTCAGGTTTTACCTTAACCTTGCAACAGATTTTGGTGGGTGGCAACTGAGAACTACCTTTTTGTTTTGATGTTTCACCTTTAATGTTGGTACCGAAGGTGGAAGCGTGTTTTCCCTCAATGATATCATCCATGCTATTGAGTGGAGGTATTCGTATTTCTTCTTATTCTTTATTAATATCTTGGTTGGGGGTTTCTTTTTATGGTGGTATTGTGGTACCTAGCTATAAAACTCATGCAATTTCTCCATCTCTATACGGAATAGGAAGTCGTCAAAGTGAGTGACATCAAAGTTGTCGATATCTTGAAATGAATCACTCTTGTCTTCATTGTGATAAATCAACCCATCTATTCCTTTTTCCTCGAAGAAGAGGGGACCTAAATTATGACCTGGAAAAGGATTTAACTCTCATTTCTTGGATTCCATTCTTCTGATAGGGGCATTGTGAGTTTTTTTTACACAAGGTTTCACCTAAGGTAATTGAGTATATAACAACCCTAAGTGTAACGTGTAACAATGTGTTTTATGGTATCAAAATATGTTAATAATGGGATAATGAATAATGAATCAATCAATTCTATGAGTTTGATAAGGAACAATCATGTAATTTTTGGTAAACCAAACAATCAACAAGAAACTATATCATATGCTAATGTTTTTCAAAGATAGTTTGACAATATATGGTCAACACAATGCCAATACTTGAGTCAAGTTTGAAATGAACAAGGCGTAAGTATTATTAAATGGTTAGCATAATCTAGAAATCAAAGGATGCTTAAGATGAGTTTAGAGATAAACAAGACCTCAAACCCTAAAAACAAATGGAGGTTACACATGTGAGCTATGCAACAATACTACTAGGATACATTATCCAAGCTTTGTGAGAAAGTGAGGTATTAGTATCACACTAGTATCGATACGATGTAAACAAAGTAATAAACACTCTTTCAAGATTGAGGTAATGTTTAAAATAAAACCACGCCAAATTATGCCAAGGATTTTCTAAGATGTGGGTAGTATAATGTCATAATATAAGAACTTATATTATGTTTACTAGATACGAGATGTGTTATCACCAAATCACAGCACCCCTGAGTGTCTGCAACTCAATGGGTTGAGACTCTCAGTGTGATTGCATAACATGGAGCTTTTCCCAAGTGTGGGACCTTGCGAAATCGGAAAAGCTCTCCGGATGAAGGCCGGTTCCTATTCCTCTGTTCAGATGCACACGTAAAAAAGTACAGGGTTTACTCAAAAACCTAATCTAACTTGCCAAGGAGACAGGGTAAGAAGATGCATAAAAATAAACCTAAACTAACAAAGGTGATGCACCAAGGAATGAAGAACACCTGTCTTGCCAATAAACATAGACCATTAAAATGTAATGGAAGATCATACACAGATAACCAGGTTTGCAGTGAAAGATCAGGAGGACGCAAATAAACACAGAGAGGGTTGAGAATCATCCATAGACATGCATTACTTGCTCCAAAGATTGATACAATACACTAAAAAATTCCAAGAGGCAGAGTTGCATTATAGTTTTAAATGGGAGGTTTGAACTCCACAAATTCACCTGCCAAAGAGAAGAAGGGAGGGGCAAAACAAGAATGTCCAACCTTTAGAAAGAAGCCCCTCCTTACAATTTATAGGAAGAATGAGAGAGGGAAGAGAGAGGAAATCAAAATCTACCCCAACCACCTCTAGGTTACATTTAATTCATCTCATTATTGTGGTAGGTGGGAACCCTAGCAAACTTAAAAGTGGCGAACTATATTTTGCATTAAAACTGGTTGTTGAAACGTCACTTCTGGCCATTACTACGTGCCAGAGGATGTTTCTTCGATTTTCTCTCTCCAAACTGAACCAAAATGCAATACTGACCCCGGAATCATGTAGAGAATTTCACCAGCTTTCCATTGATATAAAGAACGTGAAAATCGAGCTCTGGATCGAAAGTTATGGCCATTTGAAGATTTTAGGGCAAAAAAACAGGCCCAAAACGGATCGGCGGGAATTTTTTTGAATTTTTTACCTCTTTTTTGCATTTTGGATTTTTTTTTAAATTTTCCCCTCGCTCCGCCACTTGGATGACACATGTCAGGCCCTGATTCGTTCAGCAAGCTCATCCATTTGAAAATTTCTTATCTTGCCCTTCCTTAAAAAATTTTGCCACTTGGACACGTGGCACTATTTTATTGGCTCGGGCCTGAGGGGAGCACTTTCCCCTTCTGAACATGTGGCATTTTTCACTTCTGGGAAAATTTCCCATTTTCCCCCGCACCCACCGCTCCGCCACTTGGATCTCTGTTTGCAGCCTTCCATTTGATGGCTTTTTGCAGCGGGCCAAAACTGTTGTCTTTGGAAAATTTTCTACGTACTTCTCTTTTCCCCCGCAACTGTCCCAGGTGACAAATATCTCCCGCTTTGGCCGATTCGAGCTTCCTTTTTCCTGTTTGTGGCTTTTTCACCTTTTTGCGTCCCACGCATCCCTCGCATACTTTTGTCTCGACTGTCCCTGAATATCTCCTGCTTCGGGATTCGGGCTTATCTCGTCAAACGCGTCCCTCGCGTAAATGGATCTCGTATGTCCCAGGCGAATATCTCCGAATTTCCCGAAATGGACTATCTTTCCCGGCCGATTCGCATACCTCGCATACTTTTGTCCCGACTGTCCCAAACCACGCGAAACAAAAGACTTAGAATTTTCCTTGCTTTCGGCCGTTTTGGCTTTTCGTGTCCCTCGCGTCCCGACGTCCCAACTGTCCCATGCGGACTGCCTGGGACAAAAATGTCTGACCTAGCTGATTTTCTTGCTTTTTCAGCCCCAAGCTTGGTACGACGAACCTTAGTATGACCTGAACCCTTCAGACTTGAAATTTTTTAAAACAGTCCTGTAACCTTATTTTTTGCATTTTTTCCATTTTTTCTAACTCGTTGGGATTTCTTCTTGGATGGGAGAGTTAGAAAAAGGCCAAGGGGACCCTGAAAAACATGATTTTGGGCTTCGAATCAATCTACTTGCTCGGGACTAAATAATTTGATGCATGTTATCAAAATTACCTTGAGGGGTGAATTTTGGATAACAATTTTGGTGACTCAGCGGGGTCATCTGCCTATTGGATGAAGTTACCAGTTGCCTTGAAGCAATCCATTGGGCATGGAGTCATGAGTTGTAGCCTGTAAAATGATCTGAACTTTGAAAAACCTCCTCTCTGAGTCTACTTGGAAACCCACTGAAATGGACTGTGCAAGAGCAAGACTAGCACCACAAAAACTATATACAAAACTGAAATTCATACATGCTCCAAATGGAACATGCAGAGTGTGCACAAGCAACTTGGAGGAATGAAAACCTAAGCTAATATTTACAAGGTGGAGAATTTCCCTTTAGTAGAAATGCTTTAGATAGATTCCATTGACTGGAATCTGCAGTTCTTCGCCATCCAATGAAGACAATTGGAAGGCATTGTTGTCCTTACACTTTGTGACCATGTATGGGCCACTCCAAACGGCATCAAATTTTGAATGCCTTCCTGGTTTTGCTCTATCTGCATCCCATTTTAACACTAGATCTCCAACTTGGAAAGATCTACTCTTAGCCTTCCTATCAAAGGTCTTCTTGATCAAAGCTTGATCCTTCTCCATTGCTTGGGATGCCTGATCTCTGTTCTATTGGAACTCCATCAACTCTACATATCTCACCTCCATGGGCCCAAACTCTAGCAACTCTAACTGCTTTATGAGTTTCAATGTTGGCAACTTAAGTGACATGGGCAAGATTTCCTCTCTTCCATAAACAAGCCTATGAATGGAGAGTTACCTGTGGATCTCTTGGGAGTTATCCTCTCAGCCCATAAGGATGATTTCAGTTTGGTATGCCAAGACCTTTGATTCTCATCAAGAGTCCTCCTAATGATCCTCAACAAGTTCTTGTTTGTAGATTCAGCCTGGCCATTACCCTGAGGGTAGTAGTTTGATGAATTACTTAGGTAGATCCCGTTCTTGACAGCCCACTCAGTCACCTTGGATCCAATGAATGCTAATGCATTATCTGAGATTATTGTAGTAGGTATGCCAAATCTGGTTACTATCCCCTCATAGAAGTCTAAGATGCTAGACTCATTTGCTTCCTTGAGTGCTACTGCTTCGGTCCATTTGGTGAAGTAGTCTGTGGCTGTCAAAATCCACTTATGCCCTTGGCTTGAATTGGGATTAATGACTCCAATGAATTTTAAACCCCATTGCATGAATGGCTGGTCAACTGAAATTGGATGCAATGGGAGGGCAGCAAGCCTCTCTTTACCTGTGAAGAATGCACAATTCTTGCACCTTTTGATCCATGCGAAGCAGTCACTGAAAATCTTGGGCTAATAATAACTAGCCTTCATGATTTTTAGGGCTATCACTCTTGGTGTAAAATGACCACCAGCTGATCCACCATGGAACTCTTCCAACACCCTATGAATCTAATTCATACCAATGCATCTCAGCAGTACTCCATTGACATCTTTCTTGAACAAAACACCGTCTACTATGGCAGATGGGACCGCCTGCAATCTGAAGTGTCTTCTTTGGGTCTTGTTCATCTCTAGAGGGCATAGGCCCATGCTTAGGAAGTGCATTATACCTTGGGTCCAGCAAGGAGTGGGGACAACATTATCCTCTTCTTGAGTGCTACCTTGCACATGGTTGTCTTGAACGGTCAAAACAACCTCTTCTTCATTGCATACTCCCTTTTGCTTGCCTAGAATTAGCTGCTCACACAATCCTTTTCCTCTTACCAGCTTGGTGACCTTGATCTCAATGTCATACTCCATGACATGAGTGATCCAACCTGCTCTTTTCTCATTCAAATCCTTGTTGAGGAGGAAGTCCTTTACTCCCGCATGAGAGACCAACAACTGAACTTTGTTGTTTGAGACTAGATGCTTGAATTTCTTTAAGCTTCTGATTACTGCAAGTACATGCTTCTCAATAAAAGAATATCTCACCTCATAGTCCTCCAGGCTTTGGCTGAAGAAAGCAATTGGCTGCTCATCATTGTCCTTGTTATGCTGCACCAAAATGGCAGAAATAGTATCATTACCTCCAAATGCATAGAGGATGAAATCCTTGGAGAAATCCGGGTTGATGAGAGTCGGTGCTTGGGAGATGGCTTCTTTGATTGCTTCAAAACCCTCCTTGCCTTCTGTTTTCCACTTGAAATCCATGCTTTTCTTCAACATTTTGGTGATAGGTTTGACAAGGGCTGCAAAATCTGGGACAAACCTTCGAACAAAGTTTATTCTCCCCAAGAAACTCTGAAGGGCCTTCTTGTGGCTTGGAAATGGTAGTGCTCTTATGGCTTCAACCCTCTCTGGATCAATTGCTAATCATTCTTTGGAGATAATATGGCCAAGGAGCTTTCCTTCATGTGCTAGGAAGATACACTTCTTAGGATTCAAAGACACTCCAAATCTCCTGCACCTTTGTGAAGACTTGTCTCAAATGAGAGAGGTGGTCTACTTCATTCTTTGAAAAAATAGTGATATCATCAAGGTATATCAGCACCACATTGTTGATCAAACCTTTGAACGCCATGTCCATTGCTCTTTGGAAGGTAGCTCCAGCATTGGATAGCCCAAATGGCATTTTCCTGTATGCATAAGTTCCCCATTTGGTTGTGAAGGCAGTCTTGAACTGATCTTCTTCCTTCACCATAATTTGATTGTAGCCCGAGTAGCCATCAAGTAGTGAAAAGCTCTCGGAGCCAGCCACCACTTGCAAAATTTTCTCCATAGAAGGGAGTGGGTAATGGTCCTTGAGAGATGCTCTATTTAAGTCTCTGAAGTCAACACACAATCTGATCTCTCCACTCTTCTTTCTGACTAGAACTAAGTTGGCAACCCAACTAGAATTCTTGATTGGGAATATGATTCTTGACTCAATCAACTTGTTCAATTCCTTCCTCATGAGAGGTTCCATGTGTGGATTGACTGGCCTTTGTTTCTGCCTGATGGGCTTAGTATTTGGATCCAACTCAATGGTGTGTTGAGCTAACTCGGGATTGAAACCTTTCAAGTCTTCGTAGCTCCAAGCAAACACATCAGGGAACTCTTGACATAGCTGTATGAACTCATACTTTTCTTGTTCAGTTGTCATCTTTCCAATTTGCAATGGTTTGTTCTCTTCCACCAAGATGGATACTGAATCTTCTCTCTTGACCTGAATGTTTGCTTTCTCTTTCCTAAACTGATCATTGGGATTGAAAATGGACTCCAAAGTGATAAGTCCCTTGGGCAGCTTGTTAGTTCTTAGTTGTACCACTTGGTCACCATACTGCTGCTCTAACTTTTCCTGATTTTTGGCTGAGAATTCAGCCTCTTCTTGCAAGAAATGGATGATTTGCTGATCATTTTCAAACACTTACCAACTTACATTGTTATCTGGCACTGAAGGCCTCACAATCACATGGATGTTTGGCTGTACCTTGTCTTTTTGAATGCTCTCCACAACGTCAAAGGCTGCCCCAACTGCTGCAAGCCTGTCAGCAGCTTGGTTCTCTTTCCTAGGAACTGATTCGATGCCAAAGCCCTCAAAATATTCAATGAGGTCCCACACCCTGTTCTTGTAGCACTTGAGTAGATCATTCTTGGCAGCATGCTGCCCTTTGACCTGATTTACAATCAATTCACTGTCACCAAAGACTTGCAAGTTCTTTATTCCTCTCTTTATTGCCCAATGCATCCCTTGCACCAAGGCTTCATATTCAACAGTGTTATTGGAGCATGCAAACTGAAATCTAAAAGCTGAATAGTACCTTACTTCTTGAGGTGAAACCAGCATGGCTCCCCCTCCGGCACCTTGTCTACTCCTTGATCCATCAAAAAATAGCTGCCATACCTCATTGTCATCCTTGTGGTCTGGCTTGGTGATGCTAGGAATGGGCTGATCTTTTTCATGTATGCAATAGACTCCTAGCTCAGATTCTTCTACTTCTTGATAAGGATCAAAAGCATGCACCTTGTTTGCCCATTCATCAAGAGTTAGATCCGGGATGCTTCCAACCTTGGTGTCAGCTTCATCAGTGCTTGGGTGATCTTCTTGATCAAATGCCGAACAGTTGGCATTGATTTGACTTGGAGTGTAGGGATCAATGTGGAAGTTTGCAATAGGTTCAGACCTGATTGTAGCTTTGGTTCCATACCTCATTCTGAATAGCATGTGTGACCAATCAGTAGACAAATATCCTCCAATCTTGGCTGTGAAATCTCTTGACAAACATAGGGCAAAGAGTGGTGGAAGGTCTATAACTGATACATCTTGTAAAACAACAACATTTGGACATGCATGCAAGGTAAGACTCAAGTTTCTAATCACCCCAACTATTGTTACTGCTGTCCCATCCAACTGCACTACCCCTTTGGATATGGTTTCATATTGAAGTCCTAGTTGATCAGCTATTTGCTTAGGCATCACTGAGCTACTTGCCCCGGAATCAATCATGCAATTGTGCACCAATTGGTTTCCAATGATTAATGAGACATAAAAAGGAGGGGGCTTCAACATTTTACCTTGCTGTCCTCCATGATTCCCTTCAGGCTGGGCAGCATTTGTGAGCACCTTCTCTTGCATTCGGACTTGCTGATTCGAAGTTGGCCAGTCCTTCATGGAAGCTTGTAGCAAATCTCTCTGGCCTGGGATAGATAGGGATTCCCACATTGATATATTTACATTTGTCTTCTTCATCTGATCAATGATACTAAATGGTGATGAAGGATCTCTTTGTTGTCCCTTGGTTTGCATATTCATCCCTTGCATGTGGGCAGTAACAACTGGTATTTGAGTTGGTTTAGGAGCTGGTTTGGGTGCTCCTTGCATGTTTGGGACTACATTTTGTTTGCCAAAAGCTTGTGGAGTGGTAGAAGGTTGTGGATTACTTGGAGCCAATGGCTGTCCTTCACCCAAATTTCTCCTTTTTGACCTTGTGTTGGCTACAACACCTTGAGAGGGTATTTGATTCATACCACAGAAATCTTCAGCCTGCCAATTGACAAGAGTAGTTTCGTTCGGAGATGTTCCTTGCTAAGGTGCTTCTTGTTGCTGATCCTCTTCGTGGCTGGACTCTTGCGACCCACCAATGGTTTGCACCATAAGAGCCTAATTTAATGCACCGTTAAAGCACATTGATTGGTTATGTGGCTGACTGCACGGGAAACACCAATCATATTCTTGGGCCATGTTATTTTGCACTGGTACCAAAGCTCTGGATGTGGATGCAACATTGAGGTTATCGGGCTGAAATGGTCTATTGGCAGGAGGCCTTGCTTGATTCTGATTTGTAGCTAGATTGGGTGGTCTTTGAGGCTGATATGGCTGCCTGTTAGGCTGAGCTTGAGGCTGGAAGGAAGGTCTAAAACCTTGAGCTTGCTGCCTTTTGAGTGTAACCAGCTCATTACCTAGATTTTTCAATTGCTTCATGACTTCTTGAAGCTCGTTTGAGGCACTAGAAGATGAAGTAGAAGCTTCATTTGAACTCTGATTTCTAGGAGTGGGAATAGAAGCTAAATTAGGCACTTGGCTAGTACTTGGGCTCTCTAAACTTGGATATAATGGCATTGGAGGCCTAAGAGCTAGCTTTCCAGCTTGAATCAAACAATTTTCAGCCCTAATGGCAATGCTATAAGCCATAGGGATAGTTATGCCTCCCATGGACTGAATCAACATAGAAATATCAGAATTTAGAGCTTTGAGATAGTAAAGAAAAGCACCTTCTGCTGTTGGCCTGACTGCCACTAGAATTCTCTCCCAAGTCCTTTGAAATCTGAAATTAAAATCAGTCAGCTGCTCATTGGGAGCTCTTTTGATAGTTGTCAGCTGCTCCAAAAGGGACAAATTGTCTCCCTTTTCCCCAAACTACTCATGGAGAGATATACATAGATGATTCCAATTTTTAATAGAACCTGAGGCAAGGCTCCTGAACCATTGTAAAGCTTTCCCCTTGAATGAGGATGCCAGTAATTTGACAGCAACTTGCATCTCATTGATTTCATGAATTGCACAAAGGTTGGCAATGTCTTTAACATGATCACCAGGAGTAGTCTGGTTCTCTCCAGTGAAGTATGGAATGTTCTTCAATGCTGCAACTAGGATTGGATGTTGTGCATTGAGAGCAAGTGGGCTGCTGCCAGTGAAATTGACATACAGATTCGGTGGTTGTGCCATTCTGATTGGCCTGAGAACCCTTGTTGATTGGATGAAAGGCCTACCAGGTGGAGGTGTTGACAAGGTTCTATTAGGTGGAGATGGAGATATTTGAGCTCTTCTTCCCCTTCTCTCTCTTCCTGGAGATAGGTGTAGATGAACAAACAATCCTTCCTCCCTAGTTCTTGACCTGGTCTGTATTCTTCTCATAAATTTTCCAGGCTTGGACTGCTGAAACCAGCGGATTATGCTTCTTTTGGAGTCACCAGATGTGTGATTTTAAGCTCCTTCAAAGTGGGAACTTACAACAAGTGTACATTGATCTTGTTGCAATAAAAGTGAAGACCTCTAAGGTCCCACTGGGCGTGCCAAAATTGTTATCACCAAATCACAGCACCCCTGAGTGTCTGCAACTCAATGGGTTGAGACTCTTAGTGTGATTGCATAACGTGGAGCTTTTCCCAAGTGTGGGACCTTGCGAAATCGGAAAAGCTCTCCGGATGAAGGCCGGTTCCTATTCCTCTATTCAGATGCACACGTAAAAATGCAGAGGGTTTACTCAAAAACCTAATCTAACTTGCCAAGGAGACAGGGTAAGAAGATGCATAAAAATAAACCTAAACTAACAAAGGTGATGCACCGAGGAATGAAGAACACCTGTCTTGCCAATAAACACATACCATTAAAATGCAATGCAGGATCATACACAGATAACCATGTTTGCAGTGAAAGATCAGGAGAACGCAAATAAACACAGAGAGGGTTGAGAATCATCCACATACATGCATTACTTGCTCCAAAGATTGATACAATACACTACAAAATGCCAAGAGGCAGAGTTTCATTATAGTTTTAAATGGGATGTTTGAACTCCACAAATTCACCTGCCAAAGAGAAGAAGGGAGGGGAAAAACAAGAATGTCCAACCTTTAGAAAGAAGCCCCTCCTTACAATTTATAGGAAGAATGAGAGAGGGAAGAGAGAGGAAATCCAAATCTACCCCAACCACCTCTAGGTTGCATTTAATTCATCTCATTATGGCGGTAGGTGAGAACCCTAGCAAACTTAAAAGTGGCGAACTGTATTTTGCATTAAAGTTGGTTGTTGAAACGTCATTTCTGGCCATTACCACGTGCTAGAGGTGTTTTTTTGATTTTATCTCTCCAAACTGAACCAAACTGCAAGATTGACCCTGAAATCATGTAGATAATTTCACCATCTTTCCATTGATATAAAGAATTTGAAAATCCGAGCTCTGGATCGAAAGTTATGGCCATTTGAAGATTTTAGGGCAAAAACAGGCCCAAAACGGATCAGCGGGAAAAAATTTTGATTTTTTTACCTGTTTGGTCTTTGGAAAAAAATTCAAATTTTCCCCATGCTACGCCACTTGGATGACACGTGTCAGGATTTGATTCGTCCACGGGCTCATCCTTTGAAAATTTCTTTCAGGCCCTTCCTTAAAAAATTTTGCCACTTGGACACGTGGCACTATTTTATTGGCTCGGGCCTGAGGGGAGCACTTTTCCCTTTGAAAATTTGGAATTTTTCACTTTGGGAAAATTTCCCATTTTCCCCCCGCACTCCGCCACTTGGATGACACGTGTCAGGCTTCCATTCGATGGCCGGGGCAGCGGGCCAAAACTGTTGTCTTTGGAAAATTTTCTAAGTCCTTCTCTTTTCCCCGCCACTTCCTGGGACACATTCTCCCGCATCGGCCGATTCGGGCTTCCTTGTTCCTGTTTGCAGCTTTTTCACCTTTTCACGTCCAACGCGTCCCTCGCATACTTTTATCCCGGCTGTCTCGGACGAATATCTCCTGCTTCGGCCGATTCGGTCTTTTCGCGTCCCTCGCATACTTTTGTCCCGGCTGTCCCAGACGAATATCTCTGAACTGCTCAAAATGGACTGTCTTTCAGAAAACAGGCCGATTCGCGTCCCACGTGTACTTTTGTCTTGACTATCCCGGACCGCACGAAACAAAAGACTTAGATGATTTTTCTTGCTTTCGGTCGTTTCGGCTTTTCGCATCCCTCGCGTCCCGACATCCCAACTGTCCCGCGGACCGCCTGGGACAAAAATGTCCGAATTAGCTGATTTTCTTGCTTTTTCGGCCCCAAGCTTGGTACGATGAACCTCAGTACGACCCGAACCCTTCAGACCCGAAATGTTTTAAAACAGTCCTGCAACCTTATTTTTTGCATTTTCTCCATTTTCTCAACTCGTTGGGATTTCTTCTTGGATGAGAGAGTTAGAAAAAGGCCGAGGGGACCCCGAAAAACATGATTTTGGGCCTCGAATCAATCTACTTGCTCGGGACTGAATAATTTTATGCATGTTATCAAAATTACCTTGAGGGGTGAATTTTGGATAACAAGATGTAAGTATCATAATTGTGGCGAGGCGATGTGAACAACGTAACACATATAAGGAAGATCAATGATGACTCAAGCCTAGCTATAATGATAATGTGTCTCAATATGGGTTTGAGACAAAGGGCCTACTAGAACATGAAGACATACCATTCACACTTTCAACACTTGCATTCTTGCATTGCAACCTAGTCGTGCAACTAGACTACAAAAGTAGTGGACATGATTATTTCTAGCGTTATCCACGCGTGTTGTTGTCTTTTGTCCCAAAAATGGGCAACAAGATAGAAAATGTGTAGATCAAGTGAGTTTGAAATATACTCAACATCACTTTGGCATAGTTTTGCCTTGCCTTGGGGCTAGTGAGAAACTAAGACAAAGTAATGTTTTGTAAATTTCATGATGAATGAAATTTAGTGCAAACTTGAATCGACTCTCTCCTTGTTCGATAAACAAGGATTTGACTCTGAAAAATTTCTTACTTCATGAAAAATCTATGAAACATGATGGGTTTGAGTCAGTTAAGTTGGCTCAAAGATGAAATGGCTTCCTATTTTTTATCTCAACTAGATGTCACAAATTACCTCTATGAGCGTGGTTTGCCAAGAAATTCACACTGACTAATCTTGGAGTATCATGAATTTACTTTACCCCCTTTAATACAATGAGCATACAATGCATTTAGTTTTATTTTCACTGGGGTTGAAATGGAGATATTTTTTACTGTAAACTCACAAGTGTAAACTAATCAAGTAGGTAAGTGGAGTGCTTCCCATTTCATCCACAAGGTTACCTCTTACGTGGACTACTTTGGGGTTCCTAGGAGCATCCCTCTTGTTATCTTAAGGCTTATGCCAAAGGGAATTTCTCCTAGTTTAAAGCGGATGGGTTTATCCTTATCTGAACCTATAAATCAAGTGTTTTGAATGTGGTGTGTTTTCTTTTCTTTTAGCTTAATAAGGGTTTGCACACCGTTGGAAATATACAACAAATGTGTTAGCTTTTGTTTAGATCCTAATTATTTCGCAAGTGATATGGTTTTTCATGCAAATATTAGTAGTTCAAGGCATCATAAAAATAAGATTTAAACATTGTTTATGATTCCTAATATCGTCCTAAGATGCAATGGAAGAGCATATGCAACGAGAAACCCAACTAGTTAGCTAATAATGAAGAAAACCTACAAATCAAATGCACAACTCATTCTTTTTACCTAACTTTGAATTTTATTCCCTTAAATAACTTTGATGAAGTGTTTTCAAAAGTATGAAAGAGGTGTTGAATCATTTTTTATTCCCAGGATCACCTAAAATGCATGAGGGAAGAGCATACATGATCCTAGCCTTATAAATGATGATGCAACTATGAAAACCACTTAATGTAACTTAAGAAGACCCTACAAAATTTTAGAAAAATCCAAAGAAACAAAAAAATTCAGTTTAATTTTTTTTTTGAATTTATATGGTAACGCATGCGCATCCTTTAGGATGTATGTGTGCCCCTAGCAGTGTATGTGCATGCCTAGTAGTGTATTCATGCCTTGTCCAAAACATAGTCAACTTTAACATATGCATGGGCCAAGAGGCACCTGTGCACCATTCTTGGTGTATGTGCACCCCTGTAAGCATATGCAAGCATCTATCAAATAGTAAGATAGCACAAAGGACAGGAGATCACGTGTATGTCTTGAGAGATGTATGTGCTTCCTTTTAAGCATATGTGTGCCTTTGCAATTGTATGCATAGGTCTAGTAATTTTTTATAGAGGGTCAAAAATACAAGGAATCATATACGTGCCTCCAAGCACGTATGCACACCCTTAGCTATAAGTGCGCTTGAGTTCGAACGTATGTGCGCCCCATTCTAACACCTATGTGCATGCCTGGAACATCATAGAAAAGGATGGAAAAATATTTTCTGAAATTGCAAACATATCAAAACTCTGCTCTTTAAACCAATTTCTAACAAAACCCAATCAAATTTGCATGTTACAGGAATATTTAACACACATAAGGTTAGCCAAATATTTGAGACAAATCTATTCAATCTTAAAAAAGCATGAAATGGTTAGAAAAATTCATATAAATCACAAATCTTGAAATCAATTTCTATGGACTATGGAGTAAGTCCCATCGGGCGTGCCATATGTGTTCATGTGTAAATTAGGAAATCTATAAGACTTGAAACTAAACACCTAAGAGTTTCAAATATTTAAACTAATCTAACAAGAACCATCAAGATAAGATCTTAGGGAGACTAACTTCTTTAACATGCATATAACTTTGAAAACAATCAAACTAACATGCCTAAATAAATCTCTACTCTTTGAATGCTAAATTTGAAAGGAACCTAAGAATATTCTTAGCAATCAAATATGATTGTTAGTATGATCTCAAGGTTTGATAATGTTGTCTCACCAACAATGGCTACAAGACCATATTGTTTCTCTCCATATTACTAAATCTTAAGTTAGTGGATGCACTATAAAGATGTTAGCTCAATATCAATGGAGAAATGCTCATGATCCTAAATTCCTATAGTTTATGCTAAGGGAGAAAAAGTATTCTAAGAAATGGCAAGGAGGAGGGTTATATTTATAGGTTTCAAATTCCAATAATGGTATGAATTTGGTGCATGTGGGAAAAAAGGTAAGTCCAAAAATCACTTATGATCAGAATTAGAAGTTAATTAAGATTTTAGGATTAATTAAGAAACCCAAGTAAACTTGGGAAGCTTTCTGGGAGCATCTAGAGGAGGTTTTGATATATTGTGGATGTTTTGGAAGTGGGAGTTACCAAGATAGGAGGCCTAATCAATGTATAGTAGTTAATTAAGAGGAATGAGGGGAAAATAAGCTTAATTGACGAAGTAATGTCAATTTACGAGGAATAGAATAGTTAGTGCAATGTTTGTAATAAAATTACTTTGATCAAATTACAAGTGTCTAAAAATGATATAGCGCATAAGTAAGATCCTTTGGGTTCATGCAAAAACTATAACTCAACCTTTTCAGGACACATATATGTAGAAATAATGTACTCCAAAATATAACTGTGGAATAATTTTTTCCACTAATGATCTACAGCCCTGGTACACTCCACATCAGCATCAATAAGATTTTGGTAATCCTTTTGCATCTAAATTCTCGGCCTATAACTCCAACACTTTCCTACTACATATGCTGACAGCTACTCATATAATTCTACTAGAAAGAAGTTAAAGAAAGGTTATTTTTCACCCACCGACATGCATTAAAATCAGGTTCAATGATATATATCTACACAAACTTGTCTTTTCTTTCGTCTATCCAAACTTCAATACTCTCCATAGTCAATCGATATGCCATCTACAAGAAACATATTGGAAAATAGTTTGAAAAGAGGTCCCGGAAATGGAACTAGAATTTAGTCTTTGTTTTATGACCCAAATATGTTATGTGTGTTGGCACTTCATCCAGTCATAACTGAATGATCACTCAAAGCACGTAGAGCTACCAGGTCCCTCCTTTAAACCAACTTCTCAAGATGTTGGCATGCATGTTCATGATTTCCAATATCAAAGTATACACTCAAATTTAGAGCATTACAGACCTCATAAGGAAACATATAGATCATATCATAATTAATATCAATTTCACTAACAGATCACCATACTCAGATACGTCAATTACCAAAATCCAACCACATTGATCCATTAAACCTCAAAACATTACATAATAATGAGCTGAATACACCATGAAAGTACCATTAGAGTCATGTGTACCAACACATCAAAGCGTCATAACTCTATTACATCACACATGGTGTCTATAAAATGGAATACTACAATTATTTATAGGGGTGGGGACTTGCCCTTCACCACCCATGCATCTCAAAATAGACTATATGCTCAATATAGACAACATGCATGTTTTTATAACAATCCTAATAATAAATTAATCCTAAATATAAAATCCACTTTAATCCTATTATTAGCTCCCTTACAGGTGTTTGAACTGCAAGCTCCTTCTCCAAAAATAGCCCTTTCTTGGACTCTACGTCTTCATGCCTTTACCTTTACTTTAGTACCACTCCACATGATTTTCCTATTTTTAGCTTGTTCCTAGAAAATGGATGCATCCTTGGTCTGTTTAGATGCACAGCCCCGCACATAACCCTCATCATTCCTTCCCACACATTCCTTCTTTTCATGTGTGTGTGTGCTCTAGTTCCTTCTGACACTTAGTCATTTTCCCCATCCAAAAAAGTCTTACTGCTATAGGGTTTCAAACCATTGAAATATTTGACCATGTTGACAATTAAATTTCTTGTGATGCGTATCCAAAGGTCTGTCATTAGATCTACATAGTCCAATAACAGATCCTCAACTTTGGTTATGTTTCATCCACTTGTTACCCTTTATAGGTTCCTACTTTCTTTTATAATATTGGCATGATTGGCTCGAATACGTATTCTCTGGGCTCCCTAGGTCCCGTGATTGTCATACAAAAGAAACAATATAAATCTAACTAAAGCAAAGTAAACTAATTATGCAAAGTATATCCACATCATATATAAATTCTCTATTTTTGTATTCTTGATAGAATATTTAACAGAATTAAGATAACAGCTATTTAATATATCTAGAAAACGACAACTAACCTAATAACAAAATTAAAAACAAACAAGGTAGCCAAGTATAGCTACTTGTCTTTGTAGTTGTGAATCTATTCTAAATAACTAAATAACTAATCTAATTTAATTGAAATATTTTCGATCCTTCCTCAGAAGTGAGGAACGAATCATAGTTTCTCAGAAACTATCGATCCCCACGGCTTCCCCGGAAATATCAAAAATTAACGTAACCGAAATGAAATAATTCACTACTCTATTTGGTATATTTTAACTAGAAATTTGAAAGCTTGAACCTAGATTTTGCATAACAGTGGCGAATCTGATTGTGTGTGGCTTTGTCCCCTCAGTGTCGTCTCCTCGTTCCTTCATGCTCACGTGAATCCAGAAAAGCGTGTAATGCTAGCATCAACAGAATTAGGTATTGGAACAATGGCAGCTTTGGATGTAGACTGAATACAATGCGAGTAGGAGAGGGATATCGCAAGAGAACATAGCTTGGCTTATGCAATTCCTAGCGAGATTTATTGCGAGTCATACAACACAAAACATCTAAAACCTGAAACTATTCTTCTTGAAGAACAAAACCTGTAACTCTAATGGCTTTAGACTGAAAATGAAACTATCCTACCTTAATTGATTGTATGAACTAGTAATAACACTAGAACAAGAAGATCATGTGGCTTCTAAACAACAAAATAAGACTAACTATGCATGCAACAAATGAAAACTATTGAGTTCCTAAGCAAAACTAAAAGACTAAACTATTGAAATGAGAGGATGAGGGGGGCCATTTTCTTGTAATCAAACCAGCTATTTATATAATTCCCATTCACCCAAAGGTAACTCCAACTAGGACTCTTTTACCATTAAACAATGGAGAAACACTATTCCAGGGGACATAAAACATAAATACTAGCCAAAGCGGGTAGAAAGCTGGTAAAAGTTGAAAATTTACGTGAGTCACGTTCAAAGAAACATGCTGGAAAATGCATGAAGGACCATCGCCCTAAGCAGGGGGCGGTTACAGGACCACCGCCCTGCCTGGGCGGCGGTCATGAGACCGCCACCCAGGCAAGGCAGCGGTTTCGTTACTGAAGACAAAAATGCAAAGGAAAAGAGGGGAAAAGAGCAAAACAAAGCACGTGGAGGCTAAGTGGGGCATGCGGGATGTTAACATACACTTAGAGAGATTTTCCAGATCCCGAACACCTTGTGAGGAGACCTGTATCATCATTGGGGCATGTGTAACATCATTCTGGCAGCGTAGTACCCTTACAATTTTGGGTACGTACATATTGCCCCCTCAGAGAAGCGTTTTAGCCATGAAGAGGCGTAAAACGGTGGGTCCAAGTATGGTGGTCCCAAAATGGAAAGATAGAAATTATACCTGACGCGTCCATGTGTCGAAATGACACCATCCAAAATTCCTGCTACCTGTAAAATGAAAAGAGGACTCAAGTGCAAATAGATAAAATAAATCGAAAAATAAATACTAAAATAATATGAAGTGAGGGCTTACCATTTGCGCGGGGATAAGAACTTACCTTCGTCGGTGCTCCAAACCTTCAAAAAGGGCATTCAAAATGACTCAAAATGCAATATATATAAAACGAGCCCATTTTCCTATTCATTTGCGCGTGTTGATTTGATTGATTTTGAGCTATGGGACCCACGGTGATGGTTTTTGATGAGAGTATAGTCAAAATGTTCATGACAAGATAGTGATCATGCCTCTGCAATCAGAACATCGACCCGTGAGATCTCAGGTTAGTTCTTCTCAATTTACCGTTTTAATACCTAAAATGTAAAAATGATGAAATCTTCACCATGGGGGGGGTAATTTTTGAAATTTCTATTTTTAAATGTGTCCTTAGGGGGGACGCCTAATGGGTAGGCTCTCGTTTTGTTCAAAATGGTGTTTTTTAGCATTTTTTAGCATTTTTAGGGTACATGACCCGTTTGAAAACGTGGGACACGACCGCCGCCCTGAGCAGGGTGGTGGTTACAGGACCATCGCCTTTCAAAGTGGCGGTTACAGAACCGCCGCCCTGCTCAAGGAGGCGGTCATTTCTAGAATGATAAAACAAACTTGTTTTTAACTTGTTTTTGCATTTTCCATTTTCCTGTATGCTTTAATGATTTTTCCAATGTGATTTAAATACTAACTTACTCCTTTTTTCCTATTTTTGGGTGTATGCAGAAGGAGGAATATATCAGATGGAGCTGAGAGAGAGAGAGAGAGTGTGACTGGCTTCTAGTAGTGTTGGATGCACTTTCTCAGGCCGAGCAGGATACTCTTCAGAGGTTCGACATATTACGTATATCACAGGTTCCTCATGTCACACCTTCTAGTCACATACTATGTGACCTGTTTTCATATTGGGATGTTGATCAAAACACTTTCCAATTTCCAGGAGTCAAGGGTGAGTGAACTATCACCCTGGAGGATGTCTACCGCATCTTGGGAGTCCCGATCATCATGAGACGACTTACACTTGAGACAGCGGGGTCGCGGGCTCAGATAGCTCAGTGGGCTACATATATGGGAGACGCAGTTGTCTCCACTGGTTCGAAGAAGGGGGTGAGGGTCCATTCCATTCCTAGCTTGCCTATCCCTTTGATTCGTTAAGCCATTATGGGGATCCTTGCCTCGAGATTGATCGGGGAAAAGGAAGGGGACACCTTACTCTACTGTTGGTCCCCTATTATTGCACAGATTGAGGCACATGGTCAGATTTATGCCTGGGGATTCGATATACTTGGGACCACCTATCACAACTTGTACAGGGTGGTTCGCTTATAGGGACAGTCTTTGAGCCATCCAACCTTGGTTATGAGCTGGGTCTATGAGCGTATCATCCCTTATGGGAGAGGCATAGAGGTGGCGGATCCCGGAGCCATGAGGGCAACTAGATGGACAGAGATGTCGGTGCTTAGAGCACCCCACGAGCTAGTTGCTTCCCTGAATACTGATGATATGGAGGCCACACCTTATCAGGCCATGACAGGGTTGTGGGGCGAGGAGACCTTCACTTTGATCTCCTGCTCTACTACAGGGAAGCTTGTGGACAGGACGGGGAAGGTAGAGACACACCCCTTTGATCGAGTGCCTGAGCAGTTCAGCCTCACTTACGTTGATATGCTTCCCCCAGTGGTGCCAATGTTTAGATCAGTTTGAGAGGCTAGGGGAGGTCCTCGAGGCCGGGGTTGGATTGTTGTTACTCATGGCGTTCCTATTTCAAATAGGTGGGTGGTATGTGCCTGAGAGAGATTTGGTGCTCCTCAGACACCTTTACTTCGGATTGCTACCGGTCATGCCCATAGCAGTGATGACCCTATTGATATAGACTTCAAGTCTGAGGAGTTCATAGGGGGAGAGACAGAGGAGGAAACCGAGGACATGGAGGTCAGGGAGTTGGGTGGAGAGGAGGATAGCGATCCTAAGTGGCATGACACTCAGGAGATCCTATAGGCCGAGAGGGCATAGCAGAGTGCGGAGAGAGTGACTCTAGTCTCAGAGGAGTTTACCTCTCAGGACCTAGGTGGAGAGAATGAGTCCGTAGTAGGATGCTATGTTTCCCCAGAAACAGGAGGAGGAAAACAGTCAGCAGCGGCATCTGTGGTAGGCGTTGATCCTAGGGATCCCTCTTGGAGGCCCGGAGATCCGAGTGAGTTGTCACTCTTCTTTTAAAAAAATTTAGCTAGGATTGCCTTAGTTGCTATCTCTCCTTTTTTTCATCTTTTTTTTTATCTTTTGATTATTTTCTAATTTGTTTTCTCCTTTTCTTGCAGAGACTGCTGATGAGTGGCGAGACTTGATTCGTCGGGTATGTACTGATACCCTGATGCTCCCCATGGAGAAGACTCACACCGAGCTATCCATGGATGCAAGGGAGCCTTCAAGAGCTGGTAGGCATAGCAATGTCTTTTCCCCTATCTGGTATGTGGCCAAGATGGTGACTTCCCTCCATACCGAGTTAGCCAGATATAAGACTACATAGCACCTAATGAGGAGCCACTCTCATAGTGAGGCTACAACTACTGTTTGGGACCGTGAGCCCTCAGTGCACTTAGAGTGCCAGCGTAGACGGAGTCCTAGACGTGGTCATGCACCTTCTGAGGGATCTCATAGGGGTTGAGAGGCCACTTGGCTCTTTTGTTAGTGACTCTTGTTAGATTGTTTATACGATCATTTTGTATTTTATAGGCTCATTGAGAATATTGACCATGCCTAGCGCATGATGACATTGTACATAAAAATTGATTATATATATATATATATACATCTCTCTTTTGGATCTAGATCCCTTTGTACCTAGATTTTTGTGATTCATTTCCACATGTATATTAGATGCTTATTAGAATTCTTGTTTTTATATGCTTTTTAGAATGTATGCAATGGAGAACAAATGACACAAATTTTTTCTTTCTTTTTGTATTTCATGATGCTGATGTATGATAATGCAGACACAATGTGATCTTGAACTTTAGTTTCTATAAGCAATTTTCTGGTACTTCATATTTGTTTTAACAAAATGTGATGATAAATTGATATGATGAGAAAATGCACTTGCCCCACTCCTAACTCCACACAAGTAGTAAGATGTGAGGGCTCACCACCGAGAGCTAGAAAGGGCACAAGCTATGAGGTGTGTTGAAATGGTAATGATGGGAGATAGACAAAGAGTTGGTGGAACAATATTAGGATGCTACAAACCTACCCTACTCAAGTGACTCCATAGTTTAGAATGTGACTTGCTTTGCAGTTTATCTAGACTTAGATCCATAGATGGCCACTTGGTTGACAAAATCTGGTTTTCAGGGTTTTGAACTCTCTTGGAATTTTGGACATCTGATTCATTTGTTTTTGACTCAATATTTCAAAGGTTTATTTGAACTATTTTCTTATGACCTTCAACGTTTACTGTCAAGAGGACCCCCTACACCTTGCCCCATGCTACTGGTAGGAAGCATGGTATTATCACCATGGACAAGGAATAAGCAAGTAAGGGCATTCCCATCCTTTCCCAACCCTACGTCACTAGTAAGAGACGCAAGCTCATCACCGAAGGTTGGTAGGGAAAGGAAATGTGTAAAAGTAAAATTTCCTGTTTGATCTATATTCGACTTACTTATTTGATAAAAATGTCAGTATGTTCTTATTTCCAAAGAGATTTATATACGGGATAGATGTGACACCATGAAGCTTCTAGAACAGACCATAGGCAAGACACCTATCCTAGGAAGAAACAAAAAGTGAGAACAAGCATGCAGGCCTTGGTATGGCTACCGTTAAGACTTTTTCATATCTAGCTTTAATTGATGAAATGTTTCTAAAATAGTTGATGATGTTATGAAAATGAAGAAGTATGATTTGAATGCTTCTGCTAATACCATCAGCAGTTTGTAATGAATTTCTTAAGAGCAAGTCCCTTGATCACCAAGTTTTATGAAACAAGTGAACAAAATGAACCTATCTAAATGAATATGCAATGTAGATATAATTATACAAATAGTGTTGATGCTTCATGTGTAAAATCATTTAAGGTGTAAGGAATTGACAGTTTCACCAAATTCCTCACCTTCTAGTGTGCACAAGAGATACGCATCATTTCCGTAATCCTTCATGACTCAATATGGGCCCAGCCACTTGGGCCAAAACTTTCTTCCTTCACCGATTTTCTTATTGATCCGGTTGTCTAGTCTTAGAACTAGATCTCCTTCATATATTTCTCGCTCATAAACCTTTTTGTTATGTTTCTGACACATTAGGTCAGCATAGACTTTATGCCGTTGTTCAGTGTTTAACCTGGCCTCATCTAGGCTTTCTAGTTGGGAGAGGCATGCCTCTCTATAAGCTTCCTCATCCAGAATCCCTTGTAGTGAGATGCGGAGACTGGATATTTCAACCTCAAGTGGGAGAACTACTTCTGCTCCAAATACCAATGAGAAAGGAGTTGCTCCTGTTGGTGTTATTATTGAGGTTTGGTGGGCCCACAAGGCCGGATATAACTTTAAATGCTAATATCATTTGTTTTCTTTTACCTTTTTGAGGAGAATAGCTTTCAACGTCTTGTTTGTTGCTTCATCCTACCCGTTGGCTTGAGGATAACTTTAAAGAGAGGCTGTGTGATGGTTTATTTTGAACTTGCTACATAGCTCACGAACCTCATCATTTTTAAAGGACGTGCCATTATCTGAGATAATGGCTTGTGGGACACCATACCTACAGATAATTTGGTTCAAAAATGAATTTGGCAATCACCGAACCTGGTACGGTGGTGAGAGGCATGGCCTCCACCCATTTGGTAAAATATTTCGTGGCTGTGATTATAAAATTATGGCCATCGGTTGATGAGGGAGAGAATTTTCCTATTAAATCCAGACCCCAAGTGGAGAAGGGCCACGGAGTCGCTATTGGTTGCAGGGATTGTGTTGGCATGTGAATCTCGTGAGAGAATTCTTGACATTTGTGGCACTTACATAAAAATTCCACTGCGTCATGTTTGAGAGTGGGAAAAAAATAGCCCATTCAATGTATTTTGCAAGCGTTGGTGTGACCACCGAAGTGGCCTCCACATATTCCATTGTGGGATTCGTAGAGAATCTTCTTGGATTCTTCTGTGTCAACACACCTTAGAAGCATTCCATCGAAAGCCTTATGATAGAGCACTTGTTCTATAATAACATATTTAGCTACAATAATGTGTAACCACCTTCTTTGTTGTGGTGTAGCACCTTCTGGATACGTATGGTCCATGATAAAATTGATAATATTAGTATACCAAGGACATTTAGAGATGGTAGGTCTGGTTTCGATGTAATATATGCATTCATCAGGAAAATCTAGATCTACTAGATCACCTCCGTCTAACGGGTTATCAGCTAACCAATCTACAATGATTTTTCCCTTAATGGACTTTTGGTTTACAAAATTTAATTTGAATTCACCCATTAAGGTTATAAAGCGTCTAGCCTTTTTACACAAGGACCCTTGCGTGAGGAAAGTTCGTAAATGGTCTATTTTTACAATAACCCTTGTTTCTTGATTTAACATGTAATGTCTTAAACATTTTGTGGTGAAGACTATGGCAAGGCATTCTCTTTCTACCTGTGTATAACGTGTTTCATAATCGAGTAATGTTTGGCTAATGAAATAGATCACGCGTTCTCATTTATCATCATCTTCTTGAGCTAGCATGCAAGCCAATGAGACATGAGTGGCTTGTGAGTTTAGGATCAAAGGGTGGTCTAGCTTGGGAGGCATTAGTGTGGGTGGTGACAAAAGGAAGTGCTTAACTGCTTTGAAAGCCTCATTGTAGTCTTTAGTCCAATCGATACCATAATCTTTCTTGAATAGATTGTTGATTGGATGAATGAAAAAGCTTAAATCTGGGATGAATCTTTGGATTGCACTGATTTTTCCAAGAAATGACCTAATTCCAGACTCGTCCGAAGGTGAGATCATTTTGAGAACAGCCCGTATTTTGGCCAAATCAACGTCAATCCCTCGTGAAGATATAATGTAACCTAGGAATTTCCCTCCTGTCACACCAAATACACATTTTTATGGGTTTAGTGTGACTCCGTATTTGATCAAACGTGAAAGAATGATGCGGAGAACTTCTGGGTGATCACAGTGCTTCCTGGCCTTGGCCAATAATGTCGTCTACATAGGATTCCATGATTTTATGAATAAGATCATGAAATATGTATGTCATTGCCCACTGGTATGTAGCGCCAGCATTCTTGAGACCGAATGGCATAACAACATAGCAATAAGTTCCCCAAGGAGTTATAAATGTGGTTTTGGCTTGGTCTTGTTCAGATAATCTGATTTGGTTGTATCCCGAGAACCCATCCATGAGAGACAAAAGCTCAAATCCATTTGTTGCGTCAATGATGACGTCAATGGATGGTAACAGGAAGTCATCCTTGGGGCACACCTTGTTAATGTCTCAGAATTCTATGCAAGATGTGTATCTTCCCATTCTTTTTTAGGACAGGGAAAATATTAGATACCCACTGAGAATAATCGACCAGTTTGATGAACCCTACCTGGAGAAGTTTCATTACTTCTTCCTTCACCATGAGAGCTACCTTGGGTTTCATTGGTCTTGATTATTGTTTAATTGGATTTTCATCTGATTTGGTGATGAGGTTATGTACCGCAATGTGTGGTGCGATTCCCGTCATTTTTTTATAATTAAATGCAAAAGCCTTTTGATGTTCTTTGAGGATTCGAGTGTGTATTTATATTTCTTCTGGAGTTAACGAAGATCCTAATTTCAAGATCTTTGGTTCTTCCTCTGTTACGATGTTTATATCAATCGTTCCTTCGATTAAAGAAGTGTTACCTTCTTCAAACTCAGGCAGGGCTGGAGGTAGTTCCAGATCTTCTCCATTCTCTATCGCCTATACGTCGAGTTCCTTTTGTGGGGGAAGCTATACCATGGGATTTCTAAAGTAAGAAGACGAACATGTCGGATTAAGGACAAATCTACCATGTGATGGGTGAGGTGTAACTCTGCATAGGTGTTTAGGTAATCAAGAGTGGTACTATCACTATCAACGTGACCTAAGATAGTATATTTATTCTTGGCTATATGTGTGAGAAGAGGGTTTGTTTGTATTTTCTTTACTAATGGTTTAGTACGAAGTGATACTATGAAACTTGTATCTTCTAACTCACTTACTTGGAGTGAAACGTGAAGATGAGGTTGCTATTGAATCCGTGAGAAGGTTCTATTCTCGTGGGATTTCCTCAATGGATATGATTTTAAATCCTTTGCTCAAATATAATACTGTTGTTTTGTAGAGTTGTAAGTGTTTAGCTCTAGTCTCATACTCCTCAAAGACTTGGTTTGCTACTAATTGTGAGTCTCCTAACACTTTGATGTCATTAACAATGATCCTTTTAACTATGATGAGACCAAGGAGGAGGGCTTCGTACTCAGTGCCATTATTTGTACATTCAAAATTTAATTTAAAGGAGAATAGGTAGGATCTTTCCCTTGGGAGAAGTAAATGATCACACCTGCCCCAGCCCCATAATGACATCTAGCTCCATCAAAGTGGAGATTCCAATGTTTATTTTGGAAGATGGATGTTGTGACATTCGTTACGTCTACTTCTTCTATTTTGGTTACTTCTACCATGCAAAGTTCCTCTACTGGAAGAGAACCAACTCCTAGGGTACATCCCATACCCGCGGAATCAAATGGTAGGAAAATTGGTAGATCTTGTTCCAGTAATTTGATAATTTTTGCAGTAGTTCCTAATGATATTGTTTCTACAATGTTAGCTTCATCCTTGAGGGTTGGGATGCTCTTGACTAGGTTCGTAATTTCTAGTTCTGTTGTAGGTATTAATTTTTCTTCCAGTTTTGAGTTGGTTGGTTTGTTAAGTTGGTTTGTTGGGAGTTCAAACTCATAGTGAACGCCTGGCCTTTTCTTCAGGTCTGCTAGGTGTATATCGAATGGTTTCAGATCACCTTTTGCTATGAATATCTTTCCTAAGTGCAAGAATCTTATTTCCTGAAATAACGTAGAAGGGATTGCCTTCATACGGTGTATCCATGGTCAGCCAAGGATCATATTATAGTTGGTTTCCCGATCTATAATATAAAACTCAGTGAGGATTGTTTTGGGTCCTAAGGTGACTGGTAGTTTTATAGTCCCAATCAAAATAGATTTAAGGATATCATAGCCTCTTAGTGTATTCCGAGTCGTGGAACAATTTGTTTCTCCATACCCTAGCTTTTAAAGGAAAGAGAAGGGGACTATGTTAACTGTTGCCCCATCGTCAACCATTGCGCATTTAACGTAATTGTTATAAACCCACACTTGTAAATGTAAGGCTAGATCACCTCTACATGCAATCTCAGCATCTTTTGGCATTTTGTTTACGTCAAATATAAATTCAGCATCCCTATCCGGCTGCCCCGGAGGGTGGATATCAAAGTCTATATGGTTTACCTGTGTTTCGGGAGGTGGAGTGATGTTAATTAAATGACCTAAACCTAATGCTTCTAAAAGAGCAGCCCTATGGGCAGGAGAGTTCTTCAACAAGTCCAAAAAGGAGATGTGAGAGAAGGTCTTTGTTAGGTCATTAATTAAATCATAGGCACCTACGGGTTTTACTAATGTTTGTTGAATGTTATCTGGATCTAGTGGGTAACTTGGATTTGGCTGAGAGGAATACTCTCGTGTCCTTGTTATGGCTTCCACATGTAGCTCAGTGTCTAACTCCACTAAACCGACTATCTTGGTTCCTGGCTGATTTCCTAATTGCGGTGCGACAGGTGGATTTAGTGAAGTCGAGGCTTCATGATCATTGTTTCCTGTCATTACACCCTTGTTCGTCCCATTTGGATTTAATTTGTTGTTATTGTGATTTGGGAGTGGATCATTGAAGATCTTGAGGGGTGCATTTTGAGGGGAGACTGCTCCCGTGAAAGTGTTTGGCACAGGTGATGTAGGATCTGCTAAGAACATATCTATGAAAAGTTGTCTTTGTTCCTCTGGCAAACATTGCATGAATTTATTGTAGTCATGGTAAGTCCTAGTGTCATGGCCTCAAATTTTGTGGAAACCACAATACGAGTTGGGATTATAACTCCTAGGTTGTTGGTTTGGCACGTGTTGTGGTCCAAAACTCTGATTAAACCGTTGACTATTAGGATTAAAGTTTTGCGTTTGTTGCCTTTGGTTTTGATATCCAGTTGAATTTTGACTTGGACCCTGTGTCTGGATCTTCCGTTGTTGTTGTTGTTGTTGTTGTTGAGGTGGTAGATGATTAAAATCCACCGCGTTGATCGTTGGGGTAAAATTGTTATTTCGTTGATTATTGACTGATGGTGGAATGTTTACAATGTTTGCCTTTTTAGCTTGGTCAGTAACTCCATCTGTTGTCGCTCCACGGTTCTTGTTAAGGATTTTAGGTCCTTGATTGGCATTTGTGGTAGTAGGATAAGTCGTAGTATTTTGGTTGGGGATGATTAACCTCCCATTTGTTCCATATGTCTTGCGACTGCTATCTATTGTAGCTTGATCTATTCGGAGAGCACTCTCGAGCACCTCATCATAAGTTCTTAGTGGGAACTTCTGGACTTCTTCCTTTATCTCTCTGCTGAGAGAATGAAGGAATAAATCACATAGTTCCATCTGATCCATGTTTGGAGCACTTGCTGAAGAATAGAGGACTGTACGCCATCTTTGGATGAAATGAGCAACAGATTCATTGTGTTCTTGTTTAATATGCAAGAATTCCCTGATTCCTGTTCTCAACAATTTGTTCATGTCGAACGCCTTGATGAAATCTGAAATGAGTTGTTTAAATGAATGTATTGAGGCTTCAGGTATTCTATAATACCAATCGAGGGTGATACCCTCTAAAGTTTTGGGGAATATTTTAGCAACAACTCCATCCCAAGGGAGCAGTTCTCGAATGGCTGTGGCATAAGCCTTAATATGTGCATTCGGGTCTCCCTCTCCTTTGTATTTGGGTAGATTGGGGAGAGGTCTTGGAAGCATGACGCTTCGTATAGTGAAGTCCAAAGGTTCTTTCAAATATTCTGAATAAGTTCCTATCGCATAGGTTTTGACCATTGATGGTGCTTGTTGAGGGGGTGGAGGTGGGATGGTTTGTTGATATGGTGTAGCATATGTATTTGCAGGGGCATAAGGAAATCCCTGTGGTTGAGTGAACATGCCGGGAGAAGAGAACATATCTCCCTGTGGTGACTTGGAATACATGTTTAAGTATGGAGGAGCATTGAACATATTCCCTAGTGAATGGAATTATTTTGTAGTTATGGTTGGGAGGTATCATATTTTCCACTGGAGTGGCGTTAGAGAACGTGGTTCTAGTTGGCATTTGTTGTGAATACTGATCAGGCATGCCCAATGTGCCTGTTCCTATGAGGAGGTTTACTTGGCTAGGATGATGTGGAGGATTGGAATTCCTACTTGCATGAATTGATGAATTTTGATTTGCTTGAGCAAGTTCTAACCCTCTAACTTTTTCAACTAAGGCTGAGATGACCTCGTTTGGTGAAGACACAATATTTTTCCTTAAGTGGTGTTGTTGTATATTTTGAGGTTGTATAGGCATATGGTACCCTGCTACGAACTGATCATTACCCTGCCAAGTTTCATCGTGGGCATTTCCCACAGGTGGAGGAATGGAGGTGTTTTCTTGAAAAGATACCTCGGGTTGTGTTTGCAAACCTCCTATAGGTGGGTACATACTGTGAGAGCATTGTTCACTCCTAGCATAACATGCTAAGTATTCATCATCTAAAAATACATATGGATCTAATTATCTACTGATTTGTGGTCTAAGCAACACCTGAGGAGATGAACTAGATTCTCTAGTGAGTGCCATGTTGTTAGAGCCTGAAGGCTCTGGTTGTTGCATTTGAGTGAGCTGATCCAACTCCTCTATTTGGAAAGAAGAACTATATCTAGTCCTTTGAGGTGGAGTTTGTGTTGAAAACCGGTTAGTTGAATAGTTTTCACCCCATGCTGAGAGTGAGGGTGATGGTTGTCTATTCAGTTGATCGTAGTATGCTTCAAGACCTAGGAGAGGTCTGCCATATGCATCGAATCCTGACATATTTGGGGGTTATATGAATACCCGCAGAAATAATGGGAAGAAGTGAAGATGGATAAAACTAAAAGAAGAGAAATGAAGAAATTTTTCGTGAGTTTCAATCAGGTTCACTAATCTTGGGGGTGAAGTTGATGGAAGGCTAAAAGAGCGAAGGTGGATGAAAGATAATGAGAAAAAGATGAAAAGAAGGTTTGAATTGGTGAAGCTAATGTGAAGGCTAAAAGGGGGAAAAGATGAAAAGTATACTAATTGGAAGAACAAGTAGAAATATGAATCCGAATTAGAAAGACTTCGAACCAGAAGGTGCATCTTGATTCATGTTCGGGTTCACCAATTTTGTATGATGGAAAAGTGACAAGTGAGCATGGGAATCTACAAGTAACTCTTCCTCGCACCCGACCTCCTGAGGTCGTGCCGAGACAGCCGGTGGGGATGGAATATACGTGGGGTGTAGAACAAACTAGTTAGGAAATATTATGTCTTCGACGTGCACTAATGGAATCTACGAATCTAAGGCAAAGAAGGCCCTCCTAACCTGAACTAGTATGATAGATCATTCGGTGAGGATGACTTCTCGAAGGCTCCAATCAATATCGAGCTCTGGCGTGATCTGATCTATAGGTTGTGGAATACGTGGAAAAACCTGTGGGTGCTTCGTAGATATGTCCCCGACAGGGTCATGAAAATGGATGATGGATATATGGTGGATTCTATGGGTGATTCTCTGGTCTAGTCCAGAAATCCTTAGCTTGATTAGCTGCTACATCTAGTGAGGATAGTTGTGCGATAATGATTGGTGGAAGTGGAGAGGACCTAAATACTAATGTGCGTAAACCAGCATCAACGTCTGATTGACCTGTGGGCCCGTTGGGTTGTGGGACCATTGTGGATCACAACCGTAAGTTCATGGTCATTGTGGACCTCCTATGGTCATGTGCAGAATCAATCCCTAATCCCTAATATCTAGTAGTTGTATGCCTTTTCGGCCTCTATGTTTAGAACTAAAAGTTGTGCAATCTTCTCAGAGTACCTTACAGGCATTCTGGCAACTTGAATTCTTAAGCTAGTGTCTATGTCAATGAGGATGTCTCCTGCGTCTGGCTGTGGGACCAAAGGATCACAACTGAATGTTTGCTCTCTTTCAAGCCCTTCTACAGTCATGCAGATATCTATTAGGGCAATCTGTAGTTTGGCTGGTTTGACCAAAACGTGTGTGCTTTGTCATCTTCTATGTTTAATCCTCTTAACTGTGAGCTGATTTCTTGTAGGTCTGTTGTTGTTTGGAAGACCTGAATTCTGAGATTTTGGTCTATGTCAGTTATTGCTGCAAAAATATTGGGTTGAGGCACGATTGGCTTGAATACGTATTCTCTGGGCTCCCTAGGTCCCGTGATTGTCATACAAAAGAAACAATATAAATCTAACTAAAGAAAAGTAAACTAATTATGCAAAGTATATCCACAACATATATAAATTCTCTATTTTTGTATTTTTGACAGAATATTTAACAAAATTAAGATAACAACTATTTAATATATCTAGAAAATGACAACTAACCTAATAAAAAAATTAAAAACAAACAAGGTAGCTGAGTATAGCTACTTTTCTGTGTAGTTGTGAATCTATTCTAAATAACTAAATAACTGATCTAATTTAATTGAAAGATTTTCGATCCTACCTCAGAAGTGAGGAATGAATCATAGTTTCTTAGAAACTATCGATCCCCATGGCTTCCCCAGAAATATCGAAAATGAACGTAACCGAAATGAAGTAATTCACTACTCTATTTGGTATATTTTAACTAGAACTTTGAAAGCTTAAACCTGGATTTTGCAGAACAGTGGTGAATCCAATTGTGTGTGGCTTTGTCCCCTCAGTGTGGTCTCCTCATTCCTTCGTGCTCATGTGAATCCAGAAAAGTGTGTAATGTTAGCATCAACAGAAGTAGGTATTGGAACAATGGCAGCTTTGGATGTAGATTGAATACAATGCGAGTAGGAGAGGGATAGTGCAAGAGAATAGAGCTTGGCTTATGTAATTCCTAGCGGGATTTATTGCGAGTCATATAATACAAAACATCCAGAACCTGAAACTATCCTTCTTGACGAACAAAACCTACAACTCTAATGGATTCATACTGAAAATGAAACTATCCTACCTCAATTGATTGTATGAAATAGTAATAACACTAGAACAAGAAGATCATGTGGCTTCTAAACAAAATAAGACTAACTATGCATGCAACAAATGAAAACTATTGAATTCCTAAGCAAGAACTGAAAGACTAAACTATTGAAATGAGAGGATGAGGGGCCATTTTCTTGTAATCAAACCAGCTATTTATAGAATTCCCATTCACCCAAAGGTAACTCCAACTAGGACTCTTTTACCATTAAACAATGGAGAAACACTATTATAGGGAACCAAAATCATAAATACAAGCCAAAACAGGTGAGAAAGCTGGTGAAAGTTGAAAAATCATGCAAGTTGCGATTAAAGGAGCGTGTTGGAAAATGCGTGAAGGACTGCCGCCCTGAGCAGGGTGACGGTTACAGGACCACCACCCTGCCTAGGCGGCGGTCATGAGACCGCTTCCCAGGCAGGGCAGTTTCATCACTGAAGACAAAAATGCAAAGGAAAAGAGAGGAAAAGAGCAAAACAAAGCATGCGGAGGCTGGGGCATGCGGGATGTTAACATACACTTGGAGAGCTTTTCTGGATCCCATACACCTTGCGAGGAGACCTGTATCATCATTAGGGCATGTGTAACATCGTTCTGGCATCTTAGTCTTCAAATGAGAAATCTTCCCTATCGCATGCTAGGTTGGTGTGAAGACATCGGTGTGGTGGTCGGCGTGTGTTGGGACTCTTGGATCTGTCAGAAAATTATCCTCGGATATGCTAGAAGGGATGGTGAAAAATCCAATTTTATCTTCCTAATAAGATCTTGTCATCCATAAGCAGTGGGCACAAAAGATAAGTTTGTAATGGCAAATTAGTAAAAGTAAAAACAAAAAAAAGAGAAGAGAAATAAAAACTACTAACACCTAATATAGAAAGTAGAAGGAAAGGAGAAGTGCAACTACTCACTAGGATCTCTAGGGACCCAACTCGGATCCACCGCTTCCCCCGCGGCCTTATGGAATATGATGGAATGAGATTAATAGCTTTATTTGGATTAGGTTCAATATAATTAAATCACTTTGATTATCTCTTCGATGCTTGATTTTGTGAACTATTGTCACCCCTATCTCCCTATTTTTGCTTTATACCATCCATTCCACATAGTCTATCTCCCTATCTATACTTTGTACCATCCAAGCTTAGTATATGCCCCTCCTTAGCCTCCTCCTCCTCCTCCGTCTCCTCAGGTTGAATAGACTTATCTTCTTCCTCCTCAAGCTGAACAAACTTCTCCTCGGCTCTCATAGCTTCTTACTCCTCTCTACCACCCTCCTATATAGGATCTGACTCCTCATATGAACCAAATTCTATCTCCACCTCCTCCTCACTCCATGTTTGGATTAAAAAATCTGGGGTGGTATAGCTTTGCCTCCTATAGTTAGATCTGGTACAATTCCAGGTGTCCCAATCGGAACCCCATGCACTATCATTGTATGTCTAAGTCATCTCATGTATCTTTCTCTAACCTCTATGACACCTCTAAATACAATTCCAACTACGGGAAGAAAATATGAAAAGGGTAAACGAAATTGATTTGGTACCTGAATAACTGGGCGAGTCTCAATCTAGGCACCACAGTCAACTAGCTAAGTAGTGGATGTGCAAGTAGACAATGTAATGGTTTCCTCACCCCATAGTCCCATCATCCCCTGATATGGCTAAGCCACCATATCTATAATATTCAGTATCACTATTATCTATGGTGTGGCCCTAAGAGGGACCATATCCACCCATCTGGTTGCTTTGATCTCTGTGGGATCTACTATCCATGTACCCCTCTGGTAGGTGATTACTCTCTCGTATATCCATAACATAACTAATATGGGGTGACTAAGTGAAGTGGCCCCACACCTAACAATCTCGTATAGATCATGGTAGGTGGATCTTAACATGTCCACCCCCAAGCAAACATCCTCTCGTGTTGGTCAATGTTATCTACAATGGGAGCCTATAAAAATAGGAACATATCGCCACCCTTATCCCCTGTTAAACGTGAATCCAAAATTCCAATGATGGCCTTGCGCATAGTGGGAATAAGAGCACCCTCAACAATAACCAATTTGACACCCTGTTTAGCACTTGTATCAAGTGTTTGTGCATCACCCAAATGAATTTTCCATTTAAAGGCCTCGTATGATGAGTTGGAACTCTTTAGCACCAACTTCCTACCTATAATAGGAACTTTGAATATCTTGTACACATCCTCCAACGTAATAGTCCAATCTCCACGGACACCAAGGAATCGGAAAGTGTTCTAATTTACATCCCAATATGTCAAGAAGTAAAAAAGAATAAGAATCGCTGGGGAAATTCGCCTAGTAAGTGCTAACCTCCATAACCTGACCCTCTCTAATAGGCATATTTCATCCCCCGTCAACAAAGAAAACTTCTTAAAAATCCAATCCTGTTCTTTGGATCTAATCCATTTGATATAGGATTCCTACATCCAAAAATAGAAAAAGAGAGCATACGAAAGTCTGATAAACGCATGATAAGCTTGCAAAAATAGTAATAATATTCTAAAAAAAAATTAAGATTTTATACTTATCTTCCACATCACAAAACTTCATGATGGTTACAAAACTGTCATTCTCATCAAAGCAGTGGTTGCACAACCTCAATGGCAATTGTGCAACCACTACTCCACGCAGAGCGACAGTTGTATAACCACTGTGGCAATTTCACAACTGTTGCGACTGTTTTGTAACTGTCACTTTATGAAGAACAATGGTTACGCAACTGCCATGGTGGTCGTGTCTCCAGGAATTAAGGTCTTGCCCTCAAAATCAAAAACTCAAAAATGTAAAAAATAGCCAAAAACCCTTATATAAATTACAATTCCTATAAGGCGCCTCCATACAAACATTTTAACTACATACTTGTTCGAAATATCCCCTCTTAGAGCTAGTTTCAAACAAAAATAATGATTTTGGACAAAAACGAATAAACACTCATAACTCGCTTGTTTGTGACCCTTTGTTGCTGTCATTGGGTTTTCCACCATCATGATCAAATTCCCGTCATTTTAACTGTATTCAAGGGTGAAACGGTCACCGGAAATCTAGAGCTCTAAATTTGGCAAACTTGTTAAGCACAAATGATTTCTTAAAAATAGTAAAAAAGGCATATATATAACATATGTTTTGGTTTTCTAATGTTGTTTCGAGTGACTCTATGCAGGGATGACATGCGTGGGGAAGATAGATCTCTCATCCCCGCACATATGGTAAGTAATTTTTCTTTTTCATTTTAAATTATTTTTTCAAGATTATTTTACTACTGCACTTGATTCCTGTTTTCTTTTGCAGGTAATAGGAAGGCTCGACTAGCATCAAATAGAAATGCAATCAAGCAAGGTAAATTTCTAACCCTCCCATTTGGGAACACCATACTTAGAAATCACATTTTAGCCCATTCATGGTTAACATGCTCTTCCGATGGGGCAATATGTGTGCACCCAAAAATTACACTATATTACATAGAAGAACGTGATAAGTCTCTAATGATGAAGAAAACCTTCTCCAAAGTAATATTGAATTCCATAGCCTTCCCCCTTTCCTTCTCCCTCTCTTACCAAGCTTCTTATGACCTTGTATATTATTTTTTCCAAGCTAGATAGTTTTCTTTTTTGCAGGTCACTTTTTTCCCCTTTCATGTTTTGTTGTGAGTAAAGGTTGCATGACCATCGCAGCAGTTAGGAAACCGCTAGTCTTAGCAGAGTGGCGGTTGCGTAACTGCTATGACGATTATACAAATACCTCTCTGTCGAGACCAGAGGTTCTATATTCTTCCAACCGAAAACTAAAACATGTATTTTTCGATTTCAAGCGTGATTTTCTCCCTCATTTCTCAACAAATTTGGTTAATTTTAGACTTGTTGGAACCGTGTTGAATTCTTCTTCTTTGTTTTCTAAAATTAGAATGTTGACTACCCCTTATTTGGATGTGGTGTCATTTCTTGTTGGATATGTGTTGTTAGATTTATTCTTTCCCAAGTTTTATAAAAGCTAAACTTTTACTCGGATAATGGGCTGGATTTTTCACATTTTGGAAGGAAAGTTATGCTACTAAAATTTTGAGAGTAATTACATAGACAACTAGCTCTTTGATTTATTCTTTCATGCCATATGTTTTTCAGTCACTTTCTTGCAATCAGCCAGCCATAGCGAATCTTTCAGTTTTCTTTTCTATCATTTAATATCTGCACATCCTTGGATCATTTGGACATCAACTCTAGAGAAAGACACAAGATGAGAAGACAATCAGTACAATTCACATCTGAGAGGCTGTCACTGAACAACAGTAACCATGTGGGAGGTGTAATTGAATTCTCTTAAGATTTTACATAGTTTTTTTGTCATTGTAATTAGAATAAATTCATTTGTTTAAGTTGAGGAAAGTGGAAGATCCCAACACTTCCCATGTTCATTTCTCATTTTGTAGTTTTTTCAAAACATTGCTTACATGAATATTCCATTGATATCCTCTTCCATGCTTATCCTTGTGGATTTTCACGAGAAAAAGAGTGGAGGAATATATAGTGCGAGCAATCTTAGTTATTCATTCATTTTTACTATCCCACAATTTAAATTCACTCGTTCGGGAAAGTCTTATGGAAAGGAAGAAATTGCTTCTGAGAAGCTTTTTCCCCTCCGGAGAACCTAAGGCAGAATCTTTATTAAAAGAAATTTGTTTTGCATAGATCTACGAATATTGAATACATCATGTGTTTAGAATAATTTTGTTATACAACTTGCAACATAAGAATAGTAACATCCAACTATTTTTTGTTTTAGTTTATTTTATTAGAAGTAATTATCTTGTTTTAATTGTTTCCTTTTATCTATTTCTGTAGTATTGTTTTTTTCTGTATTTATTTATTTTAAATCCAAAAAAGACAAAAAAAGAGCTTAGGAATTTAGTCTGTTTGAATCATTTTGTTAATTTGAAAAGATTTATTAAAAATCCAAAAAAGAAAGAATTATTTAGTTGTAATATTTACTTTAATTAAGTATTTGTAAACGTGGTTTAATTAAATTAAAAGGTGAATTCATTGTCTTTTGTTTGATTCAAATTCCTTTTATTTACTTATTTAAAGTTAGGAATTAAAGATAAATTAGAAGTCAAAACGAACACAACTTTCCATTTTTTAACAACCTAGACTACCCGAACTCAGTCTCTAGCCCCTTTTGCCACCAAGTGTTTGATTTCTTCCCACCTTGATCACAATTTGATGTCCCGCATGACCATCCTGGGCCCACGTGAACCTCGTAGAAGGCTCTTTAAACCTATCATTAACCCATCAGGAATTGACTAGTATCAAGGGGATATAGACCTAGGTCTACGAGCTTTAGTTTTCATATCTACCCCTTTACCTCCAAAAATCATAAGCCAAATCGACACTCTGTATACACAAAATCACGCACTTTGGGTAATTATTTAGTCCTGAACACATGCTACTATTCATATGATTCATAGGTAATAAAGTTATTAATTAACCCATGTCATTGGCCACCTTTCTTTGCTTTCTATTGCCACTTTTGGTCTTGCACACTTACTTTCTCAATATGCCTTTTTATACCTCGGCATTTACCATCCTAAACACCAATACCTAGCTAAGATGCCAGCGCCAGGTGTCTTCATCCCCTCTGAGCAACCCTGACCTCAATATACTTTTTTCATACTTTTCAGGTCCTTTCTATCCATTTGAGCATCTTATCTTTTTGGGGTTAATTACGAAATTCAAGCACAGGAATCATATAAATATAAAGTTATGTCATCATAAGAAAGGACCAAGCACTAAGCATTAGTTATCACCACTTAAGGTTGCATCCATCAAGCATCTAAGAGCTTCATTACATTCATTTATCACCATCCAAGGGACACAAGGGATAGTTATTTTGCATGCACACTTCATAGGAGGGAAGTTCATTCTATTTCATGCACATATCTATTACATTTTTTTACATCTAACTACTTTTCTCGCTATCAAGTGCGACACACAAAAGCCACCTACGGCACGATTCAACACACACACACACACACATAGAACTACATTGGGTCTGAGATGTAGTGTAGCACTTAGTCGTAAGTTCATCATTGTGATAGCTGAGGACAGTCTGACCCCTCATTTTGCATCTTTGTTTTTTAGTATTTGATGTCTCTTTAAGGGTTTTACAGGTCATTACTTTATTGCAAGTTTCTAGCGACTTCGGCGATCGTTGTGCAACCTCATATTGACCAAAGGTAAACAACAATGAATACCAGGGATAATTTTAGCGGCGAATATTCGTAATATGGTGAAAATTTCATTTTAGGAAAATTTGAAAAGGCGAATTTTTCGGAGTGGGTCGGTGTCCTGTTCGCCTAAAATATATAGTATATTTTTTTTGGGGGGTCGGCTTCGCCTTCATTTGAAAACATCTCCTATAAAAACCTATGTGATTCGCCGGGTAGTATACCTCAAGTAGCTTACCAAATTACCAATATTGTGAAATTTGAACTCGCATACCCTTGAGCACCAGAGATTCATATTACAGTTGACGCGCGACAAATGCAGTGTTGACGCGCGACAATGGCAATATTGACGCGCGACAAGATCTGTACTGACGCGCGACAAGAGCTGTACTGACGCGCGACAAGAGCTGTACTGACGCGTGACAAGAGCTGAACTGACGCGCGACAAGATCTGTACTGACGCGCGACCCGAGCTGTACTGACGCGCGACAAGAGCTATACTGACGCGCGACTTGGGCTACGAAGTGACGCGCGACAGAGGAAGGGTGGACGCGCGACTGAGAAAGGGTTGACTCTTGCATTGTTGACGCACGACCTCAGACAGTTCACGCACGACAAGACCTCAGAGACTGGACAGTCGCTTCTTGGTTCTTTTGCTGACGCAGGACTCTTTTCAGAATAATGGAAGGTGTCAGCTCAAAGAATACGAATAACCTAAAAGTAAGTAAGAAATCTCAGAAATCACTCTTCAAGTATTTTGGAAACTCTGCGGGTACAGATAGTGTAAATACCAATCATATACATGCCACCAAAAACAATCAGAATACTGACTGTGTGGAAGGTATTATTGAGGTGGACATGCATTCTGCACAGTATCACAGTCAAACAAATGAAACCTACGATAATATGCCAGATCTAGAAGATATTGTTCCTGTTGGGGTGCAACCAGAAGTGTAGCTAGATATCACAGATACAAACACTCAGCAAAATGGAAGACAGAAATCAAAATCAAACTCTGGTCCAAGAAAGAGGAAACCAGGTGATTGCGATATTGCTACAAATTCTACTCAAAAAAGTAAAGCATTGAAAACAAACAAGAATATGTGGACCATTGGCAGGACATACAAGTTTGATTGGGCAGCTAAATTTCCATTTATTGAACCTGTTGTATCATCTAATTCTGAAGAAATCCCATGTGAATGTACATGTACAATATGTACGTGGAAATTGGGAAAGCAACAAAAAATGCAACTGAAGCTGGACACTATAGAAAAACATTGTGGAAAACAATATTTAACAGTAACAGGGGCGGATGGCCAGAAAATCAAAACACATAGGTGGAAAACTGAAAAGGAGTGCATGCATGTCAGATACGCAGCGGAATATGAGGCAGAGCAGAAAAAACACAGACATCTGTTGGAAAAGGGAGGAACGATCACATCGCATATTGGTAAGATGAAAGAAACTAATCTACAAGCAAAATTCATACAGTTCTCTACTCTTTTTCAAATACTTAAAAAAGGAAGGGCAATGTCAGATTTCCTCGATTTCAAGGTTTTGTATCAATTTAACGGAATGCTGAATGTACCTCAGTCTCATTGGTCCGAGAGTAGTGGATGGGAAATGGCAAAATGCCTCTCGATGATAGAGAAGGAAGATTTGAAAGAGAATGTAAAAAAAGCAAACTTTATCTCTCTTTCAATTGATGAAGTGACAGCAGTCGACAACACCGCATGGGTATGTATCCACATCTATACATTAGAAAATCATATAAGGACACCTCATCTGTTGGGTGTTATGAAAATGGTTGAAAACTGCAATGCTGAAAACCTATACAAAATAGTTGTTTCTCATTTGAAAGATGTTGCTGGTATGACTGATTATGAAATTGCTACGAAGTTGGTATGCGTTGGAGCAGATGGTGCATCTGTCATGCAGGGTCACCGAACAGGGCTCTGTGTTAGATTACAAACAACAGTGGCCCCATATATGCTACCAATTCACTGCATGGCTCACAGAATGAATTTAGCATATAAAATGGTAAGCAACCATGAAAATGTTGCTAAATTAGAAGACCTAATAAGAGAACTCCATGCCTATATGTCAAGCAGCCCAAAGCGTTTTCTGGAGTTCCAAAAATTTGCAATTGGAATTACAGACGGCAAAAAACTTCTGAAGGATGTGGAGACTAGATGGATCTCTTTGTATGAACCAGCATGCAGAGTTCGTGAGGAGTATCCTTCATTGGTTGGTTTCATGCACAAATACCGTCATGAAGTTGATAGGGCAAGGGACCTGTTGTTCCGCTTAACTGATTTGGAGACTTTGCTTACATTGGTTGGTATTCTTCCAATGTTGAAGGAGATCAATACACTGATGAAGCATGCACATGGCAGATTGATCTATATCGTGGATTTTATAAGGATGAGGAAAATGGTATGTCAAAGTCTTGATATATTGTACTGTTCCCAGGATAGTTTTGATGCACCTGTTTTTGAAAATTGGAGAGATTTATTAGATCTTAAAAATCCTAACACCTTTTTGAGATTTAATATCCACGATCACCTATGCATCTCTGTTAATGGGAGGGAAATACCAATGCACATCTTGCAAAGACGTCAAGATATTACAGGATCGGAACGAGAAGATGTTCCTGTGACACGTAATTTGTTTGAGTCTGTGATAGTTGAGACAAGAATAAAGCTTAAAAAAATTTCAGAAACCTTGTCATCAGAAATTAGGGAACGTTTCTGTAAAGACAAAATTCTGGAAGCAATGGGTGTGATGAATCCGAATTTTTGGAATACAGAAGGTGGCCGTGCAGACTTTGTCAGTAAGCATTTCCATAAGTCAATGGGTACAATAATGGAACAATTTACAAAGACTTCAGAGCTCAAGGGTACAGAAATCAAAGGTATACTGAATGCCGATTTATTGAAGTTTCAGTCAACCAATTTTGCAACAACAATGAGGAACCAATATAAGAATTTAGATCAACCTTCTGAAAGTGGTGCTATTACAAGGCTGTGGCGAGGAATCTTTCAAAGTTCTATCTTACAAGAAGATATCAGTGAGTATTTCAGACTATATGAGTTATGCCAGACAATGATTTTGGGGTCTGTGGAGGATGAAAGGGTTTTCAGTGCATTGTCATTTATAAAATCAAAACTGAGAAACAGGTTGGACAAAAATCTGGAAAGTTGCATGAGGTGTTACGTTTCTCGATACTCCCTCGAAACCTTTCCGTTTGACAGAGCAATTGCGCACTGGAATTCCCTTTGCGAAAGAAGAGGTGTAAATAATACAGCTACAAGTACAAATATTCCCAACCTTGAGAGTGTAATTGGCTCTGCATCACATTCTACAGAAGACAACATCGACTTTGATGAAGCTATTGATAATGGACTGTTTCAACTTTAAGTAGGTATCTTCTTTATCTTTTATCTTTATCATTAAAGATGTTACAGGTCTATATACTAAAAATGTCAGGCAATTCACCCATCTATCTACTAATCCATTTCTCGTGTTGGATTTTTTTAAAACACAGATCTAGCTCATTACCAGTGGCAGTGATGATTTCAACTTTAAGCAGGTATCTTTTTCCCCTTAATCTTATTGTTAATTTGTTTGTTACTTTTTAAATTTTGATAGAGCAATTGCTCACTGGAATTCCCTTTGCGAAAAAAGAGGTGTAAATAATACAGTTACTGGTACAAATATTCCCAATCTTGAGAGTGTAATTGTCTCTTCGTCACATTCTACAGAAGACAACATCGACTTTGATAAAGCTATTGATAATGGAGTGTTTCAACTTTAAGTAGGTATCTTTTATCTTTATCTTTATCTCCATTAAAGATGTTTACAGGTCTATATACTCATTACCCGTGGCAGTGATGATTTCCCGTGTTGGATATTTTCCCGTGTTGGATATTTTTAAAACAAAGATATATCTCATTACCAGTGGCAGTGATGATTTCAACTTTAAGCAGGTATCCTTTTCCCTTTAATCTTATTGTTTGTTACTATTCATTTTTTCAGCTCTGGTTATAATTAAAGATGTTATAGGTGTATGTATTTACATTTAGATAAATACAATATTTTTATTTTTTGAAAACGTGGGTTGACATCCGTCTGAGGAAACTGTTACTTCTCAGGACTGACAATGTCAGGCAACTCACCCATCTATCTACTAATCAATTTTTTTGTGTTGAAGTTTTTAAGACAAAGATCTAGCACGTTACAGGTGATGATTTCAATTTTAAATAGGTATCTTCAACATAATCTTATTGTTTGTTACCTTATATTTTTTCAGCTCTTGTTATCGTTACCTTATATTAACATTTATTTAAAGTTATTGTTGGTCTATATATTTAAAGATGTTGCTGGCACTTATCAATTATCATCATTCATCATCTACGTCCACATACAATTCATGACAATGCAAATAAACAAGAAACATATATATAATACATGATAATCACAATCTAATGCAAATAAAATTAAAGATTTTATGTAAATCCATATAATTATATTCAAAAACCATAGTACATATTCAATAGTAGAAGTTTCTAGTTTTCAAAACCCTCTTTTTCTTTATCCAATTCTACTCTGCACTATTTCCCAACGGCTTCTTCCACTGTGGCTGTACCTCTTTCGCCAACACCAGAAATCTCCATGCGACAGCAAATTTGGATCAGCTGCAGCGTATAAACTATCCCGTTGCCAATAATTTTCATAACGACTAATAATCTCATTGATAAGAACCAGATTGATATGAGGAAGCATCTCCCATCTTTCTCATCAACCCACACAATCTTTTTTGTGCTTGTCCAGATCTATGAAATACTCCTTGCCCTCTTTAGAGGTACTTGTGCCCAAACCCTGTATGGTCCAAGCAACAAGTGATACCTAATTGATTGGAGAACCTGATTGATTGGAGAAGCTGATTGATATGAGGAAGCATCTCCATCTTTCTCATCAACCCACACAATCTTTTTTGTGCTTGTCCAGATCTATGAAATACTCCTTGCCCTCTTTAGAGGTACTTGTGCCCAAACCCTGTATGGTCCAAGCAACAAGTGATACCTAATTGATTGGAGAACCTGATTGATTGGAGAAGCTGATTGATATGAGGAAGCATCTCCATCTTTCTCATCAACCCACACAATCTTTTTTGTGCTTGTCCAGATCTATGAAATACTCCTTGCACTCTTTAGAGGTACTTGTGCCCAAACCCTGTATGGTCCAAGCAACAAGTGATACCTAATCAGCAAGCGAACAAAACCAGAACTCGAAAACATATAAAGAGGAAAAAAAACTAGCATTACTTTGTACTATATGGTCCAGCTGGTTATCTTTCCAAGCTTCATACTCAGGAATTGTGTAGAAAGATAACACATTTCCATTTTTGTGAGTTGCCTACATAATACATTAACATGTGCCGACATTAGACATGGAGATACAAAACATCTGGAGGCTTGGAAAACAAATATAAAAAGTCTCAAAACACAACCAAATATACAGGGGGAACATTTAAAGAAACTAAACACTGCTATACAAAGATCATGTACCTGGAAAACCTCTATCATCAGATGGCCATATCTTAAAGATTTAATGCTGTCATATATTTTATCTTCCTGTAGACCAAGGATTTTTTTTCTATTTACTATCTCTTTATTCTCCATTTGTTGGTGAGTGGTAGCTTCCCAAAAAATAGATATTCCTACCACCTGATAGCATAAAGATAACTAAAATAACAAAAAATTAAATTGGAAAGTGATGTCGAAACATGTCACAGTACTACCAAATTCAATATTCACATTTCCCTGATTCATGGCACAAACACTTACAGCGACTACAAGTGCCTTGGCTGAGTCACCCTCCGTTAATATTAAAGTACATTGATCAGAATTCTTCCCTCCTGCTTGATTTGCATCAAGTTTGGGAACATCATTTAATTTCCCCTTCTTGGTTCCATCAGTTTTCTTAAGATCTTTTTTTTGTTTAAACTTTTCCACTGCACTCATCAGGTCAAACAAAGTTACAAAGCTAATCTTAGACACTAGCATTGCAAAAATTACATGTACTCAGAAATGCTACATATTAGACACCACGCCTGGATATATGCGAAACAGTGAAAATTACTATAAATTTATAACAGCAAATTGTATCAGAATAAAAAATACGAATTAAAACGAATTATACTTACAATCAACATGGAAAGCAAACGTTGATTCGAGAAAATTCTTTTCTTCCACGAGTGTTGCCTTAGTTGTAACAATTGGTAAATTTTTGAACGGAAGGCCTGTAAACCGATGAATTTCATTTGCTTCTATACTGAATCGAAAAATTCGGCAGCGGTTCAGAGTCACATAAAAAATGCCGTCCTCTGAACTATAGGATGACAGAAGGTAATTCAAAATATCCGGATCTGTTTTGAAATGGGACATATTAACGAGCCCTGTAAATTCACACGCATCCATTAAATATTTATCTACTGAACAGTCGAAGACATCTTTAAAACAGTATGGATGTGAGGGCATAAGAAACATCGATTGAATTGGGAATCAGTTGGGAAGCATTGAGACCTGCAAAAATTCAAGAGCCGAAGGTGAAAACGACAAAATGACCGGTAGAAGGGTATTTATAGGCTAAATCAGGCGTCAAACGCATCAATAAACGCGCGTCAAATGTCCAAGATGACGCGCGACATTACTAAGTACTGACGCGCGTCAATAGCTTCTATTGACGCGCGTCAATAGAAGCCATTGACGCGCGTCAATAGAAGTAATTGACGCGCGTCAATAGAAGCCATTGACGCGCGTCAATAGAAGCCATTGACGCGCGTCAATAGAAGCCATTGACGCGCGTCAATAGAAGCCATTGACTCGCGTCAAAAGAAGCCATTGACGCGCGTCAATAGAAGACACTGACGCGCGTCAATAGAAGCCATTGACGCGCGTCAATGAGGCCATACCAGTGACGCGCGTCAAAAGATACCAGTGTCGTTCCTCTGACGCGCGTAAGGAGTGATGAAGCCTTCATGTTTGCAATGCAGCCGATTGAGATGAAGCCTTAAAATTTATCGCCAGACCAAACAAACAAACAGTGACACTGATTGGTGTGTACTTGATGTCTGAGACACTTGATTTTAGACATGTTACTTGTTGAGCTTGATGTATACTTGAGCTGTAAATTTTTTTTTTCAATATTTGAGACACTTGATTTTATGGATTGTACTTCAAGAAGATCATGATTAATCAATTCAAGGCATAGAAATGGCGGAGCTTCAAGAAAATTGTCTTCAAACATACAGTTGAACATGATGGTAGCAGGAATCTACTAAAGGATCATATATTTCAAGTTCATTCTTGTAACTAATACGATATGTAAACAACCTTATTCAAAAATTTGAAAAAAAAGGCATATTTTAATTCAAACACTTCAAGAGCGGTCCCGAAGGGAATCCTATACAAATTTAACTTCTATAATTTATCTGGAGACGGCACTGTATTTTTTCTTAGATGCTAAACAGAAAGGTTGTTAAATCTTATTAAATTTGGCATGGTAAACCATGGCAATTCACCCATCTATAATCTAATCCATTTCTCGTGTTGGTTTTTTTTGAAACACAGATATAGCTCATTACTAGTGGCAGTGATAATTTTATTGTTTGTTACAAATGGTTAAATACAATATATTATTTTTTGAAAACGTGGGTTGACATCCGTCCGAGGAAGCTGTTATTTCTCGGGACTGACAATGTCAGGCAACTCACCCATCTATCTACTAATCTATTTTTGTGTTGAATTTTATTAAGACAAAGATCTACCACATTACCGGTGATGATTTCAATTTTAAATAGGTATCTTCTAGAACATCATCTTATTGTTTAAAGATATTGTTGATCTATATATTTAAAGATGTTACTGGGACTTCTCAGGACTGACAATGTCAAACAACTCACCCCTCTGTCTACAATGTCAGGTAAAACAAAGATCTAGCAAATTACCCTTGATGATTTCACTGCAAGAGGTAAGTTAAACCCTATTTTATTTGCAATTATGTTTAATTTCTTTCCAGTGATGATTCTCTCTTTATTTCTTAGAATTATATTTAATTTATTAAATATTAAACTATTAAGTTGAGTGAATTATAGATGCATACTTCATCTCAAATGGTGTCCACGTAATGGGATTATTCAGAAGATAAAAAAGATTGTAGCTAGAAGAATAGAGATTCAAATAGATTGATTGCATTTCATGAATCATTCATTAAAAAAACCTCTATCTAAATTATAAGAAATATATACACTCAAAATTATATCAACTTATAGACTCAAAGACAGACTAATCTTCATGATAAAAACCTTATATGTTTTACATTAAACTTCAAAGTTCTGTATCGAGCTTGACCTATCTTTTAATCACATGGTTATTCCATCGTTGATTAATCCAGCCTCCATAGCCTCTACACAAAACAATATCCATGATAACAAAACCATATCTTTTAAACCATTGTCTTGATTATTTCCCAAGCTCTAATTCTTACAGCCTCTACATCAAACCTCTCTAGTTTAAGATTATGCACTAATATAGAGGTGAATCTCTTTAAACAGTAAAGATCTGTTTCAAAACTTAGTTTCTATTTTTTCCCAAAGACATAATTTTCAAGATAATTAAAGAAATTAAATTGATCATCATATTTCATCAGCATCTATCATTGATTATCAATTCTCATCATTCATCTTTCATCATCATCTATCATTATCATCATTCATCATCTACGTCCACATACAATTCATGACAATGCAAGTAAACAAGAAACATAGATATAATTAATGATAATCACCATCTAATCACCATATAATTAAATTCAAATAACATATTACATACGCAATAGTAGGAGTTTAGTCAATAATAACAGTTTCTAATTTTGAGAAGCCTCTTTTTCTTTAGAAACTTCTACTGTACTCTCTTCCCCAACGGCTTCTACCACTCTGGCTGCACCTCTTTCCCCAACACCAGAAATAACCCCTGAACATATGAGATCTTCTGCAGCACTGTCCAGATTTTTTAAAATTCTTTCCTCTTGATTTGTTGCATCTCCATGCGACAGCAAATTTGGATCAGCAGCTGCTTTTTCTTTGAACAAGATGTCAGGGTCAAGACCATGCTTTTTAATTATCCGCTTTAGTGTATTGTTTTGTTTGTTAACCAAAACAATATTTTGCTTCATATTTTTTGCAGCGGATAAGCTGTTCAAAAGAGTAATGTCAATTCAAAATATTAATGTAAATTCAAAATTTCAAATTAACAAAAACGATTGTTTGAATGTAATAGTACTTACAACCGCTCTATCTCTTTCGGCATTCGCGATTGAAACCAAATCCTTGTCCTTTGACCATTTGTTAAAATATGCCTGGGCCTCGGCACTAATATTTTCCAATCTGTTTAGTGCCTTATCTAAAATGTCGTCTTTATATTTGTTGTTAAACGTGACAGTCCCACTTCTTGCTTGGGTAAGTAAGGAATCCATCTTCGCAGGTTGATTTTGGACTGCAGCGTATAAACTGTCCCGTTGCCAATAATTTTCATAACGACTAATAATCTCATTGATAAGAACTTTGGCCCTTTTCTCCCATTCTATTAGCTCTTCGATATGAGGAACAATAAACTCACTGACATGGGATTGACAATCATTACCAATTAAGTTCTCCAAAGGATAAGGTGGAAACTCTTCACTATCTGATTCTGATGCAGACGATCTTGCTGGAGAAGTGTGGGGGCTTTGACCAAGATCAACTGCTATTTTCTGTCTTTGGGTGGGCTGATCCTATTTCCGAAAAAATAAATCAAGATTTAGATAAATAAATTTAAATCAGAATGTAATTTAAAATTGTAAAGCATATTAAAATTGAAATTTTAAGTATACCTGCTGGCCTTGAATCATCTCGCGGGTATCGAAAAAACCAGTTGGGTCATTGCTATCAATGCCCAAATAATCTTCATCTAAATTTATATTGTTCAAAACAGATATGCCCGTTGCACTGGGCAAGCCACCAAGTGAGAGAGTTGGTATACGAAACGAGGAGTCAAGGTTTAGTGTCCCACTGGGGGCCGGAGCAAAAGTCATGCGTTTACCAATGGTCTTTTTCACTGTTCCTCTGGTTGGCATTTTAAAAATTAATGGTTGAGTTGGTGTCGCAGCCGTGATTTGATCATGAATGACATGCGCTGTAAAGTACAAGAAAAAAAGAAAAATGTTAGAACAATTCAAAAGTCAAAACTATGAAATTAAATGTCCTATAGAAAAGTTGTACCTTGTTGTCGAGGGGGTGGCCTTGTAGGAGTTGTACTCTGTGGCTGTTCAGAAGATATCAATGCATGCGAATGTATGGAGTGAGTTGGGGAAGAAGGTTCCAAAATCCCTGCAATTCATCAATATTAAATGTTAAATCATTTGGTTAAAATTTAAATTGAAAAAAAATCTGCAACTTTGGAATTTGTAAATAATATATGAGAATGTATTACTTCTCTGGCGTTTAACGAGTTCAAACTGTTGAGGGTTTGGAGAGGAGTGAGCTTCCATTTCAGATTGGGAGTCCCCCGAAGCCTCTGCGTGTAGTTGGCCTCTTCCTCTTGACATCTTTTTTTTTTGGGAATGGCTTCAAGATATCTTCTCTGCAAAACATTAAAATTTAAGATTTAATAAATGTGCACTGTAATGTAGAAAATAGTAATACAATTACAAACTAAATAGTTTATACCTGCTGTTCTGCAAATGGAACTGAGAATTTCTTCAAAGCCTCATCAGAGCAAGTAGGAATTTGTTTATGTTTTAAATTTAAAAGTGCCTCATAGTAGAAGCCGAGGAGATAGTTTGTTGAATAAATGTAGGGTTTATCTGAGACTCTTGAATTTGCTATGTCAGTTCTTATTTTTTTCGATAGAAATGTGCACCAATCGAATTTTCGTTTTGTGATAGTGGCACAAATGTATGCAATGGCCCAATTTGGTATATCTGTTTGGCGACCCTGCAAAACAATTCTGGCTTGAAAAAACGAAATAAGTGCAGCCAAAAAGTGATGTGCAATTGATTGTGTATCTACACCACGCCTAGATTTATTGACATGGGCTGCAAATACGAAACAGTGAAAATTAGTATAAATTTATAACAGAATTATATTAGACTATAAAACAGATTTAAAAATATGAATTAAAATGAATTATACTTACAATCAAAATGGAAACCGTACGATGATTCGAGAAATTTCTTGTCATCTTCCGTGAGTGTTGCCTTGGTTGTCACAGTTGGTAAATTTTTGTTAGGAAGGCCCGTAAACCGATGTATGTCATTTGGTTCAATAGTGAATTGGAACATTTGGCCATCGTTCAGAGTAACATAAAATATACAGTCCTCTGAATTGTAGCATGACAGAAGGTAATTCAAAATATCCGGATCTGTTTCGAAATGTGGCATATTAACGAGCCCTGTAAATTCACACGCTTCCATTATAGCTGAATATTCTGAAGACATCTTTAAAGCCGTATGGATGTGAGGGCATAAGGGATTCCTGTAGGTTATCTTCGAAAGAGATTGAGTTGGATTGGCCTGAATTTCTTCCTGAACTTGCAATTGGGAAGCATGTGAAGTCAACATTGTAGTTGCAATAGCGTCTTTGTCAAAGATTTAGACCTGCAAAAATTCGAGAACGGGAAAAAGAAAACGAGAAAATGAGCGGCACATGGCTATTTATAACCTAAATAGGGCGTCAATGTCCTCAATTGACGCGCGTCATCTACTCCCTTTGTCGCGCGTCAATTGAGTGTAGTGTTGCGCGTCATCTAGTCCCTTTGTCGCGCGTCAATTGAATGTAGTGTCGCGCGACATCTATTCCCTTTGTCGCGCGTCAATTGAATTTAGTGTCGCGCGTCATCTAGTCCCTTTGTCGCGCGTCAATTGAATGTAGTGTCGCGCGTCATCTATTCCCTTTGTCGCGCGTCAATTGAGTGTAGTGTCGCGCGTCATTTACTATCGGTGTCGCGCGTCAATAAAGAATGTTGTCGCGCGTCATTTAATTACATTGTCGCGCGTCATTTAATTACAGTGTCGCGCGTCATTTAATTTAGTGTCGCGCGTCATTTAGTTACAGTGTCGCGGGCCATTTAATTACAGTGCCACGCGTCAGTCTTAGATGATGTCGTGCGTCAATAGTGGCCGCTGTCGCGCGTCAATAGAAGTTGGTGTCGCGCGTCAATAGTGGGCGATGTCGCGCGTCGGTGTAGAACAATGTCGCGCGACAATTGTCTCCACTGACGCGCGTCAGACTACAGTGGTGAAAAAGTCGCGCGTCATTACAATCTATTGTCGCGCCAGTGTCGCGCGTCAGTACTAACCATTGTCGCGCAAATGTCGTGCGTCGTTACGAACTAGTGTTGTCGCGCGTCACTCATGGTACCTTGTAAAACCAGGCGAAAATTTCTTTTTCCAATACTGTCAAATTCGCCTTTGGCTGAAAGTGGTTACGGGGATATTCGCCAGGTATTTTCCACATTCAATTTTATAGGGTTGTCTTAAAATGAACCCTGATGAATACCTCGTGACCACTTAGAGGAGGTTTCATGATCATTTCTGTAGACATATGCACCTGGAAACAGGTCTAGGGTGCCCACATGTGCCTCTAACCCTCTCCATGCACCCTAGTCTAGGTAGATCATCAACTCGCACACTTTTCTGAGGCTCTATGTGACGTTTTTCCCTCTTTGTTCATCCAGTTAGCTCTTCAGCAAATTCCATATTTCATTGCGAATCAAATAAGGATTTCCTTACCCTATTTGTAAATAGGATTTCACATTTTATTACTTAGTTTTCTTGGGTTAATTTATGTACTTAATTATTCATTTATTTATTGTTACAATAGCACATATTAGGCATATATTTTCATATTTTTGTTAATCATTTTGGTCAGCTCACATTTGAATACTCTTGGATCCTTCTTTTTCTTCCATCGTGGCTCATAAGGTTTGTTAAGTCTCTTTGCTTCAATTGCTTCAAAGGCACTCATCTTGTAGGGAAACTCTCCACATAACCCTAGACACTATGTATATGCCTCTCAACATGTTCCCTACTCAAGTCAATGTTATCTTCGATCATCCTTTTTATGACTCTCTTGGTTCCAATTCCAAACAATCTATTTGCAAATCCATTTAAGCTCTTCATTCATTATTTCAAGATAAATTTCGGGCTATGAAATCCACAATTACATCTCTAAAATCTGAAATCCAACATCTTAAGGACGTTTCTCAGGCTTATGTTTGTTCTCCTTCTACATCTCATCTTCATTCTATGTCTTCTACATGTGCTCATATTAGTGAACCTCAAATCTTGTCACTCCCCATGGATCTCAAGTTTGCAAGCAATGCTAAGAAACAAGATATTCTTCCAAAACTCATAACTCATCAATTAATCATCTTACCATCTACTAATTGTTACCCTCCTTATCGACTTGCAAGATATCAAGGTCTTCCATATTACAAGTATCATCGAATCAATGGACATAATGACAATGATTGCTATGTTTTACAACGAAGAATAAAGCATCTTGAGTGTCAAGGTTTTATCTCATTCACCACACAGTGCTCTGTTACATGGTCCTCTCTGCTTGTTACGTCTTTATGGGTTCCTAAATATGATTCATCTAATGAGCATCATCAAGAGACGCCTAAGCAACCACTTCTCAAAATCAATACAACACCTCATCTTGAGTCATTTACAACATCACCAAATCAACATAAGCAACCACCTCTCAAAATCAATACAAAACCTCCTCTTGAGTCATCTACGACATCACCAAGTCAACGTAGACAACCTCCTCTAAAAATCAATTCAACACCTTCTCCTAACGAGTCTACTATATTTCATTGAAACTTCCATGTATATCTTCATTTGTCCCATTCACAACCTTTGAATGAGTTAAACCCTTGTAGATAGCTTCTGGAGGATGTTTTCTTGCTGCAATATGGTTAAATATAGCCATTTTAGTGCTTCCAGGAGCACTTTTCCACCTCAAAGCTCTATAGCTTAATGAAATTCTCTTGAATCTACCTCTCTGCATATGAAACACAATTAAATTTATGTTAGCACATTCCTCTCACCCAGAATGAGGATGACACAGACTCAAACGGGTTGTATGAGTTGATAGGTTGGTTGGAGGAAGGATTCACAATGATTGGGAAAACAGATTTCAAGTGGTGGACTTGGTTGTCATAACCAAATTTTTAAATTTCGCATGCCAAACATTTAGGATGACAACAGGGTTAAAGTTTGGGTACAATTTTTGCAAAACAATACCTTCTTTTCCAAGAAACCACGGCCCATCTAAGAGGATTCGAGAATAATCATCAAGGCTAGAAAAACAAATTAGAAAAGAACCCATACCCATGTCTTAGATTTCCATTTTCTCATTGGGTTTCCATTTCCTAGCTACCTGGATTCTAAAAGTGTCAATATTGGGTCTTGAACCCCAAAATTTACCAATCAGAGAGTTCTGAAACCTGGAAGAAGCTTTGTCCTCAACTGGATCAGGGATTTCTAGATGAAATCCATCGCCATCTAAAGTGGGAAGGACAAAATAAAGGGTAGAATACTCGGGGCCCGTCTTACCCACCAATGTACCCTGTGATCTCTTATGGCCCGAAATAGGGCCGCTATATTCATCTTGCTTCACGAAGCTTTCCCCTGTGAAGCACGCCCCTCTCGCCTTAAGATATGTTGGTATTGCATGTGGGGTTGCTTTTGCAGCATTTGGAACTTCCCATCTCCATATTCGTCGTCATCTTGTTTTGATGTTACTCCATCTTTGTCTCATGTATCATGTGTCATCTCTATCTCCAATGCCTTAGATATTCATTCTCATACCAGTTGGTAGATATCATGGAAGAACACTTAATTATTATTTTGTTGAGTGGCATATATGTTCCATTGGTGGTTCGTGGAATAGAAAATAATATTGATTGACATTTTGGTCTCAAAGATGTTTTGGGTCAGTTTGGAGTTATAGACATTCATTGGTTTCAATGATAATAATGCACAAAACCGCATCAATGTTATGTGACCAATTTAATTTGATGTTGTAAGTGTGGCTCAGAAAGAAGGATGGTTAATTGAATCTCTTTGGAAAATGTATGATATGGTCATTCTATCACACGGCTGTGTTTTGCAAAGGCTTGGGAAACTTTGGGACACAATTGTAGACCTTAAAAACACTATTCTAGTCGACAGCAAAAGTGTTCGACCAATCAAACAGAGAGGGGCATGTGACTAAGTGAAGAAAAAAATTAGCTTCATAGTTCTCTTCAAGAACCATTAGATTCAGTACAATTACAAATTGCAAATGTAGAATCTTAACTTTCAATTTTATTTCAGAAAGTAAAGACATCATTCTAGAAGGAGAAGTTAAAAGATGGAATTTTGCATCTTTCAAGGTTGGGATCTTTTGTGTGGACGTTCGTTTAGAGAGAAGTGTTATTCTTTGCAGACAAATTGGTCAACATAACATGATTGGTTCAATGGTTATTGTACTGTGGAGTATTATGCATGTTGAAAGCTAAAGTCTTAGCATTATGAATTTACAAATCTCTCTAGTGATTGGAATAGTTGGAATGTAACACTTTTTTATTAAAAGAATTAATTATTTTGTTCATCAACTTATTTATATTTTGTAATTACACAAATTGCGTTATAAGCTCAAGTTGAGTTAACTTGGAGCATGATTGTACGTTGAGTTAAGTTAAAAGTAGTTAAACTGCTCTTACGAGAAAATGCTTATATAAGATTGGAACACAATTGTAAAGGGGACTCTCCCTCTTTTTTCCTCTAAATGTCAAAACAAATTGTTGCTACTTTGTGTGTATTTTCTTATTACCATTTCATGAATAACATGATAAAATGGTGATGAGTTTATTATTCACTATGCCCTTCAATCACAAAATTGTAGTTTGTTGTTTATAATTGAATCATGTCATTAACATTCGTATTCTTCTCCATTTTATGTGATGCCTTGATACTCAAACTTTGTGTTGAATATTTGTGTACATGGACTTTGGGGCATATCTATGCAATCCAAATTAGTTGTATTATTATGGCATTCATATGTGAGAGAGGGTTTGATTTCGTATTTATGTTTGAGATATCCGAGCAATATTTTATGTCTACTCTGTTGTGAATCTCTCTCTTCCTATATAATTTCCCTTCTCCTTTCTTTTCCCATTTTTACTCCCTTTGTACTTTTAGGTTAAAAGCACCAAAAATAAAATAAAAACTATTATATGAGGGAATTGTCACTCTAAAATACAAAGGCCTTGATTTTTGTAAGTTATCATGGTAATTACTTTTCATGATGTTGTAACTGCAGAAATGAAGATAAATATGTTAAGACACATCTTTTGATCTTAGAGGAATGTGTTGCTAATCTGGACCCTTGTTTGCTGTAATTTGTTACTTGGGACAGAAGTTATTATTGCTTGTGTGATTGCTAATGAGACAACAGACTTGTCGTATGCTTGATGAACTCTTTTCACTAATTGACAGCACACCTTGAATCAATTCCATTGATCCAAGGTATGTTGTGGCCTTCTTGTGATCGCTTTGTCGATTTACTTCTAAACCAGACTGAAGGTTGATATAAAGGTTGCAGCACCTGATTACAGGTATGAATATCTGGTACATAGATGCCAATGAAAAAGGTTCGATTCTCGAACCACACACCGTTGTAACGCTAGACAGCGTAAGACGATAAGGGCCTGGATGCAAGTGGCACAGGTATGTGGAACATAGGACGAAACGTCCTGCATTGTGTTGAATATGACTGTCAGGCGGAAAGACTTGATTGGAAACTAATTAATTAAATATTAGGGGACTAAACCCTAACCTACCCCTAAGTTTTATCTTATACCCTAACTACTATCCTATATGGATTTTAGATTTCATAAGGGTGAAAATAGATGTAAATTCTATTAACCTATGAACTAGGCGAATGACCTAGATATGGACTATTAAAAATCCTAAACTATTCCTAACCTAAGGAAGGGGACGTATGGACCCATGTGGATGGAAAGGATAAGGAGGGAAGGTTGGAAATTTATTAGGACAATGAATGATGTCCTTACAGGTTGCAGCGCCAAGTTTGGCGGGAACATGGGAAAAGTTGGAGGCGTCCAACTAGTTATGAAACTAAACCATGATTGCATGCAAAAATTTGAAATTAGAAACTCGCCAACTTGAGTCGGCGGTGGCGTGAGGAAAAAGGAAAAAGGGATGCATTCAATGCATTCAATGGCATTGGTCTTAGCGACCAGCTCGCCTTGGAAAGAGGATTGTGAAGGAAGTTTGTTTGTTGTTGTGTGCATTGGGTTTTTAGTTGCTCTGCATTTTGTTCTTCCATGGTTCTGTCGAACCTGCTGTATTTTTGACTATTGTTTCTGTCTTTGGAGAAGCAAAGGCTATTCTTGAGCCTGTGGAAGTTAGTGGATTGTTTGGAAAGCTATACTGTTGTCGCCGTGGAGAAGAATAGCTCCTGTGGGCGCAGTTTTCTTCGAACCACAAGAAAATTAACAGGCATGTTAAGCCCTTCTCCTTAAACCGCTTGCTTTTGCTTAATCGTCTCATTAAAACAACCCTGCTCTTATGATGGGGGTTTTGGCTATTTGATTTGACTGTTATGTTGAAGCGATTTTGGTTGAGTCATTTTTCCTTGCTGAGTACGACTTGGATAAATTCTTTTGTGAAATAGGTGAATGAAATAAGTCTGCTCTTGAGGGGCGATTTAATTTACTGATGTTGTTGTTTTGAATGGAATGGTTGATTTAGTTAATGTGATTTTCGGGTTGAAATGTCTGTTGAGAAAGGATTCGAATTGGGTATTTCTTTGCAAATGGGTAAATCGAATGAAATTGTTCATGCTGTGTGAGTTTGTTTTGACAGTGTTGGACATTTGTTCTATTACCCAATATGGGTTGAGTGGTGGAATGTATTAGCTATGCGTGTATTATTTCTGAGTGTTGTGCCTTTTTTTTTGTAAAAATGGAAGGATGAAATGATTCGTATGATCTCTGGTTTGAGCTGTCATTATAAAACGAACTCGACTTGAGTATTCTTGTTGTGTTTTGAAGAAAATGAGTGTTTTTCTTATTGAAATAATTAATGGAACGAATTTTTCTCTTCCTGTTGTTTTGAATTCTGGAAATAATGGCAATAGAGCTTCACTGTGCATTACGGGTTGAACTTGTTGTAGGTAACAACAAAGTGCAAATTGTTATCTATGAATTGTGTGCGTTAATGGATATAGAAAGCCGTAAAAATATTTGACAAGGCTGCTGTATAACTGTTCCTCTAGTTATAATACAGTGTATGAGGTATGAATCCTTCTAGTAACAGTAAGAGCATAGTAGCATCTTTACATTGTTTGCTCTAGATGGATACGATGTTCTACCTACTTGTTCTTGGTATTCGTATGTGCCTGATTGAAAGGAAGTTTTGATATGGATGGGAATAGGATAGCCAGTCTATAGAATGGACTGGGTAGAACATGCAAGTTATATGTTGTGTCTTGCTGAACTATATATATATATATATATATATATATATATATATATATAATATACGGATTATAAATTCTTCATTGTTTTTGTTAAAACGGAAAATGTGAGGATTTCTTACTTGCTGTTGGAAAGTGAATTCTCTTATCATTTAAATGAAAGCATGATTTGTTGTTGTTGTACACTTTTATTCTATATTTCTGGACGAGAATGTCCGTTGAGTGAAATATTTCAAAGGAATGATCGTATTTGGAGGTACCTTTGATACTAATGCTTATGAACCCATGCAATGAACTCTGGTCAACTTTTTGGGAAAGGAAATTAGTAGTTTTGAATACTGATTTATATATTTCAGATTGAATTATACTCTTGGATTATGACTATTCTAAATAGTGGATATTTGGTTAGACAATAAGAAGAGGTAATATGATCCTTCTTTGTATTGGTTAATGAATTTGTCTACTTCACTATGAATTGTTATCATTGATTGATATCACGCCTGGATTGAATTATTTAGTTCAGTTATGATGAAAGGAAAGAAAGTGTAGGATAAGTAATTAGGAGTAATGATCAATTCTTTCTTACTACAGCTGGTAAATTCTATACTTGTTACGGAATGAATTTTGTACTGCCTTGGTTTAAGCATCTGCATTTAATTGTTGTTTACTTTTCTCTTCAGTGTTTGATTGTTGAAATTAGACGAGTAGTATGAAAGGAAAGGAAAATGAGTTCTGCTGGAAGTCTTATTTAAAAATCTAATTGTGAATCTTTCTCTAACTAATGTAAGGGAATGGGAATTGATAGCATTTATGTTAGAACAACAGTTTGCATAATTGTGTTTTCAGTTCTTACAGATGTTTGTAATCTGGAAATGTTTGAAGGAAATTACTTCTTGTAATAATTATTCGGGAAAGAGGGCAGTAATCCTTTGTCTGATTGGGATGGTAATTAGATGATTGAGTTGTTATGCTGTTCATCCTTTTCGGTACTTAATTCTTGGATGATGTTCATTTTAACGTTTCATAAAAGCAGGGTTCTTTTATTGAGACAGTTAATTAAAAGCACCTCATTTTAATGACAAGTGCTTAATATGCTCAGTTCAACGAACTGACCCGTGCAAGTAATTTTGCAGATGGAACTTGGTTATAAATGAAGACATGGTTGTTTTCTGATACTTCTTTTGATTAACTGAAGATGGATTGTATTGATAGCTATTACTCCTCTACGAGGAAATGAGAAAGGAAGAAATTACATTCTTCTATCTTTATGAGTTGTAATGTTGTTTGATATAAACAAGTCCAGTCGTTTGGACTGGCAAATGTATAGATTGTAAGACCGATGGATGAATACAAGTAAAAGTGTGATATTTTAATGACTGTATCAGTTTGATATTGTTGAATAAGTTTGAGAATATAACATTATTCCTTGATTTGGAATTATCCAATGTTGATGGATGAATTTAAAAGGAAATAACATCTATTCTTTACCTGAATGCAACTTTTACGTTGAAATGTGCAATTAGTTCATACTTGGGTTAAGATGAATTTTAAATTGACATTAAAAAGGATTTAGGTAAACATGATCTCTTAATTGAAAGGTATTCGGGATTAGCTTGAAAGCTAAGGAATATCAAATAACTTGGGAGCAGCCGAACCTTGTATTCGGACTCCGTTAATAGCCTCGAATGTTTAAATTCAGAAAATATAGATATGGGAAAACATATCTATTGTTAGCAGACCTTAACTGAAGTAGGGTTAAGAAGAACAAATGAATAAGTTCATTTAAAAATTAGACCTCGTTTAAATGACGTCTAATAAGATGGAATTCTGAATTTGTTTACAGTTGTGGAAAAACTTGGTTAAGTTTAATAGGTTAAACTTATTAAGTTTATCGGTAATGGACTGATTAGTCCAAAGATTAAAGAAAGGAACCAAGAAGAGAATATGCAACCCTTCGGTATGAAGGAGAGGATGTATATTACGCTGGAAGACAAATTAAGTCTCTCTTAGCTACATACAACTGTAACGAGAACGAGGTTTAAGGATCAGCATGGTTGCTGAAAGTTGATCTTAAATATTAAGATCATAACCAAATCACACTTGAGCTGGATGTGTACTCTCGATGAGAGGATTCCGTAGGACATTGACATACGCCAGCTACAATATGGTGTCTTCATGAAGGTGGGACCTTCATGACGACACAATGTTATAGCTGACATATTACAATGCCCTCCCGAATTAATTCATCAAGTTTACATAAGCTGGATACTAAGTTCTTGGCTGGGGATAGGAATGTGATCACGTATACAGAGTGACTCCGGAGGACTAAAGGTAACTAGACACACGGAGTCGTCTAGGGACGACACCGTATGTCTGCGTATCTTTAGTTACCATGAGTAACTTCCTATACTCGTTCATATTGCTAGTTGGGGTTAGAGCTTGACCTTAAACGGAAGGAGGAAGAGACCAGAAAATACCATTCTAGATAACAGATGAAGTGAGGTGAAGGACGTATTCCACTTATGTGTACCACATCTAGGAATATGATCATGCAAAGCATGTGAAAATCTTTGGCCAAAGTATCGCAAGTGCTGGTTGCGTTGTCCTAATCACCTAGTTTAAGATGCAGGATGTCAGATGAATATCGGTAACAGATATTCAGATAGGCTTCTTAAATGGATCACTTCGATAACCGGAAATGGTAAGAGAACCCTGTATATTCATTATACAATGCACGGATTAACATGAAGGATCGGTAAGTCACCGAGTCATGAAATGAGAGATCGCTGAAACTCCGAGCCATAAAATGGGAGATCGGTAGTTCTTCGAGTCATTTACAGCAGCATATGGTATCTGTTATATGATTGAATGGCATTGAATGTGTGTTCCATATTGCAAGTATGTGAACAGAGAACATTGGTTTTAAAAAGAAATTGTGTGATCCAAATTGCATTAGTTGGACAGAGAACAATTATTAAAACTTGAACGTGTGTTTGAATTATATAATTCATAACAGGGAACGTTGTATAAAAGAATTTGTTTTCCCTTGTTCTAGTATCTTAAAATGGGGATGTTACATCTTGGTATCAGAGCTGAAGGTTGCAGCTCTTGGACCTAATGAGTCCACAATTTAATAGGTTTACATTTTCTTATTGAACAGAAAATGGTCAGAACAAGAGGAAATGCTGCGAACAACCCGTTACCGGGTGGAGAAGCAGCTACTGCTCAAAAGCTGGATGAAATCCTTGCTGCCCTACTAGATACGAGAGATCGTTTGACTGTTTTGGAACAGCAGTCAATGGGCAATGAAGAGGAGGAAGAAGAAGCTGATATAAATGATCAGCCACCTCCTGTGGACAACACCAATGGAGGGAATCCGGGTGTTGATAATAGTAATGTGAATGCTCCTAATCATCCTGAAAATAAAAGGGCAAGATTAGCAGCTGAACTTACAAATGACATAAAGAGAATAAGTCCTCCAAAGTTTGATGGAACAACCCTTGGGGACGGAGCTGAAAATTGGCTCAGTGAAATGGAGAAGTACTTTGCAATAAGAAACTTCTCCGAGGAGACCAAAGCGATATGGGGAGCATATCAGCTTTCTCATGAAGCATCATCATGGTGGGACAACCGTAAGGTTGAGTTGAATATTGTCGAATCAGACATAACTTGGGATCAATTTAAGGGTTACTTTAGGCAACGGTGGCTACCTCAACTCTATTTTGATAGGAAAATGACTGAATTTCAGAACTGGTCGCAAGGAAGGCTGACGGTGACAGAATAATGGGAAGGGTTTACTAAACTCCTCAAGTATGTGCCGCAGTACCAAGCTGACGAGAAGTTCAGAATACGAAAGTTCATAATGGGACTAAATCCCATCATTGGTGGTGAAGTGGATGTCCATGGTCCAACCACCATGGAAGGAGTTGTCGAAAAGGCAATAAGACAGGAACAGAAATTGAGAGCAATTTCTGCTCATAGGGAAGAGATAAGGAAGAAGATTCCCAACTCTTCTTCATCTCTCGCACCCAAAAGGGGGCCTTGGAAAAGGTTTGGTGTGAAAAAAAAAATTGTTGTAGATAACAACAAGAAATCTGTAATGAACAAACCTGTAAATAGTGTGCGGAACAGCTTCGCAAAAGTTAGTGGCAATGGACAAAAGTCCTATGGAAGCCAGAATGATAACTTCAAAGCTGGTAACAAATTTGAGCCTAGGAAAGGGCCAGTTGGAGGATGCTTCAACTGTGGAAAGGACCATTACGCGAGTCACTGTCCTCTGAAAAAGGATGATCGCGATCAGCAGCATAGGATACACGCTGCGGTGGCTAACAGACAAGCTGAAAAGCAAGTTACGCCTATAGAAGTTCCGGGTAAGTTATTCGGTACACCTGTAGTCATACTTTTTGATACTGGAGCTACTGAATGCTTTATTTCTACTAAACTTGCAATGAAATTAAAAAGGAAAGCTGAACGGATGGATAAGACATGGACAGTGCATTATGGGAATAATGTTGTCCATACAGTCGAAATGTGCCTTTTTGGGGCAATTCTTGACTTGCCCAGTTTCTCCACCGAAGTTGACCTGTATGTCACTCCTTTAGGATCATATGACATCATTATTGGAGTTAACTGGTTGGCAGAACATAAGGCAAAGGTCGACTGTTATGAAAAAAAAAATTGTTGTTTTGATGACCTACAGAAAGCAGCAGTCATTCAAGGTGTAAGGCGTGAGGTTGCAGTTAGGAAACTAACAACTATGTAACTAAAAAGGGCTAAAAATAGAGGCTGCACCTTGTATGTAGTAAAAATGACAAAAAATACTGAGAAAGACGATGATTTCATGGAAAGATATCCATTATTAAGGGATTTCAGAGATGTATTTCCAGAGGAATTACCAGGTCTTCCACCCAAACGAGAGTTTGACTTTGCAATAGAGATCAAGCCAGGAACTGAACCCATATCTAAGGCACCTTATAGAATGACCACCCTCGAGTTGGTAGAGCTAAAGGCTCAATTACAGGAACTTTTGACTAAGGGGCTGATAAGACCGAGCGTCTCACCATGGGGAGCGCCGGTAATTTTTGTAAAGAAAAAGGATGGCACATTGAGACTGTGCATTGATTACAGAATGTTGAACAAGGCAACTATTAAGAATCGATACCCACTTCCTAGGATTGATGATCTGTTCGACCAGATGCGTGGAGCATCAGTCTATTCAAAAATAGATCTTCGATCTGGGTATCATCAGCTGAGAATAAAGGAAGAAGATATTCATAAAACAACTTTTAGGACAAGGTACGGGCATTATGAATTCACAGTGTTACCTTTTGGGTTGACAAATGCACCTGCCGCCTTCATGAATTTGATGAATAATATTTTTCAAGAATACCTAGACAAGTTTGTGCTTGTATTCTTAGACGACATTCTTATATACTCTAAAAATGTCAAAGAGCACCAAGAACATTTAAGGATAGTGCTGGAAGTTTTAAGAAAGAGGAAGTTGTATGGTAAACTGTCTAAATGTTCCTTTTATGATGCAGAGGTGCATTATTTGGGACACGTTATAAGCAAGAACGGAATAGCTGTAGACCCTTCAAAGATCACAGCTATAACTGAGTGGCCTGCGCCTAAGAACGTGCATGAAGTAAGAAGCTTCATGGGCTTGGCAGGATATTATAGAAAGTTCGTTAAGGATTTTTCAAAAATTGCTGCCCCAATCACTTCACTGCAAAAGAAGGATAAGAAATTTGTCTGGACTGACAAATGTGAATCTACCTTTAAAAATTTAAAGGAACAGTTAACTTCAGCACCTATTTTAACTGTACCAGATCCAAATGGAAATTTTACGGTTGTAACGAATGCATCGAGAAAAGGCCTTGGAGGCATTCTGTTACAGAATGACCATGTCATAGCTTATGAAAGCAGAAAGCTTAAGTTACATGAACAGAATTATGCTCCACACGACCTAGAGCTCGCTGCCATTGTACATGCACTTCAAATGTGGAGGCATTACCTTTTAGGCAAACCTTTTGAGTTAAAAACTGACCATCTGGGGTTGAAGTATATTTTTACTCAGCCCAATCTGAATGCAAGACAACGATGATGGTTAGAATTTCTTGTCTCAGTATGATTTTGATATAAGCTACATCAAAGGCAAGGAAAATAGAGTGGCAGATGCTCTGAGTCGAAGGAAGCACATCTCTGCTCTTATAACGTTAAGAACTCAGTTTAAGGATGAGGTGAAAGATGCCTTGGAATCAGATCCTTATTTCCAGCAAGTCAAAACAACACTTGCTGCAGATCCAAAGGATGTGAGGTATAAAGGATTTCGTTTTGATAGCGAAGGAATTCTGAGGTTCGAAAACAGGGTATATATACCCTTGGCAAATGATTTAAGAAGGAAATTGTTAACTGAATTTCATAATTCACCTTTTTCTGGACACCCTGGCATTACGAAAATGCTTGCTGATCTTAAGCAAGCAATACTTCTGGAAGGGAATGAAAAAGGATGTGGTGGAATTTGTAACACACTGCTTGGAATGTCAGCGTGTTAAGGCAGAACATATGAATCCCGTTGGATTATTGTATCCCCACAAGCGTTCCACAGTACAAATGGCAAGTGATAACGATGGATTTCGTTCAAGGATTGCCTATGTCAAGGAATAAGCATGATATCATCCTGGTTGTCATTGACAAATTAACCAAAGTGGCACACTTCATTGCTGGTAATTTGAAAGACGATGCACCAGTGTTAGCAAGAAGATTTGTACATGAAATTTTCAGATTGCATGGAATACCCGAATTGATCATATCGGACAGAGATCCGAGGATGACATCAAGGTTTTGGCAAATGCTTAATGCGGCCTTGGGAACTAAATTAAACTTCAGCTCTGCATATCATCCGGAGACGGATGGACAGACTGAGAGAGTCAATCAAGTTTTAGAGGATATGTTAAGAATGTATTGCATGGACCAGCAGTATAAATGGGAGGAATACCTTCCGCTAGTTGAATTTGCCTACAATAATACATACCACGCCTCTTTAAAAATGGCACCTTTTGAAGCATTGTATGGAAGAAAATGCAGAACCCCTGTTAGCTGGGACAGTGTAGAGGATAGAGAGGTAATTGGGCCAGAAATCCTCATGGAAATGGAACAACAAATCAAAATGATTCGGGAACATCTAAAGGAGGCTGCCAATAGGCAAAAGAGTTATGCAGACTTAAAGCGGGTTGATAGGAATTATAAACTGGGTGAGAAGGTCTTTCTTCGGGTTAAGCCGAAAAAGAGCTCAATAACTTTTGGCAAGGCTGCCAAGTTGTCGCCACGTTACGTGGGACCTTTTGAAATTGTTGAAATAATCAACCCTGTAGCTTATCGTCTAGCATTACCTCCTGCTTTATCACAAATGCATGATGTTTTTCATATTTCTTTGCTTAAGAAATACGTAACAGATTTATCACATGTGCTGAATTGGAATTCCTTGCAGGTCCAAGACCCAGGAATAATCGTGGTTAAGCCCATTCGAGTGCTGGAACTCGCCAGTTGTACTTAAGAAATCATGAAGTGAATCAATGTAAGGTCCAGTGGGACCAGTTCAGCGAAGAAAGTGCAACTTGGGAAAATCTCGAAGAAATGAGATCTGCTTTTCCATACTTGTTTGATCGAAATTGAAATTCGAAAAACTGATAATTCTACCAAATTTAGACAATTATTGGTCTATTTTACAGTTATCTTAAAACACTGTTTTAAAGAGTGAATCTGTTTTTGGTATGAACTTATGAATGGAAGGACAATAACTGAATTTTGTCCTAGAAACTCCTTGAATTGGTTAATTTGATCATCGGGATGATGATTCTTTAAGAAGGGAGGAATGTAACGCCTTGATTTTTGTAAGTTATCATGGTAATTACTTTTCATGATGTTGTAACTGCAGAAAATGAAGATAAATATGTTAAGACACATCTTTATGATCTTAGAGGAATGTGTTGCTAATCTGGACCCTTGTTTGCTGTAATTTGTTACTTGGGATAGAAGTTATTATTGCTTGTATGATTGCTAATGAGACAACAGTCTTGTCGTATGCTTGATGAACTCTTTTCGCTAATTGACAACACATCTTGTATCCATTCCATTGATCCAAGGTATGTTGTGGCCTTCTTGTGATAGCTTTGTTGATTTACTTCTAAACCAGACTGAAGGTTAATATAAAGGTTGCAGCACCTGATTACAGGTATGAATATCTGGTACATAGATGCCAATGAAAAAGGTTCGATTCTCGAACCACATACCGTTGTAACACTAGACAGCGTAAGACGATAAGGGCCTAGATGCAAGTGGCACAGGTATGTGGAACATGGGACGAAACGTCCTACATGGTGTTGAATATGAATGTCAGTCGGAAGAACTTGATTGGAAACTAATTAATTAAATATTAGGGGACTAAACCCTAACCTACCCCTAAGTTTTATCTTATACCCTAACTACTATCCTATATGGATTTTAGATTTCATAAGGGTGAAAATAGATGTAAATTCTATTAACCTATGAACTAGGCGAATGACCTAGATATTGACTATTAAAAATCCTAAACTATTCCTAACCTAAGGAAGGGGACGTATGGACCCATGAGGATGGAAAGGATAAGGAGGGAAGGTAGGAAATTTGGACATAGGACAATGAATGATGTCCTTACAGGTTGCAGCGCCAAGTTTGGCGGGAACATGGGAAAAGTTGGAGGCGTCCAACTAGTTATGAAACTAAACTCATGATTGCATGCAAAAATTTGAAATTAGAAACTCGCCAACTTGAGTCGGCGGTGGCGTGAGGAAAAAGGAAAAAGGGATGCATTCAATGCATTCAATGGCATTGGTCTTAGTGACCAGCTCGCCTTGGAAAGAGGATTGTGAAGGAAGTTTGTTTGTTGTTGTGTGCATTGGGTTTTTAGTTGCTCTACATTTTGTTCTTCCATGGTTCTGTCGAACCTACTGTATTTTTGACTATTGTTTCTGTCTTTGGAGAAGCAAAGGCTATTCTTGAGCCTGTGGAAGTTAGTGGATTGTTTGGAAAGCTATTACTGTTGACGTCGTGGAGAGAGAATAACTCCTGTGGGCGCGGTTTTCTTCGAGCCACAAGAAAATTAACAGGCATGTTAAGCCCTTCTCCTTAAACCGCTTGCTTTTGCTTAATCGTCTCATTAAAACAACCCTGCTCTTATGGGTCTGTAATGGGGGTTTTGGCTTTTGATTTGACTGTTATGTTGAAGCGATTTTGGTTGAGTCATTTTTCCTTGCTGAGTACGACTTGGATAAATTCTTTTGTGAAATAGGTGAATGAAATAAGTCTGCTCTTGAGGGGCGATTTAATTTACTGATGTTCGTAGTTTTGAATGGAATGGTTGATTTAGTTGAATGTGATTTTCAAGTTGAAATTTCTGTTGAGAAAGAATTTGAATTGGGTATTTCTTTGCAAATGGGTAAATTGAATGAAATTGTTCATGCTGTGTGAGTTTGTTTTGACAGTGTTGGACATTCGCTTCTATTGTCCCAATATGGGTTGAGTGGTGGAATGTATTAGCTATGCGTGTATTATTTCTGAGTGATGTGCCTTTTTTTTTTAAAAATGGAAGGATGAAATGATTCGTATGATATCTGGTTTGAGCTGTCATTATAAAACGAACTCGAATTGAGTATTCTTGTTGTGTTTTGAAGAAAATGAGTGTTTTTCTTATTGAAATAATTAATGGAACGAATTTTTCTCTTCCTGTTGTTTTGAATTCTGGAAATAATGGCAATAGAGCTTCACTGTGCATTACGGGTTGAACTTGTTGTAGGTAACAGCAAAGTGCAAATTGTTATTTATGAATTGTGTGCATTAATGGATATAGAAAGCCGTAAAAAATTTGACAAGGCTGCTGTATAACTGTCTCCTCTAGTTATAATACAGTGTATGAGGTATGAATCCTTCTAATAACAGTAAGAGCATAGTAGCATCTTTACATTGTTTCTCTAAGATGGATACGATGTTCTACCTACTTGTTCTTGGTATTCGTATGTGCCTGATTGAAAGGAAGTTTTGATATGGATGGGAATAGGATAGTCAGTCTATAGAATGGACTGGGTAGAACATGCAAGTTATATGTTGCGTCTTGTTGAACTCATAGTAATATATATATCATATATTTATATATATAATATACGGATGATAAATTCTTCATTGTGATCATTAAAACGGAAAATATGAATAGATTTATTACCTTGCTATTGGAAAGTGAATCTCTCATTATTAGGATGAAAGTGTGATATTGTTGTGATTGCATTGAAAAAGACACTCTACATGTCTATAGCTTGACCGCGACGAAATATTTCAAAAATGTCTGTATTTGGAGTGAATTTGATATGGGACGAAATTGTCTTTATCCAAGGCAATGAATTGATTGTCACTTTTTGCGGAAAGAATCATAGTATTTACTAATTTTAAATCATTGAAGATTTATACCCCATAAGTTTTATCTTATACCCTGACTACTTCTAAATATGGATATTTGGTTAAGACAGTGCAAAGAGGTAATATGATCCTTCTTTCCTTGTATCCGATTAATGACCTAGATTTTATCTAATTTCTAACCTAAGGATGAAGTTGTTACCATTGGATTGATAAACGTCCTGGATTAAGGTTGGAATTCTCAGTGTCAGCTAAGATGAAAAGAAACAGTGTGGATGGAGTAATTAGGCGGAATTAGTGTTCAATTCTTCTCTCATACAGCTGGAAACCCTAACTTGTTATGGAAATGAATTTTGTATTGCCTTGGTTTGAGCATTTGCATTTAATTGCTGTTACAACTTTTCTCTTCGGTGAAAGTTTGGCGTGTGGATCCAAGTTGAAATTGGAATGAGTAGCATTCAATGAAAACAAAGGAATGACTACTGGAAGTCCAAAATATAATTGGAATCTTTCTCTAACTAATGTAAGGGAATGGAAATTATAGCATTTATGTTAGAACAAAGTTTGCATAATTGTGTTTTCAGTTCTTACAAGATGTTTGTAATCTGGAACTATTTGAAGGAAATTACTTCTTGTAATAATTATTCAGGAAAGAGGGCAGTAATCCTTTGTCTGATTGGGATGGTAATTAGATGATTGAGTTGTTATGCTGTTCATCCTTTTCGGTACTTAATTCTTGGATGATGTTCATTTTAATGTTTCATAAAAGTAGGGTTCTTTTATTGAGACAAGTTAATTAAAAACACCTCATTTTAATGACAAGTGCATTAATTTGCCATGGTTCTGAACTGACCCGTGCAAGTAATTTTGCAGTTATTGTTGAACTTGGTTATAAATAGCCATGGCTATTTTTGAGCTTGAGGAAGTTAGTGGACTATTGGGAAAGCCCTGCTGCGGACTTGCCGTGGAGAGAAACTAGCTCCTGTGGACGCGGTTTTCTTGTGAACCACAAAAAAAATATAGTCAGGCATGTTGAGGGGCCCTTCTCCTTAAACTGTTTGCTTTTGTTTTAAATGTCTCATGGTAAAAACAACCCTGCTCTTAGTTGAAGGGGTGATTTTCGGGTTGAAATGTCTGTTGAATGAAAGACCGATTCGAATTGGGTATTTCTTTTGTCATTTTTCCTTTGCTAAATGGGTACGAATGAATGAAATAAGTCTGCTCTTGATGTGAGTTTGTTTTGACAGTGTTGGGTAATTGATCTATTACTCAATATGAGTTGAGTGAGTGCTAAATAATACATTAGCTATGTGTGTATTAATTTCTGAGTTTTGTGCGTTCTTGTAAAAATGGAAAGATGAAGGTGATTCTGTATGCCTGGTTCGAACTGTCATAATAAAACGAAACACGGACTTGAGTATTTCTTGCAAATAAGTTTTGAAGAAAAGGGGGGGTTGTGCTTATTGAAATAATTAATGGAACAAATTGTTTCTCTTCCTGTTGTTTTGAATTCTGGAAATAATGGCATATAGCTTCACCCTGCATTACGGGTTTGAACTTGACAAATGTAATTGCAAAGTGCGAATATTTTATTTCTGAGTTCAGTGTGTGGAATGGATTTGGGAAGCTAACAATATTCGTGACAAGTGATGTTGGTATAACTATTCCTCTGAGTTATATCTCCTAGATGTTTTTCATTGCATAGAATACGGGCTTCTAGGGACAGTAAGAGTCATAGTAGCATCTTTACTTTGTTTGTTCTATGATTAGATATGGTGTTCTACCTACTGTTGGTTCTTGGTATTCATATAGTGCCTGTTTGGAAGGAAGTTCTGATCTGAATGGGAACAAAAAAATATTCAGTCTATAGAATAGACTGGGTAGAGTATACAAATCCTACTGCTGTGTCCTACTGAACTCAAGGATATATATATATATATATATATATATATAATTTTAAGGATTGAGAACCTCTTCATTGTTTTCATTAAAAGCAGAATATGAATGGATTTCTTACTTTGCTGTTGGAAAGTGAATTCTCTCATTATTATGAATGAAAGTGTGACTTGTTGTTGTTGTTGTACACTCTTACATGTTATATAGACGTAAATGTCTGTAGAGTGAATTATTTAAAAAAAAAAAAAGAAATGATTGTGTTATGGAAGTTCTTTGGTATCGATGCTTACGGACCAGTTGCCATGAACTCTGGTCAACTTTTGGAAAGTAAATAAGTAGTTTTTGCATATTGAAATATACTATGCAGAATGAATCATACTGTTGGATTATGTCTGTGCTAAATAGTGGATATTTGGTTAAACAGTGAAAAGAGGTAATATGATCCTTCTTCCTTTTATTCGATTATTGATTTTCATTTATTTCTCTTTGGACTGTTATCATTGATTGATATCATGTTTGGATTAAAAATTTCTAGTACAGTTATGAGGAAAGGAAAGAGAGTGTGAATGGATAATTGAATTAATGATCAATTCTTCTCTCATACAGTTGGAAATCTATAATTGTTATGAAATGAATTTCGTACTGCTTGGGTTAAGCATTTGTATTTAAATTGTTGTTTACTTTTCTCTTCAGCGTTTGATTGTTGAGATTAGACAAGTAGTATGAAAGGAAAGGAAAATGGTTCTGACTGGAAGTTTTATTTAAAATCTAATTGTGGGAATCTTCCTCTAACTAATGTAGGGAAAGGAATTGATAGTATTTATGTTAGAACAGCAGTTTGCATAATTGTATTTTCAGTTCTTACGGATGTTTGTAATCTGGAAATGTTTGAAGGAAATTACTTCTTGTTAATAAGTATTCGGGAAAGAGGGACAGTAATCCTTTGACTGATTGGGATGGTAATTAGATGATTAAGTTGATATGTTGTTCATCCTTTTTCGGTATTTAATTCTTGAATGATGTTCATATTAACGTTTCATAAAAGCAGGGTTCTTTTATTGAGACAGTTAATTAAAAGCACTTCATTTTAATGACAAGTGCTTAATATGCTCAGTTCAATGAACTGACCCGTGCAAGTAATTTTGCAAATGGAACTTGAGTTATAAACGAAGACATGGTTGTTTTCTAATACTTCTTTTGATTAACTGAAGATGGATTGTAATTGATAACTATTACTCCTCTACGAGGAAATGAGAAAAGAAGAAATTACATTCTTCTAACTTTATGAGTTGTAATGTTGTTTAATATAAACAAAGTCCAGTCATTTGGACTGGCAAATGTATAGATTGTAAAGACCGATGGATGAATACAAGTACGAGTGTGATATTTTAATGACTGTATCAGTTTGATATTGTTGAATAAGTTTGAGAATATAACATTATTCCTTGATTTGGAATTATTCAAATGTTAATGGATGGATTTAAAAGGGAATAACATCTATTCTTTACCTAAATGCAACTTTTACGTTGAAATGTGTAATTAGTTCATACTTGGGTTAAGATGAATTTTAAATTGACATCAAAAAGGATTTAGGTAAACATGATCTCTTAATTGAAAGGTATTCGGGATTAGCTTGAAAGCTAAGGAATATCAAATAACTTAGGAGCAGCCGAACCTTATATTCGGACTCCGTTAATAGCCTCGAATGTTTAAAATTCAGAAAATATAGGATATGGGAAAACATATCTATTGTTAACAGACCTTAACTATGTAAGGTTAAGGAGGATAAATGAATAAATTCATTTAAAATTAGACCTCGTTTAAATGATGTCTAATAAGATGGAATTATGAATTTGTTTACAGTTGTGGAAAAGTTGGTTAAGTTTAATAGGTTAAACTTATTAAGTTTATCGATAATGGGCTGATTAGTCCAAAGATTAAGAAAGGAACCAAGTAGAGAAAATGCAACCCTTCGGTATGAAGGAGGAGATGCGTAGTAAGCTAGAAGACGGATTAAGTCTCTCTTAGCTACATACAACTGTAACAAGAACGAGAATAAAGGATCAACATGGCTGCTGAAAGTTGATCTTAAATATTAAGATCATAACCAAATCACACTTGAGCTGGATGTGTACTCTCGATGGGAGGATTCCGTAGGACATTGACATACGCCAGCTACAATATGGTGTCTTCATGAAGGCGGGGCCTTCGTGACGACACAATGTTATAGCTGACATATTACAATGCCCTCCCGAATTAAATCATCAAGTTTACATAAGCTGGATACGAAGTTATTGGCTGGGGATAGGAATGTGATCATGTATACGGAGTGACTCCGGAGGACTAAAGGTAACTAGACACACGGAGTCGTCTAGGGACGACACCGTATGTCTGCGTATCTTTAGTTACCATGAGTAACTTCCTATACTCGTTCATATTGCTAGTTGGGGGTTAGAGCTTGACCTTAAATGGAAGGACTGGAAGAGACCAGGAAAGACCATTCTAGATAACAGACGAAGTGAGGTGAAGGACGTATTCCAATGATGTGTACCACACCTAGGAATATGATCATGCAAAGCATGTGAAAATCTTTGGCCAAAGTATCGCAAGTGCTGGTTGCGTTGTCCTAATCACCTAGTTTAAGATGCAGGATGTCAGATGAATATCAGTAACAGATATTCAGATAGGCTTCTTAAATGGATCACTTCGATAACCGGAAATGGTAAGAGAACCCTGTATATTCATTATACAATGCACGGATTTACATGAAGGATCGGTAAGTTGCCAAGTCATGAAATGAGAGATCGCTGAAACTCTGAGCCATAAAATGGGAGATCGGTAGTTCTTCGAGTCATTTACAGCAGCATATGGTAACTGTTATATGATTGAATGGCATTGAATGTGTGTTCCATATTGCAAGTATGTGAACAGAGAACATTGGTTTTAAAAGGAAATTGTATGATTAAAACTGCATTAGTTGGACAGAGAACAATTATTAAAACTTGAACGTGTGTTTGAATTATATAATTCATAACAGGGAACGCTGTATAAAATATATATATATATATATATTCCCTTGTTCTAGTATCTTAAAATGGGGATGTTACACACAATTGGGAATAAGCATTAGATTTAGTTGTAATGTGTGGATTTGTGATATAGGGCAACAATAAAGATATATTTATACTTTGGATAGCTTGTTATAATTATGCTCTAAGGATTAGGTACTTCAATGCTTATCAATGTCCTTCTTAAAGTGTCTTTGATATAGGATGCCTATGCCCCTAATATTTTATGAAGGATTGTTTATATATGTGATCATTTGAATGATTTCCCACTAAACCAATTCAAAACTACCACCTTAAACGATTAAGCTAAAATGTGCATTTGAAAATATGATCAATGAAAGTACATAAGAAAATTTCAAACATGTCTTGGACCCACAAAGATGGTGTGTAGATGTATATTGTAAAATGTGATGTGATTCCTAAAATGTTATGTTTGACTTATTGGACTCATGATATAGGATGGAGTGAAGGCTTTAAGTTTTTCAAAAATAAATAAATGGAATAATGTGTGTAGTATAACTATGAACATATAAAATAAAGATAATATTATCATCAATCGTGTTAATATTAACATACATAAAAGAAACATAAGTAGTAGGTACATTGACTCTTTTCTTAAAACACTATGGTATTGAGGGCACTAAGATGTAACCAATGTGGATACCACTCAATCGGATGAAAGGCCTAACTCTCTTAAATGGCATAAGAAAGGAGCATTTGAGTATGCACAAGAATGTAGAAGGGTTTTCCTAAAACCCTAGAAGCAAAAAGATATGGCCTAAAATCATGTACTTATAAACACCATGGTTAACCCTCACTAACATTTACATGAATTTTAAATTTAAATGCATCATTATATAAATAAAAAATCAATACATATGATTATGATAAAAAAAAGGTGGTGAAAAAGTCACAACCTTGAACCTATGCTACCAAAATCACCACGAATAAAAAACGCCACATAGGCATATGAAGAAAAACTAGATTGTAGAATGACATAATGTAATGACTCAAATACAAACACCAACACCACTAAAGGAAGGTGATAATGATGCTCCGAATAAGACGGCCAAGACACTTAAAAACAAAATGAAGAGAAGGGTAAAAGAAAGAGGAGAGAAGACAACAATCTAACCACCGCACAAACACATTAATCTCAAATCATGGATGACATTCTTATTCTTTCTCATTGTATGTAATGTCTTGATATGTAGACTTTGTGTTGAATATTTGTGTACATGGACTTTGTGTAATATCCATGCAATTTGGAATGATGAAGACTGTGTGCTTTTGATTACTTGTATTCTTCCATTGATGTGAGAAGGTTTGATTTTGTGTTTACATTTGAGATATCCAAGCAATCCTTTATGTCTACCTTGTTGTGGGTTTCTCTCTTCCTCCATCCTTTTTCCCTTCTCTTTTCTTTCCCCATTTTGCCGCCTTTGTGCTTTTAGGTTTAATGCACCAAAAATCCCATTATGCAAAGGAATTTCCCCTCAAACGCAAAGGGATATCATAGTGTCAATAAGTGATCTTTGATTGTTTCATATTGTAGGTCGCTTCTATTGAACAATTTGTTGAAACAATCAAAAGCACACAAAACAATATAGAAAGTTGCCAACAATACCAAAATATTCTAAAGAAAGATCAAGTCACTCATGATTCTCCATGTCTTATGATGAGATGGAGAGTGATAAAAATGTAATCAAATTGAAGCTCTTGATTCAACTCTCATAGTTGGCAATAGACACTAGGCTTAGTTATAACGTATAAATTTGTGATAGAGGACAACAATAAAGATATATTTAGACTTTGGGTGACTTTGTTATAGTTATATTTTATGGAAATGGTGCTTTGTGATCTAGGGCAACAATAAAAATATTTTTAGACTTTGGGTGACTTTGTAATAATTATACTTTAAGGATCAAATGGATAGTGGTGTAACGATTCTTGGGTCTACTTGTAATTGGGAAGTCCAAGGTTCAAATCTCAGTTCCATGTTAAGGTGGCCTACTACCAACGGTTTGAATACCCCAGTGATGCCACAATAGGCCAAGGCCCTCTCCCTAGGTAACATAAATTAAAAAACATAGTTATATTTTAAGGAATAGGTGCTTTACCGCTTATGCATGTCATTCTTAAATTGTCTTTGATATAGGATGCTTAGGTGCCCATACTAGTTTAGGAAGGATATATATATATATATGATCATTTGAATGATTTTCCACTCAACCAATTTAGAAATATGAACTTAAATTATTAAGATAAAATGTTTATTTGAAAAGATGATCAATGCTAAGTACGAGGGTAAATTTCATAACATGTGGGACAAATTCGTTAATCAAACATGCCTCAGGTCCACAAATTTGTGTAATTCAAAATATTATGTTAGAGAATAGTTTTGACCCAAGGCTTTAAATTGGGTAACACAAATAAATAAAATAAATAATATGTAATATAATCATGAACATCCATAATATTATCATCATTTATATTAATATCTATAGAAGGAAAAAATATAAGTATATTGGCTCTTTTCTTAACACACTATAGTTCTAAGGGCACTTGGATGTAACCAACATAGACACCACTCCATCAAACAATCCCACGAGTTGGGGTGAAAGACCTAAATTTCTTAAAGGAAAAAAAAAGAAAGGGCCATTTAAGTATGCACAAGAATGTATGAAGGGTTTTCATAAAACCCTAGAAGCAAAAAGATATGACTTAAAAGATTAGATAAAGATTATTGTTAATTTTGGTAAATATAAAAAAATTAATATAGATAGTTACAATAAATAGATGTCGAAAAGAGAGGCACACGCTAAAATTTATAATAGTAAAACATATCTCACGGCGAATAAAAAGGCCACAGACATACCAAAAAAAAGTCGAATAGAAAATGACAGAGTGCAAAGAGTCTTAAGTACAAACACCAACAAAAGGGGAGGTGATTGGGAGGGTAAGTACAATACACTTTGGAACCAAAAAAGGAGAAGGGTAAAAGAAATAAAGAAATAAAGAAATAAAGAAATATTTGAAGGTGTGAAGGGAATAACTTACCCAATTCCCCACACTTTCTAAGTTGCCAACTATTAAGGAGTTGGTTTCTTTTTGCCATCTGTTTCCACATTACCCAAAAGTTGGTTACCTAGTTTCCTGAGTTGTGTGATGAAAGGCCTACTAATGTCAGAGAATGTAGGGCTGGACATGAGGAGTCAGAACCCTGTGGGCCTCGGTTGGGCATCTACAGTAGCTGTAGGAGAAAAAGAATGAATCATCCATCATCACAAGATGTGCTTTGCTTGCTCTGACATGAACCAGAATTAAATTCTTGCAGCATATCCATCGGACAATTCAAAATGCAAGATTTATGTATGCCACAGCAAGAAACGTACAAAGAAAAGACCAATTCCAAATACTGAATTTAGGAATTTCCATTACATCTTTTATGAAACTATTTCACAATTTTTTGGGGGTCTTGTATTTTGAAAACCAAGACTGGAATCTGCACTTCACACTCAGACACAGAATAGCTAACAACAAAATGCAGAGAACCAACAGAACCTTTTATCCACCCAGTTGTGTGTGGAACTGATCTGATCTTTATATGTTGGGAGTTCCATGTATTCAGGGCCTCCTGAACAGAAGACTCTGTACATCCCCTCATGAGCTGAAATTTGATCAACATATTGAGGGACCACTCATTAAATCTTGGGCACTCAAAATAAGTTTTAAAAACACGAGAATGGGGAGAAAATCTTTTAACAGCGGTTAGGATATACTTCTCTACCATGTTCAAACTGATGACAAAAACAAAAAATTGCTAACCTTTAACTCCATATTTTTCCAAAATTGTCCTAAAGCAAATTTACAAAATGATTGTCGACATCCTGCGTCTATTTCATTCTTCTCAAGACTAGACAAAAAGGACCCTGTACACTAATAAATATCCCACATCCCTTTGACCTTTAGATATCATCATGGCTACAGTATCTGTATCAATTTATGTGTGCAAACTTATTTATTTACCTTTTTCCATGTACTTAAGCACTGATATTCTTTTTCCCCTCTGCAATTTGCACTAACTTCACCAAAAGGCACCATGCAAGGGCAATCACAAAGGCAGGAAAACGGCCTGCCATGAGACCCACAAGCACAACAATCAACAACACACTTGATCCCATGGCAGAACTGAATTTTAATCCCGTGCAATCAGTCTTCTTTAATCTACACTCCTCAGAGATTCCTTTACCAAGAGGTGATTTCCCCACATGGGCTCTCCTCTTCTTTGGCTCTCTGTTCATATCAGATTTGGACATTTTAGAACATTGGATCGCTTCACAGACGTCCTTGGTAGAATTGGAGCAAGACAGGGCTTCAATTTTAACCTCGTTCTTCCATTTCAACAAGCCTGCTGCCACCCCACCTAATGTGCCTCTGATCTTTCTCCAAACAGATGGCAAATTGGATACAATACAATTTCTTGCACTGAAACATTGACTTGAGGATTCAGTTTCTTGCTTTCTGAACAACACCCGGATCAGAAGATACACAATTGCAGTGACTCCCACTGCAGCTTTCTTAACATCCAATACTACAGAAAGTGATACTGCCAGTACCAAAACCACAACAAGGAGCTCTTTGCAAAGGGGGCATAATCGTGCAGGCCCTTCTGAAACAGAGCTACAAACGCCCAATTGTCCTACATAACTAGCATCTTCTACAATTTGATCCTTAGAATTGTGCTCACGGACCTCTCCTATAGATTGAGGATCATTGCAAACATGACTTATAGACCCTGGGACCTTACCAGACTGACCCCTAGAATGCGGGTCATTGCCCAACCGTTTTAAAGACCGTAGGTCGTTGCCAAACTCACCTGGGGCATTGCCAAACCGACCTCTAGACTCTGGATCGTTGCCAAACTGTCCAGCAAGTTGTGGGTCATTGCCAAACTGTTCAAGAAGTCGTGGGTCGTTATCAGACTGACCTGTAGATCCCAGCCCACTGCAAATATGATCCAAAATCTCACCTTGAGACTGTGGGTGTGCAGAAAACAGCCCTCCAGATTGTGGGTCAATGCAAATCTGCTCTGAAATCTCAACTCCAGATTGTGGGCCTTCTGAAAACGGCCTTAAAGATTGTGGGTGAACGCAAATCTCTGGTTGTGAATCACCAGAAGCGCGTACAGGGCATTCCGCCTTGACAGATCCCTTCTTCTTCATGTGAGGCCACCGCTTCTTCTTCTTTTCATCAGAGGGCATCCATGTATTCGTCACAAAGCTTGCAACTGAAGAAGGGAACCCAGTCTGCACAGACGCAAGTGACTCCCTCTTGGATTTAAGGTCACAAATCAGCTTATGGAGCCTTTCATTGACCTTACAATTCTCCTTTTTGGCCTCAAAATTTTTGGCCTTTCTCTTCATCCATTGAAAGGACATCGTGCACAATAGATTTCAGAACAAAAACAAAACAAGACCTGATCTCCTCTTGTTAACCTCGGCGCAAAGGAGGGACATATGTAATGTGTATAGAGCGCAATATATACAGAAAAGGGCCGTTATGGCATGGACATGGGCAGAGAGTATTTAGAGTATGGCGCGTTTGTCTGCGTGCAGGCCTACATTTATTATTATACGTTTCATTATTCATAATTGTGAGTAGGTAAATACACGGCCGACAAATTATGTGGCATGTGTTAATAGAATATAACGCCCTCGACTTACTCGCCACTATTTTCTTATTAATCATAATTAAGGAAGGGTGATAATAATTGTTAAGAAAGCGGGGGAAGGGATTTGTATTGAGTGAGGTGTCACGGAAGTTTTGCCATTTGTAAAAATTTCGGATGGGCTAACTTTTTACGCGTAATTCTTTGGTGCCATATTGCCCCTATTACGTTATCCTACTTTTATTGTGGAGTCGCTTATTTTTCAAAAAAATGGGATAGTGGTTATACTAGCAATCGCATGTGTTTCATGAGATGTGAACGCCGAACGGTATATGTTATTTGATTTAGAGGTACAGTTATTATTGATCCACTTAATCTGAAGGTTGTTTCTACATTTCAAACTTGTTATAAATTCGTACATGATTACTTGTGATATCGTTTTCGATAGTTAATCAATTTTATAGTTGATGTTGTTAGTTGTGCATTGGTTGTTCAGTTGGTGTTTTGTTGGAGAAACATTTATTATACAATTGATAATGTGTGTGATTGATAGTTGTAGTGTAGGACTTTAGTTGAAACATTACATTGTAATGTTGTATGTGTACATTTAATTATGTTACAGGTTTGTACTTTTAAAGTTGCATACCATATTTGCAAACAAAAAATAAATGTAGGTATACGTACACGTAATGAGACATGTATACGTTTGCAGTATTTATATCATGAGTGGTAGCATTTAGTGGGCAATTTTAGTTTCAATAAACTTGATTACATTTGATATCCCTTGAACGACCTTGCCGCTTTCGATAGAAGAAATGTTGTGTATAGTAGTATTTGAGGTGCTATGAAAGCAGAAGCTAGTATTTACGATGGGTTGAGTGATAGTAGTCTTGCTTCCTCCTTTCTTCTTGCTTCGAGTGCTGGTACGTGCGCCATATTTGAGTATCTCTCGAATGAAAAAGCGGGTGAAATGCGCAGATTTGCAAGCGAGGGTACTCTGGAGAAAGCTGTGAATGTCAGACCCTGCCTTTCAGTGGTTCCAATGTCGACGGTTGCTCTGTGCAAAGTAAGTCCCTGCGACTTGTGGATAGTTAATCCCCAGGCCATTTTAATCGGCAACTGTCTTCGATTCCCTCTGGAAATAGGGGGTATGGGAATATGTAAGGGGTTGGAGGGATCCCAACATGGGCCGTTGTATCTATCAAATTTTACAACAACAAATAAAGGTAATGCTGGTGGTTGCATTGATGCGTCGTAGACAATGTCTGTGATTGTTCCTGTGGCACCATTCACGAGGCCTGCATCAACCCATAGATTTGCAATAAGCATGATTTTTTGTTGTTTGCATAATAGAACGTTGTGTTGCAACTGATCATCATCAGGATTTCCTAGTCCAGTCCGCCTGTTACTTTCAGCAATGGATTGGGCGATCGGAACGTTCAATGCCTTCAACATCTGTAGGTTGTGGCATGCCACTTGATCATTTTTTGCAAACAAATGTGGTGCATCCTTAAAAATGTTGAGCTCCTGCTGAGTTAGGTGTGTGTCTGTGCGAGACATCAAGAGTTCCCAATCCTCAATTAGAGGGGTCGAATCTCGCATGTGGAGCAGTAAATTCCGGAATGAAACCTGTGCATTGGTTGTTCCTTATTGCCGAAATATTGTTCGCAATGTAATGGAAGATTGAAATCCCTTCCAAAGGGTTGCTCCGTAGGAATTACTTGCGTAAAGAGGACTGTCCAAAACCGGCGGTAATTGCCCGAGGTCACCGAGGAGGATGACTGATCTGTTCCCAAATTCAGATGTTCTTGAGTGTGGGAAAGCTTCGCGGAGCCTACTGTCAATTTTGCTTAGCAACTTTGGCCCAATGAAACTCATTTCATCAATAAGAACATATTCTATATGTTTCAGCGATTCTTGAAAAGACGATAATGCACTCCGTTCAAGGGGTTTTAGTTCTTTGATTGGAATACGCATGGCTGCGTGGATTGTGGATGCAGAGATGTTGAATGCTGAAACACCGGTAGGGGCGAGCACAAGTAGAGGAGAGGGAGATATGGTTGATGCTGTGAATGAATTCCGGATTTTATTTATTAGAAATGATTTTCCTGTGCCAGTCGTTCCTTGAATTATCAATCTTAGTGGAGGTAGAAGGGATTTGTTTGCTGAATGGTGTAGTATGGTATCAAGAGCTATTTGTTGTTCTGGAGACAAAGGAAGTGTGGAAGATGGTGGTGTGGCATGTATGTTGTTAATTGTGTCTGCCTTCTCTCTCTCGATGAATGATGAACCAGTTATTTGCAAATCATGGGGAACGTCGTGTATGGTCCAATTATTGTGTATGTCAAAATCTCGTTTCCCCAACATTTCAAGACTGTCTAGACCCGTGTTGTTTCTGGGGCGAAGTTGTGCAAAGACCTGCCATTCTTGTAATGGTTCTTGTTGAATACTGCATTCGGGCTCTGAGTCAGAACTAACATCTGTTGCAAGTCCTGTATCTGCGCTAGTGCGTAGAACATGCCACGGTCTGTAGTTGTGCTTGTACATGTCCCAAGTGACATTGATGTCATGTGGGGTTGAGCCAAATTCAAACGCGATATTTCTGAAAGGCTTGTATAATAGGAGTTCTGACCAACAGAAAAGGTCATATGACGTTGATTCTTGAGCAGGGACATCCACAAATCTCGGGTGGACCCGTACAATTGCTTGTATCGGTCATTTTTTCCATTTATCACCTTTACGGTGCTTGTTGTAGCTCCAATCTTGAGCAACTTGAATAAGTGGTAGGTGTTCCATGGTTGTTGGACGAACTTTATATGCATCCAAGAAAGCGGTTGTTTGTTGTGCATCGGCGTCACTTTCAACGACACGTCTCAGAATCTTTTTTCCAACATTTAATGATACGAATGGACGGCTGCACATAACAAGTGGCATTTTTTGCAGCATGTGGCATGTTTCTTGTGCGCTTATGTCATGTTCAACAACGCTTTCTGTGAGCATTTTACAGATCGCGATATGTGCTGGAGAATCTGCGTCTACATCTCTTGAAACTCTGGATAGCATTTGGTGATATGTTTCTGAACATTGCTCAGGCTTTTGAAGCATATTTTGCAATATACTTAAGAACGGCATGGCGGGAAAGTACCGGTTGGCAATCAACATTTGCTCTCCATATGTATATCATTGTTTGATTGTGGATGTTCAATCTGTCATCATTTCTGGAAGGGAGGTACTTTATTTTCCTGTCACCTTCAATGTGTAAGGAAGAAGTAGGTTGCATGGCCCAAGGAGCATTGTACCTGCACTGCAGCTATGATTTCTTTCTACGCAGACATGTCTGCTCTGAACATTTAGTGTGGCGCTGAACTCGATTAAGCAGTTCTTCAAGGTCCGCATGCGGGGAGGTGGATAGAATTTGTGTTGTATCTAGCAAGCAAGGATCGAAAACGGTATCCCAACTAATCATGTACAAATTTATAACAAGTTTGAAATGTAAAAACAACCTTCAGATTAAGTGGATCAATAATAACTATACCTCTAAATCAAATAACATATAACATATACCGTTTGGCGTTCACATCTCATTCAATTACCAATAACTAATTCTTAGTGCTCCAAATTGAATATACTTCCAAAATTACTTCCAAAACATTTAGAAAAAATAAACGACAATTTACTGATGAGTTATCAAAAAATATCTAATACATTACAGTGGCATCCCATTGTTAGTATAGAATAATTATTTCAATCACAATACTAAACCAAGGGAAAATTTCCCGAAATACAAAAATAAACAATGCTTCCTTTATCCAGAAAAACAAATCTACATAGACCGAGCCGAGATTTTCCAAAAAATAATTATGATATTAAAAGAAACCCTGCAACGCATATGACAGTATCGATTCGTAGGTCACGGACCATGAGAAGATAAATTTATTTCCTAAATGGCTAAACAATAATTACTCAACAACATATTCCGTAAAAACCATAAAACAGAGTAGGCCACCGTTGACATCAATCGAAGATGCCCAAGAACAAAACCCCATCCAATATCACACAGGAAGATGAATAGTAATAGGCCGTGAATAATAAGAGGCTCATATGATGAACCCTCATTCGAAAAAGAATGCTGAAAACGCCATGATCGAGCCGACGAGACCAGCCGCTAGTCACGTCAAACAACAGGTAAATTATCGTGAAAACGACCGCGTCAAACAACAAACAAATTATGTAACTATAAACTTTGATCATACAACTTAATTTATATGGCCGCGTCTTCTAAATTACGGGGGATTCGAAAAATAACAGTTAAAAATATGATCTTAAGAAAATAGAAACGAATCAAAAATTGCATGCACAGTAAAGACGACATGCAAACAGCTGTCAAATTTAATCCCGTTTGAAAAACGTCTAAAAGGCTGTCAAATTTAGGACAGTTGTAGAAACGTCCGGAGGTCCTCTACCATAGAGGAACACCTTAGGCGTAATTATTAAAAATAAAATAGTACACTATTCATACAACAAAAAAATAGGTAGTATGGTTATGTAGTATAAACTAGCAATAGGTATGTTGTGAATAGGTTAAAGTGAAGGGAGAAAGCAATGGGAGAGAAAGGGGCATAGGAAAGGGGTATGAGCAGGACTAGAAATTGACTCTAGGTCGTTTTTTGTGATTTTAACTATTATAGGTGACAAATTTTAGAGATTGACAATGACAGGTTGAATTTTTTTAAGTAGTTTATATATATAAAAACAAAGTATACAAATATCTACAAAAATTATTGAGATTTACAGCCTCCTGAAAGATCTAAACCGTCAACAAATTTTGATTTGATAGACATAGATGATTTGAAATTCCAGACCTGAATACCAATGGAGAAGTGCAAAGGTGGGGAAATCAAAAATGGGGAAACAATCTGAAACTCCACACTCCAACAACTAAATAAAATGTTGTTAATCATTTGAAGTAGGAAAGACGTTTTGTGCAAGACGTGGATGCAAATGTTTGTGGAGATAGCTCTGAATGTAAGGAATTGGCAAACAATATTGATGAAACGATTTTTATTTTTTTGCAATTCTAGCTCTTCCATATATTCGTTAACTAGAACATATGTACATGTAAGGGGAAATCAAGCACATGTTTCATGGGACACGACATAGACAAGAAGATGTGTAGTGGGCGTAGCATCGAAAGGAAACAATTGCATGCAATTTATGGATTATGGTTTCTCTCTAGGTCCGCCAACAAGCATTAGTGACAATGATATAAGAACTACAACAACATCATTCCCACAAATCCAAATAAAACACACATGGTTACATGTTTCCAATAGTGAAGAAATGGCGACCATCTCCTTTGTGAATGTTAAAAGGCCAGGAGTGGAGGAATGAAGCATAGAGGAGAGAAGGAAAGAAAGCAATGTGTTATTGTGGAAAATTGACAAGGGTTGTCCTCATCAACCATGATGGCATTGTCATTTAATGATAATTTGTAAGAAAGGGTATGCTCTTCATATGTGTGTGTAGGGTGTTGAGGATTTTATTTCGATGGCGGAAATTAACTACTTACAGGCCCCATACCTAAGTCGTGACTTAGATTATTCCTCACAAAAATATCCCTAGTATATGTGCTCACCTTTATAGTTTTGATTGTTTGGACGGTGCTTAATTTGATAGGTAAGACGTGAACATGAATGAAATGCTAGAAATTAGAAGGTGGGTATTAAATATTTGTATGTCCCATATTTTTTGCACATAGAAGATTGTTCATACCCAAATAATAAGATTGTTCATGCACATTATTCATGTGAGACAATTACGAGCTTAAAGGGGCCAGAATAAAAAATTGGTGTGAATTCGATAGGGGTCAGTTTTGAAACCCAACTACTCTTGTTTCTTCTTATAGCACTTTTTACACATGGTTTTTAGTTCCAAGATTGAGAAATTTAAGAAAACCAGACGATGCAGGAACACTTATAAATAATTGAGCCCCTTAAAGGAATGGACATATGAACAAAAGGAAGATTTTATCATTCGATCGAGATTTTCAATTTTGTTATTTTATTTTTTAATTGTGTCAAGTACTTTGTGTGCATGACATTAATTTTCTAGGTAAGGCAAAGACATGAATAGAAAGTTGGAAATAAAATGGTGGAGAATGAAACCTTAAATTTCTCATACCTATTCCATAAATTAGATTGTTTTCACCCAAATAACATTTACTATATGTGCTCCACTATAGCGTCTCGATTTTGCTCACATTATCCACATGAGTGAAATTTACACAAATAATGGCCAAAAAAAAAAAACATTATAAATTGAATATGTTTGAGGATAGGTAGATTTTATCCGTCAATCAAGCTTGATATTTTTTTGATTTCATGACACCAAGGCTTTTGATCGGATGAAATTTAATTCGATAGGTAAGACAGAGACATGATTGGTATGTTGGAAATCAATAGGTGAAAATTAACTACCCACATGTGCACCAGTTACTTTTAGTAGCACTTTGCAAGCAAACTTTTTAGTTTTAAGCTCGAGTAATTGTAGAGAAAGCAGGCGACGTAGGACCACCCATCAATAATTGATCCCCTTCAAGGATTGGACACAGTAACGAAAGGAAGATTTTATCCATTGATTAATCTTTTCTATTTTACTATTTTATTTTTTATGGCATCAAGTTTTTTAAGTGCACAACATTTTATTTGATAGATATGATGAAGGCAAGAGGAAAGTTGAAAATTAAAAAATGGGAATTAAAACCTTGCATGGCCCGCACTTATTTTGTTAACTTTCCAAGTTCCCTTGCTAGGTTTTGTCTTCTTTTTTAATTTTTTCTTGCAAATTTTTCCTTTTTATCAAGTGTTATTATCTACAAAGTTATTTGAGGAAATTTCCTATGTATTGAAGTTTTCTTATGTATTTTGGATTTTGAGTTTCGAGAGTCAACTTGTAGTTTGCATGCAAACTGCTTCCAAAAACCTGAAACCCAAAATACATAGGAAGTTAGTGCAAATAGGAAGTTGAAACTCAAATTTTAGTTTGCATGCAAACTGCAAGATGGGTCCCGAAATCTGATCCCTAAAGTGTGTTTCGGGTTTTGGAAGCCGAATTACAGTTTGCATGTAAACTGCAAGCCAACTTCTGAAACATGACTTCAGACCATTCAATTGCATACCGGGTTTCGGAACCCGAATTACAGTTTACATGTAAAGTGCAAGTCAACTTCCGACTCCTGAAATATAAAGGACCTAGAAGACGACTTTTGAAACCCGACTTCTAACCATTCAATTGCATTTCAAGTTTCGGAACCTGAATTTCAGTTTACATGCAAAGTGCAAGTCGACTTTTGACTCCCAAAATACAAAGGACCTAGACAGTTTTAGGTTTCAGATTTATTATTGCAAATTGCATACAATGTGCACGATGACTTCCGAAACCTGAAACCCAACACCAGGCTAGTGCATTTAATGCCACCCACCCACGCATGTCACCTATGTGGTAATTAATTTTCCTTTTTCTATTTAAGGGTGAATTTTTTACTTGTCTTTTTCACCTGACACTTTGTAGTACACTGACCTATTGACGCTTGACCGACCTCCGACCGTACTCCTTGCGGGGATTTTGGGCAATCTTCACATTTTTCTCTTCAACCTACTTGATATTTAGGTAAGTTTTAAATGTTTTAATAATTTTTGCAAGGTTTTCAGGTTTTCTTGTCCATATTTTACTTGACATTATGGTTTCCCTTGGTCTTTTCATTTTTGTGCCATTTTTAGGGTTTTCCTTTTATGTCTTTGGGTTAAGGTTTCCATGTATTTCCCTCCTTCATCAGTTGTGTTATTGATGAAGCTTAGGCTTAAAGGTATCGTTTTCTTGAAAATTGAAGGAGGTTCTATCACTAAAATGTCATTTCAAAAGTTTGAGCTGTAAAAAGGTTCCCTACTTCTTCTGCAAACCAAATCAAGGGTTCAGGATTGCAAAAGAAGCTTCAAATTCCGCCATCAGAATTCGGGAGTTGAAAATCACCTCGCAAGCTCTGCCAGTTTATTTTCGGGAGTCCAAGCATGTAAATCAAATGTTGAATTCCAGTGGAACTCCAGGTCGGAACTTCAAGGCTACAGAGCAAGGGTTGAATTCCACTGGGTTTTCAAATCGGGACTATAAGGCTAAAAAGCAAGGCTCGAGTTTTGTCATTTTTTTCTGAGGGTTCCTTGTTGCATTTCAGAGGCTAGCTTCTATCCTCAATTCTCTGTGATTTTTGTAAGTATCTCAGAGTGGAAATAGAAAATGAAGTATAGTTTCCATGGGTGGCTCCCCCTTCCAATATCACATCAGATGTTGATAATATTGGGGATACTAATCTCATACACATTGACTCTCTGTACTTTTGGAATAGAATTAGAGATTCTTATAAGAATTCTTGGATGAAGAGCATTTACGATAGTAGAATTTTCCTAGCTATATTTTTTCCACCATCAATGTGGTTTCTGGAATTTGTGCTCGCAACTACGACACATTATGATAGATACTCTCGAATGCTTAGAGATAACGATGGAACAATTGTGATCAGATTGGACATTGATTATTTTGAGGATTTGTTAAAGCTTCCCAATGTTGAGGGGTATGCATCAATTTCTCCTAAGTCTGCCCTTGAACATTGGGAAGAAAATTCATAAGCTTGTGTCAAGATCCTTAACAAGAGATACCTAGCAAAACCTAAGCCTTCAATGTCTAGAGTTCCAAAAACCATTCCACGCTTAGAATTCATTCATGAAGTGAATGATATTATCACACTATTGAGTAGAGTTACAGGGCTCCCATCTTCTTAAGATTTCCAAGAATGGATGTACCTATATATTTCCACTATCCGTAAATATTTTGATCTTATTCGATGGTCAAAACACATCAACAATTCTATACATGTTCAAAAGTTTGATATCCTAACTTTAGAAAAAATTTATATGACTTCCTATCTTGTGTATCCGGCTACAGAGATGAGGAACTATCCAAGTTTGTCACCCGATGGAGCAAGGAATTCATTGTAGATTTATGACTTTTATCCTCAACACACAATGAAGAAAGGATCAAGTCACTTCAGGAGGGTTAGTGATGCCTTCTTCGCTACCATCTTATGCATTTTTTACAAAGAGCTCTATAACCAGAGAATATCAGACAATTCTTGGAATGCGGTCGGGACTTGGGGAGGAATTTTTTTACCATTTCCAATTTCACATATCTCAAAGTGGGAGGGGTTTTCAGGTGTTCCTTATAAACTTCCGAGGTAGTTGTACATCTAAGAATCAACACGTGACTCTAGGACGCACTCGACCTCCTGAGGTTGTGTTGGAACAACCGGTATGAGATGGAAAGATGAATATAGAATGGATAAATAGGTGGAATATGAAAAATAGGTGAAGATGGCTAAAAGGTAGATCAAGGAAAATGAATGTCCTCTACAGGCACTATGGGAATATGCTCGTCTAAGGAAATGAATGTTTGTCTAACTTGTTCGGGTGAAATGGAGCGATCAAGGATATGAAAGAGGTTTTAAAACCTCAACGGATGTGTGAACAACAGTGTGAAGAGATCTCAGGAGGAGTGAGCATCAACCGAATGTGCATGTAAATATTTGAAACACAGGAAAAACCTTGTTAAGCCATAAAACTCTCCTCTATCTCATAGATCCAAATGGGGTGTACATATACGAGGTGTTGAGTAACCCCTAGTGCTGCAATCATGACAACTTGAGTAGAGACGGGGAGTTACATTCCCAGAATAGAAGTGTAACTCCCAATGACGCATATGATGCACTGACACACTAACGTGTAAGAGAATCGCATGATGACCCCTAAATGACACATGGACCTACGATCTCACCTAAGTGAGATGACTCACCTAATGATGTGGAAAATAATACACACCAACACCCCCCTTCATCGTAACTTAGGATGAGGTAGAAAGTCAGAAATGAGAAATGGGTTCTGGCACAAAGCCTGATGAGGTACCCACGTACAAGAAAAAGATCCCAAGCAGTGAAGGAAAACCCAGTGGGAAAAACATCCACCACAAGAGAACAAAACACTCTCTAATCTAAGAAAGATGCCAAATATGGGTCCCGGCCATAGACGAGCCTAAAAGGTACCCATGTAAAGAGGAAATCTCTTAGAAAGAAGAAGAAGAGAGAAGAAGAGGGAGATGAGAGGAATGCAGAAGATGCCATGGATGGATCTGAACTCTACAGCTCTAAGAGGTCTCCCAAAAAAGAATGTCGATGACGAGATCCTCTGCCTCTGGACTGAAGAAGAGCCACCCACACCGAACAGTGTGCCTACCCTTTGGAAGGATAGAAATGACGTGCTGGAAGTTATGCCCACTCCATGAAGGAAACTGAAGGCAGCAACACAAAGAACTTTGAGTCTGGTCCACGAAAGTGTGACATAGGTCTAGCAAGTGAGTGCCAAGGAACTGAAGGTAATGTCACAAGTGTAGAACTATCAGAGTGAAGAGGAAAACCTGCAGAAAGGATGTCCAAGTGATGTGAAGGAACAAAACATCCTCCACAAGAGAAAAGGGATCCACAGTTGAGGGTTGATCAATGAAGGTCTTCGGAAATGTGGAAGTGACATGATTCCCAGAAGGGGCACTCCCAACAACAGAGATGATGAACTCCTCTGAAACACCTGTAGATGGATGAGGGACCTGTAGTGCATCACAAGTAGACTCTACGAAAAGATGACTAAGGTCAAGCAGATACTCGTCCCAATGAGGGGGCTCAACAAATAGAAGAGCGATGTCAGATAGGTATAAGTCATCCAATGAAGGTAGAGGAGTGAAAGGGGCCTCACACACTGGAAGGTGGAAAAGAGGTGGGTGTGATGATTGTATGAGGCTGAGTAGGAGACTGCTCGATATCTAATGAGATGTGGGATGTGTCAACACTCTCTGGAATAGTGAGAGAAAGAGGAGAAGAGTCCTCTGTAGTACTCTCGACATCAAAACTAGGTGCACAATCCTCATCATCAAAAGTAGAACCAAGCAAGCCTGTGTTTCAGTGGTACTATCATCACATGAAGAAGAAAAGACAACTGAATCAACAACAACAACAATGGCGGCAGTATGTGAAGGGTCTCCATAGAGGGATTGAAGAATGCTCCAGACACGGTGAGGTGGATTTGAGTCTGCCACGTGAAACCAGAGAGAATGAGAGACATGCATCATCATGTGACCAAAGACATGGTCACAAGTGTCAAGGAAGTCCTCTAGATGATGATGATCAGTGGGTGCAGGAACTGGCCCAAGCAAGAAGGGTAAAAGACCCTCGTGGGCAAAGTAACGTTCCATGGAAGCATGCCAAGTTGAATAGTTCCCTCTCCTGGTGAGAAGTGGCGGAGGTTGTAAGGTGATCCTACGATGCTCAAGTCTGGAAAGAGCACTCTCCATGATGCGGAATCAAAAGTGCAAGGTGCACAAAAGCAAGACGTCAGACTCGGCCGATAATGCATCTGCGTGTGAAAACCCAAGAGTACTAGTCAACCCCCCCAGAATGTGACACTTTATAAAGTAGTGTGTTTACAAAAATGACAATGCCATCACATAAAGTGTGAGAAATCATGCAACTTTGACCAAAGAAGCGCTCAAAAACAAGCAGCGAGTCAAAAGTTATGGCATTATTACGATTCCCACAACTGATGGAAAATGCCAATAAACGTTGCAAACACATTAAAAAATGCTCGAAATGGGTGCAAAGGGTGTCGTGTGGGTACTCATTAGAAATGGCATCAAATTTTAGGTAGGGTTTGTTTTTCTTGTGAGGGGGGATTAGCCTCCTGCCAACCCTAGACCTCGCCCTCCATCTTCGACATGCGTATGAAGGACATAATAACAAGCAAAATAGGTACCAAAAAATATTACAATGCCATGGAAGAATGTTTTTAATCATCAAAAAATCAAAAAATGGATTGTTTTAACCCCCAAACAATGTCTAAAAGGGACCGAGGCCTATTGAGTGACCGAGTTAATTGTGAAAGTCATGAGGTGGTGATAGTGTTGATCCCAATCTTGTCCACGTGATGACTGTAACCAGCCACGTTGAACCACTGCAGAGTTGTCTAGGTGGAATGGTAGACTGCACCATATAGAAGCTGGTTGATTGAAACTTCACACAAGTAGAGTGATCCCATGCTGTCACAGGTAACAACTATAGTTTAGAGCTGTGTAGGTAGGGTTGAGTAACCGAGCTAGGAGGACAGCTGCAAGTCTAGAATAGCAGGATAAAAACATGCCAAGGGTAACTGTTGGAGGAGCTATCCGATGAGTCACTGATCATGAAGCTGAGCAGTATTGAGAAAGTTGGAGTGTGCATAGGTTGGAGACAAAATGTAGTTTGAATAGAGCGAGAAAATAAATGAAACCCCCAGGATGCTATGCAAGTCACGTTGAAGTGGAGCTGGGAGATGGTAGTGCAGGGAGTAGTGAAAACCCAGACCTGGAAGTGACCTCGTGGCCAAGCCAACGAAAGTCAATAGATCCACGTGTATCTAAGGGCACAACGAAAAACATGAACAAGTGAGGGACAATTTCACACCATGAATGACTGTGCACATGGAGGAATTGTGCATACAGAGTGACCTGTAGTGGATCCGACTATGGCAGAGTTCCTTCGAGCACGTGGATATTGGGTGAACGTGACACCAATGCTTCATCGAGCTAGAAAGTGAGATGCAACAAGCAGGAAAACGTGAAACAACCAGTTCAAAAAATTTAATGAATGCATCTAAGCAAAGAATCACCAAAAGTAACAGGTAAAGCAATGCAATCCAAGAGAGCTTGTACACCACAACGACATGGAGTAAGCACAACAAAGTGAGCAAAACCTAGATTCTGACAAGGAAATGCTCTGATACCAAGGAGTGAGATGAAACTTGGAGGAATTCATGTGCGTTGTGAGACGTGTAAAAAGTGTAGGAGTCACAGTCAATGCAGGAAAGATTTAAAGAACCCCCAGATGTGAAGCCTAAGAGCAAATTCGAAAAGTGGACTGAATGCAAAACCAGATCCATCTAGTTCAAGCAAATGTGTATCATAGCAATCAAGCACCATAGAGGTGGAGTACATAGTAGGTACTCGAGCCAAGTTGAAAACTCCCAATCCTAAACAATAAAAATTCCTCCGAAAATGCATGCAAAGCTGGAGAATCCAGCGGTCAAAGACATGTAAACCCTATGACCATAAACTTGAACACCACCATAAACACACGAACAACCCAATCTGGAGGTATAAAATGCCTGAATCATGTGCAAGAAGAGCTTGGTCAAAATCACTCCGGTGACACATGCTGGAATAGAGACTGAATATCATGTGAAGCTAAAAAACATGCACACAAAACACCAATGAGTGCACGGATCCACAAGATCCGCTCTGATACCATGAAAGAGGGTTTAAAACCCGTAATTTGTAGGATCACAAGGGATGACGTGCACATCAACTGGACATGCGAATGGTAGCGTGAAGAGATCTCGGGAGGATCGACCATCAACCGAATGTGCATGCAAAGATTTGAAACATGGGTAGAACCCGGTTAAGCCATAAAACTCTCCTCTATCTCATAGATCTAAATGGGGTGTACATATAGAAGGTGTTGAATAACCCCCAGTGTTGTAATCATGACAACTTGAGTAGAGAGGGGGAGTTACATTCCCATAATAGAAGTGTGAACTCCCAATGACGCATATGTAATGCACTGACGTGTAAGAGAATCTCATAATGACTCCTAAATGACACATGGACCTAGTGATCTCACCTAAGTGAGATGACTCACCTAATGATGTGGAAAATAATACACACCTTGTGTTAGCCTTACACTTGTTGGGTTATATTTCTTAGGTGTACTAGTTGTGTTGAGTTAGCTTCTCAGTTATGTGGAGTTAGCTTACTAGTCTTCTTGAGTTAACTTAACTACCAATATTAGTTAGTGGGATTTCTTCACCACTGATTTAGGTAGTAGTTGCACTTCCCTCCTCCTATATTTACATCTTTCTTATTGAGTAATTCAAGTCATTATATTGTAATGTATTGAGCATTATGGATTATGATGGATTTCCTAGCTCTTCTTTTTTGTAAATATAATGTGGTGTGCTATTATTATCTGAGATCGTGGCTTGGAACAATATTCTTATCGTTACTTTTATGGTATCAAAGAGATAGATGATGTAGACATCCATCTGTAAGTTTTTCTTAACAAGCAAGGGTTTATTATTTTCATGTATTTGGAATTTGTTAGCACTTTTCTACAGCATGCATTTTTATGCAAAACAGAGTGCACCATTGAATTTGGAAGGTGCCAAAACCCTAGAATCGACTGTACCATTGGATATGGAATTTGTTAGCTTTGATACCATAAAAGGAACAATAACCAGATCATACTAAGCCAAGACCACAGTGCACACCAAAATTCTTCAGCATTGTACGAGTTTTTTGAGCCGAGCTTCTTGGGATGCCTTGCAGTGGGTTTTTACTATCTTTACTTTGTTGTTACTAGTTTTGAGTACCTTTCGTTGTCCCTTTTTCTTAGTTATTGTACATGAGTACCTCATCAAGCCTAGTTTCTGGGACTCATACTGTGGACATGCCACTTCTATTTTGGTCCCTAGCTTCACTTGAAGGGGGTGTTAGAGTAGGTATTTACCTTAGCTCATGTTCACCTAGGTAATTTATTTACCTTTATTATATTTGTCCCCACCCACTTATGTGTGTGGATATTTATTTTATCTTATTTAGATATTAGGAGATATTATCTAGTTGTTAGTTATAGTTCTTTCCTTGATCTATGGTATTGACTATATCCTTGATGTCTAGTTCTCCTTAATCTATGGTCTTGATTAGTTCTTTTATGACTAGTTATTTCCTTGATTTATGGATTGATGTATGACCTTGACTGGTTCTTAGATTGGTATTCCTTTCCTATATAAGCAAGGCCCATTTTCGTTGTATTTCACTAAGTTCCATAATAATATATGATATTGTTGCTCATTTTTTTGCAAAATTTTTATGCAAAGTTATTATGGTGAATTGCTTTCATATTATTGATCATGGTGTTTGATTAGCATCTATGTTCTTGGATTGGTACGATCTGGTTATCGTTCCTTTTAGAAAGAACCTCCTCTGAATTTTTCCCAAGAAAATCCATGGGGATGAGCTGAGAAGAAATCCTTAATGGAAGATTCGCAAATATAAACTACTGTAAATGCTACATCCTTAAAACAAGTGTACTCTAACATATTATGACTTGAAATCTATCTAAATAAGAAAAGGAAACTTCAAGGAATTTAAAACACCTCCAACTTGGAAATGTAGTATAGAGACAAATCTAATGATGGTAATGTTTTTTAGATCTCCTCAACTTCTTTTCCAATGAATGTCCAAATGTGTCATGAAGTTTTGCTGGTAGTGTACATAAGAAAGGAGGAGTTTTGGAGCTAGTTGGTTTGCATGCAATCTGGTAGAAATGTAAGTAAGAGAGAAACATGGCAAATGAACTGTGTTTTCTTGTGTACTTCTTTACAGGATTTTGGTAGCATAAGAGTGTAATTACAAATCAAAATACTCCAACTAATGCTTTGGGAGGAAGCCTAGTTCTTATAGAAATTTGGCAAGGAAATGGTCCAACACACTTAGAAACCAAGAAGTTCCAGATAACCATAAGGAGGGGCAGTTAACTTATTAATAATGGTAATTAGGGAAGAAGAAGTTTATATGCATCTAACAAGCTCAAGAACAACTTATTCAGTTAAGAAATGTGTGAGAAAGGTGAGTTAGAAGAAGACAACATGTTTCTTGAACAAGATGGAAAGTTTTGGTTAAATGCACACGGAACCACCGGTTTGTGCAGACTAATGGTTACGCAACCATCGGTGCAGTTGCGTGACCACCGGCTAGTGGTTCCATAACTTAAGGCTTAACAAGCTACCGCGGAAAAAGCTACAAAATGACTAAAGAAAGCAGGAAAAGTTGGGAAATGGAAAAGTAAGATAAATTAGGCTATTAGAACATGCTGGAAATGAGAAATTGGACTTGAACAACATTGGAAATGATAATTAATCATCATTGGGGATTTGAACTATTCTGAAAATGTAGCATGTGTAAATTTGGGTGCATATAGTGTCCCATAGATAAGTGGGTTTTTATGGAATTAGTTCGACAATTGCTACACCTCCACAAAATCCAGCACAACATGCATAAGACATATGTGCATCCTCTTACAAAGAAAAGAATGTTGAGGGGAAAATGGGCCATATGACATTGAAGACTTATCATCCATAGGTAAGATTTGATAATTGGGGTGTGATCATTGGAATCAAGCCAACTGGTGTTTACATAACTCAGTTGGAGGACATATGGATAAATTGCAGGGACGAAATTGTCATGTGGGAAATGGACTACCAAAGATTGACTTTAGAGGAAGTGGATAAGTATGGAATTGCAGAGGTGCCTGAGGAAATTTGATATGATGGAGATTTATTGGACCCCATTTATGAACAAACTAATGTGAAATACCAACCATTTCCATGGATCAATTGGTCACTACAAGAGTGCATCAGCTCAAAGGAGCACGCAACTCAAATTCTTAACCAGACCCACCAATGGTTGATATTATTGGGAGTCACACCAAAAGCATCAGAATAGTTTCCTATCGCAGCAACACAGGTACAATCACTGGTGGGCCACCCCACCTCTTCAAAATGAAGGAATTCCACTACCAAAACCAGTACCAAGCCTCGTAAAATCACCATTTCTATAGAGGTTTTGGTTCTTCTTCTAAGGTTCCCTCCACATAATTTGCTCTTGCTAAGGTTCCTTCTACATAGATTATTAATATTAGTGCTTCGCCACCATATACAACTCAAGTGTTGCAGTCACCTTCTTATCACCCTCTCCCTTCCTCCCTATTTTCAGCTCCTCTGTCTCCTCCACCTCTCACTCTCTCTTTTCCCACATCTTCCATTTTTTCTCCTCCTATTTCTCCCACTCCCATCACCTCATCTCCTACCATGTCCCAGTTCTTTTCTTATCTTCCCTCTCTCTCTCATCTGGGGATGTTTTGGCTTTGAGTTCCACCTAGGAACTCCCCTCCCTCAACAATTCCTTTATATTTCTTCTTCCACCAACATTCCTACTTCATCCATTCTCATGCCGATCCTTTCCACTCCTTCCTTGCTAGTCACCACCTCATTACCACTCATGGTTACTGCAACAAGTTCCCTCTTATCACTTATTCATTTTACTACTATGATGACTTTGCCCATGTCATCCTCTGAACAATTGTCTTCTTCTTCTACTCCTGCATGGTTGAATAGGAAAACTCCTAAGAAGAAGAAGAAAATTCCTATTGGAGATGACATGGATATCAACATCTTAGATCTAACTCACCGACGACAGGCGAAGGTGCTAAATGTTATTTCTCACATTTCAGTCGATCAGATAGGGGAAATATTTGTTGAGATAACAACTTTGGTTCAGAACATATCAAAAGAGAATATCACTGCGGCAGATTATCATATTTCAAAGTTTTCTCTTAGTAAGTCCACACATGAAGGTGCAAAACAGGATGTCCATGTTTCCCTTGGCAATCTTCTTGAAAAATTTGATATGGACAAGATCACTAAGGATGAGCTAAAAGGAAAGGTAGTACCATTGATTGTTATCCTCCATAAGATCACACAACCTACTCATACAACTACTCTCACCATATCTACAAGCTTTGATGAAACTTCTTTCTCCACAGTTGAAAAAATTAGACAACAATGTTGGGTAGTTGGGGCTTGGATTGAAAGCCAAATTTAGGAAGGGGAACAAGTGATAAAAGATGTTTTCACTCTATAAAAAAAATTCGAATTAGAGAAATATACAATTACTAAAATGTTAGGAAAATTACAATATTAGTGTGTACATTGTTTTAGATTGTTAAGTTGTTTAATATAATATTGTCATAACAATATTGTGCGGGTGGTTAAAACAATCCACATAAGATTAGTTTGAGTTGTTTGTGGAGAGAAAATAGGATTCCTTGATTTAAGGTCAACCTATTCCTATATATTTTTATTTGATCCGGTTGTAAGATTAAGCTTAATAGAATATCTTTATTGTGTTTTGTCTTTGCAATTTTTTTGTACTCTTCATTTGGTATCATAGTGAAAAGGAACCCTGGGGATTTCTCTCAGCTACCCGTAGTTGTGCAAAATACGTCTATGGTTGGCCATCACTATTCCTGAAATATTTTTTTGAAGGGCTCGTATTGTTTTTGGTGATAAGTAGATCAATGTTCCTCCTATGTTTTCTCCTTACCAAAACATTGTGCCTTTGAGAGTCTAATCTACTTGATTCGTGGTTGTGAAAAGATATGCCAATTATTGTCACCCAACCGTGTGTATTTGCAGTCAACATATGATCCGTGATCCATGAAATTAGTTCTCTACGTTTAATTTTTTTGTAAGCGTGGGTATGAAAATAAAGAAAAAGGGTTATTGACTTCCACATCTCTATTATATTTCGGCTTTGATATGAACATGTTGGCATAATCTTCTACTTGTCATTATTGGTATTTACTCTATGGTTTGGTGGGCTACAAATCATTTCTAAAGAAGTGTGTATGCCAAGACCATCTGCGTGTAAATCTCCCCATAAGTAGAGAAGTGATCTTTGTCATTGAGCTTGATCTACAATGTCTCACAACAATCACAACATTAAGTTCTATGCGTAAGATACCCACTCAGATTACAGTCAAGTAAATATATTTATGCGACAACATTTAAATCTCAACTTGCATGGATTTATGTCTATTTGACCACGTTCAACTACTTTGCATCAAACTCTCACCAATTGTCAGAATCTAAGGAGAATCGAGTTATCCACTTATTGGAGGCATAAAAAGTTTTGAACTTCAAAATTACTCCAAATGAACGTCACCATACCATCATCCACTCTTCATGCCACGTAAGAAGTCCACGTGTCTTAAGAGTGTTTATTCATTAGATAATTAGTTGATCTTGTCGACCTATGTTTCTAATTAGTTGAGATTAAAAATAAATTATTTAGTGTCCATTAATATTAATGTGTGATTCAAGGGTAAGTGCATGGAAATGGGGGGCCAAAAGGGAGCCAAAAAGGGACACCATTTTCTTGAAATAAGAAAAATGTGAACTTCATCGAATAATTTGGCATGCCTATGCTCAAAATTTGGACAAAGTTATAAGAATAAGTACCATAAAGCACAAAATCTATTTTCTAAACTACTATTTTTTTTAAAAAATTAAATGATTGAGATTAAGAGGGTTAAATGTGGTGCGCACACAAAGTATGTCTATTTTTGTGTCAAAAAGATAAGAACCTATTGTGTGTCCCCCCCCCCCCCCCTTTTTTGAGTTCTATATATATATTTTCAAATCCCTTTGGTATAAAGTTAGCCAAGACAATGTACCAGAGGTCCCGTTAATTTTTCATAATTTTTGGATGAATATATATATATATATTTTATTAATTTTCAAAGTTCACATATTCCGAAACATGAAATATTTGTGTGTGCACCCCCCATAACTTTGAGAAACAAACTCGTTTTTTAGTTTTTTTTTAGTGCATGCAGACCCCATCTTTGGTCCCTCTATCCCCATGATCATGGTCGGTTCACTATTTGGATGAGAAATCCCACTTTGAGCATCAAAATGTGATGCCCCGGTTTACCCATGGAACTCCTGATGGTACTAATAACTGAAAATATGGATCGTAATCCTTAATAGTGAATCGGATTTTAGAAAGAAGCCTATCATCATCAAGGTGATACTGAGATTTATCCTCATAGATCTAATTTACATCGTCAGATCATGTTTTACACCTGCATGAGACAATGTTATGCACCAAATGAAAATACGGTCTAGTGATCCACAACACGGTCTTTTTATCACGCAGAATCTAGTGTCCAAGGAAATATGGATCCCCTTGGTAATTAGGAAGTGTATAACATGATACAAGCCATCATGGATAAGAGAAAATCAAATCTACTCCAAGGTGAACCACGCAATCGTATCTCATATTATAAAAAAATGCACCTCAAAGTGTTATGGGGTATATGTGTTAGTGGCATGCTTTGATGTCCAAATAGTAAATGTCTTAAACTACTAAGTCTCCTCTTACACTATGATGGGATATTTATATGCTCTTACACTGTATATGCAACCTGAGGATTTATTATACATCCTCCATGATATTATCGTCATCTCTACCCATCCTTAACTAGAACTAGTGCTCACAGCTGCATCTGTCCCAGAGTCTCAGACCAGACACAGTCATTCAGAACCCACATCTCATTGGATACATATGATAATATATAAAACCTCTCAATCCCACAACCACTAAGTGATCCCACTTGAGTATTCTACTATGTCCCCAATGATCTGATCATATAATGTGGGGAATTTATCTCTCAAATACAAGGTCGATATTGTGTCTATAATCATCATACAGAATATAGTCATGCATCTAGGTTTTTGGGCCTCATGGATTGCTTGTTGACCTCTTGTATGAGTGTTCATCAGGAACATTTAGGAAAGGTTTACCCATTCAAGGGAAATCTTCTTATCAACGAGTTGACCCAAGTGCATGGGTCAACGCACTCTAATGGTCCATATTCGGCATCTTTAGATGGCTAAGTCGATGGTGATCTCTCTACCCAGTCACCGTTGAACCTCCCTCGGCATTGGAAAGATCCATGAATCCTATACAAAATAAAAATAACATTCATTAGATAACTAAAACAAGATAGGGTTTTCATGAAGAATTTCACCATCAGTGTAACTATCCTCAAATCGTTTCCTAACAAAAGGCTCCTCCGGTCTCCATCTCTCTACAAGATCTTGATCACTACCTGATTATAGGCTCGGATTTTTCCACATTGATCACTACATCTGGGCATGGAAATGAGCTTAGTCATAAATAGACTTATGGGCTTATATAACCATGTTGGTGATCATTTTGACCTCATCAACATTTTGCCCTAATTTTCCTTTGAGTCTGCGGGCACCTTCCGTAACGCCCAAGATTATGTCCTTGAGTGATGAAAGCTTCAAAAATGATCGATTTATATATGTATGCCTTTAAAAATCCATAATACATGGTCAAGCCCTATGCTCGGAACCATGATCCACATATTTTTGTTTCGAAAAAGTTTTCATCCTTAGCAAAAAATTGGGTTCTGAGCATGAATGATGAATTTTTGTGTTTTGACGGATCTGACGGGTGTAGATTTTCCTGTCAAAGTTTTTCCTCAGTGTTCATGGTGGTAAAAATAGTGGCTTCCTTTAGGGCTCAGGGCTCAGGGGATAGGCAAGATCAATGCTTTAGACTTATCAGGGTTTTGCTTTTTGGAAAAAAGGTTTAAGGTTTAGGATCCCATAGCCCCGTTTCGCATTCTTAATGGTTCTAGAATTTAGGTGCTTACGTGGCTTCTTCCGATTAGATGGGGCATGGTCGGGCTCTATTTTTGAAGGTTGTACAATTTTGGCTACTTTGGAAAAAAAATTGAACCTGCTCCGTGGCCTCGCTAAGGCTCTAAGGGCTTAGGATTTAGAATTTAAGAGGTCGGGGTTTAAGGTTTAGGACTTTGACCCCGATAGGAGGACATGTGGCAAGCCTGCGCTCGTTCAAGGATCATATTCATACTTCAATGGGGATCGTCATCTCAGAGGGAAGCGCCGTTATGACATGTGGTTATTCAGTTTGAAAAGTCAAAATGAGTAAAGGAGATGAAAGATGGCAAATTCAGAGGTAAGCTGGATAATTTTTCCCCTTTAGCATTAATAAGATTTAATATGCCTTCTGACTAGTGGACTAGCGCGCCCCCGCCATGATCAATTTTAAAAAGCCTTAAGATTTTTTGAAGTCTCAGTGCCTAGCAACTGATCACTTGGAAGCCTCTGCTCACTGTAGCAAATTTTGCTTATACTTTTCAATGGCCATACCTAAGAGACTACCTCGGAGTTATCAATCACGTAGTAAATCTTCTGTTGAGCTTCAAGCATTCAGACATGGGACTTCACTAGAATAGGACACTATGGCTTAGCCCGCACTCATTCGCGGTATCAAATTGATAATTGGGACCATCTCAAGGTAAACCCATGGTGACACGTGGTGGTTTGAAAAGTGCCTTCAAAGAGGTAGGGAAGTGGACCATCGAAGCCTAATAAAGTTTATGATGTGATTTGTCAAAACTCTATGATTCATCAAGAGGACCTCTAAAATCCTCAAAATGGCCCGCAAGCTTGATAAAGGAAAACTCAAAGATTGTCTCCTTGTCAATGGCGGAGGATCGCGGACTACTCGGGTCTATGGAAATATTGGACATTCAAGAATCATCCTTTTTCCAAAAAAGAAGGTGATTACATCTGGAGAAACATTCTGGCAAACGTTGGAGTAATCCATCTGGGCCCACCTAAAATTGACACATCAGAAATAGGCTCAAATTTCCAGTCTAGGTTGTGTTCATGATGCTGTAGCAGGTATCAACATCTGAAATTTTTCCATTTCTGCAAAAGTATGTAAAAAGTCAGAGGAATGCCCACGGGTCCTATTCTTTAAGTTTGAATCTTTCCACGTGCAATCTGACTTTCCAAATTCAAAGTAGAGATCAACTACAATTTGAGAGTCCAAATCTGATCATTCTGGACCTATGAAGGTGTGAAGAAAATGGCAAGTTCATTTCCTCCAAAATTTCTTGAAGTGAATTTAAACGAAATGAAATTTAGAATTTGGAGGTGGCATGTAGTAGACATTGATTATCTTGCCACCGATTTTGAGTGACAAAACTACTAACTTGAACTTTAAACCCTAATCCTTAAACCATAAACCATAAACCCTAAACCCTAAACCCTAAACCCTAAACCTTAAACCCTAAACCATGAACCCTAAGACCTAAATCCTAAACCCTAAACCATCAACCAGGTTAACCTAGAGCCCTAAACCCTAAACCCTAAACTATGAACCCTATACCCTAAGCCCTAAATCTAAACCCTAAAGCCTCAACAGTAAACACTAGAACCGAAACCCTAATTACCAAATGTTGAGCTCTAAACCCTAACCCAGAACATTGAACCCTGAACCTTAAGACCTATACCCTAAACACTCAACCTTAATCCCTAAGCCCTAAACCTTAAACCCTAAACCTTGAACCCTAAACATAATCCCTAAACTATAAACCCTAAACCCTGAACCTTAAATCCTAAACCCTAAACCCTAAATTTTAAACCTTGAACACTAAAAATACTTGTTGGAAAGATTTATAAAAAAGATACTAATGAGACTGATTGAAATTGGTACAAAAAATTTGAAAGAGGGAAATTTTAGATATCCAATAAAAATTTGGTACAACCCTTTTCTCAGCAAACCCTTCCCTGTAAGAAGCTTGCATAGAGAAAATTTACCCAAAAGAGCTATCTTCTTTTTCACATCACATGGGAACTATTTCACTCACTATAATGTTATGTTTCTTACCCATTCTTATTAATATTGACAAAGAGTATTCAACCTAAAAGGGTTCGTATACTTCATAGGAAAAACATTCAAAGAGAGTCATCACAATTTGATGCCTTTCATCTATTGATATTTTGAAGGAGGGAAATTCCAGATATCTAAGATTAATTTGGTATAAAGAAATGTTACCCAATACAACTATCTCTTTTTTTTATAGCTTGTGAAATATTTGGAGCTCCAAGAATGTTATAAATAGCGCAAGTATATGCAGAAGATCAAGAAACATTCAATAATGAAAGTATATGTGGGAAGAAACATGTTTGCTAGAGATGTATAATATATAAGGTTTGTTGATCCTTATAGTGAAGAAGATAAAGAGTAGTTTTCACTTTGTAATCACTATTGTAGACTGAAGATGAAGTTCAAAAGATCAATACCATTAGAGTGTTTGTTCCCTAAACATTGAACCCTAAATCCTAACCCCTAACCCCTGAGTCCTAAACCCTAAATCATGGACCCTAAACCTTGAACCCTAAAACCTAAACCTTAAACCCTAAACTGTAAATATTAAAATGTATACATTAATCCCTTAACCCTAAAACCTAAACCTAAACCTTAAACCCTAGGCTCTAAATTCTAAACCATAAACCTTAAACCCTAATTATTGAGCCCTTAACCCTAAACCATGAACACTAAACACTAAACCCTAAAACCTAAACCCTAAAACCTAAACCCTAAACACTAAAACCTAAACCCTAAACCATGAAACCTAAACCCTAAACATTGATCCCTAAGTTCCCTAAACCATAAACCTTAAACCCTTAACCCTTAACCCTAAACACTCAACCCTTAACCATGTAACATTACCAACAAATGATTTCTTACTGGTATTATGGTTGGATGAGGGTCGACTCTCGAGGATCATAATCATATTCGGTGTATCACCGTCGAAGAGGGAAACCCCCTATCAAATCAATTATTCAGTATGATGTGGAAGATGAGAAAAGAAAATGAAGTATGGACAATTATATTTCATGGGTAATTAGTATTGTTATCGCCAAATCATTACACCCTCTAAATGGATAGAATGTGGACATGATGTTCAGTGTGATTGGGTAACATGAGACCACCTCTCAAGCTGTGGGACTTGGGCTCGAGGTGAACCTCCGAAGAAGGTAGAATTCCTCTTCCTAAACTAAGTGTTATACTACTCCTAGTGCAATAAAATGGTTACCTAGACCTATGCTAACATTTTCATGGGTTTTAGGGAAAGAGAGCTTGCAAGAAATGAAACTACACTACGGATGGTGATGCACCAAATAAAGGGTGTTGTCTAGACTTAGTGAAGGGTTAATTTGAAGCGGGTGTTTGCACCACAAGTCAACTTTACCTACTACAACTTAGAGAGGGTAACAGAATACCCCAGACTAGGAAATAATATGTTTCCTTTGTTAAACTCGATCAGACAAAACAATATATCAGTCTTCTAGTGAAGAAGGATGAACTTGAGAAGCATGGACAAGCACCACAACTCAATTGCATGCAATACTCCACCACTTGATAAGCACAGAACGCCAAGAACCTATAATAGAACCTTGAAATTACACATTGTACCTACAAGCATGTGAAATGCACAAAGAATTATAGAAGGATGAAAATACCAAGAGTAGTCACAAAACCCACACTTTTATTACTTCAAAAACATGCACAATGTATCATACATTCAGAAGAGGCAATGGTTGCCATTACAGTCTTGAAAGAGAAGCTTGAAAGTTCAATTGTATAATTTCCTAACTTGGTCGACCTGTTGGAATGAGCTTCCAACTTAAATTTATAGAAAAAATATGTGAGAGAGAAGAGGAAAAGTAATAAATTCCTTCCTAAATTGAAGGTACATGATGGTTCACTTATTACAAATTTAGTTGAACCACTTGAGAAGATTTCATCATGTGTCATCAATGGCCTGTTGACTTAATCTTCTCAATTAATAAAAGGAATATTTAAATAAAATATTTTATTAATAATAATAAATATTATTATTTAAAATATTTAAATAAAAAAATTAATTTAATAAAATTATGGTGGGCCCCCCTGAAAAACTGGTTTACATTGAATGGGGGGGTTCATGAGAATAGGGAAAAATAGCTCAACTCAGTAGTTGGCTTGTTAAGACAACTCACTGAGTTGGGCTCGAGCTCCTCCATTGAGCTTGCTCTCCACCGCCGCGAGCTCCTAAAAATTTGCTCTCCATCGAGACCATCGAACTGAACGAGCTCTGAATTGAGCTCCCCATGAACGTGCTACGTATCCTCCGAGCCTTCTTCATGTTTCAGATCCATATCAATCAATCTTGTTATCAACCATCACATAGAAATTGAGCAACCATCGTGATCGATTGTCCTCCATATCGAACCGAGCTCATCACTCAACGAGTTGCTTGAGCCAAGTGACTCTTTGCACCAAGCTCCTTTAAGATACAGGTCCTTTTGTGACAAACCATATTTAACCGACTCACTCGATTGTGTGAGATTTACGTGGCACCATCATCCTGATGAATGTTGAGGCCTTGAGCCTTTAAGCATCAACCTGTGGTTACTTCCATTATCTCAAATATGAATTTCATGACCAAAACTAGTTCACCCCAATGAGCTCGATTAGCTGTTGAAATAACCACTCATGGGTTTCACCTATGACTAATAGCTTGAGTCCTCCACGATAATTCCTAAATCATCAGCTGTAATTTCTTATTACTTCTCCTACCTCCCTCAATCTATTTCGACCCCGAGTGAGTTGATTTAAAATAGCTCGATGAGTCTAGCATCTTCCACACAGATTGGCTGATGTACTCTTTTACAAGCTCTTCTTTTGTTTAAACTAACTAAACTATGCTTGATTCAACTCATGACTTAAGCTCATACTTTACCTTGAGCTCGAAGCACTCCCACAGTCGATCTTCTCCTGCTATGATATCCTTTGAGACCCCTGCTCATCCTACATGAGTCAAGCCATGCATCGAGCTCAAGTTGATATTAACTGTCGAGCTTCACTTCCATATACTCAGTTAGATCATTCCTGACTCAGAATGAGCTCCAACTAGGTTTTAAAATAATGAGTTCTCAATGAGATCATCTGCCTCAGCTCGTGTAAAGTTATTTGACTTAGACCAACTCGGCCCTAATTCATTCATGACCTGGGTTATCTTTTATGCCCATCAACCTCCAACCTACATGTGATGAATAACTAGATCGTCATTTGGTGATGAGCTCTTGCAGCCCGTTACGTCTTCTCCTACATCACACCTATCAATATTAGCTTGAACTCTCAATCTTTGAGTCCTTCGAATGAGTTGTATTAAAACTTGTGCCAAGCTTGAGTTGGTTTCAAATGGGCTCCCTCATTCATAGAGTCTTCTAATTTCCTCTACCACGTGGATTCATGTGATGATGCCCATCATGTTGGTAAACCACCCATTACAACTAACTGTGGGTCGATCACCAGATAATTATAACCTTGTATTAATTATTTATTTAAATGTAACTCGAGTCATGATCGGTACATAACCTTGCACCCAGATTATTTGGGAGCTACTTATCAAAGTCAAAGCGACCTCTTCTTGATCTCCATGATTGTTCATATCGGATATTAAGCCTTAGACCTGAGTCAACTCGGTTCACCAAGTCAAGCTCTTTCCAAGTCATTGAGCCATCGAACTGCAACAACTCGTAGTCTTGCATTTGGCCATGATCCTACCTGACTGCCATGATTCTTGGCCTACTATTTTTTAGCCCTCCACGAGCTACCTGACAACTTGGGTTTCTCTGAACACACCCCTTCAAGAACTGAGTTATGTCTTGCCTCAGAATGATTATTGGTGACTTGGAACCTCAAATCACCCAATCAATACCACCCCATATTGCATTGACTTTCCCCCCAAGCTCACCTTCACATACCGTTGGTTCCTTCAATGACTGGCGATGGTTGACTCATGTTCAACTTGGCCTTATCAGCTCGACCTCACAACTCCCTCAGTGAAGCTCATGCACTTCTAACTTGTTGCATGATACTTTACAATGCTAACCGAGCCATTTTTTGACATCCCCACATTCTTCCTCTTTGACACCATACTTTTTTTCATGGTCCCTCAACAAACCCAATCCTTTCACCACTTCCAAGCTCTTCTAGTGATTTCAACTTCGAGCCAACGTAGAGCTGTGATCTCACCAAACTTTTCCCTTCGAACATTCCTTGATTTGGGCTCCTTGCATGTTCTTTCTCTATGTTCCCTTGGCAACGTCCAACATTGACAAAGCTTATTTTACAATAGATTTTAAGGCCGAGCACTTGAGGATTAAATTGGAGTAATATAAACTCATCTCCAATGCTTAGGATGACTCAAATTGATACCTACTTGTAATTTCCAAGCTCCAAACTTGCTCAACAACAATGCACTCAAGTTGATTCAAACTCCAAATGCATGAGAAACTTGTTCTAATCAATCCATAACTTGGCGAGTTGAGCCATTCATCACCGTCTCCTACAAATTTTCACAGTATCTTCACACAACAAAACCTCGAGCCATACGAGCTTGTTTTTGAGATCATTGTAACTCTTCATGACACCAAGTTAATCCCTAGTTTGAGCCACTCCCTTCGAGATTTGCCTATATGCCACTGAGTGATATGGCTCTTTAGCTCGATGATTCAATGGGGATGAGCTGTAAATTGAGTTATGTCTTGACTCCATCATGAGATTCTAGCACTTAGGTTTAATGTCTATATCCATGAGAAACTTAATACAAACCCATGTTAATTATCCCAATCAAGCTAATACAACCTAGCTCCAACTCAACCTTGTATACGATATCAACTCACTGAGTCACTCATTGGGCTGATCAATGAGTTGATTGAGCTCAAAGATCCTTTTGGGGCATTTCCCCACATGATATTAAAACTTAAGATCTCCCTCAGTTTCTTTTAGAAACTGAGGATCATAGAGACATGGTAAAGATCCTCAACATGATTAATCAATTATTTTAATTATTTTATCCCAATAATGACCGGAAGTGGGTCCTTGGGACTAAAGTTTCATTTTGAACATAATAGGACAACGTTGTTCAATTTTGCCATGTGTGAAAAATTGGATAACAAGTACTAAGTATCAACAAGACTAATATGGCTTTTGACTACTCAAATAGGAGGGCATGACAATGTTATGACCATAATTCCAAGTCTCATACCTAGAACTATCATTGAGTTTTCTTGTACAAAATAATCATAACAACATGGGAATGACTAAGAACACATAGGGGTTATCAATTACCTAGTAAATATTTCTTGTTTAGTTCTGAATGGGAGTCAGCTGGCCTATGAATTAGTGACCTTATATTCATTGATAATTCCTTCTATGATACACCCATGGATGTTTTCAAAAGTGCCTTCAAAAAGATAAGGGTAGTCACAATCCTAGTGAAGGGAGTGATGTGATTTCCAAACAACTTGAAATACAAATAAATTTAGAGTTCATAACATGAATTTACAAATATCTCTATCATTATAAATGGAAGCCAAGTAACGGTGTCTCCCTATATCCAAATATCAAGGACTAATGGGGTTTGTGGTAGGATTGGAAATTCAGGAATCATCGAGTGTCTGAATTAGAATGTCATTGCATTTGGAGAAACATTCTCAAAAATTGGATTAATGCATCTTGGAAAATAAAATTGAACCTCAGAAATCCTCTCAAATTGCTAGTCTAGGTCCTGGTCTAGGTCGTGTTCCTGTTCCTGTTTCTATTTCAAGTTCTGGTTCTAGTTTTGGTCATCAAATATGGAAGGTTCAAGAAAGGAATCCACACTTGAATAATTATTCCCATTTAGATTGTTGGAAATGCTAATGACAGTGGTAGTGCCTGTGGAATGCAGTTAGTGGAAGGTGGGGTTGTGCCCTTGTTGGTTTTTTCTCATGGTGCCATTGGTAGCATTTCTAGTATTATTGGAGAGAACTACCCATGATTGTGTGGTAATTTTAAAAGCTCCCTCAGCTCCTGGGAACTTGTTTTCATCAAGATGTAATAACAAGGCTAGTTTTAGTGGGTATTAAAAAAAAGAAAATAATTTTGATTGGATTTACTTACGAAATGCATTCCTTCACTTTGAAGTTTTCTTTATAAATGCAATTCGGCTTTCCAAATTATCCAAATTTGCCAAATTTGGGTCAAATTGACATTTTGGACCTCTAAAGCATGAAGAAAATGACGAGTTCATTTCCCACAACCTTTCTTGAAGTGAATTTAAATGAAATGAAATTTGGAATTAGGAGGTGGCATGTGGTAGACATTGATTGTCATGCGACATATTGATGATTAATTGTTATTATTTGGATTTATTTTCCATTATTATGATAACTGCATTTTTGAGATTACCAAATCAATGTTATGTTTATTCATGAGAATACAATTATTATTGTGGCACGATTGATGCAACTCCTTAAAGCCTCCCATAATTATGAATACCTCTCCTATGAATCCCCATACAAGTGGATATATGCTAACCAAACTTGTCATACCTCCTTGAGATTGAGAAAGGTGTTTAGGGATGCTTTTAGATTGCTTGAAAATTTTGCAGTGTAGACAAACCAAAAAGTGACCAATGAACCTTGCTCTTGTGCAATGTAAGGGAAATTTTGGTAAAGGCAAGTGAGAGGAGTCTTTAGATGAATTTTGAGCAACTAGATGAGTGAAATAGGTGGTTTAGTTGTCTGAGAACATGATGGAATCCTAAAACTCCTACAAATATCAATAACCAATCCAAAAGGCCCCAAAACCTAAACAAAGCCTATATTCTTTCACAAAACAAATATTGATTGTATAATTTAAACCCTAAAAGCTTGAAGGTTGAATGCTAAAATCCTTAAAAATACCTATGTACTGACCACATTAGAATTTGAAAAACTATCTTCTAAACCATGACAGATGAAGTTATGAGACTAGTTCCATAAGGTGCAAAGTGACCCTAACATCTTATATTTACTAAAATAAATTTAAAGTATAAGAAATAATAAAATATAAATAATAATAACAGAAAAACTTATACTTCAACATTTATTTTTGTACATAGAAACATGCCTCAACCACATATACCACATAACACACAGGAACACGAACGCGCTATAACGTGCTCATGTTATAATGCTCTCGCGTTTTAGGCTTGGTAACAACCAAACCTAATAATTCAGAATTCACTTGCGCTTTAACCAAACCCATTCATGTTTTTGTTAAAATCATATTTGTGTCTGGTTTTTGGCCCCCCATCTTTGTGCATAGACCCTTAGGTCTTAACGTAATGTGTGACTATTAGTTATAGGTCTAGTTTATTATCTCAATCGACTAGTAACATATATTCTAATAATAGCCTTTGACAAATCTAATAGTCGATAGAAATTTTGTGTGATGGTCTAAAGTTTATTTTTTAAATTTACCAGTCATTCTAAAAGTTTGTAAAATGCAAAGTCCATGTATGTCATAAATGTTCATCTTCTTGCTAGTCAATTACATTGTCAATTGCAAATTTCTAAAAGTGAGTTATATATTAGTTTTGTCATTTTCCAAATATGTCATTTATTGTAAAAGATTCAAAGTCATATAGGTGATTTTAGGATTTTTTAATAGTCATTTTGTAAGTTGTCATCATGAGTAAGATTCAATTTGTCAAAACTGTAAAAATAAAAAGAAATTGCCTCACAGACACATTTTCGGTGGAATCCGACGTCTGAGATGTAATTGAGCTCCATGATCAAATCCAGTTGAGTTAGCAACTTCACACTATAGGACGAAGGCATTAGAGGTTGGAGGTTGATCAATGACATCTCATCAGTCGACAACGACTAGGATGCATTTTGTTGTGGTGACATTTTTGTGGTGTGAGTATTTGCTTGTAATTTTTGCGGCGTGATTTCCATTGTGTTCAATGTTCCAGTTTCATTATGCTTCAGTTTGTAGTGTTCCTATTTGAACACGTGGAAATTTCACATTTAGGGGGGAACATGATCCAATATTCCATTTCCATTTTCTAGTTTGTAATGTGTGAACATATTTTCCTATGTTATTCCCTACGGTGAAATGTGATGAGGGATGAAAATAATACTTTGCACATCATGATGTGGTTATAGGTAAACCACTTGAAAACCTTCATTTTTTAGTTTGTGGTACTCCAATTGAAAACCACCATTTTCAGTTCGTGGTTAACCATTTGAAAACCATACAACGGGTTTGTGATCATCCTATAGTAAAAATCACCTAATCATGAAAGTAGGTGCAAGTATAAAGATAGCTTTCCCCCATGTTTGCACTAAGGGGGGGAATGTTAGGGAAATTATAATATTAGTGCGTTCATTGTTTTAGATTGTTAAGTTGTTGAATATAATATTGTCATAATCATATTGTGTGGGTGGTTAAAACAATCCACCTAAGATTAGTTCAAGTTGTTTGTGGAGAGAAAATAAGATTCCTTGATTTAAGGACAACCTATTGTTATATATTTGTAATGGATCTAGTTGTAAGATTAAGCTGAATAGAATATATTTATGGTGTTTTACCTATGAACATTATATGGTATTCTCATAGAATAATGTGATAATTTGGATCTCACACTCAAAGCTTGGAATGAGGTTGAGAGCGTCAAATCTGATCTACTCTTAGGATAAGGGATCATTGATGATTCCTTGAAGGTTTTTGAATATAATGAAGCCATTATCAAAGGAATGACAAGGATCTAGAGATAATTAATGAGCATTAACACGTTGCACTCAACGAAAAAATGATATAGCTTCAAGATCTAAGAAAGAAATCACCCATGGGAGCAATGTGCATGCATTAAGGGAAACATGGCTCAAAACCCATACTCCATTCCATTCCATTGTATTGCTCAAGATGAAAAGGTGTACATATAGTAGTGGGGTGTGTAACTCCCACAAAAATGTAGCCATCAAAAGGTGGGAGTTACTTTACCAGAATAACCGGTCAACTGTAGCTACTATGACACTCTATGACGCATGTAAGGCCATAATGACACCATAGGACACCTAAGCATGGTGAATCACCTATGTGGAGGAATCCCATGTACTTAAGATATGTGCATGGTAAATATCATACACCAATACCCCCCTGAAGCATATCTTAGGTGGACACATAGATAAAAACAAGGAGAAGTGGGTCCCGAAAACAAGCCTGATGAGGTATGCACATACAAAAAAATCTGAAAAAGTGGAGAAAAAGGAGAAAACTCAGTGGGAAAAACTCCCCCCCAAAAGAGAGACAAGTCCACTCTCTAATCTAAGAAAGATGCCAAGGATGGGTCCCAACCATAGATAAGCCTATAAAGGTACCCGTGTACAAAGAGGCAATCTATCAGAAAGAAGAAGAAGAGAGAAGAAGAGAGAAGAAGAGGGAGACGAGAGGAATGCAAAAGATGCCTTGGATGGATCTGAACTCTGCAGCTCTAGGAGGTCTCCCAGAAGAATGTCGATCACAAGATCCTCTACCTCTAGACTGAAGAAGAGCCACCCATATCAAACTGTGTGCCTTCCCTTATGAAGGATAGAAATGACGTGTTGGAAGTCTATCCACTCCGCGAAGGAAACTGAAGGTAGCAACACGAAGAACTCTGAGTCTGGTCCACGAAAGTGTGACATAGGTCTAGCAAGTGAGTGTGAAGGAACTGAAGTTAATGCCACATGTGTAGAACTATCAGAGTGAAGAAGGGGAACACCTATAGAAAGGATATCCAACTGATGTGAAGGCAACAAAACATCCCCCACAATAGAAAATGGATCCACAAGCAAGGGTGGATCAATGAAGGTCTCCGGAAAAGTGGAAGTGGTAAGAGTCCCTTAAGGGGCACTCCCAATAACGAAGATGATGAACTCCTCTGAAATACCTGTAGATAGATGAGGAACTTGTAGTACACCACAAGTGTACTCTACGAAAAGATAACTAAGGTCGGGTAGATACTCGTTCCAATGAGGGGGCTCAAAAAATAGAAGAGCGATACTAGATAGGTATGATTCGTCCAATGAAGGTAAAGGAGTGGAAGGGGCCTCACACACTAAAGGTAGAAAAGAGGTATGTGTGATGACTGTATGAGACTTAATAAGAGACTGCTCGATATCTGATGAGATGTGGGATGTGTCAACACTCTCTGGAATATTGAGAAAAGGAGGAGTAGAGTCCTCTATAGTACTCTCAACATCAGAACTGGGTGCACAATCCTCGTCATCAGAAGTAGAACCAAGCGAGTCTGTGTCATTGGAATTGTCATTGCATGAAGAACAAGAGGAGACAAGTGGATCAGCAGTAACAACAATGGCGGCAGTATGTGAAGGGTCTCCATAGAGGGACTAGAGAATGCTCCAGACATGGTGAGGTGGATTTGAGTCTACCACGTGAAACCAGAGAGATGAGGATATATGTATCATCAAGTGACCACAAACATGGTCGCAAATGTTGAGAAAGTCATTAAGATGACGATGATCAGTGGGTGCAGGAATTGGCCCAAGTAAGAAGTGTGAAAGACCCTCGTAGGTGAAGTAACATTCTATAGAAGCACGCCAAATTAAATAGTTCCCTCTCTCAAGAAGAAGTGGCGGAGGTTGTAAGGCGATCCTACAACACTCAAGTCTAGAAAGAGCACCATCCATGATGTGGAATCAAAATTTCAAGGGCACATATGTAAGATGTCAGACTCGACCAATAATGCGTCTGCGTGTAATACAAGGCCCAAGAGTAATAGTGACCCCCCTGAATGTGGCAATTTATAAAGTAGTGTGTTTATAAAACTGATAATGTCATCACATAATGTGTGAAAAATCATACAACTTTGACTAAAGAAGCACTCAAAATGGAGTAATGAGTCAAAAGTTATAGCAAGAAAATGATTCTTGCAACTGATGGAAAATGCCAATAAGCCCTACAAATAGATTAAAAAAGTTCCCGAAATGGGTGCAAAGGGTATCATGTGGGTACTCGTTGGAAATGGCATCAAATTTTAGGTAGAGTTTGTTTTTCTTACAAGAGGGATTAGCCTCTTGCCAACCCTGGACCTCGCCCTCCATCTTCGACACATGAATGAAGGAAATTAAATACAATAAAAATAGGTCCAAAAAAAATACAATGCCAAGCATGAATGTTTTTATCTTAAAACATTAAAAAATAGGATTGTTTTAACTGCCGAATAATTCTAAAAGGGAATGGGCTCAGCTGAGGTGTCAAGCCAAGGATGCACCGAGTCCACGTGGATGTGAGATGCCAAACCAAAAGACAAGAGATGAGCTGAGGGTAACTGACCTGAGTGGGCACGACAAAAAGGTGATGGGTGGATCGGTTAGGTGTCAATGTTGCTGAGTGGGGTCTGTGCCACATCTAGGTTATAGTTTGCTATGTGTAATGAAAACCGATTTGCTTTAACACAGACACTGTCGAGTTGACAAGGTGTAACCATTCATTACAGGATGTCAACGTAGGTAGAGCTGAAGGAGATGAGCAGTGATGTTCCTCTATTGTTCAATGGCAAGTTAGCAAGGGCACTAGCGAAATTCACACCGAGTTACGGGGGCAAGGCAACTAGTATGCAGGTCAAGCTAGGTGATGGTCAGAGTACCCACAAAGAATAGGATGTTGGAATGGGAGACAATCACGAGGGGAAGGCCACACGACAAGCAAGTAGAGAAGGAGCCCGTCGAACCAAAAGCCAAAATCCATGAAGCAGGAGCACAATGAACAGGTCTAAGAAAATGGTGAGGAATACATCAACGATGCATGTACAAGCAGGGGTCGATGATACAACCGATGCGAAAACAATGCAGAGATGGGCATGGCTGAGGTGCAAGCATGCAATGACGAGCTCAAGTGGGAGAGATGTAGAGCCATGAGAGTCAGAGTAAGCACAAGTAGAGGCTCAAGGCCAAGAATGGCTGAGCAAAGAATGTGGAAGAGGTGAAAACTGCCAAACAGTGTTTACAATGTAATCAACATTGATACGGGAGCTTAGTACAGGTGCAAAGTGGTCCAGATTACGAACAATGCTTAGAAGGATGTCATCGAAGAGAAATAAAGCAAATGCAATGCAAAACCTAACCACGAGTTCGTTGCAAAACGATGAAGAGTGCAGATCGATCTGATTCAATAATGATACATGAGCTTAATGCAAGCAACCTGAAGACAAAAATGAACCACAGGTCCACACCAAAGTAAAATTGAGCTCACGAGAATAGAAGAAATCACGAACTCAGCAACATGATAAAGCAAAACCGAGTGGTGGTCCAAAGAACTCCTACAAACGAATCAACCGCCGTCTTCCCAGAATACTAAAAACACCAAGCACAAGTCCCTTAAAAAAATTCAAGTAGAGCACAAAGCAAGGAGCAAGAACTTATACATGAAACTACGAGGCAGTGAGTAGTAGGAAACTGAAGTGAGAAACATAATTCCAATCCCTGAGCTTTGATACCATGTCAAAGGAATGACAACGATCTGAAGGGAATTTGTGAGCATCAACACGTTGCACTCAACAACAAAATGATGTAGCTTTAAGATCCAAGAAAGAACTCACCTATGGGAGTAATGTGAATGCATTAAGGGAAACATGGCTCAAAACCCATACTCCACTCCATTCCATTCCATTGTATTTCTCAAGATGAAAAGATGTACATATAGTAGTGAGGTGTGTAACTCCCCAAAAAATGTAGCCGTCAAGAGGTGGGAGTTACATTATCGGAATAGCCAGTCAAATTTAGCTCCTATGACGCTCTATGATGTAATGAAACCTTGGGACACCTAAGCATGGTGAATCACCTATGTGGAGGAATCCCATGTACTTAAGATATGTGCATGGTAAATATCCTACACAAACAATCATGGAATTCCATACCTGGATGTTGCAGGTGTTGGGTTTTGGAGCTAGATTGCTTCACAATGAGCATGCATTACAGGTTGCTAGTTTACACAGTAACCAACGTCGATTGGCTAACCACCATCTGTCAGTAGATGAACCGCCATTGGTCATGGAACCGACATCAGTTTCCTATGCATGGAATTTTATATGTGACTCATGGGAATTAGATCTAACTTTAGTTATAAAGATAATCAAAGGGTTGTAAATGCATAACTAAGTTGACCTAAGTTTTTATATGCTTATATAAGGATGAAAGCTATGGTTAGAATGATGATGGCATATAATTGATTATTATTACATGTGGAATCCTTAGTTAAGAGGATGAATAAGAAGAAGAAGAAAAAGATGGTTGCATGAAGATAGAGCTTCCATGGAGAGAAGCTAGACAAAAGGAAATAATAGGTACATATGAATGGTGAGAAGAGTGTAATGTATTCTATTATATTTACTTTGTATTGTTTAGTCTCATTGTAATGGCTTGCATAATATGCAAAGCACATATAGTTTCTTCTAGTAGATCCACATGTTGGTGAGATCTTGTATTGTAGATTTTTTTGTTAGATCCACAGGTTGTTATGAGATATTTTATTCATAGATCCATGAGATCATGTTGTATTGTTGATCCATGTAGATATAGATATTGTAGAGGAGGTTTTATTCATGTTTGCATAGGTTGATACAGTGATGGAGAGACAGACTTACTTCTTGGGGCACAGTTATAGTTATACATATGGTATACCCATGTGAGAGGTCTTGTTACAGATCCACAGAGAGTTTGGTTATAGTTCTAAGATGCATTAGTTCCTGGTTATGTGAGATCCACTAGTGGTGTTATGGAGGCACGGTTGTAATGCACTCATGGATATCTATTTAGAGATCTGGAAGAGGAGATACTCTTAGAGAGATGCATGGTACTCTTATGGGAAGAGTTGGTTTGTACTCTTGTTTATTAAATATATGATATATCTATCTTTGGTGGATGTATCCCACATTGGGTGAACCATGGTACATGTTGTGTTATGTGTGTGTACTTTGTTTTGATTTGGATTTTTCTAGTTTACATTTTTGCTGCTGTAGATTTTGGGGAATTGTTCAAATCCATATTTTATCGATTTGGTATCAGAGCTTGGTTATTTCAAAGGAACCTTTTGCTTCAGTATATTGTTAGTGGTTTACTGACAGGTGTATGAGAGCATGGTTTGTTTTTTCTGATGTGAAAATTTCAGGAAGAGATTTAAATCTCAAGTGTAAGCTAGAAATTTAAGGTTATTGAAAAATGACAGTGACTGTGGTCAATTATATGGATACTGATATCAACAGGGTGACCATGGTCGATTACAGGGTGAATGTGGTCGGTTACTTAGTAACTTGGTTTAAATAGAAAATCATAGATCTAATAATTTTGATAAGATACAGTGAATGTATCTTGATTGTTGAGGTGTCCCTAGTTATTGGAGGTAAATACATGTTGGTCAGATTACATATCTAGATTATAGAGGTATGGTTTTTTGTTACCTTTGTATTTTAATGCTTGTATGTTGCACATGTATGTTTGGGATTACAGATCTACATATGAGTATGAGATAGAGGAGTAGTTATGCATTTATTAATATCATTCATATGATTGATAATTTTTCATTTAGGTATGGTTTGTTAATGCATGGGGATACTTTGTATAGGTATATCCTAGTGAGTTTAATGAATTTTCCTTACTTTTGTTCATACAACATGATTAACCATATAACTTCATACTAACTACCTTCGTGAGAAAAATGTGGTGATGTATGTAGGAAAATAGTGAACGATTATTGCCAATGCAATTAAGGAGTCCCGAGTTTGGAGTTGGAGTGCAAAAGAATAAGAATTTTTCTATTTATCGGCCTATACGTATGGGTTTTGTGTCTAGCAGTCTTATAGGAATTTAGGAGTCTTAATTTATATTGTTAGTGGAATACAATAATGCTGGTAATTTTGGAATATTTTGTAACTTCCTTTGTCTATATAGAGACACCTCCATGAAGAAAAATAGTAGCTAGTAATATATTTTACATCTATGGTATAACTTGTTACATTCAGTACTTTTCCTTTCTACATTGGATATGACATGGAACTTATTTGAATTAATATAAGGAGACATCATTTTGAGTATCTTGAGTTGTTAATATTTCCTCTATCCCAAGGAAGAGCAAGGGCCCACTCAACTGTGGAGACAGAAGGTTGTTTACGTTTACATACGCATATGGTTTTCTGATAAGTTATACTCACTCAGTTTCCTTACTGTAATTTCTTTTTCAGTCTATCTCATACAATCCATGCTCAAGTTTTTTTACTTTCCTTATTGAAATTTTCATTGAAAATGTGTGTTTCTTCTTATCAAGATTCTAGTTAACGTGTGCTTTTACTTTTACTACAAGTTTCAGCTATGAGTGTGCAATTTCAATTTCTTTCTATCAATTTTGTGTGTATGCATTTCCATTCGAGTTAGAAGTATAGCTTTCAGAATTCATTTTATTACAAGTAACTTAATTTTGTAGATTTAAATTATATTTCCATAGATTATTAGCAAATCTAGGAAGATCTAACAGAAACCCCCAACAAAGGACCCAATGGTAGAACTCCATTGCATACAGCCTAGAAAAATAGCCCTTGTTTGATAATGACACTAGTATATTAATATATTAGTTAAATGATTGGAAAAATATAGTGACCCATCATTTTTGGCACCATTTTCAGGGACCCATAAGCACAACACGCCATTTTATTCACTTTATATGTTATGGGTGTTAATGGAGTTCATCTATGCAACCAGTAGAAATTATAATCAACTTGATGCATAGGCCATGGGACGATCAAGGGAGATTATACCATACAACATCTAACAAATATCTCCAAATATAATATATATATATGGAACATAGATAGTGACACTAAATATAATCAACCACCTGGATGCCCTTCTGAACATTCTGCATCATCCTATTTAGAACCGGAACAACATTCCGAAATGGGCGACAATAGGAATAATGAGAACCGACCCTTGGGTAGAACCTTAACTTATCCCATTTTCTTGGATGAATATGAGGATGCACCTATGACAAATATCTCACCATCCATCATCCCTATCTTTTGAGGAATTTCTGTAGAAGACCCCGATCATTTCTTATTTTAATTCAAAGTTATTTGCAAGAGATGTGACTACTTAATAGACGACCAAAAACTCAAACTCTTTCCTTCCACTTGCAAACACTCTTCTATGAGATGGTTCATGGGATTTTCCTCTAACTCCATTCATTTTTGGGAGGCCATGGAGACAATATTTTTGATAAATATCAGGACTACTACAAGGGATGGGATAGGAAAGAAGATTTCTTTCAGATAAAGTAAAAAGAATATGAAAACCTAGAGGATTATCTAGATATATTTCTCTTTCTCCATCAAAGGAGTGGTTATGAGTTACATGCAAAATTCACTAAGAAAGTTTTCCTTAAAGGGCTTGGTGAGGAAACCAAGGATTACCTCCATCTTATGGGAGGAGGTGATGTGCACAAACTTAGTATGGAACAAATCACTGAGCTATGCCAAAGTTACTCAAGAACACGAGGAGGTATACAAAAAATAACAACATCCAAACTTTCCCTAGGAACCTCTAAAATTCTGGAGGAAATGGCTAACATAAAAATAGACATCTTGTCACAGTTAACATCAACCATTGATGGGATAAAAGCTAAAACCAGTTCTACAAAAGAATCGTTGGACATATATTTCCCTAAATGCAGGAAGTGAAATCCTTTTAGAGACTGTCCTTTAGGGGTCATGGACATGTGTTTTATATGTGATGTTGTTGATCATGATACTAAGAATTTCACTTTCTTACCTCAGTTAAAAGGAGGATTGAATAATTTCTCTCAAGTTGATACAAAGGTAAACTTTGTGCAAAGGCCAAGCAGTAAGGTTGTGTATGCTCCTTGACCTTTTCAAAACCCTGGCAGGATGTCATGTCACAGTCAGGCTCATCGGCCTACTTGGGGACAACCTAAGTGGACACCACCAAATTGTGTGGCTTACCCACATCCCCCACTATGTATGAGTCCCTTTAATTAGCAGGGTTGGGCACCACCAGCCAATGCAAATCCATGGCAAAACCAATAGTGGGCACCTCAACAGAATCCAAACCAAAACCAATAGTGGACACCAAAACAAAATACTAATCAATAGAGGTGGTTCCATCAACCACAATAGGATTTAATGCCCCTACCACAAAACTAAAAACAAAATGGAAAACTAACACAAACAAAACTTCCAACCCAACCTGTAGCTAACCCTAAAAATTAGCAGACAACTTCACTTGATGAAGCAAGATAGAATGATACAATACAGGTTAATACTATCAGTAATTTTAGACTAAGGTCTAGGAAAATATTGAATCCTCCTATTAATATCATGGAAATACCTATAGATAATGAGAAAGAAGAGACACTTAATGACGTTGAAGAAACTGCACATAGTCCATAAACACAAGACACTAGGAGTAGTTAAGGAAATAATACACATGTTCATACAGATACTTTTCCTAAACAATTGCAGAAAACTTGAACTACAAATGAAACAATGCTAGTTCAAGAGTTGAAAAAGGTGAACATTGAGGTCCCACTTCTAAGATCCATAAGTGTTATTTTTGAATTAAACCATACCATTTGAAATGAGTGTATAAAGACACTAGGGAGGAAGAAGAAATACCCAAAAACAATCAAGGTGGAAGGGAATTTAGCTGATCTTGTCACTGACACACTTATTTCACCAAAATACAGGGATCCTGGGAGTCCAGTCATTACTATTTATATAAATGATCAGTCAATATCTAATGTGTTGGTGGATCTTGGTGGTGCTATCAATTTTATAACAACAGATATGTTCAATCTATTGTCTTTGACAGGATTACATCCAACCAACACCATCCTTCAATTAGAAGATCAATCTATTTTCATACCCGATGGGGTGATTTAGGATATAATGATCATGGTTGAATCTTGGGAGTACATTGTGGATTTCATGGTCTTACAGCTTAAATCTCGGAAGTTGGGATACCCGGTCAACTTAGGAAGACCCTGGTTGGCCACTGTTACCACATATATCAACTGTAGGTCAAGAAAAATGACTATTTTAAATGGGAAAAAATCCAAGCATATTTCATTATACCCTCCTCCTCATCTGTATGTGTATGATTGTGAACATGTATGGGTAGATTCTTCAGATACTAACTCTCTGAGTCCTTCTTATCTGGCCACCATTGCAGTAAAAAATCACATGACCGAAATTGTTGAGTCATATACACTGCCTGATGAAGAAGGCTCTGTGGCTATGGAAATCAAAACTATGGCTAAGAAAATTAAACCTAAGGCTGTCAAACCATCTATTTTGAACACTTCCAATATTATTTTGGTAAGTGATAGTTCTAATGAAGATTGTAAGGACATTTATGCTTACAATGCACAATGCACAACCACTGATTTCCATTGTCCTTTAACCAAGATTATGTCTCTTGATAATGTAACTATTTTGCACATGCTTCAGCTTCATGTTTGTCCCTTGAATTTCTTAATCACTAATGCAAATCTCTCTATTTTGAAAGATACCAAATAGGTGACAGTTGACATGGGAAAAGAACCGACCATTGAAAATAATTTAGAGGTCAGTCAAGAGGCTAGGGTTTTTGACATCTTGAGGAAACATTCCCAAGATTTTGCTTGGGATTATACTAATATGAAGGGTATTCATCCCAACATTTGCACTCATCATATCTACATTGAGGATTTTAAACCCATAAGATAGCTGCAACAAAGAATTAACCCCACCACTTAGAGACATGGTCAAAAATGAGATGGAAACATTGTTGAAGGTAGGGTTCATCTATCATATATTTGATAGTCAATGGGTATCACTATTAGCTATACTTCTCAAGAAAAATGGTAAATGGAGGATCTATGTAGACTATAGAGAACTTAATAAAGACACCAAGAAAGATTACTTTCCTCTTTTGTTTATTGATCAAGTTCTAGACAATCTCGCAGGTATGAAATATTTTTCCTTCTTGGATGGGTTAGTGCGTATAATCAAATAAGTATTACACTTGCTGATCAGGATAAAACCACCTTTACCTACCCTTGGGGTACATTTTCATATCGGGTCTTACCATTTGGGATTTGTAATGCACGTGATACTTTTCAGAGAGAAATCGTAGCCATTTTTACAGATCTCACAAATGATGGTGTTGAATTTTACATGGATGACTTTACTGTCCATGGATCCACTTTTTACGAATCTCTAAATAATCTTGAAAAATTATTAAGTAGATGTGATCAGCACCAACTCTCCCTAAGTCATGAAATTTTTTTGATTATGATTTATCAAGGAATTGTTTTAGGCCATCATGTTTCTGCCAAAGGAATATAGGTTGACCCCAAAAATATTGCAATTATCACTCAGTTGCCTACACCAAAAAATCATACTGACATTAAGAGTTTCCTTCGACATGTAGGGTATTATAGGTGATTCATCAAAGACTTTAGTAAAATTTATGCACCTACGTTTTATTTTCTGACAAAAGATTGTGTTTTTGAATGGTCCCCTCAGTATTAGCAGGCATTCAATATTATCAAGGAGAAGCTAACCACCACTCCAATCTTGAGAGGACCCAATTTGGGACAACCTTTCCATATTCACATTGATACCCCTAACATGGCCATGGAAGTTGCTCTTGGACAAAAAGATGAAGAAGATAAGATGTATGCCATTTAATTTATCAGTAAGAATCTTGCCCCTACGGAGAGAAACTACACCACTACAAAAAAAGAATTTTTAGTTATTGTGTATTCCCTGAATAAATTTTGACATTACATTACTGGGTAAAAAATATTTGTTTATACTGACCACTTGGCCATATGGTATTTGATGAATAAACCAGTAGTCGGAGGTCAGATTATTAGATGGTTACTCTTGTTACAAGAATTCAACTTGACCATTATTGACAAGCCAGGGAAATCTAATGTTATTGGTGATTTTCTTTCAAGATTGAATGTTTTAGGTGATGAAGAAGCAGTCCAAGTTCATTTTCTGGACAAACATTTGTTTGTTGTATCAACTCAACCTCCATGGTTTTATGATCTTGCAAATTATTTGACTATAGGAAATTTTCCTACCTACTTTGCTCATAAAGAGAGATGAAGATTAGTCAAAAATAGTGCAACATATAAGTGGTGTAATGAAATTTTATTTAAATGTTTTCTTGATATGGTTCTTCCCAGGTGTGTTCGGGAAGATGAAGTATATGACATACTAAGAGCTTTTCATGATGAACCTAGAGGATGACATTATTTAGTAAAAAGGAAAATTCACAAGGTCCTTAGAGTTGAATACTATTTTCCTTCCCTCCACAAGTCTATAAAAAAGTATGCATAGCAGTGTGATGCATGTTAATGAATGGGGAAACCTACACTATCCATGGAAATGCCTCTCATTCCGTAGTTCGTCTTAGGACCATTTGAAAAATGGGGAATCAATTTCATTGGACCTTTTGATCCCCCATATTTTAGGAAAGCATACCTATTAGTGTGCACTAACTACGTCATTAAATGGGCCGAGGTTAAAGCACTAACATCTACCACTGAGGACTTTGTTGCTAACTTTTTGTACAATTGCATAATGCTGAAATTTGGTGCTCCTCGAGCACTTGTATCTGATCAGGGGCCTCAATTTATGTCTAACATAATTTAGGTTTTTTTTAAATCTACTGAATCAAGCACTGAAAATCATCACCATACCATCCCCAATCCAATGGGAAAGTGGAGGTGATAAATTGAGAAATTGAGAACATTTTGACAAAGGTGGTCAACTCAGACAGGAAAAATTGGGTACCAAAACTCCCCAAGGCAGTTTGGGCCTATAACACAACCTAGAAAACCACTACTAGTTTTTCCCCTTATGATTTGGTATATGGAAAGAAACCATTATTTCCTGTAGAGTTTGAGATACGCACATGGAGAACAACATTGAAAATTGGCATCAATTTGGATGAAGCACAACGAGAACAAGTGATGTAGCTAAATGAATTGGATGAAATGCAATTGAAAGCACAACAACAAATAGAAATTATTCAACATCAGAGGAAGACATGGCATGATGCACATATAAAATACCAAAAATTTAATGAGGGCGAATGGGTCTTACTCTTTGATTTCAAATATCAATAGTTTAAAGGTAAGTATCAGATCGACTAAGTATTGATAATAGGTCTATAAGACTATTACCAATTGATGGTGACAGAAGGAATCTTATTGTGAATGGCCACAGACTCAGGATGTATTAGTGTCCTATGGACAAAGAAACCTTCACTAATGACATCATGCTGAGTAAATAACTGGATGTGGAGGAGGCTCTTAGCCCCTCCTATCATGATTAATTGTTGTTTTTTTAATTTAAATAAAGGAGGATGATCATGACTTTGATCTTCTTCCCTTAGTTAGTTGTCTTGTTTTCAATAAAATCAAAAATCTTCATTGTTTAAAATGGCACTAATCACATTTTTCTCATACTACAGAACATGGAGATCTACGGAAATCAGAAGCTAAATTGACACGGTTAAGTGCATTCTAATTCACTATGGATATTTCCTTATAAATAACTTTACTTATTGCATGAACTTATTATTATTGCACCCCTACATGATGTTTGATGCATTTTTTGAAGATATCATTCCAAATATTATGACATGAAGTGGGGGATAATAAGTCTTAATTACAAAAGGTACCACTGGTATGAGGATTCCAAGAAGGGGATGCACCATTTTCTAGGTGGGACAGGTGGAAATACCGATTTTAATGATGATTACGTGTGATACCACATAATAAACCTTCCCATGTATGACCAGTCTTATCAACTTTTTCCGCCACTGAATTTACGTCGACTCCAATTTGAGGATTTCAGTACATTTCAAATTGATCCTTAGCAACTACTTCCTGGTGTTTCCTGGTGAATTTAAACATACCATTATCATTGTCATTACACTATGGGTTCAAGCACACACTTTTTCTTATTTCTCAACTGTTTGGATTCACCTTCACCTTGGGACAAAAGAAAAAGTTAGAGCCCAATTCTCTAGACCGATTACTCAGGAATGCCATGATTTCACAAGTATTTCATGATTCCAGTTGGCTTGAATGCATACGAAAATTTGAAGGTTTGATGAAAGTGTAGTAGATGAATTCTTGGAGAATTTTGAAGTTACTTGTTTCCACGTTGGCAGAAAGAGAGTGGAAATCAATAGCCTAGTTATTTCTAAGCTATCTTTCCTGCCATATTTTGGTTTGCAAATAATGACAAATGCGCCCCTCCAAGAATTTTTTGATTTGTTTCATGTCAATAGTGAAGCATTTCCCAAAGTAATTCTTACCTTGTAAGGTACTCAAAAAGGAGTTAAGAGAGAAATTTTTCCTGATATTTGGAGTGAGGTGGCCAAATGGATTAACAGATACTTCATATGTGACAGCCAGCCATCTGTTTTAGGTGAGGATTCCCTCAAAATTCTCATTCATTTAAGAAATGGTTGCATCAACCCTGTTCTCTGGGTAAATTTACCAGAATATTTGGTTGATGTAGTTATCAAAGTAGGCCATAAATACAAGAATGGAAGAGGAAAAGTAGTGCTCAAACATCCAGGGCTCATCCAACTACTCTAATTGCATCAAGTTTTTTCAAGCCAAAGAGAAGACTCAAGTGGATGAGTGTGGAAGACAGTTCCAAACCAAAGAAGCTCAAAAAGGGATCACCTTCCATACCTCTACCTACTATCAAGTTAGCCTCCCACCCTCTACGTGAGAATGTGGAGGAACCTGGTAGTCAGCAACGGGTGGAGGACCTGTTATCCAAAATTCACCCCCCAGGGTAATTTTGATAACATACATCAGAATATTCAAGTCCCAGGAAAGTTGATTGATTCAGAGCAAACATCATGTTTTTGAGGTTCCCTCAGATATTTTTCTAACTCCCCTGGCCAAAGAAGGAAGGAGAAAGCTCTGAGAAAATGTGAAAAATTTGCAGAAAGGCAAATAGGTTGATCCCAAAAAAATCGTGAAAATTGGCTAAGTCCTGCTCAAGGTCACCTTTGGGACATCTGGGACAAAAAGACCCGAACCGACCAGATCGGCTGAAATGGGGAACTTCAGTCCAAACAAAAGTCAGGACATTTGGGACAAAAAGGCGCTGATCAGCTGAAAAGCCTCCAGGCAGCCCGCTAAGCAATAGGGACATCTAGGACAGAAGTATGCAGCGGGCGCAAGAAGCCGATCCGGCCGAAAGAGGAGGAAAAATGACCAACTGCTGAGCGGGATGGTTCGGGACAAGAGTACGCAAAGGACCCGAACCGGCCAGTTCGGCTGAAATGAGCACAAACAGTCTAAAAGCAATTGGGACATCTGGACCACGAGGACGTGAACCGGCCGAACCGGGTGAAAAAGGTCAAGGCAGTCCAAAACAAAGTGGGACAAATGGGAAAAAAAGACCCGAACCGTCCGGTTCAGTCGAAATTAGAACAAGGAGCACATTTGGAACAAATGGGACGCGAACCGGACGCGGTTCGGCCGAAGGAGCTCAACAGCCAATGAAGCAGTGCCACGTGTCATCGGCCAAATGAGGGACAAGGAAGCCCATTTTGGGTAGATCAGAGGTTTATGTCCCAGATGGTTTGGGACATCCGGGACAAAAAGATGCGAAGGGCGCGAAGGAGCCGAAAGGCCCACGGACCAATCAAATGCATGTCACGTGTCACAAGGGGAAAGGACCAGAAAAGTCAAAGGGGGCGAGTTTTCAAGCACTGATCCAAACCAATGAGATAGCGCCACGTGTCCCAGCTAGGGCCCATAAGGAAATTTCAAAAGAAATCCCACCGAAAAGCAGAGGAGAGAGAATCACGTGGTGAATCAAAGCTTGCCACGTGTCATCCAGGTGACAGAAGCGCGGGAAGAAATTTAAAAATCTGTTTTGGTCCGTCCCGTTCCCTAAATCTTCAGATCGCCATATCTTTTGACCCAGAGCTCAGATTGGTATGTTCTTGACATCAATGGAAAGCTGGTGAAGATCCTCTATACATGATTCCAGGGGTTAATCTCGAGTTTTGGTGTAGTCTGGAGAGAGAAAATCAAGAAATGGATCTGGCACGAAATAACAAGCTAGAAGTAATGCTTCAACAAACCTACTTTAATGCTAGCATGACAATTCGCCATTCTTCTGTTAGGCATGGCCCGCCGTGACATTTGCCAGGATCCTGATTAATGCAAATGGGTCACATTCTACCATCCATGAGATCGGTCAAATTGAATGGCAGGGTATGTGTTGGTAAGGTATCCCATGCCGTTTTAATGCATCTAGCAATCAATGAGGAATGGGATGGCACGTTTTCCCATGTCTCTCTTTCCCCTCTGGGCTTTTTTCTATATAATGTAAGGAGCCAGATTTGGCTCATAAAAAAAAGTTGAAGGTGGAACATTCTTTCTGTTTTGCTCCTCCCTTCTTCTCCTATCTAGGGTTGAATTTGTGGAGTTCGAGCCTCCTCATTTGAACTGTAATGGCGACTCTACCTCTTGGCAATCTGCATGATGTTCTGTATCAATCTTCTGGAGCAAGTAATACATGTCTGTGTGATGCATCTCTCAACCCTCTGCTCGTATTCATCTTGTTCATCCTCCTGCCTCTCTTCACTACAAGTTTTGTTATTTGTGCATGGTCTTGATATGTACATTGTAGGAATGGAGCTGTGTTCACTGGAAAAATAGGTGTTCATTCATTCCTCGTGTGAAATCTACCTCTATTAGCCTGTGATGCATCTGTCCATCCTTCCCATTGCATCTTCTCTACCTTGTCTCCTTGGCAGATTAGATTAGATTTTGAGACAAACTCCTCTACATATTTCGTGTGCATCTGAACAGTTTTAGTGAATAAGAACCAGCCTTCTCTGTTGAGAATCCTTTCTCTATCTCTCTCTCAAGTCTCCTTGGCACTTGGTTAGATTAGGATTCAGATTAGCTATGCAATGCACTGGAATAGCTTATGGCAGGTAGTTTAGGAGTAGGAACCAGCCTTCTCCGGAGAATCCTTTCTCATTCTGCAGGTCCCACACCTGGAGAAAGGATTCCATGTTGTGCAATCACACTGGATGCCTGAGTGATCAACCTAGAAGCTTGATTTGCATCCAGGGGTGCTGTGATTTTGCATCAACAGTTTTGGCACGCCGGGTGGGACATCACAGAAGTTAGAGTTTCATCTTTCAGAGGTGTCTCATTATCAAATATAAAATCTTAAGCCACCATGCGACCACAACAATTTTGGCACGCCCGGTGGGACATCATAGAAGTTAGAGTTTCATCTTTCAGAGGTGTCTCATTATTAAATAGAAAATCTTAAGCCATCGTGCGACCACTAACAGTTTTGGCATGCCTGGTGAGACCTTAGAGGTCTTCCACTTACTCTTTTGTAGGTTGGTGTGTTCCTGTGAAGATTTCAGCCTTTGGAGGCACTTGCAAACACATCTGGCGACTCCATCTGATCAGCAACCCATTTCTCTGAGCTTGCAGATCCGTTTCCATCCATTTTCATCCATCTTTCTTTCCATCCATTTCATTCTTTTCCATTTCATGAAGTTGTGCAATCATGACTTTGTTTCCATCATGGAATTCACATCAACAACAACAGTATATTCCACCTCCAACATGTTTTACAAATCCTCCAAATCAGCATTTTGAGCATATTCAAGATCAGTATGCATACCCATATGAGCAGCAGTGCCAAAGTCAATTTGGCTATCGAGCTTTCCAAGAGCAAGAGTGTGCAGACAATGAAGACCATCAGATCCAAGATGCTGGTCTGTTGGAGAAAATCCAAACGATGGAGGTAAACATAGTGCATTCCAGGGCTCAGGCACAGATGAGAGCACTTGGAATCAGTTGTGGAGCACCCTGTCCATGGGTGGGACCTTTTCCAAGGCATTACAGCCCTCAAGAGAAGCTTGCCTTCATGATTGCAATGCTGCCTTTACTTGCTAAGTGGATTGAAGAAATAGAGGTGTATGAGAGAAGTATTCAGCAACCTTGTCAACGGGTAAGCACATCATCTCATGCCTTTTCTTTTCCTCCTTCCCAATTTATTTCATTTCAACAGTGTCAAGTTTCAAACCCTCCATCTTCTGTCCCAAGTGTTGAATCCATTTCTCCACCCCCTCAGTCTTCCACCTCATCTCGATTCTTCTTTCATTTTCCCTTCCAAACAGTCATTCCCTCCACAAGAGCTAACATAAACACCCCCTCCTCCAAAGAAACAAGAGGTTTCACCTGCCTCCACCACCACAAAAAATTGTCAAATCAGTTTAGTTTCAACCTATCCTTCCTCTTGCATCCCCAATTCCATGTGGGGAAAAAGAAATTGAAAAAATCAGAATGCCAGTCAAGGACAACAACAGCAAAAGAGGAGGCCCAACAAAGATGAAGAAATTCAAAGACAGACGACTTGGGCTCTTAGGTTTGGGATGAAAAATATCCCCTTGATGGTTAAACCTATAGAAGAGGCTAATGTTGAAAAAATGGTGATGAGGACTGATTTCGTTGAAGAAGAAGATCTTACAGCCCCAACTTCTCCTCTAGAGCAAAAGATTGAAGAGTTTGACTTGAAAAACTTCATGCTGGAGGAAGAGTTCAATCAAGGGCAAGACTGTCTTCAAACATTGGAGGAAGGAAAAGCTGCTCCAAATCCAAAAGAAGAGAAGCACATTCTAGCTATGGAGGAGAAAAGTGCAGATCCAAGGGCTTTGAGCACAAAGCAGGATACAGGAGAACCTTCAGTTCTTCCTTCTGCTTCACCTCTCCCAAGTTTTAGTACTGAAGAGGAATTTGATCTCTCAAACTCAATATTGGAGAGTGAAGAAAACCATGGTGGTCAAGTTACAGATCAAGAGGACACCATGGAGGAAGTTGAACATTTGCAGCAGGACAGCCATGAGGCAGTTTATCTATCTGATTTGGAGGATTGTTTTGATGGAGAAGATCCGGTTGAGTTTTCACCATTCTCTCTTTCATCATCAACATTCCAAACACAATAGCTTGCTGTCCATGAAGGATAACATTCAATTGCAGCAGCCTGCATCTTATAGTAGCTCTTTGGGATCAAGATTGGAAGATTCTAAGTCTTTCCTGTTCTTCATCGGAGGAAGAGAAAGGACAGAAGGAAATTCCACCATTTCTTCCACACCATCCATTCATGGAGGGTCTACAAGAAGAAATCCATTCTTGGAGTTGAAAATTACAGCAATGGGCATACTCAAATAGACCATACCTTTCCTAATCAGGTATTTGGCTTCATTGGAGCCAAAGGAGAAGCCACAACCAGTCATGCTCACTTCTGGGCATGAGGATGAGCTACAAGGTACCAAGGATCAGCTACCATACCTCTTCAATCCAAATGCAGAGAAACTAAAAGAGGTATTGGATTTATTTTCAGTTAATACCTTGATGATTTGGGTGGAAGACCAGCTTCTTGTTGATTTTCCACTCCATCCTAACAGCCATGATCAGCTGCCAAATCAATTGCATGGCTGCCAATTTTGAAGAAAGGAAGCGATTTCTCACAACCAGTTGCAGGATTTTTTTAGCTTGCCTTTGCTTCTAGTTAGAGTAGAGTAGCTAGGTTTTCTTTCAGCAGAAGAAGTGCTTGTGCACACTCTGCACGTTCCATTTGGGGCATGTATGATTTTCAGTTTTGTACATAGTTTGTGTTGTTGCTGGTTTTGCTCTTGCACAGTTCTTTTTAGTGGCATTTTGGTGAGAACAACTCCATGCCCGGTGGGTTTCCAAGTTGCTCAGAGGGGATATTTTCAAAGTTCAGATCAATTTTCAGGCTACTACTTATGACTCCATGCCCAATGGATTGCTTCAGGCTACTGATCTTTTCATCTAGCAGGCAGATGCCCCCGCTGAGTCGTTAAAACTGTTGTCCAAAATTTCACCCCCCCAGAGTAAATTTCGATAACATGCATCAGAATTTTGCAAGTCCTAGGAAAATTAATTGATTCAGAGCAAACATCATGTTTCTGAGGTTCCCTCAAATATTTTTCTAACTCCCCTAGCCAAAGAAGGAAGGAGAAAGCTCTGAGAAAATGCAAAAAAGTTACAGAAAGGCAAGTAGGTTGATCCAGGAAAAATCGTGAAAATTGGCTAAGTCCTGCTCAAGGTCACCTTTGGGACATCTGGGACAAAGAAGACCCAAACCGGCCGGATCGGCAGAAATGGGGAACTTCAGTCCAAAACAAAGTCGGGACATTTGGGACAAAAAGGCGCGGATCGGCCGAAAAGCCTCCAGGCGGCCCGCTAAGCATTAGGGACATCTGGGACAGAAGTACACGGCAGGCGCGAGAAGCCAATCCAGTCGAAAGAGGAGGAAAAATGACCAACTACTGAGCGGGACAGTTCAGGACAAGAGTACGTGAAGGACCCGAACAGGCCGGTTCAGCCGAAATGAGCACAAATAGTCTGAAAGAAATTGGGACATCTGGACTGCGAGTATGCGAACCAGCCCAACCGGCTGAAAAAGGTCAAGGCAGTCTGAAAAAAAGTGGGACAAATGGGACAAAAAGACCCGAACCGGCCGGTTCGGCCGAAATCAGCACAAGGAGCACAGGGACATTTGGGACGCGCGGGACGTAGATCGCCGAAGGAGCCGAAAGCCAATGAAGCAGCGGCACGTGTCATCGGCCGAAATCAGGCACAAGGAAGCACATGTCGGCCAAATCGGAGGTTTATGTCCCAAACGGTTTGGGACATGCGGGACAAAAAGACGCGAATCGCACGAAGGAGCCTGCAGGCCCGCAGACCAATCAAATCATGCCACGTGTCACAAGGGGAAATGACCAAAAAAGTCAAAGGGGGTGAGTTTTCGAGCACTGATCCAAACCAATGAGATAGCGCCACATGTCCCAGCTAGGGCCCACAAGGAAATTTCAAAAGAAAGCCCCCCGAAAAGCAGAGGAGAGAGAATCACGTGACCAATCAATGCGTGCCACGTGTCACCCAGGTGGTGAAGCGTGGGAAATATTTCAAAATCCGTTTTGGTCTGTCCCGTGCCCTAAATCTTTAGATCATCATATCTTTTGACCCAGAGCTCGGATTTGTACATTCTTGACATCAATGGAAAGCTAGTGAAATTCTCTACATGATTCTGGGGTTAATCTCAAGTTTTGGTGTAGTCTGGAGAGAGAAAATTGAGAAATGGATCTGACGCGTGATAATGGCCAAAAGCGACGTTCAACAACCTGTTTTAATGCTAATGGGTCGCATTCTTCTTCAGCACGGCCAAGAAGTGACATTTCAACGGCCCAATTAATGAAGAATGCGTTTTGGTTAATGGTTGGGCTGCTTACATGTTTTCCTATGTTTTCTGTCTCCTGGGCTCGACCCATGCATTCTATAAAGCCAGATTTGGCTCAAAAAAAAAGATAACTAGTTGTTCATTCTTTTCTGCTCTGCCCTCCCTTCTTTTCTTCTCTAGGGTTGAAAATGGAGTTCGAACCTCCTCCCTTGCTCTGTAATGGTGTTTTTTGCCTTTTACTATTGAAATGATGTTCTGTGCAAACTTCTGGAGCAACAAAACGTGTTTTGTGATGCATTTTTCCATCCTTGCTCGGTTTTGCTTGTTCTCTTCTTGCCTCTCTTCATTGCAGGTATCTGTGCATGTTTGAATGTTCATTGTAGGTTTGGAGCTGTGTTCATGGAGTTTTGGGACATTTTCTGTGTGAAATCTATCCTTGGGCCTGTGATGCATCTATCCATCCTTCCCATTGCTCACCTCTCTTTGTCCCATGGCAGTTTTGATAGATGTCCAACATTCTCCTTCTCTGGTGTATCACCGTTTTAGTGTAGGATTTTGCTGTTTTTCCCTTCTCTCTCTCTCTCTCTGTCTCCTTGGCATGGTTAGATTAGGATTAGATTAGCTTACTTGCACTGGAATAGCTTATGGCAGGTAGTTTAGGAGTAGGAACCAGCCTTCTCTCGAGAATCCTTTCTCATTTTACAGGTCCCACACCTGGAGAAAGGATTCAATGTTGTGCAATCACACTGGGTGCCTGAGTGATCAACCTAGAAGCCTGATCTGCATCCAGGGGTGCTGTGATTTTGCACTAACAGGACCTTGGTACTTAGGAGAATGTGGAAAAGTCTGGTAGTCAAGTAAGCCCATCTTCTATGCCTTCCAATTCTAAGGGTAAGAATACCTTGCCTCTCTATTATTCTATTTCACTACGGCCACGACGGTCCTATACACTGCATAAACTTGGAAGTTCTCGACCGGAGGGTTTTGTTGATGATTTTTCTCCTATTCAATAAGAGAAGGTCAAGGCCACAACCCTGGATGCTCCTACTGAAAATTTTTTAGATGTTATATTCACTACAGCTATCCCTATCCCGCAAAGCTTGAATGTTCCCACATCAAAACTTAGTAGCTCCGGAACCATCTTCTATACCTATAACATAGATTCCCGCTCTAGAATCAATTGCAATGGAGATTGGTAGCCACGGGTTATGTGACGCTAATGTACCACGAAGTTATTTGGAGGATATTGCATTCCTTAAGTAACAATTAAAGGGTATGAATGAAACAAATTTGTCTTTACAAACTGAATTTACCCAACGAACAGTAGAAAAGGTTAGAGAAATTACAACTTTACAAGTAGAAGTTAGTAGCCTAAAGCGACAAAGGGATTTAGGTCTTAGCATTTTGAATGATATCGATTAGTTATCTCTTCATAATTTAGGATTAAAGAAAGAAAACAAAAAATTAAGGGTAGAAATTGAAGTCAGCCAAAGTGAGAAACATAAATTGCAATCTCTTTTGGACTCTGTTTTTCCTTTAGCCTGTAAGCTCCTATCTTGTAGGAAACTGTCTTTAACCTACAACATGTTTATTCGACAACAATTTTATTCTTGGTAGTTATTGAGGTTATGTTGTCAAGAGCCTTTTGAAGCTCTTGATGGTAATAATTTTCTATCCATTTACAAGAACAATACCCCTGATATTCAGAATTTGTTTTGTGAGTTCTACCTCAATAACATGTTAGTTCCAAATGTCCCTGAATTTTTCATTAACTTATTCTTGGGGGATTTTTGATTAAAATCTTCTCAGTCTTTGCTTCAGAATTAGATTGTGTGGGGTGAGAAGATGGATATCTTCAATCGAACAACTCAAATGATAGGATTCTATATTCATCCTACACATCAAAATGATGTAGCTACACATAAAAACTTCAAATCTCTTTACTACCAAGCTGGTATTGGAGAGAATAATTCAAGGATACTACTGAAATGTGTGGAATAATTTGAAACCTATAGTCAACAATACTTTGGGTCAGCAAGACAAGCCATTGATAGGAGGTGGGACACCTTAAGTTTACCATTGAAAAGAAGAGAGGTTATTTCACCTCAAAATTTGAGTTGGAGTATCAAATGAGGGGATGCACTCATCACCATAATTAATCAATTGTCAAAAAAGGATGATAAACAATACAATGACGAATGGGTGGGGCTGCAGGTAAGGCCACCACTTCTTCTTATCCCAACTACAACTTGGCAAAATAATTTTTCCCAATCCAATGAGAGTTTCACAACTTGGGTCGAGTTAATCTCAAATACTCAGGGATGTAAAGGTACATGGAAGCAATATGCTGACCAATTTGAAGAGTATGACATTGCCCAACAACTTGGTCACATGACAGGGTGTAGATGAGTTACATTGGGACATGCAATAGGTAAAGTGCAGGGGAAATGATGAGTACATTATTTGGCTTATTAATATCATTCATATGATTGATAATTTTTCATTTAAGCATGGTTTGTTAATGCATGGGGATGCTTTGTATAGGTATATCCTAGCGAGTTTAATGTATTTTCTTTGCTTTTGTTCATGTAACATGATTAACTATATAAATTCCTACTAACTGCCTTCCTCAGAAAAATGTGTTGATGTGTGCAAGAAAATAGTGAACAATTATTGCCAATGCAATTAAGGAGTCCCAAGTTTGGATTTGGAGTGCAGAAGAATGAGAATTTTTCTATCTATCGACCTATACATATGGATCTTGTGTCTAACAATCTTAAAGGAATTTATGAGTCTTAATCAATACTGTTAGTGGAAGACATTAGTCCAGTAATTTTGGCATATTCTATAACTGTCCGTGTTTATATAGAGACACCTCCATGAAGAACAATAGTAGCTGGTATATTTTAAATATGTGGTATAACTTGTTACATTAAGAACTTTTCCTTTCTGCACTAGATATGGCATGGAACTTATTTGAATTAATATAAGGATACATCATTTTGAATATCTCAAGCTGTTAAGATTTCCTCTATCGCAAGGAAGAGTAAGGGCCCACGCAACCGTAGAGACAAAAGGTTGTTTACGTTTACATACACATATGGTTTTTTGATAAGTTATACTCAATCAGTTTCCTTATTGTAATTCCTATTTCAATCCGTCTCATGTAATCCATGCTCAAGTGGGTTTATTTTTCTTATCAAAATTTCCATTTAGAATGTGTGTTTCTTCTTATGCAAATTATAGTTAACGTGTGCTTTTACTTTTACTACAAGTTTTAGTTATGAGTTTGCAATTTCAATTTTGTTCTTTCAATTCTATGTGTGTGCATTTCCATTTGAGTTAGAAGTATATCTTTCAGAATTCATTATATTACAAGTAACTTAATTTTGTAGATTTATATTGCATTTTCATAGATTAGTACCAAATCCAGAAAGATCTAATAGAAACCCCAAGCAAAGGACCCAACGGTAGAAATCCATTGCATACAACCTAGGACACAACCCCGGTTTGATAATGACACTAGTAGATTAATCTATTAGTTAAATGCTTGGAAGAATACAATGACCCATCAACTGGCTCAACACAACTATCGACTTTGGTTGGAGTAGGCACCTAGTTTTGTGACATATGCCAATTTGTGGTGTTGTGTTCATTCCAGCAACACTTACGTTGGTCAGGGACCCAACATCAATCACAGAGGGTAACCAGTATCATTCAGTAAACCGTGGTTGGTCTCTGTGACAACAAGTTTGCATAGGTTTTCTTACAACATAAGAGAGAATGAATGGTTTAGTATCCTGTTTTGGAGGATCAGGTATCTGACATAGTGTGTACAAGAAGAAACGAGGTATATCACTTAATGTTTGAATAAGAAAGAGGACAGATTTGGTTCGGTTAGTCCAATGATACTTTGGATCATGTATCTTTATATGGTTCATGTTTTCTTTCTTTCATTTGAAGCAACTGGTATTATGTTTGGATTGTGTGCACAAGTAAAAATTTGCACCATGGATATTTTTTGAGCTTGAATTTTATTTCTGGGGTGTGTTGAAATCTTGAGGACAAGGGAATCTAGTCTAAGGATGAGGTCCTCAATGAAAAGTCATGTTTAGACACACAGTTGCATTTAACGAAATATGTTAAGTACACAAGATGAAAAGAAGGTGATTCACCTACTTCACAAGAAGTCCAAACTTCTGTGATATAGAAGTACTATTTGTTAAGAAGGGAATCAAGTTTATAGAGCAAGCCATGGTTTTTGACATTACAAGTTGGACACATATGCAAACGCAGAGTGAGAGGAGGATGTTACTATTCAGAGTAACATGGGGCACAAGTGGTTTTGGAAGACACCACGGTTTTGTAGGTATTTTTTATTTTATTGCATGGTGATGTGACTTTTGGTTTTATTTCGTGGTTCCTGGATATCCTTATGGGATGATTGCTGATGGTTATTCAACTAGGTGAAGAAGAGAGAGAAAATTTATCGACATTGAAGGTTAAAGAAGGAAAATTTGTTTGTTACATGTTTGACAACAATTTACATTTACCATTTATGGTTGGTACCCTTTGTTTGATTTCATCTTCGTTATTGTGCGGAGTATGTTGATGACATGTTTTCTATTATTTGCACTTGTTATTAGTAGCATGGTTTAGCATGGTTTTTTTTGTTGATATTGATGAGCACATTATTCATATTTGGCTTTGGAGTTAGTCGGTGGCAGAATTGGAGCTTCTGGAGATCCTGGTGATATGGATGAATGTACATGGTGAGTTTGTACATGTGGATAGATTCTGTTTTGTGAGTCTATGATGATGCAAATATTTGTTTTGCACATGGACACCTATGAGCATGGTTGATATGCGTATGAGTGTGGTTTAGATGCCTTCAGCATGAGTAGCGAATGTTTGTATTTCCTCTTCTTAATATGTTACTCCATGATAGATATTATACAGATGGTTGTCTTGGACATGCAAGTTGTTTATGCAGGGTTGGAATTGTAGATTGCAAGTGCTTGGATTCTTTGAGTTTTGTAGGTGTTGTGGATGCATCCACTGGTTGCATGTAGTACTCATTTTAGTTGTTTAGAACCAAAATCTAGTTTTGCTTTTGCATATTCTAGTTTGACTTGTCTTTTGTCAATTACATTGGTACTAGCATGGAGACATGGATAGATGGTTGGAGAACATGGTTGGATGGATATGATTGCAACATAAGCTTAGTACTTGTAAATAGGGATGGAAGCCTGTAAAATATATTAATCAATGGAATCAAAATACAATAGAGCAGGATACAATATTTATACATATTGGATAGCCTGGATACAAACAAATATGAAGTTGCAACTATGCAACAACAAACTAAAATACAGTAGCTTCCAAAATACATCCAAGAAGCACAAATGAATAAAGGCATAAATGTTATAACAACATAAAAATTATACCCGTGAATATAACAAGACAAATATGGTTAATAAAACCATATAACATTATACAACTAATTAATATAATGTAATAATTAATTAATAACAATAGTTAAATAATTAATTATACAATGCATAATTAATTATCCTAACATTCCCCCCCTTAATTGTGCATTGTCTCAAGGGATGAGGAGAGGAACTCTCTAACAACTTGAACTTGTCACGTGCAAGTGACTTTGTGAAGATATATGCTCGTTGTTCAGCTGTTGGACAAAATTGAAGCTGGATGTTGTGCTTCAACACATGTTTGCGTATGAAATGAACATGTACTTCAATATGTTTTGTTCTTTCATGAAACACTGGATTGTGAACAAGTTTGAGAACACCTTCATTGTCAACATACATGATGGTCGGTTTGTCCTTTGGTATTCCAAGTCCTTTGAGTATGCGATGTAGCCAAATCGCTTCACAGACAACTTCTCCTACAGAACGATACTCGACTTCTGTGGAAGAATGAGAAAAAGTGTTGTTTCTTTCTTCCCCATGATATTGGTCTAGATCCCATAAAGAATACAAATCTTGAAGTGGATTTTCTGTCATCAATGTTGCCTGCATGATCTAAATCCGAATATCCTGACAAGAAGAAGTTTTCATTCTTCTTGTATTCTAGACCAAGATCCACTGATCCTTTGAGATACCTCAAGATGCACCTTTCTGCTTTCCAATGAAAAACTTTGGGTTCCTGCATGAACCTGGATAGATAGCTTACTGCAAAGTTGATATCTGGTCTAGTGTAGGTCAGGTAAATGAGACTCCCAATCAACTACCGATAGAGAGTGGCACTTACCTCAGGAGATGGATCTAAACGAGATAACTGCAATCTATTCTCCATAGGTGTAGCAATCGGTGTGCAATCCATCATCCTAAATTTTCTCGAGCGTTGTCTTGGTATATTTCATCTGAGAAACAAAGATGTGATTCTCTTTCTGCCATACTTCTAATCCAAGACAATAGTGCATTAGCCTGAGATCTGTCATGTCGAACAATCGATTAAGATCTTTCTTCATTGCATCGATCATCCTCACTGAACTGCCAGTGATGACTAGATCATCAACATAGACAACGATAATCACAATCTCCCCCCCTTTCTTTTTGAGGTAAATATTGGGATCATATGGATTTCTAACAAATCCATGTTGTATGAGATGCTCATCAATTTTGATGTACCATGCCCGGGGTGCCTGTTTGAGGCCATACAGAGATTTCTTGAGTTTGCATACCTTTGCTTCTTGACCAGGTACAACATATCCCTCAGGTTGAGTCATGTAGACTTCTTCTTGTAAATATCTATTCAGGAAGGCACTTTTTACGTCCATCTGATGGACTTTCCAACCAAACTGTGTAGCTAGAGAAAAGATCATCCTGATCATCTTGATCTTAGTCTGTGGGAGAAAATGTCTCCTCGTAGTCAATGCCTTCTTTTTGTGCATACCCCTTTGCTACAAGTCTTTCTTTATACTTTTCCACTGTCCCATCTACTTTGTACTTAGTTTTGAATATCCATCTGCATCCAATGGGTTTCTTCCCTGGTGGAAGATCGACAAGCTGCCAAGTGTTATTTTTCATTACTGACTGATATTCAGAGTCCATGGCATCTTTCCAAGATTTTGACTGTAGGGCTTCCTGGACTATAGAGGGCTCATCAGACTCAATAACTCTACTCATCAAAGCAAATTTGACTTCTCTTGCTTTACTGCGAGTCCATGGTCCAGGGGTGGATGTATCCGATGGAGCATCCATTCTTGCATCTCGTAATGTGCTAGTACACCACTTGGGCATATGCTGAACTGTTCCCGTGGGTCATGGTTCTATTAGATCAACACCATCATCCCCATCATCACTTTCCTCATTTGTGGGAACATCAACTTCAATTTTTACAACTAGTGAAGAATCTACATCAGGTGAGTCTAGAGGAGGAGACTCTACTTCCTTCTTCTAAAAAAACTCAACATCTCTGCTGGTGTAGAATTTTCTGGTCTTTGGATCCATCAATCTGTACCCAAGATTCTCTTCACTATACCCAATGAAGATGAGTTTATGTGACTTCATGTCCAATTTATTTCTGTTCTGCTTGGGTATGTGCATACTTGCTTTACACCTGAATACTCTAAGGTGTGCAATAGATGGTTTCCGCTTTGACCATGCTTCTTGTGGTGTTACTCTGTCAAGAGAAACTGTGGGCACTCTGTTCAACAAATACACTATTGTCTTTGTTGCTTCTGCCCAGAATGTCTTTGCAAGTCTAGAGTCATCAATCATGCATCGCACCATTTCCATGATAGTACAATTTCTTCTCTCAACAACACCATTCTGCTGCGGTGTGTGTGGAGGAGGCATTTGTTGACGAATCCCGTGAGTTTTGTAGGTAGTCTTTGAACTCATTACTAGTGAATTCCCCCCTTGATCTGAGCAGAGAGTTCTGATGTGATGACCAATTTCATTCTCAACTACTACTTTGAACTTCTTGAAAGTTTCAAAAGCTTCACTTTTCTTGTGAAGACAAAAAATCCACATTTTTCTTGAATAGTCGTCAACACATAGCATGAAGTACTGAAATCCAGAATGACTTGGTTGCATTGGACCGCAAAGATCGGTATGAACCAGATCAAGCTTACCATGAGATTGATATGTACTCTTCTGGAATGAAGCTCTGTGTTGTTTTCCTGCTAGGTAGTGAGGACACTTGTATGTATCCTTTTGAAGAGATGGTAGCCCATGTACCATATTGCACCGTGAGTAGTGTCTTGAGATACTTGAAACTAACATGACCAAGTCTCCGATGCCACAACTATGCTGAGATAGAGTTCTTAGCCACAAGTTCCTAATCATCTCTATGGACAAAATCAAGTTGGAACATGCGTCCCACATTGGAGGCTTTTGCAACTATTTTCGAGCCTCATGATTTATCTCAAATCAAACACATTTTCTTTTTGGAATGAGTATCAAAGTCAATTTTTTAGGTTGTGATCTAGGAGTTGACTGACTGAAAGTAGATTCTTTGTCAACCTAGGGACATATAAGACATTTGATAGTCTACAGTTGCGTGAACCAAGGGGTAGAGAAATGTTCCCAATCCCCTGAACTATATATGAAGAATCATCACCCAACGAAACATGGTTTTTCGAAGATGTGTCCCTCATTGAGGTAAACCAATATTTGTGTTTGGTCATGTGTCGAGTGGCTCCCGAATCAACATACTAGACATCACTAGATGACGTGGATGGTTCACTTGATTGAGTAGTGTACAAGAAGTCTTCATTATCTGAATGTTCTTCTTGTTCAACAATATTTCCTTGTTGATGGGGTCTTCTTTTCCAGTTCCCCTTTTTCTGCCCTTGATTGTAGTTTGAATGTCCCTTGTGAGATTGTTGTTGTGGAGGTCCATAGTTACTTGATGAACCTTTCTTGTAAGTATTGTACTAACAATATTTTAAGTCATGTCCTCTTTTACAAATTGGACATTGCTTCTTCTGTTGTTTTTCCCCGTGATACTGATTTTGATGTTGGGAATTTTGATAGGAATTAGGTTTTCCTTTACCTTTTCCTTTCCATTTTTGATGTGAAGAAAGTGCCTACTCCTCTTCATCATCCTTATTATGCATGGCTTCCTCTTGTTGCAGTAGGTTTACCAGCTTGTCAAAACTAACTGTCATATCTGACACATTTAGTGTTGTGAAAAAAATGTGGTAAGAAGAGGGGAGTGCTCTCAGAACAATGGGAACGAGAGCATCATTTGTGACTGCTTCTCCCAGGGCTAGAAGTGAAGCCCTCAACTCTGTAACTCTTCTTAAGAAAGCTTCAATTTTCTCATTCTGCTTGAACTTCAGTGTATGTAACTGACTCTGCAAATTTAGTATGACATTCTTGTTTTTGGCCTCATATACTGTGCACAATTTATCCCACGCTTCTTTGGTTTTTTTGGCATCTCGAATGTGGGGTTGCACATCGTCAGACACTCCAAACAAGATGATGAGTTTGCCTTCTGATCTACTTTATCAAACTGTCATTGTTGTGTTGTATCAGTAGTTGATCTGGTCAAAGTACCATTCACAACAGTCCAGATCTCTTCAAACTCAAGTTGTGTCTTGATTTTAGTCTTCCATGTAGCATAGTTGTTTCCTCTGAGTAGTTGTGAATCTGGAAGAAAAAATTTGGGGGAATTGGTGCCTATTTCGTAGAAATCACTGACAGGGTTTGGCTCTTATCACTCCAGGTATAAGGTCTCCCAATCTATATACCGTCAGTCTGATATACCAAACCTTTCTATATACGCGCCCTTATGATATACCCAATGGTACGTGGAAGAAGCTAGCCCTTTCTATATACCTGATGGTATGTGAAAGAGGCATTAACGTACTTGAAATAATTCAATATGTGGTACCAAGACAATACTGAAAGGGGTCTGTGTGATTATTGACACTGGCTCAAAGAAATATCCTCATACGCACACGTAACTTTGCTATATACTCGGATAATTTCTCAGTCTGGATTTATGTCGTGCAATCATTCACAGACGGATGGGATGGCTCATAGTGTGTGCATTGTGACCTTATTACTCCCCATCGATTTAAAGGGTCGATGCCCAGACGATGTTGTTGCAGCTATATTAGGCGTTAAGTGCAGTAGTAGTCGTGACGACTTTACCCGTAAGTGCTTCCCAGAGGCACCGTATATACCGAACGCTGCGAATGAGATCTAGGATCTCGTGAGTGTTTTAGAACCAAATTTTACTATTTTGTATTACAATTCTCTGCCAGTTTCTGAGCAGTTACAATATTTACGGTTGACTATGGCAACCTGCAAATTAGTACAATATATTGAAGCATGCAATTACATTCAAAAATTTAGAAAAATTGAATGACAGGTTTTTTTTTGTTTTACGGGCCCTGGTGGCCTCTAGAGCCCAATACGACCCTCAATGCAAAAAATCGTTAAAAAGTAGCTCAAAATGAGGTTTTTAGATAGTCTTCCTTTTGCAAATGTTGCCCGAAATAAAAAAACAAGCTTAATAGGAGAAAATTTTTAACCCTAAATTAGGGTTTTTCTCACTAAAAAATTTAGTAGCCTGTTTAGTTGTAACTAGGCTGTTTAGAGGCGGTTTTCTGGCTAAACATGCCTCTAACTGTGGTAGTTTCACTGTTTTTGCCACTAAAAGTCAAAATGGTTTGAAAAAAGGTTTTGGGGTGGGGGTTGAACCATGCACTTCCCACTCCCAAGTCGTTTCCACTTATCCAACTCGGCTCCTATGAGTGCTTAGCAATAAATCGAAGCAAATTATATTTAATAAAGAGGAAATTCGAACTAACCTTTTGAAAATGACAACGTGGATCGAATCCACATGGCCTGCATGATTGGAGGAGGTTGGTTTGTGCTCTTGCTCAAAAAATGGATCGGTCGAAATGAGTTTTTATCCTCTTTTGCATGTTTTAGCATAACTACCGTATTATTTTTCTTCCACCGCTTTAATAAGCCTTTGTATTATTTGGCACGCTGCATTTTTTTGTTTATCTCCACCGTTTTATTTCTTGGTTCAGGTCTAATTTTTTTATATGAATTTGTATTTATTTCTTGTGCAGGATCTTTGTTCACAGGAGAGGTTGCCCAATACGGCCTGAAAGGGATGTGGATCAGTGTGTTTTATTTTCTTCACTGATAGCTTGATTGATCCTCCATCTTGGTTATATGTAGGAGGCAAGTCCGGTGCGAGGGTGCAATTGGTCGTGAGGAGGTCACAACTCGTGAAGGTTCACTTGTTGAGCCACCATTTGCAATATATTCCAGCAAAAGACTGTTCGATGATCATGACAAAGGGATTTGATGTGAAACAGATCACTCGGTGGGAGCAATACGAGCTCATCCTTTATCCACCCTTTTTACTATGTGATTGGCATGATCTTAGCTCAAATGTCCAACCAATAATATGCCTTAGATTTTGCATGGAGGCTTCTCAATGGGAGCTCGGACTCTTAATCCAATGCAATGGAACTCGGTCTGCCCAGGGGCACATCTTGGTATGGGCTCGACCAAATAAAAGAACAACTTGACTTTCAAAATAAATAGCTCAACTTTCAAACGGTGTAACCCGTCCCAACAGCTCAGTCTGCTTCAAAAAATTTTAATGCACAATGAACTTGACTCGGCTCAGTTAGGGGAAAAGCCCTGTACACACTCCAAAACAAATTTTCCTAGTGCAGGGTGCACCAAGTGTAAAAAAAAATTTGTTTCCAAACACCTGGAATGACATAGGAGGATGTGGGAGGCAGGGATGGGGCTGGGAAGTTGCAGGAGGCAAGCACTGGCTCTCAATGGCTGCAAACGCTTCTCCAATCTTTTCTTCTCTGTAACCTCTCTCTCCAACTCCTTCAGGAGGTTCAGACCATCACTCTGGTACCAAATGTAAACAGGGACGGAAGCCTGTAAAATATATTAATCAATGGAATCAAAATACAATAGAGCAGGCTACAATATTTATACATATTGGATAGCCTGGATACAAACAAATATGAAGTTGCAACTATGCAACAACAAACTAAAATACAGTAGCTTCCAAAATACATCCGGGAAGCACAAATGAATAAAGACATAATTGTTATAACAACATAACAATTATACCCGTGAATATAACAAGAAAAATATGGTTAATAAAACCATATAACATTATACAACTAATTAATATAATGTAATAATTAATTAATAACAATAGTTAAATAATTAATTATACAATGCATAATTAATTATCCTTATATGGTAAGTCATGGTTTGTTATCTTCTTGGTTTTTAGAAGATGGTTTAATATTCTTGATTAATTGAGAGAATTGTTGAAGGAAATAATAGTTGGTCTTCACTGTATGTAGAGGACAGTAATGTACAGGTACATGTAAAGAGGTTCAACAATTTATCTCTAAGTAGGAGATTGTTGGGTTGTGGAGCTAGATTTCTTCATAATGAGAATGCATTATAGGTGGCTAGTTTACACAGTAACTGAAATCGGTTGGCTAACTTCCATTGGTCAGCAGATTAACCACCATTGGTCAGTAGATGAACCACCATCAGTTAAGGAACCGACATCAGTTTCATGTGCATGGAATTTTATATTTAAATCATGGGAATTATATCTAAATTTAGTTATAAAGTGAATCTAAAGGTTGTAAATGCATAGCTAAGTTGACCTAAGTTTGTATATGCTTATATAAGAATGAAAGCTAGGGTTAGAAGGATGATGACATATCATTGATTATTATTACATGTGGAATCCTTGGTTGAGAAGATGAAGAAGAAGAAGAAAAAAATGGTTACATGAAGACAAAGCTTCCATGGAGAGAAGTTGGACATAAGGAAATAACATGTACATATGAATGGTGAGAAGAGTGTAATGTCTTCTATTGTATTTCCTTTGTATTGTTTAGTCTCATTGTAATGGCTTGAACATTATGCAAAGCACATAGAATTTCTTCTTGTAGATCCACATGTTGGTGAGATCTTGTATTTTTAGATCCACATGTTGTTATGAGATATTGTATTGTTAGATCCATAGGTTGTTGTGAGATCTTGTATTCATAGATCCATGAGATCATGTTGTATTGTTGATCCATGTAGATCTAGCTATTGTAGAGGAGGTTATCTTCATATTTGCACAAGTTGATGTAGTGATGGAGAGACAAACTTACTTCTTGGTGCACAATTATAGTTGCACATATAGTAGACCCATATGAGAGGTCTTGTTGCAGATTCACAGAGAGCTTGGTTACAGTTCAAAGATGCAGTAGTTCTTGGTTATATGAGATCTACTGGTGGTGTTATGGAGGCATGGTTGTAGTGCACTCATGGAGATCCATTTAGAGATCTGGAAGAGGATATACTCTTAGAGAGATGCATGGTACTCTTGTGGGAAGAGTTGGTTTGTACTCTTGTTTATTATATATATGAGATCTCTATCTTTGGTGGAAGTAGCCCAAATTGGGTGAACCATGGTACAAGTTGTGTTATGTGTGTGTACTTTTTTTTTATTTGGATTTATCTAGTTTACATTTCCGTTGCTGTAGATTTTGGGGAATTGTTCAGATTTGTATTTGCTTGATTTGGTATGTTATTGAATCATAACACTATTTCATAGTCCCTAATTCCCAACAACATGAGGCAACAACGAATCCTAATGAGGGAAGAATCGAGGCAATTGATGGCCTCAATGACATCACATATGAGTTTGACATCATTCGTTGTAGGTTCCTTAATGAAGATCTTGATGTACTTTCAGTGGATCAAATTATTGCCAAATTCAAGAGTCTAGTTAATGACGATAATGAGGTAACAAAGTCATTTGGTCTCGAGTCCATTCATAAGATGGTATCATACCATAATTTCTTGAGCCAACTCAAGAAAATAAAAAATGGGACCAAGAGGCTACCTTGAAAATTAAATAGAACAACCAAATCCGCCGAAGTCCTGAATCACTATGTGTGTGGACCTGATGATAAATATGTCCAAGAAATCATCATATGATTTCTTGATTATAGGCACAAGTTAGCTAGAGAAGAATAAGAAACTGACACAAATAAGGAAAAGGTTGACGCTAACCCTAGCTGAGCTTGGCTACTATTTTCACACAATATCCAAGCCACAATCACCATTCGAGTAACATGTTTAACCAAGTCAAAATTACACAACCTCTTGGCTATTTTTGTGGGAGATTGTTTCTCGAATGTAAATGCATCTTATTTTTAGTATGTAATGATTAAGAATAATATCTATAATTGCTCAACATTCTTAATCTATAAATATAATGATGTATTATGTTATAAGGGACTTTTAGATCGTTTGCGTAAGTAGGCTCTGCCATTTTGAGTACACATATACAAGATTTAGCCTCAATACTATATACATAGCTAATTTTTGCCTTCATCTTCTTTAATGTGCCGTGTATTTCAGTAGTTTATTTTATACTTGTGAATGTTTCTTTCCTAGTATGTGATGATCTATTTTACCTTAGCATTAAGCTATCTTTTCTTTAACAAAATTACAATTTTTGATTAGTGAAGCTTATTTGTTACAATTGTGGAATAAGTGCAGTCCCTTTTGTTATTATTAAGTTCTATATTCATAAAGGTTCTTTGTTGAAGGAAAGGAATAGAAAGTTGTGCCTATCATTGATTATTCTATTAAAGTATTTTGTGCTTACGGAGTTAATCTTCTTGTTCATTAAACTATTGGTGTATCACCATTTTTTTCAATTATTTTCAATTGTCCCCTCCCTTTCCTCAAAATAATTGGATAGTTTAGTTTGTTTTCTAGTATTGCATATTTCACCGTTTAATCTTATATTGGATGCACATAGTTTAGAAGGAAGTTGGCCTTCTTTGGGGGTTCATCCCAAGGAGCCAAGGTCCCACACCTTGGAGATGTTCCCATGTTGCACTGGATCGTATGAAAATTAAGCGTGTGCACGATCCAAGTGACAACATATTCAATGGTTTGAATTGTTTCCCCCAAAATAACATTTGTAGATTATTCCCACCCAAAAAATATCTACTATATATGGTCCACTTAATCATCTCAAACAATTTTTAATATGGAATTTAATATACTAAATTTGATAGATCGCTTTACTGAGATAAAAGAAAATGGGTGGTGAAAAATTTGGGTATATATTTTTACATACATGTGAAGCTTATTAAAATATTAAAAATGTGTTGTTGGAAAAACAACACCAGTAAGCAGGGATGGTGGAAGAATGTGTTGCGAGGGCATTGATAAAGACAATAATGGAGATGAAATTTTTAGAGGGGTAGTTCAGTCAGAGTGCAATGTTATTTTTGATGTGTTTGCATCTACTTATCTTAGCTATAACAAGGTAAAAAATATGACATCGTATGAGGTGATTAGGGATTTCATTCACCCATCAATTGAAAACACGTCTCTAGCTCTAACATCCTTTTGTGAATGAATATGTAGCATGGGGACGAATGTCATTAAGTCATGCTTTAATGACCAAAGAAATCATTGTGGTCCACATTCAACTACCTATCATAATTTCGTATTCACATTTCTTACTTGGAGTGGAAACACCGAAGGGGATGTGTTAAAGAAGTTAAACTTAAGGGAGTGAAACATTAGAGACTGAAGAGGGGCGATGAAGAGGTGGTTTAAGGGAGGATAAGTAAATGGGAGGGGAAAACGTTTAGTGGAAGTAATGTGCAAAACATTTTTCTTAAAATGTAGCACATATGAAACATGTTTCATAGTATCAAGCTTAAGAATAATGTTGTACCACTCTATTTTAAGACATATGGAGGGTTCACTCATTCATTTCCATTAACCGATCCACACATAATTGAATGAAACAAAATATTTTGGGAAAATATGGTGAAAAGGGGTTTTTTTATTTTTTATTTTATTTATTTTAGTGGCAAGGTTCTCAATTGTTGTTTAATTTATTAGATACAAGGAAGACATGAGTGAAAAGTTAAAAATAAAAAATGTGGAAATTACTTGCATTATTTAGGTGATTGCAATTTTCCATTAAAAGGGTCAAAATAAATTTACAGTTTCCTTTAGCTACCAAATAGACGAAATTGTTTATATGAAAATTGCCTCTCCATGGTTTATAAAAAAGTTTATTATTTCCAATGTTGGTACAACCTGTGACAATTTGATATTCCAACTTTGATGGATTGGTTTAGTTTTAATTTTTATGTTTTATTTTAATTTTCGAAAGGTCTGATTAAAATAGTTTCCATATCGTAGAAAAAACAAGGAGAGAATATTTCAATAGCAATAATGATATGATGAAATAAGTATTGAATAACACCACTTAGTAAAAAATAGATGCTTACGAATAATGTTGTACCAACTTGCCCATTTTTTTTGACATTGGCATTTACCTTGTTTGAGCTCACATTCATGATGTCCACTACTCCTACCATGTTTTTTACAAGCACCAAGTTGAAATACTTGAGTCCATTTATTGTGAAGCACACGCCCCCTTCCTAGCATACGAAACCCTACAAAAACATACACATAAATGCATTTTCTCCCACTATTAAGTTTACTACATAAATTATTATTGTTTATTCACCTTCTATGTAGAGTACGGATAATATGACCACGTGCTTTACAAACTTGAGGAAAATGGGCAAGGAGAGACCAAAATGAGGGTGAGGGGGTTACACCACCCACCATTATCGTTAGGGAGATCCTAATTTAGGGGAAATGAATTGGTGGTCATGATGAAGATGGAAGAGTTGTTGGGATGACACAATGTTGGGTCATTTACACACTTGATCTCAAAGTAGACTCTGCAGCTTAATCCATTGTTGAACATGACATTGATCAGCATAGTAGTTTCGACTATGTATCCCTATGAGTATAAATTTACATACCCACAAGCACCCCCTGAATCATCCACTAGAACAAAAATAAAAAGTAAAAAACCCCGGATTAGAAAAACAACTCCACATTTTAAAGAAGAAACTTAAATACCCAAATCTAACAACAAATGTAAAATTAGTTTTTACCCATTAGTCCTCAAACATCACTCCCCCATAGAACGTAGCATGCATTTCAGTCCAAGCCTTAATCTATGTTGGCAAAATCATTTTTCTAGTGGGAAAATTGAGGAACTCTCACCAACAGTGTGTGGGTCTAAGTCCCTCTGCTTGAATGGGGCAGATCCATTTATTAAAAATAGGGAAATTATGTAGAATATTCTATCAAGTGGGGGTGGTATTTCAACCAGGGATCTCATAGGGGTACCTCCCTACACCTATGATAAAGTGCTTATAGGAACTATAAGGGAAGGAAAAGTGCGAGATAGAGGTGTGAGAAGAATAACAAGGGGAGTTTTTCACAATTAATAGTACATCAGAGTTCATTGTTTCAAAAATAGAAAAAATCCATGAATTCAATGAGAATACACCATGAGAATTAATCAAGGAACAAAACATGAAAAGTACAAAGTATCAATGCATAATATTCAATAAGTACATACTCAGGGAGTGTAGTTGAGATGGAGAGGAAACATAAGCAAAGGAAATAGAGGAAATTAGATCACTTGTTCCTAGAGAGAGTATGGGAGTTAGTAAACAAGAATAACCATCCTTTGAAGTGAGGATGCTCTCCTAATTTATAGCTTTGTAATGCAACTATTCATCTACCCCCCACATGAATCTTCATGTCCTTATTCCACTTGTTGATTTAATCTAATTTAGAATTAAACCTTATTTTAGAGTACTTGTAATAAATTATATTTAGGTAATTAAATACATTAACGTAAAAACAAGAAGCATTCAACGACAAATAAACCTAAGCAAATGAGAGGGGAAGATGGCTAAGCTGATTTTGTGTGATCCAAAAGTGATTGGGATTGTGTATTCGTTGGAACAGGCTAGAGACAGTCTCGCAAGGGATCTGGAAAGGTTTGATAATTTAGGACCGTGTCAGATAGAAGTTCCCACAGGAGGAAAGGAGAGCCCTAGGTGCTAGTGACTGATATGGGCACCTGTGTTTTCTTAGAACTTCAGGTTCTAACTTTTTATGGGTAAGAAGGTCTTAACTCCAGTATTCGCTTTGTCACTCCTACTTTGCTGTTAAGGTTCCTATCGTACATGTAACCTACAAAACAAATGAATACCTGCACATTTGTAAACCATATAAAATCTAGTAAAAAAATGCAAAATGTGGATTCAAACTGACCCCTACGGTCACTCGAAGAGTGAACTTATGATTGAACACTACACTACATCTAAGACTCCATGTAGTTCTTTATGTGTTTGTATCTATGTCCACTACCCTAGGATGCCCTTTTGCAAGTTGCACGATGATAGAGGGATAGATCTAGATTTTCCCAAATATGGAAAACATGGGTAGTGGAATAGAATGGAATCCCCTCCTATGTTGTGTATGCAAATCAATGTAGCCCTTATCCCTTGTATGGATGTGCTAGATGTATGCCTTGTAGTGCTCTTGTGCCTTTGTATAAGCTTAGGCGATGATAGGTAATGCTTATATTGTTTGGACCCTTATTTGTGTTGGGGTTAATCACACAAATTGTATAGATATATTATTCAGATATAAGAATACAAATAATAAAATTGGAAATAAACTAGAAGAACAATATACAAGATATAACGTGGTTCACCTAGTGTGGGCTACGTCCACCAAGAAACTGTTAATCTTATTATTCAAATCTTTGTAGAGAATATACAATGAATATTTGCAATCTTCCATGCCTCATGGATGTACAATACTTTCTTCCTTATAAGCTTAGTTTTTTTTCTCTTCAATAATTCCTTCTTACAATTCTACCTTATTATCATCTAACCTTAGTTTTCTAGCTTATATAACCATATACAAATCTAGTGCAACTTAGTTATGCTATTACAACCATTAGATCAAATTTATATCAAAGGTTAGATCTAATTCCCATGAGTTAAATAAAAAAATCATGCACAGGTAACTAATGTCGGTTACCCAAACCGATGACGATTCCTCCTTGCATTGACTGATACCAGTCCGCAACTGACCGACACCGATTACTGTTGATTCTAACAAGTTAATAAAGCATGCTAATGTGAAGCAATTAGCCTTCATAACTCAACAATATCCCACTTGGAGATAAATTTTTGCACTGTACCGTACAAATCCATTCTTGGATCATTTCCTTAGACTGTTTATCCCTACTCAAGTCTCAAACTCGAAGACCAACAAAAGTGGAGTGTAGCTACAACCTCTCCTTTGCCAACATATTCATTAGCATATCCACATGGTTCTTATTAGTATGAATTTTCTCCAATTTCATCTTCCCATCCTCCAACACCTATCGTATGAAGTGATATCTCAACTAAATGTGTTTCATTCTTGAATGAAACACTAAGTTATTTTCCAGATGAATCACACTTTGACTATCACTATATAGTCTAGAATCATCTTGCTCCTTTCCCAACTCTCTTATGAACATGCTCATCTATATCATCTCTTTGCTATCTTATGTAACTACAACATATTTCACCTCTGTATTAGACTAACTATCTACAGTCTCGAAATCCAACTAACTGTCATCCCACCTACTATGAATACATATCCAGTGGTGCTTCTCTTACCATCCAAATCACCAGTCATATCTGAATCAACATATATGTATAAAGAAATATCTGACCCTCGATAGCATAAATGCATGTTGGATGTCCCTCTCAAACACCTAAGAATCCATTGGAATTCTTTCCAATTCTCTTTATCTGGATTTGCCATAAATCTACTCACAACTCCCAATGCATGTGCAATGTTTGGTCTTGTACAAACCATAATATACATAAGACTTCCAACTGCTGAAGTATATAGAACTTGTGCCATGTACTTGACCTCCTCATGTGATGTAGGACACTGATCTTCACTCAATTTAAAGTGTCCAACCCTAGGTGTACTTACAGGTTTTAAATTTTACATATTCAACCTTTCCAACACCTTACTGATATAATGTTCTTGAGACAAATACAACTTCTTGTTCTTCCTATCTCTAAGAATTTGTATGCCAAGAATTTTCTTTGCAACTCCCAAATCCTTCATTACAAATTTATGAGCTAAATTTTCTGTAAGCTCACTAATGTCCTTCATACTAGATCCTGTAATAATCATATCATCCACATACAGTAAAAAAATAATATGGCTTCCATTTCCAAGCTTCTTGAAATAAACCCAATGGTCAAATTCACATCTCATTTAACAATGCTCATGCATAAAACTATAAAGCCTCATATACCATTGCCTTGGATTTTGCTTGACCCCATACAAGCTCTTTTTCAACCTGCACACAAGTTTCTCCTTACCCTTGACTTTATAACCAAATGACTGTTGCATATAAATATATTCCTCCAAACAATCGTGAAGGAAAGTTGTCTTAACATCAAGCTGTTCCAAATATAAATCTTCTATTGCAACTAAACTTAGAACAATACGAATGGAAGTCATTTTAACTACAGGAGAAAATATCTCACCAAAATCAATACGTGATTTCTGTGCAAATCCTTTTACAACAAGCCTTGCCTTGTATCTTTTATGTCCACCCTCTTCTTCCTTGATCTTGTAAACCCATTTGTTCTACAATGTCCTTTTACCTGTTGAAAACTTAACCAAATCCCATGTATGGTTCTATTTCAAGGAGTCCATCTTCTCATCCATGTCATGCTCCCAATTCACATGGGTCTCATCCAACATTGCTTCTTCAAAACTCTCTGATTCACCACTATCAATCAATAATAAATAAGATAAGGAAGGTGTAAATCTTTATGGAGGTCTACTTATCCTTTGTGACCTTCTTATTGAGATCTGGGGTGGCAGAGGCTCAATTTGCTCATTCTGTAAATTTGTATCAATCTCAGACAGTGACCGACGTCAGTAACCTCCTACCGATGCCAATTTTTCTAACTGACGTCGGTCCTGTTGTTCTGTAGCCAACGTCAATCCAGGTGATCGATGTCGGTTTAGGAAAACTGACACCGGTACCTATAGATGTATTTTCTAAATCCGAGAATGAGTTTTCTTCCACAAAATTTCTAACTATTCTCTTTGGGTACCAAAACTTGATCCATGTACATTCTCTTTTCATTCCGTTCAATTTCATGACACCTAACAATCTTATAATCTTCTAAATCCCAAAAATGAAAACTGAAATCACCATAATCATAACCAATAAAAGTACATCTCTTGGATTTATCATCCAAATTCTTTCTATTTTTTTTATCGACATGCAAAAAAGCTTCTGAACCAAATACTATAAGAAAGAAAGATATGCTTCTTTTCAAGTCCAAGCTTCTTCTAGTATTCCACCATCCAACACACTTGAAGGCCCATGATTAATTAAATAAACCATCGCGTCTAGTGCTTCTGCTCATAACTGCAAGGGTAATCCAACATATATCCTCATGCTTCTTGCACATTCAATGATTGTCCTCTTCATTATTTATGCAACACCATTCTCCCGTGGTGTTCTAGGAACCATTATTTCTCTGCATATTCACTTTAATGAATAATAATCATTGAAAACCTTGATGCATTACTCACACCATTGTCAGATCTAATGAATTTTAACTTTGAATTTGATTCATTTTCAACAAGGGCTTTCCATCTTTTAAAAGTCCCAAAAAAATCAGATTTACGTTTAATACAATAAACCCATACCTTTCTTACGAAATCATCAATGAAAGTCATATACTATTGGGATCCTCCATGAGAAACTACCTGAGCTATTCCCCACACATCTGAGTACACAAGCTCCAATTTTTGCTCCTTCTTTGTTGCCCCAACTTTGAAAAATATCACTCTCTTTTACTTTCCAAATATACAATGCTCACATAAATCAAGATCTACATCTTTCAAATTTTATAAGTTACCATTTTCCTTTAAGATCTGCATTCCTTTTTGACTCATATGGCCTAGAAGATTATGTCACATGCATGCATCTGAATCTGAAGTACATAGCACATAAAAGGAATCAGTAATATAGGTAGAAAAATACAATATTCCTACCTTCTTAGCTCTTGTTACAACAAGAGATCCCTTGGTAACTTTCTAAGAGTTGGCTGTAAATGTAACTATGCAACCAGATTCACCTAATTGTCCTACAAAAAATATATATCTCCTGAGGCTCGACACATGCCTCACATATTTCAATATCCATGTATTTCCATTTTGCAAATTTAGATGAACATCTCCTTTACCAATAATATTGCATGTTTCATCATCTCCTAAATAAACATGCCCACAATTACCCTGGACATAACTTCTAAAATAACCCTTATTAGGGGTAGCATGGAAAAAATCTCCTAAATCTAAAACCCATGATTCAATTTTATTATCCAATGAGAGAATAAGGGCATCTTGTGTTACCTCAAAAGATGCAACATTTTCCTCATTACCTTTCTCTGGCAAATTCTCTTTTTTTTTCCTTGAACCAACAATCCTTCTTTGTATGTCCTTTCTTTCCACAATTGCAGCAGGTTATTCCTTTACCTCTAGATTTAGATGTGTCATTCTTAGCATTTGATTTCCCTTTACTCTTGCTCTTTGATCTCTCATTTTTCCTTCATCTGCTTTCTACATTCAAAGCATTATTAGATGACATTTCTCTTGTACTTTTCATGCGTATTTCTTCATTCAAGATTTTACTAACCACATCATCAAACTTTAAAATATTAGTAGAAGATGTTATATTACTAACAACCATTACCAAGCTATCCCAACTATCTGGCAAAGAGAATAAGAATAAAATTTCTTTCACTTCGTCATCAAACATAATATTAACCAATTTTATTTGATTTACCATAGAGTGAAAATCATTCAAATGACTTGATGTAGATTCACCTTCTTGCATCTTAGAATTAAATAATTTCTTCATGAAATAAACTTTACTTCAAGCACTAGGTTTTTCATATAAATTAGCTAAAGATTTCATCAACTCTATTGTGGTTTCTTCTTCGGTAATATTCGAAGCCACAATTGCTGTCAGGATCAATCTTATAGATCTCAATGCCTTTCTGTCAACAATTTTTTATTCTTCATCAGTCATCTTTGTAGGTATTTCCTTCTCATTCAATGGTAAGTATAGATATTTCTGATACAAAGAATCTTCCACCTGCATCTTCCATAGCTGATAATTACAGATGTAAATTTTTTTAGCTCTTTATTTTCTAGCTTTTGCCATTGTTGTAGCTCCCACTCAATCAGAAATCCCTTTGTGAGTAAATCTGTCAACACACAAAACCCTCAAACAAAAAATCTTTGATACAAGTTGTTGGGGTTAACACACCAGTTGTACAAATATATTATTTAGATCTAAGTATATAAACAATAAAAGTAGAAATAAACCAGAAGAACAATACACAAGATATAACATGGTTCACCCAGTGTGGGCTATGTCCACCAAGAAACAACCAATCTTATTATTCAAAGTTTTGTAGAGAATATACAACGAAGATCTGCAATCTTCCACACCTCTTAGATGCACAATACTTTCTTCCTCACAAGCTTATCTTTTTATCTCTCCAAGAATTCCTTCTTATAATTCTCCCTTATTATCATCTAACCATAGCCATATACATATAGATTTGGTCAAAGATCTTGCAATTGTAAAACTAAAACATTAAAAAAACCGAAACACTTGATATAATATTTTTTCTCTATAATTAAACGTAGCAATATACAAATATATAGTAGAGGTAGCTCCTACATCTACAAAGAACCTCCTCCACAAATTTCTCACCCAACTCCTATATATTTGAGTTGGTTAAACAACTTCACTCATGTAAAACAAACTCCTTATATACATTATTATTACTAGTAATAATATGTACGCACTATATTTTCTAACATTCCCCCTTTAATGTGAACATGGGAGAAAAACAATCACACTTCTTTCACATCTTGCCGCTTGTGCGTGCTCATGATTTGGATGGTTTTACAGGACAACCAACAACCTTAACATGAATGTTTTTACAAGACAACCAACAACCTCAACAAGGATGGTTTTACAGGAAAACCAACAACCTCAACAAGGATGGTTTTACAGGACAACCAACAACCTCAATATCACGATGCTGCTTTTCCTTGTGCTTTCGTCTATCCACTATGTTTTCCCTTCAGGGAATTATATAGGAAACATTGCTTACAAAATGCAAATCTGAAAAGAGGGAAAAATTAAAATGGAAATGAAAATGGAACATTGAAACCATGTTCCCCCCCTCAATGTCTTAGTCAACACAAAATAGGAACTCTGAAATAGAATCACACAACACACAACTGAAATCAACTACAACTCTGAAAAGAATGCAAACTCACACACACACAATCACTACAACTTCGTCAAGCTTCGTCGTTGGTGACTAACGAGAGGTCGTTGATCAACCTCCAGCCTTCGACGCCTCCATCCTCCAGTGTCATGTTGCTAGGTCAGCTAGATTTGACTTAGATGCTCAATAATTTCCACATTGTCATTATTATTTTCTTCCCTCCCGCAATGTGAAGCACTTAATTTTCCAGATGTCGGGTAACACTGAAAATGCATCTATGTGGCAATTTTTTTTTTCAAACTTTTGACTACAATGAAAAAAGATGATTTTATGACATTTGACACTAAGACGAATTTTGGTGACATAATACTACAAATGACATAACTTTGACTTACAATGACATTACAACATGATTTTTCACAATACTATTATGACAATTTAAACTTAGCACTAGGGACTTAAATATTGATAAACGAATCTTGCTTTTTGACAAGGATAATAGTATTAACTAAGAAAACAATTTGGACCGATGACACACTATGATATTTATAACCCATTAAACCCTTCAGGCTATATAAGCCACCACGAATTGGGTACTAACCTCTAATTATGAAACTCCAATTAACTATTAGATTTTACACATGGAAAAATATAAACTATTAATAAGTTTTAAATCACATGTAAATTCACTCGAACTATTTTCAACTCCTATCTTGTGTTCAGACAATAATGAAGTTAAAAATATTAATTAGAGACCGCCATGGAAGAAATACCTTTGTGAGATGAGATCACAGAAGAGAAAGTACGATTTGTAAATTGTGCTAATTGCATGTATGATCCGTTAATTGAAAAACTAATCAGGAATAGCAGATCTTATGATAAGGAAGACAACCTATCTATTTGTAACCTTTGATATGATGGCAGAATGATAGCTCAACCAATTTCTGATGCAATCTCTGAATTTGCCTCTTCAAACAAACTCTATTCATTAAAATAATCAAATATTGGCAAAGTCTGATCGGCGGTGGACAAATTTTTGTTTATAAATTCATTTCTTTCAAGTTATCATTACCATACCAAGATTTATATTCAGGATTTGACCATGAAATAGGAGTAGTAAAAATCCTACCATACACAACTTCAAAATTTGTCATTTTTGTTGTAGTATGATAACCTTGATTATAAGAAAACTCAATCAAATGCATATATTGTTACCAATTACTAGATTTTTGACCTGTATACATTCTAAGCATATCTTCTAATATTCTATTTATTCTTTCAATTTGACCATCTAACTCAGGATGATAAGCAGTACTAAAGCTCAAGCTCATACCCGATTCATCAAACAAGGACCTCCAGAAAGAAGAAATGAATCTAGGATCTCTATCAGTCACTAAATCTTTAGGAAGACCATGTAAACGATTGATTTCCTTAGAAAACAAATGAGCTATATCTAAAGTAGAGGTTTTTATTTTGGTTGGTAGAAAATGAGTCATTTTTGTCAATCTGTCAACCACCACAATAATAACATCATTTCCATTCTTAGTCTTAGGTAAACCTGTAATAAAATCCATACTAGTTTACTCCCATTTCCAATCAGGATTAGACAAAGGTTACAATTACCCATGTTTACTACACTTGTTCAGTTTTAAACATTTTTACAAGTCAGACATTGTTGCACATACTTCCTAACATCTTGTTTCATCTTAGGCCAAAAAATATTATTTTTTACTAACAGGTAATTCTTTTGAAAACTAGGATGTCCAGCTATGGGAATTTCATGAGAATATCTCAAAATTTATTGTCTTAAATTAGGGAGACTCGGAATAGCACAATCTACCTTTATAGTAACAACGATCCATTCACACCAAGCAAATAAGAAATAAGCCTATCTTTTAAATGCACATTTGAAGTTGTATTTTACAAACCAAAATACAATTCAGACAAAATAGTTATCAATAGACAATACATATTGTATTTCTTTTTCAAATTTACTTCTTTCTAATGATAAAGCATTTGTAAACATCCTTTTCCTAATTAAAGCATTTGCAACCAAATTTTCTTTACCAGAGGACATACTGTATTTCAAAATCATATCGACTTAGCAATTCTACCCATCTTCTTTGTCTCATATTTAACAAAGGCAGAGTAAAAATATATTGTAGACCTCTATGATTAGTTTTCAAAACAAATTTATGACCTAACAAATAGTGTCTCCAAATTTTCAAAGCATGAATTATCCCTAACAGTTCTAAATCATGAGTAGGATAATTATTTTCAGCAGGCAACAATTTTCTAGACCCAAAGCATACAACTCTACTATATTTAGTTAGTACACAACCAATACCAGAACCATAAGCATCAATAACAACAATAAAAGGCTTAGAAAAATCAGGAATACATAATATATGTGCACAAGTTAAAGTTTCTTTCAACTTATTAAAAACAACTTCACATTCCTCAGACCAATGATATGAGTTATTTTTATTTGTTAAGTTTGTGAAAGGACTAGCTATTTTAGAATAGTTCTTCATACATCTTCTATAAAAGCTAGACAACCTAAGAAAATTCCTAATTTCTTGTACATATTTGGGTGTATCCCAATCTTGCATTGCTTTTACCTTAGAAGGATCAAGACCAATTCCTTTTTCAGAGATAATATATCATAGATAGGATAATTCTGTTTTAAAGAACTCACATTTACTTAGTTTACCATACAACTGATGTTTTCTTAAAGTTTCAAGCACTATCCTAACATGTTTTTCATGTTCTTCTTCATTTTTAGAATAGATCAAGATATCATCTAGAAATATAATCAGATATAAATCTGGAAAAGGTCTGAAAACATCATGCATCAAAGTCATGAAGTGGATGGGGCATTTGTTAACCCAAAAGGCATAACACCAAACTCATAATGAAGATATCTAGTCCTAAAAGCATTCTTTGCAATATCAACATCCTTTATTCTAATATGATGGTATCCAAAATGTAAATAAATTTTAGAAAAATACCTAGCACTGTTTAATTGATCTAGCAAGTCATCAATTCTAGGAAAAGGGTATTTTTTCTTAATAGTTAGCTTATTTAATTATCTATAATCAATACACAATCTCATGGTACCATCTTTCTTTTTAACAAACAGTACTAGTGCACCCCAAGGAGAAACACTAGATATAATTTTTACTTTCTTTAATAATTCAGTCAATTGTATTTTAAGCTCAACTAATTCGTATATAGGCTGTCTATAATGTGTTTTTGACACTGGTTCAGGCTCCAGGAATAATATCAATAACATGTTCTACAAATCTTCTAGGTGGTAATTCTTCAATGTCAGAAGGAAAAACATCCATAAAGTTACTGGACTATAGGATGCACATCTATATCTACTTTAATTCTTATCATTTTGTGTAATTACATCACAATTTTTTTTTACATTTTTCTTTAAGACTTATTTTAAGTTGAACAACAGAAATAGTTTTCAAAGTAAGTTGTCTTTTTATTCCTTGCAAAATATGAGTATTTGCATATTGGTCTTGATTACAAACTTTTTTATTTTCACAGTTAATGAGAGAATGGTTATTTTCTAACCAGGTCATTCCTAAAATAAGATCATATTGACCTAAATTAAGTACATGAAAAGATTCACTAGATACAATATTATCTATTTGAAAATCTAAATCTTCAACTAAAGCTCTTGTTTGCCTGATTATCCTTCCATCAACCAATTCTATAGCTACTAGTTCAATTTTTCTGGAAAAGAAATTCATTTCAACTAAGGAGATATAAAATTATGACTATACCCGAATCAATCAAGAAAACAAGGGTTGGTTCAATCAGAGATACTTGTTTGTGGACTGTACCAACCAACAACAACATAAAATTTCATATTTTGATTCCCTTCTTTTGGTTTATCATCAACTTTATGATCTTTATGTTTAACCCAACTTTTCTTTTTCTTAGGACAACCCCTAGCATAGTGGTTATCTCCACAATTCCAACATTCAATTTCCTCTGGTTTAGTTTTGACACACTTTTGTTTCTTTTGTTGATTTCTAATCTGAGTATTTTTGCACTTGAAAATTTCACTAAATGGTCTTTTTCTGTCCTTAAAGTGAAAATTAGAATTCTTTTTCTTATAGTCTTCTTTCTTTTGATGCACAATAGTCTTATATTTTTCAAATTGTTCTACAATTTGAGCAGCCCCATCTACTGAAGTCAGTTTTCCACACTAGACACTAGCATTATATTCTTCTCTTAGACCATTTATAAATATAAGAACTTTGGCTGTTCCAAAAATAAAAGGCACAAATCTATTCAAGTTTTCAAAGACTTGTTTGTACTCTTTAACGGTTTTAAAACATTATTTTAGATCAAAGAACTCATTTTGCCTATGTTGCAAGAAATGTTCAGAAAGATACTTCTTCCTAAAAACCTTTTTAAATTTACTCCATGAGACCTTATGAGCTTTAAGTTTTTCAGATCTTAATGTGTCTTCCCACCAATTAAGGGAAACATTTTTCTATTGATAAGAGGCTATTTGTGTCTTGCTTAGCTTATTAGTTTTATGCAATTCAAAATATCTCTCTAAGCTAGATAGCTAAGTTTTAACTTGTTCCTCTATTCCTACTTCCCCAACATATTCAGGAAATTTTTTTTCTTAGAAAAGTTTTATATGTCTTTAGAATTCCTACTTGAACTTTCTTGCTTATTATCAGAATAATCATAAGAACTAGAAGAATCGAAGGATTCATTTGATTTATCAGAAGTAGAATCATCGTCAGAAGAAGAGTGCTTTCTCTTCCTTATTTTATTTTCTGACTTTAGAGCATTTCTTTTCCGATTTAGTACTTTTATCTAATTTATTTTTATCAATCATAGCTTCTACAAATTGATTTTTTAATGTCTCTAATTGCTCAAAAAGATATTTTACTTCCCTGCCCAATTGTTGGTTCTAATGTTCCAATTCGTTGTAGTCCATGCCGTTCTATGAATCCATTCCGTCTAAATTTGATTTGGCTCTCATTCTCTGTGTATATACACAATTTTTTTTTTATCTTTGTGAGAAAATCATCGTAATATTTTACTTCACAACATTTTTATTTCCTTTTATCAATTTAACAATCAAACGTATTTTAATGAGGTTAATTAGCTCTAATACCAAATGAAATGCAACTTTTTCCTTCAACAAAAATCAATAATTTTTGACAAAAATCTTATATATCAGAAGTCTGATATGTTTTCGAACATTCTTATACTATTCTATATGTCGAATCAGATCAGAAAATCTATATGTTTCCCACTTAATTTAATAAGATAAATATAAAGCTAAAGACAGAATTTTATTTAATAAAATTGCAGTGAATAAATTTATAAATCTATACTAAGTTAAAAGATTAATTAAGCTTGCATAAAACATGATTAATTAACTAGGATCAACCCGAAACAAAGACACGTGGCTTGATTCTACGTGTATTTTCTTAATAATTCCATCGTCACGGACACAAGGTCCCATGAAATTAACCAAAGACTAAATAAATTCGGGGTCCGAACGGTTTACGAAGGCAAAGGATAAAGACAAGTGTCAATAATTCATTGGTAAAGGTTAATCGTGATATTGTGAAATAAGTCTGACATTGTTCAAATAGATAGTAATAATACAAGGTGTATTACTACAAATTTATTGAACTATCTTAGCCATTTTCACAATTCGTAGTGCAACTTAATTGACAAAATGCTTATGTAATAACAAGACAATGAAGTTTAACCATACATACGTGGCTTTAAACTAAATGGTTTTCTATATTGACAAACTGACACTAACTCCGCAACAAGGGAATACAATATGTGAATCCGGAACAAGTGGGCTTAATCATTTTATTGGTTTGCATACTCTGACAAACTCTTACTGAGAAATTGATACTTGTGAAATTGGTGGCTAAATATTATTGGCTAACAACTATTGAGACTGACACAAGACCGACAACGTGAAATACGACATGACTTGGAGCATTTTGATTGGGTCAGGTTTCACATTTGGCAAAAGACCTATTAACTAAGTCTGAATCCGTGAAGAATGTGGAATGATCTAATTGGATCGTACTTCGCAAAACTTAGAAGATGACTAACAAAGGTCCCTGACATTGCGAAGCTATATGGCGTTATCTCATTGGTTAAAACCTTCGCAATAGTCAGTAAATTGGACAATTCGATAACACATGGGTCTTTTTGATTAGCTAAGACATTGCAAAGGTACCAAGACTCTAACCCTGTGAAGCACACATGAAACGGTTTAATTGATTCTAACTTCAATATTATACATTGTATTTACTTGTCGAGATGCTTTAGAAACATATAATTATCCACAGTAAAGGGGATTTTTGGGTCCAAGGCATATAAACGATAGAAATACAATAACCACAATTGTTAGATACAGAAAATCAATAATTTAACCCAAAATCATCATTAATATTGTAGGATTATGATCAAATACACATAACAATCTTATTCTATATTAAGTTAAATAGATTCTTCATTAAAAAACACATATATACATATCAAATTTACGTATTTCTTTAACTTATTACTACAATTCACCTGCTTCTACTAACATACAACACATATTTTTCAAATTATCCATATCAAATTAATAAAATATATCTATTTATTCATTTATCAAGTAAAACAGAAGAGTTAACTTCTTTCTATTAGCATTATACAGATATTTATAGAGCTTTTATAGATGTTTATAGAGATTTTACAGAGAGGAACTTATCTAAGACAGGAATTAGGAATTCTATTACCAAATTCCAATACAAGACACAGGCAACATAGACACCAGACTATAGCCACACTATGAGAGCATTGTGTTATACACCCCGTGTATGTTCACCTTTTCCTGGCTAGGACCATCCAAGGTTGTACTTTGTACCCCTAGTTAGGACACTGTTGGTGCCCCTCTCTCTTGCCCACCACCTGATTGTACTTAGTCATCCTTGGAATTTACTTCCACATACTCAATTCATAAGATTCTTCAAACTCTTTTTCAATATTCTTCCTTAGAATCAAAATTATAATTTCTTGTCCCTCAGAATCAAAACGATGGAATTAATACATGTCCATCCTTTCAGTTTGATATGCCTTTTATAGTTTTTCATTGGAAATTATGAACCATCACAATGGTTTCACACCCTTTCATAAATAAATTAAGCATATTTAGTTTATTTCTCAAGATATTCATTACATTAATAGCTTTTTACAGTATCTTTGTTATATTTAATCTTTAAGCCAAACTTGTCTTTAACAATTTAACAAGTCTTCATTGCTTATAATGCTTCGGGGATTTAGTCACATAACAAATCTCCCATCTATCTACATAATTTAGGAATTAATGACCGATGTTATGCTTCACAAGCTAGGGCTTAAACCCCCAGACACTTGGTGGTGTGATTGGCGGTGGAATCATGAATTTGTCCTCCTCCAGTACAATGTTGAAACTACTTATCATGTTTTGAGTCCAGTCTCGCATGCCATTGCCAAACTCAATGCCTGTTGGGGTTTGCATTATGTGCATTCCACCTGGCTTCGCCGGCTTTCCCGCGCTTGGAATTCTCTTCTTGAGCCCAAAATTAATCATTTCCTTTGGTGCCTTATGTATCAAGGTCTCCCTGTTGGAGAATGTTTTAGTCACATTGGCATCCCTAATCCTAAATGCCCCTTCTGTTCCAGACCTAAATATTTTAAACATTTATTTTGGTCTTGTCCCTGTGCTCAGACTATCTGGACTTGGATTCATTCCTTTTTCCAACCTTACCATCCAGAATTATTTCACTAGTGTTTGGCTTTGCTCGGGGATTTCAGTCCATGGCCACATTATATTAATATTGTATGGCAATTATTTAGAGCTTGTATTCTTTTTCATATTTGGAAAGCTTGAAATGCTTTGATATTCTAGAATGATCAAGTTGTTGCTTTTTTTCCTTTAATGACAAAGTGGTTATACAGTCTACTGTGTGCATACAAATTCAAGCCTAAGCTGAAAAGGTTGCCTTGGAGTTTGCTCATTTACAGGAGTTTCTTGTCCACTGGGGGAGTGCGCCTTGCACAATGAGTTGGGTCCCCCTGGATCCTCTGTCGCCACCACCTCGACGACCGCTTCCTGTGGGACCGCGTCGCAAAAGCCGCTCTTGCAACCATTGCTCCGCCTCTCCTCAAGGTCGCCCTTCATCTCCGTCCTCCTTTGGACCAGGCTAGAGCCCTCCTCTGAGGGGGAAGGGCGTTGCTAGTTGTCCGCGATGGGGCTCTCCACTGCCTGATATGCTGACTATGGTTGGTTCTCTGCTCCCTGGTTGGACAATTATTGTTCCGTTGCAGATGTAGACATCTAATCATGATGGTTGGCAGGTGGACTCTCCCTCGCCCAACCCGACTAATGGAGTGTTTATCCCTCCCCGAGATGACCCTCCTCCTCCTAAAACGGCGACTTACGCCTAATATTTTCTGATTTGATGTAGTTCTTGTGCTCTCTGATTACCCTTTGGGTGTTTTGTTGTTACTTTCGTGACATTTTGTGGGACCACGAGTTTTCTAGCCACCCCTACTAATGTAACTCTCTTTTATTAATATTAATATAAAGGTAATTCCAATAATAAATTAGTTTCTTTATTTTATCATAATCTATAATATTCTATTTTTTTTTCTTAAATATATTAAGAATAAGAATTTATTTTTCGTTATATATTACTTGCAAATTAATTTGAATGAATATTAACTTTTCCTTTTAAGACGTACATTACACTTTGATTACCAAAAAGTAATACTAGCAATCGCATGTGTACAATGCAATGTTAACGCCGAATGGTATATGTTATTTGATTTAGAGGTATAGTTATTACTTTTGTAGTTGATGTTGATAAGGGGTGTGATTGATTTTGTGAAATATAGATGAAGCACTTCATTTAAAGGTTCTATCTACATTTAAAACTTGTTACAAATTCGTACATAGACATTTCTAAATCTTATATCATGAGTGCTAGTGTTTTATGGGTATTTTTTTGCAAATCTTATATCATAACAAAAGTGCAAGTAATATTCATTTATTTTCTTAATAGTACTTTCAATCCACATAGTAGTAAGAGACAATGGTATGTTAATGTCAATGGAAATACAACAGTTTTCTTTTAAAGCGGGGAAAAAGAGGGAAACATAGATATGGAATAACTAACATAGTGTTGATAGTTCAAAGTATAGAAAGGAATGGAGGGTGTAAAGTTTGAAGGGATGGATGCGGTAGAAATATTTACGTAAAGAAGGTTACGGAGGAGATTCACTACCATCCGCTTTCTTTGAACTGAGGATGACACATTTCAATCTGTTGATTCCACAGTATGTCTTTTTTTTCAGGGAAAGTGTGAAGTAGTATTCGTTGCCGATGACATTGCTTGTAATTTCACTATTCGCATCTTTGTCTATAGACAATAGGTGGAGGTTATTAGTTGCAACACCCATGATTGATTCAGTTATCTCATCAAAAGCAGTAATTGATTGAAGTTCCCCTGCTGGGTCCTTTAGATTGATCATGAGTGCATATCTATACTCATATTTATGAACTTGTATGTTGTAACTCAAAAAAAACCATGAACCATTTCCATGCTCTCGCACTATTTTCCTGCATTGTTTGTCACCTTTTTGAAGAGTACATGCTGTGTTAAAAAAATTGTCCATACTGATATTTGTGATTTCTTTGAACTGAGGATGACATATTTCAATTTGTTGATTTTGTGGTATGTCTCTTTTTTTAGGGAAAGTGTGAAGCAGTATTCATTTCAGCTCCACCCACGATATTTTACCGTCTCAGTCGGCATCCAAGTTCCTAAAAACAGCGAAAAACACTTTCAGAAATCTATGAGTAGCATAACAGCAATAGCCCTAGAGGGCATCAAGAGCTTTGCACATAGAGATCAACTATTGAAAATGCAGAGGGATGTGCATCAGGTTGCTATGGATACACACCACTACAGGGGCCTGCCCTAAGTGACACAGATGTACAATAATTTTCCTATTATTGCTTTGCCATGAATGCTATCATCGTGGTGATATCCGGAAGAGGACTTTTTAAAAACATTCATGAGCAGGAGGCCTTTAGGGATGAATATATTTACCTTACACAAGGTGGATTACAATTCTAAGGTAGACAGCCATATGCAAAATAGAAAGAAAGAAAGAAAGAAAGAAAAAAAAGAAAGAGAAGAAAGAGAAAAACACCCAAGGAAGGAGAAATGTCAGTAGGAGAAATCTCCAGAGGATTTGCTTAGTTAGGATCAGTGTGCAGGTTTACCATGAAGATTATGCTAATCAATATGAAGAAGATACGTACATCAGCCACCCTCGGGCAGGACTGAATAATATGGATATCAGTTATTCTGTCTATGATCTACAAGAGCAACGAGTTATTCTTGACACCTTCAATTGTCACAATCATAAGAAAGAGGTATGAAAAATCACTGTCAAACACACAATTCATAGGTAATCCACAAATTATTTTTAAAAATCAGTAATTTTAAATTTTAAATGGTGGAAGCACCCAACCACCTATGCGAGACCCCTCCCTTAGCCTACGGTCCTATGCAGGGGGCAATGCACAATTTTATAGCAAGTGTTATTTGTTTTGTAGGGTTTGATTTTTTTGAAGTGTTCACTTAGAACTAATACTGCTGCTCCAAGTAATGTTTTGTTGACAGGTGGTTCAAAAGAGTAGAATACAAAAAGAAAATATTTCAAACCCCCACCCATCCCTCTCACTAGAACTAAGTCTTTTATACATTTGCTTCACTTTTTCAGGAGAAGATTATGTTTTATGAAAGTTTCATGAAACTGCTAAAATATCCTCTAAATTTGGCGGGTTTGAACTTTTTCCAAAAAAATTCAAATGCGGACCACTGCCTTAGTGTATGCATTGTAAAAAAAGAAAATAAATTTATTGGGAAAAAAAAGAGAGTGACAATAATAGATCTGTATATATTCTCTTTAGCACAAGAAAACAAGGTGTGGGGTATTGTTTGCCCGGGTACAACTAAAAACCCTTTATAAACATACAAAACAAATACATTTTCTCTGGAAACCCACAAAAAGAGTGGTTCCCAAACCCTAAAAAAAACCAAAAATAAAAAATTCCCTCCCAATCGTTAAAATGTCTCAGTCGGCCCGTTGGCTAGTTGCTAACCCAATGGGCCTCGTGGATAGACAAGATGAGATCCTTCCTTCCTCACACATTGCACTCATCCGAACGACTTTTGCACAACGGGATTATGCTCTCGCAGGCCTTTCGTATACACCTCCGACCCGCAGTCCGAATAAAACTTAAGTAGATCGTCGAAGCTCAAGTTCTTGTGGGCAGCCGGGTCGTTTCTACTAATTAGTGCAGTCTGAATTCTAATCCTAGATCAGAAAACTTGCATTAACAACAGTTTGTCCAAATGCAATTATACTCAAAATTTAATAGCATAAAATACTTCCATTTAATTATATTGATGTTTTCTAGGATACAAAAAAAGGGCTATATTTGTCTCACTCTAAATCTTCAGCCATAGACAATGCTGCCAAAATCAACGCTCAGTAAGCACCTATTTCAACAATGTATGGACTTTGGTTCATTCCTTTCAATAGTGTCACCCATGATATGCTAAATGAATCAAACCTCATAATAGAGCTATCCATTAAGTTAATGCTAAATTTTGCTGGTAGTTAGGAAGAAGAAGCACTCATGTATATGGCTTGTTCAGCTTGGATCTTGGTATCACCAATAATCTCTGCAAGAACATTGACCATCCTTAAAATGATGGAATCGATTGACATCCCTCAAAACAATTTGTCGACCAACAACCTTGGAAATGAATTTGGTCGCGGTGCGACAGTCGCCACATACACAAAGGTTTTTCATAATTCTGATAGATGTCTCAGAGGGTGTGCTGATTAGCCCAAAGGCAATAGCCAGCTTCTCACTGTGGTGGCCAAGAGAATGGCGCTTCTGCTCTTCTTCAACATCATGTAGCACAAAGTTCATATCAGGCAAATACCCTACTTTCTTTATTTGTCTCATTAAGTCATCCAATTTTGCATAGATATCCACTGTTTGTGGATGTGATCTGTCTTCTACAAGAAATGAATGTACCCTATTTCTGACTTCAATCCAGCTACGTCCTGGTTCCTTCTTCAAATCCTTGTCTTTCATCATTTTTATAACTTTTGCTCTATCAGCCCATCTCTCAGCAGAAGCATAAATGTTTGATAACAGGACATAGCTTGCTGCATCTCGTGGTTCTAATTCTAGGAGACACTTTGCTGCCCGCTTTCCTAGTTCCAGGTTGCCATGAATTCAACAGGCTCCAAGCAAGGTCCGCCACATTTAAGCACCAGGTGGAAATGGCATTTTGTGAATGAACCCCTCTGCCTCTTCCAGGCATCCAGCTCGACCAAGGAGGTCAACCATACATGCATAGTGCTCTGTTGTTGGTTGAATACCATGGTCATGTTTCATTGCATTTAAGTACCATCGACCTTCATGCAGTAAACCTCCATGGCTGCATGCTGAAAGAATACCAACATAGGTGTTTTTGTCCGGTTTGATGTCTAGAGTCTGCATTTCTTCAAAAAGGTGAAGGGCTTCGATGCCATGCCCATGCTGGGCATACCGTGCAATTATTGTATTCCATGTGACCACATTTTTGTTAACCATATTATCAAAAACCTTGCATGAATCCTCGATTTTTCCACATTTAGCATACATGGTAACGAGGGCATTCCCCACAGAAACTTCTGAGTCAAATCCAGTTTTAATTATGCAGGCACAAACCTATTTCCCCTGTTCTAGGGCTGCTAGACTTGCACATGAACTTAAAATACTAATAAAAGTAAAATTGTTGGGCTTCATATCTAATCTCTGCATTTGGCATAGGAATTTTAGGGCTTCTTCACCATGTCCATTTTGATCATACCCCGTAATCATTGCATTCCATGAGACCAAATCTCGCACACTCAACTTCTGAAACATTTTTTCGGCAACCTCTATGCTTCTGCATTTTGCGTACATGCTAACAATGGCATTACTACCAAAGATATTCAACACACACCCAACTTTTACTATGGTGGCATGGACAAGTGTACCCCATTCCAGGGCTTCTAGGTTAGCACATGCTCCAAGGACACAAGTGAAGGTAATGTGGTCAAGTTCCATGCCAGTATGTAGCATTAGATGAAACAATTTAATAGCTTCCTCATCATTTCCAGTCTGGCAATATCCTGCGATCATTGCATTCCATGAGATTCTGTCTCTATTGTGCATTCTATCAAAAATTTTCCTCGCACTCTCTATGCTTTCGACTTTTCCATACATAGCAGCGAGAGAATTTTCACCATAAATCCCTGGCTCAAGAATACATTTGATCATATGAGCATGGATCTCTTTGCCATGCTGCAGGGTTTCTGGACTACTGCATGCACTGAGGGCAGTCGCTAAAGTGACCTCATCTAGCTTCATGCCAGTGTTCAACATTTCAACAAAAAGTTCCAAAGCCTCCTTACCATTATCGTTTTGGGCATATGTTGCAATCATAGCAGTCCATGCGATCTTGTCTCGTTCAGGCATTTTGTCAAACATAGTATGAGCGTCATCTATGCTTCCACACTTAGAATACAAGGTAACAAGCAAATTCAATACAAATGTATGCAGTTCAAATCCTGTCTTGATGATGTGGGCATGTACTTGCGTTCCCTCTTGCAGCGCTCTAGAACTGGCACAGATTGTGAGAATACTAACAAAGATGATATGGGTTGGTGTTATACTTGCAAGCAGCATTACACAAAACAAATTTAAGGCTTCTTCTTCAAAGCCATGCTGGGCATAAGCTACAATCATTATGTTCCATGATGCAGTATCTCTATCAGCCATTTTGTCAAACACTTGGCGCGCTTCCTCTACACTCGTACACTTGACATACATGGCGACAAGGCCATTGCCTACAGAAACGTCTGATTCCATCCCAACTTTTATGGCCAGAGCGTGGACTAACTTCCCCATTCCAATAATCATCTGGCTCGAACATGCCCGCAGAACTGCGGTGAATGTGAACAGGCCTGGCTTCATTCCTGTGCCCAACATTCCGGAGAAAATCTTCAATGCATCTTCATCAAACCCATTCTGACCATACCCTGCAATCAGTGACGTCCAGGAAATCACATCAACATAACAGCAGGCAAGCAAGCAGCATTCAAAAAACATAAAAATTTCAAGGGCATCGTCGAACAGGTATTGTTATTGTACGTTTATTTGCTTCTCTTGGAATTTGGAAAATGAATAACTTTTTCTCTGGTAAAGATTTGCTTTCATGGTTGTTTGCTGGATAGTCTTCATTTCTTCTGCTTCAAAGGGCGTCATGCCTGCTCCGTAACCTTTCAGAGGCACTATATCTCCGGCCTTCCACCCCTAAGGAGGAATCCACCAAAGATCTTGAATGCCAGCCTGTTTGCGTATCTCGGTAAGGCTAGCATCTTCGAGCCAGAAATTCATGGCTCCCTCTGAATTATGACGGCCCCTGAACCGCTCTCCATTTGTGACAACGGTATCTCTCATATGCTTCAATAAATGACAAAGAAACCCCGTATCTCCAATGTGCTTTCTTGCCTCTTCTCTAAGCGCAGGTTGCAAGATACCTAGGCACTAAAATTATTGTGTGATGTGGTACTAAGAGGCAAGACAGACATCACCGACCTTAATTACACGATACAATGGAAGCTTTCAAGTTTTGCACTTAAAACCCTCTCTGTGTACAAAAATTTTATCAAATATTGTCCTCGTCGCAGCGGATTCTGGCTCGAACTCCGCGGATCGCTGGTTTGCCTGTACCGTTTTCAGATTGCCGATCTTTCAAGCTTCATCTTGCATCTTTTTGCGCTGTATTTTGACCTCTACTGCGGGTTCTCGAACGTTGCTGCAAGAAATAGCCTGATTTCGAGTTCCTTAGCCTTGGGGTGAATTTCCTTTTGTAAAACTGCTCTGGATCGAATTTCTTCCGGCAAAAACTTATTTTCTTCCAATTTTTCGGTTTCGCCGTTCTCTCCTTCAAAAGTCTGACGAACTCGGTTTCAATTGTTTCCGTGGAACGATTTTTCTTGAAAAGAAAGGCTCTGGACTGTGATGTGGTCCGAAGAGGCAAGACAGGTCAAAATTAATCCGAAAACTGTTAAAAATGCGAAAACGTTTAGACGGCCGTCAAACCGTCAACTTTAAAACAGTCGCAGAAACGTTCGGAGGTCCTCTACCATAGGGGGAACGCCTTCGGCGTAATAATTATAAAAGAGCCCCATCCCAAAAAAACATTCCTGATTTTTTAGGATATCTATTATCGGCTATTAACTTTGTTTGATTTTATTGTTTTCTATGTAATTATGGAAAGATTAAAAGAGTAATTGACAACACCTCGCAGAGTGCTTCCAGATAAGTGTTTTGTGATTCCCAAAAACATCAAAAAATGAATACTCCTTTTCACTTCTTTATTCACACATGAGATTCTACTTATTGCTAGACTTAGGCTATATTATCAAGTCAGAATATTAAAGGTTATTACGTTAATTTGAAAAGGTTCGTGTCTAAGAGTCATACCTAACCCATTGAACTTTGTTGTGTTATATTTATTTAAGTGAAATAAAATAGTCCAGTGAAATGTATGTATGGTGCATGATGTATGTATGAGTATATAAGTGTCCATTCCGGTACTAAGATATCCTGGATCCAATTATAAATGGATGATTTTTTTCTCATTATAAAGAAAATATATTCTTCAAATTTTAATAAAAAAAATTACTATTGTTATAAGAATTTTTCATGTCAATAACATTTTCACAAACTCTATTATTAAGAATGAACTCATTGAACTATTTTGTTGTTTAAAAGGCAACGAAAAGTATTATATGAAATTAATGTTTATTTCGGATGGGATAGACAGTTCCAATGAACATTATTAGCCGATATGTTATATTAAGTGGAAAATAGACTTTCCAAATAAAAAATCGGAATTGTTTCATGTCAAGAAAATTGTTTGATGCGGAAAATATTCATTTATGCCGGAGGAAATCTGTCATATGTTAGTTCTAGATGTAACGAAGTTTGATTTTATTTTGTTGTATTAGATAAAATTTGATAATTTCAATTGCTCTCGGTTACGTTTGTAATTCTACGACACAACCACATATTTGATCGCCTTATCTGCCAGTAGCGTAAGCAATATTGCAGGTCAGCGACATGTGCAGTTCATCCCATGTCTTCATTATTCTAGTGGCCAAGGCTCCCGTGAAATAGGTGGTGAGCTGCTCCATGTTCCGCGCAGACACATTGTTGACGTACAAGAGCAAGAGTTGGATTAGAGGCGGATTTGGTTGGTGATGTGGGCTTGGTGCATCTTGGAATTGCTTCTACAATTCTAAAAATCCACATTCGGTCAAAAAATCCTCCTTATACCAATAGAAACGAAACCGCACTCGAGGTGACCCTCTCACTTACATAATAATTAATTAATTACGGGATACATATATTTATTGCCTTACTTCAACCACTCTCAAAATCTCCTCCTATTTTATTTGTTTTTAAAACTTACTTCTTGTTGCATTTATACTCAAGTATAAACGTTTTGCTTTATGGCAGACAAATAAAAAACCAGAAGTTCCTCCACAAAGAGTGGGGAGTGAATACATTCACCGTTATCCACTCCCCACAGATATTTTTGGTAATGGATTTGGTCCAATTCCTATCCCATCTTAACTTTCTCAAAAGAAAATGAGGTATTTTCAGTGTGTTGCGGGCCCATTCAATTTCATTAATTTGTGCATGGTTTCCTGCCTTCCCAACATCCTTGTCTTATGTAGGCTTCAAAATTTGAGAGTCAAACATGCTTCTCTACTCCTAACTTTATTTTCTACAATAGAAAAGGATGGTGGGGTGTGAATATTTCTCAAAATAGGTGTGAATATTGATTTTCCTCCTTGTCAAAATGTTACTTTATTCATGTGGAAATGTTACTGGTTGGCTCACACTTTTATAAGGGCAATTTCCTTTCTCAATTCTGGTTATTTCTTCCGTGCACCAAAATGTTATTGAAGAAGAACATAAAGAAAAAGATGGAATCCATTACATGCTATTGACCCACCTACTAGTGGGGGACAAACCTAATTATCTCTATGCTAGTTGTGCTCCATGTGGCCTAATGTTTTATGTTCCTCGCTATTATTATTATTATTTTAATAGAAAAATTTGTTTAAATTGTGAAGTTGTTAGTGTTATCAACTTTATAATATGACATTTGGATTGTCATCCATCAAATCATTTTTTGTACGATTGATTTGTATTTTATGTTTATATTAATATATGGGAAAACAAAATTTGGATCCCAATAAAAAGTAACACAAACATTTAGGATATTTATTTACTTGATTGAAAATCTAAACATTTTTAGAACCAAAAATATCTTTTGAATTGTCATCTTTTATGATTTAAGGAAATTGAGAAGAAATTTTGGAAAAAAATTCAAAATTAAAAGCAACCTACTATATTTCACTTTCTTCTTACACTACAGTTCCTTCTTTATAGTGTAGATATCTAATTTTGGTATGGGTTTATTTAATTACTATGGTGTTAATATATTTATGTGGAGATGTGTTTTATAATAGCACTTTGAGGTATGTATATGACATTGTTCACTTTTAATTTTGATCTTAAATTTGAGATCTATTTGACCATCTTTTATTTTTTTTCTTTTTTCTTGGTTATATGGTGGATTTTGGAGCCCATTTTTTGATAAAATATTTTGTTCGAATTTTGAAATTGATATCTCTTAACATTTTTCAGATAGATATATTTAAAATATTTGTACTCAAATTTATCTATTTATCTAAGTTAACCTCTTGTTGATACACATTATTTATATTATTTAACCATCAATTTGTTTTTTGTGAGTGTTATAAACCAATAATAGGTAAGAACGTATATTAGTTTGGGCTCGTAGTTGTTTTAGTTTGTGCTATCATTAGCTTGTAGATTGTTATGTGTTTTAATATCTTCGAATATTTATCTAATGAAAGCTTACCCTATGGATATATGGGTCTATTATTTGTTTTGTAGCTATATAATCAACCACTTTATTTGTAAGCTTTACAACTAATAGTTATCTTATATGGTGGATGAGCCCTTAAAACTACTCCAATGCTTTCTTGGTTGGCATTGACATCAACGTGTCTAAAATAGTTTGTAGTATGTGCATGCAACATCCCAAATTTCTAGTATGTTAAATTAACTACGGTTACGTCTAATCAGGATTAGACGAGATCATAATTGTGTGTAAGAATTCATTTGGTTCGTCGTGTCATGACCCACAACTTCTGTTGCGGGGCAAGACACTGCTGAACGGGTAACCCCACACCCACCTTGATGATCCTTCTTAAACGTGATTAGGCCTTGATCGTAGGTAAAACAGTTCATAAACGATAATGAATCTTTCAGTTATTTGTATTTCGGTTACTTTATTTTAATCAGTTTAGTCGTCTTTTGTTTTGTTTGACTTTTGTAATGACCTTAATAATAACTGCCTCTATTTTATTTGACGATGCTATGTCAAGCCAACTTTATGAGAATATTTGAATTATTATTTACGGACTTGGTGATTTTTCGTTTATTGGAATGTTTTGTATGGAACGTGGAAATTCAAATAATTATTATTATAATATATTGTTGGTAATATGTGGAATTTTATTATGATGATTAATTTTAACTTAACCATTAAGTTGGATAACAACTTAAATAAATAACTAGCAATCGCATGTATACAATGCAATGTGAATGTCGAATGGTATATGTTATTTGTTTTGGAGGGATAGTTATTACTTTTGTAGTTGATGTTGATAAGGGGTTTGATTGATTTTGTAAGTGTAGGAATATAGATGAAAGATTTCATTTGAAGGTTATATCTTTACATTTCAAATTTGTTACAAATTCGTACATATACATTTGCAAATCTTATATCATGAGTGGTAGCCTTTGTACATTTGCGAACTACTTTATTTGAACTAAACATGAATACATGAAGACTTCCATACATTTGCATCTTTTATATTATGAGTGGTAGCCTTTTACTTATGCTTTGCCCATCTTCGAGATATATGAACCTATCCCTCTTATTGTTCTTAATCATTAAAGGCCCTTTGGAGGATCCATCAAATGCATATTGAACTGACTATCACTGACCACTAAATGTGCAATGAGAGCTCTCTCATAGTCTACCAAATGTCCATTGAGATCCTTTGTAAGTTCAAATCAAATTCTTAATTTTAGGTCTTTAATCAGGGGTATTTTTTATGTTTAATCCGAATGTGCTGCAGAGAAATACTATTGAGAAAAGGGGCTTGTGAATCAACCATATTGGTCCCTTGAGCTACCAACAGTAACCAAAGCAGACAATACCTTCCATGTCTCACGCATGACAAAAGTATATGGAATAATGTCAATATGTTGTAGGCTTTTCCATGCATTGATAGTGGAGGACACGTTCTTTGAAGAATTATCATCAAATAAAGACCTAGAGTTAGACTCCTCCAGTAATGCAAAATTAGTAAATTACCTTCCCAAATTCTAACGTTATGTCTCCATTTGGTTGAAATGTTTTGAAATGTAGCATAACAAAATGTAGCTTTCCCTCATCTTTGTTTGTGTTTGTTCTAAAATATTGCTTGAGCTTGTGAATGTAGATCTAGCTTTTAGTTTCTGAATATTCATCTTCTTTGACTGAAATAACCTTTTGAATTTGTGGAGAAAACTTGATAATTGAAATTCTTTGATCAGATTCATGCACTGATATAAAGTCTAGTTGTTCTGGTTGATATTGTGATGATGTGCTTGTGAAGGAACACAACTTTTCATTGACGATTCCATAAAAAATTTACTTGAAGTTCCTCTCCATACACTTTATCCATTGTCTAGGAACATTTTGTCATACATTCCTTAGATTGTGGTGTTTCTCTAGTTGTCTTTCACATTTAAAATTTGAGAATAAGTAGATTCATTGAGAAGATTACAACACAACTATATGCAATGGTCAAATTGGAAGCAAAGATAACACATTAGGTTGAGAAAAAATCTAAGTTGGTGTCAAAATTATTAATAATGAGAGGTAGAATAATGTTGATGGTCCACATTAAGGACATCGACAATAGTAGGATTGTGGGTCTGATACCAATGAAGCATGCGCTGGCTAGTCAAATTTTAGACCAGCAATGGTAGCTATTAGATAGATGTTTTGAAATCAACAAATCTATTAGCAAATTTGAATTAGAAACTGGAATATAATCATTCTCAAAATAACCACAAACATATAAAACACCTTTACAATATCGATGTGATTGTATAATAACTAGTTATAAAGATCACCTTCACATGATTTAAGATGCCTTGATAATTTTTGCACCTAATAAAATTGCTTTATGGCTATTAGACTTTTTTTTTGTTTTTGTTTTTGTTCTTTAGGAAGGATTTAAGAGTTTAGTCTAACCTCCATTGGTGGAAAGGTGGTAATAGCATTAAATTTTTGCTTAGCTTCAAAGTTCAAACTAAAATAATTTTTAGTCATTCAAAATTCTTGTAGACTTCCCAAAATTACTATATCCTCAAAATGCTCAACTTCTATTTTCTCTAGTTGATGCTAGGTAGATCCTACTTTCACATATTTTATTGGTTTCTATATTGTTCATTATTATATTCTGGTTGATTATTGTAGCAAACGGTTTATTGTTATATTTATATGGATTCTCTAGTCACTACCCTTTTTTAATATTGTTTTAATTAGGGAAATGCAGCCTTAGAGGTAACATATGTTTGGAATAACTCTTGAACTGTCAAGGATCAAACTTGAAAGATAATAAATCTATGCATGAGTTGTCTCTGAGTGTCACCAGCTCAAAATCTTAAACACAATCATAAAAATCCTCAACATGAATTTTTTTTTAGAATTTTATATAAATCGTCTGTAAAAATTCGATAAACCAATTGGAACACAATTCCATTCAGCTTGAGTCACTTTGTTCAAGATAACAGATTGCTTTGCCAAAGACACTACTTTTTGATTGCTAATTTTTTTTTGCTTTCACACCACAATTAAACTTTATCTTGACTACCGAATTCCTTTTGGGAAGGCAAAGTGCAATTTTTTGTCTATTGGTATAATGAAATGGAATAACACAAAAAATTTCAAAATGAAAGAAAACCGTTAGTTAGAAGATACAACCCTGCTTCACATATAGAGACTAATATTAGACCAAATCCCAGGGGTAGGACAGGTGGTCGAGAGTCAAATAGTAAAACACAAGGTCCACACAGATTTAGACCTGGAAACCTGTTAATTAAAACAAAACCCTCTTCACCGTGGTATAAGGTCTCCTCTGGCTGACACCCATACTGACATTAAGCCTGATATTCTCAAGGCATAGAGGGGCAAAGAACAAATTTTCTTTAACCAACAACTTATACCCATATGAAATGCGTGGTGTTTCTACGAGCTTCTTCACTAATGGAAGGGTGAGCCAAATAAGATTCAAGAAGTAGATATTTCTCTTATAAATAATTGAGGTAAAATGGTTTTCATATTATTTACCCTGGACTTGCTGCTTTACGAGCTCCCTTCTTGAGTGTGCTCAGAAACAATGTCATTGGAACCAGGTCTGACATGGCCTCTTCGGCTTCTGCCTCTAGAATTTTTGTTGAACATATATTCTTCCCTCAATGTTCCCGGAATGATTACTCGTTGCGATCCATTGGAGCTCCTGCAACTGACAAAAACTTTGTTCCATGAACTATAAGATGATGTTCTTGCTACAACATTGTCATTTATGGTATCAACTCGGCCAACCTTGCGAGGATTTTCTAGAGCTTTCAAGATGTGACGCATGCTTGGCCTCTTTGAAGGGCAGGGATTTAAGCAAGCCTTCGCTATTACAGCCACAACCCAAACTTCTTCTAACAAGTCCTCATCCAGAATGAGATATGGATCAACAATCCGAGGAAGAGCATTCTTATCTTGTATATCAATCAGTGTCAAGGCATGATCTATCCATGAAGATTCCCCATGAGTTTCATTGCATTCAATGGTGTTTGTCATCTCAGAAATGATATCTAGCAGCAGTTTGCCAAAACAATAGACATCATTTGAAATAGTAGCCATTGATGAACCTCAATCTCCTTGGTCCCATGAACTACAAGTGCAGGCCATATCAATGCCACATGTCAAAAACATTTTTCTATAAAAACCACATGAATATATCACATTATTTCATTAACAACAATGCATGGTGAGAACTTTTTGTAAACACCACATATATTATACATCTTGCAATTTTCATCTAACAAAGTCACAGATGAAATCAATGCAAGATTGATTATAATTTATAGATGAATAACATAAAGATGAGACTTCATTGGTTTCCTCTTTAAGACTATCTACTGCCCCTTCTAAATCCCCTTGCAATCCAAAAGCCTATTTTTCAAGTACCTCTAATTTACCTTCAGAAATATTTAGCTTTTGCAAAAGCTCGCTGATGATCTGTTCATGATTTCTAGAAGCAACATTAAACTCCTCTAAATGGCCCTCACAATCCTTCAAATGCATCGCGGTCACAAACTGTTTTCAAGGCAGATTCATAATCCTGATTGATGCTGCTTAATTTGTTCTCCAGTTCTTGATTGCATTTTTGTAGCTCTCGACCTGATGTATAAAAATTGAAACAATATTCTCCAAGTTCTTCTAACTCTCAAGTTCACCGTGTAGAACGGTCATGTAGAAGCTACAGATATAGTTGCCCTTTTCTAATTATCTCATCTTGTTGTGATATATCAATTTGTAGAGAAGATAACTCTCTTTCTTTTAACTGCAAAGCCTCGTCCTTGATACTCAACATGTGCTGCAAAGCAGTGCATTTTTCATTGGATAAAGATAACTCCCCATTCTCACACTTTAAGGTGTTGTCAATATTTTTCATTTATCGTATGAGTTTTCGATAATTCACACTGCAATTCAGTAATGGACCCCTGCAATTTGCTAATTTGATCTTCAGAGTCATGTTCCAATTGCTCTAAGCCTCCCTGCAGTTCTTTCAAATTTCCTAACGCCTATTTCTCTGCTATCTTAGTTCTCTCTAAATCCTTGTAAAGAAGCTCAATCTCGGACTACCTATCAAAATATGTCTTTTCTTCATTACTCAGTTGAATTTTAAGTTGTTCAATGACATCTTCTTTGTCCTCTAGTGCATTCCTCTCCCCTGGACCTCCAATTCAGTAGCATTAAGGGCTGCCAATTTTTCTTCAACAATGACACTAACATACTTCATATGATCCTCCATGTCAGCATGTCTTTCTTATGATTTACATAACCCGTTTTCTATTTCTTTAATTTCATCCCTGAGACAAAGAATTTCAGCTTACTTCTCTTCAGTTTCCCTCAATATGCTATTCAAATTCAAATCTATTTTCAAAAGCTGGTCCTCCTTTGACCTTATGTCATTGTCTGCATCCCTGAGTTTCCCTACCAATATTGCTTCATCTTTTTCCTTTTCTTCAGCAAGTTGTAGTCTAGGAACTAAGACTTCATTTTTTAAACTACTCGACCATAACCTCAAATTCAGATATTTGGTCTTCTTTGTCTTGAAGAAATGACCTAGCTTCTTCAAGCAAACCCTCCAAACATTGCATTTTATTTTCAGTATCTGATAGTTCTTGGTGAAGCACATCACCATGTTTTAACTTTTCTTGCAATTCTGTGATATTAGTATCTTGTTCAGTCAATTTAGAATCTACAACTTCCAGTTTGATGCATGCCTCTTGCAAATCCAATTTGATTTTCTCATTCTCCTCAGTTAGCTTTTTATATTTTTCTTCTTGCAATTTGATGGAATCAATGACAACACTCTTCTCTGTAATGAGTATTTCATTTTACTTCCTTAACTTCCCTAGATCAGCTTCTTTACTTTCAATGCATTTCTGGAGTAAATCCCTTTCTTTCTCTTTATCTAAAAGTTGCTTTGAAATTGACTCAAGATTTGCATTAGCAACACTCAAAGACTCAAGCTCTCTCGCTCTCAGATTTGATAATTGTTTATGTTGTGACTGCAGTTGAACCCATGTCTCCTCTTGCTGGCTCAATTCATTCAAGCTTTGTTCAAAAAACACTATTTGATCTTTCAACTCTTTTATGTTTCTATCTCTGGCCTTTATGGCATCAAGTAAAGACTCTTTTTCAGTCTTGTTTTTCTCTTCTTAAATACTCAATGCATGTTTGGATGCCAATATCTCTTGCTGCAATGCTTGCAATTGATGTTGATATTCTTCTGCCTTAATTTCTGAGGCTACACAGGTAGCCTCAGTTCTCTCAATTATTTCTTGCAACCTCCTCAGCTCATCCCTGAGACATAGAATTTCAGCTTGCTTCTCTTCACTTTCCCTTAATATGCTATTCAATTTAGAATCCATTTCCAAAAGCTAGTCCTCTTTTGACCTTAAATCATTATCTACATCCCTGAGTTTCCCTAACAATATTGCCTCATCTTTTTCCTTTTCAGCCAGGTGTAGTTTAGTAACTAAGACTTCATTTCGAAACTACTCGACTGTAACTTCAAACTCAGATATTTGGTCTTCCCTGTCTTGAAGACATGACCTAGCTTCTTCAAGCAAACCCTCCAAACAGTGCATTTTCTTTTCAACATCCAATAGTTTGTGTTGAAGCATGTCGCCATGTTTTAAATTTTCTTGCAATTATGTGATATTGGTATCTCGGCCAATCAATTCTGAATTTGTAGCTTGGAATCTAATGCATGCCTCTTGCAAATGCAATTTGATTTGCTGATTCTCCTCAATTAGCGTTTTGTTTTTTCCTTCCTGCACTTTGATGGAGTTAATGATAGCATTCCTCTCTGCAATGAGGATTTCATTTTCCTTCTTTAACTTCCCTAGATCAGCTTCTTTACTTTCGATGTAGTTCTGGAGTAAATCCCTTTCTTGCTCTTTATCTATAAGTTGCTTTGAAATGGACTTGAGTTTTGCATTAGCAACACTGAGAGACTCGAGCTCTCTTGTTCTCAGATCTGATAATTGTTTGTATTGTGACTACATTTGAACCCATGTCTCCTCTTGCTGGCTCAATATATTCAAGCTGTGTTTGAAATGCACTATTTGATCTTTCAACTCTTCTATATTCCTATCCCTGACATTTAAGGCATCAAGCAAAGACTCTTTGTCAATCTTGTTTTTCTCTTTGGAAAGAGTCAACACATGTTTGGCTGCCAATATCTCTTGCTGCAATGCTTGTAATTGATGCTGGTATTCTTATGCCTTAATTTCTGAAGCTACATGGATAGCATGTGTTCTCTCAATTTTTTATTGCAGCCTCCTCAACTCATTCTGATGCTCATTTTCTACATGTTCCTTTGCACAAAGATGTGCACTTGTTTCCTTTAAAGTCTCTCTGACATTTTGGACTTCTCCAATGTGAGCATGTTATTTCTGATGAATATGATCCTGAAGAATACACTTTGATTCCAAGATACTCTGAACTTGTTCTTGTTTTATTTTGAGGTCTTCTGGCATCACTTCACATAGTTTTTCAAGAATTTCCAAAGACTCTCATTTGAATGATAGTGTCTTGATTGTTATTTGATGTTACCTCAGCTCTTGTTGGATTTGCTGAAATGATTTTTGTTTCACCTCCAATTGTTCCTTCAAGCAAGCAAATTCCTCATCTTTCCTCTTATGCAATGACTCCAAATTGATATTTTCAGCACACAATTTGGATTGAGCTTCCTAGTATTGTGATTCTAATGCCAGTAACTGCCGTTATAGTTCAACTTTCTGAAAACTATATCTTATTTAGCATAGCTATTATTTCATTTGTAAAGTAACATGAACACAAATAAAAGATGATATCTACCACAATAATAGGTCAAATTTTTTTATAGCCATGAAATTGATTCACTTACAGAACTATCATAAAAAAAGCTCATGGTAAAAGAAAATAATTAAGTACATGTGCATAATTGGAGAAGAACACTCATGGTACAAGTAAACCAACCCCTCAGCAATCCCTAAGATGATTTTAAACCTAGCAATCCAATCCAAAGGATGTAAAAGCAAATTCTTTCTACTCTGGACCATCTTCTTCTTCAATAGAGACTCAAGATCCCCATTAGGCATGTACTTATATACAAGAAATTTCTCCTCCTTCATTTCCAAGCAGTGCCCCAGCAAAGGAACAAGCCTGGTATGAGAAGCCTTCCCAAAAACCTCAAGCTCCCTGACATACTCATTCTTCTTCACCCTATTCAAATCTATTCTCTTCACAACCACCTCAGTAGCACTCTACAACACCCCTCTATGAAGATCTCCAGAATGACCCACCCTAATCAAAGACTCATAATCAAACATATTGGTGGCTTCTTGCAGCTGGACATATGTGAAACTTTCTCCCAAGTTGCTCAGGCCTATTTCCTCCATCCCTTCTGAAGCATTATCCACATTTGGGCTAACACTTCTTGTTTCATGGCTCTGAATACACAATACCACGATACCAATTATAAGTATTAGAACAATCCCTCTAATAACACCACCAACAATGGTTACCATTCTTTTACTGGTTTTTTCTCCTTTCTTCTCAATGACCCTTATTATCACTACTATATTGTTATTTGTTCTATTAGGCTGTATACTTGGGCTGCTGGGCAAGATTGAATGGGCATGTACACCAATCCTTTTGTAAAAAATTATGCAAGACCTTTCCATATGCTGATTGGGGAGCTCGTAAAAATAATTTCTTGTTGTTTTTGAAATGGGTATTAATTTTTCCGGCAAAGAGCCATTGAAAATTTTCCCCCTCACATCCAACTCTCCCAGAAACTTCATTTCCATGATATTTTTAGGCAGAAGGCCATAAAGCCGATTGAAAGCCAAGTCCACTGTATTAATGTTTTGTAATTCCGTCAACTCACTTGGTAGGCTGCCGGAAAATCCATTGAACGACAAAAAAAAATTTTGTAGTCTGGTGAGATTTTTAATCGAACGAGGAAGAGGCCCCGTGAAGCGGTTTGCTACCAAATTGAGCGCCATCAGGTTGGCCAAATTTAGGACGGCCACTGGAAAATTATCCGTCAAATTGTGCAAAGCTTTGTCGCAGTCCTCTACCAGTTGAAGGCTGGAAATTTTTAATGGTTTACAGCCATGTCTCCAGGTGCTCTCCGGCTCTACCAATCATTTGCTGCAAAACGCTGAAAATCACAACTGTTAAAAATAGTCGGGAAAAAGCAAAAACGTCCAGACGGGCGTCAAACCGTCAAATTTAAGATAGTCGTAGAAACATTCGGCGTAATAATAATAAAAATTAAAAAAAATCGAATATTAATTTGTAAAATTAGTAATATATATTCTAGAAGGATTTGGCATGTAAATCAAAAGTTATATTTAAAATAAATTAATTAATAATTAAAATTCATGGGTTTCGTAAAGCGAAACACCTTCACATAGCACAAGTATGTGGCATGCATTAATGCATGTGCCAACATTGGGAAGCCTGAAAATTCTCGAATATGTTGCCCAACTATAGTTTCTTTCATTATATATATATATATATATATATATATATATATATATATATATATATATTATATATATTTTTTCTTTTATTTCTCTTTGTCTATTTTCATTCTTCCCTTCTGGGATACCTGCGTGAGTTTTGGAGGAAGGAAGGATTCAACTTATTAGAGCTGGAAGAGTAAGAGGTTGTTGATTCTGGGTTTACTTCGGGCATGAATATTTTCTCCCTTCTCTGCTGCATTATTTGTAAAAAATGAGGAAATACACATTTTATTTTAACGGCAATCAAAGGAATTTGTGGACAACTTTTGATTTAATTGCTTGGAGATGAAATTTGAAAAGGAAATTGATGGATTCAATATTCTTTTAAGTTTTCTTTGTGTGGTTTTAGCTAAACCCAAAAAAAAAACACAGATGGGGTTTTGGGTTTTGATCTGCAAAAATAAAAATAGAATGAAAGTTAAAATTTCTTCTCTACATTAAAATAAATTGTACCAAAAAAGAAAAGAGTTGGGTTTTTCCTGTACTATAAGAAGGAAAATGTTTTTGTGAATTTGTGTGTTTCAAATCGATTTGTGCTTGTGGGTTTTCATTTTTGTTAACAGAAATTTGATTGTGTTTTATGTAAACAAATCGATTTGGGTATACAAATCGATTTGCATAAATGAATTGATTTGGGTAACCAAATCGATATGGATATGCAACTAGTTGTGGTTTTGTATTTTTTTTCCTCTTGGTTGTTATATGCAAGTCTGATTTTTAATTTATTGAGATCTTTTGAATGAAAATTTTTGGATGTCAAAGCTCTTGCATGGGGCTGCATTTTCCATAAATTTTTATTATGGGCATCTAAATTGGTTTATGTATAAATGAGGGTGTGTTGTTATGTGTGAATAACTACAAAAAATGACATTTAGCCTGTAATTTCCAGCCTGGTAATATGACTTGGATTCTTTCATGACTGTGAAAAAGAAATTACTTGTCTTGGTAAGGGCATGAAAGCCAGGACAACTTGACCAAGTTGTACCAAAGAGTAATTGGTGGCGTGATTAGGTTTAATATAATGATATTTTATGAAAGAAAATTATTAGTTGTTCTTTTACTAGAAAGATTATGTTTAAATGATGTAATCATGGTGCCTGCTATATTGTTTTGTTGGGTTGTTCGTTTAGCCAGAAAGAACATGTTTAAATGTTGTAATCGTGGTGTTTTTTACATTGTTTAGTTGGGTTGTTCATATATATAAAAAAATATGTTTTGATTGTTTGGAAAGGAATATATTGTACGTTTTATGTAGCTGCTCATTAACTAGAAATAATATCTTGTATTTATCTTGTTAATGATGTTCTTTGACATCTTATAGAGTTGCTCATTGACTAAAAATATTATGTTTTATTTTCTTTGTTAGTGATGTTCTTGGATGATATTATGAGCTGCTCATTACCTAGAGAGAATATGTTTTTTACCAATAATCGTACCTCCTCCTTCGCGTTCCATAGAGAAAACCTCAGAATGGGCTAGGAAACTTGGATTGAGCCCTGATTTTGTGATATGTAGGTGCTTTTCTTCAAGACGGAGCAAGACCTTCCTGCAACAACGATCCTCTTACTTTGCACTAGATGGGAAAAAGGATTATGAGGCTATTTTGGCATTAGGACGAGGCAAAAGGATGTTCTTTGCTCAAAGGATGCAAGAACTTAGATATGGCATGAAAGCTTATTCTCCGTGTGTGTTTAGAGGGGGGGGTAAGGTTGTATTTATAGCCTGGGGAGTGATTTAGCTTAGATTAATTTAAGTAATCATGGGTTTGAAAATGTGGGCAAGATTAAGTGGGTGGTTTGAAAATGTGGGCAAGATTAAGTAGGTGGTTTGAAAATGTGGGCAAGATTAGGTGAGTGGGGGCCACGAATAATGGGTGAGGATTTGAATTATATTTTTAATTCATAAGTGGAGGATTTTAGGTGAGTGGGGACCACGAATGGTGGGTGAGGATTTGAATTTGAATTTTTAATTCAATAGTGGAAAAACATGGAGAATAATGACATGTGGTGAGGATTAGATTATTTTTTAGATTTTGAAATGGATAATTAATCAAATTATATTTGATTAATTCGAAGTGTATTTTTGTGGGAAATGAGGAAGGGAATTAATTGATTTAGGATAGATGTGAAATTGGGGTGTCTACATTTGCCCCTCTTTGGAAGGGTACTATGAAAGTAGTGTCCTTTCAAAGAAAGTAGACGGTATGGGGGAAGAATTCAATCTACTTTTTAAAAGGTATAGCGAATGTTTTGTTGGGGAGAATAGAAAGTGGTGAGTGACGGATGTCATAGTATCCTCCAAGACAAAAATGTCATGAGAAGATGTGATTATGGATAGATGTGGTGATGCCCCCTCGAGAGGACTGACGAGAATGAAATATACGACAGAACTCTCGAAAAGAAAGGAAATGGATTTGTGCGGAGAAGAGGATGATAATGGAGTGGAAGAGACTGGAATGACCGCACGACGCAAATGGAGAAAGGATTCAATCGACCTTGAATGCTAGGTGTGAGGGTGTGTGGGAAAGAGAAAAGGGAATGGATAGGTTGGGGGTTGATTATGAGAAGAGTAAGGGAGATAGGGGAGGGGAAAAAAAGGAATAAAAGAAGTAGAAATAAGAGAGAGGGATGATAGGGGAAGAAGGGAATGATGAAGGACAAACAAGGAAAAAAAAGAGGAAAATGACAGAGTAGAGGTGAAGGGGATGAAATAGAGAGATGTGCAAAATGAAGGAAGCAACAGAGATAGTAAAGAGGGATACGTGGAAGTGAAATAAATGAGTGAGTGAAGAAAAGTAGGAAATTGGAAAGGATAAATAAGAAGGAGAAAACGAGGTGGGAGTAGGGGTGAAATGGAGGGAAATGGAAGAGGGACAAAAGAAGAAGTAGAACGGAGAGAGAAAAAAAAAAACTATGAGGGGCGAGGAAAGTGTGAAAAAAGAGAGGAGAAAGGAAGAGAAACATATACCAGAATGAACGAAAAGGTAGGGGTGGTAGAGAAAAGGGGAAGTGGTCAGAAGAAACGTGAAAATTAGGGGAGAAAAAGGAAGTAGAGAAGAACGAATACAAGGAGAAGATTGAAGGAATCACGTCATGCGAGGAAGACCAGGGAAAGAATAGGAGGAAAAAGAGAATGGGGGATAGAAGAGGCAATGCCAATGAGGGGACGTTAGGGAAATCCCCTTGACAATGAGTGGTGGGAAGGGTGAAAAAAAATGATGATAAAAAGAGAAAGCGAATGAGGACTGGAAATGGTAACGCCAACAAAGGGACGTTAGGGAAAACCCGTTCCCAAATGAGTGGTGGGCTTAGAGGGGAAGGAATGAAAGGGAAACTCTAGAAGGTCCAAGGGAGTGAATGAGGTCGTGCGGAATGCGGATTGATAATTTTTAGGGAAAACCCGTTGACAATTATGAGTGCGGGAAGAGAAGATGATGATGAAAGAATGATATAGGAGTATTAACAGTAATGGTGAATATGTGTGTGGGTAGAAATGTAGGGGGAATGTGAGAAGATGAAGGGAAAGAGTGAAGAAGATGGGAGGGAGGAGTTGGGACGAAGTGAAGCGAGGAGAGGATGGGGTGATGAGGATGAACGAGGTGAGGATGAAGAAGAACCAAGACATGAAAAGAATGGGAAAAAATGGTATGAAGGATGATGGATCAAGGAGGGGAAATGGGGGAAAAATGTGAATGTGATTGTAGGTGGAAGAGATGAGGTGTATGTTGTAAGAGATATGTGGAGAAAGGATAATAGTAGGAGGAAAAGGGGTAATAGGAGATACCAGGTGGAAGAAACGATCAATAAAGTGAAATAAGAATAAGTGCGGGAGAAGTTCATGATGACAAGTTAAGTGTAGGGGACCTTAACATAAGATTGTCATGTGACGGAAGTGGTTGGTAAGTAAGATTGCCATGTGAGATGAAAACTGGAGATGACAAATGGTCAAGCGAGAAGTGGTGTTTGTGAGAATCGAAAAGGAGGTGAAAAGGATGTGATAATGGGGAATGCCCGAGAAAAATGAAGGGTGAAGGGTGGGTAGTGATGGGGAAAGGCAAGGAGACAGATATCATCCTTAAGAGGGACTCTTAAGTGAGATCGCCATGCTGGTGAGTGGTTAAGTAAGATTGCCAAGCAGAGGAGGGTGATAGTGATAGTGGTGGTAAAAAGATGTGATGATGGGGAATGAAAGAGGAAATATGGTGGTGAGATTGGAGAGTGATGGGCGAGTGTAAGATGACATGTCATGCTTAAGAGAATCTCTTAAGTAAGATCGTCATACTGCTGAGAGAAGTTTCGTAGGGTCACCCAACCGACAGGGATGATATGCAAAGAGAAAGACAAAATGATATTGGGGATAGGGGTGGAATGGTAGGGTGAAGAAGATGATCGCGATGAGAGGTGGGAGAAATAAGATGGGTGAAAATATGATGGGATGGGGGAAGGCCACAGGGACAGATCAACCTTAAGTGGGAAGTCTTAAGTAAGATTGCCATGCGGCTGGAATGGTTAAGTAAGATCGCCAAGCTGAGGAAGAAGAATGATGATGTGTTAGAGTTGGTGGGAATAGGGTATGACAAATGGACTGAAGGGGAACCCTCAAGTGAATTTGCCATACTACGAGAGCGTGTAAGTAGGATGACCAGGCATAAGGTGGATTTGGGGAAGGATGAGAAAAGAGTGAGTGAGGTATGCCTAAGTGGTATATGATATGAGATGAGGTGATAATAAGAAAGAAAGGACACAAAGGAGTATAACATGAATGGATGAAGGAATATATGTAGTGGAGGGTGGAGAGTGTGAGGGGAATCCTTAATTGGGATGCCCACGTGGTGAGAGTAATGATGCGCGGGAATGGGAAGTAGAAGAGGTGGAGTTGGAAGATGTGTTTGGTGGTGATGGTTATTTGATGAGAGGGCATGTGGTGGAAGAAGCTTCTACAGCGGGAAGATCTTAGGGAGAGGGTAAACCTCCACTGAGGATTCCATATAGAAGGGGTTATTAAGTAAGATTGTCAAGCGGGAAGAAAAACGGGTGAAAGGAAAGAATACCAATGGGTGAGAGGGGACAGGAATGGTGAGAAGGGTAATATATGGTATAAGGGGAGGAGGAAAAATGAGAAGTGAGAATGAATGGATCAAATACATGGTGATCATGGTGGGGGAGAAGGAGCTGCTGGATAGTGAATGCTACTTGAGAAAGATCATCAAGTAGGATTCGCAAACTGCAACGGTGATCAAGTAGGATTCGCAAACTGAGAATGCATTAGTATGGGTGAATGGATGGGGTGCAAAGTAAGATGTTGATCATGCAGGAAGATACTCACGTGACGAAAAGCATCTTAATTTTAATATAGCACATAACAGGATGCATCGTGATATAAAAGATCAGGATGACTAGACTGTAATATGCGTGATAGCATAGACAGGGGCCATCAAAAAGGTTTGATGCCCCAGTACGATATGCAAATGGAAGAGAGCATAGACAGAGGCCATCAAGAAAGTATGATGCCCCAGTACGACATGCAATCAGATAACATAAGAATATTACAGAGAACACCAGGATATATAAAATCAAGATGCCCCCTGTAATATATCAAGATACAAGAAAGTAATTAATAATTTGCCACTAATAATGCAACACAAGAACCAGTAAACATGTCCCTAACGTGTTCCACAGTGATGATTGATTAGATGTGCCCCCAAGTAGGGTACAAGGGATTGGGTCAGTCTCCTCAAACAAGGAAACAATGAGAGCCGGATTTTCCCCAAGCGAGGATTCACGCGCGAGGAGAAGTGGTTTGAAATTGGTAGTCATAAGGTGGTTGGACCATTCGTTTGGGATAATAGTTCAAAGGATGAATTGTGTTGCTTATTGAGTTTTTTACGATTTTGTGGATGTTTTTGGTCTTTTGAAAATTTTGCAAATGTTTTTTGTATTTTGGATATTTTCTAATGTTTTTTGTTTTGGATTTTTGGATTTTCTAATGTTTGTTTTTTTAATTTTATTTTTTTTGGATTTTTTGGATTTTTTGAGATGTTTTTTTTGATTTATACACTTTTTTGGGAGTTTTTTTTTTTGAGGGATTTTTAGATTTTTACATTTTTGTTGGGGATTTTGACGATTTTCAAATGTTTTTTGGATTTTTGGATTTTTACACTGTTTTTTGGATTTTTTGACGATTTTTCAAATGTTTTTGGATTTTTGACGATTTTCAAATGTTTTTGGATTTTGACGATTTTCACAACTGTTTTTTTGGATTTTTGACGATTTTCAAATGTTTTTTGTGATTTTTGACAATTTCAATGTTTTTGGATTTTTGAGATTTTTACACTTGTTTTTTTAGATTTTTTTGACGATTTTCAAATGTTTTTTTTTTTTTTACACTGTGATTGGCAATTTATGGCCAGAGTGCAGACTTATTTTTGAGAGGCGATGAAACCATGGATATTATCATATGTACCGTGTTCCGTGTTGTAACTTATGCTCAGAATAACACAAATTCTCTTTCCATTGGCAGGATATGGTGGTGATGATATGATGAAAAGAATTCCAGCTCCATTCTTGACTCCACACAACTAGTAAGATGTGTGGGCTCATCACCGAGAATCAAGAAGGACGTAGGAGGTGGATAATGAATATAGAGACAAATGCTAACAACAATCCCTTTGGGAAATTGTGACTCCATTCTTCATAATGGTACTGAACCAGTTTCAAAAATGGCTTTCACTTTATGAGTCACATGCTAGACTTAGACAGTTATGTGGCCTGCTGATTGATAAGATATGAGGTTAAGGGATAGTTCTCTTTTCACTTAGGCATCTAAATTATGTGTTTGGGGATTCTATAATTTGTAAGCACTATAAGATTTTGTATTTTTGAAATGACTCCCTATGCCTTGCCCCATGCTACTAGTGAGAAGCAAGGGCTCATCACCAAAGGCAAAATATAGGCGAGTGAATTTCCTTTTTATCTTTTTTTTTTTTATGCTTGTATGAGAATGACCCTCTACGCTTTGCCCCATGCCACTTGTAAGAGGCAAGGGTTTATCACCGAAGACAAGACGTAGACGAGTAAGGGCACCTTCCTCCATTCCCAGTCTCACACTACTAGTAAGAAGTGTGGGCTCAACACCAAAGACTATGAAGGACAAAAGATGTGACAATGAATTATTCATAAGTTATTGAATTGATGGATTTTTTATTTTTTACAATAGTGCTTTGTATTTGGGAAGAAACGTCTGCCCCCAATCTCAGCCCCACATGACTAGTAGGACGCGAGGGTTCAACACCAAAGACTGAGATGGACGACCAAACGAACTGGGTAACGAAGTTTAGAGCTTTGTTATGAAAGAGAGAATGTATTAGAAGGGGATATATTACCATCAGAAAGATTCTAGGTATGACCATAGAGGAAAGTGACTGAAAGTGGAAGAAGTATGACGGTCACAAACTTAATAGGATTTATACTAACACTTGTCTCATGATGATAAATATGAAGATGTGATTTTGATAAAGAAAATATCTGCCAATGGAAATGAATAAATTTAAATTATTCGGAGATAAGAAAGACAAAAGGAACAATGTACACGTTGTATCCTAGAATAGTGAACATCTCAAGGATAAAATTTCTTTAAATGAACTACATTCATTGGTTCATCAAGATCTTGACCATCTGCAGTGGCCAATTTATAGGCTCCAGAGCCAAATTTATCTATGATTTCGTTGGGCTCAAATTTGTCTTGTTTGTCTCATTCTTTGGGTGTGTTCTTTCGATTTTCTTTGAGAATGAAATGATTGACCTTAAATTTTCTAGGTTTGAATTTTTTATGGTAGCTATGTCGTAGCCGATTTTGATATACTTGAAGATGATATAGGGCATTAAGTCGTTTTTTATCAAGAAGCTCGAGTTCATTAAGGCGTGAATGTTGATAATAATCTTTATTGATTACGTCTTTGAGGGATATTCTAAAGGATGGGAATTCAACCTTGAAATGTAAAATATCTTCCCCACCATAAACAAGGGAGAAGGGAGTGGCCTCAGTTTGCATTGTTTGATTATTTGCTTCTGTTTGTCCATGAATTAATTGATTTGACGATAGATTCAAAATTAAAGATGGAAAAGGTGGCATAAAGATATTCCTAGGTATACTTACCTCGTAGAATATATGCACATAGAAGTCTTGATAGGTGAGAATCATTAGTGATGAGATGCCTGCAAGATCGATCGTTGAAAGTATGATGGTCATGACAGGTTGCATTGTTGCAAGTGTCCAAACTTGATGTGGTTGTGTTTCAACAAAAAGGCTAGAGATGTTAGGCATAAGAGCCAATATTGGAAGAATAGAATCAAACTTAATGGTACCTGTTGATGGAACCTCGTCTGTAGTGTCTACAGTAATATCAAGGTTTGAAAGGGGGTCTTGAAACGAGATCAAGGTCTCATTAGATGTTGGAAGAATGTTGTCACCCAAAACAGGTTCAATATATGTTTGGGCTGAAAGAGAGTCTTGAAATAAGTTCAAGTGCTCAGTAGATGTTGGAAGAATGTTGTTGTCCAAAACAGGTTCAATGTATGTTTGAACTAATGGAAGGAAATTTGAAGAAGATATGGATTGGTTTGGAATTAGAGAGTCTTGACTGTTGTCGTCATGATCTCGTGGAATTTCAGTATATATAGGAGTTTCGACAGTAGTCAGCTCTTCATGGAAAGTTGTGGTATTAGATGTGTCGTTGGTTGCAAGAGCATTGTCATCAAGTTCTACAGAGATGATGTCGTCGTCAATTAAGTCTTGGACGTAATTCTTAAATCGTACACATTTATCTATGTGATGACCATCAATGCGATGAAAGTCACAGTATGTGTTAGGTTTGTACCAGCATGGCTTAGCTTCCCCTTTGACAAAGGGTTTTGTAATTGGATATTTTATTAGTTTAGCCTCTTTTAGTTGATGAAAAAACACTAGAGAGACTTTCTCCAAGGGGGGTAAACTGACGTTGGACTTTACGTGAACTGATTTCTTCGTGAGGTTGTATGATCGGCTTTTTGGGTGATCGCTCACTGATTTGGGTAGCCATATGAGAGAGTTGTGTTGTCATCTTATTAATTTGTTCTAATAGCTCATTGTGTGATGTTTTTCGTGAATTCTTCATGTTTGAAAGAGAGGGAGAACGAAGAAATGTGCGATCAAGAAATCAACCTATTGATTATGATCTTTGTTTTCGCTCAATCAAGTTTTAACAAGGCCTATAAGGAGTAAGCTCAAACAAGCTACTCGGGATACAAGTGAGATATAACTTAAACAAGCTATGACGAATATGTTGATTGGTTTGGATTAAACAAGCTTAACAGATGAAAATGTAAGGAGTACACTCAAACAAGGTACTCAATACAAGTGGGATGTAGCTCAAACAAGCTATGATGAATATGTTGATTGGTTTGGCTTTAACAAGCTCTGGATTTTTGATAGGAAGAGTAACTCAAACAAGTGACTCAACACAGTTGTGAACTCAAAATGAGTTTTGAAGGGATTTGTGTCGGATGGGATTTTGTGAAACTCGACAGTTGATGAAATAATGAGTGAACTCAAACAAGTCACTCAATGTCATTTTGATATAGCTTGAAACAAGCTAGAAAGAATGTTCTGACAATTGATGAGATAAGGAGTGAATGCAAGTCACTCAATATCTATTGGATATAGCTGAAGACAAGCTATGACAGATGTATTATTGGCTAAAGTGAGCTAATGAAATTGGTGTGATGTTTTGGTCTGTGTTGTTGGATTGTTTGGATGTTTTCGCTTGGTATTGAATTGGTCGAGAACTAATTTTTTTGTGGAACACAACTAGGGTCTAAACTTTTACAATGAACACATTGATATCAACCAAGTTTTATGATAAAATAATGCTAAACTATTGTGTTTTCAAACAGCAAGCAGTCATGTGGATTCAATTGTTTTGGCTTATGAGGTAACTTCTTCAGGAATGATCATTGTTTCATGCAATCATACAAGTATGCTGTGAAATGGTGGATGCAGGCTCTTATTACTCCAAGAAGATGCGTCCTCCGATATACCCTGGTCCTGATATACCTAATTCTATACGGGGACAAAATTGGTACAGGGAACCCTTAGAGCACTGGAGGAGACTCACCAATTCTTACTTGCCTGTTTCGGAGTGAATCACCACGTCCAGAACAGGTTTTGTGAAAAGGTGGAAGGTGTGGATTGGAGGATGAATGTGTATGGTGTCCTTATAACTCCCTGAAGATTTACAGGGCCGATGCCCAGGCTTCGTTGTTACAGCTATTTAGGCTTGCAACTCGCATGCGCTGCACGACAGCATAACCTGTAAGTGAAGAGCAGCGGCGAGGGTAAATACCGAACGCTGTGTGTGTGATGCGACTAGGTCTCAAAGTGCAATGCAGATGCAAATGCTGTTGGTGTGTGGTATAGTCAAGTCCACGTCACGGTGTTGTAGCTTTGGTGTGTGATGACATCCACCTTGTCTACGTGCTAAACAATATGCTGAAGTGATTAAACGCAGGGTTCTTCCAATTTGAAATAAATCAATAGCAGAAATACTTGCATACCTGAGCGTACTTTTTTTTTGGTTTCAGCAATTGTCTTTGAATGGTGTGGTATTTTTTGCGGGTTTTTTGTTGTTTTTGATTTTGTTTTTGTTTTTAACAATATTCCAGCAACGCGGTTCTACAGAAAACAAATTAGTAGTTATCCTGCAAATGAAATGTTAGAAAAGTGATCGTGGTTGTTTTTGATTTGCCAGATCGCTCAAAGGCGCAGGAAAAGAGCATACACAACCAACGACCAAAAAAAATATTAAGAATATGAAAAAGGAAAATAATTATTAAAATGACAGTTGAAAAACAAAGCTAGAGGATCCTGCAATGTTAGAACAAGAAACTAAAAAATTGTGACCGTTTCTGATTTTCTAGATCGCTTGAAGGCTCAAGAAAAGAGCATACGCGGATACAATTAAATAGTTTTTTTTTTTTAAATATTAATAATTATTGCAATTAATCATGATTGCGAAATAGCGATAATGATTATGTTCACAAAAAATAAAAATGATGAAAGAAGAGGGTGAAAACGTTACCGAGAAGTGTTTTCGTGGAAAATTTAAATGTAAGGCAAAAAATTAAAAATAAAAATTATTTTCTAAAACTTGAGTGGCCTCACGTTTCTGATTTCCAAGATCACTTTTGAAGTGCGAGGAAAGAGCATACGTGTGAGGATGTTTCGTGAAATAAAAATTAAAAAATAAAAATAAATAAAACTATAATTTGTTGTTTTTTTGTTAAAAAGACAGGTGTTAGAAGAAATGAAACCAATTTTTTTTTGTAAGTCTAAATCTAAAAATGATATTTGCATTGCATATATATTTTCAATACCTTTCCGTTAAAAAAAAAATGAAGTCATTCCGAGTTCGGGAGCAAAAGTTATGGCTTCCGGAAGATGGGCTACGAGAACGCTCTGAATGAAAATTTTAAACGTGAGAAAAACGTCCCGGGAGCTGGTTTTTTTATTTTCCGACTTCTATACTTCCCCTGAGAAGCTAAAATTTTGTCAGCAATGTTAAAAAAGAAAAATAAACAGAAAGAAAGAGTTAGATCACAAAATGATTGATTAAAATAAAAGAAAATAAAAATGATTAACTTCCTACAAAGCAGTTATTTTAGCAAAAATAAATAAATAAATGCATTTTCCGGATTGGTTGTCCCATGACAGTAAGATAATAAACTAATGGCTAGTTCATGTGTTTCTACAGATGATGAGTAAATAAAAAATCAAAACTGGGAACTAAGCACCAAGCGCCGAGGAGATCAAAGACAGAATGAGCTTCAGAGTTTCATTGTTGCTATAACCTGCAGATACACCACAAAACACCACACAACAAAAACACTATCCAAAGCGTGAAGGTTAACCAATGAAGACCATAAGGAATAGAAAATGAAATAATAATGAACAATAATAAACAAAGAACAGATAAAACCATTAATTGGAAAATTAATGGTAATAGATCGAAAGTAACCGGGCGTGCCAGAATGTAAGCTAGGAAAAATACACTACTAACAAGAAAGTAAAATACCAATAATCGTACCTCCTCCTTCGCGTTCCGTAGCAAACCTCAGAATGGGCTAGGAAACTTGGATTGAGCGCTGATTTTGTGATATGTAGGTGCTTTTCTTCAAGACGGAGCAAGACCTTCCTGCAACAACGATCCTCTTACTTTGCACTGGATGGGAAAAAGGATTATGAGGCTATTTTGGCATTAAGACGAGGCAGAATGATGTTCTTTGCTCAAAGGATGCAAGAACTTAGATATGGCATGAAAGCTTATTCTCCGTGTGTTTAGAGGGGAGGGGTAAGGTTGTATTTATAGCCTGAGGGAGTGATTAGCTTAGATTAATTTAAGTAATCATGGTTTGAAAATGTGGGCAAGATTAAGTGGGTGGTTTGAAAATGTGGGCAAGATTAGGTGGGTGGTTTGAAAATGTGGGCAATATTAGATGAGTGGGGGCCATGAAGAATGGGTGAGGATTTGAATTATATTTTTAATTCATAAGTGGAGGATTTTAGGTGAGTGGGGACCACGAATGGTGGGTGAGGATTTGAATTTGAATTTTTAATTCAATAGTGGAAAAACATGGAGAATAATGACATGTGGTGAGGATTAGATTATTTTTAGATTTTGAAATGGATAATTAATCAAATTATATTTGATTAATTCAAAGTGTATTTTTGTGGGAAATGAGGAAGGGAAATTAATTGATTTAGGATAGATGTGAAATTGGGGTGTCTACACGGATGTTGAATGATTATGGTTTGACTACTTTTTTTGTGATGGTAACTTATTAAAAATAAGAAAGAAAAAAATGTACTCTTCTTAATCATATTGTTCCTACGATTTATGTAAATTTTTAAATGTCAAATATTTATTGTTTGAAGCTGAAATAAGGATGTCTTGATCCTTGTGATTAGAGGGAAACATGATCACTGAAATAAAAATTGGTTGTTCTATTTATGTGCATTCATAGCTGTATCTTTATGGAAAACATGTAGTAATACATTCTCAGCTATATTACCATGCGCTTGTTGATAAAACAACATTTATATCTTTCATATTTTATTAAATAATTACATCTGAAAATGGAGACAATATTCATGCCAATTCATTTTGAACTGACATCATACCACTACTCCGGTCTTGCAGGACAATTAGTCGTCACATTCAGATATGTGGAAACTCATGTCTTGAGAAGTTTTATCGTAGCACGAATCTAAATGAGTTACTTGGATTTGAATTTATAGAAGGATGATATCCTAAAATTTTGACTGAATTTATCGGGATCTTGGACCCATTGTTAATATTCAAACCTCACTATGTGAGAGTTACAATATCAGTTATATATTTTTCCTTAATGGCATATGTAATTTATATTTTTAATAAAGAGATGATTACTTTGTATGTAATAATATCTCAATATGAGTAAATGATAAATACTAGAATTAAGAAGTCTTACTTATCATAAATTGTTAAATATATTTATTTGATATTTACTAATGTATGAAGCCAAAAATTGGACAATTATTATAACATTCAATTTTCTTTTAATTTATAAAATAAATAGCTATTTAGTGGCGTAGTTGATCGGAGGAATAATTAAATATATAATAGAATATATTTAATTCGGCCTTCCGGTAAACTTGACATTAATTTGTTACGATTGTAAAGCCTAATTTTTAGAGGATTAAAGAGTATAGTTAGAAAAAGCTAATTTAAGGTTAAAAATCGAACATAAAAAAAAGAGAAACTATATAGGAAGGTAAATAGATGAAAATATCCATTAGGCATATTAAGGGATAAGTACATGCGGAATGCTGAAATAGTTACATTTCAGCATAACGAATGTACTCATCTCATAATGATCCTAATTGGCCTTGGCATCTATCTCGATATAAACTCTTGCAAGATAAGTTTAATTGGAAATAAAGTAAATACAAACTATAAGATCAAAATAACAGTGAAAGGGATAGTTGTGAGGTGGTGGAAGACTTAAAACTCATAAGACTAATGTGTTGTCTTGGGTTTAGCCATGACCAGCATGGCGGATAACTTTGGCCAAAGTAATGCATTGATGGTTGTGCTTTGTCTGATCACCTAGTCCTCCAATTAAAAAAAATGTTAGTAACCTGATCATGGGAAGTTGAACACTGAACATGAGGTAGGAAAAGGTCAGATACTAGAATACGAAGTTGAGAAACTAGCTTCGTGGTAGACCCAAGGACTTTCACATGGTTTCCATGAGCTGATAAAGGTTGAGCCGAAATGCTAGTAAGCAATGTCACTCAAAGTAGTGATGAAGGGAGATCGTGGAGATCTAGATACACCCTTTTCAGCCGCACATGGCTTACATGGATTTTGTCAGATAGATCAAAAGAACAAATCTGATTTAATGAATTTGATTATATTAATATTGATGATTGTAGTTGTGTAAATTTTTTTTATGTTTAAAAAAAATCCTCATTTTCCAGCTCTTGTAATTTTGAGTGTTACAGTGCAAAGCATGTTAATTGTTTTATAGTGCATGGATATTGTGGTGGGAACAATATGCTTATGTTGTTTGGAGTGTGAAGGCGTCATTCCCAGATCTACTCTGGGCATGGACACGAGTGCACATGCTTAGTCCAACTTGCGAAGCTAACAAGAATGTTATAAGAATTTATCTCATAATTTTTTGTGAAGTATTTATCAAAGTATATATTTAATCTTTTTAAGTTGTTGATTTTATGGATTGTTATAGTTTTGGAATAGGTTCATGATAAATGGAAACAAATTCAAGACTGTGTCTATTTTTTACATACATATATTTATGAAACATTTAAATAATATAGACACAAATGTGAAAGAGGGTTACTAGAATAATACAATATAATGAACTTATGGAAATGCATTCAACCATACCCTCCAGTGAATTATATAAATAAGTCGAAAGAGTGAGCAAAATGATTAACAAATCTACATAATCAACCCCATAGAACAAAACCATAAGAAGGAAGTTTATGCCAATATAAACACATTGCAATATAAACACACAAAATACAATATTATTCTTGTAAATACATGCTACAAGGGCTTCATAGAATATATAGCCAGTGTGGTTTATTTTCACAACAAGCTATTACTAGGATTCCCAAATCCATACACATAAAAAAATCTCTATGTGCACTCAAGTTGTTAAATAAACAAATTAATAACTAGTCTCCTTATATTTGGAGGTTAAAATAATTTTAGTGTTAACATGTATTAAATAAGACTAGCTAACAAAAGACTAATCTAATGTGAACACACTAACACCCTTCTATAAGTGAAAGTAAGGGAGAGAAAAAATTAAATATGGGTCCCGTAAACTAATAAAAAGAAAAGGAAAGAAGGACGGACTCATGATAAATCCCCCCAAAGAAAAATTCCTTCACCCCAAGAAATGATTGTAGCTAAAGGTAGCAAGGCGATTACAAAAGTTTAGCAAAGATGTTGTTAACTTTCTCTGTGAAAAGTAGAAAGTACATCTTAACAACTCTATCCTAAATGAGTTTATGCATTAAGTGCATGTGAATATGATTTTTTTTTGTATGTTGATGCTCAAATGGCTTGTGATAAATCACAACCATGTCTTGGCTATCACATCAAACAATATTTGGATGACGTTGCGAGAAACCAAACTCACCTAGAAAATTTTGAAACATATGAGCCTCTTGACTAACCTTAACAACAACATGACATTTTTCCTTAGTGGACACCAATGCAATAGTAGTCTACTTCTTACAAGCCCATGAAACTATACCAAAACTATCATTGTAGATGAATATGCAGGTGAACTTGCGAGATTCAATATCACATGCCCTTGGTATATTCTTTAATTTATGAAGTTATGTGTGTTGCATATTGTGTTCCAAAGTGTGTGGTAACTCGAATGTACGAAAGAATATGCTTGAATGCTTTCCAATGAATCTGACAAGGATCATGGAGAACTTAGAGATAAGATTTACAAAAAAAATAAATACCAAGATGAGTATGCATATGTTATAATAAACTACCCACTAAATATCGATAAAAAGGTCATATCAAACTTAGTATTTTTGTAGCTAGTACGCAATACAACACCTAAATGAAATGGAGTGGGGATAGACTTGCACACTTTTTCTTCGCAATGGAGATCCCCTCATAATATTAATGAATCTGAAGGCCATGAAAGTAGTATATAATTCCTTAGTCTTTCATTTCAAATTATTCCATCAACTTGTGCTTGAAATTCTGAATCATGGGGTTTGAAATACGTGTGAGAATTTAGATCATCAACATAGAGAACCAATATCAAAATAGTATTCCCTTGTTTCTATATGTAGACATGTTATGCTTGGAGTGATAATGAGTGAAACTCGAACCAAGTAGAAAAATATCCATCTTCTCACACCATGTAAGGGGAAATTGTTTGAGACTGTAGAGAGAATAATGGAGACTTTGTTACAAATTTAGCGTCCCACATAAATCCTTATGGGTGCTCTATATAGATATCTTCTTGAATGCAAGAATGAAAAACAATATTTTCACATCCATATGGTATATTGAGCAATGATATGCTTCAGTGAGGGAAATTAAATATGAACATAGTCAACGTTAGCAATAAGGAAGGTTTTAGACTACTCAAATCCTTCAACTTGTGAGAAATCTTGTGTTACCATATATGCCTTATAATTATCTAATATCAAAAAATTCATCAATTACATACACTGTCTTATAGATCCACTTACATTACATAAGTTTCCCTCCTTTATAAGAGGCGCCAAGTCCCAAGTATTTTTCTTCATGAGATAATATTACTCCTCCTGCATAGAAACATCCCACCTTATTTTTCTTAACACTTCAAACAATATTACTATATCTTTTGAAATATCATGGATCACTAGAAAAAAAACCAAAAGTATGAGAATAAATCAATGAGGATAAAAAATATCATGAACTAATCAACCAATGATTTGCAAAGTAGTAAGATGGACATAGTCTGAGGTGCAAGTGGTGGAGGTGGTGTTACGCGAGTATAATTGATGTCATCATCAATATCGGGAAGTAAAACTTCACACTTAAATGAAAGTGGAGGTGCAAGTGATGGATAATTAGAATATGTTAGCCCTAGTGGAATGAAAATCTCATCAATCTTAACATCCCATTGAAACATGACATCACAAGTAACTAGATCAAAGAGGCAATAAGCCTTAAAATCCTTACAATAGAAGAACAATATGAATAATGTTATCTTATTCTCCATATAATTACATTTGTCCTCAAAAATAAATTCCCATGCCTTACTTCCAAACACAAAAAATATAAAAAAACATCAGGCTTGTTACCTAACTAAGCTTCTTCAGGAGTATTTTTTTTGTTTTGTCTTATGGTGTATGTGATTCTAAATGTAGTTTACATAATTCACTGCTTCAAAGTATAACTCAGTTGTCATGTCCTTGGATTGTGTTGACAAGGTTCTTCATCAATTTTGTACATTAAGGCATTGACAAAGTGGAATCCATGCGAAACTATGAACCTATGGAGAAGTATAAAGTCCATGGATTACTAGATTCCACTGATCATTTTTGAGAATCCACCGAACGCTATAAAGAGCCATTGAAGATATATCAAATTTGTGGAACAATGGGAAACTACGAAACAAATACAGAGGCCAAGAAGAAAGGTACAGAGTTACTACCAAAAGGGATGACTATTGGATATTTCAAGGAATATATACTCATTGCAATTATTGCTATATAAGGAGTAGGAAAGTAGAGAAAGTAGTTGTTTTAGAGAATAGAGTAAAGAAGGGTAGTATAAAGCATAAAGAAGACAAAAGATTGAGGAATGGATAGATATATGCGAGACAAAATTATGAAATCTATTGGATTATGAAGATTAATATAATAATCAAGTTATTTTCGATGTGATACTCTAATGGTGATTCTCATTTTGTATATTATATTATGATCTATCATTGAACCCTTTTTGTATGTGAACTCTATTTACATCTCTTACCGAGGAACAACCTACTTAACCTCACAACCGCATCGAGGGTTAATGCCAACATTTGGTGTCTAATCCCAGGTATTTGGTCAAGTAGATATCCAAAGAAATAACACCACCATGATTTTGGAAACATGTACTAACTGAGATTGAACACTAGTGGGAGGTTAGGATTAGTAATTTTTTGCAACAAGAAGCACAACTACTTGAGAAACCTTATAAGATGGTTGAAAATCACTTATTTAGAGATTTTGGAGAAGAGTTTTGGTCAAATTTTCCACACATAATGTGGCCTTGGATTATGAGAGTTGCTAAGAGGACCGAGTGGACATGGCTCCAACTGAGAAAATGAATTAAGAAGACAAAAGAGAAGTTGGAAAAGCTTGAAGAGTTAGATGAGCCATGGAATCAAGCACCTGCTTATTGGTTTGAGACAACATGAGACTCATTCATTATCACTTGGGCAATCCTTGGACCAACTTCGATCATAAGAAGGTAGAATTCTATGTTGTTAAATTCAAGAGTATTGGCAGATAAGATGACACTCAACGAGTTGGAAATCCAACAAAAAAAGGATAAGGAATCTTGGGTAACTCAAAACAAGAGTCAAAAGAGCCCACCCATAAAACATTTATATTTGTAATGATACTATTATGGAAAACCAATACCACACTTCTCCAATTTTTATAAAAGGCCCAAAGCAACACAAAAACATGGAAAAGAGAGAAAATTAAAAAGAAGAGAAAAAATATGAAGAAGAGAAAAACATGTTTAAATAAAGAACGAACGAAAGGAAAAAAACAAAGCCAAAAATATATAAACTCAAATATAACCTCAAAAAAAAAAAAAAAAAATCAAAAACAAAAAAATATTAATCAAGCAATAAACACACAAATAGAGTAAAACTATAGCAATTAACACTCCCATATCAACATAAGACGTGAAGAGAATCCTTTTCAAGGTTGAGGCATCCCTTTGGACACATGCAATGTTTGCCATTTTAACGACAATTTTCATATTACTAGTTGTCTTTTCCAAATCCCTTTGTCTCTTTTAAATGAAGAAACAAGCACATTTTGCTTCTCTTTTAAATGAAGAAACAAACTCATTTTGCTTCTCTGTCTTTTTGCACCTGAATTCAATGAAAATGTGGGCCCTTAACACTCTTTTATATTATTCGAATGCGAGATATTTTAGGGATTTAAAATAGTACCATACTGATACACTAAAACATACTAAATTTAATAAACCATAATAAGCACGGATGAAAAAAAGGTTATGATGTCATCAAAGTTTTCTTCGAAATCGAAAAAAAAACATGCCCAAAGACATCGTATTTTTTTTTTCATGAAAAGCCATAACTCGTGTCCTTCGAAAAATTCACGCATTATTCATGCCATGTTTAACGGCAGAAAACAAGAGGGGTTGCTGAGCTACCGGAAACCTAATGGAGAAAAACGATTGATTTGGTAGATGATTTATCCAATTTTAAATTTGAATTATTATTTCTCTACATATGGAAAGTGGTTTTACAAATTGGATTAATTGTAATATATAATCACACAATAATAACTATTTAAATTGTCAAAACTTACGAAATAATAATAATTTTTAAAAATAATTAGAGAATTAAGTTTTCAGTTAGACAAATTGATTCTCAAGAAATAAGTTTAGAAAAATGTGGAATTGATTCTATGAATGTGATGACTGAGTCCAAGTTGTTGGAAACTTTTCTCGCATTGTGATTTTAAGCAAGTATGAATCATTGTGAATCTTGTCTCCTTGTTCCAACCTCAACTCTTTGTAAATTCCATTAAAGCGGGGGAATGTTAATGGGGAATGTGTTATTCATCCATTATTATTAAGTCACTCATGTCTTAACAAAATCAGAATCAAGACTCGATGCAAGTAAGTAATTAATAAGTGTATATATAAATGTCTCAATCGTTATGTTTAAATGCAAACAACAATTAGTAGAGGCTAGAATGAAGCTCTAAATGTTTGGATTGAACTTTAGGTGTACAAATATGCTTCAAAATAGAATAGATTATGCTCTTATAACTTCAATATCACTCTTGCAATACCAATTCAATTTCTAATTGTTTGTCTCTTGATTTTCCTAAATATACTAATGTACCTGTGTATTTATAGACTTATTAAATTCAAATTATGAACACAATGACACATACTTCAACACACAATGACTTGAGAAAACACAAATTATGGGAAGCCACAAACTCCACATAATTGAAAATTAGGAGTAAATGGGCCGCAAATGTATTTATTGTTTATGGGTTAAAGCATATAAATGTGTCCCACTTGATGGCAAAAAATCTTTTAAAATCTGACTAGTAAAAAGTATTTTAAAATTATTTAAATAATTAAAAATTCGGGTAAATTACGAATGCACCACACCTTGGTATATTTAAGCTCATTTTTTACATGTTCGATCAAGTTTTAGTTGTCAGAACTGCTTAAGGTACAAAAAATACAAAAAAGAACCATAATAAGACATAAAGGTTGATCAATTTTCTACCATATAAAAATGGTCACTATCCAAGAGTATGACAAAATAAGGGAGGAGAGAGAAAACTAAGACTGAAAAGGAAAAAAGACAAAGGGCAAGAAATTAAAGAATACATAGAAAAATGAGGTTGAAGAGGTTGAAATTTGCAAAGGGGCTAAAAAAAACAAATTAAAATTCTAACAACAAAAAGAACATGGTCAACACAAGCCTAATTTGGAACACTAAACAATACACGCAAATACACTATAGTCTCGTACCAAAATTAAGTCATTACATATTGCAATTGATGTGTTATTTGGGTGTCTAACCACATAGCTAATTATTCAAATCAATGAAAAAATGTATGCAAAATGTAGTTACATATTGTAATAGTCAATGACCATTTATTATGTAGAAACTATTTTTTTATTTATTCAATTTTGATAAACAAAAAATTAAATGGAATAACACATAAATGTTAAATGAGCAATTCATGTTAGGATTAACATGCTTTGTCTATGTTAAGGGAGAGGACCTACTGACTTTGCACCCTAAGTCAAAGTATGCATAAAATCATGTAAGCACCCCATAGTTATTTTAAAAACACTCTTTAATGGATTATAAGATCTTCAACATATTGTTTTCCTATAATGGAAGACACTTTTAAAATTTACATAAAGTAGGCGATTTTAAATATAAAATATTATTTAAAAAATTAAGTCATATATTGGTGTCCACCTATATGTTATAATTTAATTAAGTAGTTGTTTGATGTGATTTGTTTAATAAACTTCTTTTATTTGTGAAAATAACATGTACTCACTTAAATTTAAAAAAATTAATAATGTTTTTTTTTCACATATATATTGACCACCACTATGCATAATCATTGGCTCCTCCCTTTTATATAATGATGTTGATATTAATATTATATACTATTTACATGTCTTTATAAATCAATAAATATTATTATATACTATTTACATGTCATCATAAATCAATAAATATTATTATATACTATTTGCATATCATCATAAATCAATAAATACTTTTCAATGCAACTTAACTCATATATTGTTTGCCAACAATATCTTATACATTCAAAATATTTTTAAAAAATTGTGTACATTTTATTGGTTCATTAACAATTTAAATCAAAAAATATGTGTCTTATCTGCATTGCATGTTTTAATAAAATTATTGAGGGACAAAAGAAATCTATACCTTTTCTCCCAAAAACAATTGCAAAAGCCTCAATTCTTTTCACTCATACATTTTTAAATGTTGGTAGGGTCCACTGAATATATTAACTAATGGAAATAAAATTAAAAATATAATGGAACTACTACTTATGAATGCCTAGATTTTATCTCAAAGATAATCAATTTTAAAATGCTATTAACTCGCCCTAGTGGGGGTGATTATTGGTAAAGAACCTAAGATGTAGCAAACATTATCATTCTTCTATTATTTTGTCGGGAATGATTCCATAAATGATTTAAAATTTAAAATATCTCATGTTTTAAAATGAGAGTGCCTATTATTGAGGAAGAATACGGAATAGTGGGGGGTGGATATTTATATTTAGCCAAATATTTTAATTTATTTTTTAAATTATTTATTTTGTGTATATTGCACATTTTTTTTTGGAATATAAAACCGGTGATAAAATATATGACATAAGCATTTCCCCTCCTATCCTTCCATGAAAATGCAATGCTCCCATAGAGAATCCCTACAAATAAGAAGTGCTAGAAGGATGAAGTCAAGCTAACATTCATTTGAATTAAATAAAGAAATTAATGTTTGTTAGTACGGACAATTATTTTTATTTTTTAAAGAATAATTTGAAATATTTAATAAATTATATATTTATATTTATATTTATATATGTATTAATAATATTAAAGTTTGATATTAGAATAAAATGGAATATTTTTTGAAGTCTTATTTGGAAGTACTCTATTTATCATGTCAAAATTTTATTAAATATTATAGTGATTAACTACTCTCATACCAACATCTCTATTTTTATTATTATTATATGGACTAAATAAATAGTTGAACATATTTATTTTCTTAAGAATACTTTCAAATAAATATTGGAATTTTTTTTGGAGGGACGAATATCATGGATTAAAAAAAGTTAATTAATTCTCTCTTCATAAATATATTCTATATTTAAACATTTTCTTCATTATATAATAATAATTTATATTTAAAAATATAATATAAAAATATTTCATATCGTAATATAATTAAAAAACTCACAATAAATATTCTATTTTACAAACTAAAAATAATTGATAATATAATATTTATTGAATACAATTAAATATAATAATATTTTATATAAAAAATTATATTTCCGTTAAATTAAAAAATATATATATTATATATAAAAAATTAAAATGAGAATTAAATTCTTAACAAATGACAATAGTTAGATAACATATCTAACAAGAATAAAATTAAACATATTTTTATAAAAAAAAAATTTAATTAATTGTTTTTGTAATGGGTAAAGATCAACCAATACCATAAAGAACTATTATATCTTCCCCACAAAAAAACGAAAAAAAAAACCTTAATTTTTTTTTTAACATAATCCACAAAATACCCAACAACCTAAATAAGGAAATACATTACCAATTCTCCTAAAACAATGTAAAAAACACCCCATCCATTTTAATGCCAAATAGATTATATTTATTTACAAAATGTAGCTTGAAATATCATCAAATTTATCTAGTCCAAAAGGTGCATTCTTTCTTTATCTATTTGAGAATCTTTTCCACGAAAGGATGATCTGGATATGCTTTCTTTGATGCTCTCTTTTAATGGGTCATAATAGCCTTTTTCAATAAGAAGGGAGTTATCTCGATATGCGGATAAGTTTCCCAATTCAAAGATAGAATTTCCTTAAGAAGATGTAGACAATTACAAATCTGTCAATGGATTATTTCGAATCCAACTAAAATTTTTGGATTTGGATTCCAATTTTTTTGGATTTGCAATAGGAATTGGAACAAAGGAAAAGTTGTGCATCCCAATTTAGAAGCAATTGGAAATTCTTAATTCGTATATATATGACAAGTATGAGTGACCCAAAACATAAGTGAAGGGCAAATGAAAAGGATTTTGATATATAAAAAAAAATATTGCCTAAAATGCTTGAAGTTATTTTTAAAAGCTCAGGGGAAATGATCCATGGGAGGTGAAAGGGTAGAATGATATTTACCTTGGTTTATGAGGGTTATATATTATTATTTTTCCATTTGAAGAGGAGAAAGTGAACATATTTGAACTAGGACTATGGTTTTTTAGTAGAGCAAGATGATATATGCCACCGTGGAGCACCAGTTTTGACTTCTCTCAAAAGAATCCAATGCTAACTCCAATTTGAGTAAGACTTTTTAGCCTTCTAGCACATTTGTGGGTAGAGACTATTTTGTCAATAGATGATAACTCTCTTCAGGAGCTGATTCGTATTTCTTTTGAAACCCATAATAATAAGTACATTGCTTATGCCGAAATTTGTGTTCAAATAAATGTGATCAAGCCTTTAATTATGAGAACCTCCCTTTTCAGTGTCTTTTATGCCACAACCATGGGCATTTAGCTTGGGACTAACCCTTTGTTGCCACTGATGAAAAAGAGAAGGCCTATATTGCTAAAAAAGAGGGATAAAAAGGAATTTCAACTTGTAAGTAAAAAAGGAAAACCAATTCCCAAGCCTAACTCTTAAGGGAAAGGGGAAAAATTTCAAGATGAAGTGAAGGTCGCTAGTCCACACATTGATCTAAGATCCAGTTCTTTTATGGTTTTGGATTTCAAGAAGGACAATCTTCATACATCAAAGACATTGGAATCAACACTGCCCCTAAAGGGGATCGTGGCTATGCCTTAGGATGATCAATATGTTGGTCCAATTGAGGCTCTGATTAAAATCCATTTATTTGTTAGTTTAGAGCCCTTTCAGTTTCATTTTAACTATGGAGATCTTGTAGTTCCTACATGGGATTGTGGTAAATATAAGTATAATTGTAAGCACACAAAAATTACATGGTGCTACGTGGAAGAACACGGTAAGTCTCTAATGATGAAAGAATTCTTCTTCAGAGTAACGACGAGATCCAAATCCTTTCCCTTAGCTTTCAACATGTTTGTTATGACCTGTTTGTCCATGTTTCCAAGTTTGAAAGTCCATTATATCCCCGCGAGCTATTTTATGTTATTTCCATACTTAGTTTTGATCTTTAGCTATGTAATCGCTGGTATACATAGATCGACAGTTCTGTATCCATAATCCAAGACTTAAAAACACATGTTTTTCAACACGTGTTTAGATTTCAGGAGTGATTTTATCACTTGTTTCTTAACCATTTCACCTAATTTTGGGCTCATCGGATTCGTATCAGAACTCTTTTCCTGTTTTACTATGTTTAGGATGTTGGTTGCCCCTTATGCTGATGTGTTGTCACTTCTTATTGGACATGTGCTGGTAGACTCATTCTTCCCCAAAATTTTATAAAATCCCAAATTTTACCCGATTGATGGGTTGGAGTTTTCATATTTGATTTGCAAAGTTATGTTGCCAAAATCTTGCTAGGAATCACATAGACAACTTGTTCGTTGCTTTTTTCTTTCCTGCATTGCATTTTTAACCAATTTCTTACAATCAACCAACCAAATCCATTTTCTTGGTTTTCTTTGTTACCAGCCAACACTATGCACACCTTTGGATCAATTAGAAATCATCTCTGGAAGAGAAAAGGAAGCCGAGGAGACAACAAACACAACACCCCACCTATAATGCATTCCAAATAGGAATTGAAAAAAAATGTACATCCCAATCTACAAGAAATTGGAAGTTCCTGATCCATATATATGACAATAGAATAGCACAAGTATGAGTGACCCAAAACATAACTAAAGGGACAATGAAAAGGATTTTGATATATATATATATATATATAATATATATATATATATATATATATATATATATATATAACAGTTATATATTATTATTTTTCCATTTTAGGAGGATAAAGTGAATATATTTGAACCAGCACTATGGTTCTTTAGTAGAGCAAGATTATAAATGACACCGTGGAGCACCATTTTTGACTTCTCTCAAAAGAATCCTATGGTAACTCCAATTTTGGAAAGACTTTTTAGCCTTCTAGAACTTTTGTGGATAGAGATTATTTTGTCAACAATTGGTAACTCTCTTCTGGAGCTGATTTTTATTTCCTTTGAAACTCATAATAAAAAGTATATTGCTCATGCCAAAAATTGTGCTCAAATAAATGTGATCAAGCCTCTTCTAAGAAGAATATAATTTACATCCTTAGAGGGAGATTTGTTTGAACAACCCTTTGATTATGAGAACCTCCCTTTTCAGTGTCATCTATTCCACAACCATGGGCATTTATCTTGGGACTATCCTTTTGTTGCCACTGATGAAAATGAGGGCCCATATTGCTTAAAAAGAGGGATAAAAAGGAAAACAAATTCCTAAGCCTGACTCTAAAGGGAAAGGGAAAAAAATTCAAGACGAAGTGAAGATCACTAGTCCATGCATTGATCTAAGATTCAGTTTTTTGCGGTTTTGGAATTCAAAGAGGACGATCTTCATACAACAAAGTATTTAGAATCAACACAGCTCCTAAAGAGGACTGTGGGTATGCCTTAGGATAATCAGTATGTTTGTCCAATTGAGGCTGATTAAAATCCTTTTATTTTTTAGTTCAAATCCCTTTTAAATTTATTTTAACTATGGAGATCTTGTAGTACATGTAGGAGATTGTGGTAAATACAAGTATAACCTATGTCCTTCAAAGATCCATTTAACCTTTGTGTCTTTTGATGTTCTTTAGTAGCTTCATTTTTTCATTTTCTATTGAGACAAGTGTTCTATCAGATATGGAGATTGGTATTGCAACCATATTCTATTTTCAAATTTTGATTGATTAATATATTGATGCAATTTAATTTTAAAAATGTTTGTTACTATATATACTTCTTATATGATGTTGTGATTATGCAAATGTTATCGCGAGACTTATTTTTTAGGAACTATTTTCTGGTAGTAAGGGGAGAGTTAGCAATAAAGATTGTGTTCACACATTTCCATGAAGATTAATTTTTTTGGATAAGGATACTTCCTTTTCTCCTCATCTTAAAATTCCTATTGGTCCTTTAAACAACTTAATTAAAAAAAACACCATATATAACAAATCTCGTGTGGTGCGTTATTCCTGTCGAAGATATTGCAGTTGAATTTACAAATATTTAATTGTATTTGATGGATGTTATATAAGAATTTTTCGTTAAAGTGTCACGTATGTTGTAAGGAATGTGAATTTAAAAAAGTGAATATAAAACATTATTATATAGAAGAGAAAGTGCCAATGACATTTTTTTATTATTTCATAAATTTATGGTTGTGGAATAAGATGCTAAACTCGGCACATGCAAATAAGTGGGAGTTACCTTTTGTCAATCTATGAAATTATTGTGTAATTGAAAAATATGGAGGTGATCCAAGCGGTTGTTTATAAGAATATTTAAAAAATAAATATGATTACATATTTTGTTTAGTTTATAAACACTTAATATTAGTACGAGACTAGTTAATTATTATGGTATTAGTGTATTTAACATTTACAATTAGCGATATAGATAATTATTATTGTATTAATGTATTTGTTGGGACTAATTAACTACTATGGTATTAAATAAAGCTTTTTTGGATTAAAAATGTGTGTGAGTTTTTAATTGACGTTTTACATCATTTCTCATGATCGATCATTAGGATGAGAAGACTAATGAGAGAACACTTGACCAACCTTGCTTATAAAGGAGGACAAATGTGTGCACCAAGGGTGAATACATTAATGGGAAGAAAAATTCAACCATTTCTTGAATATTAAAAAATAAAATAAAATGAGAAATTAAGATTTAAATATGATAAATTATTAACAATTAACTATTAAAATATTAGAAGATTACCTTGACTAAAAATCCACGGAAAAGGTAACAACAAGAAAATGGAGAAAATAGAAGATGGTGACGGGGGAGACAACGATAAAGAGAGAAGGGGGTAAAGTTAAAATTAATAATAATGATAATAATAACAAAAATAAAGGGGGAGGAAGAGAGGCTTGAAAATATATTACCTTTACCTCGGGGAAGACTCAACCCATAGGATAAATGAGAAGATCACAACCTCATGGAGTTTTTAAAGGTATTAACGATGATTTCTAAGGAGTTGTTGAACCCCAAACCATCATTTCTATTAAGATTGGGAGTATGTCTCCCTATCTTAATGAATTCTCTCAGTTTTTTATTTCTTAGAGTAGTTCTCAACCGTAAACAACTTTATCTCCTCTATACAAATACAACGGTTGGATTTTTGGGAGTGTTCGACCAATGATAATTTCTTAATCCTTTCTAAACGGATGCCAATAATGCGTTCCCTAATTCTAGTGCAGATGGACCTTCTTGTCTCCTGGATGTAGGGGACCTCACAAGATAATTCAATTTCGTACATATTGTTTTTTAGCAAGGATCAACTTGGTATCTAGTTGTATTTATCGTGTTTCTTAGTTTTTAATAGTAAAGAGGTGGTAGCAACATTTTGGCACTTTAGGATCTTAGAAATATTTAAGAAACAATTAAAATTTTCAGCCCATTTTTGTAATCACCCCTAGTCCACACATTGCTCCTCCTTTATAAGCAAGAATAATCCATTGTTCTCACATTATTCTTCTCATCATGATGATGGATCATGTGAAATGATTTGAAACGATGATAAATATGTTGGGGAAATAATGTCACGTAGGGATACGGTTTAGGTGGACTACCACTTTACACCCTGTGTTATTTTAAAGTTTGTTTAATCAAATTTTTTATGTTGGTCTTTCACAGTTAAGAGTGAAACATTGTGACCGGTTCACCAATCCTATTTAAATAGGGTGATCCCTCAAGGCATTGGTATCAAATTGGATCATATTTTGGTTATGATCATTGTGATATTTGTATTGTAAAATTGCAATAAATTGTTCTGTAATTATTCCGTGAGACCGAGGAGTGAAGTGGAAGTGTTGGGTAAAATTTTTATGTGAAGTTCTAATAAAAGGAAGTGCTTTATTTCTAAGTGGGGTTTTTCTTTTGGGTTTCCCCACTATAAATCTGGTGTTCTGTGTCATTTAATTTTTGTTATTTAATTTATGATCATGTTCGGTAATATGCAAATATAAACATCTTAATCTATGTTTAATAATTACAATTCATAATCTATAATCTTCGGCAATTATATTGTGGATTTATAATTCATTAATTTTTCATTCCCATAAATTTCCTAACATGGTATCACAACATATGGTTATGCTTGTGCAAAGATAGATCTGGATGTTTTTTATTTTCAAGAGGAAAGAACTTGAAGTTTTTCGGATCTGCAAAACCAGGTAGTTGTTCCGTCGTCGAATTCAAGTTAAACATGTTCAAAATTCCAATTCCTACCTAAATATTATAGTAACATTTGTTGATTTGTTGTTTAGATATTTCTTACACATTTTGTGTGCATAGATCTGTGTTTTTGCGACCTTGGTTCTTTGTTGTTTGTTCTTTACAGTTTGTCTGCAACTATTTTAAAAATTTCACGTTTTTTTATATAGTCATTATATAGTTGTGCAACTTATTTAAATAATTTATTTTATTTTGTGACATGCTTTGGCTTATTTCAAATTTTCATTGTTTTTTGGCTTATTCCGCGGGTTTTAGGACCGCAGTTTTCTTTTCTTCAGAAAAGTGACGGAATTGTGACACATGTTCGCATTGACTTGCGCTGACTTTGTGCCACGTGTTTTTCATTTTATTTTTTTGTGAGGGGGTCCCTCTTTCTGTCCTATTTCCATCACAGACCTGAAAAAGCTATCTTCTTTAGCTTATTCCGTAGACTTGAGATCCATGGAACACATCTCTGCTTGAGAGTGATGGAATCTTGCCACATGTCCTCTCTCCACAGTTGATTATTTGTCAAGTTTTTCACTGGTTGCTTACCGTGTGTCCTCCTGTCTCTTTCGCCATGGACCTGAAAATATAATTTGTTTAGTTTTTTCCATGAGATTGAGTTCCGTAGGGTGTATCTCTTTTTGAGAGTTCCAGAATTACGCCTCGCATCCTCTCTCTTCTATTGATCTTGAGACATGTGTGCGCTTTGCAATGTCAATCCTATCACACATGTTCATTTTTTTTGTTTTCCGTGCACCCCATTGACCTTGTCAAGCCCTACTATGGACCCAATAAAATATTCATCTTAGTTTATTTCGGGGACCTCACGTCCACCGAGCTCATTAAATTGTAAAGTTTCCGGAAGGTCGACACGTGCCCTCTTGAGTTTGTTGATTTGCGACACATGTCGCCTCTTGTTTTGTTCACATTTTATCTCTTTCCTTTAATCTTTATCAAGTGTCTTCTTTTGTTGTGGTCATGTGTTATATTTTGTCTACTGCTTCGCATATCGAGACCCAAAAAGATTTCTTTTTTGCTTAATTCCAGGGACCTCATGTCCGCTGGGCTAATTTGCTTGGAAAGTTTTCAGAAAGCTATTGTGTGTCCTTTTTATTGTTTCTATTTGTGTCGTGTGTCACCTTCTGCTTCGGCCACATGTCCTTTGCTATTTAATTAATTATCTTTTCTTTTTTGGTCAGGGTTTTGTAGCTCGACTCATCCGAGCTCGATTGACTTGCTCCCGAGTTTTAGTTAATTTCTACCGAGCTGTGCGCCTTGTGTGTCGAGTTGGGTTTATAGCTTGTGATAAAATAGATCCTTCTTAACTATGTTTTTCTCTTCCATGATAAATTCTCTTTCTTTTCAAATATCGGTTTCATAGTTGTTTTGTATGCCTACTATTATTATTAAAAATGGTTAGAAATGCTAGTTTCTCAATGGATAAATCTCAGTTATCAAATGAAATGAATTTCAGTATTTTGAGAGTTAGGTTAAAATTTTGTTTTATGGCTAGAAAATTATGGGATATTGTGACTGGTGTGGAAAAATGACCCACTAGAAGATAAGAAATTCCTGAAAACCTTAGCTCCTTCTCTCAAAGATCATGAGAAGCCCTCTCGATCCTATTGCAAAAAATAAGAGATGAATTTTTAATGCATATAGGTCATATGGATTCTCTTGTTGATGCATGGAAACACTTATAAACTATGCATGAATGCAATCATATTTCCAAGATAATTAAACTCATAATGAAATTGTTTACAAATCTCATGAAGGGGGATGAGAAAATTGTTGATTATCTGGATAAAATAAAAAACATAAAAGCACATTTGGATGGATGTAATTGTGAATTATTTCAGGATAAGCTTCTTTATTTTATCATTCAGATTAAGATTCATGAAAAATTTAGGAACTATATCTCCACCATTAGCTCTAAATATCAAAATGAGTCCGATTTACCTGATTTGGACACTCTATCCTCTCTTGTGATTCAAGAAGAGTGTGTTATGGAAAAAATTTATTCTAAAAAGAGTGCCACTCAGGAACTTCTCACTGAAGAATAAAAAATTAAACCTTATAGATTCAAAAATAAAAAATCAACTTTTAAACCTCCTAGTAAAGACAAAAAACCAAGAACTTTAAGAGTAGATTTTGATGGTAAATGTCATTACTGTGGAAAATTTGGCCATAAGAAAGAAGATTGTAAATAAAAAAATAAGTCAAATTTCAAAAATAAAAAATGGAATAAATCATATCAAAATTAAGATGAAAATGAAGAGAATAATCATAGAGCTAATGTAGTATTTTTATAAACTACATCTATCACCTCATAATGAAAAACATATATTTTGTTTAAATATATTGCACTGAATTTAAGTTTTTTTCATAGTTAACTTATACTAGTTTATTGAAAATAAACTAGAAGTAACTATAACTGAAAACATTAACAAAATGGATTTTATATGTTTTAATATTTTGCTTTGATTTTTTTCTTCTGGCAGCTTATTCAAAATTGGACTATTGTTCATTTTTTGGCATGTCTAGGCTTAAATTTTCCACCTATGAAACATATTAAAGGGTTCTTACATGGCCATTTTTTTGAAGCAAACTCCACATAAATCCATAGGAAGTATCCATAATTAGTGGATCATGTTGTTCAATGAAAACTGTTATTATTCTTGTATGATTTGATTATCTATTTAGATTAGTTATCTATCAAGTCTTATCTCATTATTTAAAGACTTAAAATAAGATATTGAAGGCATATATATTTTTTATTAAACTTTTTTTAAAAATTCTAACATGGTTAGTTGCTAAGCATATTGTTATGATAGTTGTTATACAACTAGTGTTTAACTTCTACAATTGGTTAAAAGTGAAATCGTACGAATCATATTATGTTTAATATGGATATTATGAATCTAACCATGTTGATGTTGTGTTGGATATACATGTGGATTTGTGTTCAAGTGTTTCTCGTGTAGGTGCCATCACTTGGAGTAACAAGAAGCTACCAACAGTTTCTATCTCTTCTATTGAAGTAGAGCATAGAAGTGTTATGGAAGTATAAAATAAAGACATGTGACTCAAAATAATGTTGGATGAACTCCATATGGGATTCAAAGGAAACACTCCTCTTCTATGTGACAGTCAGAGTTGCATTTATCTTGCATATAATCTAGTTCAACGTAAGAGGAAAAAGCATATCAAGGTTCATTCAATAAAAAGTCTTGAATGGTGATATTGATCTCAAGTTTTGTTTGATTGAAGATGAAGTTACATATATCTTCACCAAGCCATTGTTTGCTGTGAAGTTTTAGAAGTTTCGTGCCTTGTTGGGCCTATCAGAGTTTCCATTGAGGGGGAGTGTGCATGACAATGCCACCTCTTAACGGCCTGTTATAAACTTCCTATACTTCCTCCATTTTGTAAAATATCATTGTATGCGAGTCTTAAGTAAATGATCACGTCATGTGAGTTTACTTGTAAAACCCAATGAATCATTAGTTATGGGAATGCCTTGTTTTATAAAAGGCTCCATAATAAGATATAAATCTTCATATGTAAAGCACTTGTCCTAAGAATTTCTTTTGTATATGTTGTATTGTAGCTTTTATGGAATCCTTGGAACACTATTTTGAACCGTGGGAAAATAGTGTCTCATGGTCTCACTAAAATCCACAGTTCATTTACAGTTGTTCGCAACTTGTATAAGTCCGCAGGACACTGTGATAGTGTACTGCAGAGTTAAAAAACTCACAGGACTCTGCTTTAGTGCATTGCAGAACTGAAAACCCGTAGAACAAGTGTTTTTGGTTGCTATCCTAAATCACATGTTGATTTATGGATTGTAATTCCTTTTGTACCAAAAGGTGACTTGGAATAAGGAACAAATGTTAACGTGTTTTTTGCATGTTTCCCACTTATTTTTTTTATAGATTAACGATTTTGACTGGATCTTAGAACCAGTGGATTGGAGGGATCCCACCCACAACGATCATACAAAAAAATACAAATCCAACCCGAGAAGACTAAAATAGGCCAAGCTAGAACCATGAGGGCATGTGAAACTAGTAAGATACAAAATACCAACATAATAACTAAAAAAAAGCCAAAAAAGCCAAAACCAGAAAGAAAAACCAATAACTGCTGGAAAGATAACCACCTATAGGATAGGGCGACTGGGGCCTGCCTCCTTTCTTCTGCCAATAGTAGTGCCTCCACGAGCCAAGTGAAACATAATTTTGTAAGAGAATCCCAAATTTTTGCGGAAACAAACCACCCCCTCTGACTCTAGAACCATCGGTGCAGACAACCGAGGAAAATCCAACATCTTGATCTTGCATGTTGCCGAAGACCATCCAACGCAAGCCCCGTGGACGACCAATGGAAAATTCATTAACTCTGCATTCCTAGCTGACAAGATTGTTATCACCCTCTGATCTTCCTCTAGAGAGTACCCTACCCTCTCCTCATTCGGGAACGACTGCATCATGTTGAATTCCGCTAATATTTCCTCTAGATTAACTTGGTGTTGGGGTTTGATGAAGTGGATTACAATAACCCTGACCTCCTCTATACACCGCTTCACCCGCAATAGCTACAAGACGAACCATGATGCCACCTTCGAATTAACTCTCACCCTCCCACCAAATTCCAAATACTCTGCCCCCAACATTATTTCAATCGCTTTGCAAATGGAATCAAAATATAACCTAAAGATGATGTGAATTCGAGACCTCGAAATGAACCCAAAAAATGTCATCTCCTTTTTTTTGCCCTAGACAAATAGAATTGGAAATGGAGGAAGAGCCATTAGGAGAAAAAACTATGATCTATTACCTCCCACCACTGAAAATTTGTAAAAAAAACAGAAGACCGAGAACCAATTTAAGGCTCACTGGCCACCTCCGTGCCCTTCCCAAAAATGATATCTCCCAAATCCTCCCACGCGTTCGCATGCACAAAAATGACCGGGCCACCCCTCCTTGAAATTCCTTGATTAACAAGGTAATTGGTGACAACATTACACTCTCTATAATTATGACTAATACTCCAAGTAGGAATCCTACTCAGCCAATGCAAGATGTTTTTGATGTAGAAATCCAATCTCTAAGAGACATCTTTACCTCTGCTAACATCATTAATCACCACTTGAGAGTTTCCCTCTATTACTAGTGCCTCACAACCAACCTTGACAAATAATTTGATCCCTTTGAGTAAGGTTTGTGCTTCCGCAACATTGCTCGTTCCATCCTTTAAAGGAAAGGATCATGCTATCACTAAATCGCCAACCTCATCTCTAATTAAGCACCCCGCTCCTGATATGCCCCAGATTTCCTTTTGATGCAATGTTTCCTACTTGTTATTAAAGGGGTGTTGGGGAAATAATGTCAAGTGGGAATACTGTTTAGGTGGACCACCACTTTACACCCTGTGTTATTTTAAAGTTTGTTTAATAAACTTTATTATGTCGGTCTTTCACAGTCAAGAGTGAAACGGCGTGACCGGTTCACCCATCCTATTTAAATAGGGTGATCCCTCATGGGATTGGTATCAGATTGGATCATATTTTGGTTATGAGCATTGTGATCTTTGTATTGTAAAATTGCAAGAAAGTGTTCTGCAATTATTCTGTGAGTCTGAGGAGTGAAGTGGAAGTGTTGAGTAAAAATTTTTATGTGAAATTCTAATAAAAGGAAGTGATTTATTTCAAAGTGGGGTTTTTCCCTTCGGGTTTCCCCACTATAAATCTGGTGTTCTGTGTCATTCAATTTCTGTTATTTACTTTCCGTTCATGTTCTGTAATATGCAAATATAAACATCTTAATCTATGTTTAATCATTGCACTTCATAATCTATAATCTTCAGAAATTATTTTGTGGATTTATAATTCATTAATTATTCATTCCCATCAATTTCCTAACAAAATAATCTCACACTTAGTTTTTATCCAAAAAATATTTATTTGATCTTATGGACTCTAAAAGTATAAAATCTACAATGGTATTAGTTTATAAGTATTTTTATATTATAATGTATTGATGTGATAAATGGAATATTTACAATAATAATAAAAATGTTGGTTGATGTGATGGATCCAACATAATATAATTATAAAAATAAATAGGACGACATGATACTAGTTAATACTATAGTAGGTTTATCTATGTGTTTATTCTAGAGTTGGGTACGTTGATGGAAAATAACACAATAATTTCTCACACAATAATATATTTCTTGATATATTCAATTACACACACTTACATATATATAGGAAATAGTGATCTTATATTCTAGGAAGTTGGTACGACTTCTCAACAAACATCTAACAATCTCCTAACTCACGTACAAAGCTATTATAACAAACTTTTATATATATATAGCAATAATATATTTAACTAACTTACCCCGATTGAATAATATTTACCATACGGTAAATACCTTATACAATGTAAACATTAATTTTCCTAACATTTATATTATAAGTCTTGACATGATGGATAGAATATTTAGAATAACTCCCTCAAGGAGTATTCTATTTTTTATAATGCCAAACTTTAGAATTATTAACACATGGAAATAATATTATGTATAATTGGTTTAAAATTTGAAATTATTGTATTCAGTGGATGCTATATATACCTTCCTTTTGCATGAATAATAAGTCTATATAGACACTTAAAAATGGTCTAAAGGTATCTATTTGTTGTTAAATTTAATAATTTAGTAGGTTTTTGTAGTTATCCATTGTTGGTCTAAATTAAGTGTTATAGCGTATTTTTGACTTGTGATGGTCCTTGTCTCCTTTGCAAACTTTCTCCCATCCTTCTTTTCTCCTCACCGGGTCTCCTCCATATCATTTCTTCTTTGTTAGGAATGTTTTGTATGCTCTTTACAATTACACTTATCATCCCAACAATCATGGGGTTTTTCTAGAACATTTGCACACTCGTAGAAAGGATTTTTTAGCCCTCTTTGGCTTGAGATGTGTTGGTACTTTCTCACATCTTTCTTGATTTCAACCACCGGAGTTCGGTTTGGGTGTTAATAAGGCCCTCATTTGAATTCAATTTTTCTATTAAAAAACATGAATTCTAATTCATTCGATCATCTAACACCTATTTATATTTTAAAAATCAAGATATCATTTTTGTAATTAACCATTTATAAAAATCAACTAGTCTCATGCCAAATATTTATTGGCATGAGTCTAGTTAATTACTATAAATAGGTGTGGGAAATATAATCTATAAGACTTAAAATGATTTTTTGTGTTACTATATTCAAATCTAATTAAAATGTTAAAAGTGTTTGTGTTCTTGGTTTATCAGAGGTCCATTTATTCATATCACCTTTTGGTGAAACCCTTCTCTCTTACATCCTAATTAAAGTTAGAAGTTTTTCATCCTAATTAATGAAATTCAATTATTTTTATGAAAATACCTAGCCAAATAGATAGATCTAGAAATCATGAGTTGAAGAAGTGTTTTAAGGAAATGGTAGGGCTCGTACTAGCTTTAATTGTGATGTAGAAGCATTTAGGTTCACAAGTAATCATGTATCAACAAAAAAATGTTGAACAATTTTGAGTAAATTTGTGTTTACTTTCTTTTAAAAAAATTGTGTTATTGGTGAGACACACACTAAAGAAGTGTGTTGATGGTGAGGCATGGAGTACAATGTTACATTATCTAGAGTGCATGAGTCCATTGTGAAATGTTAGGCAAACGTTCAACTCCTCTACAGAACGGACGGTTTTTTGTGCAATCATTCTAGTGTGCAAAATTATTCGCCTAAGCATGTTTGTGTTGTGAACTCTAGAATAATTGAATGTTTGAAGGCACAAATTTTGGGAAAGATCAATTGATTGTGCTTTGGGTCTATTGTTAGGTCCTTTGAACTTTGCATTTTGAATCCCATAAGTTTATGAGTCTTAAGAGGTAGCATGAATGTCTATAAAATTATAGCCCATTGCCTTAGGAAAGTAGTTCAAGTTGGGAGCTAAATATTGCAATCCAAGTGGAAGAGCTCAGATATTTATTTAATAGTATATTATGGATGAAAGATTAAGGATCTAAGCAACATGTATCATAAGTGATCTGACATAATATGGCGTAGTGAAGGTGTAAGTAGATTCATTACCATATTAGAGTACATGGACAATTTTCCATACTTGAGTGGCATGACACAAGTGGAAAATGATTATATGATGTGTATTATATGAGGTTGTATCATTGGTGATTAATCTGATTATGTTAATTTTCTAAGTGTAAATCCCAAAGCTTTGTTTTGTTTAAAACTATGTTCATTTGATCCATATGCCAATGCATGATTTATTTATGTTGGTTTGTTATTATGTGTGTATTTTGAGTCAAGTGTAAGGTGGCTCTTTATTGAGCACCCTAACCCCGTCTGCATCATTTAGTATCAGAAAGGATTTATTTCCTTTTGAATAAAGGAAAACAAAATATTTATGGTTTTCCATGCACTATGAGTGTATATGAAGAAAATCATTACAGATATCTTCTAACGAGTAACTATTGGGCGAAAGGTGTGAGAGAGTGATACAATAATTTTGTGACTTTCCATAATATGACTTGTGGATAGAAGGACATTGCAAGAACTATTGTATTAATTTATTTACATATTTTTTTAAATTAGCAGTATAGATAGTTAATTATTATTGTATTAGTGCATTTGCTAGATCTAATTAATTACTATGATACTTGTTAGGAATGTAGTTTCTCACTATGGGTAAAAACTACATCCTTACTAATGTAAATTAATTGTTTATAAAATAACTAATATTTTTTAGTGAGTTATTATATTTAGAAAGTTGTTCGAACAACTCTTTTATAGTTGTTGGAGCTATAATAAGCCTCCTAATTAATAGGATAATATTTTCCTATATGTAAAGATGAGCCCAATCAATGAAGATTTTATTGTGTGTTTAATTTTTGCCTTCTTGTTTTGAGTTTTATACTAAAAAAACTCTGACCAAATTTACATTTGGTATCAAATCACCGTTATGATCCTACAGATATGTATCTAAGAGTGGAGTTAGTTTAGTATGTATTTCAGTCTCTAAGAAAATAGAGCAGTTCTGGCATTGGATATCTTAAATTTCATTGGATTCAATGATTCCCATGTAAAGAACAGGTCGTAATTTATATTTTACAAAATGGGTCTCTGTGATGTTTACTGGGTTTGAAGATGGATGTCAGTGGAAAATACTGTAAAAATTTCAACCAAACATCACGGTTAAAGAGAAAACGTGAAAACATTACAGGGGCCTGCTTCATATTTTCATTTCTCATTTGACGTAGAACGTGTCCGTTTTTATTTGCATGTTGTTTTTAATAAAACTCTATTGGATCAACCACATTTTTTATTGCAGAAATGTGCATTCATATCGTACATTTGTAGTTTACTTGCATTGAACACAACTTGTTTCTGATCCACGGATTAGTGTTTTAATTAACTGGAAACATTTTCTAATCAATTGTGCATGGTTTGGATCAAACAAATACTCCTAGTTTTGGACTACTCTTCCAACGCCTATACTAAAATATTTGTTTGATATTTTATACAAGATTTTATAGCAGTGTTGAAATCCTCCATGTGTGTCATTTGGTCAAATCCATATGAAAAAGGTATTTTATTCAAATATGATTTTTAATTCTTGGTGTTTGTAAAGTCTTTAGTTTTCTCTTTTGTCTTTGTAACTTCTTGTTAGAAGATTCGTCCATGTTATGTGTGGGATCTAGTCCTTATAAAAATAAAAAATCAACCTATGTTGTTATTATTCAAAATAGAGTCTATGTTTAATAAATTTTTAATAGATTGAGTCATATGCAAAGCCTTAGTCAAAGGCTTATTTTGTAATAAGATGGTTAAACTATTTTGTTATTAGAATAAAATGTTGATAGTTTGTCACAACAAAATTGTCATGATTTAAAAATCAAGAGTCGATATTATGTTTTTTATGTAAGAGTACATTTGTGCTAGTATTGTAATTATCTAGTCACTAGTGTTTGTGTCAAGCTTTGTGTCATCAAAAGAGTCAAACAATTAGTAGATTCAAAGTTGTACACTAAAACAATTTACCTGCACAAAAGGAAGGAGGAAAATTAACGTCCTATCTTCAGTCACCAATGATGGGGCCCCATGAAGCATTGGTGGCATTTTGTTTTAGTGTGTTTTGATTTTGATGTGTGTGAAAATAAGAAAAAAATAATTATACATGTTCTAATGTGATCAATTCATGTATTTTTCCCTGATGGCAAATAGTGATGAAATATGATAAAAGTATTGCAACAACATGCTATTGTGGATGTTGGTAAAAAACTTGTAAAAACATCATTTTTGGTAAACCACTTGCAAAACCACAATTATGGTTATTGGTATGTTTTCATGCTAAATATATATCATATAAATTTAAAATTGTGTTCATGACAACCAAACCCACACTTGAAATTCCCTTTCCCGGTCAATGTAAACCTTTCCTCCAGCTAGCATTTCAACTATGTCATCCACATTCTAGATGAGAGGAACTTGCTAACATGATTTTCAAGTGTGTTTCATGTGCAAAGAAATGTACCTATCTTGATTCATGAGGGTACTGAGATCTAAGAAAGAACAGTGTTCCCAGAGGCTTCAAAAGGGCTATTTTTTGGTCTGTTTGTCACAGAAGGACATCCCACATAAGTTAAATGCAAGGGAGAAACTCATCTATAGGTTGTGTAGCAGAGTAATAATATGATTTAGAAATTTTTTATGGAGCCATGAGAATTCGGGGAACTTTCAAACAAAATTGGGTTTTTTTGGGCAAGGCATTGGGAAAAGCATGTTTCAAATGAGCTAATCACCTTGTTTCAAGGGTTTCGGAATCCTCATGAGGTCTTGGGCACCTATATCACATGCATTGGAAATATGACATAGCCTACTTCATGGTGAAATAATCAAGATAGAATTCTGGGAGTATTAAAATGTGGAAACTTGTCCATCAGTGCAACACAAGAGTCTATCTACAAGGTGGAACTTTCTCAAAGGGTTTCAAACACCTACAGAAGAGTTAAGATCCTAAAAAAGAATCAAATTAAATTAAATTTAACCTTCCTCATGTTCCATATGTTTAATTTGTTCATACTCATTCTAGACTCCAATGACAACTCAACTCATTGGTGCACGTACATGGGTAAAAGTGGAACGTGGACTAAAAATGAAAATTACAAGTTGATTCAAGTATTTAAAATGGCGAGAATGGTCTCATTGGGTCATTTGGAGTTAAAATCGTATAGTTTTGTCCCTCTAAACTTCGTGTCTTGCTCCCAGGTCCAAAAAACCACTCCTTTGTATATTTCCTCGTTGATATTGATAACATCAACATTCAAAGAAGCTTGGGTGGAGTTTTGGAGGTCTGATGTCCCCTTTTCCCTTGGTACAAGGGGAAATGGGGGCCAAAAAATTCTACACCCCCATTGAGTGTTATGTTGTGTCACTTAAAGTGACAACTTAAGGTGTTAGAAAGTGTTATAAACTCTCTTTTTTTGGATTTTGACCACTTTTTCATGATTAGTTGACCCATGGAGGTATTTTGGTCCCTTAATGTCCCTTTATCCCTTATCCCATTAACCAAGGGTACATTGGGAACATAAAAGTGTGATCCCCCATCCTTGGCTGAGTTTCGTTATTCAAAATCACAACCTGGGGTGTTAGAAAGGTGTTTTCAACTCACAAGTTTAACCCTATCCTCATGAAGCAAACACCCATGGTGCACTTTGGAGGGGGTGATGTCCCTTTTTCCCCTATTTTTTAGGGTGAAACCACACATCCAACCCCCCACTGACTTGGGTTGAGCTTTTTTGGGTTTAATGTGAGTTAAGGTCTGTAAATGGGAGGTAAAGTAATTTTGAAAGGGGGAAAATCATTCAAATGAAAAACTTAACCATTTTTTAGCCTCATCCATGTTATTTATCTCCTCGATTAGTTTTGGTATGCTATTATTCTACCAAAATTCTTTAGACATCCTCCATGTCTAAAAACCCCTTTTCACTCATATCTCCCAAACCCCATGCATGTTTGCCATGAAACTTGGATTGTAGGTTCCTCTCCAAAACACCTTTAAGAAGAATATAACATTGTTTCCATTGATGCTCTATGTGTTTTTATACAACCATATAAATTTTATATCTAAGAAACTTTCCTTTTCAAATCTACATAAACTCATCGATTGAAGTCCTTTGAAATTTGGAGCAAATCCTCATATTGAAAAATAGAAACTTTTGAGACTGATTTCACTTCAATCTGACACTAGGAAGACTAGTTTATATTTCTAGTAATTCGTTACCAAGATGAAATTATGATAATAGTAAGCCCAAGAAACTAATGATTTTCAATAACAATATCTTCTCTCTCAAATCCAAGACAGTAAAAAAGGGGCAATTTTAAAACTTGCTAAAATTAGACATTCAATTGTAAGTTACTGATTAACTAAAATTAACTGATATGTTGTATGTGGTGATAGTTAATATAATCTATGAACAATTGTAAATAAAGGAAATAAATGTAGTAAAAAAGTTTAAAAATTACCAAACAACTATGCAAAAGTAAATGTTAACCCTAATGTGTAAGAGAGAAGAGGAAAGAACTCAGTTAAATAGAAGATGCTCGTGAGACTGTGTCGCAGAGGTGACTGGGGAATATGGAAGCAAGAACTCCCATGTAGAAGCTCCGAAAAGGATGGATCTGGAGTATCTGGCAGGAATGGAGTGCCTAAAGAGGGACTAGAGCACCTACAGACACTCTGGTTTGTAAAAATGGGCGCCCTAGTATGTGCAAAATCTTTGAAACTGATCTTCACAGGTTTGGCATGTGGTCTGAAACTCTCATTGTTGGTCACATTAACTTTACTGCACTGCTCTGGATGTTGCTAATATTCCAAGATGATGAAAAGATATGCAAAAGACCAAGGAGTTTCAAAACCTTAAAAAAATAAGAATGCAAATGAATGGGTCAGTCTGACCTCAACTTTCACAACAATGGGCTTACTAACTGAGCATTGCACTACATTTTAGACCTAAATGTAAATATGGTGAGTGTGTACATAATGTGCCGAAGGTGCTTGTGTCAGTCTTACTTTTTGAAGTAACGATCAATAACTTAATATAGATGGATGATAGATGGATGCAACTCTAGATGGATGATAGAAGTGAATGATGTTAGGTCCCTCATTATGGTCTCATAACTCTATATTTATAGGGTTCTCTTGATCTAATTTTGTAATTAACCCCGAAATGGTCGACCACTAAAAAGATAAGAAGGTAAAATGCCCAGAAAGAGCCCAAGAGATACCACAAAATTACAGAAGGGACTGGGGCGTCCTTGGTGGGACTAGGGTGCCCCTTGGGCGGCCTAGTACTAATCTGGGCACCCCAGTCGAGGCTAAAATAACGTGGGATGACAAAAACTGACAGGGCATATGGGTACAAGAGGTCGGTAATGACGAAATAAAATAAAACAAGATGGCAAAAAGATGGGGGTTAATTAGTACTTTCCTCACTCAAGAACCTTCTAAATAGTAATATGAGATTATGATAAATAATATCTAAAGTGCATGATTTTGTGACTACATTTTCCCCCCACTTTATGTTGGCGAGCAGAAAGCTTGGTAACATAAAGTAGATAGAGATGCATACATGATGTCCATGAAGATTGTAGTATAAAGCGCACTGATGGACTAGAAAAAGTATAGAATAATAAAAAAGATGGAGAAGCGTGGAAACCAAAGATGAAAAATGCACAAAAAAGTGATGAGAGTGAACCTAGGGAAAAATGCGTTTGTAGTTGTTGACGTGTGTGATGTACCTGTATGGTTAGTATGATATGTGTTGTTGCAAAGTGTTGTTTTTGACATTGTTGTTATTGTTGTTGCCCCCATTTGAATGTTTGTTTCTCATACGGACAGACCTACAGGGAGAAAATGATCAAGTAGTCAAATATGTATGTATGTATGTATGTATGTGTACAAATGCAATGTAAAAGACTCATGTAAATGTAAAGTATGCAAATGAAAAAGTGTAAATGGAACATGTGCACCTGATCCATGTCGAGAAAGAGAGTGTAAAAGGATATCATGTACTGTAGGGGTTTTTTGGGAGATCTGATGCAATACGTCGAAGAAGTGTAGGGAGGAATTCTGTTGTATCCTCCAAGCTCTAACTACTTCCTTGAATGTGTGTGAAGAGATCTCTGTACGTTCTAGTTTTTTGGGCAATCCGACGCCACTGGATGAAGTAGTGTAGGAAGGCACACCCACTATAACCTCCGAGCCTGTAACTGCTTCCCCAGAATGCTAAGGACACCATGTCCTATAAAATCCGTTGTGTACGTGGTTTTTATTCTTGTCTGAAACCACTCATTATATGTAACCCACAATGCCAAGGGCGGAAATTGCACTGAACTGAACCAGTGTAAATGCGTTGTGTTAGTATGTAAACCTCAAATGATGCCCCCCTCTTTAGGGACGCACGATATGTCGCTGATAGGAGAATGCGGCCCCAAAAGAGGACCAATTGCATCAACTCTACCCTAGAAAGTGCTTGGTAGAAACCAAGGAACACACGAACAAGAAGGCTAGCCAAAAACAAACGTTAGTGCAAACAAACATGTATGTAGAAAACAATGTGTAAGCTACACAAATAGTCTAAAATCTACCAAACAATGTAGTAAACATGCAAGAAGAAAAAGTAAGCCACACAAGGCGGGTTGCAAAAATGGGACATAACTCACGATGTCTCAAGACACGTAAGGCCATCATGGCCACAAACACAAACAAGTGTGCACACCAAACATAGGGAAAAGCCCGCATACAAGAAACAAAAAAAGACAAACAACGTAACAAACAAGTATGGAAGCAAATATCCAGCATAAAAAATGTTGCACATGAAGAACCAATTAACATGTTAAAAAGATACTAGTATGCCAAAAGCATGTATAACCAAGTAATGTAAAGTGCTAAGTAAAAATGAAACAATAACACCTAGAAGAGACGAATGTGGATGCCCCCACCAGCCAAAGTAGGAAGGGTAGAAGCTGAACATCCATGTTGAATGTAAGAGACCTATATTTGTGATCAAAACTATAAAAAGGCATGAATGCACATGTGTGGATGATATAGATAAATGATATACAAGTAAGCTAACTAGCATGTGTAATAAAGTGATCATGTACAAGCAAAAGTAAGAAAAAGTAAGAGCAACCATAATATGCAGTATGATGTAGATGGATGGAATGGAATACAAAATGGAGTGATAGGAGCCGCGTGCCCCCTGAGTGAATGGAAATGTATGCAATGAGGTTCATTTTGTTTTCCCCCTCAATAGTAAAGCATGAACCGTAAATGAGATTGTGTCATCGGTAAATGGTCAGTGTGTGTTGTGTCTAACGCGTTGTGATGAATGTGTATGCTATCTATGAGACGCAGCCTATAAATGATGTGTGCGTGAACCCTATAGCTGAAGCATATATCATGAACAGATTGAACGTAGAAGTGATGAATTATCCTAAGCGTATATCACTAAAGGATGAATGGATGAGTGATGATTTATCCCTAAGCATATATCACTACAAGATGAGGATGATTGGTAATGTAACCTGAGGTGTATACTACTACAAAATGATAGAATATGTGACAATTTAGCCTAAAGCATATGTCACTAGGCTCGAAATGTCACATGATGAAAGGTTGAATATTAAATGTGTAAAGTCCATTTGATTTTTAAACCCTCGGTAGTCGATTAAGGATCGAGGAACTAAAGTGCGTCATAGGGTGGTGAGTGCAACGCATAGAAAAAAATATAGTATATGTAATGATGAAAGATGATCGTGTGATGAGTAGAATGTGTATAGAATCTATGTGTAAAATGCAAAGGCAAGATGCATAGAATGTGTAAAATGCAGGTCGAATAGAACGTGTGAATACGCAATATGTAGAATATAAATGCAAGAAGGTGTAAAATGACATGTATGTAGATGTACTAGTAATGTAGTATGTAAGATGATGCTATGCTAGACTCATATAGGATGAAGTCTAGTATAGTACATATAATATGTGTAAAAATGTGTGGTGTAATATGTATGATATGTAGATAAAAGAATAATACAGTGTGTAGGATAAGTAGTGTAGGATGTAAGATGCGTAGACAATGGTGTATGCCTAATGACAACTAGCATGATGTATGATGTATAAATACACAAATGTCAAAATGTTGTAGACTAAGTGTAGAGTGTATGGTGTATGATGCATAATGTATGGATAGGTGCAGTGTGTGGGGTTCATGTGCAGTAAGCCCTCAACAATCAAGTGTGAACCGAAGCACAAGAGTGTGCCATCGGGTAATGACGCTAGAATGTATGATGCGTATGCCTAATGCAAGGAGATGAATGTATGAGGATGTGAAAATGATAAGTGTGACTATGATAAGAAGAGGTGGGGGGGAAGGTAAAGTGTTATGCCCCCCAAGTGTGTGTGAATGAATGAACTATCCAATGACGGTGAAGGACGAAGATCCTCCATCTAATGTAGGAGATGAAAGCATATGACCATGTTCTAATAGTGGTGGTATGGTAGATAAGCGTTGTGATGGTAAATGAAGTCTATGTGCATGCGAGGGGTGGATATATGAATAAGGTCGTGGCGTGAAAAAATGTGTCGATGATGGAGATCTATGTGATGCAGAGTGTGAAGGTGAGGAAGATTTGCGTGGAATAAACCATGGTGGTGATCTATGCCGAGATGCAGTAAGTGTCCGAGGATTGGGCATATACATATGTGTATGACTAGTCAAACGATGCGAGCACGTAGACAATGCTCGAGTAGGTGAGATAGGAGTAGATTTTGCCTTGAGCAACATAAAATGTGATGTGCGAGAAGAAGTAGGTGACGTGCTAGCTACTATGCAAGGAGACGACGAACATGGAGTAGATGGAGGAATGCCATTAATATAAATGACTTGATTATTGTAAATGAATTTGAGTCGCAAATGATTCATAGAAATAATATATTGAGAACGACAAGGAAATATACGAGCATAGTAAGAGGACCTATCGTAACCTGCAACTTAACAACACCAAGGGTTTGTTGAAGGGATATTCAATTTGTGATGGATGATGGACACTAACTTTAAGGAGTGACATAGAACAGACACTAATGGGCCATGATGGGTCAACCTTAGTGTTGTTAATGGAGGTCGAGCCAATGGATGCATTGATATGTAAATGATTAGATGTAAAATTTGCATGATAATCAACGTGGGAAAAAGAAATGATTGGTGGTGAAGCTTCGGTTTTAGCAACTAGGAAATCGAGAGCCCCTGATGGAGGAGAAGGCACTACATGATAGACATAATTATAGAGGAATAAGTCATTTTTGTAATATATTTTGGTAAGGGGTTATTAAAAATCTTAAGTTTATGATTTTCATTAATAAGTGTAGATGTTGTAGATTCCAGAAGCTCAATTTTACCGTTGCCAAGAAAATCTTGAATGAGATGTCGTAACAAAAAACAACGATCTGTGAGATACCCTATGCATTGATGATAATCAAAATAAGAAATTTCATCGAAATTATGCCCTTTTGGTCGAGATGGATCAAGTTGTAGAGGTGACAGTAAGGTAATAAGATTACTATCGATAAGTATTGGTAGTAAAACACTCGGAGGGGTACTAAACTTAGTAAAAGTACGCCGATATGGTTGTGGTCGAAGCCCCCTAAGAGTACAAATTGCATTTACAGTGGTTTTTCCATCCATGGTTTTATTTGTAAAAGGCTTAAAGGTGGGCTTGTTCAAAAAATGTTTGGATGATGATGCTTGCTCTTGATATTTAAGTTTTCCTATTTCCAAGAGTTTAGTCTCACAAAGTTTGAGAGTTTGAAAAAGGTGATTGAACAAGGAAGAGGTCTCAAAGAGAAAGCTCTCCTGAAGTGGTGGTAATAGAATATGAATAAATAAGTTTTGGAGGTTGGAATCTGCAAGTACATTAGTCATATTAGCTAAAAAAATTGTATTGTAAGACATAATCAGATAAGTGTTCATTGGGCCCTTGCTTGAGTTGTAAAATCTGAGCATAGGAGAGCTTAAAACCAATATTAACAGAGAAATGTGTGAGAAAGGATTTAGCCAAATGTGTGAAAGAAACTACCGAATGGATAGGTAGGTCATAGAACCAACGCATCGCATAATATTGTAAACTATGAGGAAAGAGCTTAACAAGTATCGGAGATGTTGTTGTGGGTCACCGTGGCCTTTAAAAATGGGCAACTTGGGAGAGATGAAGTTAAGTGGAGATAGCTGGCGCGAAAGGGGTATGCAGTAATGAAGTAGAATCTAAAGTTGGTGATGCTCGAGAAGTAGCAAATTGGAGCTGGAAAAATTTATTTTACAAATCCTGATATAAATATGTTAAATTAGGAGTGTTCGAGGAAGATCTAAGCTACATATTAGGAGTGTTGTGGTGGGTGATGGGAGAAATACTTGTAATAATAGGAGAAGAAACATAAATAGGTGGAGTGGAGACAATGGGAGCCAAAGAAGCTACGAAAGACGTGGAAGCATCACAAGTTCTCTTAGCAAAAATTGAAGCATGAAAGACACAAGGAAGATGAGTAGGGTTTTCGCGCAAAGCTTGTCGGAAGTCAGTAATAGAGTTGCTTTTATCTTGGTCAACATTGGTGTCTTCATAATAGGACTTCTCACTATCAGACGCCTCTATTTCATGAAGAGGGAAATTATTTGAATTATCTAAAGTATTTTCAGTGTGATCTACAGAGGTAGGGATATCGGCTGATGTAGTACCAACAATTCTATACCTAGTCCTTTGTAGAAGTTGAATAGGTTTCTAGCAATAAAATTCCACTCTAGCTTGCAAAAGGATAAAAATAGTCCAAAAGGCTAAAATTGTGCTATGATTTCTCTAATATCATCTCAAAGAAATAGTGTTACCTTGAATGCAGTTATTAGTTCCATATTTTACCTCTTTATCCACAAACACATAGTCCTCTTAACATGTCAAATCACTCCTTTAAATAAAAAGTTTCTAACACTCTCCTTTCTTCAAGTTGCTCTAGGTCTCAAGTAGCAATTCTTTGCTTAAAACATGTATGCTTGCCTTCCAAAGTTTCTTAGTCTTAATTCTCCCGTTGCACACCTCAAAGAAAGTTACACTCATCAAGAAATTCAATCAAGAAGGTCAAAAAGTTTACAATTACTTCTTTGGTTCAATAGTGTGACAAATGCCTCTCAACCATGCACCCTGCTCCAACTATGCATCCACACTTCCCAAGGCATCCAAAGGGTTTTCAAGGATCTAATGGTTCACTCTTACCCATCGTGATATGCTCCAAAAAATTTAAACTTCGACTCTTCTCCCAACTCCTATTAGCTTTCTTTATGCAATTTTGGTCTACAACCCTTAACTAGGTTTGGAGGTCAAGACTGCCATGTATAAGTATTAATGTGAATTTTTTTCAAATGAAGTGAAAGGTGATCATGACACCCATTAGTCCAATTGATGCTCCCTTGAATTTTCAAGCTTGGTATTTTCAAATAAATACCTCCTTCTTTGTAAAATGGCTTCCTTAATTAGGTCTTTAACAGTGTGCAACTGACCTGAGGGAAACTGTCATCTTTTCCTCTAAACTGCACTGGTGGAACATCAAAATTCCTCTTGAAAATCCTTCTAGATTCTCCTGAGATTATTTTAACAAATTTTATTTTTACCATTCATTGTTTTACTCCTTCAAGTATTAAGCCCTAATGGAACTCTGAGTTAGCTCTCCTATGAGCCTGAGAGAACAAAAGTGGTTGTAACTTTCATTTTATTCCTTTCCAAGGAACTAAATTACACATGTGGAGTCTTCATAAACTTATCTCAGCAATAATATTACTAGTAAAGCTTATGGTTTCAAAAATGAGGCTAAAAAATCCTTAGATCTCTTGCACAACATGTAGGTGTATGCTTGTGATAGTCTTCTAATGCTTCTTTCTGCCAAACCTGCAAAGTACTGAGTTATTTAGGAAAATAATGACTTCTTTAGTGTAAGATCGTGTTCTCTAGGAGATGGGGTCAACCAAATTCTTGTTACCAAGACTCATTCAAAAATTTCCATGGCAATACTCTGTCCTACACAGTCACATTTTCAAGAATCTAGTACTAAGTAAGGATATCATCTCTTCATAAAAAATAGGCTTGAACACTTAGTGGATTGATCCTTATAGTTTACAAGGTACTTGAGAATCTCCACACTTGACCAAGAATTTTTTATAGTCACCTTTAAAGGCCCACTCTATCACAGTCTTCAAAGTTTCATTTTTGCATATGCAATATCAGGGTTTATCCTCAAAACTAGCAAAGGAATTCCCTCAAGAGCCATGTAGCATTCTCAAGTATCATTGAAGAGGAGTCTAGGTTTAGTTTTGCGTGTAGAGATTAAATTTGAAATTTCTATACAAACCCTAAGAGGGTTTCTTGAGAACCAGAGAAGTCACTGTTTTTCACATAATAAGATATAGTCCTTTTCACTCTCCTAGATGCGCAATATAGGTCTGTGTTGATTTATTTCATTCACCTATCTCAACAAAGGTCCATAACTCAATCAACCAATTACTATTTCACAAGATCTTACCACTTTACAATCACTCAGTTTTATAGATCCATTCTTACTTTTCAAGACCAAATATCTCCAACCATGCTTAGTTCCTGCATAAATAGATCTTTAGAAATATTTATACAATGTTCCACGAGAGAGGAAAAGATAACCAGAGTTTATGTCCTTTATATAAACATCAAAATCAAGTACACAATCACCAACTTTGATTATTCATGAGTCTAACTGTGAGCATAGATTCCCTACCAGTCCCACAACGGTTACTGGGGGCATCCACATTCGCATACTACAGGTGTTATTGTTTTATTTTGTACTTAGTACACTAATTTCTTGGTTATAAAAACTTTTGACATATGGGTCATCTTTCTAACATGCTAATGGGTGCTTCATATGCAACATTTGTTTTGCAAGATTACTTGCTTCCATGGTTATATGTATGTTTGTTTGTTATTGTTTGTCTCTTGCTTTATATTGTATGTGGGCCTTGCCCTTTGTTTGGGGTGCACACTTGTTTGTTTGTATGCGGCCACTACGGCCTTGATTGTCTTGTGATATCGTGGGTGGTGTCCCATGTTTGCAACCCACTTTGTGCAGCTTATATTGTCTTCTTGGGTGTTTACATTATCTTCTTATGATTCTAGCTTACATAGTGTTTTTCTGGCTTATACTTGTTCTCTACATGCATGTTTGTTTGTACTAACATTTTTTTCCTAGCCACTTGTTTGCGTGTGCCTTGGTTTCTACCAAGCAAATTTGCTTTCCCCTGCAGGGCATAGTTTCACATGGTCGATCCTCTTTTAGGGTTGTATTCTCCTATCCGCGATGTCGCATGCACCCCGAAAGAGGGGGGCATCATTTAGGGTTATACACAATACTGGTTCGGTTAAGTCTACAGTTGTTGTTCAGGACACAGTACATTGAGTGGGTTTAAACTAGTCTATGAACCCCATACACAGCGGCTTTTACAAGGCAGATTGTCCGTAGCATTATGGGGAGCAATTACAGGTTGGAGGATACACCGGACTTTCCTCCCTACACTACTTTGGCCAGTGGCGTCGGAACGCCCAAAAAACCAGACAGTACAGAGATCTCATCACCATTCTCAGGGAAGCAGTTACAGGTTGGAGAATAAAAAAACTTTCTCCCTACACTTCTTCGGCCACAGTGGCGTGAGATCGCCCAAAAAATCACACTTCACCGACAGTTATAATATATCCTTTTCTACACCCTTTTTCTCATCATGAATCAAGTGTGCCTGTTCCTTTTTCATTGTCATTTTCATACTATTTTTACATGCTTTCTACATATACATGTGCATTTTTACACATATACATGTGTATTTGACTATTTGATCATCTTCTCTTTTGCAGAGACATCTGTATGGGAAGCAAGCAGTCAACAACAACACACACATGGTACTAACCATGCAGGTACATTACACATATCGACATCCACGCACGCACTTTCGCCCTAGGTTCACTCTCATCACCTTTTACATTTTTGCATCTTTAGTCTCCACGCTCCATCTTTTTGTCACTCCACGTTTTGTCTATTCCTTCAACGATTTTTCTATATCACTCTACATGGATATCAGGTACGCATATGTATCTACTTTATGTTATCGAGCATTTTGCTCACCAACATAAAGTGGGGGAAAATGTAGTCAATAAATTATGCACTTTGAGTCAATATTTAGTCTCGATCTCATACTACTATTCATATGGATTTTGAGTAAAGAAAGTACTAATTAACCCATGTCCTTTGGTCTTTCTACTTATCTTTCTATTGTCACTTCTGATCCTCCGACCATACTTGCCTAGTTTGTTTTGTCAGTCTGAGTCCTATTCCTAACTGGGGCACCCAACAAGGACTAGGGCACCACAAGCGCCCTGGTCCCCTCTAGGCACCTTGATCTTCTTTGTACTTTGCTTCCATTTTTTTGACACTTTCTAACCGTTTGAGCTTTCCATATTTTTAGTGGTCAACCTTTTTGGGATTAATTACAAAATTAGAACAAGAGAACCATATAATATAAAGTTATGAGACCATAATGAGGGACCAAACACTAAGCATCTACTATCACCATCTAGAGTTGCATCCATTGAAGGAACTTAAAGCTACATTTGCATCCATCTAGCTCCTTCAAGACATACAAGGTTGATTCATTTGCATCGTACTTCGTAGGATGGGAATCTATTATTTTCATGCACACATTTACTACATTCTACATCTAGTTATTTACTCGTTACTTCACAAAGTGCAACTAGCACAAGAGTAACCTAGGGTACGATTGCACACACACACACACACACACACACACACACACACACACACACACACACACACACACACACCTAGAATTACACACACACACACACACACACACTTCACACTGATTTACAACGACATCCAACACATTCAACACACACACACACACACCTAGAATTACATTGGGTATGAGATGTAGTGTAACGCTCAATTAATTAGTCCACAATTGTGGTCGTTGAGGACAGTCTGACCCCTTCATATACATATTTCTTTTTTAGGGTTTTGATGCTTTGTCTCGGTTTTGCAGGTGTTTTCTTCATCTCTGATTTACAACGACATCCAACGCAATTCAATGACATTGACGCAATAGGCAGCGAAAGCAGGTAGTCACTTAGTGACACCTTAGAGGAGGGTTTTAGGCCATTTGTGCATACTGTTGTAATAGGCCTGGGGGCACCTAGAAAGGGATACTCTTGACCATAATGTTAATATAGTCGTTGACTCTAATTCTAAAGCTAATGTTGTAATAGACTCTACCATCGTTGCTTAGCATGTTATTCTTGAACATAATCCTAAGATAGCCCCTCTACTTGATCCCATAATTTAACGATGAGGCTATGTATATCTTCATTGGCTCGAGAACATTCTGACCTAATCCTAAGTTTTCCTCTACAAAGTCTGCCCCCACTACAAATCATATCCCATATGGAAAAAGAAACTCCAATGTAAAATAATCTATATTCTTTCAAGAATGGTTTTTCCTTCAATGAGTATTATGCAAGGATAACCAATTAGTTATTTCCCTCCACTACAGAATGTTACTCAATCCTTGGAACAATTACAATCTAACACATCCCTCATTCTTGAAAATTTGATTGAGTGCAAGATTATATCTCCACCTATTCTGTTGAGGTTGATACAAGTAAACCTCAATCAAGATCAAGTGAACATAAGATCACGAACTTTTTCCTACAAATCACCTAAGCCAATTTGTCTTCCATCCTGAACTCACATCTGTAAACCTTATTTGATGCAGACAAACCTTTGTTCCTACAATTTTCAAAAGACACATCTTCTTTCTTCTCTTCATGCTCCACGAGATCAACTTTTGCAACACGCTGAACATTTTCAACTAAAAATCATCTCCATGCATGAAATCCATTATCAATGAACTTCTTTCTAGTTTCTTCTCAACACCATTACTCTCTTCTTCCAAAAGAGATTATTTCATTTCTTCCAAGGTCTTCTTCCTCCAAGAAACTTTTTTCCTTTTCATTCCAATAATGCATGGTGTGATCCATACCAATTTTCTCCTCTCTTTCTCTTCTCCATGATATTAAGAAAACAACTTTTTCCCTCTTTGTTGATGTATAAAAATGACACAATCAAAAAGAGAAATGACAGGGTCTTATGTCCTCCTTTTAGAACCACTTGGTATGTCCTCATTTTAGAACCACTTGGAATGTGATTCAAGGCATGAGTTGCAGGGCATTGGTTAATTAGACCAATATTGAGGGCGTTTGTTTAATGGTTAGTCCTTCTAGCACCACTCTCCTTCAAGTCTATGATAACCTCCATAATCTTTTTCTTTTTCTTTTGCATCCTTTGCAGCTCCATCTTGCTTTCCTCTTACTCCATGTCCCTAAACCTCAAGACTAAAACTTTCTTTCTTTTGAGATACTTGTCCACCCTTCTATCAATTTCTTCAATCATTCTTAACTGTTGTCGAAATTCCATCTTTGCATCCATAGCCATAGCCATAGCCACAACTCTCCTCAATAACAGTTAAGGTTGTCCCACAAATTCTCTACTCCCAACATCTTTGAACAATCTTATACCAATTGATGCAAACAAACCTCTATTCCTGCAATTTTCAAAACACGCCTACATACAAAGAATTTAAGCGCAGCGGTAAGTGGGAAGACAACAGTAAATAAGTTTCTTCATTAAAACTGCATACACAATATAAACTGTTATTTCTTCATCAGAAACAAATTACATCCACCTCCGATCCCAATCTTCTCTACCATCTAAAAATAACTAGCAACTCTAGTGGCTCCCTTAACTCCACCAGAATAGGGCAATTAGGGAAATGACTATTATTGGTAAACTCTTTAACAACGACCCTCAAAAATTCCACTACAGCAAACAACACTTAATTAGTCAGTTACATCATCATTCCCAAGGTGCACATTGCAACTTTGACAGCAAATCCATGTATTTTTTTAAGTGGTTAAGAGGTCTCCGAAGAAGGATGTAAAACCAAATGAAGAACCAGAAAAGGTGCAAGTTGAATTGTGGGAGGGAGAATATGCATATGAGTGATGCAATCACAGTTAGGGGTTTTGATGAAGAGATCCCTTAGACCATGCAGCATACATATTTTCATAGAAATTACCTCACACAAGCACTATCAGAACAAACTTTTAAAAAACAATAAAAGTTTCTTCTATTAATCATGAGGAAAATTCTAGAATTAGGCACAATGCCTTACACAGCTTGTTATAACCTTATAATGAATACTATAGAATTCTCTACGAGGAATTCAACTCCTACAACCTACTCATAGGTATGCTTGCAAACACACAAGACTTCTACTGAACCAGACTCGGCTCCTTGAAATGGAGAATCTATGAAAATAAGATTATTCAAGAATTGTTAAGTTTCCAATTTATGAATGAATTAACCACATCATAAATGCTTGTAAGAAGAATTTAGAACTGAAGATTAATGGGTACAATTCTAGAATCCAAAGTTAAATGAAGAGTTGTGGGAAGAATTTGATCTTGTGGATTGTAGAAACTTATAATACAGGAAGGATATGTTTTACATCACTTTTTGTACAAAATTGTTAGAAAAGGTAGATCATTCCTATTTGCAAGAGACAAACCATTTCCTTCGTTTTAAGTGTTTCAAACACTAAGCCACAATATGTTTTGTTTAACGTGTGGAACCAATATGCAAGCCATTACAATATTACACGTTTGGATACTACAACGTACAAGTGAACTCGTTATGGCAGGTTTACATACTAAACAAAGAATAGCAACAATAAATAATCAGCACTTGTTTGTGTCCTCTAGGCACTGCCTAGAACTTATTTCTAATTACAAACCTCAAACCCATATAATTGTTAAAATGTAGAAAGATATTTCGGAGTCTAAAATCCCAGGAATGGACAGTACTTACCTTTTGGTTGGGTTGAATTCACTCAATGAAAATAGTCTATGATTCTGATATCTTACAATTTTAGAGGAATCTTTGATGACAAAATAAATACCTAAGACACCGTGTGTCCTGTGTGTTTTTTTCAAGATTCAGAGACAACTAAATTTATGCTTACAATGGTTCATCTAGATCATATATTTATTCAAGCTATCTGCTGCAGTCACTGGATTCTCCAAAAAATTACAAGGAAGCCATCATGCAAACCTTGCAAACACTTGCATATGAGATCAGCCCACCGTGTGCAACAAAGAACATGTTCCTTTTACTCAACGTCTGTCCTAAAGAAGATGATAGAATCCATCACATGTTTCTACTTTCTCCCATTGAAGGCAAAAGCTCCTGTTATTTTCCTGATGCTCCAAACCCTACACTTCCTCAGAAATGAAAACCAGAGTCTCTTGTTTTTGATGTAAGGATGACACGTCTCTTTATTGTCAGAATAGTATCACAAATAATCCCCACATGGACACGTACCATCCTTGAAATGATGAAAGTGTTTTGCATCTCTCATAACCATTTCGATTGCAACAATCTTGTAGATGAACTTGGTGGCAGAGTGGCAATCCCCGTCCCAGGGGAAGTATTAATAAGTTCAAATGCAATTGCCAGTTTCTCACCAATGTGTCAAAGAATTTGCTCCTCCTCCACATCATTTAGCACATAACTTGTTTCAGGCACATACCCTATTGCCTTCATCTGGGTGGGCAATCTCTCCAACTCTGTATTGATTTTTGGCATCTAAAGATGTGATTTGTCTCCTGAGATGAAAGCGTGAACCTCTTTATTCACCTCAATCCAACTACATCCAGGCTTCTTTTTTACCTGTGTTGCTTTCATCAATTTCCGCAGTCTTTGAATTTCATCCCGCATGCCAGATGCAGCATAGATGTTTGACAACAAAACATACGGTGCGTCATTTTTAGGGTCCAACTCATAAAGCCATTCAGATATAAGTTCTCCTAGCTCTATGTTGGTGTGAATTCTACAGTGCCCAAGCAGACATACCCATACAGTAGTATCAGGTCTTATTGGCATTTTGATGATAAAGTTGTATGCCTCGTCAAGACGGGCAGCATGACCAAAAAGATTAACCATGCAGCCATAATGGTCCATTTGAGGAGTAATGTCATGGTACGTTTTCATACTCTGGTAATACTTCCACCCCTCATCCACCAGGCCTTCATGGCAGCATGCAGACAAAACACCAACAAAGGTGACATGATCTGGTTTTGTGCCGGACAGCTGCATTTGTTTAAACAAATTGATGGCTTCCTTCCCATAGCCATGCATAGAATATCCTAGGATCATGGCACTCCATGAAACTACATCTTGATATGACATTTTACCAAAAACCGAGCGTCCATTCTCTATCCTTCCACATTTTGTATACATGTCCACAAGGGCACTTCCGACAAAGACATCTGATTCAAGTCCATCCCTGACTACCATCTCATGGACCATTCTTCCCTGTTCAAAAACTGCCAGATTCGCACACAACGAGAGGACAACAGCAAAAGTTTTCGAATTGGGCTTCATTCCAGCCAATTGCATCTCTCTGAAAAGTGTCATGGCTTCATCAACATACCCATTCTGTGAATATCCTGCAATCATGGAATATTTTAAGGGAAATTTCATTTATACAAATATAAAATAATCGGCAAATCTTTAGCAAAAGTTCATTAAGGTATAGTCAAGCTTGGTAAGCATGCTGCATAAAAATAGTCCAACTAGTGAAAATCCTACAAAAATACAATATATGAATATAACTATGTCTAGTAGGCTACTCTTAGAAGAAAATTGGAGAATTTACTGTTATAAATTTTGGGTAATCTAATAATTTCATATAGATTTGATATAGCTTGGTGTATATGTATGATAATTTGCTAATTGCAGAATCTAATTTTTTATTTTTATTACTTTGTCAAACTACCCAATTGACAGAAAATAGCCATGAAAAAAACCTGCCTGAAATCATAGCTGTCCACGTTACCACATCCCGCGAAGGCATTGCCCAAAAAACCTTCCGTGACTCCTCCACAAGCCCATTCTGCGCACACCCTGCAATCATCGCATTGCACGAAACAATATTCCTTTCAGGCATGTTCCAAAACACCTCCAGCGCTTCCTCCACAAGTCCATTCTGCAAATAGCCCCCCACCAACACATTCCACGTCACCAAATTTCGTTGAGGCATTTTGTCCAATACTTGGCACGCAACTTCCATACACCCACATTTTGAATACATATCCACGAGGGCATTGCTCACAAACACATTGCACTGAAATCCCCTCCTAATCACGTCCCCATGGATTTCCTTCCCCTTTTCCAAGCCTGCCTTCTCTGGGCACGCAGGCAGAACGCTTGCAAAACTAAACACATTAGGCTCAATACCCGTCACTTTCATTTCATAGAAGACCTCCAGAGCTTTATCGCCATCACCATTCTGTGCATATCCTGCAATCATCATGGTCCACGAGACCACATCTCGTTGAGGCATTTTGTCAAACACTTGGCATGCATCCTCCATATTCCCACACTTGGCATACATGTTCAGAAGTGTTTTCCACAAAAAATCATCTGAGCATTTTATTAATCCGGTTTGAATGATGTGGGCGTGGACAATTTTTCCTTCTTCAAATCCATCCGCCTTAACGCAGCCATGTAAAAGGGAAGCGTACGTACAAGAATCGACATGAATTCCCAAAGGATTCAAAGCTTCGAGGGCTTCTGTTAGACGGCCTTCTTTACACAGTGATATTACAATTCCACGACATTTGTAATTGGCTTCTTTATCGGTAATAAGTGCAGCAGTTGTGAGGTTTTCCCTTCTAAGTCTCGAAGAAGCAAATAAAAGCAAGTGTCTTGTTATAACTCTCATCAGTGCTTGACATTTTTGGCGTACACCTCTGCTTTAACCGGATTGATTTCGCTATTTATTTATCTCAAATGTTTAAAGGTTGATTTACCTATTATTTTCTGATTTACCAAATATTTTTTCCCAAGCAAAGAAGTACTCCCGGGTGGAATATGGGGATTTCTCTTTTTTTTCCTTCTTCTTTCTTTCTTTCTTCTTGTGTTGCACTTTTATCAATAAAAAAAGATATGGTACACCGCTACTCATACAAAAAATGGATGGAAAAAGTCACACCCCAGAATGCAAGTCACATTCAGCCAAGAAGGCCTCGAGAAAAGGCCGGCTCACCTCCAGAGGGCATCAAAATACAGGGTTACATAATAAAAGTGTGTTTTTAACCCAAAAAGGGTATAGGAAAATAAATGGCACCAGAGAAAACAAAGCCCCAAGAGAAACCACGTCGCAATAGTGAACATGGTGGTTAGAGGAGGCAGAGGAAAAAGATCATTTGACTTGCCCCCTAGCCACTAGTGGCATAAGGATGGGTCATGTCGAGGATGGGATCCCACCCATCATTTTGTTTTTGTTGCTCTTCTTTATCAATAACAGCTTTAAGACATTTATAAACTCAACATTTAAGTCATCATAATGTCCCCAGTAAACTCACCCCAACATTGGGGCTTATCAAAGACACCCTAACGTCCCCAAGTAAAGTTAACTAACATTTGCAACTTTAATTTTGACTTTAGGATTTGAAATTTTCCTCTCGCAACTTTAAAGTGACTTAAGGATACAACTTTAATTGATCAAAACTTTGTAGTGTGCTTATTTGGGATGACAATAAATGTCCCACGCAACTTTGTGAAACCCTTTGTGTCCCTTAGAGTTATCCCATAAGAAGTATTTGAGAAGTTTTTCCAGTTTGGCATACGCTGCCTTGGAAGGAGACCAACCAGATGAATAATAAACATGGATGGCTATCAAAACTTTGGAATAAATTTTTAATTTCCCTACAAGAGAGAGGGGTTTAGTAAACCAATAAGACAAAAATTCCACTCGCTAAACAACAAAGGACCACAACTCAAATGCAGAGGCTTTGAAAGCAAGTGGTATGCCAAGGAATTTAAACTGCATACTAGGTTGAATCCATTTCCATTGATATCCTTCCAACCATAAAGGTTTGGGAGTGAGGGATTGATTATAACACTAGGTCTTTTTCCATTGAATGGCAGAACTAGAAAGGGAAAAAATGTCCTAACATTCCGTGGCGTTCTTGACAAATTCTTCTTCCTCATTTAAGGTGAGAAAGGAATCATCTGCAAATTGGTCCTTGAGGATTTGTTGTTTAAATTAAGGGAGCATGATGTTGGTGAGAGGGATTTCATTTACCTCTTATTAGGTTTTTCCCTCACACATGGTGAGTCATCTCACCGTAGGTGAGTTCATAGGTCTCTAGGTTGTCATTAGGATTTTTGTGACGCATGACAGATTTCATCATAGAATATATCATATGTGTTAGTGTGTGTTAGTGTACGTTATATAGGAGTTACATTCCATTTTTTGATTATAACTCCTTTCTCCCTTGTGGAGGTATGATGAGTCCTATATTGGGAGTTGCACAACATTCCTACTTGTACTCTTTTTTCTTATCTATGAGAATGCTAGAGTGATTTTCCCTTATGCATGAATCTTTGTTGTATGGTTAAAACTTATTGATTACTTGGAGAACATTTTTTCATTTCCATTGGAGTAAAATGATCTTTATGTGCATGGACTCCGTTATATTCCCCTAGTTCACTCTCGTATGGTATCAGAGATGTGTTATTCAATAAATGTGTACTCACTATTGATTGTTGCTAAATACTTCCGGTTTTGATTTTTAATTACTTCTTGCGCAAATTTTATTAATCATTTTTGGGTTTATGCTAATCTAGGTTAATATTTGTTTGGAGTTTTATGTTTTGTGGTTTTTCTTTATTGTTTGTGCAATTAGGAGTTTTCCTGCTAGATTTGGCTAATTACGGCTAACTTTGGCAGAAAGCTTATTCTGGAGGTATTTATGATTTTCTGGTTTTGTGTTTGGAATGTTTGCATTAAATTTTGTTTTGGATTTTCTATTTTCCTCCAAAACCACCTTATCTCCTCCTTGCAACCCTCCCCTACTCAAACCCTTCTCAGCTCCTCCGCGAACTCTGTCCTATCTCGGCGAGTTGCCTACAAAGCTCCTCGAGCTCATTTTCCCTTACTAGCCAGCTCTTCTAAGCCACCTCGGGCTCGGCCCTAACTCGCCCTTCTCTTAAGCTTGTTTGCAAGGATATCTACTTTCCAAGTCTTTTTTCTACTCTCTGTGTAGTTTTCCCTTAGCTCTCGAACTCCTTAACAAGCTCCTCCATCTCACTCGTCAAACTCATTATCGAGCTCTAACCTTAGATTTATTCATCATGTCAACCGAGGTCTTTGTTAGCTCAGCCTCGTGTTTCCCCTACTCATTCTATTGTTTTTTTTCTCGCTCGACTCTCTCAATATTTTTCGCAGCTCTTGGTTGAGCTTGCCCAGGATTATCACCCCACCCTCCTACCAAGCTCCTTGCTTGACCTTACCATGTACGACTTCGTCGCCCCAAGCTCACTCATCTTGTTCGTCCTTTATGCTCAACCTTTTCCCTTTCTAGTTCGGTCGTGTCGAGCTCCCACCTCCTCTGTGTTCTGTGTGTGATTGACTCAGTTGCAACGGCTCTACATGTCCTTGCCTCGTCTTATTCCTTGTGAATCTTAAACCTGTAACTCTCCCTTACCTCGTTGGATGTAACTGACCTACCCACTTGGCTCATCCATCAAGCTAAGCCTAAGCCTCTGCCTTGAGCCCTTCCCCTCCTCCACATGACGCTCTATGCTCCCTCTTTGACCCACTTTTCAAACTTTTCCCTCCTTTTCAAATGCATGCCCACTTTTTTTAATATAATCTTTGTTCAAATTAACTTAGGTTATATTATTTAACATAGCCCGGGTTTTTATTAGCCTAACTTATACTAGTTAAATATAGGGAAATTTCTTTTTTTTCAAGGAAATTATTATTTTTAGTAGGTCGTTTAATTTACCAAGAGGCTAGCTATTTTTTAAATTAAAACTCTCTTTTTTTTAATCATTTTTCATAAATTAATTGGGTTTTTCCAAAAATATTTGAAAATTAGTGTTAGTAGATGTTTCTAACTATGTGGTTGTGAAGGAGTGTTCTTTCACTTTCCGGAGGCCTTTTTGTGTTTTGGGAGGTCATTTGGCTCAATTTAGAGTCATTTTTTTATAATCAAGTTATTATTATTGCTCATAGGCTAGTGAGCACATCCACCACAGCTTGGCATCAGGGCAGTTCCAAGCAATGTGAGACACTATTTCTCACACCAGACTTAGTTTTTTTCCTTCCTTCTTGTTTTCACCTTCTTTCATGCTTGTTACGATGTTGATTTGTTGCGATCACTTGAAACTTATTGTGGTCTCCACACTTATGCATTTTTATGCCGATTGCAAGGTGAGTAACCAACTATTTCATGATGTGCAATCATATCTGATTGTAATCAACGCACTAAACTATAAAGTTCCACAAACAAGGGGTAAGACTATTGTTTCTTGGTTGGTTCCTCTCATCATGGACTTCAACTTTCATCATTTTTTTTCACCTACATTCATAAAACTACTTGACGTAGAATAATGGGATACTAGATCACTACATCATACATGACTTTCTACCCAATTTCCTTGGTATTTCTCCTGAACCCAGTGATCACATATAACATAATGATTGGTTGAACAAAAATGACATGGCATATGGGCTTATTTGACTTATTATACCATAAGATATTCAACATTAACTTGAGTTCACTGGGTGCCCTCACATTGCTTGGACCTTCATTCAACAGTTACATGGAGATGTTGACCCCTCATCAGGAAGTGATGGCTCATCAGATGACCTTTCACCTATGGAGGATAGTGATTTTACTAACACATTCTCTTATGATGGGGTAGCACCCACACATATTTCTCCTTCAGATATTGTCATTGTTTCTCTTCCTATGATATTATTGTTTCCACACCCACTTCATGTGATGATAGTTTTCCTTACATAGATTTTCTTGTTCATATTGTTAATGATGAGGATTCTTCTTCTAGTTCTGATGACAAGAGTACTTATGAGGATACCTATCCTCCCTCTCATGGTCACCCTTCATAGAATGGCAAGCCTCATCTTTACTCTCCCACCTTTGGAGATCCATCAAACACCAAGAATACATGTTCCCATCTTCATACCATCATTGCATCTGCCTCTATTCCACATTCATTGTACGATGCATATTCTACACCTCCTACTTCTTGTATTGATGATGCATATATGTCATACATTTCTCTTCTGTTTGTTGAGTAACCCTTTTGGGATGGGTTTATGTACGTACCTTATATGTCTTTTTGTAGAGCCTACTTGTGTTGCAGTATAGGGAGTTGCTCTTCCATTTTCTGAGCCTTCACACATTTGTACTTTGGAGGAGTCCATCTCCTTTAATGGGAGTTCCCCTTTTGGTACATTTTTCACTTCCACTATTTTGAATATCATCACTGATCCACCTCTACTTGTGGATCCTCTTTCTACCATTATGGGGGTTGTTATGCCTTCACTTCATATGGACATTCCTTTAGCGAATTATCCATACCCATACTCTGACATTTCTACTTCAGTGACATTACCTTTAGTTCTTGAGAACCTATTTTCTAGACCTATGCCACACTTTAGTTATGGACCAACTTTAGAGTTCTTCATATTGTTTCCTTCGGTTTCCTTCATGGAGTGGGCAGAATTTCAATACACCATTTTTTCTTCCTAAGGGAATAAACATTATTTAATGTGGATGGACCTTATTCAGTTTACTAACGGAAGACCACATCATCAACACTCTTCTTGGAGATTTAATATATTTTTAGACGTTAGATCAGGTTGCAAACTTCTTTATTGAACCCTTCGCTTAACCCAAGTATCTTCACTTGTTCTTTTATCTTGGGGTGAGGTCCATTGTAAATTCACATCTTCTTTAGTATTTCTAGTCTCCTTCTTCTCTTCTTCTTCTTCTAGAAATATTACATTTTTTACGTGGGTACCTCATCAGGACTTTTTATTGTCGGGACCCATATGACGCATCTTTCTTAGGTTGTTTAGGAGAGTCTTCTATCTCTTATCAGTGGAGTTTTTTCCCTTTGGATTTTCTTTTATTACATGAGATCCTTATTGTACATGGGTACCTCATAAGGCGTAATTGTCGGGACCCATTTCTCTTTCTAACTTACCATGCCTCATCCTAAGCTATGATGAAGGGGGGTATTGGTGTGAGTGATTTCATTTACCTCCTATTAGTTTTTTCCCTCACACATGGTGAGTCATCTCACCTTAGGTGAGTTCATAGGTCTTTAGGTTGTCATTAGGATTTTTATGACGTGTGAAAATTTTCTTCATAGAATTTTTCATGCATGTCAGTGTGTGTCAGTGTGCATCATATAGGAGTTACATTACATTTTGGGAGTGTAATTAATTTCTCCTTTGTGGAGGTATGATGATTCCTGCATTGGGAGTTACACAACACTCTTACTTGTACTCTTTTTTCTGATCTATGAGAATGCTAGACTGATTGTCCCTTATGCATGAATCTTTTTTGTATGGTTAATTCTTGTTGATTACATGGAGCACTTTTTTTTTCTATTAGAGTGCAACTATCTTGATGTGCATGTGCTCCATTATATTCTCATGGTTCAATATCATGCATGATGCCTTTTACCAAGCCTTGGGTTGAACAGCTGGCAAGAAAATAGTTGAATCATTTCGCGACCAAAACATATAGGGGTGGGGCAAGAGGAAAACCTTTCCTTATTGATCTGAAGAGACCAAATTTGGAAGATTGTATCCATTTATGGAGGTACATGCTCATGCATCTTGAGAAATCATATCGACAGAATGAACAAAGTTGGGCCCAAAACCAAGAGCTTGGAGCATAACAATAATCAAGGGCCATTTTATCTTGTCATAGGATTTCTCAAAATCAATCTTCATAAAAATATTATTTTGGTAAGAGACCCTGGCTCATTCCATGCCTTCCTAAATAGCTATCACATTGTCAAGGATGTATCTATGTTAGATGAAACAAGTTTTCTCACTTCGGACAATGAGAGGAAGGAGATACTTGAGTCTTTTCACTATGAATTTGGGTATGATCTTATAGGATATAATGAGGAGAGTAATGGGCTTCTAATTTGAAATTTGTTTAGGGTCACCAACTTCAGGGATAAATTTAATGTTACCTTGATATATAAGCTCACCCAAGGAGTTAGAGATCTTGTCTTCAAGGTAGACTTTATGTAGATCAGAGCCAAGTTTTTTAGCCGATATGGGAGTTGGCTATCCAAGTGATTGGATGTACTTTCTAAATGTATATCATGACATATAAATAACATGGCCCACTATCATGCAATGCCACCATAAAAATTAAAGGTGAATTTTTATGTAAGTCAACAATTGGACTTGTCATGTTAACCCCATGAAAGAAAGTGTGAGTTTTCATGGAAACCACCTCTCTCCCTCACTATCGGTCTCATTCCAATGTTAAAATTTCATTTTGAATAGAAAAAAAATACCACTAAAAAAACTTGAGTAGAGTACTGATAACTTGTTGGCCTAGTCATTGCATGATGAGAATAAGTTGTTACAGTCGGGTAACAGTGACTCAAGAAACAACAATAGCAACAACAGAGAAACATGGAGGTGGGGAGTCGATGAGGAACGTGAAAATGGTTGAGATATCATCTAGTCACCAGAATAGCCAACACCTACATTCACTAGAATAGTTGTTTCCCAAGTATTTTTGAGAAATGACTATGATTACAAAATACCATTTTATTATTACATACTCTTTGTGATTGTTGGATCAATACATTAGAATTTCCTGCCTCTAAGAGAAATCATAGACTATCATGCTTAGGTTTTCAATACATCTCACTCTATATTTTATTAAATTTGTATTTAGGGTTATAATGACAAATGTTCAATTAGTAAAATGGTCAACACTCACCTTTGAGATGGTATAACATGGACAAAACAACAACAACAACAGCTTTAACAAAAAATGTTGAATTTACTCTTATCTTAAATCCGATGTTTTCTCAAAGAGACCCAAAATGTTCATAATCCCAAATAAATAGTATATTTTGGGCTTGGACATTGGGCATAGGTGTTACATGGAGAGAATAGGTTGTTACAATGGATCAAAATCCCCTCCACTACAAAATACCAAACAAATAGTAGATTTTGAAAACACGATACTCTTTATTTCACTAAGAGTATTGTTGTCCATGTTTTATACCTATTATACCATCTCAAGGGAAAAAACCATACAATAATGTCTTTTACATTCGCTAGTTGACACTTTTGTAAAGAAATATGGCATGACTCTTTTGATATTTTAAGATAAATAAGAAATAAAGTGGAGGGGACATATATAAGTCATTTTCCGAGCAATACAATTAAGATATTGAGTGGATTGAATCCTGGCTAGATTTAATGCTTGGCTACATACAAAAACCTAGGAAGTCATGGAATCAATCCCCTTCATTTATCGGTGAATCTCCCGTGCAAGATGTTTATCTACTCCAACTATTCACACTAGAATTGTATAAACTAAATTAATTTCCTAAGTATTACTTTAATCATAAATCTCATGAACCATAGCTAAGTAACTTCGAAACAAGTAAGAAATTATATTTAGAAATTGTACGGAAAAAAGAGAATTAAATATATAGCAAGGGACAATAGTAGTAAGAAAAAAAAGAATGTACTTTACAATAATTATTTTTCAAATATTATTGAAGCTATATAAAATAGATAAACATTTAAGATTATTCATAATCATAAGAAATTAAAAAATAAATGTATTCATATTTATATCTAAGATAAAACATAGTTTATCATTCAAATCCTCACAGAATGCACAACAAGATCTCTTAGACACAAAGTTCTTTGGAAATCCACCTTCTTCTTATTCAATTCCAACTATTTTCACACAATGAAAATCCACAAATATCAGCAAAAAGATTTAAATATTTTAATTCATGAAAAAAATTACAAAAGCTTCATGCCAAAAATTTCTTATCCCTTAGCCCATAGGCTCCCTTCTATATTTATAGTATCTAGAAAGACAATACAAATAGGATACATTAATTATTCCTTCCCCACATGCTAAGCTATAGATCTATAAGTAGTTGAGAATATTTATCTTTGAATTTATCTTTATTTGGCATGAAAATCTTGAGATGGGATATTCAAAAATTATACAATTTAAACCAAAATAAATTATTCATTCTTCATGTAGTGTCAGACTGTTTTTAAGTAATTTACTTTTTCAAAATAAATTTAAGTCATGGATTTCAACTGTATTACTTAAGTTTTACAATTAAAGATTGACTACTCAAACTAAATTTCTCATAAAAATGAGATGAAGGAGAAGAAGAAAGAGAATAAGTCACTCCATCTGATGGAATTCAGTCTTTCACTTTTCCTGGTACTTCATGTGTTGATCAATCATATATTACATGACCTCTTGATCTTTTTTAACAATATCTTGCATTTTTGTTTCAAATATGAGGAAATCCTTTTCTAAGATATTGTTAAATCCTTTTACTCTTACCAATCCATGACCAAAATTCTCAACATCATAGTGAAGCTTCATCAATTTATCAATTGAATCACATATAAAAGGAGTAATGGCTTCATCCATTTCTTGTTTGAGAAGTTGAATAAATTATTCAAAAATACTTGGTGGCTTGTCAAGGTCATATATTATGACATAAAAGACACAATCATCAAGCTTATTTATAGTTTCATTCAATTTTTCTTCCATACTTCTCATTTCTTTCATCATTTTCTTGAGAAGTCTCATGGGAAAGGAACTAATTAACTCCTCTTGCCTACCTTTCTTAGTTGATATTTTTGGTACAATTTTCTCCTCAACCAATAACTTGTACAACAAGAAGATTATTTTCTCAGGATTCTCCAACTGAAGCTTGGAAATACCATTCTCATTTTCCATCTCCAACACTAAATTCTTTAATTGATCCAAAAAAAATTTAAGATCACTCAATTTCCTTGACACTTCCAATTATTTTTCCTTTTCCCTCTTAGTGATTTGATTTACCCATTCATCCATAACTTTGGATTTGTCTCCAATTTCTTCAAATTTTGTGATGACTTTTGGGTTAAACTTTTCTCTTGATAATATGGGCTAAGAAGAAGACTTAACTACCTTTGCTATGATTTCACATAACTTGAAAATTTATTCATTTAGATTGGATTTATCTTCCTTCTCCTCATCTAACTTGAGAAAAAGTGTATCGCTTAAAGTATGAGTATCTTGCTTTAATCCTTCCATAGTGACTTCATCCAAAGGAACTCTTGTCATAGTTATATCTCATTTAAAGTCAACTCACCTTTTTAATTTCCTACTACTAGAGTAGACACTTCAAAAAAATTCATACCATGATGATTATATTACCAAATTTGAAGTGAAATTGGAAACTTTTGGCTTCTTTACTCTCCTATTAATACTTCTCAAAAGTTATAGATCTATTTCCTATAGATTTATTACTTCCTTATCCTATGGAACCATTTGTGATGCTAACTAGACTGAGCAGAAGCATGATTACCTGAGTGTACTAACATATCTTGAATTGGCCCCAATGTACTTGAATGTAATATAATTTCTTGGCTTACCTCTGCTGCAGTATCCTGAAAAAGTAATTCCTCAAACTCCTCCATCTTTTGAGTTAGTAATTGATTTTCTAACTCTTGCTCCTTAAAAGTTTTGCCAAATGTATCTAATTCATATTTTTCACCAATGTATTCCTCTTCAGGCTCTTGATTTTTATTCCTAGCCTATGAATGAGTCTGATTTTCAAGCTTTTCCTCAATTTATCCCTCTTCTATACCTTTCATTTTTATAGCCTGTGCTTCATTCATTTTGTCTCATGTGCTCGTGGTACTTCAAGGGATGAGATTATCTCCAAAGTGGTGTAATGTAACTCCTCAAGTGGTAGACTAGGTTCACCTATGCTTGTGGAGGAGGAGGATTTCCTAGTGGGGAGAAAGGACGATGATGGGGTGGAGTCTCCACACTCACTAGGGAAAGAATGAAAGTAACCAGCTTAAGGGGTGGTATACTTACATACATCTTAGTAGCAGAATCTTGTAATGAAGGTACGATTGGGGATGGGGAAAAAATTTGAGCTGATGAAGGAGTAGCTTCATTGATAGAAAATACCTCATTTTTTATCGATGAATGTTCTCCATATTTTTCAATTTGAGGCCTTTTCTGTTGGGTTTGTAACCTCTGAGGTACCTTCCTACTTTCACCTTGAGCTCCCTTCCTTTTCTTGCTCTTTTGGCGTATTATTTTCATTATTAATTCTCAGATGCAATATCCCCTATCAAGAAGCCATTTTGACGCGTAGGCCATGAAATTTGAATGTCTCTCCTCAATTGTATTCACATGATTCTTTTTTAATTCAATCATTGGAAATGGAGCCTTATCTCTCCCCATATAATTATAGGAATCAAGAACAAATTTCCCATCATCTGGGAGATCTTTAGGAATCTTTTCTAGTCCATAATCAATAATTTGATTAACTGATAGTGTGTTGTAATCCCTCTTTTTGACCTCAAATCCATCTCTGAAATCTATCCAAAATTATTTTAATATAGGGATTTACATGTATTTGATTAAAAGAAATTTTTGTGATAATTTTTTGAAATCAAAATTGACCCAGCCCCAAAGAATTTCTATTTATAGTGATGAAATGTCTCCTTTTGAATATTCCTTTCCTTATGAATGTTGGCACATTTATAATTACCCATTGTAATGGGGAATCCAACTACTACACTCTGATACTTTTACTAAAGATCATGTAGTTCTTCTAGTTGCCTACATAGTTCCATCAACACCCACTTGTCATTTTAATACCCTTGGAGCTTGACTGGTGTTCTTAGAAAGCCACAAATTCTGAGATAGGTGAAATTAGAAAATTGAATAAAGATACATCCATACTGGGAAACTGTTTCCTGTACCACATTAGTCATCCTCTTTTCCTTTATTTCATTGTTGATCCTGCAAATGATTTTGTAAAAGAAACCATCATTTACCCTTTTATACTTCTTGAAATTTTCAGATAGCTCCAATTGAGGATAGTATTCATATATGGGGTCTGTAGCTAAGATTCCTTTACTATATAATATAGTAAAATTTCCATTTTAGGCTGGAACATATACCAAGTAAGAAGTAATTTTGGAACCAATACTTTTCTGAACCCCTTTGAGTTGACGATCAATATTGTTACTTATCATCTGAGCCCAATTAATCAATGTATTAGTTTTGTTAACATCAATTGTTCTTATGAAGGAGTACATCCATGTGGAGAAGTATTTGGAATTTTTTTCCCCTTTTATTCTACATAAAAAATGAGTAATGTCATCAGCTTATTGAATCATATTTGACCTTACTATGGTTTTAGGGAACATGGATGCCTAATTTGGATTTTTAAGTAGCTTACGTTCATGATTTTAATGTAGTCAGTTGTATTATTTTCCCATTGGTAAATGAATTTATCCATGGTCACCTCTAACAATTTTTATTTTTTTGGAATCTTTAAACAAAATTCGAAATACCAGGCATCTAGTCTTACCACCAAATTCCCTATTGTATATTTCACTACTTTAGTGAGAGGATCATAAAATTTAGCAAACTCTACAAAAAATTCAGGTAATAAAGTAGTACTTGGGAATGTTTCTACTAGTATTATTCCATTATGGTCAGAGCTTTAGAGGTGTTCTACCTAGTGCTTTAGATCTTTCTATTAGCTCAGTTATAGACACATGTCCCATATCACTATCACTTATTTCTATAAGCTTAGATACAATACATGAATTAATGGGATAACCTTTGTATTCATACTTCATTTTTTCCACTTGTGGTTCACTGATTGGCTTAGATTTAGATTTTCCCTTTATTTTGGCTCTAGAGGTCTCTTCAACTGCAAGATTGTGATATTCTTGGATTATAGCTATCCCTTCTGCTTTTGATGACTTTTCTCTTGTTTCAGATTTTTTTTTACTTTCCATCTAGTAAGACTATGTATGTAAACTACTAAGATGTCAACACCTGCTCATACCTAAGATTTCGAATTTAAGTCAAACTATTGACCTCTATAATTATTTAAGATAATTTCAAGTTTATGTACATATTCAATGCTATCTGGTCATCAGAGTACTCAAAAATCCTTTACAAGTGATGTTTCAAGCTTTTGGTAAGAAAACAGACAAGGCAACTTCTTTTCACAATGTAATTCGGGTTTGCAGGGTGGATTTGCTTAAGTTTTTAACAAGTAATCAATAGAGGTGCGGGTTCCCACAATGAACTGTAAAGAAAAGTCCTTTGGAAACCCCGCTTGGGGCTAGTCTTTAAGTAATGAGGTGTCGAATATCTAAAATGTATGGGCAGTAACAGTAGTTAAAAAACACGCTTAATATAGGATTTAAGAAACGAGGGGTCGTATCTACATAATGCTTGGAGGGAAAAAGTGAGTCTTGGAAGTTGGATTTTCTAGGTCGAGCAAGAGCTATTAAGAATTTCATCAAGCACGAAGGTAAGTAATGACTAAGGAACTGCCCAAGATGGTCTAATCACTGGTATACATGCTAGGTCAAAAAATAGGGTTTCCATAGCTATGATTTTACACAAAAACAAACATGTATATATCTACCCACACAATCCACAGGATCTCCCAACAATTTTAACCAATTTCAGCATGACTTTGGGGGGAAAGCATGGATTTTCATAAAATAAAAAACCCTAGACAGTAGGGCGAATATTTTCCAGAGAAATTATGAATAAAAACAAGGCACAAATGAAAATAGAGGAGGACAAGACAATCAACATACCTTTTCTCTAGATGGTTCGCCAATGGATTGCCTAAAAATTTCTTCAGTTGACTAGTTCAAGGAAGCTTGGGGTTTGCAGGGTAGACTAGTTGCTTGAACAACTGGAATGTTAGGTGGAAATAACTTGGATTACTTTTTACTTTTATACTTTCCACCTCATTAAATGTCGTTGGGACAAGTGGGATAAAATCCACATCATTATTTGCTTGGGGGCGGGTTTTACGGTCTATTTTTCTAGTTTGAATTTAATGGAATTAAGCATTATAGGAAACCTAAATGAGTCTAGGCTTGAGAGAAAGGAGAGATTATGACTCAACTTAGCTCGATTACTCGTTATTAAGAAGCCAGTATAGTAGTTTAAAAAGGTCGATTAAGTCTTAGCTTGGGTTGTGGGTTTTGGAAATAACTCTTCTTGATTTCTTTATGAAGTAAAGCAATATCAAATTTCCGCATTATTGATATTAGTATAAATCGAGACTTGGGAAAGGCTTTACTCAACTACTTTTTAGAAGTAAAGTCACCGCGATTTTCCGGGTTGGTCTTGATATAGTGTGGATTAGGTTTTGAAAGCCTCTCTGCTTGATGGCTTAAAGGTAGTAAAGTAACAGCGTAAACCCGCCTACCACTATATAGTGCAAATCGGATTTACACTAAGGACTTACTGCAACTTATAAGTAAAGTAACGTGAGAAACCTGCATAGGTCTAGTGAGCTTAATACTTATCTTTTATAGATTATGAGAAATTTTGAGCAAGTGGGTATTTTTGCAAAAGTGACCAAGCAACCTCTTGCAACCTCCTAAAGGAATCTTGAGCAATCCTACAATCCAAAAATAGTTAAGGAAAAACATTAAACAATTAAGTCTTATTTAAGGGGACACAAACAACATGACCTCTAACTTTCACAAGGCAAAAATACCAAAATTTTAAAGGGGTATCCCAAAATTTCTAAGTGAAATCTTGGGGACACCACATCATTGACTAGATTTTAATAAAATGATCTTATTTTGTTTTATGAAGTTAATCTAGAAGGGGGGTGAGGGGGTGAATGGTTTAGGAGTATGGGTATTGTCCTAGATCTATTGTATTATGGTGTAACATTACTTTAAACATGTGTGTGTTTTTATAGACATCTTCATTGTTTTATAAAGATGGAGAAACCAATAAATCTTGAATTTGATTTAATAATATACCCTTGAAATTCATGAAATATATTATAATGAAATAAACACATTTTGAAGGTTTTAGAGAAGTTATTTCATCAAATATTATATAGTAAATATTGTATTGTTTTTTAAGGTTTTAGAGATTTATTAAAGAGTAATATTATCTGGTAAATATTGTATCGTGTTTATTTTATTACAATATATTTCATGAATGTCAAGTTATATGAAATATATTCCAATTAGACCCTCAACATAAATAAAAACCCATAAAGCTAAAATGAGATTACTTAGACATAATAGCATATATTAGTTATGTTAGTATATCAAGTATGTTAAACCATACAAGGATTGAGTTTAGAGAGTCAATATGCAGATATAAATTCAATATGTTTATAGGGATTGAATTTGTATTTCTATATCAAAGATTGAGTTTGGAGAATGGTAGTGGAGGTTTGAACCTTCATCAAATACAAAGTTAATATGTTTTTCCATATGTTTTTGTAGGTCATATTAATGTTTTGCATGTGACATAGAAGGGGTTGGCTTTAATCATCATTATAGTTATAGGGTTTGTGAACATTATTGACTAGCAAGAAATGTCGTATTCAATCTCAAATATACCTCTTAAGTACATCTTAGAATATGGACACACACACACACAAATCCTCCCTCACATGATGCACTTAACCTCTTATAAGAATGCAATCCAAGTGGATATGCCTTAAATGCTACTAAATTCATTGGTTCCTACATCAAACACATATGTGGTAAACACGATATGTTTACCGCTTGCAACTACACGTCTTGGTTATCCTAGATGGAATAGAATATCCTTTTTCAACCAACAATGTTCAAAAACCCTACAATTATAATGAGAATTCAAGTTATCCCTTGTCATTTGAACTTGTAAATAATTTATGGGATCTTCAAATATATATGACAAAACATATTGACTGCGTATCTGCGAAAGGTTCAAACCTCCACTATCATGGGGCACTCTTTGAATGTTTAAACCTATCCTATAAATATGTCATCCACACATATACACCTTAAATGTCACTATATGCATGGCACACCACTACACTTTATACTAAAGTGGTAAATACTTTGTGTTTATAACCCACAGTTGCACCTAAACATTAATATTACATTTATCCTGAGATGATATACATCCATGTTTTTAATGATCCTCCCTCACATGAGAGTTTTCAATTCCTATAAGGATGTCATCCACATGGATATGTATTAAATTTTACAAAATTTATTGCTTACTACATCAAGCATAGATGTGGTAAACACTATGTTTTTACCACTTAAACCTACACATAAATATTTATAGTATACAAAGGCTTAGTCATTACATAACAAGGTAACAAAAAAACCAAGCACATCAAAGGGAACATTGACTAATTTTACCCATTTCTTTGAATGTTTATGATAAATGTGCTTGAACAAGCCATCCATGGAAAAGGAAAGCAATTCTAGATGTAAATGTAATTTTTGAAGACACATTTGATTTTTAAAAATGACAAATATATGACCATTCCAACTTTGAACATATCCTCATGAAAGTTCTCTGTCACTTATGAAATGAAGTGTGATTTTTTTTTACTTTGATTTATTAGTTTTATATGATACCTTGCTTACTATAGTGGTGGTTTTCAATTAAAATAAAAACATGGTTACTGTATGAAAAATAGATATTCATGAAGTGTGCAATACAATGGAAAATATTTCAAGCTCATAATTTATTTTATATGACCCAATAGCAACAAGAAATTTAAAAGAGGCACTAATGTTGGGGATGATATTTTAATGCACCACCAGACTGAGTATAGGGCCTTCATAAGTGAGCAACATGAAACAACTTGTCTCAAAGTTTGTAAAATTATTGCATTGTACCACAACATGCTTGTTGTGGACCAAATGAATCATGTTTGGACTTGTAATAATATCATTCTTTTCACCCTACGAGCTTGACCCATAAAGTGTGCATATTTATTTGAGAAATGTTTGTATGTTTGTGTAAAGGCTAACAGAGGTAGGCAAGATGCATTTCAATTGTCTAAGGATGTTATAAGTGATGAAGTGGCTCTTTTGTTATCAATTTCCATGGAGGCATTTTCTATATGAGAAAAAATAATTTTGGATAAATCAGTGCCTTGTACTTTATGTTGGTTATATTTATGTCTCTTTAAATGGTCCATTAACATGGAAACTGTATACAGTAGATATCATTTTCTAGTTGACGTTTAACTGTTATAGTTTGTTTATTTATTTCATTTCTAATGTGTGTTAAAATGAATTATAAATTATACTTGTTTGGGATGTTAGGCATTATTTTTTTATCATGGTAAAAATTCTTGAAGCTAAGAAAATAACATGAGTTACAAAGGACTATTATACGAAGTTGAAAGTTGAATTTATGTTGTTTGGCACTTTCATCCCTAGTACACACATATTAGTAAGTTGTAATAAATTCAACATGTAATAGACTATTTACATTTTCTAAATCATTAATACGTGTTCAATGGATCTACTTGAAAATCAATTTCTACCTCCTTTTATTTCAAATATCAATGTCTTAAACTTATCTCATGTGTTTTTTTTGGACTAGGATATAATTGAACTATCTACAGAGAGATCCCTAAAAAGGAGGAGTTCAAGGAAGATCGAGGCTAAATTTTCTTTGGTAATAATGATTACATTATTTTACTTTTTCATTTGATGGATGTGCATGAAATATCACATGACGTATGCTCTTAATTGCTATTTTGTTTTGCATGTAAGTAATTGAAAAAAATTTTGTGCCTCTTTTTTCCAATATTGATGTTTTTCTGTCTCAATTTTCCTTATTTTAGAACAAGAAGTAGCTAAGGTTTCTTTGAGGAGATCCTCACAGAGGAGGAGCTTAGTGGAAAATGAGGTGAGTGTGGATTAGCCTACAAGAGGTTGTCTACTTTTGTAATTATCATGAAACTTCTTGTAACATTTTTGTATTTATGTTTTGTTATCATGTAAAATTGACGAGGGAAATTTTATAGGTAACCATTCCAAATTTTGTTCTGGTCCCTCGTCAGGGACCCCTCTGCGTTCGGAATGTTACAAAATCCCTTTCCAGGAAATCTAGTTCTCCGAACTTAGCCATTTTGATCCCTTTTTGGCTGGGCACACCTTTTATCTGTGTTACACGGAGTAAATTTGTGCCCCCTTCATTTCCTTTGGTGCACAGATTGATGTGTTGACACATCAATTGTTGCGCCTCCCTGTGATGCGCCTTGTGTGCGCCAAGGTGCATGCGCCTTCATGTTAACACATCAATTGTTGCGTCATGTTTTGGTGTGCCAAAGGGCGCAAGGAATGACGTGTTGACACATGTTTCGTGCGCCTCTTAAAAAAGTGGTTGGCGCATTTATTGCACCTTTTCCTATATATAGGTACACCCGCCCTGTCACTTTCACAATTGAAAACACGTGATTAACTTTATTCCTCTACACCTGTCAGCACGCCCGTCCTCCTCGTGTCACGTTCGTGGCCCCCACTTCGTCTCTCCCATTCTATATATTCTGAGTAGGTGGTTCTTACTCCTCTTGTGTTTTGTTTTGGTTGTTTGTGTGGTAGGATAGAATGAATATACAAATCCATTAAACCCTCCTACCGTTCTTGCAACTTTTCCCCCCCCCAAACCATTTTCATCCTCTTTCCAGATCTGCTAGTCAGGAGGGCTTTGCCTCAAGAAAAAATCAACCTGGATCTCCTTGTTGTGCCCCCTTCACCATCTAAAAATCCCTGAAAAAGAGGCATGAAAGATCACAAACCTGTCGGGAAAGAGGAAAACCTTAAAGATTAGTTTAAAAGCTACATTTTCTACCCTTTGGCGCAATCGCCACCCTTGCAATAGGAAGCACAATCGCGCCTTTGGCGCACCGAAATTGAGTGCAACACGCTTAAACCCCACACCATGTGAAAACAAGTAAAACCTAAAAATTGGCGTCGGCACATACCTTATTACAACAACAAAATGTTATGCAAGCTTTCCCTGTGCCGTGCCAAAGTCCCCTTGTGCGTGTCTAAAGTTAGTGCTACACGTAATAAACCTGCGCCCCTTTGGCGTACCAAAATTTCATGTTGCATAACAAATACTTGCGCCATAGGTGCACCATGCCCCCATGTAACACCAAAATTTTGTGCGCCAAGTACAATATTGCATAAACGACGCAGGTGCATACCCTATTACAGCAACACAGTGTCATGCAAGCTTTCCCTGCGCCGCACCAAATTCTCCTTTTACGCACAAAAAGATCGTGCAACACGCATTTATCCTGCGCCATTCAGTGCATCAACATCCCTTGTTACATGCCAATTTCATGTGCCATTGGCACACCCTGATTCCATGCAACACTAAGTTTATTTGCGCCCAGCATAACCTTATATAGATGGCGCAGGTGCATCCCCGCTTACAATAACATGATGTTATATGCAAAATCCTTGCGCCCTGCACCCTTTAGCACTGATTTGTTCCCTGTAACACTCCAACTCAGTGCACCATTATGATAGCTTTGCAGCCTGCAGTATTCATGTGCCCTGTGCCCTGAGGCCTTAAAATTGCTAATTCCTCATTCTATTATGTAGTGCTTTAATGGAAGACCTAACAGCTAATATGGCTCTTTGGCATTGGATTTCTCTTCTTCTTCTTGTAGATCAGCAACTGAACTCAGAGCTACATATGTCTACATCAAGTAAGAATCCACCAAGTCAAAGGGTAAGGCTAAGCTTACTGAAGAAGAAATGAAATACAAGTACCAGAGGGGCAGAATGCCTGAGTCCTAGGCAGAATGTGACCTGGATATAAGAGACTCTGAGCTCGGTCACATCGATATGGAAGATTTTTGGGCCAAAACTAGGAGAGTCACAGGAAGTCCTTGGATGGACAAGCTGGTGGGCAGTGGACTGCATTTTGCTGGGGGGATCCCCGTCAGTGCAGTAAAAAATGAATTCATGATGGTAGTGGCCCACTGCTACAACAAAGACACAAGGTGTGTCCAAAATGCAAAAGGTGAGGTCATAATCAACCTCACCGCCCGACACTTCGAAATCATGTTAGGCATCCCTCACCACCGACACTTTGTGGCTGTAAGCCAAGAGGATTGCATCAAGACTTGGGAGGACAATGAAGACCAGTGCATGCAGCTAATGAATGAGGTGTACCTAAAGAACAAGAAGGTGGTAACCAGATGGCCACAGGTTATTCACCGTAGTGACTTCTCCAAGGAACTGAGTGATACTATCATGTTCCTAAGCAGAGTATTTGGGCTTTCTGACGCCCATTACTTTCATAAATGGATGCTCAGGTACCTTGAGACCATGAACAAGAACGTACCTGATCAACGCTTCGAGTGGGCGGAGATAATAAGCAGCACCATATCTGAATAACTCCAATAACTCACCACAACGGGGAGGTTCTACATGAACTCCTACATAGTCTACACTGCGGCCTCGGAGAGGGATTATTTGGCATTGAGCCGATGCGGGGTTTTTGCCCCTGGTAGAAATATATGAATACTACCCAGAGCTAAAATTGGAGAACATCATCCCACAGTTTACAAATATCAACGATGCTTTCTTCTATGGCATCGTCTACCTTTTAAGGCCAAACATGACTCACGGTTGAACGACCAAGAGCATTGTCACTGCAACAAAGAAGTGGGGGGCCTTATTTACACAATTTCCCACCTTCACCTATCTCAGGGCAGCTAACTTCTTGGGGGAACCCACCAGATTGCTGAGATATGCCGGCCCTAAGCTGATCCTGTTGGAGCTATCCAGGAAGCTCGTGACATACCATGAGAAGTGCCTGAAGAGAAAGAAGGGTGGAACTCCTTTCCCCCTTACAATGGGTAGATACACATGCGTATCTCACCATAAAGCCTGGGAAATGGTTACCAAGCTAGAATTGCTCAATCTGAAGCATAACTTCCCGGTGAGGTCCACTTTTGATCCAAGGAATTGCCTTCCCAAGGCAAAACTCGATCCAATCCATATTCCATAGATCGAGGACATCTATATCGACCTGTACCATGAGGTCGAACTTAGAAGGAAGGACCACTCCCGCTTGGCCTTGGCAGAAATTATTCAATACGGTGTGGCCATTGTTCCAAAGGGTTATCAAACTACCAATCAAGAAGTTGATCAGGTATATCTGGATACAGATGGGGACAACTGGTCGTTTGCTGTGATAGACAGAGCAAAAGCACCCCAGACCATTGAAGAAAGGGTCAAAGATACATTGCGGAGAACAGAACACTGGTGCAGGATGAATGGCCTCATCTACCTCGGGGTAGATTTCACTACGTCTCCATTAGGCAACGCACCTGTCAGGCTAAAGCATCTGCCAAAGGTCAAAGGAAAGGATAAAGAGGGTGAATCAAGCTCTACTCAAGAAGGAGCCCCTGAAAGTCCTCCTTTCGTTGCACAAGAACAGGCTGTAAGCCTGGTATCCCCAGAAGAAGAAGCAGCGGAAGGTGTTATGACAGGCACATCCACTCAGGGTGTCGCCACTACTACAACTGCTGAGGTCCCTTCTATCCCTTCTCCCTCTCCTCCTCCTCCTCGCGTCACCCAAGCGACCATTCCTTTGGTCGTGTCCTCTCCCCCATCTTCTGTTGTTTCCCCTTCCTCGTCGTCCTTCTTCTCTTCTCTCGCGGAGCTGTCCCCACCATTTCTTCCCTCATCTCTCAGCTCCCTTCCATTCCCACATCTTCCTCCCCTGCAGTGTCCCTTCCCCCTGTGAGCACTTTCTCAGCCTCCCTCTCAATACCACCACCAAGTGTCTCTACCCATTTCCCCTCATCCACTGCAGCTGCTCCCTTTTCTACCTCTGGTCCTATTCCCTTAAGTCTAGTGTGGATCTCCTAGCATCTGAGCCAACAAAAGAGGAAAGTCCCTATCGCACCGATGGACTTCTCTGTCATCCTGGAAAAGGGGGCTAAGAAGCAAAAGCCTATAACTCACTTCTCTCAGAGTGCATCAGGGGAAAGAGTGATGGAGATTGCATATCCCGAATCTTCAAAGGGTAAAAAATATCTGTCTCTGGCAGATTATACAGTGACCCAAGTCACAATGGGAACATCTTCATAAATTCTTCAAGGAGAGGCCCTATCTGTAGTGGATGCCCTTTGCAAGAAACTTCAAGAAGCAAAGGAGGAGAAAAGGTTGCTAAAAGAACAAAACAAAAATCTTCTCCACGCCCTACAGAAAATGGGTAGTGCACCTCCTACAACTGCCACGGAAACTCCTGAGGTCCTAAGTCAGGACAAGATAAATGAGTATGCCAAAATTGGTGAACAAGGTATGGCAGTTTCCGCTTGGAGGGATCAAATCCTCAAAGACAGCGAGGAGGTAATAGTAAATTTCACCGAGTTGTATCAGAACATCAATCAGGCGAACAAAGATCTCCAGGTGATTGCAGGACCTATCTCCAAAGAGTTGGACCATGCAAGGCTGCAACATGAAACATTCCAGAAAATGCTAGACTGCTCAATCAACAATCTAGTAAAATTTGGCGTCTTCAGTCACCCCAGGGCACCTAGCAAGATCCTTGCTGCGTTAGATTACCAGGTCGACCAGATGGAGTTCGTCCTGGAAAAGATTGATAAAGTCAAGGAAGAAGCCCTGGATGTAATGCATCAAATGGAGCAAATCGTTCTGAGAATGTCTCTGGGTTTGCTTACTCCTGCTTTCACCTTGAGGAAGGCAGACGAAACTATCTGGATCTTCAAAGAGATCCTCTCGCAAGGGTTAGAGCCAGAAGCCACTTTCGACATTGAATGCATCAATAACCTTTTAGCTTGCCGTGATTTTGTTGGGTTCCTGATGGAGGCAGGAAATGAATATTTCTAACTCCCTGAAAAACTCAGAGATGAGCGGGAGACCTGTGAGGTCATCGGTGATCATACGAAGGGTCCTGCTCAGGATCAACTTCAGCCCATGATCAATAAATTCATGGAATATTGGACCCAATTCCACATCACCTCTCCTGAAGAGCAACAGAAGCAAGATACCCCCTTTCAGCCGTGAGACGATGATGAATAGTTTCCTCCTCTTGGCTTCTTTTTGTAAATATCTAATAGTATGTTGGTACAAATGATGACCTCATCCATGTTGCACCATGGGATGTTGTCATCCACCAAGTTGTCCAAAGTCAACATTGACTTTTAGATATTTTGTAATTAGTTGTTGTTTCCCTTTTGCCTTCTTTCTTCTCCTTCTTCTATATAGACTTGGATACTTGTTGTATTCAGGTGTGGACATTTTTTAGATGAAAAATAGAAGTGAGAAGAAAAGGCTTTGTACTTTTTGTAACAGAAGAAAACATTAATACAAATATTAAAGACTTTATGTTGAATATGTGTGTTATGGGCATCTAATCTTTCTTATGTCAGATCTATGTGTTTATTCTGTTGGATCTATCTCTGTTTTTTTGTCATTTGTTCATTAGTATTGCTTTGTTCATCTATGCAAGTAGGTTCGGCTCTGTTTACTACCAGCCCAAAACATAGACCCTCTGACCTTTCTACTTTGGAATTCATTTCTTTTCTCCCTTTAGATCTATCATATCTCCTCTCCTCGCTTCTTTCTCTTCTTTCCGCAGTCGGAAATAACCCAACTGGGACGAGATCCCAAACCCCCTGAAGGCAAAATACTGTAAGACTTGCACAGGTTCCTGCTGGTAGAATAGCAATAAACCAGTTTCGCTTTGTTGTCTCAAAGAGGGGCTATGCCCTGCACACTATTGGCTCGTCTATCCATAGATCTGCTCTCACAACAGATTTTTGGACCAACATGTTTATTAATTTTTTAATAAGATATAGTTGAGATGAGATTGAAGAGGACAGACAAACTATCTTTAATAAGTTACGTTTTTCTTCCCAATTCATTGATAAGTGGGTGTTCTGAAGTGATTTATATTGATAAAACATATAGCCTTTCATGTTTTCTATCTTATGTGTTGTCTATAATTGACATTTTGTTTTTGGGATTGATGAATGAAGGACAATGAAGACCCTCCCCAGGACCTACAATATGTTTTAGTTGGTGAGGAGGAAAATAATCCTACAACCGAAGAATAATTTATGTTTTAAATCACATTTTTAATGTCATTTATTTGTGTCGTAGTTGGACAACTTTTTATCAATATTGTTGTTTTTAATTAACATTGTTGTTTTATCTTGGATTAGGAAGTAGTTGATGCACCTTTGAGGATATCCTCACGAATGAGATCAGTGGACATTTAGGTGAGTGTATATGAACTTAAAAGAGGTTTTTTTCTTTAGTAAATATCATGGAAATTATTATAAAATTTTGGTATTTGTGTTGTTCATAGTTATTCGAATAAGATTTAGTGGAGATAAGATTCAAGAAGACATCCAAACAAGATACAAGAAGGAACATCATTTTATCCACTTATTCTTTAGTAAGTGGGTGTGTCGAGGCAATTTATATTGATAAGCCTTCGATTTTTGTGATATTATGTGTTGTCTACATCTAACCATCAGTTTTTGGAATTGATTAATGAAGGACAATGAAGATCTTCCCAAGGATCTAAAAGAGGATTTAGGTGATGAGAATGAGAATCATAATGCTACATAAGAGATATAAACAAATGTTGTAAAGCACTTTTTAAATTTCATTATTAAAATGTCATAATTCATTTTTTTTTCAATATTTTTGGTTTTAATTATTATTTTGTCTTATTTTGGAATAGGAAGAAAATGAGGCACCTTTGAGGAGATCCTCATGAATGAGGAGGTCAGAGTACAATGAGGTGAATGTATATGATCCTAGAAGAGGTTGTCTACTTTTGTAATTGTCATGGATATTCTTATAACATTTTGATAGTTCTATTATTTTTCATTTTCAAATATGTGTTAACTAACATTCAATTTTTGAGATTACTTGATGAAGGACAATGAAGATCCCCCTGAGGATCCAAAAGAGGATTCAACTGATTAGAATGAGGAGGAGCATGTTGGCATAAACTAGGCATAGTTGCTACTTTATTACATTCTTCTTTCTGGTTAGAGTTGATGATATGCATAGGTGGATACATTGCTAACTATAAAAAATATTACACAATTACACATAAATTTTGAAATGGGTCTACTTATTTAGCATGCACAATATAATAGTAATAACTAAATATTACTCAAACTTTAGAATTCCCTAAGCTAGCTCTACCTTATTTATATAGATAAAATATATCGATGAATTGTTCAAATAACAAGATTTGTTGCATACATATACCCTCAAATTCCACCTCCACTCCTTACTTTTTTCATATATCCACTCTATTACAGTAATTAATATGTTGTACATTGGGTTACATTCATTTAGTTGTCAGACCAGGGAGCGTAGACTTGAAATATTGCCGGTGTTGTATGCACAGTTATAGTTGATCTAAGAGGTTGGAAAGGAAATAACTGTCACATAACAATGCTGAAAGTAAAATAAAACTCAGACTTGAAAATGGACTATTGCTAAATGTTATTACTGAAACAAAGTTGCAGATTCAAAGAGAAGATTGTTCCTAAGGAAATATGCATGAAATGAAACAATGGAGGGGATTTAACAGACCTCAAGTGGGCCCTAACTTGGGTGTTAATCCCTTCCTAACTCTGTAACTAAAAACTAAATGACAGAACTCAGATTTCTTTATTGATTTGCATAAAACATTACATCTAGGAACAAAAGAGATCACTAGTAATCTCTTTCTCTAATTCCAAATCTTGACTTAATTCCAAATTCTTCTAACTTGTTACAAGGCACCAACCCTTTCCTTTATATCTTATCATTTACAACACGTGAGAAGAAGAAGAATACAACAAGGAGTCTTCAACAGAACAAGTGAGAGATTCAACATGTGTTTGAAACACACAACAAGTGTTCAACTAACAATCAGTTCTTCACTAGTTCTTAATCAATGACCAAATCAAAGATTGATTTGTTTCTCAATTTTCACATTTTTGTTGTAACTACTTCTCCAATGGCACATAAGGAATTAAGTGCCATCACTTCATGTTTCAAAATATCTTCATAAATGTGGGTTTTTTGCTGTGAATGATTTCCTTATGTTGCGAACGAGTTTCTGCAAACAAGTTCTTTGGTTATGGACGAGTTACTATGGACAAGTTCCTTTGTTGCATATGAAAAATTGCTTACAACCAAGAGTGACATCAACACATATAATCATCCAAACAATTTATTGGAATAACAAGAAATAAATGCACACATAATATCACAAAATAAATACAATTAGATATAACTATATCAATTAGTCATTATGCCAAAAGTTCATGGTTGTAATAGTGATGTTCAACAATGTACTTAGGAAATACATAGACATGGCTACAATGGTCTTATCAAAATACAAAAGATGAGTTGTTATGAAAGTAATTAATACAACTCATCACTAACCCCAGGCTTAAACACTTGAATGTCCTCATTAGAGAGTTTAATATATTCTCTACTGGAAACTGCATTCTTGCCTGAAATCTATGGGTGTTCCTATTCCTTTCTCTTCTGAGAAGAAATATTGATAATTCCTTCTCAATCTATCCCAGACTATGTCTTGCACCCTCTAATTGATAGGTAAATTTTTTTTCCAAGGTGCAATTGGGAAATGAAATATTGGAGGATGATAAGCTATAGGAAACCAATAATCCCCACATTCATTTATTATTTCAATATACTTGTTCACCCTACGTAACGTTGGAAGTATATTTGGATATGAGTGCATCTCTTTCCTTTGGAGTGCAGGTGATAACTTTATCCATCTGTATTTGCATGCTATCATAACTTGAACTACATGTTATTTGATCATGTCCCTGACTTTTGTGTGGGATTCCATCCTCATTCTCAACACTCTGTTTCTGATTGCATCCACTTCCATATACTTGTCATATTATTTTGCAATTTCATCTGTTGTTGTTGCCTCATCTCTGATATATAGTGGTGTAACCTTCTCCAAATGTCTATATGCCTCCATTTGCTTAGCTCTTTCCATTTCATTTGAAAGATAAGAACATAATGCCTTAACTTGTACATCCCCAATATACATAATTGGGATCCAATCTCTGTCATATGGAAGGGCATAATTATGCAAATATAGCTCACATAATAAATTTTGCAGTTCATGTGTACTATGTTGATACAGAGTAAATAAATTCTTGGCTGATCTAATGTCATATATCATATCAAAATTTATGCAAGTAAACTTGTGGTACAACATCTTTTCTTTTAGGTATATGGCATAGACATTTGATGGGGGTCTGCAACTCAACATGTCAAATGCTACCTTCATTGTTTCTTCTTGTTTTTGTTTCAGCCTTCTAATCTCCTTGTCTTTGTCTTCCATTTCCTCCTTATGTTTAGAGATAAGGTCTTCCTTCTCCTTTTCCCATTTCTTCTTGAGCTTGTTAATGTAAGCGTCCCTTTGCAGTAACAAATTTTCAATATTAGGCCCCATAGTTTGTGTTCCCATCTCATTGCAAGATGGTTTTTTAGGTTCCTTTATGATTTCATGAATAATATTTGGGGGCTGTATTGGTTCTACATTTTCTTCTTGTAGACTATCATTTTGTGATTGTTCAAAAACTTTCTCAATGACTTATTCATTGACATCATCTATAGTCATTTTCTCTTGTTCATTTCCTCCTTCCACTGCCTCTTCTACTTGTCTCACTTCATGACTCTCTACTTCATGAATTGTTCCCTCATTCTGATTTAGTTCTTCTTGTCCTTCCATTGGTTGTTCATGGTATTCTAGCTCTTGAGTTACTGTGGGAGAAGTATCTCTATACTCTTTTTCCAATGGTTCAGGCTCAAAATTTTCTTCTATGGCTTCCAAATCACTATCCAATGAGATGGGTTGAGATTGTCTTGAACTGGAGGTTTTTGTCCTCTTTTTCCTAAGCCTATAGGAGCACCTAGTTTTTTTTGGAGTAGAATGAGTAGATTTCCTTTTGGTTTTTTGGTTTTGGAAGTGGAGGTTTTGGAAGTGGAGGGGAGGAAAATTCCAATAAAGTTTCAGCAATAAAGATTCTCTCTGGTGAAATAGGTGTAGGGGTTTCTTCTGTGGAAGGCAAACTTTTAGAATTTATTGGTTCTTGAGGTGGGGAAGAGGGTGGTGCAGCTTCTGGCATATGTGAAGTAGAAATTTCAGTGTTGTTTCTCCTTTTTATCCTCTTTCCCAACAAGGTTTCAATATTGTTCACTCTCACAAAGTCATCCCATGATATCTGAGGGTGCTCCCTCTACAAAGTGTGCTTGACCACTAGGGTTATTAGACAGTGATGTGACAGGGCTTCCCTACCCCTCTAAACCTCTTTGCTCATTTTCTTAAGCATCTCATGAAAGAAATTTGGAACATTCACTTGATGATTATTTTTCAAATGATTTAACAATTTGAAATGCACTGTATTTAACCTTGAATATCTCCCTTCACAAGTAAAATATTGAATGAAAAAATTGGTAGCTTGTGCCCATAAAGGTTTGAGAGATGTTCTAAAAGTACCTTAAGTCTGAGATGAACTCCTCATCATTGTCTACAAATTCTCTTCTTGCTGCTTCTGGGTTAGCTTTTTTGGAAATGGCTCTCCCTGAGCTGGTAAACTAGTGACCTCTACTAAAATCTCATCACTTACCCTGATTGTTAACCCTTTTACCTTTGCCTCTCCATTGTTCAGGGTATTTGCAAACTCTGCCACAAATACCTCATCAAAGCCTTGAAATTTGTTAATGTATTGCATCCAACCATGATTCTCAAAGTACTGCACAACCTCAGGATGATTCAGAAGTTACAAATGTGCAGAAGGTTCATATCTGATCAGGTCACCTCCCATGGCGGATATACAACTTCTCACAGGTGCAATACACAACCAGACAATTTTTCCTTGAAAGTACTTTGCAAAAAATGAATTGTGTTGATGGATTTTCATTGCTTTGAACTTTATTACCAAGGGGAAAAGCAATACATTTAGGGGTGATTAATCATTAAGTGGATGTGACAACATTGAGTACATGAAGCAAAATGATGTGACACGTTGGCTTATGTGGAGGGCTTAAGTGGACACATCATAACTGAAAGACAGGTATTTTAATGTGTCACATGCTTTATGACTTGGCATAACTCATAATTAAATATAATTAATCTAATCATGCTTTATTAAAGTAATAAATGTATGCACTTATCTCGTTGTGGCTTGCAATGATTGATGTGCATGCTTTATTGAACTAGAGTCTTGGCTGCATGCAAGTGCCCTGCGATGTTGCAGACATGGGTTTAACTTGTGTTGACTGCTCCTTACTGCAAACAGATGCTTCCCAGAGAGGGAACTCCAATTGGTTGGGGTGCCAATCATTCTTTGTATATCATCCACTTGTGCATGCTTCCTTGATGTCCTTTATGTAACCATGAGTTCTTCTAGATGCTTCAAACAAACATGATCTTATTTCTTGTGGCTGCAAGTTGAACTCTTAGTCATTGCACTCTCTCCTTGTGATGGAGATCATGATCTCCTGCAATCACTTGTCAATAAAACCTGTAAAACAAAAACTTATATAAAAAATGGGTTAGCAGAATGTTGATGATCACCCAGAAAGGTAGATCTCAACACTTTTATTTAGCCTTGAAGTATTCAACAAGCTGAATGCTCCAAGGCTACTGAAATCTCATCAATTCTTTACAATCCCAGAAGGTGAGCCAACAGGCTCAACCTCTGAGGTTAATTATGATGTTTCTTTCTCCATTCTTCTCTGATCTCCTCTAAACAATTCCATAAATGAGCCTTTATCAACTAGATTTTTATACAATCTTAACCTGTGGCCATTCACCAACAACTTGAATCTAATCAGATCAATAGTAGTAAGCTTCACAACTCCATTAGGGAAGATCTTCTCAATTTCATAGGGGCCTAGCCACCTTGTTCTGAGCTTCCCTATGTGATCCTTGTATTTTGAGTCAAACAAAAGTGCCCAGTCACCTTCCTAGAACTGTCTTGTTTTAATATATTGGTCATGCCATTTGATTCTTTGTTTTTGCACTACCTCTATGTTATGAACTACTTGCTTTCTCAATTCATCCAACTCATTGAGTTGGAGAATTATGTCTCTGAGCTTCTGATAAGTCTATTCCCAACTCAAGTGTAGTTCTCAATGTTTTATGCTCAAATTCTATTGGCAAAATAACTGTCTTGCCATATAATAGTTCAAATGGCGTGAAGTCAGTTGTGGTCTTCCATGTTGTATTGAATGCCCAAACTACTTCTGGAAGCCTGTTTTCCCAGTCTCTTCTGTGGAGTGTTATAGTCTTTGTCAATATGGCCTTTATCTCTTTGTTTGTAACCTCCACTTGGCCATTAGACTGGGGATGGTATGGTGTAGACTTTCTATGCCTGATTTCATATTCACTAACCAAATCAACAATCACATCAGCAGTAAAATGTGTACCCTAGTTTGTCACAATCTCCCTTGGGACTCCATATCTAGTAAAGATGTTCTCATACAAGAATTTAGCCACCTTCTCACTGGTCTAGTTTGGCAATGCTTTTACCTCTGTCCACTTGGTTAGGTAATATGTATAGACCAAGATATACTCTTTTTGCTGAGATGGAGGGTCTATAGGGCCAACAAAATCTAAGCCCCACTTATCAAAAGGTTGCAGAACCAATTGAGGTTGTAATGGCATCTCATCAGACTTAGTGGGCTTTCCCATTCTCTGGCATTTGTCACATCTCTTAGTGTATAGTGTTGCATCCTTATGTAAAGTTGGCCAATAGTAGTCAGTAGTCAACACCTTCTGTGTTGTTCTCTTTGCAGCAAAATTCCCTCCACAAGGTTCATTGTGGTAGGCTTTGAGGACATCAAATATCTCCTCATCATCTATACACCTTATCATTACTTGATCTTGACCTGTATAAAAGAGAAGTCCAACTATCCAAGAAAAGGGTAAACTCTTTTCAACTAAATACCTTTTCTCAGAGGATGAAAAATGTGGAGGTGTTTTACCTGAGACCAAGTAGTTGGCTATGTCTGCATACCAGGGTGTTCTTGTAGAAATAGAAAATAGGTGCTCATCTGGAAATGAATCATCAACTACTTTCTCTTCACTGTTGGTCTCCATCCTTGAGAGGAAATCTACCACCACATTATCTTTGTTAGGCTTATCCACTATGGTGACATCAAATTCTTGCAAGAGGAGTAACCACCTTATGATTCTGTTGCTTAATATTGATTTCTTTACAAGATACTTGATTGCAACACAATCAATGTGAATAAACACTGAGTATCCTGTGATGTAATGCCTAAATTTGTTTATGGAATATACTACTGGAAGAAACTCTTTTTCTGTTATTATATAGTTCAATTCTACATGCTACAAATTCTTTATTGATATAGTATATTACATAATTAAAACTACTATATTTTTGACCTAGGTCAAATCCAATAGCATGATCTGATGCATCTGTGTGGATGTGAAAAGGAAAGTTCTAGTCAGGTCCTCTCAACACATGAGAAATAGTTAGCATCTCTTTTAAAGTTTGAAAATAACTTTCACAACATTTAGTCCATACAAAATCAACATCCTTTCCCAGCAATGCAAAAAGTGGCACTGCAATTTTGCTGAAGTCTTGTATAAACCTTCTGTAATATCCATCATGGCCTAAAAATATTCTAACATATTTTTTTTTTCTTGGTGTGGGCAGGTTGACTATGACAGACACTTTTGTTGGATCTACTTGAATTCCTATTGAGGAAAGGTAGTGCCCCAACACTATACTATATAACATCATCATATATAAATTTTCATTTCTCAGGGACAAATTATGATCCTTGCATCTTATTAATACCTCATCTATATTTTTCATATCCTCCTCAACAAGTACTTGTCCATGAATAATGAATTTCATCACATATAGAATTCTGTGCAATTATTTGTCAAATCAGATAGGTTACTTAGGACTGCCCTCTGTAATGTGGCAAGTGTATTACACTAGGCCAAATGGGAGAACTGAATAGGAAAATTCCTCCCATGGACATGTGAATGTAGTCATATCTTGGTCCTCTGGTGTAATCTGAATCTGATTGTAACCATTTTATCCATCAAGAAAGGAGTATTTTTTACCATCTAGGGTATCATGTTGTGGTTAGCACAAAGTTGTACAGATAATATATCATATCTAGGCATACATGCAATAAAAGTGGATATTCTACCAGAAGAAATATACAAAATAAGAGATATAAATCAATACCAGATTTAACGTGGTTCACCCAGTGTGGGCTACATCCACCAAGAAACAAGCCAATCTATTATCTAAAGCTTTTAGAAGATATACAATGAAGATTTATAATATTCCACACCTCTCAATGCATATTAATTTGTTTCTTCTCAAGATTTCTCCTTCTTCTCCAAGAATTCTCTCTCTCATAATTATTCTCACAATAATCATCAACTCATTGCAATCCACTACTTCTAAACCCTATCTTTCATGCTTATATATAGGCATTTACAAACTTAGGGCACTTAGCCATGTAATTAAAATCAATAGATTTTCTTTAATTCTAAATTTAGATCTAATTCTTAAGAATTAAATAAAAAACTCACGCACAGGTAGCCAACGTCGGTTAGCCCTAACCGATGTCAGTTCCTGAAAAATGTCTTTCCTGACCGATGTCGAGTCATAGGTGACTGATGTCAGTCACTTCATAACTGATGTCAGTTACTGTTTTTTCCTACAAGTTTAATATAGCATGCTAATCTGAAGTAATTGAGCTCCACAACTCAACAATATCCCACTTGGAGATAAATTATTGCACTATACTTGTACAATGTCATTCTTGGATCCTTTCCTTATCCTTTGTTTCTTCCTCTTCAAGTCTCAAACTCTAAGACCAACAGAAGTGGAGTGTAGCTCCAACTTCTCTTTTGCTAATGGCTTCGTTAGCATATCCACAAGGTTTTCACTCATATGAATCTTCTCCAGTTTCAACTGCCCATCCTCCAATACCTGTCATATGAAGTGATACCTCAACTGAATGTGTTTCGTTCTAGAATGAAATGTTGAGTTATTTGCTAAATGAATTACACTCTGACTTTCACTGAACAATTTGCAATCATCTTGCTCCTTTCCCAACTCTTCCATGAACCTTCATCCATATCATCTCTTTGCTAGCCTCTGTAGCTGCAACATACTCTTCCTCTATAGTAGAAAAATCCACAACCTTTTACAATCTCGAAATATAGCTAACTATTCATCCCACCTACTGTGAAAATATATCCAATAGTTCTCCTTTTACCATCCAGATCTCCAGCCATATCTGAATCAACATAGCCACATAAAAAAATATCTGAACCTCCATAACATAATTACATGCTAGATGTCCCTCTCAAATACCTGAGTATCCATTGGACTTCTTTCCAATGCTCTTTACCTAGATTGGCCATAAATCTACTCACAACTCCCACTACTTTTGTAATGTCTAGTCTGGTACAAACCATAACATACATGAGACTCCCAACTGCTAAGCATATGGTACCCATGTCATGTATTTGACCTCTTCATGTAATGAAGGACACTGATCTTTGTTGAATTTGGAGTGTCCTACCATAGGTGTACTTATAGGTTTTAAATCTTGCATGTTAAACCTTTCCAACACCTTATTGATATAAGCCTCCTGAGACAAATACAATTTCTTGTTCTTCATGTCTCTGTGTATTTGCATGTCAAGGATTCTTTTTGCAGCTCCTAAATCCTTCATAGAAAATGTGTGAGCTAGCTTTCCCTTAAGCTCACCAATGTCCTACATACTAGATCCTGCAATAAGCATATCATCCACATACAGTAACAAAATAATATAGCTCCCATTTTCAAGCTTCTTGAAATAAACACAATGGTCAGATTCACATCTCAAATAACCATGCTCATGCATAAAACTATCAAACCTCATGTACCATTTCCTTGGAGCTTGTTTGAGCCCATATAGACTCTTTTTCAACCTGCACACTAATTTCTCCTTACCCTTGACTTCATACATAAGCGGTTGCTACATATAAATCTCTTCATCCAAATCACCATGAAGGAAATTCGTCTTCACATCTAGTTTCTCTAAATGCAAATCATGTACTGCAACTAAACTCAATACAAGTACGTATGGAAGTCATTTTAACAACAAGAGAAAATATTTCACCAAATTCAATACCTACTTTCTATGTAAATCCCTTTACTACAAGCCTTGCCTTGTATCTTTTCTGTCCACCCTCTTATTCTTCCTTGATCTTGTAAACCCAATTGTTTTGCAATGTCCTCTTACCTGCTAGCAACTTAACCAAATCCCAAGTCTGGTTTTGTTCCAAGGATTCCATCTCCTCATCCATGCCATGCTCCCACTACACATGAGTCTTATCCTGCATTTCTTCTTCAAAAATTTTTGGTTCACCATTATCAGTCAATAATAAATAAGATAGAGAAGGTGTAAATATTTCTTGAGGTTTACTTACCCTTTGTGACCTTCTCATAGAAGTTTGGGGTACTAGAGGCTCATTCTGGACCTCCTGGACATTTGTTTCCAATTCTGACACTGACCAACACCAGTCACCTATAACTGACATCAGTTCTGCTAACCGATGTCGGTTTGGCTCTTCTGTAACTGATACCGGTTCAGCTGACCGATGTCAGTCAAGGGTCAACTGACACCGGTTACTGTGTAACCCTGTAGGTATGACTTTTAAATCTGAGAGTTCATTTTCATTCACAAACTTCTCAACCGGTTCATCCTTGGGTACCAAAATTTGATCCCTATACATTCTCTTTTCATTCCATTCAATGTCATGACTCCTAATAATTTTATAATTCTCTAAATCCCAAAAATGGAATCCAAAATCACCAGATCCATAACCAATGAAAGTGCATCTCTTGGATTTTGCATCCAACTTTTTCCTATTTTCCTTATCAATATGCACAAAAGCTTCTGGACCAAAAATTATTTAAGAAAAGAAAGATCTACCTCTTTTCCGGTCCAAGCTTCCTTTGGTATTCCTCCATCTAGTGAACTTAAAGGCCCATGGTTAATCAAATAAACCAGTGTATCAACTGCTTCTACCCAAAACTGCAAGGGAAATCTAGCATGTATCCTCATACTTCTAGCACGTTCCATGATTGTCATGTTCATTCTTTCTGCAAAACCATTCTCTTGTGGTGTTCTTGGAACCGTCCTTTCTCTATGTATTCCATTCACTGAACAATAATCATTAAAATCCTTGCTACAGTATTCACCACCATTGTCAGATCTAAGACACTTTAAATTTGAATTTGATTCATTATCAACAAGTTATTTCCATCTTTTGAAAGTATCAAAAACATCAAATTTATGTTTAATACAATAAACCCATACCTTTCTTGTAGCATCATCAATGAAAGTAACATAATACTGGGATCCTCCATGAGAAGCTACCTGAGCTGGTCCCCACACATCTGAGTGTACAAGCTCCAATTTTTTCTCCTTCTTAGTTGCCCCAACTTTGAGAAATATCACTCTCTTTTTCTTTCCAAAGATACAATGCTCACATAAATCAAGATCTAAATATTTCAAATCTGATAACTTACCCTTAGCCTTTAAGATTTGCATTCCTTTTTGACTCATATGGCCCAACCGATTATGCCACATGCATGCATCTGAATCTGAAGTAGATAACACATAAAAGGAATCAATAACACATGTAGATAAATATAACGTTCCTACCTTCTTACCTCTTGCCACAAAAAAAGCACCCTTGGTGACTTTCCAAGAGTCTTCTATGAATGTAAACATGCAACCAACTTCAGCTAGTTGTCGTGTAGAAATAAGATTCCTCTATAGGCTTGGCACATGCCTCACATCTTTCAATACCCATGTATTTCCATTCTGTAATTTTAGATGAACTTCCCCTTTACCAGTAATACTGCAAGGTTCATCATCACCCAAATAAACATGCCCAAAATTTCCTTGGACATAATTTCTGAAATAACCCTTATTAGGGGTTGCATGGAAAGAAGCTCCTAAATCTAAAACCCATGATTCTATTCTATTATCCAAAGAAATAATAAGAGCATCTTGCATTACCTCTGTTGCAATATTTTCCTCTTTATTTGACTCTTTACCTTTGTCTAGGGTGTTGGTTCTCTTTATCTTTGACCAACAATCTTTCTTTGCATGTCCTTTCTTTCCACATTTCCAACAGGTAATTCCCTTACCTCTGGATTTAGATCTGTCATCCCTTGAATTTGATTTCCCATTATTCTTACTCTTGGATCTCTCATTTTTCCTACCTCTACTTTCTACATTCAAATCATTCCCAGATGATGATTCCTTTGTACTTTTCTTACAAATTTCTTTATTCAAGATTATACTGACCACATCATCAAACTTCAAAATATTATTAACAGATGTTGTATTACTAACAACCATTACCAAGTTATCCCAACTATCAGGTAAAGAACATAAGAATAAAAGTTCTTTCACTTCATCATCAAATGGAATATCAACCGATTTTAACTGATTTACAATAGATTGGAAATCATTCAAATAACTAGATGCAGATCCACCTTCATGCATCTTAGAACTAAATAGTTTCTTCATCAAATAAACTTTATTTGAAGCACTAGGTTTTTCATATAAATTAGCAAGAGATTTCATTAACTCTATCGTAGATGTCGCTTCTGTAATATTAGAAGCCACCAATGCTATGAAGCTCAATCTTATAGATCCCAAAGTCTTTCTATCAAGAATATTCCATTCTTCATTAGTCATCTTCGTAGGTTTGGAATTTTCATCCAATGGTAAGTACAAATCTCTTTGATACAGATAATCCTCAATCTACATCTTCCATAATTGATAATTTCAGTCGTCAAACTGATCTATCTTGTATTTTTTTTCTTCTACCATTGTTGTAGCTCCCACTCAATCATAAAACCCTCTATGAGTAAATATTTCAACACACAAAACATCCAAACAAAGCTCTAATACTAGTTGTTGGGATTAACACAAAGTTGTATAGATAATATATCATATATAAGCATACATGCAATAAAAGTAGATATTCTACTAGAAGAAATATACAAAACAAGAGATATAAATCAACACCAGATTTAGCGTGGTTCACTCAGTATGAACTACATCCACCAAGAAACAAACTAATCTATTATCCAAAGCTTTCAGAAGATATACAATGAATATTTACAATCTTCCACACCTCTCAGATGTGTAGTACTTTCTTTATCTCAAGCTTCTCCTTCTCCAAGAATTCACTCGTTCACAATTATTCTCACAATAATCATCAATTCTTACAATACTTTTTATTTTAAACCCTAGATTTTATGTTTATATAGGCATATACAAAATTAGGGCACTTAGTCATGCAATTACAATCAATATATTTGTTTTAATGCTAAAATTAGATCTAATTCTTGTGAGTTAAATAAAACACCCACACATAGGTAACCGGCGTCGGTTAGCCCTAACCGATGTCGGTTCCCACTTTCCTAACCAATGTTGGTCATATGTGACTGATGTTGGTCCCTCTATAACCGATGTCGATTAATGTGCTTTCCTGCAAGTTTAATATAGCATGCTAATCTGAAGTAATTGAGCTCCACAACTCAACATATCAAGCACTTGACTAATGAAGGGAAATGGTAAGTGGTTTTTCCTTGTGGCTGAATTCAATTCTCTGTAATCCACACATATTCTCCATTTTCAATTCTTATTTGGTACAATTACCAAAGGTGATATCCACTGGTTAGCTAATATGGGGTATATGAATCCAACATCTAGCAACTTATGTAGTTCATCCTTCACAATTTCTCTTATTTTTAGGTTCATGTACCTCTGTGGAATGTCTAATTGGTTTACATTCTTCTTAATATAAATTATGTGAGTACAATGACTAGGATGAATCCCACACATATCAATATAATCCCAAGAAAATCTTGCATTATGTTCTTGAAGATGAGCAATCAATAATTTCTCATGTTGTATATTCAACATCTTGCTCACATTTAGTGGCCTATGTATTGTTATTTCTAAATTCTTGGAAAGGTCCAGCATTGAACACATGTTGCTACTAACATAATTTAATATGCATTCATGAGGGAGAAGTTGGTGAAAAATATAATTTTTACCTGGAATACTCATGGTGCTCTGTTGTGGTCAAACTTGGTTCAAAGGACAACTCAAGCACCTCAATCTGTCATCAATTTCTTCATTTCTTCCATTTTTGTTCTGCAGAATATTATAGAGACCAACATCTTCCTCCTGATCTTTAATAGTGCAAGACTTTTCCAACATCATCATCTGTTGGATAGAATATCAATCAATTTCTAGTTCTTCAACCAAAATTGTTTGATCTTCATTATTCAATGGTTGGGCAGGAGGATAGAGTATAAGTTTCTTGGTACCATTTCCATTTGAGATGGTCATGTTGTCAGACCTGCACCCTATAAATGCATCAACAATGGCCAGCCATGGGCTTCTTGGTATAAGAGGGTAACCTCCTAGACTTTCCTTTGGTTGTAGGATAATAAAATCAACAAGGTATTCCCAGGAGTCTACCACCACAACAATGTCCTCAAGGAATCCTTCAGGCCTTATTGTTGATCTATCCGCTAGTTGCAATACTGTAGTTTTTGGCCTCAGTCCTTCCAACTTCAAATCATCCATGATTTTCTTGGTCATGACATTGATTATTTCCCTTAAGTCAATCAGGGTATTTTTTATTGTAGTTCCATTGATAGTAACATTCACCAAAGGACTGCCTAGATCTATGTACTTAGGTAGCACAGAGTTTCCAAGCATGATGTCAACCAACTATCCAATGACTTGTATAGTGGATGGATCTTTTCTTTTTCTACCTGGCTTCTTTATACATAGATCCTTGATCAACTTGTTGTAAATAAGCACATCCTTAATGGCTTGAATGAGTGGAATTTTTACACAAATGTCCTTCAATTGATTGACACAATCAGAATCAGAATTTGATTTAGGGTCATATTTTCTCTCTTGAAATATTTCTGGAAATAGGGGTCCATTGACTTGCATCTTACTTTTGTTGGAATTATGTTCATGTTGTTGTGAAACAGCTTGCAATGTTTTCTATCTTTGTTGTGGATCAGCGTGTAGCAATTTGGTTCATTTGGTATCTCCGTGATTGTAGGTTTACTTGGTGGCACAATTGCTCTTCATGAATGGAGATGGATATTATTGACATCAACTAAATAAGTAGATTATTTGGTTGATTTAGTGTTATAGGCCGGTTGAGCAACTTTATTATTGGGGTTAGTTGTTGGTTGAGCTGGTAATTGAGTAGTTTTTGGTTGAGAGCTAGATTGGGGGTTTGGGATTAAATTTTTTTGTTGTGGGTAGGGAGGTTGCTAGTAGGTTTGTTAGTAGTTAGGAGTTTGATTGTTCCATTTTTGACCTCCTCTCCAAGGTTGTTGTCATGGATAAGAGGGGTGTTGCCACTGTTGGCCTGAGAACTGAGGTTGTCATGGTTGTTGGTATTGGATAGAGTAAGGACCCCATCCTTGTTGAGTATTAGCCCAAGGTGCGGGGTTGCATATTGTTATATGAACTACTAGCCCAATTTTGAAAATATGGCATGGGATCCTGTAACATACCTCCTTGTCTTGGCAGTCATGACTTCATTTGGACAACATAGAAAACTTGCCCATCCTCCATTTCTATCATTTTGAACTCTGGTGCAACAATCTTTCCTTTTATAATGTTGGTCAATCCCTTGCATGTGTAATCAGCTTTCTTTCTTCTACAAGAATGGTAGAGCTTTGCAAGTGTTTCCTGTGCATCCTCTCTCTTCTTCTTTGTATGTATAACATCAAGTTGGGTGGCCATGTCATTAACTATTTCTTGTTTCATGTTCTTAAACACGTTTGCAATTTCTGACTTAGATATTTCTCTAATACCTTTGGCAGTTGCTCCACCCTTTGATCTAGCACTTCTTATTCTTTTCATGGTTTCTCTAGAATAGTTCCTGAAAGCTTGAAAATTTTCCTCAAAAGTGGCTTTGGAGATGTCTCCACCTCCTATTAAGTCCTAAGCATCCATATATTCCTCACTCGGCCTTTTTAAGAAAAGTAACTTGAGAGACTTAGGAGGCAACCTTGTATTTCTTGACTTTTGAACACAAAATAGGAATCTCTCCAGGTAATCTTCTAGTGGCTCATCTTCCTTTTGTGCCATCTTGAAGAGTTTATATCTTCCTTTGCTACTTGGCCTGCAGTAGTTTTGGTAATTGGTCAAAAAATAATCTTTCATCCCCTGTCAGGTAGTAACAACATTTCTTCCTAGGCCCATAAACCATCTCAAGGTTGCATCCTTAAGTGTAACAAGGAACAACTTTAGCTTGTGTGCATCGATTGTGTAGTCATAACTCCTGCATAAGACATCAAATTCAAACAAGAAATTGTTTGGATCTTCAATCGTAGATCTATGAAAATTAGGAAGAGTTGATGGAGAGATATTCTTCATTTGAGTAGGTTGATTGTTATTGGAGATAGGAAACTGAAATGTGCTTGGTTCCCTTACCTCTTCTTCCATGTTTTGATTCACCTCCTATGGCATGTTAGACTGTTCAGGAACCTCATAAATCTCACTTGGGAGGGAGTGTTCTATTAGCAAACCTTGTACAGAAGAGGATGTTTCTTCTTCAAAATTGTTATCCTGCTAAATTGACAAGGGAAATTTGTAGGTAACTATACCAAAATTCTATTTTGACCCCTAGGAAAGTTTGATAACGTTCGAAATAGCCCAAAAATTCCTTTCAAAAAATCAAGTTGTTTCGGGACTTAGCCGTTTTTGGCTTTTCCTTTGGGGAGAAATTTCTGTGTTGACATACTGAAAAGTGCGTCATTTTCCTTTAGGGAGAAATTTCTATGTTGACATGCTGAAAAGTGTGCCATTTTCCTTTGGGGAGAAATTTCTGTGTTGACATGACAAAATTTGTGCCACATTACAAAGGGGGGAAAATGTCATGTCGACGTGCAGAAAGTTGCGCCATTTTACAAAGGGGAATTTTTGTCATGTTGACATGCTGAAAAGTGCCCCCTTTTGCACTGGGTAGAGTTGTTTCTTCTTTTTGGGATCTATTGATCGTTTTTGTAAAATATTTAAAAAACATGTTGGCATACACGATGACCTCATCCATGTTGCCATCCAAAAACTTGCCCAAGTCAACTGTTGACTTTTTAGATATTTTCTAGATATTTTGTAAGTAGTGGGTTTGCTTTTGTCTTCTTCCCTCCTCTCCTTCTATAAATACTTGAATACTTGTTGTATCCAAGGGTAGACATTTTTTGTATGAAAAAAGAAGTGAGGAGAGAAAGACTTTGTGTTTTCTTGTAACAGAAGAAATATTAATACATATGTTCAGACTTTGTGCTTAATGCATGTGTTATTTGCATCAAATCTTTCTTAAGATAGATCTATGTTTTTATTCTGTTGGATTCATTTGTACTATTGTCATATGTTCATCAGTATTGCTTTATTTATTTATGCAAGTAAGTTTGGCTCTATTTACTATCAACTCAAAGCATAAACCTTCTGACCTTTCCATCTTGGAATTCATTTATTTTCTTCCTTCAGATCTATCCTCCTCCATTCCTTCCCACATTTTTGTTCATTGTTGGAACTACCTCTATTGGGATGAGATCCCAAACCCCCGTGAAGTTAGAATAGTGTAGATTTGCACAGATTCCTGCTTGATAGATTAGCAATAAACCAATTTCGCTTTGTTGTCTCAAAGAGGGGCTATGCCCTGCACACTGTTGACTTATTTCCCCACGACCTGCCTAACCAACAGATTTTTAGACCAACAATTTTTGGCGACTCCGTTGGGGATCGAACTAAGGAAATAACTAAAAAACTGTAAAAATCACTACCATATTGCAAATTTTAACTCTTTGTTAAAAATTAAAATTTTTGCATAAGTGATCAAAATTGAAAATTTCCTTATACAAATTCATAGATCTGGACCAGATAGGAGCTTTTAGTTCACTGAGTTTTTACAAAAATTTGTATATTTCAGTAGATCTGAGATTCTGACATTTTATGTTATTTTCAAAACCTTGCAAAATTCAGGTCAAAGACCCGAAAAATCAGCTTTCTAAATTGACCCACTTTTTATCCTTATTAATCTTTGTCAGAAAACCGCAATCAGTTGTTATTTAAGAGGGTAAAATTAAATATTGAAAAAAGTACATGCTGCTGATTTTTGCCAGAAAAAATCAGAAAATCAGCAAGTACAAACAAAAGTTTGTTGTGAATCTGCTCTTAATTGTTACAGATCTGAACGAGTACGCTGGTAGGTGAACCATTTACTCGTAGCAGAAGAGCTTGTGGGGAATTTGATCCAATTTTTGATTTACTTCGAAGGCACAATTTCAGTATCACTCCAGCATGATTCACATCACTGAGCTCAGCGGATCGATCAGCAAAAAATGCCTCACCTCCACGAAAGAGCTGGATTTCACAGGGTACCTCGACATCAACTTGCAGTGCTCTATTGCTAAGTGGAACCACACTCCGTACTCGTGTTCTTATTCCTGCTTTTCAAATGGCAAAAAATCTTCCTATACCATGGGGAAATGCCATGGGTCCTCTAGCACTGCCACATCCAGTCAACCCCCTCCCTCATAGAAATCACAAAAATTTCCCAAAATTTGATGGGAGCAGAAATCAAAGTACAGACACGCATATTGCTGCATTTATTATGTCATGCAGCATTGTGGACGTGACTCATGAGGATGTATCGGTACGTCTCTTTCTGGAGACCTTGCAAGGGCCTGCAGCAAAGTGGTTCCAGCACTTGTCAGCTACATCCATCACCAGTTGGGCCACATTGCGGACTGCATTTGAAGATAGATACAAACCTTCAGAAGATGCATTTGTGTTATCATCACAAATCACTCACATGAAGAAGGAGACCAATGAAACCATGCGCGATTTTATCGCCCGATTCAATTCAGTGATCAACCGTGTGCCGCTTGCCATGATGCCAACATTAGAGAATCAAAAGTGTTTCTTCTTAAACGCCATGAGTTCAAAAGTAAGTTTCTTACTTTTACAGGAACAAATACCCACCTTGGTCCTTGCTCGAGCTACGGCCATTCGGATAGAAGACAACCTTATTATATCCAGTGAGTTAAGACGAGAGCTATCAAAATCAAAAGCTTCAACTTATTCTCAGACTACCTCATCAGATCCAGCATTCCAGAAGATGGCGAATGATTTTCTCTTATTAAAGAAGCAATTGACTCAAACATCGTCTACTACTCTGTACCGGGATATCCCGCAGAGGAACTTCACTCCCAACAACGCCCCCCAAAGGCCATGTTTGTCTGTTGCTTCTCCGAGGTTAACAATTGAAGCCCCTCCAATTAACGCTTTGGTTAAAATCGAAGAAGATGAGCCAAATTACGAAGAACCTTCGTCGCAAGGTGAAGATGATCAAGATGTCGGTGAACCGACTGACGACTCTACTATTGGGTATATGGAATTTGAAGATGAGGAATTTGATGAAGAAGAGGGTACCAAAGGGTATGCGAGTGGAAAATTGTACACAGTTTTCACTCGCTCAGAAGGGAAAGAAGCAGATGTTGTTGCTAAAAAACAAAAGGAAAAGGATGTGGTAACTCCTCTTCTAACAATCGTTAAAAGAGGTAATCCCCTTCCTACTCAACCTCCTATTAAACCTTTTGTACAGAAATCTTTTCCTCTTGTTTCTCCTCCAATCTAGCCTTCTTCCAGTTCCATAAAGACCAGTAATCCTCCTCTACAAATGCAAAACAAAGGACTCACTCCTTCGTTAGCCCAACCCTTGGTCGCATTTTATATAATTGATCATGCTAAAAAGACCAAGATCCAGATGTCTGAAGCTGAGTATCTTCAGTCCAACTCAGACCAGCTTGTAAGATTAACTAAGTATATCCAAAGTCAGGTTTTCGTCCCTCCTCCCATTTTCCCAAAAGGAATTCTTCCCATTCCTCCTACGTCTCGCATAAAAGTTGCCTCGACTTCTGTGTCGGGGAAAATTGAACCTTTTTACCTATCTCTCCTGATCAATGGTAATAAACTAAGCAATTGTATAATTGATTTTGGAGCTTCTGACAATGTTATGCCAGCAAAGGTCACTCATGCTTTGGGCCTCACACTTACTAAACCTTTTGGCAGATGCTACTCCATGGAAACCAAGTAGGTACCATTGATTGGTCAGATCAAGGATGCGTAGTTTGCATTCGCGGCATTTCCCGAGAAAAGGGTAAAAATGATTATTCTCGTAGCTGATATTCCACCAGCATACGGGATATTGCTAGGGAGGAGCTTTTGTAAAGAAGTTGGTGGGGAAAGTCATATGGACTAGTCCAAAGCCAGGATTCTTGTCAAATGGGTGATGTAGACGTTGGAACCAAAATCACAAAAGAAATATCTAGTCACCAACTTCGATGACCCTAAAGCTTAGATTCTTTTCGAATCGTCAGGGATGGGAAATTATTTATTTTCCACCGACTCAGATAGAATGGACGTTCTCGTCCAAAAGGAGGATCTCAACAACGTATGGATGTTGCAGTTCAATGGCAGTTACGCGACAAATGGATGCGGTGTTGGGGCTGTTCTAATATCTCCTAAAGAGGAGATTTTCCCTTTTTCTTTCAAATTACAGTTCTTCAATACGAATAATACTACCAAGTATGAATCCTTGTTACTTGGCATGTAAGCTGCAAAAGAGAAAGGAATTAAGAATCTAAGAGTAAAAGGTGATGCTGAGCTAATTTTCAATCAGGTAAAAGGGATATACCAAGTAAAAAATGACCGACTCAGACACTACCGCAATGCAGTATGGGATAGATCGAAGCGTGTGACGCTTTGTTAATCAAAGCAGTTCCGCGAGCTCAAAATGACATGGTCGATTCATTGGTCGTCTCAGCCTCCCTCATGCTCCCTCACCCAGGGTTAAAAACACATACATATACCATAGAGGTGGTTTTTCGCCCAAGTGTGCCAGATAATTCACAACACTAGCAAGTGTTCAATGATGACAACCAACTTATCACTTTTTTGGAGAAAGATGACAATTTCAAAGAACTTCATTTTGATGGATCAACTTCTACGTGTCGTGAGTCTCTCGCCAGTCAAGCACATGAATCTGAAAAAGATACAGTGATACAGCTCAAAGGAAATAAGATTCTGAGAGGTTTGGTTTCCTTAGAACGATTATGTGATAATCATGACCGTTTTGTCAAGAAAAAGCGACATGATGATCCTTCCTCTTCTTCGGAAACTGAATCTGTCAATCTGGGTACTGCGGAACATCCTCGTTCTGTGAATATCGGGAAGTGTTGTACACCTGAGGAAAAGTGAAAATTCGTTAAGTTGTTGAAAAAGTACATGGATGTATTAGCATGGTCTTATGTTGATCTAAAGTCTTTCAAGCCAAAGGACATTCGGCACGACATTCCACTCAAGGACGATGTCAAGCCTTTCTGTCAAAAGCAAAGGCATTACAACTCCAAAATCTCAAGTACCATCCAGGCTGAAATTCAGAAGATGTTGGATGCAAGAATTATTTTTCCAATTCATCACAGTACCTGGGTTACAAATATTGTGCCTATGCGGAAGAAGAATGGTGAGATACACATATGCGTGGACTTTCGCAACTTGAACCAGTCGTCCTTAAAAGATAACTATCCACTGCCAATAATGGATCAAGTACTACAGGCAGTAACCGGTTCATAAATGTTGTCTATGCTTGACAGTTTTTCAGATTACAATTAAATTCAAGTCACACCTGAAGACCAGTTCAAAACAACGTTCACCACTCCTTGGGGTACTTCTCCTACAACAAAATGTCATTTGGTTTGATCAATGCCGGTGCCACCTTCCAACGAGCAATGGAATTTTCATTCAAAGGTATAATGGGAAAAGTCATCGTAGTTTACCTAGATGACCTGACCATGTTCTCCAAAAGATGAAGTGATCACTGTGATCGTTTGGAACAAGTCTTGATCAGATGTCAAGAGCACAGAATTTTGCTAAATACCAAGAAGTCAGTTTTTGGGGTCACCAAAGGAAAGCTGCTAGGACATGTCGTCAGCAGAGAAGGAACTAAAATAGATGTCAAAAGGGTCGAGGCTATTCAGAGCCTTACTTTTCCTACAAGCAAGACTGGTGTTCACTCTTTCTTCGGAAAGGTAAATTTTCTTAGACGCTTCGTTCCTAATTTTGCTGAGAAGACTCGTCATATATCTAATATGATGAAGGGGTCCCAAACATTCTGATGCAGTGAGGAAGACAAGACATCATTCGAAGACATAAAAACCTCAGTCGCTCACGCCCTTGTTCTGGTGTGCCCTGACTTTAGCAAAGACTTCATCATGTACAGTTATGCATCTGCGCAAACTGTATCAGCTATCTTGATGCAAAAAAACTCCGAAGATATTGAATCCCTGATTGCTTTCATGAGCTCTCCTCTTAAGCCTCATGAACTAAAGATGTCATAGTTGGAAAAGCATACCTTTTCCGTGGTAAAAGCAATCAAGAACTTCCACTACTATATTCTGAATTCTCATACATTAGTGTTGGTCCCTGATACGGCTGTTAAGTCTATCTTGACTCAACAGGAGTTAAGGAGCTTACGAGGGAACTGGATCACAAAGGTCTAAGAATATGATCTAGACATCAAACCAACTAAGTTGGTAAGAAGTAAAGCCTGTGTCAGCTAATGGCTGAAAATGAAGACTCAGAGGTACTTGAAGAGAAAGTTGATCACGTTGATGGAGAGCGAAATGAACTAGAGAAAGTGGATTCTTTGCCCATGGTTTTGTTTGTCGTAACCAACGACAAATGGTATTCTAACATCGCATTCTTTCTCACCTATAGCGAGTGCCCAACTCACCTAACCATGAAGGAGAAGCGAACGGTGAAGCTCAGAGCCGCAAGATATGTCATATGGGATGATGGATTGTACAAACACGGAATTGACGGCATTTTTCTACGATGTGTTGATAAGCCACAGCAAATAAACTTGTTAGAGAGTTTTCACAACTCAACCTACAGTGGTCACTTCTCCTCATTAGTGACAACACATAAAATCATCCGGGCTAGGTACTACTGATAGATGCTATTTCAAGATATAGCCACCTGGGTAGCGAAATGTGAACCTTGCCAACAATTCGTTGGCAAACCAAAGCTGGCTGTGTTTCCCCTCAGGCCCGTCATTATTGACGAACCATTCAGGCAATGGGGAATTGATTTCATTGGAGCACTCAATCCTCAATCGAGTGTTGGACATAGTTACGTCCTAACAGCAACGGATTACTTCACAAAGTGGGTGGAAGCCATACCTGTCAAGCATGCCACTTCTGAAGTTGTTTGCAACTTCATCAAAGAGAATATTATTGTGAGATTTGGTGTTCCACACAAAATCGTTGTTGACAATGCTTCTAACTTCTCTTTAAGGGAAGTTATTAGTTTTTGCTATGGATACGGAATAACCTTCGCTCAAGCCTCTGATTATTATCCTCAGGGAAATGGTCAGGTAGAATCCAGCAACAAGAACTTGGTAACTATCATATGGAAGCTAGTTGATGAAAACAAGTGGTCCTGGCACAAATCATTGTAAGATGCTTTGTGGGCAGATTGTATCACTCCAAAGAGGTCTCTCGGCATGTCACCTTTCCAGGTGTTATATGGGATCGATGCTGAAATCCCTATCTCCATGGAACTTCCTGCTCTGCGCTTGGCTCGAGCAATTGAAGATGAAACTTTTCAGAATTCTCTTGAAAAGAGGATTATGTACCTGACGGAACTTGAAGAAAAGTGAATAAAAGTGGTCGACAAGATCACCGTACACCGAAATCAAGTTAAGAGGTTGTTCGACAAGAAAGCTAAACAAAGAGATTTTCAATAAAGAGATCTTGTTCTTCTGTGGGACAAACGAAGAGAACTAAAAGGTATGCATGGGAAGTTTGACTCTCTTTGGAGAGGGCCATTTAAAATCAAGCAACTCAACGGAGATAATAGTTTCTATCTCTCATACCTGGACGGAACTGAGCTCCCGCTTCCCTCTAACGGGCAACACCTGAAGATCTTCAGGAAGTAGAGCTTGCTCTCTTCTTTGTACAGTTTTATTTTGCTTTTGTCGTTTGTTTACTTTCGTTGTGTATTTGCTTTCTGTTTGTTGTGTGTTCCCTTTCTTTCCCTTTTTGGTCGCCCTTGTTTTTGACTCTCTATAACCCAATGGATAGGCACATGAAAAATCTAGGATTCTCTACCCTTAAGTTTCACTTAAAGATAGTCCCCAGAAAGAGTCAAATGTTATCCTGTGAAATTGACAAGGGTAATTTGCAAGTAACTATTTTAAAATTATGTTTTGACCCCCAGGAAAGTTTGATAACGTTCGAAATAGCCCAAAACTTCCTTTCAAAAAATCAAGTTGTTTCAGGATTTGGCCATTTTTGGCTTTTCCTTTGGGGAGAAATTTTTGTGTTGACATGCTGAAAGTGTGTCATTTTCCTTTGGGGAGAAATTTTTGTGTTGACATGCTGAAAAGTGCGCCATTTTTCTTTGGGGAGAATTTTCTGTGTTGACATGCTGAAAAGTGCGTCATTTTCCTTTGGGGAGAAATTTCTATGTCGACATGACAAAAGTTGTGCCACTTTACAAAGGAGAGAAAATGTCGTGTCGACGTGCAGAAATTTGCGCCATTTTACAAAAGGGAATTTTTGTCGTGTTGACATGTTGAAAAGTGCACCCTTTTGCACTGGGTAGAGTTGTTTCTTCTTTCTGGGATCCATTGATCATTTTTGTAAAATATTTAAAAAGCATGTTGGCATACACGATGACCTCATCCATGTTGCACCATGGGATGTTGCCATCCAGAAACTTGCCCAAGTCAACTATTGACTTTTTAGATATTTTCTAGATATTTTGTAAGTAGTGGGTTTGCTTTTGGCTTCTTCCCTCCTCTCCTTCTTAAATACTTGAATACTTGTATCCAAGGGTGGACATTTTTTGTATGAAAAAAGAAGTGAGGAGAGAAAGACTTTGTGTTTTCTTGTAACAGAAGAAATATTAATACATATGTTCACACTTTGTGCTTAATGCATGTGTTATTTGCATCAGATCTTTCTTAAGTTAGATCTATGTTTTTATTCTGTTGGATTCATTCCTACTATTGTCATATGTTCATCAGCATTGCTTTATTTGTTTATGCAAGTAAGTTTGGCTTTGTTTACTCCTGACTCAAAGCATAAACCTTCTGACCTTTCCGTCTTGGAATTCTTTTCTTTTCTTCCTTCAGATCTATCCTCCTTTGTTCCTTCCTTCCCACCTTTTTGTTTGTTGTTGGAACTACCTCTACTAGGATGAGATCCCAAACCCCCGTGAAGTTAGAATAGTGTAGATTTGCACATATTCCTGCTTGATAGATTAGCAATAAACTAGTTTCGCTTTGCTATCTCAAAGAGGGGCTATGCCCTGCACATTGTTGACCTGTTTCCCCACGACCTGCCTAACCGACAGATTTTCAGACCAACAAAAATTAGAAGTAATTTCTGCTATTTGAGGATTGGGTAGGAATCTACCATAGGTATCTCTATGATGGTGCATGCATCAACTGACTCAACTCAATCAACATTTATTAGTGGAGGGGTTTGAAGGTGGAATTTCTACAACCTAATCTTGTTCTAAGAAATTCAAAAATGCAAAACCTCACAAACTCTTATAACTTTGGCAATATCCCTGGCAACGGCACCAAAAATGGTGGCATAAATAAACTTGCAACAATTAATATGGTGTACATTCATTTAGTTGTCTAGACCAGGGAGCGTAGACTTAAAATATTGTTAGTGTTATATGCACAGTTATAGTTGATCTCAGAGGTTGGAAAGGAAATAACTGTCACGTAACAATGTTGAAAGTAAAATAAAACTCAGACTTGAAAATAGACTATTGCTAAATGTTATTACTGAAACAAAGTTGCAGATTCAGAGAGAAGATTGTTCCTAAGGAAATATGCATGAAATGAAACAATGGAGGGTATTTAGCACACCTCAAGTGGGCCCTAACTTGGGTGTTAATCCCTTCCTAACTCTGTACCTAAAAACTAAATGACAGACCTCAAATTTCTTTATTGATTTGTATAAAACATTACATCTATGAACAAAATATCAGAGTAATCTCTTTTTCTAATTCTAAATCTAACTTACTGACTTGTTCCTCTCCTTCATTACAAGGCACCAGCCCTTTCCTTTATATCATATGATTTATAGCACGTGAGAAGAAGAAGAATGCAACAAGGAGTCTTCAAAAGAACAAGTGAGAGATTCAACACGTGTTTGAAACACACAAGTGTTCAACTAACAATAAGTTCTTAATCAATGACCAAATCAAAGATTGATTTGTATCTCAATTTCCATGTTTCTGTTGTAACTACTTCTCCAATGGCGCGTAAGGACTTAAGTGTCATCACTTCATGTTTCAAAAGATTTTCATAAATGTGGGTTCTTTGTTGTGAATGATTTCCTTATGTTGCGGATGAGTTGTTGCAGATAGGTTCCTTTACTGCATATGACAAATTGCTTACAACCAAGAGTGACATCAACACATAAGCATCCTAACAATTTATTAGAATAACAAGAACAAATGCACATATACTATCACAAAATAAAGACAATTAGATATAACTATATCAATTAGTCATTATGCCAAAAGTTCATTGTTGTAATAGTGATGTTCAACAATGTACTTAGGAAATACATACACATGGCTACAATGGTCTTATCAAAATACAAAAGATGAGTTGTTATGAAAGCAATTAATACAGCTTATCAAGAACCCTACCAGCATTATCCTTAGACATAGAACCTTGTCCTCGAGACAATAACGGATGAAAAATCCACCATTGCTAGAAATAGAATATCGGCCCTTAGTTTTCATGCAACACTATTTTTCTAGTCCGCGGGAACAACATACCATCGAGTGCCCAAAAACTTAGACATATGGCATATGAAAACAAAGTGTTTCCTTCCTTCAACTTGCTCGGGTAAGATATATTGGACTGTAGTGCCGCTCTAAACAAAACTACTTAACATTTGTTTTAAAAAATTGTTAGCATGCCATTTTTGGTAGATACTTGGCAAAATGTGTGGTTAGCGTTTGTTCAATATTCTACCTTTCGACCAACTAGGTTGTGATCCTATGTTCTATCTATCGTTGTGTTTTATTATCAGTAGTAAGTGTTGGAATCTCTAATGGTGTTTGTTTCCATATACTATTGTTGATTCCTTTTTCTAGTTCCATGATTTCCTTCTCTAATTTCCCCATATATATATTCACCAAACTCTCGTACTCATCCATATCATTAATGGTTTTGGCTTAAGAAATCTATTTTTTCTAATATTTATCTCCTTACTCTATGAGTGAATTCCTCTAGTTTTATCAAGATTTATATCATATGTGGCCGAAGCATGAGTTAATTCATTTTCTATGGTATCCAATTCTTGTTTATCAACTTGGGTCATGATCAACCAGCCAATTAAGTATGCAAAATAAGTCGTAGCGCCACCCAAAGGTGTCCTTTTTTCGCCCCGTGTTGCAACCTTCTCTCTTCTTGGTGTTTTCCTTATTGAGAATGACTTTTGTTTATGCTTTATAATTTTCAATCACCTCATCATGGATCTATTGTTCTCGAATGATGTTGGGTACCATATGAGTAAGGGAATTTGTGACGGTTTCCTCTAGTTGTCGTTAAATAGGGCAATTGACAATTATTTCATATTGTGGCCTAACCTTCATGATCTCTATGATTATTTTCTCCTTTGTGCCCTCTAATACAATGCACATTTTCATCCAATCTCATTGTGCACTATCCTAGAGGACATTCCCTAGATGTGTTTTTTGAATGGGTGACGTCTTACCTAGGTGAATTGTTGAGCCCTCATTTATTTGTTCCACAACTTTAACAAGAAGGTTTATGGAAATTCATTTCCTTTGGGTGAGGATGACTTTAATGATATTGAGGGGGGTCCTTTGTGGTCACCACTTTGGAAGTAACATGTTTCAAGGATGTGAAAGTTGTATACACCTTATTTTTTACGTTTGCTAACATTTTCTAGTATAGGGGCTATTAATGCATTAGCCTCTTGAGTGAGTGCCTTAAAGGGCCTATCATGATTGGGCGTGATCGGATTTGGTCACATGGGCTAGACCACAACACCTTAGAGAGATATTGATATGTTGTCCTTGATGCCATAGTCACCCTATCTTCGTTTTGTTTTCTCCCTTATTCACAAGTTACCCTCATTATGTCCACTTGTCTCACACTTGTTTGCACTCATTCCTAGTCTTCTCATCACTTTTGGTCATCCTGGACCTTCATCATGTCTCTATCATCCATTCCCCATTGATCTACATCCTTGACTTTAGAGGTTTCCCCCAAAGCCAACGGGGCCGACCACATCTCGTTGGGCTTTGTATTTTTATTACCAATAGCATCAACTACATTCAATCTCGTTGGCCATATTTTAAACATCCACATATATATACACATCTCGTCTTGTCATTTGATATCACATATACACCATCGGATCTTCAAGTTACATCTTTGCATTTGTTTGCACTTAATGGATTCGATGTCTTAGAGTTTGCCTTCTTGCATTTCATGAGTCATCATAGTGAGTTGGGATTGGATGTCTTCTTTTTGTGCTTCCCCTTCTCCACCCATAGCAATTCTCTTGAAGAAATTGTTATAGAATTTGTAGTTACAAGTTGTAGCTAGCTAAGTTTAATGCTTCCATAGAAAATATGTTAGTGTATTTGTATTCGATGGATGTTATGTTAGTGAATGCCATAAAAATACATTATCAATTGTTTGGTAGCATTTTAAGAATATAAGTATGGTGAGCTGTTTTGTTTAGTCCATAAACATTTAATATCAATAAATAACAAGGCAATTGTTGTAGTGTTAATGTGGCTCTAGAGTAGTTAATTGCTTTATTATTAATGTAAAGACACTCAAAATCCCAAAAATTATTTATCTAATAAAATTGCTTGTGAAAGTCATCAATTACTCTACATATTGGTTGTGTGAATTTATTAGATGAATTCTAATGAAATGACATCATTTTTTTTTAAATTAATGTTTCTTTTAAATTAAAGACGTCCTATCTAATTGATTAGATTAGGACTCCATTTATGTTATTATTTTTAAAATAAAATATTAATTCATTTTTTATTGAGACTTTTCGCAATAATTGATGCAACTGCTCGTGATAGTAATGCACCCTTCAAATGTCAATTTTGATGAGTGTGTCAAATTAACAAAAAATATATGTCGTAAAAAAGTCAACTTGTGCTTTGTTAAGTTGTGTAAATTATAATTGAAGTTGTACCTCTACGCCTAAAAAACCACTTGCAAAACATAATATTTAACGGTTTAAAGACAAATAGAATGAGTTCGGTACGTAAATCAGAACTTTTCATGGTGGAGATCCGTGTTAAATATTTTGTTTAGTACGAGGAACAATCCTTAAATACTTGAAAATAATCTTTGAGTGTTCAGTTATGGAACATGAGAGGATCTAGAGAAGTAAATAATGATGTATTCAAATGTATAAATCTTGAGTGTATTACTCTAAGGAATTGAATCTTCACATAATTAGGGTCCTGATTAACATTCTAATATTGTTCTGAGAAATGTGACATCTCTATATGCCCCTAATATGAGTTAGGATTCACTGTGTCTTATGATAGGTGAATAGTGTACAATAATTGATTCCCACTCAATTGATGCTCAATGTCCAATTTTCATGGTTGAATTGTGCATTTAAAAATATGACCATATTACATATGACAAAGAATGGGCTTTAATGAATCATCGGCTTGCTACCAGAGAATACCATTTATCAATTTGATCGTTATCCACCAGTGATTCTATCCAATATTCTGCTTAGGAGTCTGATCAGAGACATTGGAAGTAGGAATAATGTCAAGTAAAGTTAAGATTATAATCCTTGTAAGCATGTACTCAGGGTGCATATGGTTCTTAGAAGTTCAATGACAGCTTGAACACAGACAAGCTTAGTGACCTAGTGGAATCAAATTTTAGGAATTGTAAATTGAGTAGCGCCGTGTTTGGATTGATTCAGTAAATTGTAGTAAATGGGACTATACTGTTTGAATGCTATTTCACAATTATTAGCCTTGAATAAGTGCTCCACACCGGCCACATATTTATTCAATTTATTAGGAAAACAGGATGCAAATTTAATAATGAAAACCAATTCTCAAGAATCACATTCCATAGGGATAGATAACTTAAAGATAAAACATTTTCAAGCGTGATAGAAATTTATTTTCCTGAGGTGTAAATCTCAAACACATGTAAAAAAAGCTCCTGCAATACATGTCACATTACAGGTTATTTAACGTCATTTCCAAGATTCTTTTACGGTAACATTGAATGATGGTAAATTGTTCCAATATTACTGTGTTCGTGGTCGATATTAGTAACAATGCTCTTATTGCTATGACGGTAATTGATTCATTGAAGTTACTGTTCTTGTATGACATTCTGATATAACCTTCCTGTCGTTTGATACATGGGTATTCTAGCAATACTTGTAGCATATGATAAATAATTTCAACACGAAACGAGATCTCAGTCTCGACACAAAAAGAGATAATATGTGAGAAAGTGCTCCCAATTTGGAGAGTGCCTGGACTCCCAATCAATATCAAATGCATACAACAAACTCAGAGAGAGGTGAGAGAGATGAACTTAGTCCCCTTCACATGTGCTAATAACCAGCCTCCCTAAACTGAAGTGTCAAAAGACATAGAAGGGCGCCAACAGAGAGCTTCCTCGAGTGCAAGTTTCAGACAAAAAATTAATGACTTGAGACCTGCACTGTGATAATTTAACATATACACTAAAGTATTCCATTAAAATGCTGAATAATGAAATTTTTTTGCTAACTCATCCAAATCCAAGAACGTGTTCATAAGGATCTGCAAAAGGGAAATTCAAGGATATGAACATATCCTCTGTTGGAATCAGCTTCGAGTTATGCCTGGTGATCTCTCTGTGGAGGCACTTGCACATTAGCTAGGCTTGCCGCCATAGCAGCTGCTAATTCAGAAACATTTGAATAGCCAGAGTTGATAGACACTGTACTTGGCATTGAAGCTGTGACCTGATTGGCGGTTGTACAATCCTGAGAAAAGGAAGAGTTCTGCACACTTGTAGCTAACATAGCGGTGGAGGCCAGATTTTGTTTCCCTTGCAAGTTATCATCGATTGTTGTAGGAAGGACACTTTCATGTTGACTATCATCTTTTTCCCCTGAGATGTTGATAGATGTTAAAGGATTATGAGCAGAGATGGGCAACAATCCAGCACTATGCTCCAGTGGCATTGAACTTGATGAAGTAAATTCCAGTGAATGAGCAACACCTATATTATTAGAGTTTCCACTTCCAGAGGTAGAATCCTTCAGACTGGCTGCAATGGCTGCCATCAATTCTCGATCTTCGTCATCTGATATACCATGCACAGAGTCAAATGATCTGCCCGTTGAATTTTGATGATAAGCCTGAACAGGGCTTTTAGGTTGTGAAGAGGCATTGCCCAAACTAGCAGCTATTGCAGCCCTCAACTGAGAATCTTCAATGCTTAAAACTGTACCTCCCTGCATATTAGCACGCAAAGGATCGACTGACATAGGCTTCTTTTCACGGGAAGCATTGTTTGTCACTGATGTTGATTTGACAATTCTCTGGGCATCTTCAGGAGTGAGCCATTGCCCAAACCCATTACTACTTTCTGAACTGGCGACAGGGCACTCTCTTGGAATATTACCTCTGACAAGGAAGATGCTCCAGCCGGAGCCCTTAAGAGTGTCCATGTAGGCAGACAGGTAGAACTTGGAGAGATGCTCAGGAGCAGGATAGAGGCTATTGAAATTGTACCACTCTCCACCCACTTTCCGGATACAGAACCAATGATCCTGGAGGTGACATATAAACCCCTCCTCATTCTGAGGATCTTTCTGGGCTTCCTCTGCCAATGGTGAATCAAATGGAATCACCCGAAGATCCCAGATTTCTAGAGCCTTCTCTAAAACCTGCCAAGCAATCCAAAAGTTCTTTAGCATCGGTACACACATGCCCTCGAATGTCCAATACATCATATGAATTACCTAGCTAATTCCAAACTGATATAGAATATCAATAAATCCGTCCTATTAAGTGACAAGAAAGGGAATAAAGAAAGGGACTATAATAATCTGTGTAACGAAATAAAAGCAAAAACATTCTCCCAACAAAATGTAATGCAAAGTCAATTTCACAAATATATAAGAAAAGCAAGTGGGAACAATTTCCTTAAAACTGCACTGTTTGGTTACATGGAATTCAATACGAATTAAGGAAGAGGAGCCAGTGGTTGTGCACCCTAAGTTGAGGGGTGTACAACAGCCATATAAATAACATAAAATTTGAAAGAAAAAACCCTTTACTAGATTTTTTTATTTTTAATTTAAATGTTTGCTTTTGAGCATTTATATCGTATGGAAAGTGGGTATTTAAGGTATTTCAATCAAGTACTTTTCCATACAAAGAAATTTAGGGTGGACCATTTTTAGGGTATTGTGTCATGCATTTTTTTCCACTTATGTGACATCATTTGATTGGGTGGTTGTTTGATGTGACTCATTTTATTGGCTACTTTTTTTTTCAAATTTTAAGTGAGAAATTGACATATACTAGTCCTTGACTTTACATCTTACCCTCACCAATATTGGTCCATGCTCCACAATTGCCTCCTCTCCCTTATGTTTTACTTGTTAAAATAGAGCACTTTATATAGCATGTAAAGCAGTTATGTAGTTGTTAGGTTGGTAACTGTTCAACCACCTCTCCTCTCAATAAATAAACCTCTGCCTGTATCATTTGAACATTGCAGTTTGCTCTCTCTCTAAATCTTTCTTCTCTTTGCATGTTCCAACATTGGTATCAAAGCATCGAAGGTTTGCAGGTCGAGGAAGCCTTGTCAACAGGGACGAACTGGAAGTTTGGGGAAGCTTGGTAGGGCACAAACTAAAGTTATTCCACCCAGTGCAAAGAAGAGTCATGGTCGCAAGCAAATACGAGGGCAGAGTTGTGGAGCAAAGGAAAACGAGGGCACATGTCCATTGGAAGAAAAACATCAAAGGAAAAACGTGAAGCAAAAACACAGTCATTTTGCACAACGAAATCGTGTCCTCTATTCACCAGTCGCTAGGAGAAATCGTGGTCTCTTTTCAAAACAAAAGAGAAAAACGTGAGTCGTGGAGAGGAAAACGTGAACAGTTTTGACGCAAGGGCAGAGTACAGTCGTTTATCAGAGCAAAATCATGGGCATCATGGCCACCTGCAAAAATTGTGGCACATTACAACATCCGTTTTCGAAAAAATCGTGGCAGAGGTATCTACAAAAGTCGTGGTTCCAAGGTGAAGGCATAAGCAAAGTTGTAAGTATTCATATTATTTTCAGGCTTCAGCAACAAAGATATTCATTCAATTTGCTGGGAGTAATTGATTTTTTAATATTATTTGCACAAATAAGTAATAATATTTTTACAAGCAACTATAGTTGGGTGATTTGCATATTTTTAATATTACTTATTGGAAGAAGTAATACTTGGTGGAATAAGTATTATTTTATTGAGTGTGGGCAAAACTATTATTTCCGTCATTTTGGAATAATAAAATGGCAAATATTTCACACTTAACTTTGCCAGAGACACAAAAATTAACGGGCACTAATTTCAATGTATGGAGTCATAAGATTTTAACGGTCACAGAGTTTCGTGATTGTGATAAAATAATCAAGGGTGATGAAAGTCAACGAGCGCCAAACTTCGAGGATTATGACAAACATCATAAGGAAGCATTATTGCTTCTCAAGTTATCGGTGTCAGATGATTTGATACCGGAAGTGCGGAATGCCACTTGTGGCAAGCACATTGTGGGCCAGTCTGAGGGATAAATATCAGATGTCAGAAAAGAGTCGGGTTTTATACCTGAAAAATATGCTCTTTTCCGTAAAGTTATAAAAAGGTGGATTGCTGTCTGAGCACCTACTTCGGATGAAAGATCTTCGAGACCAGTTATATTCCATCAACAAAAAGGTGGACGACGATGATATGGTCGCTCTGGTTTTGAACAACTTACCTTCTTCGTATGAGTCATTTGTGGAGGCACTCCATTTAATGGCTGAAAGTCAACACTCACATTTGACAAGGTGAGTTCCTACCAGTTGCAAAAGGAACAGAGACAACTTTAGGCATAATCTAATTGTGACCATTCAGAGAGTGCTCTTGTCACTCAGTCAAAGGGAAAGTGGAAACGTCAATCTAGTGAGTCTTCCACTTGGTATCAGGTCACATGTTATTACTGTCACAAGGTTGGGCAGCTCAAGAAGGATTACTGGAAGCGGATGTATGATCTTTCGAAGCAGAACAAAAAGCCATGTAATGAGGAACATGTGGTAGCAGTTGCAGAAGAACAGGATTCGGATGACAGGCATGCTCTTTATTGTCTTACGACGTCATGCTCGAATGACAGTGGTACCAGTTGCTGGATCATTGACTCTGGTGCGTCTACACACTTTTCATGTCATAGGGACTGGTATGTTTCATTTACTGCAAATATTTGTTTTGAATCAGTAATACTAGCTGATGGAAAAACACTTGCAGTAGAAGGGCTAGGAGATACACATATTGTATTGAATAATGCTCATAAATTGTTGGTACGGAATGTTAGATATGTACCTTCTTTACAAAAGAATCTTTTATCTATTCGTCAATTGACTGAAAATCCCAATATTTCTGTGGATTTATGTGGAAAGAAGTGTGTTGTCTTTGATGTGAAACAGAGACAGATAATTGCCCTTGGTATTGGGGAAGGTGGTCAGTATCAGCTTGTTGATCCGGTTGCGATCAACATAAATGCACGTGTGGAGGACAGCTCCACCATTCAGGATGAGCAGGAGGTTGCAATGCCTTGGGAGGAAGACATTCCTCACAAATCTGTTGACTTGGATACAGTCAACCTACATGCACCTCTTGTGGAGGGAGTATCCACTAAACCAGGTGTACGGGAGGCAGACATGCCTTGGGAGGATGGATTTCCTCATTCTGAAGAACAATTTGTTGTGGACGGAGACTCCACTATTCCAAATGCACTAACGATGCATCGTGAGATGGCTTGCCCAACCACTCACTCAGAGGTCCTTACTCGAAGGACAATAGAGCATGACCAGTTTGCTCATTGTGTTGTGAACGATCTTTCCCAACAGAGGGGGGTAGATGAGCAAATAGATAAGACGGAAGAGTTGGTTCTCACTCCTACCACTGTTGTGATGGAGATGGTTATTTCTCCTGTTGAGACAGAGACCACTACTGAGACAGAGATGGTTATTTCTCCTACTATTGCGGAGTTGGTTCTAACTCTTACTACACAGATGGTCACATTTCTCTTCTTGAAAAAGTTGGATGAGCACTATATGGTGGTGCAAGGACGTGATCGAGGTGACTTCGATTGCAGGATAATTGAGTCTTTGTACAGACTCCAGTAGGCTACACAAGCCTGGAATAGATTTTTCAATCCACATCTTCGAGGTTCTGATTTCAGTACTTTGGAGATGGGGCTGACACTCTCAGCCATTGGTGAATCATCACTGGTCAATGAATCACGTAACAGAGAACCAGTGGACCACTTGCCATATCCTTTGTTCATGGGGCCAAATTTATGTTTTACGGTTCTTCTTCATTCGACAACTGCAACACAGTCATGGACTGCTGATTTTAAAGTACAACTTATGGCACATTCTGTAGATGTAATGACTAAACATATGGGCTTTAGGAAATTTGTAAAATTTCGGGACAAACTTTGTTTTGTTTCCGGTTTAGTCATTAAGAGGGGGTGTTAAAATAGAGCACTTTATATAGCATGTAAAGCAGTTATGTAGTTGTTCAGTTGGTAATTGTTCAACCACCTCTCCTCTCAATAAATAAACCTCTACCTATATCATTTGAACAGTGCAGTTTGCTCTCTCTCTCTAAATCTTTCTTCTCTTTGCATGTTCCAACATTACTTCCAAAAGATGAAAGAAAAATAATAATTCCAATTGCCTCCTCCTAGGATTGTTCACCTTGCCCCTCTTAGCCCAAGCAATTCTCATGAAGAAAGACATCACAAGACTTTGTATTGGCCCTTTTGTGGTGATCAACAAGGACACTCAATCTGTGACGAAATGCTTATGGGGACATCATGGGACCCTATATTGGCCCTTGTAGCCATGAGGGAATGTAGATCCTCAATGTTTCCAGTCCTTCTGATCCCATCTTCAGGGGAACCCGAAGGATTCGATACATTGGGAAATCTAAATTCCCACACAAACACCCAAAAAGCCTTTCATCCTAGATTAAAACATTGTGAAAGCCTGGAGGATTTAATGCTTGCTCTTCTGCTACGGACCCTGATGCAGACTACAGCTTTACTCTTCATAAGCAGGACTGATTTACATTATGTAGATTGAAAATGTTTTGACTCAGCCTAGGGTTTACCCATTTGAGTCGACCCATTTTTATTTGGTTCTACTGATTTCCAGACTTGGTTTTAGACAATTCTTTTAGTAGTTGAGGTAACATTTTGGTACTCCTAATTAGCTATTGTTACTTACTGTACTCTTGACTCGCATTGACCTATCTTGTTATTAGTAAACATTTACTTAATTTTCTTTTTCTTTCTTCTACATCATTGTATAAGCTCAAACCTCTTGGGAAACAAACTGAATGTGTACAAAATCATATAACTCGAGAGTCGAGATGGCTAGACCATTGCAGCTTATCATAGCAATTCAAATCTCAGGCTATCACATTGTTAATTTTTGTGATATTTTTATTGGTTTCTTAATTTTTGTGGGATTTTACTAGTGTGTGTTCTCAGGGCTTTCTAAACAGAGCACATACATCCATGATTATGAATAAATCCCCCATAAAACCAAAGTTTCCATGCATAAAATTGTCCGAGGTGACCACAAATGCTAATGTATTAGGCACGAACAACACAGTTGTCTATCCCCCATACATGGATCAATTTGCAATGTTTACAGAAATAAATTATAATTAATTCCTGCATCCAATTATATCAAACCAAAAACAATAAAAATATTACAAGCCAGCTATTCATTCAAAATTCAAAATGAAATTAAATGGAAATAAAAATTACAATCATGGGGGAACTTTTAAGATCTATGGGACAGCAAAACTACACATACAACTTGAGCCATTATGTCTGCAGAGCAACTTCTTGATACCTCAGTTAATTACAACTACAACATCCTTTACGTAAACACCTGGCTGTCTAGGAGTCGGGCTCAAAATATTGTGTAAATGTAGCAAACTTACTTGCTAGTACCTAGGCTAGTAAAGCATTGTTCTTTTTACATGCTCACCTTCCCTTGATTGCATAGCATACTCAAATGTGACACTGATGTTTGCCATTCTCTTCCATCTGCCTGTTTTTACCGCCAGGTGATGTCTGCTTCACCTGAGCTGACATGTTAGATGTCTCTTCTGCATAGGCATTCTCTCTTGAATTGCTTGAGTAGGAAATCATTGGAGCAATCTCTATATCATAGAATCTCATTTTATTATTGACTTCTAAGTTCTTTCCAATAATCAAGCCTTGGTCATGTATCCTAGCTTGGCTGGCAGACTTGAACTCCTTTACTTTTATACCATGTACGGTTGTACCTAATTTTGCTCCTTCATGTGTACCATTACTGTAGCTGCAGCAATACCAATGGTCCAATGGAGAAGGCTTTCTGAATTTTTATCAAGGGAAGCTTCTGAGTAAATTTAAGACTACTTTGCAGTTAGGTTGTTCCATGTAGTATGAAATTTTCTGCTTGGCTATAAATTTTCAGGAGACTTCTTCAAAAATCGACACCAAATATTATGGACAGACATGTTGCAAAAATTTAATGACACTCATGATGCTACTTGATAAAATACTCTTTCGTGGGTTTTGAATAACTTCATACGCGTAATGGGGGCACTATTAAAGCTCAGGGGTTGTGTTCTATGCAATAAGGAAACTCATGAAGAGTATGACAGGGGCAAATAACCTCTATCCTAACAATGCATAAGGTAACATGTGAAAAATCCCCTTGTATCTACAAGACTGTTTCATGTGCCTAAGACCAAAGAGGCCTACTCTATAGAATGTAATCTACAAAATCTTCACTAGAACTTGAATGGCTTTAGAGTATAATTTTAGTGGCTAATATTCGTTAATTGGTTATTTCTTCCATTTTTTCCCAATAATATTATTTGCAATTTGAAAGCAATTGAAAAACAAGGCACACATCAATTTCTATATATATATATATATATATATGTTTTAGTAACTGCCCTGGTTTTTATCTAAAATACAAGGAAACTTGGGGAAGGGAAATCTATTTTAAGATTAATACTAATTTAAGAATTCCATTTTGAAAAAAATGACAAGATCTCCACATTTTTTTAATATTGGAAGATATTTCAGTGTTGCAATGACCTCCAGAATTCTACAGAAAAAGCTTGTTTCAGGCATCCCAAGGGCTGTACTTTGGAATCAAACTTTGGGCTAAGGAAGACCACAACAGCAAGCTTATTTCAGTATTCCAAAAATACAGACTTGCTTAAAATCACTCCTATGTCCCAAGTTTACCTACAAATCTTTAGAACATGACCCAGCTTAAATTTACCCTACACCAACCAGTGAGGCAATAGCATATTGGTGATAACATGTTACTCTTATTAGAGGCAGCCCAGGTTTGATTTCTTCCAAAGGACATGTAATGGAATATGTGATGCAAATGTTATGTGATGCTGCAGAAATTAAATGGGTCCAAAGCTTATCCTACTTGTCATGTCCCACTGCTAAAAGATTTGGAAGCTAAAATTTTAAGCACAATTGGCAAATGGAATGAGCAAAAGTGGTAAGGCATCATGAAACCCACATTCAAATCCCCGTGAGACATGATGAAGTATTGAAATTGGGTACAGTACCACATACAACCCACTGGGTGTGGTGTAACCAATTAATAAGGCCAAGTGCCAGTCAGAGGTGAATTTGAAGGAAGAGAAATCCTCGGATGTGACATCTAAGCCGAAGGATACCAGAAGAGAAATTCACGAAATAACTAAACTATTAAAAAAAATCCAAAGGTTATTGCACAAGCCAAATTTAAAACATTAAAATTCAGAAAACTAAATTTGAAGCGTAATTGACAAATAAAAAGAGCCTATCATAAAAAATTGGAACTTTCATCGGCAAGAAGAATTTGCCAAATAAACTTAAACTATAAAACAAAATATTTAATTCATCAAGTGAGAAGAACTCAAATGGTAACAGCATGGAACATCCAAAGAGAAACCCCAAATTCATATTCCCAGGAGACAAAATAAAATGTTGAAAATGGATACTAAACCACATCCAACTCATTCGGCCACACCCAACAGACAAGGCTGGGTGCAAGTCCCAGACAAATTGGATGGAAGAGATATCTGTCGTTCACGGCATTGATGCCAAAGGTGACATGAACAGAGAAACTCACCAAATCATTGAACTGCTAAATAGAGAAAAATTAAGCAGCCAAAGGTTAATCGTGTAATACAAATTCTTTTTTGAAAAAATCAGATACTAAAACTCAAGCATAATTGGCAAATGAAACCAGCACATGGTAAAGCATTGGAGCTTTCATCACATACAACAAAATTCAAATCCATGTGCAACGTGGAAAAAGCGGTTAAATTGGATAAAATAGTACATCCAATTTGTTGGGTGTTTCAACGTAATATTAAATGCCTAAGAAGCATGAAAAAGTGTTTAAATTGGATAAAATACCACATCCAATTCATTGGGTGCAGAATATTTTAAATCCCTGTGAAACCTGAAAAAGTGTTTAAATTGGATAAAATATCATATCCAATTCTTTGGTGAAGTGTATCTCAGAACTCTATGGAACTGTGGAACATGAGAAGGTCATCAAATTGGATAAAATACCACATTCAATTCATTGGGTGCAGTGATCTCAAAACTCTATGAAACATAAAAGTGTTTAAATTGAATTAAAAACATCCATTTTGTTGGATGCAGTGTATCTCAAATCCCTATGAAACATGAAAAAATATTTAAAATGGATAAATTACATTCAGTTTGTTAGGTATAGCGTATCTGTGCAAGTGTGGCAAAGGGAATTTTCCGAAACAACGTTCCCATATAGCATAATATTAAAAATATTTAATACATTAGACTTTCAAAAAAAGAATCACATGTTTAAAGAGTTGAAATTGGGTAAAATATCCCATCCAACTCAACGCCCACCAAACAAAATCCGCAAAAAGTCATAATAAAGTGTTGAAATTGGATAAAATATCCCATCCCACTCAACGCCCACCAAACAAAATCTTTCATTCTGGGAAATTTACCAAATTACAAAAAAAAAAAACCAAACAAAGGTAAGGGAAAAAAAAAACAATCAAAATTAAAACAGCAAAACGTTGCCTCCAAAGAAAAATTCACTTAACCTTAGAAGCTAACGAATTATTAAACTATTAAAAATAAAACAAAAAGCAGAAGAGACAGTAAAAACCTGAATACTGAAATCTCCATCCATGGCAACATTTGACGAATCCTCGGACATAAACTGCAAGTAGTCAGCGGAATCGAGGCCTCCCTCCATCATCATATGCTTCTCTTTCTGGTCCAAATCTGCCGCTATGCTCGCCAGATCCAACTCGGTAAAAAATGGGCCCTGCAGCACCGTATTCACACAGTGAACCGCACAAAGCTTCGACTCCTGAACCTCGTGATACAGAAGACCTCCATTCGTAACCTCTTGCCTTCCCACCTCCATCGCCATAACAGCTCTGCAATAACTTAATATCAAATCCTAATTATCTTTATGCCTATATATTGATCTTCTTGATTTTTGAAACCCTAAATCGCTTTCTTGTGGCTGAATAATTAGCGTCGCTATCGAATGGCAATATGAAACCCTAATTTATTTTCTTGAGCTTCTGTATGTTATTCTTCTTATTTTTCTTTCCGTCGTTAGCAAGCTATGAGAGACTGAGCATATTTGGAAGGCAAGAAAAGGAAACAAATAAAATAAATAAATAAGCCACGAATGGTATCAAACTATAAAAGCAATTATTTACAGCATGAGCGTTTATTTATTTTTTATTTAAATTTTTATTGATTTTGATATTCATCGACATTTGGATGACACAGGTGGAGATATTTTTGCTCAGAGATTTTTTATCAGTCGCTGCAATGCAATGATTTTTTATATTAATTCATTCATTTTATTGTTAATTAAAATTCAGATTTTCTTTTTTTTATTTAATAATATTTTTTTAATATTGAATATTCCTAACTTGCATTTTATTTAACAATATAATTGTAAATAAAAATTTATCTACTTATTGATTGGATGATTCAATTTTAGATCTTGTTCTTACCTTCAAACTTCCTAAATTAGATCAAGACTTATTTCTTTAAATATATATATTTTGCAAGCTACTATTATTCCTTAATTTCAATTGAATTTGGTTTTTATTCTAAAGAGTATTATTATAATGTATGTATTGTTTTATGCTTCCACATAATTATCAAATAAATTTTTAGTGACTAATTTATTTAGTATCCTTTTTCAAAGTGTACAAAATGATAGCAATAGAAGCCCTCTCTCTTGTAACATAGAAGTCCTAATTAACCATTGATCTACATGTTGGAGAATGTTGTAAGTCGTCATATGCCTACGGTTATGCTTCCATACTATCGATATGTTAGCAATCTATGTAGGATATTTTGATTGTTTTGCACATTTATTGGGTTGAAACGGTTTACCACTCTACCCTTAGGGCAAAGTCAACAAACAAGTGCCTTTATTAATGGTCTTCTCTTCGACTCATGCATCATTCGATGCAGGCATCACCGACGGAGCTCTAGAAAATTGTGGCACCAAAGAAGGCAAGGAAGTTTGTCTTAAAAGTCTTCCACGAGGCATTGGTTTTGTGCCATAAACCCCTCTGCCTAATGTTATCCTGGATTTACCTAAAATTAATAAAGCATATAGCTTGTTTGAATCTTTCACCATTGTTGGGTATTTTGTTGGTTGAGTCCCCCGAGAAAGCTTGCTTAAACAATGGGTTCATAACGACTGGCAACCCCATGATGTCAAGCTCAAGGGTGTTCAAAACCTAACCAAAGGCTTTTTCCTATTTTAATTTAACAATGTTGAACATTGTAAGGTTGTTGTCAACCACAATCTATGGTTTATTTGCTACACTTTGGTTGTCTTCTCACATTGGACCAAAGAATTCCAAATCTCAAAGCAAGTCAAACTCAAAATATTAGTTTGGATAGAATTCTCTCTTCCCCTCCCCTTTTTGGCATTTGTTGAACAACTCATCAAGCCATTAGATCATTTTATTTGTCTCAAGTAACCCAAGTTCCATGTTGCTCACCCACCGTAAAAATGTGTGTGTTGAAATAGACCTAGCTAAAGACCTTAAGGAAATTATTGACATCGAGATTGGTGGTTTCAAGTTCTTGCAGAGTGTTTTATACATTAACCTCTTGAACACTTGCTTTCGTTGTCAAGATTTAAACCATATGATTCAAGAATGCCTATTAATGGATACCTCTTGTCACACCCCATAGGATAAGAGTTCGGCAAAAACCAAAGTTCCTGCAAAGTTTAATGATGGTCAAACCATGGTCACCAACTAAAAAAATGTTTTGGCTTCCCATGGTACCTCTCAACCTCTAGTTGCCACTTACCACCTTGTAGGGATTGTTGGAGCCAATTCCTCCACTATCACTATCAAACAAGTTGTGTCATCAACTGTCAAAGCTTCATCTCCACTCTCTTGCATCCTACAACCTACAACTTCTTTCATGCCTTCTGAGCCTATTGTTTCCGTTGTGCCAATGTCATGGCCCCTTTCTAGGGTGACTTATCTAGAGGACAATTTTGTAACACTTGATTGCAAAGTCGTGTTCCACTGCTCACACAATCCACCTCCCTTCGAAATGGAGAATATGTCCAAAAGCAACAATCTTTTCAAATGAGTGATTCTATGGTAGGTAAACAAAGAAAACTTACCTTTGGTATTAAGTTTGTTGCCCTTGAAGATATAGATGATGAGGGATCCATGCACCTTGATGTTTCCTAACGATTGTTTACTCTTGGAATTTTCACAACCTTACTGAACCAACTCGTCGATACACAGTCAAGGATAATTGTCTTATTTTTTGAAATGTGAAAGTGTTATGCATGCAAGAAGTTAAAATTTATGTGTTTCTCTTCCATTTTACTACCTACACTATTTGGTCAGGTGTTATTTTCCAAATAATCAATCATGAGGTTGGTTGTGGATGGGTCATTGTGTTGTTAGCACCCAAGTTATCACAAAATATCATTTCTTGTAACTCTAACCCGACACATCATGTGGTGTGGTCCCTATTTGATTTTGATAAGTGTATTATGTATTTGGCTAACATGTATGCCTCTAATGACACCATTGAAAGGTTCCTCTTTTGGTGGTGGCTGGAAAACTCTTTGTTAGATGCCCACTAGATTTTGTGAGGATATTTTAACATGATAGGGTCCAAAGAAGACAAAAAAGGTCACCTACTTATGTGGTGGTGTGCAGGAGAGTGGAAAACATTGTATTACGTGCAACACAAGTTTGGCGTTTATGACCCCAACCATCATCGCATAAAAAGACATTTTTTTGCTTGGTTTACTTGGTCTAGCTTCAGGCTTGGGAAGGATATAATGGTTAAAAGTTTGGATCGTGCTTTATTTTTTGAGCAATATTATCTTTATTTCTCCTCCATATCCGTCAGTGGTGTTACTGTGATTGAGAATGTCATTGTTTCAAACCATCAACATACATGCTTATGTATTACATGGAATATCCATCGCTTTAAAAATGGGAAAACATAGTTTTATCTCATCACTACACATCTTAAGCTTGAGAGGACCCTAGGGCACATCAAACAAATTTGGGACCTCATTTCCAAACCCACAAGGGATACTAGTTGTATTGAGTAGTGGTCTTATGTTATTTAGAAGACTACTACCTTCCTTAGAATCTATGACAAGCAATCCATTGTCTTTAGACAACATGTTCATGAAGCATCTTAACATGAATTCTAAAAGATTGCACAGAAACTTGACAAATCACTACTTAATATTTCCCTACAAAATCAAGCTTCTCAGTGGAGACACAAAAAGGAAGCTTATAAAGCTAAAGGGGCATAAATTAGAGCCAGATTTTACTAGTTTTGGATTGGTGACAGAGCTTCTAACTAGTTATTTTCTCTCCTTCATTCCAGATAATCTACTCATAGGATAAAAGCCATTAAAAATGCCAATGACATAATCACCAAACCGCCTAACATCTTGCAAGTCTTTGTGCATCACCATCATGGTGTGTTTGTTTCACAACCTTCTTCCCTTGAAATATATTAAGATGTGATCATAAAGTTCATCCAAGTGGTCCCTTGTAAGCTCTCCCAAGCCTAGAGAGTTGTTTGTGATAAAACTCTTTCTTTTGATGACCTAAAGGAGTCAATTATGCAAATATCTTCTAATAAGGCCCATAGCATTGATACCATGGGACTTGATATGCATAAATTTTATTTTAAATCTATTTTGTCCAACTCTTTAGGAGATATAATTAATCAAGGAAATATTAAATTCATTCCTAAGCTATAAACCTTGAGTAGATTTATAATTGGAGACATATTACTTTTCTTAGGGTCTTCTATAAAATCTCTTGGAGAGCTCATTAATGAGATAATATTAAATTAATTCCTAATTTGGAGACACTTAGTAGATTTATAATTTTAAACCAATTACTCTGCTTAATGTTTCTTTTGGGATATCTTTACACCCTTTTAAATATTTGATTATCTTTCTTTATATGTTGTGGAATGCACAACAATAAAAAGTGACACAGGGTTTAAAACTGATAGTTATTATGATTAATTAACTTCCAACATTAATCATACAATATCATAATAATGTATTAGCACTTGTAATTATGTGATTACAATATGTTATAAGCTTGAAAACATAAGAAAATATATGTACTTAGCTACACATGACTGTACAAGATAGATCTAGGTGCAAAAACTAGACAAACTGAGAGAGATGATCATGTATATGTTGCATTTTGCATACTATCACTAGAAAACCTTCTAGTTCAAGAAAGTACAGGGCTTTGTATGTCTAATAATCAACACGTGATTGTAGGATGCACTCGACCTCCCAAGGTTGTGTCAGGACATCCGATATGAGATGGAAAGATGGATATGGAATGGATAAATAGGGTGAATAGGTGGAATATGCAAAAGTTGGTGAAAATGGCTAAAAGGTAGATCAAGACAAACGAATGTCTTCTACGGGAACTATGGGAATTTTCTCGTTTAAGGAAATGAACGCATGTCTAACTTGTTCAGGTGAGATGGAACGATCAAGTATAATGGTTGCACGAAGGTTTTGATCAATGTTAGAATTGCCAAATATACCTTGAATGGGTTGTGGGATATGCGGGAACCGTCCTATGTCTGCCGCATAAAAATATCTAGACAAGTTCATTTAGATGTGAGAGGAGGAATATGGGAAGGAAAAATCTATGGATTGTGGAATCTAGTCTCGACTAGGCTGATTACGCCAGAACTTGTTGGCTTTATTTGCTTCGTCGTTCAAGGTTATCAGTTGTGAGAAATATACTTGGCGGAACTGGTGTGGTTTGGAATATAATTTTTTTGAGGCCCTGATCAATATCTGTCAATTGTGTAACTATGTTCGATTGTGGTACTCTTGGATCACACACTCATTGTTTGGGTTTCCTAGGGCCTTGGATGGTCATGTGGATGTGTGAACAATCAACCTAAGGAAATAAACAAACACATAAAGAATCCACAAGAGGCAAGGTCAATGCTTGGGTAACCTAGGCCAACTAAGGAAACATAGGGAGTTGTGTTAATTCCCATCTAATTAATTATATGTGCTTAAATTAACAAAGGAATGCATACAAATTAACATTAAATCAAATTGGTTACTCTCCTTGGATCTAATTAAATATACGTGCAACTAATTAATTAAACAAAAGGAAACTAATTAATTAAAGAAATAAAGTAAATCTAATCTACTTGATTTTGTATTTTCAATTATTTTCAAAAGAAAGGAAATAAGACAAAGAAAATAAAGTAATTAATTTAATCTAATGTTTTGGGGATTTTTTTGTTTTTTGGAATTAAACAGAAGAAATCTACACAGACAATATAATTCCTTCTAATCAAAAGGAAGCTACTTCTACTCCAAAATAAAATAAACTAAATAGTGAGAGAGTCGTATGTGGCTATTTCCTTGTTGTAGAATGAATTTAAGGTAATTTAATTAAAAAATATTTTTTCCTAATTTGTAATTATGGATACGACTTCCTTTGGCTCTACCTCATAATCACTGGAAGATTAAAAAGCTTCTCAGAAGCAATTTCTTCCCCTGAAGCTTCCCCGGTAAAACAATAGGATCTATAGTTTCTCTTTAAATGCAAAGAAACTAAAACTAATGCACAGACACATAAGCTTCTTCAAACTCACTTCCCATGCAAATCCACAAGGATAGGAAGGGAGAAAACTTTCAACATAAGCTTTTCCCGTGTCCTAACGAGATCTGAATAATGAATGCAATAAACTCTACAAACAATTTGATAGTGAAGAATTAACAAAACTCTATGCACAAGAACTTCCTCTGAATTCTTCCCAGACAAATCCATAGGGATGAGTTGAGAATAAATCCTCAATGGAAGTTTCTTATAGGCAAATGAAAACTACAGTAAATTATACTTCCTTAAAACAAATGTATTCTAAAAGACTATGAATTGAAATCTATCTAAATAAAGAAATCTTCTAGGAATGTAATAACAGCTCCAACCTAAAAATGTAGTGTAGAGACAATTCCAATGTTGGTTATGCTTTATGATCCCCTCAGCTTCTTTTCCAATGAGATGTAGAAATGTGTCTAGGGAGTTGTGTTGGTAGTGTGTAGAAAAAATGAAGGAGTGCTAGAGCTAGATGGTTTGCATGTAGTCTGGTAGCAATGCAAGAAACATAATAACAATGAAAATGAACTATGTTTGCTTGTGTACTTCTTAGAAGGATTCTGACAGCATAACAGTGCAGTTCTAAATCAAAAGGCTCCAACCAATGCTTCAGTAAAATGTTTGGGTTTTATAGAAATTTGGCAGAGAAGTAGTCCAACCCACTTGGCAGCTAAGAAGTGCCACATCATTCATAGGAGAGGCAGTCAACCTGCTAAAAATAGTAAGTACAGGAGGATAATTTCATATGCATCTATCAAGCTCAAAAACAGTCGATTTGGTCAAGAAACGTGCAAGAAAAGTGATTTGGAAGAAGGCAAGACGTGTACAAAACAAGTTGTTTAAGTCCTGGATAGAAGTGCACATAACCGTTGGTGTGTGTAGAGCGGTGATTGCGTAACTACCCCTCTAATCACTAGACTCAAGGGAGACTAGTGGTTACATAACTACCACAGAAGTTACATAACGTAAGGCCAAAAGGCTAGGAAAAATGTTGCAGAACAACTAAGAAAAGCGGGAAAAGATGGAAAATAGATAAGCAAGGTACAATAAGCTACAAGAACATGTTACAAGTGAGAAATTGGACTTGGATATCATTGGAATTGATATTTATCATCATTAGGGATTTGAACTATTCTGACAATGTAGCACCGTGAAAATTTGGGTGTGTAGATATTGCCCCCTCAAAGAAGCGTTTTAGCCATGAAGAAGTGTAAAACATGAGGTCTGAGTATAATACTCCCAAATGGGAAGGTTAGAGATTATACCTGACACGCCCATGTGTTGATACTACGCCAATCCAAGCTTCCTGCCACCTACAAGAAGAAAATGGGAATCAAGTGCAGATATAATGTATAATCGACAAAACATTAAAATTAAAATGACAAGAGGACTTACCATATCCACGAAGAGGAGAAATATACATGTGTCACCACTCCTGCCCTGCAAAGCACACACACTCAAAACAATGTTAAAACATGCTATATATATATATATATATATCAAAAATTACTATTTTTAGAAATCATTTGCACTTACCCACTTAATGAAATTTGAACTTTGGATCACTTGTGACGGTTTCATGCAAAAGTATAATAAAAAAAGAGTGTTCCAACGTGATAGCAACCCAACCAGTGGGAGGAACAATGGGTCAAAAATAGGTGAGTTATCTGCATTTGTTTATTTCTACCCTAAAATGTAGAAAATGTGAAAACTTAACGTAGGGGGGTTATTTTTGATAATTTTACAGTTAAAATGATCATAAGGGGGGGGGCACCTAGGATATATACTTTTTTTAATTTAAACAGGTATATTTTTTTCTTTTTGGGAGTTTTTGAGGCTCTAGGGTACAACCCACTTTTCGTGGACGGGACCGCCGTGGCAGTTGCACAACCACCGCGTCAGTTACACAATTGCTACAAAATTCATGGAAATTACGAAATTCTCATGGCGGTTATGCAATCACCACTCTACACAAAGCGATAAGTAACTATTAAGGTAGTTTGCAAAAAGGACTAAGTGTTGAATTTTTTTTATTTTTTGATTATTTTGTGATGTTTTTGTGAGCTTATTATGCATTGATATGATTCTAACTTGCTCTTTTTGATGTTTATGAATGCAGGGGAGGTATGTTAGATGGAGCAAAGCTCATGAGTATGACTGGTTGCCCCCGATCTTGGATGCACTGACTCGGGATGAGAGAGACTTATTACACAGGGCCGAGATATAGAGGATATCACAGACATAGTTGGTTGCACCGATAGCCACTTGTGTGATTTATCGAGTTACTGGGATGCATACCGGAACACTTTCCGGCTGCTTAGAGTTAGGGGGAGTGGACGATCACTTTAGAGGATGTCTACCAAATTTTGGGAGTTCCTGTCACTGGCAAGAAGTTGGTTTTGGCTAGTGTGAACACAGTTGTACAGGCCCGTAGCTGGGCAACATATATGGGATATGCACATGAACCTAACACGGGTGCCAAACATGGGATAAAACTGCTATCAGTTGTCTCCACTCCTATCCCTGCCTTGTGCAAGGCCATTATTGGTGTCTTGGCTTCACACTTGATTGGGGACAAGGGTGGGAACAAGCTTCTTTATTGTTGGGAACCCATCATACAGAGCATTGAGTACCATGACCACATATATGCATGTGGTGTTGATATCCTTGGTTCCATTAACCATGAGTTATACATAGTTATTCGACTGAAGGGCAATGCCCTTAGTCATCCCACATTGGTTACGAGCTAGTGTATGAACAAATGATCCCCTATCAGAGGGGAATTGGGATAACAGATCCCAGGGTGATTATAGTAGTGAGGTGAGTTGACCCAGCTTTGCTCAAGGGGCCACATCGATTAGTTTCTACACTTACTACTAATGATATGATGACACAACTATACCAGGACATGAATGAGATATGGGGCATAGATGTTATTGTTTTGACTATATGCAGTTCTATTACACAATTAGTGGACCGGACCAACAGAGTAGAGGTCCATCTAGTTCACAAGGTACCACAATAGTTTGGTTTAGTTTATGTTGATGCCCCCCACAATGTACAGAGGGATCCAAGAGGTGAGAGGTATCCCAAGGGGAAAGCTTGAGTGGACTATCGTCACTCTTGGGGTTCCGATCGGCACACCGTAAGTTGGATGAGATCTAGTTAGGCCGAGGTTGATCCTGTAGATTGAGGCAGGACCTGCACACAGAGGAGAGGAGGAGGAGGAGACAGGGGCTGAGATAAATCCAGAGGCAGAGACAGAGGAGGAGATTGACACAGAGTGGGTGGCCACTAGAGAGGCTTTTGATCCACTTGGATAGCCTAGAGATTCGAAGTAGAGGCTGAAGGAACTACACTTGACTTGACGCTAGGCCACTGAAAGGATTGATAGGATGTCACACATATGTTTTTGACAAATTTCGCACATCATGACCATGATGAGGTTACTGAGGAGGTGTCTTCGCAACTCCTAGCATGAGGGCCGAGTTTATCCTGGATGCCCAGGATTCTATAAGTGATAAACGCTTTTTTGGCTTAAGAGGAGACAGATGTTAGCAAACCATATCTCATAGTTGGATGTTTTCCACACTAATACTGTAACTTGTGTTTTTCAACAGCAAATGGCTCGATTTTATTAGAATTATTATTTTGGACACCTACCCCAAGGATCATGAGCTTACTGGATAGCAGTTGGCACCCAGAAATGGCTGGACAACACATCGATGTGTTCACGTTGGCATGGCATGCATAGAGGCCTTGACCTCTGAGGACCACTCACTGCATCACCATAAGGATGGCCCATCACAAGAGCCCTCGTCATGGCATCCCTCACAGGGAAGTCCCACTATTGATCAGCACACGGGCTCTCACTCTCGTCCACTAGGAGTTGTAGGAGCCCTTCCTATTGCTTCACAGGAGATCTCGTAGAGAGGGATAGGCCATAAGCACTTATTGCTTTTACTAATTTTGGATATATATATTATTGGATATATATGTATTTATAGGGCTCATAGATGAGTGTCTTGACCACACTCGCAAGAGTGTGATGGCATTGTACATGAAAAATGACTTTATTGATATATACATATATACATTTCTTTTTGGTTCGGCTATTATGTGTAAGAGTTGACTCATTCATGCTTTGCCTCATATGTGTACTCTTAGATGTTTAGAATTTTACAATGATTTTTATATGCTTTTATGGATGCATGTTATGGATGATGATGATGCAAATGTGTAAACAAAATTATTTATCTCTTTTTTTATGATGCACATGAGAACAAATTGTAATTAATACTTTGGTTTTCAAGCAATATTTAGAACCACTATTTTATTGGAAAATGTGATAAATGTGATATAATAAGAAGATGAAATCACTTCATTCCTAACTCTACGCAAGTGGTAAGATGTGAGGACTCATCACCAAGAGCTAGGAAGGATGCACGAGTTGTATGATTTTGATTAATGAAGATGGTGATAAAAAGATAAGATTTTGACAAAGATCCAATTATGAACCTACAACTCAACCCTAAGCAATGTTAACTAACTAGTTCAGAATGTGATTCGCTTGCAAGTTTATCTAGACATAGATCTGTAGATGGCCTTTTGATTGAAAAAATATGGTTTTAGGGATTGACTCTCTTGTAACATACACATCTAACTCACTTTCTTGGGATTTTTAATATTTCAAAGAAACTTTTTATTTCATTGAACTTATTTATTGACTTATTGAATTGTATGACGGGACCCCCTACATATTGCCCCATGCTACTAGTAAGAAGTATGGGCTCATCACCGAGGACAAGATATAGGCGAGTAAGGGCACTTCCCTCCTTTCCCAATCTCACGCCACTAGTAGGAAGCATGGGCTCATCACCAAAGATTGGTAGGGAAAAGAAGTGTAGTATTATTTGTAAAAGAAATAATTTTTGTATTTATTGTTTGATTTATCTTTTTTTTACTTTAACTTGTGCTTTTGGGAAGGAAACACTTTCCCCTAGCCTCAACCCCACACAACCAGTAGGATGCGAGGGCTCACCACCAAATGTTAAGATAGGTAGAACAATGACTCCAGGTGAAATGTTTAGATTGTTTATGTCAACAGAGAGATGTTGAGGGAAAGATGTGACATCAAGAAGCTTCTAGAACAGACTATGGGCAAAGACACCTGAGCTAGAATAAAACATGAATAGAACTAAGTGTGCAAGTCTTGGTAGGACCAATGTCAAAATTTCATCTTAATTGCTGAAATGATGGAGAGATTAGAATAATTTGATGATGATATGATGGATACTTGAAGAGGTATGATTAAGATTGCTTTTTCCAATATTTGAAAGTTTTAAAAGTTGCTTGAAAAGTAAGTTTCTTGATTTACAATTTCACAATATGATAATGCAGATGATATACAGTATGGATGCAATAATGTACAAGTGGAGAATGTTAATGAACTATGCACACAAGCGTTTGAGGTGAAGTCAAATTAATTGATTTGATTGAATTCTTCACCTTCTAGAGTACATGAGTGGTATGCATCATTCTCAAAGTCTTCTATTACTTGATTACGAATCTAACCATTTCGGTCATGAACTTCCTTCCTTGCACCGGTATTTTTATCAATTTGAGTGTCAAGTCTCAAGACTAGATCTCCTACGTGTATTTCTCATTCATACACTTTCTTATTATACTAATGAGACATCCTGTCAACATAAACACGGTGATGTTGCTCAACTCTAATTCAAGCTTCATCAAGGGTTTCCATTTTAACCAGTCACGCTTCTCGATATCCATCTTCATTCAAAATTCCTTGTAAGGATATATGAAGACTAGGTAACTTTACTTCTAATGGTATGAATGCTTCAAATTTGAAGACCAAAGAATAAGGGGCTTCCCCGTGGCTGTTCTTATTGATGTCCTATAGGCTCACAAGGCCGGAAATAACTTTAGATTCCAATATATTTTGTCTTCCTTAACCATCTTAAGGAGAATGGACTTTAGGGTTTTATTCATAGCCTCAGCCTCTCCATTAGCCTTAGGATAGTACAAAGACATTGTGTGATGGGATATCTTGAATTACACACACAATTCTCACACCTCTTCATTTTAAAAGGTGTGTCATTATCTAATATAATGACTTGTGAGACTCCATAGCTACATATGATTTGATTTAGAATAAACGTGGCAATTACAGACCTAGGTACAGTTGTAAGAGGCATAGGCCTAACCCACTTTGTAAAATACTCAGCGGCCATGATAATGAAGTTATGGCCATCCGACGATGAGGTCAAAAAATTCCCTATCAGATTAAGACCCCAAGTAGAAAATGTCCAGGGTGTCACTATCAGTTGTAGAGCCTGGGAAGGAATCTGTATCTCATGTGAAAATACTTGGCATTTCTGAAACCTACGTACATACTCTACAATGTATTTTTCTAAAGTGGGTCAAAAATAGCCCGTGCGATAAATATTACAAGCGGGTTTCATGTCCTTCAAAGTGACCACCACAGATTTCGTTGTGGGCTTCAAAGAGGATTTTCTCTTAATCTTCTTCATCAATGCATCTCAACAACATACCATTGAAGGCTTTGCGATAGAGCAATTCTTCCACAATTAGCCTTTAGGGTTTTATTCATAGCCTCAACTTGTCCATTAGCCTTAGGATAGTACAAAGACGTTGTGTGATGGGATATCTTGAATTACACACAAAATTCTCACACCTATTCATTTTAAAAGGTGTGCCATTGTCTAATATAATGACTTGTGGGACTCCATACCTACAAATGATTTGATTTAGAATAAACTTGGAAATTACAGACCTAGGTATAGTTGTAAGAGGAATAACCCTAACCCACTTTGAAAAATACTCAGCGGCCATGATAATGAAGTTATGGCCATCCGATGATGAGGGAGAAAACTTCCCTATCAGATCAAGACCCTAAGTAGAAAATACCAGGGTGTCACTATGAGTTGTAGAGACTAGGAAGGAATGTGTATCTCATGTGAAAACACTTGGCATTTCTAACACCTACGTACATACTCTACAATGTCTTGTTCTAAAGTGGGCCAAAAATAGCCCATGCGATGAATATTACGAGCGGTTGCATGTCCTTCAAAGTGACCACCACAGATTCCGTTGTGGGCTTCAAAGAGGATTTTATCTTAATCTTCTTCATCAATGCATCTCAACAACATACCATCGAAGGCTCTACGATAGACCACTTCTTCCATAATTACGTACTTGGCGGCTATGACACGTAGCCACCGTCTTTGTTGTGAGGTTGCTCCCTTAGGATATGATTGGTCCACAATATGATTGACAATATCAGTGTACCATGGACACGAAGTAATGTGAGGCTTTATCTCTATGAGGAACACACATTCATTAGGAAAATCTAAATCTACTAGTTCCACACAGTCTATATGATTATCTGCTAAACAATCAACATTAATTTGTCCCTTCACAAACTTTTGGTTAACAAAGGTGAGTTCAAACTCACCCATCAATGTAATGAAATGACCAGCCTTCTTGGATAAGGTATCCTGAGTTAAGAATGTTTGTAACTGCTTAGATTTAACTATCACTCCCATCTTTTGGTTAAGCATGTAGTGCCTTAACCTCTTTGTTCCAAAAACTATAGCCAAGCACTCCTTCTCTGATTACGTGTATCACGTCTCGTAATCTAGAAGAGTACAACTAATGAAATAAATGTCCCACTCATGGCCAGTGTCGTCCTCTTGTGCCAACATGCAGAGTCGAAAAAAAGGTCGGGGGTACCCTAGACAATAGTTTGAGTGGGCGCCCTCAAAATTTTAGATAATATTTTTTCCATCAAGTAAATAAATAAAATATGAATATATTTTTGTATTTTTAAATTTACATCATGGTCATGATAAAAAAGTAATAATATCTTATTAAATTATCATAGAAGGACGCAAATAAAATCCATGGATTGAAAAAATTAATTGTAGGAGATACTTAGAATGCAAAAAATACTTGATATTTTATACAAGACTGATTTAGCCATATCAAGTAGGTGACGAGAACTCAATCCTGAAATAAAGTACCATTTTATTTTTCAAAGAAACAAATACCTTTATGTAGCTCCCATGGTTTTTGAAGACTTTTATTTAGACCAGGCCTACCAGTTCCTTCATTAAATAATGACAAACATTTTCCCCAAAAAACTAAGAATAGAGAATTATATGCTTTTAATTCAATTATACTCACCTCCACTGGATATGCCAATGACATTATAAAAGAATATTAACCTTTTTCTTGAACAAATTACACAACTACATAATCTGGAACTACACCAGAGAATGGGTAACAATACCAAAAAAATCATATACGCTTGTAAACATGTGGTATTTGCTTTTGCTTGCATAAATATTACAAAACATTTTTATGTGTATGTGTGAAATTTATGTTACTATATAATAATATCTATAAATGGGTTAATCAATATTAAATGTTTAGATACATTTTTTTAAAACTAAGTTTTAAAATTAACATACAAAAAAGAAATTTTTAGATTCAAGCACCCCATGATTGCTAGCGCCCTAGGCAATTGCCTAGTTTTCCTAGGGCTTAATCCTCCCTTGCCAACATGCACACAATCAAGACGTTAATGGTTTGAGAATATAAAATCAAAGGATGGTCAGCTTTCGATGGCATTAGTGTAGGTGACGACATAAGGAATCACTTCATTGACTCAAATGCTTCATGACACTTGGTCGTCCAAGTTTTACAACAATCCTTCTTAAGCAAACCATTGATAATGTGAAAAACATACATTAAGTCAAGGATAAATCTGTGAATTTCCCCAAGTTTACCTAGGAAAGACCTGATGCTTAACTCATTTGTGGGTGGGGACATTTCCAAACTGCTTGATTTTTTGTTGGATCAACATCAATGTCTCGGGACGAAATGATGTATCCTAGCAACTTGCCTCTTCTTACTCCAAACATGTATTTTCAAGATTTAGTGTTATTCCATATTCAATTAGGTACGAGATAATGACATGTAGCACCTCAAGGTGACCACCACATTTCTTTGCTTTTTCCAGCAGGTCATCAACATGAGATTCCACAATCTTATGAATGAGATCATGAAAAATATATGTCATTGCCCGTTGGTAAGTGGCTCTGACATTATTTAGGCCAAAAGGAATGACTTCATAACATAAGGTTCCCTAAGGAGTTGTAAAGGTAGTTTTAATTTGGTCTTCCTCAGAAACCCTTATCTAGTTGTAACCAGAAAATATGTTCATAAGAGACAATAGCTCATATCCAGTTGTTGCATTAATGATGACATCGATTGAAGGTAGAGGAAAATCATCTTTGGGACAAGCCTTGTTAATGTCCCCAAAATCAATACAGATGTATATTTTCCCATTCTTTTTTAGGACTGGGACAATGTTCGAAACCCACATGAAATAATCAACTAGCTTGATAAACCCTACTTGCAACAGTTTCATGACCTCCTCTTTAACCATTAAAGCCACATTTGGCTTCATGGGTCTCAATTTTTGCTTCACGAGTTTAACATCATGCTTCGTAACTAGATTGTGTACTATGAAGTCAGGAGAGACACACGTCATTTCGTTACAGCTAAAGGTGAAGGCTTTCGAATACTCTTTAAGAACCTTCATATGTGCTTCTATCTCCTTTAAAGATAACAAGGAATAAAGCTTCAAGAGTTTTTGTTCCTCTTACATCCATATGTTTATATCTATTGTTCCTTCGATTAAAGAGGCATTACCCTCTTTAAACTCAAGTGGGGCTAGAGGTAACTGTTAGTGCAAAATCACAGCACCCCTGGACGCACATCAGGCTTCTAGGTTGATGTTCAGGCATCCAGTGTGATTGCACAACATGGAAACCTCTCTCCAAGCGTGGGACTTGTAAAACCGAGAGAGGAATCTCCAGAGAAGGCTGGTTCCTGCTCCTAAACTACCTGCCACAAGCTATTCCAGTGCAGGCAAGCTAATATAATCCTAATCTAACCATGCCAAGGAGATAGAGAGAGAGAGAGAGAAGGGAAAAACAACAAAAGCCTACACTAAAACGGTGATACACCAGAGAAGGAGAATGTTGGACATCTATCAAAACTGCCATGGGACAAAAAGAGGTGAGCAATGGGAAGGATGGACAGATGCATCACAGGCCAAGGATAGATTTCACACAGAAAGTGTCCCAAAACTCCATGAACACAGCTCCAGATCTGCAGTGAACGTTCAAACATGCATAAATACCTGCAATGAAGAGAGGCAAGAAGAAAACAAGCAAAAACGAGAAAGGATGGACAGATGCATCACAAAACACGTTTTGTTGCTTTAGAAGTTTGCACAGAACATCATTCCATTAGTAAAAGGCAAAAAAAACGCCATTACAGAGTAGGGAGGAGGTTCGAACTCCATTTTCAACCCTAGAGAAGAAAAGAAGGGAGGGCCGAGCAGAAAGAATGAACAACTCTTTTTTATATTTTTCCACTCCTTACAATATATAGGAAGAATGAGAGAAGGAAGAAAGAGGAAAGTCAGATCTCCTCCAACAACCTCCAGGTCGTATTTTAAATCATTTCATCATGGTAGAAGCGACGGATCCTGGCAAAACGGCGGGTTGTCTGCTGCATTAAAACTAGTCGCTGAAATGTCACTTCTGTCATTACCACGCGTCAGAGCCGTTTCTCGATTTTCTCTCTCTAGACTACACCAAAACTCAAGATTAGCCCCAGAATCATGTAGAGGATTTCACTAGCTTTCCGTTGATATAAGGAACATGCAAATCCGAGCTCTGGATCAAAAGATATGACGATTTGAGGATTTAGGGCACGGAACAGGCGAAAACAGATTTTTAAAATATTTTCCCGCGCATTGCCACTTGGATGACACGTGGCAGACTCTGATTGGATGAGAAAGGTCTTCAGCCCGTCGGGTTCAGGATTCTCCTCTCCATTTGCATCGGGTTTGGGAGGTGGCTCAACATATGTTTTCGCCCCATGCTTTTCCGACTTGTTTCCCCAAGTATGAAACCCGATTTTCTTTGTGCGTCGGGCTTTCCAACCCCTCCGACACATTTCTTAGGTGTCGGGTTTTTCAACCCTTCCGACATGTTCTTGCGCCATGTTTCTCCATCGTGTTTTCCTGACTATGAAACCCGATTTCCTTTGTGCGTCGGGTTTGGACGACCCGACGACATATCCCTTTGTGTGGGGTTTTCGCTTGGATACGTGGCAGCTTCTCATTGGTTCGGATCAGTGCTCGAAAACTCCCCCTTTGACTTTTTGACCTTTTCCCTTGTGAGGACACGTGGCAGCTTCTGATTGGTTCTCGGCTCCTTCGCGTACTTCGCCTCCATTTGTCCCGGATGTCCCATTTGATTTTGGCCCCTTTGTGCTCATTTCAGCCGATTCGGCCGGTTCGGGCATTTTTGGCCCGCTTGTCCCACTTTGCTTCGGACTGACTTGACCCTTTTCGGCCGGTTCAGCCGGTTCGCGCCCTATTGTCTCGCGCGTCCCAATTGCTTTTGGGCTCCTTGTGATGATTTCGCGCAATTCGGCCGGTTCGGGCATTTCGCGTCCATTTGTTCCATTCGTCCCGAACTGCCCCTTTGTGCTTATTTCGGCCGATTCTCTCTCTCGGTCAAACCGGCATTTTGCGCCCGCCACGTACTTTAGTCCCACTTGTCCCAAATGCTTAGTGGGCAAAACGGCGGGCTGTCTGCTGGACTCATTTCGGGCGGTTCGGGTGGTTCGCGTACTTTTGTCCCATTTGATCCAACTTGTGCTGGACTGGGACTTAGCCGATTTTCACAAATTTTCCTGGCCCGAACTACTTGCTTTCTGCAACCTTCTCCACACTTTCTCAGAGCTTGTTCCTTTTTTCCTCGGCCAGGGGAGTTAGAAAATTACCTGAAGGGACCCTGCAAGCCTGATTTTTGCTCTGAATCAATCAATTTTCTTGGGATTTGGATATTCTGATGCATGTTATCAAAATTACCCTGGGGGGGGAATTTTGGATAACAATTTGGCGACTCAACGGGGGCATCTGCCTGCTAGATGAAAAGACCAGTAGCCTGAAGCAATCCATTGGGCATGGAGTCATAAGTAATAGCCTGAAAACTGATCTGAACTTTGAAAATCTCTCCTCTGAGCCACTTGGAAACCCACCGGGCATGGAGTTGTTCTCACCAAAAACCACTGAAACGAACTGTGCAAGAGCAAAACCAGCAACACCAAAAACTATGTACAAAACTGAAAATCATACATGCCCCAAATGGAACATGCAGAGTGTGCACAAGCACTTCTTCTGCTGAAAGCAAACCTAGCTACTCTACTCTAACTGGAAGCAAAGGCAAGCTAAACAAATCCTGCAACTGGTTGTGAGAAATAGCTTCCTTTCTTCAAAATTGGCAGCCATGGAATTGATTTGGCACTGATCATGGCTGTTTGGATGGATGGAAAATCAACAAGAAGCTGGTCTTCTATCCAAATCATCAAGGTATCAACTGAAAAATCCAATACCTCTTTTAGTTGCTCTGCATTTGGATTGAAGAGGTATGGCAGCTGATCCTTGGTACTTTGTAGCTCGTCCTCATGCTCAGAAGCAAGCATGACTGGTTGTGGCTTCTCCTTTGGCTCCAATGAAGCCAAATACTTGATTGGGCAAGGTCTGATCCGTTTGATATGCCCATAGCTCTGATTTTCAACTCCAAGAATGGAGTCTTCTTGTAAACCCACCTGAATAGATGACGTGGAAGAAATGGTAGGACCCTTCTGCCCTTTCTCTTCCTCCGATGAAGAACATGGAAGATTTAAATCTTCCAATTTTGGTTCCAAAGGGCTGCTATAAGATGTAGGCTGCTGCAAATGAATGCTCTCCTTCATGACAGCAGACTCTTGTGTTTGGAATGTGGATGATGAAAGAGAGAATGGTGAAAACTCAACCGACTCTTCTCCATCAAAACAGTCCTCCAAATCTGACAGGTAAACTGCCTCATTGCTGTCCTGCTGCTCGTGTTCAACTTCCTCCATGGTGTCCTCTTGATCTGCAACTTGACCACCATGGTTTCCTTCACTCTCCAATATTGAGTTTGAGAGATCAAACTCCTTTTCAGTGCTAGAACTTGAGAGAGATGAAGTGGAAAGAAGAACTGAAGGTTCTTCTGTAACCTGCTTTGTGCTCAAAGCCCTTGGATCTGCGTTTTTCTCCTCCATAGCTAGATTGTGCTCCTCTTCTTTTGGATTTGGAGCAGCTTCTCCTTCCTCCAATGTTTGAAGGCAATCTTGCTCTTGATTGAACTCCTTCTCTAGCATGAAGTTTGTCAAGTCAAACTCTTCAATCTGCTGCTCTAGAGGACAAGTTGGGGCTGCAAGATCTTCTTCTTCTGCTGCAACAAAATCAGTCCTGACCACCATTTGTTCTCCAACCCTAGCTTCTTCTGTAGGCTTGACCATCAAGGGGATCCTTGTCATCCCAAATTTGGCAGCCCAAACCTCATGCTCAGAAGCAAGCATGACTGGTTGTGGCTTCTCCTTTGGCTCCAATGAAGCCAAATACCTGATTGGGCAAGGTCTGATCCATTTGATATGCCCATAGCTCTGATTTTCAACTCCAAGAATGGAGTCTTCTTGTAAACCCACCTGAATAGATGACGTGGAAGAAATGGTAGGACCCTTCTGCCCTTTCTCTTCCTCCGATGAAGAACATGGAAGATTTAAATCTTCCAATTTTGGTTCCAAAGGGCTGCTATAAGATGCAGGCTGCTGCAAATGAATGCTCTCCTTCATGACAGCAGACTCTTGTGTTTGGAATGTGGATGATGAAAGAGAGAATGGTGAAAACTCAACCGACTCTTCTCCATCAAAACAGTCCTCCAAATCTGACAGGTAAACTGCCTCATTGCTGTCCTGCTGCTCGTGTTCAACTTCCTCCATGGTGTCCTCTTGATCTGCAACTTGACCACCATGGTTTCCTTCACTCTCCAATATTGAGTTTGAGAGATCAAACTCCTTTTCAGTGCTAGAACTTGAGAGAGATGAAGTGGAAAGAAGAACTGAAGGTTCTTCTGTAACCTGCTTTGTGCTCAAAGCCCTTGGATCTATGTTTTTCTCCTCCATAGCTAGATTGTGCTCCTCTTCTTTTGGATTTGGAGCAGCTTCTCCTTCCTCCAATGTTTGAAGGCAATCTTGCTCTTGATTGAACTCCTTCTCCAGCATGAATTTTGTCAAGTCAAACTCTTCAATCTGCTGCTCTAGAGGACAAGTTGGGGCTGCAAGATCTTCTTCTTCTGCTGCAACAAAATCAGTCCTGACCACCATTTGTTCTCCAACCCTAGCTTCTTCTGTAGGCTTGACCATCAAGGGGATCCTTGTCATCCCAAATTTGGCAGCCCAAACCTTCAAGCTGTATGTCATTTCTTTTCTGTTTGGCTCTTCCTCCTGCTGTCCTTGATGACTGATTTTTACAATTTCTTCTTTCCCACATGGAATTGGGAATGCAAAAGGAGGGATAGGTTGAAACTCCACTGATTTGACAATTTTTTGTGGTGGTGGAGGAGGTAAAACCTCTTGTTTCTTTGGAGGAGGGGGTGTTTCTGTTAGCTCTTGTGGAGGGGATGACTGTTTGGAAGGAAAAAGGAAAGAAGAATCGAGGTGTGGTGGAAGACTGAGAGGTGGAGAAATGGATTCAACATTTGGGACAACAGATGGAGAGTTTGAAACTTGACACTGCTGAACTGAAACAGATTGGGAAAGAGGAAAAGAAAAGGCATGAGATGGTGTGTTTACCTGTTGACAAGGTTGCTGAATACTTCTCTCATACACTTCTATTTCTTCAATCCACTTTGCAAGCAAAGGCAGCGTTGCAATCATGAAGTCAAGCTTCTCCTGAGGGCTGTAATGACTTGGAAAAGGTCCCACCCATGGACAGGGTGCTTCACAACCGATTCCAAATGCTCTCATCTGTGCCTGAACCCTGGACTGCACCATCCCCACCTCCATCTTTTGGATTTTCTCCAACAGACCAGCATCTTGCATCTGATTGTCTTCATTATATGCATACTCTTGCTCTTGGAAAGCTCCATAGCCAAACTGAATTTGGCACTGCTGTTCATATGAATATGCATGCTGATCTGGAGGATTTGTAAAACGTGTTGGAGGTGGAATAAACTGCTGTTGTTGATGTGAAATCCATGACGGAAATGAAGTCGTGATTGCACAACTTCATGGAATGGAAAAGAATGAAAGGGATGGAAAGAAAGATGGATGAAAATGTATGGAAACGGGTCTGTAAGCTCAGAGAAATGGGTTGCTGATCAGATGGAGTCGCCAGATGTGTTTACAAGTGCCTCCAAAGGCTGAAATCTTCACAGGAACACATCAACCTGCAAAAGATGAAGTGAAAGACCTCTAAGGTCCCACCGGGCGTGCCAAAACTGTTAGTGCAAAATCACAGCACCCCTGGACGCACATCAGGCTTCTAGGTTGATGTTCAGGCATCCAGTGTGATTGCACAACATGGAAACCTCTCTCCAAGCGTGGGACTTGTAAAACCGAGAGAGGAATCTCCAGAGAAGGCTGGTTCCTGCTCCTAAACTACCTGCCACAAGCTATTCCAGTGCAGGCAAGCTAATCTAATCCTAATCTAACCATGCCAAGGAGATAGAGAGAGAGAGAGAGAAGGGAAAAACAACAAAAGCCTACACTAAAACGGTGATACACCAGAGAAGGAGAATGTTGGACATCTATCAAAACTGCCATGGGACAAAAAGAGGTGAGCAATGGGAAGGATGGACAGATGCATCACAGGCCCAAGGATAGATTTCACACAGAAAGTGTCCCAAAACTCCATGAACACAGCTCCAGATCTGCAGTGAACGTTCAAACATGTATAAATACCTGCAATGAAGAGAGGCAAGAAGAAAACAAGCAAAAACAAGAAAGGATGGACAGATGCATCACAAAACACGTTTTGTTGCTTCAGAATTTTGCACAGAACATCATTCCATTAGTAAAAGGCAAAAAAAACGCCATTACAGAGTAGGGAGGAGGTTCGAACTCCATTTTCAACCCTAGAGAAGAAAAGAAGGAAGGGCCGAGCAGAAAGAATGAACAACTCTTTTTTATATTTTGCCACTCCTTACAATATATAGGAAGAATGAGAGAAGGAAGAAAGAGGAAAGTCAGATCTCCTCCAACCACCTCCAGGTCGTATTTTAAATCATTTCATCATGGTAGAAGCGACGGATCCTGGCAAAACGACGGGCTGTCTGCTGCATTAAAACTGGTCTCTGAAATGTCACTTCTGTCATTACCACACGTCAGAGCCGTTTCTCGATTTTCTCTCTCTAGACTACACCAAAACTCAAGATTAGCCCCAGAATCATGTAGAGGATTTCACTAGCTTTCCGTTGATATAAGGAACATGCAAATCCGAGCTCTGGATCAAAAGATATGACGATTTGAGGATTTAGGGCACGGAACAGGCGAAAACAGATTTTTAAAATATTTTCCCGCGCATTGCCACCTGGATGACACGTGGCAGACTCTGATTGGATGAGAAAGGTCTTCAGCCCATCGGGTTCGGGATTCTCCTCTCCATTTGCATCGGGTTTGGGAGGTGGCTCAACATATGTTTTCGCCCCATGCTTTTCCGACTTGTTTCCCTGACTATGAAACCCGATTTTCTTTGTGCGTCGGGCTTTCCAACCCCTCCGACACATTTCTTAGGTGTCGGGTTTTTCAACCCTTTCGACATGTTCTTGCGCCATGTTTCTCCATCGTGTTTTCCTGACTATGAAACCCGATTTCCTTTTTGCGTCGGGTTTGGACGACCCGACGACATATCCCTTTGTGTGGGGTTTTCGCTTGGATACGTGGCATCTTCTCATTGGTTCGGATCAGCGCTCGAAAACTCGCCCTTTGACTTTTTGACCTTTTCCCTTGTGAGGACACGTGGCAGATTCTGATTGGCTCTCGGCTCCTTCACGTACTTCGCCTCCATTTTTCCCGGATGTCCCATTTAATTTTGGCCCCTTTGTGCTCATTTCGGCCGATTCGGCCGGTTCGGGCATTTTTGGCCCGCTTGTCCCACTTTGCTTCAGACTGACTTGACCCTTTTCGGCCGGTTCGGCCGGTTCGCACCCTATTGTCCCGCGCGTCCCAATTGCTTTTGGGCTCCTTGTGATGATTTCGCGCGATTCGGCCGGTTCGGGCATTTCGCGTCCATTTGTTCCATTCGTCCCGAACTGCCCCTTTGTGCTTATTGCGGTCGATTCTCTCTCTCGGTCAAACCAGCATTTCGCGCCCGCTGTGTACTTTAGTCCCACTTGTCCCAAATGCTTAGTGGGCAAAACGGTGGGCTGTCTGCTGGACTCATTTTGGGCGGTTCGGGTGGTTCGCGTACTTTTGTCCCATTTGATCCAACTTGTGCTGGACTGGGAGTTAGCCGATTTTCACAAATTTTCCTGGCCCGAACTACTTGCTTTCTGCAACCTTCTCCGCACTTTCTCAGAGCTTGTTCCTTTTTTTCTCGGCCAAGGGAGTTAGAAAATTACTTGAAGGGACCCTGCAAGCCTGATTTTTGCTCTGAATCAATCAATTTTCTTGGGATTTGGATATTCTGATGCATGTTATCAAAATTACCCTGGGGGGGGGAATTTTGGATAACAGTAACTGTATACACCCAAAATTACATGTGCTACATTGTCAAAAAATGCTATAAAAGGTCACCAATGACGAGTCATGTCTTTTCCAAAGGTCTTCGAGCTCCTAAACCTCTTTATAGCTTATATTTGTAGCCTAATTTTCCTTACTTAGCCTTTGCATGTTTTTCCTTAGCTTCCCGCATCATTTCTCCATTGTTTTGGATTTTAGTTACAAAACCACCACCCTTCTTGGGTGGCATTCCTATAACTACCGCCAAAATAAGGCAGTTGTCAAGTGTGAAATTTGCAGAACCTTCCAACGTGATTTAAGACACATGTTTCTCCACTCCAGTTCACTTTGAGTGCATGTTTGTGAACCGTTTTAGCTGATTTCAAGCTTGATTTCCTTGTGGAAATCTCCTCTTTCACTTCTATTTGTAATTGACTATTCAAACAACCCCTTCATTGTTGATGTGGCACCCCATGGCTGCCAAGTGTGATAGTGCACAGGCCAACCAACCTTCTATAAATTCATCGATTGTTCTCAAGCAAATGACCAGAGATCATTTTGTGTATTCTTGTATTGTTGAGCTACCTCATTCTTGTTGGAAATTACATAGCCAAGCTCTATTCACTTGTGTTATCTCTCTTCCACCTGCATTGTTACCAGACTACCATTCAAGTTGCCATTGCTCCAATGCACCTTCTCACTACTGCTTCTACTGCATTCCCAATCCCTTGGACTCACGTGAACACATGAGATTGAAAAGACAAGATGAGGGGACAAAGCATAACACAACTGGATTTTCCATTACTATGTATTTCCAGGTTGGGGTTGATGTTAGTTTCTTCATTTCTTCATATTATTGTTTATGAAGTGCACGCATACATATATATCAAATAGAGTAGAAAAGAAGCATTTCCATTGTTGCAATCTTTCAATAGTTACAGTAAATCAATTCATATAGGAAATCCTCAATAGAAGTTTTCTTTACTCTTGTCAGGGAAGTTGCAGGGAAGAAAATATTATGAGAAGTTTTGATTTCTTCCCATGCTTCTGAGAAAAAATAGAGGGTTAGATTTGCATCCATAGTTTAGTGAAGCTTTCATTATTTAAAATAGAATAGATTTCTTCTGCACTTATAAACAACTACATCCAATTGTTTATTTGTTTTAGGATTTATTAATTAGAGTAGAAGCTTTTATTTCCTCATTTCTTCTTTAAAATCCACAAAAGAAAAAAATCATTTATTTTATTAGAATAGTTGATTTGTTTCATCTCATTTATATCTTGAAAATACCAAAAACATAGAATAGTTTCAATTCAATTAGATTAGTTGTTATTTGCTTAATTAATTAGATCTTTGTAATACATGACCATCAACAGTCCTCAACAAGAGTGCACATATGGAAGTGATCCATGGGTACCACAATTGAATGGTCCTGAGTTAATTACAGACATAGATATGGGACTCCATCTTCTTGTCCTCAGAACACTGGCTCGATATATCGAGAAGATTCAACAATTAAACATCTTAAACAGTGTGGCTGATAAGGCCTACGAATTTTGGACTACCCCTGGTAATAGGGTTTAAATATACACATGACCATACAAGGACCTCAACAACCAAGAACATACGGAAGTGATCCTAGGGTCCCCCAACCAAACATGCCCGAACTTCTCACAAATATTGACACAAGTCTACGCACGTTGGTTTTCCGCACATCGCCATTACCACCTGACATCATATCACAATTAAATGCCCTAAACATTGAAGCTGACAAAGCTTATGAGTTCTAGACCACTCTTGCCAACCAAATTTAGATCTTGTGAACCATGCCTCTCATGTTCATTCTATGACCTTATCTAGAAATCATTACGAGGCCCCCATTGGTTTTCCATGAATCCACAACCACTGGTAGAAAGGATCTCCACAGAGCTTGATATTGATTGGAGTCTCCGTGTTACTATTCTTTCAGATCCATCCATCAGACCCATTCAGGTTAGAGAGGCCTTCCTTTCCCTTGACGAGAAGATCATGTTATTATGCATCGAGGAAAATGTTTTTCCTTGACAACTTGCCCATCCCATTTACGCCCACTTTCACTTTTCACTATCATTTAACCATCTACATTTCCACATCGGCTACCTTGGCACGACCTCAGGGAGTTGAGTGTGGTTGAAGGCCGTGTGTCGATTTTCATCCATACAAATCGGTGAACCCAACATGAAGAGATAGTCTCTTTTCATTTCCATTTCTTTCATACATCTTCCCTCTCTCCCATTATTCTGCAGGTATTCATATACCCCCCGAATATGTCAGGACAAGATGGATACAACCGACCCATTTTGGGTCTCGAAGCATATTACTATCAAATGGGTAGGCAACATCAGTCGCCCTTACTATTTGTGTGGGCGGGAAACTACTCAACCAATTTTCATGCATCTCAAACTCCTCCTTCTCAAGGGACCAACAATGGCTCCTTGGTTAGGATCGAGGAGATTGATCAACTTACGCAAACAAAATAGCCTAAACTTTCAAGTTCTAATAATATGACATTCACTGGAGAGTCAGGCTCATCTCCTCGGGTTTTTTTAGACCACAAATCAGTATGCAGTTTGATCAACTCCCACTATTAGATGAGGAGTACTTAGAGCATTACACCTGAAGTAAACAATGCTTCCAAAACATGAATCAACCTCTAGATAGGTGCAAGGACATGTTGATGTCTTACTTCAGAACAACACCTCTACCCCTCCCATAGCAGAAAACATTTCTAATGAGGGGTGGAAAAACAATGAACAATTTATAGTAGGATATCACACTCCTTTGCAACCTAACAAGGTTCAACATCGTGCGCTAAAAAAAAACACCATGCCATCATCAGGTGAGGTCATCTCAACATTGGTGGATAAGGTTAGAGAATTAGAACTTTCCCAAGCTACTCATGCTTCATATTCTGCTAGGCAAGGAAGGGTTATCCATCCACCGCAGAACTTTGGCTAAGTGCCAAATGTACCAAATCCTCTAGTTTACACAGGCATTCCTATCCTTGGGGATCTTCTCATTAGATCGGGCACCTTGGGTATGCCCCCTCACACTACGTATGAATACCCTCAATAGGGACCAACCAAAAGTGCATTCTCAAATGCCATCCCAACTGGAAATGCAATGTTCCCTGGATTTGTGCCTCCAAATCCATACCATAGTAATGTCCCCCCATATGTACACATGTATTCTAAATCACCACAAGGGGACATGTACTCTTTTCCTAGTCCATATGGTCAGCCACAGGGGATGCCTTATGCCTCCACAAAAGTTTATGCTGCACCATATCAACAACCAATTCCACCTCCGCCTCCCCAACAAGGGTCATCAATGGTCGAGTCTTACGCAATGGGGACCTACTCTGAATATCTTAAAGATCCCCTTGACTTCATCATACAGAGTGTTATGCTCCCAAGACCTCTACCAGACCTTCCAAAATTTGAAGGGGAGGAAGATCTAAATGTGCACATCAAAGTGTATGAAACTGCCATTCAAGATATTCTCCCATGGGATGCAGTCATAGCGAAGATCTTCCCTAAGAATTTAGAAGGTATTACTCTCAACTAGTATTAGAGGATACCCGAGGCTTCAATACATTCCTTTAAAAAAATTGTGTCTGAATTCATCAAAGCTTTCGACATGAACAAGTTGATAAGGACATGAATCAGGGAGTTCCTACATATAAAGCAAGAGCACAACGAGTTTGTTGCGCATTTCATCCAAAGATGGTGGTAGGTCCTCTACTCTTTCACAAAGTTCTCCCAACATGGATCAGACGGAGCTCTACAATCTATTCCTTCACTCCCTTAACCGGGAAATGAAGGAGGAACTATAGAAGTTCCCACTTAGGAGATATGAAGAGGTGTTAAAGGGTGCTCTCTGTATAGATTAAGAAACAATATAAAGTGGTTGTAAGACCTACAGTTCAAATGGGGATTAATAACTCCCAATCAGGGTAATTCAAGTTACCCCAACAATAAAACAAAACAACAACCAAGGACCTAAGTCCTCAACAAAACCTGTGGTGCTACATCTGATGGTGTTACAAACCAAACAAAGAAACCAAATGTTTTTAACACCTCAAGTACAAATAACGTTAACAAAAATACAAACGATAACAATTAGAGAAGTAACAACTTTTCTCCTGCAATCAACACACTAAACTTCAATCATCCTCCACCCCAACAACAACAACAACAAGTTCAGGCTCCAACCTTTTGAAGCCCTAACCAGTACCCAAATGGGTACCAAAACCAATATCAAAATCAAGGGCAATGGTGACCTGAAACCGAACTTCAATTACAATAACCAACAGTTGAACAATAACAATCAAAACTTTGGATTTAAATGTTCCGTGATCCGGCTCCAATTTCTTGCAAAATCACACAAACCAAATACCTCATTAGGCATAATGATTATGATCATGACCTATGATTTCGAGTTTCCATAGGGTGCTAGAAAGAGAGGTGAAGGGCATGATGCTAAAACATGATCCAGTGACTGTAACAAGGATCTTCTTACAATGCTTTGCCAGAGGACCAAAGGCAGCTCTTTGTCAAGATATTTTTTTTGGATTCCAAAAAATACCTTTATTGAGAAATCCTATTCCGGCACTCAGAGAGGAAGAGATGGTGACTCACTTAAATACTTACACGGGGCTTGTATCCCCTCAAAACACACCACTCGATATTTTTAATGATCCCTTTCCAACACATCCTAACAACGGTAAGTTGGACCCCAATGTTCTTACAACACTCAAACAAGGGTATACCGACTTAAAATACTTACATGGGGAAACTCAATTATGATCCCCTTCCATGAAGCTTCGACTTCATCAAACCCATCGGTGGCACCTCCATTGGATGGTTGCCAACAACCCAAGATCAGTGGGCTTAGTAGAGTTAGAAATTGAACCCCAAATAAATACCACTACAAGAACTCGAGACTACTCTTCACAACCCATTCCTATTTACCCATCTATATCAGATGATGTTCATGTGACACTTTCGAAGCCAGTGGGGGCTTATGACTTGATCAATGATTTAACAAAGACCTTTTCTCACATCTCCTTTTTGGATTTGTTGAAGAACTCCCCTACTCATAGAGCTACTTTATTGGAAGCATTGGGTCTTGGACATTTGATCAATGTCACCCCTCCCCCAAAAGCACAAATAAACTACATAGAATTTGATGTCTATCCTCCTAAGTTGCCAGAAAGAGATGTTGGATTCGTATTTGACATCAGTAAGATGCCCATAGATGTGGAGTTGGTGCGTAGAGGTGATAAGGACTTTGTATCTACAAGTTTGGATTTATAATAATTGTGTAAAGTGTGTAATGATTGATGATGGGGAAGTAATCAACATTGTCCCCTTTTCCTTTCTCCATAAGTTAGGCTACGGAGAAACACGTTGAAAGGGTATGATAGCCTCAAAGTGACAAGAGCTTGACATCTGTCGCACCAGAGAAACATCATGGCATGTACTAAAGAGGGTATGATAGCCTCAGAGGAAACATGTGATTGGAATTTAGAGTGCTATCCAGTTACCCTGGGGGCCAAGACAGATTCTTACAGAGTTTTATATTATAGATCGGGAAACCAACTATAATATGATTCTTGGTCATCCTTGGATACATTGCATGAAGGTGATCCCTTCCACATTATTTCAAGAAGTTAGATTCCTACATTTGGGGAAAGTCTTCATTGCACAGGGTGACCCAAAGCCCTTTGACATTCACCTAGATAACCTAAAGAAGAAACCTAGGGTGCATATCCGATTTTGAACTCCCCGCAAACCAGTTAAACAAGCCAACGCGTTCAACACCAGAGACAAAACTAATTCCCACAATGGAATTAGAAGGCTACCAGTTTGATTGAAGGGATTCCTTGCAGTCAAAGATGAAGCTGACTGTTGTAGAGAGGGTATCAACAGAAACCATGACAAAGATGTTCAAGTTGTTGGAGAATGATTTACCCATTCTCCTTCCATTTGATTCCATGGGCATAGGACATGCTCTGGGACTCAACTCTCTTCCTGCTAATGGGATTTTCATGGTTGAAGTCTCAGAAGCAAGGGAAGAAGATACAAAGAGCGATTCAACATCAATCTTCCCAAGAAACTGTTGGAATCTTAATTTCTGATGGAGCAGAAATGTCACTTTAGCGCTGGGGCAGGCTGTGATTCTCACTTCTCCTGAGGGGAAGGTCATGCCTTTTTCCTTCAAGTTGAATTTTGAATGTATAAATAATGGTGTAGAATATGAGGCTCTCCTTCTTGGTCTCATAGTAGCCAAAAGGATTGGTTCTTGTAACATTAGAGTGTTGGGTGATTCACAACTAGTTGCTAACCAAGTTTCAAAGGTATATGAGACTAGGGAAGAACACTTACATCTCTATAAGTTTGTTGTACTGAATTTAAGTAAAGGTTTTGACTTCATTTCAATGAATCCATTCCATGTGAGCAAAACCTTCTTGTCAATTCCATGGCCACTTTTGTTTTCCACTTATGTCCTAGAAAAGAACTAGAAGATATTAAATTCACAGTTTTAGTTCGCATCGAACCCTTAGTTTTCAAGATGCCAACCAATCCAATCTTCGTATACGTCGAGGCTGAGAATAATCTTGCTACCCTAGACTATGTAGAAAACGATGAAGCTATCTTAGGGTACCTTAACACTTATATGGATTTACATCCTTAACATCATAAGAGAGGATTTTCTCTCATTCCTCACTCTTCCTTCTATTTTTGAGATCACACAATGGACCCTTCCTCCTCAAAAGGCCTTGAAATTTTTTAAATAAAAGAGGAAGGGAAATTATAACTTCCTTTGGCCTTGTTTGAGTTTGAAGAGGGTAATGCCTCTTTGATCAAAGGGATGATCAATATCAATATCGAGACGGATGAGGAACCAAAAAGTTATGAAGTTAGGCTCTTCACTAACTCATGAGGAAGTAGAAATACACATGAAGTTCGTCAAAGAAAATTCCAAAGCCTTTGTGTTTAGTTATAAAGAGATGACATGAATTTACCCTCATGTTGTAATTCACAACCTTGTGACCAAACCTGATGCTAAGCCCATCAAGCAAAAATCTAGACCTATGAAACCAAATGTGGCACTAATGGTCAAAGAGGAACTTATGAAAATCCTACAGGTGGGGTTAATTAATCTTGTCTACTACTCAATGTGGGTGTTTAACATCATCTCCATTCTTAAAAAGAATAGGAAATTTTGAATTTGCATTAACTTTCGGGATATCAACAAATCATGTCCCAAGGATGATTTCCCACTACCATCCTCGATGTTATCGTTGATGTAACAACTGGTTATGAGCTATTGTTGCTTATGGATGGTTTTTTTGGGTACAATCAAATTAGGATCTCCAAGGAAGATCAAGTAAAGATGACCTTTATCACTCCTTGGGGAAATTATTACTATGCAGTCATTTCGTTTGGTCTTAAGAACGTTGGTGCCACTTACCAATGGTAAATGACTTACATATTCCACGGTCTCATTCACAAGATTGTGGAATCATATGTCGATGAACTTAAGGCTAAGGCTAGAAATTGATGCGATCATCTTGAGGTGCTCCATATCATCCTCTCTCTTTTAATTCAATACAACGTTACCCTAAATCCAGAAAAGTGCGTGTTTGGTGTGACGGGAGGGAAATTGTTAGGATACGTCATCTCTTCATGAGGGATCGATGTAGATATAAAAAAAATTGAGTAGTTCTGTAAATTATCCCATCATCAAACAAGTCAGGAATTATATCCTTTCTCGAAATTCTCAGTGTAATCCAAAGGTTTATTCTTGTTTTAACCTTTGTCATTCATCCAGTAAACAATTTATTAAAGAAGGATTGTTGTAACATTTAGACGAAGGAGTGTCGTGAGGCATTTGAATCGGTCAAATGATTCCTTCTGTCACCTCCCACACTTATGCTTCCCAAATCAGATGACCCTCTCATTCTTTACTCATAGGCCACGCACGTCTAATTATCCTACATGCTAGCACAAGAAGACGATGAAAAATGTGAGCGTGCAGTTTACTTTATCAGTCGTACGTTGCTTGACTATGAGATGCGCTATACATAGGCAAAGAAAGAATGTCTTGTTGTATTTTTCACAACAAAGTGGTTAAGGCATTACATGCTTAACCATGAAATGAGAGTCATTGTCAAGACAATTCACTTACGCATGGTGTCCCCAAGATTTCACCCTAAAATTTGGGACTACCCCTTTTTAAATTTTTTATACTTTTTAAGTAACGGGTCATGTTTTTGTGTTTTGCTTTGCCTGTGGTTGTGTGTGTTGCTATAAGGTATCCCTATAGAGTCATAAAGCCACGTTCGTCGAATACCCACATGAAAAATCTCACTCAATTCCTTTATCAAACTTTGTTTGAAAGCATTTTATTTATTTTTATATTAAATAAATAAAGTTCTTTTAAAAATAGATTGAGCTAAAATTAGAGAATTTGGGTTATATAAAGCACTTCACCCCATCATTATTACCATACCAGTATTACTTTCACCTTAAAGTGGAGCATTCACCCAGGGGAGGAGTTTTACAGATTAGCTAATTGGAGAAGTCTTTTTGAGCAATTGCCCACAACTTCTTTCAAGTATTTTTGTTTTTATTTATTTTTTGTGTTTTGGTTTTGTTTTTCTCCATGTTCCATCTGACAATTCCCCATGGATTTTTCTTTCTTCCTACCAGATCTAGTCCAATTACATAGGGTTTTTAAAACCCATTCTTTGCCTCAGACAAAGGGAAAATTAATTATTAAGTGCTAGTTTTCATGTCCATGTTTTCAACGCAACCTCTTATATCCAAATCACGAATTTTGAAGTCCTTTGCAAGAAAATTTCCCTTTGAAAATCAATGCAATTATCATAGAGAGCCAAGGAAAAACAACCTAGTGTAAATCATGGTTTTTGATAGCCCATGCTTATGTTTTCCACGTTGCCTTATCTCACTAAAATCCACACAATTATGAGGAAGGAGGAGTCAATTAAATACATTGTGAATTTTCATGCCTTCCTCCTTGAAAATTAACGCAAGTATTTAGTGCAAAGCGTGAATATTTGTTGTTTTCCTATGAATTTCCATGTTGCCTTCCCACTTGGAAATCCACGATGGTCTTTAAAGTACAAGTCATGGTTTTTAAAACCTTTGTCTACTAATTTTGAGTTGCCCTTCCACTCCAATTTCCACACATATATTAAAAGGAGTTTGCAAGCTAAATCATGGTTTGTCTAAGTTGCCTTCCCTTTCTAATTTCCATGCAATTTCCCTAGTACAAGTTGTGGAAATACAAGTTGCCTTCCACATTGGAATTTCACGCTAATACAAGCTGCCTTCCACCTTAGAAATTCATGTGAATATTAAAAAGAGAAGTTGCAAAGTCAAATCATGGATTTTGAACTACCCTTCCACCTCAATTTTCACGCAATTCTTAAAAAAAAAATTCACTTGTGCGAGTCATGGTTTTTAAGAGGTTTGTCTTCCAATTTTTAGCTGCCTCCTTCCTCCATTTTCCATGTAGCTTTCCCTTTCTATTTTCCACGCAATTCCTTAGGAAATTTGTGGTTGTTAAGGAGCTGGGCTTTTATGTTTAACACAACTTTTGAAGAAAGAAGTCAATTGTTATAAATTATAAAAAAATCCAAACCTCCTAAAGTGCTTGCATGAATATTCATAACCTTGGCTTCTTAATTGCAATCATCCAATTATTCACACCCCCATTTATCCTTGCATCCATGAATTTTTATAAGGGAAAAAACTTTTAACAATTGTATGAATTCCAAATACTTTGTCTTCCAATTTCAACACAGATATTCTTTGCCCAAACACAACCCATGAAAATGCATGCAAAGTCTCCTAATTAATCCCTCTAAAAGCCAATGCATGTTATTCCCAATCTCCCAGTTAAGCCCACATTGAGATTACTTATATTTGCTTGCACCCAGAGTAATTTCCAAAATTCAAAGTTGCCCACATGCAATTAAAATTAAAAAAATGATGAGTTGAATGTTTTCTTGAATTATTTACAGGAGTATTTCACTTATGCACATACTTGTGAAAATTAAGCCGAGGTTATTTGTTGGGTTTCAGAATGGAACATGGGTCAAAACCATAGTTAGGGGACAACAAGTCCCTCCTCTTTAATGGGAGAGGTTCCCTTATTGAAAGCAGGAAAAACAAATGTATAGATATACAACTCTCAATGTTTGGACCCTGATATTCTAGAATGTTTTCATACTTAAAAGATTATGAATAAGAAGGAATGGAAGAATAAAGGGATGGGAGAAGGAAGAAAAAAACAATGATTTTGGGACATATAGATAGCAGAGTATCTCCCTACTCACATTGAACCAAGAAAATATAGAAAAGGATCAATTACTTCACCACCGGTGCAAATCTGCAGAAACAAAGTTCAAAAGATTCACATAGACTAGAACACAAAGTTTCCATTGAATGCAAAACTAATGATCCATTAAATCAAGTGAGGAGAGAGAAAGATATAATCCAGGAAAATAAGAAATAAAGAACTTCTGTATTGAATTACTTCAGAATTTACAACCTTCCTAGAAAACCAGAATCCCCTTTTCTCGTGGCCAAAGCCATATATTTATAACAATTCGTATACATCCATACTTTGTCCCCAAGAAAAGAATATACGAAAAGGGTAATGTTTGTTGTAGACCCACTTTTGGAAAGTGACATGAAACAAACACACTCATGAAAATCGGAAGTTCAAAAAGGTGAATATTTCTTCAGTTCGAGCATGATTATTTTAGCAAGGGACATCTCATGATTTTCTCTTTCATGTGGTCCTGCCATTTCTACCTTTTAACCACTTTCATAGCACTCAAGTGCTTACTGGTAAGTTTTATCCCTTTTTATCGCGTATGGCAGATAAAATCTACTTTCTAAAAATCAAACTTTACATCTCTTTAAACTTATCAATTCGGCTCCAAAACCAATCCAAAACACATCTCATGAAGGAACGACAAGGAATCAGAGAGAAAAGAAAGGAGAATGATCCATTTTTGTGTTTTGCAGAGCTCTAGTTTGTTAATGGCGATAAAAACCAGAAGAGGGCATTCGGCTATCTTTTCCCCCTATTACCTTCAAATTTGGACCCTACACGTGGTGAGATCCAAGCAACGACAACCCTGGGGGAGAAAATTTGCATTTCTTGACATTTGGGAGAAAAAGCACGTTTTCTCAATTTTCTCTGCCCCCTCAGCTCCGCCAAAGGCTGGAAAGGCTCAAATTCTCAAAAACCTCCGTGAGCCCACTGTTCTGATTTCATTCTTTGACACATGGCATCACCTGACTGGTTGCGGGGGTGTGTTTTGCTTTTATACTTAATCTATTTTGGAAAGGGGAAAAATTCCAACCTTTCCCCCAAAGTCCATGCCCCCGCCATTGAATTTTCAATGTAGGCCATGTGTCCCTTCCTCTTTGCTTGCACCCGGAGTAATTCCCAAAATTCAAAGTTGCCCACATGCTATTAAAATTAAAAAAAATGATGAGTTGAATGTTTTCCTGAATTATTTATAGAATTATTTCACTTGTGCACATACTTGTGAAAATTAAGCCGGGGTTAATGACAAATACATTGGAGATATCTTCATAATTAGGGGAAGCAGTTGTAGCTTCTACACAAATAAATCCAACTCTCACAATTGCAAAAGATTTTGGTAAAAGTGGAAAAGGGAGATCTCAAACAAAAGCTGGTTTAGGCAGAATGAAGGGTGATGATAAAGATAATCCAATAGAACCATGCATAGTGTCTAGGCTTGTTGAGATTAATGATATAGACACGGGGCATGAGTCTATCAGTGATTTGATTGACAGATCTAGGGAAAATGGTAGGACACCCCTTATGCGGGCTATAAGGGACAGTGGAATTATCCAACCTGTAACTTTTTTGGCTATGTCCCAGTTACATGAGTTTGTTCTAGAATGTGAAAAGTTCTACCATCCTTTATCTAGAACAATCAGGGATGCAACAGGAAAGACAATGATTATAATGGATGCATAATTCATCAATTATTGCCTCAAGATCCTAACAAGACCCATAATCATTAAAATCAACATGCATGAGGCTTTTGATAGGTGGGAGAAGAAAAAAGCGGACTGTGTGGGTATAATGAACATGAAATATATGAAGAATCCTAGGTCGCCATCAAAATTTCCAAGGATTCTTCCAAAGTCAAATCTTGTGCAGGAGGTTGATGACATAACTCAGTTGTTGTGCAGAATAAATGGGGAAGGTAATGAAAAGAACTTTCACTCATGGATGTATTCCTTTGTCAAGACAATTGAGATAAAAAAATCTAATTAAATGATCAATTGGGAAAAAATCATTAGGAACATCATCGAGGAAAAAATTAAAAGGGTTAGGTAAACATTCAATTTTAAAATGAATTCATATCTTGTGTATGTTGCAACACAGATGGGGTATTCTCCAAGTTGGACAGAAGAGGGATACTCTCAAAGGATCATATCTATGAGTTTTACCCACAACTAGCATTATCTAGGTACTACAAGGAATACATGGTAGTGAATGACGACTTATTTTATGAAGTCATTTGTAGGCTTAATAGTGATTTGAGGACAAACACAGTCAGCGAAGAATCTATGAAAGATGTCTCTCAGTACAGTTTTGTTTTCATTTAGTTTGTTGACTTCACTTATCTCAGGGTTAGTGGCTTCTCAGGTGCACTAATCAAGCTACCTAGGTATCCCAATGATAAATGGATTATCATGTAGCTATGCAGGCAACTCGTTGAACTGCATGACTTGCAATCAAAGTAGCACAGGATGATGGTTACCTTCCCAATCACAATGGGCAACTATATTTGTTAGAATATTCACAGAGCCAGAAATTTCCAAGCTGAAAATTTTATTTTTCACAAGCAAAAATCTTTCCTATCTCGAATGACTTTTGTTCCTTATAGATTAGAAAAGAAGACAGTCTCCTAGGAATACACTCACATTCCTTTATTGAAATATTTCTGGATGAAGTGCAAGAATGAATATGAAGTTAAGAAAAGATATTTCAACAGACTAACAACTCGACATGTTTCTGACTAGAATATCTACATACCTTCCCAATGATGGCCATGTGATACTGGACGCATACCATCAAATGGGTGGAGATAAAGATGTTCTTCAAAGCAGTATAGGTAGTGCTAAAAAAATTGAGGAAAGGTCTTTAGTAGTCTTGGTTAATACCTCATATTGGTTGATAGAAGAGGACACTGCTTGGATGAAGCAGTAATGCATCAGATAACAGGGAATTCCAACAAAAGGAAGCATGAGGGTGAAAGCAACAGAATACTAGAGAAGTTAAAAGTGCTTAAGAGGTCTCAAACATCAGGTAAAGGAAAGTCTCGAGCTATTTCAGAAGTACCGCTTACTGACGGAGCTTCCCCTGCATCAACTAACAACACTTCAACAATTTTGACATCACAGGAAGTCATGGTTATTCCACTATTGAATCCAACATTATTCATATACACTCCTCCTCTTCCGCCACTCGGTTCTTGACTTCTTCCTCATCCTCCTAAAGAGGAACTAAGGGCACAAATGGAAAAATTTGAAATGGAACTTTCCTTGGATGGCACAGAAGGAGAGAGTCATAATATAGTGGTGAATTCTGATGCAAAAGGGCTCAAGCAAGAAATGGTGGTGCACATCAATTCTTCTAATTCTCCAGATAATAACTTCTCTGCTTGGTTGGATTTGTAAACAGTTCCAGAGGCCAGGGAAGTAATTAACCTAGAAGAGGAAAACTTACAGCTACTCATAAGTTTGGGAGGAAAAGCTAAAATACCTAAAGCTATGAAAGTGACTTCAAGGTTGGTCATTAAGGAATTAGGGCAAAAGTTTACAGAATTATAAACTCCAGCCGAAGGGAAGTAAAAAGGAGAACTAACAACAACAGATATATCAGTGACCAGAGTGCCACTGGGGCAAGTCACCACTGATGGATTGAATATTGATACCTAGACGTGTATAGATACTTTATTCCTCAAGCTTGACAAGGAGAAAGTAGAGAAAGCCAAACTTCATGAGAAGATCTCCCAATTATATAAAATTATGACCAAGGTTGCTAAAATTCCCTCACAACCGGTACTAGTACAAGAATAGGTAAGCTTCCATTTGATTAAAGAGGTTGAAGAAGTAGGTGATAAAATTAAAGTTATTGATGAATGGGAGAGGAAAATCATCCACCAAGTGGCAGAGAAATTCAAAGAAGTACTAGCTAGCTTGGAAAGTATGCACAGAGCATTGGCTTAGTTGAAATAATTGATGACAAGTATAAAAGATGAGAATACCATTGTTGAAAGCCACTTGAAGATCTTGGCTAAAATCAATTCACTACCTGAGAGTGTATTGATTGAAATCAAATAGCACCAGATGGATCAATGGAAAAGGGTAAACAGATGGAAATGATGATGTCTTTCCACATGAAAGTTATCAAACACATGCTAAGAGAAATGTAGTTGCTGGAAGGCAAAATGGAAGAAGTGTCGGGAAGTGTAATCTCTTTCTCTACGGAGGAAGTAATTGATGGTGTCCATTATTATACAAGGTTCATTCCCAAAAAACCTTCAGCTTCCTTTGAATACTTTCTTCCATCTCTCCAGAAGAATATTGATGAAGCCGTCATAATTTTTTGATGAAAAAAATCTTATATTATATTAATTCAATAAGATACAAGATAATTTCCAACAAAAAAGTGGGCGGTATGAGAGCACTCCGCAAAACCACAAACAAACTAGTAAGGCTTCATGCAGATGTCAAGGAATTTGGACCTAGTTTAAAGAGGGTAAAGACAAATATTGATATTCTATCCAAGGACCTACTAAGGTTTAAGACTGAAAGCGGATCTATTGCTAAGGAAGATGGGAAAACAATGAACTACATGCTTGACAAATACATTTAGTATAAGAACAAATGACAAGTATTAAGTGTCACTGCTGGAATGAATTATTTCTTCTCCTCTTTCTTCTTCTCCTTCTTATTTTCTTAGATAAAAATTGTAACAATAAAGTAATTGGTTAAAAGCCACTACTTCTAGCTTTTTGAAAAGGTCCTTTAATTAAGAATAGGTGGCAGACATGCAAGGCATTGATTTAGTCTTCAGTTGTAAATCATGTATGTCTTGCAAATAGGAATTTTAAGAGAAAGATTGCCAATTGTTCCATTTTTATAGTTTCCACATGCGTGAGTTCATTAAAATTTTCCTATTTGTATTTTCCCTCTATGCACTATAAATAGAGGAGGAGCCTATGGGTTAAAAAATAACGATTTTGTTCATCGGAACTTGTTTAATAAAGGCTTTTGTAACTAGAGAATTTTTGAGATTTTAGACTATGTGCTGGAACCCTTGATGTGTTTTTTGTGAAAGATGGGGATTGAATAAAAGGTGGATTTCTTAAGAACTATGTGTCTACAGTGCTTTGTTGATTACTTCTATTCAAGGTTTTAGATAAAATTTGTGTTATCTTAGATCTAGATTACAATTTGTTTGTTTCCCTTATTGTTGAATGTTGTGATTTGTCTGTTTATTTAATTTTTGTGGATGAGACCAACTTTGTTAACTATTGGTTGATTCAACACATCTCCCCTTCTTCTTTCCCTACTTTTGTTTTTCCCCCTTTTGTAAATATTCCCATCATAGGTATTTACTTGCTGCCAAATTACCTAGCCATGGTTTATAAGATGAGGGAGTTAAAGTAAAACCCTTGAAAGTAGTTATTAGGATTCACCCCAGTAAAATAGATAACCATCTTACATGGGAGCTTCACCGTTAAATGAAAGAGATTTATCTCATGACTACCTAGGTTTTACGCTATGCATAAAATCTAGCCAACAATTTTTGACGACTATGTTGGGGACAACAAATCTAGTAAACTAGAGCTTTTCTTGCAAGTTCACATCTATATTAAAACCTCAACCTAGATGAACATCCATTCACTTGGTCTAGTAAGGATCAAGGAAGGACTGGTCGTTTTTATATATTGCAGGAGCAATTTAATTTCAATCATCCTCCTCAAACTAGGAGTCATACAAAAATTCTTTCACCAAATAGAAAAGTGCAAACTCCTCTTGATCATTTCTAGCATAATCCAGTGTTTGAATTATTCACCAGGTCTATTCTCGAAGAAGACGTGCTCCTTTCAAAATGTAGAATCATCCACTTGCCCATGCAACATATTTTCCATGGGGTGCAACGTTTGAACCTCTGAACCTGACTCCTCATATGCATGATTTACCTAAAGAGATGAGAAATAATTTTCCAAAATTCTTTGGAGACAATAAGAAGAATCCATATGACCACTTGGCTGCTTTTTTTATATTTTGTGGAGTGTTTGTAGTCGAACATGTAGATGTATCTGTCAGAATCTTCATAGAGACTCTGCATGACTTGGCTAGAGAATGGTTCTACCAGTCAGCTCCTGGTACCATAACCAACTGGGCTACTATGTGAGATGCATTCCTAAAAATATTCAAGCCAGCAGAAGATTCTAGTACATTGATAACTTAACTGACTTAGCTAAAGAAGGAGCCACATGAGCACATGCATGATTTTATTGCAAAATTCCAAAGAATAATTTACAAAATTCTATTTTTTTTCTTCTCTGAGTGATGAGAATCAAAAGGTATTCTTCGTCAATGCATTACTTCCTGAAGTAGGTTATCAACTATGAAGAACACGTCCTGGTGACTTGTTAGCAGATTAAAACACGAAGGTTGAAATTAATGACGACCTCATTATGGATGGAAAAATAAAAGGCAATACTTCTAAAGCTGAAAGTTCATCTGCTGTGACTTCTTATTCACTATTGCAAAAACTAGCAAATGATATGTTGTAGATGAAGAAATAAATGACTGAGGGTAGCAACACTGCCCCTGCTCGAAATTTTAACAACAACAACTGAAACCGCATTATTGGTCTTCAAAGATTAGCAATTGAAGTTGCTCCTAGAAACAACATTGAGATGAATGAAGAAGATCAAAAAGTTGTTATTGATCAGCTTGAGAATGATGATTTTGTAGATCTTGCTGGTGACTCCAATATTGGTTACCTAAACTACAAATTTGAAATTGACTATGAGGAACTTATTGAAGATGATCATGGTCATACTTATGTAGTATTTACAAGATCACAAACTCACCAAGATGAGGCATTAGGTGATGAACAAAGAAACTATTTTAGATCTAATATGACCATTCTCAGAAGAGGTAGCCCTTTACCTTCATCCTTGGCTCCTAGAGATAATGTTAGTGTGAGTTATCCTATGTGTCCTCTTCTCATATTGGAGGGTCATCTCACATGGATTAGGTTTAGGGTTTCATGTGTGTCATGCACTAGGGTTACTCAGCACCCTATATGTACCCCTTTTCTATTCATTTATGAGCATGCCAAGACACTTCGCTGTCTTTCCTCTATGCAAGCTTTATTTCTGTTGAGAAAGTTCTTCCATTACTGATCAATTCTTTCTTGCTATCGCTGGAGCTATCACGATTCCGTTGGAGTGCAACTACTTTGTGGTGCCTCAATTCTGATTCGATTCTCGCAAACTCTTTTCATGGTATCAGAGCTACACAACTTGCCATCACACAAAAATTTCAAACTTTTGGTGTGACGGAAAATCGTTTGGTATCAGAGCGAGGTAGTTAAGAGCGCTAGCCCCAGAGAAGTGTGGAAATGGGTGACCTCCCAGAAAATTCTCGGTGTCACTGCCTCCTAATGTTGTTGGGCCTGATTGGGTGTATACCCAGCTCCATCGTGTGGGAGGGTGTTGGTGTAGTAGCTGAATCACACGATGAGATCCCTCTCCACCATCAGTTTGAGCTTTTGGTGTGATGGAAAATTGTTTGGTATCAGAGCCAGGTAGTTAAGCGTGCCAACTCCAAAGTAGTGTGGCGATGGGTGACCTCCTGAGAAATTCTTGGTGTCACTGCCTCCTAATGATTTTAGGCCTGATTGGGTGTATACCTGGCTCGATCGTGTGGGAGGGTGTTGGTGTAGCAGCTGAATAACATGATGAGATCCCTCTCCACCATAAGTTTGAGCTTTTGGTGTGACGAAAAATTGTGCAGCTCTGATACCAAACAATTTTCCGTCACACCAAAAGCTCAAACTGATGGTGGAGAGGGATCTCATTGTGTTATTCAGCTGTTACGACAACACAAAAGTTTAACTCATGGTGGAGAGGGATCTCATCTTGTTATTCCAAAAAAAGTATGGAGTAGATGGAGACGTCAAAAAGTTTAAAGTGTGATTAGTAGCTAAGGGTTTCTCCCAGATAGCTAGGGTTGATTATACAGAAACCTTTGCTCTGGTTGCGAAGATGAATTCTATTTAACTGACCCTAGCCATTGACACAATGAACAAATGGAAAGTCCATCAAATGGATGTTAAGAGTGCCTTCCTTCATGGTGACCCAGAGGAAGAGATCTATATGGAACAACCTCTGGGTTATGTCCAAGATCCCTCCCTTGTTTGTAAGTTAAAGAAGTCTCTTTATGGCCTTAAATAAGCCCCTCGGGCTTGGTATGCCAAGATGAACTCCTTTTTACTTACATAAGGGTTTACCAAGTGTCACTCTAATCCAAATTTTTATATTCTACGATAAGATGACTCCATACTCATTCTTGTTCTCTATGTTGATGACTTGTTGATCATAGGTAGCTCTTCCTCTATTATTGATGCTGTGAAGATCGCCTTGGCCAACAAGTTTTCCATGACTGAATTAGGTCTGCTTTATTACTTCCTTGGGATCCAAATTTCACAATCTCGCTCGGAAATATTGATTTCACAACCTAACTATGCTCTTGATTTGCTAGCTCATTTTTAGATGTTCGATTGCAAGTCTTCTCCTACTCCTTTTCTTTCTGGGGTGAAGTTGGTTTCAGATTGCTCTACTCCCTTGGTTGATGGTACTCTTTATCGATAGTTGGTGGGGAGCTTGATTTACTTGACTCACACTCGATCAGATTTATCGTATGCTATTGGGATCATGTCCATATTCATACAGGAGCCACATGAGCTGCATTGAAAGCAACTAAATGGATCCTTCATTATGTTTATGGCACTTATGCTGTTGGCATTCACTATCATGGAGGGGTTGATATTGACTTGATTGGGTTCACAGATTCTGATTGGGCTAGTGACTTAGATCATCAGAAATCTACTTCTGGCTACAGTTTCTCTCTTGGTTTGGGTCTCATTAGTTGGTCTAGCAAAAAGTAGAATGCAATTGTGATATCATTTACAAAGGCAGAATACATAGGAGCAGTTAACACTGCCACATAAGCTATTTGGCTACAAGGTATTCTGGCAGAGTTCATATCCATCTTTGGCATCTTTTTTAGATTAGAGAGTATTTTTTTGTTCTCTTGTGGTGGATGTTTTTCCCACTAGGTTTTCCTTCGCTGCTTGGGACTTCTTTTGTACATGGGTACCTCATCAGGCTTTATGCCAGGAACCATTTTTCTTCTTCTTCTTCTAGGAAGATTGTGTTTGTATATGGGCACCTTATCAGGCCTTTAGTTTTCGGGCCCCATTGACACATCTTTCTTAGTTGTTTAGGAGTGTCTTCCTCTTCCATTTGACTCATCACAGCCGCTACCCCAGCTTCGATGAAGGGGGGGTATTAGTGTGAGTTATCCTATGTGTCCTCTTCTCATATTGGAGGCTCATGTCACATGGGTTAGGTTTAGGGTTTCATGTGTGTCATGTACTAGGGTTACTTAGCACCCTATATGTACCCCTTTTCTATTCATTTATGAGCATGCCAAGACACTCTGTTGTCTTTCCTCTATGCAAGATTTATTTTTGTTGAGCAAGTTCTTCCATTAGTGATCAATTATTTCTTACTATCACTGGAGCTATCACGATTCCGTTGGAGTGCAACTACTTTGTGGTGCCTTGTTTCCGATTCGATTCTCGCAAACTCTTTTCAGATAAGTATGCGAGTTCTTCATCTCAACCACAAAAAATGGCTTAGGTATCTAAAACTAACACATATATTCCTTATTTTTATATTATTGATCATATCAAGAAAAATAAAATTTGAATGTCATAAGCTGAATACCTGAGAACTTTTCTTGACTAGCTAAATAGGCTAGTCAAATACGTGCAATCACTAGGACCATCTAATGCATCAAAAGGCCTCTTGCTTGAACCCAAAGATACTCCTTCCCAAAATAATGTTGTAGTTGTTCAAAACCCATCATCTTCTAAAATGATAGAACCTTTTTTATGTTTCCTTATTACTTAATGGTTTCAAGTTAGGCAAATGCATTTTAGATTCAGATGCTTCTGACAATGTCTTGTCATCTAAAGTTGCAAATGCTCTTGGGCTTACCTTGACAAAGACCATTGGAAGGTGTTATTCCATGGAAAGAAAAGTCCCTTTAATTAGGAAGATCAAAGATGCACAAGCTCTTTTGACAACTTTCCCTAACAAAATATTGAAAATGACAATCTTAGTTATAGATATTATTGTCTCCTACGGGATGTTGCCGAGTAGAAACTTATACAAAGAACTGGGAAGAGAGGTAAAGATGGATTGGTCTTGTGCTCAAAGGAATAAATCAGGAATCTGACCATGATGTTTATTTCTCAGGAATCTGACCACCATTTTTATTTCTTAGAAATGGGTAAAGACATTCCAAAATTAGAACTCTAACCAGAGCCAGAACAAGAAGAGGATGATAACATTTGGACTCAGGAGTTTGACAGTAATTGTTGCTCTTTTGGATCAGGTGTCATTGTTCTATTAATATCTCTAGATGATGGGATATACTCATACTCTTACAAGCTAATGTTTGAGAACACCAACAACACGGCAGAGTATGAAGCATTTTTGCTAGGAATGGAGCAACCTAAAAAGAAAGGAGTTAAGTTCCTCAAAGCCCAAGGAGATGTAGAATTTATAGTAAAATAAATTTGAGGGTGGTATTAAGTAAAAAGAGAAAATTTGAGACACTACAGAGATAGAGTGCTTTCTGCCACACTCAATTTTGCAGCGTTCTCTATCAATTTCATTCCAAGAGATCAGAATTCCAAGGTTGACTCTTTGGCAGTCACAGTTGCAATATTAAATCTGGATACACCACCATCCATATTCACATAAGGAAACTATAAAGTGGAGATGTTCTACCATCCCAAAGTCCCTGATAATGTTTAATGGTGGTATATTTTTAATGATGAAAAACAAATAGTTACATTTCTGGAGCAACAAGACAACTTTGATGAGTTCTAATTTGAAGGGAGTCACTCACCACCATGACAGACAACCACAGGTGAAAATGATCCATATCATGATGACAGTAGTGGGATAATCCAATTAAAAGGTAACAAAATCCCCAAGGGTTTAGTTTCCTTAGAAGATATTTTCGACAAGCATGATCAGTACCTGAAGAAAAATAAAGAATATGGTGATAGTTCTTCTTCTGAAGTGCAACCAATAAATCTAGGTATGGAGGATGAACCCAAGATTGTGAATCTTGGGAAATGTCTAAAGAATAAGAAGAAGCATTCACGGAGCTTATTAAAAAATATGTTGACATCTTTGCATGGTCTTCTAAAGACTTAAAGACATATCTTCCAAAAGAGCTACAACACTACATCCCCTTACAGCCTAAGTAGAAACCTTAAAAGAAAAATCTCATGCGTCATAATCCAACCATTTCAAGAACCATTTTTGTTGGGGTTCAAAAGCTTTTAGATGCAAGTATTATCTATCCCATTTATCACTTTGAATGGTTAGCAAATATTTTACCTGTAATAAAGAAAAATGGTGAAATCCACATGTGTGTGGACTTCCGCAATTTAAATCAAGCTTCCTTGAAGGAAAACCACCCACTTCCCATCATGGATCACACCCTATAGGTAGTAATTGGTTCAGAAATGCTCTCTATGCTAGATGGTTTTTTTGGATACAATCAAATCCGAGTAGCAAGAGAAGATCAATAAAAAATGCATTCACAACACCATGGGGTATGTTTACATATCACAAAATGTCTTTTGGATTGATCAATGTTGGAGTAACCTTCCAAAGAGAAATGGATCTAGCATTTTCTCACTTAAAAAAAAAGCATAGTGGTTTACCTTAATGACGTGACAGACTTTTCTAAAAAGAGAGGTAATCACATTTCTAATCTAGAAGAAGTCCTTATTAAGTGTCGAGGGCATGTCATTTCTTTGAATCCCGTAAAATCAATATTTGTTGTTACTAAGGGAAAGCTTCTAGGACACATCATCTTAGAGTGAGGAACCATAATTGATATAGAAAGGGTGCAAGCCATTCAGAACTTACCTCTTCCAACTTCCAAGAAAGGAGTTCACTCAGTCTTTGGAAAAGTAAATTTCTTCAGAAGATTTGTCCTAGATTTTTTTTGAGTTAACTTGACACATCTCGGACATGATGAAACAGAACCAAGACTTTAAATGGAACGAGGGAGGGAAACGAACCTTTGAAATAATCAAATTAGCCTTAGGAAAATCCCCAGTACTGGTGTCACCATATTTTAGTAAAAAAATTATTCGTTACTATTATTCTTCTAAGCATGTAATGTCAGCCATCCTCGTGCAGAAGAATGAAGAAAACATTTAAGCTCCCATAGCATTTATGAGCATGCCTTTGAAGGCATATGATTTTAAATACACTCCCCTGGATAAAAATGACTACGCAGTTGTCAAGGCATGTAAAACATTCAGGTACTACATTTTATCCATGCATACAATTGTTTATGTACCTGATACTGTAGTCAAATCCATCCTGAGTCAGCAAGAATTGGGAATGTTGTGAGGCACCTGGGTAACCAAGGTTCAAGAGTACGACTTGGACATAAATCCTAGAAATTTAGTAAGAGGAAAAGGTCTATGCCAATTGATGATAGAGAGAAGACAAGATGATCCACCACAAGAAGAAATTGATGAGGACTTGCCCACGGTTCTTTTTGTAAATCTGATTGATGAATGGTAGAGCAAAATTTCTTACTTTATGACATATGGGGAATTCCCATATCATCTCACTTGCAAGGAGAAGTGCACCATCAAATTGAAGGAAAAATATTTTATCTTTTGGGATAATTGCTTGTATAAAAAGGGAATTGATGGTGTATTTCTTCGATGTGTGGATAAAGCCCAATAGGATCAGCTACTAAAAAAATTTCATGACATGGCCTATGGTGGTCCCTTCTTAGCCAAAGTTACTGCACATAATATCCTTTGAGCAAGGTATTACTGGCCCACCCTCTTTCAAGATACTGCAGATTGGGTATCTAAATGCCAAGCATGCCAGTAGTTTGTTGGGCGTGTAAAATTACCAGTATTACCTTTGAATCCAATCATGATTGATGAACCATTTCAGCAATGGAACATGGATTTCATTGGTGTGCTAAATCCTCCTTCCATTATTGGTCACCATTACATTCTGACCGAGACTAACTATTTCAATAAGTGATTGGAAGCCATTCTTGTTAAGCAAGATTCTTTCGAGGAGGTATGCAACTTTATCAAACAGAACATAATTGTGAGATTTGGTGTACCTCACAAAATAATAGATAATGTGCCTCCTGAGGAGATAACTGACGTTTTCTACACTCACGATGTCAAGTTAGTGCATTCTTCCAACTATTACCCTTAGGGAAACGGACAAGTGGAATCTGGTAATAAGAATTTGATAGCAATCATCTGTAAGTTGGTGGAAGAAAATCAGAGAACTTGGCACAAGAAACTTTTTGATGCACTCTGGGCAGATAGGATTACACCAAAGAAAGCAATAGGTATGTCTCCTTTTCAACTGCTCTATGGGACAAATGCAAAAATACCTATTACTATCGGATTACCTACCCTACAATTATCCAAGGCCATAGAAGATGTTACATACCAAGATTCCTTGGATAAAATAATTATGTATCTGTCTGAGTTATAAAAAAATGTGTACCCAAGTGGTAGATAGGTTGGCTAAGCACCAGTTGAAGGTCAAAAAGGTATTTGACAAGAAGGCCAGAAATAGGAAGTTCGAAATCAAAGACTGGGTACTCTTGTGGGACAAGAGACACAAACCGAAGGGCATGCACAGAAAATTTGATTCACTATGGAAAGGGCCCTTCATGATCAAGAGAACTACCGGAATGGATAGTTTGATCCTTTCCTACCAGGATGGAACTGAGTTATTGTTTCCTTTCAATGGGAAGCACTTGAAGCTTTTCAGGAACTAAGAGACATGGTAAAACCTGCTTGTACATAAATAAAACTTTCATTTGTTTTCTTTCCTTTTCTTTTTCTTTTTGTTTGTTTTGTTTCCTAATCCCAAACCCAATGAACAAGACACAAAACCAAAGATGTTGGGATCTCATCTTAACTTCTTTCATATTGATAGAAATAAAGATGTCCACAGACAAAGTCGATTGGTGTCCCCAAGATTTCACCCTGAAATCTGGGACTACCCCTTTTGAAATTTTTTGTTCTTTTTTAGTAACGGGTCATGTTTTTGTGTTTTTTTGCCTATGGTTGCTTGCGTTGCTCAAATGTATCCCTAGAAATTCATAAAGCCATGTTTTTCAAATACCCATATCTAAAAGCTCACTCAATTCCCTTCCCAGACTTATTATGTTTATATAAAAGTATTTTATTTAATTTTATATTAAATAAATAAAGTTATTTTAAAAATAGATTGAGCTAAAATTAGAGAATTGAGGTTATATAAATCACTTCACCCCATCATTATTACCACACCAGTATTACTTTCACCTCAAAGTGGAGCATTCACCCAGGGAAGAGTTTTTACATACTAGCTAAATTGGAGGATTATTTTCAAGCAATTACCCTCAGCTTCTTTCAGGTATTTTGTTTTTATTTATTTCTTTTGTGTTTTGGTTTTGGTTTTTCTTCATTTTTCACATGGCAATCACCATAACCTTCTCTTTCTTCCTACACCTTGGGTTTTTATGAGCTTCCCATTTTTTATTGCAAGTCGACTTGTCCCAATTGTGATTAAGTGCCTGTATTCCCGCAAGCATTCAAGCCAAGTCATGGTTTTTCAGGCATGTGCAAAGTCAATTCGCAGTTATTAAGTGAGCAAAGGCAAAAACTTTAAGTGCAAATCATGGATTTTGAAAGTCGTCCGTCACCCTCCAAAATCCATGCATAGTCTTTTAAGTGCAAGTCATGGTTTTAAGTGCAAGATAAGTCGTGGTACAAAGCATTTTGGGTGCCTTCTTCCTCCAATTTTCACGCCACATTCCTACTTTAATTTGCACACAATTATCATCAAGTGCAAGTCATGGTTTTTAAAACCTTTGTATGCTAATTGTTGAGTTTCCTTGTCTTACTTAATTTACATGCATATATTAAAATGAGTTTGCAAGCTAAATCGTAGTTTTTCTAAGCTACATTCCCTTTCTAATTTCCATGTTGCCTTCCCTTTCTAATTTCCATGAAATTTTCCTGGTGCAAGTCATGGAAATACAAGCTGCCTTTCACCTTGGAATTTCACGCTAATGGTACCTTCCACCTTAGAAAATGTGAATATTAAAAAGAGAAGTTCAAAGTCAAATCGTGAAAGCTGCCTTCCTCCTTCAATTTTAACACAGCTTTTTAAAGGAGAAATTCACTTAAGTGCAATCGTGTTTTTAATCATTGTTTGTCTTCTAATTTTTAACCTTCCCCCTTCCTCAAAATTCCACGCAAGTTTCCCTTAAGTGAAAATCAACGCAGCCTTGTGTGATTAAAATAAAAAATACTTAGGGAAAATTGTGATTCTTCCATGCAAATTGTCTTCTCTTTTCAAGTTGCCCTTCCATTCAATTTCCTTAAGCAAAGTTGTGGTTGTTAAAAGAGAGAAATAATTAAAGCAAGTCGTGGTTTTTAAATTCATTTTCTTCCTTGGAAATATTCCCTTCCACTTGAAAATCCACGCACCCCTTTTAATATGAGTTAAAATCCACTTAATTTTTTTCGTGAATATTTAGCAGCGTGTCTTCTATATCCCAAACACAGCCCATGTGGAAAATATCCATAAACTGGATGCAAAGTCTCCCAGTTAATCCCTCTAAAATTCCATGCATGTTATTCCCAATCTCCCAGTTAAGCCCACATTGAGCTTACTTATATTTTCTTGCACCCGGAATAATTCCTAGAATTCAAAGTTGCCCACATGTTTTTAAAATTAAAAAAAATTGATGAGTTGCATATTTGTCTGAATTGTTTACAGGAATATTTCACTTGCGCACATACTTGTGAAAATTAAGCTAAGGTTGATGTTAAATGAATTGGATATATCTTCAAAATCATGGGAAGCCATTGCAGATTCTGCACAAATAGATCTAGCTCTCACAATTGCAAAAGCTTCTAGTAAAAGTGAAAAAAGGATATCTCAAACAAAATTTGGTTCAGGAAAAATGAAGGGTGATGACAAAGATAATCCAGCAGAACCATGCATAGTGTCCAGGTTTGCTGAGATTAATGATACAGACATGGGGCATGAGTCTATCAGTGATTTGATGTATAGATCTAGGGAAACCAGTAGGACATCCCTTATGTGGGCTATAAGGGACAGTGGAAATATCCAAGCTGCAACATTTCTGGCTACGCCCCAGTTACCTAAATTTGTTCTAGAATGTGCAAAGTTCTACCATCCTCTATCTAGAACAATCATGGATGCAACAGGAAAGAAAGTGATTAGACTAGATGCGTAATTCATCAATTATTGCCTCAAGATTCTGGTAAGACCCATAGTAATTAAAATCAGAATGTAGGATGCTATTGACAGGTGGGAGAAGAAAAATGTGGACTGTGTAGGTATACTGAACAAGAAATATATGAAGTCTAGACCACCATCAAAATTTCCAAGGAATCTACCAAGGTCAAATTTTGTGTAGGAAGTTGATGACATCACTCATTTGTTGTGCAGGATAAATGGGGAAGGTAATGCAAATAACTTTCACTCGGATGTATTCTTTCGTCAGGAAAATTGAGATCAACAAAGCTAATTCAATGATCAATTGGGCAGAAATCATTAGCAACAACATCAAGGAGAAGCTTAAAAAGGTTAGGCAGAAATTCAATTTTAAAATGACTTCATATCTTATGTATGTTGCAGCGTCAGACGGGGTATTCTCCAAGCTGGACATAAGAGGGATACTTTCAAAGGATCATATTTATGAGTTTTACCCATAGCTGGTATTACCTAGGTACTACAAGGAATACAGGGTAGTGAGTGATGGCATCATTTATGAAGTCATTTGCAGGATTAATAGTGATATAAGGAGAAACAGAGAAAACGAGGAAGCTTGGGAAGCTATCTCTCAGTACGGTTGTGTTTTCATTCAGTTTGTTGACTTCACTTATCTCAAAGTTAGTGGCTTCTCTGGTGCACCAATCAAGATACCTAGGTATCCCAATGATAAATGGATTATCATGGAGTTATGCAGATAGCTCGTATAATTGTATGACTTGCAATCAAAGTAACACAGGTCGACAATTAGCTTCCCAATAACAGTGGGCAACTATACTTGTCAGAATATTCACAGAGCCAGAAATATCCAAGCTAAAATGTTTCTTTGCTACGAACACAAATCTTTCCTGGCCTAGATGAATTTTGATCCTTATGGAATAGCAAAGAATACACGCACATCCCTTCATTGGAATATTTTTGGATGAAGTGCAGGAATGAATATGAAGTCAGAAAAAGAGATTTCAGCAGATTAACAGCTCGATTGGTTTCTGACTTTGGTTTGGCAAGAATACATGTAGACCTTCTCGGCGATGGCCATGTGATACTGGATGCATACCATCAAATGGGAGGAGATAAAGTTTGTCTTTAAAGCATTATAGGTGGTGTTGAAACAATTGAGGAAAGGTCTTCAACAGTCATGGTTAATAACTCAAACTAGTTGATAGAAAGAGGACAATGCTTGGATGAAGCAGTAATGCATTAGATAATAGGGAATTCCAGAATAAGGAAGCATGATGGTGAAAGTAGAAGAATATTAGAGAAGTCAAAAATGTTGAATAGGTCTCATGCATCACGTAAAGGAAAGTCTCCAGTTGTTTCACAAGTGTCACTTACTGACGGAGCTTCCCCTGCATCAACTCACAGCACTTCAGTAGTTTCGACATCACATGAAGTCATGGTTATTCCACTATTGATGCCAACATCATTCATATACACTCCTCTTCTTCCGCCACCCAGTTCTCCACCTCCTCCTCCTCCTCCTACAAAGGAACTGAGGGAACAGATGGTAGAATTCAAAAGGGCACTTTCCTTAGATGGCACAGAAGGAGAGAGTCATAATACATTGGTGAATTATGACACAACAGGGCCCGAGCAAGGAATGGTGGTACACATCGAGGCTTCTCATTCTCCAGATAATAACTTCTCTTCTTGGTTGGCTTTGTAAACATTTCTAGAGGCTAGGGAAGTAATTAACCTGGAAGAGGAAGACTTGCAATTGCTCACAAGCTTGGGAGGAAAAGTTAAAAGGCCTAAATCTTCCAAAGTGACTTCAAAGTTGGTCATTTAGGAATCAGGGAAATTTTTTGTAGAATTATCAACTCCGACTGAAGGGAAGAAAAAGGGATAACTAACGGTTGCAGATATATCAGTTACCAGAGTGCTACTAGGGCAAGTCACCACTGAGGGATTGAAGTAGGATACCTAGATATTGATGGATACTTTGTTCCTCAAGCTTGACAAGGAGAAAGCAAAGAAAGCCAAATTTCATGAGTAGATCTCCCAATTATGTGAAATTATCACCAAGGTTGCTAAATCTTCGTCACAACTAGTGTTAGTACATGAGCAGGTAAGCTGCCATTTGATCAAAGAGGTTGAAGATGCGGGTAATAAAGTCAAATATTTTGATGAAGGGGAGAGGAAAATCATCCATCAAGTGACAGACATAATTCAAAGAAGTACCAACTAGCTTGGAAATTATGCACAAAGCATTGGCTCAGTTGAAAGAATTGATGACATGTATAAGATATGAGAATACAATTGCTAAAATCCACTTGGAGATCTTGGCGAAAATCAATTCACTACATGAAAGTGTATTGATTGAAAGAAAATAGCACCAGACAGATCAATGGAAAAGGGTAAGCAGTTGGATATGACGATGTATTTCCACATGAAAGTTCTCAAACATATGCTGAGAGAAATGTAGTTGCTGGAAGACAAAATGGAAGAAGTGTTGGGAAGTGTAATCTCTTTCTCTACAAAGGAAGTAATTGATGGTGTCCATTATTATACAAGATTCATTCCTGAAAAACCTTCATCTTCCTTTGAATACTTTCTTCCATATCTCTAGAAGAATATTGATGAAGCCGTCATAAATTTTGATGAAAAATATCTTATATTATATTAATGCAATAAGATACAAGATAATTTCCAACAAAAAAGTGGGCGGTATGAGAGCACATCCCAAAGCCATGAACAAACTAGTAAGGATTCATGCAAATGTCAAGGAATTTGAACCTAGTTTAAAGAGGGTAAAGGCAGTCATTGATATTCTATCCAGGGAGCTACTAAGGTTTAAGACTGAAATTGGATTTATTGCTAAGGAAGATGGGAAAACAATGAACTACATGCTTGACAAATACATTCAGTATCAGAACAAAGGGCAAGTATGAAGTGTCACTGCTGGAATGACTTCTTTCTTCTCCTCTTTTTTCTTCTCCTTCTTCTTATTTTCTCAGACAAAAATTGTAAAAATAAAGTAATTGGTTAAAAGCCATTACTTCTAGTTGTTTGAAAAAGTCCTTTAATTAAGAATAGGTGGCAGACATGCAAGGCATTGATTTAGTCTTCAATTGTAAATCATGCATGTTATGCAAAGAGGAATTTTAGGAGAAAAATTGCCAATTGTCCCCTTTTTATAGTTCCCACATGCTTGAGTTCATTTAAGGTTTCCTATATTTATTTTCCTCTATACACCATAAATAGAGGAAGATCCTACAGATTAAAAGGGTCACAATTTTGTTCATCAGGACTTATTTAACAGATGCTTTTGTAACTAGAGAATTTTTGAGATATCCGACTTTGTGCTGGAACCCTTTATGTGTCTTCTGTGAAAGCTAGGGATTGAATAAAAGGTGGATTTCTTGAGAACTGTGTGTCTACAATGCTTTGCTGATTAGTTCTATTAAAGGTTTTCGATAAAGTTTGTGTTATCTTAGATCTAGATTAGAAGTTTCTTCTTTCCCTTATTGTTGAATGTTGTGATTTGTCTATTTATTTAATTTGCATGGATGAGACCATCTCTATTAACTATTGGTTGATTCAACACATCTTCCTTTCTTCTTTCCCTACTTCTATTTTCCCCCTTCTGTAAATATTCTGATCACAACTGCTTACTTGCTGCCAAATTACCTAGCCGTGGTTCACGAGCTGAGGGAATTAAAGTAAAACCCCTGAAAGTAGTTATTATGATTCACCCCTGTAAAATAGATAAACATATTACACAGGAGCTTCATCATTAAGTGAAAGAGATTTATCTCATGATTGCCTAGGTTTTACGTTGTGCATAAAATCTAGCCAATATCGCATGTTTTTATCACAAAGTTCTTTATCTAAGAAAGTTGGAGGCTTCATGACTCTGATGGATGACTTCAAATTAACATTTGTTAACCAAAAGTACATGAAAGGACATATCATTGTAGACTAGTTTACTGAAAAACCATTAGATGGAGGCGATCTAGTTGACTTGGATTTCCCTGACGAATGCATATACTATGTCGAAACCAAGCCTCCCATTTCTGTGTGCCCATGATATTACGATATTATTAACTTTATTGTGGACCATGCATACCCTAAAGTGGAAAATTCGCAATAAAGAAGATCTCTACGTGTCATAGCCGCTAAATACATAATCATAGAATAAGTGCTCTACTGCATAGATTTCCATGGAATGTTGTTAAGATGTTTCAACAAAGAAGAATCTGTAAAGATCATTTATGAATCCCACAACGGAGTATGTGGAGGTCACTTCAGAGATCACGTCACTTCTAGAAAGATACATCGGATGGGCTATTTCTAGCCTACATTGGGACATGACACAGAAGAGTATGTGCGCAGGTGTCACAAGTGTCAAGAGTTCTCTCACGAGATCCATATACTTGCCCAGGCTCTACAATCGATTGCAACACCATAGCCCTTTTCCACGTGGGGCTTGGATTTGATAGGGAAGTTCTCTCCCTCGTCAACAGACAAGCAAAATTTCATAATTATGGGCACTGAATACTTCACAAAGTGGGTAGAGGCCATGCCTCTTACCACTGTACCGAGATGTGTAATTGAAAAGTTTGTTTTGAACCAAATTATCTGTAGGTATGGGGTCCCACAAGTCATTATATTTGATAATATTGCATCTTTAAAGAATGAAGAAGTATGTGAGTTATGTGAGAAGTTCAAAATAAATCACCACACGATTTCTCTTTATTACCCTTAGGCCAATGGATAGACCGATGCAACTAATAAGACATCAAAGTCCATCCTCCTGAAAAATGTAAAGGAGAACAAGCATGACTGACACTTAAAGTTATTTCCGGCCTTGTGGGCCTACATAACATCAATTTTGTCTCTCATCTCATACTGGTTCTCCTTTACATTTTTCAGGTGGCTTATGGTACCTTGTTGCCACACTTAAAGTTATTTGTTTTGTTTGTGAGGGGGTTTTGGCCTCTTGTCAAATCGTACCTCACCCTTTATCTTCAAAAAGAAAAAAATACAAGGTATTTAAACAAGCAATATAAAGCTTTCTTTTTTACTCTTTTTGACAATATCTCAATTGTGATGTTATTTATATAAAAAAACAATAAAAAATCTCTTTGTAGCATAACAAAGTCAACCAAACCTTCTAGTTTCCCCCGTGCAACTCAAATGAAATAATGTCAATGAGAGCAAAATAAAATCAAGCTATTTTCTTCTCTTTTTTTATTAAAAAATAAAGTGGGACTGAATTTTAATTGATTTAGGGCATATTTAATAAAAGTTTGATTAAAAAACTTAGCTTGGAAGATATGTACAACTATTAATAAACTAGGACTGAGAAGGTTTTATTTTGGCAAACTTAGCTCATTAACCTAGCCATGCGACTACCATTAGAGAGTTAGCTAGGTATTTTAACAACCCCCTTTGCAAAATTTGTTCATAATCTATAAAATTTAATAGTAGCATGAAAGTTTTTGGTTGTGAACAAAACCCATAAAGCATTTATCTTTTTGCCATGTGGAAGGTGTGAATATGATGCAACTAAAAATGGATCTTCAAAAAAAGTCATTGTAGCAACCTAAAACTTGATCCCGTGTGGTAATGGCGGCCATAAGAGAAAACATTAGCAAACTGCCAATATTATCCTCCACAGAACAAAAACTTCCAATAATAGAGTGATTCAACACTGCTAGATTATCAATTTGAAAATATTAGAAAACCCTTGATCTCATAATAAACTCAAAGAACAATAACCAGGCATTCAATTTACCATACTTAACGCTCTAATACCATATTGGAGTGACCTCTAAGAATGCAATTGGAATAATGAATGCACTGAAGCTTGCACAAGAAAAAACAACAAATGAGCAAGCCGTTGTGTGAGAGAAATCAAAGAATTGAAAACAATGCAAAACAATTTGAATCAACAAACAATGCTACATTTCTCCTTATTAATTAGCAATACAATAAGTGTACTATATAAGAGGAAGAAAGTGTAACTTCCACCTAGAATCATGGAGATAACTACCATTAGACTAGTGGAGAATAATCCTATAACAAAATGTAAATTCCACTTAGCTAATAAAGGTGGTAGTTAACTCCCGAAGACTAAAGAACACCTAAGCAATCTAAATCTACATGTGTAGAAGTAATTTACATAAATAAATAAACAAAATAATTAATATTCTACATCAATATCTTGTATGATTTTTTAAATTATCCTCTGTCTCAATGTCCTTATAAATCAACATGCGAGTTGTTCCCTACACCCCACCTCATCTCGATGATATTGACCATTGGTGTAGCTCATACTTATTCTCTCAATAATGGCCATTATATTCTTCTAAGTTTTGACCTTCTAAACTCCAAGGTTGATGGAAAAGAGCTCCATAGGTGGGTGAGAAATTTTTGAAAATCAACTGTTTGTTATAAGTGTTCACCGAACTGAAAGATAACAAACCTTGTTTTTGACCAAACTCGCTAGTCAGTGGTTTTTTTTATAAAGAAAGTCTTTACTTTAAATATGAAACTTAAATAGATATTATTGTATAGTTATAACCTTGAGCTTAGCTAGCTCATATTACTAGCTAAGTGCACCTAGGCTCATAAGGGAGTAGGCAGTGAGGGGTTCAACCCCTGGGCCCTTCTCACAATTTTGAAAAGGAATTTATGCCTTAACTAAAACTTGAATAGAAGTTTTAGATTATAAATAGTTGAACTAAGTAGTGCAAGTTGCTACAGTATAATTTTGCAAGAATTTGCAACTAAGAGGCCAGGGGTTCAAAACCTCTAACCCTTTTTACTTTAGAACTTTCTATTTTGAAAATAAATTTTGTTAGGAATTTTTTAAAATGAATATATTGTAAAATTAAAAAAAAAAACAAGTATTTTGATTGATTTTTGAAAAGTTATTATAAATTTTAATTGTTCAAATAACATTTAAAAAAAAAAATTCGAAGTAAAGTATTTAAAGATATCACAAAAATCACAAAATTACAAAATTAAGTTTTTGTTGATCTCTAAATTATGCTTAAAATTCAAAAAACAAATTAGTGATCTATCAAGTTTTTTGTTTCACGAAAAATTAATATATGCCTTGAAAGAAAATAGGCTTTGAAAAATTGTTTTTGTTTTCAGTTTTTTTTTTTTTGTAATACACAAATGGGGATTAAGGCCTAGGCAACTGCCTAGGGCACTAACATTTTAGGGGGCGCTAATTTATTTTATTTTACTATGGTTTTAATAAAGAGTAGAAAAATTTATTAGTTCCATATATGTTAGTAGTTGTCCAACCTTATATACCAATTCAATTCACTTCATCAAAATAAAATTAAAATTACATATTTGTATTAAGAATATGATATTTAGAAGGCCTCAAATATTTATGCAAGTAAAATTACATATTTGTATTTAGAATATGATATTTAGGAGGCCTCAAATATTTATGTAAGTTCCTTTGTTCTAGGATTCTTAACTTTACTTCATACTCATGTATTTTCAAACTTTGTATTGTTTAGAAGTCTTGGAGGTTTTTTTGCAGGAGAGATCAAGAAAGGTGAATATGTCAAAAATGCGGGAAAAAATAGTTAGGAAATATATGAGAAAAGGAAGATTATAATATGCTATATGTTAGAGAATTAACTGGGGTTTTTAGGCAATAGTATTTATAAAAAAAATATTAGGAAGTTTTTCTCGGATGGTAAAGGCATAAGATATCAAGTAATATGATATTTGGTCATAGTTAATTATTTTTTTAACTATAAATTTTATTTATATATAGAAGGTGTTAGCTCTAGTATTGCCTAAGGCGCTCGCTCTAATATTGCCTAGGGCACTCAACCCTTAATTCGGCCTTGGTAATACATGGAAAATTATTATAAAAACCTAGAAAATTACAAATTAATTTTTCAATATTTTTTTGGATAAATTTAGAAATGGATTCATCAGTGAATTTTAGTTTAGATAAATCTTAGTTGTTAAATATTCAAATTACAATATTTAGAAAATTAGACTAAAATATGAGTTTATGGACCATAAACTCTGTGATCTTCTCAATGAGACAGACAAACAACCTACTCGTAAGTAAGATAACGTAAATAACCTAAATGCCTTCCAAAAAAATCTCAAGAGGTCATGTCCATCATCCTAAGAAGCGTTAAGGATGTATTACTACTCCATATTAGACATCAAGAATATCCTTGAGAAGCCTAAAAATAACTCAAGTTTGTGCATGAAGGCACTACACTCTCCAAAATCATAAAAATAATAGAGAAGCTTATGATCACTCTGAAGAAAGGAGATGATAAAATTGTAAACTATCTTGTAAAATTTAAAAACATCAACTCCTAGTTGGATGGTTGCAACTACAACCTAATCTAAGATAAGCTCTTGTAATTCATAATTCGAATGAACATTCATGAAAATTTTAGAAATTTTATATCTATTTTGAACTGTAAGTATCAAAATTAAATTGATATCCTTTATTTGAATTCCCTATTTGCTCTACTTATCCAAGAAAAAAAGACCATTAAAAATTATTCTAAAAAAATGTCACTGAAACCCTTCTCTCCCAAAATTAGAAAACCTATGTTCCTAAAAATAATAGAAATAAGAATGGTAACTATAATTTCAAATTAAAGTTCAAAAACTCTAACAAAATTGGGAATAAATAGAACTTTCGCAAAAAAATTAAAGTGAAATTTAATGGAACATGTCATAAGTATGGAAATTTTGGTCACAAAGAGAAATATTGTTATCAAAACAAGAAATCTTTTAACATGATAAGTAGAGAGTGCAACTAGTTAGAGATATGTGGATATGAAAGTACTTGAATAAAATAAATAGAATGAATTGAATTATTAAATAGTGGGGAATGACATATGAAAATACTTATACCTCGTAGAGATGATGCTTTAACCATTGATTGAGATCTAGGAATATGTTGCAACAAAGAAAGATGGAAGTTTATAATTATAATACTCATTATATCTTAATTATATCTTGGTAGAAATTTGTATAACAATGCAATAAGAATCCTTATGTCTTATTTATAGCTTGGTGGAATTTATAACCCACAGGTCTCAATATCGGAACATAGATCTCAAATATGAATAGTATAATCTAACTATGTATGAGCAGAATTGATAACTATGGAAAAGTAATTTAGTTATCTTGATTATGATTTTAGTAGAAATTGGAATAAACTATTTGAATATGACCACATATGGGGTATGTTTTTCTATATTTTGTGTGGATAAAATATAGTGACTTTATTATATGAACAAGATGATGTTTTAGATTATGAATATAATGAGTTTTGTGGACATATCAATGAATTTCTTAATATTTTGGGGATGATTATGGAAATTTTGGCTTAAGATTATCGTAATTGGTATGGGACAGTTAGGAGAGTTGTTATGGCTTGAGTGCTACTCCTAGTTTGGAATGATGTGAACATAAGAAAACCTAGTTCATAGTCCTTATACTTGTGACACTCATAATTAGTATGGGACCGTTGCAAGTCGCATTATTTCTTAGATGTTGTCCTTAGTTTGATGGTTTTTATTTGTGGATTGTTATTTCTTACTATTTCCATTAAACATATTTCTAGGACACTATTTGTTAAACATGGAAACCCTACTTTTCGGAAAGTTAGACTCTTGAATAGTAGATTGGAAACTAATATAGATTATGATTTAAAATGTGTCAATATGATGACCTAACCTTAAAAAGAATTGAAAAATGTAAAACTAGAATGTGTATTATAATACTATATATGGGACAATATAGTTTCATTATGTTGATTAGGAAAAATAGGGATAGGATCCTTATAATGAGAATGGTGTTGGCTGGTATGGGACATTAACAAGGGTTGTTAATTACTTGTACCCAACCTCTAGTTTGTCTTTCTTTTTATGATCAATTTTTGGGATATCATAATAAATATCTCCTTATGTGAGTTGTGAATGAGAGTACTTAGAGATATGTGTATATGGACTATGAGTGACATATATGAATGGGTTAGACAACTCAATGTAGTGGACCACACATGACAAGTGTTAGGGGGTTTGGGGATGAATGTGGACGGAATTGAAGTCTTCTTTCATGATTAGTTAGTATGGGATTATTTTATGCCCAGGTAAATTGTCAGATTTCATTAGGAATGTGTACCTATTGTTATCATAAGTCTTTTGGCCAAAAACATATTCATTAGCATTATTATTTCTAGGATGTTTTATTCCTACCATGTTCATAGGTCTAACACTTTTTGGATGGGTACATTGCACATGGTATTTCTCTCTTACATTATTGATTACTCGCATCTTACCTCTTGTGAAGGGTAGGGCTAATCTCATTTTATAGGTGGTGTATGGAGATCCGTAAGGATTTTGGTTGGTGGTAAAGTGCTTCGATGATAATCTTTCTCTCTTTTTCATGGCTCCATCATTGGATGGATCTCTGGCGAAGGGAGAAAATTATGGAGCAATGTAGTTGTGATGTATTGTATTCATGATACTTGGGATATAAACCAATGTATTTTTATAACATGTGGAATCGTGAATAAATGGAACTAGCTTTTTTATCACTTATTGTGGTTTTGGAACTATGATGAAATCATATATGCTAAAAACATGGATGTATTATGAACTATGTTATGAAATGATTCATTAGATGGAATTATTACTACAATTTTTTTGTTTAAATGATATTGAAATGGATTAAAAAGAGAATGCACATGTTATGGATTAAATGCAATGCCTTAGTTTGATCGGATGAAAATGTATAATCGAACATGTAGGTACTTGTATTTATTTTTTCACAGACAATTAATTTATATATATATTATAATGGAAGCAATCTATACAAGTTACAATGAATGAAACAAATTAATATAATATGTTAGATAAATTTGATTATTTGTATTATTTATATATTACTTCTTGCATGTGTTGTATGATTAAGTTTAAGACTAGGAAATTGAGAGGCATCAATTTTTGCCCCTAGTTGTGTATGACATATTTGAATATTCTAGTTCAAAAAAGGGATGTTTTTCTAGTCTCTCGCCGGGAGGTCTCTACTCAAACATTATGTCTTCATCTAATCTATATTTGGAGAAAGTATAACATTTGTTACATTCACAAATGTGGGTAAATGGACTTGTATATTTTATAGTTGAAAAAGGAAGTCAGAAGAATTTGATTTCTCCTGGAGTAGTTTGCAAACTTTTCATTTATGCCTCACCCACAATCATGTTCAATTGTACGGTAAAGCTCAAGTTCTAAGAAATGGGTTACTCATTTTTGTCATTTAGTGTACAAAATAAATCATTTTCAAGATCCAATTATTTGTGATGTTGTTCCATTAAAGGTATGTGATGTGTTACTCACTCAACCATATCTTTACCATTGACATGGAATATATGAGGTTAATGTAAGGAAAAATTTCACATATTTTTTTGATGTTAGATACCGCATACTGGGTGTAGTCCCTAAGTTATAAATCATTAACACCAATAAGTGGAAGAAGTTATTCATGCACAAGAAAAATATGGACTCCCAAGTCCATGACCCACCATAAGGTTTTTATCTGATTCAAAAAACCCAAAAAATGGTCCAAAAACGAGATCCATAACTCAACATGTAATCCTAAACGAAAAGGGGTTAGTCATAGACACATCACATGTGGTTCACGTTGTAAGATGTATGAAAAAAACAATAAGACATTCAAAATCTTCATTTTATTTAAATATTGACATTTCTCTCTCTTTTTTTGGATATTTTACTTTTGGATCACTAATAATTTCCCAATAGGTTTTAGTAGTGTTTTTCCTAAGGAGTGAATAGAGTTAAAATTGTTCTAATTGCACACGTTATTTAGTTAATTTCTCCTAAAATTTCCATAATTGAACAATTTGGTTTCAAATCTCCATAGGTTTTCCATACAACATACAACATTACAAGCATCACATAAGTCCCATCAACACAAATATGAGGTTGAATTCATAAAACATTCTTTACCACATTTAACATGACAATTTCTCACAAACTTGGGCACCTAACACATCAAAGATAGAAGGTACACACACCCAATATGTTAGTGTATTTAATTATCCATACACTATTGTATGTGATTAAGATTCACATATAATATTAATTGTATTTTAAACTCGATAATGCACTCATTAGTACATACTTATCCAAATGTATTAATAAATAAGAGTATAAACCAAGTTATTGAATTGATTGACTTCCACGATTAATATATAAAAGCAAACTTGTTTTGCAAGTAACTACTTTCTAATCCAAATAATAGTCTTTACTTGTTTCTATAAAAGTATGAAGAGCTAGTGTTAGTGATGATATTGTGGAAGAGATTTATTCGTACTTTGGAAAATTCAAGCCAGAGCTTATTAATAAAATTGTGGTGGTCATGTTACTCTTGGTAAATATGTGTAATGTCTTTACTTGAACTTTTATTAATTGATCATGTATGCATGCTTGTGGGTGTTTTTCTTATGATTATTTATAGCGATTCTAGAGAGTACATCATAAGTTAATATGGTATCAAAAAATAGAAGCTTCACCTCTTGTTTTAGGCAACTTTATAAATTTGATTTGTATTTTTTTATTCTTTTTATTCATGTACCCAAATCATATATGAAATTTTCAAAAACAAATTTGCAAGCATAAAAATTATTGAACTTTTTTAATGCTTTTATTCAATTCTATCCAAATCTAGTGGCTCACTGCAATTATCTAATATTATGCTCTCATGTTTCCCTTCATGGGATCTAGGTTGATAAAAAAATGGTGAAAGTGGTGGGTTATTTAGGTTTAAAATTGGGTAAACTTTTTTAGAATCCCCTATATAGAACATGTTAGCATGTGATTGTGAGTTGTCATTGATGTAAAAGAAACATTAATGACAAATCAAGAGCTATAGGGAGGTTGGAATGAGATTGACAAGGCAAGACATGACAAAGGCTTGAGAACCCCTGATTAAACACTGACTTCTTGAGGAGCTAATGACTAGCAGAGGCTAAATGGTGATGTGAGATCATGCCTGGATGATGTCATAGCAATTTTAGCAGGTATGTGACAACGAAATAAGGTTAGAATTATGGATACACAGTTGCATGCATGGAATTGGTGAGACTAGCTCAGTTTAGTAGGCTTAATCCCTAGGCCTAGTTAGCAAAGTCACCTGGAAAGGTGGAGTGAAGGCATGAGGCAGCTAGACAAGAATGGTAAATGTATGAAACACATGATAGAATGATATTTAAGGGGATACATGGTGAATAACAAGATAATCATGATGAGTTATATTGTAAACTAGCTTAGTTAGGCCTATTTCAAGGACCTTGAATGAGGTGTATGGAGAAAATCAATCTATGTCAAGCAAATGACAAGCATGTGAAGTGTATAGGGACACTTACTAAGAGTCCTAATATAAATCTATAAGATCATACATGAACACTTAGAAGGAATTTTTAGAGGTCATTTGTATGACTACCCTTCGAGGATAAGCAGGTTTATCATGCCCAAATGAGATAGGATTGAAATTTCTAAGGTGAACCATGAAAAATTAGCCATTGGATATCATGGAAGAGGTATTCATGAAGGTGTGGAAAAAAATTTGAGGATTATAGGATGTGTTTTGTGCAATATATTTAAGTTTTACCAAAACCGGGTTACGTAAGGTATGCCAAAATAGTGCCCTAACTTCTTAGTATTTGATCTAAATTGAAAGAATTATTAAGATAAATGACAAGAGTTACATTTTTGAAGAGAATACATAGAGATACATAAGATTATGTAAAAAATTCTGAATTCAAAAGGATGAAGGATAAGAAAGTTCTATCCATTTTTCTGGCACTGTCTAAAACCCTCCTAAACCCTAGTTGAAAGTGGTATGGATAAAATTGATTGGTTATGCCTCCAAATGGAATTTTTTTTCTTGGAAAATGATTTGAGTGTGTAGATAACTCATCAGAGGTCATGTTCATGGTGGTTTGAGCTTATGACACATGGTGGACCCCACAAGAAAACAACTGTTTTGTGAAGAATTCAATGTACAAGCTAAATTTGCAAAGGAACCCATGCTCAAATTTTTGGTGAAAGATGTTGGGTATGTGATATTAATGTTCATGAAGTCATCTGGGTTAGTTATTTGGAGAAAATTAATGATATAGTGTTTTCTCTTAGACCTACCACTAAAAAATCTAGTATTCAAAGCTAGTGATGGTGAAATGGATAGTACTTATGATGAAATGAACATTGTTGATGTTGTTTTTGGTCATGAATAGCATGAAGGTGTCCTATATGAGCTAAAAGTGCGCTTGGTTTGGTTTGATGAATTTATTACATGCATAAGCTTTAGTGATCCAAAACCCCCTTCTTGAGCTAGTGAAGAAGCCCTTAGCTACATGTATGAAGAAGTTGTTATTCCCAAAGAAGGTATGGCTATAGTGCTTGAGCATGTTGTTTAGGATGCATATGAAGTATTTGAAGTAATGAAATGCCTTGGTGAGTGCCATGAAGGTGGTTGTGCCATGTTAGTTGAAGACTAGTTTTTCGAGCCTCTATAACCCAGTTAGATCAATTTAAGAAATTGGAGTGATATGGTGGTCCTTGTTATGTTTTGATGATTTATGTCAATTGGATGTGAAAGAAGACTTCATCAAATTCATGTTGATGTATGATAGGTGATTGTATGACAAGGTTTAATGCTCTAAGTAACCAGTTTTTGAGGAAAATATTTCTGAGTTTAAAGGTCTGATTGCTACTTGAATCAAATCATCATGTTCTTGCTTGAATGAGAGTGATGAAGTTACTCTTGGCATTTAAAGGTAATATAGACATCTCTCATCAACTTCTCAAATATTTAAAGATATTTGATGACTTATACCTTTTAAATTTTCAATATAGATACCTCTCATCAAATTCTTCAAGACTTAAAGAGAGTTGAAGACTTATACATTTTAGATAATATCAGCACCTTTGTGACTGTAATTTTTCAGTCCTCTATGAATGTGAGTTTAAATCTCCTACATTACAAGCATGAAGATTCCTAATGAAATTTGAAGTGAGTCATATAAGGAGATTTAAGAAGCATGTTATAGAAGTTATAGAGTCAAGAGAGGAATGTTGTAACATCCATGCACATTCTTTAAAAAATTGTTCCTAAGTCCTGTATTAGCTATAAGATAGGAAAGGAACTCACGAATAGGAAAGAAGACAAAATTTTGAAACGATAGTTACATGTAAGATATTTCAGATTGTAGGTCAAGTTATAAGAGGAAAATTGTTAGATATGTCATAAGGTGTAAATGATTATAGGAAGGTTTCCTAGTGATTTGTAAGAATATGAAGCATCTTGACATGTTGGTTTAAGTCATGAGTTTGTAACTGACACAAAATTAGGTGTAATCATTACAAGAGGATGGTTTTTGTATGAAGGTATTCTTCTTCCTTGTACGAGTTGGAGAGTGTGTAGTTGAAGAGTTTTTGGTAGATGAATTGCCAAAGGCACGTGAGGGTGTTTGCTTTGATGATAAAAACATCTTATTGTGAGGGTGAAGTTGTTGACGAAGATACCATTGACGGTGTAGTAAGGGTATATTGAAACAAAATGATGTATCTAATGTATTGAGGACTACAATTTTGCAACAGTTAGTGAGCATGAAAGTGCAGATCATTGAGAGGGGTATCTGAGATGACAAGCATGATAAAATATGTATGAAGAGGAAGCTTTGAGTGAGGTACTTGCATCAGATGAAGGAGGGTGAGAAGAGAAGAAGTGATTATAATTTGTTGTGTGAGACAACTATAAAAAAGTGATCAAAACATCTTGAAGAAGGCTAAAGTGGCTTAACAATTAGGGAGTTGAAGCTTCCTTGTAAGTAACAACTTACAGAAGATCAAGTTGAAGCTTCATTGAAGTTTTAGGAATTGTGGCTTCCAAGCAAATGGTGGCTTGCAGAAGGTCAAGTGGTAGCTTGACTAAATTTTGGAGTTGTAGATTCATGTTGAGTGGATGCTCAACGGTGAAATCATTGTAATATTTACAAGACATTTTTGTCCAAGTTAGTTATTTGGTTTCAGTGGGATTTTCTCTCTGTAAGGGTTTCCCACGTTAAATCTTGTCTCTCGATATATGTTCTCCTATTGATTGCTTGTGAATGATGTTGTGGTTTCAACATAACAAAGTTAAGTAAATTTTATTGTAAGTCAAATTTTGAATAAGAACTGATTCACCCCCCATCTAAGCACCTAGAATTTCCAAGAGAACCGTGATCTAACAATTTAAAGCATCAGTGGTTTTCATTCTAAGAAAATTGTTTATCAATTTTGCTTGAGTCATGGTGTGAGGGGTATTGCCCCAATACTCAATTTGTTAGATAACATTTTGTATAAATTTTAGCTTCCACATACCTCACATTATAGAGGAAGTAAATAGGTTTTTTCTTTTTGCCAATATGAATCCCTTTGGTAGTTACTATCTACGCACCTTGGAGATGGGATAGTGTGGTTGTAGGAATGGTTGAATTCTCTATATTATATGGCCTAAAAAATTGGTATGGTTCACTATTTACAAATGTGATAAGTGTAATAGATCCTACAGAATAAACACACCCTATCGAGCGGTGAATTCGTTGTGTTTATCTTGTAGTTCAAAATAATATTGTTCACATATGGAATTTCAATTATAGCTATGGTTCAACTTTTAGTAGGTTCAATATAGAACTTTGGTCACACATAATACATATTCTGTATTTCAGTGTCAATTTACCTCTGTTTAGTTATAATACATATTTTTTAATGATTTTCATCCAAAATTTTGTGTAAGGGTATATAAGATCTCTACTTCTTTTTGTAAAACCCTAGTTCCATATGCAATTGGAAAAAAATTATATTTTACGGTATCAAAGTAGTGTGCAAACAATGTGCAAGGTGTGTTTGTAAGAGTGAAAAAATGAAATGGTTTTGAATGAAGTGTAATTTTTATATCCTGACATAATTTTGAACCCACATGGACTTAGTTTAGCATTTCCACATGAATTTAAAAACGAGTACAAACATGATTCTTTTGCTTCTTGGGGACCTATACAATTGTGATTTTTTATTGGAGATGGTCATTTTAACTATTACTTTAATTTTGACAAAACAAAATTCCATACAAACCTACTTTTTTGGGTTCTTTTTTGCAAAATAATAAAAAAAGATTTTTTCCTTAATAAAATATTACCATTGTGATTTTCTTATTGAGTCAATCATTTTAAGTGTTATTTTTTTACAAAAAATAAAATTTAAAACTCACTATGGATGTCAAATGAGTAATTCTTATAGCATCTAATTATTTAAAATAGAGAAGATAAATTATTGATGTATTTAATCATGGTCTTTAAATCATTGCAATGTAGCACGAAGCATCACTTGTTGACCTTCTAAAACTACCAAAGTGGTAAAGTCATTATCATGAAGCTAGATAAATTATTGGGTAGTCAATATCTCTTGAGTTGAGGTTTCATTTTCATTTTCACATAAATTCTCCAAAGTTTAGATTGCGGCCTTATAAATAATGCCAAACAAGAATATCAAACCATAATAGTGAAATCAACCCTAGAACCACTCATGTAAGTTGCTTAGGGTAAGAAGGAGGGAAAATCAACAATAAAGCACTTTAGAAACCCCTGCATGGAATTCCCCTTGAACTTGAGGAGTTTTTCATTCCTCAATCTTCCAACAATGGAGGTTTTCGCCCCCCAAAGTTGAGCCACACTAAAGGTTTTCGTCTTTAGTGGAGAGTAGAGCACATTGTGCACAAACCCAAGATAACAATTCTCAAAATAAACATGGGTAACCCTTTAAATGAACCTTCATGTCTTTATATATCCTCAAGTGGCGCCAACATCAAAATAGAAGCCCAATGCATAGGCAGACCTTCAAGTAATTCTATTTGTTCATTAACCTCTATGTAGGCTCTCTAATCAAGGCCGACCCATAAGGATTAAAAGTCTTTGAACCAAATAAGAGGCCTTCATGCCCAACTCGTCATTAAAAGTATTTAAAAATACTCTTACGCCATTACATCAAGTATAATTCATTATCCACTAAGCCAATATTGATTCAAACAAAGACATAATAAGAACTAGAAGAAATATGAATGCAATTCTCATTATGTCCCATTTAGTGGACATTACACATGGTTAAATTGGCAACCCTTATATCAATGTAGTTCATTTCTAGTGTACTTAATAGCTCTTTTATATCTTTTGGCGAGAAAAATTTGATTAAAAGTATCGTTGATTGTTCCACGAGGTGGTTTCATGTTCTACCTTTTCTTACATTTCCAATTCATCAAGTACTATCTTTATCTGTATTTTCAAACAAAATTTTAATGTAAATAAAGGATGCAAGTAGCAAACCTTTGATCCAATGCCACCATGGTAAGATATATTTTTTAAAAGAAGAATGTCATGCCTCATAAAATATTTTATGTACTATCTACATTTACATTCACGATGAAATAACACTTGTTCCACATTAACACTCTCGTAAGATCTTTGTCTGATACGCTATAGAGTTTAACGAACCTAACCATTTGCCAAAAACAAATTTAAATGCAGTCTTAATGTCCTCACTAGACTTGTCTTATATCACATTAGTAGATTAATATAAGTTTAATCTCCATCAGTTTTGCCCCAATTTAGATAAAATCTGTGGATGTATTCAGAGGTCAACCGTATCTCAATTATAATATGACAGTGTTTTCCATCTCTTCCAGACTATGAGGATTCTTAAAAGGACTCCAACTCTCACAAATAGTATGACATGGAGTTTCTTTCAATCACTTTCAGATTAGGGGTACTGACAATAGCTAAAGGTCTTCACCTCTCACCAAGAATATAACATGGAGTTTATTTCCGTCCTTTCAGATTAGGAGGATTCAAAATAACTTAACAAGACTCACAAATAATATAATGTGCACTTTATTCCATAGCATCTTTCGGACTAGGGCCTTGATAATGGCTCAAAAGAGTGTATCTTATTCAACTCGTTCAAGTCAACAATAATCCGTTGCTTCTCACTCAATATCCTTGGCACAATCCCATTTCTGCAATTGGCTTTGGACTGGCATGATGTGCATATTTGAAATGATATAGATAAAAGGGAGCTAAAAGTTTGCATTTTATATGTGAAAAACTTTTAGTGATGCAAGCAAATAAGAACTTATAACTGCTTCTATGTTACACTCATTGATGAAAATAGGAATGCAATTGAATACGCTGGCAGTTGTAACAAGGAACTCTTGTTTAGGCTCATGATGCATGCTTCCATACTGCCAACTCTGTTTTAGAAACTAGCTCTGTACTTACTAAACGTGTCATGAGAATTATTGATTTCAAAAAGAAGGGCCCATTTATGCAGTGTACAAACTCTAGACAGGTAAAGTTTGATTCATTTCATAATTGAGTTGGAGGGAAACTTTCATTATTTCATAGACGTTTGCTTCTTTTTCTGATAGGCAGCTTGCAACGCTGTCATGACTACCGTGGATATAATATCGACTACAGTGCATCCCCTGCTTAGATCATTGATGGGTTTGCGCAAACCTTGTAGCAATGGACCCATACTTATTGCTCCAGTGCTCTGTGTAATGTCAAAGAAAGAACATTTAGTGATATCCTTACTGTAATAATATTATTCAATAGCACAGATTACAAGACGATAAGATTCAGTTTCAGAATTTCAAGCTAAACCATGAAAGTAAATGACAGCTAGGAAAGTAGATGAGTGCTGACTAAGAACTGTAATACATTCCTTTTAGTTCTTTGTGCTTCAAATGCAACTCCGATGCTTATTTCTTCAAGAATTAAAATGCATAAATGAGGCAACATCAGAAATACTTGGGCTGTCAACAAATCTTAGTTTAAAGTCTAAATGCTAGACAGAAATGGGTAACTTTTGCAACTGGCTGTGTCTTAATCAGCATTGTCTTCAAAACTGAACATGATTGCTGATTCCTGGGTGATTTCCACCTTTGATTGCAGTCTATAGGTTTGTGGCTTTAATTTTTTTAAATTGTGCATGTAGAATGTCTACAAGGGATGACCTCACAATCATTTTATGAGAAATGACACGCATAAATAGTAATCAAATGATAAACTAAGGCATAAAATATAAGAAAGTGATCACATAAATTCCCTGGTAAAGAGGAAAAACCCTATCACTATATATATTCCTTTCCATTTGGAAGCTTGGTAAGTTTGATTTTGCCCCAAACATATTGATATGACTAAGATTTTTAACATGCGACTTCCTCTAGTTTGATATGTCACAACAAAACTAAATTGATACACAAATCCTAACAAATCATAGAATAATGTGCAACAGAGGCCTTCATGGTGGATGTTTTAATAAAACAATATGTAGGGTGCAAATTGCTATCAAACGGAGAATTTTAAAAAAATGACTTCAAAATAAATCACCTGCTGGACAGCTTTGTAGGTGATATTTCCTGCATTTAGGTCTGGGAAAATAAGTATATTGGCCTGCAATCAAGAAAAAACAATCAAGTAGAATTTTCCTGTTCTAGAGAAATAACTACGAGGATGAATTAACTGACACCACATAAAACAAGAACACATTTTAAATTGAAAATTCTATATATATATATATATATAAAAATACAATATCAAATGCTATTTATGATTAGTGCACTTGATCATGATGGGATCGGGAATCCGGAGGATAACACGCTAAATTGTAATAATTTAATGTGTTATAGGCGTAAGTGAGTTCATTACAACAATTGTAGCATAAATAATATTGCAGAATTCTAGCAAAATGAACCATAAACACGTAAAATAAAAATATGTATGAAGAGAACAAATTTTGATTAAAAGAATTTATCTATTGATATGGGAGGTATGTATGGCTATCTCTAAGAAGAGGGTAAGCTATTTCTCCCATGCTATTACAAATGGAAGGTAGCAGTCCTATGAAAAGAGATGAGGAGATACTGCTCTCTGTTATACATATTCCAGAATGGTAGCAATGTCTGTGAAGAAATGATAAACTATAAGACTTGTCTTCTCACTGATTTCTCTCTTTGTTCACTTCATAATTTTTACACTTCAAATGACAGTTTCTTTATAGCTATTTTTTTAGGACTGGAACCATCTCAAAATAGAATACAAAGTGATTTGACTTACATGCGAAAAATCATGTGACAAGCGTTTCCTCAAGAAGTTGAGTTTTGTTATGATGCGGAAATCATAAAAATTAAAAATTTCATCATTTTCTACATTTTTTATATTTTGTGATTTTGGAGTTCCATTTGGAGTGGATTTTGGGGGGTCAAATTATGTCATACAGATTCTAGCATCCGTTCACCATGTTGTACTCATTCTATGATTTCCAAAACACTTCAAACATAGTTGTTATGAACTATGGTCACGAAGTTATGCCTTTGGAAAGACAATCTAGTAGTTTTTTGGTATCCTGTCAAAAGACTGCTCCTAATTACCACATGGATCAGCAATGTATTTGCAATATCTTCCGATTCTCAGCACTAAGAGACGCCGATAAACAAAATGGGATAAAGTAGTACAATAATCTAAGGTTCCAGTACATAATGCCAAAACTAGAAGTTATCACATCTGCTAAAATTGGATAGTTGCCTCCTTTTCAAAAAGGACTATTAGCACACAAGAATACTGCATATGCTTGAACAATTTGATAAGGTTTTAAAAACAGCGAAATCAAAAGTAGTAAATAATACACTTCTTTCCAAATACAATGAAGGAGATTGCATATATCAAGGATATCAAAAAGATTGGATTCATGGAGTTTTGAATCGGAATGTTTTATGGGTAATAAGATTGAGGTGATACATAGTGGAATGTGGATCATACGAAGTTCAGTCCATGTCAAGTAATTCTTGATCGTATTCTTTCAATATTTAGATTTTCTAATGTGTATCATGTCATATTTTATGGAGCCGCGCTAGTATTAGAAATACTTCCCAGCAATACTGCCTTTGACACCAAAAGAGCGGTCGGAAACACATTACGGATTTTGAACAATGTAGTATAATGAATGTCTAACCTTTCACCTGACCTGGAAAAGACTTTATGAATTCAGAACAGTTATAGTGAGTCTTAACACAGACACAAATCACTTTTCCAGATTTTCCAGATGAGTGTTGGAATCAACAGGAAAAAAGGATAGTACACATGCTACTAAAATTCTTATTTCTTATATTGTGGTTCCAACCAATCAATTACAGGTGATAAATAATCGTTCTATAAGAATTAGTTTGCACATAGGATAATGTTTCATAAAAAATATTGTACTGTCGATAAAAGGAACAAATCAATGTGTGCTTGCTCTAACAAATGTCACCTAGTGTAAACAATAGAGGAAGCCACAATGGTTGTTATGTATCGATATGTAGAATAAAAATTATTGGACCCATAGAAGTTACCTATAATTACAAAATACCTAGGGCTTCATGTCAGCATAGAAGGATCTTTAGTGTTCACTCTCACCCTACACATTATTAGGATTAGGTGTATAAATAAAGGAATTTTCCCAACCTATATCCATCAATAGTATCAGTTTCGTTCTTATTTTATTGAGTATTTTGTTTTTTGTGTTTTGGGGTTCCTTATGGGAATTCACCCAATATTTTTGGTGTTATATTATATGCTTTCTAGGTGTATTGAATGTATGCGCATCTTTTTTTTTCTGTTGATCATGGGATCTTGCATTTAACTTTCATGTGGTATCGGAGCCTATGGATTAACACTCAAGTTTTGGTCCCATGCAACCACTTGGTGCTAGGAGGCATTAGCAGCAACACAAGGTGTTTGGGTTGTAGTTTGTTATTCTATTGGAGTTGATTTTTTGAAGAGGAGAAGAAATTTGACATAGTTGATGGTTCAAAGGGCTTTTCTAGTGGTAGATCTATGAATCTTGCAAAGTTTTGAAGGTGAGGAGCATTTTGTTGATAAATAATTCCTCATTTTGGTATTCTGGTTCAAAGATTTTCTCTTATGGAGAATTTAAGATTTGTACTACAAACCCTAGTTAGAGGAAAAATCTTTACATATCTTATTATATTTTGGATTCCTTGTGAAATTTTATTGGATTATGTTGGAGATTTGATTCCACATTTGGATTCCTTCCAAAATTTCACTGGGGATTATTATTCTGATTTTCCCCCTCAAATCCTCTCCTCAAGTTTCCTAGGTAGAGGTGCCCGGCTCAACAACTCATGCTCAATGCTGCAGTAGGATCCACAATGGTGGGTGACCAACTTGCCCGGTTAAATAGGAAGGAGGACAGAAAGCAACAAGGAGGTGGCAATTGAATGTCATGTAGTAGTTTTCCACAAGCCGAGAGTGGCTTGAGTGGCAAGAGGAGTGACATTCATGTCTCTTAAGCCCCAAAGAGCCACTGACCCTTGTATAAGAGCATAGAGTTATGTACCTTGGGATATGATATTATAATGTATATTGGTTGATGGAGATGGCGACATGAGGCACAAATCTCCCTTAGTTATATGTTTATAATAAATGGGATCACACATGAATTAATTATATTGGGTAATGAGTCGACCTACATTGGGATTAAGTGTTACCCATCCATTAAAAGTATTGTATGCCTATATAAAGGATATGAGTATCATTATGAGATATGTCATGTATGAGTTGAGTCTTGTACTTGGTAGAGGTATATTGGAGGTGTCCCCCTCGAAGTGGAATTCCCATATTGGGAGATGGTGGAGTTATTCCTTCCTTCAGGATTATTTATGGTGTTTCCCTACCTTAAGGGTATTATTCTGAATATATTGAATATTCGGGCATCTTGGCCCACCAATATCTCTTGTGGTGTGTTATATTCTGCATATTATTTAGCTTATTCATTTATTATATGCAATGATCTTATCAAGTGGTATCATTGCATTGATCTGGGAAATTGTGGGATGAAACCCTAATTTTAGTGATTTGCCTATAACTTGAGATTGATTGATTTTTCAGAAATGTTTTGTGTGATGTGGAAAAATCATTCAAAGAATCTCAAAATTTTAGATTTTTTCAAGCTGATTTGAGAAAGATATGTCAGTTTTAGGGTTGAAACCATAGTCTAAAAACTCGGTGAATACTTGCCAATCATTTTGCCAAACAAATACTCGCCATGTTAACTTGCCAAAGAAGACTTGGCGAGTCTGAGCCCTTCACTTGCCTGACGCGGTCTGCAAGCAGAAACACGCCAAAAACACTCAAAATACTCTGATTTTTCCTTTTATAAGGCCCTACAACACTTCATTTCATTCACACAACCATTTGAGCTTACATTGCTTGCGTTGAATGGATTTTTGAGCGAATTCAAAGAAAGAATTTGGAGAATTACATTTGGAGGTAAGTTTTCTTTTTTAATTCTTTCAAGTTTTTCCAAATTTGGTGTATATTATTTATGTTTTATAGATTCATATTGTAATTCTAAATGTAAAATCGAATGCTTTTAATTTTTTTCTAGTCATTTGCAGCTAAAGGTATGTTTTTTTTTCAAATGCAAATTCGTTCTAAACTATTTAAATTTTATGTATGTGTATTGTAATCAATTCATTGAATATGTTTTGTAATTTTAAATGCGTTCAATGTGATTGCGAATCATTTTAAATTTTTAATACTTATTTGTAACCATAGGTATATCATTTTTATTAAATTATGGTGAAATATGGTTATTTAAGCACGTTTTAAAAAAAATAATAATTAAGCTTACGTTTTTTTAATTTTTTAAATGTGCATTGTATTGCAAATTAGTGCTTAGAAATGGCATCAGGCTCGGCATCTGGGTCAGCATCACTAGCAAAAACCGTTCTTGCGAATGCCCGTACCCTCACTTGGAAGTATGGTGTATGTGGAGCAGTTGCAGGAGTAGTTACTTGTAATTTCTGTGGAAAAATAATGTCTGAAGGCGTCAATCGTCTGAAGTATCACCTTGCATCTATTGTTTGTCAAGACATTGAGGTTGGCCCCAATGTTGCGGAAGAGGCAAAGCGAGAGATGAGAGCAGAGCTGGCAGAGCTAGAGGAGAAGAAACTAGAGAGGGAAAAGGTGTAGGCAGCCATAGTACAAGCTGTTAGACTTGGGGCTGCAATGACAGAGGATTCAGAGGATGATGCGGCAACAATTGTGGGCTTTATTCGTTGTCCGTGCATACGAACCAGAAGAGGCACATCTTCATCGAGTTCGAGCAAAGGCATACATAGTTTTTTTGTGCCAAGGATCATGCTTGGAGCACAACCTTCATTGCTGTTAGGAAATAAGAGATAAAATATGCGGAATAATCCCTTACAGAATCGCAACAGTAGAAACTAATATGCAGAAAATATTACAGATCTCAAATAAAAGTGCAAGATAAATAACACAACACAAAGAGACAAGATTTAACGTGGTTCACCCAATTTGGGCTACCTCCACCAAGAATCACTTGCTCAGATTTTATTACAAGCCTCCACTCTCTCAATACAATACCCAGATCCGTTTGGAGCTATGCTCAACAAACTCTACAGAATTCACACCCGAATTCAAAGCACATCTGCAATACAGTTGCTTGTCTATCTATCATATGCACAAGACCATAAAAATAGACAATTGCTTAAGCAGTTTGATACAAAATTGATACAAAACCGTGGGTATCAAAACAATGGGCACCGAAAAACCATGGGCCCAAAAAACAGCCCATAATGGTTACCCATTACCCATGGGTTAATAAACCACCCATGAAAATTTGCTTCGGGGGCTTCGCCTTCGAACCCCCTTGACCCGCTCACTGGCGAGTGGGACCGCCGTAAAAATAGCTGAGTGTAACACATAGAAGGTGTACCACACTCTAACATGAAAACAGGCTCCACAAACATAACAATTGCAAGGTACAACCTGGAACAAGGATATGCACGAGGAAGCAGATAAAACATGTGCAAATTTATGGTACTACAACAACCTTCCATTCAATGTGGCAAAGAGCCCATACTGGGAGTACTTGGTGACAGTGTTGACAGTTGCAGGGAAAGGGTACAAGGCACCCTCTTCAAAATATGAGTGAGAAATTGCTCGAGGGTGCAGTTGCAAATGCCACTACAATTCTAGAAGAGCAAAAGAAACAATAGAACAAATACAGATCCACCATTTTTTTAGATGGGTGGATGAATGGAAGGAACCGCACCCTCATTAATTTTTTAGCGGCGTCAAATGGCGAGATGATGTTTTTGAAGTCTAATGATGCCTCTAACATAGTAAAAAATGCAGAGAATTTGAGTGTTATGTTGGAGACAATTGTATTAGAAGTTGATATACAAAATGTTGTGCAAGTTATCACAGACAATGCAACAACATATGTGGCGATTGGGAGACTATTACAGGAGAGACAACCATCACTCTTTTGGGCTCCTTGTGCAGCTCATTGCCTTGACCTTCTTTTGGAGGACAGACAAAATTGATTGGGTGATGTTGGTTGTAGAAGATGCAAGAAACATAACAAAGTACATATATAATCACCCTTGGGTTCTGAGCTTGATGAGAGAACACACAACGGGGAAAGAGTTTGTTTGAGCCGGTGTCACAAGGTTTGCAACTAACTTCTTGACGTTGCAAAGTATTTCTAGTTTGTTGACATTTTTGAAGCAAATGCTTGTGTGTGGCTAGACTCACAATATTCAAAGAAAACTGATGGAGAGAGGGTTGCAAAGATAGTTTTTGATTATATATTTGCAAAGAGAGCTATAGATATCATCAAGGTAATTTAAAACTTCGATTTATATTTCATTCCTTTATTTTAATTTGTTAAATTATAAATATATTGTTTTTTACTTTTTTACTTTATTTGTAAGTTTGTAACCTTACATTTTAATTTGTGTGTAGGTGTCAGAGTCGTTGGTGAGAGTTTTGCGTTTGGTTGATGGGGAGCAAAACCCTATGGGGCATATTTATGAGGCTATGGTTAGGGCCAAAGAGTCTATCCAAAACTATTACAGGGCGGATATCGTCATATATGGTCCCTTTCGGGAGATTATTGATCGGAGGGTAGAACAATCAACTCCACCAACCTATTCATGCAATGGGTTACTACCTCAACCCCAAGTATTTCTTCTCTGACGGCTTCATAGATGTGAACGGAGAGGTTATGGAGGGCCTTTCAACATGTATTGAGAGGATGATACCAAATGTTGAGACAAGGGACCTCGTCATTTTAGAGCTGCAAAATTACAAATGTGCTACGGGGAGGCTCTTTTCTTCGGTGTTAGCTATCCGAGCAAGAACCACATAGACACCAGGTAATAAAAATTAGAAATTTAACCAAGTTACTTATTAGTTATAGATTTGATTTTATTAATTACTTATAAACTTTTGATTATCTTGTTTGTAGGTTCTTGGTGGGAGAATTGGGGAGGAAATACCCCGTATCTTCAAAAGCTAGCCCTTAGAATTCTATCTCAACCTTGTAGTGCTTCTGGATGTGAACGCAACTGGAGTTTGTTTGAGGCCATCCAAATGAAGAAGCACAACAAGTTGAGTAAAAACGGCCCAATGACTTGGTTTTTGAGCAATACAATCTCCCGACTTCACACAAGAAAAGTGGAGGCCCACATCAGAGGAGCTTATTGATTTGGATGAGATAGATCCATACAACGAGTGGACTGGGCGAGAAGAGAAAATCCCTGCGTTCACAGAGGACGAGATTGCTTCTTTTGAGAGGGAAGCCATGGAAGGAGAAGCACTAGTAGGAGATATTGGGTTGGATGACATCTTTGAAGGTGATCTCCAACATGCAGCAGAGGAGCCACCCCCATCTACTACTAGGTTAGAGCCAAATTCGCACCCTTCTAGGAGGAGCAAGGAGATGTAGCCGAGTGTGGGGACTAGTAGAGCCTCTAGACCCTCTCCCCAATATTTCTCTAAAATGGGGAAGAGGAAAATGTAACTTATTGTATATTGTAGCTTGTATAGAAATGAAATTTATGATGATATTTTTCAATGACAATCATCATAAATTCATAGCACTTATCAGCCGGTTGTTGTATTCGCATGATGATGATGAGATTTTGTATTGTATTTGTATTCAAATCTAATAGAAAACACTTCTCCAACATTTTATGTACTCATTTGATACATTTTGTAGCTATATGTTGCTTAAAATTTATTTTTTTAAAAGAAATTTGCGTATTGTTTAAGTTACCAAGTATTCCCGAGTATTCACCGAGTCTTGCTGAGTTTTTGCCAAGTCAATTTTTTTTTGGTTTGCTGAGCACGAGTATGCAAACTATGGTTGAAAACCATAAGTTCAATGATTCGTCTATATATTCCAAAATTTGCAAAATCTTGAAAGAATTAAAAAAAAACAACTTACCTCCAAATGCAATTTTCCAAATTTTCTCGTCGAATTTGCTCAAAAATCTGTTCAACACATGCAATGCAAACTTAAATGGTTGTGGTGAATGAAAATGAAGTACTTTAGGACCGTAATAAAGGGAAAAAACCAAGTTTTTAGGAGTGTTTTTTTGAAAAAAAAAACCGTATTTGCGTGTACTGTCCGTGTTAGGCGAGTTTAGTTCTGATTTTTGGGAAGAAAATGCACAACTACAAATGCATTTGGGGCAGCATGACAGAGTTTGGGAACAACCCATATATGAGGATAAGTTGTGAGCCATTCATGCCTTGGAGACACGGAGATAAGATAAGATAATGTTATTAATGTCCAACACATGACCACAAAAGTAGGTCAATGGGACTGCAGAGTACAAGCAAACAAACCCAGCAAGAGGACCCAAACGGGTCACTCAAAATACAATGAGAGAAGGAGAGGAGGAAAAGGAAACAACAGAGGCCGTGAGACTAGAAATGAAGAAGAGAGAGATGACAGTGTGGGGAGGGTGCGGAAGGAGCAACACCCCCAACAACATCACCTAACACTCAAGGCCGGATGGGAGTAACTCGCAGTGTGCCGACGACAAGAAGTAGAGACTGTGGAATGCCTGGGGAGCCGGCATCCGGGAGGAAGGCGGTGCCTCAAAGTAGGCCCAGTGGATCGCTGTCTATGTGGAAAAGAAGATGAAAAAATGTTTCTCAACACTTTTGATTTTTCGAATGTGTTTGCTTCATATGCAGGATTAAAGACATGTGAAGAAAGACTTCTTTCCTATTCACTTCATGAAGGCATTATTGAGTGTGCATCTTGGGGGCTTATCAAAGCTCATGCGGATTTTCATTCATCTTCTTATGATGAAGGCACTACCACTTGGAGTTCCTACTATGAAGATGATCACACACATGTTTGGATTGCCACGAAGGAAGCTCACAAGTTCTTCCAAGTGCTTCATCACTTGATTGGCACAGGAGCAAGACTTTGGGTGCATTATTTCATCTTTTCACTTGGGTGCATGATACATAGATCTATAAATTTGCTATTGCTTGAGGGCAAGCAATCTCCGAGAGGGGAGGACTGTATTGTCCCTTTTTCCAAGGCATTACTAATATATCTGTTCATCTCTTTTATTTGCATTGTAACCCTTGGCATGCCTAGCGCTACAAGTGGGAGTCTCTAGTTAGTTTAAAAATGTGCACATAGGTTAGTTACTTTTTATTATTTAATTAGAAAATAATAAAGTGCACATAGTCTTAACATATTAAATGTTTTAATTATATGAAAGGAAAACTAATGTAAAGGGGCCACTTGGCTATCTAATTTGTAATTGCAAATTTAAAAGTGTTTTTTCCCTCCAAGTGGGTCAATCCCTTCGGGAAGTCTATTTAAGGGATGTGAGGGGGTCATTTCACCTCATATTGATTTGATCATTTATGTCTCTCCATGCTTAGAAAAATGGGATGTATGCCCTGGCTTTTCATTGTGCTCTCTCTCATTCGATTTGGAATTGAAGTGGATCTGATTTTGAAGACTTTGTTATTGAATATTTGAGGACTTGATATTTATTTTTGCCATTGTTGGATAGCGGCGACTTGGCTGGAAACTTTTGTTGTATTTCTGAAAAATTTTGTTGGTTGGAATTTGATGAATTTATGTTCATTGGAAAACTCTGTCTAAGCTTTCCAACAAGGGTAATTTCGTGTCAAAATTCCAAGTATTGCTCAAGATATGAATTTTTGAAGATTTATGTTATTTACCTAATTTCCCAGAATTAGGGCAGCGAGTTATTTTGGAGTTTCAGGTGACTTTTTAGCATGGCATTCGTGGATGGAAAATTCTACAATTGATCTCATAATTTTTCTTATAATTTATGCTTCATTTTGAGCTATGGTTGTTAATTTTAGGATAAGTATTTTGCAAGTTATGAGGGTTTGATGCCGCAGGTGTGTTTCGGGATTTAAAAATCAAGTTTTCTGTATTTTCGTGGGTTTCTTGCATGGAAAGTTGCTCCTAATTAATATCTATCATTTTCCTTCCGTTTCATGCAATTCGGAGTTGTAAATATAAAGTTATGGAATTTTGAATATTTCAGCCTAGGATTTTGACAAACTTACTATTAATAGGAAGTTCTAGATTTCAGTGTTTTTTTTAGGGTTTATTGTTGAAATATAAGATTCAAATTTTTTATTTTCAGATTTGGTTAATTTTCTGGTTTGTCCCAAATTTGGGGACGTTAAAGTGGTATCAGAGCATCTTTCCTCTACTCTTGTGGGGTTTGTGTGTGTGAATCATGGAGGAGTTAACAAGTGCAGGAGAAATAAAAAATGCAACTTTACAAATTGGGAAAATGGCTTGATCCTCCACACCTTTCAAGAGATGTGTTGCTTAGCATTTTGGAGGAAGTTGCAAATTGTTTGACTATGATAGAACAATTGGATTATGGCTCCATGTTTTCAGCAATGTACTCTTTTGTGACTTATTTGGCTAGATCTGAACTATTGAGGCATGATGAGGTGGAGGTGAGGCTCATGGTCATCATTTGCATTAGTGAGGTTACAAGGATCACATCCCCGGGCTTACCATACAGTGACACCACCATGGAAAAAGTCTTTGAGCTCGCGATAGGGAGTTTTCAAAGGCTTTGGGACACCACAAGCCCTTACTTTGGTAAGAGGGTTAAGATCTTGGAGAACATGGAAAAGGTAAGAACTTGTATACCAATGTTAGATCTTGATTGTGATGATCTCATTCTACACATGTTCGATGTATTCTTCGTTGTCATAGATAATAGTCATTTAGAAAATGTAATGGATGCAATGTAAACTATCATGTCTTTGGTTTTGAATAAACATGAAGGCCCTCTTCAACATTTGTTGTCTATACTTGAGGAAGGTTTGAGAAAAGAAGAGTTATGTATTGCTCATACTTTAGCCAAAGGTGTTTTGGATCAATGTTCAAGCAGGGTGAAGGCATATATGTTAGCAAGGTCTTCTATGAAGCAATAATGATCAACTCTCCAAGGTATGATTCCTTTGGTATTTGATGATAAATTTTTGATATCTAATGCTTGCATAGAACTTGGCGATTGCAAGAAAAAATCAGATTTGAGTGAAGTTGTTCAACAACTTCATGAGCCCTTTGAAGGGCAAGAAGAAAGCATGGATAAGGACATCACTAAAGAAGGGAAAAAATCATATTTAAAAAGGGAACATGAAGATGGCATGGGTAGAAGTTATACCCATGGAGAAAAGGCATTTCCGGGTACTTTAGACCATTCACAGCTGGCTGGTCTGCTCATAACAATAGTCATTAGAGAGAAAATAAATGACTTCATTCACTCAAAAATGAAGTTTAAGGAAGTTTGTTGGCTAAATTTTATGCACAGCGTAAAACCTAAGTAGTCATGAGATAAATCTCCTTCATTTAACGGTGAAGCTTCCGTGTAAGATGTTTATCTATTTTGCAGGGGGCGAATCCTAATAACTACTTTCAGGGGTTTTACTTTAATTCCCTCAACTCGTGAACCACAGCTAGGTAATTTGGCAGCAAGTAAGCAGTTGTGATGGGTTATTTGCAGAAAGGGGAAAAATAGAAGTAGGGAAAGAAGAAAGGAAGATGTGCTGAATCAACCAATAGTTAACAGAGTTGGTCTCAACCACACAAATTAAATAAACAAAGAAATCACAACATTCAACACTAAAGGAAAGAAATAACTTCTAACCTATATCTAAGATAACACAGTTTATCTAGAACCTTGAATAAGAGTAATCAGCAAAGCACTGTAGAGACAAAGTTCTCCAGAAATCCACCTTTTATTCAATCCTCAACTTTCATAGAAATCACATCAAGGGTTCAGGCACAAAGTCTGAAAACTCAAGAATGCTCTAGTTACAAAAACCTTTGCTAAACAAGTTTTGAGGAACAAATAGTGATCCTTTAATCCGTAGGCTCTTCCTCTATTTATAGTGCATGGAGGGCAAATACAAATAGGAAACTTTCAATGAATTCACGCATGTGGAAACTATAAAAAGGGAACATTTGACAATTTTTCTCCTAAAATTCCTCTTTGCATGACATGCATGATTTACAACTGAGGACTAAATCAATGTCTTGCATGTCTGCCACCTATTCTTAATTAAATGACCTTTTCAAACAACTTGAAGTAATCACTTCTAAATTTGCAGATATGAATTTTAACCAATTACTCTAGTTTTACAAGCTGTTTTTTGTCCGAGAAAATAAGGAGAAGAAAGAAGCCATTCCAGCAACGACACTTCATACTTGCCCTTTGTTCTGATACTGCACGTATTTGTCAAGCATATAGTTCATTATTTTCCCATCTGCCTTACAATAGCTCCACTTTCAGTCTTGAACCTTAGTAGTTCCCTCGATAGAATATCAATGTTTGCCTTTACCCTCTTTAAACTAGGTCCAAATTCCTTGACATCTTTATGAAGCCTTACTAATTTCTCAATTGAATCAAAAGTGAAAGGTATGACGGCTTCGTCAATTTTCTTCTGGAGAGATGGAAGAAATTCTTCAAAGGAAACTGGAGGTTTATCGGGAATGAACCTTGTATAATAATGGACACCATCAATTACTTCCTCCGTAGAGAAAGAGATTACACTTCTCGTCACTTCTTCCATTTTGTCTTCCAGTAATTGCATTTCTCTCAGCATATGTTTGAGAACTTTCATGCGGAAAGACACCATCATTTCCAGCTACTTACCCTTTTCCATTGATCCGTCTGGTGCTATTTGCTCTTCAATCAATACACTCTCAGGTAATGAATTGATTCTAGCCAAGATCTCCAAGTGGCTTTCAGCAATTGTATTCTCATCTTTTATACCTGTCATCAATTTTTTCAACTGAGCCAATGCTCTATGCATACTTTCCAAGCTAGTTGGTACTTCTTTGAACTGCTCTGTCGTTTGGTGGATGATTTGCCTCTCCCAGTCATCAATAGCTTTGATTTTGTCACTTGCTTCTTCAACCTCTTTAATCAAATGACAGCTTACCTGTTCATGTACTAGCACTGGTTGCGAGGAAGGTTTGACAACCTCGGTGATAATTTCACATAACTGGGAGATCTGCTCATGAAGTTTGGCTTTCTCTACTTTCTCCTTCTCAAACTTGAGGAATAAAGTATCTATCAATGTCTGGGTATTCTGCTTCAATCCCTCAGTGGTGACTTGCCCCAGTGGCACTCTAGTCACTGATATATCCACTACCATTAGTTCTTTTTGCTTCCCTTCGGTCGGAGTTGATAATTCTACAAACTTTTGCCCTGATTCTTCAATGACCAACCTTGAAGTCACTTTGGCAGCTTTAGGTCTTTTAGCTTTTCCTCCCAAATGTATGAGCAGCTGCAAGTCTTCCTCTTCCAGGTTAATTACTTCCCTAGCCTTTGGAACTGTTTGCAAAGCCAACCAAGCAGAGAAGTTATTATCTGGAGAATGAGAAGCATCGATGTGCACCACCATTTCTTGCTCAGGCCTTGTTGCATCAGAATTCACCACTGTATTATGAATTTCCTTCTGTGTCATCCAAAGAAACTGCACTTTCAAATTCTGCCATCTATGCCCTCAGTTCCTTTGTAGGAGGAGAACCGGGTGGTGGAAGAGGAGTGTATATGAATGATGTTGGCTTCAATAGTGGAATAACCATGACTTCCTGTGATGCCGGAACTGCTGAAGTGTTGTGAGTTGATGCAGGGGAAGCTCCGTCAGTAAGCGACACTTGTGAAACAACTAGAGACTTTCCTTTACCTGATGCTTGAGACCTCTTGAGCACTTTTAACTTCTCTGGTCTTCTTATTGGCTAGATTTTTTGCACAACTGAAAACCTAGGCAGTCATGAAATAAATCTCCCTCATTTACCGATGAGGCTACCGTGTAAGATTTTCTCAGTTATATGTCCTAATATCTATTTGTTGGTATTACTTTAACTATATAGCTCATGAACCATAGCTATACAATTTTGCAGCAAGTAAGCAGCTGTAAGAGACAGAAAATATCTGTAGAAGAGGAAAACAATAGAAAGTAGGAAGAAAGGAAAGAAGATGTGCAACCTAATCAATAGTTCACAGAGTTGATCGCATGCACATAGATAAAACAAATAGATCTTTTAATTATAGAATTTAAAGCAAATGATAGTTTCAGATCTAGATCTAGAATAACACAAAGTCTATGAATAGATCTAGAAAGAAATAAGAAGCAAAATGCACCGTTGACACAAAGTTTTCCGGAAATCTCTTCTCTATTCCTCTGCTTGCAGAAAGCTATCAAGGGTTTCAACTCAAAGTCTGGAACACAAGAATGCTGATTACAGATTCCGATCCTTTAACTCGTAGGTTCTTCCTCTACTTATAGTGTGTTGAGGGGAAAATACAAATGGTAAATTGCAATTGAACTAGAACACGAAGTAGTAAAGGTAACATTTGACAATCATCTTCCTAGAATTCCTCTCTTAGTGACATGCATCAAGAATTTAAGCCAAAATTGTGCACATCTGTCACCTATCTTAAAGAATCTTTCTAAATAACTTAAGTAATGGTTTTTCAACCAATAACTTTAATTTTACATTTTCATCCAGGAACATAAGAATTAAGAGAAGAAAGAAGGGAAGAATGAAAATCTGCCAGCTGTAACACCTATACTTTCTTTTTGTTCTGATATTGAATATACTTGTCAAATATGTAATTCAACATCTTCCCATCTGTTTTAACAATAACATCTCTCTCGGTTCTAAATTGTAACAACCCTCTGGACAAAGCAGCAGCGTTAGCCTTCACTTTCTCTCAACCAGGCTCATATCCCTCAACATCTGCCTGAAGCTTTATGAGTCTACCAATTGAATCCATCGTGAAAGGTATCGTGGCTTCATCAACTTCTTTCCGCACAACTAGGATAAATTCCTCATGGGAAGCAGGTAATTCATCTGGGATGCTCTCCGACACTTTTCCCATCTTACTCTCCATCATCTGCATCCTCTTCAACATGAGCTTGAGGATCTCTACGCGGAAGGAAACTGAAATTTCTAACCACTTCCCCTTTTCCGCAAATCCAGCAAGCACAATCTGCTCTGCAATCAGCACATCCTTTGGCAACGAGTGTATCTTAGCCAAAGTATCCAGATGACTTTCAACAACTATGTTCTCATCTTCTATCTGTGTCATCAGTTCCTTTAGCTGAGATACTGCCCTGTGCATGTTCTCCAATTCAGTCGGTATGGGTTCGAATTGCTCTGAAACTTGGTGAATGACTTGTTCCTTCTAGTGGGCAATAGCTTTGACTTGGTCCCCTACATCTTCTACCTCCTGCATCAGATGATTACTCACCTGCTCATGTGCTAGAATGGGCTAAGAGGAAGGTTTGGCAACCTCAGCAATGATCTTGCATAACTGCAACACCTTCTTTTGAAGCTTGGATCTCTCAACCTTCTCTTTGCCAAGCTTAAGGAATAAAGCGTTCATTAGTGTCTGCGTATTTTGCTTTAATCCTTCTGTGGTAGTTTGACCTATTGGCACTTTGGTCACTGCTATATTGGCTGCTGTGAGCTCTCCCTTGTGCTTACCTTCTGCTGGAACAGATAACTCAGTGAACTTCTGTCCCGATTCCTCAATAATCAACCTAGAAGTCATTTTGGCAACTTTAGGTCTTCTATCTCTTCCACCCATACTCAAAAGCAGTTGAAAGTCGTGGTCTTCCAGGTTGATCTCCTCTCTGGCTTCTGGGATTGTCTGCAAAGCTAACCATGATGAAAAGTTGCTTCTTGGGGAATGAGAAGTCGCTGAGTGCACCACCATCTCATGCTCTGATTCTGCTCTATCAGAATTTGCCACTGTGCTATGACTGCCATCCTCTGAATTGTCTAAAGATAATGCTTTTTCAAACTCCGCCGTTTGTGCTTTCAACTTCTCCGCATGGATAGGTGAAGACCTGAATGGTCGAGGAGAAAAGACAAATGACGCTGGAATCAAAGGAGGAACAACAAAATCTCTCTGGGGTTCTGGGGCTGCTGAAGTGCTATGAGTTGATGTTGGAGACGCTGGAACTAACACGATAGCTACAGATTTTGCCTTCTCCTGTATGTGAGACTTCTTGTGAACTTTAAGATTTTCTGGCCTTCTACTGCTTTCACCTTCGCGCTTCCTTTTGCTGGAGTCTCCTACGGTAAAGTTGCATGTGATCTGATTTATCAAAGCTTCATCCAGGCAATACCCCTTTGTCAACAACTAGTTCGAAGTGTTAACCAGAATTGCAAAAGATCTCTCTTCAATTGTCTAACAACCACCAATGTTTTTCTGAAGAGCAGCTCTATCCCCTCCCATCTGATGGTATGCGTCAAGTATCACATGTCCATCATCTGTGAGATTTGGAGGTATCCATGCCAAACCATAATCAGACACTTGTTGCGCCGATAACCTGCTGAAATCTTTCTTTCTGACTTCATATTCGTTTCTGCACTTCATCCAGAAGTCCTCCAACGAAGGCACATGTGAGTATTCCTGGGAAATTGTCTTCCTTGCTACCCCATATGGGTCAAAAGTTCGCCGTGCTGGGAAGAATTCAGGCTCATATTCAGAAAACATTTCGGCTTCGACTCCTCTAGCTTTGTGGATGCTCTGGCAGCTATAATAACCCTCTGTGACTGGAAAGAAACCTGTAGACTTATGCTGCTTTGATTGTAAGTCATGCATCTCCACGAGCTGTCTGCACAACTCCATGATGACCCACTTGTCGTTTGGATACCTCGGCAACTTTACTGGTTCTCCCGAAAAGCTGGTTACCTTGAGATAGGTGAAGTCTGCAAATTGGATGAAAATGCAGCCATGCTGGGGTACAACTTCCCAAGCCTCTTTGCTTACCCTGTTGGTCTTCAAATCACTATTTAATTTGCAGATGAATTCATAGATGTTGCTCACACTCCGAAGTTGCTCACCGATGTTGTCACTAATGATCTCTGCCCAATTGATTATTGAATCAGCTCTGTTGATCTCAATAGTCCTCACGAAAGCATACATCCATGAGTGGAAGTTGTGAGTATTGGTTTCTCCATTTATCCTGTAAAGCAATTTAGTAATATCATCCACCTCCTGCACCAAGTTGGATCGCGGAAGAGTCCTCGGGAACATTGATGGGGACCTGGGCTTCTTCATATATCTTTTGTTCATTATGCCCACACATTCTGCTTTGCGTTTCTCCCATTTGTTGCTTGCATCTAGCATATTAATTGCAATCATCACCGTTCGTGTCGGAATCTTCAGACAATAATTAATAAACTGTGCATCCAACCTAATAATTGTTTTCCCGCAGCATCCCGGATTGTTCTGGAAAGAGGATGATATGATCTTGCACACTCCATAACAAATTTGGGCAACTAAGCTGTGACTGGGAATGCTGATGCTTAAATAATTCCACTGCTTTTCATTGCCTGCATGAGAAATGTCTTTCTGGCCCTGGATCTGTCAATTATTTCAGAGATGGATTCAAGGCCTATGTCCGTGTCATTTATATCAGCAAATCTAGATGCTATACATGATTCTGCTAATCCTTCTCTTTCATCACGCTTCATCATGGCTGGAGCAATATATGTTTGAGCAATCTTCGTTTGTGTTCTTGTTCTTTTAATCATGTTGCAATTCTTTGCAACTGGATTTATTTGTGCAGATCCAGCAATTTCTCCAGATTCGGAAGATATATTCAATGTATCTAACATTGATTTGAACTCCTTTTCACCTGTATGAACACCTGTAATGAATACCTGCAATTATTTCAGACAAAGGCGAAGACCAGAGCATGAATACTTGATTTCTGTCACCAAAAATCTGCAAATGAAGCCTGCTGCCCTAAAATTTGAGGCTTTGCTTGCATGCAAAGCAAGCATAAATATTTTTAAATTCACCTGAGCACTTATAGTAACATGCAGATAATTATCATAGCATAAATCAAGCTATTCCAACCCTAGGCGCCAAACCTTGAAGCTTCCTGACAATGAAAAACAACTTCTGATGCACAAAACCTCATTTCCTTTGCGCCAAAATTGTTTGGGCTGCAATCCTTAGCGAAAAGAATTAATTGCTTCTTCGTTATGGCAGCCATACTTATATAACTCTCAACATTCTATTTCTAATAATTGTCCTTCCTATTCTTGGAAATTTAATTAATAAACAAGCATGTTTATTCACCCAAATTGGACGACCAATTGTGCATGCTGCTGGCTGCCCTGAAATAAATTTATTTTATTTATTTTTAGCATGCATCCTTCAGTTGTCTTTGGCTTGACTTCTTGCTTTGACTTTCCATTCATCCATGGCACAAAAATTAGACAGAAAAACTATTAATAAATACCATTAAAAGTATTGTTTAATGCATAAATGGGTCGCACTTTTTGGTAGAGCTGATTTTTAAAAATAAGAAGTCAACCTTGTTGGGATTCTTTACCCTGCATTGCAACTCCAAAAATCCCTTCTTTCACTTAAGCTGTTTGACTTCTATAATGAAAATTTTTACTTTGCAAGGCAGATAAGGAATTCCCGCCTGCCTACCACTGCCAAAATTCCCATTATTAAATTAAAATATCTCCCAAAAAGTGCAACTTGCATTAAAATTAGCCTCCTTTGATAAAGTGCGACTTGCATGGGTCAATAAATCTCTTTGGTGGAAAAAGTTAGCCTGCCAAGCAGACAAAAAATTTCCATTGGTGCTTTAAGTGACTTTTCTTTATTTTATAATGGGGATTTTCACCTTGCAAGGCAGGTAAGAAATTCCCGCCTGCTTGTCGCCTCTAATTTTTCTCATCACACAGCTTAAGTGACTTTGACTTCATGGAAAAAAAGTACCCTGCAACGCAGGCAAAAAAATTCCCGCCTGCCTACCACTACCAAAAATCCCATTGCAGCTTAAACTCATTCATTCCAAAAAATGCGACTTGCTTGGGAGAGGCTTTTTGTGCATGACTTCATCTTTTTTTGTCAGAAGTTTGCATTTTGAGGCTGATTCCTTTTGGTGCTGCGTCAGTAGATGATCTCCAGATGCTTCAGACAATTAAACAAACTATACTGGACAAGGAACAAACCTAGGGGAATTTCACAAAGAAACTGTGGAGAAAACCGGAGAAAAACACAAAAGAAATAAATAAAAACGAAAAACATTGCCAGAAGTTGCAGGCAAGGCTCTAAATTCATTCCCGGTGAAAACCCTATTGAGATGTGTGAATACTGGGATGCAAAACATCAACATGATTCAATCGGAGCACAATTTACTTCAAATGGGGCATTATTATATTTAATAAATAATTAAATAAAAAATTTCCCACAGACAAAACTTGGCGAAGGGATAAAATGAGTTTGGGCATCTGGGTATTTGTCGAAATTGGCTCATATGATTATCTGGGAATATCTTAACATAATACAGACATCTTCTGGCAATAAAAAACAGAAAAAAGACCAGTTATTTTAAAAGAATGATTTTTTTTCAAATGGGTAGTCCCAGATTTTAGGGTGAAATCTAGAGACACCACTTTTGTTGCTTTCACTATCATGCTTCCTTTTACTAGAATTACCTGTTATCTGATGCATTATTGCTTCATCCAAGTAGTGTCCTCTTTCTATCACCCAGTTTGAGGTATTAACTAGGACTACTGAAGACCTTACCTCAATTGTTTCAGCACCACCTATACTGCTTTGAAGAGCAACTTTATCTCTACCCATTTGATGGTATTGGTGTACCCAGATTTCATCTTGAAATCTGTGACTACTCTATTCGAAAAAATTTCGTACTTTTAAAATAATGGATCGTTTTGTGTTTTTTATTGCCTGAAAGTTCTTATATTTGTGTCAGGATAATTCCCAAAGAGCCATATTAGCCTTTTCGCCAAATACCCAAGATGCCCAAAATTGTTATATTCTGTCATCGAGATTTGTCTGTGAGAAATTTTGTATTTAATTATTTTGAGTCTCGTATGAGGCTATTTGCGCTCCGTTTTTAATTCCGTTATGATTCGAACATATTATTATTCCCTTGTACCAAAAGGATTTTAACAAGGAATAAGTTTTGGGCTTTATTTGTGACTTTTGACAATTTTTCATGTTTTTGTGTTTTCCCGTTTCGTTTTCTGTGAAATTTCTCTAGATCAATTCCTTTGCCAGTTTGGCCTGATTCTTGGCCTAAAGTAACTAAGGATCATATACGCACGTTGTGCCCGGAGGAAGTCACCATCGGAGGTTTGGTTCACTGGGAAAAAGCGAAGTCGTGCACTAAAAAGCCCCTTCGGGGTTGGGCACATTTTTGGAAAACAAAGGATTTAAGCTGTAGTGGGAAAAATAGAAGCAGCAAGTAGGCGGGAATTTTGTACCTGCCTAGCAGGGTACTTTTTCCCATGATAGAAAATTCACTTAAGCTGCAGTGGGAAAATTAGAGGCAACAGGCAGACGGGAATTTATTGCCTGCCTTGCAGGGTAAAAATTCCCATGGTGAAATAAAAAAAAAGTGACTTAAGTGAAATCATGAGATTTTATTGTCTGCCATGCAGGGTAAATAATCCCATTGTCAAAATCAAATCACTTAAGTGGATCATGGGATTTCCTTCGCTGCCTTGCAGGGTAAAAATTTCCATTGCCATGTGTTTTTAAAAATAGAATTCTATTATGCTAAAAAGTGCGACCCACCTTGAGTGAATAATAATGCATTAAATAAATATTTGTTGATATTTATTCACCCAATTTTGGCACCTAGGCTTGTGGAAAAGTCAACAAAAGGAAGTGGACAAAAGGAATTTAAAAATAGAATTCCAAAATTAAATAAATTTAATTTATTTAATGCACAGCCCCTTTTGAGAAGGAAATAATACTTTTTAAAGTATTAATTGATTAAATTAAATTCTATTTTCAGTGGCTATGGTCAAAACACACTGTGAAGCTTAAGTGAAGTGAAGAGTGGATAATTAAATTGATTAAATTTAATTTAATGGATGGTTGTCTTTAATCATACAATTTTAGCACATTAGTTAAAGAGAAAAGCATGATTTTTAATTAATTAATTGCCAGGAATAGAATGGGCAATTATTAATTATAGAATTATGAGGGTTATATAAACATGGGCTGCCATAAGGGTGAATTAATTAATTCACAGGTGAAGAAGTGCAGCCCAGAGGAAAAGTGCGCCCCATATTGAAGAGGATTTTGCTTAAAAAAAGATCAAATCACGGCTAAAAGCTTCCAATTTTGGCGCATACATTGAAGGAAGTTGATTTGTGTTTGCATAGGTGATACAGGTGCTCAAGTGATGTTGGTAAAATTCATGCTTGCTTTGCCTGCAAACAAAACGTCAAATTTTGGGGCAGCAGGCTTGAATTATGCAGATTTTTGTGATTAAAATTCACTGTGCATGCTCCGGTTGCCATCTTTGTCTGAATTAATTGCAGGAGTTAGATACAGGTGCTTTTATAAAGAAAAGGAACTTATATCAATGTCCAATACATTGAATATTTCCTCCGAATTTGAAGGATTATCCAGATTTGCACTAGTTTTGAAGAATTCCAGTCAAATAAGAAGAAAAAGAATTGTTCAGACAAAGCTATGGCGAAGAAAGATGAAAAAGAAAGCACAACAGAGTCATGCATCACTTTTAAATTTGCAGATATTGGAGACACGGATCTAGGCTCAGAACCTCTTGCTGAATTGATAGATAGATCCAAAGCAGGAAAGACTTCATTCATGCGTGCAGGAAAAACTTCACTCATGCATGCAGATTAAAAGCAGTGGAATTATTCGAGCTGAAGCTTTTCCATCCACAACCCAATTGCCAGAGTTTGTTATGCAGATCCATATCCAGATGCAGATGAAAATCCATATGCAGATGCAGATCATGATCTCATAATTGCAAAAGCTTTCGGCACAAAGGCTTCATCCTCTTGTTTCGAATGCAGCCCATGAAGATGTCAGTGCGTGGAAAATTTCTTCCAGGATCTTGTGCAGGAGAAGAACTGTAAATGCTTTAAGGATAAAAGAGAAGACAATGTGAAGGCAAAATTCTAGCCGCTTCCAGATCCAGCTTGTTTCCAGATCCAGCCGTTTCCAATTCCAGCTTGTTTCCAGATCCAGCTTGCTTCCAGATCCAGCCGTTTCCAATTCTAGCTTGTTTCCAGATCCAACTTGCTTCCAGATCCAGCTACTCCCAGGTCCAGTTTGGTGAGAATCAAAGGCAAAAGAATCAGCTGCATGCAGACATGAAAAAGGACAAGACTGCAGCTTTCCTCTTCCTTCTTCTTTCCTCCGACAAAGTAATTGCGCGATCATTTAAATTATACAACTTAAGTGATTGGTTTAAAAGCCATTACTTGAAGAAGTCAACTACTTGGAGATAGGTGGCGGACGTGCAAAGTAGAAGGTTCTATTTCCAGTTGCAAATCATACATGTCATGCAACGAGGAATTCCACGATGGAGATTGCCAGTTGTTTCTTTCCTCCGACTTCCACATGTGCCAGTTCAACTAAAAGCTTCCAACTTGTAATTGCCCCTCTACATTCTATAAATAGAGGAAGAACCTTCGGGTTAATGATGAGAATTTGTAAGCAACAATCTTGTGTTCTAGACTTTGTGCTGAAACCCTGAGAGCCACTTGGAGCAAAGGAATACAAAGGAGCAGATTTCCGGAGAACTTTGTGTCACGGTGTACTGTGTTTCTTGCTTTTAATCTTAGATCTCTTAATAAACTGTTATTTTAAATCTGGATTTAGAATTCTGTGTTTATATCTATTGGATTCTTCTATGTGCATGCAATCAGCTCTGCCATCTACTGATTGGGATGCACATCTTCCCCATTTCTTCTGTGTTCATGTAATTACCTTCTTCTATAACTTTTCCTTTTTTTAAACTGCGGCTTTGGTGTACCCAAATTTCATCATGAAATCTGTGACTACCTATAAGTACCCAAAATTGTAGGGTACTGCGCTGCCAGAACAACGTAACATGCTCCCCAATGATGATACAAGTCTCCTCGCAAGGTGTTCAGGATCCAGAAAAGCTCTCCAAGTATGCGTTAACATCCCACATGCCCCGCTTAGCCCTGTGTGCTTTGTTTTTCCCTTTTCCCCTCTTTTCTTGGCCTTCTGCTCTTCAGTGACGAAACTGCCACCCTGCCTGGGCGGCGGTCTTGTGACCGCCGCCCTGAACAGGGTGGCAGTCCTGTAACCACTGCCCTGCTCAGGGCGGCGGTCCTTTATGCATTTTCCAGAAAGCTCTTTTAACACGACTCACGTAAAAATCAACGATTCACCAGCTTTTTTTCACCGCCATAAGCTTGCATTAATGATTCTGGTTCCCTGGAATAGTGTTTTTCCATTGTTTATAGTTTAAGAGTTCTATTTGGTTTTTACCTTGGGTAAATGCAAATGCTATAAATAGTTGGCTTGTGCTCAAGCAAATGGCCCCTCAAATTTTCCTCTGAATTTCTCATTACAATAGATTAGTCTTTCATTTTTCTTAGAATTCCTAGTTTCTTTCATTGCATGCTTAGTTAGTGTCGTTTTGCTGTTAGTAAGCCACATATCCATCTTGTGAAAATGCTATTGACATTTTATCCAATCCATTGGAGTAAAATTGTAGGTGTTTTCAATAGGAAGCCATTAAAGTTGCAGGTTTTTCTCTTCAAACATGATAGTTTCAGGTTCTGGACGTTTTATATTGCATGACTCGCAATAAATCCTGCTAGGAATTGCATAAGCCAAGCTCTATACTCTTGCGCTATCCCTCTCCTACTCGCATTGTATTCAGTCTGTATCTTGAGCTGCCTTTGTCCCAATATCTACTTCTGTTGATGCTAGCATTACACGCTTTTCTGGATCCACGTGAACACGAAGGAACGAGGAGATCACACTGAGGGGACAAGATCACACACACCATCGGATTCACCACTGTTCTGCAGAATCCAGGTTCTAGCTTTCAAAGTTCTAAATTAGAAACATATCAAATAGAGTAGTTAATCACTTTATTTCAGTCAATTTTACTTTCGGTATTACCGGGGAAGCTGTGGGGATTGATAGTTTCTGAGAGACTATGATTCATTCCTCACTTCTGAGGTAGGATCGAGAGTCTTGCAAATAGACTAGATCAAGTATTTCATTATTTAGAATAGATTCACAATTGCACAGACAAATAGCTATACTTGGTTATCTTGTTTGTTTTAATTTGTTATTCTAAATCATCAATTTCTAGATATATTAAATAGTTACTCTTTAAATTTGTTTGAATAGTTCATCAGAAAATACAAAAATAGAGAAATCATATATGCTATAGATATACTTAACGTAGTTAAATTTCACTTTGCTGTAGTTAATTTTCATTGTTGCTTTTGTATGACAATCACGGGACCTAGAGAACCCAGGGAATACATATTCGAGCCAATCGTGCCCCAACCCAATCTCGTCACAGCCATAACTGATATAGATCAGAATCTCAGGATCCAAGTCTTCTGAACAACGGTAAACTTGCAACAAATCAGTTTCCAACTACACGGGTTAAACATAGAAGATGACCGAGCACACACATTTTGGTCAAATCAACCAAACTACATATTACCTTAGATTTATATCTACATGACTGTAGAAGGGTTTGAAAGAGAGCAGACATTTGATTGTGATCCTTTGGTTCCACAGCCAGATGCAGGAGACACTCTCACAGATATAGATACCAGCCTAAGAATCCAGGTTGCAAGAATTCCTATAAGATATTCTGAGAAGATCACACAGTTATTGATTCTGAATATAGAAGCTGAGAAAGCATACGATTACTGGATACTAGGGATTAGGGACTGATTCCATACATGACCATAGCAGGACCGCAACAACCATGAATCTATGGTTGTGACCCACAAATCCCACAGCCCAACGAATCCATAGGTGAATCAGACATAGATGTTGGCCTACGTACACTAGTATTTAGATCTACTCCACTTCCACCTATCATTATCGAACAGTTATCCTGGTTAGACATAGTAGCTAACAAAGCTAAGGAGTTCTGGACTAGGCCAGAGAATCACCCATAGAGTCAATTATACCATCTGCCCTATGACCTTATCTGGAGATATACACGAAACTATCCCAGGACATTTTCCACGTATTCCACAACCTATAGACCGAATCATGCCAGAGCTCGATATTGATTGGAGCCTTCGAGCAGTCATCCTTGCTGATCGATCTATCACACCAGTTCAAGTTAGGAGGGCCTTCTTTTCCTTAGATTCGTAATTTCCACTAGTGTGTGTCGAAGACATTAGATTACCTAACTAGTTTGTCTGTATCCCACGCATATTCCATCCCCACCGGCTGTCTCGGCACGACCTCGGGAGGTCGGGTGCGAGGAAGAGTTACTTGTAGATTCCCAAGCTCACTTGTCACTTTTCCGTCGTACAAAATTGGTGAACCCGACGTGAAGCTTTCTACTTTCTGGTCTGGAGTCAGATTTCTACTGGTTCTTTCAAATTAAAAGTGACTCTTTCGTCTTTATTACCTCATCAGATTTCACCATCACCTTCGCTCCTTCCCATTATTCTGCGGGTATTCATATACCCCCCGAATATGTCAGGATTCGATGCATATGGCAGACCCCTCTTGGGTCTTGAGGCATACTACGCCCAACAGAATAGACAATCATCACCCTCGCTCTCAGTATGGGGTGATAACTACTCAACTAACTAGTTTTCAACACAAACTTTGAAGATTAGATATACCTCATCCCTCCGAACAGAGGAGTTGGATCAGTTCGCTCAAACACGGCAAACAGAGCCTTCAGGCTCGAACAATATGACGCTCACAGGAGAATCAAGTTCGTCTCCTCAGGTACTACTTAGACCACAAATTAGTAGACAATCAGACTCATACCTGGGTTTAGATGATGAACATTCGGTACGTTATGCCAGGAATGAACAACGTTCTCGAGGTATGTACCCACCTATAGGAGGTTTACAAACACAACCCGAGGTTTTTTTTCGAGAAAATACCTCTATGCCACTGCATACAGAAAATACCCTCAGAGAAACTTGGCAGGGCAGTGATCAGTTCATAGCAGGATATCACATGCCTATACAACACCATGATATACAACAAACGCCGCCAAGGCAAAGTATCGGGACTTCACCAAATGAAGTCATTTCAACTCTAGTAGAAAAGGTTAGGGGGTTAGAACTTGCCCAAGCAAGTCAAAATTCTCAATTCATGCAGGCAGGAAGTCCTAATCCTCCACACCATCCTAGCCAGATAGACCTCCTCATAGGAGTAGGTACGTTAGGCATGACTCCTCAGTATTCACAACAAACCCCAACAAGAGCTGCCATTTCTAACACCGCTCCTCCCGGTCTAATACAAAGTAATCCATTTTTGGACAATACCCCTTCATACTTAAACATGTACTCCAAATCACCACAAGGGGATATGTTCTCCTCTCCCGGCATGGTTCCTCAAACACAGGGGTTTCCTTACGCCCCCACTAACATGTACGCTACGCCATGTCAACAACCCATTCCACCGCCGCTCCCTCAACAGGCACCATCAATGGTCGAAACCTATGCGATAGGGACATATTCAGAATACTTGAAAGAGCCTTTAGATTTCACCGTACGAAGTGTCATGCTTCCAAGACCTCTTCCCGATTTACCCAAGTACAAAGGTGAGGGAGATCTGAATGCACATATCAAGGCTTACGCTACAGCCATTCGAGAATTACTCCCTTGGGATGGGGTTGTTGCTAAAATATTCCCAAAAACCTTGGAAGGCATCGCTCTCGACTGGTATTATAGAATACCTGAGGCTTCCATCCATTCATTCAAGCAACTCGTTTCAGAGTTCATCAAGGCATTTGACATGAACAAACTATTAAGAACAGGAATCAGGGAATTTTTACACATCAAGCAAGAACACAATGAATCTGTCACCCATTTCATCCAGAGGTGGCATACAGTTCTTTATTCTTCGGCAAGTGCTCCAAACATGGATCAGATGGAACTATGCGATTTATTCCTTCATTCTCTTAGCAGAGAAGTGAAGGAAGAAGTCCAGAAGTTCCCACTAAGAACTTACGATGAAGTACTTGAAAGCGCTCTCCGAATAGATCAAGCGGCAATTGATAGTGGCCGCAAAACATATGGAGCAAACGGGAGGTTAATCACCTCCAACCAGAACACTACAACTTATCCTACTACCACGAATGTCAATCAAGGACCTAAAGTCCTTAATAAAAATCACGGCGTAACAACGGATGGAGTAACTGATCAGGCTAGAAAGACAAACGTTGTGAATACTCCACCACAAATAAACAATCAACGAAACAACAACCTTACCCCAACAATCAATGCAGTAGATTTTAATCATCCACAGCAACAACAACAACGATGGAAAAACCTTACACAGGGTTCAAGCCAAAGCTCAACTGGTTATCAAAACCAGAATCAAAATCAAAAACAGCAAATGCAAAACCTTAATAGGCAACGGTTTGGTCAAAGTTTTGGGCCACAATACGCACCAAACCAACAAACTAGGAATTACAATCCTAATTCGTATTGTGGTTTCCATAAAATTCAGGGCCACGACACTAGAACGTGCCGTGACTACAATAAATTCATGCAACGCTTGCCAGAAGAACAAAGACAACTTTTCATAGATATGTTTTTGGCAGATCCTATGTCACCAGCATCAAATACTTTTGCAGGGGCGGTTTCCCCTCAAAACGCACCCCTCAAGATCTTCAATGATCCACTCCCAAATCACGATAACAATAGGATAAATCTAACTGGGACAAACAAGAGCGTAATGACAGGAAACAATGATCATGAAGCTTCAACTTCGCTAAATCCATTAGTTGCGCCACAATTAGGAAGTCAGCCACGACCTAAGATAGTCGGCTTAGTGGAGTTAGATGCCGAATTACCCGTAGAGGCTGTAACAAGGACACGAGAGTATTCCTCTCAGCCAAGTCCAAGCCACCTGCCAGGGACAGATAACATCCAACAAATAGTAGCAAAACCTGTGGGTGCCTATGATTTAATTAATGACCTAACAAAAACCTTCTCGCACATTTCATTTTTAGACTTACTAAAGAACTCTCCTACTCACAGGGCTTCTCTTTTAGAGGCATTAGGTTTAGGTCATTTAATTAACATCACCCCACCTCCTGAAACACAGGTAAATCACATAGACTTTGATGTTCATCCTCTGAGGCAGGCAGATAAAGATGTCGAATTCATATTCGAAATAAACAAAATGCTGACCGATGCTGAGATCGCACACCGAGGTGATCCAACCTTACATTTGCAAGTATGGATTTATAACAACTATGTAAAGTGTGCAATGGTAGATGATGGGGCAGCGGTCAACATAGTCCCCTTCTCTTTCCTTCAAAAGCTAGGGTATGGAGAAACAAATTGTTCCACAACTCGAAACACACTAAGAGGCTATGATAGCCTTAAAGCCACCTCGATTGGAACTATAATATTACCGGTCACCTTAGGACCCAAAACCATCCTGACTGAGTTTTATATTATAGATCGGGAAACTAACTATAATATGATCCTCGGCCGACCATGGATACACCGTATGAAGGCAATCCCTTCTACGCTATTTCAAGAAGTAAGGTTCTTGCATTTAGGAAAAGTGTTCATAGCCAAAGGTGATCCAAATCCATTCGATGTACACCTAGCTGACTTAAAGAAAAGACCAGGCGTGCACTCAGAGTTTGAACTCCCAACAAACCAACTTAATAAACCTACCAACGCAAAACCAGAAGAAAAGTTGGTACCTACGACAGATCTTGAAACTATGAGCCTAGCCAAGGCAACCCCAGCCCCCAAAAATGAGGCTAACACTGTAGAAACAGTATCATTAGGAACTACTACAAAAATTGTTGAATTATTAGAACAGGATCTACCAATGTTCCTACCATTTGATTCTATAGGCATGGGATATTCCCTAGGTGTCGGTTCTCTCCCAGCGGTAGATCTCTGCATGGTAGAGGTAGAAGATGTTAACACAACAAATATCCCAACATCTATACTCCCAGCTAAATATTGGACTCTCCATTTTGATGGAGCTAGATGTCGTTATGGAGCTGGGGCAGGTATAATCCTTACTTCTCCTGAGGGAAGAGTTCTACCATTTGCCTTCAAACTAAATTTTGAATGCACAAACAATGGCGCTGAGTACGAAGCCCTCCTCCTTGGCCTCATCTTAGCTAAGAGAATCGGTGTAGATAACATCAGAGTGTTAGGAGACTCGCAATTGGTAGCAAACCAAGTCTCTGAAGTATATGAAACCAGAGCCGAGCACTTACAACTTTACAAAACAGCTGTATTAGATTTAAGCAAGGAGTTTGACTTCATATCAATTGAAGCAATCCCGCGAGAGAAAAATCTTCTCACTGATTCAATAGCAACCTCGGCATCATGCTTCACTCCAAACAATGAATTCCAAGATACCTGTTTCATGGTGTCCCTTCGTACCGAACCATTGGTAAAATCAATGTCAAGCCCTCTTTTAAATGAACAAAGATGAGGACAAATCTACTATCCTAGAACACATTGATAGTGATACAACCACTTTGAATTACTTAAACTCCTACACGGCATTACATCTCTCCCATCACGTGATAGATGTGTCCTTAATCCCGCATTCATCTTCCTACTTCGGAAATCCTATGATGGAGCTTCCCCCACAAAAGAAGCTTAGCATATACTCAGTCGAGAATGGAGACGATTTAGATTTACCTCCAGCCCCACCTGAGTTTGAAGAAGGTAACGCTTCTTTAATCGAAGAAACAATTGATATTAACATCGGAACAGAGGATGAACCAAGGATCTTAAAACTAGGATCCTCGTTAACTCCATCAGAAGTAGAAATACACACTCGAATCCTCAAAGAACATCAGAAGGCTTTCACATTTAGTTATAAAGAAATGACAGGAGTTGCACCGCACATTGCGGTACATAACCTCGTCACTAAATCAGATGCAAAGCCAATTAAACAAAAATCGAGACCAATGAAACCTAAGGTAGCTCTCATGGTGAAAGAGGAGGTGATAAAGCTCCTCCAAGTAGGATTCATCAAACCAGTCGATTACTCTCAATGGGTATCTAATATCATTCCCGTTCTCAAAAAAAATGGGAAGATACGCATCTGCATAGATTTCCGAGACATTAACAAAGCGTGTCCTAAAGATGACTTCCCGTTGCCATCCATTGATGTCATTGTTGATGCAACAGCTGGATTTGAACTTTTGTCTCTCATGGATGGATTCTTGGGATACAATCAAATCAGAATATCTGAACAAGATCAAGCTAAAACCACGTTTATAACTCCTTGGGGAACCTATTGCTATGTTGTTATGCCATTTGGTCTCAAGAACGCTGGTGCTACATACCAGCGAGCTATGACATATATATTTCATGATCTTATTCATAAAATTGTGGAATCCTATGTAGATGACTTGTTGGCTAAGGCCAAGAAGCGTTGTGACCATCCGGAAGTACTTCGCGTCATTCTTTCATGTCTGATAGAATACAGAGTCACGCTAAATCCAGAAAAATGCGTCTTTGGTGTAACATGAGGGAAGCTCCTAGGTTACATTATATCATCACGCGGGATCGATGTTGACCCAACCAAAATTCGGGCTGTCCTCGAAATGGTCCCACCCTCGGATGAATCTGGAATCAGGTCATTTCTCGGAAAGCTTGGTGCAATCCGGAGATTCATCCCGGACTTAAGTTTCGCCATTCATCCAATCAACAATCTACTCAAGAAAGACTATAGCGTTGATTGGACCGAAGACTGCAATGAAGCTTTCAATGCAGTTAAGCGTTTCTTGTTGTCACCACCTACGCTAATGCCACCTAAACCAGATCACCCGTTAATTTTATATTCACGAGCTACCAATGTCTCGCTAGCCTGTATGTTGGCTCAAGAAGATGATGACAAGAGAGAATGTGTGATCTATTTCATTAGCTGAACATTGCTCGACTATGAAACATGTTATACACAAGCAGAATGAGAATGCCTCGCTATAGTCTTTGCAACCAAACGCTTAAGACATTATATGCTAAATCAAGAAACAAGGGTCATGGTAAAAACGGACCATTTACGAACTTTCCTCACACAAGGGTCCTTGTCTAAGAAGGCTGGACGTTTTATAACCTTAATGGGAGAATTCAAATTAACATTTGTAAATAAAAAGTCTGTTAAGGGACAAATCATCGCTCATTGGTTAGCTGATAACCCATTAGACGGAGGCAATCTAGTAGATCTAGACTTGCTAAATGAGTGCGTATACTACATCGAAACCAGACCTCCTATCTCTGAGTGTCCTTGGTACACTGATATCATTAATTATATCATGGACCATACATATCCAGAAGGGGCTACACCACAACAAAGAAGGTGGTTATGCATTATCGTAGCCAAATACGTCATTATAGAGAAAGTTCTCTATCGAAAAGCGTTCGATGGAATGCTTCTAAGATGTGTCGACACAGAAGAATCCAAGAAGATTCTCCATGAATCTCACAGTGGAATGTGTGGGGGTCACTTCGGTGGCCATGCCACCGCTCGTAAAATACATCGAATGGGCTATTTCTGGCCCACTCTAGAACATGACGCAGTAGAGTTTGTACGCAGATGTCATAAGTGTCAAGAGTTCTCCCATGAGATTCACATGCCAGCACAAGCTCTACAACCAATCGCTACTCCATGGCCCTTTTCTACATGGGGCCTAGATCTGATAGGGAAATTCTCTCCCTCATCCACAGACGGCCATAATTTTATAATCACGGCCACCGAATATTTTACCAAGTGGGTAGAGGCTATGCCTCTTACTACTGTACCAGGTTCTGTAATCGCCAAGTTCATTTTGAACCAAATCATTTACAGGTACGGTATCCTGCAAATCATTATCTCAGATAATGGAACTTCTTTTAAGAATGATGAAGTTTGCAAATTGTGCAATAAATTTAAAATAAGCCATCATACGGCTTCATTATATTACCCTCAAGCCAATGGACAGGCTGAGGCAACAAACAAAACATTAAAAGCCATTCTCCTTAAAACGGTGAAAGAAAACAAACGAGATTGGCACTTGAAGTTATATCCGGCCTTATGGGCCCACCGAACCTCAATAAGAACACCAACAGGAGTGACTCCTTTCTCGCTAGTATTCGGGGCAGAAGCAGTTCTCCCGCTTGAGGTTGAAATACCCAGTCTCCGCATTTCATTACAAGGGATCCTGGATGAAGACGCTTATAGAGAAGCACGTCTTTCCCAACTAGAAATCCTAGATGAAGCTAGGTTAGATGCTGAACAGTGGCACATAGTCTATGTTGACCGGATGTGCCGGCAGTATAATAAGAAAGTCTATGAACGCGACATATATGAAGGTGATCTAGTTCTAAGGCTAGACAGCCGGATCGACAAAAAAACCGGCAAAGGAAGGAAGTTCCGGCCCAAATGGTTGGGCCCATACCGAGTCATGAAGGACTATGGAAATGGTGCATACCTCTTATGTATGCTAGAAGGTGAGGAATTTGGTGAAATAGTCAATTCCCTACACCTCAAATGATTCTACACGTAAGCAACTAGCACTATTTATAATTATATCTACATTGCATCTTCATATAGATTAGGATCATTTTGTCCGCTTGTTCTCAAAGAAATTCATTACAAACTCATGATGTTGTTGGCATAAACACTCTAATCATACTTCTCCATTTCCATGATATCATCAAACTATCTCGGAATCATTTCATCAAATAAAGCTAGATATGACAAGGTCTTAACGGTAACCATGCCAAGATCTGCGGGTTTATTCTCACTTTTGGTTTCTTCTTAGGATAGGTGTCTTGCCTATGGTCTGTTCTAGAAGCTTCATGGTGTCACATCTATCCCGTATGTATATCTCTTTGGAAATAAGCACATACTGACATTTTACTCAAGTAAACAAGTCAAATATTGATCAAACAGAAAATTTTAATTTTACACATTTCCTTGCCCCACCAACCTTTGGTGATGAGCTTGCATCTCTTACTAGTGACGTAGGGTTGGGAAAGGATGGAAATGCCCTTACTCGCCTATGCTTTGCCCATGGTGATAAACCCACGCTTCTTACTAGTAGCATGGGGCAAAGTGTAGGGGGTCCTCTTGACAAACAAATGCAAAAGGTCATAAACAAACAATTCAAATCTTGAAGTCTTGAGTCAAAAAAAAATGAATCGGATGTCTGAAATTCCAAGAGAGTTCAAAATCCTAAAGCCCAGATTTTTTCTACCATGTGGCCATCTACGGATCTAAGTCTAGATAAACAGCAAAGCAAGTTGCATCCCAAAACTATGAAGTCACTCGAGTGGAGTAGGCTTGTGGCATCCTAATTTGGTTCCGCCAAAGCTTTGTCTATCTTTCATCACTATCATTTCAACACATTTCATAACTTGCGCCCTTCCCAACTCTCGGTGATGAGCCCTCGCATCTTACTAGTTGTGTGGAGTTAGGAGTAGGGGCAGGTTTATCTGCTCATCATATCATCTTATCTTCACCACTTTGCCAAAACAAATATGAAGTATCCAAAATTGCTTACAGAAACTAAGATTCAAAATCACATTGTATCTACATTATCATATATCAGCATCATGAAATACAAAAGGAAAGTAAACACTTGCATCATTTGTTCTCCATTGCATACATTCTAAGGAGCATACATGCATAACATCATAACTCACATGAAGAAACAGAAATGGAAAGTAAGCCATAAATACCAAGGGTTTTGATCCAAAAAAGAATATATATATATATATATATATATATATATATATATATATATATATAAATGATCAAAGTTTCTATACAATGCCATCATGCGCTAAGCATGGTCAAAACGCTCAAAGAGCCCGGGATATACAAAAGAATATATCATACAAAATCTAGGAGAGCCAAGTGGCTTCTCAATCCCTACGAGACCCCTCTGAAGGCACAAGCCCATGCCTAGGACTCCGGCTACGCCGGCGCTCTGAGTGCACGGAGGGCTCAGGATCCCGAGGGGCAGCCGCAGTCTCACCACGAGAATGACTCCTCATCAAGTGCTCGGCTGTCCTATACCCCGCTAGCTCCGTGCGGAGAGTCGATACCATCCTGGCCACATGCCAAACTGGGGCAAAGACATCAGTATGTCTACCAGCTGCTGAGGGCTCCCCAGCGTCCACAGACAACTCTGCGCGGGTCCTCTCCATGGGGATCATCAGGGTATCGGTGCATACCCTACGAATCAAGTCCTGCCACTCATCGGCGGTCTCTGCAAACAAAGGAGAAAACAAATTAGAAACAAAACAAGAGATTAGAAATATAAGATAAAACAAAAAGAGAGATAGCAATTAAGGAAATCCTAACTAAAAACAAACATTAAAAGGAAGGGTGGTAACTTACTCGGATCACCAGGCCTCCAGGATGGATCTTTAGGGTCAGCGCCTGCCACAGATGTCGCCGCTGACTGAGGTATTGGTCCTGTAATTGGAGCAATGTAGCATCCCGCAACAGACTCATCCTCCCCGCCATGGCCCTGGGAGAGTGGCTCCTCTGAAACTAGAGTCACTCTCTCTGCACTTTGCTCGGCCCTCACTGCCTGTAATATCCTGAGTGTCATGCCACTCACGATCGCTGTCTCTCCCCCTATAAATTCCTCGGACTCAGAGTCTATGTCAATAGGGTCATTGCTGCTATGGGCAGGGCTCGCGGCAATTTGAAGCAAGGGTGCTTGAGTTGCACCAGCTCTCCCTCTGGCACGTACTACCCTCTTGGCCGCAATAGGAACGCCAGGAGTAACCACTGTACAACCCCGGCCTCTAGGACCCCCTCTGGCCTCTCGAACAAACCTGTATATTGGCGCTACTGGGGGAAGCATGCCCATGTAGGGTAGGCCAAACTGCTGAGGAACTCGGCCAAAGGGGTGTATCTCCACTCGGCCCACTCTGTCAATAAGCTGCCCTGTAGTGGAGCAGGAGATCAAAGTAAGAGCCTCCTCGCCCCATATACCTGCCATAGTCTGATACGGTGTGGCCTTCATGTCAGCAGTGGTCGGAGAAGCAACTGGCTGATGAGGTGCTCGGAGCACCGACATATCTGTCCATCTAGCTGCCCTCACAGCTCCGGGATATGTCACCTCTACACCTCTGCCATAAGGAATGAAGTGCTCGTAAACCCAACTCATGACCAGGGTCGGGTGGCTCAAGGACTGCCCCTGTAAACGGACTACCCTGTATAAATCGTGGTAGGTAGTCCCAAGAATATCTGCTCCCCAGGCATATATCCAGCCGTGTCCCTCTATCTGTGTAATGATGGGGGACCAGCAGTATAACAGTGTGTCTCCTCCCTTGTCCCCAATCAATCTCGAGGCAAGGATCCCCATAATGACCTGGCGAAGCAAGGGGATGGGCAAGCTAGGAATGGATCAAACTCTGACCCCTTTCTTCGAACCCGTGGAGATAACTGATTCTCCCATATAAGTGGCCCACTGTGCTATCCGGGCCCGCGAACCTGCTATCTCAAGGGTTAGACGTCTCCCAATGATCGGGACCCCCAAAATGCGATAAACATCCTCCAAAGTGATGGTCCACTCACCGCGGACCCCTAGTAATCGGAAGGTGTTCCGGTCAGCATCCCAATAGGAGAATAGGTCACAAAGAATGTGACTGGAGGGTGCAACATGAGGAACGCGTGAGATACGTAGTATCCTGGCCCTCTGAAGAGTGTCCTCATCCTGTGAAAGTGCATCCAGTACTCCTGGGAACCAGTCACACTCCCTCTCTCGGCTCCACCGGATATACTCCTCTCTCGCTTGCATACACCCAAAACAAAGCAAGTTAGCATTCGAGTGATATTAGAAAAATCATGAAAGCACGTAGAAATGCTAAAAATGCAAAAACAATCTCAAACAGATGTACTTTTGGCATTCTGTGCAAAACCGCCGCCTTGAGCAAGGAGGCGGTTTTGTAACCGCCGCCTTAAGGGCGGCGGTCGTGTAACCGCCGCCCTGGGCAGGGCGGCGGTCGTGTGCCGAAAACCCACGCGGGTTTTATAATTTAAAAAGCCTAAAACGCTAAAAAAGGACCGTTTTGGCTAAAAACAAATCCTACCCAGTAGGCGCCCCCCCCTAGATGGACCTTTTAAAACTAGCATTTTCAAAAATTACCCCCCCACAACAAAGATTTTAGCATTTTAAAGTTAAGGGGGTAAAAAGGATAAATTGAAGAAAACTAACCTGTGATCTCGTGGGTCGGTGTTCTGCTCGCGGAGGCATGATCACTATCCTGTCACGAACGTTTCGACTCTACTTGGGCAAGAAACCGTCACTGTGGGTTCCAGAGCTCAGAATCAATCAAATCAACTCGTGCAAATGAATAGGAAAATGGGCCCACTTTCGTATATATAGCAAACCTGACTTGTTTTAAAATGTTTTTTTTGCAAGTTTGGAGCGCCGACGGAGGTAAGTTTTTATCCCCGCACGAATGGTACGTTCTCGTTTCCTATTATTTTAGCATTTATTTTCCAAATTATTGTGTCTATCTGCGCTTGAGTTCTCTTTTCGTTTTGTAGGTGGCAGGAATTTTGGACGGTGTCATTTCAACACACGGACGTATCAGGTATAACTTTCAAACTTCCCATTTCGGGACCGCCATACTCGGACCCACCGTTTTATGCCTCTTCATGGCTAAAACGCTTCTCCGAGGGGGCAATATGTACGTACCCAAAATTGTAGGGTACTGCGCTGCCAGAACAACGTAACACGCTCCCCAATGATGATACAGGTCTCCTCGCAAGGTGTTCGGGATCCGGAAAAGCTCTCCAAGAATGCGTTAACATCCCGCATGCCCCGCTTAGCCCCCGCGTGCTTTGTTTTTCCCTTTTCCCCTCTTTTCTTGGCCTTCTGCTCTTCAGTGACGAAACCACCGCCCTGCCTGGGCGGCGGTCTCGTGACCGCCGCCTTGCTCAGGGCGGCGGTCCTTTACGCGTTTTCCAGAAATCTCTTTTAACACGACTCACGTAAAAATCAACGATTCACCAGCTTTTTTTCACCGCCATAAGCTTGCATTAATGATTTTGGTTCCCTGGAATAGTGTTTTGCCATTGTTTATAGTTTAAGAGTTCTATTTGGTTTTTACCTTGGGTAAATACAAATTCTATAAATAGTTGGCTTGTGCTCAACCAAATGGCCCCCTCAAATTTGCCTCTGAATTTCTCATTACAATAGATTAGTCTTTCATTTTGCTTAGAATTCCTAGTTTCTTTCATTGCATGCTTAGTTAGTGTCGTTTTGCTGTTAGTAAGCCACATATCCATCTTGTGCAAATGCTATTGACATTTTATCCAATCCATTGGAGTAAAATTGCAGGTGTTTTCAATAGGAAGCCATTAAAGTTGCAGGTTTTGGACGTTTTATATTGCATGACTCAAAATAAATCTCGCTAAGAATTGCATAAGCCAAGCTCTATACTCTTGCGCTATCCCTCTCCTACTCGCATTGTATTCAGTCTGTATCTTGAGCTGCCTTTGTCCCAATATCTACTTCTGTTGATGCTAGCATTACACGCTTTTCTAGATCCACGTGAACACGAAGGAACGAGGAGATCACACTGAGGGGACAAGATCACACACACCATCGGATTCGCCACTGTTCTGCAGAATCCAGGTTCTAGCTTTCAAAGTTCTAAATTAGAAACATATCAAATAGAGTAGTTAATCACTTTATTTCAGTCAATTTTACTTTCGGTATTGCCGGGGAAGCTGTGGGGATTGATAGTTTCTGAGAGACTATGATTCATTCCTCACTTCTGAGGTAGGATCGAGAGTCTTGCAAATAGACTAGATCAAGTATTTCATTATTTAGAATAGATTCACAGTTGCACAGACAAATAGCTATACTCGGTTATCTTGTTTGTTTTAATTTGTTATTCTAAATCATCAATTTCTAGATATATTAAATAGTTACTCTTTAAATTCATTCGAATAGTTCATCAGAAAATACAAAAATAGAGAAATCATATATGCTATAGATATACTTAACGTAGTTAAATTTCACTTTGCTGCAGTTAATTTTCATTGTTGCTTTTGTATGACGATCACGGGACCTAGAGAACCCAGGGAATACATATTCGAGCCAATCGTGCCCCAACCCAATCTCGTCACAGCCATAACTGATATAGATCAGAATCTCAGGATCCAAGTCTTCCGAACAACGGTAAACTTGCAACAAATCAGTTTCCAACTGCACGGGTTAAACATAGAAGACGACCGAGCACACACATTTCGGTCAAATCAACCAAACTACAGATTACCTTAGATTTATATCTACATGACTGTAGAAGGGTTTGAAAGAGAGCAGACATTTGATTGTGATCCTTTGGTTCCACAGCCAGACACAGGAGACACTCTCACAGATATAGATACCAGCCTAAGAATCCAGGTTGCACGAACGCCTGTAAGATATTCTGAGAAGATCACACAGTTATTGATTCTGAATATAGAAGTTGAGAAAGCATACGATTACTCGATACTAGGGATTAGGGATTGATTCCATACATGACCATAGCAGGTCCGCAACAACCACGAATCTACGGTGGTGACCCACAAATCCCACAGCCCAACGAATCCATAGGTGAATCAGACATAGATGTTGGCCTACGTACACTAGTATTTAGATCTACTCCACTTCCACCTATCATTATCGAACAATTATCCTGGTTAGACATAGCAGCTAACAAAGCTAAGGAGTTCTGGACTAGGCCAGAGAATCGCCCATAGAGTCAATTATACCATCTGCCCTATGACCTTATCTGGAGATATACACGAAACTATCCCAGGACATTTTCCACGTATTCCACAACCTATAGACCGAATCACGCCAGAGCTTGATATTGATTGGAGCCTTCGAGCAGTCATCCTTGCTGATCGATCTATCACACCAATTCAAGTTAGGAGGGCCTTCTTTGCCTTAGATTCGCAATTTCCACTAGTGCGTGTCGAAGACATTAGATTGCCTAACTAGTTTGTCTGTATCCCACGCATATTCCATCCCCACCGGTGTCTCGACACGACCTCGGGAGGTCGGGTGTGAAGAAGAGTTACTTGTAGATTCCCAAGCTCGCTTGTCACTTTTCCGTCGTACACTACCCTATTTGAAAACGTTTCGTACTTTTAAAATAATGGGTCGTTTTGTGTTTTTATTGCCTGAAAGTTCTTGTATTGTGTCAGGATATTCCCAAAGAGCCATATTAGCCTTTTACGCCAAATACCCAGATGCCCAAAATTGTTATATTCTGTCGTCGGGATTTGTCTGTGGGAAATTTGTATTTAATTATTTTAAGCCCCGTTTGAGGCTATTTGCGTTCCGTTTTAGCTCTGTTATGATCGAACATATCATTATTCCCTTGTACCAGAAGGATTTTAACTAGGAATAAGTTTTGAGCTTTATTTGTGACTTTTGGCAATTTTTCGTGTTTTTGTGTTGTCCCGTTTTGTTTTCTGTGAAATTTCTCTAGAACAATTCCTTTGCTGGGTAAGCCCGATTTTTGGCCTGGAGCAGCTAGAAAACATATACGCACGTTATGCCTGGAGGAAGTCACCATCGGAGTTCTGGTTCACTGAGAAATGGCGAAGTTGTGCACTAAAAAGCCCCTGCGGGGATGGGTGCATTTTTGAAAAACAAAGGATTTAAGCTGCAATGGAAAAAATAGAAGCAACAAGCAAGTGGAATTTTATTGCCTACCTTGCAGGGTACTTTTTCCCGTGATAGAAAATTCACTTAAGCTGCAGTGAGAAAGTTAGAGGCTGCAGGCAAGCGGGAATTTATTGCCTGCCTTGCAGGGTAAAAATTCCCATGATAAAGTAAAAGGAAAGTGACTTAAGTGAAATCATGGGATTTTATTGCCTGCCTTGCAGGGTAAATAATCCCATTGTCAAAGTTAAATCACTTAAGTGGATCATGGGATTTCCGGGGCTGCCTTGCAGGGTAAAGAATCCCATTGTGAAAAATTCTTAAAAATAGAATTCTATTATGCAAAAAAGTGCGACCCACCTTGGGTGAATAATAATGCATTAAATAAATATTTGTTAATATTTATTCATCCAATTTTGGCACCTAGGCTTGTGGAAAAGTCAACAAAGGGAAGTGGACATAAGGAATTTAAAAATAGAATTCCAAAATTAAATAAATTTAATTTATTTAATACAGCCCCTTTTGAGAAGGAATTAATACTTTTTAAAGTATTAAATGATTATATTAATTCCTATTTTTCAATGGCTATGGTCAAAGCACACTGTGAAGCTTAAGTGAAGTGAAGTGTGGAGGATTAAATTGGATTAACTTAATTTATTGGATGGCTGTCCTTAAACATGTTATTTTTAAAAGAAAAGAGTATGATTTTTAATTAATTAATTGCCTTTAATTGTTAGGGCAATTATTAATTATAGAATTGTGAAGGTTATATAAGCATGGGCAGCCATATGGGTGAATTATTTAATTCACAGGTAAAGAATTGCAGCCAAGAAGAAAAGTGTGCCCCATTTGAAGAAGGATTTTGCTCAGGCAAGGTGGAAACAAGGCATTTGAAGAAGGATTTTGCTCAGGCAAGGTGGAAACAAGGCATTTGAAGAAGGATTTTGCTTAGGCAAGGTGGCAACAAGGCTAAAAGCTTCCAAATTTCGCGCATGCTTTCAAGGAGGTTGATCTTTATCTGCATAAGTGTTACAGGTGCTAAGGAATTCATTACAAGTGTTTTTCAAAAGAAAAGGAACTTATATCAATGTCCAATACATTGAATATTTCCTCCGAATCTGAAGGATTATCCAGATCTACACCAGTATTGAAGAAATCCGGCCAAATAAAAAGAAAAATAATTGTTCAAACAAAGTAGACAAAGCTATTGCGAAGAAAAAAAAAAAGCACAACGAAGTCATGCATCACTTCTAAATTTGCAGATATTGGAGACACAGATCTAGGCTCGGAACCTCTTGCTGAATTGATAGATAGATCCAGAGCAGGAAAGACTTCACTCATGCCTGCAGGAAAGACTTCACTCATGTGTGCAGATTAAAAGCAGTGGAATTATTCGAGCTGCAACTTTTCCATCCACAGCCCAGTTGCCAGAGTTTGTTATGCAGGTGCAGATCCATATCCAGATGCAGATGCAAATCCATATGCAGATCCAGATCTCATAGTTGTAAAAGCTTCCGGCACAGAGGCTTCATCCTCTTGTTTCAAATGCAGCCCGTGAAGAAGTCAGTGCATGGAAAATTCCTTCCAAGATCCTGTGCATATGCTCTCATCTTCCAGTTGAAGCCTTCATTGAATTTTCATTCACCCTGAGTGCTTTCCAGAATTTTTAATTGCTCATATGCAATTAAAAATAAGGATGATGAGTTATCTACGGCCAACCTTGCACTGATGCATGTACAACAAAAGAACTGCAAAAGCTTCAAGGATAAAAGAGAAGACAATGCGAAGGCAAAATTCTAGCTTGCTTCCAATTCTAACTGCTTGCAATTCCAACTTGTTTCTAGATCCAGCTGCTTCCAGATCCAGTTTGAATCAGCTGCATGCAGACATGAAAAAGGACAAAGTCAGCTTTCCTCTTCCTTCTCCTTTCCTCCGACAAAGTAATTGAGCGATCAATTAAATTATACAACTTAAGTGATTGGTTTAAAAGCCATTACTTGAAGAAGTCAACTACTTGGAGATAGGTGGCACGTGTAAAATAGAAGGTTCTATTTTCAATTGCAAATCATACATGTCATGCAAAGAGGAATTCCAGGAGGGAGATTGCCAGTTGTTTCTTTTCCCACTTCCACATGTGCCAGTTCAACTAAAAGCTTCCAACTTGTAATTGACCCTCTACATTCTATAAGTAGAGGAAGAACTTTCGGGTTAATAATCAGAATTTGTAAGCAGCAATCTTGTGTTCTAGACTTTGTGCTAAACCCCTGAGAGCAACTTGGAGCAAAGGAATACAAAGGAGTAGGTTTCTGGAGAACTTTGTGTCACGGTGTACTGTGTTTCTTGCTTTTAATCTTAGCTCTCTTGATAAACTTTGTGTTATTTTAGATCTGGATCTAGAGCTGCCTTTGTTTTAGAATTTTGTGTTTATATCTATTGGTTTCTTCTATATGCATGCAATCAACTCTGTTATCTATTGATTGGGATGCACATCTTCCCCATTTCTTCTCTGTGATTACATAACTTCCTTCTTCTATAAATACTTCCTTTCTTGAACAGCTTCTTGCTGCAGAATTATTCAGTTATGGTTCATGAACTGAGTAATTAAAGTAAAACCCCATTTAGATATTAGCATACTTAAATTGACAAATCTAACACGGGAGCCTCACCGGTTAAATGAGGGAGATTTATCTCATGACTGCCTAGGTTTGATGCTATGCAGAAAATCTAGCCAACATGCTTACTTGCTACAGAACTGTTCAGTCATGAACCATTAAAGTAAAACCCCATTTAGATATTAGCATACTTTAATTGACAAATCTGACACGGGAGCCTCACTGGTAAAATGAGGGAGATTTATCTCATGACTGCCTAGATTTTGTGTTATGCAGAAAATCTAGCCAACAGGTATGCATCCAGTATCACATGGCCATCATCGGGAAGGTCTGCAGGTATTCTTGCCAAATCAAATTCAAAAACCTATCGAGTTGTTAGTCTTCTGAAATCTCTTTTTCTGACTTCATATTGGTTCCTGCACTTCATCCAGAAATCTTCCAATGAAGGAACATGCATGTATTCCTGGTAGACTGTCGTCTTAGCTATTTTATAAGGATCAAAATTCATCCGGGTTAGGCAAGATTTGTGCTCGTAGCAAAGAAACATTTCAGCTTGGAAATTTCTGGCTCTATGAATATTCTGACAAATATAGTTGCCCACTGCGATTAGGAAGCTAATTGTCATCCTGTGCTGCTTCGATTGCAAGTCATGCAATTCTACGAGCTTCCTACATAGCTCCATGATAATCCATTTATCATTGGGATACCAAGGTAGCTTGATTGGTGCACCTGAGAAGCTACTAACCCTGAGATATGTGAAGTCAACAAACTGAATGAAAACACAACCGTACTGAGAGACAACTTTCCAAGCTTCTTCGCTGACTTTGTTTGTCCTCAAATCACTATTAAGCCTGCAAATGACTTCATAAAAGAATCCATCATTCACTACCATGTATTCCTTGTAGTACCTAGATAATACTAGCTATGGGTAAAACTCATGGATAGGATCCTTTGAAAGTATCCCTCTTCTGTCCAGCTTGGAGAATAACCTGTCTGAGGCTATGTTATCAACTAATTTTGACTTTGCAAAATTATTAAAAAAAATAATAATAAATGAAAAATTTGAAAATTTTGAAAAGTGTTACTTTGTGTGGTTCATTGCCCTCATTGCAATCGTCTCATTTTTGTGATCGTTTCGTCCTTTTCGGGCAAGAACTCTTCCCGCCAGGTTTTAAATCGCGTTAAATACATTAAAATTAATTAATTAATTGCTTCTTGTTTGATAAAATTGATTTTTAAATAACTTGAGGAGTATTTAATTAAATAAATATAAATTAAAAGTTCGTTCGACAAATTTTAATGCCGGGGAAGTAAGCTTATGCTTCCAACTGTCGGGAAGCCAATCTGGCTTCCTGAACCCGGATTTCCCCTTTCCCTAGCAATTTTCTTCAAATTTTCTGCACGTGGGATTTTCTCCACCAATTGCCAAATCCTAGATTGGCTAACGGGCAGGAAATTTCCCAATTTCCCACATGGGGAAATTGAACGGGGATTGCCAACCTATTTTGCCATTCCCGTTGGCAATTGTTCGTTGCTTTCCCCATTTCCCCCTGGCACTTAAGCCACTACCCAGGAAGAGAGGAAGTTAGATTAATCCCCATAACTTCCTCTGTCAAACCCATTGGAAAAATTCGTGCGAAGCTTTGCTTCTTATTTCCTCTGAAGAACATAATATTTTGTCATATCCCACAATACGACACACGCATCGAAAGAAATAATAGTTCGCACAGTCAAAAGGAAAAGAATACCAATCCAAGCATTTGCCAACGCCTTCATGGAGGAATAACAGCTGTCCAAGCATAAGGAGATAAAGAATTGTTTTCAAATCCATACGCATTGGGCAGAGGAAGGAGGAAAGAACAATTTTAAAGATTAAAGGCAGGTCCAAGGAGCTTTCCACGCACCTAGGGAGAGAAGAACAAGTTTTTAAATAAAGAACAGTTTCAAGAACAGTCAAAGCATTCTCCACGCGCCAGGAAAAAGATTAAAAACAGCCCAAACACAGTTCAAAAAGAAGGTAAAAGAAGATTTGTTTGGCATGTAAGGCGAGAAGTTGGCCATTGCATTTGGTCTAATAAAAAACAGTCCCATGCTTTTTGAAAAATAACAGTCCAAAGTTAAAACAGTTTTCCACGCCTTGGGTGGAGGATAGACAAGACAGCTGAAGACAAAAATTATTTTTCATGCATCAGAGGAGGCACCTAGTATAAAGCAAAAAATTAAAGCACAGTTTTCACGCACCCATGCATTGGGAAGAGGAAATGAAGTTTAGCTCACGCCAAGGATAGGGAGGACAGTCCAACGCCTTGGAAAATACAAAAAATGCACAGGAAAGGAAAGAAATAGAACAGTTTTCAAATAAAAGAAAGAAAGAGGAGACTACCAGCCAGAGGAAGGACGTCAGAAATCCGTGCCCAGCCAGGAGTCCATGTGCCTGAGAAATAGAAAAAGACAGAAATTCTAACTCCACGCAGCCAGCAAAGGAGGCACCAGGCAAAAAGGAACAGTTTTTAAAAACAGAAAATTAAAAACATCCATGCGCCAGCAAAGAGAAGACCACGCTTGGGAGAGAAAGAACAAGTTTTTAAACAAAGAAAGAGAAAACCCGCGCCTAAGGGAGAAAGGAGATCTCCACGCCTAGGGAGAAATTGACAGTAGACAGCAAGAGGACAAATATTGTTTTTCACGCATTGGGCAGAGTAAAACAGTTTTAATGCATTGGTAAAATACCCAAACATCAACAAAGCCACGCATTGGTTAAATAGACTTAGGAAAAGTTCAAGCAGAGGTAAAGAAAAGACCAGATCCACGCATACCTGGAGGAGAAAGAAATGTTCACGCATTTATTACTTTGCAAACGCAGTCAAAGAATAACACATACAAAGATTACAACTTCCAGTTGCAAAGGGTAAGAAGAAAAGGAGGCAGTTTACACACAACTGTCAACACAAGATATATGAGTTTATTTTGGCAGGGAGCTTGCAGCCTAAAGTAATTACAACACACCAAAGCCCACACACTTCCACACCAAAGGAGAATAAATGCCATACGCACCAGTCAAAAGAGGAAGCTCACGCGTCCAAGAAAGTAGTTCCATGCATTAGAAAAGGAGATCCTCCATGCCACTAAAAGGAAATACAATGCAGATCATTCAAGCTTTTATCTGTGTTTTATTTACATACAGTCATGCAGGTTTAGTGGATGAGGGTTGTAAATACTTCGTTGGCATGGGTGTCTCTTATTGCATTATGCCTGCAATGGATCATCATGTATGTATAGCTGATCTTCTTGGCCATGTTGGCTATCTCGAAGAAGCTCTAAATTTCTCACCAAAATGCCAATTAAACCTGCAGTGGTTGTATGGATGTGTTTGCTTGGTGTGTGTAGATCACATAAATATATAAGGCTAGGAGTATATACCAAAACACTCCTTTTTGATCTGGATCCTAAAAATCCTACACCTTATGTTCTTCTGTTAGACATTTATGTGGAAGTGGGTAGTTGGAGTGACCTTCAAAAGGTAAGGAGGTTGATGGAAGATGAAGGAACTACAAAGACACTTGTATGTAGTTGGATTGAAGACCATAGAATGATTCATAATTTTTGTGGAGGAGATAGATCGCACTAACAATTACCCACGAGATGAAGGCAACAGGGTATTTTTCGATTCAGATTCCTGAATGACGTTCATGAGTAAAATAACCATTCCTCTGTCACATAAATGAGAAGTTTGCATTGCCATATTGATTGATAAAAATGTCTCTTGGAATAACTATTTGACTCGACAAGAACCTTCAATTGTGTGCATGCTGACACACTGCAACCGAGTTTGTTTCTGAGATTGTTGTGAAATATGAGAACTACTTCCATCATTTCAAACAAGGAAAATGTTATTTTTGGTGATTATTGGTGATGTTAAGTGAACCAATAAAAGATAGGTTGTGCAGTGAGATGGAAGAGTCAGGTTATTCAATTTGTAGAAAGTGTTTACAAAGCTAGACAATGCTTTCGAATTCATCAAATCAGATGTATAGTGCAAATAACTGGTTATATTTATTCATGGGGTGTTTGTTAAAGCCATGTTTTGTAATACCATTGGAGGTGAATTGCAATTTTGGCTCTTAGAGATCTTCTCAATGGCGAAAGACCAGAAGCTGGATTCTGACAAACCAAGGTGGCGTAACGACTACGGTCTCGCGACAAATGAATAATTCACCATGGAAAGGTACTCGGAGCATGTGGAGAATTGTAAATGTGAATACGAATGAAGACAAATTTTCTCACACCAGGATATTGCTCAAACAAAGGGGTGGATGAATTGTTCAAGTTTCAAGCTCAGCACTCTTGTCATTTGGAGGATTGTAGAGCACAGTCAATGATTTCATTCCCGTACGATCGGGATAGGCGGACTCTTGGCCCAATGGATAAGGCACTGATCCTAGGAGTCTTGATCTGGGTGGCGCATTGTTGACTAGGATGTCTACGTGTGCGTCCAAGTCATTTAAGTGGGTCCACATATATCCATTTCTTTTATTTATGTATTTTTTCCTTAAATGACTTTGTTTTTAACTTAAGTGGTTTCTATTTTTACTCACTTTTTAATAAAGTTGTTGAAAAAGTCAAAGGTCACTTAGGTGCCTTATTTAATGATCATGTAGAACCCTAACTACTTTGTAACCAACTTTTGGGTTATAAAAGGAAGTGAGGGGCCCATTTGTAAGGGTCACTTCGAGAGAGGAGAAGAAAATACTTTTGTGCAAGATTTGTTTCAGGAAGAAACTTTGTGTTCTTTTGTGAAAAACATTTTGGAGTTAATGCAATACGAACTTTGTGTCTCATTCATTGTCTCTTGTAACATTTGATGTTCTTATGTTCATTAGATGTTAGGTGTTTTGAATCTTGCATGCAAATATTGTCTTTGATCTTATTGTCAACATTATTAATCAGTTGTTCTAGTTCATAGTGATCAAGCTCTGATTATCTACTTGCTCATGTGTGTTCCCTTTTACACGTTCTTGTTTGGCTAACTCAAACTCCGTTTTATTTGTGTTGGTTATTCATCTTTCCTCTTCATGCAATATTAGGCTCTGTTTTTACTTAACTCTTGCATGTTCTTTCAGTTCATTCCATTCCACTCCTTTCCTTCATTCCATTCCATCTCCTTCATTCACTTTTCTTTCCATTGATGTTCCAAAACACCCCCGACATACAATTTTGAATGTACAGATGTAAATACAGTTTTGGTTTTCAATAAAGGCAGCCTCACTTTCATTGAGGAGGGACTTTGTTCCCACACTGTTGCATGTCATTTGCATGCATGCAAATCCATATGCTAACAAGCTACAACATACACAAGATATAAAGTTATTTTAAAATTGAATGTCTTCCTAACCTTTTTAAGTTGTTCCCCGATGTTGTTGCTAATGATTTCTGCCCAATTGATCATTGAATTAACTTCGTTGATCTCAATTGTCCCGACGAAGGAATACATCCATGAGTGAAAGTTCTTTGCATTACCTTTCCCATTTATACTGCACAACAACCAGGTGATGTCATCAACTTCCTACACCAGATTTGACCTTCGAAGAGCCCTTGGAAATTTTGATGGCGACCTAGGCTTCTTCATATATCTCCTGTTCATTATACCCACACAGTCCACTTTATTCTTCTCCCACCTATTAAAAGCCTCATGTATGCTGATTTTAATTACTATGAGTCTTGCCGGGATCTTGAGGCAATAATTGATGAATTGTGCATTCAGTCTAATCATTGTCTTTCCTGTTGCATCCCTGACTATTCTAGATAGAGGATGGTAGAACTTTGCACATTATAGAACAAATTTAGGTAACTGGGCCGTAGCCGGAAATGTTGTAGCTTGGATAATTCCACTGTCCCTTATAGCCCGCATAAGGGATGCCTGCTGGTTGCCTTGGATTTGTCAATCAAATCATTGATAGACTCATGCCCCATGTCTGTATCGTTAATCTCAACAAGCCTAGATGCTATGCATGGTTTTGCTGAATGATCTTTATTATCACCCTTCATTCTCCCTGAACCAACTTTTGTCTGAGATCTCCCTTTTCCACTTTTACCAGAAGCTTTTGCAATTGTGAGAGTTGGATCTATTTGTGCAGAAGTTGCAATTGTTTCCCCTAATTCTGAAGATATCTCCAATGTATTTGTTATTAACCTCAGCTTAATTTTCACAAGTATGTGCACAAGTGAAATACTCCTGTAAACAATTCAGGCAAACATTCAACTCATCATTTTTTTTAATTTTAATAGCATGTGGGCAACTTTGAATTTTGGGAATTACTCCGGGTGCAAGCAAATATAAGTAAGCTCAATGTGGGATTTACTGGGAGATTGGGAATAACATGCATGGGATTTTAGAGGGATTAACTGGGAGATGTTGCATGCATTTTCATGGGCTGTGTTTGGGAAAAGAATAGCTGCGTTGAAATTGGAAGACAATATTTGGAATTCACACAACTTATAAAAGATTTTTCCCTTATAAAACTTCGTGGATACAAGGATAAGTGGGTGGTGTGAATGATTGGATGATTGCAATTAAAAATCCAAGGTTATGAATATTCACGCAAGCACTTTAGGAGGTTTGGCATTTTTTTTTTAAATTTATAACAATTGACTTCTTTCTTCAAAAGCTTAAACATAGAAGACCAGCTCCTTAACAACCATGACTTCCCTAAGGAATTGCGTGGAAAATGGAGGAAGGAGGCAGCTAAAAACAACAACTTAACTTGTAACTTCCTTTTTTTTAAAGTTTGCATGGAAATTGAAGTAGAAAGGCAGCTCAAAATCCACGACTTAGCTTGCAAACTCCTAATATTTGTGTGGAAATTGATAAGACAGGGCAACGTGGAAATTAGAGGTGGAAGGTAACTTGAATTTCCACGACTTGGTTAAGTGACTTTTGCTTTAAATTACACAAGGCTGCGTTGATTTTCACTTAAGAGACTTGCGTTAAAATTGAAGCTAGAGGGCAGCTTGTATTTCCACAATTTGCACAAGTTAAACTCCCTTTTAAAAAATGCATGGAATTTGAAGAGGAAGGGCAGCTAAAAGCCACGACTTGCTTTGCAATTTCCCCTTTTTAATAATTGCGTGGAAATTGAAGATGGAGGGCAGCTTGTATTTCCACAATTTGTACTAAAACCTTTTTCCTTGGCTCTTTATGATATTGCGTGGATTTTCAAGGAGGAAGGCAACGTCAATTTTAGAGAAGGAAGGCAACTTGAATCGACAGACAAAGGTTTTAAAAACCATGACTTGCACCTAAAAGACCATCGTGAATTTTGGAGGGTGACAACAGCTTGTAATTGGTAGACAAAGCACTAGAAATCCACGACTTGCATTAAAGAAAACCTCTACTTCTTAAAAACTACAACTAGACTTTGCACATGCCTGAAATACCACGACTTGGCCTGAATTCTTGCGGGAACACAATTAATTATAGTTGGGACAAGTTGACTTGCGATAAAAACAATGGGGAGCTCATAAAAACCCAAGGCATAGGAAGAAAGAGAAGGCGACGGTGATTGCCAGGTGAAAAATAGAGAAAAACCAAAACCAGAACATAACAGAAATAAATAAAAACAAAATACTTGAAAGAAGCTATGGGCAATTGTTCGAAAAGAATTCTCCAATTTAACTAATCTGTAAAACTCTTCCATGGGTGAATGATCCACTTTGACGTGAAAGTAATACTGGTGTGGTAACAATGATGAGGTGAAGTGCTTTATATAACCCAAATTCTCTAATTTTAGCTCAATCTATTTTTAAAATAACTTGATTTATTTTTGTTTAATATAAATAAATAAATAAAACGCTTTCAGTCATAAGCCAAACTAAGTCTAAGAAGGTAATCGAGTGAGCTTCAACATGTGGGTATTTGGCAAATGTGGCTCTTATGACTCTCCTGGGGATACCTTAGAGCAATGCACGAACAACCGTAGAAAAAACAAAACGCAAAACACATGACCCGTTACTTAAAAAGAATGAAAATTTTTAAATGGGTAGTCCCAAATTTCAGGGTGAAATCTTAGGGACACCAATAGCCCCAAACCAATCACAAATAAGGATGCATCATTTGTCATCAAGATTGTAGGTGATGTCTTGGTATAGATTTTGTGGCTAAGCAATATGAAGGTCATTCTCGATGGCAAAAAGTTGAACTGATGGAAGACTACCCCAATCATTTTGTTCCAGATGTATTGCTTCCTTTCATAAAGGAAATCCACTGGGGCTCAATGATATGGTATGAGATTCTGTGTGCAAAAAAAAAAGTTTTCATTCCTCTAGATTTGAACATCTGATTTCATGAGGGATTAGTAGTCAACATTTCAACAATAGTAGACATGGCTCACACAAGTATTGGATGAAGCATGTTTTGACCTTAGGATTGTTCTACCACCTAAGTTGGAAGAGTGGCCATGTGAGTTCAAACCCTGACTTTCAGATTATCAGACTTATTATGGCAGGCTCTAAGCATCTGATTGATCATTGACCGTTGACAAGACAGTCTGTTACATGCTCTGATGATGAACCTGCATTAAAGGTCACCCAAAGCATGGACAAGGGCAAGACTGTGTCATACATGATTGATTAGGGAGTCCAGAATGCATGACTCACACTCACAAACATGCAACTGTCTTTCTATCCCCTTGGCCATGGATTTGAGTACTCTTCAGTATGACTAAAGTTGGGGGTGAAATCTCAGTCATATTGAAAGTCATTTTCCTCCACTATTTTGTTGTTCTTTCATGATGAGGTAATAAGTCCTTGAAGTATGACAACTTGCTATCATAATCATACTTTCCTTTACGTGGTTGTCATCTTTAAATTTGCATATCCTCTGATCACTTAGACAATATAATTGGAGTTCTTCGCCATCAACTTGATGGCTTTGATCTGTTGATTCAACATCGCTGACTCATGCATGGTTACTTTGGGGAGGATACCCGCCACTTTAGGCTCGATTATTGGCAAGAAAATGCACGACTATTCAGTCAACATTATGGGTCAGGATGATAAAGTTGTGGGAATGATCTTCATGTACTGTAGGATGCAGTTGTGAGTCATTCGACACTCATCCTTGCCTTGGAGTCATGGAGAAAAATCTTGAAAAAATATACCTCAACACTATATGATTTTCATCTTTATATTGAATTGTGTGCTTGATATGACAAACCTTTTGTAGAAAGACTGCAGTCCTATGTCACTTCCATGAGGGAATTATCATCAGTCCTCAATCATTGGGGGCTCATCAAAGCTTTCTTATCTTCAATTTGTTTATTTTTCATCTTATTCTCCAAATTAGTGACTTGAAGCTGTCAATACTGACTGTTTAGTTCTTCCTTTTTGAAGATTTTCTTCACACAAGTTTTCAATAGCGAGCCTTAGAAAAACCACAGGTTTCTTCCACGTACTTGATCACTTAGAATTGCACCGGAGGATTTTTCTTGGAGGGCTGCATCAACAAAACCATGGGCTTTGTAATCTTGTTTGCATAGTAGCTCCCAAGGCATATAACTAGATCATGCTATTGCTTGTGGGCAGCCACTACTCCAAGTGTCCTTTTCTTTATTTACCCCTTTTGACATGAGAGAATCCCCAATAGATGTTTTCATCTCATTTGTGCAGGAGTTTTTCTCTTTGAAACCTTAGCACATGCATTAGTAGTGCCTTCACGCGATACTATCCAAGTGGGAATCCTCTAATCTAGTTTGGACAATGTGCACATAGGTTAGTTACTTCCCATTATCTAATGCATCAAAATAGCAAAGTGCACATACCCCTAGCATATTAAATGTTTTAATCATAGGGGTACCAATGAAAATTCATGTAGATCCAGTAAGGGCCATTTTTGCTAGGGACCTTCTAATTTCAAATGTTAAAGAGTCCTTATCCTGTTTTGACCTTTCTCCAAGTGGGTCAACCCTCTCTTGTGGAATTCCTATTTAAGGGATGTGAGAGGGTCATTTCTTCCCCATCTTGATGTCATCAACAACATCACCTCCACCGACTTCCACCAATCCTACTAGAAGTGGCAATAACTAGTTGGGATTGCAGATGACAAAGGTCTATCATTTGACTTAGGAATTGAAATGGATCTGATTTTCAAGACTTTTGGCCTTCAAACATTTGAAGCCTTGATCTTGGCCACCCTTTTGTTCAACTTCCTCAGTGGACTACTGGCAACATATGGCTAGAGGTCACAAAATCCACTACTTGAATTTCTAGCACCAATAGTTTTTGAATAGGGCTATTTGATGAATTTACTGTAACTCAGCGAAAAACTCTTTATCAAAAAAGGAAGATGTATCCAGGTGACTAAGGTGGAATTTCCAATCAAAATAGGCACAGTACTGGTCAAGATATGAAGGTTGGACAGATTTCTGTTATTAACACTACCTTTCCCAGATCACTCGTGGAAGCGGGTTATTGGCTTGGGCCAACATCTTCTTGTTAACTTTTTAGCATGGCATTCGTGGATGGGAACCTCTATGCTTGATCTCATTATTTTCACCTATAATTGACCCTCCTTCGCCTTGATGCTAGTTAGAGTTGACATGAGATTGCTTCGTGCCTAAACAATTCTTCTCAACTGATGAGGACACTAATGTTTAATATCTGGAGCTATATGTTGGGAGAATTAAGCCCATAAGGATTTAACCACAATATAATCATTCCATTTGGGTAATAATACTTGCATGAGATTAGTTGACTCCTAAACACAAATCTATCATTATGCCACATGGGTCATGATAAGTGACAATAATCGGAGTCGTAAATCTAACAGTTCTTTAATTTGGTGTCACAAATATTGGATCTTATTGCCTTCTCGACAAGCTTACTAAAAACAGTAAGGCCTAGATTTCAGTGTTTTCGACTTGAACGAATTATGGTTCAACATATACGATTCAGATTTGCCTTAACACCTCCGGTATGTCCCATAATCTATGGGGACGATTACCAAATGGTAGTGTAGTGACTTAAGGAGAAGTCAAATAGGGTAAAACCAAATAACTCTGACAATGTAATAGCTTGCATCAAGGAGAGATACGTCCCCTGAATTGGCTTAGATGACATTAATTGTTGGGTAAAGGGAACAGACTCTGGAGGTTGAGATTGGAGGAGTACAACAGAGTGGTGGATGATTATATTGTGCCAACATTTTTATCACAAAAGAGCAAAGCTATGAAGGGAAAATCAAGCTTCATATGACTTGAGTACAGTTAGAAATCACTTGATTGGATAGTTGTTGAAGCCACTTCTACTATGTACATTTGAGTGGGCAATAGTCAAAGTTGTATTGGAAACCATGAGACAAGCATATGATAAGCAGGAATGAGCTACTTGAAAACACCTTGTCAGTGCTAGTTATGGCCAATTGAATCACACATAAATGAGTGAATTCAGGACAATAGGCATACCCAGTCTGAGCAATGATAATTGTCCCCTTTGGAACTGAAGGATGGACAACTATGGGAATTGACTAATGATGAAGGAGATGATCAACTTGATGTCCACTGAAAGTTTCCCAATTGTTTTGGACACTCGGCATGCTTGTTGGGATTAGAAGATGTTAATTGCATGAATTTTTGTATGGCAACCTATCTCTCCTGTTCTTTGGATAAGCATTCATTTACTTGAATGGTGAAGCTCTGAAATCTTTGCAGACTCCTCGATGGCCCTAATGGGTTTAGATATAACTTACCGAGTAAAAGATACACTCACTTCATCATGTATTTAACATCAAAATTTGTCAATACTAAGAGGGTTACATGCCTAATTAAGAGGTCCTTGGAAGGAAAGTGAAGAAAATTGTAGGTAGGGTACTTTGAAACAATATATGCATTCCTTGTTGGCACTGATTGAATCTAGGTACATGTTATGGCATTAGAACTATAGCCCAAGATGAATTGTTCTGGTTCATTTTCAGCAGTACATCGTCGGTTGCACGAGTATAAGGTTATACCTATGACAACTCTCCAGTTATTGAGGACTAGGACCCAAAAATCAATGATAGAGAATGTGCCAATTACTCTTGATTCTCGAATGGCTTATTATTTGTTGAAATGATCCTAATATAAAAATTAGGGTTTGAGCTAGAGCATTAGCATTCAACTACAGATGTGTAAATATGCCCCACCATAGAAAAAAATGCATTAAATGGATAAGCACACCTCAAACACTCAAATGTGGTATATATCAAAAAATATGGTAAGGTAACAATTGTTAAAATATGTAATATACAAATTAGGGTTTTTGTAATTTAAATTAACTAGAGTGTGATAAATATGAATTAGAACGAATGAACTTTGTCATTAGCAATAACAGAAAATCACAAATTCTAATAACAAAAAATACAAGTATATAACAATAAATCACAGATTTTAACAAACATGAATTGTAACAGTACAATTTCATACAAGCTTGGGACAAGTTGGATAAAGAGGAGTGTAGGTTAGAGTTAGAAGAGATTACGCCGATTTCTTAGCTGAGACAACAGTAAAAGTGATCTACAAAGTGTATAAACGGGCTAATACAGTGTTGAGCTGTCTTGAATTATTTCAATGGGGATGCTCGAAATATGAAGGGAAATACCTGGTTTTACTGACACTCAAATAGTCTCAGGCACTGTGATCTTGTGTCTTTAACTTCGTTTCTTGTGTTCAGTAATCTAACAACCCTGTGATTGTAAGGGGTTAGATACAAGAAAATATAGGGCTTGAAACCTAAGTCTTCAAACCCTAGCTCTTTCCTTTGAAGACCCATAAAAGGGGTTAGTCCATAGTGGTCGAGCTTCCTTGCAACTTATCTGCTGAGTTGAGAGCTCCCCTACATATCAATACTGTCAACTAAGCAGGCCTTAGACATGAATGTATGTTCTCCCTACCCAGTAGCAATGTGTGCAAAATTTCTAATAGCCATCGTACCGTATTGGCAATGTAAGACCTCAATAGGACAATCTGTTCGACTACATTGACCCACATAAATCTTTTGTGTAGGATATAACTTTGCAAAACAGGGAATTCACACTGAAACCCAATTGGAAGTAAAATCAGATTTTTACACCAGCAAACTGAAAATATGGAACAATGTACAACAGTCTGTTTTTTTGGACAGCAGCTTGCAAAGAGTATTAATTCAACCAAACTATCTCCATAAAAATCATCTACAACATATATAAACACTTTAGGAACATTTTAGAGACAATTTTCACCCATGAAACTCAACCACTAAACCCAGCTGGAAATTTATTAAATAACAGCATGAGGTACAACCCTAATATAAGTGACCGAAAATGATGGTCTCCAATCCCTAACAAATGACAATGATATGCAGATATATCAGCCTTGTTAACATGTAGGAGAGTCTGAATATCAAGTTAGAATGTTAATTCGTGCCCCAAAAGCCAATCAAACCCTTCTCCATCCAAGTTGCCTCCCTTGGAGATGGGGCTCAAAATAATGTCCAAAACCCTTGATATCTCCTTCTTCTTCAAAACCCTAGCTGCATAACCAGCAAGATGGTCTTCAAAGAATGTCCTTGGACACCACCAAATTGAAGAGTTTTCGTTCTCCAACCTTCAACAAGGGTGGGTTTATGACCTCCTTGCTTGCCACACTAATGGATTTTCTCCCCTCTAGTGGATTGGATTAGAGCAAGTCAAACTCTAAAACCAAGTAGGACAAAAGTATATATAGCCAAAAGCATGCCCAAAATGAGCCTATCAGATTTCACCCCGAAATCTGTGACTACCCAATTCGAAAAAATTTCGTACTTTTAAAATAGTGGGTCATTTGTTGTTTTTATTGCCTGAAAGTTCTTGTATTGCGTCAAGATAATCCTAAAGAGCCATATTAGCCCTTTTCGCCAAATACTCAGATGCCCAAAATTGTTTTATTCCGTCGTCGGGATTTGTCTACGGGAAATTTGTATTTAATTATTTTGAGCCCCGTATGAGGCTATTTGCGCTCCGTTTTAACTCCGTTATAAGCGAATATGTTATTATTCCTATATACCAGAAGGATTTTAACTTATTTTAAGTTTTGGGCTTTATTTGTAACTTTTGGCAATTTTTCGTGTTTTTGTGGTGTCCCGTTCTATTTTCTGTGAAATTTCTCTGGCACAACTCCTTCGCCCGGGTAAGCCCGATTTTTGGCCTGGAGCAGCTGGAAAACATACACGCACATTTTGCCCGGAGGAAGTCATCATCCGAGGTCTGGATCACTGGGAAAAAGCGAAGTCGTGCACAGGAAAGCCCCTGCGGGGATGGGCGCATTTTTGGAAAACAAAGGATTTAAGCTGCGATGGGAAAAACATAAGCCGCAGGCAGGATGGGAATTGTATACCTGCCTGGCAGGGTACTTTTTCCCGTGTTATAAAAGTCACTTAAGCTGCAGTGGGAAAAATAGAGGCCGCAGGCAGGTGGGAATTTATTGCCTACCTTGCAGGGTGAAAATTCCCATGATATAATAAAAGGAAAGTGACTTAAGTGAAATCATGGGATTTTAGTGCCTACCTTGCAGGGTAAAGAATCCCATTGTCAAAGTCAAATCACTTAAGTGGATCATGGGATTGTGGTGCCTACCTTGCAGGGTAAAGAATCCCATTATGGTGAAAATTCTTAAAAATAGAATTACATGTGCAAAAAAGTGCGCCCCCTTTGGTGAAGGATTAAAGTGATTAAATTGATTATTTTAATAATCTTTCTCCTTGGAAAAAGTGCGCCCAAGCTAGAGGAGGTCAAAAAGTCAAAGGAGAAATAAAAGAAAGGGATTAAATTAATTAAATTTAATTTATTTAGTGGCTGCCCCTCTCCTTGGAAAAAGTGCGCCCCATTTAGGAGTTGTTTAATGATTTTAAATGCATTAAATCATTAAATTAATTTCTATTTTCAGTGGCTATGGTCAAAGCACACTGTGAGGCTAAAGTTAAGTGCTGTGTGAAGGATTAAATTGGATTAATTTAATTTATTGGATGGCTGTCCTTAAACATGCAATTTTTAAAAGAGAAAAGCATGATTTTTAATTAATTAATTGCCTTTAATTGTTAGGGCAATTATTAATTATAGAATTGTGAAGGTTATATAAGCATGGGTAGCCATAAGGATTTATTATTCAACACACAGGTAAAGAATTGCAGCAAGGAGAAAAAGTGTGCCCCCTTTAGAGGAAGGATTTTGCACAGACAAATTGCTAACAAAGGCTAAAAGCTTCCAGATTTGGCGCATGCTTTGGAGAAGGTTCATCTTCATCTGCACAATTGTTTTCACAGGTGTTAAAGGAGCTCAGGTGTTGATTGAAAGGATTCATGCTCTCTTTATGTGCAAATTAAACACCAATTTTTGGGGCAGCAGGCTTGAAAAGTGCAGATTTTTATAATTCAAATTCACTATTCATGCTCTGGTGGCCATTTTTGTCTGAATAAATTGCAGGAACTCATTACAGGTGCTTTATAAAAGAAAAGGAGCATTTATCAATGTCCAATACATTGCAAATATCCTCCGAATCTGAAGAATTGTCCAGATCTGCACCAGTATTGAAGAAAGCAGGCCAAATTAGAAGAAAAAGAATTATTCAGACAAAGATTGATAAAGCCATGGCAAAAGGAGATGAAAAAGAGAGCACGATGGATTCATGCATTGCTTCTAAACTTTCAGACATAGGAGACACGGATCTAGGCCCAGAACCTCTTTCTGATTTGATTGACAGATCCAGAGCTGGAAAGACTTCACTCATGCGTGCGGTCAAAAGTAGTGGAATTATTCGAGCTGCAGCTTTCCCGTGTACAGCCCAATTGCCAGAGTTTGTGATGGAGTGTACTAGATCTTATCATCCTTCATCCAGATCAGTGCGTGATGTAGCGGGAAAGACAATAATTCGTTTGGATGCAGAATTCTTCGATTATTGTTTGAAGATTCCAGTACGACAGGTGGTGACTTCTATTAGCATTCAGGATGCTGACAGTAGGTGGGAAAAGCATAGAGCTGACTGTGTGAGCATCATGAATAGCCGGTTCATGAAGAAGCCTAGATCCCCTTCCAGGTTCCCGAGAACTCTTCCACAATCCAATTTGGTGCAGGAGGCGGATGATATTGTCAAATTGCTATGCAGGTTGAATGGTGAAGCGAATGCCTACACTTTCCGGACATGGATGTATGCTTTCATCAGGACCATTGAAATCAACAAGGTTGATTCTATAATCAGTTGGTCAGAAATTATTAGCAGCAACATCGGCGAGCAACTGCGGAACGTAAAGCGTACCTTCAGCTTCAAGATGACTTCATACTTGGTATATGCTGCAGCTTCACAGGGTGTCTTTTCCAAGCTGGATAGATGTGGTATTCTTTCCAAGGATCCCATTTTCGAGTGCTACCCACAGCTTACTGCACCTGCGTGCAAGAAGGACTTCAAAGTGATCAACGATGGTTTCTTCTACGATTTCATCTGCAGGTTAGACAAAGACTTGAAGACTCATAGAGTAAGCAAGGAAGCATGGGAAGCAGTGTCCAAGATTGGCAGTGTATTCATCCAGTTTGCAGATTTCACATACCTCAGGGTTACGAGCTTTTCAGGTGAACCAACAAAGATGCCAAGGTACCCAAGTGACAGATTGATTGCCATGGAGCTAAGCAGACAACTTGTGGAGTTACACGACCTTCAGTCGAAGCGGCACAAGTCTACGGGCTACTTCCCACTCACTGTGGGATATTACAGTTGCATCAGCATTCACAGAGCTCGAGGAATGGAAGCACAAATGTTGTCCGAGTATGAGCATGAGTTCTTCCCTGCACGGCTTAATTTTGATCCATTTGGAATAGCCAGGAAGACAATCTCCCAGGAGTACGCACATGTGCCTTCGTTAGAAGATTTCTGGATGAAGTGCAGAAGTGAGTACGAGGTCAGAAAGAAAGATTTCAGCAGGCTGTCGGCAAAGCAAGTATTTGACTTTGGACTAGCGCGGATACCTGCGGATCTTAAAGATGAAGGGAACGTGGTACTTGACACTTACCATCAAATGGGAGGAGATAAAGCTCTACTACAGGATAGCAATGGCAGCTGCAGCACAATAGAGGAAAGATCCGGAGCTGTGTTGGTAAGTACTTCGAGCTGGCTGCTAACGAAGGGATACTGCCTTGATGAAGTATTGATGAATCAAATCACGGGCAACTTCCGTGCAGAAGATTCCCTCAAGCGAAAGCATGAAGGAGAGAGCAGCAGAAGGTCCGAGAAGTTGAAAGTACGCAGAAGATCTCAAGAGAAAGAGAAGACCACTTCTACGACCATAGCTTTGACTCCGACTTCTCCAGAACCTAGTGGATCACCAACTATTGCACCACAGCAGCAGGATGTTTCCATGCCTTCATTAAAACCAGCAACGTTCATCTTCTCTCCGCAGCCACTTCGTTCAGCACCCGTTCCAGAGGAGATGTTGAAGCTGCAGATGACGGAGTTCGAAAGAGCTTTGTCCTTGGATGTTTCAGAGGATGGCAGCCATGATACTGTAGCACTTTCTGATGGAGAGGATGCAGAGCGGGAAATAGTAGCGCACTCAGCAATTTCTCATTCTCCGAGAAGTAACTTCTCAGAATGGTTAGTCTTTGTAGTTGGTTCCAGAAGCGAGAGTGGAGATGAATTTGAGAAGAACACAACTTGCAGCTACTCCAAAGGATCTGGGCGGAAAAGATAGAAGGCCTAAAGTTGCTAAGGTAACTTCTAGGTTGATCATCGAGGAGTCGGGAGCAGAAGTTTGCTGAGATGTCAATTCCGGCAGAAGGAAAGGTAGAAGATGAGCTCACGACAGAAGATGTGACAGTAACCAAAGTACCCCTCGGTCAAGCCACCACAAAAGGATTGAAGCAGGATACACAGACATTGATAGATGCTCTATTCCTTAGGCTTGACAGAGAAAAGGCGGAGAAAGACGAGCTTCAGAAGCAAGTATCTCAATTGTGCGAGATCATAGCCAAGGTTGCTAAAACCTTCCATTCAGCCCATTTCAGAGCAGGTGAGTGATCATCTTATGCAGGAGATGGAGGATGCAAGCGATCAAGTGAAGGCTATTGACGAATGGAAGAACCTGATTATTCGTCAAGCTTCTGTACAACTTGGAGAAGTGCCAACCCGCCTAAAGGTTATGGATGATGCTGCAAATCAATTAAAGCAACTGATAGAAAGCATAGAAGGAATGAATACAGTTGCAGAGAGTAACCTGAGTACTTTTGGCCGAGATCAACAAGCTGCCGGGAGATGTATTGGTTGCAGAGCAAATTGTGCCGGATGGATCAGTCGAGAAGGGGAAGCAGCTAGAGTTTGCAGTATCTTTCCGTTTGGAGATCTGCAGAGTTTTGCTGAAGAGGATGCAGGCGCTTGAGAGTAGAACATCAGATTTGCCGGACAGTATTATTTCTTTCACTGAGGAAAGAGTGGATGGAGGTATTACTTCATACGTGCGGATTGTTTCTAACGAGGTGCATGATTCCCTGGAGGGTTCTCTTCTGATGGTACAAAAGAGGATTGATAAAGCCACCAAGCCTTTCACGATGAACTCTATCAGTAGGCTGGTGACACTGCAGGCAGACATTGCGAGATTTGGGCCAAGTTTGGAAGAAGTGGAAGCATGCAGCAAAGTGTTGAATGAAGGATTGCTGCAATTCAGGACAGAAAAGGAAGCAGTAGCTAAAACAGATGGAAAGATGCTGAATTATATGTTCGACAAGTATATCAGATATCAGAACAAGAAGAAGATGTAGATGTTACAGCTGGCATGACTTCTTCTATTTCTTTCTTCTTCTACTTTCTATGTTCCCGGATGAAATTGTAAACTTCTAAGTTATTGGTTTTGCAACCATTACTTGAAGTCATGTGGAACCTTTCTATTAGTTAGGTGATACATGTGTCACTTAAGAAGAAGAAGTTAGTTGAGGATGATTGCCAAATGTCATCTTTACTTGTTGTTCATACTTTAGTTCAGTTTGAGTCTTCTATTTGTACTTTCCCTCCTACATTCTATAAGTAGGAGAAGAACCTACGGGTTAATGATCGATCAGAATTTGTAAGAAGCAATCTTGTGTTCTAGACTTTGTGCTGAACCCCTGAGAGCCACTTGTTGCAGAGGAATACAAAGAAGCAGGTTTCCGGAGAACTTTGTGTCACGGCGTACTGTGTTTCTTGCTTTTAAATCTTAGATCTTTAAAGTAAACTTTGTGTTATTTTAGATCTGGATCTAGAACTACCTTTGCTTTAGAATTCTGTGTGTTCAAATCTATTAAGTTTCTTCTATGTGCATGCAATTAGCTCTGATATCTACTGATTGGGATGCACATCTTCCTTACTTCTTCTCTGTAATTCCTTTACTTCCTTCTTCTATAATTTTCCTTTCTTAAACAGCTGCTTACTTGCTGCAGAACTTCTTAGTTATGGTTCATGAACTAAGTTGTTAAAGTAAAACCCCTGATAGATAAAAACACATTTTTATTGACAAATCTGACACGGGAGCCTCACCGGTTAAATGAGGGAGATTTATCTCATGACTGCCTAGGTTTTGTGCTATGCAGAAAAACTAGCCAACAATACCTACACACATTCCAACACACAACTTAGTTGAGCACATGTTCTTCGCAACTAAACAGGGAGGGGAATATCAAAGGTTGGAATTCCCAATGTTTTGAGCCAAATCCACAACTACATGCCACTGTTCATGGAACCATCTACCGTGTGGCTAGGCTAAAAATAAGTTATGCAAGCATAGTGCACCATTAAGTATGTAATGTCCTTCTTTCCATGAAACATTAATCAATATTGCCAACACAGCCTACACATATGACATTTATTGAACCAAGGCTGAAAAATCGCCTTATTAAATGTGTCACAGTCCACTATATATGATAATGTGCACATAAAGGCTTGTTACTTAATTCTCAGATATTTGATCTATCCACAATATTCCTAAATAAATGTCTTGAGAACATAGTCTCAAGGCATTATGCTCAAGATTACAACCCTATTGAACAAGAATGGTTTGACTTTGTTCTTATTACAACAAAAAGTGAAAAGGTTGGGCATGAGAACATTGAAATACTGAAAAAGCATAGAAAAAGGATTGCATTCCAAAGATGTGCTCTAAGTTCCCAATTGAACATTTTGATCCATCACTTCCATCGCTTAAGAGGAGTGTAAGAGGATTGTTTGACAAAATCCTAGCCTTGATTTCCTTCTTACAATGGCATTGTAGATGCTCACTAAGTGCATAGTAATTCTTCATATCAAGTATTGGCAACATTGGTTTAATTTTTTGGCTTGTCATTCAATTTGAGAGATAAATATGCATTCATCATGGAGGGTCCTTGAAGTACTTTTATGACTATTGAGTGCAATTTATTTCAGCTAATACGGCAACTGCTTATTGTGGGTTTGATCTTTCACCGTTGTGAAGCTTCATTTAGACAAGTAGATCTATGATTGTTTGCAGTAGTAATCAAGTAATTATGTTCAGATGAAGGGTTGATTCTTTAGAGGGTTTTTGAAGGAGTACTTATGAAAGAAATTACTTAATTAAATCCCTCCCTTTAGCGAAAATGGTTTGATCTATCCAGATTTCAGGGGCAGATCATATCACTGAGATAACAGTGGAAGCTAAAGCATTCACAACCTATGAATCAAGAATACAGTTTAGCATTCTTACTTCGCAACAAAACAATTGAAACTTGTATACATAACTGCAAAAGTTGATGAAAAAACATAGATTGAGTAAGAAATTCAGAGCCACCAGTTTCAACTATTATGTGTGGTATCTTAATTGAGTGAATTGTTATCAAAATTCAGATCTGCAGTTTGATCTCCTACCTCCCAATTTAATACCTCTAGTAGAATGCTGGTTAGAAATTCTGTCATATCAGAGACCCATTAAGGTTTATGGTTGACTTTTCAATACAATTTTTCTTCCCTTGCATCAAATGTGTTGAGCGACCTACTTTTTAGAGTAAAATTTTTTCCCCGTGGTTCCTTTGAAATCAAGGTTGCTAGAATATTATTGCTTAATTTCTTGTGGTTCATAGACAACACCCGAAGACTCTGTTTGCATTCTTTAGTTTCCTGCTAATATGGTTAACCATGGAATTTCATCTTTGGAACGATTACCACATACTTAAAAGCCCTTATTTGAATAATTATTTTTCAACATTCAAGAATCATATTTGTTTTTACCATTCTAGTTGCAACTTCCCATCTAACCCTCTCTTGCCATTGTTCTATTTAGGAATCATCCTCTATCCCCATCTTACATCCAAGTATGTGCGACCTAGGATTTCAATTTACTCGATGTAAAGACCACATTTTATAATAGTTGCGATTTGCATTGCTAGCACCTATAATACAACTTTTTACAGTCAAGCTCATGTGTCGGGTTGAACATTGAAATATAGTATTGTCCAGCTAATCCTGATTGGAAATAGAACTTTCCTCCACGTTATATGTTCTAAAGCCTTTACTATCACCATGAATTTTGCTCTTGATCCCAAATAGCTTCTATTGGACATTGCCAACTTCTATGCCTTCCTATTCCATGATTACTCATCCATTTGTGATTCTACTTGTTGTCCAAGTGACATCTGAAGTCTTTGATTGGTCTATACTCGATGCAAGTAGGCATTTGATAGCTCTAGGCCCATTTGTGGGTCTTCATGTTTTTTATTTGTTTGGAGTCCCACATAATAGCTTGGTCATAGCAATCTTCATCCTAAAGGTTTTGGTGATATACCATCGACAATCTCCCATAGATTTCATTTGTTAATCAACAACTAACTAGGTTCTTATTTTCCATATTGTTTGCGAATTAGATGTTCCTTGGATCTTTTATCAATTGCAATTCCATTTGTCCACTTTTGTTAGTAAACCACTATCCCACCACTCTGCCACAACATTGGTTTGTATCAAATTTTGACCATTTTTAAGCAACAAGTATTTTCCCCGCAAAAAAGACGTGAGAGATAGGTCTTCTAATCCCATAACTCCACGTTCCCAAATCTATTTTGGAGTATTTTAAAGAGCATCTATTTAACCACCCTATACGTGGCTTTTCATTTTACACATATCCCATTGTGCAAACTGTGTTCATGAAAGTCAAGGCCGAGATACTTGTATTAGTGACACCACGTCTAAGGTACCCTCATGCAAACTGAAAATCAGGATGTTGAACCTCCCTTTTTGTTGAACCACTTCAGTGAGTTGTATGGATTATGTCAGTAGTGAAGGCTTGAAATCCCAAAATACATATCCTCGAGGATACAACGTGAGCGAGTATAACTTGAAGAATGGTATGCGTAGGAAATTGATCTTGCACTTGTACCAAGGCTTCAGACGTGGAGGAAGTAGTGTTAATGTACAATGAGCACTTGCTTCACCAGGGGGTATAGGGGGTGTGTTGGCAGTAGTGGACTAATGATACCTTTAATTCACAATATGTTTATCATAGGTTCTAGCTTATCAAGATATAAGCCAAAGAAAGTTGCGGATAGAGTGCAAACTACTGTTTGACGCACTAATCCATGGTATGATGACTTCTGTAAACACTGCCAAGACAACCCTACTGAGAGAAAGTTGATTTTAGAATAAAATGACTTGGTCATATAGATTTGTGAGCCATTACTCTGTTCAGTGCAAATTTGGACCCCAAGTTCCTCCAAGCTGCTCCATAATTAATTGCTCTCTGAAGACACTATGTCAAAGGCCTTTATGAAGTCTAGAGTTGCAACAATGAGAAATCTGCTCATTGTATCCCAAACCTTTTCAAATAGGTGTCTATGAATGGCACAATGGATGGAATAGTGCGAAGTGTTTGGGTTTATGAACGGTCTACTTCAACCTGATTGCCCTCTTTCCTTTTCTCCAGACTTCCAAACAAAAGCTATGCTCAGAAGACGACATCAAGTACGGCATTCAAAAGCTAGCAAATGGAAAAGCCATTTCAAGATGTTGATGGGTTACAAGCTGAATTCTTTGACTTGAAGTGTCTAGGATATTTTCTCCCCATCTTAAATATTTTACTTGAATAATGTAAATCTAGTAGTGATCCCAAGAGCATCTGAGATTTTGAGCACTCTTGTGTTATTCCAAAAAATACTTAGTGTTAGCAAGTAAAAATTTGTGCAATGCCACACCACTCCTCAACTAAGCCACACCATTATGACCACATCCTGCTATTAGTTTAGTTGTTTGGGGGCATGATAGAGCGCTGAATCAGCAATTGGGCAGAAAGCCTAGGGTAAAGCTGTGCACAAAACCAAGACATGTCGCACAAGCTTACCCAAGCAATGCAACATTCAACAAATGATCATTGCACTTACATCTCCTACATTCTGATTGACAAAGGTTTGAGATTCTAAAACCTGAGGAAGATTTTTGTTGTTTTGTTGACTCTAAAAAAGCGTTTGACACGGTCCCTCGTGACAAACTTTTGAACATGATGGAAGAACTTAGGATCGTCATCATACGAGTTTAGAAGTTTCAGTGCACAGGCTTTATGACTTGGCCAAAGCTGGAATCAGACCTAGATCCCCAAGGCATGTCGGAATGTTTTGGCATTGACATCGGTGTCAAGCAAGGCTGTCCTCTCTTCTCCCACCTTGTTTGGTCTATACATCGACAAGCTTGAAGAATGGTTACAGCAAAACTAAGGGAGGGGGCATGTACAGTCTGGCAGGTTATTGTGGTGAAGCTACTCTTATATGCTTACGATCTCATTCTTAATTTCAAAAACAACTCAAGGATTTGAGAGGGCATCGTTTGAAATCCTATAGAAACTTTTTTTTCCAGGAAGTAGGGATGCAAAGTGAACATTAGACAAAACAAAAAGCAATGATTTTTTCTTTAAAAAGGAAAGAGACGCATACTTAACTTTATTTTTGAGGGGAGGCCTGTTCGAAATTGTAACAGAATACAAATATCTTGTGATTGATTTGCACAACAAGCTTGAATTGGGAGACATGTAGAACAAAAAGGATACAAGGGGGTTGGAAAGCATCTTACCTACTTCAAAATAGGTGCAGGATAAGTTGAACTTTGGGATTGAAAAACTAAGAAAAATCCTTTTTGGATCTATTGGTCACTCTGGTTGCTCTGTATGGTTGCGAAACATGGGGAAGTAGCATGTCAAATCATGGGTGGAGACAATTAGAAAGAATCCAAAATCATCTAATCACAAGCACTCTTAAGGTCAAGTCAACAGTCCCGTATGAGATCCTGTACTGGTTGAGGCAGGTACTCTTCCCGATGGAAGCATCGGGCAATAACTCGGTTGTTAAGTTATCTGAAAAAGGTTGAAAGCATGGATAATCATCGCTAGCCCAAACTAGTTTATGGAGGAAAAATTAGAGCATAGAAAGAAAACTTGGATGAAGCAAAACCACCAAATGGATGAACAAATGGGGGCATCAACTTTTGGGAGTGTCCTAATAGCAACAGGGAAATAACAACACTATGTGATAGAAAAATTTGGGATTGCATCATGTGGATAGGGCAATATTGGTCGTAAGAAAGCTTATTACATCAAAGAATTTCAACCCCACTTGGGAGCATGATGAACAAAGCTTATTCTTGGGGCAGCTATTAAGGGTAAAGCAAGGATTATTAGTGGCTCCAGTTGAGGACCGGGTTTCGCATCACCTTCGATGTGAAACCAGTTGATGGACTATACCCAAGGAGGATTGGGAAAGGAAAACTTGTCTTTTTTGCAGTACAAAGGGGTGGTTGAGACGGAATGGCACTTCATCATGGAGTGTTCAGCTTATGATGATATTCGTGTTCCAAGAGTATGAAAATGACTTGACAGGTGGACAGACCTAAATGAGTTATTCGAAGAAACAATGCTTGAAAAGATCACTAGTTTTGTGCTCAAGATTCACAGTAGGCAAGATTTGATATTGGAAAAGAGTTTGAATTCAGCTTAATGTTTCTGCTTTTTTTGGTCCCTTTGACTCTTCAGTCACGTGGACGTCATTAAAATCTTTCATTTCATTTCACCCAAATGGCTGGAAATTCTTCTACAGTAGTCAACAAAAATGGAAAGGGACTGGAAATTGCACGGATAGTAAGTGAAAAACATGTACAATTATCACATTGAATATCCTTGTAATGCCCCTTTCGGGGCTGAATAGGGATGAATGGGGTTTTCCCACAAATCTGATCCAAATCAACAACAAAACCGACACATCAAACCGAACATGAAAATAGATCAACCATAAATGTACTTCACACAATGAAATGCCCTTCTTTAGGGAAGCGAACTGATATGAAACTTTGAGAGTCTCAAACCCTAGTCAAAACATCTCCAATCTTCATGAAATAAATACCAACATGCAAGACAACACTTGTAGATATTATTTATGCAATAAAGCTGAATTTACAACCATTAAAATAGCTGAAAATGAATTAATTCGGAACAACAAAATATTAGGGTAAAACACAGCTGAAACTTCTAAAATTCATAACTCCATGGAAAATAGGAATTAGAACACATGATGGCTCAAAATGATCATGAGAAGACAAACTATCCAACAAAAGTAATCTCATAATTTTCCAACCACGAAATCATGCCCAAATATGCAACCACAATATACAAGTGAGTAGTTAAGGATGAAACCCTACTTCAAAAATCACCAAATCATAGTCTTTATCCCCAAATATGATAATAAATCTGAAAATGAACTCAAATCACAAAGATCAGCTCTCTATGATACCAAATCAGTACCTTAAGCAATTCGCCTAGGGCTAGGAAGAACAATGAATGCACTAGTAGTGCCAAATCAGCTCACATGAGACACCTAGATGAAGTCTCTAATGGATCCCTTTAGGGGTTTCGTCCTCAAGAGAGATTCCCACACCTTTGGGTTTCTTCCAAGGTGGAGAAGGAAAATGAACACTGTGCACAATCCAAGAAGAATAAACAAACATCCGATCCTTCCTCCAAGTGTAGCGAACTCCTCTTTATAGCCTCCCAATGATAAATTAGAAGACTTCCAAGAGCACCGACCCTTAATGGAAGAATAAAATGTTCCACATGTAAGATTGACCTCTCCCGATGGGAAATTAGAACAATGCTCAAATAATTCCATGACCGACCTCCAAGCATACAAAAGTATTTAAAAATATTTTTTGTACAAGTATGAGGCTCTAAGAGTGATGTCTTTGAAAAATGAAACATTACAGTCCTCCCTTCCCAAAATTTGTTTGTCCTCAAACAATTTCAAGTACACAGATCCTAAGTGATCCTTGTAGGTTCATTTTTGTACCTACACATGAAACAAACTCAGAGAAAACATAAGTGTTCAACAACACTTTTCCATTTTCTTCATCATGTCCTGTGCACATAATAGTTGGCTTGCTTCCTTTGCTTGCAAGCGACTCATAATTCCTACTTCACATGTCTTCCCAAAACTCCCAACCAACTGTCCCATACATCTTCATAATCATGCATCCCCTCAAATATTAGGAAGGCAATAGAATGAACCAATCTCATACCAGTTGTATCCAAGATGCTCATGATGGTGCCACTCTCAAGAGAGGCTGAAAACCCTTCATTTCTCATTGGAAACCACATTAGAAGGGGCTTGTGTAATGTCCCCTTCTTTGGGTCTTAATTGAAAATAATTATGGAAGACCTTTAATCCGCTCCCCTTAGATTAAAGGAATTAATTGGAAGGAAAATCGTCCCATTTCATGAGCTTTTAAAATTAATATTTAATTTAATTGGGACAAGTCGAATTACTCCATGTGCTTTGGAATTTATATTTAATTCATCTCTTGTGTTTTATTTAATATTAATTGGAGGGAATTAATATTTTATTGGAGTTTGACCTTTTTCAAGTAAAGAGGCTATTTTTAAATGAATCTCTCATATTAAGAGAAATGCGCTAAAGGAGGGAATATTGAAGATTTGGAGTGCAAAAGCTATAAGAGAAGTGGCGTTCCCTTTTTGGCATGTTGATTTTATTAAAAAATTCTTCATGCTTGGAGAAGGGATGTATGCCTATTTGTGATCACAAACAAAGGTGTTCTTCAACACCACCATTGTTGTGGAGTGTGTGAGACCTTCTAAGTTTGCATTGTGTGGATATCATTTTATATATTCATTCTATGTGTGGTGCCATTAATATAGAAGGATATATGCACGCTATTGTTGAATTTGGAAGGATTTAAGTGTGATTTATGATCTGCTATCACCGTTGAATTTATGTGTGCCAAATCAACTTGCATAGGTGGTGGTTATTTTGGTGTGATTTGGTGGCTTACAAGTGAGATCTATAATCTGATTTGTTTCAACATATTTTTATGAGTGTGGGACTTATGTTTTGGAGGCTATTGTGCTCATATCTGATGCTGCAATTTATCTAGAGCAAATTGGCTGGGTTTATGGTATTTTGTATCATTTTCTAAGGTTTTTTTGATAGATCTACAAGCTGCTGTCATTTAATAATTATTTCAGTTATATGGGTTGATCTTATAAGGGTTTTGGATAATATTAAGAGCTAGAAGTAATTTATATGTTTTTTTCCTAACCCTAGTGACTTGCGTTCAGAGTTTGAGGTCTATTTTGAAGGGGTTTCGGTCATCATAAAATTCAGATCTTTAGTTCTTTGAAAAGGGCTTGATTTATAGAATCATCTGCATTTTATTTGAGGGGAAAATATTGAGTTTGGAGCAAGTTATCAATTTCTGAAGTTTTTTGTTATTCTGGTGCATTTTTATTCAATTCACTGCTGCAATTAATTTCAAATTTGGAAGTGGTTAATTTCCTGACTAGTTCTCCCATTTAACCCACCACCTTGGCTCACTCCAACCCCATTTGAGTTGTATTGAAGCTAGCATTGGGTTATTTGAGGTTGAATTAGGAGGCTTTAGTCCTAGCATCGATTGAAAGTTGAATTTGCAAATTTGAATAATATCCCAAAAGGGAATATTACAGGCTGGAAAATTTTATAACAGTCATGCTAAAGCTGATGGTAACGTGTATGGATCCCCAAATTACAATTCTCTTATCATCCCCCTTATATCAACCACTTTCAACTAAGAAAAAATATTGGAAATCATTTGATCATAATTAAATTGAGACACAATGTGCATGAACTCAGCTTCTTCTATCATATTACTTACTTCAAAAGTGTGCACACTCTTTTTACCACTCGTTTTTCTGATTGGTTTGCTTCATGTGCAGGTTTGAGAAGAAAATTGCAGCAGTTTACACTTCTAACTTTTAGAAGGAAGAAGCAGCCCAATATATTACAAACGCTACTCCACTTGAGTGGTATGGGAGCCCGGTTTTTGGAGTACTACACTTTGGTATTAGATGCATATGTTTGCTATTGCTTGAGGGCAAACAATCTTGGGAAGGAAGGACTGTAATGTCCCCATTTTTTGAAAACCCTTAGCCTATTTTTCCCCGTGGGCTTTGAAATGTGAAAGAGGAAAATTATATTAAATAATTAAATATTATTGCCTCGAGAGTGATTTCTATCATTTGACATTATAAAGTAATAATTATTTAATTATTTAAAAATGAAGATTATTTAATTTAATTCTCAAAATACAAAATTAAATGGGGAATTAATTAAATAAATATTTAGGTGGCTTTTATTGTTAAAATCACCCTTACAAAAGGGACGCCACAACTAGGGAAAATAAACTGCTTTTATTTAATGATTTCCCTCTCCTAGGAATTTTGAATTTTACGCCTCTTTGCTTATAAAAGGAGTGCTAAGATCATTGTGAGACTTATGTTATGATGAGATTATTTTGATACTCCATGCTTGGAGTTGGGATGCATGCCCATTGATTTTTTTTGTCTCTCTCTCATGCTTGGGAGGTCTTTGTAGCTGGTTATTGAGAACCAATTTGAAGTTATTTGTGCAATCTCAAGTGAGATCCATGTCTTTGGGTTTAGTGAATTTTTAGATGAAGTTTGCCATTGAAATCTGCATGTTTTTACAGTAGCGATTCACTGTAGCAGTTGGGTTGTGTGATCAAATTAAAGTATTTTTGTGTGTTGCAAATCGACTTATGGTTAGTGTGTTTCATTCCAAGCTTTGAGGACTTCTTATTAATGCTTGTGGGCTGTTTGAACGCAATCTCTAGTGGAATCGACCAGCTAGTTTGGTGATTAATTGCATCCTAACTTGAGCGACTACTTTGGGTAATTATTGGAGTATTTTAATGCATATCTAAGATTCTCTAATGTGCAGCGACTTATTTGGACTAATCTGTGAGTATTTTAATACATGCAAAGTGAGTTAAATGCCCAACGAACTTGGTAATGCTAATTTGTTAGCTACAGCGACTCATATGATGTGTTTGGGATTGATTTTGGGTGTGTAATAAACTGTTGTTCCTTCCTTGCCCAGCAATCTCCTTTCGAGGTCCATATTTACCAAATAAATGGTCTGTTCTTCCTTCTCTAACAGCGATTCAGTTTGGGAGTAAAATATTGAATGTTTAATGCATTACTATGGTGATACGACTTGGGTGTGTGCATGGTTTTGTGAGGATATAGCTTCTATCTGGCTGCAACCTCCTTTATTATGATTGTGGACTGTTTTGCTTACTCCATTTAGTGTGAATTGATTAAGTTTATTGGCTCGTATTACTTCCTTGGCAGCGATCTGTTCTGGGCAAAAATTGGCAAGGTAAATCTTATTAATGAGGTCTAGTTTTTTATTAGTGTGATCTGCCTGAATTTCCTTCAACGACTAGTTTTGGGGCAGTTTAGGAGCAAATCAATGAGCATTCTCAATCTTATTACCAGTGATTTCATTACGTTGAAGTATCAAGGGTTTCCTTGCATATTGAAGCCATATATGACCAGCATACTGTGTGTTTTTATTCATTAATTGCCAGTGACTATTTGAGAGCAATTGTTAAGTGTTAGTGGTGTGATTTGAACCTCCTTTCAGCAGCAAATTGTATAAGTAATTTAAGCTGAGTTTGAAGTATGATTTTGTCATCATTTTGGGAGTAATTTGTGGTTGATTGCATGACTGAAACATCCTCACATTGGCAGCTGGTAGTTGTATGTTTCTGTGTTATTTGAAGGGCTGATTTTAGAGTATGTTTGCATGAGTTCATTGGTCAAAGAAGTCTGATTTATAAGGGGTATAGTTTTAGATGTGAGTGAACCACTCATTAAAGGCCATTAAACCCCTTTATTGGGTTTATTGAGTCATCTACTTGATTGGTTCAAATAGTTTTTGACGGGGTTTTACTATTTTCAGTTGATTTGAGTATTGAAGGGTTGTTGATTTGCATATTTTCTATTGATCTTAGAAGTGAGATATTACAAGATCCTTTGAATTCACATCAGCTCACTAGTTACACTCACAACAACTTTATACTTAGATTAAGTAGAGGACAAGTACTTAGTTTCAATAGAGGGCAAGGCAACTGTACTCTGAAGCTTACTCTGGCATGAAAATACTCTTGAAACAAGAGTGAAAATGTTACTTGTAGACTTTATGGAATCAACTAATCCTGTAAAATTTGAATAAGTATACCCTATGAGCTTAAAATCGACAAATTTCTTGTATAGAATGTGAGAGTCAAGAGTTCCTTTGACATATCTAAGAAATTGTTTTGCAGTTTGTCAATGTTCTTCATATGGTTGGGACATGAAGCGAAAAAAATAACTTACAACAAAACATAGATCCGGTCTGGTAGTAGTAAGATGAATCAAACTACGTACTAATTGCCAATACATTGTTTCATTGACCAAAGGTGAATCTTTGTTAGTTGAGAGTTTTGTCCCAACTTCCATAGGTGTAGCTGCTGAATTGCAATCATACATTTTGAATTTTTGTAACAAGGATTTGGCATATCTTGTTTGGGAAATAAAAATAATATAGCCAAAATTGTGACGCTGTCAAAATTCTACACCTAGACAATATTGAAGCAGTCTTAGATCAGTCATTTCAAATACAAAACGTATGCAAGAATTCACCTTTTTAATCAAATCATTACTGCTTCCAGTGATGGCAAGATCATCAACACAGAAAACTAGAATCACTATGTCATCACCATCCAACTTAATATAGAGAGTAAATTCTGAATTAGTATAAGTGCTATGATAATTATCTGCATGTTGGTATAAGTGCTCTGGTGAATTAAATAATATTTTTGCTTGCTTTGCATGCAAGCAAAACCTCAAATTTTAGGGCAACAAGCTTTATATGTAGATTTTGGTGATAAAAATCAATTATTCATGCCATGGACTCCATCTTTGTCTTAATAAATTGCAGATATTCATCACAAGTGCTCAAATCAATGTCAGGTACATTGAATATATCTTCCAAATCAGAAGAAATTGTCAAATCTGCACAAATTGATCCAATTGTAAGGGATTCTGGCAGAATTAAAAGATAAAGAGCTTAGACAAAGATTGTTCCAGCTATGATGAAAGAAAAGGATCAGCAGAATCATGCATAGCTTCCAGATTTACTGAAGTCAATGATGCAAACATAGGGCCCCGAAGTTATCACCAATTTGATTGACAGATCCAACTCTCATAATTGTAAAGGCTTCCGGCAAAAAATCCATCCTCTTGTTTCTAACGCAGCCTGTGTAGAAATCATTGCATGGAGAATTTTTTTCAGATGCTTGTGCATGTGCTCCCAATCTTTCAGTTGAAGCCTTCATTGAATTTACTTGTGTTTTCCTTTACCCGGAGTGCTTTCAAGAATTTTTAATTGCTCATATGCAATTAAAAATAAAAAAATGATATTGTTTGAATTATTTACGGAAAACATTGCATTGATGCATGTGTTGAAGAAGAATTGCAAAAGCTTCAAGGATAAAAGGGGAAGATAGGTCAAAGGCAATACCCACAAACAAATCGCATTCACGAATAGCTTCCAGATCCAGTTTGGTGAGAATCAAAGGCAAAAGAGTCAACCGCATGCAGAATATGGAAGAAGAACAAGACTAGAAGGGTTGCAGCTTTCTTCTTATTTCTTTTCCTCTTTCTTTTATTTTCTCCGACAAAGTAATTGAGCAATCAATTAAATTATAAAACTTAAGTGATTGGTTTAAAAGCCGTTACTTGAAGAAGTCAATTACTTGGAAATAGGTGGCACACATGCAAAATAGAAGGTTCTATTTTTCAGTTATAAATCATGCATGTCATACAAAGAGGATATCCAGGAGGAAGATTGTCAGTTGTTTCCCTTTTTATAGCTTCCACATGCGGGAATTCATTTAAAGTTTCCTATTTGTAATTGCCCTTTATACACTATAAATAGAGGAAGAACCTACGAGTTAAAAGGATCGAAATTTGTAATTAGCATTCTTATGTTTCAGACTTTGAGCTGAAACCCCTGATTTCTGCAAGCAGAGGAATAGAGAAGAGATTTTCGAAGAACTGTATCAACGGTGCATTTTGCTTCTTGTTTTTTTTCTAGATCTATTCATAAACTTTGTGTTATTATAGATCTAAATCTGAAAGTTGAATTATGTGTTTAATGATCTATTTGTTTTAATCTATGTGCATGCAATCAACTATGTAAACTATTGCTTGGGTTGCAAATCCTCTCTACTTTCTCCCATTTCCTATTATTTTCTTCTGCAGATTTTTTCTTTCATTTACAGCTGCTTACTTGCTGCAAAACTGTCTAGCTATGGTTCATGAGCTAAATAGTTAAAGTAATACCAACAAATAGATATTAGGGCATATAACTGAAAAAATCTTACATGGGAGTCTCACTAGTAAATGAGGGAGATTTATCTCATGACTGCCTAGGTTTTCAGCTGTGCAGAAAATCTAGCCAATAGTTTTTTGGCGACTCCACTAGGGAACAACACAAATTAGCAGATCAGAGCTTTCTCTTACCAGTTCCCTTTTATATTATAAGTTCAACCTGGTAGAACATCCATTCACGCAGTCTAGCAAGGATCGACCGTTTTTATAGATTGCAGGAGCAATTTAATTTCAGTCATCCTCCTCAAGATAGAAGTCGTAGATCCTGTCTTTCACCAGGAAGAAGAGTGCAAACTCATCCAGATTCGGATCATCTTCAGCATAATTCGGCAGTTGGAATTATTCACCAAGCCTATTATCAAAGAAGACGCACTCCGTTCATCATGATGCAGAATCAACCACTTGCTCCTGCAGAACCTGTTCCATGGGGTGCAGCCTTTGGACCTCTGAATCTGACTCCTCCTATGCATGATCTACCTAAAGGGACAAGAAATAATTTTCCGAAATTCTTTGGGGATGGAAAGCAAAATGCAAATGACCACTTGGCTGCGTTTTTCATATCCTGTGAAGTGCTTGCAGTCGAACATGAAGATGTATATGTCAGACTCTTCATAGAGACTCTGCATGACTTGGCTGGAGAATGGTTCTACCGGCTAGCTTCTGACACCATAACCAACCAGGCTACAATGCGCGATGCATTCCTGAAAAGATTCAAACCTGCTGAAGATTCCAGTACCTTGATAACTCAACTGACTCAGCTGAAGGAGCCACATGAGCACATGCGGGATTTTATTACAAAATTCCAAAGATTACTGTAGAAAATTCCAACTTCTGCTTCTCTGAATGACAAGAATCAAAAGGTATTCTTCATCAACGCTTTACTTCCTGAAGTTAGCTATCAACTCCGAAGAGCACGTCCTTCTGACTTATTAACAACCCAAAACATGGCGGTTGAAATTGAAGACGACCTCATCATGGCTGGAAAGATAAAGAGCAACACTTCTAGAGCTGAAAGTTCATCATCTACTACTACCTCCGATTCACTATTGCAAATGAAGAAACAAATGGCTCAAATGGCTCAAATGGCCCAAGGAAATAATATTGCCCCTGCTTAGAATTTCAACAACCGGTACCGCATTGTTGGTTCCCAAAGATTAGCAATTGAAGTTGCTCCCAAAAACAACGTGGAGATGAATGAAAAAGACCAGGAAGTTGACACTGATCAGCTCGAGAATGATGATTTTGTAGGTCTTGCTGGCGACTCCAACATTAATTACCTGAACTACAAATCTAAACATGACAATGAGAAACTTCATGAAGATGATCATGGTCATACATATGCAGTATTTACAAGATCACAAACTCGCCAAGTTGAAGCATTAGTTGATGAACAAAGAAGGGGCAGCCCTTTACCTTCTTCTCTAGCTCCCAGAAATAAGAATGTGAGTTCTTTGTCTCAACCACAGAAAGCAGCTCGAGTATTTGAATCCATACCTTCCTTCGACATTGTTGATCATGTCAAGAAAACTAGGATTCAAATGTCAGAAGCTGAATACACGAGAGCCTTTCCTGAGCAGTTAAATAGGCTAGTCAAATATGTACAATCACTAGGACAATCCAATACATGAAAAGACCTTTTTCCTAAACCCAAGGATACTCCTCCCCATAACAACATTGCACTTGTTAAACCCTCATTATCTTCTGAAAGAGTAGAACCTTTCTATGTCTCCTTATTGCTTAATGGTTTCAAGTTAAGCAACTGCATTCTAGATTTGGGTGCTTCTGACAATGTCATGTTAGCTAAAGTTGTAGATGCTCTTGGGCTTACCTTGACAAAGACCATAAAAAGGTGTTATTCCATGGAGAGACAAGTCCCTATAATCGGACAAATCAAAGATGCATAAGCTGTTTTGGCATCTTTTCCTGACAAAAGATTAAAGATGACAATCTTAGTTGCAGATATTCCAGTCTCTTACGGGATGTTGCTGAGCAGAAACTTCTGCAAAGAACTAGGAGGAGAAGTAAAAATGGATTGGTCCTGTGCCCATATTCCTATTAAAGGAATAAGCCATAAGTTGAATCCTGAAAAGAAGTCTAAGTATACTGTGACAAAATCTGAAGATCCTAGATCTCAGATTCTTTTTCAGGGGTCTGACCACGGTGTATACTTCTTGGAAATGGATAAAGGCATTCCAGAGCCAGAACTGCAACCAGAGCCGGCACAAGAAGAGGAAAATGTTTGGACGCTGGAGTTTAAAGGCACCTGTTGTTCTTTTGGATCAGGAGCTGGTGTTCTACTAATATCTCCAGATCATGAGATATTCCCATACTCCCACAAGCTGATGTTCGATAACACCAATCATATGACGGAGTATGCATTGATGCTACGAATGGAGCAAGCTAAAAAGAAAGAAATAAAACTCCTCAAAGCCCAAGGAGATGTTGAACTTCTAGTAAAGCAAGTTCGAGGGAAAAATCAAGTCAAAGGAGATAAGATGAAGCATTACAGAAATAGAGTACTTTCTACCACGCTCGATTTTGCAGCCTTCTCTATCAACTTCATTCCAATAAATTAGAATTCCAAGGCAAACTCTTTGGCAGTCACGGCTACACTATTGAATCTGGATAGACCACCATCCATATTTAGACAAGTAAACTATAAAGTGGAGATGGTCTACCGCCCTAAAGTCCCTCATAATGTTGAACAGTGGTAGACTTTCAATGATGACAAACAAACATCCGCGTGTCTGGAACAAGACAACTTTGACAGGTTGTATGTTGAAGGGAGTAAATCACTACCATGACAAACAATCACAGGAAAAGTTGATCCAGGTTATGATGACAGTAGTGGAATAATCCAACCAAAAAGTAACAAAATCCCCAAAGGTTTAGTTTCCTTAGTGGAGACTTTCAACAAGCATGATCAATACCTGAAGAAGAACAAAAAAAATGGTGGCAGTTCTTCCTTAGAAATGTAGCCGGTAAAATTGGGAACGGAGAAAGTTGATACAGACTTACCTACCACAGAGAGAAGAAAGGATGAGCCACCACAAGATGAAGTTGATGAGGACTTGCCCAAGGTATTTGACAAGAAGGCTAGAGAAAGGAAGTTTGAGATTGGAGACTAGGTACTCTGGTGGGACAAGAGACATGAACCAAAGGGAATGCACGAAAAATCTGATTCACTCTAGAAAGGGCCCTTCATGATCAAAAGAACTTCCGAGATGGACACTTTCTTCCTTGCGTACCGGGATGGAATTGAGTTACTACTACCACGAAAAATCTGATTCACTCTAGAAAGGGCCCTTCATGATCAAAAGAGCTTCCGAGATGGACACTTTCTTCCTTGCGTACCGGGATGGAATTGAGTTACTACTACCTTTCAACGAGCAGCATCTGAAACTGTTCAAACCCTAGCAGCGATTGATTTTTATTAATTTATGGTAGCTCACATACACAAAACAGTTTGAAATAAATATAGAAACCCTTCAAAATATTTTATTCATGAGCAGGAACAATTATAAGACGAGCTCACTAGATTTTTTTTTTGTATTTTTGGACCAGCTAGAATAAATGAATGACAACAAATGCACTTCACAAAGTGGCTGGAAATAATGATTCCAAAGCCCACATACACGACCGGAAAGTGCAATCAGCCTATTAAAATATTAGGAACCCAATTACCGATAGAAAGTGAGTTGTCGTGCCCTAAAAGCCGACAAACTTGACCCCAAGGAGAGGGTCTAAAAACTCCCAAAAATGCCCTAACAACCCTTTATCACAAGAACCCTCATTGAAATCAATGAATCAATTTATTGAAGCCCAAGGTAAACACCTAAATGGAGAATCCTCAAGGATTGAAGGGTTTTCATCTTTCAATTAGGGAGCAAGGAGGGTTTTCCGTCCTCACTTGAAGCCCCACAAAAGGATTTCCGTCCTCAAGTGGAAAGGAATGAGCAACAATCCAAAAACCTCATGCAAATTGTGATAAGAAATAGATGATCCTCAAACAATCCAACCAACCTCCTTTTATACACAAATGATGGCACAAACCTCTAGAACAATCTCCAAAAAGGGTCGCCCCGCTTAGAGAATTAATTTGATTTAATTATTGCGTTTTCCCTCCAGTTTCTTTCTTCACCTTGGGTCGACCACTTTAGCAAAAATAAATTAATCTGTTAATACTTTTCTCCTTTTTATGTTTTCACTTTATTCCATGAAGTCCCTTCCCTTTCATCCCTTTATCCGACATATACATTTATAATAACGAATAGGCCAAATACTTTTAAGTATTTAAAAAAAAAATTTATTTTAATGATATTAATAAGTTACTCAAGATTTGGAAATGACCGGGCCCAACTTAAAACATTATTAATTATTTTATTTTAGAAAAGGGGACATTACAATTATTAAAGTTCATAACGGTCAAGAAGGCATTCAAACTAAATTGCTATAGGTGTATGATAGAGTTGGGTCAATATAAATATTGGTGTCTGAAGACACACCGATGTGTATATCCACCTCACTACATGAATCTAAGATGTTTCAATCGAAGTAGTCTATATGTGAATCTAAACACAATCCATTCATTCATATATAGAAAGGAAGAAGGGAGATAAATATTGCCCTTGCTTGGTTTAGTGAGATTGTTTAAGAAGCAAAAAGATTCAAAGTCAAGATAAAATAATTCCAGCTCGTTCCCTAGTCTCCCAATCTCCTTTGCCAGTTCTCTTCTTTTCCTCTAATCTTTGTGACTTAGATTGAAAATCCGTTCTTTCTGATTTTATCAATGTTACACAGAAATGCGTCCCTGGATTTTGATGATGTTCCGAACATTTTGGGGACTTGGAGGAGATGGCTCCAATTTATTATTTTTTACTTTTTAAAATTACAAAACTTTAACTTTAAAATAGAACCCCCAAATAAGAAATAGTTGTTATTTTACCTAAAACATTGAACTCTTATCCCAAAACTACCCTTAAAACATTAAATAGAGTTTAAAATCCTAAATTTCATTGAATAAAATAGAAATATTTATATTTTATTTTAATACCCATCCCTAAAATCTAGGAATTTGTTATTTCGTCTTGTAAATCCCATCTCCTTGTCCCCAAGACTTAGGTTTAATGCTGGATTTTATTAAGTATAGTGTTGGCTAGATTTTCTGCACAATTGAAAACCTAGGCGGTCATGAGATAAAACTCCCTCATTTACCGGTGAGGCTCCCGTGTAAGATTTTGTCAGTTATATTTTCTAGTATCTATCTATTGATATTACTTTAACTATGTAGCTCATGAACTATAGCTAAACAGTTTTGGAGCAAGTAAGCAGCTATAAAAAAAAAAAAATGCAAAAGAGGAAAATAATAGGAAACAGGAAGAAAGGAGGGAAGATGTGCAATTCAATCAATAGTTTACAGAGTTGATCGCATGCACATAGATTAAAACAAATAGATAATGAAATACAGAATTCAAAGCAAAGGAAACTTTCAGATCTAGATCGATAATAACACAAAGTTTATGAATAGATCTAGAAATAAATACAAGACTAATGCATCATTGACACAAAGTTCTCCGGAAATATCTTCTCTATTCTTCTGCTTGCAGAAAGCTATCAAGGGTCTTAGCTCAAACTCTGGAACACAAGAATGTTGATTACCAATTCCGATGATTTAACCCGTAGGTTCTTCCTCTATTTATAGTGTATCAAGGGCAATTACAAATAGGAATCTTTAAATGAATTCCCGCATGCAGAAGCTATGAAAAGGGAAACAACTGGCAATCTTCCTCTTGGAATTCCTCTTTGCATGACATACATGATTTATAACTGAAAAATAGAACCTTCTATTTTGCATGTCTGCCACTTATTTCCAAGTAATTGACTTCTTCAAGTAAAGGTTTTTAAATCAATCACTTAAGTTTTATAATTTTAATTGATTGTTCAATTACTTTGTCGGAGAAAATAAAAGAAAGAGGAAAAGAAATAAGAAGAAAACTGCAACCCTCCCAATCTTGTTCTTCTTCCATATTCTACATGTGGTTGACTCTTTTGCCTTTGATTCTCACCAAACTAGATCTGGAAGCAGTTGACTGTGATTTACTTGCGGGTATTGCCTTTGACATGTCTTCCCTTCTATCTTTGAAGCTTTTGCAATTCTTCTTCAGTACATGCAAAGTAAATTCAATGAAGGCTTCAACTGGAAGATTGGGAGCACATGCACAAGATCCTGGAAGGAATTTTCCATGCATTGACTTCTACACAGGCTGTGTTGGAAACAGGAGGATGAATTTTTTGCCGGAAGCCTTTACAATTATGAGATCTGGATCTGTCAATTAAATCGGTGATAGGTTCAGGGCCTATGTTTGTATCATTAACTTAAGCAAATTTGAAAGTTATGCATGATTCTGCTGATCCTTTTCTTTCATCATACTTCATCATGGCTGGAACAATCGTTGTCTAAGCTCTTTTTCTTTTAATTCTGTCGGAATCCCTTGTAATTGGATCAATTTGTGCAGATCTGGCAACTTCTTCAAATTCAAAAGATATATTCAATGTACCTGACATTGATTTGAGCACCTGTGATGAATACCTGCAATTTATTCAAACAAAGATGGAGTCCATGGCATGAATACTTGATTTTTATCACCAAAATCTGCATATAAAGTCTGCTGCCCTAAAATTTGAGGCTTTGCTTGCATGCAAAGCAAGCAAAAATATTATTTAATTCACCAGAACACTTATACCAACATGCAGATAATTATCATAACAAGAATCAAGCCATTCCAACCCTAGGCGCCAAAACTGGAAGCTTCCTAGCAGTGAAAAATAAACTTTAATGCAAAATCCTCCTTTTGGCGCCAAAACCTGTCTGGGCTGCAATCATCATCAAAAAGAATTAATTGCTTCTTTATTATGGCAGCCCATGCTTATATAACCCTCAACATTCTATTTCTAATAATTGCCCTTCCTATTTCTAGCAATTTAATTAATAAACAGTCATGTTTATTCACCCAAATTGGGCGCTCAATTATGCATACTGCTGGTTGCTTTTAAATACATTTATTTTATTTATTTTTAGCATGTTTCCTTGACTTCTCTTTAGCTCTTCCACTTGCATTGACTTTCCTTCTATTTATGGCGCCAAAATTGGGTGAATAAACCATTAATAAATATTATTAAATGCATTGTTATTCACCCAAGGTGGGTCGCACTTTTTGGCAAGGGTAGTTGCTAAAAATAAGAAGTCAGCTTGATGGAAATTTCCACCCTGCACTGCAGCTCCAAAAATCCCCTCTTCCACTTAAGTGATTTGACTTTCATCATGGGAAATTTTACCCTGCAAGGCAGGTAAGAAATTCCCGCCTGCTTACCACCTCTAATATTCCCATTGTAGCTTGAGAGACTTTGACTCCATGGAAAAAATTACCTTGCAAGCAGCTAAGAAATGTCTGCCTGCCTGCCACTGCCAAAATTCCCACTAGCAGCTTAAAATCTTCCTTCGAAAAAGTGCAACTTGCATTAAACTTGGCCTCCTTTGATAAAGTGCAACTTGCATGGGTGAATAAATCTCTTTGGTGGGAAAAGTTAGCTTGCCAGGCAGGCAGAAAATTCTCATCGATGCTTTAAGTGATTTTTTTTTTATATTGGGAATTTTTACCCTGCAAGGCATGTAAGAAATTTTCGTTTGCCTGTCGCCTCTAATATTCCCATTGCAACTTAAGTGACTTTGACTTCATGGGAAAAAGTACCCTTCAAGGCAGAAAAGAAATCCTCCCCTGCCTGCCACTACTAAAAATCCCATCGCAACTTACACTCATTATTCCAGAAAATGTGACTTTCTTGGGAGAGGCGTTTTGTGCATGACTTCATCTTTTTCGGTCAGAAGCTTGCATTTTGAGGTTGATTCCTTCTGGTGTTGTGTCGGTAGATGATCTCCAGATGCTTCGGCTAATTAAATAGACTATACTGGCGAAGGATTTGACCTAGGGGAATTTCACAGAGAAACTACGGAGAAAACCAGAGAAAAATGCAAAAGAAATAAATAAAAGTGAAAAACATTGTCAGAAGTTGCAGACAAAGCTCTGAATTCATTCCTGGTGAAAATCCTATTAAAATGTGTGGATACTGGCATGCAAAACTTCAACAAGATTCAACCGGAGCACAATTCACTTCAAACGGGGCTTTACTTATTTAATAAATAATTAAATAAAAATTTCCGTAGACAAAACTTGGCGAAGGGATAAAATGAATTTCGGCATCTAGGTATTTGTCGAAATTGGCTCATATGATTCACTAAGAATATCTTAACATAATACAGACATCTTCTAGCAATAAAAACACAAAAAAATCTGTTATTTTAAAAAGAACGAATTTTTTTTAAATGGGTAGTCTCAGATTTCAGGGTGAAATCTGGGGACACCATATAGTGTGTCATTGGGTTTTTTAGTAGAATCCACCAATAATTTTGTTGCTTTTGTATATAATCCATTGAATGCATGTGCATATTTATTTTATGTTGATCATGGGATCTTGCACGTGATTCTCATGGTATTTTAACCCAATCACAAAGAAGCCTTGTGTGTTGGAAGGTGATGATGTATTCCATAAACGAATGCATGAACAAGCTGAAACAAACATGGTACAAGTGTTCAGAACAACAAAACAAACACAACAAATCAAAATGAAAAGTTGGGTTCCGGATGAAGTTACAATAGTAACCTCGTACTTGCTATGAAAATAAATCATCTTTCAATCATACTGAATTTGCATATTGTGCATGGCCAATTATAGCGACATGTCAAACAAGAGAATAAGGACTAAAGGACTTTTAATCTTAAAGCCTTAGAACTCGAGAGTGACAAACCCATGGTACTTATGGGCACTCTTGTGATAGTTTTAACTAATGTGGCTACAAGCCAAGGTTCTGGAGTCAACATTTTAAGTCAAGCAATCCCACACTTTGGTTGCCAAGTTTGAGGTTGAGGGTGGCCAGCCAAATTAGGGTCAAACCTTTGGGGTCAAGCTACACAAAGAATCCAAGGTTTGTATCTTTATTATTGACTTTAGGTCATCTCCTTACGTTCTTACAACCAAAGTGATTCATATTCAAGGGAGTGATTATTTAGCACTCTAAGATTCTAGGATCCCTGTGAATGTAGATTTGAAGAATTTTGGTTGTTAGCAAGGAACCAACCAATTAAGATTTTGACTAAGAAAATGAACATTTGGATGATGTGATCATGATTTCATGTTCCAACCATAGAAACACGGTTCAACCAAATCTTAAGCATTTTCACTAAATATTGAATTTTATTTAAATATTGAATTTTATTCAAAGGTCAAACCTATCAAACCAAACTTGTCAATGTATGATCAACACACCAACAATGACATCGGCCATTGTTTTCATCGCATATATTTTGTTTTCAAACCTGTATACATGACATCTTGCATTTCCAGCTTATTGTCATCCCACACATTTTAAAAATCATGATGGAATCAAATGGGTTGTAGTCCAAGGGTGCTGATGGTAAAAGTCCATTGTGACACCATCCACCAAGGTACAAATCCCACCAGATACCAAAACGGGATGTGGCTGGGTTCGAGTCTACCCCTCAGTCATTTGTACTAATCCAAAAAAGTTCAATTAATCTGTGCACCGATACTAATGGATGCAAAATTTCTTAGAAGGATCTAGATGTTTCTCCCCTCAATAAAAAAACACGATGATTGTATAGTCATCATTGTTGTAGTAGTGCAAATGCATTAGATCCAGATGTTGGCACTAATTGTGTTAATGATTATGAATTATATCAATTAATATGATTTGAGTTTTAAGACATTAAATTTGCCGTTTTAGAGCACACAAGCCCTTGGTCCTAAACTAGGGAGACTTGAGAGATAGCACGACTTTCCAAATATCGTATGATAGTACAATAAATCGAATTTTAAATTTTTGTGAAATTGGATATCAATGTCTCTTTTATGTCATTTTTCATAATTTGTTTCTTCGACCATGCATAATTTTGTATGTTATTTAGTTTTGAACCTTTTTTAAATTCTAAACATTGGATACCCTTTCTTCTTCTCAAACCAACCACATTTTTGAGTCTTGTAAATATGAATCCAACAGAAAAAGCCATTTTGTACCTTGAGAACTGCTCCAAAGGAAATGTAGACAGTTGACCTTTAATATAGTTCCTAAATCATGCCTTAACCTTCTACCCGACAATGGTGCCAGATGTAAAGTGCAAAGGCTTGTATGTATGAAAATGACAAAAGATGCATTTTCATATGCATGAAAAACAATATAATGCATATTCAGATACATGGAGAAGAACATACAATTATGGCCAGTGTACTGAAGTTATAAATTTGGGCAGAAATAAAGGTGAAAGACATAAAGGGCTATGTTGCTAGAAACATGATGGCAATGGAAACGTGACCAAAAATGAGATCGAATGAGGTTGTGTAAAAGAAATGGGTTTTCCATACTGTTGAATATTTCTTATGTGAGTACATCACATAATATGTGGTGTATTGATCTCTTAGTTGGTCTTATTATGTAATTATGTGTGTTTGTGTGTGTACGTAAATGGTAGCAACAACTCACTACATATTAGGATGTGTAAATTAGAGGTATAACTACAATATCCTATATTGTACTTGAGCAAGCATATAGTATAAATATCTCTTTAGGAATAAATAAGATAATCTAGGTCTTATTTCTAATTTGGTATCAAAGCAGGTCTCCGAGAGCAATACTTGTCTGATCGTTTTCAAGAGGCAGTTCTGTATATTATAATGTCCTGAGCGATAGAGCCAAAAAAAGTTAAAATTGTATCTGTAAGACTTATTTTGCAATTATTAAGGTTTTTTCGTATACATTAAGGTATTATTTTGTAGCATACATATTTTTGATATAGCGAAATGTGTTAATTGAGGTGCATTTGATATCTTCATGCATCCAGCACAGTCTTTCCAAGCACTTTCATCTATTTCATTGTGCATTGCACACTACCAACGTGCAACAGTTCTGCCAATATTTATATCACCAACAAATCTGCCAGTCATCCGACTATTCTCAAGTACTCTTGGCAAATTCGGCCTCTAATCGTGCAGTCATCAGTTCCATCGGTCTCATTCTACTGTGCACCTAAAAGCTACAATCTAACGGAATCATTGCAAGCGCCCATGTGCATCTACAGTCAATTGACAACACATGCATCTTCGATCATCAACACCTCGTATCACAATCTAGACTCTCTCTATGTTCATGTCACACTATATAACACTATCATGCACAAACCTTGACATCTCCATATGCATTACGGTTCTTGCAGACTCATGAATCTGCCATATCCGACATTTCTCAAAGTCATGTATCTTTCATCCTGGTGTGCCCACGTCTCATTGTCATTCCGTCCATGATCCACGTACTCAAAATTTTGTCACTCTACCAATCATCCCTTGTGCAACCTTGTAAAATTTGCTCAAAATTATGCCATACCCTTGTACATATTCTGTCAGGTAGTAGCTCCATGTATTCTCTACGGATTTTTTATCACCGTCAATGCTTCTTTCCACACCTCCGTAATTTTCTAAGTGTTGTCATTTTTAATAGGTGATTCTTAACCTGTAGAATTTATTGAGTGATTCTTGGAATTCCCACTATCCAAGACCTTTTCTGCAAACATACTCAATCTTGGCTATCTTGACAAGAACTCTGTTGGCTAGATTTTTTGCATAGCATAAAACCTAGGCAGTCATGAGATAAATCTCCCTCATTTATCGGTGAGGCTCCCATGTCAGATTTGTCAACTAAATTATGCTAGTATCTATATGGGATTTTACTTTAACTGTTCAGCTCATGAACCATAGTTGTACAGTTCTGCAGCAAGTAAGCAACTATTTAAAGAAAGGAAATATTTAAAGAAAGGAAATATTTATAGAATAAGGGAATTATATAAACACAGAGAAGAAATGGAGAAGATGTGCATCCCAATCAATAGATAGCAGAGTTGATTGCATGCACATAGAAGAAACCAATAGATATAAACACAGAATTATAAGCAAAGGCAGCTCTAGATCCAGATCTAAAATAACACAAAGTTTATTTAAAAGATCTAAGCTATAAAAGCTAGAAACACAATACACTGTGACACAAAGTTCTCTGGAAATCTGCTCCTGTATACTCCTTTGCTTCAAGTGGCTCTCAAGGGTTTCAGCACAAAGTTTGGAACACAAGGATGCTGCTTACAAATTTTGATTCTTAACCCGAAGGTTCTTCCTCTACTTATAGAATGTAGAGGGGCAATTACAAGTTGGAAGCTTTTAGTTGAACTGACACATGTGGAAGTGGGAAAAGAAACAACTGGCAATCTCCCTCCTGGAATTCCTCTTTGCATGACATGCATGATTTGCAACTGAAAATAGAACCTTCTATTTTGCACGTCTGCCACCTATCTCCAAGTAGTTGACTTCTTCAAGTAATGGCTTTTAAACCAATCATTTAAGTTGTATAATTTAATTGATCGCTCAACTACTTTGTCAGAGGCAATAAGAAAGAGAAGAAGAAAGAGGAAATCTGCAGTCTTGTCCTTTTTCATATTTTGCATGTAGCTAATCCTTTTGCCTTTGATTCTCACCAAACTGGACCTGGGAGCAACTGGATCTGGAAACTTGCTTACGAGTGTTGCTTTTGCCTTGTCTTCCCTCTTATCCTTGAAGCTTTTGCAGTTCTTCTCCTATACATGCATCAATGCAATGTCTGCCATAAATAACTCATCATTTTTAATTTTAATTGCATACATGAGCAATTAAAAAATCTGGAAAGCACTCCGGGTGAATGCAACTTCAATGAAGGCTTCAACTGGAAGATTGAGAGCACATGCACAAGATCCTAGAAGAAAATTTCCACGCACTGACTTCTACATGGGCTGCATCAAAAACAAGAGGATGAAGCCTTTATGCCGGAAGCTTTTGCAATTATGAGATCTGGATCTGGATCTGGGCCTATTGACTTCAACAAATCTAGAAGCTACGCATGATTCCGCTGAGCTTTCTCTTTCATCCCGCTTTGCCATGGCTGGAGCAATCTTTGTCTGAACAATTCTTTTTCTTCTTACTCGGCCGGAATTCTTCAAAACTAGTGCAGATCTGGATAATTCTTCAGATTCAGAGAATATATTCAATGTATTGGACATTGATTTAAGCTCCTTTTCTTTTGTAAAGAACCTGTAATGAATTCCTTCAATAAATTTAGACAAATATGGCAACCGGACCATGAACAGTGGATTTTAATCATAAAAATTTGCATAATTCAAGCCTGCTGCCCCAAAAATTGATGTTTTATTTGCATGCAAAGCAAGCATGAATTTTACCAACTTCACCTGAGCACCTGTATCACTTATGCAAACAATTATCCAGACACAAATCAACCTCCTTCAACCTGTGCACCAATTCTAGAAGCTTTCAACATTAATTTCACCTTCTTTTGAGCAAAAATCCTCTTCAAATGGGGCGCACTTTTCCTCTGGGCTGCACTTCTCTGCCTGTGAATTAATTAATTCATCCTTATGGCAGCCCCTGCTTATATAATTCTTATGATTCTATAATTAATTAATGTCTTTCCTATTACTGACAATTAATTAATTAATTAATAAGCTTCACTCTTCAAATGGGGCACCTATTTTGTGCATGCTTATGGCTGCCATTAAATAAAATAAATTTATTTAATTTTAGACTTCTGCTTCCACTTAACTCAAGCCTCACAGTATGCTTTGACCTTAGCCACTGAAAATAGGAATTAATTTAATCATTTATACTTTAAAAAGTATTATTTATCTCCCAAAAGGGGCACACTTTTTGACATAAAGGGGCTGCGTTAAATAAATATTATTTATTTAATTTTAAAACAGTCTACTTTCAACCTCCTTTTGTCCATTTACCTCTGTTGACTTTTCCACAAGCCTGGGTGCCAAAATTGGGTGAATAAATATTAACAAATATTTATTTAATGCATTTATTATTCACCCAAGGTGGGTCGCACTTTTTGGAATAAAGAATTTCTATTTTTAAAATTCAGATGTCAATGGGATTATTTACCCTGTAAGGCAGCCCTGAAAATCCCATGATTCACTTAAGTCATTTGACTTTCATTATGAGATTATTTACCCTGCAATGCAGGCAATAAAATCCCATGATTCACTTAAGTGATTTTTCTTTTATTCCACAATGGGAATTTTTACCCTGCAAGGCAGGTAAGAAATTCTCGCCTGCCTGCTGCCTCTAATTTTCTCATTGTGACTTAAGTGACGTTGCTTCCATGGGAAAAAGTACCTTGCTAGGTACAAAATTCCCACCTGCCTGCTGCTTCCCAAAATCCCGTGATCCACTTAAAACCTTCTTTTTCCAAAAATGCGGCCAACCTAGATGAGGCTTTTTGGTGCACGACTTCGTCTTTTCCCAGAGAACCAGACCTCCAATGGCAAATTCTTTCTGACACAATGTGCGTTTGTGATCTCTAGATACTCCAGGCCAAAAATTAGGCCAAACCGGCAAAGGAATTGATCCAGAGAAATTTAACAGAAAACGAAACAGGAAAAACACAAAAACACAAAACGTTGCCAGAAGTTACAAATAAAGCCTAAGATTCATTCCTGGTTAAAACCCTACTGGTATACTGAAATAATGATATATACGATCACAACAGAGTTAAACCGGAGCGCAAATTGCCTCAAACGGGGCTCAAAATAATTAAATACAAATTTCCCGCAGGCAAATCCCGACGACAGAATATAACAATTTTAGGCATCTGGGTATTTGGCAAAAATGGATAATATGGCTCCTTGGGAATATCTCGACACATTACAGGAACTTTCTGGCAATAAAAACACAAAACGACCCATTATTTTAAAAGTACGAAATCTTTTCGGATAGGGTAGTTTCAGATTTCAAGATGAAATCTAGGGACACCAAACTCAAAGTGTAGTTTAGATTGGCTCTGTCAGACATAGCTCTCATTAACGACATCATTTCCTTTGTGCTAGATCACATGATCCACATGATCGCTATTCTTCAGACTCGTCCATGGTGGATGGACTGAATTTGATCCTCACCATCAATCTAGCAAAGGCGATTTGCTACAGTTTGGTCCACCTGTGTGGAACCTAAAATTGCACACTTTTTGTGGTGTGTTCTTCACCAAGGCCTTTCGGTTGGTCCATTTCTGGTGCATGTCTGGTGCACCTGTGAGTGTGTCCCCAAATGCCCCTTCTGTGGACATCTAGAAACCCTTTCTCACCTGTTCTAGTACTGTCGCAAAACCCAGAGGGCTTGGAATTGGATTCATTCTTTCTTCCTCTTCGCCTAGAGTGCTCCACTTGGCGACATGTACTATTAGGAGACAATCCTCGAATGCCACACAAATTTTCCCAGATTTGGCATGTAAATAGAGGGGAAATGGTTATTCTGGTCAAAATGGAAAGAAAGGAATTCTTGTTTATTTGCAACAATGTTGAAGATGATCAACAATTGTCTATTTATAACAAGTTTATGGTTATCGCGAATGTCTTGTTGCAGATTCAAGTTCAAGCCAACAAAGTGGCAATTGAGGTGGAGTATTTACAAACACTATTGCACCACTTGGGCGACGCGCCTTGCAATGTTGTTAGAGAACCTATGTCCCCCTCTCGCCACTCCCCGCCGCATGGCAGTGCTAGTGGGTGCTAAAGAGGGGTTGGCCGTCGGAGCCACTCTTAGCGCCGCTCCTTCACCCGTGCCCGTTGGTTCCCTTGCAGCCTGCCTCCTCGGAGAAGCTTCTCTCCTCCACCTTCAGCTCACCACCAAGGCATGCAAATGCCCCCCCGCTACCAACCAACTCAGTTGGGGCTCACCAGTTGCCCCTGAGCCACACATTCATGACGCCTGGAGCCTCCCACCTGTGCCCAACAAATTTCCAAGGTTGTCTCTCACCATCTCGCCCTCTCGGGCCCCTGTCAAAGATACAAAAGAAGGAAGTCAGTCCGGCTCTAGTTGAAGAACATTCCAAAGATAGTGGCAAAGCTCTACTTGGTTTTGGTTGGCATGATCAGAATTTGCTCCTTGTGGGACAACAGTTCGCAGCAACGGCTTAATCTTTCTACCTTTGTGCCTTCTAATGTTTTGTAATTGTCATTGTTCCTAGGCTTTTCTCTAGCCTAGTTTGGTTCGTGGTTTTGGAACGCACTTCCATAATGCCCGTTTTTTTGTGAATTATCTTGTATCATTTTACTTGTTAATATAATAGAAGATGTTATGCATCAAAAAAAGTATCAAGTGTGTCATGTTAATGAAGTATAGATTTTAGTTTCTTGATACTTTATAGTGATTGAGGGGTTCATGTAGTAGATAGTTATTGTAAATATTTGTTGAACTTTTAGACTACAAGTTCATTAATTTAGTTTATAATTTTATTCTATAATAGTGTTAATATATATATATATATATATATATATATATATATATAAATATATATATATGGTTTTTCAATACCCAGTCTATAATTATCGAGTCATTACGATTCTTGTTCAATTTTATAAATAAGGTTTCTAGTCTAATCCTCATTAGCCCAATCTATACTCCATGAGTCTGAATTAAAAAAAAAATGTCGTGTTAGTCAAAGTCAAAAAACTCTTTGTCTAAGAGACATTTTTGAGAAAATCCAACCTCCAACTTAATGTCAATGTCCATTTTGAAGGGGTGTAATTTGCTCATAATAGCCACATGCAGTGGTATTGACCTAGCTAAGTTAAGTCAACAGGGTGCTGAGAAAACAAAGGGGGGAGGCCAACAACAAATCTCGAGTTCATCACTACCTTAGAGTTTGTAATTTGTTGCAGTGGAAAAACTGAAGCACCAAAAAGACAAGAGTTGATGTGAGTTATCAATGACTGATGAGACTCCAACTATTTACAATTTAACAAAATCCAATGGCCAAATCAACTAAAAGCTAAGGATAACCAGTGGCAGTGGTTATCACTCTGTTCATGATTAAGTGGCAATTATTAGTTACAACTACTTGCATTGGTCATTGAGGTGGGTAGCACCCACTAAAGACATAGTGAGGACCCAATCCCACTATTCCATTTATACATGCTTAATGAGGAGGAGCAAAATGAAAGGAAACCTGGAAGCCTAACAAACCAAGAAGCAAAACAGAATGGTGTCACTCAGATTTCACCCTGAAATCTGTGACTACCCTATCCGAAATTTTTCGTACTTTTAAAATAATGGGTCATTTGTTGTTTTTATTGCCTGAAAGTTCCTGTATTGCACCAAGATAATCCTAAAGAGCCATATTAGCCCTTTTCGCCAAATACCCAGATGCCCAAAATTGTTTTATTCTGTCATCGGGATTTGTCTGCGGGAAATTTGTATTTAATTATTTTGAGCCCCGTATGAGGCTATTTGCGCTCCGTTTTAACTCTGTTATGAGCGGATATGTTATTATTCCTATGTACCAGAAGGATTTTAACTTATTCTAAGTTTTGGGCTTTATATGTAACTTTTGGCAATTTTTCGTGTTTTTGTGGTGTCCCGTTTCGTTTTCTGTAAAATTTCTCTGGAATAACTCCTTCGCCGGGTAAGCCCGATTTTTGGCCTGGAGCAGCTGGAAAACATACACGCACATTTTGCCCGGAGGAAGTCATCATCCGAGGTCTGGATCACTGGGAAAAAGCGAAGTCGTGCACAGGAAAGCCCCTGCGGGGATGGGCGCATTTTTGGAAAACAAAGGATTTAAGCTGCGATGGGAAAAACATAAGCCGCAGGCAGGATGGGAATTGTATACCTGCCTGGCAGGGTACTTTTTCCCGTGTTATAAAAGTCACTTAAGCTGCAGTGGGAAAAATAGAGGCCGCAGGCAGGTGGGAATTTAGTGCCTACCTTGCAGGGTGAAAATTCCCATGATATAATAAAAGGAAAGTGACTTAAGTGAAATCATGGGATTTTAGTGCCTACCTTGCAGGGTAAAGAATCCCATTGTCAAAGTCAAATCACTTAAGTGGATCATGGGATTGTGGTGCCTACCTTGCAGGGTAAAAAATCCCATTGTCAGAAATTCTTAAAAATAGAATTCTATTATGCAAAAAAGTGCGACCCACCTTGGGTGAATAATAATGCATTAAATAAATATTTGTTAATATTTATTCACCCAATTTTGGCACCCAGGCTTGTGGAAAAGTCAACAAAAGCAAAGGGGAATAAATCAATTGGAAATAGAATTCTAAAATTAAATAAATTTAATTTATTTAATGCAGCCCCTTTTGAGAAGGAATTAATACTTTTTAAAGTATTAAATGATTATATTAATTCCTATTTTCAGTGGCTATGGTCAAAGCACACTGTGAAGCTTAAGTGAAGTGAAGTGTGGAGGATTAAATTGGATTAATTTAATTTATTGGATGGCTGTCCTTAAACATGCTATTTTTTTTAAAAGAGAAAAGCATGATTTTTAATTAATTAATTGCCTTTAATTGTTAGGGCAATTATTAATTATAGAATTATGAAGGTTATATAAGCATGGGCAGCCATATGGATTTATTATTCAACACACAGGTAAAGAATTGCAGCAAGGAGAAAAAGTGCGCCCCCATTAGAGGAAGGATTTTGCACAGACAAAGTGCTAACAAAGGCTAAAAGCTTCCAGATTTGGCGCATGCTTTGGAAAAGGTTCATCTTCGTCTGCACAATTGTTTTCACAGGTGTTAAAGGAGCTCAGGTGTTGATTGAAAGGATTCATGCTCTCTTTATGTGCAAATTAGACACCAATTTTTGGGGCAGCAGGCTTGAAAAGTGCAGATTTTTATAATTTAAATTCACTATTCATACCCCGGTGGCCATTTTTGTCTGAATAAATTGCAGGAATTCATTACAGGTGCTTTATAAAAGAAGAGGAGCTTTTATCAATGTCCAATACATTGCATATATCCTCCGAATCTGAAGAATTGTCCAGATCTACACCAGTATTGAAGAATTCCAGTCAAATAAGAAGAAAAAGACATTCAGACAAAGATAGACAAAGCTATGGCGAAGAAAGATGAAAAAGAAACCTCTTGCTAAATTGATAGACAGATCCAGAGCAGGAGAAACTTCACTCATGCGTGCAGATTGAAAGCAGTGGAATTATTCAAGTTGCAGCTTTTCCATCCATAGCCCAGTTGCCAAAGTTTGTTATGCAGGTGCAGATCTATATCCAGATCCATATGCAGATCCAGATCCAGATCTCATAGTTGCAAAAGCTTCTGGCACAAAGGCTTCATCCTCTTGTTTTGAATGCAACCCGTGAAGAAGATAGTGCGTGGAAAATTCCTTCCAAGATCCGGTGCATGTGCTCTCATCTTCCAGTTGAAGCTTTCATTGAATTTTCATTCATCCGGAGTGCTTTCCAGAATTTTTAATTGCTCATATGCAATTAAAAATAAGGATGATGAGTTATCTACGGCCAACCTTGCACTGATGCATGTACAACAGAAGAACTGCAAAAGCTTCAAAGGATAAAAGAGAAGACAATGTGAAGGAAAAATTCCAGCTTGCTTCCAATTCCAACTGCTTGCAATTCCAGCTTGTTTCCAGATCCAGCTTGCTTCCAATTCCAACTGCTTGCAATTCCAGCTTGTTTCCAGATCCAGCCGCTTCAAGATCCAACTAATTCTAGCTTGTTTCCAGATCCAGTTTGAATCAGCTGCATGCAGACATGAAAAAAGACAAAGTTAGCTTTCCTCTTCCTTCTTCTTTCCTCCGACAAAGTCAGCTTTCCTCTTCCTTCTTCTTTCCTTCGACAAAGTAATTGAGCGATCAATTCAATTATACAACTTAAGTGATTGGTTTAAAAGCCATTACTTGAAGAAGTCAATTACTTGGAGATAGGTGGCGGACGTGCATAATAGAAGGTTCTATTTTCAGTTGCAAATCATACATGTCACGCAAAGAGGAATTCCAGGAAGGAGATTGCCAGCTGTTTCTTTTTCGACTTCCACATGTGCCAGTTCAACTAAAGCTTCCAGCTTGTAATTGCCCCTCTACATTCTATAAGTAGAGGAAGAACCTTCGGGTTAATCATCGATCAGAATTTGTAAGAAGCAATCTTGTGTTCTAGACTTTGTGCTGAACCCCTGAGAGCCACTTGTTGCAGAGGAATACAAAGAAGCAGGTTTCCGGAGAACTTTGTGTCACGGTGTACTTTGTTTCTTGCTTTGAATCTTAGATCTCTTAATAAACTTTGTGTTATTTTAGATCTAGATCTAGCGCTTCCTTTGTTTTATAATTCTGTGTGTTCAAATCTATTTGAGTTTCTTCTATGTGCATGTGATTAGCTCTGCAATCTACTAATTAGGATGCACATCTTCCTTACTTCCTCTCTGTAATACCTTGAATTTCTTCTTCTTTCATTCTTCCTTTCTTAAACAGCTGCTTACTTGCTGCAAAACTTCTTAGTTATGGTTCATGAACTAAGTTGTTAAAGTAAAACCCCTGATAGATAGAAACACATTTTTATTGACAAATCTGACACGGGAGCCTCACCGGTTAAATGAGGGAGATTTATCTCATGACTGCCTAGGTTTGATGCTATGCAGAAAATCTAGCCAACAGTTTTTGGCGACTCCGCTGGGGAACAACTATCTTTGCAGATCAAAGCTTATCTATTGAAGATCAGAGTGTTTTCCATACAAATCTCAACCTGGCTGAACGTCCATTCACCCGATCCGTGAAGGCGCAAGGAAGGACTGATCATTTCTTCCGACTGCAGGAGCAATTCAATTTCAATCATCCTCCTCAAGTTAGAAGCCGCAGATCTAGTCTTTCACCAGGAAGAAGAGTGCACGCTCATCCAGATCCGGATCATCTTCAGCATAATTCGGCAGCTGGAATTATTCATCAAGTCTACTCTTGGAGAGGACGTGCCCCGTTCATCATGCTGAACCGAAACCCACTTGCCCCTGCAGCGCCTGTTCCATGGGGTGCAGCCTTTGGACCTTTGAATCTGACTCCTCCTATGCATGATCTACCTAAAGGGACGAGAAAGAATTTTCCAAAATTCTTTGGAGATGGAAAGCAAAACCCGGATGATCACTTGGCTGCGTTTTTCATATCCTGTGGAGTGCTTGCAGTCGAACATGAAGATGTATCTGTCCGGCTCTTCATAGAGACTCTGCATGACTTGGCTGGAGAATGGTTCTACCGGCTAGCTCCTGGCACTATAACCAACTGGGCTACTATGCGGGATGCGTTCCTGAAAAGATTCAAGGCAGCCGAAGATTCCAGCACTTTGATAACTCAGCTGACTCAGTTGAAGAAGGAGCCACATGAGCACATGCGGGATTTTATTGCAAAATTCCAAAGATTACTGTACAAAATTCCGGCTTCTGCTTCTTTGAATGATGAGAATCAAAAGGTGTTCTTCATCAATGCTTTGCTTCCTGAAGTAAGCTATCAACTGCGAAGAGCACGTCCTGCTGATTTGTTAGCAGCTCAAAACATGGCGGTTGAAATTGAAGATGACCTCATCATGGCTGGAAAGATAAAGAGCAGTACTTCTAGAGCTGAAATTTCATCCTCTGCTACTACATCCGATTCACTACTGCAAAAGTTAGCAAATGAGATGATGCAGATGAAGAAACAAATGGCTCAAATGGCTCAAGGCAACAATACTGCCCCTGCTCAGAATTTCAACAACAACCAGAACCGCATTGTTGGTTTCCAAAGATTAGCAATTGAAGCTGCTCCTAGAAACAACGTGGAGATGAATGAAGAAGACCAGGAAGCTGATGCTGATCAGTTCGAGAATGATGATTTTGTAGCTCCTGCTGGCGACTCCAATGTTAATTACCTGAACTACAAATTTGAACATGACAATGAGAAACTTCATGAAGATGATCATGGTCATGCATATGCAGTAGTTACAAGATCACAAACTCGCCAAGCTGAAGCATTAGCTGACGAACAAAGAAGGGCCAGCCCTTTACCTTCTTCCTTGGCTCCTAGAGATAAGAATGTGAGTTCTTCATCTCAACCACAGAAAGTGGCTCAGGTATCTGAATCTATTTCTTCTTTTGACATTATTGATCATGCCAAGAAAACTAGAGTTCAAATGTCAGAAGCTGGATACTTGAAGGCCTTTCCTGAGCAATTAAATATGCTAGTCAAATATGTGCAATCACCAGAACAATCCAGTACATCAAAAGGCCTTTTGCCTAAGCCCAAGGATACTCCTCTCCAGAACAACACTGCAGTTATATCCTCACCATCTTCTGAAAGAGTGGAACCATTCTATGTTTCTCTATTGCTTAATGGTTTCAAGTTAAGCAATTGCATTCTAGATTCAGGTGCTTCTGACAATGTCATGTCAGCTAAAGTTGCAGATGCTCTTGGGCTTACCCTGACGAAGACCATAAAAAAGTGCTATTCCATGGAGAGACAAGTCCCTTTAATCGGACAAATCAAAGATGCGCAAGCTGTTCTGGCAGCTTTTCCTAACAAGAGATTAAAGATGACAATTCTAGTTGCAGATATTCCTGTCTCCTACGGGATGCTGCTAAGTAGAAACTTCTGCAAAGAGCTGGGAGGAGAAGTAAAGATGGATTGGTCCTGTGCGCACATTCCTATCAAAGGGCTTAACCATAAGCTGGAGCCGGAAAAGAAGTCCAGGTACACGGTTACAAAATCTGAGGATCCTAGATCTCATATTCTTTTTCAGGAATATGACCGTGGGGTCTATTTCTTGGAAACGGATAAAAATGTTCCAGAGCAAGAAATTCAACCAGAACCAGAGCCAGCAGAAGAAGAGAAAGTTTGGACTCTAGAGTTTAAAGGCACATGTTGTTCTTTTGGATCAGGCGCTGGCGCTCTACTAATATCTCCAGATCATGAGGTATTTCCATACTCTCACAAGCTGATGTTCGAGAACACCAATCATACGGCGGAGTATGAAGCATTGCTTCTAGGAATGGAACAAGCTAAAAAGAAAGGAGTAAAACTTCTCAAAGCCCAAGGAGATGCTGAACTTCTAATAAAGCAGGTTCGAGGGCAAAGTCAAGTCAAAAGAGATAAGCTGGAGCATTACAGAGATAAAGTGCTTTCCGCCACATTCAATTTTGCAGCCTTCTCTATTGACTTTGTTCCAATAAATCTAAACTCCAAGGCAGACTCTTTAGCAGTCACTGCTGCACTATTTAATTCGGATAGACCACCGTCCATATTCAAACAAGGAAGCTATAAAGTGGAGATGGTCTACCACCCCAGAGTCCCTGAACAAACATCTGCATGTCTGCATGTTGAAGGGAGTGAATCACCACCACGACAAACAGTCAAAGGACAAGTTGATCCATGTCATGATGACAATAGTGGAGCAATCAAATCAAAAGGTAACAAAATCCCCAAGGGTTTAGTTTCCTTAGTGGAGACTTTCAACAAGCATGATCAGTATCTGAAGAAGAACAAAGAATATGGTGATAGTTCTTCCTTCGAAATGCAGCAAATAAATCTGGGAACGGAGCAAGTTGATGCAGACTTGCCCACCACGGAGAGAAGAAAGGATGAGCCACCACCAGATGAAGTTGATAAGGACTTGCCCAGAGAATTTGACAAGAAGGCCAAAGAAAGGAAGTTCAAGATCGGAGATTGGGTACTCTGGTGGGACAAGAGACATGAACCGAAGGACATGCATAACAAATCTGATTCACTCTGGAAAGGGCCCTTCATGATCAAAAGAGTTGCCGGAATGGACACTTTCTTCCTTGCCTACCAGGATGGAATTGAGTTACCACTGCCTTTCAACAGGCAGCATCTGAAGTTGTTCATCAGCTGAAGTAGGGTAAAACCTGTATGTACATAAATAAATCTTTGTTTGTTTTTCCTTGTTTTGTTTTGTTTTTTGTGCTGTGTTGTGTTGTGTTTGTTTGCCTGACCCCGTGCCCAAAAGACAAGATACGAAACCAGAGATGCTGGGATCTCATCTTTTCCCTTTGTCATTCTAACAAGAGAAAAAGATGTCCACAGACGGAGCCAACTGGTGTCACTCAGATTTCACCCTGAAATCTGTGACTACCCTATCCGAAAATTTTTCGTACTTTTAAAATAATGGGTCATTTGTTGTTTTTATTGCCTGAAAGTTCCTGTATTGCACCAAGATAATCCTAAAGAGCCATATTAGCCCTTTTCGCCAAATACCCAGATGCCCAAAATTGTTTTATTCTGTCATCGGGATTTGTCTGCGGGAAATTTGTATTTAATTATTTTGAGCCCCGTATGAGGCTATTTGCGCTCCGTTTTAACTCTGTTATGAGCGGATATGTTATTATTCCTATGTACCAGAAGGATTTTAACTTATTCTAAGTTTTGGGCTTTATATGTAACTTTTGGCAATTTTTCGTGTTTTTGTGGTGTCCCGTTTCGTTTTCTGTAAAATTTCTCTGGAATAACTCCTTCGCCGGGTAAGCCCGATTTTTGGCCTGGAGCAGCTGGAAAACATACACGCACATTTTGCCCGGAGGAAGTCATCATCCGAGGTCTGGATCACTGGGAAAAAGCGAAGTCGTGCACAGGAAAGCCCCTGCGGGGATGGGCGCATTTTTGGAAAACAAAGGATTTAAGCTGCGATGGGAAAAACATAAGCCGCAGGCAGGATGGGAATTGTATACCTGCCTGGCAGGGTACTTTTTCCCGTGTTATAAAAGTCACTTAAGCTGCAGTGGGAAAAATAGAGGCCGCAGGCAGGTGGGAATTTATTGCCTACCTTGCAGGGTGAAAATTCCCATGATATAATAAAAGGAAAGTGACTTAAGTGAAATCATGGGATTTTAGTGCCTACCTTGCAGGGTAAAGAATCCCATTGTCAAAGTCAAATCACTTAAGTGGATCATGGGATTGTGGTGCCTACCTTGCAGGGTAAAAAATCCCATTGTCAGAAATTCTTAAAAATAGAATTCTATTATGCAAAAAAGTGCGACCCACCTTGGGTGAATAATAATGCATTAAATAAATATTTGTTAATATTTATTCACCCAATTTTGGCACCCAGGCTTGTGGAAAAGTCAACAAAAGCAAAGGGGAATAAATCAATTGGAAATAGAATTCTAAAATTAAATAAATTTAATTTATTTAATGCAGCCCCTTTTGAGAAGGAATTAATACTTTTTAAAGTATTAAATGATTATATTAATTCCTATTTTCAGTGGCTATGGTCAAAGCACACTGTGAAGCTTAAGTGAAGTGAAGTGTGGAGGATTAAATTGGATTAATTTAATTTATTGGATGGCTGTCCTTAAACATGCTATTTTTTAAAAGAGAAAAGCATGATTTTTAATTAATTAATTGCCTTTAATTGTTAGGGCAATTATTAATTATAGAATTATGAAGGTTATATAAGCATGGGCAGCCATATGGATTTATTATTCAACACACAGGTAAAGAATTGCAGCAAGGAGAAAAAGTGCGCCCCCATTAGAGGAAGGATTTTGCACAGACAAAGTGCTAACAAAGGCTAAAAGCTTCCAGATTTGGCGCATGCTTTGGAAAAGGTTCATCTTCGTCTGCACAATTGTTTTCACAGGTGTTAAAGGAGCTCAGGTGTTGATTGAAAGGATTCATGCTCTCTTTATGTGCAAATTAGACACCAATTTTTGGGGCAGCAGGCTTGAAAAGTGCAGATTTTTATAATTTAAATTCACTATTCATACCCCGGTGGCCATTTTTGTCTGAATAAATTGCAGGAATTCATTACAGGTGCTTTATAAAAGAAGAGGAGCTTTTATCAATGTCCAATACATTGCATATATCCTCCGAATCTGAAGAATTGTCCAGATCTACACCAGTATTGAAGAATTCCAGTCAAATAAGAAGAAAAAGACATTCAGACAAAGATAGACAAAGCTATGGCGAAGAAAGATGAAAAAGAAACCTCTTGCTAAATTGATAGACAGATCCAGAGCAGGAGAAACTTCACTCATGCGTGCAGATTGAAAGCAGTGGAATTATTCAAGTTGCAGCTTTTCCATCCATAGCCCAGTTGCCAAAGTTTGTTATGCAGGTGCAGATCTATATCCAGATCCATATGCAGATCCAGATCCAGATCTCATAGTTGCAAAAGCTTCTGGCACAAAGGCTTCATCCTCTTGTTTTGAATGCAACCCGTGAAGAAGATAGTGCGTGGAAAATTCCTTCCAAGATCCGGTGCATGTGCTCTCATCTTCCAGTTGAAGCTTTCATTGAATTTTCATTCATCCGGAGTGCTTTCCAGAATTTTTAATTGCTCATATGCAATTAAAAATAAGGATGATGAGTTATCTACGGCCAACCTTGCACTGATGCATGTACAACAGAAGAACTGCAAAAGCTTCAAAGGATAAAAGAGAAGACAATGTGAAGGAAAAATTCCAGCTTGCTTCCAATTCCAACTGCTTGCAATTCCAGCTTGTTTCCAGATCCAGCTTGCTTCCAATTCCAACTGCTTGCAATTCCAGCTTGTTTCCAGATCCAGCCGCTTCAAGATCCAACTAATTCTAGCTTGTTTCCAGATCCAGTTTGAATCAGCTGCATGCAGACATGAAAAAAGACAAAGTTAGCTTTCCTCTTCCTTCTTCTTTCCTCCGACAAAGTCAGCTTTCCTCTTCCTTCTTCTTTCCTTCGACAAAGTAATTGAGCGATCAATTCAATTATACAACTTAAGTGATTGGTTTAAAAGCCATTACTTGAAGAAGTCAATTACTTGGAGATAGGTGGCGGACGTGCATAATAGAAGGTTCTATTTTCAGTTGCAAATCATACATGTCACGCAAAGAGGAATTCCAGGAAGGAGATTGCCAGCTGTTTCTTTTTCGACTTCCACATGTGCCAGTTCAACTAAAGCTTCCAGCTTGTAATTGCCCCTCTACATTCTATAAGTAGAGGAAGAACCTTCGGGTTAATCATCGATCAGAATTTGTAAGAAGCAATCTTGTGTTCTAGACTTTGTGCTGAACCCCTGAGAGCCACTTGTTGCAGAGGAATACAAAGAAGCAGGTTTCCGGAGAACTTTGTGTCACGGTGTATTTTGTTTCTTGCTTTAAATCTTAGATCTTTAAGTAAACTTTGTGTTATTTTAGATCTAGATCTAGAGCTGCCTTTGTTTCATAATTCTGTGTGTTCAAATCTATTTGAGTTTCTTCTATGTGCATGTGATTAGCTCTGCAATCTACTAATTAGGATGCACATCTTCCTTACTTCCTCTCTGTAATACCTTGAATTTCTTCTTCTTTCATTCTTCCTTTCTTAAACAGCTGCTTACTTGCTGCAAAACTTCTTAGTTATGGTTCATGAACTAAGTTGTTAAAGTAAAACCCCTGATAGATAGAAACACATTTTAACATTAACAAAAGGAAAGTGGAGGCTCATGCCACACTTATGTTATATAGACCTATAAGGCTAGTCTAATTGATGTCATTGTGAACAATTTATGTCCATTCACAATGTTGGAGACTAGATAGTATGTTTGTCCTCGTCCACTTTTTTTTTGGATTAGTGGGGTCATTATGCATTTGGTAGGTATAGTGAGGTTTCTCTCACTATTGTTTGTAAGTGCGTTTGTAAATATATCAAACCATGACCATGTTTCAATTCAAAAATGTAGTTTATTCTCCCAAGTAGAAATAAACTATGTTTGTACCAAGTGGGAATTTTGGATAATTCTTATGTTAGTACATCACATAGTGTTTGGTACATTAATCTTTTAGTTGAATCTTATTATGTAATTAAGGGTGTGTGGGTGGCTGGCTGGCTGACTGGCTGGGTGTGGATGTGTGCGTGCATGTGTGTACATGAGTTGTAGTAATAACTCACTAGATACTAGCATGTGTGAGTTGGAGGGATAACTACAATCTCCTACATTATGGGAGATTGCATATCGTATAAATATCTCTTTAGGCAATGAATTGTTAGAATATGCAAAGAGAAGAAAAAACTCAGAGAAGGCAAACTGCACTGCTGAAATGACACAGGAAGAGGTTTATTTATCATAGGAAGAGGTAGTTACATTTAGTTACATTTGGTTGTTTGGTTACAACCTCTTCAACTGCTAGGAACCGCATTACATTCTATATAATGCTCTATAGCTCTATATTTTAACACCCCCCCTTAATGACTAATCCGGAAACAATACCAAGTTTATCCCGAAATTTTACAAATTTCCTAAAGCCCATATGTTTAGTCATTACATCTACAGACTGTGCAATAGGTTGTAACTTCAAAATCATCAGTCCATGACTGTGTTGCGGTTGTCGAATGAATACGAACCACAAAACAAAAATCTGGTCCCATGAACAAAAAATATGACAAGTGGTCCACTGGTTCTCTGTTGCGTGATTCATTGACCAGTGATGAATCACCAATAGCTGAAAGTGTCAGCCCCCATCTCCAAAGTGCCGAAATCAGAACCTTGAAGATGTGGATTGAAAAAAATATTCCAGGCCTGTGTAGCCTACTGGAGTTTGTACAAAAACTCAATTATCCTACAATCGAAGTAACCTTGATCATGTCCTTACAACACCGTGTAGTGCTCATCCAACTTTCTCAATAAGAGAAATGTGACCATCTGTAAAGTAGGAGTTAGAACCAACTCCGCAATAGTAGGAGAAATAACCAACTCTGTCTCAGCAGTAGTCTCCATCTCAACAGTGGTAGGAGTGAGAATCAACTCCTCATCTATTTGCCCATCTATCCCCCTCTGTTGGGAAAGATCCTTCACAACACAATGAGCAAACTGTTCATGCTCTACTGTCCTTCGAGCAAGGACCTCTGAGTGAGTGGCTAGGAATGCCATCTCACCATGCATTGTCAGTGCATTTGGAATAGTGGAGTCTCCGTCCACAACAAATTGTTCTTCAAAATGAGGAAATCTATCCTCCCAAGGCATATCCGCCTCCCGTACACCTAGTATAGTGGATACTCCCTCCACAATAGGTGCATGTACGTTGACTGTATCCAAGTCAACAGATTTGTGAGGAATGACTTCCTCCCAAGGCATTGCAACCTCCTGCACATCCTGAATGATGGAGTTTTCCTCCACACGTGCATTCATGTTGATCGCAGCCGGATTAACAACTTGATACTGACCACCTTCCCCAATACCAAGGGCAATTATCCGTCTCTGTTTCACATCAGAGACAACACACTTCTTTCCACAGAAATCCACAGAAATATTGGGATTTTCAGTCAATTGATGAATAGATAGAAGATTCTTTTGTAAAGAAGGTACATATCTAACATTCCGTATCGACAATTTATGAGCATTAGTCAATACAATGCATATATCTCCTATCCCTTCTACTACAAGTGATTCTCCATCAGCTAGTACTACTGATTCAAAACATGTATTTGCAATAAATGAAACATACCAGTCCCTATGACATGAAAAGTGTGCAGACGCACCAAAGTTAATGATCCAACAACTGGTACCACTGTCATTCGAGCATGATGTCGTAAGACAGTAAAGAGCATGCCCGTCATCCGAATCCCGTTCTTCTACAACTACTACCACATGTTCCTCATCACATGGCTTTTTGTTCTGCTGCGAAAGATCATACTTCCGCTTCCAGCAATCCTTCTTGAGGTGCCTAGCCTTGTGACAGTAATAGCATGTGACTTGATACTGAGTGGAAGAATCATCAAATTGACGTTTCCACTTTCCCTTTGACTGAGTGACAAGAGCACGCTCTGAATGGTGACAATTAGATTCAGCCTGAAGTTGTCTCCACTCCTTTTGCAATAGGTAGGAACTCATCTTGTCAAACGTGAGTGTTTGACTTTCAGCCATTAAATGGAGTGCCTCCACAAATGACTCATACGAAGAAGGTAAGTTGTTCAAAACCAGAGCCACCATATCATCGTCATCCACCTTTTTGTTGATGGAAGATAACTGGTCTCAGAGGTCTTTCATCTAAAGTAGGTGCTCGACAGCGATCCACCTTCTTGTAATTTTACGGAAAAGAGCATATTCTTCAGGTATAAAACTTGACTCTTTTCTGACTTTTGATATTTATCCTTCAGACTGGTCCACAACGTGCTTGCTACAATAGCATTCCACACTTCCGGTATCATATCATCCGACACTGACAACTTGAGAAGAAATAAAGCTTCCTTATGACGTTTGTCATAATCCTCGAAGTTCGTCGCTGGTCAACTTTCATCATCCTTGATTATTTTATTACAATCACGAAACTCCGCAACTATTAAAATCTTATGACTCCAAACATTGAAATTAGTGCCCGTTAATTTTTGTGTCTCTGGCAAAGTCAAGTGTGAAATATTTGCCATTTTATTATTCCAAAGTAACGGAAATAATAAAATAAAATTTTGCCCCACACTTAATAAAATATTACTTTTTCTAGCAAATATATTTTTGGCCCCTCACCAAAAAAAATATAACTTTATTCCAGCAAATATAAAGTATTTTCCAACTTAATAAAAAGTGTGCCCCCCTTAATAAAACAATTATTACTTATTCCACTAAGTAATATTAAATTAAAGCACCTTCAAAATGCCCTCGAACCATATTTGCTCCAACGACTCAGCATTCGACTGTGGATTTGCACGATTTCTGTGCTCTTGTTGTCTTTTGCAACAATCTACTGCTCAGACTTTGCCTCACGAACTTCCCTCCACGATTTCTCCTTCATACAATTTGTGACTCAGGATTCATGACTGGGTATTTGCAGTAGCCACGTTTTTCTGTCTTCTAGCAACTGGATCTGCCACGAATGCCTTCGTTTTTCTCTGCAAACAGTCTGCTACCCACGAGTGGAGGAATTTCTTCCTTCTTTGCCATAAAATCTGGTATTTTTCTCCAAATACCCCACATTTTACTAAATTTCCCACATTTTACCAAATTTGTGCCTCTTGAAGGCTTCCTCGAATTTTCTGTTCGTGCCTCTTGAAGGCTTCCTCGAACTGCAACCTTGGACTCTTTGATACCAATGTTAGAATATGCAAAGAGAAGAAAGAACTCACAAAAAGGCAAACTGCACTTCTGAAATGACACAAGTAGAGGTTTATTTATTATAGGAAGAGGTAGTTACATTTAGTTATATTTGGTTGTTTGGTTACAACCTCTTCAACTGCTAGGAACCGCATTACATTCTATATAATGCTCTATAGCTCTATATTTTAACATGAATAAGATAATGTATTTCTAATTCTTACGACATATGATTTTTATTTTATTGTTAAAATCCATACAACCAGCCATATTTCAATTTTCATTAATTTTGTTTTAACTTTTTTATTGTTGACATTTTTATTTTAATGTTTTTACTTATATTTTATATTTTTCACTTGACAAGTTGAAAAATTATAAACATAATAGTTAAAAAAAAACGGTCATTTTTATGGCATAGTCGTTTCAAGTTGCAAAATATGTGAAGGTTTACAACCATCATGTGTCTTCTTACAGTGATAAAGGATAAAAGCTAAAGGCATTTTTTTAGGTCACTGCCAAGTGAGACATCAATTTAGTGAATGCAACCCCCTAGTAAAAGCTCATAAGGTGATTGTTTTCCATTTATGTTATATACTAATTCGAATTTTGTAATTATTGTTTTATACCTCATGACCAAGCTCAATTTAGTATTAAACTCGAACTTGGTAATCCACTTGTACATAGATTGAAAATTGCATGACCGAAAACAAAGACGACGAGATAATAGCTTGGCTTAGAAAGATTTAAATGTTAAGGAAAATGAAGTAGAGTGATATTAAGCATGAGGAAGGGTCAAGGAAGAGATACACAATGAATTAAAGGTAAATGCTCAAAGATGAGCAAAGAAATCTAGATACATTATAGTTGGTGGATTAAAGTTTTAATTCAATGTTAACCAATAGGGGAGTGGAAAATTGGATAGAATAGTGTAGAGATGACATCAATTGAGATGGACATCGCACATGTAAACATGTCGTTGCGCAGAAGACAAAGGCAATGAGAAGATGTAATGTAACAAATGGAAATGGCCAATGAGGAATTATTTGAATGGAGGATGACGATGACGTAACATCTAAGAATAGTTTATGGTTCAATGGAAAATGAAAGGAGTAGGATTATGCATTGATTATTTGGGTGTTGACTTCAAAAAGAGAATAACATGTATTCAAAGGCATGATTGGAGATGTGCTCTTATAAGATTGGAAGAGGCTTTTAAATTGTTAATGTACTTCTTGGGATAGTCACGTTCATTAATAATTGATTAAAATTATTTAACCATTCTATTTATAATATTTAGGAATATGACAAATCTAGACCAATAGGATAATGGACCCATAGTTAGAAAACTCGGCGAGTACTCGCCAAGTTGCAAGTACTCACCAAAACCATGCCTAAATGAATATTCGCCATGAAAACTCGCATGGGAATATTAGCTGAATATTGGCAAATATTCTCCGAGAATACTCCACGAATATTCGCCAATATTCCCCTGCAAGTTTTCATGGCGAATATTATTACAAGGAGATCATTATCTTTGAGTTTAAGGTTATTTATTTTAGTGACAAAATCAGCAGAATCTTTTGAGGCATGATGGAGGATGACTAGTTTGGGAGTCGCAGTTGCTTAGTTAAGAATTTGGGAAGGCCAAAGGTTGGGTATTCAATTTTACTCAAACGGAACAAAGGAATAATATCTTTGTGAATTTTAGTTTAGCCATAGATTTTGGAAATAAAGAGGCTTTAAGTATTTATTAGTTTGTGCTTAATGGAAGGGTCAAGAGATGAAGATTTGATGATATGTTTATTTCTGTTAGTAAGTTTTCTATGGGTATGGAATTGATTCTTTTGCTCGATGTTGTAAGGTGGTCAGACATTTTGTTTTCATACTCCTTTTTATTCATAATGACAGTGGCATTACCTTTATCAGCTTGTAATATTGCAATGTTGCAATTGTTATTTAGTTCTTTGAGAGTATTATATTCATCTCTGAATAAGTTGGGTTAAGGACATAAAATATGAGAAACATCTTATCTTATTTCTTCAGTATCATGTGATTGGAGGTGTAGGATCTTCGTTTCAACTTTACATATGGTATCCTTAAAAGAGATGTTGTTTGATGCTACGGCGAAGTTAAAACTTTTTCTAAGTTGTGATATCATATTTTGTTAATGGGAAAACTAGACAGATTTATGACATCATCTGTTTATTATCTTTCTTATTTATTTTATCAGTCAAAATATAAAGTGGGTTTTACTTCTTTGATGACTTGTGCTTTAAAGGTACATGTCCTAAGCTCACATTGTTATGTATATGCCCTGCTGTTTTCTGTAAGCTGCACTTGGCCTGTTGCCATCGCTGCCTGCCAAGCTCAGTAATAATTATATGTGATTCCTGGGATCATGTATCATTTCCTTGCTCTTAGCTGTTTAACGACTGTTATTATTGTATAAATAATGCTTTTGGGTCTAGAGTATGCTTCCAATTCTTTTGCATGTCCTTTTTGGTACTCTTTAAGAAGCATGAGTCGCATAGTTATGCTATTTCTTCAGAGCTGCAAGAAATAATGTAAGGGATCCTTGTAATCACCTATCATTTCCTGATAGCTAGCTACCTTGCACTTGTTTCAGTTTTGACAATGTATTCCTTACTATTTATAGCATCCAATTCATAGCACTTATCAGCCAGCTGTTGTATATGCATGATGATACGATTTTGTATTGTATTTGTATTCAAATCTAATAGAAAACACTTCTCCAACATTTTATAAACTCATTTGATATATTTTGTAGCTATATTTTGCATAAAAATTATGTTTTTTAAAGAAATTTGCATATTTTTTAAGTTGCCGAATATTCGCCGAGTCTTGCCGAGTCAATTTTTTTTGGGTTTGCCAAATATTTTCCGAATACGAGTATGTGAACTATGAATGGACCAACAACAAAACCTTACAGATTTTGTGAGGCACAATTGTATCACGGGTTAAAAAATAACTTATGACAAATACCATTGCAATAAGAAATCCACAACATGCACATTTATCTTTTAGGATTGTAGTTTGTCATGAGTAAAAATAAAAAATAATATCATGCTAACAAAAAAAATTAGTATCAGAGTCCAAAACTAGGAAATTAATATCAAGAAAAATGTAAAGACAAGCCCCATATCATTTAAAAGTCACATGGAAGACAAACCTTTCCAGCCACTGTGCTCTCTTTTTCTTTGAGCTTTATTTTTGCTGTTGTCAAATTCACAGCAGCATCATACTACCAAAAATGAAAAGAAGTTTTATTTTCATTTCAATATGTTAAATTCTAGAAGATCTACAAAATCACCAAAAACATTATCTAGAACACACGAATAGTACATGCAAATTAGAAGGGACTGTTCACCTGTAGAGGACCCTCAATGCATAAATTAGGCTGTAACTGTAGGGCAATATTTTTAGCATCTCTAACTTTTTGTACCAAGGGACCTACAACCAAGAGCCAATGTACCAAAAGCTCAATAGAGTAAGCTTAAATTCAAGAGTTTGTGCAGAAAAGAATGCAATAGCATGGGACCACTAATTCCCCAAGTTCAGGGACCTGTTCAAAATCAATAAGTACAAAAAAAAAAGAATAGCAATAATTGAGGTTAAGTAAATTCATTAATGCCTCACAGAATTCAACTACATATTTATATAAATTAGAAACTATACTATGAAAAAATATATGATATCAAACAAAAAAATTTCAACCTAATGTGTGTAGGCAAGTAAATATAAGTCATAAACTCCAAAAGTTATGTTAGTGACAAATTAAAATTTTCAAAGTAGATAGATAGATACAAATGTGGATTTTACAAATATTTCAATGCTATCTTTGAACTTACGTTAAAACATGTTCTATGAAGACCCTAGAGGTCGGACAGAGTGGATGGGGCAAACGACTCAGGTCACTCAGGTCTTGTGTTTGATTCTCAATTCAAATTGGCAGGCAGGACTGGGTCCTCCTAGCTTGCCCTGAGGTTATAGGGGAGCTCACCCCATGGTTGAGTGTCGGCGTGCGTTAATACGCGCTACTCTGGATCATTGGGCTACTAATTCCTTGGACAACCAAAAATGATAATTAAAAAAAATGTTCTATGAAATAAAATAAAAAGTTAAACAGCCACTTGTAGGGTTATGACTTATGACCCTGAACTAACCAGCTTAATACAATACATTGCAATTCTTAAAATATAATATATAATATATATGCCAGGTGACTAGATAAATGATATGCCCCAGTGAAATATATATTAGTGAAATATTCGTGAAATACATGCCTATACACATTCTATGAATGCAAGATTTTCGAATGGTGACCCTCTCTACCCCTGCTCAAGAAATTGTGATCAGTAGCATATCACTAGCTTCTTTACTACTAGAGCTTCAGTCTAGGGCATTAGAGGAGCCTTCCTCTATCAACCCCTCTGAAATAAATCCTCTCCAAATGATGTACTCAGATCCATCATGAGAATCATGCAATAAAGTGTTCTCCGTTAGATGCTGGTGAGGATTAAAGATTTGGCCAACCTGGCTCTCTTTTGTGAAAGTAGCTCACCACATATTTGTTATATTTTTCTTGAACTGTGTGAGAATAAGCCATTAACCTTGTAGATGTACTTTCGATCTAGGATTTACAGCCCTTTGTAAACCCTCTTTTGTTTCTTTCTAGTGCTATACTACAATAATCATTGGTGGTACTATGAATCCCATAGACCTACCACTAATACAATTTTTTCCTTCTTTGTTTCTAGTAGATACAAACTTCAATAGATAAGAAATCCAGAAATGGTCTAAAACTAGCATAGTAGGGATATGATATGATCTTTCTCAAGACTTGTATCAATCACAAACCCAAAAACTTCAAATTCAAAAAAGCTAAAGAGGCTAACCCATTCTATTCTAATTGGATCTCCAATCTATAAAAGGATGAAAATGAAAAAAACATAAATAGACTTCAGCTGCCGACAAATTAGTTGAAAGAAGATACCACTGTTGGAGTCTCCGGTTGCATATGACAACATGGCAACCAATGGTTTGATGCCAAATGCCATTGCCGTTTCAGCAGATGCAACTGCTATTCCAGCAAGCTCCTCACTTGTTGGTTCAACATTAACTGCACAGTCTGCAAAAACTTGCACTTTGTCCTTTAAGCAGATGAAGATCACGCTTGATGCTATTAAACCTGGTTCTGTCTGGCAACAGACCACAAGACACAAATAGTCACTCCATATTGAAATATACAAAGATTTGAAAAAGAGTTGCAGAAAAAGGAACAATATGCTTAACTCTTTTGAATACCCAACTCCACAAACAGATAGTTTTGCACAAACTAATTACCCCGACGCAACAAGTTCCACCGTCCAAAGATCATACTTTTTATATATAATAAATAAATCATACCCAGATTGAAGTTTGAAGAACAATACATTGGTCTACGACACAAAAGGATCTAGGGTGCAATTTACCTTGATAATTTGTAACGCAGGCCGGATAGTATCTGCAGTTGTATGTATGGCACCTGAAACCATACCATCTGCATCTCCAGCAGCAACCATCAATGTACCAAAATATGTTACATCTTTTGCAAGGTTGTATGCATTTTCCTTTGTAACACCCTGTACAATAGTGGAACAAATTTTGAAAACACTCTTACATTTAAAGTTTGTGCATAAAATTACAAATGTAGAAAACATGAAATTTATCTATGATAGCCAAAGTAACAATGAATATAACAGTAATGTTGCCTCTTCATTTTAATCTTCCTTGTCAACAAAGATTACACCCAAGATTCTACTAGATTTTTTTTGCATTATTAGTGAATTCAAGCGAATTTCAGAAAAATTGCAGAGAAATGCATTTTACTAAAGCAACGATGGGGCCATTTTGCATAGGGTAAAGACGGAGGCATCAAGAAGGGAAGAAACACGATGGTATGAAATTATCCGTTATTATTTATAAATTTCTACAAGTCTATAGTTTTCATGTCTTCATCTCATCTATCTAGGGTTTGGGCATTAGAAGAAATAGATCAATGCAGGGTTTGGGTTTTAGAAATATAAGATCAATGGGATTTAGAAGAAATAGATCAATGCAGGGTTTGGGTTTTAGAAATATAAGATCAATGGGATTTAGAAGAAATAGGTCAATGCATGGTTTGGGCTTTAGAAGAAAAAGATCAATGCATGGTTTGCAGGGTTAAGGACATGTCTGTGACGTTTGAATCTACTCTACCACTTCTATTAGAGGCTATATGTTTTTTATGAAAATAATTACACCAATAGGGGTTCCTACAATGGAGTTGAAATTTGCCGGCAAAATTTTTAACAAAGATATTGAACACGTAATATTTTCCATAAATGTAAGATCATTTCTCAAACCATTTTCTCATTGAATGAGGGGAATAAAGCTTCATATGTGGAAAAAAAAAAGCATTTACTTATTATCATTACTGCATGAAAGAAAATTCTCGAATAACTCGTGTTCTCACATCATGCTTAGCACCCATCTGGAAAAATGAATACTTTGCAGCAGTCATATAATTGATAGCACAAAAAGTAAATTGATTTGCTTAAAAAGTAGCTTAGAGATCATAATTAATTTTAAGTTGCTTCGGCTAGTTATTTTGTCAAGCATAACAGACTAACTACTCATGTGATGAGGTGGATACAGAACCAAGTACTCCACCCTTGCTAAAATAATGGAAACAACGAGGGAGGGCATCATAGGAGAGGAGGCAACAGATGGAGCACAAACAACTGAAAACAAGAAAAGGTAAAGATAACCAACACACGCACACACACACGGGTACAGTTAGAAATAGCACTTAAGTTGTATAGTTGCAGTACTTGTCTGTTGATATATGTACCCCTAGCTTATTTATTCGTTTTGATTCTTGGCTTGTTTGCGTATTATCACATTTCTGTTGGAGCGCAAACGATGACGCTCACTACCCGGATTACAGCGAATGGTGCAAGCAATTAGGATAATCCTAATAGCGCACGCCACTCTTGTTGCAGATGTGAAATTTGTAATGTCTTGGCATCATAATACGTTTTTATTGCTAATTTGAGTGTCAGAAGTCTTAGCTCACGCTGACATGTATTTTGATAGTAGGCTAGTAATGCGCAGTGTGACTCTCTCCATTTGAGGTCAAGGACTATAAATACTTGAAGACTCTCAAACGCAAGTGTGCAATTATTATTTATTTAATTAAAAATAATAATTATAGTTAATATATGTTGTACTAAGGCCATGGACCCTGATTACAAGCATATCTTGGCATAATTGTTATGTTAAAAGTTATTGCATTTATGTAATATCCCTTTTACGGCTGAAATAGAAAAACAAAGAAACGGCACCAATTTCAATTGAGAATAATCTGATTTTTACAACAGACAACCAAAAAATATTATAAACCCTAGCAGCGAACTGAATTTGCATTTTTAGAGCATCAAACACCCTCAAAACAAGTTGAAAATGGATGTATAAATTTTCCTAAATATTATACTCAACCAATGGAATAAACACCGAGCAAAAGTACTCCAAAATATATGCAAATTCTGAAGTTCTATACAACTGTAATTAAATTAAAGACACCAGAATTACAACTCACAATAATGGCTTAAATGGAGGTTACAAGCCCCCAAAAATATCATGAAATTGTGAAATCATCCTCTAAAATTATGAGGAATATGGATATCAACTCCAAATGAAGAAATGTGACCTAGATGGGACCCAACTCCTCCTCCAAGCAGGTCACTACCCTAGGAGAGGGCCTAAAATTGGTGCTCAAACCATAGCAGCTCTTCTCCAATCAAACCCTAGCTGAAAATTTGCAACATCAATCTCCTTGAAGCACTTAGAAACAACCAATTTTAGAGTTTTTGTTCTTCAATCAAGCAAGGAAGGGTTTTGTTCTCCTTGTTAGCCACACCAAAGAATTTTCACCCCTTGGTGGAAGGAATTCAGCAAACATCCCAAAAACCATGCAAAGTATATTTTTGATAAGATGATGATGCCCAAATGAGCCAAGTGAACCCTCTTTTATACCCCTTTGTGGCGCCAAAACCAATTTGGAAGCCTCCAACTAAGACCGACCTCATAAGGATGTTTTTCTTTTATTTTCATTTTGGCCTTTCACCTTCTTAAACCAGCTAGCTTGACTCATGCAGAAAACTATGAAAGAAGAATGCAAATGCTCATGAAAATAACTGAAAAATATGACAATCACTTCCCTTTTTCATCTTCTTCTTGCCACGGGAAGAGGAATGGGCTCGAAGTCTCCAAAACAAACTATCTTGGAAAAGGAGATTACAGTCCTCCCCTCCCAAAAATTCTTGCCCATAAGCAATTGCAAGATCTCATGCCCAAGTACCTTCATGATAAAGTGAAGAAATATTTTGTAATGCTCCAATAATCTAGATCTTGTCCCTGTCAAGTGAAAGAGCTCTTCCCAACACAAGCTCATATGCCCAAGTACCCATTTTCTCTTCTCTGGTGATGTAGGATCCCATTTAACTCCAGTGGGCCCCATAATGTTACCGTGGGCTGATCCCTCCAAGGTATTGCAAAACCCAACTTGCATGTAAGCTAAAAATAAGTCATAACAGTTATAACTCACTTGGGATTCCCTCTAATTCAGCACTAGGATGGTTGAGAGGATTGTCTTCACTAGTGGAGCCTCTCTACTATTATTACCATGCAAGGCAACCCTCTTAAATTGTACATGTGTACAGCTGTTGATGACTACAAATATTATGACCAACAATATAGAAATGAAACAAATATGACAAACCCATGCAAGCTTTAGTAATTTGAACGATGGAGAGGCGATGGGTAACCATACAAGGACTGAAATCTCTCCATCTTCAGCAGCAATCCCATATGCTCCACCAATTGCTTGGGTGGGAAACAAACTCAATTTCTCTTCCCTTTTTATACATGTACCTACACATGAAACAAACTTATTAAAGAAAACAAGAGTTGCGCTCATCGTTGCTTCTTCATGCCTCATGGATACGATGGCGAGTTCTCTTTCATTGCTTGTAATTTGTAATGTCCCCATTTTCTGAAGACCCTTAGCCTATTTTTCCCCGTGGACTTTGGGATGTGCAAGGGGAAAATTATATTAAATAATTAAATATTATTGCCTCGAGAGTGATTTTTATCATTCAACATTATAAAGCAATAATTATTTAATTATTTAAATATGTAGATTATTTAATTTAATTCCCAAAATGCAAAATTAAATGGGGAATTAATTAAATAAATATTTAGGTGGCTTTTATTGTTAAAATCACCCTTAGAAAGGGGACGCCACACCTAGGAAAAATAAACTACTTTTATTTAATGATTTTCATCTCCTTGGGATTTCGAATTTTGTGTCTCCTTGCTTATAAAAGGAGTGCTAGGATCATTGTGAGACTTATGTCATGATAAGATTTATTTGATACTCCATGCTTGGAGTTGGGATGCATGCCTATTAATACTCTCTCTCTCTCTTGCGTGGGAATTATTGGAGCTGGTTATGATATTGAATTGAAAAAAATTTATATGCTTGCAAATCTATTTGTGGTACTCTTCATCTCCAGTTTCAGCGATTTGTTTGTGGAGTTCTAGAATTAATTTGGGTGCAAATTTAATTAGCTGATTGTGTGAGTTTATAGCTGGTTTTCTTTGGCATCAAATAGAGAAATTATTGCAAATCGACTTGGTGCATTGGTCCCCAATCCCAGCGATTCCTTATATTATATTTGTGGGCTGTTTTGCATACATTTCTCGGTGATAAGCGACCAGCATTTTGCACATTTTTCATGTCAAATATTGCAGCGACCTGTGCCTGAGTATTTATGGATTGTTTTTAATGGTAAATAATCAGATCTTTGTAGGCTTATGTGCAGTGACAACCTGGGCATGTATGGTAACTCTCTTGGGTCATTTTTGAAGTATTTCGATTGGTATTTACTCTCTTATATACAGCGACTCTTTCTATGGTGATTATGGACCGATTGTTTACTCCATTTGGTGAGGATTGATCAAGTTTAAATGCATAATAATATTTCCTTGGGCAACGATTTGTTCTAGGCAAAAAATGGCATGGCAAATCTTGTTAATGAGGTCTGGTTTTTGATTAGTGTGATCTGCTTTTATTTCCTTCAAACAACGACTTCTTTAGGGGTGAAAGTTGGGCATTTATTACATGTTTTGACCCTCACATAAGCAGCAAAATGTTAGTGCAATTTTATTTAGCCCCAACAACTTGTAATTGCATGATTTGTTGGTGAGTTTGAGCCTTTTCAAGGCAGCGATCTGGGTCTATTTGTTGAATATAATATTGCAGGTCTTTAATGCTCAAGTGGTGTGAAAAGTATCATCTATTTGCAGCAACTTTCTTATATCGATTGCTCAACTAATTTTTGTGCTTAGCAATTGGGATATTGCATGATTTATTGATCAGTTTCGGATAACATTTGTTGTTGATGGTGAGTGACTTGAATGAGGCATGGTTTAATAGTATTTTGGAGCTCCATAACAGCAAACCATGGTAGCAGTGGATTGTAATTTGCTTACATCTCTCTTATGACTAAGACATCCTTACTTTGACAGCTGAAAGTTGTATGTTTCCTTGTGTTAGCTAGATTTTCTGTACAGCCGAAAACCTAGGCCGTCATGAGATAAATCTCCCTCATTTACCGGTGAGGCTCCCGTGTATGATTTTTATCAATTATGGATCTAAGTAACTGTTTGTGGGTTTTACTTTAATTGCAAAGTTCATGAGCCATAGCTAGGCAATTTTGCAGCAAGTAAGCAGTTGTAAAGAAATAATTGCAAAAGGGGGAAATAATTGAATCCAGGAAGAAAGCAAAGAAGATGTGCAATCCAACCAATAGTTCGCAAAGTTGGTCTCATGCACATAGATGAAACAAACAGATCTCACAATACAGAATTTAAAGTAAAGGAAAGTTTCAAATCTATATTTGAGATAACACAAAGTTTATGCAAAGATCTACACAGAAGTAAGAAACAAATGCACCGTTGACACAAAGTTCTCTAGAAATATGTCTCCTTTCAATTCCTTAGCTTTCAGAAAGATATCAAATGTTTCAGCTCAAAGTCTGGAACACAAGAATGCTGATTACAAATTTTGATCCTTTAACCCGTAGGTTCTTCCTCTATTTATAGTGTATAGAGGGCAATTACAAATATGAAGTTTTTTAATGAATTGCCACATGTTAAAGCTATGAGAAAGGGAAGCAGCTGAAAATCTTCCTCTTGAAATTCCTCTTTGCATGACATGCAAAATTTATCACTAAAAATAGAACCTTCTATTTTTGCATGTTTGCCACCTATTTCCAAGTAATTGACTTCTTCCAGTAACTTGAAGTAACGGCTGTTAAACCAATCACTTAAGTTTTACAATTTAATTGATTACTCAATTACTTTGTCAAAGAAAATAAGAGGAGAAGAAATTAGAAGAAATTCGTTACACTCTCAGTCTTGTTCTTTTTCCATATTCTGCATGCGGTTGACTCTTTTGCCTTTGATTCTCACCAACCTGGATCTGGAAGCAGTTGACTGTGATTTGCCTGCAGGTGCTACCTCTGACCTGTCTTCCCCTTTCATCTTTGAAGCTTTTGCAATTCTTCTCCAGTATATGCATCAGTGCAATGTTTGCCGTAGATAATTCAGACAAAACTCATAATCTTTTATTTTTAATTGTATATGAGCAATTTTAAATTCTAGAAAGCACTCAAGGTGAAGGCAAATACAAGTATATTCAATGAAGGCTTCAACTAGAAGATTGGGAGCACATGTACAAGCTCCTGGAAGGAATTTTCCATGCAATGACTTCTACTTGGGCTGCATTAGAAACAAGAGGATGAATTTTTGCCGGAAGCCTTTGCAATTATGAGATCTAGATCTATTTCTCCCTCTGATTCTGAAAATATATTCAATGTATCAGATATTGAATTTTGCTTTCTTCACCAATATGCGCATTTGTGATGAATACCTGCAATGGATTCAGACAAATATGGAGTCCATGGCTTGAATACTCAATTTTCCTCACCAAAGTCTGCTTATAAAGTCTGATGCCCTCTAATTTTAGACTTTGCTTACATGTCAAGCAAGCTAAAAATATTATTTTATTCACTTGTGCACTCACATCAACATTCAAATGCTCTGAATAATAAAAATAAAGCTTCTCCAACCCTAGGTGCCAAAACTGGATGCTTCTCGACAATTAAAAAATTAACTTTTAGACATTTGGCTATGCCAAAATGGGTCACACTTTTTGGCTAGAAGTCATGTTAAAAATAAGAAGTCAAAGCAATGGCAATTTTCACCCTGCAAGGCAAGCAAGAAATTCCCGCTTTCACTTAAGTGACTTTACTTTCATAATGAGAATTTTCACCCTATAAGGCAGGCAAGAAATTCCCGCTTTTCACTTGAGTGACTTTGCTTTTATAATGGGAATTTTCACCCTGCAAGGCAGGAAAGAAATTCCCGCTTTTCACTTAAGTGACTTTACTTTCATAATGGGAATTTTCACCCTGCTAGGCAGGTAAGAAATTCCCGCCTGCCTGCCACCTCCAAAATTCCCATTGGCAGCTTAAGTGATTTGACTTGATGGGAAAAATTAACCTACTAGGCAGGAAAGAAATTCATGTCTTCCTACCACTGCCAAAATTTCCATTGACAGCTTAAAGTCTTCCTTCCAAAAAGTGTGACTTGCATGAAAGATAGCTCTTTTCCAAAAGTGTGACTTGCATTGTGACTTCTGCCTTTAAAATTGTGTGAAAATTCATCACTGAAGGCAGCGTGGAAATTGGACGCAGAAGGCAGCTTTGAAAATTGTGACTGGCATGAAGACTACATTTCTTTCCTTTTTTGGATTTTTGGTGAAGAAAATACAAGTACAGAATAAAATTTGCCATTTTTGGAAAGGGTCTGGGAAGATATAGCAGCAAAAACTTGCATGTGCCATAACTTTCATTCTGTGGCTCTAATTTAGGTGTCGTTTTCTCTAAAAGTGCATATTTTCTCGAGCTCTACGCGTTGATGGCAATATTTTTCTTATTTTCATAGAATCCATTTTTGCACCCTTTTGGACCAAGCAACTTCTTGCAATCTTCTGAAAGAATCCTGAGCTCTGATCGCCTATAGACAGATTAGTAATTAAAAATAAAACTGGATAGCTTTTCAAAACCCTAGGCCTAGGGAAAGATCTGGAAAGAACAATGAATAGGCTACGGGAATTGTCGGAGAAAACAAACCAAAACACAAACAAAAAGAAATAAAATTAAACAAAAACAACTATGGGCAATTACTCGAAAAAAAATTCCATTTAGTTGATCTACAAAAATTTTTCCCCCCGGGTGAATGTTCTGTGGTAATAATGATGGGGTGAAATGCTTTATATAACCTAAATCCTCCAATTTTAGCGTAATCTATTTTTAAAAGAACTCTATTTATTTAATAAATAAATAAATAAAATTCTCTCAGATAAAACCTGACGAAGGGATAGAGTGAGTTTTAGCATGCGGGTATTTGGCAAATTTGGCTTATATGATTCACTAGGAATATTTTAATGTAATAGAGATGACTTCTAGCAATAAAAACACAAAAAGACCCGTTATTTTTAAAAAGAACGATTTTTTTTTTTAAATGGCTAGTCCCTGATTTCAGGGTGAAATTTGGGGACACCACCTTGATGCTTTAAACATTGATTTCTGAGTATGTATGGAGTAATTAATAATCTTTTGAAGTAGCAATCAGTGTAGCAGTACTGTGAGAGATTTGGTTTATAGTTGTTTGTAGTTATGATTGATCTTCATGTAGCTGAGTTTGAAGCACGATTTCATCATCATTTTGGCGGTGATTTATAGTTGGATCATATACCTCTTATGGCTGATATAGTTGTATATCTGTGTGGGCTGATTTTAGAGCATGTTTGCATGAGCTCATTAATAGTTAATCAATCAAAGAAGTCAGATTTCTGAGTTTAGCTTCAGCTGGGAGTAAGCCATTCGTTAGAGGCCATTAAACCCCTTTTATTGGGTTTATTGAGTCATCTATTTGATTGGTTCAAATAGTTTTGACTGAGTTTTGCTATTTGCATTTGATTGGAATGTTGAAGAGTTGGTTGTTTGCCTAATTTCCCATTGGTCCCGGAGTTGGGACATTACATAATCATCTCAGATTCTCCACTCAAGTGATGGATGTTCAAAAGTTCGCCCAGGCTGCCCTAAACATGGCTGTAACCATGCGTTTTGTCCCCCAAAATCAGAAGGATAGTAGCTAGGATCCTTCTTACGATAGTTGAAAACACATCAATGATGATAGAAGATTGGAAACCCTTCAAACTCATGGTTGAATACTCATCTCCAGCAGTCAAAAAAGTGGATAGGGAGCTAAAACTGTTGCGGACAGCGAATTAAAAAAAGGTACAGCAGCTCTCAAACTGAAAACTCCTTGTGGAATATTGCAATGTCAATGATATGGGGGCTGAAATCAACCCAAAAATGATTGACAATGCTTCAATAGAGTGAAAATCATCCCATTTCATGACTGTTTTCTTCCCTGTGGCAGCTAGCAAAGTATTTGGCAAATAGAAAACAAAACAAACATTTATAACATCATCCCTCATAGACCAAACAATAGCATGATACATTACTTCATCTTGGCTCTTGAAAAGTGAATTATTGCATAGCTTGTTTCCCCACCAAATTGTGGGAAATTGTTGTCTTTTAGAAGCAAAGGAGTGGTGAAGTTTTTCGGTGTAATCTCAGCCTTCTTGAAATCTTCCCTCATGTAGTATCTCATTTCCTTGTTCTTAAAATTTTGTGTAATCTCTTCCCAAACATAGCCAATTAATGCTTTAACAGTCTTACTAAGTACCGTTTTTATTATTCATGTAGCTGAATTTACATTTTCAGTAGATGAATTATCCATAACTTTTACTTATATCCAAAAGTGGCAATCTTGAAAGTAACTTGAATCACACAAAACCATAGCAAGCTAATTCATACAATCTTGATTATAAAAATAACATTTACTTTACTTACCATTTTTACACCTTAAGCATCCAGTTGGAATTATCTTCTTTTGGTGATTCCCTACGATCTTGTCTTCATGTGTGTTACTTACCCCCCGTGAGTGTTCTATTGACCGAGAACATTGATCCTTCACAATGTGGTCAACATGCACAACAAACCCTCTATGATTGCTCATAAATTTCCTTTCAATCCAAGTGCCTGAGAAAGAGAACTCAATAGTGACATTAACACCTCTATGCACTTTGACCCACAAAAGATCATCTGGATCCTATATGCAAAAAAAAACTTGAGCTTGACTCAAAGGATCTACATGCCCTAGGTTGCAAGCATAGTTACACGGGGATGCGTCCGCCCAAAAAACATTAAGTCCGGGACATCCTAGACATTTTGGGGATGCCGAGACGGGGGGAAATGTTTCCCCCACATTTCCGAAGAGGAAGGGGGAAGAGGAAGGGGGTAGAGGAAACGTCCCCGGGATGGTTGAGGTACGTCCCGGGGACGTCCAAACATCCCCGCCGTCCCCTGCGGCTTTTGCATGTCTTTTAAACTAAAAAACACATTTTAAAGACTTTAAAAAAAAAAAAATTGAAAATTAATTCTAACTTAAAACAAACATCCTAACCTAACCCTAACCCTAAAAGTGTCATTCTATGTTATAAAATGACTACATGGGAATTCCATATTCACGCTAAGCAAAGTGAGCAAAGAGAACAAAAAAGAGCAAGAGTAAGAGCAAGCAAGAGGTATTTATGATTTTATTTGCTTACAATGCTTGTTAATGGTCTTTAATTTTTTTAAATTTAGATTCTATTTGCATTTTTTAGAAGCTTTTTTTTTTTGTTTTCGTATATCTACATTCACAATGTAATCATGTTTATAGTTTGTAGAATTTTAAAAAATGCATATTGCGTAAGGTTTGGTTGAAACTGGTTAGATTTTTTTTAAATTACATTTTTTATTCCATTTTAAAATTTAAATTCTATTTGCATTTTTTAGGGGCTGTTTTTTAGTTTTTGTGTCTACATTCACAATGTAATCATGTTTATAGTTTATAAGATTTTACCAAATGCATACTAGTTAGATTTTTTTTAATTACATTTTAAAAGTTAAAAATAAAACATAAAGCTCTTGATTGTAGAATCTAGATACACAAATGAAAAACTTAGTAGTGAATACTCCTACAACAATGAACAATGTTAGATGTTTTTGTTTTCTAATATTTTTGCATATGGTAACCAGTTATGGGCCTAGTAGCATATGGTTTTTTTATTAATTTGAATAATAAATATTAATATAGTTATAAGCATAACTTATAATTGTTTTCTTTGTTTATAAATTTTAATTATAATCATTCCTTATACTTATCGTTATCTTTTTTTTTTTAAATTATTCATTATATATAGTTATGGTTGTTTTTTTATTCATTGCAGCAATCATCACCATGAGTTCTTCTTCTGAGTATGAGTATGAGTCAGAGGAGGAGAGGGCTGAACTTGAGATAGGTGGAAGTGTTGGTGATGCCACAATGTGGGGAAGTGGAGAAGGGAGACAAAATGTAGTGGCAATGGCAACTGGTAGTTCAGCTGGTTGTGCTACCAATTGCCCCTCTCAAATGTTGTCCAAATTTGTCATTAGACCATTTGATAAGAAGAAGCCATTGCAACAATTTGCTGAGATACTTGAAAGTCCCAAGTCTGGAGGGGCGAGTAAACTATGGAAGTGCAACATATGTGCATTGACTTGGCATGGCAGCATCACCAGGACCAATGCACACTTGTTGCACCTTACAAGAAGGGGGTTTGGCCTTTGTAAGGCAATTTCACTAGAGAAGAGAGCAAAAATGGTGAGAATTTTCAATGGAAATAACACAGACAATGTTCGAGAAGTTCGTAGTACTGGCACTGCGGCTAACACACCGTTGAGCTCTCATAGGACTGGCAAGAATAGTAATACTTTTGCTGGTTCTAAATTTGGAATGTTAGAAGTGGAAAGCAGAGGGAAGAGAAAGGCCTTGGGGCAGCCCCCAATCCAATTGTAGACATGTTTGATTCAAAGGAAAAGGAAGAGGTAGATGATGCTATTGGGAAATTTTGTTATGCTGCTAGGATCCCATTTAATGTCACTCGCTCTTCTTATTACAAGGAGGCTATGGCTAAGGTTATAAAAACAGGTACAATTTATGTGCCTCTTGGAGACACTAAACTGAGGATAACAATCATGGATAGAAACTATTCCGAGGTTAATTTGGTGATGGATAAGATAAAGGTCACATGAGTGTCACATGGATGCAACATTATCATGGATGGGTTGACGGCTATTAAACACCATCCTCTCATCAATATCATTGTCTCTTGCAAAGATGGACCGTACTTCTTGAAGCAATTGATTGTTCTGGGAAGCGGAAAGATGTTGAGTTCCACTTTCAGATATTGAAGAATGTCACTAAGGAGATTGGACCTTCAAATGTTGCACAGGGCGTCAGAGATGCAACTTATGTGTACAAAGCAACAGATAAGCTAGTGGAGTGGGAGTACAGTCATATTTATTGGACCCCATGTTGTGTGCATGCCATGAACAATGCACTAAAAGACATAGGGAAGATTTAGTGGGTCAAGTAGATAGTGAATGAGGCTAGGGATGTGCAGAAGTTCATATGTAATCACCACACATCATTGGCACTATTTCAAAAAATTTCAAAGAAGGAATTTCTGAAACCAGTTGACACCCGCTTTGCATCCTATTTTATTTTGTTGGAGAGGATGTTTGAATTGCAAGAACCCCTGCAAATTATGATTAGAACACAAGATTGGACTAAGTGGCGTGAGTCCAAGACAGAGAAAGGGAAAAAAGTGAAGGAAGTGGTGTTGAGGGAAACATTTTGGGTTGATATGAAATACATCATATCAATCATAGCTCCAGTTTTTAATGTCATCAAATATGGGGATTCTAATATCCCCAATGTTGGTGAGATCTATGAGTGCATTGATAGCATGCTTGGGTAAATGAAGGCAACTATTCGGGTGAGGGACCCCACTTTGGAGTTCTACAATGAACATATACAACCCATTATTCAACAGAGATGGGAGAAGTTGAACACCCCTCTTCATATGGTTGCACATGCACTGAATCCCAAATGGTATGTGGAGAGGCCAAGTAGAGTTATCCCTATGGATGATGATGAGGTGAAGAAGGGCCTTATGAAGGCCTTTAAAAAATGTATAGTCCACAGGAGGCTTCACAGATCAAGTTGGAGTGGCTCAACTTCACTGAACTTGATGGGTACAAAACATCAAGAAAGGCGAACAAGGTAACATTGGCACATGAGAAGCCAGTGAGTTGGTGGCGACTGTATGGGCTTTCAGGACTGTTGTGACCACTTTCCATTCGCCTCCTTTCCCAGGTTTCTAGCTCCTTTGTCTCTGAGAGGAATTGGTCTACATATGGTTGGATCCACTTTGTTAAGAGGAATACGCTTACCTTTGCGAGAGCGAAGAAGCTTGTAGTTGTACACAGTGTTTTGCGTCTTATGGATCGCAAGACACCTCAGTATAAGGAGACCCCACTCTTATGGTGGGATGTAGATCCTGAGAAGCCGAAGCAAGTTGAAGAGGACAATACTATGCAACGGGGATTGATGGGGCTTACCTTGAAGGACGAGGATGATAGTTCAAGCGAGGATTTCATGGATGTTGATTCTATTTTTTACGATGATACTTGTCCTCTTTTTTTTGTAATATTGACAATAGATAATTGTTGTATTTGAATACGAAGGTAATGTTACGAATATCAGCTATTGTCACTTGATCAATGAGAAATTAGAATGGTTTTATAATTTATTTCAGCTTATTTAATGTTGAGTCTCAAATTCAAATATGACATAGTCACGTACGTAACTTACATATTGATATTATGATATTAAAGAATGTATTTGATGTTTATGAGTTCAAGTTTCAACTTATTTAAATCTCAAATGGTTTTATTTCAGCTTATTTATATAGTTTAGTCACTATATTTTTATATTTTAAATATATATATATATATATATATCTTTTTTAATTAGCCGTCCCCTCGCCGTTCCCCCGCCATCACCAAAATTTAGAATTTTTTTGCCATCCAGGAGTCTTAGGTAACTATGGCTGCAAGTGGTATCCTTGACCCTATTACCCTTCTTAGCATGTTTTTCATAACGAAAAGGATTTTCTAAGGATATCAAGCCTTTGTTCCAACCAATGCTTCCATGCTTTGAACTATAACCATGGATATAGTAAAAATGCTTACTCTTCATTGTAATCACCCTTTTTCCCACTTGAGGATCATTATTTGGACTTCTTTCCATTCCTTCTCCATGGCAAAGAAGTAGAAGAGTTGGGGAATAACCTTGAGCTTTCATTTGCTTTCGTTTTCTCTAATTTTTATGTTTTCTTTTTAGTGTTTTCCCTCTTAATGCAGGTTGGTTGGGTTAAAAACAAATGAAGGAAGCCTAATGAAGGAATAAAACATCTCTTATGGGTCGACCTTACCTTTTCAGTTTTGGGCGCCAATGGAAGGTTATAAAAGGAGTCTTGGGACCTCATATGTGCATCTAGTTTTGGCGCATTTTCCTAATATTGGGAATTGAGAACTTGTTACTCCATGTTCTTCCACTTGAGGACGAAAATACTCTTGTGTGGCTTCCTAGAAGGACGAAAACCCTTCTTGTGGTTTGTTGAAGGACGAAACCCCTTCATCATTGCTTGGTTTTGAAGTTAAGGGCAAATTTGAGGAGAAGACATTCACTATCAGATTTTTATTTGCTTCCTACATGTGGCGCGACCTACCATGGTGTAGGGTTTGATGGTTTAAAGGGCACAAAGTTGCATTTTCAGTTCATAATCTGATTTATCATATTTATTAAGGCCGAAATCTACCTTCTCTTGATTTTTGAGGGTTTCTAGACCCATAATTCATAATTTTGTTGTGGCTGCTCTTCACTGGTTATTTATTAATTTCCAGCTATGTGTTGGCTCAGATTTCTCATTGTTTATGGTTCCTTTGGATGTCTAAAATATATATACAAATTGTGGTAAGGTTATTTGAAGTGAATTGGGTGTCTGCATATATTTTTATACCGTTGCATGGAGAAATCAGTTCGTTGTTCTTTACTTCAGTTTGTTGGTTATAGAAATCGGATTTGGTTAATTGGCGATTTGTCTAATTTCCTTGGTTGTTGGTATAATCCCGTGAAAGGGATATTTCATTCATCTTACCATCAATTTTAACACACTACTCAAAATAAAAATATATTGCATCGAAGTAGGAGAAATTAAGAAATTTGAATTATGATCATTACTAACATACCTTAGGTTGTCCTCAACATGTTCAACTTCCTTTTCTGGATGAAGAATGATTGAGATATCTTCTACACCTACATCCTTGTGACTCAGAATTACTGAGTTAGGATCAGCATTCTCCTTCCTCTTAGGTTCTTCATCTTCAACAAGTGAAGCCATTTTCACTTTGACCTCATCCATAATTTGTGGACACGGCTTCATATCTCTTGCTAAAGACATAAACACCATTATCTTGATTTTTGTGGGTTGTTCTAAAAATTCCAGCCAACTGCAAATCAACATTAGCAACTAGTAATTGGGATTTAACCATAAAATTTTCTCCACAATCTTGCAAATCTGACTTTTCTTCTTTGGTCCATGCCCCATGATTTCTTCTTCTTTCTTTATCAACAAGGGAAAAATTCTTTTCCTCTTCCTTTCTCAAGGCATTCTGTAAGCCTCCTTGTGTAGCTCATGGTTTTGTTTGAAGCACAATGGACTGAGAGGGTGTAATGTCCCTTTTTCCCAAATTCGAAGGCATAATTGGATCTTCCGGATATCCCTCCTCCTTGGTCGAATTGAAGAAGATAAAGAGGAAGCAGATAATATGTCTTTTATTATTTTATGAATATTTTAAAGTGTATTAGTGAAGACTATATGGGTCGGCCTTGTTTATTAAGGCATAATGAATGGTCATAAGGGAGCGGCCATGTCTTTTCTATTTTGGCGCCAAGAAGGAAAAGTATAAATAGGGGACTAAGAGGAGTCATTTGGGATATCGACTTTCATTTGTAAAATCTGATTTTGAGAGAGATCTCTCATTGTCTTCCACTTGGGACGAAAACCCCATGTGAGGTCCATTGTGAAGGACAAAAAACCTTCACTTTTGACTTTAAATTATTCATATTTGCAGATTATTATTATATTGAAGATCAATTTGTGCATATTCTGATTTTACCAGTTCGACTTGCATATGCATGAAATCCGTATTATTTAGTAAAAACATCACCAAATTGAATTACTAAACCAAGTCACCTATTCTGAAAATCCCAAATCTGCCTTTGCACGAATTTTGAGGCACTTTTGGGGTGAAATCAAATTCATTTATCAGCTTCCTGCAATTTCCAGTTAGAATAACATTTCCAGCAGTATATATTTTGCATATATCCATTGATTTGGCCTAATAAATTGCAAAATCATTAATAATCATTTGATAAAGGTTTGTGGATGTTTATTGGAGATTTTTGGCCTTAATTCGAAGGAATTTGATTCGCTGTAATTAAATTACAGTTTGCTGCTAAAAATTCCAGAATTCTATAATGTTCATAAAACCCTCCAAAAGGGTTATTACAGTGGTATTAGAGCTTGATTCTCTTAAGGCCGAGGGAATTCAATGGATAGATTAATAACTGGACAAGAAAAGCTTACAGAAGCCCTAGATCTTCTTGCCTTGTCACATCAAAAAATTGATTAAAATCAAGCAAGGGCAATGGAAACAACCCAAGGATCAAGTAATAATTCCAAGACCAAGTTGGAAGTCTACTTTACCGGAAGAAGATCCAAGCACCACGGGAAGAAGATATCATGAAGCAAGCTATAAGGAGTATATGGATTTGTCCAGAAGAAATCCGTGAAGCAATGTCATTGTCAGAGTTCATGGAATTGGATAGTGGAAGATCTAGGCCTAATTCAGCTCCTGCATGCCAGGCCACAAAAAGAGAACAAAGAGAACTTCCAAGTTGCATTGGTGGAGAAATTCGAAGAACAAGGACAAAGGGAGATGAAGCATTCCACCTGAAGGTAATGTGAATGGCCATAAAGACCTCCCTCAAAAGATAAGTGACACTAGCATTAAAGATGAAAGAAAGGGCGTTGAACAAGAAGCAGTGGTGTTAGGAACGAATGAAACTCATTTTCAAGATGAAAATGATAAAAGGCAGCCCACTGGTCCATTTGTAGCAGCAGGCAATACAAAGCCCAAAGATGAAGAGTCAAAAGTGGACAAGAGCAACCAAGATATTCCAAGTATCAAAGAAGATGAAAGCCTTGTTGCAGGTCCGAGGATCGAAGACATCTCAGATTTATTGCTCCATAGCTTATCATCACAAAGAGTTGACCTTCATCATCAGCTTGATTCAAATATGGGCAGAATATGGTGCACATTAAGTGGTAAGGGGTACTCCCATCCTTTCCGGAAAACCCCAAGTCATGCATGCACAAGAGTTAAGATGAAAGTAACAAAGGATGACCTTCTCCCCAAGATCCATGGTTGGTATGCTAAGGTAACCATTTCCTCTCTAAATTTGGTTGGCCATCCTCTTGATACTCTTATGTTGGAAAGAATGATTTGGAGTAGTGTTGATAATAGAACTTGTGAGCCATGGAATTGGGAGAAAACTCCTCATAAAGAGCAACATGAAGGGGCTGGACTGAACCTAGCAGAAACAAAAAGAAGGACATTTGAGGGAGATATCAGCATTATGAAAGCACAAAGACATGGGGGAATTGACAAGCAAGCATTAAGCAAAGATATAATGAAGGTAAGCACCCGGAAAGCGGAAGATCATGGAGGTAAGATGTTCTTGAAATATTGCTTGCATGCTGATTTAAACTCAGAAGTTCTGAGTATTGTGGGCAGCCCTTGGCATAAAGATGTATGGAGTGTTATTTTTTGCGAAGGACATCATTGCTTGGGTAACGATAAGGATCATTGCATTAGAGTATTTTCAGATTATGATGATGAGGATAGCAATAAGGATGAAATTAGGCATGATGGCATTTTAGTAGGAGCACCAAATTACAACTCTTTATTTAAAGGTGATCTACATGGGCACATGGTAAGCTCCGCATTTCCATTACATCAGTCATTTGACATAAAGGTTGTGTGCATAAAGTTGGTATGGAATGAGTGTTATTCCTTTGATCCGGGCATAATAACTCAGCTGAGTATGAAAGATATGATCGACAGCCATAAAAGGGTTGGTTTATGGTGTCTTAAGCTTGCCTTTGTGAAATTATATGCTGCTGACTTGGAACAGCAGTCACAGCAGCTCCTTTCATTGGTCAACCATGATAAGAAGGATTCCTTGCACCATATATTGCTTCAACAGTTGCTTTGGGAGGCAAATTAGGAAAAAATTCCTTTCTTACTATGGCCTATATGTTCAAGGAAGGATAGGAGCAGCACCTAGAGAGTTTCAAATTCATTTCTTCTCAGCATGACAAAACAATTTGCAATTCTAGAGAGGTATGCATTGCTCGACTCCATGATTTGGTTAAGTTTCTACTCTAATGAACAGGCTCATAAAGAAGAAACCAAGGAAGGGGGCAGCACCCTTGTGTCACTCTCTGAAGACCACTCAAAAAATAAAAATACAAATGGTAAGCTTGTTGGCCTGTACATCACAACTGTTCATTTGAAACCAATAAATAAGTTTCTATCTCGAGACATGATTCCCATGAATGCTCCATGTAAATACCAATCAAGGAAATATGATTTCGATGCTCTGTTGAGTGGAAAATGCCAAAGGAAGAGGTCTGATCTCAACTCAGAAATTCTGAGTTATGTTGGGAGCAGCCCAAGGTATGACTCTTTATATCTCATTTCTCCTTCCATATCGAGCTCTGATGAGTATGAAATTGAGCATGATAGGGAAATGGGAATGATGTGCAACATGGGGAATAATGGCCACATTTTCGTCGATATATTTTCTTTTAGCATTCAGAAACATCATTGGCACAAAGAAGGATGGATCACATGGCTTACACCTTGCATGGTAAGAAGTCCCTTTTCAGATTTTTAGCAGTAGTTGTGGTGTTTGATTGATGTTTGCTTGCATATCCACAAACTGGGCTTCAAGAAAAGGTTTGGAAAGAATTAAGGGATATGGTATGAATTCTTCACTTTCAGCTGTATATCTGAGTCATTTTCAATTTGCTGCAATTGAGGATGAAGTTTCAGACACATGGAAGTCATTGATGTTCTTTCATATTGGGAAAGAAATTGCGAAATGTACAAGCTGTTGTCCCATCATTTCTGCGATTGACATCACCATGATCAGCTCTCCTATCATTTCCATAGCTCAGTCTTTAGCCATGCAATTGATGAATTCATTGTTGGAGATTAATTTTGGCCCATGGGTGGACACTTGGGAAGGGAAACCAGCCATTTCAATTCTGATTTTTGAAAGGAGAATGCTTGATTACAGCTTTGTACGGGGCAGCCATCAAATGCATAAAGAATATGGAGCTTTTCAAAGCAAGAAGACAATTGCAGGACCTAAAGGAGTGTTGTCAGACACAGTTGTGTTTTCTAAGAAGTTTGCTTCTTGTGTAGATACAAAAATGAAGATTACAAGGATCATATGGGATCCAGGTGATTGCGATTGTTTAGGGACAAGCAATCTTGGGGAGGGAGGACTGTAATGTCTTTTTTTCCCAAATTCGAAGGCATAATTGGATCTTCCGGATATCCCTCCTCTTTGGTCGAATTGAAGAAGATAAAGAGGAAGCAGATAATATGTCTTTTATTATTTTATGAATATTTTAAAGTGTATTAGTGAAGACTATATGGATCGGCCTTGTTTATTAAGGCATAACGAATGGTCATAAGGGAGCGGCCATGTCTTTTCTATTTTGGGGCCAACCTTTGAAAAGTATAAATAGGGGTTAGAGGAGTCATTTGGGATATCGACTTTCATTTGTAAAATCTGATTTTGAGAGAGATCTCTCATTGTCTTCCACTTGGGACGAAAACCCCATGTGAGGTCCATTGTGAAGGACGAAAACCCTTCACTTTCGACTTTAAAGTATTCATATTTGCAGATTATTATTATATTGAAGATCAATTTGTGCATATTCTGATTTTATCAGTTTATTTCTACGTGTTCAACTTGCATATGCATGAAATCTGTATTATTTAGTAAAAATAACACCAAACCGAATTACTAAACCAAGTCACCATATTCTAAAAATCCCAAATCTGCCTTTGCACGAATTTCGAGGCACTTCTTGGGGTGAAATCGAGCCATTTATTGCTCCTGCAATTTTCAGTTCAGAATAACATTTCCAGCAGGATATATTTTGCATATATCCATTCGATTTGGCCATAATAAATTGCAAAATCATTAATAAATAATTGATAAAGGTTTGTGGATGTTTATTGGTGATTTTTGGTTCTTAATTCGAAGGTTTTGATTCGCTGTAATTAAATTACAGTCTGCTGCTACAAAATTCCAAAATTCTATAATGTTTGTAAAACCCTCCAAAAGGGTTATTGCAGAGGGGAGGGGTGCATCAGTCCTTACAAACTTAATTTCAATTTTAGATTGTTTTCTTAAACCATTAAACAATTAAGCATCCATCAATATGTGCACAACATCATATAGCATACACACAATCAACCATGATCAAGCGAAGTAACACCACAACACAAGATATTGTTAGGAAATATATTTTATCAGTGTTCCACATTATTATGGGTGGAATTATATTATTGTAATATAATTAAATAGGGTTGTTTATGGTTATTGTGTGAAATTTGAATAGTGGTGGTTGAAACCACTCACGCAATTAGGCTGATTTGTTTGTAACTCTCCTTGTTTATAGGAATACATATTCCTATATAAGATGTAATTGAGTGAAGAAATATATACGAAGATTATTGTGTTAATATTATTGCTGGGTATTTGCCTTTCGCTATCCAAATCTCTAGATTTGGTATCAGAGCGAGATGGGGTTCTAAGAGATTTGGAGGGGCAATGATTTCACTCTATGTTTTCCTGAATTATGAGTTTCTGATTTCACCATAGTTAAAGCACTTAACAGTTGTGGCTGCGCATATTTAATACTGTGTATATTGGAGTTCTTCGACTCGTCTAAGTTTGCCTTCCAACGTTCATGTATGATATATATGTTGTTTGCCATAGTCTTCATCGGATCATGTGCACAACAAAGGACATTTGTGGAAGAAAGAACAAGGGTTTACCAAATTGGTGTTGTATGCTATTTTTTTACCGAGTCCTTTACTGTGTTCCCGTGCCCGGAGGACGTCTTCTCCCTATACATTGAAGCTCAGTGTTGGCTGTGAACGACCCCTCTAGGCATATGTTTCAATGTTTCCAGCGTGATTTATCAATTCCGGAGACAAAAGGCTGTGGTGCGTGTAACCTAATTCAGAACCTTGCAACCAACGCAGATTCTGTCAAATCTTTGAGTTCTCTTTCAACGCCGTGGATCTAGAATTTCACATATTTTTATTGGCTTTTTTGATTGAATTAAGCCTCACTTCAGATCTAAGATGTCAACATTCTATCACATCATATCCGTCTCCTCTGCATTAGATCTGTTCATTGTGTGGACTGTTGATTGTCTAAGAAGATTGACTCGCAGCTCCGTCAAATAAACTTATAACTGTGCTTGTTTTGTGTGATTTTGAGCATTATGCAATACATTTCGCCTGAAGATAGCTATCAAACTACACGTGGATAGAATTCCTATTCACTGCAAATGTCCGCATATTCCTGCACATACCAAATAAGATATGGTTTTCATGAAGTGAATGACTTGCTGGGAAATCTCGACAACTTTCCAATGATGCTAGGTATTTATGAATGACAAGTTTGCATGAAGGACGGTTTTTGTTTGATGTTTTAGTACAAGAATCTAGTAGTCTTTGTTTATTGTTTCAATTTGATCTTTAGAGGTGTCGTTTTAAAACAAGTCAATAATAATGTCTTGACTTGCTCATGTTAACGGTTGTATTTGTGTGGACAAACTCTCATATTAAGAAGAGTTTTTGTGAGTCATAGTATAAAAAGTACTTAAATATTACTTTTTTGGTCATTTTTTAAAATTGTGTTTTCATTATCAATTGTCTAGTCAATAAATTGTGAGTTATCATTGTAAAAAGTCCAGAAAATAAAAACAAATTCCTTATGAACGCATTTTTGGTGGAATCCGACGTTCAAGGCATGTTACTGAGTCTCATTGTCACATCCAGCTGAATTAGCAACCATCTACTGGAGGATGGAGGCATTAGAGGTTGGAGGTCGATCAATGTCCTCTCGTCAGTCACCAACGACGGGGCCGCTTCAGCTGTGGCGACATCTGTGTAGTGCGAGTATGTGCTTATCAGTTTTGCAGTGTGTTTCTTTGCAATGTTCCTGTTGCATTATGTGTATTATTTATACTGGAAAACGGTTCACATTAGGATGGGGGGAACATGTGTCTGCATCATGATCCATTTCTGACTGTTTTATTGTTCGTTGGAAGATATTTCCTACAGTGAATACGTTCATTGGCAATGGTGATCATGTGCAGCAAGATACGGACAGTAGGATGCAACATGATATAATTTTACTTTTTTGTCTTCCTATTTGGAATTTCACATTGTGGGGGGGAATAATAACCAATTGTTCCATTCCCATTCTGCGCCAAAATGGCTAAAAAAAACCAAGTGGCAGCTTCCAGTGGTACAGTGCAAAACCATTTGTCTATGTTGTTCGTAGATCCGAGTGGCAACGATCAACAACAATGGCGTTGGCACTAAGAACGATTGTGCATTCCCAGAGGTGCACAATGTGGAATGTTTCCAATATTTGTTCTATTATTCCAGTTTGAATGAATATGTGTTTCCTATGTTATTCCCTGCAGGGTGGGATATTGATGAGGGAAAAAATAGTACATTGGCAAATCACGATGTGAGTTTGTGGTAAACCACTTGAAAACCACCAATATCGGTTTGTGGTCAACCGTTGTAAAACCATCCGTCGGGTTTGTGATTGTACCTGTGAAAATCACCTAATCATGAAAGCATGTTGCAAGTACAAAGATAGGTTTTCAATAATGTTCGAACTATAGGAGGTTTCCTAATGTTAGGAAATATACTTTTATTAGATGCTCCACATTAATATGGGTGGAATTATATTATTGTAATATAGTTAAATAGGGTATTTTATGGTTATTGCGTGAATATGTGGTGGTTGAAACCACTCACGCAATATAGGCATGAAATTTGTTTTTACACTCTCCTTGTTTATCCCAGGAATGCATATTCACTATATAAGATGTAATTGAGTGAATCAATATATACGAAGATTATTGTGTTAATAATTATTGTTGGGTATATTGCCTTACTATGTCCAAATATCTAGAGATATAATTGGGAAACCCTCAAGGTGAAGCAATCCACTAAAACTTCAGATTATATGTACTCAAATCAAAAGTGTTTATGAAGCACCACACTTCAAAAGGGGGATTCAACCCAATTTATCTCCAGAGCTTCAAGACTACAAGAGAGCTAGCAACATTCACTACCGTAAGACATCAAGAGGTTGGACATGGATATTTACTCTTATCAGTTCCATACCCTTCTTCATTTACCAAAACAACCCATCTTGGAATAATTCATGGACTATTCTTATGGGCCTGATATCTTTATATCTAGGATTTATTCACGTATGGTTGATCTCTATCTCATCCTGTACACCATTTGTACTCACAATAATGATGTTGGATTTACACACTAGCTTCCTGACTTGGATGTCGATCACATGCTTCACAACCCTTTATCAGCGAAACCAATATAGGTATATCGCTAAAAACTGCTTGTCCTTGTCCAGTAGCAGCTTAGACATCACATTGATTATATGTTGACACATATCCTCATTGCAAATCTTGGTTGAAACCATTTGCACTGAGAACCGATTTATATAGCCCATGAATCCGTATGCATGTTACTGCCCGAATATCCTTTGCATCACCACTATGGACAATCGAGGTGCATCTATCTCCTTCTTCTCAACCACATTAATGCCATGACTAAACTCCATGTTACTCCATTGACTTTGAAAAGTTAGTCCGAAACTCACCAAGTGATTGAAGCAACTTCTGTATTCCACTTAACTATTTTCGTTTCACCATGTATTGACAACAAATAGAAATCCTGGTAGTTTATTTAAGCAACTATTTTTAGTATGAGACTAGATATTTGATATACTTTTTGTATTGTTCTAGTGTATTTGTGTGCTTCTTGATTTTTGGTTTGGATTAGGCTCTTATTGACACATGTTATTTGTTTTGGGTCTTCTAATATGTTCCCCTCTATTCTCCTCTTATTTCTCTTGTTTTCCATTTCTTCCTCCAATTTTCTCTCCTCTTGTTTTCTCTCTCTATTCCTCGTGTCTTGATTTTCTAAATTCTTTCCCAAAATCTAAAATACGATTCTTACCACTTTTGTGTCAACTCTTTAACCCTTATTTGGTCCCCCCACCCCCAATTTTTTCGCCCTTAATATTGGATTTTCCCACTCATGTGTTGGGATGTGTGCCAATAGGCTCCTAATTTGAATTCAAGAAGTATATAAATGCAGGTGCATTTGAAACAAGATATGAAAGTTGTGAATATACAAGGAATTGAATGATTGAGAAGCATCCCCATGCCAAAAAGCAACTACAAGAATTTAAAGAATATGAGCATTTAACATTTATTATTGCATTGATTAAGCATCTAAGATTTATTATTGCATTGATTAAACATCTAACATTTATTATTGCAAGATTAAGTCATTGAAAATGATAAGGGTTGGGTTGATGTGCATTATATTTGGTGTGTTATTTTCAAAGAAGTGTTATCATCAAGGGCTTGATAATAATGGATGGATAACATAGGTCCCTCGAAATGTCATTCATTTTGTGTGTTTTTGCAATGTGTTACTACATTAGGGTTTCAATGAAGGATGACCAATTTCCTAGAGATTAATGCAAAATTTTGGAAAACTCATCAAGGTATTTGGAAACCTGAAGCATACAAATAGTGTTTTGCGTTATTAGATCTTCCATATTTGATAGTGGCCAAAAATGTACCCTTTAGTTCTAGTCATGTATATGCATGCCAATTACATATAAAGTTTTGATCAAGATTAGCCATCCACATTTATTTCTAGTGTCGATGTCTTGTTTTCTACACTTATAATGTTGTCTAAACCTAATGACTATCACCAGAATTGCAACAAGACAAATATTCTTCTTAAAGCCCCTCTTGTTAATTGTAATTACTTACACGAAATTCTTTTGTACATTTACTAATTTATATATGTTGAGATTTGAATTACAATGTGTGGGTTTAGTTATATTACATTTTTAATATATAATGGTGTCCCTAGATTTCACCCTGAAATCTGAGACTACCCCATGTAAAAAAATCCATACTTTTAAAATAATGGGTCATTTCGTGTTTTTATTGCCAGAAGATGCTTGTATTGCGTCAAGATATTCCCAGAGAGTCATATAAGTCAATTTCGACAAATACCCAGATGCCCGAAATCGTTATATCCCTGTCGTTAGGGTTTGCCTGCGGGAAATTTTTATTTAATTATTCTGAGCCCTGTTTGAAGTAAATTGTGCTCCGGTTTAACCCTATTGTGGTCTTACATGTCAATATTCCCATATACCATTAGGGTTTTAACCAGGAATGAATCCTGGGCTTTATCTGTGACTTCTGGCAACGTTTTGAGTTTTTGGTGTTTTCTCGTTTTGTTTTCTGTGAAATTTCTCTAGGTCAATTCCTTTGCCGGTTTAGTTTGATTTCTTGCCTGGAGTATCTGGAGATCATCTATGGACGTTATGCCAGAAGGAATTTGTCACAGGAGGTCTGGTTCTCTCTAAAAAGACGAAGTCATGCACAAAAAGGCCTCTTCTGGGCAAGTCGCATTTTTGGGAATGGATGGTTTTAAGCTATAATGGAATTTTTGGTAGCAGCAGGCAGGTGAGAATTTTGTACCTGCCTTGCAGGGTACTTTTTCCCATGGAAGCAAAATCACTTAAGTCATGATGGGAAAATTAGAGGCAGCAGGCAAGCAAGAATTTCTTACCTGCCTTGCAAGGTTAAAATTCTCATTGTGAAATAAAAGAAAATCACTTAAAGCATTGATGGGAATTTCTTACCTGCCTTACAGGGTAAAAAATCTCATTATGAAAGTCAAACAACTTAAGTGGATGAATGAGATTTTTGGAAATGCGGTGCAGGGTGAATAATCCCATTGAAAATTGGCTTTTAAATATAGAAATGGGTTATGTCAAAAAGTATGACCCCTTTTGGAGCATAGAGGGGCAGCTTTAATTGCATTCATTAATTAATTCTATTTCCAAATTTGGCGCCCAAGCATGAGGAAAAGTCAACAAGGAAGAAGAGGATCAAGGAAGACTAGAAATAGAATTCTAAAATTAAATAAATTTAATTTATTTAATGCAGCCCCCTCTCATGCAAAAAAGTGCGACCCATATTGGAGGAGAAATAATGTTTTTTAAAGTATTAATTAATGGAATTAATTCCTAATTTTGGCATATGAAGAAATAGAAAGTCAAAGCACACTGTGAAGTCAAAGTGAACTGGAAGTAGAAAGCTAAAATTAAATAAATTTAATTTATTTAATGGCAGCCATGAGCATGCACAAAATAGGCGCCCAAATTGAAGAGAAAAGCATGTTAATTAATTAATTAATTGCCAGGAATAGGAGAGGCAATTATTAATTATAGAATGATGAAGGTTATATAAGCATGGGCTGCCATATTAATGAAGTAATTAATTCTTTAGCAAGGAAGTGCAGCCCAGACAATTTTGGCGCCCAATTAAGGAGGAATTTTGCACAGAAGTGTTTTTCACTGCTAGAAAGCTTCAAAGTTTGGCGCCTAGGTTTGAAGGAGCTTGAATTAAGTTTGATTAATTGTCTGCATAATGGTACAGGTGCTCAGGTGAAGTTGACAAAATTCATGTTTGTTTTGCATGCAAACAAAACATCAAATTTTGGGGCAGCAGGCTTGATATATGCAGATTTTTATAATTAAAATCAAGTGTTCATGTTCCGGTTGCCATCTTTGTCTAAATTAATTGCAGGAATTCATTACAGGGTGCTTTTATAAGAGAAAGGGAGCTTAAATCAATGTCCAATACATTGAACATATCCTCTGAATCTAAAGAAATCTCCAGATCTGCACCGGTTGTAAAGAATTTTGGCCGAATAAAAAGAAAAAGAATTGCTCAGACAAAGACAGATACGGCCATGGCAAAGCAGGATGAAAAAGAAAGCTCAGGAGAGTCATGCATTACTTCCAGGTTTGTTGACATTGGAGATACAGATCTAGGTCCAGAACCTCTTTCTGAATTGATTGACAAATCTAGAGCTGGAAAGACTTCTCTCATGCGTGCAGTCAAAAGCAGTGGAATCATTCGAGCTTCAGCATTCCCATTCACAACTCAGTTGTCAGAATTTGTCATGGAGTGTGCTAAGTCTTACCACCCACTATCTAGATCAGTCTGAGATGCTGCGGGGAAGACAATAATCCGACTGGACGCACAATTCATCAATTATTGTCTAAAGATTCCAACACGACAGGTAGTGACTACTATTAGCATATAGGATGTCGGCAACAGATGGGAAAAACATAAAGTTGACTGTGTGAGCATAATGAACAGCAGATACATGAAGAAGCCAAGATAAGATAATGTTATCTCCATCACAAAAGTTCCCGAGGAACTCTTCCATGATCCAATCTGGTACAAGAGGTGGATGACATTACCAAATTGTTATGCAGGATAAATGGCAAAGCTAACGCTCACAACTTCCGCTCATGGATGTATGCTTTCATTAGGACCATTGAAATCAACAAAGCAGATTCAATAATCAATTGTTCGGAAATCATTAGTGACAACATCAGTGAGCAACTTCGGAATGTGAGGCGCACTTACAGCTTCAAAATGACTTCGTATTTGGTATATGCAGCAGATTCACAGGGGTATCTTCTCCAAGCAGGATAGATGTGGTGTGCTTTCGAAGGATCCTATTTTTGAGTGCTATCCGCAGCTTATTGTGCCCTGCATGCAATAAAAATTACAAGGTGGTCAACGATGGATTCTTCTATGGATTCATTTGCAGGCTAGACGGTTGATATAAAGGCCAACAGGGTAAGCAAGGAAGCTTGGGAAGTTGTGTCCAAGATTGGTTGTATCTTCATCCAGTTTGCGGACTTCACATACCTCAGGGTCACCGGATTTTTTAGAACCAGTCAAGTTGCCCAGATATCCGAGTGATAGATCGGTCATCATGGAGTTGAGCAGACAACTCGTGGAGATGCATGACCTACAGTCGAAACGGCACAAGTCTACAGGCTTCTTCCCGATCACAGTGGGCTATTACAGCTGCCAGAGTATTCATAAAGCCTGAGGAATTGAAGCGGAGATGTTCTCTGAGTACGAGCAAGAGTTCTTCCCAGCACGGCTGAACTTCCATCCATTTGGAATGGCAAGGAAGACAATCTCCCAGGAGTACGTGCATGTGCCTTCACTGAAAGATTTCTGGATGAAGTGCAGAAACGAGTACAAAGTTACAAAAAAAGATTTCAGTAGGTTATCAGCGCGGCAAGTGTTTGACTTTGGATTAGCACGGATACCTACGGATCTTAAAGATAATGGGTCTATATTACTTGACACATTACCATCGGATGGAAGGAGATAGAGTTATACTTCAGGAGAGTATAGGTGGCTGCTATACGATCGAGGAAAGGTCTATCGCCGTTCTAGTCAATACTTCAAACTGGTTGCTGACGAAGGGATATTGCCTTGATGAATCAGATCACAGGCAACTTCGGCACAGGAGATTCCCTCAAAAGAAGCATTCCCAAGAGAGCAGCATATTAGGCCTATTTCGTCCCCCAAATCACCCTGAGATCTGGGACTACCCAAAATTGTCATACTTTTAAAATAATGGGTCATTTTGTGGATTTGTCTGCTAGAAAGTTCCTGTAATGTTCAAGATATTTTGAGCCTTGTATAAGGCATATTTGACAAATACCCAGATGCCCAAAATCTGTTATTATCGAACATGTCATTGGGGTTTGCCTCCGGGACCATTTGTATTTTAACTTATTTTGAGCCCCGTTTGAGCAATTTATTTGGTTTAACCCTGTTGTGATCGTAATTTTTTGTGTTTTTGTGTTTTCCCATTTCATTTTCTGTGAAATTTCTCTAGATCAATTCCTTTGCCGGGTAAGCCCTGATTCTTGGCCTGGAGTATCTGGAGAAACATATACGCACGTTATGCCAGAAGGAATTCACCATTAGAGGTTTGGTTCACTCAAAAAAGACGAAGTCGTGCACCAAAAAGCTTCTGCTATGTTGGGCGCATTTTTGGAAAACAAAGGATTCAAGCTGCATCATGGGAAAAATGGAAGCAGCAGGCAAGGCGGAAATTTTGTACCTGCTTAACGAGGTACTTTTTCCCGTGATATAAAATTCACTTAAGCTGCAGTGGTAAAGTTAGAGGCTGTAGGCAGGCGGGAATTTATACCTTGCAAGGGAATTTATTGCCTGCCTTGCAGGGTAAAAATTCCCATGATAAAATAAAAGGAAAGTGACTTAAGTGAAATCATGAGATTTTATTGCTTGCCTTGCAGGTAGAATCCCATTGTGAAAATTTCTTAAAAATAGAATTATATTGTGCAAAAAAGTGTGCCCCCTTTGGTGAGATGATGGCAGCCTTTAAGTGGATTTAATTAATTATTTCTCCTTCTCAAATAGGTGCCCAAGCATGGAAGAAAGTCAAGAAGTCAAAGGGGAATAAAAGAATTAGATTTAAATGGATTAAATGGATTGAATTTAATTTATTTAAAGGCTGCCCCCTTCATGTCAAAAAGTGCGCCCCATTTAGGATATATTTAATGATTTTTGAGGCATTAAATCATTAGATTAAATTCTATTTTCAGTGGCTATGGTCAAGGCACATTGTGAAGCTTAAGTGAAGTGAAGTGTGAAAGATTAAATTGGATTAATTTAATTTATTGGATGACTGTCCTTAAACATGCTATTTTTAAAGAGAAAAACATGATTTTTAATTAATTAATCGCCAGGAATAGGATGGGCAATTATTAATTATAGAATTGTGAGGGTTATATAAGAATGGGCTGCCATATGGGTGAATTAATTAATTCATAGGTAAAAAATTGCAGCCAAGAGAAAAAGTGCGCCCCATTTGAAGAAGGATTTTGCTCAGGCAAGGTGGAAACAAGGCTAAAAGCTTCCAAATTTGGCGCATGCTTTGAAGGAGGTTGATCTTTGTCTGCATAATTGTTTGCATAGGTGTTACAGGTGCTCAGGTGTTGTTGAAAAGATTCATGCTCTCTTTATGTGCAAATTAAACATCAATTTTTGGGGGCAGCAGGCTTGAAAAGTGCAGATTTTTACAATTAAAATTCACTATTCATACTTCGATGGCCATTTTTGTCTGAATTAATTGTAGGAATTCATTACAGGTGCTTTACAAAAGAAAATGACCTTTAATCAATGTCCAATACATTGCATATATCCTTCGAATCTGAAGAATTGTCCAGATCTGTACCAGTTTTGAAGAAATCCGGCCAAGTAAGAAGAAAAAGAATTATTCAGACAAAGATAGACAAAGCCACGGCGAAGAGAGATGAAAAAGAAAGCATGATGGAGTCATGCATCGCTTCCAAACTTGCATACATAGGAGACACAGATCTAGGTCCGGAACTTCTTTCTGAATTGATTGATAGATCCAGAGTGTGAAAGACTTCACTCATGCGTGCGGTTAAAAGCAGTGGAATTATCCGAGCTGCAGCCTTTCAATGCACAACCCAATTGCCAGATTTTGTTATGGAGTGCGCTAGATCTTACCATCCTTCATCCAGATCAGTGCGTGATGCTACGGGAAAGACAGTAATTCGTTTGGACGCAGAGTTCATCAATTATTGTTTGAAGATTCCAGTGCACGAAAGGTGGTGACTTCCATTAGTCTTCAGGATGCCGGCAGCAGGGGGGAGAAGCATAGCGCTGATTGCGTGAGCATAATGAATAACAAATACATGAAGAAGCCTATATCTTTCCTTCAAAGTTCCCAAGAATTCTTCCGCGGTCCAATTTGGTGCAGTAGGTCGATGATGTGGTCAAATTGCTATGTAGGATGAATGGCGAGGCGAATGCTTATACTTTCCGTACATGGATGTATGCTTTCATCAGGACCATTGAAGTCAACAAAATTGACTCCATAATCAATTGGTCGGAAATTATTAGCGACAACATTGGTGAGCAACTCCGGAACGTGAAGCGTACTTTCAGCTTCAAAATGACTTCCTACTTGGTGTATGCTGCAGCTTCACAAGGCGTCTTTTCCAAGTTGGATAGATGTGGTGTTCTTTCTAAGGACCCCATTTTCGAGTGCTACCCACAACTTACTGTACCTGCGTGTGAGAAAGATTCCAAAGTGGTCAATGATGAATTCTTCTACAATTTCATTTGCAGGCTAGACAAAGACTTGAAGGCCAACAGGGTAAGCAAGGAAGTGTGGGAAGCTTGTCCAAGATTGGCAGTCTATTCATTCAGTTTGCGGATTTCACATACCTCAGGGTTACGGGCTTTTCTGGAGAACCAATAAAGATGCCCAGGTATCCGAATGATAGATTGATTGCCATGGAGCTGAGCAGGCAACTTGTGGAGTTACACGACCTTCAGTCAAAGCGGCACAAGTCTACAGGCTTCTTCCCAATCACTGCGGGACATTACAGCTGCATTAGCATTCATAGAGCTCGGGGGATGGAGACGCAAATGTTATCCGAGTATGAGCAAGATTTCTTCCCTGCACAGCTGAACTTTGATCCATTTGGAGTGGCCAGGAATACGATCTCCCAGGAGTACGCACATGTGCCTTCATTAGAAGATTTTTGGATGAAGTGCAAAAGTGAGTACGAGGTTAGAAAGAGAGATTTCAGCAGGCTGTCAGCAAAACAAGTGTTCAACTTTGGACTAGAGCGGATACCTGCAGATCTTAAAGATGATGGGAATGTGGTACTTGACACTTACCGGCAAATGGGAGGAGATAAAGCCATACTTCAGGATAACGTAGGAGGTTGCCACACGATTGAAGAAAGGTCTGGAGCTGTTTTGGTGAATACTTCCAACTGGTTGCTGACGAAGGGATACTGCCTTGATGAAGCATTGATGAATCAAGTCACGAGAAACTTCAGCACAGAAGATTCCCTCAAGCGGAAGCACGAAGGAGAAAGCAGCAGAAAGTTTGAGAAGTTGAAAGTACATAGAAGATCTCAATCTAAGGAGAAGATCACTTCCACGGACATGACTTTGGTTCCAGCTTCTCTAGCACCGAGTACTTCACCAACTATTACACCGCAGCAGCAGGACACTTCCATGCCTCCACTGAATCCGGCGACATTCATCTTCTCTCCTCAGCCACTCCGTTTAGCACCTGTTCCAGAGGAGATGTTGAAGCTGCAGATGGCGGAGTTCGAAAGAGCTTTGTCCTTGGATGATTCAGAGGATGGCAGCCATAACACTGTGGCACTTTCTGATGGAGAGGAGGCAGAGCGGGAGATGGTAATGCACTCAGCGACTTCTCATTCTCCGAGAAGTAACTTCTCGGAATGGTTGGCTTCGCAGTTGGTTCCAGAAGCGAGAGTGGAGATGAACTTAGAAGAGCACAACTTGCAGCTACTCCAGAATCTGGGTGGAAGAGATAGAAGGCCTAAAGTTGCTAAAGCAACTTCTAGGTTGATCATCGAGGAATCAGGGCAAAAGTTTGCTGAGATATCAATTCCGGCAAAAGGAAAGGAGGAGGAGCTCACGGCAGAAGATGTTACAGTAACCAGAGTACCCCTCGGTCAAGCCACCACTGAAGGATTGAAGCAGGACACGCAGACATTGATAGATGCTCTATTCCTTAGGCTTGACAGTGAAAAGGCGAGAAAGAATAACTTCAGAAGTAGGCATCTCAGTTGTGCGAGATCATAGCCAAGGTTGCTAAGCCTTCCATTTAGCCCATTTCAGAGTGGGTGAATGATCATCTTATGCGGGAAATGGAGGATGCAAGCAATCAAGTAAAAACTATTGACGAATGGAAGGATTTGATTATGCGTGAAGCTTCTGTATAACTTGGAGAAGTGCCAATCCCCCTGAAGGTTATGGATGATGCAACAAATTAGCTGAAGCAACTGGTAATGAGCATAGTGGACATGAACACAGTTGCTGATAGTAACCTGAGTACTTTGGGAGAGATCAACAAGCTGCAGGGAGATGTATTGATTGCAGAGCAAATTGTACCGGACGGATCAGTCGAGAAGGGGAATCAGCTAGAATTTGTAGTATCTTTCCATTTGGAAATTTGCAGAGTTTTGCGGAAGAGGATGCAGGCACTTGAGAGTAGGACATCATCCTTACCAGACAGTATCATTTCTTTCACTGAGGAGAGAGTGGACGGGAATGTTACTTCATACGTATGGATCGTTCCTAGCAAGGTACCTAATTCCCTGGAAGGGTCTCTTCTGATGGCACAAAAGAGAATTGATAAAGCTACTAAGCCTTTCACGGTGAATTCTATCAGTAGACTGGTGGCACTGCAGACGGATATTGCAAGGTTTGGGCCGAGCTTGGAAGATGTGGAAGCGTGCATCAAAGTGTTGAATGAAGGGTTGCTGCAGTTCAGGACAGAGAAGGAAGTAGTGGCTAAAACAGATGGAAAGATGCTGAATTACATGTTCGACAAGTATATCTGATATCAGAACAAGAAGAAGACATAAATGTTACAGCTGACATGACTTCTTCTATTCTTTCTTCTTCTATTTTCTATGTTCCCGGATGAAATTGTAAAACTTTAAAGTTATTGGTTTTGCAACCATTGCTTAAAGTTATGTGGAACACTTCTATTAGTTAAGTGATACATGTGTCACTTAAGGAGAAGTTAGTGGAGGATGATTGCCAAATGTCATCTTTACTTGTTTGTGTTTTAGTTCAGTTAGACTTCCCATTTGTACTTTCCCTTCTACATTCTATAAGTAGAGAAAGAACCTCCGGGTTAATAATCAGAATTTGTTAGCAACAATCTTGTGTTCTAGACTTTGTGCTTAACCCTTGAGAGCCACTTGGAGCAAAGGAATATAGAGGAGCAGGTTTCCGGAGAACTTTGTGTCACGGTGTACTGTGTTTCTTGTTTTTAATCTTAGATCTCTTAATAAACTTTATGTTATTTTAGATCTGGATCTAGAGCTGCCTTTGTTTTAGAAATGCAATCAGCTCTGCCATCTACTGATTGGGATGCACATCTTCCCCATTTCTTCTATGTGTTTACGTAATTACTTTCTTCTATAACTTTTCCTTTCTTTAAACAGTTGCTTACTTGCTGCAGAATTATTTGGTTATGGTTCATGAACTGAGTAATTAAAGTAAAACCCCATTTAGATATTAGCATACTTAAATTGACAAATCTGACACGGGAGCCTCACCGGTTAAATGAGGGAGATTTATCTCATGACTGCCTAAGTTTGATGCTATGCAGAAAATCTAGCTAACAAACCTTCTCAAAACAATGTAATCAAAACCCAACTAAGTCGATTTGCTTTAAATAAACTGTTAGGTATTTTAGTGTTCACTTATTTACATTTGGTAAATAGCTGGGATGGTTAACTGATTGTTTGGTGTCCCTAGATTTCATCCTGAAATCTGTGACTACCCTATCTGAAATTTTTTCGTACTTTTAAAATAATGGGTCGTTTTGTATTTTTATTGCTAGAAAGTTCTTGTATTGCGTCAAAATATTCCCAAAGAGCCATATTAGCCATTTTTGCCAAATACTCAGTACCCAAAATTGTTATATTTTGTCGTCGGGATTTGTCTACGGGAAATTTGTATTTAATTATTTTGAACTCCGTTTGAGGCAATTTGTGCTCCGATTTAACTCTGCTGTGATTGTTCATATCATTATTCCTATATACCAATAGGGTTTTAACTATAAATGAGTTTTGCACTTTATTTGTGACTTTTGGCAACGTTTTATGTTTTTGTGTTTTCCCGTTTCGTTTTCTGTGAAATTTCTCTAGATCAATTCCTTTGCCGGTTTGGCCTGATTCTTGGCCTGGAGTAACTCGAGATCACATACGCACGTTGTGCCAGAAGGAAGTCGCCATCGGAAGTCTGGTTCAGTGGGAAAAGGCGAAGTCGTGCACCAAAAAACCTCTTTTAGGCTGGCCGCATTCTTGGAAAAAGAAGAATTGAAGTGGATCATGGGAAAATTAGAAGTAGCAGGCAGGTGGGAATTTTGTACCTGCCTAGCAGGGTACTTTTTTCCATGGAGGCAACGCCACTTAAGTGACAATGGGAAAATTAGAGGCATCAGGCAGGCGGGAATTTCTTACCTGCCTTGTAGGGTAAAAATTCCCATTGCGGAATAAAAGAAATATCACTTAAGTGAATCATGAGATTTTATTGCCTGTCTTGCAGGGTAAACAATCCCTTTATGAAAGTCAAATGACTTAAGTGAATCATGTGATTTTCAGGGTTGCCTTGCAGGGTAAATAATTTCATTGTTATGTGATTCTTAAAAATAGAATTCTTTATGTCAAAAAGTGCGCCCCTTTGGAGAAGTAAAGGCAGTCTTTAAATTGATTAATTTAATTAATATTCATCCAAAATAGGCGCCCAGGTTTGTGGAAAAGTCAACAAGGTTAAAGGACAAAAGGTGGATGAAAATAGACCGTTCTAAAATTAAATAAATTTAATTTATTTAATGGCAGCCCCTTTATGTCAAAAAGTGCGCCCCTTTTGGGAGAGAGATAATACTTTTTAAAGTATTAAATGATTAAATTAATTCCTACTTTCAGTGGCTAAGGTCAAAGCACACTGTGACGCTTGAGTTAACTGGAAGCAAAAGTCTAAAAATAAATAAATTTAATTTATTTAATGGCAGCCAAAAGCATGCACAAAATAGGCGCCCCATTTGAAGAGTGAAGCTCATTAATTAATTAATTAATTGCCAGTAATAACAAAGGCATTAATTAATTATAGAATCACAAGGGTTATATAAGCAGGGGCTGCCATAAGGATGAACTAATTAATTCACAGGTAAAGAAGTGCAGCCCAGAGGAAAAGTGCGCCCCATTTGAAGAGGAATTTTGCTCAAAAGAAGGTGAAATCAATGCTAAAAGCTTCCAATTTTGGCGCACAGGTTGAAGAGAGTTGATTTGTGTCTGGATAATTGTTTGCATAAGTGATATAGGTGCTCAGGTGCTTTACAAATGAGAAGGAGCTTTAATTAATGTCCAATACACTGAATATATCCTCTGAATTTGAAGAATTATCCAGATTTGCACCAGTTTTGAAGAATTTAGGCTGAATAAGAAGAAAAAGAATTGTTCAGACAAAGATAGACAAAGCCATGGCAAAGAGGGACAAAAAAGAAAGCACAACGGAGTCATGCATCACTTCCAAATTTGCAGACATAGGAGACACCGATCTAGGTTCGGAACCTCTTTTCGAATTGATTGATAGATCTAGAGCAAGAAAGACTTCACTCATGCGTGCAGTTAAAAGGAGTGGAATTATTCGAGCTGAAGCCTTTCCATACACAGCCTAGTTGCCAGAATTCGTTATGGAGTGTGCTAGATCTTACCATCCTTCATCTAGATCAGTGCGGGATGCTATAGGGAAAGCAATAATTTGGTTGGATGCAGAGTTCATCAATTATTGTTTGAAGATTCCGGCACGAAAGGTGGTGACTTCCATTAGCATTCAAGATGCTGGCAGTAGGTGGGAGAAGCATAGAGTTGACTGCGTGAACATAATGAACAACAGATACATGAAGAAGCTCAAATCTCCTTTTAAGTTCCCAAGAACTCTTCCGCGGTCCAATTTGGTGCAGGAGGTAGATGATATTGTCAAATTGTTATGCAGGATTAATGGCGAGGCGAATGCTCACACTTTCCGTACATGGATGTATGCTTTCATCAGGACCATTGAAGTCAACAAGGTTGATTCCATAATCAATTGGTCGGAAATCATTAGTGACAACATTGGTGAGTAACTCCGGAATGTGAAGCGTACTTTCAGCTTCAAAATGACTTCCTACTTGGTGTACGCTGTAGCTTCACAAGGCATATTTTCCAAACTAGATAGATGTGGTGTTCTTTCTAAGGACCCCATTTTTGAGTGCTATCCACAACTTATTGTACCTGTGTGTGAGAAAGATTTCAAAGTGTTCAATGATGGATTCTTCTACGAATTCATTTGCAGGCTAGACAGGGACCTAAAGGCCAACAGGGTGAGCAAGGAAGCATGGGAAGCTGTATCCAAAATTGACAGTCTATTCATTCAGTTTGCAGATTTCACATACCTCAGGGTTACTGGCTTTTTTGGAGAACCGGTTAAGCTGCCTAGATATCCGAATGATAGATTGATCACCATGGAGCTGAGCAGACAACTTGTGGAGATACATGACCTTCAGTCGAAACGACACAAGTCTACGGGCTTCTTCCCGATCACTGTGGGACATTATAGCTGCCAGAGCATTCATAGAGCTCGAGGGATGGAGACGGAGATGTTATCCGAGTATGAGCAAGAGTTCTTCCTGGCATGGCTGAACTTCGATCCATTTGGAGTAGCCAAGAAGACGATCTCCCAGGAGTACGCACATGTGCCTTCATTAGAGGATTTCTATATGAAGTGCAAAAGTGAGTACGAGGTTAGAAAAAAGGATTTCAGCAGGCAATCAACACGGCAAGTGTTCGACTTTGGACTAGCACGGATACCTGTGGATCTTAAAGATGATGGGAATGTGTTACTTGACACTTACCATCAAATGGGAGGAAATAGAGCCGTACTTCAGAATAACGTAGGGGGCTGCCATACGATTGAGGAAAGGTCTGGCGCTGTTCTGGTGAATACTCCAAATTGGTTGCTGACGAAGGGATATTGCCTTGATGAAGCATTGATGAATCAAGTCACGGGCAACTTCGGCGCAGGAGATTCCCTCAAGCGGAAGCACGGAGGAGAAAGCAGCAGAAGGTCCAAGAAGTTGAAAGTACACAGAAGATCTCAATCAAAGGAGAAGATCAATTCCACGGTTATGACTTTAGTTCCGGCTTCTCCAGCATCCAGTACTTCACCGACTGTTGCACCTCAGCAGGACACCTCCATGCCTCCACTGAATCCGGCAACATTCATCTTCTCTCCTCAGCCACTCCGTTCAGCACCTGTTCCAGAAGAAATGTTGAAGCTGCAGATGGCGGAGTTCGAAAGAGCTTTATCCTTGGATGATTCAGAGGATGGCAACCATAACACTATAACACTTTCTGATGGAGAGGGAACAGAGCGGGAGATAGTAGTGCACTTAGCGACTTCTCATTCTCCGAGAAGTAACTTCTCAGAATGGTTGGCTTCGCAGTTGGTTCCAGAAGCTAGAGTGGAAATGAACTTGGAGGAGCACGACTTACAACTACTCCAAAGTCTAGGCGGGAAAGACAGAAGGCCTAAGGTTGCTAAGGTAACTTCAAGGTTGATCATCGAAGAGTCGGGGCAGAAGTTTGCTAAGATGTCAGTTCTGGCGGAAGGAAAGGAGGATGAGCTCACAGCAGAAGATGTAACAGTAACCAGAGTACCCCTCAGTCAAGCCACCACAAAAGGATTGAAGCAGGATACACAAACATTGATAGATGCTTTATTCCTTAGGCTTGACAGAGAAAAGGCGAAGAAAGACGAACTTCAGAAGCAAGTATCTCAATTGTGCGAGATCATAGCCAAGGCTTGCTAAACCTTCCGTTCAGCCCATTTCAGAGCAGGTGAGTGATCATCTTATGCAGGAGATGGAGGATGCAAGCAATTAGGTGAAAGCTATTGACGAATGGAAGAGTCTGATTATTCGTCAAGCTTTTGTACAACTTGGAGAGGTGTCAGCCCACCTGAAGGTTATGAATGATGTAGCAAATCAGCTGAAGCAACTGCTGACGAGCATAGTAGATATGAACACAGTTGCTAAGAGTAACCTGAGTACTTTGGCCAAAATCAACAAGTTGCCGAGAGATTTATTGGTTGCAGAGCAGATTGTACCGAACGGATCAATTGAGAAGGGGAAGCAACTGGAGTTTGTAGTATCTTTCCATTTGGATATCTATAGAGTTTTGTTGAAGAGAATACAGGCACTTGAGAGTAAGACATCGTCCTTACCAGACAGTATGTCATGTCTTTCACTGAGGAGGAAGTGGTCGGAGATGTTACTTCATACGTACGGATCGTTCCAACCAAAGTGCCTAATTCCTTGGAAGAGTCTCTTCTGATGGTACAAAAGAGAATTGATAAAGCTACTAAACCTTTCACGATGAATTCCATTCGCAGATTGGTGGCACTGCAGGGCAGATATTGCGAGGTTTGAGCCGAGCTTGGAGGATGTGGAAGCGTGCATCAAGGTGTTAAATGAAGGATTGCTGCAGTTCAGGACAGAGCAGGAAGCAGTGGCTATAACAGATGGGAAGATGTTGAATCACATGTTCGACAAGTATATCCAATATCAGAACAAAAAGAAGACATAAATGTTACAGCTGGCTTGACTTCTTCTTCTATTCTTTCTTCTTCTATTTTCCACGTTCCCGGATGAAATTGTAAAACTTTAAGGTTATTGGTTTTGAAACCATTACTTAAAGTTCATGTGGAACAATTCTATTAGTTAAGTGATACATGTGTCACTTCAGGAGAAGTTAGTTGAGGATGATTGCCAAATTTCATCTTTACTTGTTTATGTTTCAGTTCAGTTAGGTTTCCCATTTGTATTTTCCCTTCTACATTCTATAAGTAGGAGAAAAACCTCCAAGTTAAGGAGGAGAATTTGTAAGCAACAATCTTGTGTTCCAGACTTTGTGCTGAAACCCTTGAGAGCCACTTGAAGCAAAGGAATATACAGGAGCAGATTTCCGGAGAACTTTGTGTCACGGTGTATTGTGTTTCTTGCTTTTTATCTTAGATCTTTTAATAGACTTTGTGTTATTTCAGATCTAGATCTAGAGCTACCTTTGCTTATAATTTTGTGTTTATATCTATTGGTTTCTTCTATGTGCATGCAATCAACTCTGCTATCTATTGATTGGGATGTACATCTTCCCCATTTCTTCTCTGTGTTTATATAATTTCTTTCTTCTATAAATATTTCCTTTCTTTAAACAGCTGCTTACTTGTTGCAGAACTGTTCAGTTATGGTTCATGAACTGAGTAGTTAAAGTAAAACCCCATATAGATATTAGCATACTTTAATTGACAAATCTGACACGGGAGCCTTACCGATAAATGAGGGAGATTTATCTCATGACTGCCTAGGTTTTGTGCTATGCAGAAAATCCAGCCAACACATGGCCGAAATAAATAAGCTGCCGAGAGAGGTGTTGATTGCGGAGCGAATTGTGCCCGACGGATCAGTTGAGAAGGGGAAGCAGCTTGAGCTTGCAGTATATTTCCTGTTTGGAAATCTACAAAATTATGCTGAAAAGGATGCAGGCACTTGAGAGTATGGCGTCATCTTTACCAGATAATGTCATTGCTTTCACTAATGAGGAAGTGGTCAAGAACATTTCTTCATACACAAGGACCATTCCTAGCAAAGTGTCTAATTCCCTGGAAGGATCTTTTCTGATGGTGCAAGGGAGAATTGATGGAGCTGTTAGGCCTTTCACGATGAATTCCATCAGTAAGTTGGTGGCGCTGCAGTCAAATATTGAGAAGTTCGGGCCTAGCTTGGAGGATGTGGAAGCGTGCATCAGGGTATTGAATGAAGGCTTGCTGTAATTCAGGACAGAAAAGGAAGTTGTGACTAAGACAGATGGGAAGATGTTGAATTACATGTTCAACAAGTATATTCAGTATCAAAACAAAAAGAAGATGTAAATGTTACAGCTGGCGCATCTTTCTTCTTCTATTTTCACGTTCCTGGATATAATTGTAAGACTTTAAAGTTATTGGTTTTAAAACCATTACTTTAAGTTATGTGGAATGGTTTTATAAGTTAAGTGATGGAGATGTATAAGTTTGAGTATGGATCCTGATGCATGTCACTTGAAGAGGAATTAGAGGAAGATGATAGCCAAATGTTATTTTTATTTCTTTTTTATGTTCTAGTTTAGTTGAGTTTCCCATTTGTATTTTCCCTTCTACATTCTACAAGTAGAGGAAGCACCTTCAGGTTAAAGCATCAAAATTTGTAAGCAGCATTCTTGTGTTCCAGACTTTGTGCTAAAACCCCTGATAGCTATTTGAAGCAAAGGAATAAAAAAAAGCAGATTTCTGGAGAACTGTGTTACAGTGCATTTTGTTTCTAACTTTTTATCTCAGATCTACTTATAAACTTTGGGTTATTTTAGATCTAGATTTGAAAGCTGCCTTTGCTTATAATTCTGTGTGTTAATATCTATTGGTCTTGTCTATGTGCATGCAATCAACTCTGTAATCTATTGATTGGATTGCACATCTTCCCTATTTCTTCCCTGTGTTTTTATTATTTCCATGGGTTGAAAACTAAAACAGCTGCTTACTTGTTGCAAAACTATACAGCTATGGTTCATGAGCTGCATGGTTAAAGTAAAACCCCTAAATAGATACTAGCATATTTTATTGACAAATCTTACACGGGAGCCTCACCGGTAAATGAGGGAGATTTATCTCATGACTGCTTAGGTTTTCAGCTATGCAGAAAATCTAGCCAACATGAAAACTCAAAGGCTTGTTAGAAGAATGGGTGGATTGCTGCCCCGAATTATTGTTCTCACCTTTTTCCCTATTATTCTCAAATCTGATCTGATTCATGTTCTGTGTGAGCTAGCTCAAGTAGAGGTTGGTTGCCTCTTGTTGTTTCACCGTGTTGAACATTTTATTTATAAAATTTTCATTGAGCTCTTCCACATTCTCTTCCTAATCTGCCATATTTTGACCTCCTTTTCAAGGTGTATTCCTCCTGGAATATACCTTCATTCACTACCCAAACAGGTTGTAGGAAAGGTGGCTCTGATACCATTGCAATATCCCCTTTTCGGGATAAATCCTAAAAATAGCTGCAGACTGAAATTCTGATTTTTTAGACAGCAGTGAACAAAATCTGAAAACACCCAAACCCTAATGCCTAGGGAAAAATTGAAATCTATCACTTCCAACCACTCAAATTTGACAAAATTAATACCCAAGATGGCTAAAAATATATAGAAAAAGAATATCCAATCAGATTTCTGAAATTCTGATAATTTAATTTTTAATGATGAAAATATAATTGAAACTTAACAAAATTAATAACTCAGGAAATACTTGGAATATGATTACAAAGGATAGCTCAAAAGATAGATAAATCCAATATCTATCCAATGCATATTCTGTGAATGACCAACCATCTAACTGTAAAAATTGAATAGGTCCTATCTATAGTCATTAGTACCTCCTCAAAAGATCTAGATCTAGTAAATTCATCGAGTTGCTCTAATGAATCGAAACGACTAGTTACTAATGGAACCTCTTGTCAACTTTCTGTGAAATATTCATTCGGCCGAGGGCTCCAAAATAGAACAATTTTAATAACGATATTAACAAATAGAAAAATATCCTTATTTCTTCTGTTTTTTTTTGAAACAGAAGCCCGACAAGCTCTATGACCGTTTCTATGGACCCCTATCTCGCCCATATGTCTATAAGGGGGCGCCACCTGAATGAAGAACATTTGCACCACCTTGCCACCATGCTCATCATGGAATAGAACAGCTCTCTTCTCGCTACCTAACCCATGAACTAATCGGTGTTGTGAGGTGTCTTTTTTACACATTTTGGCTGAATTTGTACTTCAGCCTGTGCTTTGAGAGATAGCCTTCCATACACTGATAAGATATGTATGGATTCTCGAGAATAAAGTAGCCATGAATACTTGGCTACCCGTGACCGCCTAGATCCCACAAATGAATAGAAAAAATTGGTCTACATTCGATCTCACCTGAATCACCCCATCTATCCTCCTGCTAAGATGGATGAATTTCAAAAATCTGGTTCTAACAGAAGGAAAAGCAAGGGATCCTGCAAAATCTGACCTCCACAAGCAAGAGAACTCCCAGAACATGCAGCTCTAGGGTTTGCACAAGGAAAATCTGAAAATAGATGTAGATGATTTCCCCTCAAACATCCTTAAAGGGAAATATATAACCATCTTCCAAAAAGATGTTATAATCTCCACCATAGATCTAATCCAAATTAGGGCAAATCCAACGCTCACCATAAAAGAAGCCTTTATTAACTCCAAAAAGGCCAATGAAGCCCTAGCGCCCCCTTTTTTGAATTTCCCATGTGCAAAAATTATAACTTAAGTGACTTTATTGTGCACATATTAAAAAAAATGACTTAAGTTATCCCAACGATGAAATATAACATAAAGTACCACATATTCACCCATCACCTAAGTCAATGACGAAATATAACATAAGGTGAAGATGGTGACAAAAACCCATACCCAATAGACGCCTCTAGCCTCTTGAGTATGACCAAGGCTAAGACTAAGTTAAGCCTCCTACGTAGGAATGGGAACATTATAGAGAAAAGAGGTGTTTTTAACAACAATAATAAGCCCATCCTCCTATTCAACCCTAAACACATTGAAGAGCTACTCTGAATCCATGAATACAAGGAAACTGCTGAAATCACAAGGGAAGCTACACAACAGTATTGGGATGAAGACCCGCTACGATACTCCAAATTCATGAACAAGAACTGGTTGGTCACCAAGAGGACTCATGCCAATCGACTTCCCAAAGAATTGTCTTGCAATGAGTTCCGAGTTGAAATTGGAGACATGATTAGCTTACTGAGTAGAGTGTTCGGCATCCCTTTTGCTCACTATTTCCAGCCATGGATGTATAAGTTCATTTGCATCATCCTAGATCAAAAACCTCACATCAACTAGGCTACAATCATAAGTAACACATTGCACAAGCAGCTGATTGAAGTGAAGATTACAGGCTGTTTCTACATGACTTCTTACCTCATCTATGGTGTGGCACGAAGGAGAATCTTCACCAGTCTTGAAAATAGAGGTGCAATGGCACCGGGTCAAAACAATGTGTTTCACTACTATTCGCAGCTAGAAAGGCAAGTATGCATCACTTTCGACATTTCAATGATGCTTTCCTCTTCTACATCGTCAAAATTCTCGATAATAAGCCACAAGAAAGGTTTTCACATCAGGCCAAAGAGGTGATTTCAAAATGGGGCACATGGTTCATTCAATTTCCCACATTTTCTACATTCGTGTTTGTGGATAGAATGTAGTTCCGTATAAATTGCCAAAATATGCAAGTGATAAGTGGGCCCTCATGGAACTTTCTTGACAATATGCATTAGTTCACTGCTTCCTAGGTGAAAAACACAGATTTGGTGTACGTTTCCATATCTTTGTTGGTGTGTACAAATGTTTGTTATTCTACGGTGCAGAGATGGTGGATAAGAAGATGACCATTGTAACACAACATCTATTCATGAGAAGGTGGGAATTTGACATTTGTAGATTTGTGGAGAATTCTTGACCTGAAATACAAACATCATACAAAACTTGAAAACTATTGGGTCGGTTGTGTAGATGAATTTGAGGTCTGGCGTCGCAACTACTCCCAAATGATTCCAAGTCAAATAATGACATTTAGACTGAAAGATGTCCCACAAGGAGTTAATGATAGTGGCCTAGACATGATTGATCCTACATGTGATTTGATTGCATCATCGCCCCTTCCCAAAATCAATTGGTCTAAGAGAAATGACACATCACTCGAGGACAAAATTCAACAAGTAATCAAGAGTCTTGCTTGGTATGAGAGAGAATTGGCCCAATGTACTGCAAATGAAAGAAACACACATGAAGATCATAGGCCAGCCAGCTAGAGTGAGAAGAGAATTGCAAAATTCACTCAATCATCCTCTCATGCCACCACACAAGCTTCATCCCATACTCAAGCAAGTAAGAGGCAATGGAAACCAAAGTCAACTCACGATTTTCCTTCAGTGACTAGTGAACCTGAACAGAGGAAAGATGCCAAAGAGGGGAAGGAACGTGTTTCTGAGATCTCATAATCACGCTAACATTCGTCAACCCACGCCAATTCAGGTTCTCAAGGGCTGATTAAGAACACCACTTTGCAGTTCGTGGTATTGAATCAAGTGCAAGTTCCAGTGATTCAAATCTCCATTTCACCTAAGCCTTCACATCTCAGAGATATTTCACAGCCTTCTCCCGTACATCACAAAGACATTGTGGCAAATCTTCATCCTCAACATGAAGACTCTATTTAGGCTCCACCTAAATTTGAGTATCCGCCATCAAAACAGGAACAATTCACACCCAATGCAAGAATTCTATGTGGTGAGCTGATTGAAGAAGTACCCTCTTGGTTACACATAGAAATTAAGAAGAAGAAAAGAATCATCAAACCAGTCATGATTGATCTTGAAGTTATTGCATCAATGACATATTCTTTCACTCCCAAGAAGCCTAAGGCCATCTCCGAAATTGCAGTCAATGAGCATGGAGGCCGATATGCTGACATAGCAGCACCAATTGTTGTTAAGGATAAGACGGAAATGACGGTTGTTGATCTCTAGAGTAATTATTGGCAAGTCAACCATGGAGAGTGATGCTACTCATGCTCAAGAATCCATTGATATATTTTTACGACAGATGGAAAAGTACAAATCTTAGACAATTCAGCTCAAGGAAGAAAATTGGCAGCTAATAGCAATTGTACAACATCTCATCAATCCAATTTCATCTACTGTTCACGTTCCTACTACAGTAGTGGTACCAGATCAAGAGACCCTCTTGTTCTCTACAGAAATAAATAATATGGTTCATATAACCAAATCATGGTTCAAGAACGTTCTAATACAAGGTTTGCAGATCATCGATAAAGCTATGAGAATCTACCATAAGGCTTATACTTATCTAGATTCGATCCTGCATTTCAGAGTCTCTCAGGATCAAGATGACCGCTCTTGACAAGATTTCTCCCAACATCAGAGAACTTGCACAAATGGGCTTATCATTTCTTGTCAGCGAAGGAATCCTATATTTCAAACACCATGGGTTGCACATTGAATGGTTGAATTTTGCCAAATTTAGGAAAATGGTGCTTGATGATGTCTTTTACAATTTGATGATGTAAAAGACAAAGACGAATAAATCATGTGTGTAATCCAAGAATTCATTGAGAAGATCCCTTGCAATTTCATTGAGCTCTCATTTTCACCCTTCGAGGAAGAAAACCTTCATTGGATCCTATTGGGGATGAAAATCCTCGTTTTTTGCATTGGTGGCTTCATCTGGGAGTGACATTGGAGGTTCAAAATTCAGAACTTGTAATGTCCCTTTCTAGGACAAGTTACGAAATAACATAAATATAATCACGCACTGTTGGAAAATAATTAATATTCAAACTCCAACTGCTGCAATTTTCCAAAACTCATATCTTTGGCTAGAGAAGTCCAAAATGCGCTGAAATTTTGGATATTGGGCCACAAAAATATGAAGACTAATATGCAAAAATCAGATTTCACACAGTCACCACAAAACCCTAGTTTTTCCCTAAAAAGTAGGTCACCCAACACTTTTAGGGCATCAAATCAATTCCCAAAAATTATAAAATTACTTCCTTCTTATTTCTCCTAATTAATTAACCAAATCGATCCTAGGAAGATTAGATTTTCATCATCCGACCTCAAATAACCCAATGTCGGCGATAATACAACCCAAAATGGGATTGGAGTATGCCAAGGTGGTGGGTTAGATGGGAGAACTAATTAGAATTCTAAAATCATCCAGATCTGATTTTTAGTAGCAGTTAATTAATTAATAAATCACCCAGAACAACTGAAACTTTAAAAATTCATATCTTACTCAATACTCAATATTTTCCACCAAATAAAATGTAAATTATTCTATAATTCAAGGCCTTTCCAATGAACTATGATTCTGAATTTTTAGGTCACTAAAACCCCTTCAAATCAACCCCCAAAATCTGAAAACCAGTCACTAGGGTTAGGGAAAATTAATTAAATAATTTTCAGCCACAAAACCATTCCAAAATACTCAAATAATCAGCATTTGCATCTAAAATAATTAATTAGACACAACAGCAAATAGATCTAGCATAAACAACCTCAAAACATGATAGATCAAACCCCAAACCAAGTCGATTTGCCTCTAATAAATTGCAGCAAAAACAACAATCACAAAGCACCACAAACCCTTCACAAAAATGCATATTTATTCTCCAAATAAGCATGTCAATACCCAAGACCAAGTCGCTAATGCAAGAATGAATATATCATGCATAAACACATTCAACACAAGAGATCTCAATGGAGAGAACAATGGAGTCTTCAATATTCTTCAATAATAGATCCAAATGAGAGAGAGCACAATGCAAGAACTAGGGCATACATCCCAATACTCCAAGCATGGAGTGAAATCAAATGATCAATCAACATAACCCTCTAAAGGAAATGCGGCCTCCTTTTATAGAACTAAGGGGTGCAATGTCCACTGACCGAGCTTTTCCCTTTTGGAGGGAAAAAATAAACTCTCATTAAAATATTTAATACTAAGACTATGTGCACTTTATTTATTTTAATTAAATAAATAAAAATAACTAACCTATGTGCACATTAAACTAACTAAAGAGACTCCCACTTGTAGTGTTAGGCATGCCAAGGGGTTATAATGCAAATGAAAAATAGATATTACTAATGTCCCTGAAAAGGTACAAAACTTCAGAAAAGCAAGAGTTTTTATCAATGCTAAGGCACACATTCCAGCTAGGTCACGCTTTTTTGGGGCTGTCACATTCATTTCCAGCTCGATCTACCCATTTAGAGATTTGGGGATCACTTTTCAGTGAGTTTTCGTGGGTGGAAAAATATGATTCTAATTTTATTGGATAGCTTCCATTTTTGTGGTCATTTTGAGCTATCGTTTGCATTTTACCTTCAAATTTTTATAAGAATATGGAATTTTGAAGTTTCAATTGTTTTTATGCAATAATTAATTCCAGTTGTACTGTCCCTTTTTGGGGGACTTCTGGAAAATATGCAAAGCTTTAATAATTAGTATAATTCCATCCATGCAAGAAATAATACCATACATCCATCAAGACATATCCAACATGCTCATGATATAAGTCGCCTATGGCTAGATAGAAAGATATCAGCGCCAAATTTCTTGAGATATTCAATAATTCCAAGTATCCTTGCTTGAGGGTTTTCATCCCCAAGACAAGTTCCACTATCAAGGGTTTTTGTCCTTGATGTGGTCTCCAACAAGGGTTTTCGTCCTTGATGAGAGAGAAAAGGTACAACCTTCATCAAGAAGAAATGATAACATTCAACATCTCGCTTAATGGCCAAGCATCCTCCTTTTATAACATAAGGGGTGCTACATCATAACTTATGGTCGACCTTATAATACGTACCTTTTAACTATCTAAATTGTATTTGGAGCCTACATGCTCAAAATATTTTATATTCTGATTAAATGAGTTCATCTATTGGAGCGTTTGGCTTCCCAATAGGAATACATGATAATAATGAAAATATCTATTTAGAAAATGTCATCCAAGTCTTCCCCTTGCTTCTTTCCTTGAACCCACGGGGAGGAAGAATGGGTTAAGGTCTTCAATTCCGCTAGTCTCGAAAAAGGGACATGACACCAGCAGTCTGTAATTTATGGTTGAAGCTAGTCAATATAACAAAGAGTTTGTACTCCTAAAAGTTTCATGTTCATGATGAATATCAAAACATTTGTGTAGTGGAAAAGGCTCATACCTGAACTTCAACCTAGAGTCATTTCAGAATTTCAGTAGTGATTGAAGACCCAGGTCATTGCCCTAGATTCTTGCATAAAGGCAAATTGCAGTCATAGGGTTTCAAGGTTTTCACTAAATGTTGGGGCAGATTATCTACCTTCAGATTCAATGTTCCAGATCTAGGGTTATCTGGGAAACATCCTTTGTGGGTGGAGCTTGAGCACATTCTAGGGCACGATCTGTTCCAAAATTTGAGTGATATGACTAAAATCCTCATTAGCCATAGCTAAACCTTAGAAGAGCAATTTTCCAAGGATCTGTTCAAATAAAACTAATGCTTGGGACAATAAACATGATAGGTCCCACCTCATGTACTTCTAGCAGAGTTGTCTATATAAGGAACTTTGAATCTGTAATTTTTCATCATTTTCATCCTGATGATGGATCTTGAAGAGGCCCGAAACATTCACATTATTCAGCTTTGCATGCTCTCCAATAATCATTTCTTCTAATCTAATTTAGACTAAGTTTTGACAGTGATTGAGCATCAATTTTATGGGCCAACCAGTCCTCTAAATTCAAGTCGAAAATTTTTCTTAAATAAATTCACTATCTGCATTATCTTCTATTTAAAGTATAGCTTGGCTTCTATACCATTGCTGTACTTAAGATCAGGTCTTGACAGGTGTAACCAATTGGGGTCAGCAATTGTTCCCATTGCTGGATCATTGACAGCTATTGACTCGCTATCAATTGAATTTGAACCACAAGGTCAAGCTATCATTCACAGGTGCAGCCCATCCAATCTAGTAATGCCACACCTACTGCCTAGAGATGCTCTCTTCCCAACAAATTTACAAGTTTAGTTCCAATCCTACATCTAATTCTTGAATACCACCTATCTTTCTTAAAATGCATGTTGCTTTTGGTTTTGGCATGTGGACATTTCTGACCATAGTTCAAAAGAATGGGGAACATGCTTGGAAAAATAGCAATTTTACAAGTCAAGAGCATTTTATTGAATAAAGAACATTAAAAAAAATTAAGATAATGCTCTATTGGAAATTTTATGGTAAGTGTCGATGCACCTTTTCCTTGCGATACTCATATAGCATGGCAGCATATTTGTCTATCAGATGCGATTCTAATGGGTTGATGATATGAGCACATTTAAGGTCGACTTGAAATTGATTAGCAAATTCATTTATCTTTGCAGGATCTCCCAAAAGTGTAAGATTGCACAGCTTGTTCTTCAACAGAGTTCCTGCTGCTTGAACAGTTCTAGGTTCCTCACCCTGCACAATTAGAACTGATGTTTATTTTCTAGCACAGGCATCATGACATCATATTGAAGGTCCAAAAAAATAGAAGTGGAATGAGAGCATGATTTGCATACTTGTTTAGAATTAGAAATGCATGATAATGATAATAAGAACAAGTTCGACTCATCTTTGCTCACATGGATAAAACATCAAGAACACACAACATCCTACCGTGGAATGAACACAACCTACCTACTAATCAGTAGCATAGCTTATGTTTAGTATCGAATCCATAAAAGATTTGATCTTTCCCTTCATCGTTTACTTGGGGTTCAGCCACTCGGGGTTTAACTGCTTTGGGTTTACTGTTTAGTTACTTTTCAGAACCCAGGTTTCTTTTTACCGTAGCACTTTTCCAATGCAACTGAATGTACTTTTAAGTTCCCTTGGCCTACTTTGGTCATTTGCAAACAATAATAAAAATTCTTTCTTTCTTTCTTCTGAAATGTCTCATTCTATTCCATTTATTCATATAGGCTAAGTCACAATTCAAGTTCATGTTTGACACGGATAAAATTCAGTTCAACTTCGCCAATGGATAAATTTCGTAAAACAAACAACATCTTTAAGTTCGAACAAAAGAAATTTTTAATCATTTTAATTTTCTAAAAAATTGCATAAATATGACAAAGTGACAAATTGAAGAGAGCTTTCTGTCCTCTGATTTCAATCTGTGTGTGTGTGTGTGTGTGTTCACACACTCATGGAATAATCCAAGAATATCAAAAATTCCCCATGTAAAAATGATGGATAAAGATCAAGTTCATGTTCAACAAGGACAAAGTTCAGCGAAGTTCAAATTTTTCGATAAAGTTTGACATACCTTGTTACATAACCTATAGGTGAGTAAATATCTCTAGGTATACAGGGATATATTGGGAGTTCAGTTCCCAAGACAAATAGTCCATGAAAAGGGCCTCTTTTTTTATGGTGATTTTAAAAAGTTAGAGAATAAATTTTGAATAAATAAATATGACAATGCATAAGCTGCATGAGATGGTTCTTAGTCTTATATTTCTAGATGCTACATTGGTTACAATTTTACAAAAAAAAAAATAGAATAGGACAAGGCCATAAGTGGGAAGACAGATTTCCAGTGGGAGTGTTGGATGCAAAATAGGTTTGACATAGTGGTGTCCCCAGATTTCACCCTGAAATCAGGGACTACCCATTTGAAAAAAAAAAATCGTTCTTTTAAAATAACGGGTCTTTTTGTGTTTTATTGCCAGAAGATGTCTGTATTATGTTAGGATATTCCCAGTGAATCATATGAGCCAATTTTGACAAATACCCAGATGCCCAAACTCATTTTATCCCTCCGCCAAGTTTTGTCTGCGGGAAATTTTTATTTAATTATTTATTGAATAAATAATGCCCCGTTTGAAGTAAATTGTGCTCTAGTTGAATCCTGTTGAAGTTTTGCATGCCAATATTCACTCATCTCAATAGGGTTTTCACCAGGAATGAATTCAGGGCATTGTCTGCAACTTCTGGCAACGTTTTTCGCTTTTATTTATTTCTTTTGCGTTTTTCTCCGGTTTTCTCCGCAGTTTCTCTGTGAAATTCCCCTAGGTCTATTCCTTGTCCAGTATAGTCTGTTTAATTGCCTGAAGCATCTGGAGATCATCCACCGACACAGCACCAAAAGGAATCAGCCTCAAAATGCAAGCTTCTGACCAAAAAAGATGAAGTCATGCACAAAAAGCCTCTCCCAGGCAAGTCACATTTTTTGGAATTAATGAGTGTAAGCTGCAATGAGATTTTTAGTAGTGGCAGGCAGGCGGGAATTTCTTACCTGCCTTGCAGGGTACTTTTTCCCATGAAGTCAAAGTCACTTAAGTTGCGATGGGAAAATTAGAGGCGGCAGGCAGGCGGGAATTTCTTACCTGCCTTGCAGGGTGAAAATTCTCATTATAAAATAAAGAAAAATCACTTAAAGCACCGATGGGAATTTTTCTGCTTGCCTGGCAGGCTAACTTTTCCCACCAAAGAGGTTTATTCACCCATGCAAGTCGCACTTTATCAAAGGGGGCTAATTTTAATGCAAGTCGCACTTTTTGGGAGATGTTTTAATTTAATAATGGGAATTTTGGCAGTGGCAGGCAGGCGGGAATTTCTTACCTGCCTTGCAGGGTAAAAATCCCCATTATGGAAGTCAAACAACTTAAGTGAAAGAAGGGATTTTTGGAGCTGCAGTGCAGGGTAAATAATCCCATCAAAGTTGACTTCTTATATTTAGAAATCAGCCCTGTCAAAAAGTGCGACCCATTTGGGCATTAAACAATGCTTTTAATGGTATTTATTAATAGTTTTTCTACCTAATTTTGGCGCCATGGATGAATAGAAAGTCAAAGCAAGAAGTCAAGCCAAAGACAATTGAAGGATGCATGCTAAAAATAAATAAAATAAATTTATTTAATGGCAGCCAACAGCATGCAAAATTGGGCGCCCAATTTGGGTGAATAAACATGTTTGTTTATTAATTAATTGTCAGGAATAGGATGGACAATTATTAGAAATAGAATGCTGAGGGTTATATAAGCATGGGCTGCCATAATGAAGAAGCAATTAATTCTTTTTGCTAAGGATTGCAGCCCAGACAGTTTTGGCGCCAAGGAAAGGAGGATTTTTGCATCTGGAGGTGTTTTTCATTGCCGGGAAGCTTCAAGGTTTGGCGCCTAGGGTTGGAATAGCTTGATTTTTACTATGATAATTATCTGCATGTTGCTATAAGTGCCCAGGTGAATTTAAAAATATTTATGCTTGCTTTGCATGCAAGCAAAACCTCAAATTTTAGGGCAGCAGGCTTCATATGCAGATTTTTGGTGACAGAAATCAAGTATTCATGCTCTGGACTTCATCTTTGTCTGAAATAATTGCAGGTATTCATTACAGGTGAAAGGGAGTTCAAATCAATGTCAGGTACATTGAATATATCTTCCGAATCTGAAGAAATTGCTAGATCTGCACGAATTGATCCAGTTATAAAGAATTCCGGCAGGATTAAAAGAAAAAGAACACAGACAAAGATTGCTCAGACAAAGATTGCTCTAGCCATGATGAAGCATGATGAAAGAGAAGGATCAGCAGAATCATGCATAGCTTCTAGATTTGCTGATATCAATGACACAGACATAGGCCCAGAACCCATCTCCGAAATAATTGACAGATCCAGGGCCGGAAAGACATTTCTCATGCGGGCAATGAAAAGCAGTGGAATTATTCAAGCATCAACATTCCCAGTCACAGCTCAGTTGCCCGAATTTGTCATGGAGTGTGCAAGATCATATCATCCTCTTTCCAGAACAATCTGGGATGCTGCGGGAAAGACAATTATTAGGCTGGATGCACAGTTTATCAATTATTGTCTGAAGATTCCGACACGAATGGTGGTGATTGCAATCATCATGCTGGATGCAAGCAACAGATGGGAGAAACACAAAGCAGATTGCGTGGGCATAATGAACAACAGATATATGAAGAAGCCCAGGTCTCCATCAAAGTTCCCGAGAACTCTTCCACGATCCAACTTGGTGCAGGAGGTGGATGATATCACTAAATTGCTTTGCAGGATAAGTGGAGAAGCCAATACTCACAACTTTCGCTCATGGATGTATGCTTTCGTGAGGACTATCGAGATCAACAGAGCTGATTCAATAATCAATTGGGCAGAGATCATCAGTGACAACATCGGTGAGCAACTTCGGAGTGTGAGGCGGACTTACAACTTCAAAATGACTTCATACCTGGTATATGCAGCAGCCTCGCAGGGCATATTTTCCAAGCTGGATAGACGGGGCGTACTGGCGAAAGATCCTATCTTTGAGTGCTATCCATAGTTGACAGTTCCTGAATGCCACAAAGATTACAAAGCGGTCAACGATGGGTTCTTCTATGAATTCATCTGCAAACTAAATAGTGATCTAAAGACCAACAGGGTGAGCAAAGAAGCTTGGGAAGTTGTATCTCAGCATGGCTGCATTTTCATCTAGTTTGCAGACTTCACCTATCTCAAGGTAACTGGCTTTTCGGGAGAACCAGTAAAGTTGCCGAGGTATCCAAACGACAAGTGGGTCATCATGGAGTTGTGCAGACAGCTCGTGGAGATGCATGACTTATAATCAAAGCGGCACAAGTCTACAGGTTTCTTTCCAGTCACAATGGGTTACTACAGCTGCCAGAGCATCCACAAAGCTAGAGGAGTCAAAGCTGAAATGTTTTCTGAGTATGAGCCTGAGTTCTTCCCAGCACGGCTAAACTTTGACCCATATGGAGTAGCGAGGAAGACAATCTCCCAGGAATACTCACATGTGCCTTCGTTGGAGGACTTCTGGATGAAGTGCAGGAATGAGTATGAAGTCAGAAAGAAAGACTTCAGCAGGTTATCGGCGCAACAAGTGTCTGATTATGGTTTGGCACGGATACCTGCAGATCTCACAGATGATGGGCATGTGATACTTGACTCGTATCATCAGATGGGAGGAGATAGAGCTGCTCTTCAGGAAAACATTGGTGGCTGCCAGACGATTGAAGAAAGATCTTCCGCAGTTCTGGTTAACACTTCAAACTGGTTGCTGACAAAGGGGTATTGCCTGGATGAAGCTTTGATGAATCAGATCATAGTTAACTTTACCGCATGAGACTCCATCAAGAGAAAGCACGAAGGTGAAACCAGCAGAAGGCTGAAAAAGCTTAAATTTCACAAGAAGTCTCACATACAGGAGAAGGCCAAATCTACAGCTATCATGTCCAGTTCCAGCTTCTCCAACATCAACTCATAGCACTTCAGCAGCCCCGGAACCTCAGAGAGATCTTGTTGTTCCTCCTTTGAATCCAGCGTCATTTGTATTTTCTCCTCGACCACTCAGGTCTTCACCTATCCATGTGGAGAAGTTGAAAGCACAGATGGCGGAGTTTGAAAAAGCATTATCTTTGGACAATTCAGAGGGTGGCAGTCATAACACGGTGGCAAATTCTGATAGAGCGGAGTCAGAGCATGAGATGGTGGTGCACTCAGCAACTTCTCATTCCCCAAGAAGCAACTTTTCATCATGGTTAGCTTTGCAGACAATCCCAGAAGCCAGAGAGGAGATCAACCTGGAAGAACACGACTTTCAGCTGCTCTTGAGTTTGGGTGGAAGAGATAGAAGACCTAAAGTTGCCAAAATGACTTCTAGGTTGATTATTGAGGAATCAGGACAGAAGTTCGCTGAGTTATCTGTTCCAGCAGAAGGAAAGCACAAGGGAGAGCTCACGACAGCTGATATAGCAGTGACCAAAGTGCCAATAGGTCAAACTACCACATAAGGATTAAAGCAGGATACACAGACACTAATGAACGCTTTATTCCTTAAGCTTGACAAAGAGAAGGCTGAGAGATCCAAGCTTCAAAAGCAGGTGTTCCAGCTGTGCGAGATCATTGCTAAGGTTGCCAAACCTTCCTCTCAGCCCATTCTAGCACATGAGCAGGTGAGTGATCATCTGATGCAGGAGGTAGAAGATGCAGGGGACCAGGTCAAAGCTATTGCCCACTAGAAGGAACAAATCATTCACCAAGCTTCAGAGCAATTCAAACCAATACCGGCTGAATTGGAGAACATGCACAGGGCAGTATCTCAGCTAAAGGAACTGATGACACAGATAAAAGATGAGAACATAGTTGCTGAAAGTCATCTGGATACTTTGGCTAAGATACACTCGTTGCCAAAGGATGTGTTGATTGCAGAGCAGATCGTGCCTGGTGGATTGGTAGAAAAGGGGAAGCAGTTAGAAATTTCAGTTTCCTTCCGCGTAGAGATCCTCAAACTCATGCTGAAGAGGATGCAGTTGCTGGAGAGTAAGATGGGAGAAGTGCCGGTGAGCATCCCAGATGAATTACTTGCTTCCCATGAGGAATTTATGCTGGTTGTGCGGAAAGAAGTTGATGAAGCCACCATACCTTTCACGATGGATTCAATTGGTAGACTCATAAAGCTTCAGGCAGATGTTGAGGGATATGGGCCTGGTTTAGAGAAAGTGAAGGCTAACGTTGTTACTTTGTCCAGAGGGTTGTTACAGTTCAGAACCGAGAGAGATGCTATTGTTAAAACAGATGGGAAGATGTTGAATTACATGTTTGACAAGTATATTCAATATCAGAACAAAAAGAAAGTATAGGTGTTACAGCTGGCAGATCTTCTTTCTTCTCTTCTTTCTTCTTTTATTTCTTATGTTCCCGGATGAAAATGTAAAATTAAAGTTATTGGTTGAAAAACCATTACTTTAAGTTATTTGGAAAGATTCTTTAAGATAGGTGACAGATGTGCACAATTTTGGCTTAAACTCCTGATGCATGTCACTAAGAGAGGAATTCTAGGAAGATGACTGCCAAATGTTCCCTTTACTACTTCATGTTCTAGTTCAGTTGCAGTTTACCATTTGTAATTTTCCCTCTCTACACACTATAAGTAGAGGAAGAACCTACGGGTTAAAGGATCGGAATTTGTAATCAGCATTCTTGTGTTCCAGACTTTGAGCTGAAACCCTTGATAGCTTTCTGCAAGCAGAGGAATAGAGAAGAGATTTCCGGAGAACTTTGTGTCAACGGTGCATTCGTCTCTTATTTATTTCTAGATCTATTCATAAACTTTGTGTTATTCTAGATCTAGATCTGAAAGTTTCCTTTGCTTTGAATTTTGTGTTTCATGATCTATTTGTTTTAATCTATGTGCATGCAATCAACTCTGTAAACTATTGATTGGGTTGCACATCTTCTCTCCTTTCTTCCCGTTTCCTATTATTTTCCTCTTCTGCAGATTTTTCCTTTCTTTTACAATTGCTTACTTGCTGCAAAACTGTCTAGCTATGGTTCATGAGCTACATAGTTAAAGTAATACCAACAGATAGATACTAGAAAATATAACTGACAAAATCTTACATGGGAGCCTCACTGGTAAATGAGGGAGTTTTATCTCATGACTGCCTAGGTTTTCAGCTGTGCAAAAAATCTAGCCAACACTGATGGCAAAATATTGATTTGAACCATCCGCACAACAGATTTGTCGTCATATGGGAACATCCGCAAATGTACTACCAGCACACTCCTGATGAATTTGTGTGGATTCATATTTAAAAAACTTAGTCACATGGAAACTTTATTGAACAATGCTTAACTTGACACTTTTTGAGCTAATCATGCTATTATACCAAGATGCTTCAAACTTTTACCTATAAGAAATTGTAAAGCCTTATCCGTTGACAGAAGTTGGAAAGTTTAGAGCTGCTTTCTTGATAATTATAATTGTAAGGCCATCACCCCAAAGTGAGAAACATTTAATAGGTCATCTGACATGTTTGGTTTAGGCAAATCAGTTGGGAAGTTTTTCATGCTCAATATGGTAATCTTCATTCTCAGGGTTTTGTAATTTTGAATATGTCGCATACTTTGTTATCCATAACATATAACATCCCCGTCCAAGATTAGGTTCCAGATCAGTTGTATTCTAACTTTACTTTCAATAGATACCTTCTAGGATGTAAAAGTTTCAACACTTTGAGACACACTTATACATCATAACAGAAACACTACTATTGCATAATCTATAGACAACAATTTCTAGCTAAGTTGTGGGCTGTCCTCCGCATTGTGTTTCCTTTCATAGGGTTACAAAACAAGGAAAAACAATGAATTACACAAACTTCCCAATATTGATTTAAGGATTTGATTTTTGGACTAGTTTACTGAAAGATTCTAGTCAATACCGCACAACGGTTTGTTTTTGGTTTAGCAGCTTGTAAAACACAAGATTTCAACATTCACCTTACAACTTTGTCTACAATATTATAACCAAATTTAGGAATATTTTGAACAATCACCATGAAAGTTCTCAACTACTCAGCTGAAAAATTATTTGAATGAACAACAAACAGTCCATTTTTCAAGAAATAACAAAATAATTCAACCTCATACAATAACCAACTATCTAATGATTTGGATATCCATTCATCCTAAGTGGAATATCAAATAATAAATGAGTTTCGTGCCCTTTTACTTCAAATGACTTCAATGTATTCACTCCACTAGGATCCAGGGATTTGAAAGCTCTTTACAGATCTTAGACTCCTGATGCGCTAGATAAAAACAACAAGAAGATCTTCTCTCCTTCACACCACCCAATATTGGAGAATTTTAAGTTCTAATAATGCCACAATGGAATTGCCATTGATCATTTGCCACACTATGGATTTTCACCTTTAGTTTACTTGGGAGCAAACCTCCCTTGAGTCAAATCAGGTCAAAGTATAATGCCAGAAAGTGATGTGCCAAAGGAATATGTCCTCTTATTCTTTTTGGCTGTCAAGAATTCATAACGTGTTGAAATACCTCTTTGGCTTCTTGCGTTTCTATTGCCCCTGTTGGAAACAAGTCCCAACCTTGCTGACCTCTTAATTAGAAGATTAGTCTTACACATCAACTTAATTTCTAAAGTTGGGAGCATTATAATCCCAAGGAAACGATAAGAATTCTTTGCATGCAAAAATAAAATACCAAAGAAAAACATTAATCAACAATAAATGGAATTAACCATTCGAAACCCAATGCAGACTTCTTGTAGTAGATTCCTTCATGACCACTGAGAAAGTGAATGCATATCTAGGTTTCTAATTGATGCTAGTATGAAAAAGGGGACATTACACGCATGACATACTTGGATAATATCATGTGGATCAAATTAATGTACTTATTTTTGCTCTAGCTAGATTTCTCAAACATGTGTATGCCAATGTTTCAAAGTATTTGATAGAGATCTACAAAGTCTGCAAAACATTCATTCATCAAATCAATATTTGCAAGGACTATTGTCGACATCGAGGCATTAGCCAAATGAATTTCAACACATCAAAATTCCTAAGCATTAAACTCAAATAGTACTCGACAGATGACTATTGAAAAATAGAAGATCACTTATGTGCATACAACAAGACACAATTTAACACTAATGGACCTTTTCTTCTTTGGCTAACAATTGAGTCTTTGATGACACCTTATCACAAACACATGGTCTAAAACTATGTAATGTCTTATAAAGAGCTTAAGTATCTCTCTCTCTCTCCCACAAGAATTATCTATGGCTTTGAAGCCTTGTGACTGCACGTGCCGAAAGGAGTATGCTTTAATCCAATTTTAGGACTTATAATAATATTTTGTCCTTCCTCCTTTTATTGTGAATATATTTTCCTGGATTATAGAAATGGTGACTGTTTTCAAGATGAGGAAATATTGGCATTGGATGTAAGCAGAGTTTTGTAATTGAACTTTAGCAAATTGTAAATAAGCAATTAATTGAGCTTGCTTGTGTAATGTTAGAATTTTCCAAACTAGTTCTACATTGGAAGACTTTGATGCCCATTTCACTTATAGGGCAAGAAGGAAATGAATTCAAGGGAAGAGAGATTGTCATGTTTTTCAGTTATTTTCATGAGCATTGGCATTCTTCTTTAATAGTTTCTACATAAGTCAGGTAGGTTGGGTCATGAAGGTGAAAAGCCAAAGGAAAAATAAAAGAAAAATATCCTTATGAGGTCAGTCCTAGTAAGGAGGCATTCTAATGAGTTTTGGTGCCACAAAAGGTACAAAATGGGGTCGCTTGGCTCATTTGGGCATGATCATCTTGTCTACTATTAACTTTGCATGGTTTTTGGCGCTAATTGCTCATGCAATTCAAGCTAAAAATCCTTTTGTGTAACTTGATGACGAAAACTTTCCTTGTTTGATTAAAGAATGAAAACTCTTCAATTCATTGAGGATACTCCGTCTCGAGGTTTCCAAAGAGCTTCAAGAAAATTGTAATGTCCCTTTCTAGGGCTTAAACCAAAAATAAGGGTTTGGCCAAAAACCCTAAGAATCAGATCTGAAAATACATCAACACCTCAACTGAAAATAATCTGATTTTCATAACATTAGATCCAATAATATTAGAAACCCTAGCAGCGAACAAGAAATTACACTTTTAGGGCATCATACATCAGCTTAAAAGCAACTAAAAGTAAATAAACACATCTTCCTATAGGGCAGCGAACTGTAGCCAGCACTTAATGGCATCCATTCACATGCAATATGGACTGAAAATTAACATAGAAATATCCCAAATACTCAATAAATCCAGCAAGATGAAATCTGGAGCAAATTTGTATTTAATAAATTTATTTCACATGCAAATACAACTGAAACTTCTAAAATTCAGAACTCCATTACTACTCAGAGTATCAACACAAACCAATGCAAAATATAACTAAAAATTCTAAAATTCATAACTCAGTCAATACTTGAAATTTCTACACAAACCAAATGCTCAAAATGATCTTGAAGAGACCTGGAAGTGGGTTCGAAATTATCCAATGAAAGTGAGATCACATTTTTCCAACCATGGAAACCCAAAGAAAACTAATCGGAAAGAAGTTGGACTTAGAACTTAAAAGTGTCATATCTTTCACCTCGTAACTCAGATTGAAGTGATGTTTTTTTTGAAAATGTATGTTTTTTCAAGATCTTTTCATTGATTATATGCTTTCTACTACCAATTGAAAGTAAAATTTTACTTTATTGTAAGGGTGCATTTTTGACTGAGTTCGACATCCATAATGGAAATCCCATTACAAAAATTCAATGGCAAAGAATTTCACACATGGCAAGTGCGAACTCAATTACTTTTAATAAATAAAGACTTGTGGGAAATTGTTGAAGGTAAAATTTCAAAACCAACTGATGTTGATGAAGCCACCAAATGGGAAAGCAAGGATAGGAAAGCAATAGCAATTATTGGTCTTGGATTGTCTGATGCTTACTTGCATCATATTGATTTATCAAAAAGTTCAAATTTCATATGGACTACTTTGAACAAGCTATTTGGATCTCAAATAGGGAGTGCAATGGTGACACTCAAGCAAAAACTATTCGGGCTCAAGATGGAAGAAGGTGAGAGTATGGTTGATCACATAAGTAAATTTCGTTCTATTTCAAATCAACTAGCTGGAATAAAAATTGATGTGAAAGATGATGATGCAAAAGCAGTATTGTTAAATAATATGCCACCCAGTTATTCTAACACTGTATTTACTTTGAGTAAAGTAAATCCTAGTTTAGAAGATTTGATTTCATCTCTTATGGAGGAAGAAAATAGAACAAATAAGAATATTATTTCAGAAGAAACAACAATGTTTGGTAAAAATAGGTCATATGATAAAGGAAGATTCAAGAAAGGATCTAATTCTAGAGATACAAAGAAACATATCACTTGCTACTATTGCCAACAATCTGGAGACCTTTCCATAAATTGCATGAAAAGAGCAAGAGATTTACTTGATGGAAAAATTGAAAATGCCATGATTGCCGATTAAGAAGAAGATGATGATAAGGAAGAACCAGAGGGTGATTTCAGTGGTTATGATTCTGAAGACTTCCTTCTTTAGATAACTTTCAGATGGAGGCCGGAGGCAACGGAGGAAGGAGGTTGATCAGCGACCTCTCGTCAGGCACCATCGATGAGGCCGCAGTACTGATTTGGTGACCAATTTATTTCAGTTGTGTGTTTTATAATAAGAACAGAAAGAAATTCTTGTTCAATTGTGATTTCCTTTTATAAACCTCCTTGATGTAATGTTTGTAATAGAAAGAAGAAAACACAAGTACAAATTCAGCATTATGATACTTGAAGGGGATGAACAGAGGTTCATGAACAGGGGTTTCTTACTTTGGACTGAGGTCCATATGTGTACCAAGATCATGAGCAAACAGGGGTGTGCAAGCTGCAGAGAAAGTGTAACTATTCTTTTCTACATTGTTCACATTAGGGGAGTGTATGTGTGGAAATAATAATGTTAACAATAGGGGAGTAAATGTTAGGAATAATATTAGATATTGTGAACATTATTATGACTGTGGAAATAAATAATATAGTGTAATGTAATACAACTATTTATGAGTTGTTAACTCATGTAAATAGTTGTAACTAGATAATGTTGTTGTGCGAGAATAATGGGATTGAGAGTTTGAGTGAGATATTGTGGGGATTAGGAGAGATATGTGGCATGAGTGTTGACTCCTAGAATCAAGGAGATCAAACTCTATATATGTAATCTTCCTCTATGTATTTAATGTCCCGAATTAATTGAATTCTGTGTTTTTTATATAGTTTATTTGTTTACAATATGGGCGAAATATAATAGCACCATACATTTATAATTACATGTTCCCAATGGTATCCACCATTCCATCCTTTTATGTGATCCTACGTATATGATCATACTTATCACACATCAATTATTTTTATCTGTGTGCTCAAATGATTTATGATACTTTCCTCAAAAGAAAGGACATTCATCAGGATATATTCTACATCTATAAATATATTATAGGACACATGCACATGTTTTATAGGGTTTCTATTATAAAAAAACATGCACATATACTAGAAAGTGGAAAAATTCAAAGCAATTCAAAACCATACTATTCAATCAAGAATGTAGTATGGTCCTGACAACAATTATATGTTCCTTGGATTTAGGGTCTGTGATGGAGGAGCATCAATTGCGTCTCAACCTTTAATATAGGGAATATTTGCAGCAAGCAACTGGTTTTCCTAGCAAGGTATGCAGGAAAGTGTTAATAAGTTATTATGTGAGTCATTTAAAGCTTTTTGTGATGTTAAATCCTTCAACCAAAAGTTCAGAGTTAGATCCATTTCACCTAGACAAAAGTAAAAATCTTAAATTTGGAGGAATTTTGTTTGTATTGGAAAGTTTCAGATCTATGATATGGAGACAATCACAAACTTGTATGACACTTGATCTAAAAAGGTGGTGAAACGAATGCACTGTTAGGGTCTACAAAGTAATTCCGGAAATTTGCTTCTAATTGTATTCTTAGTGCTTGCAGGTTATCACAGGGTTTCAGCTCAAAGTTTCGAACACAAGAATGATGATTACAAATTCTGATCCTTTAACCCGTAGGTTCTTCCTCTACTTATAGTGTGTAGAGGGGAAATTACATAATGAGATCCTTTTTGCAACTGAACTAGAACATGAAGAAGTAGTAAAGGGAACATTTGATAATCATCTTCTTAGAATTCCTCTCTTAGTGACATGCATTAGGAGTTTAAGCCAAAATTGTGCACATCTGTTACCTATCTTAAAGAATCTTTTGAAATAACTCAAAGTAATGGTTTTTAAACCAATAACTTTAATCTTACATTTTCATCCAGGAACATAGAAATTTTCAAGAGAAGAAAGAATGATCAAATATTATGTAACACCTATACTTTCTTTTTGTTCTGATATTGAATATACTTGTCGTAAACATGTAATTCAACATCTTCCCATCTATTTTAAAGGAATTAGCCTCTCTCTTGGTTAATGAACTACAACCCTCTAGACAAAGCGTGACAGTCCATTAGCCTTTACCTTCTCTAAACTAGATCCATATCCCTCAACATCTGCTTGAAGCTTTATGAGTCTGCCAATTGAATCCATCGTGAAAGGTATGGTGGCTTCATCAATTTTTTTCCGCACAACTAGAATAAACTCCTCATGGGTAGCAGATAATTCATCTGGGATACTCTCCGACACTTCTCCCATTTTACTTTCCAGCAATTGCATCCTTTTCAGCATGAGGTTGAGGATTTCTACACGGAAGGAAACTGAAATTTCTAACTGCTTCTTGTTTTCCATCAATCCATTAGGTACAATTTGCTCTGCAATTAGCACATCCTTTGGCAATGAGTGTATCATAGCTAAAGTATCCAGATGACAAGATTCAACAATGTATGTTCTCATCTTCTATCTATGTCATCAGTTCCTTTAGCTGAGAAACTGCCCTGGTGCATATTCTCCAATTCAGACTGGTATTCTTGCGAACTGCTCTGAAGTTTTGGTGAATAAATTTTCTGATGAATTTCCATTGAGCAATAGCTTTGACCTAGTCTCTTGCATCTTCCACCTCTTACATCATATGATTACTCACCTGCTCATGTGCTAGGATCTAGTTGAGATGAAGGTTTGACAACCTTAGCAATGATCTCACATAGCTGGGACACCTACTTTTGAAGCTTGCCTCTCTCAACCTTCTTTTTGTGAAGCTTAAGGAATAAAGCGTTCATTAGTGTCTGTATATCTTGCTTTAACCCTTCTATGGTAGTTTGACCTATTGGTAGTTTGGTCACTGCTATATCAGCGGCCGTGAGCTCTCCCTTGTGCTTTCCTTCAGCTGGAACTGATAATTCAACGAACTTATGTCTTGATTTTTCAATAATCAACTTAGAAGTTATTTTGGCAACTTTAGGTCTTCTATCTCTTCCGCCCAAACTCAGGAGCAGTTGAAAGTCGTGTTCCTCCAGGTTGATCTCCTCTCTGGCTTCTAGGATTGTTTGCAAAGCACAAACCATGATGAAAAGTTGCTTCTCGGGGAATGAGAAGTCACTGGAGAGTGTACCACCATCTCATGCTCTAATTCTGCTCTATCCGAATTTGCTAACGTGTTGTGATCATTGCCACCTTTTGAATTGTCCAAAGACAATGCTTTTTCAAACTCTGCCATATGTGCTTTCAACTTCTCTGCATAGAGAGGCGAGGATCTTAGTGGTTGAGGAGAAAATACAAATGACGTGGATTCAACGGAGGAACAACAAGATCTCTGTTAGGGGAGTGAGCAAGTTGGGGCTACCGAAGTGCTATGAGTTGATGCTAGAAGAAAGCTGAAACTAGCACGATAGCTGTAGATTTGGCCTTCTCCTGTGCATGAGACTTCTTGTGAACTTGAAAGCTTTTCACGGCCTTCTACTACTTTCACCTTTGAAATGCTTTCTTTTGTATGGAGTCTCCTGTGGTAAAGTTACCTGTGATCTGATTCATCAAAGCTTCATCATAGGCAATACCCCTTTGTCAACAACCAGTTGGAGAAGTGTTAACCAGAACTGCAGAAGATCTTTCCTCAATCCTGTGGCAGCCACCAATGTTTTCCGAAGTAAGCTCTTTCCCCTCCCATCTGATGATATGAGTCAAGTATGTCACATGCCCATCATCTACAAGATACTGCAGGTATCCGTGCCAAGACCATAATCAGAGACTTGTTGCGTCGATAACTTGCTGAAGTTTTTCTTTCTAACTTCATAATCAGTTTTCTGCACTTAAATCTAGAAATCTTCCAACGAAGGTACATGTGAGTATTCATTGGGAGATTGTTGATTCTTGTGCTACCCCATATGGGTCAAAGTTCAGTCGTGCTGGGAAGAACTCATGCTCATACTCAGAAAACATTTCAGCTTCGACTCCTTTAGCTTTGTGGATGCTCTGGCAGATGTAATAACCCACTGTGTTTGGAAATAAACCTGTAGACTTGTGCCGCTTTGATTGTAAGTCATGCATCTCCACGAGTTGTCTACGCAACTCCATGATGACCCACTTGTCGCTTGGATACCTCGGAAACTTCACTGGTTCTCTCGAAAAGCCGGTTACCCTGAGATACGTGAAGCCTGCAAACTGGTTGAAAATATAGCCATGCTGAGGATATAGCTTCCCAAGCTTCTTTACTTACCCTGTTGGTCTTCATAAGAAGATGTAGATTTGCAGATGAATCCATAGAAGAACCCATCGTTGACCGCCTTGTAATCTTTGTGGCATTCAAGAACTGCCAATTGTGGGAAACACTAAAAAATAGGATATTTCGCTAGTACACCCCGTCTATCTAGCTTAGAAAATATACCCTGCGAGGTTGATGTATATACCAGGGATGAAGTCATTTTGAAGCTGTACGTTTGCCTCACACTCCGGAGTTGGTCACCAATGTTGTCACTGATGACCTCCGCTCAATTGATTATTGAATCAACTCTGTTGATCTCAATGGTCCTCACGAAAGCATACATCCATGAGCGGAAGTTGCGCGTATTGGCTTCTCCACTTAACTTGCAAAGCAATTTAGTAATATCATCCATCTCCTGCACCAAATTAGATCGCGAAAGAGTCCTCGGGAACTTTGATGGAGACCTAGGCTTCTTCATATATCTAGTATTCATTACGCCCACGCAATGTGCTTTGTGTTTCTCCCATCTTTTGCTAGCATTCAACATGCTAATTGCAATCACCACCTTTCGTGTGGGAATATTCAGACAATAATTAATAAACTGTGCATCCAGCCTAATTATTGTCTTTCTTGCAACATCCCGAATTGTTCTTGAAAGAGGATGATATGACCTTGCACACTCCATAACAAATTCGAGCAACTGAGCTGTGACTGGAAATGTCGATGCTTGAATAATTCCACTGCTTTTTATTGCCCGCGTGAGAGATGTCTTTTCGATCATGGATCTGTTAATTATTTCGGAGATGGATTCAAGGCCTATGTCCGTGTTGTTGATATCAACAAATCTGGAAGCTATGCATGATTTTGCTGATCCTTCTCTTTCATCACGCTTCATCATGGCTGAAGCAATCTTTGTCCGAGCAACCTTTATATGTGTTCTTTTTCTTTTAATCCTGCCGGAATTCTTTGCAATTGGATCAATTTATGTAGATCTAACAATTTCTTCAGATTCAGAAGATATATTCAATGTACATGCCATTGATTTGAACTCCCTTTCACTTGTATGAACACCTGTAGTGAATACCTACAATTATTTCAGACAAAGATGGAGTCCTAGAGCATGAATACTTGATTTCTATCACAAAAAAATTTGCTTGTAAAGCTTGCTGCCCTTAAATTTAAAGCTTTGCTTGCAAGCAAAGCAAGACATAAATATGTTAAAATTCACTTGGGCACTTATACCAATATGCAGATAATTATCATAGCACAAATCAAACTATTCCAACCCTAGGTGCCAAACCTTAAAGCTTCCCGGCAATGAAAAACACCTTCTGTTGCACAAAGACCTCATTTCCTTGGCGCCATATGCTGAAAACCTAGGGAGTCATGAGACTCGAAACCTCCCCCAGGTCCGGACCTGGTGAACCGCTCCCGTGTAAGATTTGACCAATTAAATATGCTAGTATTTATTTGAACCGGTATTACTTTAACCATGCAGCTCATGAACCATAACTGTATATTTTTAATGCAACAAGTAAGCATACTGTTGAAAGGTTAAAGACCATAATTCCATCAATGACACACAGAATATGCAAAGTTTTCTCTTATATATATGCAAGACAGGTGTTTATAGCAAAGATGGGAAGATGTGCAAGTCCAATACACAATAGATATATCAGAGATGAGATTACGATGCACATAGACATAAACAAATGAGGCTATATTAATGGCATACATAATTCAAGACTCCAAGAAAAAGGAACTTGATCATGATCATAGATACATTAGCATATACTACAAGTTTATGAATAACTCTAAGGCAGAAAGTTAGATGACATCAATGCATCAATCGATCACAAAGTTGCACTGCTGCTGGAAATATGCTCCTTTCTAGGTCATCCTCTGTTTCAAATAGCTATCACCGACCTCTGGGTCTGACTCCGACTCATCCAAAGTCCTCAGGAACATCTAGAACAACTGGAGTTGCACAAATTCGAGGAGTAGCAAGAGTTTAACCCGTAGGTGCCTTCCGTTTACTTATAGCATGATAGCAGTGGTGAAATTACAAATAGGCTCATCAGGCCCTTAGATCCAAACTGATCACATGTGGAAGTTGAAAAGGATCAACACTCTGACTGAATCTCTCTCCTCTACCCATTCCTGAGGTTGGATCTATGATCATGCATGATTTGCAACTGAAGATCAATAACAGGTCTATCGGTTCAACAACTGTTTGCCACCTATTTCCGAAGTAGTTGTACTTCTTAAAGTACATGAATCATTTAAACCAATGTTCCTAACGGTTTCTACAATCTTCGTGTGAATCCGCTCAAAGTTACTTTGACCGAAGAAAATAAGCTCGAAAAAAGAAGCAAAGCAAGTTTGGCTGCAGTCTTGATTCTTTTTTCATACTTCTGCAATTGCAGTTGATTCTGACTGCCAAACGATTCTCACCAAACTGGATCTGCGATAAAACCGCTGTAATTGTGATTAATTAGCTAAACAATGACGGTAAAAAGTTAAAAACACAATCTAAAACCTAAAAGTAAAACATTCCCTCATATCCTTGAAGTTTTTGTAGTCCTAATCTCCAGTAAAAGCATCAGATGCAGATTGTATTATCCGTAAATAACTCATCATTATTCATTAAAAATTTTAATTGCATATGAGCAATTCAAAAATTCTTGGAATTTCTTACTCCGGGTGAATGCAAATTCAGTGCAAGGCTTCAACTGGAAGATTGGGAGCACATGCACAAGATGGCTCTGCTAAAGGAATTCTGCATCTGTCACTGAACTTCTTCACGTTGTTGCGTCAGAAACAAGAGGACCATGCGCTTTTTGCACTCGTATAAGCCATCTTGCAATTCCCATGTTCGATCTGGATCTGGATCTGAGATCTGTAATGATATTTCGGGCCTCATTAACTACAGAAAAGCATGGATAGGCCTATGCAGTTGATTGTTCGCAGAGCTATTACGCTTTCATATCCGCATATAGGCCCATGGTTAATTAGCAATCTTTGTATGCTGAACAACATTATTTTCTCCTTTATTCGGTTGGATATTCTCATACAATATGGTGTAGATCTGACTAATTTTCTTCCCCATCCACCAACCGCAACACCTTAACAAGAGGCTTAGCAACTTTCACAATCTCTGTTGTTTTTTTCCAAAATATATTATCAAAATGTACGTGACATTGTGTCTTGCACATCTTCTTTCCGGCTCCATTATGATGCATTCCATGTCATCACTTGAATACATTCTTTGCAAGTTCTGTTGTTCAGACATAAGACGGATTCCAGAGCATGAGGACACTTTGATTGCAAATCATAAAAATGGTTGGCATATACAAGCCCGCTGCCCTAAAATGTTGAGGCTCATTAGCTTTCAATACCAAAGAAAGCATTATAGATGTATTTGGTGATCAACTTGCCATGCTCTACAGGGCCCTTGATACCAATCTTTTTGCAGATAATCCTCAAGCATGAGGTCTATGCATTGTGCAAGCACATGGAGTCCAACGCTATTGTTTTGCGTTTAAACTCTGAAGCATCTTATCAGCAAGAACATGGATAAATTAACTGTCATGATTTGCACAAAATCCTCCTTCCTTAGGCGCCAAAACTGTCCGAGATGCAATCCTCATGCAAAAAGCTCAATTAATTACACCTTGTATCTTACAGCCCTATGCTTATATATCCCTCAAGATTCTATTTCTAATACATTGTCCTGCTATTGCTGGACAATTAATTAATAAACATTTAACATTGTTTAGTTCCTGCCATCACTTGGGCGCCCATCTGACATGATAGTGCATGCTCATTTTGGCTGCCATTAAAGTAAATTGCAACCTTTCAAATATTCACCTTTTGATGCAACCTCTTACTTCAAAAGTCATCCTCTCAAGTCATGCATACTAGGGCTTTTGAAGCCCTCACCAGCGCCAACAATTAGGAATCAAACATCGGCTAGTAATAAGGTGAGCGGGAAGCATTGAAAGGGATATCTGCATCATACCTCCATCCAGCAATGTACTCAACAGTTGCTTCTTTAGTATTGCTTCTGGGGCTGCATTATCCAAGGAAAATTGAATTTATGTTATTTTTTAGGCACTAGCAGTAGCAAGGGGTGGAAAATGGAAAAAATCCTTGACTGGTCTATTCATGCTTTTGAGGCCGGTTTTTTTGACTATGAGTGGATGGGGGCGTCATATACCGATTAGGAGTCTCTAACAATTACATAAATGTCAGATTAAAGTTATTCTTTAATGCACTCAAAGGCATGGTCGCATCCTCCCTATTTCAGCATGGTTGATTTCTTTGTTTAAAAGTCCATTCTCTTCTCTGGGATTATTCAACCCTGCATTGCAGCTCCAACCTAATCCCTTTATCCACTTAAGTCATTTGATTTCACATAATGAGTAACTTTACCTCTTTGACAAGGCAAGTGTTGTTTCAACCTATGAATCCCCCCCCTTGATGTGTTTTTTACAATATTTACAAAAAAAAACTTGATTATCAACTACGTCTGCATGGGCTCCAGGTAGGGTCTAATGTTTTGGGGGCCATTGCAAATGCAAACAAATCTGAAAATGCAAATAAAAACAAAATAAATTTCAGATTTCCTATTTAATAAAATTTACAAATAAGGGGCAAGTTTAAAATGTAACATACCTTTCAATGTGCACACAAATGAGGTGCAAGAAATCCTCCTAGCTTGTATATGGCACCACTTGCCCACACTCCAAATGTAGATGTGAATGACCACCACAAAGAGAACCACACTTGATGCCAAACTGACTCCAAATAAACACTCTTCAAGGCTGCCCCAATGATCTCCAGATACTTGCAAATAAGAGAGGTGCTCACAAATGGATGCCAATATCACCACAAAGAGCCCACAAGCAATACCAAACAAGCTCCAAGCCTCCAACTTCCAAGCTCACAGACAAAAACTAAACTCTTCAATCCTATGGTCACAAATGCTCAATGAGAGAGGTGTGAAGTGAATAGAAGGGGGGTGTATTTATAACACCAAATTAGGGTTTAAATCACAATAAAAAATATAAAGGAAAATGTATTCAAAAAAGGTTTTTTTATAATTGCCATATAAGGTTGTGCATCCCGCAAACCAACCGGTTTGGGTCAAAACCGGACTAGTTTGAGGCCAAACCGGCTTTTCGTACGAAAACCAGTCCGGTTCCGTACAAAAACGGCTGGTTGGCCTCAAATCGGTCAAACCGATCCAATTCTTACTAAGAGGTTTCAAGCATTTAAAATGTCTAAACCGGTCAATATCAAACCGGTTCTAGTTTTGGTTCTGGCCGTATTTTAAAAACTGCTTGACACACAAAACTATTTGGGCCACACATACTTAGCAAAAAGATTTTAACGGTACCATTTTTTAGTCTATAAGAAATACAACCAACCCGGTTGAAAAAGCGGTTCATGATTTCAATGTTCAAATCTGGTCAATATCACCACCTTCTGATTTGACCATTTTCTAAAACTCCTTTCCTTGGCGCCAAAACTATTTGGGCCAAAATCCTTAACAAAAAAGAATTAATTGCTTTCTGTTATGCAATGGCAGCCATCAATGCTTATATAACCCTCAACATACTATTTTTAATAATTGCCCTTCCTATTCCTAGACAATTTAATTAATAAATAATCATGTTATTCACATTCAAATTGGGCGCCCAATTATGCATGTTGCTGGTTGCTTTTAAATAAATTTAATTTATTTATTTTTAGCGTGCATCCTTTAGTTGTGTTTTGGGTTTGACTTCTTGCTTTGACTTTTCATCCATTCATGGTTCCAAATTAGGTTAAAAAGCCATAAATTAGTATCATTAAGATTCACCTGAGATTTGATGCTCAAGGTAGATCGCACTTTGTGGCAAGAGTGATTTTTAAAGATAAGATGTCCAACTTTCTATGGGAATAGCTTCTTTCCCTCACCAACTGCGATGATCTCCAAATAATTACCTCAAACATTCTTGATATCGTTTGAAGTTATTTTCTCTTCAATAAACTAGAGAGATTTTAAACAATCTGCAAGGCAGGTAAGAAATTCCCTTGTGGTTGTCACTGCTAAACTTCCTAGTCTAGTCCTAAATTAAAACATGAAGTTTGTTTGAGTGCAAATTGTAATAAAAAGTTAACTTTCATTAGATAAACCCCAAACTTGCATGGGTGAATAAATCCCTTGTGGTGGGATACGTTAGCCGGGTAGGCAGACAAAAACGTGCCATCGGATGCTATCCGGGACGTATCAGTATTTTATAATGGGAAAATTTTACCTTGCAAGGCAGGTATTCCCGCCTACCTGCCGCCTCTAATATTCCCATTGCAGTTTAAGTGACTTTTTTTTCATGGGAAAAACCCTGCAAGGCAGGGACGAAATTCCCGCCTGCCAACCACTTCCAAAGAATCCAAGGTGCAGCCAAAATAACGGATTGCATTCCAAAAAGTGCAACTTTTCTAAGAGAGGTTTTTTAGTCCATTACTTTATCTTATTACACATAAAATAAAAAATATTTTCTTGTTTGAGGCTACATTGCATGTATGTGCAGGGTATGAGGCCAGGACATGATCTCCAGATGCTACGGGCAAATCCAACCCATAATGATACCTGACACATAGATGCGTACCTGGCTATGTAGAAGACTACACATTTCACAGATCAAACCGCAGAGAAAATCCCGGAGCTAATAGTTCTTATACACATCAAGTTAGTGAGACAAATGCAAAAAATTTGATTGTTTTTCTCTGAACAAATTTGCGAGATGACATGCTCTAAGACACTCATGTCAAAAGAGTGAAATTCTCAGCTTTGGTAGATGACTGTTGATACTTGAATGTAAAAATATCAGGGAGAGATTCCAACCGGAGCCATGAATTCATTTCATACGGAGCTTCATTTTTCACCCCTTTAATTAAGCCTTAAATAAGGTATTTCCTGTGTTCTATGCTTTGGTGCAGAGGGATTGCATCAAGTTTTGAGCACATTTGGGTATTTTTTCTAAATTGGCATCAAAATGATTAATCTGGGAATATCTTAACGTAATATAGTGATCTTTTGGCAATAAGGACATGGGATGACCCACTATTTGCTAAAAAGAACGGTTTTGTTTATTTAAATGGTGCATTACCAGATGTAGAAGAGAACCTACCAACCAGAAGAATGGGAAAAAATAGATGGCCAAAAATATCATCAGATGCTTGTGAACTATCTATCATGTTTGTGACAGGTTGCAACCCTATATTAGAATTTGAAAAGGCCAAAGGACATGTGAACCGAACCTAGACATAATCAAGTCTACCTCGCCACACCAAGTGCCAAGTGCGTAGCCACAAATGAACCGGATTTACACTGGAACTTGATATCCTTCCTTTTTGGCGCCAAGAGTCATAAGGGTGACTTTTCCCTCATGACCGAACTCTTTAAGTGCATGATTCTATTTTTAATTTGTCTTCATGAGCTCTCCAACCCAGCCGACATGTCCTTAGGAGGGAAAATACAAAAAGAAGCATTAATAGCAATGAAAGAAAACATAAATGAAACCCACATACTTCCCTTGCTCAAATTCTTCTTGGCCACGGGAAGAAAAATAGCCAAATGTCTTCATTTGGAACTAATTCAAAAAAGGGGCCATTACAAATATTGATTTTGTAGATTTTCTTAAAGGGTTTGGTTCTACAATAATTTTCACGTTGTAATGTCCCCTTTTCTGGAAATTTTTGAAAATGAAGAATTGAAGACCCTCAACCCATTTTCTCTCTCCGTGGGTTCGAGGATAAAGCTTGGGGATTGTTTTGAAGTGTCTGTTGTCTGCATTGTAGCCCATTGGCATGCCTTGCGTTGCAAGGGGGAGTCTCTAGTTAGTTTTAGAATGTGCACATAGGTTAGTTACTTTTTATTATTTAATTTAAAATAATAAAGTGCACATAAAGTTAGTCTTTTAATACTTTAATCAAGTTTTATTAGTTTTCCCTCCACAAGGGAAAAGGTTAGTCATTTGAATGTTGCACCCCTTATCTTATACAAGGAGGTTGTATGGCCATCTATTGGGTATGTTCCATTAAATCATTTGTCTCTCCATGCTTGGAGAAATGGGATGTATGCCCTAGTTGTTGCTCTCTCTCTTTGACAATCAAGTTGGAGCTATTGAAGATTTGATTGAAGACTTATATTTGCATTATTGTTTATGCCCTAAGTGTGGAAAATTTCCTTTGTAGAATATTTTAGTGCAAACCCTATTTTTTCTAACCCTGGCAACTAGGGTTTGGGGCTGTTTTTCCACGTTTCGTGCCCAGAAAAATCTGCAAAAAATACTCATTGGATTCCTCATAGATTTGTGAACATTTTGATATGTAATTTGCGTGATTTGGTTGGATATTTTGTGAGATATTAAATTTACAAATTTTAACTGACTTCAAGGCAACGACCTGTTCTGGGTTTTGTAACAGCTTTTTGGGGGTCATCCCACCCTTGGAATTTGGCGATTTTGGGCTTGTTAGAACTTGGAAAGATAAAAATTCAAAGATTCTTTTAGTCTTTGTTTCATGCAAAAATACTAGGTTTTGAGGAAGTTATGCCCTTTTCAAGCTCTTCTGTGTTTTCCTTTCGAATAAGAATCAGATCTAAGGTTTTTGGAGAATTTCTAAGGTTATTTGCGCTTCATAAATTAGTGGCAACTTTGAGGATTAATTTCATCATTGTTGGGCAAGTTTGGATACCCTAATCAGCCCTAAATGAATGAGGCGAAATAGTAGGAGGGCCAGATATGCATGTTTGGTAGTTGTTATAAATTGGTTTACATCATCGTATTCCTTGTATTTTTCCGCATTCAGGCATATGTCATTTGCCTAGATCAGAGTTGTGTAGAGAAAGTTATGCTATTTTGAAGATTGCAGCAGTTATAGTTTCAGATTTAGATTACTGTCCAGCTGTTGTAAAATATGATTTGAATGTGTTTAAATTTTGATTGTTTTCTTCCAATCTATCCCACCACCTTGGCTAGTTCCAACCCTGTTTGGGTTCGAAATAGCGGACATTGGGATATTTGAGGTTGATGCAAAAGGGTTTATCCATTTTTTGCTTGATTTTGACAACTATTTTTTCATTTCCTAACTTGTCTAAAAAGGGGACATCACACACGCCCTCTCTTAGAGGAGCGAGCCACCTTGTGGAGGAGTTTCGAGTTTCTAGGGCACAACAAAATCCAACTTGACCATCATTGTGTTTCTCACATTTTTAGCAGCTGTAATCTACATTTGGACTCGATTTTTGAGCTTGGAATCCTTTACTTCCAGCCACCTTTGTAAGGGTGTTCACTGCTGTCATTTTATTTAATAAAGTAAATTCCAGATGGGGTTTGAAAGATACATTGATATTATTCCATGGGATTTGCCCACCCTGCCAAATCATCTTTTCCGGCATGTTATTGTTGTAATTGGCCAAGCCGTCGGCGGGCTTATTTCCAGCCCTATACACGTGATTGATTCCCACCTTATCAAATGAGGATAACAAGAGCCTAGCTTCGGTGATGATATTGGTTAGTTTCCATCCACTTCCACTCTGTTGCTTTAAAGCATTGATAACACATTGAGAATCTCCCTCTATAATAAAAAACTTGACATTCATGGATACACACAATTGGATGCCCCGTAACAAGGCCATAGTCTCGGCGAAGTTATTTGATTGGTTACCCAAGGAACCATCAACATAGGCTTGGACGCACAAACCTAAATGATCACGTATTAAAATTATGAGAAGTTATTCTTTGGATTGCCCTTGATTTTAGTAGCCAAAAAAATGTGATCAAATCATCAAACTCATAATTTTGGAATTTATTATGGTACAAAAACAACTGCAGAACTTGTAAATTCAATAACTCTACAGAATACTCAAGGAATCTCTAGGCACATGAATAGTTCAAAATGAACCATGAAAAATACCAGCAATCAAATGAAGACCAATATCATAATTCTCCAACCATGGCAAAAAGGCCTCTCAAAATTGATCCCGAAATCTCTAGAACATGATGTAGATAAAGCTGCCCAGCTGCCAAGTAAAAATCTGGAATATGACAGTTTTCTCCTCAAATATGCAATATTCTTCACGCTCACACAATTCCTAGAACTTTTCAAACACTTCAAATCTAGGAATTGCCACACACTTGGGTTTTTGTCCAAGAGTGGAGAATCAAGGAGCCACAAGCTCACAATGCAAAAATTAGAGAAATGTAAGCGTCAACACTCCCAGATGGTGCAAACATGCAGGTCTTCACTTCTCTTTATATCCCTCCTTTGGCACCAAGGCTAAGAAAGACATGGCTGAACCTATACGAGACGTTATATTTCTTCATTGAGCTTGCATTGAAGCTTCATTAATTGCTATAATCCAACTCAACCTGAATTTTGATGCACAATGGGAAACCCCTGTATGGCAAGAAGTCCAATTTCTGATCCTCAAGTGAGAAAAGTTTTCACTAACAAAAATCCAACATGAGATTCGTCGATCGCAATGTATTCCATTCTTATATGTTCATAGGGGTGATGCTAGGGAAGTTTATATGTACCGCTGAGCCTACACTCACAAAAAACTTGTAACCTTCCAATTGTGGCAATCTGATCAAAATCCCATTCAGGGAAGGTATACTCTGGCCTCATTCAAAGGCTCACAGAGAAACTGCAGAAGATCAAAATTTACCTTGTACCATTTGTTTCCATTATCATGGCAATCTTTTCAGTTCCCATTCTAGGGACAGTCCTTTGTGCCTCTTCAAATGTGCTATCCTTCTAACATGACCTGCAAAACTGTAAACAAGCAAAATGTTACTTGCATCACCACCTTGCATCATTATGGAAGTTGTCTCACAATCATGTAGCGGTCATGACCTTCCATCGTCCAGCTAGCACATTCTATCCTTTCTAATATCCTTCATTGCGGTATAATTCCACTTCAAGGTATTTGTTGTTGGCTTCTCCTAATGTGGCATGTAAAGACTAAGGTATCACTTTGTTGCTATCATCAAGATCCTCCTTGGACACTTGACTCCTCTAATGCCTTTTAGCTTTGAGCCTTGAAATTATTCAACACCAAAACTGTATTCCAAAATTATCAACAGACTTTGAATTTGTTGCATATAATGGAAGGTACATGTAATTCAGCCAAATGTTGTCCAGATAAGAACGATATCTTCTGGCATCATACAGTCAATCTATGGCCAAGATGATACAGATTGTCTCAATTATGTCATATCAATATACTTCTAAGAGTTTCCTCAAGAATTAATGTTAAAAGCAGCACAACTAGAAAACTTCATGAAACACTGGGAATGGATGGTAGACCTGCTTGTATACCATACTCTTTCAGAAGTGACTCCCTACAAATATTGCGATTGGGAATGCAACTATGTATTGGATGCCAACTCCCTGCAATATCATTGGATTATGAAAAAGGTTCAACACCAGCTTCACTACATGATGAGAAAAACTCTTGTCTTATGACTATAATGCACCTAAAATCCGTTTGCAAGTACAGGCATAAACTTGACATAGGTAAGATCTTCACATATAATAATCAGCCCTATTGTACAAAGTTTGATGAAGATCATACGACATTGCAGCGGAAGATGATATTGGTATGGCTCAAGAAGCCCTGACATTCAGAAATATAATAATGTACCTTTAAGGTACGGTAACACTAGGTAAAATACTTGCTTGACAGGAATTGGGGCAATAACTCAGACAAGATTCTCCCAATAGCTAAGAATTTCACCTTCAAGAGGGACACCTGACAACACCTTCTACTCAAATACAAAGGACTCAACAACTTACTTTACATACATCGAGGAGTTTATATAGACATACATTACTCTTATTGGGTGGATAACATCCTAAACCCAGTTGCAGGCCAGACTCATTGCCCCATATACTAATTATCACAGCAGTTACCTAAATTCTGACCACACATAGTATAACCATATAATTAACTAAGAGCAAAATGTGAGATCCATCACTGTCGGCATTTGTATCACCGCATATACATTGACGAATATCATATACTCTAGGTGGCTATAACATGCCATCATATAAACATGTTTCGTCCCAAAAACATGATTTTAGAAATTCCAAGTAATTGAAGTGTGTTTCAAATCATTGCACATGTAGTTCACCATACTTGATCATCCAATCACCCATATAGTGATCTTAGTGAATGATATCTCTCTGGACCTACTTCTTGATTATGTTGTGTTACTTTGATTCCATTTATGAACATAGATTGTTCCTCCTCAGCTATGCAATGCATAGCCAAGCACAATTACTCTTATGGGTTCAATGATTCTATAATTATTACTCCATTGATTCAAATGTATAACCATGAGTGATTATTCCTCCGATGCCCTATATAGCCATATGGGTTGCTTCTCAAATCTGATTATGAAAAATGTGTTACTATTGATTCCATTTGTGAACATAGTTGAAATATCCTCCTCAACTTCGAACATGCATAGCTCAAGTGATTACTCCTATGATCTCAATGTTCCATTCACCGAACAATGCTCCATTAATTCCATGCATAGCCATAGTGATTATTCCTCTGATGCCACTATATAGTCCAGACGGGTTCCTACAGAATCTGACATGCTTATGCCTTTATGATTGAACTGCCTAGAACATGCATGATGTAGGTTGTTTGCATATGCCTCAACCTTAGTATCATCAACCTTTTCTCCATTTCCTCCTCAACATCATCATTATTTTCTTCCTCTATTTTCATTGTGTCCCATCTAGCCAAGCAAACTTGTTTTGATTCCTCCCAAGACCAATCAAACCTCTCCTTTCCAAACTTAGAGAGCCAACTCCAACGCTGGACCACAGAGACAACGTGACAACATTCTCAATAACTCTTTTGATGGCCCAAAGAAGCCCTAGCGTCTCTTTAATTTGGAGCCATTTCCCCTCTGCTAGAATCATATCTTCACCGACTTTATTGTGCACATGTTAAAAGAAATGACTTAAGTTATCCCAACGATGAATCCATAACATAACCAGGGGTTACCACAGGATTCAGTAGCATAAACTAAGACATACTTTGACTTGACAATATAACATGAAGTGAAGATGGTCAGTCTTAAAACCAAAAAACAATAGAGAACAAACAACCACTAGCCTTTTGTGATTATTGAAATCAAGGATAAAATCTGAAAATTACGGCTCCTGTGAAACGAATTTAAGAAAAACCATGGAATCGTCCATAACTCCCTCAAATTTGCTTGCACAAAAGACCGAAATTTGGATTGTAGGCTCCTTGAAAAATCTGCTTTAGCTCCCAAGTAAAACATCCTACAAGTGGCAAATCACAACTTGCCAAGATACTAGACGAATCTGTCATAACCAGTGTTTTTGACCTAATCCTTTACCGCACCTCAATTGAAGCTTTAGTACCTGGTTATAATAATTCAGAAATTATGCGAAGTCCATAAGGCAGCAAGATCAACACAAGGTACAAGTTATCGATGGGCCAAGAATGCCATGATGATTCACGATATATTCATGGAAGATATAATAATATACCCTGCTAAAGGTCTGGAAGCTCCAACTCATATGCAACTACCCCAATCCTCTAAGGAATAACTCCACAAGATATTCCCCATAGAATGGGAGTTTCCACTTCTCAGGGGGACACCTCCAAATCCTTCTACTAAATAGAAGACTTGACACTATCATTTTTACCAAGTTCGTAGAAAAACCATATCTCGATTGGGAGGGCAAAAGAAATTCGGAAATATGTATCTATCTTGCATAAAACTTCTACTGAAAAATTTGATGCTTTCGGAACATATACATACTATATATGAGCATAATCTAGGAATATGCAAAATCTCCTGTAACCAATCAGAGAGAAAAATGTTGGGAGCTCGCCTATCTAACATGTACCAGGTCCATAAAATGATTAAGCATCATAATCCATAGGTATGCACGTACGTGGTACGGTTCGAGTACTCAGGTGACAAGATCCGGTATGCATGGTATGGCATACTCATACTTGGCAGGCGGGTACAACACTTGGACTCAGCAACCACTACGGCAATACTCATATAATGCTTAAAAATACTTGCCAACTTAAGCAAAATTAACGCATATTACATGAATAGGGTAAACAAAATATTTGAAAGAACAAACTTAGAACAAGTACATTGTTCAATACGTTACAAAGTATACATCGAGAATACTCGGCAAATAAATCGGCAGACTAATTATAATCATAATCAAATGGATCTCAACTCCAATGTCTTCAACGAGAACATCATCACCATGCATATGGTTCATTAGAAACACAAACATCAAGATTAGAACCATGAGCATCAGTACTACCGCTCCCGCTAGCTCCAATGGCGAGGATTTGACTGATTTTTGTTGACCAATGGGTTTTTTTGTAACAATACTCATCCAAGTTTAGCCATTTGATACCCATTGGACATTGATGTCATAGGGTCCATAGTTATGCAAGTAGCCCAGGTACGTCCACTTATGGACTATCTTTGTCTGCCCATATGTACTGTGGATGGCCATATCCTAGGCATACCCACGACGTCAACTTCGGACCTGCATCAGTCGAAATTTGGCACGTACCGTACCCATACCGATGGTTGTAATGTCCCCTTTTTGGGACATTAATTAATTTAAAATATGAGAAACCTTTAATCCACTCTTCCCATGGATTAAAGGATAAAAATTGGGAAAATGTCATTACTCTTTTTATTTTAAAAGTAAATAATAATTCTCCTCTTATGTTTTATTTTTAAAAACTAAAAGAGGGAATTAATATTCTATTTGGAGTTTGATTTTTCAAGAAAAGAGACCCATATTAAAAGTGACCCTTCTACATGAGAAAATGCACCAAAGGAAGGAGGGAAACCTGGAGTTTGAAATGCAAAAGCTATATAAGAAGATGATGGCGACCTCTTGAGGCTATGTTGTTGATTTTATTAAAATTTATTCATGCTTGAAGAAGGGATGTATGCCCGTTGAGATCTCAAACAAAGGTGTTCTTCAACACCACCATTATTGTGAAGAGTGTGAAACCTTCCAAGCTTTCATAGAGTGAATGTTGCATGATATATTCATTCAATGATTGGTGCATTTATTTGACAAGGAAATCTCCATTTCATTGATGATTATTGGAGAGTTTAATAGTGTTTTATGATCTACCATTAATGTTGCAATTATTCCAGCCATGTGACTTGCATGGGTGGTTTTTTTGGCATGTTTTGGTGTCTTTTGAAGTAGTTATACAATTTAATTTGTATTGACATATTGTGGCTCCATTTTAAGTGGTTTGGGAAGGGTTTAATAGTGTTTTTGAGCTGCTGGTTATTGTTGCATTTATTCCAACTATGGCGACTTGATTTGGGTCTTATTTTGGTATGTTTCAAGGGTGAATGAGCACTAAATATAATCTGGTCTGTGTTGGCATAATTTTCCAAGTGTGGGGCAGCGATTTTGGGTGTATTGAAAGGGTTTAAAGTGCTGGAAATTATTTATGCAAATTATCCTAACTCTAGCGACTGGTTTTTAGATTTTGGGGGTTGTTTTGAGGTGGTTTCAGTGATCAAAAAAATCAGATTCATAGTTCATTGGAAAGGTCTTGATTTCTAGATAATTGTGCATTTTATTTTGTGGCAAAATATGGAATATTGAGTTAGATATTAATTTTTGAAGTTTCGGTTGTTCTAGCGCATTTTTTAATTAATTAATTGCTGTAATAAATTTAAGATCTGGAAAAGATTAATTTACTAACTAGTTCTTCCATCTAACCCACTACTTTCGCTTACTCCAACCCCATTTGGGTTGTGTTAATGTTGACATTGAGTTATTTAAGGTCGAGCTAAGAGGATTTAATCCTTCTAGAGTCGATTGGGTTAATTAATTTGCAGATTTAAATAAAATCCCAAAAGAGGGTATTACAATGGTATCAGAGCATCTTTCCTCTACTCTTGTGGGGAGATGCAAGTAGGAGATAAGGAGCCATTATTCTACAAAATGAGAAATAAGGATTGAATGGAGGACAGAGCTTTCACTTCGGATCAAGTGAAGTTCCTTAAAGAGTTGATGCAAAATTGTGGCATGGATCTTCAAAAGACAATGAGTGAACAAATGTCTAAGCTCATTAAGGATGCTTTGGGTAAGGGCAAGTCCCCAAATTCTAATGGTGAAGAGAGCTCACATAGTGGTGAAAAAAACTCTACACCACCCCCTCCCAAGTTCTTCAAAGGTATCTTCTTACCTAAGGAAAACCATAATGGAGAAGAAGAAGAGCCCACGATGGTTGAGTTAATTGATGCTCAAAGGCTTGAGTATGTGTCCTTGAGTCAAGCTATAAATGTTGGAATTTGATGAGTTTTTTGCATTGAAGATGCACAAGGCCAAGAAGGCCCATAAGCAACCCCCTAAGGACCTTCAACAAAGATTGGGGAAAGTTTCACTTCCGAGATTTGATGGATCTAGCAAGATTTCGGTTAGAGCATGGTTGCAAAAGATGGAGACCTGCTCCTCCCTTAACCCCATGCATGACGAAGAGGCCCTTAAGTTTGTTACACTTCACTTGGAGGGCATGGCACAAGTGGTGGTTCCGTGGTATGCACACACAAGGGCATAATTTGATTCGCAAAATGGAGGAGTTTAGCAAAAGAATCATGGAGAGGTTTGACCGGAAAGATCCGAAAATACACTTCCGGGAACTTGCACAACTCAAGCAAGTTCATGATGTTGAGGAGTATGTGGCAGATTTCCAAACAATTGTAGTCATGGTGATGGATGTTAGTGAAAAAAGATTGGTTGTCTGTTAGCTAGATTTTCTGCATAGCATAAAACCTAGGCAGTCATGAGATAAATCTCCCTCATTTACTGGTGAGGCTCCCGTGTCAGATTTGTCAATTAAAATATGCTAGTATCTATATGGGGTTTTACTTTTAACTGTTTAGCTCATGAACCGTAGCTGTACAGTTCTGCAGCAAGCAGCTGTTTAAGAAAGGAAATATTTAAATAAGGGAATTATATAAACACAGAGAAGAAATGGGGAAGATGTGCATTCCAATCAATAGATAACAGAGTTGATTGCATGCACATAGAAGAAACCAATAGATATCAACACAAAATTATAAGCAAAGGCAGCTCTAGATCTAGATCTAAAATAACACAATTTATTAAAAGATCTAAGATATAAAAGTTAGAAACACAATACACCATGACACAAAGTTCTCCGGAAATCTGCTCCTGTATATTTCTTTGCTTCAAGTGGCTCTCAGGGGTTTCAGCACAAAGTCTGGAACACAAGAATGCTGCTTACAAATTCTGATCCTTAACCTGGAGGTTCTTTTTCTACTTATAGAATGTAGAAGGGAAAGTACAAATGGGAAACTCAACTAAACTAAAACATAAACAAGAAGTAAAGATGACATTTGGCAATCATCCCCCACTAACTTCTCCTTAAGTGACACATCTATCACTTAACTAATAGAATAGTTCCATATAACTTAAAGTAATGGTTTCAAAACCAAGAACTTTAAAGTTTTACAATTTCATCAAAGAACGTGAAAAATAGAAGAAGTCAAGCCAGCGGTAACATTTATATCTTCTTTTTGTTCTGATACTGAATATACTTGTCGAACATGTAATTCAGCATCTTCCCATCTGTCTTAGCCACAACTTCCTTTTGTCCTGAACTGCAGCAATCCTTCGTTCAACACTTGATACATGCTTCCACATCCTACAAGCTTGGCCCAAACCTCGCAATATTGACTGTAGTTCCACCGGTCTGCTAATGGAATTCATCGTGAAAGGCTTAGTAGCTCCATCAATTCTTCCTTGTACCATAAGAAGAGACCCTTCCAGGGAATTAGGCACTCTGCTAGGAATGATCCATACGTATGAAGTAACATTTCCGACCACTTCCTCCTCAGTGAAAGCAATGATACTGTCTGGTAAAGACGATGTCATACTCTCAAGTGCCTGCATCCTCTTCAGCAAAATTCTGCAGATCTCCAAACGGAAAGATACTGCAAACTCCAGCTACTTCCCCTTCTCAACTGATCCGTCCGGTACAATTTGTTCTACAACCAACACTTCTCCCGGCAGCTTATTGATTTCGGCCAAAGTACTCAAGTTACTCTCAGCAACTGTGTTCATATCTACTATGCTCGTCACCAGTTGCTTCAACTGATCCGCTGCATCTTTCATAACCTTTAGGCGGGCTGGCACCTCTCCGAGTTGTATAGAAGCTTGACAAATAATCAGATTCTTCCATTCGTCAATAGCTTTCACTTGATTGCTTGCATCTTCCATCTCCTGCATCAGATGATCACTCACCTGCTCTTGAGCTGAAATGGGCCGAGTGGAAGATTTAGCAACCTTGGCAATCATCTTGCGCAACTGAGATACCTGCTTCTGCAGTTCAACTTTCTCCGCCTTTTCTCTGTCAAGCCTAAGGAATAGAGCATCTATCAATGTCTGCGTGTCTCGCTTCAATCCTTCTGTGGTGGCTTGACCGATGGGTACTCTGGTTACTGTTATGTCTTCTGCCATGAGCTCATCCTCTTTCTTTCCTTCCGCTGGAACTGACATCTTGGCAAACTTCTGCCCTGACTCCTCGATGATCGACCTTGAAGTTACCTTAGCAACTTTAGGTTTTCTGTCTTTTCCGCCTAGACTCAGAAGCAGCTGCAAGTCGTGTTCCTCCAAGTTCACTTCTACTCTAGCTTCTGGAACCAACTACGAAGTCAACCATTCTGAGAAATTACTCCTCGCAGAATGAGAAATTGCTGAGTGTACTACTATCTCCTGCTCTGATTCCTCTCAATCAAAAACTGCTACAGTGTTATGGCTGCCATCTTCTGAATCATCCAAGGACAAAGCTCTTTCAAACTCTGCCATCTGCAACTTCAATGTCTCTTCTGGAACAGGTGCTGAACGGAGTGACTGAGGAGAGAAGATGAATGTTACCAGATCCAGTGGAGGCATGGAAGTGTCTTGCTGAGGTGCAATAGTTGGTGAAGTAGTAGATGCTGGAGAAGCCGGAACTAAAGTCATAGCTGTGGAAGTGATCTTCTCCTTTGATTGAGATCTTCTGTGTACTTTCAACTTCTCAGACCTTCTGCTACTTTCTCCTCCGTGCTTCCTCTTGAGGGAATCTCCTGTGTCGAAGTTGTCCATGACTTGATTCATCAAGGCAATATCCCTTTGTCAGCAACCAATTTGAAGTATTCAACAGAACAACGCCAGACCTTTCCTCAATCGTATGGCAGCCTCCTATGTTATCCTGAAGTACAACTTTGTCTCCTCCCATTTGATGGTAAGTGTCAAGTAACACAGCCCCATCATCTTTAAGATCCATAGGTATCCGTGCTAATCCAAAGTCGAACACTTGTCATGCTGATAGCCTACTGAAATCCTTCTTTCGAACCTCGTACTCACTTTTGCACTTCATCCAGAAATCCTCTAATGAAGACACATGTGCGTACTCCTGGGAGATCGTCTTCCTGGCTACTCCAAATGGATCGAAGTTCAGCTGTGCTAGGAAGAACTCTTGCTCGTACTCAGATAACATTTCCGCTTCCAATCCTCGGGCTTTATGCATGCTCTGGCAGCAATAAAATCCCACAGTGATCGGGAAGAAGCCCGTAGACTTGTGCCATTTCGACTGAGGGTCGTGTATCTCCACAAGTTGTCTGCTCAGCTTGGTGTCAATCAGATTTCACCCTGAAATCTGCGACTACCCTATCCGAAAAAATTTCGTACTTTTAAAATAATGGGTCGTTTTGTGTTTTTATTGCCTGAAAGTTCTTGTATTGCGTCAAGATAATCCCAAAGAGCCATATTAGCCTTTTTCGCCAAATACCCAGATGCTCAAAATTGTTTTATTTTGTCGTCGGGATTTGTCTGCGGGAAATTTGTATTTAATTATTTTGAGCCCCGTATGAGGCTATTTGCGCTCTGTTTTAACTCTATTATGAGCAAATATGTTATTATTCCTATGTGCCAGAAGGGTTTTAACTTATTTTAAGTTTTGGGCTTTATTTGCAACTTTTGGCAATTTTTCGTGTTTTTGTGGTGTCCTGTTTCGTTTTTTGTGAAATTTCTCTGGAGCAATTCCTTTGCCAGGTAAGCCCGATTTTTGGCCTGGAGCAGCTGGAAAACATATACGCACATTATGCCCGGAGGAAGTCGTCATCGGAGGTCTGGATCACTGGGAAAGAGCGAAGTCGTGCACAGAAAAGCCCCTGCGGGGATGGGCGCATTTTTGGAAAACAAAGGATTTAAGTTGCGATGGGAAAAATATAAGCCGCAGGCAGGGTGGGAATTTCATACCTGCCTAGCAGGGTACTTTTTCCCATGTTATAAAAGTCACTTAAGCTGCAGTGGAAAAAATAGAGGCTGCAGGCAAGTGGGAATTTATTGCCTGCCTTGCAGGGTAAAAATTCCCATGATATAATAAAAGAAAAGTGACTTAAGTGAAATCATGGGATTTTAGTGCCTGCCTTGCAGGGTAAATAATCCCATTGTCAAAGTCAAATCACTTAAATGGATCATGGGATTTTGATGCCTGCCTTGCAGGGTAAAGAATCCCATTATGAAAAAATTCTTAAAAATAGAATTACATGTGCAAAAAAAGTGCGCCCCCTTTGGTGAGAGAATAAAAGCCTTAAATTAATTATTTTAATTAATCTTTTCTCTCAAAAAGTGCGCCCAAGCTTGGAGGAAGTCAACAAGTCAAAGTTGGAATAAAAGAAAGGAATTAAATTTATTAAATTTAATTTATTTAGTGGCTGCCCCCTTCCTCTCAAAAAGTGCGCCCCATTTGGATATTATTTAATGTTTTTTAAAGCATTAAAACATTAAATTAATTTCTATTTTCAGTGGCTATGGTCAAGCACACTGTGAAACTTAAGTGAAGTGATGTGTGAAGGATTAAATTGGATTAATTTAATTTATTGGATGGTTGTCCTTAAACACACTATTTTCAAAAGAGAAAAACATGATTTTTAATTAATTAATTGTCTTTAATTGTTAGGGCAATTATTAATTATAGAATTGTGAAGGTTATATAAGCATGGGCAGCCATATGGGTGAATTATCCAAATCACAGGTGAAGAATTGCAGCCAAGTGGAAAAGTGCGCCCCCATTACAGGAAGGATTTTGTTCAGACAAAGTGCTAACAAGACTAAAAGCTTCCAGATTTGGCGCATGCTTTGGAGGAGGTTGATCTTTGTCTGCATAGTTGTTTCCACAAGTGTTACAGGAGCTCAGGTGTTGATTGAAAGGATTCATGCTCTCTTTATGTGCAAGTTAAACACCAATTTTTGGGGGCAGCAGGCTTGAAAAGTGCAGATTTTTATAATTTAAATTCACTATTCATGCTCCGGTGGCCATTTTTGTCTGAATAAATTGCAGGAATTCATTACAGGTGTTTTAAAAAGAAAAGGAGTTTTTATCAATGTCCAATACATTGCAAATATCCTCCGAATCTGAAGAATTGTCCAGATCTGCACCAGTATTGAAGAAATCTAGCCAAGGAGAAAAAGAATTATTCAGACGAAGATAAACAAAGCCATGGCGAAGGGAGATGAAAAAGAAAGCACGATGGAGTCATGCATTGCTTCCAAACTTGCAGACATAGGAGACACAAATCTAGGACCGGAACCTCTTGCCGATTTGATTGATAGATCCAGAGCGGAAAAGACTTCACTCATGCGTGCGGTCAAAAGCAATGGAATTATCCAAGCTGCAGCTTTTCCATGTACAGCCCAATTGCCAGAGTTCATAATGGAGTGTGCTAGATCTTATCATCCTTCATCCAGATCAGTGTGTGATGCTTCGGGAAAGACAATAATTCGTTTGGACGCAAAGTTCATCAATTATTGTTTGAAGATTCCAGTACGAAAGGTGGTGACTTCTATTAGCATTCAGGATGCTGACAGTACGTGGGAGAAGCATAGAGCTGATTGTGTGAGCATCATGAATAGCCGGTTCATGAAGAAGCCTAGATCCCCTTCAAAGTTCCTGAGAACTCTTCCACGGTCCAATTTGGTGCAGGAGGCAAATGATGTCGTCAAATTTCTATGCAGGATGAATGGCGAAGCGAATGCCTACACTTTCTGTCCATGGATGTATGCTTTCATCAGGACCATTGAAATCAACAAGGTTGATTCTATAATCAATTGGTCGGAGATTATTGGCAACAACATCGGTGAGAAACTTCGCAACGTGAAGCGTACTTTCAGCTTCAAGATGACTTCATACCTGGTGTATGCTGCAGCTTCACAAGGTGTCTTTTCCAAGCTGGATAGATGTGGTGTTCTTTTTAAGGACCCCATTTTCGAGTGCTACCCGCAGCTTACTGCACCTATAGGCGAGAAGGACTTCAAAGTGATCAACGATGACTTCTTCTACGATTTCATCTGCAGGCTAGACAAAGACTTGAAGGCCAACAGGGTAAGCAAGGAAGCGTGGGAAGCCGTGTCCAAGATTGGCAATCTATTCATTCAATTTGCAGATTTCACATACCTCAGGGTTACGGGCTTTTCTGGAGAACCAATAAAGATGCCCAGGTATCCGAATTATAGATTGATCGCCATAGAGCTAAGCAGGTAACTTGTGGAGTTACACGACCTTCAGTCAAAGCGGCACAAGTCTACAGGCTTCTTCCCAATCACTGTGGGATATTACAGCTGCATTAGCATTCACAGAGCTCGAGGGATGGAAGCGCAAATGTTATCCGAGTATGAGCAAGAGTTCTTCCCTGCACGGCTGAACTTCGATCCATTTGGAGTAGCCAGGAAGACTATTTTAAAATCAGCACATAACGCTCTTTAAGTGGACACCAGGGGTACTTCAAAACCTACAAAGTGGTAAGAGAAATATTTACTTGGAAAGATATGAAGAAAGATGTTCTTAAGCATGTTAGGGAGTGTATTGTTTGTCCAAAGAATAAGAATGAACATACTTTTCCAATTGATCTTTTACAACCCCTTCCTATTCCATCTCAAAAATGGGAAAGCGTATCTATGGATTTCATCATCAAGTTGTCAAATGTGCAAGGTAAGAGTTGCTTGTATGTGGTGGTTGATAGACTGACTAAGTATGCACATTTTCATCCACTTCCTACTAAGTTTGATGGTCCTATGATCGCTGATTTGTTTTTCAAAGAAATTTTCAAATTACATGGATTGCCAAAAAAATTGTGATTGATAGAGACAGCAGATTTATGAGTCATTTTTGGCGAGAGTTATTCCGTTTTACTGGGACGGAACTCACACCCGGTACTAGCTATCACCCACAAACGGATGGGCAAACTGAAATTGTGAATAAGTGGGTTGAAGGGTACTTGAGTTTCTATCTTTCAGGGCAGCAGTTTGGATGGGCCAAATGGTTACACATAGCTGAGTTTTGTTACAATACCACACATCAAATGTCCATAGGTATGACTCCTTTTAAAGCACTTTATGAGTATGATGTTAATTCCTTCATGGATGTGGTTATGACATATAGTAGAGTGCCTAGTGCTCAATATTTGGTGCAAAAAAGTGTTGATATCATGAGAGCACTCAAGGAAATTTTGCACCAAGCCCAAAATAGGCAAAAGATGTATGCGGATCAGCATAGAAGTTGCCCCCTTTGGATGAAGAAGGTAGGTTGGTCTTAATTCCAAAATCTATTATTGATACATGTGAAAGGAACTTGAGGAGACGTAGTATCAAGGAGTATTTGGTGAAATGGAAGGATCTGCCATTAGAGGATGCTACATGGGAAAGTGATTTAGTTTTGAAGCATCCAAATTTGTTATTGCTCGAGGACAAACAATCTTGGGAAGGGAGGACTATAATGTCCTCTTTTTGGGACATTAATTAATTAAAAATATGGGAGACCTTTAATCCACTCTTCCCATGGATTAAAGGATAAAAATTGGGAAAATGTCATTACTCCTTTTATTTTAAAATTAAATAATTAATTCTCCTCTTATGTTTTATTTTTAAATATTAAAAGAGGAAATTAATATTCTATTTGGAGTTTGACTTTTTCAGGGAAAAGAGGCCCATACTAAAAGTGACCCTTCTACATGAAAAAATGCACCAAAGGAGGGAAACTTGGAGATTTGAAATGACAAAGCTATATAAGGAGAAATGGCGACCCCTTGGGGGCATGTTGAGATTTTATTTAAAATATCTTCATACGTGAAGAGGGATGTATGCCCATGTGATCACATTATAAAGGTGTTCTTCAACACTACCATTATTGTGGAGTGTGAGGCCTTCTAAAGCTTTCATGGAGTGAATGTTGCATGGTATATTCATTCTATGTTTGGCGCATTTATTTGAGAAGGAAATTTGCATGTTAATGATTGGGGTTTGATAGTGATTTATAATTTTCTATTACTACAGCATTTATTAGAGCTAAAGTGAGTTGCATGGGAGGTTGTTTTGACATGTTCGGGTGTCTTATGAACTAGATATGCAATCTGATCTGTATTGGCATATTTTTCCAAGTGTGGGGCTGTTATTTTGAGGGTTTTAGAAGCATAGAAAGAGTTGATAATAATTTATGCAATTTATTCTAACCCTAGCGGCTGGTTTTCAGATTTTGGGGGTTGTTTTGAGGTGGTTTCAGTGATCATAAAATTCAAATTCTTAGTTTATTGGAAAGGCCTTGATTTCTAGATAATTGTGCATTTTATTTGGTGGCAAAATATGGATTATTGAGTGAGATATTAATTTTTGAAGTTTCAGTTGTTCTGGTGCATTTTTAATTAATTAACTGCTGCAATAAATTTCAGATTTGGAAAAAATTAATTTCCTAACTAGTTCTCCCATCTAACCTACTACTTTGGCTTACTCCAACCCCATTTGGGTTGTATTAATGTTGACATTGGTTTATTTGAGGTTGAATTAAGAGCATTTAATCCTTCTAGAGTCAATTTGGTTAATTAATTTACAGATTTAAATAATATACCAAAAAGGGATATTACATGTAATGGCCATACCTGTCATTGTCAATGTTCTTAGGCAAGCTATAAAGCGTAAAAAACACCTATGAAGAATGTTTGTGCTACTTATGGTGTCTTATGCCCAAAAGGCATAGAAAAGAAATGGGCATACTTGGTCAATCGATTGACCACCACATAGATACAATCGTGTCCATGTACTAAGGGAAGGCCTGTAGTAATATCCATAGATATGCTCTCCCATTTCTGCTCAGGGATAGGAAGAGGCTATAGAAGTCCTGTTGCAAAAGTATGCTCAGCCTTGGTTTACTGACAAACCAAACACTCCCTAATATGGTCAAGGACATCGTCCTTTAACCCTTTCCATGTGAACCTCTCTCTGATGTATCTGTAGGTCTTAAAATACCAAGGATGTCCTACTAAAGGTGTATCATGTACTGCTCGAAGGATCTTCTCCTTCATCTTGGACTCTGGTAGAAGGAAAATCATATCCTTGTAGTATATGAGGTCATTCAAGATTTTGTATCTATCATCTTGGATAATACCATCCATGATTCACATGCAAACTGACTCTTGGAATACTAAACAAGTATGTGAGCCTTCCAATCAAATGAAATCTTTGACATAGATCTAATCATAGAATCAAGGTAAGGTCTCCTAGATAAAGCATCAACTACCACATTATTCTTACCTTTTGTGTCATTTATGTCAAAGTCATAAGCCTGTACCTTATTCACCCATCTTTGTTGGTGGTCATTGAGATGCTTTTGCCCCAAGAAAAACCTCAAACTGTTGTGATTGACAACAAATTTGTTGTTCACAAGATACTGCCAGAATTTGACCAATGCATGCATAATGGCCAACATCACCTTGTCGTAAATTGAGTACCCCCTCTCCACAATACTCAACTTTCCTGCCAGAATTTGACCAATGCATGCATAATGGCCAACATCACCTTGTCGTAAATTGAGTACCCCCTCTCCACAATACTCAACTTCCGACTCTCAGAGGCATTGGGATGCCTATCCCTAATGCCCTCACCTAATGCATCGCACTCAAGTACAAATGGCCAAGTGAAAATTGGTAGTGCAAGGATTGCACATGAGCTCATCGCCTTCTTAAGGTTGATCAAATACCTATTGTGTTGAATCTGACCAAGAAAAAGCCCCCTTCTTGGTCAAGTTTGTCAATGGTGTAGTCAAGTGAGAGAAGCCCTTCACAAACCTCCTGTAGTAAGTACATAAACCTAAGAACCCTCTCAAATATGTCAAAGTCCTCAAGGGTGGCCAATCCAATATCACCTGAATCTTTTCCTTGTCAACCTTGACTCCACCTCCTCTAATCACATAGCCTAAGTATAATAGCCCTGTCATGCCAACTCACACTTACAAGCCTTCGCATATAGCGAACTAGCCTCCAAGATACTCAATACCTCATCAAGATGTCTCATGTGATTCTCCCATGTCCTGCTATAGACCAAAATGTCATTGAAAAATATCAACACAAACTTCCATAGATGAAGGTTGAACTCATGGGTCATACAGGACTGAAATGTAGCAAGTGCAATAGACAAACCAAACGACATCACAAGAAACTCAAAGTGACCGTTGTGGCATCCGAAAGTTGTCTTCTGCACATCCCCCTCTCTGACCTTGATCTGACAGTATACTGATAGCAAATCTATTTTAGAAAAATAAATTGCACCATATAGCTCATCCAACATCTCATCAATACGAGGCACAAGATACTTATTCTTAATGGTTTTTGTATTCAAGGCACGGTAATATATGCACATACGCATGGTTCCATCCTTCTTTACCAAAACAACCAAAGAAGCAAAGGGGCTAGAACTGGGCCTAATATGTCCCATATCTAGGAGCTCATGTATGGTCCTCTCAATCTCATCCTTAAACCATTTGGGGTGACGGTAAGGATTTGTGACCACGGGTTTGCTGTCCTCAAGCTCGATCACATGCTTGAACCCTCTATCTAGAGGTACACCTGGAGGTATATCGCTAAAAAATGCACTATGCTTGTCCAATAGGGCATGGACATCAACATGATACTATGCCCTATCCTCATCTGAATTCTTGGTCTAAACGAAGCACTGAACTGCCCAATCCACATCATTGTGCCTGAACATCCTCTCCATCTGTTTGGTTGTGACAACTCTGGGTGCATCTGAAAATAATCCTCTCAAGATCACGTTCATGCCATCGGACATAAACTTCAGCTCCATTGTCTGCAAGTTAGTCCGAAACTCACCAAATGAGTGAAGCCACTATAATCCAAGCACTATGTTGATCTCACCAATACCAACAATGTAGAAATCCTCGATAGCTATATAGTTACCCATAGTGATGCTCAACTGTGGGACCCTCTGTGTACATCTCAAGGACTCACCATTGGCCATAACAACATTGAAGCCCTCAAAATTTTCTGTCTATAGACCCCGTCTCTCCACCAAAAAGGCATCAACGAAATTGTGGGTGGCCCCACTATCAATAAGAACTACCACACAATGTCCCTGCATGACTCCTCGATCCCTAAATGTCTTGTACCTGGGGGTACTAAACAATGTAGTTATGGTCTCAACGGGAAAAGTCTCCTCTGCAGTCTCAACATTGGCACTATCCAATGCATCACCAACATCAGGCTCATGAGGTTCTAATACCTCATCTCCCTCGTCATCACTATCCTCATATACCTCAATATATTGGGCCTTGCCCTTCCCAAAGCAATTATGTCCACGTGTCCATGGTTGACAGCACTCGAAACATAGTTTCTTTCGCCTCAATTCCTCCCTAAGCTCTGGTGAAATGACTGTTTTCCTTGCCAAGTCCTGTCTCCTGTCATCCTGCCTAGGTGGAGGAACTTTCTACTGAACTCTGGGTGTAAATTTAGATTTTGGAGCAGACAACTCCAAATCTTGAGCTCTCCTAATGGTCTCAAGTAATGAAGGAGGTTCAAATGCCTTCACAAATCCAACCAAAGTATCTTTCAACCCTGCTATGAATAATGAAATCAACCTCATCTCGGAAATATCAAGAACCATCATTGAAAGTCTGAAAATCTGCAATGTAAACATCCAAGGAACCTGTCTGTCTCAAGTGAGTCAACTCCCTGAAGAATATATCAGGATCTCTCTTATCAAATATGTCCTCTAACCTTCGTGTGAGCTCTGTATATGTAGTAATGTGCATGTGCGCTTGTGTCACTAGTCCATCATGCCACCAATCATGTGTATCTCCCTCAAGATGTAGGATTGCAAACTTAATTGCATCCTCCTCATGCATGGGGTTCAAATCAAAATAGGTCTTCAACTTCTATACCCATGACCGTGCGGTACTGGTGTCACTCAGATTTCACCCCGAAATCTGTGACTACCCAATTCGAAAAATTTCGTACTTTTAAAATAGTGGGTCATTTGTTGTTTTTATTGCCTAAAAGTTCCTGTATTGCGTCAAGATAAATCCTAAAGAGCCATATTAGCCCTTTTCGCCAAATACCCAGATGCCCAAAATTGTTTTATTCTGTCGTCGGGATTTGTCTGCGGGAAATTTGTATTTAATTATTTTGAGCCCCGTATGAGGCTATTTGCGCTCCGTTTTAACTCCGTTATGAGCGAATATGTTATTATTCCTATATACCAGAAGGATTTTAACTTATTTTAAGTTTTGGGCTTTATTTGTAACTTTTGGCAATTTTTCGTGTTTTTGTGGTGTCCCGTTCTGTTTTCTGTGAAATTTCTCTGGAACAACTCCTTCACCGGGTAAGCCCGATTTTTGGCCTGGAGCAGCTGGAAAACATACACGCACATTTTGCCCGGAGGAAGTCATCATCCGAGGTCTGGATCACTGGGAAAAAGCGAAGTCGTGCACAGGAAAGCCCCTGCGGGGATGGGCGCATTTTTGGAAAACAAAGGATTTAAGCTGCGATGGGAAAAACATAAGCCGCAGGCAGGATGGGAATTGTATACCTGCCTGGCAGGGTACTTTTTCCCGTGTTATAAAAGTCACTTAAGCTGCAGTGGGAAAAATAGAGGCCGCAGGCAGGTGGGAATTTATTGCCTACCTTGCAGGGTGAAAATTCCCATGATATAATAAAAGGAAAGTGACTTAAGTGAAATCATGGGATTTTAGTGCCTACCTTGCAGGGTAAAGAATCCCATTGTCAAAGTCAAATCACTTAAGTGGATCATGGGATTGTGGTGCCTACCTTGCAGGGTAAAGAATCCCATTATGGTGAAAATTCTTAAAAATAGAATTACATGTGCAAAAAAGTGCGCCCCCTTTGGTGAAGGATTAAAGTGATTAAATTGATTATTTTTAATAATCTTTCTCCTTGGAAAAAGTGCGCCCAAGCTAGAGGAGGTCAAAAAGTCAAAGGAGAAATAAAAGAAAGGGATTAAATTAATTAAATTTAATTTATTTAGTGGCTGCCCCTCTCCTTGGAAAAAGTGCGCCCCATTTAGGAGTTGTTTAATGATTTTAAATGCATTAAATCATTAAATTAATTTCTATTTTCAGTGGCTATGGTCAAAGCACACTGTGAGGCTAAAGTTAAGTGCTGTGTGAAGGATTAAATTGGATTAATTTAATTTATTGGATGGCTGTCCTTAAACATGCTATTTTTAAAAGAGAAAAGCATGATTTTAATTAATTAATTGCCTTTAATTGTTAGGGCAATTATTAATTATAGAATTGTGAAGGTTATATAAGCATGGGTAGCCATAAGGATTTATTATTCAACACACAGGTAAAGAATTGCAGCAAGGAGAAAAAGTGTGCCCCCTTTAGAGGAAGGATTTTGCACAGACAAATTGCTAACAAAGGCTAAAAGCTTCCAGATTTGGCGCATGCTTTGGAGAAGGTTCATCTTCATCTGCACAATTGTTTTCACAGGTGTTAAAGGAGCTCAGGTGTTGATTGAAAGGATTCATGCTCTCTTTATGTGCAAATTAAACACCAATTTTTGGGGCAGCAGGCTTGAAAAGTGCAGATTTTTATAATTCAAATTCACTATTCATGCTCTGGTGGCCATTTTTGTCTGAATAAATTGCAGGAACTCATTACAGGTGCTTTATAAAAGAAAAGGAGCATTTATCAATGTCCAATACATTGCAAATATCCTCCGAATCTGAAGAATTGTCCAGATCTGCACCAGTATTGAAGAAAGCAGGCCAAATTAGAAGAAAAAGAATTATTCAGACAAAGATTGATAAAGCCATGGCAAAAGGAGATGAAAAAGAGAGCACGATGGATTCATGCATTGCTTCTAAACTTTCAGACATAGGAGACACGGATCTAGGCCCAGAACCTCTTTCTGATTTGATTGACAGATCCAGAGCTGGAAAGACTTCACTCATGCGTGCGGTCAAAAGTAGTGGAATTATTCGAGCTGCAGCTTTCCCGTGTACAGCCCAATTGCCAGAGTTTGTGATGGAGTGTACTAGATCTTATCATCCTTCATCCAGATCAGTGCGTGATGTAGCGGGAAAGACAATAATTCGTTTGGATGCAGAATTCTTCGATTATTGTTTGAAGATTCCAGTACGACAGGTGGTGACTTCTATTAGCATTCAGGATGCTGACAGTAGGTGGGAAAAGCATAGAGCTGACTGTGTGAGCATCATGAATAGCCGGTTCATGAAGAAGCCTAGATCCCCTTCCAGGTTCCCGAGAACTCTTCCACAATCCAATTTGGTGCAGGAGGCGGATGATATTGTCAAATTGCTATGCAGGTTGAATGGTGAAGCGAATGCCTACACTTTCCGGACATGGATGTATGCTTTCATCAGGACCATTGAAATCAACAAGGTTGATTCTATAATCAGTTGGTCAGAAATTATTAGCAGCAACATCGGCGAGCAACTGCGGAACGTAAAGCGTACCTTCAGCTTCAAGATGACTTCATACTTGGTATATGCTGCAGCTTCACAGGGTGTCTTTTCCAAGCTGGATAGATGTGGTATTCTTTCCAAGGATCCCATTTTCGAGTGCTACCCACAGCTTACTGCACCTGCGTGCAAGAAGGACTTCAAAGTGATCAACGATGGTTTCTTCTACGATTTCATCTGCAGGTTAGACAAAGACTTGAAGACTCATAGAGTAAGCAAGGAAGCATGGGAAGCAGTGTCCAAGATTGGCAGTGTATTCATCCAGTTTGCAGATTTCACATACCTCAGGGTTACGAGCTTTTCAGGTGAACCAACAAAGATGCCAAGGTACCCAAGTGACAGATTGATTGCCATGGAGCTAAGCAGACAACTTGTGGAGTTACACGACCTTCAGTCGAAGCGGCACAAGTCTACGGGCTACTTCCCACTCACTGTGGGATATTACAGTTGCATCAGCATTCACAGAGCTCGAGGAATGGAAGCACAAATGTTGTCCGAGTATGAGCAAGAGTTCTTCCCTGCACGGCTTAATTTTGATCCATTTGGAATAGCCAGGAAGACAATCTCCCAGGAGTACGCACATGTGCCTTCGTTAGAAGATTTCTGGATGAAGTGCAGAAGTGAGTACGAGGTCAGAAAGAAAGATTTCAGCAGGCTGTCGGCAAAGCAAGTATTTGACTTTGGACTAGCGCGGATACCTGCGGATCTTAAAGATGATGGGAACGTGGTACTTGACACTTACCATCAAATGGGAGGAGATAAAGCTCTACTACAGGATAGCAATGGCGGCTGCAGCACAATAGAGAAAAGATCCGGAGCTGTGTTGGTAAGTACTTCGAGCTGGCTGCTAACGAAGGGATACTGCCTTGATGAAGTATTGATGAATCAAATCACGGGCAACTTCGGTGCAGAAGATTCCCTCAAGCGAAAGCATGAAGGAGAGAGCAGCAAAAGGTCCGAGAAGTTGAAAGTACGCAGAAGATCTCAAGAGAAAGAGAAGACCACTTCTACGACCATAGCTTTGACTCCGACTTCTCCAGTACCTAGTGGATCACCAACTATTGCACCACAGCAGCAGGATGTTTCCATGCCTTCATTAAAACCAGCAACGTTCATCTTCTCTCCGCAGCCACTTCGTTCAGCACCCGTTCCAGAGGAGATGTTGAAGCTGCAGACGACGGAGTTCGAAAGAGCTTTGTCCTTGGATGTTTCAGAGGATGGCAGCCATGATACTGTGGCACTTTCTGATGGAGAGGATGCAGAGCGGGAGATAGTAGCGCACTCAGCAACTTCTCATTCTCCGAGAAGTAATTTCTCGGAATGGTTAGCTTTGCAGTTGGTTCCGGAAGCAAGAATAGAGATGAACTTAGAGGAACATGACTTGCAGCTACTTCAGGATCTGAGCAGAAGAGACAGAAGGCCTAAAGTTGCTAAAGCGACTTCTAGGTTGATCATCGAGGATTCGGGAGAGAAGTTTGCTGAGATATCAATCCCGGCGGAAGGAAAGGTAGAAGAGGAACTCACGGCAGAAGATGTGACAGTGACCAAAATACCACTCGGTCAAGCTACCACTGAAGGATTGAAGCAAGACACGCAAACGTTGCTGGATGCTTTGTTCCTTAGGCTTGACAGTGAAAAGGCGGAGAAAGAAGAGCTACAGAAGCAAATATCTCAATTATGTGAGATCATAGCCAAGGTTGCTAAATCTTCCGTTCAGCCCATTTCAGCGCAGGTGAGTGATCATCTTATGCAGGAAATGGAAGATGCAAGCAATCAAGTAAAGGCTATTGACGAATGGAAAGATCTGATTATTCGTCAAGCTTCTGTGCAACTTGGGGAAGTGCCAGCCCGCCTAAAGGTTATGAATGATGCAGAAAATCAACTGAAGCAACTGATAGAAAGCATAAAAGGAATAAATACAGTTGTAGAGAGTAACCTGAGTGTTTTGGCCGAGATCAACAAGCTACCGGGAGATGTATTGGTTGCAGAGCAAATTGTGCCGGATGGATCAGTTGAGAAGGGGAAGCAGCTAGAGTTTGCAGTATCTTTCCGTTTGGAGATCTGCAGAGTTTTGTTGAAGAGGATGCAGGCGCTTGAGAGTAGAACATCAGATTTTCCGGACAGTATTATTTCTTTCACTGAGGAAAGAGTGGATGGAGGTATTACTTCATACGTGCGGATTGTTTCTAACGAGGTGCATGATTCTCTGGAGGGTTCTCTTCTGATGGTGCAAAAGAGGATTGATAAAGCTACCAAGCCTTTCACGATGAACTCTATCAGTAGGCTGGTAACACTGCAGGCACACATTGCGAGATTTGGGCCAAGTTTGGAAGAAGTGGAAGCATGCAGCAAAGTGTTGAATGAAGGATTGCTGCAATTCAGGACAGAAAAGGAAGCAGTAGCTAAAACAGATGGAAAGATGCTGAACTATATGTTCGACAAGTATATCAGATATCAGAACAAGAAGAAGATGTAGATGTTACAGCTGGCATGACTTCTTCTATTTCTTTCTTCTTCTATTTTCTATGTCCCCGGATGAAATTGTAAACTTCTAAGTTATTGGTTTTGCAACCATTACTTGAAGTCATGTGGAACCTTTCTATTAGTTAAGTGATACATGTGTCACTTAAGAAGAAGTTAGTTGAGGATGATTGCCAAATGTCATCTTTACTTGTTGTTCATACTTTAGTTCAGTTTGAGTCTTCTATTTGTACTTTCCCTCCTACATTCTATAAGTAGGAGAAGAACCTATGGGTTAATCATCGATCAGAATTTGTAAGAAGCAATCTTGTGTTCTAGACTTTGTGCTGAACCCCTAAGAGCCACTTGTTGCAGAGGAATACAAAGAAGCAGGTTTCCGGAGAACTTTGTGTCACGGCGTACTGTGTTTCTTGCTCTTAAATCTTAGATCTTTAAAGTAAACTTTGTGTTATTTTAGATCTGGATCTAGAACTACCTTTGCTTTAGAATTCTGTGTGTTCAAATCTATTAAGTTTCTTCTATGTGCATGCGATTAACTCTGATATCTACTGATTGGGATGCACATCTTCCTTACTTCTTCTCTGTAATTCCTTTACTTCCTTCTATAATTTTCCTTTCTTAAACAGTTGCTTACTTGCTGCAGAACTTCTTAGTTATGGTTCATGAACTAAGTTGTTAAAGTAAAACCCCTGATAGATAGAAACACATTTTTATTGACAAATCTGACACGGGAGCCTCACCGGTTAAATGAGGGAGATTTATCTCATGACTGCCTAGGTTTGATGCTATGCAGAAAATCTAGCCAACAGGTACACTTCTTAGATCCGTCAAAGTGTGGAATACAAATCTGCCCCAAATGCCTTTGTAATTCAGGTACCGGCATATGATGATCTCTCTTGGGCTTACAACCAATCTTCATCCTACAATAATCTAGAAATGGCATATTCTCTGAAACTCTTGCTCAAAGATTGGTATTTCCTCGAACAGGAATCCTTATCAAGCGCATTTGTTGGCTCCCCCACATGTGATGCTTCAGAATATTTCGAGAAAGAGGGCTCACGAAGACTCAAAGGCTTGTTAGAAGAATGGGGGGATTGTTGCGCCAAATTATTGTTCTCACCTTTTTCCCTATTATCCCCAAATTTGATCTGATTCATGTTCTGTGTGAGCTAGCTCAAGTAGAGGTTGGTTGTCTCTTGTTGTTTCACCATGTTGATGAACATTTTCTTCATAAAATCCTCATTGAGCTCTTCCACGTTATCTTCCTAATCTGCCATATTTTGACCTTTTCGAGGTGTATTCCTCCTAGAATATACCTTCATTCACTACCCAAATAAGTTGTAGGAAAGGTGGCTCTGATACCACTGAAATATCCCCTTTTCGGGATAAATCTTAAAAAAAGCTATAAACTGAATTCTAATTTTTATGACAACAATGAACAAAATCTGAAAAACGCCCAAACCCCAACACCTAGAGCAAAATTGAGATCTATCACTTCCAGCTATTCAAATTTGACAAAATTAATACCCAAGATGAAATATATATATAAAAAGAATATCCAATCAGATTTTAGAAATTCTAATAATTGCATTTTTAATGATGAAAATGTAATTGATACTTAAAAAATTAGTAACTCTGGAAATACTTGGAATCTGATTACAAATGATAGCTCAAAAGATAGATAAAGCCAATGCATATTCAAGCACAATTTTCCAATGGGTGGAAGACACCTGAAACTACTCCTCAAATTTGGAACTAAGTAGACAAAACTATAAAAATAGTTGTTCCAAATCTAAATAGAAAATATGAATATAGAAGGCTGGAAATATGAAATATCCCCAACTATGGACAAGCTAGGCATATGGATTTGAAACCCACACCGAAGAATGCTCTACCAGCTAGGAATGGATATGTTGGCTAGATTTTCTGCATAGCATAAAACCTAGGCAGTCATGAACTAAATCTACCTCATTTAACCGGTGAGGCTCCCGTGTCAGATTTGTCAATTGAAGTATGCTAATATCTAAATGGGGTTTTACTTTAACTACTTAGTTCATGAACCATAACTAAACAGTTCTGCAACAAGTAGTTGTTTAAAGAAAGGAAAAGTTATAGAAGAAGGTAATTACATAAATATATAGAGGAAACGGGGAAGATGTGCATCCCAGTTAGTAGATGGCAAAGCTGATTGCATGCACGTAGAAGAATCCAATAGATATAAACACAGAATTCTAAAACAAAGTCAACTCAGGTCCAGATCTAAAATAACACAGTTTATTAAAAGATCTAAGATTAAAAGCAAGAAACACAGTACACCGTGACACAAAGTTCTTCGGAAACCTGCTCCTTTGTATTCCTTTGCTCCAAGTAGCTCTCAGGGGTTTAGCACAAAGTCTAGAACACAAGATTGCTGCTTACAAATTCTGATCCTTAACCCGGAGGTTCTTCTCCTACTTATAGAATGTAGAAGGGAAAGTACAAATGAGAAATCTAACTGAACTGAAACATAAACAAGAAATAAAGATGACATTTGGCAATCATCCTCAACTAACTTCTCCTTAAATGACACATGTATCACTTAACTAATAGAATTGTTCCACATGACTTTTAAGTAATGGCTGCAAAACCAATAACTTAAAGTTTTACAATTTCATCCGGGAACATAGAAAATAGAAGAAGAAAGAATAGAAGAAGTCATGCCAGCTGTAACATTTGTGTCTTCTTTTTGTTCTTATATCAGATATACTTGTCGAACATGTGATTCAGCATCTTCCCATCTGTTTTAGCCACTGCTTCCTTCTCTGTCCTAAATTGCAGCAATCCTTCATTCAACACTTTGATGCACGCCTCCACATCTTCCAAGCTTGGCCCAAACCTCGCAATATCTGCCTGCAGCGCCACCAGTCTACTAATAGAATTCATCGTGAAAGGCTTAGTAGCTTTATCAATTCTCTTTTGTACCATCAGAAGAGACCCTTCCAGGGAACTAGGCACCTTGCTAGGAACGATCCGCACGTATGAAGTAACACCTCCGACCACGTCCTCCTCAGTGAAAGAAATGATACTGTCTGGTAAGGATGATGTCCTACTCTCAAGTGCCTGCATCCTCTTCAGCAAAACTCTGCAGATCTCCAAATGGAAAGATACTGCAAACTCTAGCTGCTTCCCCTTCTCAACTGATCCATCCGGTACAATTTTCTCTGCAACCAATACATCTTCTGCCAGCTTGTTGATCTCTCCCAAAGTACTCAGGTTACTTTCAACAACTGTGTTCATGTCCACTATGCTCGTCACCAGTTGCTGCAGCTGATTTGCCGCATCATTCATAACCTTTAGGCGGGCTGGCACTTCTCCAAGTTGTACAGAAGCTTGACGAATAATCAAATCCTTCCATTCGTCAATAGCTTTTACTTGATTGCTTGCATCCTCCATTTCCTGCATAAGATGATCACTCACCTGCTCTGAAATGGGCTGAATGGAAGGCTTAGCAACCTTGGCTATGATCTCGCACAACTGAGATACCTGCTTCTGAAGTTCTTCTTTCTCCGCCTTTTCACTGTCAAGCCTAAGGAATAGAGCATCTATCAATGTCTGCGTGTCTTGCTTCAATCCTTCAATGGTGGCTTGACCGAGGGGTACTTTGGTTACTGTCACATCTTCTGCCGTGAGCTCATCCTCCTTCTTTCCTTCTGCCGGAATTGACATCTCAGCAAACTTCTCTCCCGAATCCTCGATGATCAACCTTGAAGTTACCTTAGCAACTTTAGGCCTTCTGTCTCTTCCGCCCAGATTCTGGAGTAGCTGCAAGTCGTGCTCCTCTAAGTTCATCTCCATTCTCGCTTCTGGAACCAACTGCGAAGCCAACCATTTCGAGAAGTTACTTCTCGGAGAATGAGAAGTCGCTGAGTGCACTACCATCTCCCGCTCTGCCTCCTCTCCATCAGAAAGTGCCACAGTGTTATGGCTGCCATCCTCTGAATCATCCAAGGACAAAGCTCTTTCAAACTCCGCCATCTGCAGCTTCAACATCTCCTCTGGAACAGGTGCTGAACGGAGTGGCTGAAGAGAGAAGATGAATGTCGCCGGATTCAGTAGAGGCATGGAAGCATCCTACTGCGATGCAATAATTGGTGAAGTACTGGGTGCTGGAGAAGCCGGAGCTTAAGCCATGGTCGTAGAAGTGCTCTTCTCCTTTGATTGAGATCTTCTGTGTACTTTCAACTTCTCAGACTTTCTGCTGCTTTCTCCTCCGTGCTTCCGCTTGAGGGAATCTCCTGCGCCGAAGTTGCCCGTGACTTGATTCATCAATGCTTCATCAAGGCAATATCCCTTTGTCAGCAGCCAGTTTGAAGTATTCACCAAAACAGCTCCAGATCTTTCTTCAAGTGTATGGCAGCCTCCTACGTTATCCTGAAGTATGGCTTTATCTCCTCCCATTTGATGGTAAGTGTCAAGTACCACATTCCCATCATCTTTAAGATCCGCAGGTATCCGCGCTAGTCCAAAGTTGAACACTTGCTTTGCTGACAGTCTGCTGAAATCTCTCTTTCTAACCTCGTACTCACTTTTGCACTTCATCCAGAAATCTTCTAATGAAGGCACATGTGCGTACTCCTAGGAGATCGTCTTCCTGGCTACTCCAAATGGATCGAAGTTCAGCCGTGCAGGGAAGAACTCTTGCTCATACTCGGATAACATCTGTGTCTCCATCCCTCGAGCTCTATGAATGCTAATGCAGCTGTAATGTCCCACAGTGATTGGGAAGAAGCCCGTAGACTTGTGCCGCTTTGACTGAAGGTTGTGTAACTCCATAAGTTGCCTGCTCAGCTCCATGGCGATCAATCTATCATTAGATACCTGGGCATCTTTATTGGTTCTCTAGAAAAGCCCGTAACCCTGAGGTATGTGAAATCTGCAAACTGAATGAATAGACTGTCAATCTTGGACACGGCTTCCCACGCTTCCTTGCTTACCCTGTTGGCCTTTAAGTCTTTGTCTAGCCTGCAAATGAAATCATAGAAGAATTCATCGTTGACCACTTTGAAATCTTTCTCGCACGCAGGTACAGTAAGCTGTGGGTAGCATTCGAAAATGGGGTCCTTAGAAAGAACACCACATCTATCCAGCTTGGAAAAGACGCCTTGTGAAGCTGCAACATACACCAAGTAGGAAGTCATTTTGAAGCTGAAAGTACGCTTCACGTTCCGGAGTTGCTCACCAATGTTGTCGCTAATAATTTCTGACCAATTGATTATGGAATCAATTTTGTTGACTTCAATGGTCCTGATGAAAGCATACATCCATGTATGGAAAGTGTAAGCATTCGCCTCGCCATTCATCTTGCATAGCAATTTGACCACATCATCGACCTCCTGCACCAAATTGGACCGCAGAAGAGTTCTTGGGAACTTTGAAGGAGATCTAGGCTTCTTCATGTATCTGCTATTCATTATGCTCACGCAATCAGCTCTATGCTTCTCCCACCTGTTGCCGGCATCCTGAAGACTAATGGAAGTCACCACCTTTCGCACTGGAATCTTCAAACAATAATTGATGAACTCTGCGTCCAAACGAATTATTGTCTTTCCCGTAGCATCACGCACTGATCTGGATGAAGGATGGTAAGATCTAGCGCACTCCATAACAAACTCTGGCAACTGGGCTGTGCATGGAAAGGCTGCAGCTCGGATAATTCCACTGCTTTTAACCGCACGCATGAGTGAAGTCTTTCCCGCTCTGGATCTATCAATCAATTCGGAAAGAGGTTCCGGACCTAGATCTGTGTCTCCTATGTCTGCAAGTTTGGAAGCGATGCATGACTCCATCGTGCTTTCTTTTTCATCTCTCTTCGCCATGGCTTTGTCTATCTTTGTCTGAATAATTCTTTTTCTTCTTACTTGGCCGGATTTCTTCAAAACTGGTGCAGATCTGGACAATTCTTCAGATTCGGAGGATATATGCAATGTATTGGACATTGATTAAAGCTCTTTTTCTTTTGTAAAGCACCTGTAATGAATTCCTGCAATTAATTCAGACAAAAATGGCCACCGGAGCATGAATAGTGAATTTTAATTGTAAAAATCTGCACTTTTCAAGCCTGCTGCCCCAAAAATTGATGTTTAATTTGCACATAAAGAGAGCATGAATCCTTTCAACAACACCTGAGCACCTGTAACACCTATGCAAACAATTATGCAGACAAAGATCAACCTCCTTCAAAGCATGCGCCAAATTTGGAAGCTTTTAGCCTTGTTTCCACCTTGCCTGAGCAAAATCCTTCTTCAAATGGGGCGCACTTTTCCTCTTGGCTGCAATTCTTTACCTGTGAATTAAATAATTCACCCATATGGCAGCCCATGCTTATATAACCCTCACAATTCTATAATTAATAATTGCCCTTCCTATTCCTGGCAATTAATTAATTAAAAATCATGCTTCTCTCTTTAAAAATAGCATGTTTAAGGACAACCATCCAATAAATTAAATTAATCCAATTTAATCCTTCACACTTCACTTCACTTAAGCTTCACAGTGTGCCTTGACCATAGCCACTGAAAATAGAATTTAATCTAATGATTTAATGCCTCAAAAATCATTAAATATATCCTAAATGGGGCGCACTTTTTGACATGAAGGGGGCAGCCTTTAAATAAATTAAATTTAGTCAATTTAATCCATTTAATTCTATTTCTTTTATTCCCCTTTGACTTCTTGACTTTCTTCCATGCCTGGGCGCCTATTTTAGAAGAGAAATAATTAATTAAATCCACTTAAAGGCTGCCATCATCTCACCAAAGGGGGCGCACTTTTTTGCACAATATAATTCTATTTTTAAGAATTTTTCACAATGGGATTCTTTACCCTGCAAGGCAGCCCCGGAAATCCCATGATCCACTTAAGTGATTTGACTTTGACAATGAGATTATTTACCCTGCAAGGCAGGCAATAAAATCCCATGATTTCACTTAAGTCACTTTCCTTTTATTTTATCATGGGAATTTTTACCCTGCCTGCAATAAATTCCCGCCTGCCTGCAGCCTCTAATTTTCCCACTGCAGCTTAAGTAATTTTATTCCGTGAAAAAGTACCCCGCTGCCTGCTTGCCTGCCTCTAACTTGCTTCCATTTTTCCCATTGCAGCTTAAGTGAATTTTATATCACGGGAAAAAGTATTCTGCTAAGCAGTACAAAATTCCCACCTTGCCTACTGCTTCCATTTTTCCCATTGCAGCTTGAATCCTTTGTTTTCCAAAAATCAGGGGCTTTTCCATGCACGACTTCGCTTTTTACCTGTGATCCAGACCTTCGATGGCGACTTCCTCCAGGCATAACGTGCGTATATGTTTTCCAGCTGCTCCAGGCCAAAAATCGGGCTTACCCGGCAAAGGAATTGTTCTAGAGAAATTTCACAGAAAACGAAACGGGACAACACAAAAACACGAAAAATTGCCAAAAGGCACAAATAAAGCCCAAAACTTATTCCAAGTTAAAACCCTTCTGGTACATAGGAATAATGACATGTTCGATCATAACAGAGTTAAAACGGAGCGCAAATAGCCTCATACGGGGCTCAAAATAATTAAATACAAATTTCCCGCAGACAAATCCCGACGACAGAATATAACAATTTTGGGCATCTGGGTATTTGGCGAAAAAGGCTAATATGGCTCTTTGGAAATATCTTAACGCAATACAAGAACTTTCAGGCAATAAAAACAAAAAACGACCCATTATTTTAAAAGTACGAAAAAATTTCGGATAGGGTAGTCGCAGATTTCAAGATGAAATTTGGGTGACACCAGGATGTCTCACCACCGAAGCTAGGAATAGTTTTCATGCTTTCTATGTAGTTTCAGGTTAGGGTTTGATGTAATAGATTCATATTTAGCATATTTCAATAAATATTGCAGTTGGGTATTTTCAGTTTTGCATACTTCAGTGATTCGTTATTATTTAGGGTTTATATCAGCATTGATACTCGGAAAAATTACAAAAAAAAAAAATCAAAATATTGGAAAAACTTATAAAAGGGGCTATTATAGCCATAGTTACCATGTTCGAAAAGTTTGGACAGTTTGAAAGGGGGAAAAAGTTCGGAATTTCGAAATTTTGCAAAAGGTTCGGTTTGAAAAGTTTACAAATATAAAATAAATATAAATAATAAATACCATACATATATGATGATAGTTGAAAAGAAAAACCAGTTACACATAATAATAAATAAATATATTATCTACGGAGTGTTTCCTTTACATGCAATAGGTATTAGTGTTTCATGTTCATCTTTGTTTTGATTAATGTGTTGAAGTTCTTTTAATTTAAATGCTTTAAATTTTTAATTAAAAAATAAATAAAAAATGTTCGATCGAACTTGTTCGGTAAGTTCAGTTAGACCAAAAAGTACGGTTCAAACTGAATTTTCACTAGGTTCGTAAGAACATGGTAGCTATTATTATAGCCCATCTGTTTGAGGATGATCCATTGAACTGAAATTCAATCTTCTGCCCAACTTTCTCCAGAACATTCTCTAAAAGTGTCACACGAACCTTGTATCTCTATCTAGTAGGACCGATACTATGCTTCTTGGCAACCCATGCAATCTTAGCACTTCCTTGAAAAACAAATTTGCAATGTGTGCGGCATCTCTTGTCTTCATACATGTTGCAAAGTGTGCCATCTTAGAAAATGTGTTAACCACGAAGATAGAAATATTACTACTTTGAGTTCTTGGCAGCCCAAGAACGAAATCCATCCTTATCTACTCCCATAGCCTCTCTAGAATTGGTAAAGGCTGATATAAACAAGTGTTCTGATTTTTTCCCTTAGCATGTTAGCAAACTCTATATCCGTCCATGAATTTCTTCACATCTACTCTCATCCTCAGTAAATAGTAACTCCCATTTAGTTGTGTTAGTGCTTTGTCAACACCAAAGTGACGCAAAGGGCCTCCATTATGCTTCTCCTTAATCAAGTTCTCCCTCATGCAACTTTGGCATATACAAAACAATGTCCTTTGAACAAAAAACCATCCTACAACAAATACCCCAGCCATGAAGTTCTATCCATGCTGACTAGATTCATGCATATTGCCCATGCATCTCAAAAATCCAAGTCTTCCTCATATAACTCCTTCATTGAGTCAAACCCATTGCCTTCTACTTTGATCTCATTCCTCACAAGAACTCTCCTCTGCAAACTTATTTGATTGGACACTCTTGCGTTTCAAAACAAAAGATTAACTTTGAAGAAACTCAACCCACTTCATGTAAAGCTGATTCAACTTACCTTGGTTGTTTACAAACTGCAGTGCTTGATGATTCATGTACAACACAAATTCTTTGGGCAACAAATAGTGCCTCCACTTCTTGTGAGCTTATATCATAGCATCGAATTCTTGATCATATACTGACTATTTACACTTTGTTTCTTTCAACTTCTGACTAAAGTAAGCAATGGGCTTACATTCTTGACTCAAAACTGCTCCTATGGTTGTCCCTCTAGCATCACGATCAACCTAAAAGACTTTGTTGAAATCCAACAATGCTGATAATGGCTGTTATGTTACTTTCTTCTTCAAAAACTGAAAACTCTCCTCTACTGCAATAGTCCACTCAAATTTCTTGTCACCTTTCATGGTTTTCGTAAAGGGTATACATATACCAAAAACAAATAATGAATTTTCTGTAGAAACTTGCTAACCAATAAAGTTTTCTTGCCTCAAAAATATTAGAATATAAGGCTTACCTTTTACTATTAAGTCACTATCAGTTGAGTATTAACTAACGTTCAGTTGTAACCACTTCAACCATTTTGTATCTATCTCTTGCATGATAAAATGATGGCCACACAATCTACAATGTGTGCATTTTGGTTTTCTCTTCATTTTTTTTGTTCACATCTTCTAACATTGGTATCAGAGCCATTGATGCTTGAAGGGGCTCAAGATCTGAGGGCACGTATTTCAAATACATAACTCGCCGAAGGAGCAATCATTGAAGGCATCGAAGGAGTAGAGATTGAAAGGGGAAGACATTGAAAATGTCAAAAGGGCACCAAAAAATGCACATTTTTTGGACAGAAATGCAATCGCGATTCCTTTTTAGGGCATGAATTTTTCTAGTAAAAGTAAGCTACAATACTTTTATTTTGCTGCATTGAATGTTACTTTTAATAGGTCAGAAGTCAGTTTTTCTGAATAGACTGTAATTTCGTTAATTTGTGGCTTAGAAAGTCATATTGGTGTGGAAAATGGCAAACATTCAAAACCAAATGAAGTTAATATAGCCATTGTTCAAGATCCACCGGATGTTGAAAGTGGTGAAGAATTAAGCGATGAAGAATATATATTTTAAAAGAAGCCCCACAATTTGAAGACAAGAAGGGATCAAGTATAGATGAAGCTCGGCATTTATGGTTGTCTTGTTAGTTTGGGAGTTTGTGGATATTTGGAATTATACCCTTATGAGGGTCATGAGACAACTTGATGGAACATTGTGGATGTAGCTCAATATGGACGGTTCTCCAATAATTTGGAAGGTTCATAATTCGGGAGTTTGGGGAGATGGAATCCGGGAAATGGGAATTCAAGTCGGGAGTTACACCTTTACGAAGGTTACGAGGCAGCTGGATGGATCTCTACCTGGTCAAAGGACTATTTTCATAGAGAAAGCTTTTGATGAATGTGTGGCCGTGCTTGGTTATGTTGTTTTAATTTTCTATCAATGTGTTTGGTTTTATTTTTGTACAGTAAGCCTTAAGAGGGGGTATTAAAATATAAGGCTTACCTTTTATTATTAAGTCACTATTAGTAATGTATTAATTAATGTCCAGTTGCGACCACTTCAACCTTTTTATAACTCTCTTGCATAATAAAATGACAGAACACAATCTATAATGTGTGTATTTTGGTTTTATCTCCATTCTTTCTTTGTTCACATCCACTAAACAATTTCTCTTACCTTCTCTAGATCTAGTTTCAACCCTTCGTGTGAGATTACAAATACCAAATAGATTATCTCTTCCTTCATGATGCTACATTTATTTAAGTTGACCAGCAACTTTTCCTCCTCCAACCTTTGGAATACCAATCTCAAATGCAACAAATTTTCCTCTAGTTCTACTAGACTTCAAAATGTCATCAAGATACACAATGACAAACTAACCCAATTGAGGTTTTTGCGCTTTATTCATGAGTCTCATTAATGTACTCAGAACATTTGACAACCCAAATGGCATGACACGCAACTCATACAACCCATTCTGTCTTGAATGCAGCCTTCCATTCATCACCTTCTCTAATCTGAATTTGATGATATCTGCTCTTCAAATCAATCTTGGTGAAGTATCTTGCTCCACTCAAACTATCCATCAAATCATCCATCCTTGGAGATGGAAATCAATAGTTTATAGTGATCTTGTTGACAGCTCAAGAATCCGTACACATCCGCCTTTCTCCACCCTTGTAAGATGCCAATACTACTGGAATTTGATGCAGTCATGGTCAAGGGTCCCAATGAAAGGATGTCTTAGACTGTGCAACCTTAATAATCAACACATGGAGTGGAATTCCCTGTAACAGCACATTTTTATAAAAGATGGGAAATTCATGACCCTGAAGAAAGATGGCAAAATAGGTGTCAAGTTCTTTTTCTATCAAGTTGGTTTCATAAAATTTTGGGATCACTAGTGCTTCACAAAGGTCGGGTAGTTAAAAAAAGGCTAAGCAAGGCTAACATTTCAGGCTCCTCATATGTTTGATATAGGAGAGAAGAATTCATACAGCATGTATTCCAAAATGGTCATCTACCAAAACCTTTTGGACACAACTACAGGCAAAATATAGCTTTTTATTCATCGTCCATCTATCTTCGCAAGGCCCTATTTTGGAGGAAACTTGGATGATTACAGATATCTGCAAGAAATTATGGAATAAGGTAAGGCTGTTTTCCCTGGACTTACTTTGAAGATAAGATGGAAAGCCGCTTTCATGGAAATAATTCTCCAATCCATTTTAGATACCTGAATAATTTTAAAGGGAATTTGGCCATAACATGTTCAACAAAGGATTAATGGTTTCTGTACACAAGAAGATTCTTTGCCCCTTGGGACTAAGGGCATACAATAAAACTGCTTGCTCTAGACTTACTTTGGAAGACAAGATGCAAAGTCACTTTTCAGGAAAATTACACACTGCTCCTTTTACGTCACTTTAAACATTTAAGAGGCGATTCGGCTATGCATGCTAGACAGAAAATTAATGGTCTGCACAAGGATGTAGATTCTTTGCTACTCAGGAGAACCCAAATACTTGCTTTTCTAGCTTTCATAGGATGATGTCTTCTGCGTAACTTTGATGCTCAGGTAATCTACACTTCATGTTTCTTGGTGTAATATCAGATGGCTTGGGAGGTAGAAAATTCAGCTGTGTCCCAAAACAGCAATTACTGACACGCAGCAGCAAGGATGAACCATAAAAACAATTTTAACAACCAATTAGAAACTTTTTATTTGAAATGTAAGAAAGAAGACAGAAGAGACTAAGACTCCACAACTCTTATGAGACATACCAGTGCTCGCAGAATCTTATGAGGCATATCTGATGAAAGTTCTCTGCATATATTTTCCAACACTAATTCTGTCACAGATGATGTACAGGGACTTGCGAGAACTGGAATCATGCACTGAGAATTTTGGTCCTGAGTTAAAAGGACAACAGCAGAATCAAAGGCCAATAGTAACAAAATAATCAAGGGTAAGGTTCAACAATATAAAAACACATCTAGTAAAACGTGGGAAATCTGTCATTAATGTCATATATTTGTCTAAAAACTTCTAATAAATACACAGGGAAATCAAAAAAGATATTCAAGTTGCCAGAGAAAACATATAAAAGAACTGGAGATAACAATGCAATTTTTCTTTAGCAAGATAAACCTTTGCCATAGTAAACAGAACCATAAGACTTCAACCAGTGCAAATCAAATAGCTTGCAGGAATTAGGAATTATGTTACATTTAGACTGGAAGAATGATAGCCAAATCAGGTTTGTAGCTTATTGATGGGCTCAATATGAAAAAAATCTGACTATAGTGACCTCACACTACGTACTCAGATTATTTCGAAAGGGGGCAATCTGGAATGCTTTTTCTTCTAGAAAACAGCTTTAAAATAGATAGGCATAAAAGAGTAGTCCTGGCTGTGCACACTTGAAGTATGGAATAGACAACCCCACCAAATAGTTTCCAATTTTCGCTATTTTGTATCAACTACTTTGGAAGAAGAAGAACCAGAAAGAAATATAAAAGACGCAGAAAATACAGACAGCTTAATATCGGAGAGATTCTTTACAGTGCAATTATTGGAGAGATTCTTTACATAAAAATCCATGAAATGCAGAAAAGTGTGGATTTCGCTCGCGAAAAATTAAACACTGACTTGCAATAAGAATACAGAGAAACCGACCAAACCTTCAGCAGCAAATTGACGAACCAGGTTGGTCTTCCTCCAATGACTACAATTGCAGCTACATTTTCTAAGTTACCTGAATTGTGCAACTGACCTATACCAAACAAAATGTCAGGATGGTTTGCATCAGTTAGAACAACTATCTTGTGTGGAGTCCCTTTGTACTTCTGAATTTCTACAAGCAAATCTGAAACGCTCGACGTGGCAAGGATAAACTTTGTAACTTTTGTGGACAGGTCCACTCCATGCAGAATTTCTGCATCCAGTGTTGCAGCTATGTCTTTGACCTGTACTACCAAAAACTGAAATCCTTATCTACTTCACATCAAATCAAAAGGAAATATATCAATGTTATGTGCCAACGTACTCTATGAAAGATTAAAGTAGCTACGAAGAGTGGAAGAGGACTCATAAGGCAGTAGGTAAAATATTATGGAAAAAGATGACTGAAGAAATTATGAAAGACTACCTGACAAGATAGAAGAAAACGATCTTCAGGGATAGCACCAAAGTAGTTAATGCTTCTATCATCAAAAAGGTTCTGTAAAGAATTTTTATTTTTAGTTAGCTGGGGCAAGTTGTACACTATGGCTCCCATGACATCAACATGATTATGCTTAAAAGCCAGCTCGTTAACTTTGATATTATCAAGCAATATTTGTTTCCAGTCAATTTTTTCTGATTCGACACTTCTGTCACTGATATTGAAAGCCCTTCTAGCATTTGCAACCAGTAGTGAAGTAGTGTTCAATGTATATGCAATATCTACATTCAGATTTAAAGCGCCATCTTCAGAGCCTTTTAGGTTCGTCCCTTCCACAACAATAAAATCATGATTCTCTCTGAAAGTCATGTATGCTGCAATATGGATGGTAAAATGATCAGCAATTTGACCCCAAACTTTGTATCTGATGGCAAATTCAACTTAAACTAGAAAAGAAAATACAAACAATCAAGATCCTTGGTCTTTTTCAATAATATTTAATAACTCTTTATTTTAATGATTTATATTGAATAAATAATGTATAGAGCAACTGATCTTCACAAAATGGAGTACTGTTGCAGCCCCTGTTCAACAGAAAGCAGCCCCATAATTGCAGGTACTGTTTGGCAGTGTAGATAGAAATGAACAATTCCCCAACAAACTACAACAAGAGAAATCCTTCAACAACAAATAAAAAGCACCGAGAAACATACATGATATGTTCAAACTTCACATTTATCTGTAAAGGTAGTTCAATAACATGGCTCAAGCAGAATATCAGCACCTAAAATAAAATTTCACTAAAAACACACCCAATAACTGCTCAGAGAACACAACTATAACCCAAACACTATTCCACCCCATAATACCAGAGATTAGTTATCAATACAAAATGCACAATGGTAAGATAAAAATTTTACTAGAAATGGGAGTATTTTACCAAATATTTCATCTCCGAAACAAAATCCTAGTTTCCATGAAAACTACAAGAAGGAACATAAGCTACTACAAGAGAATATTTAAAAAGTTTCCCGACAGTATATGGAAAATCCGCTTACAATTTAACCATGTGAGGCCAATGGACCACCTTGGAAGCCATGGCGCAACCCCGCCATGAAACTGTTTATATATTTTGACAGCTTCTCAATCATTATGCAAAACTTGTAATGAAACTTTTTACCCGTTGAAAGATAAGGAATTAATATTCCTTAATGTATATGAAAGTGGGTAAAAATCAAGTGATTAAAGAATGTGTTCAAAAGTTAAAGGTCAAGAGAAATAAGGAATTAATACTCCTTAGTTTATATTAAAGTGGGTAACAAGCAATTGATGAAAGAAAATATAAAGATAAAGAGTTGTGTGTAACATAAAAGTATAAAATAATATACCCTAGTAGAAGAGGAGAGTGGTGCAATAAAAGTTTGAAATAAAGATTAATCCTGATGACATAGTACCATTCATTAGGAAAGGGTATGTTGGCTACACAACTACCTTAGAAAACTATATAATGTATATAACTCCTTATAAATAGGGCATTTAGAATCTCTTGGTGATAGGGCAAGGTGGTTGGTTAGCAAGAGAAGGGGAACTCAGTTTGTGTCCAACCAAGGGTATAAGGTACACCTTGGATGATCCTAGCCTGGGAAAAGTGTATAAGAAATTTATAAATTCCTCCTTGCGGCCGTATCTTAAGGACATGTGCTTTTGATCACAAGGGAGAGTATGACTATTTTTGAGGAAAATAAAATATATGTATTCTAACCTTGAATTAATGAAAAGACGGTATTCTTGTCGATTATTTGATCTAAGGAATTATAGTTTTTTGGACCATAAAATAATATTTAATTTAATACAGTTGATCTAAGTTTTAGATGGAATCTTTATTTTGTTGGGTTTAATGTAGGCTTAGGAAATAGCCCTATAACATTTTGGTATCAAAATTTATAATCCTAAAAGGCTCGTGAGATAGGTGAAATAAATGTATGAATGATATGAATGAATTTAATATATGTAAACAATTTATTGGAAGAGAAAATCAAGGGTGAAGGAGAAACATGGAGGCATGGACACCTTGAAGAGACATTGAGAAAGGGTCCATGGAGTGGTTCCAAGAGGAGGTATAAAGTAGACCCCTTAAAATGTCCTAGTCAGGGCTTGTTATGCTTAGTAAGCATTGAAATTGCAAGTATTGCATCTTGTTCCTCCTTATTTGGGTGTTGCTCTCTACTTTGAGTCCCCCCTTGAGGAGATTTCTATCCCTAGAGTTGATCCAAATACGTACTTAAACTTTACTTAATTTGAAAGACGTTATTTTGTATACCTTTGGAATTTACTTTAATTGTTGGATAAATATTTATCTAAAAAAATTGAGTAATATATATTTAATTAGGGCATAAGATAATTTAAGGTAGAACTAGGGTTTTTCATACAATATATTTACTTAAAATTAAATAAGTAAACCGATCTGCAAATGAGGCTCATGACATTTTGGGAGATAGGCTCATCACATTTTAGTATCAACTACATTTGTTGCGGATGGGCCATAGTTGGGGGAAAGAAGTTGTTGATTTACATATTGAGGGGGAGAAAGTTTTAGGGTAGATAAAATCCTTTCCAGAAAGGATGAGGAATAATTCAAGCAGTGTTGAGTTTTATATGGAGTGTGTTGAGCCTTGGGAGGCCATTATCTTAAAGAGAGCCTTATAGGAATTGTCAGGGTCATTAAGAGACATATATTGCTTCTTAAAAATATCAAGTTTCATAGCATGATGTCCTAATATAATTATGATATATGTCATGGAGACAAGTTGCAAATATTCATTAACAAAAATTGATATAGAGATTAAGTTGTTAAGGTGTTTGTCAAACTACGATTAGGTATAGAAGTATTGGGTGGAGATCATGTGCAATTTGTAAAGTGGATTGAATTTCTAAAGATGAGTTAATTAGTTAAGGCGAACAAGTAAAGTACAATGATTTATGTTTGTCATAAAATTTTGATCCTATATATCAAATGGAGACGTTAAGGTGTTATAAGGGGAGAGACTACCCATTATAATTACAACTAATTAAAGTAAAATCACAAGCAAGATTGCATAATGATGAAAAAAGTTGAGGTCTTTAACCTTGTCTAACTTGGTAGAAAGGTATCGAATGCACATCGTGTGACAGTTAGGGACACCCAACTTGTCAATATTTGAGACATCCAATAATGAATCACATTCAATCCTTTTGTGTGTTATTAAAATATCATATGGTTCGTGACTGAAAATTGGGTTGATATTATATTTAAATTGAATGTTACATCTAGTAGAATAAAGAATAATGAATGCATAGTTGATAGTAATTGAAATTACACGTATTTTTAGGATCGCATCTTTTGTACAGCCCTAGCACAAAACTTAAGTCAAACGAGAAAGAAAAATACAATGTTAAACCAGTCCAATATGGCTCTATTGAAACCATAATTGCAACCCGATGTGACATGCAACAAATCTTGATTACAAAACACATTTTTCACATCACACACAACACAACAACAATTCCTCCATCCTTTCCTAACTGTGTAAATGCTTCAAACCCTTTTCACCAATGCTCAAATTCTTGCAAAAGATGGGTAGCCAATGTGTTAATGCAAACTCTCGAGTACCTGGTGACAATGAGCCTACCCAAGGATTTGTTGGCCCTCAGGTCATCCCTAAATTTGAACACACAATCTAAACCCTTGTTGAATGTGGTTTTGTCTAGTTTGGAGACTCCTAGTCTGGTGTCCCTGAGATTTCACCCTGAAATCTGGGACTGCCCCTTTTAAAAAATTCCGTTCTTTTCAAAGTAACGGCTCGTTTTGTGTTTATTTTTCCTGCAATTGTTTGCATTGCTCTAAGGTATCCCCAGAGAGTTATGAAAGTCAAATTTCCCAAATACCCACATGCTAAAACTCACTCTATCCCTTCGCCAGGTTTTGTCTGAGAGAATTTTATTTATTTATTTATTAAATAAATAAAGTTCTTTTAAAAATAGATTGAGCTAAAATTGGAGGATTTAGGTTATATAAAGCACTTCACCCCATCATTATTACCATAGAACATTCACCCGGGGGAAAGAATTTTTGCAAATCAACTAAGTGGAGAAATTTTTCTAACAATTGCCCGCAGTTGTTTTTGTTTTGTTTTATTTCTTTTTGTCTGTGTTTTGGTTTGTTTTCTCCGACAATTCCCGTAGCCTATTCATTCTTCCTGCCAGATCTTTCCCCAGGCCTAGGGTTTTGAAAAGCTATCCAGTATTTTTAATTACTAATTTGTCTAAAGGTGATCAGAGCTCATGATTCTTTCAAGAGATTGCAAGAAGTCGCTTGGTCCAAAAAGGTGCAAAAATGGATTTTATGAAAATAAGAAAAATATTGCCATCAATGTGTAGAACTCGAGAAAATATGCACTTTTAGAGAAAACGGCACCTAAAACGGAGCCACAGAGTGAAAGTTATGGCACTTGCAAGTTTTTGCTGCTACATCTTCTCTAACCCTTTCCAAAAATGAAAAATTTTATTCTATGCTTGTGTTTTCTTCATTGAAAATCCAAAAATAGAAATAAAATGTTGTTGATGAGTTTCTGAAAATCCAAAAAGCAAAAGTCATTGCACCAAGAAGAACAACCAAAACAACATTCTATGTAATAGAAGGCCCCAAAGCCATTAGCGTGGAAAAAATGTAAGATGACACAAGGTGATAAGTGATGCCACCAACACCACAACAACACTCGGTGATTTTGAGTGTCACACACAACAATCTTTGATTGTATAGTCTTCATTAGGTCACACATAAGAAAAATATACTTATCTAGACACCACTTGTATTAGCGCCAACACTTTTTCCATCAACACTTCAAAGGAATGAGAAAAAGAGTCATCCCCCTAGTAGGTCATCAACGGTGGGAACCAAAACAAAACCACTCTTGCATAAAATAGCAATCCAACGTTAGGGTCTTTACTACTTAAGTACAACCCAATTTGTATTTCATGGGAGAGCTACAACAAGGGAAAGATATTTAAGTCCAACATTAGTGCACTTTCGAGTATGGAATCAAGCCAATGTGTGATATAGTCACATGTGATGCAGCGATGTTAGAGGTATGTGACATTTTATTTGGCAAACCATGTATGGCCACAATGGTACCTATAAAGCTAAACTAGAAACATTAGTTTATCAAAGTCTATGACCACATCTACAACATCCTAGAGTCTCTTCCAAAGACAAAAGCCACTTTTGGTATCAGAGAAGCAATGCTCAGATCTCATTTCTCATACACACAAGTTAGTGTTGCTCATGGTCCACCCTAAGACACATCAACACTAGAGCAAGCATGTGTTGACAATGCGCCAAGTTTTGTACCTATTGCAGAACAATAGATTGACAATGTACTATAATATTATGCATATGTCTTTGAAGATCCCAAAGGAGTCCCCAGACACTGTGTAATAAGGAATCAAATTGACTTGTTTCCAAGATCCCCTATTTTGATCACTTGCAGATCCATTCAGGAGAATGATGACATCCGATGCCAAATCTTGGAGCTTATTGGTCAAGGTATGATCAAGCCAAATTCGTCCCCTTGTTGCAGCCCAATAGTCCTAACATAAAAAAAAATGGCTCTTGGCACTTTTGCATGCACTATTGCATGCTCAACAAGATAACGAGGAAGAATTGGCATCACCTTTGACAACCTTCTGGACCAACTCCAAAGTGCACAATACTTAATAAGAATTGTGCTAGAATCGATTTATCAATAGGTTTCAGTCCATCTAGAAGATGTTTGGAAGAACATTCAAAACCAAAGAGGAATTGTATGAATGGTTGGTTACACCCTTTGATTTGTCCAATGCACCACTAACATCCGGTACACCTTACAAGTGACATTCTTATGGCCTTCATCAACTCCTTTGTCGTTGTCTACTCAGATGATATCCTCATATTCAGCAAGACTTAGGAGGAGCATGTGGAGCACATAATGCGTGCCATAGATATATTGTTCAAACAGAGGTTGTCAAACGACATAGGAGGAGCACGTGGAGCACGTAACGCGTGTCCTAGATACATTGTACAAACACAAGTGGTCAGACAACTTAGGAAATAATACATTCAACACCACACAAAATCTAGTCCTTAAGCTACATCATTGACCATGCAAGCATCCATGTAGATCCCGAAAAAGCTCAGTGTGATCCAAGATTCATTGAATCCACAAAATTTCACAAAAACTCAACAGTTTTCTAAGAATTGCTAATTTCTACGACAAGTTTGACCTTGGATTCTCAGACATATCTTGGATCCTTAATCAGATCATTTGCACCAAAGTTGCATTCCAATGACGTGCATTTGAGGAACTCAAGCAACACCTGTGTTGTACATATTCTAACCATGTCTGATATTGTTCAACCTTTTGAGATCGAGCTAGATGCTTTTGATTATGAACTTGGTAGAGTACTCACCCAATATGGACATTTGGTTGCATACCACTTCAAGACCTTCAGTGACACTCCACCTATGAAAAAATAATTGTACATCATCGTTGAAGAAGACAAGCAATATCTTGAGTAAAGAGACCATCATTCACTGACCAGCATTTGGGTTCACTTACAATCTTGCATCACCCAAAAACATGCTAGTTACGAGAATAAGCTAAGTCTAGCATTGCACAAGTTTTAGAATGCATCAAGTCCTAGTTTGTTATGTTTGGCACAAGTCTTTTTTGTGCCTATGACAGTATTGTTTTACGCAGCCTGCGAGCACACAAGAGTCTTGTAATGTTGTGTGCCTTTCGAAAACATGCATGTTTTCATTGTTCTTTTACTCCTACATTTGTAGTGTGCCTGTGTTTATAACTATTCTGCACAATCCATAATGCACGTAAGTGTTTGTAATGGGTCATAGTTGTTTTGATATTCGCAGCATGTCTAATGGGACTTCACCAGGTTTGCAGTATCTTCTAGATTCTAGAATATCCTTCAAGATATAGTGCAAGCATATATGTCAGCAGCGCAGCACAGAAGTATGTTTCTAGTAGAAACAGTTCATGCGCAAAAAGTCAGTATTTTGGTGTGCAGCATCACATGAAGCATTTTATAAGCTCATGTTACCAGCATTGAGTTCATCACAGTAGTGTGCATCTATATGGAATACCATCAGCAGAGCCATAAGCAAGAGCTTATTATTTTCTTTGTTACCCGGAGAGTATGATGCAGGAGCATCTGGGTTCACTTGCAATCTTGTATCAAGCAAAAACATGTTAGGAGAATAAACGAAGTCTAGCATTGCGCAAGTTTTGGATTGAGCCAAGCCCTTGTTTGTTCTGTTTTGTGCAAATCTCGTTTTGCACCTATGACTCGCATTGTTTTGTGCAGCCTACAAGCAATCAAGAGTCTTGTAACATTGTGCAACTTTTGAAAGCGCCCAAGTGTTGTTCTTTTGCACCTGTGTTTTTAACTATTCCACGTAGTCTATAATGCATGTAAGTGTTTGTAATGAGTCATAGTTGTCTTGTGATTTGCCAACATGTCTAAAAAATTTCAGCCAGGTTCATTTGTATCTTCACCTAGGGTATCATTGTATGGTTGTCTAGAGTCTGGAACATCCTGATTTACAGAATAGAGCAAGCATATATGTGAGTAGCACAACACAAAAGTATATTTCCAACAAAAATAGCCTGTGCGCACAGGATCACTATTTTGGTGCATAACATCGCATGAAGCATTTTCAAAAAGCTCACGTCACTGGCATGAATTCATCTCAATAATGTGCATCTAGCCTTGAACTATGAAGTCATTGGAGCTGAATTGAGATGGTGCACAAGAATTCACTTGGAAGATCAGTGTACAATCTTGTGCGAAAGGCCACACTTGTGGTGCATAACTTTTGGAGTTTCAAATATAACATTGTTCGAGGAGCCGCCATGAGTTCACCTAACTCATAATTGTAACCATTGAGCCAACTCAATTGCATCGAGTTGTGTTATCATTTGGGTCATGTTCTTGCATGGAGGATTGGGACGCATCTAATGCCATATGAGTCACTTGTTTTGAGGTGACGTTATAAGGTGAGTCTTGCATCTATATAAGTATGCTATTGCCTAAGACTTGTGTTAGGAATGACTAGATTCAAATAAGATGACTTCCGCATTAATAAGAGAGCTATAATCTAGAACTAGTCAATTCAATATGTTTGTGTTGTAAGAGCTAAGCAAAGATTTGAGGATATATTTGTTGTAATGCATCTTCGTTTGTGGGATTGTCGTTTGTTGTATTGCCATGTAATTCCTTCATTTGTGAATCAATCAAGTTTAATTGAGCTCCATTTCATTGTTGTGCAGTTGCCTTTTATTGCGTAATTCCGCTATGAATTTATCCTGTGGGTTGTGCAATCTAAGGTATCTCCTAATTGGTACCTGTAACCGCAACTACATCAAGATTGGACATTTTTCTTCTAATTGCTACATTTTAAACAGGGCAAGATAGAGAATGCACACCATATGAAATGGATAACATATTTGCAGTAATTCCATCTGGTGATCACAACCAAAGAAGAGAAAAGACAACAATAGCACCAAATTGCCTAAGTCTCCCTCTTGTTCAAGTGCTTGTTACGGCACTAGACACTTGCAATTATACAACTTCTCTGATTGGATATCTCTCTACTAAGCAGACCAAGACTTCATGCAGGCCTATACTGCTGGTTCACGAAAGGTGAACCAGTTTCTGATTTCTATCGGTCAGAAACAGAACTAAACGTTCTTCAACTACAGAGCTCGGGCGTTTTCATTGTTCCTACAAGCACACCTTGCTACAAACTCATTTGGGAGGCACACTATTCCAAAGCAACAAGAAACTTTGATGTTACCAAAATTGGCATCTATTGCTTCAGAGAACACTTTTTTTGGCCTCATGTGTGCACCACGATGTTTTAAAAATCGGAAAACCGAAAGTCGAGGGTTGGGACCGGACCGGAATCGGAACTGGACCGGAACCGGACCGGTTCAAACTCAGATGAGCCGGTTTACTAAAAATCACATAAAAATTCACATTTTTAAAGAAAACAAAATATTTGAAAAATTAGAAACCATGATTCCAACAATTACACACAAAATATGCAAAGTTTGCTCATGTATATAGTGATAGTTGGAATGCTCGCACTCGGCAAATACTCGGTAGACCCCAAAAAAAAAAAACTCGGCAATATTATTGGCCAGAATACTCGCCGAGTTATTGGAAAGCTATCCAGTCAAATTTTTAATTACTAATTTGTCTACAGGCAATCAATTCCCTCTCATGATTCTTTCAGAAGATTGCAAGAAGCTACTTTGTCCAAAAAGGCGCAAAAATGGATTTTATGAAAATAAGAAAAATATTGCCATCAATGCATAGAGCTCAAGAAAATATGCACTTTTAGAGAAAACGACACCTGAAACGGAGCCACAAAATGAAAGTTATGGCACATGCAAGTTTTTGCTGCTACATCTTCCCGGACCCTTTCCAAAAATGTTATAACAAAATTTCATATCCTGAAAAACATTTATAATTCACCGAAAATCCAAAAAAGGAATGCAATGCCATAATCATACCAACATAAAATTGTGCACATATATTAAGCCGAACTGATCCCTTAATATGTTCAAATTAATACATATATATAAGGGGTGAACCGGACTTTCCCTTAACCTCCCATGCACTCTCAAAATAGGTCACATGCTCAAAATAGCCATGCGATGCTCCAAAAGCAACTAAATAAGTATGCAAGCTTCGCCTAATAATAGATTATCTATAATTAACTCTATGTCTAATCCTATTATTACCTCAACTTTGCATGATGCTTGATCTTCTTCTTGTTTCCAAAATAGCTTTGAGTAGCCTCCAAGTCTTCTATCTTTATCCAACGTGTGCTCATCACTCCATATCTATTTTTAGCTCATAACATGCAAAAACAGTTAAGTCCCAAATTCTATCTTCCTAGGCATGAATCTGTAGGACACAACTCTGTCAAACTTTCGTGCCTCCTTCCTTCATGCCATTATCAAATGTGCTCTTGATACTTAGTCAATATTTCACCCAGATAACAATCCATATATTTCTTCAGAAGCTCAGTAGAACCTTTTAACACCGCAAAAGTTGGACCATCAAAACAAAATCTTGCAAAGATTCATAATAGGCAAAATCTTCAGATTCGTAGTCCAGGTACCATCTTGGTTCGCCAGCGGGATTATAAGTCTTCAAATCATCAATGATTCATCAATGAAATGCCGAGATCCTCTTCATTAGTTTTCCAAGTTATTCCTTGGAGCAGCTTCTATTGCCAACCGTTGTGGTTCAGCAGCATTAGTTCGATTTGATTTTGATTTTGACCATTAAGGTCCGGGGTAGGAGCTATTCTTGAGGGGTTTGCATTTCCCTACTTGAAGATCTGCTTCTTGATCTGCCGCATGGTCAGTAGCCAATTTTCTGCAACAAGATCTGAAAGTACTAGAGAAGCACACCACCTTTGTTAGATGGTTTTTGAGTTTTCCAGCCATGATCAGTCGTCCTCACCTCCACGGCAGCATTTTGTGCTTCAAAACAGATATCCAATAGATATAAACATAGAATTCTAAAACAAAGGCATCTCTAGATCCAAATATAAAATAACACAAATTTTATTAAGAGATCTAAGATTAAAAGAAAGAAACACTCTACACCGTGACACAACGTTCTGCGGAAACCAACTCCTTTGTATTCCTTTGCTCCAAGTTGCTCTTAGGGGTTCAGCACAAAGTCTAGAACACAAGATTGCTGCTTACAAATTCTGATCGATGATTAACCCGAAGGTTCTTCTCCTACTTATAGAATGTAGGAGGGAAAGTACAAATGGAAAACTCAAACTGAACTGAAACATAAAAACAAGTAAAGATGACATTTGGCAATCATCCTCAACTATCTTCTCCTTAAGTGACACATGTATCACTTAACTAATAGAATGGTTCCACATGACTTTAAGTAATGGTTGCAAAACCAATAACTTAGAAGTTTTACAATTTCATCCGGGAACATAGAAAATAGAAGAAGAAAGAATAGAAGAAGTCATGTCAGCTGTAACATTTATGTCTTTTTCTTGTTCTGATATCGGATATACTTGTCGAACATGTAATTCAGCATCCTTCCATCTGTTTTAGCCACTGCTTCTTTCTCTGTCCTGAACTACAACCCTTCATTCAACACTTTGATGCATGCTTCCACATCTTCCAAGCTCGGCCCAAACCTCGCAATGTCTGCCTGCAGCGCCACCAGTCTACTGATAGAATTCATCGTGAAAGGCTTGGTAGCTTTATCAATTCTCTTTTGTACCATCAGAAGAGAACCTTCCAAGGAATTAGGCACCTTAGTTGAGACGATCCGCACGTATGAAGTGACATTCCCGTCCACTCTCTCCTCAGTGAAAGAAATGACACTGTCTGGTAAATCTGATGTCCTACTCTCAAGTGCCTGCATCCTCTTCAGCAAAACTCTGTAGATTTCCAAACGGAAAGATACTGCAAACTCTAGCTGCTTCCCCTTCTCGACTGATCCATCCGGTACAATCTGTTCCGCAATCAATACATCTCTCGGCAGCTTGTTGATCTCGGCCAAAATACTCAGGTTACTCTCTGCAACTGTATTCATGCCTTCTATGTTTTCCATCAGTTGCTTTAGTTGATTTGTCTGCATCATTCATAACCTTTAGGTGGGCTGGCACTTCCTCAAGTTGTACAGAAGCTTGACGAATAATCAAATCCTTCCATTCGTCAATAGCCTTTACTTGATTGCTTGCATCCTCCATTTCCTACATAAGATGATCACTCACCTGCTCTGAAATGGGCTGAATGGAAGGTTTAGCAACCTTGGCTATGATCTCACATAATTGAGATACTTGCTTCTGCAGCTCTTCTTTCTCCGCCTTTTCACTGTCAAGCCTAAGGAATAAAGCATCTATCAATGTCTGCATGTCCTGCTTCAATCCTTCAGTGGTGGCTTGACCGAGGGGTACTTTGGTTACTATCACATCCTCTGCCGTGAGCTCCTCCTCTATCTTTCCTTCTGCCGGAATTGATATCTCAGCAAACTTCTCTCCCGAATCTTCAATGATCAACCTAGAAGTTGCTTTGGCAACTTTAGGCCTTCTGTCTCTTCCGCTCAGATTCTGGAGTAGCTGCAAGTCATGTGCTCCTCTAAGTTCATCTCCATTCTCGCTTCTGGAACCAACTGCGAAGCCAACCATTAGAACAGGCGCTGAACGAAGAAGTTACTTCTCGGAGAATGAGAAGTCTAGAAGTCGCTGAGTGTACTACCATCTTCCCTAAGCTCTGCACTCCTCTCCGTTAGAAAGTGCCACAGTGTTATGGCTGCCATCTTCTGAATCATCCAAGGACAAAGCCCTTTCAAATTCTGCCATCTGCAGCTTCAACGTATCCTCTGGAACAGGAGCTGAACGAAGTGGCTGAGGGGAGAAGATGAATGTCGCTGGATTCAGTGGAGGCATGGAAGCGTCCTGCTGCTGCGGTGCAATAGTTGGTGAAGTACTGGGTACTGGAGAAACCGGAGTTAAAGTCATGGTCGTAGAAGTGATCCTCTCCTTGGATTGAGATCTTCTATGCACTTTCAACTTCTCAACTTTCCTGCTGCTTTCTCCTCCGTGCTTTCGCTTGAGGGAATCTCCTGCGCCGAAGTTGCCCCGTGACTTGATTCATCAATGCTTCATCAAGGCAATATCCCTTCGTCAGCAACCAGTTTGAAGTATTCACCAACACAGCTCCCGACCTTTCTTCAATTGTGTTGCAGCCTCCTATGTTATTCTGCAGTATGGCTTTATCTCCTCCCATTTGATGGTAAGTGTCAAGTACCACATTCCCATCATCTTTAAGATCCGCAGGTATCCGCGCTAGTCCAAAGTCGAACACTTGCTTTGCTGATAGCCTGCTGAAATCTCTCTTTCTAACCTCGTACTCACTTTTGCACTTCATCCAGAAATCTTCTAATGAAGGCACATGTGCGTACTCCTGGGAGATTGTCTTCCTGGCTACTCCAAATGGATTGAAGTTCAGCCGTGCAGGGAAGAACTCTTGCTCATACTCGGATAACATTTGCGCCTCCATTCCCTGAGCTCTATGAATGCTAATGCAGCTGTAATATCCCACAGTGATTGGGAAGAAGCCCGTAGATTTGTGCCGCTTTGACTGAAGGTCGTGTAACTCCACAAGTTCCTGCTCAGCTCCATGGCGATCAATCTATCATTCGGATACCTGGGCATCTTTGTTGGTTCTCCAGAAAAGCCCGTAACCCTGAGGTATGTGAAATCTGCAAATTGAATGAATAGACTGCCAATCTTGGACACAGCTTCCCACGCTTCCTTGCTTACCCTGTTGGCCTTCAAGTCTTTGTCTAGCCTGCAGATGAAATCGTAGAAGAAGTCATCGTTGATCACTTTGAAGTCTTTCTCACATGCAGGTGCAGTAAGTTGTGGGTAGCACTCGAAAATGGGGTCCTTAGAAAGAACACCACATCTATCCAGCTTGGAAAAGACGCCTTGTGAAGCTGCAGCATACACCAAGTATGAAGTCATCTTGAAGTTGAAAGTACATTTCACGTTCCGGAGTTGCTCACCGATGTTGTTGCTAATAATTTCCGACCAATTGATTATAGAATCAACCTTGTTGATTTCAATGGTCCTGATGAAAGCATACATCCATGTACGGAAAGTGTAGGCATTCGCTTCGCCATTCATCCTGCATAGCAATTTGACGACATCATCTACCTCCTGCACCAAATTGGACTGCGGAAGAGTTCTCGGGAACTTTGAAGGAGATCTAGGCTTCTTCATGTATCGGCTATTCATTATGCTCACGCAATCAGCTCTATGCTTCTCCCATCTACTGTCAGCATCCTGAATGCTAATGGAAGTCACCACCTTTCGCACTGGAATCTTCAAACAATAATTGATGAACTCTGCGTCCAAACGAATTATTGTCTTTCCCGAAGCATCACGCACTGATCTGGATGAAGGATGGTAAGATCTAGCACACTCCATAACAAATTCTGGCAACTGGGCTGTACATGGAAAAGTTGCAGCTCGGATAATTCCACTGCTTTTAACCGCACGCATGAGTGAAGTCTTTCCCGCTCTGGATCTATCAATCAAATCGGAAAGAGGTTCCGGGCCTAGATCTGTGTCTCCTATGTCTGCAAGTTTGGAAGCGATGCATGACTCCATCATGCTTTCTTTTTCATCTCCCTTCGCCATGGCTTTGTCTATCTTTGTCTGAATAATTCTTTTTCTTCTTACTTGGCCGGATTTCTTCAATACTGGTGCAGATCTGGACAATTCTTCAGATTCGAAGGATATATGCAATGTATTGGACATTGATAAAGCTCCTTTTCCTTTGTAAAGCACTGTAATGAATTCCTACAATTTATTCAGACAAAAATGGCCACCCGGAGCATGAATAGTGAATTTTAATTGTAAAAATCTGCACTTTTCAAGCCCGCTGCCCCAAAAATTGGTGTTTAATTTGCACATAAAGAGAGCATGAATCCTTTCAACAACACCTGAGCACCTGTAACACCTATGCAAACAATTATGCAGACAAAGATCAACCTCCTTCAAAGCATGCGCCAAATCTGGAAGCTTTTAGCCTTGTTGCCACCTTGTCTGAGCAAAATCCTTCTTCTAATGGGGGCGCACTTTTCCACTTGGCTGCAATTTTTTACTTGTGAATCAAATAATTCACCCATATGGCTGCCCATGCTTATATAACCTTCACAATTCTATAATTAATAATTTCCCTAACAATTAAAGGCAATTAATTAATTAAAAATCATGCTCTTCTCTTTTAAAAATAGCATGTTTAAGGACAACCATCCAATAAATTAAATTAATCCAATTTAATCCTTTACACATCACTTCACTGAAGCTTCATAGTGTGCTTTGACCATATGCCACTGAAAATAGAAATTAATTTAATGTTTTAATGTCTTTAAAAACATTAAATAACTCCCAAATGGGGCAACACTTTTTGAGAGGAAGGGGGCAGCCACTAAATAAATTAAATTTAATGCATTTAATTCCTTTCTTTTATTCCCTCTTTGACTTGTTGACTTCCTCCAAGCTTGGGCGCACTTTTTGAAAGGGTAGATTAATTAAAATAATCACTTTAAGTCATCCATCATCTCACCAAAGGGGGCGCACTTTTTTGCACATATAATTCTATTTTTAAGAATTTTTTCCACAATGGGATTCTTTACCCTGCAAGGCAGGCACCAAAATCCCATGATCCACTTAAGTGATTTGACTTTGACAATGGGATTATTTACCCTGCAAGGCAGGCACTAAAATCCCATGATTTCACTTAAGTCACTTTCTTTTTATTTTATCATGGGAATTTTTACCCTACAAGGCAGACATTAAATTCCCGCCTGCCTGCAGCCTCTAACTTTCCCACTGCAGCTTAAGTGAATTTTATAACACGGGAAAAAGTACCCTGCTAGGCAGTATAAAATTCTCACCATGCCTGCGGCTTCTATTTTTCCCATTGCAGCTTAAATCCTTTGTTTTCCAAAAATGCGCCCATCCCCGCAGGGGCTTTTCCGTGCACGACTTCGCTTTTTCCCAGTGATCCAGACCTCCGATGGCGACTTCCTCCAGGCATAATGTGCGTATATGTTTTCCAGCTGCTCCAGACCAAAAATCGGGCTTACCCGGCAAAGGAATTGTTCTAGAGAAATTTCACAGAAAACGAAACGGGACAACACAAAAACACGAAAAATTGCCAAAAGTTACAAATAAAGCCCAAAACTTATTCCAAGTTAAAACCCTTCTGGTACATAAGAGTAATGACATATTCGATCATAACAGAGTTAAAACGGGGCGCAAATAGCCTCATACGGGGCTCAAAATAATTAAATACAAATTTCCCGCAGACAAATCCCGACGATAGAATATAACAACTTTGGGCATCTGGGTATTTGGCGAAAAAGGCTAATATGGCTCTTTGGGATTATCTTGACACAATACAAGAACTTTCAGGCAATAAAAACACAAAACGACCCATTATTTTAAAAGTACGAAAAAATTTCGGATAGGGTAGTCGCAGATTTCAGGGTGAAATCTGGGTGACACCACACTTGTCAACATGATTGGGCGCTCATACTAAATTAGCAAACACTCCTTACCAATGGGTCTATTTTTCACGGAATGTGGATTTACCTTCTCTAAATTATGTCTTCTCCCTGCATATGCCACACATTGGCTATCAGAGCGGTCACCTAGCCTTCATAGTTGATACCAAAGCCATGAACCAACTAGGACTCGAACTGGAAGGTTGGGGAAGCCTCCGATATTGCACATGCTGAATGATGTTAGTTCGACCATTAAGCTTACTTGTTGAAGATTGATTGAAAACTTGCTTGATATATTACAACTGAGTTTCATGTTCATATAAATAGATCGTTAATAGTAGGAGTAGTAACGTGATTTAGGATCAGAATTACAATACTTGTCTTCTCATTTATCTTCCACCTACCAAGCTCGTGGTATCAAAGCGAAAGACATCAAGGATGTTAGGAGTGAGAATTCAAACATGTCTTGTTCGAGTGCTATCAAAAGTCTAGTGCCGTTGTGTGGTCCAAGCATATACATTGTCACGTTTGTTTATTGGTTGATTGGAAAACGAGGCATGTTCTCCTAGTGAGATACCCCATTTAATAAATAGGTAGTACGAGGTAATGTAGTAGTAACTAGATGCTTAATCGATTAAGTGGTTCGAGGATGTTAGGATTAAATGTGTACGCGAATAGCTTGGTTGGACCGTATTTGAAGTTCCATATGCAAAACATACAATCACCGAGGAGGTTATTGAAGCATATATGGAGCAATGTAGACAATCTAATGGAATATTTTACCATTGATGTGAGCTTCTTGTAACTAATACAATATGAATTCATTTTCCATGCAAATCCTGTGTTGAAGGGCAGTTGAACAGGTGCTATTAGAGCTAATGGTGAGTCATTGGACAGCTCCTTGTGAATGATTACGTGCTTGCTTAAAGTAATATTTTATTAGTGCTGGGTCCAAATATGCGGTTCTTGGCTGTCCCAGCGTCCCTTTTGGCTGTCCTCCATTTGGCAAATATTTCACACTTGGCTTTGCCGGAGACGCAAAAAATTAACGGGCACTGCTGTCCTTGTATGTAGTACCTTCAAGATCTAATGATTTCGGTGTTTCGTGATCTTGTGAGTAAAATAATCACGGGTAGTCAAATGCCCTCGACCAACAACGAACTTCGCAGATGGTATCAACAAACCCTCAATGAACAAAACGTTATGAGCTTCTCAAGTTTTCCGTCACACCCGATGATATCATCACCGGAAAGCCTTTGAAATGCTACAGCAACATAGTCTTCGTTCCGTGGGGCCAGTCTGTTGTTTCAATTGAGCAGACGTCAGAAAAGAGTCGGGTTTTTATACCTAAAGAATCCGCTCTTTTCCGTAAAGTCTCCCAACGTGGATCGTTGTCTGAGCAAAACTCATCATACGAGATGAATGAGACCTTCGTGCCCTTGTGTGATAATCCATGAAACCACCACTCATGTGCAATTCCTTCAAGATGATAGGGTTGCAAATTTAGTTCTGAACATCATACCTTCTTCGTCATAGAGCCTCATTTGATAGCTAGGTATCTCCATTTAATGGTTGATATCCAAGCACTGGGCTGTGACAAGGTGAGTTGGAACCTGTTACAAATGTAGAGAGTAGACAAATTCTTCCCAAATCTAATTTTGACTAATCAGAGAGTCCTTCTGTGGCGCATTAGGTCAAAGGCTCTGAACCTTTAGACTTCCCTTGCTTACCCCTATGACAAGTGAAAAACCTCCACTCGGATCTCAGGTCAGAAGGGCTCTATATTCTTCACAAACGCTGGGCACGCTTAAGAATTATTGCCCTACTGAATGCGGAAGTTTCCATCTCTCGGAATGGATTCAAGAAGCCGTGTGAAGAGAAAGCATGTGCCTAGTGGTTGATCCAGAAGAACTAGATTCAGATGACGGGCATGCTCAAGATTGTATTAACTCCGGATGATTTGCCTTCGCCATGTCAGTGCTACTAGTTCTTGGTTCATTGAATTTCTTGTAGGGTTAGGCCACACATTTTCCATGGTGTCTGCCAGGGACCTAGTACTTGCCCTTCAATGACTACAAATATATGATTTTGAATCAATAGTACTAGCTGATGGAGAATCACTTGCAGTAGAAGGCCATAGCTAGAGCTCTTCAACTGTATCTGATTTCTTCTTGTCTCATCCTTTGATGGTATGAAAATGGTATCGTTTATCACCCTCTAGCATGAAGAACCCTCTACCTATGGGAAAATTGAAGCTCTAAAATACCACCGTATTTATGCCCCTTTCTATGGGCTGAAATGTGTTGAAAAAGGGAAATAGCACAAATCCAGAGATGAGAGTAATTTCCCTTGATATTTTATAAGGTGGTCAGTCCTCGAAAATATATGAAACCAGTTAGCGAGCGAACATGAATCTACACTTTTAGGAGGCATTAAACACCCTCCAAACTAGGCTGTGCAATAGGCTGCATAAATGCCTCCTGGGAGGAAGCCATTCCTCATTCAGATCTAATGGACTTAGATACAAAGCCAACCTACATGTGCACCTATTGTTGAGGGATTATACCCAGCTGTAATTAAATAAATGTACGGGCAGAAATACAACTCACAGTAAGAGCTGGAAATGGAGGATTCCAAACCCCAAAATTATCAATAAAGTATTACAATTAGCCTTATAGATTATGAGGCAGGTAAATCTTAGCTCCAGATTGCACTAAATGTGCATGGTGAGAAGGCATGCTAATCTCACTCACTCAACGAAGTTGCTACTTGCTAGGAGAGGGTCTAAAATAGATGTATGAAACAATTAGCAGTTCATTCCTGTTATCAAACTCTGGCTTGCAAACCAGCAACATCACTTTCTTTGTAGCCCTTGGGAATGAGGACCAATTGAAAAGTTTTTCGTTCTTAATACTGCACAGATGGGTATTTCATCCCACTACTTAGATGGATGCCACACCAAATGGATATTTCGCCTACTATTAGTGGAAAGGAATTGAGTTCAAACTCCTAGCTGCACAAACTAAGTCACAGTATTCTCTTATGAGAAAGATAGATGAGCACATATATGGTGTTGCAAGCACATGCCTTTATATGCCTCTTGGTGGTGCCAAAGATCAATTAGGGAGTCTCTACCCATACTCCAGTAGGCTATATAAGCCTAGAATAGTTTTCTTTTACCTTTAACTCTCCGAGCTTCTCACCTTTTCAGCACTCAGCCGACCTGCCTCATAAGAGAAACTCATGCTAAAGAAGAATGTCATCAATGCTTACAATGAAAGACGTAAAAAACATAACAATGGACTTCCCTTGTTCACTATCCTCCTTGTTCACACGACCAGGATTTTGGAATGGGCTAGTTCTTCTCCATTCGAAATACCGTATTTGACAATCATGGTACATGTACAATCTTGACATCTCACAAATTATGGCACAGTTTGCAAAGGATGTGCCTTTGGCTAAGCACACTAAATTAGCTTTAGGAACTCTAGTGAAAATTTCAGGACTAAACTTGGTATTGTTTCCAGACTTAATTCATTTAGAGGGGGTGTTAAAATGTAGAGATCCATGTAGCCTATAATGCAGTTATTTATCGGTGATTCAGTTGGTAACTGTTCAGCCAAATGTAACTACTCCTATAATAAATTGCATCTGCCTGGGTCATTTGAGTAATGCAGTTTGCCTTCTCTAAATTCTTTCTTCTCTTTGCATATGCTAACATTACTCCCTCTCAAATAAAGATGAGGAATGGCAGAAAAACCATATTGGAAAGGCTCTAGAGACCATAGGAGAATGCTCACAAATGACTTTAGAAAAGATGTTTCTCGTCTGTGACAGGCGATCCTTGGCCTTGTCTTCTTGATAACTTTTATGACTCAAAGATAAGTGTTGGCTAGATTTTCTGCATAGCATAAACCTAGGCAGTCATGAGATAAATATCCCTCATTTAGCGGTGAGGCTCCCGTGTCAGATTTGTCAATTAAAATATGCTAGTATCTATATGGGGTTTTATTCTAACTGTTCAGCTCATGAACCATAGTTGTACAGTTCTACAGCAAGTAAGCAACTGTTTAAGAAAGGAAATATTTATAGAAGAAGGGAATTATATAAACACAAAGAAGAAATCAAGGGAAGATGTGCATCCCAATCAATAGATGTACAGAGTTGATTGCATGCACATAGAAGAAACCAATAGATATCAACACAAAATTATAAGCAAAGGTCTAAAATAACACAGTTTATTCAAAGATCTAAGACAGAAAGCTAGAAACAAAATACACCGTGACACAAAGTTCTCCGAAAATCTGCTCCTGTATATTCCTTTGCTTCAAATGGCTCTCAAGGGTTTTCAGCACAAAGTCTGGAACACAATCGATGCTGCTTACGAATTAATGATCATTAACCCAAATGGTTCCTCTATTTATAGAATGTAGAGGGGCAATTACAAGTCGGAAGCTTTTAGTTGAACTGGTACTTAGGGAACTGGGAAAGGAAAAAACTGGCAATCTCCCTCCTAGAATTCTTCTTTGCATGACATGCATGATTTGCAACTGAAGATAGAATCTTCTATTTTGCACGTCTGCCACCTATCTCCAAGTAGTTGACTTCTTCAAGTAATGGTTTTTAAACCAATCACTTAAGTTGCATAATTTAATTGATCGCTCAATTACTTTGTCGGAGGAAAGAAGAAGGAAGAAGAAAGCTGCAGTCTTGTCCTTTTTCATATTTTGTATGCAGTTGATTCTTTTGCCTTTGATTCTCACCAAACTGGACCTGGAACCAGTTGGATCTGGAAGCAAGCTAGAATTGGAAACGGCAGGATCTGGAAACAACAAGTTGGATCTGGAAGCGAGCTGGATCTGGAGGCGGCTAGAATTTTGCCTTCGCCTTGTCTTCTCTTTTATCCTTGAAGCTTTTGCAGTTCTCCTGTACATGCATCAATGCAATGTCTGTCGTAAATAACTCATCATCTTTATTTTTAATTGCATATGAGCAATTAAAAATTATGGAAAGCACTCTGGGTGAATGCAACTTCAATGAAGGCTTCAACTGGAAGATTGGAAGCACATGCACAAGATCCTGGAAGAAATTTTCCACGCACTGACTTCTACAGGGGCTGCGTCAGAAACAAGAGTATGGATTTTTGCCAGAAGCTTTTGCGAATTATGAGATATAGATCTGCATCTGGGTCTCCGATGTCAGCAAATCTGGAAATGACTCCATTGTGCTCTCTTTTTCATCCCTTTTTGCCATGGATGTGTCTATCTTTGTCTGAACAATTCTTTTTCTCCTTATCTTGCCGAAATTCTTCAAAATTGGTGCAAATCTGAATAATTCTTCAGATTCGGAGGATATATTCAATGTATTGGACATTGATTTAAGCTCCCTTTCTTTTATAAAAGCACCTGTGATGAATTCCTACAATTAATTCAGACAAAGATGGCAACCGGAACATGAACAGTGGATTTTAATTGTAAAAATATGCATATATTCAAGCCTACTGCCCCAAAATTTGATGTTTTATTTGCATGCAAAGCAAGCATGAATTTTACCAACTTCACCTGAGCACCTATATCACTTATACAAACAATTATCCAGACACAATTCAACCTCCTTCAACCTGTGCGCCAAATTCTGGAAGCTTTTAGCATTAATTTCACCTTCTTTTGAGCAAAAATCCTCTTCAAATGGAGCGCAGCTTTTCCTCTGGACTGCACTTCTCTGCCTGTGAATTAATTAATTCATCCTTCTGGCAGCCCCTGCTTATATAATTCTTCATGATTCTATAATTAATTAATTGTCTTTCCTATTACTGGCAATTAATTAATTAATTAACAAACTTCACTCTTCAAATGGGGCGCCTATTTTGTGCATGCTTAAATGGCTGCCATTAAATAAAATAAATTTATTTAATTTTAGACTTCTACTTCCAGTGCCACTTCGAGCCTCACAGTGTGCTTTGACCTTATGCCACCAAAAATTGGAATTAATTCCATTCATTTAAACTTTAAAAAGTATTATTTCTCAACTCAACTATGGGTCCGCACTTCTTTTTGACATGAGAGGGGGCTGCATTAAATAAGTTAAATTTATTTAATTTTAGAATACAGTCTATATTTCAAAGCATTACGGGGGTTTTTACCATTTACCATATCTGCGTTGACTTTTCCTCACTGCCTGGGCACTAAAAATTGGGTGAATAAATATTTTTCAAATATTTAAATGCATTTATTATTCACCCAAGGTGGGTCGCACTTTTTGGTAGGGTGAACTTCTATTTTTAAAAGTCATATTTCTAATGGGATTTTTGACCCTGCAAGGCAGCTACCTGAAAAATTTCATGATTCACTTAAGTCATTTGACTTTCATAATGGAATTTGCTTTACCCTGCAAGGCAGGTAATAAAATCTCCTGATTCAACTGCCTTAAGTGATTTTCTTTTATTCTCACAATGGGAATTTTTACCTCTGCAAGGCAGATAATGGAAATTCTTTGCCTACCTGCCTCTCCATCTAATCCTCCCATCCATGAATTAAGTGACTTTGCTTCCATGGGACTAAAAGTACCCTGCTAGACATCATGTACAAAATTCCCACCTGCCTGCTGCCTTCCAAAAAATCCCATTGAGTAGCTTAAAACCGTCTTTTCCCAAAATGTGACCAGCCTAGAAGAGGCTTTTTCGTGCATGACTTCGTCTTTTTAAGAGAACCAGACCTCTTGATGGCAAATTCCTTTTGGCATAACCGGTCCATATGATGATCTCCAGATACTCCAGGCCAAGAAATCAGACTAAACCGGCAAAGGAATTGATCCCTAGAGAAATTTCACAGAAACAAAATGGGAAAACACTCAAAAACGCCAAAACGTCCTCATCAGAAGTCATAGATAAAGCCGAGATGCATTCCTGCGTTAAAACCCTACTGGTATATGGGGAATAAGATGGATGTAAGATCACAACATTAGTTAAACCGGAACACAACTTGCTCTTCAAACTAGGGCTCAGAATAATTAAGCTCCAAATTTCCTGCAGGCAAATCCAGACGACAGAATATAACGATTTCGGGCATCTGGGGTATTTTGGCGAAAATGGCTAATATGGCTCTCTAAGGAATATCTTGACACAATACTTGTGCATCTTCTCTAGCAAATAAATGCACACTCTATTTTGCCCATTGATTTCTAATACTACGAGATTTTGTTCGGAATAGGGTAGTCTAAGATCTACTAGGACTGAAAGCTAGGCACACTTGTGAGTTTTATCAGTTAGGTTTCTTTTTGCGGCTTAGAAACATCTTGCTAAGACTGATGAAGAAATTTCATGGCACGCCTCCATGTATACACATTTAGATAGGAAATCAGTTTGTCTTTGACATATGATATGGTTAGAGTTACTTATGTAAGAGAAACCTTTATAGGAATCCATCAATCGAGGGATCCTGCAGTCCTCTCTTTACCACTATAGAAAAACTAACTCCAAAATCAGCTTTAGAGGCCTTTATCATACTCGAAAAAAATTCTAGGGCACTCAGTGATCACTGTATAACTTTCCACATAAAGAAATTGCAGATGACTATGTAAGACTTATAGTGCCTATGCTTGATGTAATACAATTACAAACCACATGAGAATTCAGGATAGCTTATGGGACAAAGCCCATGTGAGGGAAGATCCAACTATAGCTCTGTAAATAAAATGTAAAGCAAATATGGTCTATCAGGAAATCAAATGTCAACACCAATTTGGTGCCTAGACCACTCTCTAAATATGAGCTTCAAGAAGAGACAACACAATGTACAACCACAGCCATTTCTACAAATATCGGTCCTACCCTTCAAAATACAGCCTATTTAACACGCACCATAACTTCCCTAATGGGAGTTCCAAGTATGCATATTGGCTAAGATTTTGGATCCGAGCGAGTCTCTCCAATTTTCGGTTGCACCGAAGACAAGGTCTCCTTAAACACTACATCTCATCCAACTTACAAGACTATCTCTAAGCTCCTCTCTGCCACATCCTGGGCCCATCCGGCTCCGGACATAGGAAAAGGTATGATTGTAACTAAGAGATGATTGTTTGCTTTAGCATCTACCTGATGGAAGCATTAATCTAAAGACACCTAAATCCACCTAGCCTTTGTCACATATGCTAGAGCAGGATACAACTTTCTACATTACATATAGTCTAGTATCTAAAACTTAGTGCGTAAGGAAATGTCTCAGGTTTAGATAATACAACTACGATGAAGATGGAACCTTTGATATTATAGTGATTCAACTGACAATGACAATCAACAATCTCCCAAGATATTCGATTAGGCTTAGGTGCGTCTCTGGTAAAATAGAATAAATTCTTAAGCTCATAAATATGCGGCTTTGCATGTAAACTTGCAAATCCTAAGGCAGGTACCCATTTGCAAAAAAAGAGTTAAATCCTTCTCGAATGCCACTGTAGTAGATGGTCTAATCCTTTCTAGTTTGTATTACACCTTTCTTCATACTTCACAAATCTTCTACCAAGCAATGAATTAGCAAACAAAGCATACTAAATTCCTCTTTGTATAAAGAAAAAAGTAATAAGTACGTTCAAAAAAGACTCGATGGTGATGAATATTTAAAAGATAGATCTAATGCTTTCGACGCTCCTCAAGCTAAACCTGCATTCTACTGTATTTAATTCCCTCAAGAGCATAAATTTCAGCATTATCTCCATTCAACATGCAGGTTTCGCCCCAAAATTCAAATCAATTTCATTTAAATGTATAATTTACTGATTTTAGTACACGTTAGATTCTATATCGATTACATTGCAGGTTAATTTTACTCGGTTTTTAAAAAAAAACTAATTTCTCTATTCACATTCAGATTATTTCTTTGTATTGATAGAAGTCAACCAAATTTCATTTTAAAGTATGCTTACCGAAATTAGCGCATCTTAGATCTTTATATTGTTCCAAATAAAATGCAAATTGATTCATTATGTTAATAGAAATAAGTAATTTCTCTTCTAATGAAGAATAAATCATCCTTTATTCAAATATAAATCAAATTAAGTCTATTTAACTTATTCTTACTAATTAGAGCACCTTAAAATCTATCTTAAGTATTTTTTTTGGATACATTAACAAGAATTGTAGGGGTCCCTTTACCGATATATTCATCAACCAAAAATGATCTTACATACTTGTAGTGGCCTGATTACAGCAGGTGTGAAAACTTAGATCAACAACCAAAGATATAGAAAGTATAGGCAGCCTATGCCATCCTTGTAAACCCAACTAGTCTTGGCTTATTATACGAAGCTTCCAAAAGACACATATGCTATCCTATCATATCTACAAATTTGAGACCAGATACTAGTATAATTCTTCTACACTACCATAGCTGGCATACTATGCCAAGCTTTAAGACTACCATAGGTGCAATGCTTGTGTTACTACCATAGTTCCCATGCTTGTGGTAAAGTAAACCTATGCAAATCAAAAGCCTGTTATGAATTTATACCGAATACCATAACCTTGCTAACTTCCCAAATCAACTAGCTCCTTCACCCACAACATAAGTTGAAGCACCCTTATGAAACTCCTTGGAACCACCTAGGCTAACATTGAAGCCTACCACCCTCGCTAATCATAACACAAACTTCGCAACCTTCTTACGAAGCTCAGCTGCCTTTTTCTCCATCAAGTGATATGTGGGAAGAAAGGGTCAACCTATGGTACAGAGATCCACCTTTAGGGGGGCATCCCTTTCCATGGCTTGACCAAAGAAGAAGGTATAAAATTGCTTGACAACATCCACTAAATCTAGAAAATGTATTTCCATCTCCCTAAAGGTAGCCATTGACACCAAACCATGCACTTCCCCTCCCAAGATAAGAAACTCCCCAAGGCACGAGAAGTAAAAATCTTCTAGAATCTTTTCCAGGCCTCCCATGTGTTTTGCTTAAACGAAGTTCACTGCAATAGCCATAACCACACGCCACTCAGGAATCAAATGAAGCAAATTGGAAATAACCGTCGATGAAACCTCCGAATTCACTCGACTATGCATCTCTAATTCGAGATAATTTACACCCAGGATATCCTTGACTGCCTTCATAACCTCCCCCAATTGAATAAAAAAATATGTTTTTGAGATGCTCGTCAGACACAAGGGAACGAGATTCAATTCTTGTTTCTCCTCAAGCAAGAAAAACCTTGGCAACAACCATGACGTCATTTTCACAACACAAAGAGAACAGAGATAAACTAAGTTTAGGATGAATGTGGCCTTGAAGTGAATGTGTTCATCACTAGTAATTGTAGGCTCCCTAGAACGTGCAGTTCCAAACACTTCTCATCCCAATCCCAAGTAGCCGCCAATCTGCACCCCCTGTCCCATTATTGCAAGTGTTCACAATATCTAATTACACAAGTGATCGATTTGAAACTGATATGTCTCATCGTATTTCACCAACCCTGACATTAATTTATCAAAACAACAAATTGATAAATGAGTGCGTAGGGGAAAAAACAAAAGTGCTTTTTTGGCTATAAATCGAATGAAATGTCCAATCTAAAAGCCCATGGGGTGACCCTTAGGATGATGAGGGAAAATCTTTGTCCCAATACTTGTCTAGACCTAGCCAGGATATTAACTCATTGTCCACTCTGGCTGGAGCGGTTTGCTCAATGCCACAATTCGCTAGGAAATCTACCATCTTGTTGGCCTCCCTTAAACAATGTCGAGCTTCCCATGAAGTTAATGCTTCGAGGGACCAAATTTTCTGAGGAATATTGTCGAACTTCCAACATATGGACCCTTTATTTTTCATCGCCCTAATCATGATCAAATCTCCCTCTATTTGGAGATGCTCAATCCCACGGCCAATTGCCAATTGAATGCCAGTGGCTAAAGCTTGGGCTTCAGCTTCATTATTGGTTCCTTTCAGTAGGTGATAAGAAGTTGCCCGAATCAACAACCTTGCACAATCCCAAATAACACATATAACCCCTAAAACCCCCAAATTTCCTCGCGAGGCTCCATCAAAGTTTAGCTTAAAGAATCCCTACTTCAAGGGAGCCCACCTAGAGTTTATTCAGCGCAGTTCGTCCCAAGTAGGAACTAATACTCTCGACCTATTAGCAGAAATTCTATCTTAATTTTCAAAACTGCAGACTAATTTTATTTATTGAAAGAAATGTAATTTATCTATTTAAATGTAGACTAATATTTCCTCTATTCACATAGAAATCAACTTAAGCTTATTTTAACTTATTTTGTGAATAATTTAGTGCAATTTAAATTCTATCCCATTTTGTAAAATGAGGACTGATTATTCTCGGTTTTAAGAAAAACTAATTCTTTTTTCAAATACAGACTATTTATTTTTTCTTTGTTCGATAAAATTAAATTAGCTCCAGCAGCATGCTGATCTTCACTCAGGGAGTTTTGATTAGCTGGGGAATCCTCCTGAGAAGGTTGTGGCTGGACCAAAAAAAAACCCATGGATCACTCCTAGACGACCATGAGCAGATGAAAGATTGTACAAATTTAGAAGATGAACAATTTGAAGAATTTGCAGCGCCGAGATATTATCTTAGAAGCTTGAATTGCAAAAATGCTTTCTCAAACCTTGCAACTCTCAAAGATGAGGAATTCCAGCATAAGTGGAAAGGCAGACATGAGAAACATAAAGGGTAATTTGACTGTTGTATCTGACGTTTTTAGCTGCTTTTTATCTGTTGTGTTGATTGCAGTCAGTTTGTTGTTTGACTGCTGACACAGCTTTCTATGGTCAATTTTGTTTCAGCTTGGACCTTGGTAGGCCCTTGTTCCTTGTTATGGTCCTATGTTGTGTCTTTCATGTCTATCTTCCAATGTTCGTTGTATTCAGTTGTGGGTCATTCCTTAAACCCTCATGTTCGTAGCTCCATTCAAAAGTGTTTTACCCATAATAAAAAGAAGAAGTTTATTTACCATATTGTTTACTGAATGTAGGGCAAATTAGATTCTGGTCTTATTTTTTTTAAATGCAAAAAGACTCGTGTTTCTCTGTCATGATTTCCCACTGTTATCTTTGTTGACTTTATACATCTTCAGGGGGTGCTCCCCTCGCAGGATTATTTGTAGTTCAGCTCTTATAATTTGGGGTTTAATCATTTTAGGTTTACTCCATTGTTTGATTCTATGTTTCTGTAGTGCATTATACATGGTTACTTCTTTGTAATTTGAAATAGCGGCATGATCTATGTCAAGCAAGATTCAATCCTCTGCTTGAGAGAGGTTAGAATAAATAAATAAACACTTAAAAGATGTTTCAACCTCTGATTCAAAAATCGCGATTTATCGGCGATAAATCATGTTCCTTCAGCAAAACGATTAAACTTCTGAAAAATCGCGATTTTTGTAATCCAATAAATCGCTGATAAATCGCGATGCAAATATCCCTGCAAAATCGTGGCTAAAATCGGCGAAAAATCATGGGGAAAAACGTGGCCTAGGGTTATAATACGAAAATAGACCAAATCGATTTGTTTTTTATCCTGTTTTCTCTTTCCACGAACTCGTTTTTGCTACTGCTACGACTTGCATTTGGCTCAAAATCGTGTTCATTCAACGTCGGTAGGAGGGCATTTCGACGTGGGTAGGACTCAGGAGGGCACCGCAAGTTCAGTTCGTGGCAAGTTCGTGGCAGGATTTCCAAAAGTTCGTGGCCATTTTCCAACATTTCGTGCCCATTTTCCAACAGTTCGTGGCAATTACGTGCCCATTTCGTGCTCATTTCCAACAATTTGTGGGCATCTCGTGCCCTAGCAGTAGCAGGTATTAATCTTGAGTTCTTAAATACTAAATACAGTAATAGTAAAACTTAAAAAATACAGTAATATTAAAATTATTACAGTAAAAATAAAAATATTGCATATTAAAGTATTAATATTAATACTGTATATTAATATTAATACTGTATAATAGTATATCAATGTATATTAATATTAATACTGTATAATATATATTATAAATAGTAAATATTGTAAGTGTAAATACTGTACAGTGTATAGTGTATACTGTATATTAATATTAATAAATACTATAAGTATTAATATTAATATTACGTATTATACTGTTAACTATCAAGTATAAATACGTATTGTTTTTACATTTAATTTAAGTATATTTTATGAATTTAAATGTTTTTAAAAGTAGCGATAAAGTTGCCGATTAATGCCGATTTTTTGCCGATTCCCGATTTCCGATTCAAAATTTGGCCTGCCAATTAATCCCGATTTACGATTTTTTGAACTATGGTGCTCACCTAATTTACTTACCTCACAGATGTACTTCACCTAAGTCAAAAACGGCTATTACAGAGGTGTGTATATTTAAACCTCTTAACTGCACATTCTAAATGTCTTGACTCACACATCTGTTAGTCTTAAGTTCATGTGTAAGTGCCTGTGGGGTTGAACCCTGTTACACTGTGCTGTGCAGCTCTGATCCTGCAGCTCAGCAGGCATCTGGTAAGATTATAAAACCCAACTTCATGTAGGTAAACTCTGCAAACCCTTTGACCTACAAAGCTGCTTACTTCGTGGATTGTTAAATATGCTTGCTTAGTTGATATGAGGTTAAGTAGGCCATCTGTTTGTTAATAGAAGTTAACATTTAAGGGCCTCTCAAGACACCACTTTGCCTGAATTTAGTGTTCAGCATACCTCCATATGGTCATATGTGAGACATGGGCTTAATTTCACGTTTAGAACCTTGCTCCAATCTAGTATAGTTATATAGAAATCAAATTAATCATCATTTTAACATACCCTGTACTAGAATTCATTGCGAGCTAGAATATTCAGTCATTTATTGAAAGAAGAATCCTTTTTCTCATTGTGGTGACTCATGGTATTCATGCTAACAAGTCTTACTGTAGCTATGCAAGACGTTATCTATTATATCTCTTTACATAAAAAAGGAATACTATGAGCAAGTCTGCAGAGATGATTCTTGGTTCTCTGATTCAATCTAGACTATGCTCATAATTATCCAAGTCCAATTACAGACTATCATTTATTCCCTTTCAAGACTAAAGTGATTTGGTTGTTGAAACTCGACTTTTTAGGGGATAGTACTCCAGCCCACTAATATATTCCTCCAACTATGAGAGAAATTGTTCAGCCATCTTCATAGGCCAAGATTAAGCATTCTCAAAACTTTTCATGAAATCGGCATATATATCAATCCTATATCTCAATAACTTTATTAGGTGTGCTTTAAAAATTAACATAAGTTATCCTTTAACATAAAATTACCGATACACCCAGTGCAGCTTAGGTTTTCTCTGTGAGTCAAAGTTTAACAAGCAAACTAATTTCTCTCTGATTAGACTTTAGCAGGGTAACAGATCAATTCCTGTGCATTGAGTCTAACTTACATCGCACTGTTCACAAGATTAAATTCTAATTATACAGTTCAAGAAGCATGACCAACGTTCATCTGCCTCCATTATATGGCTAGATTAATTTTTCCTTTTTGATAACTATGAGTACCTATTTGTATCCCCATATTACAGAACCCACTTATTAGTATGTGAGACTGTTTTTATGAATTCAGCTATGAGATCTCAAGTCAATCTATTTTGATAGGTATTTTACTAGCAGTGGAACTACATCTCTGATGAGTCCACGACTGGTCCACTTGGCACTCATTAAGCATATAGATGATGCATCTCAAAGTCAGGCATGTACATAATCCATCTCTGCACTCTAATGAGCTATGACTGGTCCTTTTAAGAGGACTCATTGACTCTAGGTGATGCTCACAAGGTTAAGACCTGAATGTTGCACTCGGCACTCATAACCCAAGTTTAGGTGATGCTCTACAGGGGTATAAGCACACTCCCTATAGCACTCATCGAAGCTAGGTTCCATCGCTCAACTACTAAGGTCAAGCACAGTTGACTTTCCGGAAGGTCGCCCATCCCAATTTGTAATCCAGCTCAGAGCACACTTAACCATGATATTTTCCTTCATAGATTGAGCCCACTTAGCTAGTAACCACAACATTTACGACTCACCTTCATATAAGTGTCAAGACTTATGAACTAGACTTTAAATGAGTGTCACTAGCACTGTTCAATTTATCTAGTTGGGGTTTCAATAATAGATATTTCAATATTATGCTAATGACTTCTAGGTTTCAGACCCATAAGAAATATCAAGTCAATCTACCTTTTTGTACCCAAATTTACACCAGCAACGTTTCACATATAATCTAAATCGCATAATAACCAAGCTTGTGCTCATATAGTTTATATGTAGACCTGATCCGAGGTCATATTCAACTGAATCCCTAAAATCACTATCTCATAATCAGGGTTTACTGCAGAAACACCACTTATATTGACTTATTGATAAGTTCCAACTAGAAGATAGAAACTAATTTCTTTGACTACAAAACACCATTCAACTGTCCCGTACTGGGTTGTGTAACGGCGGGAGCGAAGAACTTCTTATGTTCAAACCGAAAGGGTAAAATCTTAATATGAAGTTTAGATTTGAGGAAGGAAGTTCAACTCCTATACTGGTCACAAACCTACTTCCAGAGGTTTATACAGAGACTACGGACTTATATAGTCTTTGTAAAAAATTTATGAATTTCACAGTTTTCCCTGAATAACATTAAACAAAGCAACTCTGCGTCTCTATCAAGAGCTGAAGTAGGAACTTATTCAACATTCACTATTCTGGTAATATTTGAAACAGTTCCGAGTGGAACACATTAACACTAACATCCTATGTTCAAATGCCCATTATGTTATTTCCAATCCCTAAAAAAACCCGAAATGGGTCAGACAACACACTCTCGTACGTTTACTAGAAAACAGTACTTCCCAGGTGTTCAATCGCCAACTAACTTTGAGCTTGTAAGGAATGATTTAATTTCTAAGTTCACAATCATACCAAATGTTTTGCCTGTTGGAAAGTTTGGAGTTTGGAGTTAATCTAAGTGACTGCTTTTTCCATTATAGATTTGCGAGTTCAACCTAAGCTTTGCGTAACGCTATTTGATCAATTTAACTTACAAAAAAAACCCACCACCATAATTTCCTGAAATACATAAGAAACTTCTTTTTATTTAAAATGCAGTTTCAGGGTTCCTGTCATGAAACAGAAGATCATGTTTAGGATAACTTGATTCCCGAAGCCCGTGTTCTACAGGAATTTATCACTTGATACGTTAACAATTATTCCCAGGGGTTCAATGCAGTGTACATAACTCTGACATAAAAGCATTTCTTCAAGAAGATCGTCTTGTTGAATCCAAGACCATGACCCCGATAAGCACTGTCCAAGCTAAAACCTTTGCTTTTCAGCAACTTCAGGGGTTTGAGACATGCATGAATCTCGTTAACTATGCGATGTGTAGTCAAACCCCCGATCCCCTGGTCAATGCATTAAATGCCAAGTGGATTTGACCCACACACATGTCACCAACGTGCAATTAATGTGATTTTCATATAAATTCGGGTTTTTCCACGTTAGTTTCACTTTAGATTTATTTGGATTTTCACTCTAACTTGCACACGATACCCCAAACCCCAATCGAGCGTTTCCTCATTTTCAGGCATCTTTTCGAGAAATCCCTCTAACCCATTACGCAAATTGGTGAATTCTTCATCCTCGACGGTTTTTATTGTTTTTCGAGCTCATTTGATGTATGATTTTTGGCCTTGAAGTTCTTTGGCTTCAAAACCCTAGTTTTCTTCTTTTCCAATTTTTAATTTCTTTTTTCTTATTTTGTGGGTTTAAAGCAGGGTGACGTTGTGATTTTCCGTGGCGAGTCAGAGTTCACCAAATTTCATTAAACCAGCCCACGTGCTTTAATTCCCAGGTGTTTACCGGTTTGAAGTCACAGAGGCAATGCCACCGCGAACGGATTGATGAACTACCTACTTAATAGGGGAGAAGGGCCAGTATGTGAACACGTCCCAATACTTGAACAGTGTTTTGCATTTAAAATATCCAATACTTGATGGAATAAAAACCAAAATTTTGATTATTGAAGTTCAAAAATTTGTACAAGTAGCCAATCACATCATGACATGTAAGAGTTTTCACCCATGTACAAGTACAAAAAAGTCAATGTTCAAGCAATTTCACTTATATTCAAGTATTGGTTTCCACCATGGTTGTAGCATTTTCACATATATTATTTTAAATTAATTCAAAATATGGTTTTCCCTCCAATTGAACATTCCAAACAAAAAATATAAGTTAACACAAATCTAAACTACATATTAGTGAAAAAATCACAATTCCATATCATAAATAATTGATTTTGTGGACCCCTTAACTTAGGGTGTACCACTACTGGCCCTTCTCCCCTAAACGTTGTAGTTGCTTAATGAATGTCGCATTGGTAGTGCATGTTAAAATACCTTCTTCTTACCATTTTTTTTCCCGAAGACCTTAAATTAGCTCAAATAGTTCTTTGGAATTCTTTCTTAAAACAACGAGTTCATAAAGTTTTCTTAAAATAAAGTGTTCTTTCCGACTCCTTTTTATAAAGTTTTCATTTCTTTTCTCATTCATGTTTTTTTGGTTTTGTTGGCTAGATTTTATGCACAGCATAAACCTTAGACAGTCATAAGATAAATCTCTCTCATTTAACGGTGAGGAAACCGTATAAGATGTTTACTTATTTTGCAGGGTTGAATTATAATAGTTACTTTTAGGGGTTTTATTTTAATTCTCACAACTCGTAAATTATAGCTGGGCAATTTTGCAGCAAGTAAACAGTGGTTTGTGAAATATTTTCAGAAGGGGGAAATAATAAAATTTGGGAAAGAAGAAAGGAAGATATGTGATTCAACCAATAGTTTTCAGAGTTGGTCTCATCCACACAAATTAAATAAACAAATAGATCTCACAATATTCAGAAGTAAAGGAAAAGAAAAGCTTCTAATCTAAATCTCAAATAACACAAAGTTTATCTAGAGATCCACACAGAAATAAGAAACAAAGCACCGTGGACACAAAGTTCTTCAGAAATCCACCTCTATTCAATTCCTCAGGTTTCACAGAAATGGCATCAAGGGTTACAACACAAACTATGGAACTCAAGAATGTTGATTAACAACCCATAGGCTCTTCCTCTATTTATAGTGCATAAAGTGCAATTACAAATAAGAAGCTTTTAATTGAACTCACACATGTGGAAGCTTTAAAGGAAACAACTGACAGTCTTTCCCCTAAAGTTCCTATTAGCATGACATGCATCTGAAGACTAAATTAATGCTCTGGATGTCTGTCATCTATTCCCAAGTAATTGACTTTTTCTAATAACTTGAAGTAACGACTTTTAAACCAATTACCTAGGTTTTACAATTTAATTGATCACTCAATTACTTTGTCTGAGAAAATAAGAGAAAGAAGAAGAAAGAGGAGAAGAAATTATTTCAGCTGCAACACTTCATTCTTGCCCTTGATCTATCCATTAATCCGATGAGAGACATGTGCCCCATGTTTGTATCATTAACTTCAGTATGTCTGGACACTATGCATGGTTCTGTTGGATTACCCTTGTCATCACCCTTCATTCTGTCTGAATCTACTTATGTCTGAGACTTCCCTTTTCCACCTTTTCCTAAAGATTTTGCAGCTGTGAAATCTAGATTTCTTTGTGCAGAAGTTACAACAGCTTCCTCTAATTCACGGGGGATTCACTTAGTAAAAGTATGGTATAGCACGTTCGTTCGAAGGGTATTAAAGAATACCCTTAATTCTAGTTTTTACCTTTAATTATTCAATTGATAATACCCCCTCCCGTTATATTATTAGAATGAAAATACCCCCTATTTTTTCCATGTACCTTACTTACCCATTTTTACATGACTAATTTATTTACCCCTTTTTATTTCTACCCTAATATATTAAACAAAAAATATATTATATTTCTCTATCAATTTTTTTTAGTATGCATATTTTCTTGAAAGATATTTTGAAGCCATTCAAGACCTATTATTACCAATTACCTTATAAATGTTAAGCTTTAATCATTTATCAATAGTTCAAATAATTAATATAGTGAAATAATATCACTTGTTTTGAAAAGCTTCCTCAATCTTAATTTTCTGCCATATTATTATTTCTTGGTTAAGAATATCTTAATTGAGATTTCTTTATTCAAAAAAAAATTATAATTTAACTTTATGACCACACTCCTTAAATTGCAATTTTAAAGTATTTAGTTTTAAAAGCTAGGGTTCAGATGTTTTAGTTTTATATTAAAATTAAACCTCCCTTTCTTTTTGTCCACCTTTCTAACCTACCCCCAATACTTGATTCAAAATATTAATAAATTAAACCCTTTCAGACCCTCATGTCTACCGGTATATTGACTTTACTTTTATTAATTTTAATTACCTCAATATGAACTCACGTGCTAGGATATTGCCTAGATAATGAACCCCCCATGCTCTAATTTTAAAGATATATTTAATGTACGTGACATTAAATTTGCCTTTTCACCAATATGAGCACCAGTGAAGTATTCCTACAAATAATTCAAACAAACATGGAATCCACAGCATGAATGTCTAATTTCTTCACCAAAATCTGATTATAAATCCTGTTGCCTTCAATTTTCATATTTTGCTTGCATGCTAAGCAAGCTAAAAATATTATTTTATTCCCCTGTGCACTCACATCAACATGCAGATAGTTAGAATAACAAAAAGAAAGTCTTTCCAACCCTAGGTTCCAAAACTGGATGCTTCCCAACAATTACAAATATTTATTAATGCCCACAACTTCAACCTTTGGTGCCAAAATCTTCCAGGGCAGCATGCTCCACAAAAGAATTAATTGTTCTTCACTTATGGCATCCACTTCTTATATAGGCAAATGCATGCTATTTTTACCAATTGTCTCTTCTTATTTTTAACAATTTCTAACAATAGGCTGTGCTTTTTCTCCTTCTTTTGGCGCCCAAGTTTTCCTAATTTTAGCTTGCTTTCTGCATGCTTTTCCTTGCAATTTTTTCATCTATTTTTAGCAAGTTTCTTTGTATTATTTGTAGCATGCTTGTTTGCTTTGACTTTCTTCCTATCTTTGGCATCAAGCTTTGCCAAAAATAATTAAATTAAATCCATTTTAAAGCATACAGCAATTCTAAAGTAAGTCATCATTTTTGGTTAGGAATTGTATGAAACACACAAGCAGTAGACAGTGTGAAATTCCACCCTGTCAGGCAAGTCCAAGTTTCACTCTTTCCACTTAAGTGATTTGTGTTAAACGTTGACCCAGCAGGAAGGGAAAAAATGTGACTTGTTTGGGTGAATAAATTTGTTTTTGTGTAAAACATACAAGCAACAGGCACTGTTAAAATTCACCCTTCCTGACAGATTTTAATTCCACACCCTCCACTTAAGTGATTGTGTTAAAATCCACCCTGCCATACAGGTCCAAGTTTCACACTTTCCACTTAAGTTATTTGTGTTAAATGCTGACCGAATAGGTAGGCAGAAAGTGCAACTTGTTTGGGTGAATAAATTTACTTTTATGTGAAACATACAAGCAATAGGCAATGTGAAATTCCACCCTACCAGGCAGGTCCAAGTTTCACACTTTCCACTTAAGTCAGCATGTTAAACTCTAACCCAGTAGACAACGTCGTAAAAATGCTACTTGCTTTGAAATTGACTTCCAAATTTTGGAGTGGGAAATTCAAGGCACCAGACAGCTTACAATCATGACTCGCATAAGCTTTCTTCCACAAATTGGACCAAAAACTCCCTCACTAGATCACTGCATGAATTATGGATGATGGAGAAATTGAATGTATGGCTTTGCACAAAGAAATCACTCATTTTTGGAAAGTGTGACTTGTTTCCAAACTGATGCGTTAAAATTAGCACTTCACAATAGATTTCACTTTTGTTTGAGGCCATGAGTGACTTCCAAAAACCCTACGCAATTGAATTTATGGATTTATAAAGATAAAGAAAAGACCAAGTGGAATTCCCAGATAGACTACGGAGAAAAACCGAAAACAAACACAAAAGAAATAAACAAAAAATGAAAAAAAACATGCCAGAAGTCGCAAGCAATTGCTCTAAAATAACTTGTTAATTAACCAGTGTGTAAAAACTCTTCTCCGCATGAATACTCTACTTAGATGTGAAAGTAATACTTGTATGGACATCCATGATGGGGTTTAACTTCAGCATAAACTTTTTTTAAAAAGAACTTTATCTATTTAATAAATAAATAAACAAAACATTTTCAGACAAAACCTGGCGAAGGGATAGAGTGAGTTTTAGCATGTGGATATTTGTTGAATTTGGCTTTATGATTCTTTGGGGATACCTTGGAGCAATGCAAACAACTATAGAAAAAACAAACACAAAACATGACCCGTTACTTGAAAAGAATGAAAATTTTTAAAAGAGGTAGTCCAAGATTTCAAGGTGAAATCTTGAGGACACAAGTCGGCTCCGTCTGTGGACATCTTTATTTCTGTCAGAATGAAAGAAGTGAAGATGAGATCCTATCATCTCTGGTTTCATTTCTTGTCTGTTGGGTTCAGGGTCAAGCCACAAAAAACAAAATAAAAATAAAAATTAAACAACAAAAAAAATATTTATATAAACAGGTTTTACCTTATCTCTCAGTTCCTGGATAGCCTCGGATGTTACCTATTGAAAGGCAGTGGGAACTCAATTCCATCTTGGTAGGCAACAATGAAGCAATCCATTCCAACAGTTCTTTTGATCACGAAGGGCCCTTTCTAGAGTGAATCAAATTTGTCATGCATGCCCTTCGGTTTGTGCCTCTTGTTCCACCAGAGTACCTAGTCTCTGATCTCGAACTTCCTTTCTCTGGGCTTCTTGTCGAATACCTTGGGAAAGTCTTCATCAACTTCATCTTGTGATGGCTCATCTTTTCTTCTCTTTGTGGTGAGTAAGTCTTCATCAACTTCCTCTGTACCCAGATTTACCGACTGCATTCCTGAGGAAGAACTATCACCATGTTCTTTGTTCTTCTTCAGGGAATTATCATGTTTGTTGAAAGTCTCCACTAAGGAAACTAAACCCTTTCCATTTTTTTTACCTTTTGGCTGGATTATTCCACTAGTGTCATCATACCCTGGATCAGTTTTTCCCGTGACTGTTTGTTGTGGTGGTGATTTACTCCCTTTATGATCCAAAAATGGGTTTTTTATTTTTTCCACTTTTAAACGCTTTCAAGGATCTTCAATTTTAATCAACTTAAAAGGATTGTATACTTCTAAAAACTGATCAAAAATATGATTTATGGACTAAATTCAAAACTGAAATTAAGTTTGCAATTTACTCAAAATTTCATTGTTTGATCAAAGCCCAAAAATTCATTGTTTCAAATTTAATTGATATTTTCAATTTTATCAATTCTAATTATAGTTGCATCCATATTCAAATTGGGAATGTAAATTACTACAAATAATCAGAAACTGAAAATAAAAATTAGAACACAACACCAGATTGTTTACGGGGTTCGGAATTCCTACGTCACCGAGTTCGTGATGAACTGATCTATTAATAATGTTAAAAAATGTAAATACAATAACATTTACATTAACTAATAATGAATCAAAAACCTCCAAAACTATGTTTCAGAATTTCGAAGGACATTAATGGAGCTCATCCTATGTCCTTCACCTTCTTGATCCACTTACAGCAGTGTCTCCCTTTGGTCCTACGTCTTCGTGTGACTTTAACAGAAAATAACTCTGTCGCAAAAGCTCCAAAACAAATAAATTATCACACCATTGTGATTGTCTCAAAATTCTAAGCAACGTTCATATATAACTCGAGATCTGGAAGTGAGCAAAAGCGCCCCAAAATCGCACTTTTCTAAAACTACCTCCTTATTCCCTTGACACAAACTTGACACTTCTCCATTACAAATACAAGTGAGCTTCATTTATACCACTTATAAGAGGGTGGCAGATTGGTAATGCCGCTTATCTTTTTAGATGAGATGTTGGGTTCAAATCCCCCTTCCATAGGTTTAGGCGCTCAATTTAGCCATTGTGTAACATCCCCATTTTAAGATACTAGAACAAGGGAATTTTATTTTATTTTTATATATATAACATTCTCTGTTATGAATTATATAATTCAAACACACGTTCAAGTTTTAATAATTGTTCTCTGCCCAAACAACACAGTTTGGAACACACAATTTCCTTTTAAAACTAATGTTCCATGTTCGCATATTTACAATATGGAACACACATTCAATGCCATTCAATCTTATAACAGATTCTATATGCTGTTGTAAATGACTCGAAGAACTGTCAATCTCCCATTTTCATGACTCGGAGTTTCAACGATCTCTCATTTCATGACTCGACAACTACCGATCCTTCATGTTCATTCATGCATAGTATATTATATATACAAGTTCTCTTAACTGTTTCCGGTTATTGAAGTGATCCATTTAAGAAACCTATCTGAATATATGTTACTGATATTCATCTGACATCTTGCATCTTAAATTAAGTGATTAGAACAACGCAACCAGCACTTGCGATACTTTGGCCAAAGATTTTCACATGCTTTGCATGATCATATTCTTGGATGTGATACACATCAATGGAACACGTCCTTCACCTCACTTCACCTGTTATCTAGAATGGTCTTCCCTGGTTCCTACCAGTCCTTTCAATTTAAGGTTAGATTCAAACTTCCAATTTCCAACTAGCAATATGAACAAATATAGGAAGGCACTCATGGTGACTAAAGATACGCAGACATACGGTGTCGTTCCCCACGACTCCGTGTGTCTAGTTATCTTTAGTCCTCCAGAGTCACTCCGTATATGTGATCATACTCCTATCCCCAGCCAAGAACTTCACATTCAGCCTATGTATTCTTGATTATTTAATTCGGGAGGGCATTGTAATATGTCAGCTATAACATTGTGTCGTCATGAAGACCCTGTCTTCATGAAGACACTGTGCTGTAGCTGGCGTATGTCAATGTCCTACGGAATCCTCCCATCGAGAGTACACATCCTGCTCAAGTGATTTGGATATGATCTTAATATTTAAGATCAACTTTCAGCAATCATGCTGATCCTTTATCCTCGTTCCTGTTACAGTTGTATGTAGCTAAGAGAGACTAAATCCATCTTCTAGCTTGCTATACATCTTCTCCTTCTTACCGAAGGGTTGCATTTTCCCTACTTGGTTCTCTTCTTAATCATTGGATTAAGCAGCCCATTACCGACGGACGCGATAAGTTAACCTATTAAATTTAACCAAGATTTTCACAACTGTAACTAAATTCAGAATTCCAGCTTATTAGACGTCATTTAAATGAGGTCTAATTCCCAATAAATGTATTCATTTATTCTCATTAACCTTACATAGTTAAGGTCCATTAGCTCTGGATATATTTATCCCATATCCTTTCTTTCTGAATTTAACATACGAGGTTATTAATGGAGTTCGAAAACGAAGTTCGGTTACTCCTAAGTTAATTGATATTCCTTAGCTTCCAAGCTAATCCTGAATATCTATCAATTATGGAATCATATTCTTCCTAATCCTTTTTAATGTCAATTAAAAATTCATCTTTACCCAAGTATGAACTAATTGCACATTTCAACTTAAAAGTTGCATTTAGGTAAGAATAGATATCAATTCCTTTTTAACATCCATCCAAGGACAATTAAATAAATCCAAATTGAGAAATAACATTATATTTCCAATTTAATCAACAATATCAAACTGATATAGTTATTAAAATATCACACTTGTATTTGTATTCATCAATCCATTTCATAATCCATACATCTGCCAATCCAACTGACTGGACTTTGTTTAAATAAAACATCTTTACAACTCATAGATAGAAGAATGTACTTTCTTCTTTTCACAATTCCTCGTAGAGGAATAATAACTAACAAATACAATTCATCTTCAAACAATCAAAGAAGCATCAGAAAACAGCCATGTCTTCGTTCTATCAAATTCCATCTGCAAAATTATTTGCACGGGTCAGTTCATTAAACTGAGCATATTAAGCACTTGTCATTAAAATGAGGTGCTTCAATTAACTATCTCAATAAAAGAACCCTGCTTTTATGAAACGACAGTATGAACATCAATCAAGAATTAAGCATCAAAAGAATGGACAGCACAACAACTAAACCATCTAAATATCATCCCAATCAGCCAAAGAATTACTGTCTTAATTCCCACATAACCGTGCAAGACGCAATTTCCTCCAACAGTTCCAGATTACAACATTTGTAAGAACTAGGAATATAAGTAACATACTGCTGTTATAACATAACTGTTATCCTTTCCATTCCTTTCATTAGTAATAAATGCAAAGGATAGAACTAACTGAAATGTAAACCAATTATTTCCCTTTCAGTTCATGCATCTCATTTGATTCCAAGCAATCAAGTACATACGAGAAAGCAAACAGCAGTAAATATAGTTTCTCATACCCAAGCAATACAAAATTCGTTCTTAAATGATTACAGATTTCCAACTGTATGAAAAGAGAAAAGATCATTTTTCCAGGTTATCCATCCACATTCCTATTTCTTTCCTCATGACTGTCCTAAAAATTGAATCCAAACGAGACACGAATCAAGATAACAGTTCAGAGTGAAACTTACAAAATCCATTCGGAATTCACTTTCCAGTAGCAAGATTAATTTCATTCATAATCAGCTTTAAATGAAAACAAGGAAGAATTTATTGTCCTTATCAATACTTCATTTAAATCAAGCTCATACGAATACCCAAAAACAGGTTAGTACAACATCATATTTATCATAGAACAAGCAGTATAAGGATGCATACTATGTACTTACTGTACTATAAGACTCCATACTTCTTTCATTGTATTTTTTAACCAAATAACAGTTATACAATCGTGTAATCAATTATTCACATGACCTTCTATATCCATGAATGCATACAGTTCAAAATACAATTTACAGATTGCTGTTACCTACAACAAGACCAAATCATAATGCACAGTAAGACTCTAATGCTATTTCTAGAATTCAACAGCAAGAAGAGAAGAATTCATTCCTTTCACCTTTCAATAAGAAAACAATCATTTTCTTCTAACTCAACAAGAATCAGTCAAGTCGGATTCATTTTTCTTTGAATGACAGTGCAAAGATCAGAAGACCACACGAAACAATTAAATATTCCATTTGTACAGAAAGCACAGCACTCAGAAAAATAATCTAAATACCGCTGTCACTTCCAACAATCTAAACTTATAAAGTTCAATAAACCCAATTATTGTTTCTTTCGAAATCTAAAATAGCAGAGAAAGGAAGAACTCGTTTCCCTATAATTTCAGCAAGAAATAATCATTTGCTTAGAATGAAATAAAAACACCCAAATCGAGTTCCCTGCCAACAAACATTTCTACCTGAAATCCATTTTTCAAGTTCATGATGATATGCAGAACTTCAGAATGCAATAATCAGTTATCAATACCTCTATCAAGGCAAACCCGTATAGGGTGTTAAATGTGTAACACTGGTACAGTCAAGACAGACCCAAACAGCAAGACAAATTCCCATGCATTTCTTTTTTTGCACAGCAATCCAAAGTCAAGTTCGCATTCACAAGACAGTTCGAATCGGAAGGTCAAATCGCAACCACAAAACACAATGGAATCAACTTCCCATCACAGCAAGAAGAAAATATAATCATTCATTGCACATAAATACAAAGCCAAACAGTCTGAACAGGAAGACCAAACAGCATCAATAAAACACAACAAATCATCCTTCCCTCACAGCAAGGATAAACACAATTCATTAATAAGTTCAGAAGAAAGAATAGTTGCCTTCTCCTACTTCCACGAATACCCAAAATGTTATTCATTCATTTCATATGCAAGAAAAAGGAACAGCAATAAAAATATTACCATTACTTCCTTCAAATCGAGTTCATATGCTCAAATAAAACCCAAATACCAGTTCCTTTAAAATCTAAAACAGCAGAAGGAAAAGGTTTTATTTCCTTTTTTAAAGATTCTAGTAAAGAAAAAACTTCAACAACTACTGTTTCTATCATTCCAGTTTGTTAGCAAAAGAACGATTGTTTCAATAATGAAAACAACTCATACAACATGTACAGTTCCATAATACACATGACGAATTCCCCATTACTGTCAAACAAACCAGCACAGCATGGAGGTGTTTCCACTCAATTAAAAATGCAAGGACAGTTCAAATCATAAACAAGAAAACGATACTACCCGTATCATTTCAAACAATGACAACAAAATTGAATAAACCCAGAACCTAAGAGCAAGGTTGTTTTAATGAGACGCTTAAGTAAGCAAGTGTTTTAAAGAGAAGGGCTTAACATGCCTGAAATTTCTTCCTCGAAACTCGAAGAAAACCACGTCTACATAAGGTGTTTCCTTCCACGGCAACAACACGAGCTTCCCAATAATCACCTTCCTCTACAGGCTCAGCAACAGCCTCCGATTTCCAAAGAAACAGTGACAGAACCCAAACTCAACTAGTTCGACTGAACCAAGCAAAAAACCAAATGTAGAGCAACTTTCCAAAAACCTGAACAACACAATGAACAATCAAAAATTCCTCCAAACTCTTTCCAAGGCGGACTGGTCATGAAGACCAAAAAAATTAAATGTGTTAAAGGCTCTGCCTTTTCCTATTTTCTCACGCCACCGCCGACTTGGGTTGGCGAACCATCAAATTCAAATTTTGCATGCAAAACCAAGTTTAGCTTCATGACCAACTAGCTACCTCCATCTTTCTCCCTATTCCCACCAAACTGGTGCTGTCCACATAAGGACTCACATTAACTGCCATTAATTCCCTTTCATCCTTATCCTCTTCCCCCAAGGGTCTGTGTGTCCCCCTCTAGGTTAGGATTAGTTTAGGATTCATATTAGTGTTCGACCTAGGTCATAGCCTCGTCTTTAGGTTAATAGAACTTAGGTCCATTTCCACCTTTTTATATAATTTAAAAATCCACTTAGGATAGTAGTTTAGGATGTAAGGTAGAGCTTAGGATTAGATTAGGATCTAATTCCCTCTAACACCTAACACTAATCAACCTTCAATCCAGTCAAGTCTTCCCAACTGACTTCCAATTTCAACACTGTGCAGGACATGTCGTCCTTCGTTAACATACCTGAGCCACCCGTATCCAGGCATTTCTCGCCTTACGAGGTCTCACGTTACGACAGTGTATGGTTCGTGAATCGAACCTTTTCCGTTAGCATCTACGTGCCAACTGTTCATACCTGTAATCAGGTGCTGCACATTTATATCAACCTTCAATTTGGTTCAAGAGTAAATCGACAAAGCGATTATAAGAAGGCCACAACATATAGAGTTTAGCAAGCATACGACAATTTGTCGTCACATCAGCAAACATACAAGCAACAATAACTGCTATCCCATGCAAATAAATTACAGCATGCAAGAATCCAGATTAGCAACACATTCCCTTAAGATCAAAATATATCTTAACATGTTTGCCTTCATTTCAGCAGTTACAACAGTATGAAAAATAATCACCAAGATAACTTACAAAAATCAGGGTGTTACACATTGACCCCACATTTGGTGGGAAAGGGATAAGATAAGCCTTTAAATAGTTTTTTATCCACAAAATCCTCCTTATCCCATGGGATTAGACTTATTCCCATGGAATAGATTAAATAAAATATTATTATTATTATTTTAAATCCAAATCCACCAAAAACATGCCAAGTATCACGTCCATAATGTGTCATTTGTCCACGTCAGAGTGTGCCACGTCATCATTTGACCATAACTTTGACCATGCATATCTTTCGCATACGAACTCAGATTTGGTCCGTTCCAAATACGTCAAAAAGCTTGTGACGAGCTCTATACCATGGAACTGATTTTTAAAAAATTACAGGACCATCAATTTTGTCTTGTCCTCAATTGCCACGTGTCACCTTGTCATTGGTCCACTTGTTGACATGTTGTCCAAAGTTGACTTCCCTATTTACTGAAATTTGACCGGACATAACTTGAGCTCAGAGTGTTTGTTTTTCATGTTCTTACAGTCTTCAGAAATATCTCTGAAGGATCTACTGTAATGGTATGGTCTAAGGAAGTTTAGGAAACTTTTGACACTGAAAAATATCCCTTGATCACTCCTCCCTACTGAGAAGGCTTTTTGTCCACAAAAAGCTATGTATCAACCCACAAAACATGTTATCTCTTCTTGCATTGCAAAAACACATAAAAGAACCTGAAATAACATTATAGGTTAATAAAATGCAATTAGTTGATTAGCTAATTACATAACCGATCAGATAATAACACTTAATTAAGCTAGTGTTTAACTGAAACGCTGCAATCCTGTCAACTCTGCACACAACTGTTAATTGTCATACCCCGCTATAATGCCATCACAAATAATTAACCAAATAATAACACCCATTCCATTACAGAAAGCTAGTTTTCAACTATCACCTTGTGATACAACCAATTACTTAAATTACAATTTCATAACACAGATTAGTATACCAGACATCTAAACTGCACATAATTAGGCTAGTGCCCATTGTCCATCTGAAACTGTAACAACTGCAAGTATTCACTATCCAAAATAAAATAGACTATCAATGCCCAAAAATAGTTATAGTCAACAACTAAATCCATGTGAATCTGCTAAAAATATTATATCGCCATCACAAATAATAAGTCAGATAATAACACCCATCTATAACAAAAGCTAGTGTTCAAATGACACTTTGTGATTATACTGATTACAACTGCAAATATTCACTATCCAAAATAATTAAACCATCAATGCCTAAAATGGCTATAGTCAAAATCTGAATCAACGTAAATATGCAAATATTCTATCCATACACTGAATTGTAAAGGGATAAATTATAAATTGTATGCTTACCCAAATTGGTGAACTGTCATAATCTACAAAATGATCACCTGGTACCTTTGCAAACCAATTTGTTATTGTAATAAATTTACAACCTAATTGCAACCACATATGATAGTTACAAAAATCACATTTTCTCAAAATAAGGGTCTTATAAATTAGTGCAAATAACACAAGTAGATACAACAAGTTTGTCTCTTTATTACAATATCAAACAGGTGCTCAAATGGGTCTTATAAGCATCCATAAATTTGCACAAATGACAACACTATAAAACTGCAAGTTTCAAAATCCACATTTTGATTATGCCCATATCCCTGCATATTGTTAACAGAAATGGAATAACCAAGCACAATGTGAGAATATGAATATGAGTATGATGAACCTATCACTCAAATCTTCTCTACGACTGCTTCCAAATTATTTCAAAGCTAAATTTAAACATGGGATCAAACCCCTAAAATATAGCTTTGAAAATGTTTGCATACTATCACCAGTTACTACAATACAAACATAAAGTTGAGGAATATTTTACCCATCCAATTACTTGGATTTTTCCATTTAGGTGGTTTTACTTTCCTCGTACCAGAATGAGCATTTACATGAGATAGATCAATAAATTTTTGTTTGACATTATTTTTCTTTTTAACAACTTTCCAATGTTGCACCGAAAGAACATAACACATCTTAACATCATGACCGTTCCTTTTACAATGGGAACAAAATTTAACTTCCTTATTTTTAGGAGTCTTACCCATTTTTCCATTCCCTGAACTTTGTCTAGGATAATGATTCCTTTGTTTAGAAGAGGTAACCTTTTTTTCCATTCCTCGCCTTACCAGGGAGAGATTGGTCTTTAGCACCTGCCTTATCATTCACAAAAGGCATTAACTTCTTAACCATTATTTTCCTCTTCCAACAATATATTGTAGAATGATTAGTACCTTCACAAAATGTGCAAAGAAGCGCATACTTCTGTCTACCAAAACTATATTGTTCAAACCGAAAGAGTGTTTTACAAGTTTTAGGATTAAATTTCCCCTTAGTGTTATTTTTATTGTAAGTGGGAGGAGGTGGAATTTCATCACCTCGTTTACTTGTTTTCTTACACCTTTCATTATTCCTCTTGATGGCAAAATCCTGTAATTCTAGTGGCGTAAATCCTTGGTTGGTTTAAGCTTGTCTTCCTTCAGTTGCTTTGGAACTTTCTCCAATTTCCATTTTCCCACTAGAATAACCCAAACCTACAAACCAAGGCTGATCCTCTACCTGTATTGGGTTAGCATCACCTTGTCCATTTTTACCAAGGCCCTTTCCATTAAATCTCATCTTAACCATTAGTTTAGACCCAATTCCTTTAGTGTGTTTTTCAAACTGACCCAAAGGAATATCTAAAACTGAATGAGAGGAAGAATTAAAATGTGAACAACTTACAGTGCATTATGTCATAGTACCTGCATCTGATTTGGAAGGCATTTCCTTCTTATGTTCACCTTGTTGCAGCTTTGTCAAGAGGGCATCCTTGGTCTATATTTCTTCTTACAACCCTTTAACAAAGCCCATCAACTTCTTGCTCTCCGCAAGCATCTTGTTGACATACTCCTCTTTCTTGGTTATAGAGGAGTGTGGCTCAAATTTTAACCGTACTATTTCCTCTTCTAAGGAATAGAATTTATCTCTCAGGAAAGAGTTTTCTTCCTAGAGTTTGTGGTTAATGGTTTCAAGCTCATCCAGTTGCTCATGTTTGGATGACTTGCCCATGATTCCCTGTTCCTATAAACACAACATGTACTTCCAAAACTACACACTTGCAAAAGAAGATTAGCAAGCCCCAAAATGTCTGCACACTGAAAACTAAAATCAATACTGAAACTGAAGCCAAATTTTCAAACACAATTAGAAGCTAATCCAGTAATCTAACTTCTCTGATATCAAACTTGATCCAAAAATGGGTGTTTTATTTTTTCCGCTTTTAAACGCTTTCAAGGATATTCAATTTTAATCAACTTAAATGGATTGTATACTTCCAAAAACTGATCAAAACATGATTTATGGACTGAATTCAGAACTGAAATTAAGTTTGCAATTTACTCAAAATTTCAATGTTTCATATTTAATTGATTTTTCCAATTTTATCAATTCTGATTATAGTTGCATCCATATTCAAATTGGGAATGTAAATTACTGCAAATAATCAGAAGCTGAAAATAAAAATTAGAACACAACACCAGATTGTTTACGGGCTTCGGAATTCCTACATCCCCAGGTTCGCGATGAACCGATCCATTAATAATGTTAAAAAATGTAAATACAATAACATTTACATTAACCAATAATGAATCAAAAACCTACAAATCTATGTTTCAGACCTTCGAAGGACATTAATGGAGCTTAGTCTATGTCCTTCACCTTCCTGATCCACTTACAACAGTGTCTCCCTTTGGTTCTATGCCTTCATGTGACTTTAACAAAAAATAACTCTATAACAAAATCTCTAAATTAGATAAATGATTATTCCATCGCGATCATCTCAAAATTTTGAGCGACTTTCATGTATAACTCGAGATCTGAAAGTGAGCAAAAGTGCCCCAAAATTGCATTTTTCCAAAACTGCCTCCTTATTCCCTTGACACAAACCTAGCACCATTACAAATATAAGTGAGTTTTTTTTATACCACTTATAAGAGGGTGGCAGGTTAGTAAGGCCGCTTATCTTTTTGGATGAGGTGTTGGGTTCAAATCCCCCTTCCATAGGTTTAGGCCCCCATTTTAGCCATTGACCCCACATTTGGTGGGAAAGGGATAGGATAAGCCTTTAAATAACTTTTTGTCCACAAAATCCTCCTTATCCCATAGGATTAGGCTTATTCCTGTGGAATGGATTAAATAAAATATTATTATTTTAAATCTAAATCCACTAAAAATATGTCAAGTGTCACATCCATAATATGTCATTTGTCTATGTCAAAGTGTGCCACGTCATCATTTGACCACAACTTTGACTATGCATATCTTTCGCATACGAACTCATATTTGGTCTGTTCAAAATGCGTCAAAAAGCTTATGACGAGCTCTATACCATGGAACTGATTTTTAAAAAATTACAAGACCTCAATTTTTCCTTGTCGCCAATTTCCATGTGTCACCTTTCCATTGGTCCACTTGTTGACATGTTGATCAAAGTTGACTTCCCTGTTGACTGAACTTTGACCGGACATAACTTGAGCTTAGAGTGTCTGTTTTTCACATTCTTATAGTCGTCAAAAAGCTCTCTGAAGTATCTATTATAATGGCATGATATAGGGAATTTTAGGGAACTTTTTACACTGAAAAATATCTCCTGATCACTTCAACATACAACTCGTCAAAGTTGTCTTGTTCCAGACATGCAGATGTTTGTTTGTCATCATTGATATTCTGTCATTGTTCAACATTATCAGGTACTTTGGGGCAGTAGACCATCTCCACTTTATAGTTTACTTTTCTGAATATGAATGGTGGTCTATCCAGATTCAATAGTGCAGCTGTGATCACCAAAGAGTCTGCCTTAGAATTCTGATTTATTGGAATGAAGTCGACAGATAAGGCTGCAAAATTGAGTGTGGCAGAAAGCACTTTGTTTTTGTAATGCTTCAACTTATCTCTTTTGACTTGATTTTTCCCTCGAATTTACTTTAGTATGATCTCAGCATCTCTTTGGGCTTTGAGGATTTTTACTCCTTTCTTTCTATCTTGCTCCATTCCTAGCAACAATGCTTCATACTCCGTCGTATGGTTGGTGTTCTCAAACATCATCTTGTGGGAGTATGGGAATATCTCATGATATGAAGATATTAATAAAATGTCGGCTCCTGATCTAAAAGAACAACATGTGCCTTTAAATTCCAACATCTAAATATTGTCTTCTTCTTCTGGTTGAAGTTCTAGCTCTAGAATGTCTTTATCCATTTCCATGAAGTATACACCATGGTCAGACCCCTAAAAAAGAATCTGAGATCTAGGATCTTTAGATTTTATAACGGTGTACTTGGACTTCTTTTCCAGCTCCAACTTCTGGCTTATTCCCTTTATAGGAATATGGGCACAAGACCAATCCATCTTTACTTCCCCTCCTAGTTCTTTATAGAAGTTTATACTTAGCAACATCCTATAGGAGACAGGAATATCTACAACTAAGATTGTCATCTTTAATCTTTTGTCATGAAAAGCTACCAAAACAGCTTGTGCATCTTTGATTTTTCTGATTAAAGGGACTTGTCTCTCAATGGAATAACACCTTTTTATGGTCTTTATTAAGGTAAGCCCAAGAGCATATACAAATTTAGCTGGCATGACATTGTCAAAAGCACTCGAATCTTGAATGCAGTTGCTTGACTTGAAACCATTAAGCAATAAGGAGACATATAAAGGTTCCACTCTTTTAGAAGATAATGAAAGTTTAACAATTGCATCGTTATTCTGGGGAGGAGTGTCTTTAGGCTTAGGAAAAAGGCCTTTTGACGCAATGGATTCCCTTGGTGACTACACATACCTAACTAGCCTATTTAGTTTCTCAGGAAAGGCTCTCAGGTATTCAACTTCTGACATTTAAACTCTAGTTTTCATGGCATGATCAATAATGTCAAAAGAAGGTATAGATTTAGATACCTTCTATCTCTATCTATCTATCTATATCCATACATAAATGAGAAATGTATATAGTCATAGTCGGGGGTGCCTCGATCTATCTATCGATCGCCATATATCTATATAAAGGGTGAGCTACTTTATGTGGTTGAGATGAAGAACTCACAGTATTATTTCTGGGAGCTAATGAAGAAGGTAAAGGGTTTCCCTTCTTTTTTAATCAGATAATGCTTCAACTTGGTGAGTTTTTGATCTTGTAAATACTGCATATGTATGACCATGATCATCTTCAAGAAGTTTCTCATCATCATGTTCAGATTTGTAGTTTAGGTGATAAATTTTGGAGTCACCAGCAAGATTTACAAAATCATCGTTATCAAGCTGATCAGTAATAACTTCCTGATCTTCTTTGTTCATCTCCACGTTGTTTCTGGGAGTAGCTTTAATTGCTAATTGGTGTCCCCAGATTTCATCCTGAAATTTGAGGCTACCCTATCTGAAAAAAAATTGTACTTTTAAAATAACGGGTCATTTTGTGTTTTATTGCCAGAAAGTTCTTATATTGTGTTAAGATATTCCCAAGGAGCCATATTAGCCATTTTTGCCAAATACCCAGATGCCCAAAATTGTTATATTCTGTCGTCGGGATTTACCTGCAGGAAATTTGTATTGACTTATTTTGAGCCCCGTTTGAGGCAATTTGTGCTCTAGTTTAACTCTGTTGTGATCGTACATATCATTATTCCCATATACCAATAGGGTTTTAACCAGGAATGAATCTTGGGCTTTATTTGTAACTTCTGGCAATGTTTTGTGTTTTGTCATTTCATTTTCTGTGAAATTTATCTGGATTAATTCCTTTGCAGGTTTGTTGGTTTGAAAATCTGTCAAGTGGGCAGATTTATGGATAGACAAGCCAATAGTGTGCAAGGCATAGCCCCTCTATGAGACAGCAAAGCGAAACTAGTTTATTGTTATTCTACCAGCAAGAATCTGTGGAAGTCCTACAGTATTCTGCCTTCAAGGGGGTTTGGTATCTCATCCCAATAGAGTTAGTTCCGACAAAGAACAGAAAGGAATGAAGGAATGGAAAAAAGATGGATCTGAAGGGAGAAAAGAAATGAATTCCAAAGTAGAAAGGTTAGAGGGTTTATGTTTTGGGCCGGTAGTAGACATATCCAAACTTACTCACATAAACAAATAAAGCAATACTGATAAACAAAAATGATAAAAGTGGATATGAATCTAACAGAATAAACACACAGATCTGACGTAAGAAAGATCTGATGCATATAACACATGTATTCAGCACAAAGTCTCAATATTTGTATTAATGTTTTCTTCTGTTACAAGAAAGCTCAAAGTCTTTCTCTCCTCACTTCTATTTTCATACAAGATTGTCCACACCCCTTGAATACTACAAGTATCCAAGTATTTATAAAAGGAGAAGGAGAAAGAAGACAAAAAGGAGCCAACAAGTTATTTACAAAATATCTAAAATATCAAATAAATTTTGACTTTGGGGCAATTTTGTGGATGAAAACATCCCATGGTGCAACATGGATGATGTCATCATGTGTGCCAACATACTTTTAAATACTTTTACAAAAATGGGATTTATCCCAGGAGGAGGAAGCCTATTCATCATCATCCCTTTGCTTGAATGGAGTGTCTTGCTTCTGCTCTAGAGAGGCGATATGATACTGAGCTCAATACTCCATGAACTTGCTGATCATCTTCTGAAGTTGATCATGATCGGGACCTTTTGTGTGATCTCCAATAACTTCACAAGTTTCTTGTTCATCTCTGAGCCTATCAGGGAGCTTGAAGTATTCGTTGCCTACCTCTATCAAATACCTGACGAAATCGCGGCAAGCCAGATGGTTGTTAATAGATTCTCAGTCAAAAGTGACCTCTGGCGTCAAACCTTGTGATGCAATTCCCTTGAAAAGCTGAATAGTATCGTTTTCTTCTCTCAAGGTGAACGATGCACTAAGCAACCCTGGAGACATCCTCAAGACAATCTGCTCCATTTGATGTTTCACGTCTAGGGCTTCCTCCTTGATTTTGTCTATCTTTTCTAGGACAAACTCCATTTGATCAAATTGATAGTCTAAAGTGACAAGCTCTTTGTTGTGTGCTCGCGGGTGATCAATGACGCCGAATTTTAACAAGTCATCAGTCAGGCAGTCGACCATTTTCTGGAATGTCTCATGTTGCAACCTGGCATGGTCCAACTCTTCGAAGACGGGTCCTGCTATTTCTTGGAGTTCATTGTTTGCCTTATCTATACTTTGGTAGAGGCTGGTGAAATTCGTGATTACTTCCTCACTGTCTATGAGGATCTACTCTCTCCAGGAGGACACTGCTGCACCTTGTTCACCAATCTTGGCTTATTCATTTATCTTCTCCTGACTAAGGACTTCAGGAGTTTTGGTGGCAGCTATAGGAAGTGCATTGCCCATTCTTTGCAGAGCTTGGAGAAGATGTTTGTTTTGTTCCTTCAACATTCTCTTCTTCTCCTTTGCTTCTTGCAGTTTCTTGCAAAGGGCATCTACAGGCTGACAAGGCCTCTCCTTGCAGGCTCTCTGATGATGTTCCCATTGTGACATGGGTCACTGTAAAATTTGTAGGAGACAGATCTTCTTTCTTCTTTATGGGATCTGGGTAGGCTATCTCCATAACCCTTTCACCTGAAGCACTTTTTGAAAAGCAAGTTATCACTTTTTGCTTCTTTGGTCCTTTAGCCGGGATGACGGAGAAGTCCATGGGTGTAATGGGGACTTTCCTCTTGTGTTGGCTTAGGTGGTCTGAGATCCAGCTTGGACTTATGGGAGTGGGACCAGAGGACAAAGAAGAGATAGGGGTGGAAGGAAGAACAACTGCAGTGGACATGGGGAAGTGTGTCAAAACACTTGGTGGCGGCATGGAAAAAGGGGCCGACACACCAACGCTCATGGGATTAGGAGTCACTACAAGAGAGGAGGCCATGGGGGTGGAAGGGATCTACGAGATGAGGGAAGAAATGTTGGGGGATAGATCCGCAAGGGAAGAGAAGATGGAGGAAGAGGGAGGGGGAAAGGAAGAAGATGGAGGAGAAGACACAACCAAAGGAGTGGTTGTTTGAGTGACATGAGGAGGGGAAGGAGGAGCGAGAGAGGGAATGGTTGGTACTTCACTAGTTGTAGTTGTGATAACATCCTGAGTGGATGTGTCCATTGGAGCACTTACCGCTTCTTCTTTTCCTGGGGACACTAAGTCCACAACTTGCTCTTCTGTGGTAGTAGGAGGGCTTTCAGGAGCTTTCTCTTGAGCAGTGCTTACCTCTCCCACTTTATCTTTCCCTTTGCCTTTAGGCAAGTGTTTTGGCCTAGTGGGTGCATTACCCAGGGGAGATGTGATAAAATCTACCCCAAGATAGATGATACCATTTTTCTTACACCAATGCTCAGTGCGTTGCAGAGTAGGTTGAACCCTTTCTTGGATGGTCTGGGGCACTTTTTTCCTATCAATATCTATGAATGGCCAATCATCCCCTTCTGTGTTAAGGTAAACCTGATCAATTTCTTGATTAGTTTGTAGGAAATTTGGGATGATGGCCATGCCGTATTAAATGATCTCTGTCAGGGCCAGCCGGGAGTGATCCTTTCGTCTGAGTTTGACTTCATGATTTAATTTGATGTAGATATCCTCAATCTGAGGAACGTGGATAGGATCGATCTTTGCCCCTGGAAGGCAACCACGAGGATCGAAGGTTGGCCTTGCCGGGAAATTATGCTTTAAATTGAGCAATTCAAGCTCTGCATACATCTCCCGAGCTTTACTTTGTGAGGGGCATGTGTACCTACCTACTGTGAGGGGGAATGGAGTTCCTCCCTTCTTCCTCTTCATACACTTCTTGTGATAGGTGATAAGCTGCCTTGACAGCTCCAGAAGGATTAGTTTAGGCCCCGCATATCTCGGACAATCTTGTGGGTTCTCCCAAGAAGTTGAAAGCTCTGAGATAGGTAAAGGTGGGAATTGCATAAACAATGCTCCCCACTTCCTTGTGGTAGTGATCATGCTTTTGCTTGTCTGACCATGAGTCATGTTGGGCCTCAAGAGGCAGATGATGCCATAGAAGAAGACATCATTGATCTTGCTAAACTAAGTTATGTTGTTCTCGAGCCTCAACTCTGGATAGTATTCGTATATTTTGACCTGGGGCCATACCCCATACTGATTCAACCCTGGGTAGTCTCTCTCTGCAGGCAGCTACATATACTACATAGGAGTTCATATAGAACCTCCCAGTCATTGAAATTTGTTGAAGTTGTTATCGAGATTGTATCACTGATAATCTCGCCCCAGCCAAAACACTGATCAAGCACATTCTTATTCATTGTTTCCATATACCTAAGCATCCACTTATGAAAATAATGGGCATCAGGGAGCCCATGTACTCTACTTAGGAAGGTGATTGTGTCACTCAGCTCTTCTAAAAAATCACTTCGATGAATGACTTGGGGCCATCTACTTGCCACCTTTTTATTCTTGAGGTACACCTCGTTCATCATCTACATGCACTTGTCCTCATTATCAGTCCAAGTCTTCATGCAGTCTTCTTGAATTACTGCCACAAAATGTCTGTGGTGGGGGATGCCCAAGATAATTTCAAAGTGTCGGGCTATGAGGTTGATTATCACTTTGCCTTCCTCATTTTCGACACATCTTGTGTCCTTGTTGTAACAACGGCCCACCAACATGATGAATTCATTATTAATTGCACTCACTAGGAGCCCTGCAGCAAAGTGTAGACCACTGCCAACCAATTTATCCATCCACGGGCTGCATGTGACCTTCTTAGTTCTGGCCCAAAACTCATCCATGTCTATATACCCAAGTTTTGAATCTCTAATATCAATATCACACTCCGCAAGTGAGTCAAGCATCCTGACCTTTTGGTATTTATACTTCATTTCCTGCTCCATTAACTTGGCTTTGCCTTTGGACTTGGTTGGCTTCTTACTCGATGAAGACATAAGTGCACTCGAGGATTGTTGTTGCTCTACAAGAAGAATCAGAGAGTTCCAACATAGAAGGGCCATGTTAGCCATCAAGTTGTCCATAAAAGCTTTGCAGAATGAAAAATTATCAACTTATGAGCCTCTGGGCGCAAGGCGCAGCTTTACTGTAGGCTGCAGGGGCTTTGAAAAGCAAGGCACACCTTTAGGGAGTGTTGCATGGGAGAAAGCAACGCCAAAAGGGGCGTGGGGTGCGGAAAGGCTACACACAACATTCAGATGTTGATGTCAAGGAATATGCGCTAGTGCATAGTAAGTGCTTTAACTGGGCGCAGATTTGTTTGGTGTAGCAGGGTCTCAGGGTGCGCCATTGGCACAGATGTGGTAGATGTTGCATGAGGGTGAGGTGTGCCAAGCGCATTTGTAGAAGGTGTAACACATAGGTCAAATGTGCCAAGGGGCTTAGTTTGCACGGCATGGAAAGCATTTGCACAACATGCAATGTTGTTGTAGTTGTTTTGGCACCAAGCTTGTGCCTTAGGAATTTTGCAATGTTTTATAAGGTGCGGGAAATGCTTATGTTGCATGCAGTCCTTTAATGTGCCAATGACCGTGACTATTTTTGATGCAATACATGACAAAATAGTGTGCCAAAGGAGCGTGACTATATTTAGTGTAACAGGAGTTTGCAATGCGCCATAGTTAAAACAGTTTCACTATGTTGGTCAATTTCCCTTTTTCCTGATTTTTACTCTTTTGGCTCAGATTTTGATGTCCAGGAGGGAAAACCTAGCAAGGCAAGGAGTGAAGGAAAAATGGGCATGAGTTATTTTTGAGGCCAAGCCTTCCAGATTTGCAGATCTGGAAGAAAAGGAAAAGGAGAGTTTGCAGGTGGGTACTTGGGTTTGCAAATGGTGTTATCCTTTCCTTCTAGATTCATTTTTATTATTCAACAATCCTAATCACCTAGCCCAACATCCATAAAAACAACAACAAGGATGGTAGAAACCACTTACCCCGTATAAATAATGATGAAGGAAAGAAGTGGGGTCCACGATCATGACGAATGGCACGCGTGGGCTGACAGGATAACGACAGGTGTAGAGGAATAATTTTCATGATTTTCAACTTGTGAAAATGACAGGTTCAATGCGCACATATATAGAAAAGTCCACATTTAATGCACCAACCACTTTTTCCTTTGGCGCACTGGGAGAGATGTCGACATGGAGGAGATTGTGCCTAGGCGCGGGTTTGGATGTGTCGACAGGATGATGGGTGCGCTTAGGTGCACTTTTGGGAGGCGCAACATTTGGAGTGTTGACACTCCAGGAAGTGCGCCAAAGGCAAAGATGGGCGTAGTTTTGTAAGATGTTGCAGCAATGGTTCTTGTGCCCAACCCAAAAAGGTTGAAAATGACCAAGTTCTCAAAAGTTGATTTTCTGGAAGGGAGTTCTAGGCCATTCAGAACATTAATAGACCTTATCAGGGGACCGAAACGGAATTTTGGTATGGTTACCTACAAAATTACCTTTGTCAATTTTACAAGATAACACGGTTTGGCCTGATTCTTGGCCTGGAGTATCTAGAGATCACATACGCACGTTGTGCCAGAAGGAATTCGCCATCAGAGATCTAGTTGTCTTGGAAAAGACGAAGTCATGCACCAAAAATCTTCTTCTGGGCTGGCTGCATTTTTGGAAAAAGAGGGTTTGAAGTGGATCATGGGATTTTTGGAAGCATAAAGCAGGTGGAAATTTTGTAGTTGCCTAGTAGGGTACTTTTTCCCATGGAAGCAATGCCACTTAAGTCACAATGGGAAAATTGGAGGCAGCAGGCATGCGGGAATTTCTTACCTGCCTTGCAGGGTAAAAATTCCCATTGTGAAATAAAAGAAAAATCAGTCAAGGCATTGATGAGATTTTCTTACCTGCCTTGCAGGGTAAATAATCCCATTATGAAAGTCAAACAGCTTAAGTGGATCATGGGATTTTTGGTCACAGCAGGCAGGTGGGATTTTTGTACCTACCTTGCAGGGTACTTTTTCCCATGAAGGTAAAGTCACTTAAGTTATGATGGGAAAATTAGAGGCAACAGGCAGGCGGGAATTTCTTACCTGCCTGGCAGGGTAAAAATTCTCATTGTGGAATAAAAGAAAAACAACTTAAATGAATCATGGGATTTTATTGCCTACTTGGCAGAGTAAATAATCCCATTATGAAAGTCAAATGACTTAAGTGAATCATGGGATTTTCAGGGCTGCCTTGCAAGGTAAATAATCTCATTGTCATGTGACTTTTAAAAATAGAAATTCCTTATTCCAAAAAGTGTGACCCACCTTGGGTGAATAATAATGCATTAACTAAATATTTGTTGATATTTATTCACCCAATTTTGGCGCCCAGGCTTGTAGAAAAGTCAACAAAGGGAAGTGGACAAAAGGAATTTAAAAATAGAATTCTAAAATTAAATAAATTTAATTTATTTAATGCAGCCCCATTTGGGAGAGAAATAATACTTTTTAAAGTATTAAATGATTAAATTAATTCCTATTTTCAGTGGCTAAGGTCAAAGCATAATATGAGGCTTGAGTTAACTGGAAGCAGAAGTCTAAAATTAAATAATTTAATTTAATTTAATGGCAGCCATGAGCATGCACAAAATAGGCGCCCCATTTGAAGAATGAAGCTTATTAATTAATTAACTAATTGCCAGGAATAGGAAAGACATTAATTAATTCTAGAATGGTAAAGAGTATATAAGCAGGGGATGCCATATGGATGAATTAATTAATTCACAGGCAGAGAAGTGCAGCCCAGAGGAAAAGTGCGCCCCATTTGGAGAGGATTTTTTCTCAGAAGAAGGTGAAATTAATGTTGAAAGCTTCCAATTTTGGCGCACAGGTTGAAGGAGGTTGATTTGTGTCTAGATAATTGTTTGCATAAGTGATACAGGGGCTCAGGTGAAGTTGGTAAAATCTATGCTTGCTTTGCATGCAAATAAAACATCAAATTTTGGGGCAACAGGCTTGAATTATGCACATTTTTATGATTAAAATCCACTGTACATGTTACGATTGCCACCATTGTCTGAATTAATTGCAGGAATTCATTATAGGTGCTTTTATAAGAGAAAGGGGGCTTAAATAAATGTCCAATACATTGAATATATCCTCTGAATCTGAAGAATTATCTAGATCTGCACCATTTTTGAAGAATTTCGGCCGAATAAAGAGAAGAAGAATTGCTCAGAAAAAGATAAATACGGCCATGGAAAATCAGGATGAAAAAAAAAACAACGACATCATGCATTACTTGTAGATTTGTTAACACTGGAGACACAAATCCAGATCTAGATCTCATAATTGCAAAAGCTTCTAGCAAAAAATCATCCTCTTGTTTCAAATGCAGCCCGTGAAGAAGCTAGTGCATGGAAAATTTCTTCCAGGATCTTGTGCATGTGCTTCCAATCTTCTAGTTGAAGCCTTCATTGAAGTTACATTCACCCGGAGTGCTTTTTAGAATTTTTAATTTCTCATATGCAATAAAAATAAAAATAATGAGTTATTTACGGCGAACATTGCACTGATGCATGTACTAGAGAAGAACTGCAAAAGCTTCAAGGATAAGAAGGAAGACATGTCAAAGGTAATACCCGCAAGCTGCTTCCAGTTACTTCCAGATCCAGCTGCTTCCAGATCTAGTTTGAATCAGCTGCATGCAAAATATGAAAAAGGACAAGACAGCAACTTTCCTCTTTCTTCTTCTTTCTCTTATTTCCTCTGACAAAATAATTAAGTGATCAATTAAATTATACAACTTAATTGATTGGTTTAAAAGCCATTACTTAAAGAAGTCAACTACTTGGAGATAGTTGGTAGACGTGTAAAATAGAAGGTTCTATGTTACATTCCAATTTTAAGACATTAGAAAAAGGGAATTTTATTTTTTTGATAACGTTCTCTGCTCTAAATTACGCAATTCAGAACACATGATCAACTTTTAATAATTGTTCTCTGTTCTAAATGGTGTAATTTAGAATACATAAGGACTTTAAAACCAATGTTCTCTGTTTGCATATTCATAATATGGAACACACATTCCATGCCATTCAATCATATAACAGATAACCATATGTTGTTGTAATGACTCGAAGAACTACCGATCTCCCATTTCATGGCTCAAAGTTTCATCGATCTCTCATTTCATGACTCGGCAACTTACCGATCCTTCATGTTAATCCATGCATCGTATACTATGTATACTTAGTTCCCTGTACCTTCTCGGTTATTGAAGTGTTCCATTTAAGAGGCCTATCTGAATATTTGTTACCGATATTCATCTGAAATCCTGCTTCTTAAACTAGGTGATTTAGGACAACGCAACCAGCAGCTTGCGATACTTTGGCCAAAGATTTTCACATGCTTAGCATTATCATATTCCTAGATGTCATACTCGTCAATGGAATACGTCCTTCACCCCACTTCATCTATTACCTAGAATGGTCTTTTCTGACTTCTGTTAGTCCTCTTATCCAAGGTTGAACTTTAACCCAAGATAGTAATATGAAAGAATATAGAAAGGCACTCGTGATGATTAAAGGCACGCAGACATACCTCGTCGACCCTAGTCGACTGCGTGTGTCTAGTTACCTTTAGTCTTCGCGAGTCACTATGTATACAAGGTCATGTCCCTAACTTGGTCAAAAGTAAAACTGAGTCCAATTCCAAGCTTATGTAAACCTCAATGATTTGATTGGGAAGGGTGTTGTAACATGTCAGCTGCAACATTATGTCGTCATAAAGGCCAAACCTTCATGAAGACACCTTATTGCAGCTGGCGTGTGCCACCATCCTACGGAATCCTCCCATCTAGGGTTACACATCCAGCTAAAAGTTTGATTAGATTCTTATCTTAAATATTTTAAGAATAAGTTTCAGCAACCTTATTAATCCTCTAACCTCATAGTTCATTATAGTTTGATAGCTAGGAATGACTTGAATTGTCTCATAGCTTAATATACATTCACCCCTCCTTACCGAAGGATTGCATATTTCTATCTTAGTTCATTAATTAAAGCTTCAGACTTACAATCCATTGCAGCGTAATGAAGTAAGATTAACTTACTAAGCTTAATCGAGTTTATTCGCAACTGATTATAAATTTAGGTTCCCTTTATAGTAGACATCATTTGAATGAAGTCTATTTCCCAAATGAAGGTATTCATTTATTTACAATTACCTTTATTTAGCTTAAGGTTTGTTAAGAGGCGCTATGATTCCTACTTCCGAATATCCTTTGGGTAAGACATCCCAAGGAGTTTTAACGAAATCTAAATACAGAATTTCATTTGTCCTTTCCTTTACATTCATTAGTTAGAATCTAATTCCGTCTTTCACTTGTATAAGAGTTCATATGCATCTTACTCTTTTACTAATGTCAATTTAAAATCCATATTGACCTAAGTACTAAGCATTTGCATGTTCCAACTTAAAAGTAGTATTCAAGTGAAGAATAGATGTTATATCCTTTTAAATTTAACAGTCATCATTTGAATAAGTACCAATTCAATGAATGAGAATATGTTCCAGATTATATTTCAACAATTCAATAATGGCACAACATTTAAAATAACACACCATTTCCTTCTCTCATTCCTCAAGGTAAAATTTACACATTTTTACAAGTCCAAACAACCGGACTTCATTCATGCCAATCAGCATTAACAACTCAAAAGAAAGAAGAATACAACTTTTCTTTTTCCATTTCCCTTGAGAAGAATAATAAAATCTCAGAAAAGATCCTTCCCTTAGTTAATCAGAAGAAGCATCATAAACAACATGTCTTCATTATTACTCACGGAATCCATCTGCAAAATTTACTTGCAAGGGTCAGTTCATCGAACTAAGCATGTTAAGCACTTAACAATAAAATGAAGTGCTCTTGACTAACTGTCTCAATAAAAGAACTTTGCTTTTATGAAACGTCTCGAAATTGAGATGGAAATCACCTAAGAATTAAGTGCCAATAAGGATAAACAATTTTAACAACCCAGTCTCAATAATTAATAATCACAATCAGACAATAATATTAACTAACAACTTTTCCAAATAATTACAGCAAACACGCAATAATTTATTCCCATTTCCTTACTGTTTTCTTCTAAAAACGAAAAGAGTTCATTCCAGATTTAGACAATTACTACATATAATATTTTCTCTAAATAGTCCTAGATTAAAAGCATTTGTAAGAACTGATACACACACACACACACACACACACACACACACACACACACACACAGTTGTTCTAATGCAATCTCTATCAATTCCATTCCATCATTATAAAGGGGATTCAAAAGAAAAGAATTGACTAGAATTTTAAACATAACTCCTTCACCTTTATACCACTCACTTAATTTCAATCAATTTAAATGCAGAAGAGAAAGGTAGTCATACACCGTGACAACTACTTACATTAATTTCCAGAATTCAACAAACAACATAGTACTCTTTCAATTCAGAGAGGGGAAAAACAACAGATAAAATGCAATTGCTTATGCTGAAGGCAGTCATAAGTATATTTAGTATCCAATAACAGAAATTTAAATAGGATAAGAAAAGAAAAGAAGTATTACTTCCAGTTACCCACTCAATAATCTCTTTGATTTGATCACAACCGAACTGGACAATTTAAACAAGAAGAGATAACAATTAGAGGTAACATTCAAGGAGAGAGAGAGAGCAATTAAAAGTCAATAATAAAATGAAAGGAAGAAGATTCACATTACCTCTTCTCAATACTTAGCCGAGTATCAACTATGAAGTGTAAACTTGTTTCCATTAGGGTAATTCCTTCCATACTAGACTATTACAGTCTTCATAACTTACTAACTACCATTCAAGGAAGTATTCCAGAATTCATTTTGCATCTGACCTGCAAGTAACAATAACAACTGGACTTTCAATTAAAATCGTTTCCGCTAATTATTCACCAAAAACAGATACATCCATCTAGGTATGAAATGAGTAAGAGTATACAGTAAGGCAACATGATCACGATTTCATGATAATAATTAAAGAAATCATTTTTCAACCAAAAGAGTGAGAAATATACTTAGGTTCAGTTTCAATGAAAACAATGAAGAAATCTAAATCCGCAGATTATATATATATATATTCATCATTGAGTTCAAGAAGGAATAAAAACTGTATGCTCTTCCCAATCCATCAACAACCAGGTTACTCTGTTCCAGGTTTGATGAGAACTTATTTCAAACAATCATTCATGGGTATAAAAAACAAAATTAGGAGGAACAGTGTATCGTTTTAGACCAGGCAAATGAAAGAGAGATTCACGAGAACTGATGTCGAAAAGCGATGCACCACAAAAAAGTTGCACTCCGATGGTAACGTCAAGCCAACACAATACGCGAGATTCGAAACAATGGAAAGAAGATTGCAAGTAAGAAGAATGGGTTTGCTCATTCTCATAGATCGAAAAATCGGAAGTACAAATAGGGGTTATGTGTAACCCCCATGCCTAAACATGGAAATAACTCAATGATTCCACTAACACATATGACGTGACTAACGCATATGACACCACTAGAAGAGGAGTTACAATTCCAAATAAGGAATGTAACTCCTATGACGCATTGACACAAATGAAAATGTCAGATTCTATGATAGAATCTGACACTTGTCATTTGACTTCCTAAAACCTATGACTCTCACAAGGTGAGATGACTCACCTAGGTGATGTGGATGATGACTGGATAGTCACACACACCAACACCCCCCCTTCATCGAAGCCGAGGAAGAGGTCAAGGTAAGCCAAAATAGAAAAAGAAGACTCCCCTAGACAACTAAGAAAGATGTGTCAATGGGCCCTGGAAACTAAAGGCCTGATAATGTGCCCATGTACAAACAACATCTTCGTGGAAAGAAGAAGGACTATATAACCCGAAGAATATGGGTGGCTGCAGCAGACCTCACCGTAAAAAGAGACCGCAAGTGAAGAAACTTCACCTCAGTGAAGGGATTGGTGAAAATGTCTGCAACCTAATCAGCTATCTGAACATACTGTATGTCGATGATGTTTTCATGTATCAGCTCCCGTATGAAGTGCATATGAATCTCAATGTGCTTCATCCACTGATGTTGAACGGGATTTCTACAAATCAAGATAGTGCTCATGTTGTCACAGTAGATAATGGTAGGCCGCCGAAAGTGGATGCCAAACTCTGTCAAGATACCCTGTAACCAAACATTTTCTGTGGCAGCGTTAACTGCTCCTCTATATTCTTCTTCTATCGATGATATGGAAATGAAATTCTATTTCTTGCTGGACCAACTAACAGGACCTGAACCAAGAGTGAAACTATAGCCTGAGGTAGACTTCCGATGATCTAGATCACCGGACAAATCTGAGTCTGTAAATCTAACCAAGTCAATCTCAATCCCTCCTAAGTAATGAATACCATCTGTGTGAGTTCCACAAACATAGTGAAGGATCCACTTTTCTGCTTTTAAATGCAGCTCATGAGGCTCCTTCATAAATCTAGACATGATCCTGATGACATACAATAGATCTGGCTAAGTGTGAGTAAGGTAGATCCAGCTTCCCACCAACTATCAGTAAAGGGTACCATCAACCAAGGGGGAAGAGAAATCATAAACCAACTTAATCCAGGAAAGAAAAGGAGTAGGTGAGGACTTGCAGTCAGACATGTGAAACCGAGAAAGCAAATCAAGAGAGTACTTAGGCTGCGAGATCATAATTCCTGAGTCATATTGTGAAATCTGGATCCCAAGAAAGTAATGAAGTAAATCCTAAGTTAAACATGGAGAACTTGTTTGCCAAGGAGATCTTCATAGAATCGATGATAGAGGAAGAGCTACCCATGATCAACAAGTCATCAACATAGAGAACAAGAATAAGCATGGAGTCATCCTGTCACAGAATATACACATTTGGGTTAGAGTGACACCGAGTGAACCCTGATGTAAGTAAAAAGGAGTCCATCTTGGCATACCAAGCCTGAGGGGCTTGTTTAAGGCCGTAGAGAGACTTCTTTAATTTGAAAATGAGGGATGGATCATGGACATAACCCAGAGGTTGTTCCATATAGATCTCCTCCTCTAGGTCCCCATGAAGGAAGGCACTCTTAACATCCATCTGGTGGACTTCCCATCTGTTAGCGGCAGCGATGGCAAGGGTCATTCGAATGGAAGTCATCTTCACAACCAGAGCAAAGGTTTCTGAGTAATCAACCCCAGCTACCTGGGAGAAACCCTTAGCTACAAGTCGCGCTTTATACTTCTCAACTTCTCCATTAGCTCCATACTTTGTTTGATATACCCACCTACACTGAATGATTTTTCTTCCTTTCGGAAGAAGGGTAAGATCCCAAGTGTCATTCTTTATGAGTGAGGAATACTCCTCATCCATGGTAGAATCCCACTCAGGAATCCCATAAGCTTCCTGGAAATATGGTGGATCAGAAGTAGAGGTGAAGAAGGAGTGAGGTCCAGTGAAGTCTGAGTGAGTACGTCTCTCATCCAAAGGATCTCCAACTAAATCTCTAGCACTCTGTAAATTTTTCCTAGCCCAAAGAGGTCCCGAAGGCTCAGGCTCAGAGTCAAAAGATTCTTCACTTGAGTGAGAAGGGACATAGTCCTCATCATCACTACTGTCAGAATCAAAAGACTCAGAAGTTTGAGGATCGGGAGGAGCAGGGAGAGGTGGAACTCGCTCAACAACATCATCATCTAAAGAGTCAGAATCTGAATCAATGGGCAAAAGAACCTCATCGGAAGTTGAAGTCAAGGATGACTCATCAAAATTCACACTCCTCTCAATATAAAGCTCATGGGTGGTAGGGTTCAACAATTGATATCCCTTCATGCCATTAGGATACCCGAAAAAGATACAAGGTTTGGATTGTGGATCCAATGCCTTGCATTTATTTTTGGGAATCTGAGCCATAGCCTTGGATCTGAAGACTCGAAAGTGCTCAACATCAGGCTTGTGTCCAAACCAGGCTTCAAAGGGTTTCATCCCTCTTACTACCTTGTGTGGAACATGATTCTGAATATAACAAGCACAATTCACTACTTCAGCCCAATACTGTGGAGGAAGAGATTTCGAGTGAACCATACAAGTAGCCATCTCCTTTAAAGTTTGGTTCTTTCTTTCTGCAACTCCATTTTGGGAAGGGCTGTAAGCAACTGTACCTGCAAAGAAATCCCCTCAGAAGTGTAGAAATCCTCAAACCTGTTACTCACATACTCACCTCCATTGTCGTTTTCAAAGAACCTTGATAGACCGTTCCGCTTGTTTCTTAGCAAGAGCCTTAAAGTTTTGAAAATTCTCAAAAATTTAGACTTAAGCTTAAGAAAATATACCCAAGTATAACGTGAAAATTCATCAATGAAGGTTAGTATATATAGAGCTCTAGTAAAAGAAGGAGATGGAAAAGGGCCAGAAATGTCACTATGAACAAGATCCAAGGGACGAGTAGCTCTCCAGGATTTTCCCTTGTCAAATATTTTTTCAGGGTGCTTTCCAAGGGTACAACCCTCACAAAGACCCTTAGAAAACTTAACTCGGGGTAGCCCATTGACCATTTTGTTTTGGCTCAATTGTTCAAGGTAACGATAATTTAGATGCCCAAAATGCTCATGCCATAACTTGCTAACCTCATTTGCATGAGTGAGCAAGGCATTGGGCGTCGAATCAAAAGAGAAGTGGGAAAAGGTATACAACCGTGAACGGTGATCTACCTTTCCCTCAGCCACAGTGCAATCAGAGTTAAGCTCATGAATAATCACCGAGTTAGGACCAAATTCCACTCAGCATTCCTTCACCAAGGTGGGTGATTTGGTAAACTGATAGGAGATTGGTAGAGAGATTGGGAACACTCAACACTTGGTTAAATGTTCCACCTTCTATCTCTACCGATCCACTACCAGAAACTGACACATGAGTGTCATCACCCAACATGATTTGGGACATGCCACATGGTTCAATGCTAGAGAATTCAACCTCTGAAGAATCCATGTGGTGTGAGGCACCGGAATCGATAATCCAAGTTGATGATGGAGTTGATCTAGCTACGAGGGCCTTTCCTTTCTTCTTTTCATTTTTAGTCTCCTTTGCATTAGAAGACTCGCCCTTCTGAGCATTTTGTTTAACGGATTCAGGAACACTTATTTTATTCTTCTCAAGTAAATGAGTTAAGTGATCAATTTGTTTCCAAAAACAATGATGCTCGTCATGGCCAGAATTCTTACAATAGGAGCATTTATACTTTTCCTTCTTCGCTTTAGGCTCAGAAATCTAAGTATGAGTGATGGGCTTAACTTGGGGTTGGTTGGTCTTGGTTTCTTTCTTAGGTTGGTCCTTAGTTCTCTTTCTTCTTTTCATTTTTCTTGCCCTTATTCACCACAAGGGCATGTGACTTGGATTTTAGAGTCCCCATTTGAATGAGTTTGTCCTATTCTCGAATGAGTTGGGATGAAAAACTATCAAAGGAGGGCATAGTCCAAGTACTACCCAAGGCGGCTTTCGTGGCGTGGAAAGTTGAAATGAAAACAGAGTATTCAGGACCTAACTTAGAAAGAATCGACAAGATCAATTGAGAGTCTTTCTTATCCACTTTACATTCCTTTAGAAGCATTCTAGTGTGGAAAAACTTTGAGAAGAAGGCCTATAGGTTTTCAAAGTCACTAGGATTTAACCCTAGTAGTTCATTCTCCAACTCATGCGCTCTCATGTCATCTTGCTTCCCAAACATATCATCGAGCATTTTCCACGCTTGATGGGGTGTTGAGGAAGTTTCGATGTGGAAGAGCAAGTCGAGAGAGATGGACATACAAATAAGACCTAAGGCTTCATCACAATGGTTGAACCATTTAGATTTTTTAGGTTCATCATTAGGTTCGGTCTCTAACCCCATGGTAACTCGGTATAACCCTTTACTTCACAAAACCAATATAATTTTAGATTTCCATTCGAAGAAATTAAAAGGTGTGAGCACTGGTACTTTAGAGATATCCATAATGAAGAGATAGAACCAAGGAATGCAGAAGGAAGGAGAGAGAAAAGAAACAACCACCCTAGAACAAAATTACACCCCCCTGAGTTTGGCACTTTATAATTTAGTGCATTGATTACAACCAGATGTGACTATGTTCTCGAGAACCATTTGTCACTCACCTTGCAATCAGCGTAATAACGCGCAAAGGTGGAGACAACAATCAAGGTTCGTGGGCACAGCAGATCGACACTGCAAGCAAGCACAGAAAGAGAAAATCAAGAGGGGGAAGAAAGAGATTTGTGAGAAATAGTGTCTCATGTCGCACGAAAGAATCCCTTTGTCGTAAGACTGTGGTGGATGCGCTCACAAGTCCACAAAAAGGGAATAGAACAAAGCTCAAGAAAAAATGAGCTGAATTAAGCAATACAAAGACACCCCCAGAATGTGGCACTTTAAAAAATTAGTGTGTTTACAAAGATAAATATCCCATCATCTAGAGTGCAAAAAAACATGCAACTTTGACTAAAGAAGTGCTCAAAACGAGCAACGAGTCAAAAGTTATAGCAAAAACCAATTCCCGCAACTGATGAGAAAAAACCAATAAGCCTGCAAATGGATTAAAAAAGTGCCCTAAACACATGTAAAAGGTGTCGTATGTATGCCCGTTGGAAATGGCATGGAATTTGAGATAGGGTTTGTTTGTATTGCAAGGGGGGATTAGCCACCTACCAATCTCGGACCTCACCCTTCGTCTTCGGCACTTGACGAAAGGTTAATAAAAACAAGCCAAAAAACCAAATTTTACAATGCCAATAAAATGTAAATGTTTTTACCTTATACCTTTTAAAAATAATAAAAAACATTTTTTAAAGGTCTTAACCCTAAAAAATTATACAAACACATTTTTAAAGAAAAGGGAATAAAAAATATTTTTGAAAAGATATTACCTGAAAGAAAGCTCACTTGTAAAAGCATGCACGTATAAATGTAGGGCCTTACGTGTATAAAAAGAACCCGAGGGATTGCAACAAAAATTGTTGCCAAGATTACCTAAACCCAAGGGTTAATGTATGGCTGTAACAACCAACCACACTTGAAAAAATAAGATGCCGACTGGCCCACGACTGTGTAAACGCCGAGAGGACAGTTAAAAAACATCCTGAGTTTGCAATGACTCAAAAATCCATGGTAGAAGGGTTAGGTAGAAAACGCCACATGAGCCAGAATAAATGTCTAAACAGTTGAAAACTTTCAGAACAGATCCTAAAAATGTAGCCAGACTCGAGTAGAATACGGTAGTCCAGAACAAATGCCGGGGAATGCAGTGTAAAAAGCAATGAGAGCACAACAAAAACGTGAGAGGACAAAAAACAGTGAGAGACCAGGCAAAAACGTGAGTCAAGGTTGCAATGCAAAAATGTGAGAGACCAGGCAAAAACACTGAGTACCAAGGGCACTCGAGAAAATGACGAGCATAAGCAGTGCAGAAGTTAACAATTCGAGAGGTTTTCAGCATGTAGCAAAAAGTTTTGATGACCAGGCAAAGGTAACCTCAAGACAGCAAAATGAACCACAGTAATGATGCAAAAAGCTCTTGAAAGCCCAATCTGAGTATACACGATTTTTTTTTGAAAAGAAAAAACAACGAATTCCAACCAGTAATCACAAGTCCATGCCAAAAAATGAGCTCTTCTTTTACCCTGCAGGCGCTGAATCTGAACACAACCAGCAAGAAACACACAAACAACCCAGAAATGACAGCCACAAAGATCTAGAAATATCGTAATACAAACCAGCTGATAAGTAAACCAACCAAATACCTCAAACTTGCAACTGCTAAAACCTCAATACGAGGTGAGCAATAATTCCAAAATGATAATCGAAAAAAAACTTGCACACGAGGAAATGAGAAGAAACCAGAAGTAATAAACAACTGAGAAACGAAGAGTGCACGTTTACCAAAACCAGCTCTGATACCATGAAAGAGGGATTCGTGAGAACTAATGTCGAAAAGTGATGCACCACAATGAAGTTGCACTCCGATGGTAATGTCAAGCCAACACAATACGCAAGATTCGAAACAATGGAAAGAAGATTGCAAGTAAGAAGAATGGGTCTGCTCATTCTCATAGATCAAAAAATAGGAAGTACAAATAGGGGTGTTGTGTAACCCCCATGCCTAAACATGGAAAGAACTCAATGACACCACTGATGCATATGACATTGACTGACGCATATGATGCCACTAGAAGAGGAGTTACAATTCCAAATAAGGAATGTAACTCCTATGACGCATTGACGCAAATGACAATGTCAGATTCTATGACAGAATCTGACACTTGTCATTTGACTTCCTAAGACCTATGACTCTTGCAAGGTGAGATGACTCACCTAGGTGATGTGGACGATGACTGGACAGTCACACACACCAACAAGACAACAAAACCCGTATACCCATCACTTTTGAAATCAAAACAACAGAGACGAAATCCATGTTCTATTACTATTTCAACAAGAATCACCCATTTACTTTCGAAATTGAAACAACAAAGATGAAATACATGCTCTATTACAATTTCGACAAGGATTACCCATTTACTCATGTATGCATCAAGAAAATACCCAAATTGCATTTGTTTTCAAACGATAACTCAAACAAAGGATCGCATCTAAACATATCAACATATCTTCACAAGAACACACATTTATAAGAGCAGAGTTCTTTTAATGAAGATGCTTAATAAAGAGCAAAATTGTTTAAGGAAAAGAGCCTAACATGCCTATATATTTTCTTGTTAGCTCGTGGAAGGTCACAGCCGAGATTCTCCCGGGTTTTTCCCTCCAACAATGTTATTCAGCAGTTCTCTCAACTGCTTCCTTGTTTACACAGGTCCAGAAACCACTTGAAGGCGGTCGAACAACAATGGTCAGAACACAACTTGTAGGCTCAAAAGGGCAACAAAATGTAGAGAGAGAGAAAACCCGAAACCAAATGAAAAAAAATGACTCACGAAAAATCCTCTTTCTTTCTTCCTAGGCAGCCGGTTACCAAAACCAAGGCAAATAATTGCATTGAATGCATTTCCTTCCTCTTTCTCCACGCCACTGCTGATTCAGATTTGGCGAGGTCTTTCTTTTAAATTTGCATGTAATTTCAAATTTAGTTGTGTTGTTAGTTAGAAGCCTCTAACTTCTTTGCTCCCGCCAAACTTGGTGTTTAAAACTTCAAGGAATGCAATAAAAGTCCTTTATTAAGTTTAAACCTTCCCCCCTTATCCTCCCACTTGACATGTATCCATAGGTCCCTTTAGGACTAGCAATAGTTTAGGTCTCAAATTAAATAGTTAGGTTTCCTTCTAGGTAGTAGGTCCTTAGGATCCTCCTAGGTTAGTTTACAACCCCATTTTAAATTAACATCCTTATAGGATAAAATATTATTTCATAGGTTAACACATAACCCTTCCCAATTCCATAACAGGTTCCTAATAGATTTTACCACCTTAGGCTTAAAAACTGATATAGTGCAGGACATTCCGTCCAAGGCCAAATATATGCCTTAATGTCCTGGTATCAACCCTTTTTCTATCTTACGCTTTCCAGCGTTATAACTCATATGTATCTAGGAAATCAAACCTTACAGTTGGTAGCATGGTGCCAAGAAAGTATACCTATAACCAGGTTCTTTAAAGTTTACAACAATCTCCAGCCGGGTTCCAGACTTCATTTTATTTAGAAAGTCAATCAACAAGACGACAATAAAGAAGGTAGAAGCATACCTTGGATCAATGGAATTGATTCAAGGTGTGTTGTCAACGTAATATGAGTTCATCAAGTACAAAAGTAATTCTGCAAGCTCACAACTTTGCAAACACAAGTTATAATGACCTCAGTCCCAAGTAAACATAGTTACAGTATGCAAGGGTTCAAAACAGTAATACATGATTTTCAAGATTAAAGGATACACCTTTACATGACAATTTTCATTTCCACAATTGCAACATTACAAAATGAAGTTATCGTAGTAACTGCCAAATCAAGACGTTACATACCTCCATTCTTAAAAGAATCATCATCCCGATGATCAAATTAGTCAAATTCAGTTATTGTCCTTCCATTCATATATTCATAAAAAAACAAAATTTAAGTCTTCAAAATAGTATTTTAAAATAACCATCAAATAGTTTAGTAACTGCCCAAGTTTGGCAGAATTATCATTTTTTTGAACTTAATTTCGATCAAACAAGTATGGAAAAGCAAATCTCATTTCTTCAAGGTTCTCCCAAGTTGCACTCTCTTTGCTAAATTGGTCCCACTGGACCTTACATTGATCCACTTCGCGATTTCTTAAGTGCAACTGGCGGGTTCCCAACACTCGAATGGGCTTAACCATGATTATTCCAGGGTCTTGGACTTGCAAGGAATCCTAATTCAGCACATGTGATAAATCTGACATGTATTTCTTAAGCAAGGAAATATGGAAAACATCATGCATTCATGATAAAGCAGGAGGTAAAGCTAAACGATAAGCTACAGGGTTGATTATTTCAACAATTTCAAAAGGTCCCACATAATGAGGTGATAACTTGGCAGCCTTGGCAAAAGTTATAGAACTCTTTTTCGGCTTAACCCGAAGAAAGATCTTCTCACCAAGTTTATAATTCCTATCAACCCATTTTAAGTCTGCATAACTCTTTTGCCTGTTAGCAGCCTCCTTTAAATGTTCACGAATCATTTTAATTTGTTGTTCCATTTCTGTGAGGATTTCTGGGCCAATTATCTCTCTATCCTCTACGTTGTCCCAACTAACAGGGGCTCTACATTTTCTTCCATATAATGCTTCGAAAGGTGCCATCTTTAAAGAGGCATGGTACATATTATTATAAGTAAATTCAACTAGCGGAAGGTATTCCTCCCACTTATACTGCTGGTCCATGCAATACATTCTTAACATATCCTCTAAAACTTGATTGACTCTTTCAGTCTATCTATCCGTTTCCGGATGATATGCAGAACTGAAATTTAGTTTAGTTCCCAAGGCTACATTAAGCGTTTTCCAGAATCTTGATGTCATTCTCAGATCTCTGTCTGATATGATCAATTCGGGTATTCCATGCAACCTGAAAATCTCATGTACAAACCTTCTTGCTAACATTGGTGAATCATCTTTTAAATTACCAGAAATAAAGTGTGCCACTTTGGTTAGTTTTTCAACAAAAACCATGATGATATCATGTTTATTCCTAGACATAGCTAATCCTTGAATGAAATCCATAGTTATTACTTACCATTTGTACCGCGAAATGCCATGGGGGTACAGTAATCAGGTGGGATGCATATGTTCCACCTTAACACGTTGACATTATAGGCAGTGTGTCACAAATTCCATCACATCCTTTTTCATTCCCTTCCAGAAATATTGTTGCTTTATATCAGCAAGCATTTTTCGTAATGCCAGGGTGTCCAGAAAAAGGTGAATTATGAAATTCAGCCAATAATTTCTTTCTTAAATCATTTGCCAAGGGTATATATACCTTGTTTTCAAACCTCAAAATTCCTTCATTGTCAAAATGAAATCCTTTATACTTTACATCTTTTGGATCTATAGCAAGTGTTGTTTTAACTTGCTGAAAATAAGAGTCAAATTCCAAGACATCTTTCACCTCATCTTTAAATTGAGTTCTTAATGTTATAAGAGCATAAATGTGCTTCCTACGGCTCAAAGGATTTGCTACCCTATTTTCCTTGCCTTTAATATAGCTTATATCAGAATCATACTGAGATAGGAATTCTAACCATCTCCGTTGTCTTGCATTCAGGTTTGGGTGAGTAAAAATATACTTTAATCCCAGATGGTCAGTTTTTAGCTCAAAAGGCTTACCAAGCAGGTAATGCCTCCACATTTGAAGTGCATGAACGATGGAAGCGAGCTCTAAGTCATGTGGAGCATAATTTTGTTCATGTAACTTGAGTTTTCTACTTTCATATGCTATGACATGATCATTTTGTAACAAGATACCTCCGAGACCCTCTCCAGATGCATCTGTTACGATCGTAAAATCTCCATTCAGATCAGGTACAGTTAGAATAGGTGCTGTAGTTAACTGATCCTTTAACGTCTTAAAGGAAGATTCACATTTGTCATTCCAAACAAATTTCTTATCTTTCTTTTGTAATGAAGTGATTGGTGCAACAATCTTAGAAAAGTCCTTAACGAACTTTCTATTGTACCCTGCTAGGCCCATGAAGCTTCTAACTTCATGCACATTCTTGGGCGCAGGCCACTCAGTTATAGCTATGATCTTTGAAGGATCTACAACTATCCCGTTCTTGCTTATAACATGTCCCAAATAATGCACTTCTGCATCATAAAAGGAACATTTAAACAACTTACCATACAACCTTCTCTTCCTCAAGATTTCTAGTACTATCTTTAAATCCTCTTGATGCTCTTTGACATTTTTGGAGTATATAAGAATTTCATCCAAGAATACAAGCATAAACTTGTCCAAGTATTCTTGAAAAATATTATTCATCAAATTCATGAAGGCAGCAGGTGCATTCATCAACCCAAAAGGCAACACTGTGAATTCATAATGTCCGTACCTTGTTCTAAAAGTTGTTTAATGAATGTCTTCTTCCTTTATTCTCAGTTGATGATATCCATATTGAAGATCTATTTTTGAATAAACTGATGCTCCACACATCTGATCGAATAGATCATCAATCCTAGGAAGCGGATATCGATTCTTAATGGCTGCCTTATTCAACATTTTGTAATTAATGCACAATCTAAGTGTGTCATCCTTCTTCTTTACAAAAATTACCAGTGCTCCCCAGGGTGAGACACTCGGTCTTATCAACCCTTTGGTCAAAATTTCCAGTAGTTGAGCCTTAAGTTCCACCAACTCAATGGTGGTCATTCTATAGGGTTCTTTGGATATGGGTTCGATTCCTGGCTTGATCTCTATTGCAAAGTCAAACTCTCGTTTGGGCAGAAGACCCGGTAATTCTTTGAGAAATACATCACTGAAATATCTTAACAATGGATATTTTTCCATAAATTCATTATCTTCCTCGGCAATTTTTGTCATTTTTACGGCATACAAAGTGCAACCTCTATTTTTAGCCCTTTTTAATTACATAGCTGTTAGTTTCCTAACTGCAATCCCATGTTTTACACCATGAATGACTATTGTTTTCTGCAGGTCATCAAAACAACAAATCTGTTTTTCATAGTAGTCGACCTTTGCCTTATGTTCTGGCAACCAATTAACACCTATAATTACATCATATGACCCTAAAGGGGTAACATACAGGTCAACTTCTATGGAGAATCTAGGCAAGTCAAGGATTGCCCCAAAAAGACACATATCAACTGTATGGACGACATTATTTCCGTAATGCATTGTCCATGTCTTATCCATTCATTCAACTTTCCTTTTTAATTTCAATGCCAACTTAGTAGATATAAAACATTCAGTAGCTCCAGTATCAAAAAGTATAACCACAGGTATACCAAATAACTTACCCAGAACTTCTATGGGTGTTACTTGCTTCTCAGCTTGTTTGTTAGCCACCGCAGTATGTATCTTGTGTTGCTGATCATGATCATCCTTTTTTAAAGGACAATGACTCACGTAATGGTCCTTTCCATAGTTAAAATATCCTCCAGCGGGCCCCTTCCTAGGCTCAAATTTATTTCCAGCCTTGAAGTTATCATTCTGGCTTCCATAGGACTTTTGTCCATTAACACTATTTTTGGTAAAGCCGTTCCGCATACTAGTAACAAGTTTGTTCATTCCTGTTTTCTTATTGTTATCCGCAAAAATTTTGTTTTTCATGCCCAATCTCTTCCAGAGTCCCTTTTTAGGTGCGAGAGATGAAGAAGAGTTGGTAATCTTCTTCCTAATCTCCTCCCTATGAGCAGAGATTGCTCTCAATTTCAGTTCTTGTCTTATTGCCTTTTTGACAACTCCTTTCATAGTGGTCAGACCGTGGACATCCACCTCACCACCAATGATGGGATTCAATCCCATTATGAACTTTCTTATCATGAACTTCTCGTCATCTTGGTACTACGGTACATACTTAAGGAGTTTAGTAAACCCTTCCTAGTATTCTGTCACCGTCAGCTTTCCTTGAGACAAGTTCTGAAATTCATTCATTTTCTGATAAAAAATAGTTGAGGAAGCCATTGTTGCCTAAAGTAACTTTTAAATTGATCCAAAGTTATGTTTTTTTCGATAATGTTTAGCTCAACCTTACGGTTTTCCCACCATGACGGTGCTTCATGAGAACGCTGATAGGCTTCCCATATCACTGTTGTCTCCTCTGAGAAGTTTCTTATTGCAAAGTAATTCTCCATTTCACTGAGCCAATTTTCAGCCCCGTACCCAAGTGTAGTTCCATCAAACTTTGGAGGACTTATTCTTTTTATATCATTTTTGAGTTCAGCTGCTAATCTTGCCCTTTTATTTTTAGGCTGATTAGGGAAGTTCACATTACTATTATCAACACCCGGATTTCCTCCATTGGTGTTGTCCACAGGAGGTGGTTGATCATTTATATCAACATCTTCTTCCTCCTCCTCATTTCCCATTGCTTTTTGTTCCAAAATAGTCAGACGATCTCTCGTGTCTAGCAGGGTAGTAAGGATCTCATCTAGTTTTTGGGCCGTAGCTGCTTCTCCACCCGGTAATGGGTTGTTCGCAACATTCCCTCTTGTTCTAACCATTTCCTGTTCAACAAGAAAATGTAAACCTTATCAAATTGTGGACTCATTAGGTCCAAGAGCTACAACCTTCAGCTTTGATACCAAGATGTAACATTCCCATTTTAAGACATTGGAACAAGGGATTTTTTTTTGATAACGTTCTCTGCTCTAAATTACGCAATTCAGAACACATGATCAAGTTTTAATAATTGTTCTCTGTTCTAAATGACGTAATTTAGAACACATAAAGCCTTTAAAACCAATGTTCTTTGTTCACATATTCATAATAGGGAACACACAATCCATGCCATTCAATCATATAACATATAACCATATGTTGTTGTAATGACTCGAAGAACTACTGATCTCCCATTTCATGGCTCATAGTTTCATTGATCTCTCATTTCACGACTCGGCTACTAAGCGATCCTTCATGTTAATCCATGCATCATATACTACATATACTTTGTTCCCTGTACCTTCTCAGTTATTGAAGTGTTCCATTTAAGAGGCCTATCTGAATATCTGTTACCGATACTCATCTGAAATCCTGCTTCTTAAACTAGGTGATTTAGGACAACACAACCAACAGCTTGCGATACTTTGGCCAAAGATTTTCACATGCTTAGCATGATCATATTCCTAGATGTCATACTTCATCTGTTACCTAGAATGGTCTTTTCTGACTTCTGTCAGTCCTCTTGTCCAAGGTTAAACTTTAACCCAAGATAGCAATATGAAAGAATATAGAAAGGCACTCATGATGATTAAAGGTACGCAGACATACCTCGTTGACCCTAGCCGACTACGTGTGTCTAGTTACCTTTAGTCTTCGCAAGTCATTCCGTATACAAGGTCACATTCCTAACTTGGTCCAAAGTAAAACTGAGTCCAAGTCCAAGCTTATGTAAACCTCGATGATTTGATTCGGAAGGGTGTTGTAACATGTTAGCTGCAACATTGTGTCGTCATGAAGGCCTAGCCTTCATGAAGACACCTTATTACAGCTGGCGTGTGCCAACATCCTACGGAATCCTCCCATCTAGGGTTACACATCTAGCTAAAAGTTTGATTATATTCTTATCTTAAATATTTTAAGAATAAGTTTCAACAACCTTGCTGATCCTCTAACCTCATAGTTCATTATAGTTTCATAGCTAGGAATGACTTGAATTGTCTCATAGCTTAATATACATTCACCCCTCCTTATTGAAGGATTGCATATTTCTATCTTAGTTCATTAATTAAAGCTTAAAACTTACAGTCCACTACAACGTAATGAAGTAAGATTAACTTGCTAAGCTTAATCAAGTTTATTCGTAACTGATTATAAATTTAGGTTCCCTTTATATTAGAAATCATTTGAATGAAGTCTATTTCCCAAATGAAGGTATTCATTTATTTACAATTACCTTTATTTAGCTTAAGGTTTGTTAAGAGGCGGTATGATTCCTCCTTCCGAATATCCTTTGGGTAAGACATCCCAAGGAGTTTTAATGAAATCTGAATACAAAATTTCATTTGTCATTTCCTTTACATTCATTAGTTAGAATCTAATTCTGTCTTTCATTTATATAAGAGTTCATATGCATCTTACTCTTTTACTAATGTCAATTTAAAATCCATATTGACCTAAGTACTAAGCATTTGCACGTTCCAACTTAAAAGTAGTATTCAAGTGAAGAATAGACGTTATATCCTTTTAAATTTAACAGTCATCATTTGAATACGTACCGATTCAATGAATAAGAATATGTTCTCGATTATATTTCAACAATTCAATAATGGTACAACATTTAAAATAACGCACCATTCCCTTCTCTCATTCCTCAAGGTAATATTTACACATTTTTACAAGTCCAAACAACCGGACTTCATTCATGCCAATCAACATTAACAACTCAAAAGAAAGAAGAATACAAATTTTCTTTTTCCATTTCCCTTGAGAAGAATAATAAAATCTCAGAAAAGATCCTTCCCTTAGTTAATCAAAAGAAACATCATAAACAACATGTCTTCATTATTACTCATGGAATCCATCTGCAAAATTTACTTGCACGGGTCAGTTCATCGAACTGAGCATGTTAAGCACTTAACAATAAAATGAAGTGCTCTTGACTAACTGTCTCAATAAAAGAACTCTACTTTTATGAAACATCTCAAAATTGAGATGGACATCACCTAAGAATTAAGTGTCGATAAGGATGAACAATTTTAACAACCCAGTCTCAATAATTAATCATCACAATCAGACAATAATATTAACTAACAACTTTTCCAAATAATTACAGCAAACACGCAATAATTTATTCCCATTTCCTTACTATTTTCTTCCAAAAATGAAAAGAGTTCATTCCAGATTTAGACAATTACTACAGAGAATATTTTCTCTAAATAGTCCCAGATTAAAAGCATTTGTAAGAACTGATATATATATATATATATATATATATATATATATAGCTGTTCTAATGCAATCTCTATCAATTCCATTCCATCATTATAAAGGGGATTCAAAAGAAAATAATTGACTAGAATTTTAAACATAACTCCTTCACCTTTATACCACTCACTTAATTTCAACCAATTTAAATGCAGAAGAGAAAGGTAGTCATACACCGTGACAACTACTTATGCTACTTTCCAAAATTCAACTAACAACATAGTACTCTTTCAATTTAGAGAGGGAAAAAATAGCAGATAAATGCAATTACTTACGCCGAAGGTAGTCATAAGTATATTCAGTATCCAATAAGAGAAATTCAAATAGGATAAGAAAAGAAAAGAAGTATTACTTCCAGTTGCCCACTCAATAATCTCTTTGATTTGAATCACAGACCGAACTGGACAATTTAAATAAGAAGAGATATCAATTAGAGGTAATAGTCAAGGAGAGAGAGAGTGCAATTAAAAGTCAATAATAAAATGAAAGGAAGAAGATTCGCATTACCCTCTTCTCAATACTTAGCCGAGTATCAACTATGAAGTGCAGACCTGTTTCCATTAGGGTAATTCCTTCCATACTAGACTATTACAGTCTTCATAACTTACTAACTACCATTCAAGGAAGTATTCCAGAATTCATTTTGCATATGACCCGCAAGTATCAATAACAACTGAACTTTCAATTAAAATCGTTTCCACCGCTAATTATTGACCAAAAATAGATACATCCATCCAGGTATGAAACAAGTAAGAGTATACAACAAGGCAACATGATCACGATTTCACGTAATAATTAAAGAAATCATTTTTCAACCACAAGAGTGAGAAATATACTTAGGTTTAGTTTCAATGAAAAAATGAAGAAATCTAAATCCGCAATTATATATATATATATATATTAGCTGTCTAATGCAATCTCTCTGCCATTCCATTCCATCATTATGAAAGGGGATTCAAAGAAAATTGACTAGAATTTAAACATAACTCCTCACCTTTTACCACTCACTTAATTTCACCATTAATGCAGAAGAAGAAAGGTGTCATACATCACCGTGACACTACTTATGCACTTTCCAAAATTCAACTAACAACTAGTATCTTTCATTTAGCGAGGGGATGGGAAAAATAGCAGATAATGCAATTACTTACGCCGAAGGTAGTCATAATATATTCATTCCAATAAGAGAATTCAAATAGGATAAGAAAGAAGCAAGTATTACTTCCATGCCCACATTCAATAATCGCTTTGATTTGATCACAAAACACCACAACCGAACTGGACCAATTTAAATAAGAAGAGATATCAATTAGAGGTAATAGTCAAGAGAGAGAGAGTGCAATTAAAAGTCAATAATAAAATGAAGGAAGCAGATTCCGCATACCCTCTCTCAATACTTGCGAGTACAACTATGAGTGCAAACCTGTTTCTAGTGTAATTCCTTCCATACTAGACTATCACGTCTTCATACTACTAAACTAACATGCAAGGAAGTATTCCCAGAATTCATTTTGCATATGACCCGCAAGTATCAATAACAACTGAACTTTCAATTAAAATCGTTTCCTCCTCCGCTAATTATTGACCAACAATAGATACATCATCCAGGTATGAAACAAGTAAGAGTATACCACAAGGCAACATGATCACGATTTCACACGGTAATAATTAAAGAAATCATTTTTCAACCACAATAGTGAGAAATATACTTATGTTATTTCAATGAAACAATGAAGAATCTAAATCCGCAGATGATATCATATATAATATATTATATATATATATAATATAGATGTTCTATGCCCAAACTCTATCAATGCCCATTCCACTTATAAAGGGATCAAAAAAGAAAATAATTGACTAGAATTTTAAACATAACTCCTCACCTTTATACCACTCACTTAATTTCAACCAATTTAAATGCAGAAGAGAAAGGTAGTCATACACCGTGACAACTACTTATGCTACTTTCCAAAATTCAACTAACAACATAGTACTCTTTCAATTTAGAGAGGGAAAAAATAGCAGATAAAATGCAATTACTTACGCCGAAGGTAGTCATAAGTATATTCAGTATCCAATAAGAGAAATTCAAATAGGATAAGAAAAGAAAAGAAGTATTACTTCCAGTTGCCCACTCAATAATCTCTTTGATTTGATCACAACCGAACTGGACAATTTAAATAAGAAGAGATATCAATTAGAGGTAATAGTCAAGGAGAGAGAGAGTGCAATTAAAAGTCAATAATAAAATGAAAGGAAGAAGATTCGCATTACCTCTTCTCAATACTTAGCCGAGTATCAACTATGAAGTGCAAACCTGTTTCCATTAGGGTAATTCCTTCCATACTAGACTATTACAGTCTTCATAACTTACTAACTACCATTCAAGGAAGTATTCCAGAATTCATTTTGCATATGACCCGCAAGTATCAATAACAACTGAACTTTCAATTAAAATCGTTTCCGCTAATTATTGACCAAAAATAGATACATCCATCCAGGTATGAAACAAGTAAGAGTATACAACAAGGCAACATGATCACGATTTCACGGTAATAATTAAAGAAATCATTTTTCAACCACAAGAGTGAGAAATATACTTAGGTTTAGTTTCAATGAAAACAATGAAGAAATCTAAATCCGCAGATTATATATATATATATATATATATATATATATATATATATATATCATTGAGTTCAAGAAGGAATAAAAACTGTATGCTCTTCCCAATCCATCAACAACCAGGTTACTCTGTTCCAGGTTTGATGAGAACTTATTTCAAACAATCATTCATGGGTATAAAAAACAAAATTAGGAGGAACAGTGTATCATTTTAGACCAGGAAAATATAAAACAATACGATAAATCTATTGTTCCTAAAATAACTCACATCCCATACATTGTAATACAATAAGGAAGAACAGTTTGCGCAAAAATTCATGTCAAAGCTTTCGCACGGATTCCATACCCTTTGAGAACACACATGATTCCAAAAATAGTATACACATCATTGTTGCTTTCAGCGAGTTCCCAACCCACAAAAGACAACAAAACCCATATACCCATCACTTTCAAAATCAAAACAACAGAGACGAAATCCATGTTCTATTACTATTTCAACAAGAATCACCCATTTACTTTGAAATTGAAACAACAGAGATGAAATCCATGCTCTATTACTATTTCAAAAAAGATTACCCATTCACTCATGTATGCATCAAGAAAATACCCAAATCACATTTGTTTTCAAACGATAACTCAAACAAAGGATCACATCTAAACATCTACACATATCTTCACAAGAACACACATTTATAAGAGCAGAGTTCTTTTAATGAAGATGCTTAATAAAGAGTAAAACTGTTTAAGGAAAAGAGCCTAACATGCCTGTATATTTTCTTGTTAGCTTGTGGAAGGTCATAACCGAGCTTCTCCTATGTTTTTCCCTCTAACAACGTTATTCAGTAGTTCTCTCAACTGCTTCCTTGTTTACACATGTCCAAAAACCACTCGAAGGCGGTCAAACAACAATGGCCGAAACACAACTTGCAGGCTCGAAAGGGCAACAAAATGTAGAGAGAGAGAGAAAACCCGAAACCAAATGAAAAATAATGACTCACAAAAAATCCTCTTTCCTTCTTCGTAGGCGACCGGTTACCAAAACCAAGGCAAATAAATGCATTGAATGCATTTCCTTCCTCTTTCTCCACACCACTGCCGATTCAGATTTGGTGAGTCTTTCTTTTAAATTTGCATGTAATTTCAAATTTAGTTGTGTTGTTAGTTAAAAGCCTCTAACTTCTTTGCTCCCGCAAAACTTGGCGTTTAAAACTTGAAGGACTGCAATTAAAGTCCTTCATTAAGTTTAAACCTCCCCCCCTTATCCTCCCACTTGACATGTATCCATAGGTCCCTTTTAGGACTAGCAATAGTTTAGGTCTCAAATTAAATAGTTAGGTTTCCTTCTAGGTCGTAGGTCCTTAGGATCCTCCTAGGTTAGTTTACAACCCCATTTTAAATTAAAATCCTTATAGGATAAAATATTATTTCATAGGTTAACACATAACCCTTGCCAATTCCATAACAGATTTCTAATAGATTTTACCACCTTAGGCTTAAAAACCAATATAGTGCAGGACATTCCATCTAAGGCCAAATATATGCTTTAATGTCCTGGTATCAACCCTTTTTCTATCTTACGCTTTCCAGCATTATAACTCATATGTATCCAAGAAATCAAACCTTACCATTGGCAACATGGTGCCAAGCAAGTATACCTATAACCAGGTTCTTTAAAGTTTACAACAATCTCCAGCTGGGTTCCAAACTTCATTTTATTTAGAAATTCAATCGACAAGACGACAATAAAGAAGGTAGAATCATACCTTGGATCAATGGAATTGATTCAAGGTGTGCTGTCAACATAATATGAGTTCATCAAATACAAAGGCAATTATGTAGGCTCATAACTTTGCAAACACAAGTTATAATGACCTCAGTCCCAAGTAAACAGAGTTACAGTATGCAAGGGTTCAGAACAGTAATACATGATTTTCAAGATTAAAGGCTACACCTTTACATGACTATTTTCATTTCCACGATTGCAGCATCACAAAATGAAGTTATCGTAGTAATTGCCAAATCAAGACGTTACATTCTATTTTTAGTTGCAAATCATACATGTCATGCAAAGAGGAATTCTAGGAGGGAGATTGCCAGTTGTTTCCTTTTCGACTTCCACATGTGTCAGTTCAACTAAAAGCTTTCGACTTGTAATTTCCCCTCTACTTTCTATAAGTAGAGGAAGAACTTTTGAGTTAATAATCAAAATTTGTAAGCAACATTCTTGTGTTCCAGACTTTGTGCTGAAACCCTTGAGAGCTACTTGAAGCAAATGAATATACAGGAGTAGATTTATAGAGAAATTTGTGTCATGGTGTATTTTGTTTCTAGCATTCCATCTTAGATCTTTGAATAAATTTTGTGTTATTTTAGATCTAGATCTAGAGCTACCTTTGCTTATAATTCTGTGTTGATATCTATTGGTTTCTTCTATGTGCATGCAATCAACTCTGTTATCTATTGATTGGGATGCACATCTTCCCCATTTCTTATCTGTGTTTTTATAATTCCCTTCTTCTATAAATATTTCCTTTCTTAAATAGCTGCTTACTTGCTGTAGAACTGTATAGCTATGGTTCATGAGCTGAACAGTTAAAGTAAAACCCCATATAGATACTAGCATACTTTAATTGATAAATCTGACACGGGAGCCTCACCGGTAAATGAGGGAGATTTATCTCATGAATGCCTAGGTTTTATGCTATGCAGAATATCATCATTATCAAGCTGATCAGTAATAACTTCCTGATCTTCTTCGTTTATCTCCATGTTGTTTCTGGGAGTAGCTTTAATTGCTAATCTTTGAGGACCAGCAATGCGGTTTTAGTTGTTGTTGAAATTTTGAACAGGGGCAGTGTTGTTTCCTTGAGCCATTTGATCCATTTTTTTCTTCATCTGCAACATCTCATTTTCTAACTTTTGCAACAATAAATTAGAAGTAGTAGCAATGGATGAAATTTTAGCTCTAGAAGTGTTGCTCTTTATCTTTCCAGCCATGATGAGGTCATCTTCAATTTCAACCACCATGTCTTGAGGTGCTAACAAGTTAGCAGGATGTTCTCTTCATACTTGATAGATTACTTTAGGAAGTAAAGCATTGATGGAGAATACCTTTTGATTCTTGTCATTCAGAGAAGCAGAGGCCAAAATTTTGTAAAGTAATCTTCAAAATCTTCCAATAAAATCTCGTATGTTTTTGTTATCCAAATTTCACCCCCAAAGTTAATTTGATAACATGTATCAGAGTTTTAGTTCCAAGCAAGTAGATTGATTCAGGAGAAAATCGTAAAATTGGCTAAGTCCTGCTCAAGACCGCCTTTGGGACAGTTGGAACAATTATATGCGGAAGGCGCGGATCGGCTGAAAAGCATCCAGGCGGCCCAAACAGAAAAGGGACATCTGGGACAAATGGACGCGAAATGCCTGAATCGGCCGAAAGAAAGAAAATTTGTCGAAGTCCTTTACCGGGAGCAAGCGGGACAAGAGTGCGTGGAGGACGCGAACCGACCGGTTTGGCTAAAACAGGAAACTTCAGCACAAGGACAAGTGGGACAAAGGGACGCGCGGGACGCGGATAGCCGAAGGAGCCGAAAGCCAATCAGATCACGCCACGTGTCACCAACAAAAAAGGGACATGGAAGCCCATTTCGAGCGGATCGAAGGATTTTGTCCCGCGAAGCACTGGGACATCTGGGACAAAAGGATGCGGTGGACGTGAAAATTCGGCAGAACCGTAGACAAATCACAGCATGACATGTGTCACCAAGGAAAAAGGTCCAAAAAGTCAAGGGGGCGAGTTTTCGAGCACCGATCCGAACCAATGAAATAGTGCCACGTGTCCAAGTTTAAGGGGCCCACAAGAAAAGCCCACGAAAAGGTGGAGAGAGAGAATTACTCAGCGAATCAGGGCTTGCCACGTGTCGTCCAGATGGAAGAGCGCGGGAAAAGATTTTAAAACCTATTCTTGCCTGTTTTGTGCCCTAAATCTTCAGACCTTTGTATCTTTCGATCCAGAGCTCGGATTTGCACGTTCTTTATATCAACGGAAAGCTGTTGAAATTCTCTACATGATTCTGGGATCAATCTCACATTTTGGTGCATTTTGGAGGGAGAAAATTAAGAAAACGTCTCTGACGCGTGGTGATAGATAGAAGTAATGCTTCAACAACCAACTTTAATGCAGCAGACAGCTCGTCGCTCTTGTTAGACAGCTCGCCGTTTTGCTAGGATCCACCACTTCTGTCATAATGAGATGATTTTAAATGCTACCAAAAAGTGGTTGGGGTAGATTCTAGATTTCCTCTCTCTCCCCTCTCATTTCTTGATATATATTGTAAAGAGGAGCTTTTTAAGGGGTCGGATATTCTTGTTTTGCATCCTCCCTTCTTCCCTCGCCTGCAAGAGAAATTGTGGAGCTTTCAAACCTCCCATATGGGTTGTAATGCCAGTCTTTTTTGCCTCTTGGCCACTGCAATGTACTGTATCGACTCTTGAGAAATAATATATGTGTTGTGATTGACTCTCGACCCTCTCATGTATTCATTGCTGTCATTTTGATCTCTTATTGCAGTTTGGTTACCTGTGCATGGTGTTTGTATTGCATCTATGTGGTCTGTGTTAAATTTGCAAAACGAGTGTCTAACATTCCTCGGTGCATCACCTTTGTAGTTTAGGTTTTATTCTATGCATTTTCTTACCGTGTCTCCTTGGCAAGTTAGATTAGGTTTTAGCAAACCCTCTGCATTTTTTGTGTGCATCTGAACAGAGGAATAGGAACCAGCCTTCTCTGGAGAATCTTTTCTCATCTTTACAAGTCCCACGCTTGGAGAAAGGATTCCATGTTGTGCAATCACACTGGATGCCTGAACATCAACCTAGAAGCCTGATTTGCATCCAGGGGTGTTGTGAGTCTGCAAAAACAGTTTTGGCACGCCCGGTGGGACCTAGAGGTCTCATTTTTATTGCAGCAAAGTTGATATGCATCTGCTGCAGTTTTCTTGCTTATAAGAGCTATTATTTGCATATCTGATGACTCCACTGGGGAAGAATCAACTGGTTTCAGCAGTGCAGGCTTGAAAACTCATGAGAAGAATCACCACAAGGTCAAGAGTTAGAGAAGAAGAAGCGCTATTTGAATACCTGTAGTTATCTCCAAGAAGAAGGTAAAGAGGAAGAAGGATTCAAAGGTCTCCATCTCCACCAAATAGAACACTCTCAACTCCTCCACCTGACAGGCCTTTCATTCAGTATAGAAGGGTTTTAAGACCGATTAGAATGGCTCAGAACAATCCCTACGTCAACTTCATTGGCAGCAGCCCACTTGCTCTCAATGCACAACATCCAGTCCCTATTGCAACCTTGAAGAACATTCCTTACTTCACTGGAGAAAATCAGACTACTCCAGGTGATCATGTTAAAGATATTGCTAACCTTTGCGCAATCCATGAAATCGATGAAATGCAAGTGGCTGTCAAGTTACTAGCATCTTCCTTCAAGGGTAAAGCATTACAATGGTTTAGGAGCCTCGGAGCTGGTTCTATCACAAACTGGAATCAGTTGTGTATTGCACTTCACGAGAAATTTGGGGAGAAGGGAGACAACTTGTCTCTTTTGGAGCAGCTGACAACTATCAAGAGAGCCCCCAATGAGCAGCTGACTGACTTCAACTTTAGATTTCAAAGGTCTTGGGATAGGATTCCAGTGGCAGTCAGGCCAACAATAGAAGGTGCTTTTCTATATTACCTTAAAGCTTTGAATTCTGATATTTCTCTGTTAATTCAGTCCATGGGAGGCACAACAATCCCTATGGCTTATAGCATTGCCATTAGAGCTGAAAACTGTCTTATTCAAGCTGGTAAATTGGCTCCTAGGCCTCCCATGCCTTTGTATCCAAACTTAGAAAAACCAAGCACTAGTCAAGCACCCACTCTGGCTCCTGTTCCCACTCCTAGAAATCAGATTTCAAATGAAGCTTCCACTTCATCTCCAAGTGCTTCAAATGAATTCCAAGAGGTCATGAAATAGTTGCAAAATTTGGGAAATGAGCTGGTTACTATTAAGAGGCAACAAGCCCAAGGTTTCAGACCTTCTTATCAACCTCAAGCTCAGCCTAATAGGCAGCCATACCAACCACAAAGACCACCTAATCCAGTTGCAAATGTGAATCAAACAAGGCCTCCCGCTAATAGACCATTCCAGCCCTATAATCCAAATGCTATATCTGCCTCTAAGGCATTAGTGCCAACACAGAACAACATTGCTCATGAATATGACTGGTGCTTTCCATGCAACGAGCCTCATAACCAATCCATGTGTTTCAATGGTTCTCTCAATCAAGCACTGATGGTGACAACTACTAGTGTGGAGGGTGAGGGCAGTTAAGGAAACATTCAACAACAAGAAACATTCCAACAACAATCAGCCCCAAATGACACCACGTTGGTGAATTGGCACGTAGAAGATTTCTGTGGCATGAATCAAGCAGTTTCTGAAGGTGTCGCAGCCAACATAAGGTCAAAGAGGAGAAATTTGGGTGAAGAACAACCATTAGCCCCAGCCAATCCACCACCTTCCATGGCTCCACAAATGATTGGCAAGCAGAGTCCAGTTTCAAATACACAAGGGCAGCCAAGAACAGCCCCTATGCCAACTCAAATGCCAGCTGTTGGTGCCCACGTACAAGGAGTAAGTGTACAAACCAAGGGACAACAAAAGGATACTTCATCCCCGTTCAGTATCATTGAACAGATGAAGAAGACTAACGTCAATATATCAATGTGGGAATCCCTATCCATCCCAGGACAAAGAGATCTGCTGCAAGCTGCCATGAAGGATTGGACAACTTCGAATCAGCAGGTTCAGATGCAAGACAAAGTGCTTACAAATGCTGCCCATCCTGAAGGAAGCCATGGAGGGCAACAAGGTAAAATGTCGAAGCCCCCTCCTTTCTATGTTTCATTAATCATTGGGGATAAACTAGTACACAATTGCATGATTGATTCCGGGGCAAGTAGCTCAGTGATGCCCAAGTAAATAGCTAATCAGCTGGGTCTCCAATATGAAGTAATGTCTAAAGGGGTAGTGCAATTGGATGGGACAACAATAGCAACAGTTGGAGTGATTAAAAACTTGAGTCTTACCTTGCATGCATGTCCAAATGTTGTTGTCTTACAAGATATATCAATCATAGACCTTCCACCACTCTTTGCCCTTTGCTTGTCAAGGGACTTCACAACCAAGATTGGGGGGTATTTGTCTGCTGATTGGTCTCACATGCTGTTTAGAACAAGGTATGGAACTAAGGCTACAATTAGGTCTGAACCTATTGCAAACTTCCATATTGAGCCTTACACTCCTAGTCAGATTAATGCCAATTGCTCAGCATTTGATCAAGAAGATCACCCTAGTACTGATGATGCTGACACCAAGGTTGGAAGTATCCCGGACCTAACTCTCGATGAATGGGAAAACAAGATACATGCTTTTGACCCCTATCAAGAAGTAGAAGAATCTGAGCTGGGAGTTTATTGTATACACGAAGAAAATCAACCTGTTCTTAGCATCACCAAGCCAAGCCATAATGATGACAATGAGGTATGGCGGTTGTTTTTTGACGGATCAAGGAGTAGGCAAGGTGCAGGAGGTGGAGCCATGCTTGTTTCACCTCAAGGCATCAAATGTTATTCAGCTTTTCGTTTCCATTTTTCTTGTTCAAACAACACAACTGAATATGAGGCCTTGATTCATGGACTTGATTGGGCTAGGAAAAAGGGGATAAATAACTTGCAGGTGTTCGGGGATAGCGAGATAATCATCAACCAAGTTAGAGGACAACACGCTACGAAGAACGACCTGCTGAGGAGCTACAAGAATAGGGTATGGGACCTCATTGAAGATTTCAAATCTTTTAACATTGTGTCCATACCCAGGAAGAAAAATGAAGCTGCGGATAGGCTCGCAGCAGTTGGAGCAACGTTTGATGTGGTTGACAACATCAAAAGGGAAAATACATAGCCACATATCCATGTGATTGTGAGGCCAGCTGTTCCAGATAATAACACAAGCTGGCAGGTGTTTGAGAATGATCAACAGATTGTCAATTTTCTACAGGAAGAGGCTGAATTCTCAGCTAGAAATCAGGACAGATTAGAGCAGCAGTATGGGGATCAAGTAGTGCAGCTGCGGACAAACAAGCTTCCCAAGGGTTTAGTAACATTGGAGTCTATATTCAACCCTAACGACAGTTCCGTAAAAAAAAGGCTAACATATAGGTCAAGAGAGAAGATTCAGAGCCAATTCTGGTTGGGGAAGGCAAAATACTTCAAATTGGTAAAGTGGCCACTGAGCAAGAGAAATCAGATTTCATACAGCTTTGCAAAGAATTTCCAGATGTCTTCGTTTGGAGCTATGAAGACTTGAGAGGATTCAATCCGATGTTGGCACAACATACCATAGAATTGGATCCAGATGCTAAACCCATCAGGCAGAAGCAGAGACCTGTCAACCCTCACATTGAGCCTCTAATGAAGAAAGACCTTAACAAGCTAATAGAGTCAAGCATTATATTCCTGATCAAGCACTCAAGCTGGGTTGCAAACTTGGTTCCGGTCAGGAAGAAGAGCAGAGAAATCAGGTTGTGTGTAGATTTTCGGGACCTCAATAGGGCATCTCTCAAAGACCATTACCCACTTCCTTCAATGGAACAAATATTGCAAGTAGTATCCAGTTCAGAGAGATTCTCTCTCCTAGATGGCTACTCAGGGTATAATCAGGTGATGGTGAAAGAAGATGACCAATTCAAGACGGCTTTCACCACCAAATGGGGGACCTATGCCTACAAGAAGATGCCATTTGGACTATCAAATGCTGGAGCCACCTTCCAAAGGGCAATGGATATGGCATTTAAGGGGTTGATCAACAAAATAGTTCTGATATATCTTGACGACATCACTGTATTCTCAAAAAATGCAGCGGACCACCTCTGTCATTTGAGGCAAGTATTTCAGAGATGTAGAAGATTTGGGGTATCATTGACTCCCAAAAAGTGCATATTCTTGGCTCACGAGGGAAAACTTCTAGGCCATATTGTTTCAAAGGAAGGGTTGACGATTGACCCAGAACGGGTTGAAGCAATTCAAGCATTGCCATTGCCAAGTCACAAGAAGGCTCTTCAAAGCTTCTTGGGAAGGATCAATTTTTTCCACAGGTTTGTTCCAAACTTTGTAGCTCTCGTAAAGCCAATAATGCTGATGTTAAAGAAGAGCATGGCATTTAAGTGGACATCTGAAGGCAAGGAAAGTTTTGAGGCAATAAAAGAGGCTATATCTCAAGCCCCAACTCTCTTCAATCCAAACTTCTCCAAGGACTTCGTGCTATATGCCTTCGGTGGTGGAGACACAATTTCTGCAATCCTGACACAATAAAACAAAGAAGGATTAGAACAACCAGTTGCCTTCTTCAGTCAAGGCTTGGAGGAATATGAAACTAGATACTCTTTCATTGAAAAGCACGTACTTGCAGTGATCAGGAGTTTAAAGAAATTCAAGCACCTAGTCTCAAACAACAAAATCTAATTATTGGTCTCTCATGCGGGAGTCAAGGACTTCCATCTAAACAAGGATCTGAATGAGAAGCGTGCAGGGTGGATAAATCGTGTCATGGAATATGACATCGAGATCAAGGTCACCAAACTAGTACATGGAAAGGGACTATGTGAACAGCTAGCCTTGAGTCAATAGGTTGAAGCAAGTTATGAAAAAGAGACTGTCTTGGTACTACAGGACGGCCAAGAACATGAAAATGATGATGTACCTACTCCTTGTTGGACTCATAATATGATACACTTCCTACAGACACGACTATGCCCTCCGGAAATGAGCAAAGCAAAGAGGAGATACTTCAAATTACAAGCCATTCCATATGTTCTTGTTGATGGTGTTTTGTTTAAGAAAGACATCAATGGGGTTCTATTGAGGTGCATTGGGACTGGTCAAATTGAGAGGGTGTTACGAGATTTTCACAATGGAGATTCTGGAGGAAATTTTTCCCCACGAGTAATAGCTCTCAAGATAATAAAGGTAGGGTATTATTGGCCCACGGTGTTCAATGACTGCCATACATGGATAAGAAAGTGTAAGAAATGTGCACTCTTCACAGGCAAAGAAAGACTAGCAGCGCTTCCATTGCACCCAATCTTGGTTGACCAACCATTCCTGCAATGGGGATTGGACTTCATTGGGGTCATCAACCCAAACTCAAGCCAAGGCCACAAGTGGATTCTCACGGCAATGGACTACTTCACCAAGTGGACTGAAGTAGTAGCGCTCAAAGAGGCAAACGAGTCTAATATGCTAGAATTTTATGAAGGAATAGTGACTAGGTTCAGTGTGCTAGCCACTATCATATCAGACAATGCATTGGCATTTGTAGGTTCCAAGATTACAGAATGGGCTGTCAAGAATGGAATCTACTTGAGCACCTCTTCCAATTATTACCCACAGGGTAATGGACAGGCAAAGTCCACGAACAAAAATTTGCTAAGAATCATCAGGAGGACTCTGGATGAAAATCAAAGAACATGGCATACCAAGCTAAAATCAGCATTATGGGCTGAAAGAATAACACCAAAAGAGGTCTACAGGGAATTCCCCTTACAATTTGGTCTATGGAAAAGAGGCAGTATTGCCTATATCATTAGAACTACCTGCATTGGAGTTCATGAAGCAGTTGGAGTTGGTTGAGTTCGAACCAATGGAGGCCAACTATGTAGAGTTGATGGAATTGGAAGAAATTAAAGAATGTGCAGTTCAAGCAATTGAGAAAGATCAGGCCTTAGTGAAAAGATGGTTTGATAAGAAAGCAAGAGCAAGGACCTTCCAGGAAGGGGACCTAGTTCTGAAATGGAATGCAGATCGGGCAAAACCAGGAAGGCATTTCAAGTTTGATGCCATTTGGAGTGGCCCCTACATGGTCATGGAATGTAAGAATAGCAATGCCTTCCAATTGTCTACATTGGACGGAGAAGAACTCCCGTTTCTGGTCAACGGAATCTACCTTAAACATTGCTACTGAAAAGAAAAAGTTTTACCATTGTAAATATTAGCCTAGATTTCAATTCCTCTAAGTGCGTATGCACATTGTCTTGTTGTAGTTAGGTTTCAATTTCCCTAAGTGCTTTGGCATAGGTTTTGTTGCTCCTGGGTTGGTTTTCTGCAGTTGAGCGTGCTCTCAGAGAAAGAGTTACGGTATCGGGCTCAGGATCAGATATCAGGTTGGTTTCAGGTTATTGCCTATGACTCCATGCCCAATGGATCGCTAAAAGGCCACTGATCTTCTACCTAGTATGCAGGTGACCCCGAAAAGTCGCCAAATTGTTATCCAAATTTCACCCCCCAGAGTTAATTTGATAACATGCATCAGAGTTTTTAGTTCCAAGCAAGTAGATTGATTCAAGGGAAAATCGTAAAATTGGCCAAGTCCTGCTCAAGGCCACCTTTGGGACAGTTGGAACAATTATACGCGGAAGGCACGGATCGGCCGTAAAGCCTCCAGGCGGCCCAGACAGCACTGGGACATCTGGGACAAATGGACGCGAAATGCTCGAATCGGCCGAAAGAAAGAAAATTTGTCCAAGTCCTTACCGGGAGCAAGCGGGACAAGAATGCGCGAAGGGCGCGAACCGGACGCGAACCGGCCGAATCGGGCGGAACCGGAAGAATTTGTCCTAGACATCACTGGGACATTTGGGAAAAATGGACACGAAGGACACGAACCATCCGGATCGGCCGAAATAGGAAAACTTCAGTACAAGGACATGTGGGACAAAGGGGTGTGCGGGACGCGGATAGCTGAAGGAGCCAAAAGCCAATCAGATCACGCCACGTGTCACCGGCAACAAAGGGACGATGGAAGCCCATTTCGGGTGGATCGGAGGATTCTATCTTGCGAAGCACTGGGACATCTGGGGCAAAAAGACGTGGTGGACGTAAAAGATCTGGTAGCAGACCCGCGGACAAAGCACAGATCATGACACGTGTCCCAAGGAAAAAGGTCCAAAAAAAGTCAAAGAGGTGAGTTTTTGAGCACTGATCCGAACCAATGAAATAGTGCCACGTGTCCAAGTTTAAGGGGCCCACAAGAAAAGCCCGCGGAAAGGTGGGGAGAGATAATTACTCAGCGAATCAGGGCCTGCCACGTGTCGTCTAGATGGCAGAGCGCGGGAAAAGATTTTAAAACCTGTTCTTGCCTGTTTTGTGCCCTAAATCTTTAGACCTTCGTATCTTTCGATCCAAAGCTCGGATTTGCACATTCTTTATATCAATGGAAAGTTGTTGAAGTTCTCTACATGATTATAGGATCAATCTCACATTTTCGTGTAGTTTAGAGGGAGAAAATTAAGAAAATGTTTCTGACGCGTGGTGATAGATAGAAGTAATGCTTCAACAACTAACTTTAATGCAGCAGACAGCTCGCCGCTCCTGTTAGACAACCCATCGTTTTGCTAGGATCCGCCGCTTTTGTCATAATGAGATGATTTTAAATGCTACCAAGAAGTGTTTGGGGAATATTCTGGATTTCCTCTCTCTTCCCTCTCTCATTTCTTGATATATATTGTAAAGAAGATCTCCTTTAAGAGGTCCGACATTCTTGTTTTGCATCCTCCCTTCTTCCCTCACCTGCAAGAGAAATTGTGGAGCTTTCAAACCTCCCATATGGGTTGTAATGCCAGTCTTTTTTGCCTCTTGGCCACTGCAATGTACTATATCGACTCTTGAGCAATAATATATGTGTTGTGATTGACTCTCAACCCTCTCATGTATTTATTGTTGTCATTTTGATCTCTTATTGCAGTTTGGTTACCTGTGCATGGTGGTTGTATTGCATCTATGTGGTCTGTGTTAAATTTTCAAAATGAATGTCTAACATTCCTTGATGCATCATCTTTGTAGTTTAGGTTTTATTCTATGCATTTTCTTACCCTGTCTCCTTGGCAAGTTAGATTAGGTTTTAGCAAACCCTCTGCATTTTTTTTTGTGTGCATCTGAACAGAGGAATAGGAACCAGCCTTCTCTGGAGAATCTTTTCTCATCTTTACAAGTCCCACGCTTGGAGAAAGGATTCCATGTTGTGCAATCACACTGGATACCTGAACATCAACCTAGAAGCCTGATTTGCATCCAGGGGTGCTGTGAGTCTGCAACAACAGTGTTCATGTGGCTCCTTCTTCAACTGAGGTAGTTGAGTTATCAATGTACTAGAATCTTTGGATGGATTGAATATTTTTAGGAATGCATCTCACATAGTAGTCCAGTTGGTTATGGTACCAGGAGCTAACTGGTAGAACCATTCTGCAGCCAAGTCATGCAGAGTCTCTATGAAGAGTCTGAGACATACATCTTCATGTATGACTGCAAGCACTCCACGGGATATGAAAAATGTAGCCAAGTGGTCATCTGGATTATGCTTTTCATCTCTAAATAATTTTGAACAATTCTTTCTTGATCCTTTAGGAAATTTATACACAGGAGGAGTTAGATTCAGAGGTCCAAAAGCTATACCCCATGGAACAGGTGCTAAAGGAGAAAGTGGTTGATTCTACATGATGAAAGGGGTATGTCTTCTTTGAGAATACACTTGGTGAATAATATTAACTACTGGATTGTGCTAGACATGATCCAGATCTGGAGGAGTTTGCACTCTTCTTCCTAGTGAAAGATTGGATCTGCAACTTCTAACTTGAGGAGGATGATTAAAATTGAATTGCTCCTACAATCTATAAAAATGATCAGTCCTTCCTTGAGCTCTGCTAGACCACCTGAATGGATGTTCTGTCAGGTTGAGCTTATAATATAAAAGGGAGCTGGAAAGAAAAATCTTGGTCTTCTAATTTATGTTTTTCCTCAGTGGAGTCACCAAAAATTGTTGGCTAGATTTTATGCGCAAAGTAAAACCTAGGCAGCCATGAGATAAATCTCCCTCATTTAATAGTGAGGCTCCCATGTAAGTTGTTTACTTATTTTATAGGGGTGAATCCTAATAATTACTTTAAGGGGTTTTACTTTAATTCCCATGGCTCGTGAACCACAGCTGGACAATTTTGCAGCAAGTAACCCGTTATTTGTGAAATGTTTTTAGAAGGGGGAAATAATGAAATTTGGGAAAGAAGAAATGAAGATATGTGATTCAACCAATAGTTTTCAAAGTTGGTCTCATCCACACAAATTAAATAAACAAATAGATTTCACAATATTTAGAAGTAAAGGAAAGGAAAAGCTTCTAATCTAAATCTCAGATAACACAAATGTTATCTAGAGTTCCACACAAAAGTAAGAAGCAAAGCATCATGGACATAAAGTTCTTTGGAAATCCACCTCTATTCAATTCCTCAGTTTTCACAGAAATGACATCAAGGGTTACAACACAAACTTGGGAACTCAAGAATGTTGATTAACAAATTTTAATCCATCAACCCGTAGGCTTTTCCTCTATTTATAGTGCATAGAGGGTAATTTCAAATAGGAAGCTTTTAATTGAACTCGCACATGTGGAAGCTATAAAGGAAACAACTAGCAATATTTCCCCTGGAGTTCCTCTTAGCATGCCATGCATCTGAAGACTAAATTCATGCCTTAAATGTCTACCATCTATTCCCAAGTAATTGACGTTTTCTAGTAACTTGAAGTAACAACTTTTAAACCAATTACCTAGGTTTTACAATTTAATTGATCACTCAATTACTTTGTTGGAGAAAATAAGAAAAAGAAGAAGAAAAAGGAGAAAAAAATTATTCCATCTGTAATACTTCATTCTTGCCCTTGATTTGTCCCTTAATTCGATGAGAGACATGTGCTCCATGTCTGTATCATTAACTTCAACATGCCTGGACACTATGCACGGTTCTATTGGATTACCCTTGTCATCACCCTTCATTCTGTCTAAATCTGCTTCTTTCTGAGACTTCCCTTTTCCACCTTTTCCTAAAGATTTTGCAGTTGTGAAATCTAGATCTCTTTGTGCAGAAGTTACAACTGCTTCCTCTAATTTTAAAGATATATTTAATGTGCGTGACATTGAATTTGCCTTCTTTTCACCAATATGAGCACTAGTGAAGTATTCCTACAAATAATTTAAACAAACATGGAATCCACAACATGAATGTCCAATTTCTTCACCAAAATTTGATTATAAATCATGCTGCCCTCAATTTTCATACTCTACTTGCATCCCAAGCAAGCTAAAAATATTATTTTATTCCCATGTGCACTCACATCAACATGTAGATAGCCAGAATAATAAAAAGAAATTATTTCCAACCCTAGGCACCAAAACTAGATGCTTCCCAGCAATTAAAAATATTTATTAATGCCCACAACTTCAACCTTTGGCACCAAAATCTTCTAGGGCAACATGCTCCACAAAAGAATTAATTGCTCTTCACTTATGGCGTCCATTTCTTATATAGGAAACTGCATGCTATTTTCACCATTTGACTCTTCTTATTTTTAGCAATTTCTAACAATAGGTTGTGCTTTTTCTCCTTCTTTGGGCGCCCAAGTTTGCCCAATTTTAGCTTGCTTTCTGCATGCTTTTCCTTACATTTCTTTCCTCTATTTTTAGCGAACTTCTTTGTAGTATTTTTAGCATGCTTGTTTGCTTTGAATTTCTCCCTATATTTGGCACCAAGCTTTGCCAAAAATAATTAAATTAAATCCCTTTTAAGTCATGTAACAATGTCAAAGTAAGTCACCATTTTTTGCTAGGAATTGTGTGAAACACACAAGCAGCAGACAGTGTGAAATTCTAGCCTGTCAGGCAAGTCCAAGTTTCACACTTTCCACTTAAGTGATTTGTGTTAAACGTTGACCCAGCAGGCAAGTCAAAAGTGTGACTTGTTTGGGTGAATAAATTTGTGTGAAACATACAAGCAACAAGCAGTGTTAAAATTCACCTTGCCTCGAAACTTCTAATTCCACACCTTCCACTTAAGTGATTGTGTTAAACTCCACCATGTCAGGCAGGTCCAAGTTTCACACTTTCAACTTAAGTTATTTGTGTTAAATGTTGACCCAATAGGAAAGTGAAAAGTGTGACTTGTTTGGGTGAATAAATTTGTTTTTGTTTGAATCATACAAGTAGCAGGCAGTGTGAAATTCCACCCTGTCAGGTAGGTCTAATTTTCACACTTTCCACTTAAGTTGTCATGTTAAACTTTGACCCAGCAGGCAACTTTAGAAAAATGTGACTTACTTTGGAATTAACTTCCAAATTTTGGCATGGGAAATCCAAGGCAACATGCAGCTTAGAATTATGACTCGCATAATCTTTCGTCCGCGACTTGGACTAAAAAATCCCTCATTGGATCACTGCATGAATTCTGGATGATGGAGCAATCAAATTTATTGCTTTGCATTAAGAAATCACCCATTTTTGGAAAGTGTGACTTGCTTCCAAACTGTTGCGTTAAAAATTAGCACTTTTTAATAGATTTCACTTTTGTCTTAGGCCACGAGTGACTTCTAAAACCCCAAAGCAATTGAATTTATGGCTTTTCATGGAGAAAGAAAAGACCAAGGGGAATTTCCAGATAGACTGCAGAGAAAAACCAAAAACAAACACAAAATAAATAAACAAAAAATGAAAAAAAATGCCTTATGTCACAAGCAATTACTCAAAAATAACCTATCAATTAACCAATGTGTAAAACTCTTCCCCGTGTGAATACTATACTTAGATGTGAAAGTAATACTGGTGTGGAGATGCATGACATGGTTTAACTTCAGCACAAACGTTTTTAAAAAAGAAATTTATTTGTTTAATAAATAAATAAACAAAATGTTTTCAGACAAAACTTGGTGAAGGGATAGAGTGAGTTTTAGCATGTGGGTATTTTGTCAACTTTGGCTTTTATGATTCTCTGGGAATACCTTGGAGCAATGCAAACAACTACAGACAAAATGAACACAAAACATGACCCGTTACTTGAAAAGAATGAAAAAATTTAAAAGGGGTAGTCCCAGATTTCAAGGTGAAATCTCGGGGACACCAAGTTTAGTTTCTATATCTGTCAAAGCTTGCCATATACCTATAATATGTGTTGAGGGCTTGGTGTATGTTGTTCCGAGTTAGATTGATCAGTGGTGTTCGTCTTGTGTTACAATATTGCTCTCAAAACTCTTGGTAATTGGGTATAGTTGATCCCTCTTATTTCCAAAAAAACATCTCACCGTTTCATATTGTTATGTCAAAATTTTATTATTTAATTGTGAAAGGGTTGTCAAATTTGTTGTTGATCACTATCCTTAATAACCTTGGTGCTAGGGATTATATTTGACGGTCGTTTACACATTTTACATAATTTTAGCCATAAAATACTTGTAAAATGTTGAAAAAAAATGTCATATATAACTTACATAGTTAAAATATGGTCTTCATTTTAATATATATATACAAACTTTATTAATATATATATATATAAATATATGTTCAAATAGTTGAATAAACATATAATGATGTTTTGATTATTTTATTAATAATGTATACAAAATATTACTTTTTATTTTTGAAGGGTAATATTGAAAAATTTCTATCACTTAAAAATTATTTAAGAGGCTTAGGTGGTTGTCAAATGTAACCCCTGCTTGACACCATTGAGTACATAAAGATGTTATTACTTGAGATGGTAATGTGGACAACAAGACTTGTGCTTGTATTTTCAAAAAAATACAAATAAAATGAAAGAAGAAAATATTGGCATTACTACCACATTTAGCTTGTTTTTGCTCCAACTCTAAATGAATTTATAGTTAATGGGTACAATCACTACAAAAATATGTCAAATTTCTCAAATTGATGATGCTACTCCTGAGTAAGGTAAAAAGAGGTTTTAGTTTGAGTAGTTTTCTATGAAAAAGTTCTTAAATTTCTTGTGTTGTTTGTGAGGTATGGAAAACTAGGTTGTTAAAAAATATCATTTTTCTAAACAAACATTGGTGTCTTTTACGGGTTTTGTAAGAATAGTATGTTTTTTAAATAGGGGTGTATACTTTTGGTGGGTTTCCCTTTCATGTATTTCTTGTTGAAATTTTTTCCATTCTCCCTCGTTGTTGGCTGATGCAACCTAGAATTCAATTATTCAAATCCAATAAGACCCTTGACGCGCTAGTACATCACTTAGCCCAAACTGAGCGCTCACCTAAAGCACGCAAAGGTACCATGTCCCTCTTTAGGGTTGTTGTTGCAGGACGTTAGCATGATGAAGACTTAAGAGATACATATAGTTCCATTACTAACACATCATTCCACAGAGCATACCAGATCTATACCTAAGGGATAACAGAATTAAGTACTAACCATAATGAGATAAAAAACATACTAGATTAAGATACACACAAAACTAACACTTAGATTCAGCCAATATCCTCCATTATATTCAATGCAATAAATATACAGAAGATTCATTACAATAACAATAGTATGCACATAACATATTTAACAGCATATCTCTGTATATATCTCCTCCTTTTCTATTACATTGTTTAATGCATATATATAAGGGTCGGGACTTTCCCTTCACCACTTATCCATTCCCAAAATAGGTCGCATGCTATTATTAGCCACGTGCCTTTACAAAACTAGTCACACATGCAATTGCGATAACAATAGACTATTGGTAGTTAACTGACAGTAGTAGATCTATTTCTGGCATGTGTCCATGAAAAGTGCTTCGTATCCGATCCTCCATGAATATCCAATGCGTTGCACGCATGTCTCTACCTCGTTTGTGTGCTCTGTATGCCATCTCTAAAAGTAGACCTTCATGAGCGAAAACGGCTAAGTCTCGAAAAGCTAAACTTCTGTTTCACGTGCGTGTTCTCCCTTTCTATTCGCGCCTTTGAATATGACTTATTTTCTCACACAGATTTCTTGTGTGCTTTCTGTCAAGTGTTCTCTAATCAACATTACCCCACACTAATTTCATTGTCACACTGACAATGGTCATCTCTAAAACTGAAGTAAAGAATTGAAGAATGGAAACAAGTAAAGAATAAAAGAATGGAAAGAATGAAAGAATGTTTTTACTCTTCAGTCTCTTCTTCTGCAACCTAAACAACTAATTCAATATATTCTTGTTTTATTTCAGCCTCCAAGGTTTTCCACTCAACGAGTGCTTCCTCTTCTCTTTCTAGAATGTCCACAACAATAGACTCTAGTTCATATTTCACAATCTCCACTTTTTCATTTTGCAAGACCAAAACAATGTTGGACACTGCATTCATCCTTCCCTATAGTAAAACCATCTTTTACGCAATGAGCTTCCCAAGATCTTCTTGCCAATTCTTATGTGGTTCTTGGGTTGCTGCTAGGGCATCATGATTCTGTTTAACCAATGATAATCTTTCTATGCGGCCAATGTTTCATCCTTCATCACTTTCTGGACCTCATTGTTCTCCTCCAAGTTTTTATATTAATGAGCACCTCTGGAGTTGTGCAGATGTTCAAGGCTTGGTCTAGTTTCTTCAGTTCTTCTTGCAGCACTTGTAACAATCCTTCATATGATGCAATCTTCCACATCACTGAAGCCTTTTCGTGCTCTACCTCTTGTGCTGGATTCTTTGGTGTTGACATGAAAAAAGGTTCATCTTCAAGCACTAGGTTCACCAATGTACCTACATCTGAAGGAAATTTCTTTGGCACCTTTGACTTTAAATGTGGCCTAGCTCTTATGATATTATCACCAATTTCCTCTACGATGCTAATAAATACAGAGTTCTTCTTCTATGCTAAGTCTTTTTCCTATGTTAGGAGTGCTATTTCCCTATCCTTAGTCTTAATCTCTTCCCTGAGCGCCCTAATTGTGGCAGCCTTGTCCATATTCCACCTCACCACCTCTTTTGAGACTTTCACCAATGCATTTCTTACTTGTTCATCTGATATGACAGTAGGCTTTACTGTCATGTGTCTAGCTTAAGGCTACTTATTCAATCTCCTTGATATGCATGACTCCTCACACACATCAAAATATGGCTCATCCATGTGTGTGTGCATGGACCATGATAACTATTTCCTTGTGCACACTGTAGCCAAATCTTCATCCATTAACTCCTAGCCATATAAGTCCTTTTGTGATAGTGTGCTCTGGAAACGGGCGCGGAAAATTTACCTGTGTCCTCTACATAACCCATGGCTGGTGGAATGTTCTCTCCACTTGTTCTTCTAGACCTTAGCTACTTAAGAACTTGAGCCTCCAGATTTGGGACTTGTGCCTCCATGTCCTGAGCAGTCTCTATAACTATCTCATTTGTTCCCTTTTCCTCCTCTTCTCCTTGCTTCATTTCTTCATCTTTCTGTTCTTCTATGTTCTCTGGAGGTGTACAAGAATTAGGCACGCTTTCCTCTGACTCTTCTGCCTCCTCATTCAACTTCAATTTCCTTCTCCTTTTCATGGTTGTATCCTTCTGTGGAGAGAGTCTGGGTGATTTACGCACTATTTGCGGAGTAACACCATGGTTTCTTGTTCTCCTGAACACTCTCTTAAATTTGTGTTCTCCTTGGAATACATCCAAGTCCTCATCATCCCCCTCTTGTGGCTGAGGTGGTGTAGTGGCGCGCTCAGCTTCATCCTTATTCATAGGATGTCTTTTACCTCTATTCTCCAAACCACCACTATCCTCATGCTCATCCTCATTATCCTCCACTTCAATTGGCTCTGTGGGCTTAGGTACTGGGATGTTCTCCATCATGTGCTTACCCTTTGGTGGTGCTAGAAGTGCGAACTCATCTTCCACATACTTGTTATTCTCCAACTTGGGATTTAGTTGGATGTAAACCAATGCTGCCCAAATATATCCCACAACCAAACTTACTGGTTTAATGCTCAATACATCTGAAATGAGCATTTCAATATATGCACCCCGCCCTAGATACACATATTTCTTCCTTAGCGTGTGGTAGACACAATCTACCTTTTCCACATTGAACGTTAGGTGTCACACATCTAAGAACCTGTGTATTGACACATGGAAGTACCTTGCTGTGAAGGCATATGGTAACTTACACCAAGGGCTCCATGCTCCATCCTTCATGGTGAACTACTCTATGTAAAATGTTGGTATGCAACAAACTGAATTTCCTTTCCAACCACCAAAGGCATGTCCTTGGGGATGCGTCATTCTTCTTCAAAGGCTATGTGGGGCCTATCGTACCACTTCTCAGCCCTTTGCTTAACCTGTTCTTTCATGGATCATTCACACAAGTAATTTTTGAAGCGTTCTATAGGTGACTTGTGCTCCATGGGATACTCCCATATCTTCTCTTTTGGTCCATGTTATCCAAATTTCACCCCCCAGAGTTAATTTCATAACATGCATCAGAGTTTTTAGTTCCAAGCAAGTAGATTGATTCAGGGGAAAATTATAAAATTGGCTAAGTCCTGCTCAAGGCCACCTTTGGGACAGTTGGAACAATTATACGCGGAAGGCGCGGATCGGCTGAAAAGCCTCCAGGTGGCCCAAACAGAAAAGGGACATTTGGGACAAATGGACGCGAAATGCCCGGATCGGCCGAAAGAAAGAAAATTTGTCCAAGTCCTTTACTAGGAGCAAGTGGGACAATAGTACGTGGAGGATGTGAACTGGTCGGATTGGTTGAAACAGGAAACTTCAGCACAAGGACAAGTGGGACAAAGGGGTGCACAGGACGCGCATAGCCGAAGGGGCCGAAAGCCAATCAGATCACGCCACGTGTCACCGGCAGTCAAAGGGATGAGGAAGCCCATTTCGGGTGGATCGGAGGATTCTGTCCCGCAAAGCACTGGGACATCCGGGACAAAAGGACGTGGTGGACGTGAAAATCTGGCAGGCCCGTGGACAAATCACAGCATGACACGTGTCGCCAAGGAAAAAGGTCAAAAAAGTCAAAGGGGCGAGTTTTCGAGCGTTGATCCGAACCAATGAAATAGTGCCACGTGTCCAAGTTTAAGGGGCCCACAAGAAAAGCCCACAAAAAGGTGGAGAGAGAAAATTTCTTAGCGAACCAGAGCCTACCACGTGTCGTCCAGATGGCAGAGTGCGGGAAAAGAGATTTAAAAATCCGTTTTCACCTGTTTTGTTCCCTAAATCTTTAGATCATCATATCTTTCGATCCAGAGCTCGGATTTGCACGTTATTTATATCAACGGAAAGCTGTTGAAATTCTCTACATGATTCTGGGATCAATCTCACATTTTGGTGTAGTTTGGTGGGAGAAAATTAAGAAAACATCTCTGACGCGTGGTGATAGACAGAAGTAATGCTTCAACAACCAACTTTAATGCAGCAGACAGCCCGCCGTTTTGCTAGGATCCACCACTTCTTTCATAATGAGATGATTTTAAATGCTACCAAGAAGTGGTTGGGGCAGATTCTGGATTTCCTCTCTCTCCCCTCTCATTTCTTCATATATATTGTAAAGAGGAGCTTTTTAAGGGGTTAGACATTCTTGTTTTGCATCCTCCCTTCTTCCTTCGCCTGCAAGAGAAATTGTGGAGCTTTCAAACCTCCCATATGGGTTGTAATGCCAGTATTTTTTACCTCTTGGCCACTGCAATGTACTGTATCGACTCTTGAGCAATAATATATGTGTTGTGATTGACTCTCAACCCTCTCATGTATTCATTGCTGTCATTTTGATCTCTTATTGCAGTTTGGTTACCTGTGCATGGTTTTTGTATTGCATCTATGTGGTTTGTGTTAAATTTGCAAAAAAAGTGTCTAACATTCCTCGGAGCATCACCTTTGTAGTTTAGGTTTTATTATATGCATTTTATTACCCTGTCTCCTTGGCAAGTTAGATTAGGTTTTAGCAAACCCTTTGCATTTTTTGTGTGCATCTGAACAGAGGAATAGGAACCAGCCTTCTCTGGAGAATCTTTTCTCATCTTTACAAGTCCCACGCTTAGAGAAAGGATTCCATGTTGTGCAATCACACTGGATGCCTGAACATCAACCTAGAAGCCTGATTTGCATCCAGGGGTGCTGTGAGTCTGCAACAACAGTTTTGGCACACCCGGTGGGACACTAGAGGTGTCATTTTTATTGCAGCAAAGTTGATATGCATCTGCTGCAGTTTTCTTGCTTATAAGAGCTATTATTTGCATATCTGATGACTCCACTGGGGAAGAATCAACTGGTTTCTGCAGTGCAGGCCTGAAAACTCATGAGAAGAATCACCACAAGGTCAAGAGTTGGAGAAGAAGAAGCGTTGTTTGAATACCTGCAGTTATCTCCAAGAAGAAGGCAAAGAGGAAGAAGGATTCAAAGGTCTCCATCTCCACCAAACAGAACTCTCTCAACTCCTCCACCTGACAGGCCTTTCATTCAGTATAGAAGGGTTTTAAGACCGATTAGAATGGCTCAGAACAATCCCTACGTCAACTTCACAGGCAGCAGCCCACTTACTCTCAATGCACATCATCCAGTTCCTATTGTAGCCTTGAAGAACATTCCCTACTTCACTAGAGAAAATTAGACTACTCCAGGTGATCATGTTAAAGATATTGCTAACCTTTGCGCAATCCATGAAATCGATGAAATGCAAGTGGCTGTCAAGTTACTAGCATCTTCCTTCAAGGGTAAAGAGTTACAATGGTTTAGGAGCCTCGGAGCTAGTTCTATCACAAACTGGAATCAGTTGTGTATTGCACTTCACGAGCAATTTGGGGAGAAGGGAGACAACTTGTCTCTTTTGGAGCAGCTGACAACTATCAAGAGAGCCCCCAACGAGCAGCTGACTGACTTCAACTTCAGATTTCAAAGGTCTTGGGATAGGATTCCAGTGGCAGTCAGGCCAACAGTAGAAGGTGCTTTTCTATATTACCTTAAAGCTTTGAATTCTGATATTTCTATGTTAATTCAGTCCATGGGAGGCACAACAATCCCTATGGCTTATAGCATTGCCATTAGAGTTAAAAACTGTCTTATTCAAGCTGATAAATTGGCTCCTAGGCCTCCCATGCCTTTGTATCCAAACTTAGAAAAAACCAAGCACTAGTCAAGCACCCACTCTGGCTCCTGTTCTCACTCCTAGAAATCAGAGTTCAAATGAAGCTTCCACTTCATCTCCAAGTGCTTCAAATGAATTCCAAGAGGTCATGAAACAGATGCAAAATTTGGGAAATGAGCTGGTTACTATTAAGAGGTAACAAGCCCAAGGTTTCAGACCTTCCTATCAACCTCAAGCTCAGCCTAATAGGCAGCCATACCAACCACAAAGACCACCTAATCCAGTTGCAAATGTGAATCAAACAAGGCCTCCCTCTAATAGACCATTCCAGCCCTATAATCCAAATGCCATATCTGCCTCTAAGGCATTAGTGCCAACACAGAACAACATTGCTCAGGAATATGATTGGTGCTTTCCATGCAACGAGCCTCATAACCAATCCATGTGTTTCAATGGTGCTCTCAATCAAGCACTGATGGTGACAACTACTGGTGTGGAGGGCGAGGGCAGTCGAGGAAACAGTCAACAAAAAGAAACATTCCAACAGCAATCAGCCCCAAATGACACCATGTTTATGAACTGGCAGGCAGAAGATTTCTGTGGCATGAATCAATCAGTTTCTGAAGGTGTCGCAGACAACACAAGGTCAAAGAGGAGAAATTTGGGTGAAGAACAGCCATTAGCCCCAGCCAATCCACCACCTTCCACGGCTCCACAAATGATTGGCAAGCAGAGTCTAGTTTCAAATACACAAGGGCAGCCAAGAACAACCCCTAGGCCAACTCAAATGCCAGCTGTTGCTGCCCCACCGTACAAGGAGTAAGTGTACAAACCCAAGGGACAACAAAAGGATACTTCATCCCCGTTCAGTATCATTGAACAGATGAAGAAGACTAACGTCAATATATCAATGTGGGAATCCCTATCCATCCCAGGACAAAGAGATTTGCTGCAAGTTGCCATGAAGGATTGGACAACTTCGAATCAGCAGGTTCAGATGCAAGACAAAGTGCTTACAAATGCTGCCCAGCCTAAAGGAAGCCATGGAGGGGAACAAGGTAAAATGTCGAAGCCCCCTCCTTTCTATGTTTCATTAATCATTGGGGATAAACTAGTACACAATTGCATAATTGATTCCAGGGCAAGTAGCTCAGTGATGCCCAAGTAAATAGCTGATCAGCTGGGTCTCCAATATGAAGTAATGTCTAAAGGGGTAGTGCAATTGGATGGGACAGCAATAGCAACAGTTGGAGTGATTAAAAACTTGAGTCTTACCTTGCATGCATGTCCAAATGTTGTTGTCTTACAAGATATATCAATCATAGACCTTCCACCACTCTTTGCCCTTTGCTTGTCAAGGGAATTCATAGCCAAGATTAGGGGATATTTGTCTGCTGATTGGTCTCACCTGCTGTTTAGAACAAGGTATGGAACTAAGGCTACAATTAGGTCTGAACCTATTGCAAACTTCCATATTGAGCCTTATACTCCTAGTCAGATTAATGCCAATTACTCAGCATTTGATCAAGAAGATCACCCTAGTACTGATGAGGCTGACACCAAGGTTGGAAGTATCCTGGACCTAACTCTCGATGAATGGGCAAACAAGATACATGCTTTTGATCCCTATCAAGAAGTAGAAGAATCTGAGCTGGGAGTCTATTGTATACATGAAGAAAATCAACCTGTTCCTAGCATCACCAAGCCAAGCCATAATGATGACAATGAGGTATGGCAGCTATTTTTTGACGGATCAAGGAGTAGGCAAGGTGCAGGAGGTGGAGCCATGCTTGTTTCACCTCAAGGCATCAAATATTATTCAGCTTTTCGTTTCCATTTTTCTTGTTCAAACAACACAGCTGAATATGAGGCCTTGATTCATGGACTTGATTGGGCTAGGAAAAAGGGGATAAATAACTTGCAGGTGTTCGGGGATAGCGAGCTAATCGTCAACCAAGTTAGAGGACAACATGCTATGAAGAACGACTTGCTGAGGAGCTACAAGAATAGGGTATGGGACCTCATTGAGGATTTCGAAGCTTTCAACATTGTGTCCATACCCAGGAAGAAAAATGAAGCCGTGGATAGGCTCGCAACAGTTGGAGAAACGTTTGATGTGGTTGACAACATCAAAAGGGAAAAAACACAGCCACATATCCATGTGATTGTGAGGCCAGCTGTTCCAGATAATAACACCAGCTAGAAGGTGTTTGAAAACGATCAACAGATCATTAATTTTTTACAAGAAGAAGCTGAATTCTCAGCTAGAAATCTGGACAGACTAGCGCAACAGTATGGGGATCAAGTAGTGCAGATGTGGACAAAAAAGCTTCCCAAGGGTTTAGTAACGTTGGAGTCTATCTTCAACCCTAACGACCAGTTCCATAAAGAAAAGGCTAACATACAGGTCAAGAGGGAAGATTCAGAGCCAATTCTGGTTGGGGAAGGCAAAACACTTCAATTGGGTAAAGTGGCCACTGAGTAGGAGAAATCAGATTTCATATAGCTTTGTCAAGAATTTCCAGATGTCTTCACTTGGAGCTATGAAGACTTGAGAGGATTCAATCCGAATTTGGCACAACATACCATAGAATTGGATCCAGATGCTAAACCCATCAGGCAGAAGCAGAGACCTGTCAACCCTCACATTGAGCCTCTAATGAAGAAAGAGCTTAACAAGCTAATAAAGGAAAGCATTATATTCCCAATCAAGCACTCAAGCTGGGTTGCAAACTTGGTTCCGGTCAGGAAGAAGAGTGGAGAAATCAGGTTGTGTGTAGATTTTCGGGACCTCAACAGGGCATCTCTCAAAGACCATTACCCACTTCCTTCAATGGAACAAATATTGCAAGTAGTATTTGGTTCAGAGAGATTCTTTCTCGTAGATGGCTACTCAGGGTATAATCAGGTGATGGTGAAAGAAGATGACCAATTCAAGACAACCTTCACAACTAAATGGGGCACATATTCTTACAAGAAGATGCCATTTGGGCTTTCCAACGCTGGTGCTATCTTTCAAAGGGTAATGGACATGGCATTCAAAGGCTTGATCAACAAGATAGTGCTGATATACCTTGATGGCATCACTGTATTCTCCAAAAATGTAGCAGATCATCTCTTTCACCTCAGGCAAGTGTTTAAGAGGTGTAGAAAGTTCGGAGTATCTTTGAACCCTAAAAAGTGCATCTTTCTTGCACATGAAGGAAAACTTTTAGGCCATATTGTCTCCAAAGAGGGACTGACAATTGATCCAGAGAGGGTTGAACCCATAAGAGCACTGCCATTGCCAAGTCACAAGAAGGCTCTTCAAAGTTTCTTGGGAAGGATCAATTTTGTCCGCAGGTTTATCCTAGATTTTGCAGCCCTTGTCAAGCCCATCACCAAAATGTTAAAGAAGAGCATGGATTTTAAGTGGACAGCAGAAGGCAAGGAGAGTTTTGAAGCAATCAAAGAAGCTATCTCTCAAGCACCAAATCTCATCAACCCAGACTTCTCCAAGGATTTCATCCTCTATGCATTTGGAGGTGATGACACTATTTCTGCCATTATGGTACATCAGAACAAAGATAATGATGAGTAGCCGATTGCCTTTTTTAGCCAGAGCCTAGATGACTGTGAGGTGAGGTACTCTTTTATTGAAAAGCATGTACTTGCAGTAATCAGAAGCTTGAAGAAATTCAAGCATTTAGTCTCAAACAACAAGGTCCAGTTGCTGGTCTCACATGCTGGAGTTAAGGAATTCCTCCTCAACAAGGATTTGAATGAGAAAAGGGCAGGTTGGTTCACCCGTGTCATGGAGTATGACATTGAGATCAAGATCACCAAGCTGGTAAGAGGGAAAGGACTGTGTGAGCAGCTGGTTTTAGGGAAGCAAAAGGAAGTATGCAACGAAGAAGAGGCTGTTTTGACAGTCCAAGACAACCATGAGCCAAGCGACAATCATGAAGAAGACAATGCTTCCCCCATTCCTTGCTGGACCCAAGGTATTATGCACTTCCTAGGTACAGGCCAGTGCCCCCCAGAGATGAACAAGACCCAAAGGAGACACTTCAGATTACAGGTTGTCTCGTATGCCATTGTTGATGGAGTTTTGTTCAAAAAAGATGTAAATGGAGTGTTGCTGAGATGCATTAGCACAGGTCAGATTCAAAGCGTATTGGAAGAGTTTCAAGGTGGACTAGCTGGTGGCCATTTTGTGCCAAGAGTGACAACTCTAAAAATTATGAAGGCTGGTTATTATTGGCCTAAAATCTTCAACGATTGCTACGCATGGATCAAGAGGTGTAAGAATTGTGCATTCTTCACAGGAAAAGAGAAGTTTGCTGCCCTTCCATTGCATCCAATCTCAGTTGACCACCCATTCATGCAATGGGGTCTGGACTTCATTGGAGTCATTAACCCCAATTCAAGCCAAGGGCATAAATGGATTTTGACAGCCACCGACTACTTCACCAAATGGACAGAAGCAGTAGCACTCAAAGAGGCAAATGAGTCTAGCATCTTAGACTTTTATGAGGGAATAACACCAAATTTGGTGTACCTGCCACAATAATCTCTGATAATGCATTGGCATTCATTGGATCTAAGGTGACTGAGTGGGCTATCAAGAATGGTATTTACCTAAGCACTTCATCGAACTATTACCCTCAGGGTAATGGCCAGGCCGAGTCTACAAATAAGAACTTGTTGAGGATCATTAGGAGAACTCTTGATGAGAATTAGAGGTCTTGGCATACCAAGCTGAAATCAACCTTATGGGCTGATACGATCACTCCCAAAAGATCCACAGGTAACTCTCCATTCAAGCTTGTCTATAGAAGAGAGGTAATCTTGCCCATGTCACTTGAGTTGCCAACATTGGAACTCATGAAGTAGCTGGAGTTACTTGAATTTGAGCCCATGGAGGTGAGGTATGCAGAGTTGATGGAGCTGCAGGAGATCAGAAATCAGGCATCCCAAGCAATGGAAAAGGATCAAGCTTTGATCAAGAAGACCTTTGATAGGAAGGCCAAAGATAGATCTTTTCAAGTTGGAGATCTAGTGTTGAAATGGGATGTGGACAGGGCAAAACCGGGAAGGCATTCAAAATTTGATGCCATTTGGAGCGGCCCATACATGGTCACGAAGTGCAAGAGCAGCAATGCTTTCCAATTGGCCTCATTGGATGGTGAAGAACTGTAGATTCCAGTAAATGGAATCTATCTCAAACATTGCTACTGAAAATAAAAGGTTCACCCTTGTAAATATTATCCTAGATTTCAATTCCTCTAAGTGCGTATGCACATTGTCTTGTTGTAGTTAGGTTTTAGTTTTTACCGTTCAGCGTGCTCTTATAGAGGGAGTTGCAGCATCAGGCTCATTTCAGGTTATTACTTATGACTCCATGCCCAATGGATCGCTAAAGGCCACTAATCTTCTACCTAGCAGGCAGGTGACCCCGAAAAGTCACCAAATTGTTATCCAAATTTCACCCCCTAGAGTTAATTTGATAACATGCATCAGAGTTTTTAGTTCCAAGCAAGTAGATTGATTCAGGGGAAAATCGTAAAATTTGCTAAGTCCTGCTCAAGGCCACCTTTGGGACAGTTGGAACAATTATATGCGGAAGGCACGGATCGGCCGAAAAGCCTCTAGGCGGCCCAAACAGAAAAGGGACATCTGGGACAAATGGACGCGAAATGCCCGGATCAGCCGAAAGAAAGAAAATTTGTCCAAGTCCTTTACTGGGAGCAAGCGGGACAAGAGTGCACGGAGGACGTGAACCGGCCGGATCAGCTGAAACAGGAAACTTCAGCACAAGGACAAGTGGGACAAAGGGGCGCATGGGACGCGGATATCCGAAGGGGCCGAAAGCCAATTAGATCACGCCACGTGTCACCGGCAATCAAAGGGACGAGGAAGCCCATTTCGGGTGGATCAGAGGATTCTGTCTCATGAAGCACTGGGACATCTGGGAAAAAAAGATGCGGTGGACGTGAAAATCTGGCAGGCCCGTGGACAAATCACAACATGACACGTATCGCCAAGGAAAAAGGTCCAAAAAGCCAAAGGGGTGAGTTTTCGAGCACTGATCTGAACCAATGAAATAGTGCCACGTGTCCAAGTTTAAGGGGCCCACAAGAAAAGCCCGTGAAAAGGTGGAGAGAGAAAATTTCTCAGCGAACTAGAGCCTGCCACGTGTCGTCCAGATGGCAGAGCGCGGGAAAAGAGATTTAAAAATCTGTTTTCACCTGTTTTGTGCCCTAAATCTTTAGATCATCATATCTTTCGATCCAGAGCTCAGATTTGCACGTTCTTTATATCAACGGAAAGCTGTTGAAATTATCTACATGATTCTGGGATCAATCTCACATTTTGGTGCAGTTTAGAGGGAGAAAATTAAGAAAACGTCTCTAACACGTGGTGATAGACAGAAGTAATGCTTCAACAACCAACTTTAATGCAGCAGACAGCTCGCCGCTCCTGTTAGACAGCCCGCCGTTTTGCTAGGATCCGCCACTTCTGTCATAATGAGATGATTTTAAATGCTACCAAGAAGTGGTTGGGGCAGATTCTGGATTTCCTCTCTCTCCCCTCTCATTTCTTCATATATATTGTAAAGAGGAGCTTTTTAAGGGGTCGAACATTCTTGTTTTGCATCCTCCCTTCTTCCCTCGCCTGCAAGAGAAATTGTGGAGCTTTCAAACCTCCCATATGGGTTGTAATGCCAGTCTTTTTTGCCTCTTGGCCACTGCAATGTACTGTATCGACTCTTGAGCAATAATATATGTGTTGTGATTGACTCTCGACCCTCTCATGTATTCATTGCTGTCATTTTGATCTCTTATTGCAGTTTGGTTACCTGTGCATGGTGTTTGTATTGCATCTATGTGGTCTGTGTTAAATTTGCAAAACGAGTGTCTAACATTCCTCGGTGCATCACCTTTGTAGTTTAGGTTTTATTCTATGCATTTTCTTACCCTGTCTCCTTGGCAAGTTAGATTAGGTTTTAGAAAACCCTCTGCATTTTTTGTGTGCATCTGAACAGAGGAATAGGAACCAGCCTTCTCTGGAGAATCTTTTCTCATCTTTACAAGTCCCATGCTTGGAGAAAGGATTCCATGTTGTGCAATCACACTGGATGCCTGAACATCAACCTAGAAGCTTGATTTACATCCAGGGGTGCTGTGAGTCTGCAACAACAGTCCATTAGGTACTCCGATCTCCATGAACACTCGTGACAACAGAACAACTCCAAATATGATCCTTCCTCCTGTGTATGCTTCCTCAACGATAGTTTCTACAATGTAACGAGAAATGTTGTAGACTACCCCTTCACACATCTTTTTAGCAATGTGCAACCACATGGTATTCACTTGTGACCACCTTTCCTGGTTATTTAGCTTTGTAAGAATATGTGCGGCTACTTACATAGCTAGATACTTCTTTAGTTTATCAATGTCCATGCCATGCGGACCCTTTGTGTACCCCAACTCCTTTTTAGTCTCCAATATTACAACCTTCTTTGTTAAATCATCTCACAAATATTCTCTTGTGACCTTCAATCCCATTACTGTGGAGATGAGCAGAGCTGAAATTATGGCTCTGCATCCTGTAAAGTAGAAAAAATATTTTTGCACTCTACTCATGAGCCACTGGTACAAGGGCTTATATTTCCCAAAATAAGGGAGTTTGTATAGCTGGTAAACTCCAATCTTCTTCAAGAGCTTCTTGCCAGCATCGTGATACACTAACATGTCTTCTGTCATGCGTTTATTTGTCTTTGTGTTTAGTAAGGCATCAAGTTCCTTCTTATTCTCTGTGGTACGGTGGTTGTACTCACTCACCTTACTTTTTCTTATGTGAGAATCTCACTCCTAGCCTACGATAATCCCCTCTGGATATTGTATTTTAGAAAAATTACTTTCAGGAGCCATCTCCTCTTCTTCTTCGATCACCTTCTTCTTTCCCTTCACTCTTGTTGTAACTGCTTTCTTGGGTGGCATTTCTACCTTGCAATCCTTTGTAGATACTCACCTCTTGAATTCTATAATTTGTGAATCAAACCCTAGCTCAATTCAACATGCCCTAGGTGAAATCATGTGCCCTCGCTCCTCTCTGTCACCTTACTTCTCTCAAACCCTTCACCACCAGGGACACAAGCTCTTTCTGCACACCAATCTCTTCATCATAACTAGTTACACACCTCTCATACCTCAATTCGATCACTCAGATCTTCACACTTATCTCTTTTTCAAATACTCTTAATTGCAATGGTAAAAATGAATTTACATCCCATCCTCACATAGATTTTCAATTTTTTGATGCATTCATTGCTCTTTCACCTACCAAATATCGTCTCATTAATTGATTAATTCCATCCTTTCCATGCATTACATCTTCTTACCCCAGCTATAACCTTCTAGTTTGCCTTCCTACCCTCTGGTCACATACTTCTCTTCAGCGTGCTTCCTTGTACTCGAGTACCTCATCATTACACCTTCTACTGGTAGTTGTTATGGCCTCTGCTTACCTTGCATTATATTGTCCCCTCATTCATCTCCATCTTTGGTCACTTTTTAGAAGCAATCCTTTGACTTGATGAGCACTTGTAGCAGCTTATTCCTTTCACCTTTCAATTCCCATGATTTTGTACCTAAATATCGACAATCCACCCCACACTAAAAGTATGTGCAGTCCTTTGCGCATAAACGTGCTTCATACAGTAATTAGCTTCATCTGCGCAAGTGCACTTATTACACAAAACACCAAATAAATTGACAAAGCATAGTAATAAAGAAGTAAACACATTAATTAAATACATAATTGAATACCTAATCTAATGGAAATACTGCCTTATTACAAACACCAAGAAGACTTATTTATAGTAGGGCTTCAACCTACTCCCGTTGAAGTAATCGGATAATTGTGTTCCATCAAGGGCTTCAACTAGAAAGCACATGTTTCAAGGATGTAAGTGATAACATACGGCCCCAACCAATGTACCTTAAGTTTTCCTAGATGGCGTAAAAACTTAGAGTCATAGAGAAGTACCATTTGTCCAATCTCAAACTTCTTTTCCCTTATGTTTCTATCATGTCATGCTTTCTACCTAGCCTTTTCTTGCTTCTGACTCCAATGTGCTATGGCTCGTCGCTCATCCAGCTGAATTATTTTTTCAATCCATTCTTCTAAATTTTTCTCATCAGCTAGACCTCCAACACGTGCAATATGCAAAGAAGGTGACATAAATTCCATAAGAAGAATGACTTCTGTGCAAAACACTAACTGAAATGGTGTTGTTTTGTTCAACCTTTTATATGTTGTTTGATATGCCCAAAGTACTACAGATAATTTATCATCCCAATCCTTTCTTCCAACATCACAGATTTTTATCAATGTCTGGCCCAAAATTTTGTTGAAAGCTTCAGCGTTTCCATTTTCTTGAGGATGATAGGGTGTAGTCTTATTGTGTGCAATCATGAACTCATCCAATAAAATCCTGATTGTCTCATAAAGAAAATGTGTGATCCTATCACTGGTCAAACTCAAAGGACATCCATACCTTGTAATAATATGTTCCCATAGAAACTGAGCTGTTGCAGCCATTGTACATTCCTTTGTAGCTGTTACTTCTTCCCATATTGTCAGATAGTCTATGTAAGTTATAATGTAGCATGATCCAGTTCTGCACGTAGCTGGTGAAATAGGACCCACAAAATCTATAGCCCATTTCTCAAATGGTTCTGCACTAGTAATAGGTCTTAGAGGAATTTCATCTCACTGACCTAGTCTTCCAAGACGTTGACAATGGTCACATGCCTTACATAATCCCTTACAATATTTATAGAGGTTCTCCCACCATAATCTAGCGAGTAGAATCTTGTGCTCTGTGGCATCACCTGCATAGTGGCCACCTGTAATTCCACCATGAGATTCTTCCATAATGCATGTGTGCTCATGTTCCAATACACAACGGTGCAATACCTCATCGTGACCCAATTTGTACAAGTCACCATTGATTAACATATAAAATGCGACGCGTATAGCAAGTTATTTCTTCTCCAAGGATTTCATTCCTTCTGGTGCCATCCCTATATGTAGAAAGAAAACAATGTCCTCTAGTTCTGATGGCACATGTTATAATCTGTATAACTGTGCATCTGACATGGTATCCTCAATTCCCTGTACTTCTTCTCCTGGGTGTATTCTTGATAGATGGTTTGGTCCAACATTACTTTTTCCTAGTTTTACCACAACTATGAAATCAAATTCTTGAAATAAGAGCACCCATCGATATATGCACCCTTGTAAAACAAGATTATTTACCAAATACTTCAATGCCATGTGATCTGTATAAAAGATGAATGGTGTAGCTAGTAGGTACTGGCGGAATTTATGCAACGCATAGATCATTGACAAAGCTTCACGCTCTGTAGTTGTGTAATTCTATTCTGTAGGAGTCAACTTTCTACTAGCAAAATAGATAGGATGATCTACAATACCTTCTCCAGGTTGGGCCAACACTGTGCTAATGGCCATGCTAGAGGCGTCAATATGTACATGAAATGGTTTTTCCCACGAAGGAAAATGTAGAATAGGTACGGTAGTTAGTTAGTCCTTTAATGTCTCAAATGCATGTTGTTGCTGTTCTTTTCAGTAGAACGTACCTTTCCCTTTCAGTAACCCTTCTAATGGTGTGGAAAATTTGGCATAACCTTTGATAAACTTTTTGTAATATCCTGTATGACCCAAAAATCCATGCACCTCACTTTGACTGGTAGGCTCCCTTAGGCCTATAATGACTGCAACCTTTGCTGGATCAACCAACAAACCCTCCTTGCAGATTATGTGTCCTAAAGTATCCCAAATGGTGTAGCAAATATGCACTTCTTGATGTTCAAAGAGATACTCAACTATCTACACCATTCAAACATTAAGCACAGATTGTCACAGTGATCCTTAACTAATCCATATACCATCTAATTGTCTAAATATACCTGTAAAAAGTTGTGAATGAATTCCTTGAATGCATGGATAACTATGCGTGAAAATACAACAGACGCATTTTTTAGACCAAAGGGCATTACAGTATAGGTGAAGCTACCCCATTCAGTAGTAAATGTAGTCTTCTCTTGATCCTCCTGGGTAATCCTAACCTGATGATACCCAGAGAACCCATCTGTAAATGAATAGATTTCATGCCTTGCAACTCCTAGTATTTCCTCAGTGAATGGCGTAGGGAATGGATCATTTACACATGCAACATTCAGCTCCCTATAGTCCATGCATATTCTAATCTGTCCATCCTTCTTGATACTGATCACCATTGGACTAACCCATTCTGACTCATCAAGGGGCTTGATAATTCCAGACTTCAACATGTTATCAATCTCTTCTTTGACCTTTTCACGCAAATTGGGGTTCATTCTGTAAGGTCTCTTTCTAACTGGGTGCGCACCCTCTTTAAGCTTTATCTTCATCTCCCCTAATGATTCATGCATGCCTTTAAGTTCATGGTACCCCCTAGGAAATAGGTCCTGGTAGTCCCTTAGTAACTCTATGATTTTTGCCACTTCAGATTCTGACCAATAGTCTCCAATTATGGCTTCCTTAGGCTCAATATCTGTTCCAATATTCACCCTCTTTATCTTCATAGGTTCATGATAGGTGCGCATGGTCTTATCCACACTGTCCAATACCTCACGCATTCCTATTGAATGGTTTACATCCAGATTATCTACTTCTTCGTCATCCACTAAGTAGACTATTTTTCCTTTCTCTCTTTCAAGGCAAGAACGTTGAAGTAATGTTGCATCGGCCTCTAGTTCGTTATCAAGATGCATTCTTGACTCTTCTTTATCTAATAAATCCTGAAGGAGTTCTTCATCCTTGGCACTATCCCCCATAGTTAAGTGCCAAATAAATTTTAATGCTTCTTCCACCGGAGGCTTCATAGAGAATAAGTCAAATATTTAGGCCATTCATGTAATTAAATTCTGCCAATTTCCAGTTTCTCTATGGAGTTCTGCATATACATACCAAGCACGTGCACAACCTTGTAAAGTGGAATAAAACTGGTGCACCCATAGTGAAGGTGGTAAAGCTTCCTGCCCTTCTATCTAGAGTCTCTCACACTTCTGAACGTGGTGCTGAACATGTTGATTACCATGATAATTATATATTTGTGTAGGTGCATTGCTCCTAAAGAACCTAGTAGTAAGAGCAATCCCAATTTCATTCCATCTGGCAAAATTATCCCCGTGGACCACCCACCAGTGTGCTGCTGTCCCACGTAGTGTATATGCTAGCATATTTCTTCTTTCCAGTGGATCTATCCATTTTTCTTCCATGGTGCATAGGAATACCATGGGATCCCCTTCTCTTGTGTAACAAGGTACCGAGTTATTACCTATCCTCCTGACATAACGTGGTTTTGTGCCTCAAGGAAATATGCTCTTTACTTTGCACCCTACCAACTCATAAGTGTTGTGAGCCCAATTATCACAAGCAACACTTGTAGTATCGCTAATAGACTATGCATCCTCCCACTGAATTAGTCCTTCTTTGGTTGGTTCAATCATCTCTAGATCTTGGATGGCGCATACATAAATCCTATTCAGATCTTCTTCACTTAAGGGCTCAACATAGGGCACAGACTTTCCATCTGTTAAAGGGATAATAACCCTTTCCTCTTTATTTTCAAAACTGATATAGCCCTTGTTGAACCGAAGATCAACATTATTTGCATAGCACCAAGGATGCCCCAATAGAGCTGGGAAGCTATCTGATTCTGCCAGTGCTAAAACTTCAAAATCTCCAGTGAACTTGGCTCCTTGTATGGTAATGGATGCATCTTTCAAAACTCCTATGGGAGTGGCCTTAGTTTGATTAGCCATGAATAATACATTAGAGGATGGCTGCAATGGGGGTCTTCCCATTTGTACCCATGCATCCAAGGTAAGAACATTGACTTCCGCACCTGTATCAATCAGTATATTACTTAATAGCCACCCATCCACAACAACATTCAGAGTGATTTCCTTGTCATAATCTAGGCTATGAGGAGGGAGATTTGCATACAAGATTTGTCATCCATTCTCAGTACTCACACGCAGAGTGTTCCCTTTTAACCAACTCCCTGACAATGGAATGACGTTCTCCTGGCGCAACATTTTACACACTTCTCTCAAGTCATTTATATCAGTTTGGACCGTCTCTGATGCTTTCTTCTGCTCCTTTAAGTACTATTGTATCTCACCTTGAAGATTCCTTAGAACTTCCATGGTTTCCTGATAAACCTCCTTCTGATAGGTAGGATCTGGGTACCGTGCATGAAGAACCTCATCCTTAGTGATGGTAGGTTTCTGTTGTAATGCCTCCCTAACACGTGCTGCCTTAGCATGGGTCATGATCTTCACTTGTAGTGCCTCAGATTCTACTTCCATCTTAGGCATCCATTGATTATCCATAACACGTTGTATCCTAACCATCCCTGCACCTTTGTTTTCTTGTTTATGTTGCTTACTCAGATGCTCATATAAGTCTGGAACTCTTCATAGCTATGGTTCTTTCTGCAGAAATAACATGTAAGATTCAGGGGGCATTCGTACCTATAGTGATCAGGAGATCGATATGTATAACACGTTTCACGAGGGAAATCACTTCTTCCACCACCATGGCCTCATCCTTTGAATCCACCATGGTATCCTCGACCTCTGCCACGACTACCTTCAAAACACCCCTCATTCTGATCATAGCACACCTAATTGTGCTCCCAGTCCTGATGCTCATTCTTGCCCTTAGAGTTATCTGAAACTGCTGTTTTTCGTACACCAATATCTATATCATCATGGATCTGTCCAATCAGTCAGAAGTCCTCTGTGTCATGAGTCATGGACATGCAGATTTTAAAGTAGCTTGAAATGTTCTTCCTTATCCCGCGTTTTAATAAATGGTAGCAACTAGCATCATGGTTTAAGTGGCATATTTCACAATCCATCAACAATGAGTGTACTATTCTGTGAGGGAAACTATCCTTTGTGTGACCTTCTACTTCACAATTTGTGCACCAAATCCCTATGCGCGTCTCATGAGCTGAATTTGCTGATAGTTTCTCCAACTGTTTCACCATTGTTGCTATTTGTGCTTCTAAAAAGGGGCTCACCTGGTATCTATGCTTCCAACTACCTCAATGTGCAAGGCTGCTTCAAGTGCTTTATGTGGATTAATATATGTCTTATGTGATAATGCCCTCCTAAAATGGGTAATCAAACCCCCAATGAACCATTGTGCATGTTGGCTTGCGTGTATGTCATAAGAAAGCTTTGATAACAATGTTGTAAATCATGCAATATAATCCCTATCACTTTCAGTAGTGCCTTGCTTAATATTCTTGAGCACACTTATACTCTTCTGCTCAAACTCAGGGATATGAAACTCTTTAAGGAATGCATCCTTTAAAGTTGTATAATCTACGTAAGTCTAATCAGGGTGAAACTTTCTGTACTAGCTGTGTGCATGCCCTTGTAACGTAGTAGCAAATTAGATTGCCCTACGCTCAGAAGTTGTGATTCCTTTTACGCGCCATAATATTTCACACATGTGCACATGTTCAGCAACATCTTCTATGCCCCTATACTATGGAAGACGAAGAGACATTTCCATGTAAATATTATGGGGTTGGTGTGGACCTTGCCCACCTGATCCAGATCCTCATGTGTTTCCCCTACCTCCAGAACCACCAGATCCACCTGAACCAGAGCTACCTATGCCTCTTGATCCCAAACCTGTAGCTGGAATAGGTCCTGTAGACGTACTCCCCTATGCTCAATAGTAGTACTATACTAAACCCCTATGGTCTGTGAAGTAGTTCCACTTCCAGAGGTGAATCCAACATTCTGCGTGCTCATGTTCTGTGCTAAACGACTCGCCTAAAAACACACCTCCAAATAACAATGAAATCGTCCACCCTATCATTGATGTGCTTGCTCTCTTACTTCCCAAACTTTCTTGTTGATTACTTGTCGTACTAGATACTGGAAAACCAAGTGCAAGGGCTAGGTTACTAGGTGGATTCAGATGCGTGCCCATGGCCCAGGTAGTCTCTGCTGGCACGCTTCTACGTGAGGCCGAGGGGGGATCCCTGTCATGCTTTCCAAGATGGGGGAGTTCCTAATGCTCTGGCTCTACATCTTCTATGTGAGCTTCAAATCCTTCACGAGCCATCTCTCTCCTCAATGCCATACTTTCTGCAACAGTACGTTACTTCTCTATCTCCCTCTGTGTGCCTCATTATACTTAAGCTACATTTCCTCTCTCTGCCTTTCTACCACTAGGTTTGCCATATTTCACAAAACTTGTTCTTGCCCCCATGTGTGGTGGGGTTTAGTTAGCCATCAGTTTACTCTCCAGATTCAAAGTTACCATCAGGATCTTGATCGCCAGAGGAATGCCTTGTAGGTAAGCTCCCCTTGGATATAGTAAGAACTGGAATTCAGCTACTTCTGGACACGAATAAGTGGAAATTGAGTATTCTAAAATATAACTATTCAAGGTACCATGGAACCATGTATCCACAACTTGAGTCCAAATCATATCAGCATCATAAAGGGCCTTGAATTCTTCCTACATCCAAACAAGTGTGCGATACCTCCAATTCCTCTTAGATGCATAAGCACTCAGCCACTTGTACAATTCTACTAGAAAGATAGTGAAAAATCTCTCATATAAATTGTCATACAGATTCTATTCCACCCACATGCGTGCGTTAAACTCAGATCTAGTGCTGAATCATTGTGTGTATTCTTCTTCCAGATCACGTATCCATTCTTCAACACTTGCTAAGGTCAACTGGTATGTCTTCATCGCAAACCATCCTGAAAACAACTAAAAAAGAGGGTCCCGACAATGGAAGCAATGATACAGCCTAGAATTCAGTGATACAAATCCAATAAGACCCTAGACGTGCTGGCACATCACTCAGCCTAAACTGAGTTCTCACTCGAAGTGAGCAAAGGTACCAATCCCTCTTTAGGGTTGCTATTACAGGATGTTAGCATGATGAAGACTTAAGAGATACATATAGTTCCATTACTAACACATCATTCCACAGAGCATACCAGATCTATACCTAAGGGAGAACAAAATTAAGTACTAACCATGATGAGATAAAAAACATACTAGATTCAGATACACACAAAACTAACACTTAGATTCAGCCAATATCCTCCATTATATTCAATGCAATAAGTATACAGAAGCTTCATTACAATAACAGTAGTATGCGCATAACAGATTTAACAACATATCTCTATATATATCTCCTCCTTTTCTATTACACCATTTACTACATATATATAAGGGTGGGGACTTTCCCTTCACCACTTATCCATTCCCAAAATAGGTCACATGCTACTATTAGCCATGTGCCTTTACAAAACTAGCCACACATGCAAGTTCGCTAATAATAGACTACTGGTAGTTAACTGACAGTAGTAGATCTATTTCTGGCTTGTGTCCATGTAAAGTGCTTCGTATCCAATCCTCCAAGAATAGCCAATGCATTGTGTGTATGTCTCTGCCTCGTTTTTGTGCTCTACATGCCATCTCTAAAAGTAGACCTTTATGAGCGAAAATGGCTAAGTCCCGAAAAGTTTAACTTATGTTCCGTGCACGTGTCCTCCCTTTCTGTTCGTGCCTTTGAATATGACTTGTTTTCCTGCGTGGACTTCTTGTGTTCTTTTTGTCAAGTGTTCTCTGATCAACATTGATGTATGTTTTGTTTTTTGTGTCCATACAAATACCACACAAAATATGGCAATAATGCTAGAAAAATCTCACTTCATGAGCTATGTGTTCATTTTATTACATATTTTAAAGTCATTTAAACTAGTTTTTCTTACTTCTTGTGGGCAACATGCTTCTCAGTTTCCTCAGTCGCTTCATGAGAAGGTTACTGCATAATACACTACCCTAAAATGCATGAAACAAGGAAAACAAAGGGGAATAATAGTTGAGCCCCTTCCAGGTATTTTATCTAGTAGATAGGCACTCCAAGCAAGTTGATGAAGCACAAATTAACCACATACGGGTAAAATTACACTTATTGTTTGTAGTATAGAAAATATTAGTACCATATAAAGTGTCATTTGCACCTCAAATTGGTCTGATTTTGCATCATAATTTGATGGTTTTGGGTGTTTTAGGCAATGAAAGTTTGAGGAGTTTCCGGTTTTATGTGGCACAATAATGAAGCATTGATAATTTTTAATGGTGCTAGTTTTGTGGCTTTTCTTTAATAACTTTATGCCATCTTATAGTACATATAATAAGCTACCTTTACACCACGATGAAAACAAAAAAATGTAATAAATATTATATTACATATATTTTTTATTTTTCATAAACATACATATACAAATTTATGTTTTTCATTTTTTGGAAAGTGAATGTAAATAATATATTACATTTTACATTCACAACATACATAATGTTGTGTATGAAAAAAAATAAGAATACTAAAATAACATAAAACACATAACATTGTCCACAAAAAATAACATTGATAATAAAGAAATCAAACAAGATAAGATTTAAATTCAATTTTTTTTTTATATAATAACATATAATACTACAATTATGAGGGAGTAATAAAAGGTCCCTTCCAAATTATAAAACAAATCAATAAAGAGATACATTCTAAATATCCTCACTAGGCATCCTTGTATTCCTCTGTATCCTTGTCATCTTCTCACTATAATCATTGGTCATTGTCATCCTCCTCATTCTCTCCTTGGACTTGAAAATACAAAATGATAAAAAATTATAGGTATGATAGTTTATAATTCACAACTAATTAAACAACACGTCTTACCTAAGTCTTACATTTTCACAGTGTTTATAATGTGCCCACTTGTTGAAAGAAGGCGTGTCTCATCACATGGTCTTTAATATATCATACAATTTCTTTGTTGCACACTTGTTATAACACACTTCCTACACAAAAAAACATATATATGAAAAAAAGTGTGTTATGATTTTTTATAAAATAACTTATACAAAAAAAGACATAATTGTAAAATATATTATATAAAACTTAAAAAACAGTTGGGAAGATCCTATAAGTTTTATCGCCCCATACGATGTGTCCCCTGTAACACTTTGTGCACACTTTCCTCGTGACCCTTTATTTGGCTACTTGTCTTCACTATGATTTAATTACAATTTTTGTAAAATATTTAATCAATATAAAAATTAAATTTCTACATATCATTTATTTGGTTAGCTAACATGCATCCCTACTAGTGTCTATAGACATTTGAAATTGGTAATTAGGTGCTTGATAATATTGATTTGGTTTATATCCCTTAACTACGAATTCCACACACAAACAAAAATTAAATGCACTATCATACTCCCTAATAAGGGTTGCAAATACATTCTATTCTTTCACTCTATTTTTCAAACAATAATAGGAATGATCTCAGTGATTATAAATATCATCTAATTTTATATCTTACCAGATCCTCACTTGCCACATCCTTCTTCCTTTGACACTATCATCCATATCTGATAGAACCATCAAATGGTTTTGTCCATTTCTAATAGTTCTATCCTTCAAGGGAAATAATCATATTTTCTTATGATTATCTTATTCCCCCTCCTAGTCAGTTATATTATGAAACCATATCCCATGAAGTGGTATAAAAGTAAACTAGACACACTCATTTACTCTCATGGCATTCTCAAGATCTCCTCTAGAAAATATATATCAAGTCTTATGAAAAATTTCTCAAATATTTCCTAAATCAAGAGTAGACATTAGAAAAAACCTCTATAGAAGTCTAAAGTATTATAAACCGAGTTAAGAGCATACCACACCAATTCAAGAACACCTTAAAGTTAAATAAAATCTTGTCAAACGCTCACGCACTAAAGGGCACTTCATGGGATTCAATTATATCAATATCCATCTACAAGAAATCTTATTTGGCAATCTACTTTAGCACTCGCAAAGGGTACATTTTATCAATAGTCATGTCTTCTATTGGTGTTAAGGCACAAGAGAAAACATAAGGGAGTGAAATCTAAATATGCATTCATTCTTGCAAAAACACTAAGAGAAATACACAAAGTTTGAGCCCCTCATTTGGGAAATGTAGTGTAGCACTTGATCGGAATCAACAAGGGGGTTGGCCACCAAGGGTAGTCCAACTCCACCACACACCACTTTATTTTTCTTTATTTAATGCCCTATTTGAATGATAACACAATAAACTAGGGTATTGATCATCACAGATAGATGAGTGAGGGTTTCAGAAGAAGAAAAGTGTAGGAAGCATTTATTGGTAGAGACAAAACAACCCAAAAATAAATAGGAGTGCATAACAGAGCCAAATAGTAGCACTAAGTAGGACAGAAGAACCACATGCTGATTTCTAGATCCAACACTAGTGTCCACTAAGAATCTAGAGCTTTGTTTAAGAGACAAAGTACATTCTACCCTATCATAAATTATTTTCCCCAATTCCAAATCCAAAACACTTTATGAAACTTTAGAAAATATAAGTGAACTCATTCCCTTGTAATTTATTGTATTTAGCACGTGCATTGATTAAATGTAATTTCTTTATAGTATTTTACATGTACTCTCATCTATGAATGTTGGATTTTTTATTAGTTTGATTTCACATTAATTTATGCAAGATTAAATCCTAATTATACTTTTACTTAATTATAGCTAAAATTATATCATTTGGTGAACCCACTTACTATTTTTACATAATCGTCCCTAGCCTTTAGGGTTTCATTTTCCTTTCTCCTAGGGAGATGATTCATATTTCCATTCTGATTTCTATATCTTACATCTTATTTTTAAAATTTTCCCTATATTTTCATATTAGGACTATTGTTTCTTCTATGTTGGTCTTCTATGCAATTTAGATTTAATGCTAGGATTAGTGGCCATCCCATTAAGCATATCCAACTAACATATACTTCTAAGACAAGCATGCATCCAATGGTTGTCATCTCTCCTCCCAGTAGTAATGGTGTAATTATCATTAAAGGTGTGACAAATAATGATAATCACATACACTCTACTGATGATGATATTTGAATCAACCTCAACCAATCTACATACTCTAAAAAATTCATATCTAGATGAAGTTAATGGTGTAGACCTCGAGTAAGTATTCCTCTTATCTAATTCTCACAAAAGTGTCTAAGTCAATCTTTAACACATTGAAAAAATTCTCAAATTCCTCCCTGAGGTTAAAGCATGAAAAGAACAACTAGACCAAGGGAAATATCCCTTTTGAGTCCTCAAACATTCCTCTTCATTTATTTCCCTTTCATATCATGTGGAATCTCCTTTCCAAGATCTTAATTCTATGTCTACCCTTGTTATTGGGGAGCCTCTAGTTAGTTAAAAAAATTATATGTTTGATCCACCTATATTTTTTGATTTCACATCACCTCTTGTGCACATGCATGGATCCTCATCTGATGCATGTTCCCACATGTAGATTATTCACAATCTCCAAGTAATGGTGTTACAATTATAACAAGAAAGTCTTGAAATTCTCATGTCATGGGCTCACATGTTTTACTTTATAATCCATTAGCCCTTGAGGTGGCTTCCTATCCCATTCCTATGGGTTTTTTCTCATAAGCTTCCTATTTATGAGGGTAGAGGAGATTCACAACAACTTTTCTCCTTCTATAAAACATGTCTCAATTATACCTAGGTTAATATAATCCTTACTAATTTATTCCCATGAAGTCTCAAAGATTATGCCTTTCAATGGTTTTATGACTTACTTTTTCAATTTGTCAGGGCCTTCAATCCAAACATGCTAATGTTCAACGAGTTTCTAAGATTTTTTAGAGACAAAGTATATTTTTCCCCGTCACATCCTATTTTCTTAAATTCTAGAACCAAAACACTTTGTAAAACTTCAAAAAAACTAAGTAAACTCATCCTTTTGTATTTTACTATATTTAGCATGTGCCCTGATTCAATGTAACTTCTTTACATCATTTTACATGTACTATCATATATCAATGTTAGATCATCTATTTATTAGTCTAATTACACATTTATTTATTCAAGTTTTAATCATAATCATAACCTTGTTTGATTGTAATTTAGGGTAAATCAATGTCCTATGTTAGCCTTTTGTCGCATAAAGCATTCCAAGATCCTTTATTTACCCTGGGAGGTCGAAAATGTATCCTCTCTCCATCATTACTTTTTAGGTATTGAAGTTACAAATTATAGAAATAAATAATATTTGAAACACTATAATAATTATAAAAAAGATGTATTTACGTAAGATAATTACCCTGTCATGCCTTTTTATTCTCCTAAACACTTCTAATGCATATATTTTTCAATTATAAATTGCTTGTAGAGGGCATTCCTAAAGTCTTCCTAACTTAGACTGACAAACCTTGTGCAATCTTTCACTGGAACTTTATAGTAGCATTTATGGAAACGTGTATAAAATATTTTTTTGGCTCGGTCAACTATTCTTTACTTGAAATACCTAAAATCCAACAAAATGAATATGAAATATATTATAGTTTAAATCAATTACTATAAATGAAAAAATAAATTAATGGAAAATAACATAAACTACTAAAATGATAAGTTGAAATTAAATAAATTTGAATTAACATAAACTAATAAAATGATAATTTGAAATAAACAAATAAAATACTTACTTTCCTTGAACATCCATTAATATCCGCATATTTTCATTAGTATCATTTGTAGCTTTCCTCTCATCTAACATTTATAAGTTTCACAAATTATACTAAGAGGGTCTCTCATTGTATGATGTTGGCAACAATAAGCCTGATTTGTCATTTTCATTCCCATTTAATCTACTGAAACGTATGTCATTGATTTTATTTCGAATGAACCTTCATCATTTGAATTTTACAAATTTTGTTTTCTTGGAAGGCTAAGGTGGTCTTGCACTTGACAAGAGTCTATATAAAAAACATCCACTCATAGCTAACTTAATTTTAATTAGAAAATAAATTCAAAATTGATTAAAATCAATTTAACTAGCAAAATGTACATATATACTCTTGCGAAGGGGACTCCCTAGTAGTTGACTGAGGATGTTTACTTCTCTTGGTGCCCTCATCCTCTTGCCAATCGATATGGGAAGTATAACATTAAAGCATATAATTGTGTCCCACGTGGTGGCCAATAATACTTTTCAAATTAGACTAGTAAATAAATATTTAAAAATACTATATTTTTTTTAAAAAAAATCAGGTAAATTATGGACTCCCTACACCTTGGTATATTTAAGCTCTTAAAAATCCATGTTTGGTAATTTTACATGTGTTTGGTCATGTTTTGGTTGTGAGAACTATTTTTCTGAAGAAAAAGTGTAAAAAAGTGGGACAAAGTTATATGATTTGATTAGTCAAGCTATAGTAAACAATTTTGAATGAAAACAAATATATTTAAATTAGAAAAGAAAATTGAAATTTATACCTCAATGGAGGAAAATCCATGGTTGTAGATAGAGGATGTCTTCTCCTCTTAATGCCCTCATCCTTCTTCCAGTCAATATGGGAAGCGTAGATCTATTATAATCACATTATATTGGAAGTATTCAATGATATGAAATATATTTAAATGAAAAAATAAACTCTAAATTTATACCTCTATGGAAGCAAATCCCTAACAACAGATGAAGGACGTCTACTCGTCGCATATTTCATATCCTACCACTATTCTATATGGGAAGTAAATATTTGATGCACAAGTTGTATTAGATTTTTTCAATGAAAGTAAATAATTTTAATTTAAATATAAGCTATTAAAGTATACATTCCATTCATGTCATTTATGTTAATCGATGTCCACTTGTATGAGCATATAGCTCCCACAAGTCCTTATAACTAGTAGACATGTCCTTATTAAGTTGTATAATTGGAAATTTTAAATCATAAAAAAACATTTTAAAGTTCAATTTAAATTGTCAACTTATACCTATATGAACCAAGCCTATAATATCATTGTGTTATCTCATCCTCATCATTTTTCATGTTTTTGTTAAATGCCGAGAGCTAGAGACATAATAAGAAAAGGTATACAATGTCCTCCTAAAAAAATCTACAAGAAAATGCCCTACAAATCACACATTGTCTCTAATATCCATAAAAAAGTAGTGAGAAAAAATGGAATACATAGGATATTACACTAAATAATTTGTTTTTCAAGATAAATATTTTACATTTATAGCTAATTCTCAAGTTTCACACTACACTATAGGTTTGAGGCAATGCCCATGAACTGAATGTTCAACCACCTAAAGAAGATAGATAATATGGAAACACATTGGTAACCTTATAATAGTTGTGGGGAATGAGTTAAAAAATAATGAGGGAACAAATATTAAATGAAACAATTGGATTAGTAAATGGTACATTGAGCTACAAGAATGTCTCACCACTAATTAGAACATAAAAATATGTATAAGGGAAACAAGGCCATAGTTTGGCATAATACTTGTATGTAGTTTAAACTAATGATATTAATTTAGTCATGGCATGTGGTTATGCACATGAAGTCCAAAATCATTGGCTTTGTACCTTCATTCAGATAGATCTTGTATAATAAATTGAAATTTTTGTGTGTTAAAAATATCATGAGCTATCTAAGCAATTGTTATTTACATGTCCAACATAGAGATATGTTGGAAGCACGATGGACTAAGAGGGGGGGTGAATCAGTCCTACAATTTTTTTATACTTAATTTACCATTGTTGCGACATCCATTCAATCATAGACATTCAACATTAGCTTATTAAGTGTCCATCATACATTCAAATGAACATAAAACATGAGAGAGAACACATAGTCACAAGATGTAAGTGCAAGTGACTTTGTGAAGATATTTTCTCATTGTTCAGCTGTTGGACAAAATTGAAGCTATATATTGTGCTTCAACACATGCTCACTTATGAAATGAACCTGTACCTCAATGTGTTTTGTTCTTTCATGAAAAACTGGATTACGAACAAGTTTGAGAACACCTTCATTGTCAACATACATGGTGGGCGGTTTGTCCTATGGTATTCGAAGTCCTTCGAGTATGCGACATGGCCAAATCGCTTCACAGACACCTTCTCCTGCAGAATGATACTCAACTTCTATGGAAGATTGAGAAATAAAGTGTTGTTTCTTGCTTCCCCATGATATTGGTCTAGATCCCATAAAGAATACAAATCCTGAAGTGGATTTTCTATCATCAATGTTGCCTGCATGATCTGAATCTGAATATCTTGACAAGAAGAAGTTGTCGTTCTTCTTGTATTCTAGACCAAGATCCACTGATCCTTTGAGATATCTCAAGATGTGCCTTGCTACTTTCCAATGAAAAAATTTGGGTTCCTGCATGAACCTGGATAGATAGCTCATTGCAAAGTTGATATCTTGTCTAGTGTAGGTCAGGTAAATGAGACTCCCAATCAACTACCGATAGAGAGTGAAATTTACCTCAAGAGATGGATCTGAATGAGATAACTACAATCTATTCTCCATAAGTGTAGGAATTGGTGTGTAATCTATCATCATAAATTTCCCGAGTGTTATCTTGGTATATTTCATCTGAGAAACAAAGATGTGATTCTCTTTTTGCCATACTTCCAATCCAAGACAATAATGCATAAGCCTGAGATCTGTCATGTTGAACGATCAATTAAGATCTTTCTTCATTGCATCGATCATCCTCACTGAACTTCCAGTGATGACTAGATCGTCGACATAGACAAAAACAATCACAATCTCCCCCCTTGCTTTTTGAGGTAAATATTGGGATCGTATGGATTTCTAAAAAATCCATGTTGTATGAGATGCTCATCAATTTTGATGTACCATGCCCGGGGTGCCTGTTTGAGGCCATACAAAGATTTCCTGAGTCTGCATACCTTTTCTTCTTGACAAGGTACAACATATCCCTCAGGTTGAGTCATATAGAACTTCTTCTTGTAAATCTCCATTCAGAAAGGCACTTTTTACGTCCATTTGATGGACTTTCCAATCAAACTGTGTAGCTAGAGAAAAGATCATCCTAATCATTTTGATCTTAGCTGTGGGAGAAAATGTCTCCTCATAGTCAATGCCTTCTTTTTGTGCATACCCCTTTGCTACTAGTCTTGCTTTATACTTGTCCATTGTCCCATCTGCTTTGTACTTTGTTTTGAATATCCATCTGCATCCAATGGGTTTCTTCCCTGGTGGAAGATCAACAAGTTGCAAAGTGTTATTTTTCATTACTTACTGATATTTAGATTCCATGGCATCTTTCCAAGCTTTTGACTGTAGGGCTTCCTGGACTGTAGAGGGCTCATCAGATTCAATAACTCTACTCATCAAAGAAAATTTCACTTCTTCTCTTGCTTTACTGTGAGTCCATGGTCTAGGGGTGGATGTATCTGGTGGAGCATCCATTCTTGCATCTCATAACGTGCTAGTACACCACTTGGGCATACGAACTATTCCCATGGGTCGTGGTTCTATTAGATCAACACCATCATCCCCATCATCACTTTCATCATCAGTGGGAACATCAACTTTAGTTTTTATAAGTGGTGAAGAATCTACATCAGGTGAGTCTAGAGGAGGAGCCTCTACTTCCTTCTTCTCAAAGAACTCAACATCTCTTCTGGTGTAGACTTTCCTGGTCTTTAGATCCATCAATTTGTACCCAAGAGTCTCTTCACTGTACCCAATGAAGATGAGTTTTTGTGACTTCATGTCCAATTTATTTTTGTTTTTCTTGGGTATGTGCATACTTTCTTTGCACCTGAATACTCTAAGGTGTGCAATAGATGGTTTCAGCTTTGACCATGATTCTTGTGGTGTTACTCCATCAAGAGAAACTGTGGGCAATCTGTTCAACAAATACATGCTATTGTCTTTGCTGCTTCTGCCCAGAATGTCTTTGCAAGTCCAGAATCATCGATCATGCATCACACCATTTCCATGATAGTACAATTTCTTCTCTCAACAACACCATTTTGTTGCGGTGTGTGTGGAGGAGGAATTTGTTGACGAATCCCGTGAGTTTGTAGGTAGTCTTTGAACTCATTACTGGTGAATTCCCCCCCTCAATCTGAGTGGAGAGTTCTGATGTGATGACCAGTTTCGTTCTCAACAACTACTTTGAACTTTTTGAAGGTTTCAAAAGCTTCACTTTTCTTGTGAAGACAAAAAATCCACATTTTTCTTGAATAGTCATCAACACAAAGCATGAAGTATTGAAATCCAGAATGACTCAGTTGCATTAGAACTGCAAAGATTGGTATGAACCAGATCAAGCTTACCATGAGCTCGAATGTACTCTTCTGGAATGAATCTCTATGTTTTTTTCCTGCTAGGAAGTGAGGACACTTGTCTGTATCCTTCTGAAGAGATGGTAACCCATGTACCATATTACACTGGCGAAGTGTCTCGAGATACTTGAAACTAACATGACCAAGTCTTTGATGCCAAAACTGTGCTGAGGTAGAGTTCTTAGCCACAAGTGCTTGATCATCTCTGTGGAAAAAATCAAGTTGGAACATGTGTCCCACATTGGAGGCTTTTGCAACTATTTTTGAGCCTCGTGATTTATCTCGAATCAAACACATTTTCTTTCCGGAATGACTATCAAAGTCAATTTTTAGGTTGTGATCTAGGAGTTGACTGACTGAAAGCAGATTCTTTGTCAACCCAGGGACATATAAGACATCTGATAGTCTACAGTTGCGTGAACCAAGGGGTAGAGAAATGTTCCCAATCCCCTGAATTATATATGAAGAATCATCACCCAACGAAACATGGTTTTTTGATGGCATGTCCCTCATTGAGGTAAACCAGTCTCTTGTGGCCATTCATGTGTCGAGTGGCTCCTGAATCAACATACCAGACATCACTACATGATGTGGAAGGTTCACTTGATTGAGCAGTGTACAAGAAGTCTTCATTATCTGATTGTTCTTCTTGCTCAACAATATTTCCTTGTTGATGGGGTCTTCTTTTCCAGTTCCCCTTTTTCTCCCCTTGATTGTAGTTTGAATGTCCCTTGTGAGATTGTTGTTGTGGAGGTCCAAATTTTCTTGATGAACCTTTCTTGTAAGTATTATACCAACAATATTTTAAGTCATGTCCTCTTTTACAAATTGGACATTGCTTCTTTTGTTGTTTGTCCCCTGTTGATACTGATTCTAATGTTGGGATTTTTTTATAGGAATTAGGTTTTCCTTTACCTTTTCCTTTCCATTTTTGATGTGACGAAAGTGCCTGATCCTCTTCATCATCCTTATTATGCATGGCTTCCTCTTGTTGCAGTAGGTTTACCATCTTGTCAAAACTAACTGTCATATCTGACACGTTTAGTGTTGTGACAAAAATGTGGTAAGAAGAGGGGAGTGCTCTCAGAACAATGGGAATGAGAGCATCATCTGTGACCACTTCTCCCAGGGCTAGAAGTGAAGCCCTCAACTCTGTAACTCTTCTTAAGAAAGCTTCAATTTTCTCATTCTGCTTGAACTTCAATGTATGTAATTGACTCTGCAAATTTAGTATGACATTCTTGTTTTTGGCCTCATATACTATGCTCAACTTTATCCCATGCTTCTTTCAGTTGTTTTGGCATCTCGAATGTGGGGTTGCACATCGCCAAACACTCCAAACAAGATGATGAGTTTGGCCTTCTGATCTGCTTTATCAAACTACTGTTATTATGTTATATCAGTTGTTGATCTAGTCAGAGTACTAGTCACAATAGGCCAGATCTCTTCAAACTCAAGTTGTGTCTTGATTTTTGTCTTCCATGCAGCATAGTTGTTTCCTCTGAGTAGTTGTGAATCTGGAAGAAAAAATTTGGGGGCATTGGTGGCCATTTTGTAGAAATCACTGACAGGGTTTGGCTCTTATCACTCTAGGTATAAGGTCTCCTAATCTATATACCATTAGTTTGATATACCAAACCTTTCTATATACGTGCCCTTCCGATATACCTGATGGTACGTGGAAGAATATCACCCTTTCTATATACCTGGCGGTACGTTAAAGAGGTGTTAACATACGTGAAAGAATTCAATATGTGGTACCAAGACAATACTGAAAGGGGTCTATGTGATTATTGACACCGGCTCAAAGAAATATCCTCATACACACGCATAACTTTGCTATATACTTAGATAATTTCTCAGTCCAGATTTATGTCATGTAATCATTCACAAACGAATGGGATGGCTCATAGTGTGTGCACTATGACCTTATTAATCCCTGTTGATTTAAAGGGTCGATGCCCAAACGACGTTATTGTAGCTATATTATGCGTTAAGTGCAGTAGTAGTTGCGATGACTTTACGCATAAGTGCTTCCTAGAGGAAATGTATATACCGAACGCTGCGAATGAGATCTAAGATCTCGTGAGTGTTTTAGAACCAATTTTTAATGTTTTTTATTACAACTCTCTGCCAGTTTCTAAGTAGTTATAATATTTTCAGTTAACTATGGGAGCCTGTAAATTATTACAATATACTGAAGCATGCAATTACAATTAAAAAATTGGAAAAAATTGAATGACAGGTAAATAGTGTTTTTGTTTTATGGGCCCTGAATGGTCTCTAGAGCCCAATATGGCTTGTTGAGCAAAAAACTTAGTGTAAAAAACTAGCTCAAAATGAAGTTTTTAGGTAGCCCTCCTTTGGCAAAAAGTGCTCAGAATGCAAAAATATGGATAGTGGAGGGAATTTTTTTTCCCCTAAAATAGGGTTTTTCTATATGCTAAACTTGACTTAGTTATAACTAAATTTGAATTTTCTGCTAAAGTTAGCTCATTCCACTAAATTTCTTCACCAAATTTGGTAGTGGGTGAGGGAGGTCGGATTTGAACCCTTGACCTCTCTTGATGGGAAGTATCTTACAAAATTATGCTAGCCACTTGGGTAGCTAAGCTAAAAAAGTATGTATAAAGATCAAAAATTGTAATTAAATACTTCCAAACTGTAAAACCATACCTCTTTAAAAAACCATCGGTTTGGGAAAGGTCGGTTTTGAGAAAAAATATCTAGCAAAGAGAAAAAATGACAGCGTAGTTTTGGCAAGAATGAAGGTAGGTTTTGAGTGTGTATGGCACCTTAGATCAATTTTCTTCCTTCCTTTGAGCTCGTAATATCTTCCTTGGGGTATTCAATCCTCCTCAACCTTAATGTTACAGTGAATAAAGGTGGTTTTGATGAATTTGATGGTGGTTTTAAGGAATTTGATGATGGTATTGCATGGGATGGGGTTGGGAAGTTTCAAGAGGCAACTCTGGCTCTCATTTTCTTGCACAAGCTTCTCCAAATGCTCTTCAAACTCTGCTGCAATCCTCCAATATCATAATTCAACCTCGCTTTGGTACCAAATGTAATTTCACAAACAGGGATGGAAGCATGTATATTTTATTAATGTGAAATTAATCAACCATTACAATGGAGTGCTGTAATATTTATACATATTGGACAGCAATATACAAACAAATAAATGGGTTGCACAGGTACAACCAAAATCACAACTTCCAAAATACATCTGGGAAGCAACAATAATTAAATACAAACAAATAATAATTGTTACAACTACGTAACAATATAACCTATGAAATAATATGACAAATATTGTTATAAATTTTTATAACAATATATAAACTAATTACCTTATTAAATAATTAAATATTTAAGGTAATATAATGCATAAATTAACCTAACAACTGCAACATTCATCAAACATCTATTCAATCATATACATTCAACATTAGCTTATTAAGTGTGTACCATACATTTAATTGAACATGAAACATGAGAAAGAACACATAGTCAGAAGATGTAAGTGGGAAACCCTCAAGGGGAAGAAAAACCACTGAAAAGTTTGCTGATACTACTCACAAAAAATACTCAAGTGAATATTACACATCACAAGAGATTTCTTTAGTGAGGCACCAACTCCACAAGGAGCACCAACCCCTAAACCCTTTTTGATGTTACTCACAACAAGAGACTCATATGAATATGACTCATCATAAGAGATTTTACAGAAGTATGATCATTGAAAACATGTTGATACCACAACTGATTGTGATCCCAAAATTCAGCTCCAAATTTCTTCAAACCCCCATCAATTTCTCTCTCCTTCAACTCGTTCTATCTTGGTCTTTCATAGACTAATTTTTCTTTAAAAACTTTCACACATCCTCTCTAACCTTTTTAATATTTTTAAACTCATCCTCATGTCCCTTTTAATTCCCTTGAACAGATTTTACTCTCTCATGTAGGTCACATTTTCCGTCCTTGTTCAATTAGTTCAAATTTGAACCAAAACTTCACTTTTATATGCATTCCAACTCACAAACATAAAAAAGTCGGTCCATATCAATTAAATCAACCATTAACACTCAAAAATATAACAACACACTTATTAACATTAATCAAATGGACCCATGTAGGTTGTCCATGCTCAAACACACTAAACAAGCTCAAAAATAACTCAAAACTCCATCATCTGGATCATCAGAGACCAAAAACCTCATCACCATGAATAGTCAAGTTTAAAAATACTTAAAACATGTAAAATATGACATACAAAAACTATCCATGGTAGTACATTAGCTTTCACCTATCAAATTCCTCATAACTCTATTAAGAAGGATCATATCCTTCTCAAAACAATTGTTTCTAGGAACCAATCTTCACCTTTGAACCTCAAGATCACCCAAGAACACATCAACTATGACATGTAACCACTCATTAAAAATATACTAACCTGAAGAACACATCCATGCTTGATATACCTCATGAAACATCTATACATGCAAACCACACCAACTTTCCTCTTCACTAAATTGAGTTGCACATAAAGTATTTTTAGGAACTCAATTGGTTTACACCATTATTGTCACTTACAAGACCTCCAAAGGCCTTAAATTAGAACAAAATCCATCCCTCTTCACTCTAAAACAGATATCAAGCATCAACTAATCGATATCATGCATCTTCTACCTCCATCTTCTAGCAAGATAAATTTTGTCTTGAGAAACAAGCAACCTTCTTCACAAATTGAGTTGGTTCACCTATCAAACCTCATCATCAAGAGACAAAAATTATAAAATTGGAAATCCCTATGAATACTATTTCCATAACACATTATATTTCCTTAAAAATCTAAGTGGAATGCTTTCAACCAGGTCCATCTATGAAATTGCTCATTTAAGCTTATAGGACTCAAGAACTAGTCTTGATGTCAACTTGCTCCATCACCTCCAAAAAAAATTTCAAGCTTAAAAAATCATGTAGCACCCATAGACATGTTTTCTAAGCACTCAACAACCTTCAACAATCATGAATAATCTCAAAACAATCACCAACCTCATGAAGCTACTCAAGACCATGCTTAATTAGGCATCCTCCAGCTTTGATCTCCAAAAATAAGGTCATAAATTACTCATAACTTATAAAAAACACAAGTTTGATATACCATTGGAAATATATCTGAACCAGGATCACAAAAAAACTTCAACCAAGTCTTAATTCCACATGTAACTCCCGCAATTCCACTTTTACCACAGACTGTTCCAAACTGCCCCAAAAACCAATCCTAAAAAATAGGGCAGACTTTTCCATTTAGGACATTAACCATGATCTAAAAATATCATGGAAATGTAGAATAACTCCTAAGATAAAAATGATGTCAATTTATTTCATGCTTTCAATTGGAAACTTTGCCTCAAACTAAACTTCTTCATAAATAAGCATTTTTAGGTGGGCCCCACATATAGTAACATGCTCTACCATACCTTTATGGAAATATAGAGGAGTCCTCTAACACCTCCAATCATATCATTTTCAAAAGGAACCAAAATAGGCTCAGTACACTCCTTTTTCTCCAAGTCACTTTTAGCTAGTGTTTAGCTAGGGTTTTAAAGAAACTTAACTTCTTAACGATCGTTCATAAAAATGCAATGATAAAACCATCTCATTATTTTTTAAAACCTTCTTAGTTCCATGTAAAAACATACCCCAAAACCTTTGGGTCCATGGAAATCCTACAATCCACAATGAGCATCGGAAGGTCAACTTTTACCTCAAAATCACACTCTTGAAAAACCTGGTTTTGCCAAAATCTTCATATCCTGCAAAATATTCTTCATGACCTGAAAATTGTCATGAAGAATCATGACAACATCCTCTAACTTTATATTCTCACCATCTAGCTCAAATAGGTCTGAAACTCTCTATCCATTAAGACTTACCTATGCCAACTTAGTTTGTCTTGACTTGCTTGCTTCCCAAGGAGCATGAAACACCACTAAACCTCTAAGGAATGACTTGAAAATCATAATACACCTCATATACACTATCACCACACTTCTACCATGATTGGATAGGACTGATCAGCTCCAAAACACATACCTTCATACCATTCTACATTCTCTAGGACTAGGAATAAACATAATATGATTGCTACAACCCATGACATCACATGAACTGACCATGATGATTCAATGAAAAAACTTACACACATGTATCACACCATATTAAACTTTCTTGACCTCATGATAACCTTAAAATCACTTGGAAGGATTCAAACCATGCTCCATAACAACATAAAACATCACCAAACTCTATCACTGCTAATCAAACTTCATGTTAGACACTAAAAGAAACCTCATGGAGACTCACATGACACCATGACACCCTTTACCATCAATTTATTTGACATCAATGACAACACTAACACACAATGGCCAACAACCTCCCCTTTTTCATTGATGAAAATTGACAAGACCAAACACACCTAGTAGACCTCTTTTCCATGTTTCTGATGCTTCTTCCCCCTTCGACATCTATGAAAAAGGCTACAATGATGAATAGACATGGAAAATGACAACAAAAGACAAGACACGATGAAAACAATGCACAAGTGACAAACTTACTTGCTCAAATGGCTCCCCCTTGGAATGTACTTACTCTTTTATGACCTCAATAACAACAAAACTAATCCAATAGACCTTTGATGTCCATGCAAATGGTTCCCCCTAAAATTATATCCTCTTCATGTTGTCTTCATATTAGCAATACATCATCTTTTAGGATGTGTTCGATATCAAAAACACAAACTCATCCTTCAAAGCTAGAAAATGACCATTTAGAATCAATGTCCCTAAAACCTGATTTCAGTCTAAATTTGGCAATCTTTAACATGCTATAGATGCACACTCAGCTCATGAAGCTCCAAACTATAACTCCCTTTGGTAAGATATCATCATACTCTACATGATAATGCAAAACTTAGGATACATACCTCAAACACACGTCATGAAGATGAGTCTAGTAATTTCTTACAATCTTGTAGAAATCTCTTAGAGATTACTACCCCATTTCATCAAATCATACCTATTGGAGTGTATGAAAAATCCCCCTACACTTATTCTTCCAATCAAACTAACACTTGGTCACACTAGCTCTTTTTGATGCCGTACTCACCTACTTGAGGTTCATAATTAACTTTCCATGACATCCGAGGCCTTCAAATTGTCTGTAACCTGTCATAATAGTATGCAAGAAGTAAATTCTACCCTGCATACATCATAAACCCTAAAATTATCCTAACAATCTAATTGTAACTTAGTTCATGATCAACTAATTTCATGATAAAGGCTCCTTGAAGGTCATCAACTTAGATTTGCAAAAACAGACCTCTAAACATTCATCAAACAATTGACAAGATCTAATATGAGATATAGTTCCATCAATCTTATTTGCATCTTGTCTAGGACCTAGAAAATAAATCCTTGACCTCAGACTTTAGGGAACTTGTTCAAACATCCTCCAACATGGAATCCATTGTCTTAGCTCATGTACTTGATAGAGAAACTCAAGCTTAAATATCTAGCTATCAATCTTGTACGTGACTTATATATTCCCTTAAGACTAAACATACGCACATAACATACATTGATTATGACACTACTCACCTTTCTTAGAATCCTTTGACCTATTGTAGACTCAAGAAATCTCATGACATCGCAGTGTGCTTCTAACTATCTAGACACACCTGGAGCACATTCAGATCTTCTTAGAGAAAATACACTTCAAGACACCAAGCTTCTTTGCATGACACGAATCCATTCAAGCTCATAACTTAGACTAAATTAAGATAAAAAATATACTTTCATGATGCTATAAGTGTCACATAGCTCCTTACAAGAACTTTTCAAGTCATATGCTAATCATTTATCCTTTTACAGATCCTATAAACACATTCTCCACCCAAGATAGAGTCTTGGATGTTCATGAACTTGTCTCAGATGTCTATACATTCTTTACACAGTTTGGAATAACATTATAGGCCTAACAATACTCCTAAGATAAAATTTTACCCCTAACCTTGACAATCTTCAACCTCTTCTTCTATACAAGACATCATGCACAAATTTCCATTACATTGTCTTCAAATTCCCTGAAGATTACTTTGCCTCCTTGATAAAATGCCTTCAGACTGCTTTGCCTCTACCCTTAAGAACATTTCAAAGTATTCATGCTCATGTTATCTCATCAATCATGATGCCTTCTTAGAATTTGATTCTCTTGGACAATCTTTAAGACACATGTTACATGAATGCATAAAATTTTATACCATATTTACATAGATCTCGAACTTTTATATCCTTATAAAAACATTTTATCACTATCATAGACCTAAACCATATTCTTTTATGCATGATAATATAAATGAAAACCTTCAACTTACCTCAATGAACATATAAACCTTCAAGGAGTATGACCACTCAAGAAATACCATAAGTTTTACTCATGAAGAGATTAAGTAACTATAGACCAAAATAACTTGCTTTCATACTTGAACTGCTTCATTTTCCTACTTCAAACTTGAATTACTATACCATTCTGATTTTCCTTTCATCATTTATCAATCCTCAACCTTTGTACAAGTTTTTAGTCCATGATTCACAGTGTAACATTCCATCTTATACATGAAAATCCTAGAAAAACCTCTTGACACTCTCAAATTCTTCATGAATTTTGCACAACGCGTGATACTTCACCATACTTTCTCTTTTATCTATGTAGACTTTATCCTTTAATCACTTTAGAATGAGATGACTCCATACTGTCAAAGTGACCCAACTAATAGCCTTGACCTTAAATCTAACAGAACCTACCACCTTTATCTTATTTCCAAATTCTTCTTCTTGTGAACACTGTCACTTGACTCCCCCTGGGAGTATGTATACCTCTTGACCAAAAACCACTCACTCCTTGATATTTAAGTGATAACATAGACTAAGACACTTTAATTGACCAACATACCTTCAATTTCCACTATACCTTGGACTTAACTTAAAACTTAAACCACCTTGCATGATGAAGACAAACTTATTAGTTGCATAAGATACTTAATCATAGACCTGCTGTCATGCAAATGTGCAACATGAAAGGTCCCAATTTTCAAGCATGAAAACGGGCCCTAGTGTCAAAATTTTGATTGTAAACCTTCCCAGACACTCTCCCAGGTCAACCCATCCCATGTGTTAAGCCTATCCTATCCTTTCAAGTGGTCATCTGTGTTACATCAACAACCTATCCTATCCTTTCAAGTGGTCATGTGTGTTGCATTAACTGTTTCCATAGGTGATTTAGGCAAACAAGTTTATTGAAGTGCTTCAGAGATGATACCTTTTAAGGCACAATTTTTAAGAGATTTAGGAATGGGTATTCTTAGGCTTTCTAAGACATGGTTCACACCCCTCAGAGCAAAGTTGCAAGCCCAAAATCATAAGGGAGTAGTATTAAGGGGCTAAGAATGTTGTGTAACTTATTTTGGAAGATTTTTAAAATTTTCAGAGGTTTTGGGACAAATTTAGTAAAAGAGGGTCTTTTAGGGTGAAGGAGCTTGTAGTACAAAATAACCCCTGAGCTTAAAGAAGTGATTCCAAGACCTTTGTAAGGATTTGGAGGTCAAATGAGACACCGTTGGAAAGGTATTTCAAATATATAAGTGATAGTGGTTTCAAATTTTTCACAAGACATAATAAATTCTACCCAAAAATTGTTTTCAGTATACACAACCTATGATCCCAAGAAAAAATCTTACTTTTTAGGGTGTTTAAGGAATATTAAAGGAATGATACCCATCCCATCCTTCGCCAAATGGTTTTTTAGTCAATATAACATAAAGAAGTTCTAAAATATACCTTTAGATGCTCAAGTTATGCTACCGAAAAGTTTCTCCCCAAGGTACACTCTCGGGACTTAGTCATTTTTCTGGGTGGACACATGTAACTCTCAGGTTTGAGAAAAATTTATTTCCCCAAATGTCCCATACCCTTGGGATAGTTGGGACACAAAATTATCCCATCCCCTAAATTTCCTATTGGACACTCATGTGACTCCAATTGAGCTCAAACAGGTCAGTTTAGCTGCCTTGCACCAATCTTAAGCACTCTTTTTCGTCAAATCCCAGGATGAAACTTATCACCTCTAGAGTAGGGTGAATTTTCTCACACCAACTATCCCATCCCCTTGGGACAGTTAGGACACAAAAATATTCCCAACTCCAAGTTTGACCTTTATATCTCCACATAACTGTGGAAGGTGCTATGTAGGTATATTCTTAATTCCCTCTCCTCTCCACCTCCGCAAATGACCATCCACCACTTTTTAAGAACTCCATAGCCAAAAACCATAAAAGCTTTATATCTCACAAATGGTAACTTGGTAATGTTGAAACCATCACCATCTCCCTTCCTCCCAGGAAAATTCAAGCTACAACAAATAGAAATACCATAGGTGTTCCAAAAAATATAATGGCACCAAACTAAAAATCTGCCCTAGCTTATTCTCCCTCAGTTTCCCATCAATCCGGAAGGTGGTTTGAGCCATAAATTTGAACACAACATCCAGAGGAATAACCCATATCAGAGAAGTTAATTTTTTTTAACCGAGGTGTGGAAGAACAAATTCTAAAAATAGTAAGTGTTTCTAGTCCACACTTAATATAAATATAAAAGTTCTCAAAATGAAAAAACCCTCCAAAGAAACAAACTTAAAAAAAACACTAAAATGGAAAACTAGGGAATTCAGTTCAAAAAAGAAAAAAAACAACATTGTAAAAATAGAAAGGAGTATTTCACAAAACTGATTAAGAGATAAAAAAGTAACCTTTCCCAAAATAGCAACTCCTAGATCCCAATGGCTAAAAATAGAAAATTCTAGTGTTGCATGCAAAAAGTTGCAGTAGGCTCCATTTTCAGTTATCTAATTGATTTTTTTCATTTTCAAATGGTTTTAAGATGGTTTCATGTCTCAAACAATTTGATTCATCCTTCACATGGGTCTTAAGGCATCAAATTTGTGTTCAGGAGTAAGACAGAACACCATTGGGTGCAATAGGTAAAACCCAGGGACATTGTGTAGTCCAATAACTATTTAAAAAGGGTAAAAAATATCTAGAGGACATCATTTATAAATGTTTAATCAAGTTGAAATAATTTTCTTTCTCCTGGTGATTTGTTTGAGTGATCTCGGTGAGTTTTTCAAAATGAGAGTGAGCTCGGTGAGCTAGGAGAGTTGGTTGGATTAAGTTTCTCAAGACAAGAAGGGGTGATTCATAGCAACATTTTTCTCTTCATAAGAATCCATGTATGTATTCTCAAAGGTTATATATTTACCATGATCATCAGGAGTTAACCCCATAACAAGCTTCTGCAAGTACTCTAGTGACCAACATTGTGGAAACTCTCAAAGAGCTATTTCTATGGATTCAATAAATGCTCAAAAGTGGTCCAAGAATAATGCATCTCATTTCCATTCATAGTCTCACAAAAATCTCCAGAATGTTGGAGTCTAAATGAAGAAATAAGGCTTAGATAACGTCCCTCTTCTTCAGTGGAACCTCATATAACCAATATGTTGAAGTTGTTAGGCCTAGGTCTGATAAGCCTATGGAGGAAATGAATCCACCAGACTATGAGTTGAACCGCATCTCATTAGGTAAATCTTCACATGAGGGTGACTCTCATTTGTTTAAAGAATAATCTTCCTTCCTTCTTTCTCATAATGAATAATATAAGAAAACAATTGTATAATTGGAGGGATAGATAAAATCTCTTAGTATTTACATTCAACCCTTCTCAAAACCTGAATCAACATCCTCTCTTTCAATCGAAGACATCCCTACAATTAGTAGTGTTGATCCCAAGGCAATCAAGAAGGAACAAGGATACATTATTCAGGGGAAGGCTAGCAAGAAATAGCTTGAGAAAATCATCGAGAAAGGAAAGGTATTGTTTCCATATTTCATTTCTCTCATTAAGTACATCCTTGCAACTTTGTCAAAAGTAAAAGAAGCAAAGGAGTTTGTAAAATAGGTCAGTAATTTGGATGAGATGTTCCCGCTGATGTTCAAGATGATATCATTCAACTCTCACACCCTTGTGAGTAAGAGTGTGTTCACATCCATTGTAGATAACTTGTCTCAGGTTTGGATCCACGTCATGGATGTGAAATATGAAATGCTCAAGAATGCATTATCTGAGTTGGAATCTTATGGACAACATGCTTGCAATATATTGAATGATGTCTACAATTGTGTTCAGAGGCTTAAGTTCCCTTATCTCATTGAATACTAATCATTAGAATAACTCATTGTCTCATTCTAAGAGCTGATCAAGAAAGAGGCAGGTAATTCTCTCTCCTTTAGTGAATACAACTTAGAGTCCGTGACCAATATTAGAAGTTGCATTATTGCAATTGGAATGGATCACGAAGAATGGATTCATCTATGTGAAATGATCAGTGATGTCCCTGAGACATGGACCAAGGTGTTGGTCTGCATCCACATTCTAAAGGAAGATAAGTTGATAGATGCAGTACTTAATTCACCAAAGAATTCAAGGAACCGAAACCCACTCCAAAGACCCATCATCAGGAGGCATGATTCAGTAAGATTCATCATCACAGGGAGATTCTTCATCAGATATGACAACCTCTCCCTTATTCTATCCTTCTCCCTCTTCCTTCTCTCCCCTTTCTAATTCTTCTTTGGGCATAATCATTGTATTTTGTCTCATTCACTTAGGTGACTTCATAAAGTTACATTGTAAAAGTTCTTTTAATTTATAGAAAAGGAACTTATTTATCACTTTCTACTAAGGTGAAAAGTCACGAATTGATTGAGACCATGAAGAGTCATATGGGGGTGTAGGCAAAGAGTCAATTCATATTTCTATAAATTAGGATGACTTATCCATTCCAAAGGATCCTAAAAGCTAGAAATTATTGGTAGCAACTATGAATTGTTGTAGCTTGATTGAAGATTTTTACTTATCACTACACATGAAATATAGGTTACTTTTCTTCCATTTCCCTTTGTCAACTTTCTTCTATTTCTGATGCAGCCTAGAATCTACTATATAAAACCCATGTGCACTGACACATCACCTAGCTCTAGCTAAGTGCTCACCCAAAGTGCGCAAAGGTACCAGGCCCCTATTTAGAGTTACTTGTACATGATGTTAGTGTGATGAAGATACATCATATTCAAAACCATAAATAAGCATAAAAATTCCACAGAGCATAAGTAGATCTAGATATTAGAGAATCATGAATTAAACAATAATGTTAGGAAATAAGGGATAAAATATGTGCAATAATCCCTCACATAATCGTAACAGTAGAGACTAATATGCAGAAAATATTAAAGATCTCAAATAAAAGTGCAGAATAAAATAACACAACATAAAGAGACAATATTTAACGTGGTTCACCCAATTGGGCTACGTCCACCAAGAATCACTTGCTCAGATTTTATTACAAGCCACCACTCTCTCAATACAATACCCAGATCTGTTTGGAGCTATGCTCAAAAAACTCTACAAAATTCACACCCGAATTCAAAGTACATCTGTAATGTTTTTTAATTCTATCATATGCATAAAACCATATAAATAGACAACTGCTTAAGCAATTTTACAAAACCGTGGGTATCAAAACCATGGGAGAAAACCATCCCATAAACCTATGGGTCAAAATCCCGCCCATATGAGAAAATCACGTTTCCTGATATATTGGGCACATTTCAAGGCCCAAAAAAATGTAAAACTATGTACAGTACTCTTAGTGTACAGTCTTCAACACTTTTCCATAACTCTTAGTGTACAGTCTTTAAAATTTTTTAGCGAGGATACATGAAAAGTGTACAGTACTCTTAGTGTACAGTCTTCAACACTTTCACACATGAAAATAGTCTCCACAACCTAACAAATAACTATAATAAGATTAACCATACAAGAACCAGTTAGAGTCATGTTTAAAACCATTATCCATCTAATATACTCCATTACATTAAACATTGTAATACATAAAAGCTTCTTACATTACAAAGTATCACTATAAGTCATGCACGCATCAGATCTAACAACATAAATCTACAATAATTCACTATTGTTAAACTAAATAGTTCCATACATACTTATAGGGGTGGGGACTTGCCCTTCACCACCTATGCACTTCCCAAAATAGGTCACATGCTGATAATAGCCATGCGCCTTTATAGTAACATGCACACATGCAAGTGCGCTAATAATAGACATCTTATAGTTAACTAGAAGAAGTAATCCTGTTATTAACTCAAGCTCATGCATAAAACTTATCAATCTCTCGTTCCCAAAATAGCATTTATGTGTCATGCAAGTATCCATCCTGATGTGTGCTCCGCACGCCATCTTCTAAAAATAGCCCGCATCCATGAAAATAGCTAAGTCCTGAATAAGCTTGTCCTGGCGCGTGTTTCCTTTCCTATCCTTCTATGCATTCAAGTGAGCCTTGTTCCCGCATGCACATTCTTTATGTGTTTTCTCCTTATCACAATATTATTTCTGCTCAACAATTTCTCTCTCATGCACTTTGCAAGTGTAGTGATCCCAAAATAGCTTTGTATCTTTGATAAATGAATCCAAGAACTTTGTGTTAGTTTTGTTCTTCTCACTATATAGATTCATTGTTTATTTCCTCTATATTTAATGTTGAACTACTCCAATTACTGAGTGCATGGAAATAATCTTCCTTTCTTGATTCCCCTCGTTCACCTCTCATTACTATTATTTCCTCCCCTGTACCTCATACAAGCACTTTACTACAGGTTCAATGAAGTGTCCCTATGTGATCCCAGACTATTTTTCCAACCCACATCATTTGGGTAGGATTAGATTAGTTATCATTCAATAATGAGAGATGCACCATTCAATACAAAGGGGCTTAGCCCCATGAATGTTGGTGGAGACACCTAATATTCCCAACTAAAAAATTTTCTTAGCAACAAGACTAGAAGCACACCCTTTTGGAATGACTAAAAATTTAAAACATTTTGACACAATGAAGGACCTTCAAGAGCATCTCCTTATTAATCCCATAGACCTAGAACATGACCTCTAAATTAGGAAACAAAGAAAAACTTTAGACAAGATGACATTCCCTCATTTTGACTTCAACCTCAAACACCTTTGATAGATACTTAAATACTTTTGAAGACAAAGAAACAATGGGTAAGATAATGATATACCTTAATAGGATTGAAACAAAATTTTAGGGCTTATGACCGTGATTATTTCATTTTGATGAATGTCTTCTAGAAACCTACAGAATACATATAGAGCTTTTTGAATCACTCAAAACAATATATAAGCATCATATGACCTCAAATATTCCATCTTCTCCCTTTTTGCCTTTGAGATCTTGGATGATCTTTTTAGAATAGTAATTCATCTACAAATCCTTCATATTCTGATTGGAGATCAATTGGATAATCATTAAGCTCTTCATTTACTTTCTCTACCTCTTTCTCAATTAGGGCTAATAGTCCTTCTTGACTTGAACTAGGCTTGAAAAATTTGATTGCTTCCTTCTTGATCTTGTCAACACAACTTGGTAACTTGAAAGAGCTTGATTCTCCCTTAGTTGTCACTATTCTTTTTCCTTCAAACCATCACCATCTTTAACCTTCTTGACAAGTTTGGGTTCATCAGATTTCACATTTTGCTCACTAGGCTTATAATAAGATTCCTTGACCTTGTTTTTTTTTCTCAACACCTTTGATGGTCATACCAACACTTGATTAATTATTGGGTTTGAATTTCCTTAAAAATACCTTCTTATTTTTTCATTTTAATGCTTGATATCTATTGTCATTTCTTGGAGATTTTTTTAAAACAAAACTTTGCAATGTGACCTTGTTTGTGGTGTTGATAATCTGATCAACACTGATTTACCCCCCCCTCTCAGTGCTTGTGATATCCAACAATTGGTATTAGAGAGTGGTCCTCATGAATCAATCCTAACAACTTGGAGGTGATCCTGAAGTGAAAAACATGTGTACATTAACATATTCTATGTTGAAGAAGAAGTATGAGATTAATCAAGCCCTGATTAAAGAGTTAAAAGTTGAAATCAAGCTCAAAGATGCAAATTATCTTGAAGGAATATAATAAATGGCAGTGGCTATTGATAAGTTCTCAAAATATCTAAGTGTCAAAGAAAAATCTTGTATTAAACTTGAGGAAGAATTAAAGACTTCAAAGGATGAGCTAGAACAAGTTAAAGTTAAATTGATGACATGTCAAAGGCACCCTAATGACATATTAGGCCTGACCTATAAAAATGAAGAAACCCAATGTGAAATGGAGCATGAACCTAGTCACGAGTCATTCCAAGTAGCCATAAAAGCTAAGGATGAAGAATGTGGTGGGTTAAATGCAAAATTGATAATGATAAGAGAGGAAATGGAGCAAGAAAGGCAAAGAGATTTATAGCATAATCCCAACAAGCCAACAAACGAGAAGAAGACAAGGGAGAAAAAGACATGAAGATCCAAGTAAATTAGATAGCCAAATGCATCTAGGTATGAGAGGAAATTTAATGGTTATTATTTCTCATGTTCTGAATTTGGAAATAGAGCTAGAGATTGCATGAAAAACTATGACAAAGAGCACCCATAAAGATCTTGTGATACTGAATATGAAAGGAACATAATGTGTTTCAATTGTATAAATAAAGGTCATATAGTCAAGCATTTCTTAGAAGAATCTCTAACCCAAGTTAGCAATGACAGTCATTACTCAGGAAAAAGGAAAAATCAGATCATATGTTATATATGTCAAGAAGGTGGGCATTTCTCAAAGCATTGCTATAACTATAGAAAACCCAAGCCTCCAGTAGCTCTTGAAAAGAAGGAAATGAAATGGGTATATAGAATCAATGAAGCAAAGTCAAAAGTTGAGAAAGAAAAGACTGAAAAGAAGGTAACATGGGTAGACATGAAAGAGTCACAACAAGATAATATTATATCAACAAAGGATGACAAAGGAAAGAAACAAGAAAACAACTCTAGTGCAAAGGATGAGGAATTTGTTCCTCAAGTAGTGATAAAACAGGTGCATGAAGTGCAACATGTATGTTTATCAGGATACTAGATAGAGGATGAGAGCGCAGCTAATGAAGTTATCTTACCTAAAAATGCAGCCAAGAAAGTTAACAAGATTGCGAGGACAAGGAAAGGGAAAATGGAGTAATCATGTTGTTATGATGACTTTATGCTGTTTTGAGATGATTCAAGGCTCACTGTAGGCCTCTTCTAAGCTTCTAGGAGGAATATTCACTTAAATAAAGCAATAGATTTAGTATGAGTCCTCTCTATGAAGCATAAGGTATGGAATCTTGGGTTATCAAGTGTGTTGCCATGGTTCATTTTGTTGCTCTTAAGTATGAGGTATCACGATCTCAGTCCTAGTGTATAAATGGAGTTTGAATGTGTAAACAAGCTAATGAATTCACAATCACATTCTTAGTTTGAAATGGCTCAATGTGTTCAAGAGTCATATTGATGTTTATTTTGGTGTTTGTAGTGTCATAAGAAATCTACAATGCCATTTTATCCATGAAAATTTGTTTCTTATTGTCACCATCTAAATAAGTGTCAATGTCACTAGTTTGTGTCTGAATAAGTGCATTATTAGTCTGTGTCTTGCATTCTTACTATCTGTATGAGATGGTGTAGTAGCTTCATGAGTTTCATCATAATGTGACAAGAAGTAAATAAGTTTTCTTGAACTTACAAAGTGTATCTAAGAGTCTATGTGTTAAAATTTTGACAATATTGAGTGTGTATGAACATTGTGAAGGTCAGGAGTGTCTTATTTGTGTCTCTTAAAGCCATCCATGAGTAGTAGTGGTAGTATTATGAGTTCTTACCTCTGTGATGTCAGGTAAAGTCAAGACTCAGTATCATGCATATGAAGGCGGTCTCACTCAATCATCATGTCATGTATTGGTAGTGATTTTTTCATTTTTGTGAAATTCAGAGTCTGTAGAGTCTCAAAATGCCTTATTTGAGCTTAGTAGTGTGTGATGGGTCTGTCACGAGCATTCATTCTTCAAAAAGGTACTATACTATCATTGAAAAAGTCTGAGCATAAGTTTGAGTTAAATGCAGTGTCTTGGTGTGTACTTGGTTAAGTTCTGAAAGAGAAATGATGTTTTTCATGACATCAAAATGAGCTTAAAATGGTTGTATCAGTCTTCAATTCTGGTCTACAAAAATCTGAAGTCTCTGTTGTCACCTCCAATTGGTTACTCCCAAATTACTAAAGGAATGACATGTATGGAAGTGTGAAAGTGCTAAGAACAGAATTGTGCACAGAGGACTAAGTGAGATATTAGATGGAATTCAGGAAGATATGAGTAGAGACAATAAACTCAGGAGGTAAGAAAAAGGAATACAAGGATGATATTAGATAAGTTTGCAAATATACATGTGACTGTAGGATATAACAATGCGATAACCGAGTTGTATGAGAATAGGAAAAATTTTGGAAGAGAGGATGATTCTCTAGGTATGAAAGCATATACACATTTCTTTTTTTGCATTATAAATCTCAATGATATGTTTATACAGTAAAGAGGTGAATCTCCATCTTGGAATAGTATGTAAAAGTTGGTCAAGTGTGTTGCAACTGTGAAATAACTTGTTCAAGGGTTTGAAATTTGTAACCCTAGACTGAGTAAGTTTGAAGTTTGTGATGAGTGTATAAGTTTGTGACAAGTCATATAAAGGCCATGAAGTGATCTTTTGCATTTGGGATGATGGTTAAGTGTTTAAGAAGTGATAGCTAGAAGAATCTATGATAGCGAGTACAATAAATCTCATTATTATGCTAAGTTTCTTGAGTGGTGGAAGCTACAAGCTCACTAGTTGACTATACATGAGGTATCACACTGCAGTTTCAAGTAAATTGAGCATGTTAAACTTCATCTAGGGGTGACAAAGTGCTTGATTAAGATTATATAAGGAACATACATGTGTCAATGAAGTGTCAAGACATGAAAAAGTGTAGTTATGAGTTTTCACGGTCATAAATGTCTGAGAAAGATATGTTTCATGTTTTGTGAGGTATTCAAGTTGTTTGTAAGATTCTATAGTCAATGAAGAGGTAAAAAGAGCTCAAGGAAAGCTACAGGACCTGAGAAAATTAAAGACAAATATGTGAAAGCAAGAAAGTTTCATGCTTCAGGTGCAAGAACTGTGTAATCAAGCAAATGATGATTGAGATTGATAAAGTTTAGGTGTAATCAATCAATATAGAGGTCTGAAGCAATGCACATTGGTTTGTGATGGTGAGAATTTAGTGTGATTTCTCTTGACAAGGACAAGTTTGACCTTTGTATTGAGAACCATAATCAAATAGTCAAAAAATGTCATCAAAACTTGTTTGTGATTGTATGTGTGAGAGATGAAAGAGGATTGAAGTCTTTTTCTGTAAGAAGTTGACTAATACTGGAATCTATGAGATGAACACAATGCTACTGTTGGTCATTCAAACATGCACCCATGTCTTAGATCTGGGGGATTCAAGTTTTTTGAGACAACAATGAAATCATCTCCAAGTTTTGGTACCTTAAGCGCTTGAGACAGATCTTTGGAGAAGGCTGGTTCCTCTACCTATTTCTACTACTACTACTACTCCTAATGCTGGAAAGGAAAACTAAGCTAAAATGCCAAGGGACCATGGATAAAAGGATAAAAAATGGAAAAACTAAACTAAGGGAGGTGATAACACCAAAAAAGAGGGATGAACACTATCTGGTCTGAGTGAAAATGAAAGAGAAATCATAAGGGAAGGCTAGGCACATGTAGCAAAAACCAAGACACATTTACATTCAATTCTACGAAACACAACCAAAAAAGGAGATGCAAGGGATATAAGATGACACAGTAAACACACAAGGTAAAAGGAAGGCAAGAAGAAGGAATGCAAACACATTAGGACAGAGAATAACCACAAAAAATGCTTCCATTACTTCTAGAAATGCACAGACTGTTACAATGGTGAGAGAGGCCAATATCCACACGCAAGAGCCAGATCTAGAGGTATGCAACTTAGAAAGGGAAGAAAGATATGAAGTCCTTAGCAAAGAGCTTAAGGATCCAAAATTTCCAACATTAACAATGATCCCATATCTTACATTTATAGATGAATCGATGGAAAAAGAAGACGAGAAGGAGGGAAAACCTGAGTTTGAAATACAACCACTAATAAAAATCATTCAATGCTTGCAAATATGCTTCCTTAAGACTATTTGGAATGTAGGAGAAGGAAGGAGGCAAAATCCATGTCAAATCGAGTGGTTGGCGCAATCATATCTACTCATCAATGCCTAGAAAGATGTTTTCCCATTTCTCACCTACCAGATCTACCAAAAATTTGAATTTGAATATCAAACATTGTAGCCTATGTTAGCAGCTATCGATTGGGACTAGGCACACACCGATCGGAGGTCTTTAGAAAAATATATGGTTATTAGAAGATTATCAAAGCCGCATATAAGACACATGGTGTGCGTGGATTGGCTAAAAGGATGATTAATTATGTAAATGCTTTGTCATTTCTGCCATGTGCCACACACTGGTTGGCTGTAAGAATTTTGCGCCCAGCTAGTGCACTCTAGTTGGTTGCATGTAGCACACTCAACCTTGTTAGAGGATGACGTGGCACATAATGGCACAGAAGAAGGTGTGAAGGAATGCACGTGAAAGAATGAATCATGGGAGGAAAATAGAGGAGGGGCACACAAAGGTGACGCACACGAGTAGAATGGGAGAAATACCAAAGAAGGAAATGTATGGTCAAGGTACAACTGTTAAAAAGTAATGTGTGGGGTGCATAAGAGTGCTAAGGACTTAGCTGATTTAGAGTAAGGCCATGACACACGCAAAGGATACATGTAACATTGGGAAGAAGTCAAGTGCGTAAGAGGTATGTACAAGGGAAAATGAAACAAAGAGGAAAAAGAAAATGAAAGGATAAAGAAAAGGGGAAGCGCGCAAGAGCACGCAAGGAAACTGAAACCAAGTAAGTGTACCAAATAGATAATTGAAGTGCATGTAATCTACAATGTAGAACCATAAATCTAGAATGTGAACACAAGTTGTTCAAATAACTAGGATAGTTATTTGGATAACAGTTTTGGTGACTTTTGGGGCCATCTTCCTGCTAGATGAAGGGGATAAGTAGCCTGGAGCATCCATTGGGCATGGAGTCTGCTATGTAATCATGAATCTTTGATCTGGCATCTTGAAGAACTGACCCTGAAGTCACTTGATGAATCATTTCTGAACTTTATTATGAATCTTGCAAAACTGCTAATACTAATGGAAGATAAATGACATCCTGTCAATAAAAGAAGAGCGGGCGTAAGAATCACGCGAGAAGAGAAAACCATGTACAAACAGACAATGTGGGAATAATGCATTTGGAGGAATTGAAAACTACTCTAATATATATAGAAATGGTGCATCAAACTCAATGGAAGGGCTTGAGATATATCCCATTGACTGGGATTTACAGCTTGCCTCCATCAAGATGAGATAACTCAAAAGAGTTAGCCTCCTTGTATGAATTGATGACATATGGGCCACTCCAAAGTGCATCAAACTTTGAATGGAGTCCTAGTTTAGCTCTGTCAACATCCCATTTCAAGACCAAGTGCCCAACTTTGAAAGCTTGAGGCTTAGCCTTTCTGTCAAACCACTTATTTGTTGTTTATTGATGTTGTTCTAGCTTGATCATGACAGAGTTTCTTGATTCTTTAAGTTTAACCAGCTCTGCCATTCTGATTTTTCATTGGTCCGTGCCCTCAAATTCTAGTTGCTGGGAAATATTTAATGAAGGAAATTCAAGAGATAATAGGAGTCTAGCTTCCTTACCCTAAACCATCTTGTAAGGCTATATACCTATTGCCTTCTTAGTTGTGATCCTATCTACACAGAGCGTGCGTGAGACCTTTGTATGCCACTGTCTCTAGTTGATGTTCATTGTGCATTTCATGATCCTGATCAGGTTCTTGTTTGTTGATTCTGCCAGACCACTTCCCTGAGGGTATTATTTGGAAGAAGTCTTCAAACATATTCCAAGACTTAGATCCCAATTCGTAATTCTGGTACCAAGGAAGGATTTTTCATTATCAGAGATAATGGTTTGAGGAACACCAAACCTTGTTATGATACCTTTGAGAAAGTCCCAGATGACTGTCTTAGTTGATTCCTTGAGCGTGACAACATTTGTCCATCTTGTGAAGTAGTCTGTAGCCATCAGCACCCATTTGTGGCTGATTCTTGAAGGAGGATTGATCATGCCTATGAATTCAATACCCCATTGCGAAAAAGGATGATTCACCTGGATTGGTCGGAGGGGAAGCACTGCCAATATTTTCTTATCCACAAAGAAAGCACATTCTCTATATTTTATGACCCACTTGTGCAGGTCTATGAACAGGGTAGGCCAAAATAGTCCTACCATCATGATCTTCATTGTTGTAGATTTGGAAGAGAAGTTTCCACCAGAGAATCCATCGTGAAATTATGTTAACACTTTTTGATTCTGCACACTGTTGATACACCTCAACATCACGCCATTAAGATTCTTCTTCAAGAGAAGGCCATCAATTAACACATATGGAATAGGTTGGAGCCTCAGATGTCTCCTCTTTTATTTTTTTAGACCAAGAGAGTATGTACCCTTGGAAATGAATGTGATCATGTCCTTCTACCAGTTGTGCATGCCAAGGGTTGTATTCTATTCAAGTTCTGCGCACGGGAGCACTTTAGCCAAAAATAATGAAGTCTCAGGTTTTTTCTACACATCCTCAGCAAGTTGTGTTATCCAAAATTCACCCCCCTAGGGTAAATTTTGATAACATGCATCAGAAGATTCAAATCCCAAGCAAATCGATTGATTCAGAGCAAAATCAGGTTCCTAGGGTCCCTTCAGGTATTTTTCTAACTCCCCCGGCCGAAGAAACAGGGAGCAAGCTCTGAGAAAATGCAAAAAAGGGTTGCAGAAGGCAAGTAGGTTGATCCAGGAAAAAATCGTAAAAATGACTAAGTCCTAGTCCTAGGGGTAGTCGGGACATGTGGGACAAAAAGGCCCGAACCGGCCGGCTCGACCGAAGTGAGCACAGGCAGTCCAAAGGAAAATGGGAAAAATGGGACGAAAGTACGCGACGGGCGTGAAATTCCGGTTCGACCGAGAGAAAATCGACTAACTGCTGAGAGGGACAGTTCGGGACAAGCGGGCCGAAAAGGCGCGAACCGGCCGAAAAGAGTCAAGTTAGTCAGAAGCAAAGTGGGACAAGTGGGCCAAAAATGCCCGAACTGGCCGAACCGGCCGAAATGAGCACAAAGGGCCCAAAATCAAATGGGACATCAGGGACAAATGGAGGTGAAGTACGTGAAAAAGCCGGCAGGGTCGAGAACTAATCAGAAGCTGCCACGTGTCTCAGGGAAAAAGGGTCAAAAAGGTCAAAGGGCAAGTTTTAAAAGAGTCAGCCCGAACCAATGAAATAGCACCACGTGTCTAGTTAAGGGCCCCACAAGCGAATTTCAAAATGAAAGCCCGCGAAAGATGGAGGAGAGAGAATTTCTCGTCCAATCAACACGTGCCACGTGTCGTCCAGGTGGCAGAGCGCGGGAAAGGTTTCAAAACACACTTTCGCCTGTTTTGTGCCATAGATCTTCAGATCGCCATAACTTTTGATCCAAAGCTCAGATTTGCACGTTCTTTATATCAACAGAAAGCTGGTGAAATTCTCTACACGATTCCAGGGTCAATCTTGCGTTTTGGAGCAGTCTAGAGGGAGAAAAATTGAGAAACGGCTCTGACGCATATTCATGGCCGGAAATGACATTCCAACGATCAGAGTTAATGCAGAATGGGTCGCATTCTCCTGTAATCCGGTCAGAATGACAGGGTATGGGTTTGTAAGGTCCTCCATGCTATTTTAATACACCTGTAGTCAAGAAAGAATGGGCTCCCATGCCCTTGTACGTCTCCTGTTCCCTGGGTTCGACCCTTGCATTTTAAAAGCCAGTTTTGGGCTCATTTCAAAGAGAGGAACTTTTTTGGGCATAGCAGACTTCTTCTTTCACCTTCTTCAAGGGATTGATGAAGTATCAGACCTCTCCAAGGATTGTAATAGTTTTCTTTACCTCTCTGAGGGTGTAATGCGTATTTTGATATTAAATTGATAATGCAAGCTCTGTGAATGGGTTTCAATCCTCTGTTTGTATTATTTGCTTGATTTCAGATGCTAAATTATACATTACTAGTCTGTGTATGTTTTTATGTTGAGAACCTTGGTCTGTGTCTATTTGCATGACTAATATGTTTCACCACTCCTTTTGGTGCATCACCATCTTTAGTTAGTTTCAATTTTTTGCACTTCTCCCCCTGTCTCCTTGCAAGTTAGAATAGGATTAGGATCTAAACCTCTGTAGTTTTGTAAAATATAGATCTAAATCAGAGGAGTTTGAGGAACCACCCTCTAATCTGGAGATTCCTCTCTCAGTTTCCAAGTCCCACACTTGGAGAGAGGTTTCCATGTTGTGCAATTACACTGGATGCAAGAGTGATCAACCTAGAAATCTGATCAGCGTCCAGGGGTGCTGTAATTTTGCACGCCCGGTGGGACCAGAGGTCTCATTTTTTATTGCAGAAAAGTTGATGTGCATCTGCTACAATTTTCTTGCTTGAAAAGAGCTATTATTTACATATCTGGTGACTCTAAGGGGAAGAATCAATAGGTTTCAGCAGTACAAGCCTAAAAGCTTATGAGAAGAATCACAAGGTCAAGAGTTGGAGAAGAGGAGGTGCTGTTTGAATACTTGCAATTATCTCCAAGAAGAAGGCAAAGAGGAAGAAGGATTCAAAGGTCTCCATCTCCACCAAATAGAACTCTTTCAACTCCTCCACCTGAGCGGCCTTTCTTTCAGTATACAAGGGTTTTAAGACCAATCAGAATGGCGCAACCAGTGAACCCCTATGTCAACTTCACAGGCAGCAGCCCACTTGCTCTCAATGCACAAAATCCAATCCCAGTAGTAGCATTGAAGAACATTCCATACTTCACTGGAGAAAACCAGACCACTCCTGGTGATCATGTCAAGGACATTGCTAACATTTGTGCAATCCATGAGATTAATGAGATGCAAGTAGCTATCAAATTGCTGGCGTCTTCATTCAAGGGAAAAGCATTGCAATGGTTTAGGAGCCTTGAAGCTGGCTCTATCACAAACTGGAATCAGCTGTGTATTACACTTCATAATGAATTTGGAGAGAAGGGAGACAACTTGTCTCTTTTAGAGCAGCTAACAACCATCAAGAGAGCTTCCAATGAGCAGCTAACTGACTTCAAATTCAGATTTCAAAGGTCTTGGGATAGAATTCCAGTGGCAGTCAGGCCAATAGCAGAAGGTGCTTTTCTATATTACCTTAAAGCTTTAAATTCTGATATTTCTATGTTGATTCAATCTATGGGAGGCACAACTATCCCTGCTGCTTATAGTATTGCCATTAGAGCTGAAAATTATCTGATTCAAGCCGGCAAGCTAGCTCCTAGGCCTCCAATGCCATTATATCCAAGTTTAGAGAGCCCAAGTACTAGTCAAGCACCTGTCTTAGCTCCTATTCCCACTCCTAGGAATCAGAGTTCAAATGAAGCTTCCACTTCATCTCCAAGTGCCCCAAATGAGCTTCAAGAGGTCATGAAGCAACTGCAAAATTTAGGTAATGAGCTGGTCACACTTAAGAGACAACAAACTCAAGGTTTTAGACCTTCGTATCAGCCTCAAGCTCAACCTAATAGGCAGCCATATCAGCCTCAAAGACCACCTAATCTAGCCACAAATATGAATCAAACAAGGCCTCCTGTCAATAGACCTTTCCAGCCCTATAATCCAAATGCCATATCTGCCTCTAAGGCATTAGTACCAGCACAAAACAACATTGCCTAGGAGTATGATTGGTGTTTTCCATGTAATGAGTCTCATAATCAATCCATGTGCTTCAATGGTGCTTTGACCCAAGCTTTAATGGTAACAAGTGCTAGTGTGGAGGGTGAGAGTAGTCAAGAAAACAGCCAACAACAAGAAACATTCCAACAGCAACCTGCCCCAAATGACACCACATTGGTAAATTGGCAAGCAGAGGATTTCTGTGGCATGAATCAGGCAGTTTCTCAAGGTGTCGCTGCCAACACAAGGTCAAAAAGGAGAAATTTGGGTGAAGAACAGCCGTTAGCCCCAGCCAATCCACAACCTTCCACAGCTCCACAAATGATTGGCAAGCAAAACCCAGTTTCAAATGCACAAGGGCAGTCAAGAACAGCCCCTAGGCCAACTCAAATGCCAGCTGTTGCTGCCCACATACAAGGAGCAAACGTGTAAACCAAGGGACATCAGAGGGATACTCCATCTCCATTCAACATCATTGATCAGATGAAGAAGACAAATGTCAACATATCAATGTGGCAATCACTATCCATCCCAGGCCAAAGAGATTTGCTACAAGCTGCCATGAAGGACTGGTCAACTTCGAATCAGCAGGTCCAAAAGCAGGAGAAGGTACTCACAAATGCTGCCCACCCTCAAGGAAATCATGGAGCACAACAAGGTAGAATGCTGAAGCCTCCCCCTTTCTATGTTTCGTTAATCATTGGAAATCAGCTAGTGCATAATTGCATGATTGACTCTGGGGCAAGTAGTTCAGTAATGCCAAAACAGATAGCTGACCAGTTAGGGCTTCAATATGAAGTCGTCTCCAAGGGTGTAGTGCAATTAGACGGGACAGTAGTGACAACGGTTGGAGTAATCAAAGGTTTGAGCCTCACACTGCACACATGTCCCAATGTAGTAGTGTTGCAAGATGTGTCGGTCATAGACCTACCACCACTCTTTGCATTATGCTTGTCAAGAGACTTCACTGCTAAAATTGGAGGCTATCTTTCGGCGGATTGGTCACACATGCTGTTTAGAACAAGGTATGGAACTAAGGCTAGAATCAGGTCTGAACCTATTGCAAACTTCCACATTCAGCCTTACACTCCAAGTCATATTAATACCAATTGCTCAGCATTTGATCAAGAAGATCACCTTAGCACTGATGAAGTTGACACCAAGGTTGGAAGCATCCCAGATTTGACTCTTGATGAATGGGCAAGAAAAGTGCATGCTTTTGATCCCTATCAAGAAATAGAAGAATCCAAGCTAGGAGTCTATTGTATACACGAAGAAAGTAAACCTATTCCTAGCATCACCAAGCCAAACCACAAGGATGACAATGAAGTATGGCAGCTGTTTTTCGATGGATCAAGGAGTAGAAAAGGTGCAGGAGGTGGAGCCATGCTTGTTTCACCTCAAGGAATAAAGCATTATTCAGCTTTTAGATTTCAATTTGCATGCTCCAATAACACTACTGAATATGAAGCCTTGGTGCAGGGGATGCATTGGGAAATAAAGAGAAAAATAAAGAACTTGCAAGTTTTTGGGGACAGTGAGCTGATTGTAAATCAGGTCAAGGGACAACATGCTGCCAAAAATGATCTACTCAGATGCTACAAGAATAGGGTGTGGGACCTCATGGAAGATTTTGAGGGCTTTGGCATCAAATCCATCCCTAGGAAGGAGAATCAGGCTGCTGACAGGCTTGCAACAGTAGGGGCAGCCTTTGACATTGTAGAAAACATTCAACAAGAAAAGGTACAGCCAAACATCCACGTGATTGTGAGGCCTTCAGTGCTGAATAATGATGTCATTTGGCAAGTATTTGAGAATGACCAGCAAATCATCCACTTCTTGCAAGAAGAAGCTGAGTTCTCAACTAAGAATCAAGAGAAGTTGGAACAGCAATATGGTGACCAGGTGATACAGCTGAGAACTGACAAGCTGCCCAAGGGACTTATCACCTTGGAGTCCATTTTTAACCCCAATGATCAGTTTAGAAAGGAGAAAGCAAACATTCAGGTTAAGAGAGAAGATTCGGTATCCATATTGGTAGAAGAGAATAAGCCTTTGCAAATTGGAAAGATGACAACTGAACAGGAAAGGTATGAGTTCATACAGCTATGTCAAGAATTCCTTGATGTGTTTGCTTGGAGTTATGAAGATTTGAAAGGGTTCAATCCCAACTTAGCTCAGCATACCATTGAATTGGACCCAAATACTAAGCCTATCAGGCAGAAACAGAGACCAGTCAATCCACACATGGAGCCTCTCATGAGGAAAGAATTGGACAAGCTGATTGAGTCAGCAATTATATTCCCAATCAAGCATTCTAGTTGGGTTGCCAACTTAGTTCCAGTCAAAAAGAAGAGTGGAGAGATCAGGCTATGTGTTGACTTCAGAGATTTGAATAGAGCCTCTCTCAAGGACCATTATCCACTCCCTTCTATGGAGCAAATATTGCAGGTCGTAGCTGGTTCAGAAAGGTTTTCACTACTTGATGGTTACTCAGGCTTCAATCAGATTATGGTAAAAGGGGAAGACCAGTTCAAGACAGCCTTCACAACCAAATGGGGCACATATGCTTACAAGAAGATGCCATTTGGACTGTCGAACGCCGGAGCAACATTCCAGCGAGCTATGGATATGGCATTCAAAGGCTTGATCAACAAGATAGTGCTGATATAATTAGATGATATTACTGTCTTCTCAAAGAATGCTGCAGACCATCTCTTTCACCTCAGGCAAGTGTTTCAAAGGTGTAGAAAGTTCGGTGTGTCTTTGAATCCTAAGAAGTGCATCTTTCTTGCACATGAAGGGAAGCTCCTTGGCCATATTGTCTCTAAGGAGGGATTAGCAATTGATCCAGAGAGGGTCGAAGCCATAAGAGCTCTACCATTGCCAAGCCACAAGAAGGCCCTTCAGAGTTTCCTGGGAAGGATAAACTTTGTTCAGAGGTTTGTCCCAAATTTTGCAGCCCTTGTCAAGCCCATCACTAAAATGTTAAGAAAAAGCATGGCTTTCAAATGGACGGCAGAAGGTAAGGAGAGTTTTGAAGCAATCAAAGAAGCCATCTCCCAGGCACCCACTCTCATCAACCCAGACTTTTCCAAGGATTTCATCCTCTATGCATTTGGAGGTGATGGCACTATTTCTGCCATTCTGGTACAGCAAAACAAAGATAATGATGAGCAGCCGATTGCCTTCTTCAGCCAGAGCCTAGGTGACTGCGAAATGAGGTACTCTTTTATTGAAAAGCATGTGCTTGCAGTAATCAGAAGCTTGAAGAAATTCAAGCATTTAGTTTCAAACAACAAGATACAGTTGCTAGTCTCACATGCTGGGGTTAAGGATTTCCTCCTCAACAAGGATTTGAATGAGAAAAGGGCAGGTTGGATCACCCGTGTCATGGAGTATGACATTGAGATCAAGATCACCAAGCTGGTAAGAGGCAAAGGTTTGTGTGAGAAGCTCGCTTCCAAACAACCAGACAACCCAGAAGATGAAGAAGACGCTGTCTTGCTATTACAAGATGATCAAAAACAGGAAAATGATGATGTGTCCACTCCCTGTTGGACTCAGAATATGATACATTTCCTACAGACGGGCTTGTGCCCTCCAGAAATGAGCAAAGCAAAGAGGAGACATTTCAGATTGCAGGCTATTCCATATACCATCATTGATGGAGTTTTGTTCAAGAAGGACGTGAATGGAGTGCTGCTGAGATGCATTAACATAGGTCAGATCTAAGGGGTATTAAAAGAGTTTCATGATGGACCAGCTGGTGGCTATTTTGCACCAAGAGTGACAGCTCTGAAAATCATGAAGGCTGGTTATTATTGGCCTAAAATCTTTAGTGATTGCTATGCATGGATCAAGAGGTGTAAGAATTGTGCATTCTTCACAGGAAAAGAGAGACTCGCTGCCCTTCCATTGCATCCAATTACAGTAGATCAGCCATTCATGCAGTGGGGTTTGGACTTCATTGGAGTCATCAATCCCAATTCAAGCCAAGGGCACAAATGGATTTTGACAGCCACAGACTACTTCACCAAATGGACAGAAGCAGTAGCAATCAAAGAGGCGAATGAGTCTAGCATCTTAGACTTTTATGAAGGGATAACTTCCAGATTTGGTGTACCTGCTACAATAGTCTCTGATAATGCATTGGCATTCATCGGATCTAAAGTGACTGAGTGGGCTGTCAAGAACGGGATTTACCTGAGCACTTCATCAAACTATTACCCTCAAGGTAATGGCCAGGCTGAGTCTACAAACAAAAACTTGCTGAGGATCATTAGGAGGACTCTTGATGAGAATCAGAGGGCTTGGCATACCAAACTGAAATCAGCCTTATGGGCTGATAGGATAACTCCCAAAAAATCCACGGGTAACTCTCCATTTAGGCTTGTCTACGAAAGAGAGGCAATCTTACCCGTGTCACTTGAGTTGCCAACGTTGGAACTCATGAAACAGCTGGAGTTGCTAGAGTTTGAGCCCATGGAGGTGAGGTATGCAAAGTTGATGGAGCTGCAAGAGATCAGAGATCAGGCATCCCAAGCAATGGAAAAGGATCAAGCTTTGATCAAAAAGACCTTTGATAGGAAGGCCAAAGACATATCTTTTCAAGTAGGAGATCTAGTGCTGAAATGGGATGTGGATAGAGCAAAACCAGGAAGGCATTCAAAATATAATGCCATTTGGAGTGGCCCATACATGGTCACAAAGTGCAAGAGCAACAATGCTTTCCAATTGGCCTCATTGGATGGTGAAGAATTACAGATTCCAGTAAATGGAATCTATCTCAAGCGTTGCTTCTAGAGGGAGGTTCACTACACCTGTAGATATTAGATTAGATTTTCTTTCCTCCAAGTGCTTGTGCACATTGTTTTGCTGTAGGTTAGTTTTGTTTTCCCTAAGTGCCTTGGCACAGCTTGCTGTCCATGGAGATGTTTAGCATGTCTTTGCTTTCATCAGGTCACATTCCATCTTCCCCTTTGCACATTCTGAGTCAGTTTGGATTCTAACAGAATATTTGATGACTCCATGCCCAATGGATTGCTTCAGGCAACTGGTCTTTCCATCTAGCAGGCAGATGATCCCACTGAGTCGCCAAATTGTTATCCAAAATTCACCCCCCTAGGGTAAATTTTGATAACATGCATCAGAAGATTCAAATCCCAAGCAAATTGATTGATTCAGAGAAAAATCAGGTTTCTAGGGTCCCTTCAGGTATTTTTCTAACTCCCCCGGCCGAAGAAATAGGGAGCAAGCTCTGAGAAAATGCAAAAAAGGGTTGCAGAAGGCAAGTAGGTTGATCCAGGAAAAAATCGTAAAAATGACTAAGTCCTAGTCCTAGGGGCAGTCGGGACATGTGGGACAAAAAGGCTTGAACCGGCCGGCTCGGCCGAAGTGAGCATAGGCAGTCCAAAGGAAAATGGGACAAATGGGACGATAGTACGCGGCGGGCACGAAATGCCGGTTCGACCGAGAGAAAATCGACTAACTGCTGAGAGGGACAGTTCGGGACAAGCGGGCCGAAAAGGCGCGAACCGGCCGAACCGGCCGAAATGAGCACAAAGGGCCCAAAATCAAATGGGACATCCAGGAAAAATGGAGGTGAAGTACGCGAAAAAGCTGGCAGGGCCGAGAACCAATCAGAAGCCGCCACGTGTCTCAGGGAAAAAGGGTCAAAAAGGTCAAAGGGCAAGTTTTAAAAGAGTCAGCCCGAACCAATGAAATAGCGCCACGTGTCCAGTTAAGGGCCCCACAAGCGAATTTCAAAATGAAATCCCATGAAAGACGGAGGAGAGAGAATTTCTCATCCAATCAGCATGTGCCACGTGTCGTCCAAGTGGCAGAGCGCGGGAAAGGTTTCAAAACACGCTTTCGCCTGTTTTGTGCCCTAGATCTTCAGATTGCCATAACTTTTGATCCAGAGCTCAGATTTACACGTTCTTTATATCAACAGAAAGCTGGTGAAATTATCTACACGATTCCAGGGTCAATATTGTGTTTTGGAGTAGTCTAGATGGAGAAAAATCGAGAAACGGCTCTGACGCATATTCATGGCTGGAAATGACATTCCAGCGACCAGAGTTAATGTAGAATGGGTCGTATTCTCCTGTAATCTGGTCAGAATGACAGGGTATGGGTTTATAAGGTCCTCCATGCTGTTTTGATACACTTGTAGTCAAGAAAGAATGGGCTCCGATGCCCTTGTACGTCTCCTGTTCCCTGGGTTCGACCCTTGCATTTTAAAAGCCAGTTTTGGGCTCATTTCAAAGAGAGGAACTTTTTTGGGCATAGCAGACTTCTTCTTTCACCTTCTTCAAGGGATTGATGAAGTATCAGACCTCTCCAAGGATTGTAATAGTTTTCTTTACCTCTCTGAGGGTGTAATGCGTATTTTGATATTAAATTGATAATGCAAGCTCTGTGAATGGGTTTCAATCCTCTGTTTGTATTATTTGCTTGATTTCAGATGCTAAATTATACATTGCCAGTCTGTGTATGTTTTTATGTTGAGAACCTTGGTCTGTGTCTATTTGCATGACTAATATGTTTCACCACTCCTTTTGGTGCATCACCATCTTTAGTTAGTTTCAAATTTTTGCACTTCTCCCCCTGTCTCCTTGCAAGTTAGAATAGGATTAGGATCTAAACCTCTGTAGTTTTGCAAAATATAGATCTAAATCAGAGGAGTTTGAGGAACCACCCTCTAATCTGGAGATTCCTCTCTCAGTTTCCAAGTCCCACACTTGGAGAGAGGTTTCCATGTTGTGCAATTACACTGGATGCAAGAGTGATCAACCTAGAAATCTGATCAGCGTCCAGGGGTGCTGTAATTTTGCACTAACAAGTTGTTTGCACAACATGTTGCCTCTTACTAGCTTTGTGGATTTGATAGTCACATCATACTCCATGATTTTGGTCACCCATCGAGCTCTCTTCTTGTATATTTCTTCTCCCATGATGAAGTCTCTAACAATTGCATGTGAAACTAGCACCTTAATATGATTTGTGGAGAACATGATTTTGAAATTCTTGAGTGTGCACATATTGGCATAGACCTGTTTCTCCGTGTGACTATATTTCATCTCACAGTCCTTAAATTTTTAGCTGAGGAAAGCCACTAGTACTCCAACCCTTGTTCATTGTCCTATTTTAAGACAACATAAACACTTGCATCAGCGCCATAAGCATAAAGAATAAAATCCAGGTTGATGAGTGTTGGTGCACAAGTAATCTCTTGCTTGATCCTACTGAAGCTTTCTTTCCCTTCTGATGTCCACTTGAAAGCTATGTCCATCTTGAGCATGAGGGTAATGGGCCTTACCAGTCCTGCAAAGTTAGGAATGAAGCACCTAACAAATTTGATTTTTCTGTGAAAGTACCGGCAAGGAAAGGGAAATTATGGTTAAAACATGCTCAAGATAAATTGTGATGCCATCCTTTGAGACCACATGGCCTACAAGTGTTCCCTGTGCCACTACAAAATTATACTTCTTGGGGTTAAGAGACACCCCAAAATTTTTACATCTCTCAAAGACTTTCTCAAGGTGCATCATGTGATCCGCGCTTTAATTTGAGAAGACTGTGATGTCATCAAGGTAGACCAAGATGAACTCATCGATATATCCTTTTAATGTAATATCCATGGTGCACTGAAACATCACACTTGCGTTTGATAGACCGAAGGACATCTTATTATATGCATATGTTCCCCACTTGGTTGTAAATGTTGTTTTGGATTGATCATCTTCCTTGAATGGGATCTGATTGAAGCTAAAGTATCCATCTAGGATTGAGAATATCTGCGTGCCATCCACAGTCTGTAAAATCTACTCCATATAAGGAAAAGGATAATGATCCTTCAATGATGCCTTGTTCAAATTTCCTAAATCAATGTAAATAGTGCATTTTACCATATCTTCTTGCGTACACAAATATCAGGATGGGTTGAGCCTCAACAGTAGAATACTTTCGATAGGAAATATTATCTTAACCTCAATGAGTGTGAAGAACTCCTTAAAAATGAGGGGCATTTTTGATCCTTCGAGATTGAAATTGCCTTCTGAATGATTTTGAATCTAGCATCCATGATACCAGGATCCATAGGTCAATGGAGTGTTCAAAAACACTTGGATAAAATAACATTATCACATCTTCATATTATCCATTGATAATGGTAAAATAGTATTTCTAAGTTGATCGAGAAATGAAGGCAAGCTTTACATTGATTGCGTGTAGAGGAATTTTCTGAGCAACAGGTCCTAGGTTGTCATGCACAATAGAGACTAGAAATTTTCATGCTAAATATTTTGCTATGACGTACATACATCTATCTTCACCCTTCCAATCCTTATTTAGGGGGAATGGACATGTATCATTTCCTTAGGTGACTAAAGGAATTACGAAATCTTTAAATGAATAGGCTAGCATGCCTAATTATTTATTTACCATAGTTGAAATGCAAATCAGCTCTACATTCGTCTAACGAGAAATCAACTTACCAATGTTTGGACCAACCTCAACTATCTGTGCGTCACTGTCATATTACTAGTTATAGTTGGTGTTATTCTCCTTGGATATTAGATGGATACTAATCTTAGATCTTATATTTCATGAAACTATCATGCTTATGGAAAAGATCTTCCAGTAGGATATAAGGGCTTTGGAAATCTTGTTAGCACTTTTAGTTTGATGACACCACATGCCTATTAATTCATCTTCTGTGGCACCATTTCCATGTACATGTAGTAGCATTCCATAGCTGTCAAGGAGATCCCAAACTTCCCTCATATATACAGCATTTGATGAAGCTTATTATTCCTTGCGCACTCTATTGAAAGTCAAAATGGTTCATAATCACTTCTGTGTCCCCAATAGATCTGCTAAGCTTTTAGTGTTATCTTTTCAGCTATACACTTGGTCTCAAAATGCATTTCAACACTGAATATTTTCCCCACAAAAGATGGATGAGGAGTGAGAAAAGATAAATATTATGTGTTAGAGAGTACGTCTTCTCAAATTTTTCAAGTGGGAACTGAGAAATACCCCCGCACCCAAGGCATTAAAATTCTTGCATGTAATCCCATACCCTAGTATAACTGTAGTGCATAAGACCAGTGTTCTCTTCACTTGAAACTACTTTTTAACTTGTTTTACAATGAGCTCAACATCAACTTGGAATTACAAGGATTCTTGTAGGTCCCATAGCCCAGTTTCAGTAAGATTTCAACTCCTTAGCGATATCAGGATTCATATGGTGTTTTTGTACCCATTGATCTTAAAAATTACAGTCTTGGTATAGAAAGAGCGAGAGGCTACTTTACATGCAAGAGAAGTGAGCACTTACACCCATGTCATATCTTGAAGTAAAGAAACAGTACATAAATTGGAGAGTGTCTGGAAGATTATTTTCTTCTTCCTCCAATGATGGCGGGAAACTATTGGCATCCAATTTTTAATGAGATAAGTAGGTTCCCATATCTCTATCTTGTAGTAGACATATTGGCTCACAGGTCATCTAACTTTTAATACAAGTGTACTTATCTTCACTTTTAGAGTAAAGTTTCTTGACATTTTTACAGGGAAAATAGAGGGGACAATATCATAAGACCATTGGCACATCTTGAGTTATTGTCACCACCTGGATTCTTGATATGAAGATTAACTGTTGATACTTTATGATTCAATAAGGAGTAGTGACATGTTTGCAACTATCAATGGTTATGTTTAGGACTCAATTTGTCAAAGGGCTAGACTTAAAACCTAATGACATTAGAAACTTGTGTTAGGCCATTTTGATCCACAGTGTGTTTCAAATTGAATGTCCTTCATTAGATTGACCAACAAAATGGTGTTATGAGGAAAATGTGAGTCTCCATGAGGTGTCATTTCTATATGTCTAACATGATGAATTGCTAGGGATCTAAAATAAATCTAGTTCATTACAAATAGTCAGCATAAATAAGAAAAAAATCATAGGGCAGAGGTTCTATCTTTTTAGTAACCATGACCACCACTCTGTGCTAGTGTGGTGGTCATGTGACAACTGATATCCAACTTTGGGTGGCAGTCATGTCATCTTTCAGACAGAAAATGAAAATATCAAAATGAACAGCCCAGTAATTTGAAATGGTTTTTTGTATCTCTTATCCTCTATGACATTTCCCATTCTTCTATTGCACGGGAGGACATGGGAAAGGATATAAATACATTTATGTAGAAGAGAATAGATCATTGGAAGCATGAGACTTCAAGTGAGTAAGTGCAAGAGTTCTATAGTGGTGGAATTGAGTTTTGTAGAAGAAAGGAGTGTCAAGAAAGAGTAACAATCAAGTATTTGGGAGGAAGTGTGAGATATTATCTACTTCTCTTTCATCACTTATTATAAACTATCTATACTCTGTTTATTTTGAATTGGCCAATAAAAGTAAAAAGAGAAGAAAGAGCAATGGCTTCCCTTCCCAACTGGTTTTTCCTTCGTCTGGAGGTTTCCACGATAAATTTTTTTGGACGTTTATGAGCGTATAAATTCATTTCTCTTTCCTGTAATTGTGGACTTTCAAGGCATAAACATAATTCATTCACTAGCTCACTCTATCATTTTCTAATAGAAAAGTAGAACAACAATGTTTATTTGTGGTTTCTGTGGGATGAATTCTGAAGTTGAAGAGTTTACAGATCATTTTGGTATCAGAGCTAACAATTATCTTGGAATTTGGTATTTGTTCTTGGATTTGTATGACAATGATGAGATCTAAAGGCGAAGAGGCTTTACCTTGCGATCCAAAAATGTTCTACAAAGAAGTGGAAATAGAGAATTCGAGGACAAATGGAGGAAGAGAACTTGGTCACATAGAATCGATATGCTAGAGACTATGATGGATAAGAATGTTTAAAAGGCAAGAAGAGCTTGTTGATTTATAGAAGATGGCTTCTGTATCAAACAAGAATCCATGGAATCAATGTTTTGGGGATTAGCCAAAAAGTTTGGCATAGGAAGAAGCCACCATGAGGAAAGAATATGGGGAAGAGCATGAAGAAGACACTTCTAATGGCAAGAGAAAAAGGTAAAAATCCGTTCATAATCCTTTTAAAGTTGAAGACGGAAGTTGATATTAAAACCTTCAAAGGACAAGTAGATTCATAAGTTGCTTAATAAATGGTTAAAATAGTTATAATTATACTTTAGCATCCATAATGTCACTGAGGCACAGGGGATCACCTTTACATGTCTCAAAATGGAGGGACATGCTTTGGTTTGGTGGGAAACCCATCTAACTACTTGTGAAAATAAGAAGTGTCCTATTGTGAAATTTTGGCAATAATTTAAAGAATTACTTAGATCTAACTTCTATCCTATTAGCCACAAGACTAACCAAATGATTAGATGGAAGTATTTTAGACAAGGAAGTGGTCAAAGTATGCAGGACTATATTATGGAGTTTTGGAGGTAAACCATGTTGCTAAACATGAATTTGGAGGATGAGGATATTTTGATTAAGTACTTGGGAGGAATTCATGCTCACCTTTGAAGAAAAGTAATCTCCACCAAGCCCAAAGATCTCAATGAGGCATGTGCATAAGCATACTACATAGATGATGAAAAAAAGCAAGGAGAAGAAGAGCCGAGGGAAAAAACAATTGACATATCAACAGAAAAAAGAGTATGGGCAAACAAGTAACAAGGGTAAGTGGAAAGGGAAAGGTAAAAAAGTTGCAACTACTTTAAATACTTGTAAAGATCCTAAGAATTTTTGCAAGAAATATGATATTAATGGTCATAATGACGCTACATGTTGGAATTTACATCCGAAGTTACATCCAAAGAACCAAACCAAGGACTCAAAGAAGTCCATGATATCTGTAAAGAATAGAAGGGGAGGTGGAAATTAAAGATGAATCTGATGTAGACGAAGAGGATTGGATGCACGGTCACCAACATGGACAGCCAAGAAGAGGATATGAGTACTCTATTCTAGATCAAAATCTAGATCAAGGGAATTAAGGTAAATGTTTTGGTTGATACCAGTTCTCAATATAACTTATTTTATAAAGTAGCTGTAAAGAAGCTTGGTCTTGAGAATTACGAGCATCCACACACGTATCCTTTGGGTTGGGTGAAGAAGGGTGTTGAAATTTAGGTAACAAGAAGATGTAAGGTCAAGTTTGGGATAAATTCCCAGTATATTGATGTTTTAGAAGCTGACGTTATTCCACTTGATGCTTTTGATGTTGTATTCAAGATTCCTTACTTGTATATCAGGGTATGCTATATTTATGAGAAGGGAAAACTAGGTAAAGATGGGTCAAGGAAGGTATCTAGCTACAATATCTAGGCACACCAACGTAAGACATGGGTTACTATGGTGAGTGCTAACCAAGAAAAATGACTTATTTAGGAAAATCATAATTAGTTTTGTTTACTTTTGTTAAAGGATAAAACAATATGGGGTAGAATTTTCATATATTTCTAACCAGGGAAAACATGATTTGGATAGTATTAATTTAGTATTTTAAGGAATTATTTCAGGCTCCTAGTGGGTTACCACCAAAATGGGAAGTAGAGCATGAGATTCAGCTATTTCTAGAGTCCGCTATACTGAACATCGGGTTGTATAAGCAATCCTTTCTCGAGAGTACTAGAGTAAAGAAACAACTCTAGGAACTACTAGACCAAGGGGTGATACATCCAGAGCACCTCACCATGCAGTTCACCTATTGTAATGGTGCTGAAGAAGGATGGTTCTTGGATAACGTGCATCAACTACCGTGCTTTGAACAAGATCACAATAAAGAACATATATCCACTTCCCCTGCATAGATGATTTGTTGGAATAGTTTTAGCATGCCAAATTCTTCATGAAGTTGGATCTCAAGTCTGGTTATCACCAAGTTAGAATGAAGGAGGAGGATATATGGAAGATTTCCTTCAAGAATAAAACAAGGTTTGTATTAATGGTTTAGTACTTCCTTTTGGGTTATGCAATGCACCCGCTAAATTTTATGAGATTGATGAATGATGAATTACAGGATTTTCATAGATTCATGTGTCATTGTATTTATCTAGATGATATCTATGATTTTTAGTGCCACATGGGGAGGAAGCATCTAACCCATTTACAACAAGTCCTTGCAAGTTCTCAGGGGGAAACAACTGCTTTGTAATATGAAGAAATGTGAGTTTTCTAAACAATCACTTGTCTATCTTGGGCATGTGGTTCGTGAGGAGGAGAGCTACGAGTGGATCCAAAGAAGGTGGAAGACATCACCAAATGGCCAACACCAATAGGAGCCACAAAGACTATGGAGTTTAGTGGGAGCATTATATTACATGTGGAAGTTCATTCCGGGTTTCTCCGCGATTGCAGTACCTCTACACACAGTAGCCATAAAGAGTAAGGATTTTGACTAGGGTAAGGAATAAGAAAAATCCTTTGAGTTATTAAAATGCAAGATTAGTCATGCACCAGTGCTTTCTCTTCCTAATTTTTAGTAGCCCTTTGAATTAGTGTTGGGCCCCTTAAATATTGGCTAAGTACAAAAGGTCACATAGGCACATAAGGTCTAATTGAAGAAACACATTCAAGGACAAAGCACACAGGGAAAGGTTTGGGGAAGGCTTTAATGAAACCCGTGGCATGCACGTGGACAAAACCAAGGGTTCAAGACTTAGCCATATTGGATGTTTTTGGAAAAACATGTGAAAAGCATGACTCGACTGCGCATGTGGAGTGGATAAGTTGCCAACTTAGCGACAGGGTGGCCCAGGAAGGAGCATGCCTACGGTAGAGGCTTCTAGAAGCTCATCATGGTAAAATGTTGAAAGCTCAGACCTTGAGGATCATGCTCTCATGGAGGACCACCTTCATACACTTGGCATCAGATCTGAGGCTGCTAGAGGATGAGTTAGGAGTCGAGAAAGTCTATATATACAAGCACCTACAGAAGTAAAAAAGGGAGAGAGAGATAGAGAGTGGAGCTCTACAGTAATACTGCAAGAACTATGTTAGTTTGGGTAATGGTGTTTAGGGAAGGATGTATTGGGGGTATGGGATTTATAAATTTATTTTGAGAGCCTAACTATATGAGTCTAGATATAATGCATGACTACGGTTTGCTTCTCTGTATATTTTATAATGGCTCCATGAGTGTAATGAGGTTACCAGTTTACAATGAATATGAACATTGATGATTCTAATGTATACATCTTTCTCGTAGTTCTTTTGCATTTATGTTTATGTTTAAGTATGAGTGCTTATAAAACTTCTTTCTGTTCGACTATAAGTTATATTATCTGTTAAGCATTGTATGTCTGGAATGGCTACAAGGATCTAGAAGCCATTCTAAACTCTATGATGCTTGTACCTATCTTACTCCTTCCAAAACTCTTAAACATGGATCATTGATGATATTTCCCACTAAATTCACATAAAAGGGAGACTCAGTACCTGCGCGTGCCTCGAGTGAGCTCCCAGCGCCCGCTGGGTGATAGGTCAGTGTGCATGGGGTTCTTTTCTTTTGTGATAAGGGTAATAATGACTACATCTTGGTTCCATTTCCGGGACCTATTTTCGAAGTTGTAAAGGGAAATGGCATACATAATGATCTGGGTAATGAGTAATGATAGAACATTTAACTCTAGAAAGTGTTGAATCATAGTTCAAGAGCATGGAGGATGAATTTGCTCAGAGATTCAACTTTGGACCTGAATTTAATGCACGGAGGTGGGTAGAAGAGAACCTCTACCATGATTTATATGAAACATTTTTCTTCTCCTTCCCAAAATAAATGTATGAATGGCTCTCAGCTTATGCATCTAGATCAAGCTGGTATTCTAGATCACACACACGGATCTAAGAAGAATACCAGAGGCTGCAGGATGCAGATCTGATGTGGACTTGTGTTGTAGATCATTGGTGGGAAGGTGTGTTGGCTAGCTACACTCTGGAGTATGCTATTTCCACATATTCTTTCCCAAAAGTTGCTAAGTTTGAATTTCTACGGGAGTCCAGAGGATCATTTCTACATGTTATCCCTCTGGCAATGAAGATCTTAGTTGTTACTTTGAGTTCAGAGGCATTTCCAATGGCTGGAAAAACCATTCTAAGCATTAGGTGAGAAAGATAGGGTGGAGGAAGATGGCAGATATTATGATGGAGAAGGAAAGGGAGGAGAGATGGCTCAAGTATAGTGAAGCACGTGAAAGGAAGATTGCTAGACGACACAAGGCTGCAAGTGTGATGGATCCATGCAGGCAGACGTTGGGGAAAGGAGTTCAAGGTTCAAATAGAGGACGTGGAACCTAAGAAGTCTGTGCTAACCCATCTTGGAAAATGTGTAAGAGAGACCCCTTCAGCTTCTGATGAGATTTTGTCATGTGGAGAAACAAGATTCGTTGGCATGTATCTGAACCCACCTAGTAACCAAACCCTAGCGCTTGGTTTTCTAGATCAAGGAAGGAGTATCATTGACCCAGTTGGTATTAGTGCAAGTGATAGATTTACACCTAGGAGGTAAAAATTTTCAGTTCCCACTTCTATGGCTACACATATCCCAGTATTTGGAGGAGTCTTTGGATAAGTAGCAAGTATACAAGCCTTCGGTCTCACGTTTGGAAGTGGTATGGGGCACAATAGTGGTAGTGAGGCATTATCACAGACTATCGGTGCATAGTTCAGTGTGACTTTGGGAACACTTGGCACACTACTACTACAGGACCTAGTGGGTTTTCTGGTGGATCAGGAGGCAGACTTGGTCAGGAGGGACAGGAACCTGGTGAGAGGACAACCTATCAAGTCTTCTTTGGTGGACTTGGTGGCTCAAAAGGCACAGGACCTGGTCGACCTGGTAGGATCATCAAATGGTGGTGGCGAAGGAAACACTAGAGAAACACCAAGGCTCTGGCTCGGTATGAGGACAAGGTCTTCCAACATGCCTCCCCCTGAAATCTTCTTTGAATTGTCTTTACACTTGCCAGATTACAGAGGGATTGAAGATACTGTAGAACATTTTCACAAGTGTGAGTTTCTATGGTGTGCAAAAGGGATCACAACCTCGGAGTGGAAGGCTAGTCAATTTACAACAACATTACACGGGGTGCGCACATAGCTAGTATAGAAAATATGACCCTCATCAAATAGTGGTGGATTATACTACTTTAAAGAACGCCTCCTTGGCAGAATTCCACATTCCTGAGTTTAAACAAAAGATCATTAGCACCCTTAAGGAGATTTAACCGGAATGGCAGAGAGTGTGCAGGAGTATGATGCACGTTTTAAAACTCTCTTGTCTAAGTTATCATATGATATTCATCCTTCACAACATGCTCAATGGTTTGTTGTAGGATTGATCACACCTTTTAGAAGGGCCTTATCTCATAAAACTTTTATAGACCCGTGCAAGGCACTGGAAGCTGCTCTACATGCCAAGGCTGTTGGTAGTGTTGATACTAGAGTTAGCCCATTCCTGGAAGCTCAGATTGCTGCTATAGCTAAGTAGTTGGAGAAGTTATCTGTGAACTTAGCCCATGAGACTCACAGTGGTTTATGGTGTATAGATTGTGAAGTAGAGGGGCATGTTAAGGATAGTTTCCACTGGAGGGTAATACGTGTCGTGACAGTAGACTATGAAATTTTTCATGGGGACCATGATGCAAGTAGATGCCCCTTGTTACAGTGCGCAATTTGGAAGAATGTTTCTTGCTACTATAATATTTTCACCTCTACAACCCATGATATTAAGGAATATAGGCTCATTGTTGAGATCCATAAGACCATTGATCATGGGGTGCGCCAAACTAGCATTTCCAATAGCTCTAAAGGGGATGACCACCGCTATGAGGAGTGCACAGATGGAGTCGCGCGTGGAAGGGGATTTTGTAGAGGATTCAGTGGTCATGGTAACCATGGGGGAGGAAGGATTGAGTTCCCATGTGGAACCTGTTTTAATTTTGGGTCTACATAACATTATAAATGAGAGTGCCCAGACTTATTGTAGTTCTCATGGTGTATGAAGAAACACAAGTATGAAGAGTGCCCTGAGTTATTTAAACACGTGAATCAGCAACAACGGAAAGAAAAGGGCACTGCAATGGTAAGCATTAAGAATATAGACACATAATGGATGCCATGGGTGACACGTGATGCAGGCTTGGAACCTTTTTTAGTAACAACAATAGTAGAGGCTACGCGTGCAAAGGAAATACCAAGGTAGAGGACCCTGGTTTCAAGGGAGGAAGTAGTTCATGGGAAGTACTTAGACTTTGCGCATTAAAAGGAAGTATACCAAGATACCATGGATGTCATTCAGAGTTTGTAAGGATAAATCCAATGTCTAAAGGAGCAGTCCAAGAGGGAGGAGCAAAGGAGGAAGGTCAAGGTGGCAAAGGATGACCTAGATGAGGTCAAGGAAGTATGTAGAATGCTAAGGCTAGAGAATGTTATTCCCTTTCTAGGAGCATGGTTGAGGTAGAAGGTACCACACGTCAGGGAAGAGTGCGAGAGACAGATCCTACATGCAAACCTTCCCCCTCACAACCTTGACTATGACAAAGAGATCACATTGGATGCATTCGTAGACGGATTGCTCCTTGGTAATATCATCATTGACATAGGCATGGAGTACAATGTTCTCACATTGGATGCTTGGCATCAAATGGAAAGGCATGCATTACATCCATCTTAGAATGTGCTATATATGGAAAATAAGACGAAGGCAATGTCCATTGGTGTCTCAAAAGATGCAGTTATCACTATCCAGGGAGCTAACTTTACTGGGGACTTCGAAATCTTGGCGCTCGCTGAGTTAGACAATTTCCCAGCACTACTTGGGTGCCCATGGTGCTACAAGAACAATGCAAACCTTTTGTTCAACAAGGGGTACATCAGCTTTGAAAATAAGGAGGAATGGGTCATTATACCCCTAGTTGATGGGAAGTCAACACCCTATACTGAACCCTTGGGAGAAGAGTTCCTAGATAGGATATATGTACGCTCAATTAGGGATCCATAGATAATCCATCCTACTGACAGAGTTATACAGTTTGAGGATGCTCAGTCAGTAAGTGACACCACCAGCCTAACATGTGATAATTGGGCACATGGGACTTATGAATTGATCGGATGGTAGTTAAGAGGATCGGTAACAAAAGTAATAAAGGCGTATATAGTCTAGCGTCTAGGAGGAAAAGAGTTGCCTAAGTATTCAGGAGAGACCTTCCCTGAGATATTTTTATAGGAGATGGAAGTTTAGTGGAAATATGAGAAGGAATGGAGGGGGATGTTAAGTTATGTCCTACTCATCACAGTGGCATGGTGGTGGGCTACACATCGGGAGAGCCTTTTGGAATGGTGCGAGGTGAGAATCGCCCTCTCTATCAAGTTTTTTAGAAGCAACGTGTGGACCACCATCAAGGACTACCATGGTGAGGAACCCACCTCTTTCCACATCCAAGCTTATGAGAAGGTCTGGAGAGAAGGTGCAGAATCTTTACCACCATCTCTTTGGGTGCACAAGTTGTATTCTACACTACAGGGTTGTGCACACGTATGGTACATACATTCTGAGACATGCCACCAAACAAGAAATTGGCAAGAGCTAGCAGCTAACCTCATTCAAACATTTGAATACTTAAGTACCAAGCCATCAGTTGATAAGGCGTTGCAGGTTGTTAAGTGCCTTACCATGGGGGATAGTGCCATGGTAGAAGATATGTTGTTGGAGCTGCTAGGTGGACCAAGTTTGGAGGCGCGCTTTGAAGAAGAGGTAGAAGAAGCAGAAGAGATCCATCTTGAGCGTGCATGCTTGGAAAAGGAGAAAGGGAAATTAGTATATGTTATTGATGGAGAGGAAGTAGAGAGCTTAGATGTTAGCCATTCTGTAGGGATGCATGAGGTAGTGGAAAGTGTTGATTCTCACACGAGTGCCTACCATGAGCCTTTAAAGACAAAGAAGGTTAACATCAGCTCCAGAGAATAACCTAAGGAAGCTATCATTGGAGATTACTTGTAGGAGAGGGAGGTCTCTAAGATCATTGATATTTTACACGGATTCGAGGATTTATTCCCGCATGGGTACCATGAGCTCAAAGACGTCCACCATTCCTTAGGGGATATGAGGATAAAGTTGAATGACGGTGCGCACACGGTCAGGAACAGACCCTACCGGATGAATCCCAATTTACACGTGAAGGTAAAAGAGGAGATAGACAAAATGATAGCTTCTGGAATCATTGAAGCTATGGAATAATCAGAATGGATAATTCTGATGGTAATAAGCATCAAGAAGGATGGGTGTATTATGATTTGTGTGGATTATAGGGAGTTGAACGTAGTTTGTGTCATCGATCCTTTCCCAACCCCCTTCACTGAAGATATTTTAGAGGGATTCACTGGGTGTAAAATCTATTCCTTTACGGATGGATTTTCAGGGTATCACCAAGTCTAGATTACAAAGGAAGACCAGGAGAAGACAACTTTCACCACTAAATGGGGAAGTTTTTGCATACATGGTCATGCCCTTTCAGTTAAAGAATGCGCCTGCAAGTTGTCTTCTCACGCATAGTGGTTCAGGCGTTCCAGGACTTCATCCACAAATTTCTTCAGGTTTATCTAGATGATTGGACTGTGTATGGGCTAGTGAAAGACCATTGTGATAATTTGAGGCTGATGTTTGAGAGGTGTTGGTCGTTAAGGACATCCCTCAACATTAAAAAAGTGTCTTTTCTACCCCCTTTGCGACTTTATTGGGGCATATCATATGTAAGGAGGGCTTGCTAGTAGATCCTACCAAGGTAGCAGTTATTGTGGGATTGGGGGAGCCTACTAACCAGAGCACAGTACGCGGATTTCTTGGGCATGTGGGTTATTACAGGAAATTCATCAAGGGGTATGCCAAGATAGTCACGCCTCTAGAAGAATTGCTCAGACATAAAAGTGCCTTCCATTAGGGAGAGGCGCAGCAGAAAGTGTGTGACACATTAAAGGATAGGCTGGTCACCGTGCCTATATTACATTTTCCCTCTTGGGACAAGCCCTTCCATGTTCATGTAGATGCCTCAGGAACTGCCATTGGATTAGTGCTTGCATAGCCAAGTGAAGTAATTGTTGATCATCCTCTATGTTTTACAATTAGGAAGTTGACACCAGCAGAGCATAATTACACCACAACTGAGTGCGAAGCATTGTCCATGATCTACACACTTTTCAAGTTCAAACAGTATCTGTTGGCAACACCCTTTTTATTTTACACCAACCGCATGGCGTTAAATTACTTAGTGAACAAGCTCATTCTATAAGGGCGCATATGTCGGTGGGTGTTATTATTTCAAGATTTTGAGTTTACAGTAGTTTTGAAGCTTGGAAAGAGTAATTGTGGACCTGATCATCTGTCAAGAATTGATTCAAGGGAGGATGCGCAGAGTATTGAGGATGCTATGCCAGACACACAACTATTTAGGTTGTTACAACATGCGCCCTTAGATTTGGAGGAGATTGCAGTATTCCTAAAGGAAGGTGTGGCACTGGAAGGGATGAAGGCATTAGAAAGAAAGCAACTAGCCATACCTATCGTGTCCTACATGTTGATCAGTGGGGACTTATACAAGCTAGGGCGTGATGATTTTTTGAGCAGATGTGTACTAGAGCATGATCACCTTGCCATCATAGAGGAAGCATATGGAGGAAGTATGAGTGGACATTATGCAGGTGACACCACCATGCATAAGATTTTAATGGCATGATTGTGGTAGGAAACTCTGTATAAGGATTGCAAGGACTATTGTAAAGCATGTGACCATTTATCAGTGCATTGGCAAGCTAGGACAGAGAGATGAAATGCCTCTGTGCCCTATCCCTAGCGTTGAACCTTTTGAGAAATGGGCAATAGAATTTGTAGGCCCTATTGCACCAGTAGTGTTTAGGACTGGATCACGTTATGCAATCACGCTTCCACGGACTATTTAACAAGGTGGGAAAACGCGGCCCCAACTAAAGACTACACAGCAGCCACAGCGGCAAGATTTTTGTGGGAGAACATTATCATAAGGTATGGATGTCCTTTAAGTTTAACCAGTGATAGGGGTACACATTTCTTGAATGAGACCATGAGGATCCCGTTAGCAGAGTTCATGGTAGCTCATAACAAGACTACCCCTTATCACCCACAAGAAAATGGAACTGTGGAAGCATTTAACAAAATACTGAGTCATACCCTGACCAAAATTTGTGATGTCGGAAGACAAGATTGGGATGACAAGGTATCAACTGTATTTTGGGCTTACAGAACAACTTATAAAAGGTTAAACAAAGCCACACAGTTTCAATTGGTGTTTAGCATGGAAGCTATTCTACCAGTTGAATTCATGTTACCTTCTCTGCGAATAGCACGTGCAAGAGGGTTGGCTGATGAGCAAGTGCTGAAGAGAGAAATGAATTGATGAATCTGGATGAGAGATGATCACTTGCTAGGTGGAGCTAAACAACAGAAAAAGAAAATAAAAAATCATGGCATGATTGCCACATCAGAAACAAGAAGTTTGAGGTTGGGTACATGGTTTTACTATATGATTCTAAGTTTCTGCGACCATCCTGGGAAGTTGAAGGTCCATTGGTTAGGTCCCTATAAAATCTCGTACATCCTTGATTAGGGTGTGTGCCAGTTACAAGCATTGGATGGAACAAAATTACCTGGACACTTCAATGGGAGTAAGTTGAAGCCCTACTATAAATAATTCTTCTTGGTGATTGCAAATAAGGCAGTTTTGCTAGTTAGTTTAGAATTTCCTTTATGCATTCCTTTTCTTGTGTTTCCCTTTCGTGTTGTTTTGTTTTGTGTCTTGGGCGTCAGTAACCTTAGTACTCTTTAAGTATTTTTGAGTGCACAGAGGACCATGCATCATTTTAGTGTGGGGTGGAGTGATGTAAAGGAGAGCATGGGTAAAGTGCCAAGGAAGTTTGTGTTAAAAATCCTGATTGAATGGCCCTGTTGAAAGAGGTGCATGGAAAGAAAATATGGAAAAGGATGGTTGGTGTCAAGATAAGGCTACTTTCAGATCCCACGTACAAAGGAATAAAAAGTGCATAAGAAACATGAGGTAGGCAAGAGCAAAAATCAGGACAGAACAAGTGCCTTCGGCACCGGTGATGCTTGTGCAAGAGTCTCATGTCTAGATGGATTGGTTCGCACCAGAAGGTTGGAAGATTGTTCGCGCAAGTTTGGGTGCGTGGGTTAAAGCGCTAAAGTCAGACTTTGTTTGAAAAATTTGCATTAAATGTGAAAATTATGGTGGTAGGTGAAGTAGCATTTAATGCTTAAAAAGGGAAAAACTATAAATAAAGGGTCGAGGCACTTCATTATTCACTTTGCGTATAAGGAGAAAGAAGCACTTTTTGCATTTTCACAAACTAGGGCTTCCAAAAATTGATTCGTGTGAAAGAAATTTTGAAGAGATTAAGCGTAAGTGACTAGTTTGGATCTGCGAACCAGAAGGAAGGGATTTCATGGGTGTAAGAGTTGTGAGAAGGTGTCATCTTGTGAAGGGAGTATCCTAGCTAGGGTTTGAAGAACTAGGGCATGGGTTTAAGGAATTTTATTTGCAAATTCGAGATCTAAGGTGGGAAAGAGTGGAAGAAAAGAGTTACAAGAAGTGATTGAAGTAAGAAGTGAACCTAGACAATGGCACCCAAGAAACCTGTTAGCACACCCAAGAAGGGCAAGGGAAGGGCAAGGGAAAACAACAAGAAACTGCCACACATACAAATGAAGAGTGGTATGTAGAAATGCAGTACCCAGATGGAGTATTTCTAGGGAAGGAGTGGGAGTCCCATTTAAGAGACATGCTTTTAAATGACTATAATCATTGTACGAGCACAATCGAGAAGGAGATGGCGCTAGAGTTAGTGCACCCATAAAAAAAAATGACACTAGAGGGTTTATCCATCTATAACGATGATGTGAAGGTCAAATTGGAGAAGGCATGGTTGTTACAACTCTTTGAGTTGCCCTACTTCGGGAAGCCTGAGTGCCTATATTAATGGCTAATGTCACACGTACATGAGGACTACTTCCACTTCGTAGGGTGCAAGATGCGCATTACCCCTCAACTCATCTCACATTTCACAGGCCTCATCTATGAAGGAGACGGTTTGGAAGATGACCTAGGTGATAAAGAGGCAATTAAGGAGACTATCACCACCTATGCATACAAAAAGGGGTCAAGGTATTATGATATCACAGACATCAAGGACCCGGTAATGAAGATGGTTGCGCACCTAGTGACAAAGTTAAATGGCCAGGAGAGATGGACCCAGGTCAATAAGCCATGGTTACATGTTTGTAATAAAATCATAGAAGGCACCATCTACAACTTGTCTATGTTCATTGTGGATGAGATTGTAAGTTGTGCGAAGGAAGGAGATAGGATCCTGTTCGGTAATGTCCTGCTAACAATTGTGTTTTCAGATATTGGAGTACTTGATGCATCAGAAAAATTCATATGGGAGTACCCAACTGAGGACCCTTCACCCGTAAAAAGATTTGAAAAATACGCATGTGACTCCATGACAACTATGCACAAGGCACACCCGGAGAAATTGTATACGCACCTAAGGAATGCGTTCAGGGAAGAATGGAGGATTCCCGAACAACTACCAGTTGCCACCAAAGGAGAAGTCTAAATTTGTCTGTGTACCAGTATTTCTGCCTGGGTAGGTTCAAACTAATGGATGAGACATGGAGCCCATGGTGCAAGCTCCCCTTTGCCTTCACAACTCAATACTTCCAAGCGGGAGTAAACAGATTTCAAAGAGTCTAAGAAGCTAAAACTAGACCTTGGTAATCTGGACCGGGAACACAGGGAAATGCACAAAGGGTTGGTCTACCCCCAGTAAGCATGCATAACTAGAGAGGTACGTGTTATATGAGGTTCAAATGACAAGGCCCATGACTCTACCCATTGCAAGAGGATCCACGGCATGCCCGTGTACCTCCACATAAGGCCCAAATCTAAGAAGGGCACATATCTGGAGAACGAGGTATCTATGCCTAAGGATCCAATTGGTAAGAAGAGACCCACGCTCCAAGTAGGAGGAAAAGGAGCCATGGAGAAGAAAATACCAAGTGTTGTGGAAACACAGGTAATAGGCTCCTTGGGACAAGTGCTAGGAAAAGCATGTATTCTCGCAAGAAGAGGCCCTTAGTCACGGAAAAGACTCCAGAACATAGAAAATCCATCAAACAAGGAGTCCTCAGGAGAATAAGAAATAGAGTCACCTACACCGGAATCCCCGGTCAAGAAGAAGCATAGAGGCTAGAAGAGGAGACCACCTCAAAATAAATTGGAAGTTTAGACAAATACATGGGAGAAGAAGAGGATGGTGAGGAAGGTGATAGTGGGGAAGGCAAACCTGGAAAAGAACAAGGGCCACCTTGTTTTCAACATACATGATTCGGATGAAGAAGGCAAAGAAGAGGAGCAGGGGTTCCTCTTCGTGTGGTGCAAAGATAGCCAGGAAGAGAGAGGTGCCCAGGATATGAGAAATGAAGGAGATGGCGTGTAGATGTAGAAGGCTCCAAGCCTTGCAGTGGAGAAAATAACCAAGGAGGTAGTGAGAGAAGAAACAAAGGCCATCAAGACCTTAGAGGAGGATAAGTTGGAACACAGGGTTAAGTCAGTGTTAAACGAAGAGAAGGAGGAGAGCGTAAGAAAGGACCATGGTAGCACTGGAGGCCCCATTTTAACTATAAGTATTCCTAAGCACACGCGCACGGGGGGAAGGCATGCAGGGGATGAGAAGTCAAAGGATGGGTTACATTGATGACCCCAATAAAATGTATTTCATGTGTGGTTCCAAAGCATGGTTCTAGCGGAGGATCTTGTAGCAATGTCATCTTTTGACAAGGAGGCTGCATACCACGTGCATGAGGACGATGCTCTCATGGGAAATTAAGTCCCATCTTGATGAGCCAGAGTTTGAAGTGAGCCACAGGGTAATAATAACATTTCCAAGACCAAAAGAAGACAATCCAGTGGTGGATTCTCAGCAGCTCTCAGATGAACAAGTACTGTAACAATGCACTCAACAAGGTCTTTGTTGAAATTGAATCTAGACTCTTCAAGTGGAATGATAGAATCAAGGACCTGGAGAAGGAACTAAAGAAGAAAGAATAAGATTTAGCTACATAGGGCTAAGGAGCTAAGCCAGGAAAAACTAATAAGCACCCAATTACAGCGTGAGTTGAAAGACGAGAAGGCCAAGGTGTGCGTGGTGTACAAAAAGGTGGAGGCTATAAATAATGCTATAGTATTGAAGCATCCAAACCTAGCACCCTCCGCACAGAAGTATGAATCTACCTTGGGATGCCTGGAGGATTTAACAAGCATCCTCACCATGGAGAGGCAGTCGTTAGCCCTGGAGTCTGTACAATAGAAGTGGTCTCATGCTTAGAGAAAGAAGATAAATTGAAGGTAGTGGCATTCATAGCGGAGTATAGTAAGGTTCTGCCTGATATAAAATTTACTTCCCAGACTATGCTGAGGCCATGTACGATAATTGTGTAGACAAGGACAAAGTGGTAGGCATCTTAGTCACCACACATGAAGCAGAACTTAAAGAGTTCCAAGAAAAGAATAAAGGAAATAGGGCAGAAAGGGACAGAATCCTTGCCGAGGTTGAAAGAAATTTTGAAGCCATTGAAGCCTTAAGGGGTTCAATTAAAACCTAGTTGAAGGAACTATACCCACAGATTACATAAAGAATGGATGCGTTGGATGATGTAGGCAAAGAGTTAGAGAAGATTGCTAACACCATAAGCACACAAGGAGATGGGTTAAGACTTGAGGAGGTGAGCACTCTAGTTGGTGACCTCTGTCAGAAAGCGGAGAATGAATTCGACGCCTAGAAAAAGTTGGAGGCCAACTTGAAAAAGGATTTTCCTAGCCTATTACAGCGATTCCATCACTTCCCATTCTTTCTTCTTTCCATATTCTTTCATCCCCTTATTATTTTCCCACGGTGTAAGTCTATTATATTCCTTCTTTTCACTGGAGAAGTGTTCCCACAGATAAAGAATAGGTGTAGTGTGTGGTAATGTTGGGCCCCTTAAATAATGGCTAAGCACAAAAGGGCGCATAAGCGTGCAAGTCCTACTTGAAGAAATGCACGCAAGGATAAAGCGCGCAGGGTAGGCTTTAGAGAGGGCTTAAAGAAACCCGTGGCATTTACGTAGAAAGAACCAAGGGTTCATGACTAAGCCATATTGGGATTTTTTTATAGAACACGTGAAAATCATGACCTGACTGTGCATGCTGAGTGGATAAGGTGCCATCCTGGCGAGAGGGTGACCCAGGAAGGAGTATGCCTATAGCAAAGGCTTCTAGAAGCTCATCGTGGTAAAAAGTGGAAAGCTCGGGCCTGGAGGAGCATGCTTGCATGGAGGACCACCTTCAGACACTTGACATCAAATCTGAGGCCGCTGGAGGATGAGTTGGCATTCTAGAAAGCCTATATATACAAGTGCCTGCAGAAGTAAAAAGAAGAGAGAGAGATAGAGGGTGGAGCTCTGCAGTAATACTGCAATAACTCTGCTAGTTTAGGTAATGGTGTTTAGGGAAGGATTTATCAGGGGTATGGGATTTATAAATTTCTTTTGAAATCCTAAATACATGAGTCTAGATATAATGCAGGAATGTAGTTTGTTCTCTCTATATTTTATAATGGCTCCATGAGTGTAATGAGGTTACCAGTTTATAATGAATATCAATATTGATGATTTCAAAGTATACATCTTTCTCATAGTCTTTTTGCATTTATGTTTATGTTTAAGTATGAGTGATTATATGACTTCTTTATGTTTGAGTATAAGTTATAGAATCTGTTAAGCATTGTCTGTTTGGAATGGCTACAAGGATCTAGAAGTCATTTTGAGCCCTATGATGCTTGTCTATTTTACTCCTTTCAAAACTCTTAAACATGGATCATAGATGATATTTCCCACTATACTCACATAAAAGAGAGACTTAACACCCGTGCGTGCCTTGGGTAAGCACCCAACACCCGCTGGGTGATAGTTCGACGTGCATGGGGTTCCTTTCTTTTGTGATAAGGGTTAAAATAACTACAAGTAGAGATAGATGCCAGTGATTATGCTATGGGCATAGTGTTGCTTTAGGGAGGTAAACCCGTATGCTATCATTTTGAAACTTTTACTTCAGAAGTTAGAGGATATTTAGTAAATGATAAGGAAATATATGTACTAGTTCAGACAATTAAAAAATGGAAGCATTATTTGTTGCATAAAGAAACTATTGTGCACATTGACCAAAAACCTCTCAAGTATTTGCAAACATAGTCTAAATTGCAGCAGGCAAGGCACTACAAATGGATGGGGTTCCTTTAGAAATTTCATCTGGTGATAAAATACAAGAAGGGTAGTACAAACTTAGTGGCAGACATGAATTATAGGCCACCTACATAGGAGAAGTTCTCCTACTTGGCCACTATCTCTCAGATCGAGCCCTTCATGAAGGAAGCTTATGGAGAGGCATATGCCCAGGACAAAGACTTTGGGGTGACATTTCAGTAGTTGTAGTCCCAAGGGGCTGAGAGGATGGGGATTGAAGATTTTTATCTCAAGGACGCGCTGGTCTACCAATGAGGGAAGCTTTGTGTGTATGAAGGAAAAAGACTTCTATTAATGAGGGAAGTACATACCTTGAAAGTAGTGGGAAATTTCAGTGTTGGTAAGACCCTAGCCCACTTGCAAAGGTACGTGTATTGACCCAATATGCAAGAATAAGTATCAAAATTTATACGTGGATGTAAACTTTGTTGTACCAGCAGGCCTAAGACTAGAAAGGAGGGTTTTTATATGCCTTTACTAGTACCTACTCGTCCATGGGAGGACATTTCTATGGACTTTGTAGGAGGATTCCTTTTGTCTAAACATGGCCATGACTATCTCTATGTTGTTGTTGATAGATTCAGGGTACGTGTATTGGACCAATATACAAGAAGTATCAAAATTTATACGTGGATGTAAACTTTGTTGTACCAGTAAACCTAAGACTAGGAAGAAGGGTTTGTATATACCTTTGGTAGTACCTACTCATCCATGGGAGGAAATTTCTATGGACTTTGTAGGTGGATTACCTATGTCTAAACATGGCCATGACTATCTCTATGTTGTTGTTGATAGATTTAGTAAGATGTGTATTCTTCTGGCATACAAAAAGACAATAAAATCACATGAGGCAACAAATATTTTCTTTGCTAATGTATGGGTGCATTTTGGCTTGCCAAAGTCTATTGTTTCTAATAAGGATTCCAGTTTATTGGGGAATGTTTGGACTACTTTGTGGGACAAGATGGATGCTAGGTTATAGAGGATCACGAATTTCCATCCATAGATAGATGGACAAACATATACGATCAATAGGACTTTGGCATAGTTGATAAGAGGGAATAATATAAAATACCCAAGGACTTGGGATGAGTCCTTAGCCTACATTCAACATTCATATAACCGGGAAGTACACACATTCACTATGAAGTCACCATTTGAAGCATGCTTGGGCTATCTACCTATAAATCCACTGGACATAGCATTTGGGTAGCAGGACAAGGAGGAGACATGAGACACAAAGGTGACTAGATCAAATAAATTCATTGAGAGGATCTAACAAATCCATCTCAAAGTCAAAGAGTAGATAGAGAAATCTCAAACCAAGTACAGTGCTAGGCACGATCAACACAAGAGAGAGCATAAGCTTCATGTTGGAGATAGAGTTTGGCTTTACTTGAGCAAGGAGAGACTACAAGGTCAAGCACATAAGCTCAAGCCACTATGATATGGACCCTTCAACATATTGGAGTAGGTTAGAGAAAGAAACCTTTTGACTTTATTTTTTGCCATTTATGAGGATGTACTCAGTAGTAAAATGTGAGAAATCACACCTATATGATCTATCCATACTAGATGAAGAGGAAGGAATACAATTGCTACCTTCCATTGAGGACTGAGTCTTGGACTTATGAGGTGAATCGGAGGAGGATGTAGTGCTCTAACAAAAGGTTAGAGAGACTATAAGAGGTATGCAAGAGTCTTGTCAGGTTGGACTGAAAGGGAAGACACCAAGGCAGGCCCGATGGTACTCAAAGGAGAAAGTGAGGGAATTATTTCCTCATCTACTCCCCCAATAAGCTTTTGTGGGACCAAAAGCCTCTTAACTAGGGGAGGTGTGATCAATAAGGATCTAAAATGATTCTACTTCATCAGATCAGCTTGCAACAAAGAAGGAAAATGAAGAAATGAAGGTTCTATCTATATGTTAATAGAACCACTACTATATGTAGATCGACGGTTATAAAACCACTGCCTAGCCAGGGCGGTAGTCTTGTAACCATTGCTCAGCTAGGGTGGAAGTCCTTTGACCACCAGTCTATATTGGGTGGCTATCCTTTCACTTTCGGACAGAAAATAAAATTCAAAATGAACTATCCCAGAATTGGAAAGGTTTTCCATCTCTCTTCTCCTCCAGAACCTTTCCCATCCTCCCGTGCATGGGAGGACATGATAAATGCTATAAATACATGTAGGAAGGAGAGTTTTGATTATCAAAAGAAATTGAATTCATGGGAGTAAGTGCAAGAGTTCTAAAGTGTTGGAATTGAGTTTGTAGAGGAAAGAGTCTGAGAGTAGAGTAGTCAAGTAGTTGGGAGGAAGTGTAAGACATTGTCAATTTCCTTTCTCACTTATTGTAAAGTATGTATCTCTAATAATTTGAATTGGCCAACAATGTAAAAATGGAAGAAAGAGTTGGTTTCCCTTCTCGACTGGTTTTCCTCCTTTGGAGGTTTCCAGGATAAAAATCCTTGGCATATGTGTGCGTGTAAATTCATTTCTCTTTGTAAATTTCACTTCTAAGGCATAAACAATTCAATCAATAGCTCAACTGTCATTTTCTATTTGAAAGTAGAACACCAATATAATTGTGGGTTTTTGAAAGAATTCCAAAGTAGATAGTTTATAGATTAGGCATGATAGATGTACTAGCACCTAAGTCAATCATACAACTATATAAAAGATGTTTGCCTATGATTACGGACATATAGAAGGGTGGGGTTTTGATAACCTTACTTACTTCTCCTCCTATTGGAAAATATTGACATAAGTGCGTGGCTTTTAAAAAACTGGGTTAACATGCAAAAGTTGGGCTAGAGCCTCATGCAACAAGTCACATTGAGATGAAATGGTCAGGGCATCCCACATTGTGACATTTATGTTTATTTTCTTCATCTGGTCCACAATACTGAATGGAAAACCCATTGACTTGTGCATTTGAGGTACAACATCATCCTTTCTTGATTTTTTAGGTATAGAGATATGAACCTTAGTTGGTGCAAAGGCTTGACATACCAAAGGAGGAGCGTGCTTCACTTCAGGAGGAACTTTGTGTGGAGCCTCGCGTGTAGGAACTTGGGTAATTTTACTACTAGATGTGCCTTAGCTGCATCTTTCTACTTTTGAGGAGTGGCCAGTGTTGCTGAAATGGAGACCTGCATGCTAGATTCGAGCATCTTCTTCTTGTATCTTGTGTTGACTGCAACCTGGGTGCGTGGTATGCTCACATCATCTACAACTTGATTGATTGTACAAAAGTCCTTGATGCCAAACAATATTAAGTTGGCTTCAGGAGGAGCCTCTGGCTTTTGTTGGTTCTCAGGCTTGCTTACACTGATGGAAGGCTCACAATTAGAAGCATTCTGGATCATATAGGCCTATGCATGTGCAAAATTAGCATAATGAGTCTAGAAAACACCATTTAGACTCCTGCACCATGTTGTTTTGAGAAGGTATAAGTACTTGACTTATGTTGGGCGCTGGAAGGGGTTGTGCTGGAGGAATAACTTACAAAGGCAAGTGCGCATTAACACACCATCTATCATTCTACCGGTTTTTCCCGTATCCTTGATTTCCATATTGATTCCACCAAGGTTAATTGCTTTGGATTTGTGCTTGATTATAATTACCTTTGTAGGATTACACCTGTTGCTTCTCCAATGATATAACCTTAGTGGAAAATTTTATAATTAGGGCCTTCAATTCTTCATATTCTTTCTGCTGCGTTGGAGAATAGGATGTAGATGCAAATGGTTGCGGGCTCTGCACTAGAATTAGAGAAATAGAGGCTATGGTACTAGAGACATATCTGGAAATAAGGACATGGGAGGTTTAGGAGCCAACTTACCCACTTGAATGACAATATTCTTTGACCTTATGGAAATGTTGTAGGCGACAGGTAAAGTACTACCTCCCATAGATTGAATCATGACTGAGATGTCACTATTGAAAGCCCTGTTGATGCAAAATCATAGCACCCCTAGATGTTGATCAGATTTCTAGGTTGATCATGCTAGCATCCACTGTGAATGCACAACATGGAATCCTTTCTCCAAGCATGGGACTTACAGAAATGAGAAAGGAATCTCCAGAGAAGGCTGGTTCCTATTCCTCTGTTTAGATGCACACGAAAAATGCAGAGGGTTTATTCAAAACCTAATCTAACTTGCCAAGGAGACAGGGTAAGAAAATGCATAAAGATAAACCTAAGCTAATGGAGGTGATGCACCGAGGAATGAAGAACACCTATCTTGCCAATAAACACAGACCATTCAAATGTGATGCAAGATCATGCACAGATAACAATATTTGCAGTGAAAGACCAGGAGGATGCAAATGAACACAGAGAGGGTTGAGAATCTTCCACAGACATGTATTACTTGCTCCAAAGATTGATACAATACAATACAAAATTCCAAGAGGTAGAGTCACATTATAGTTTCAAATGGGAGGTTCGAACTCCACAAATTCACCTGATAAAGAGAAGAAGGGAGGAGCAAAACAGAAAATGTTCGACCTTTTGAAAGAAGCCCCTCCTTACAATATATAGGAAGAATGAGAGAGGGAAGAGAGAGGAAAGTTAGATCTACCCCAACCACTTCTAGGTTGCATTTAACTCATCTCATTATGGCAGAAGTGGCAAATCCTGGCAAAATGACGGACTATATAGCAGAAATGGCGAACTGTCTATTGTATTAAAGTTGGTTGTTGAAACGTTACTTCTGTCTATTATTACGTGCCAGAGGTGTTTCTCAGTTTTCTTACTCCAAACTGAACCAAAATGAAATATTGACCTTGGAATTGTGTAGAGAATTTCACCAGCTTTCCATTGATATAAAGAATGTGAAAATCTGAGCTCTGAATCGAAAGATATGGCGATATGAAGATTTAGGGCAAAAACAGGCGAAAAACGGGTTTTGAATTTTTTCTCGCGCTCTGCCACCTGGATGACACGTGTCGGGCACTGATTGGATGAGAAATTCTCTCTCCTCCACCTTTCCGTGGGTTTCCCTTTGAAATTTTGACTTTTTTCATACTTTGGAAAAATTCTCATTTTCCCCGTGCGCCTCGCCACCTTGGGACACGTGGCATGCATTGGTTCGTTGACAGGGGCGCGGGGAGAACCTTTAACTTTTAGTTTTTTGGCCAAAACTTTTGCTAAATTTTCTAAGTCCTCCCCAAGCTCCGCACTTGCCTTCCCCTTAGGACACGTGTCCTGTTCTAATTCGTCCACGGGCCTCCCAGATTTTCGCGTCCCTCGCGTCCCTTTGGCCCGGCTGTCCCAAACTGCCTGGGACAAATTTCTCCGAACCACCCGATTCGGGCTTTCTTGTCCCTCTTTACGGTGAAGACACATGGCACATTTCCATTCACTCTCAGCTCTTTCGGCTCCTCGTGTCCCGTGCATACTTTTGGCTCGGATGTCCCAAACGAAAGTCCTCTGTTTTGGCCGAACCGCCGGTTCGCGTCCTCCGCGCATTTTTGTCCCAACTGTCCCAGACTATCTGGGACAAATTTCTCCGAACCTCCCGATTTAGGCTGACTTTGCTCTCGGCTGCTTCACCTTTTCACATCCTTCGCATCCTTCGCGTACTCACGGCCCAGATGTCCAAGACTTCCTGCACAACAGTTAGTCAATTTTTTCACCTTCGGCCGGTTCGCCCTTTCGCGCCCCACGCGTCCTGATGTCCCAACTTTCCCGGACTAGGACTTAGCCGATTTTCATGATTTTTTCTGCCCCAAGCTTGGTATGAAGAACCTCAGTTCAACCCAAACCCTTCAGATCCGAAATGCTTCAAAACACTCCTGCAACCTTATTTTTTGCATTTCTTCCATTTTCTCAACTTGTTGGGATTCCTTCTTGGACAGGAGAGTTAGAAAGAACCCGAGGGGACCCAGAAACATGATTTCAGGTCTTGAATCATTCTACTTGCTCGGGACTGACAATCTGATACATGTTATCAAAATTACCTTAGGGGGGAAATTTTGACAACAAGCCCTTAAATAGTACATGAAATAATGCTGGGCTGTAGACCTTACAACTTGAGGAATTCTATCCCAAGTGTTCTGGAATCTGATGTTGAAGTCAATCATATGCTCATTAAGCATGCACTTTATTGCAGTCAAATGCTCCACCAAAGACATGTGATCTGACTTGTCTTCAAAGTAGCTACATAGAGTTGTTCCAAACTCATCCCAGGTGGCAATAGATGTAGGTCTCAAGCCATGATACCATTCGAGTGCTTTACCTTTGAAAGAGGCTACATGGAGCCTGACTGATACATCATCATATGTGATCAAATAGATAGAGCACACATTGGCCACATATTGAATGTGTTTAGCAGGGGTAACTTGATTTTCTCCTGTGAAGTATGGAATACTCTTAAGCGCGGCTATTTGCATATCATGCTATGTGTTGATATTGAGCGGGCTTCCACTAGTGAAGCTAGCAAATTTCCTTGGCGGAGGAGGAGGTTGAAGCACCATGGTAGGGTGCACATGTCTGTTGTGAGGAGGAGTAGAGTGCGCACAACACGCTAGAGATGGAGATGTGCATGGAAGTTCTACTACTTGTGATTCTTAGTGAAAGATGGAGATATTCAAAGGATCCTTCAGCTGCAACACTCTGTCTGGTATGCACTCTTCTCACAAAAAAAGTGCTCTAGTTGCTGAAATTATAGATCTGAGTGTTGGGAGTTGCCAGATGTGTTTGAAATGAGCCTCTAAAGGTTGGAAATTACTGAGTAACACACCAAACTTAACAATGTTGAAATCTAATCTTTCACTGCTTGTCCCACTGGGCGTGCTAGAAACTGTTGGTCATTCAAATGTGCACCCGTGTCTCAGATTTGAGATAGATGAGTTGTTTCAGAAAACAATGGAACCGTCTCCAAGTTGTGGGACTTTGCGTGTTTGAGATAGATCTTCAGAGAAGGCCGATTACTCTACGTATTTCTACTGCTACTTCTAATCCTAATGATGAAAAGGAAAAATAAGTTACAATGCCAAGGGACCACATATAGAAGGATAAAAAAATGAAAAAATAAACTAAGGGAGGTGATAGCACCAAAAAAGAGGGATGAACACTATCCATTCTGAGTGAAAATGAAAGAGAAAGTATTAGGGAAGGCTAGGCACACATAACAAAAACCAACACACATTTATAATCAGTTCCATGAAACACAACCAGAAAAAGGAGCTACAAGGGACGTAAGATGACACAACAAACACACAATGCAAAACGAAGGTAAGAAGAAGGAATACAAACACGTTAGGATAGAGAATAGCCACAAAACAATGCTTCCATTACTTCTAGAAATGCACAGACTGTTACAATGGTGAGAGAGGCTGATATCCACATATAAGAGCCATATCTAGAGGTCAACAACTCAAAATACAAAGATATGAAGTCTTTAGCAAAGAGCTTAAGGATCCAAAATGTCCAACATTAATGAGCCCATCTCTTACATTTCTAGATGAATCGATGGAAGAATAAGAGGAGAAGGAGGGAAAAATTGAGTTTGAAATAAAACCACCAAAAAAAAGTATTCAATGCCTAAAAATCCACCTAAAAATATGTCAAATGTACTTCCCTAAGACTGTTTAATGTGTAGGAGAATGATGGAGGTGAAATCCATGTCAAATTGAGTGGTTGGGGCAATCAGATCTACTCATCAATGCCTAAAAAGATGTTTTTCCATTTCTCACCTACCAGATCTGCCAAAATTTTTAATTTGAATATCAAACAATGTAGCCTACATCAACAACTATCGATTGGGACCAGACGTGCACCGATTAGAGCTCTATAGAAAACTATTTGGCTATTAGAAGATTGTCAGAGCCATCTACACACGCAAGATGCGTGGCACATGCGGATTGGCTGAAAGGACAACCAACTGTGCAAATGCTTTATCATTTCTACCATGTGTCACACACACCAGTTGGTTGCAAGAATTTGGCACCTTAGCTGGCGTGCTTTGGTTGGTTACATTTAACACACTTAAGCTTGTCAAAAGTATGACGTGGCACATAATGGCACAGAAGAAGGCATGAAGTCATGCGCGTGGAAGAATGAAGTGTAGGAGGAAAACAAAGGAAGGTCATGCAAAGGTGACGTGCATGGGAAGAATGGGAGAAATACCCAAGGAGAAAACATTTGGTCAAGTTCAGCACAATTGGTGACTGATCACCCCTAATCCTTCAAAACATATAAAAAAATCCAAATCTACAAAGTAAAACAAAAAATGGATATCTTCCCTCCACATAACGAATAATTGTATTCATTTTATGTTATACATCTATTTTAATTTACTATGCACAAGTTTGGCTTTATAAAGTCACAAGAATTATTTAGATTTGAGTTATAGTTCAATTTATAATACAAAAATTGACTATAATTGATGTTGTAGGCTTCATCATGGAGCACGCCAACAACAACACATCAGATAAAAACTATTGATAAAATACAAAGTGTGTGTTCACACTTAGGTATGTTTCCCTTTATGTATATAATTTTCAAATACACACTTAAAGGAGGGGAAAATACAAACTCTCAAATTTTCTAACTTATCATTTGATAACGATAAGTTTGAATGAATTTATATGCTAAGACATATGATCACATTATAATCCTTGTGTGTGTGTGTGCGCGCACCCTCAAATATCCGCTATGCATCGTAATCATTTAAACTATTATTAAACCATTATTCTTTTCTAGAATTAATTGTAAACAAAGAAAAACAATAGACAAACAGAAGATAAAGAAATAAACAAATAGATTTACCTTCTCAGTAATATCTTGCAAACCTCAAGTAAGATCATATAAGCACTTGTACATGTTTGATATTTTTGATATTTGGATTGTGGATGCTCTTAATATTACTCTCCAAAGGGATTTGTAAATGCTATGAGCACATTTCACAAGGATGCCGATGTCGAATTGATAAATGTTGGATGCAATTTTCTCAAAGCTCCAAGGACCAGTTTACAAAGGAAATGGCTTGATTTTATAGCTGAGGGTGAGGCCATGAGAAATGGATCTTAGTTTGAAGTGGCTCCAAGGTAATAATTATAATTACCTGAAATAGTAAGATTATTTGGTTTGTGCAGTTGCAACTTTGTAGGGGCAATCATATCTTTGAATTCATATGAAAAGTGGTTATACAGGCATTATTGCTGGCCCCACCATTATAGGATTCTGGAAGTGGAGTGAAGTGGATAAAAGAATTGATTAAATAATTAATTTAATTAGTATTTAATTTTGAGGAAATAATTAACCATTTATTTAATTAAATGTCTAATTATATTAACTAGAAGGTGTTAGGAATTAATTTAATTAATTCCAAAGGCATGGTATAATTAAATTAATTAATTCTAAAGGGTAGGAATATGACTTAGGAAATATAAATAATTTAATTAATTCTAATTGGATAAAAGCATGATAAAAATATGTATGTATTTTTAGGGTGTCTACATTTTCCCCTCTTTAAAGTGATGTTGTGAAGTAATATCACTTTAACTATAGTAGACACATGCAAATCAGTGAGTGGAAAGCAATGAAGCATTTGGATCCCTGACAAGATAGAATGATAAGGGAATGCCCCCTCAAGTGGGTGGGAGACATAAAAAAGTGGTGGATAAACGCTTAATAGGAAGGAAACAAGGGACGTAAACAAGGATAGGAAGGAGGATTGTGCTCATAGAAAAAGTGACATTTGAAGAGTGTGAACATAAGAGAAACCTTTATTTTGTTGTTGAACAATAGAGTTGTCACCATGATTATGAAATAATCAATATGGGGAACCCATATGTGTGTAAAACAAACACACACATAGAAAAAAAAGATAAAAAGGAAAAAAACACATCTAATATACACAATAGGTGCATGCACCATGGCTATAGAGAAACCAAGATGTTATCACACTAGTGGAAATTGGTAGAAAAAAGCAAACTTCAACAATGCAACATAATATTGTAAAAGAAAACAATTTATATATGCCCCAAAACATGCCACAATGAAAAGAAAATAGATTCAAAGGCTGCCAAACATTAAATTTATGAAATGCATGGGAATATGGTCAGACTGAAGAGCGGAGTATACTTAGAAAGTCCTCGTGACACTCTTGTTGGACCTATGATGTAAAGTGATCTGATATGGAGTTTCTATAGTGAAGTTATATTGCAAAGGAAATAACAAGTGGTGATAATCTTAAGAATAGTATGAGTACTAGGGTAGATATAAAAACTTTAATTTTATCAAAAGTGCATCGCGTTGGTGAAGTTTGGAAAAACTTGCACTATTTAGGAATTTTCACTAATATTTAAGGTTTTTGAATTTTTTGATAATTTATGTTCTTTTTAATTTTTTGGCATTGTGGAAGAATGCAAGGGAAAATAGGGGAATGGTGTGTGTATGATGCAACCTAGAATCCACTATGAAAACCCAGGCGCATTAGCATATCACCCAACCCAAGTTGAGCGCTCACCCGAAGCGCGCAAAGGTACCAGGTCCCTCTTTAGAGTTGCTTATACAAGATATTAGTTTGATGAAGATAGAGCACATACAGATCCATAAATAAGCATAAATATTCCCCATGTATAACTAGATCTAGATCTTATATAATCATGAATTAAACTATAACTATGATAATGTTAATCATACAAGAACCAGCTACAGTCATGTTTAACACCGTTATCCATCCAATATACTCCATTACATTAACATTGTAAAACATAGAAGCTTCTTACATTACAAAATGTTACTATAAGTTATGCGCACATTAGATCCAATAGCATAACTCTATAATAATTGTGTGTCTCTAAACTACACAGTTCACTACTTATTTATAGGGGTGGGGACTTTCCCTTTACCACTTAAACACTTCCCCAAATAGGTCGCATGCCGAAAACAACCATGCGCATTTACATTAATATGCACACATGTAAGTGCACTAATAATAGACATCCTATAATGAACTGGAAGTAGTAATCCTATTATTATCTCTAACTCATGCATGACACTCATCAAATGCTCATTCCCAAAATAGCATTTGCATGTCACGTAAGTATCCATCCTGATGTGTGCTATGCACACTATTTCCAAAAATATCCTGTAACCATTAAAATGGCTAAGTACATACTCATATTTTCTTGGCGTGCATTTCCTTTCCTATCCTTTCACACATTCAAATGTGCCTTGTTTCCACGTGTGAATCTTGTGTGCCTACTCCTTAGACAATATGTCTGCTCAACATTACCCCACACTAAAGTACATTTCCATTTTGACAATGGGGTTTCTTTCTGATGTTCCCAAAGAATTGAAAGAATATCATTATAAAAAATAATAGACCACTACTCTATAGTACCCTCCTCTTCAATTGGGAGGATCAACTCTGGATATTCACTTTTGATCTCTGCCTCCAACACCTGCCAGTCATCCAGCACGGTCCTTGTCTTCTTTGGAATGTTTGTGGCTATTACATCCAACTCATCTTGAGTAATCTTCTCCTTTTCATTCTACAATACTTGGACTACATTAGCCATAACATACATCATTCCCTCCAGAAGATCCATTTTTTGTGCTATCAGCTTCCAATCTAATCTATTCTTTCCTTATGTGGATCTTGGGATACTATAATGGCTTCACGCTTTTGTTTTACTAGTGCCAATATCTCTGTGTGCCCTATTTATTCATCCTTCACGTACTTCAGAACTTCGTTATCTTCAATTATAGTTTTAGTTATTTTCATCGCTTCTAGTGCTGTAAAAATGTTCAGAGCCTGGTCTGCTTTCTTCATATCATCCTTTAAAGTTTGGAGTAGTGCCTCGTAAGTTGAATTTTTTCTAACCAAAGAGTCCCTTGCTCTTTATTCTTCTTGTTCAACATCCTTTTGTGCGGGCATTCTAAGCGGCCTATCTTCTAACACCAAATCAACTAAGGCGTGCACATAATACATTGTGGAAGGAAACTTCTTAGGTGCCTTTGGTTCCAGATGAGGCCTTGCCTTCATAATATAGTCACCAATATCCTCTAGCATGCTAACGAATGCCTCATTCTTTGTTTGTTATCTTTCTGTCTCTGCTTTTAGGAGCTCTATCTCTGTAGTTTTATCCTTGTTATCTTCCATCAATGCTCTAATGGTGGCGGCCTTATCAATATTCATCCATGCCACCTCAATAGATACCTTGACTGAGGGATTGCTGACCTACTCATCAGATATGACAGTAGGCTTTATGGTCATGTTCCTACTTTGGGGTTCCTTCTTCACTCTCCTAGATACACAAGAATCATCACATACATCAAAATATAGTTCTTCCATGTGAGTCTGCATCGACTAGGATAGATGTTTCCTAGTGTGCGTAGTGGCCATATTTGGTTCCATCAGCTCCCACCCATATAATTCCTTGAGGTCCACCATGCTCTGAAGCTGGGCATAGAAAATTTTACTTATGTCTTCAATATATCCCATACTTGGCACCGCATACTCTTCACTTCTCCTCATCCTTGGCCCCTTGAGAACATGAGCGCCAAGGTTTGGAGTCAGCCCCTCTCCTATTTGAGTTGTAACTGGCGCAATGGTTTACTCGTGCACATTTTCTTCTAAATATCTCACCCCTTCTTCTTCATCTCTCATCTCCTCGTCTCTGGGCTCCTCCATATATTCTAGTTACACTAGGGTTCCATGTGTGCTCTCTAATGACTCCTTCACCTCCTCATCAAACTTCAAATTTATCCATCTCTTCTTTACAAACGCCTCTTTTTAAGGGGAGAGTCTAGGTGATCTTCTTATAGGCTATGGTGTGCCTTTGCCCTGAGTCATGTTTCTTATGAATAATTTTCTAAATTGGTGCTCTTCAGGTATGGCTTCCACGTCCAAGTCCTCTTCTACTTCTTGCACCTGTGGTGGAGTATCTGTGTGCTCACTCTCCACTCTTTCTATGGGTTGCCTCTGACCTATATGATCCAAGCCTCTACTATATTCATGTTCTTATTCCTCCTCATTTACCTATATTGTCATTTCAGGATTTAGAGTTGGTACATTAGCTATTGTATGTTTACCCTCAGATGGCCCTGGGAGGATAAACTCATTCTCCACATAATTGTTATTCTCTAGCCTAGGGTTGAGATGAAGATATATGAGTGTGGCTCCACTATCCCTAATAGCCAAAATCACTGGCTTCATGTTTATGACATCAGAAATGTGCCTCTCAATATAAGCAGTTTGGCTTGGATATACATATGTTTTCCTGAGAGTGTGGTAGTCACAATCTACCTTTTCTGTGTCGAAGTTCAGCCGGTGCACATCAGTGAATCTGTGAACTAAATCCTGGAAGTAGCATGCTATGAAGGCATAAGATAGTTTTCACCATGGACTCCATGTCTAATCCTTCATAGCAAACCACGCGATGCAGAAATGTTGATACACTGCGAACTGCACAGCCTTTCCTACCATCGAGGGAAACTCCTTTGGAATGCACCACGTGTCTTCAAATTCTGTGCAAATTCAGTCATACCACATCTCTGACCTTTGTTTAAATGAACCACTCATTCTCTGTAGTTTTATCCTTGTTATCTTCCATCAATGCTCTAATGGTGGCGGCCTTATCAATATTCATCCATGCCACCTCAATAGATACCTTGACTGAGGGATTGCTGACCTACTCATTAGATATGACAGTAGGCTTTATGGTCATGTTCCTACTTTGGGGTTCTTTCTTCACTCTCTTGGATACACAAGAATCCTCACATACATCAAAATATAGTTCTTCCATGTGAGTTTGCATCGACTAGGATAGATGTTTCCTAGTGTGCGTAGTGGCCATATCTAGTTCCATCAGCTCCCACCCATATAATTCCTTGAGGTCCACCATGCTCTGAAGCTGGGCATAGATAATTTTACTTATGTCTTTAGTATATACCATACTTGGCACCGCATACTCTTCACTTCTCCTCATCCTTGGCCCCTTGAGAACATGAGCGCCAAGGTTTGGAGTCGGCCCCTCTCCTATTTGAGTTGTAACTGGCGTAATGGTTTACTCGCGCACATTTTCTTCTAAATATTTCACCCCTTCTTCTTCATCTCTCATCTCCTCGTCTCTAGGATCCTCCATATATTCTAGTTACACTAGGGTTCCATGTGCGCTCTCTAATGACTCCTTCACCTCCTCATCAAACTTCAAATTTATCCATCTCTTCTTTACAAACACCTCTTTTTAAGGGGAGAGTCTAGGTGATCTTCTTATAGGCTATGGTGTGGCTTTGCCCCGAGTCATGTTTCTTATGAATAATTTTCTAAATTGGTGCTCTTCAGGTATGGCTTCCACGTCCAAGTCCTCTTCTACTTCTTGCGCCTGTGGTGGAGTAGCTGTGTGCTCACTCTCCACTCTTTCTGTGGGCTTCCTCTGACCTATATGATCTAAGCCTCTAATATATTCATGTTCTTCTTCCTCCTCATTTACCTCTATTGTCATTGCAGGCTTTAGAGCTGGTACATTAGCTATTGTATGTTTACCCTCAGATGGCCCTGGGAGGATAAACTCATTCTCCACATAATTGTTATTCTCTAGCCTAGGGTTGAGATGAAGATATATGAGTGCGGCTCCACTATCCCTAATAGCCAAAATCACTGGCTTCATGTTTATGACATCAGAAATGTGCCTCTCAATATAAGCAGTTTGGCTTGGATATACATATGTTTTCCTGAGAGTGTGGTAGTCACAATCTACCTTTTTTATGTCGAAGTTCAGCCGGTGCACATCAGTGAATCTGTGAACTAAATCCTGGAAGTAGCGTGCTATGAAGGCATAAGATAGTTTTCACCATGGACTCCATGTCTAATCCTTCATAGCAAACCACGTGATGCAGAAATGTTGATACACTGCGAACTGCACTGCCTTTCCTACCATCGAGGGAAACTCCTTTGGAATGCACCACGTGTCTTCAAATTCTGTGCAAATTCAATCATACCACATCTCTGACCTTTGTTTAAATGAACCACTCATTCTCTGTGGGTTTATCCTTGTTATCTTCCATCAATTCTCTAATGGTGGCGGCCTTATCAATATTCATCCATGCCACCTCAATAGATACCTTGACTGAGGGATTGCTGACCTACTCATCAGATATGACATTAGGATTTATGGTCATGTTCCTACTTTAGGGTTCCTTCTTCACTCTCCTGGATACACAAGAATCCTCACATATATCAAAATATAGTTCTTCCATGTGAGTTTACATCGACTAGGATAGATGTTTCCTAGTGTGCGTAGTGGCCATATCTAGTTCCATCAGCTCCCACCCATATAATTCCTTAAGGTCCACCATGCTCTGAAGCTGGGCATAGACAATTTTACTTATGTCTTCAGTATATCCCATACTTGGCACCACATACTCTTCACTTCTCCTCATCCTTGGCCCCTTGAGAACATGAGTGCCAAGGTTTGGAGTCAGCTCCTCTCCTATTTGAGTTGTAACTGGCGCAATGGTTTACTCGCACACATTTTCTTCTAAATATCTCACCCCTTCTTCTTCATCTCTCATCTCCTCGTCTCTGGTCTCCTCCATATATTCTAGTTACACTAGGGTTCCATGTGCGCTCTCTAATGACTCCTTCACCTCCTCATCAAACTTCAAATTTATCCATCTCTTCTTTACAGAAACCTCTTTTTGAGGGGAGAGTCTAGGTGATATTCTTATAGGCTATGGTGTGCCTTTGCCCCGAGTCATGTTTCTTATGAATAATTTTCTAAATTGGTGCTCTTCAGGTATGGCTTCCACGTCCAAGTCCTCTTCTACTTCTTGCGCCTGTGGTGGAGTATCTGTGTGCTCACTCTCCACTCTTTCTGTGGGCTGCCTCTGACCTATATGATCCAAGCCTCTACTATATTCATGTTCTTCTTCCTCCTCATTTACCTATATTGTCGTTTCAGGATTTAGAGCTGGTACATTAGCTATTGTATGTTTACCCTCAGATGGCCCTGGGAGGATAAACTCATTCTCCACATAATTGTTATTCTCTAGCCTAGGGTTGAGATGAAGATATATGAGTGTGGCTCCACTATCCCTAATAGCCAAAATCACTGGCTTCATGTTTATGACATCAGAAATGTGCCTCTCAATATAAGCAGTTTGGCTTGGATATACATATGTTTTCCTGAGAGTGTGGTAGTCACAATCTACCTTTTCTGTGTCGAAGTTCAGCCAGTGCGCATTAGTGAATCTGTGAACTAAATCCTGGAAGTAGCGTGCTATGAAGGCATAAGATAGTTTTCACCATGGACTCCATGTCTAATCCTTCATAGCAAACCACGCGATGCAGAAATGTTGATACACTGCGAATTGCACTTCCTTTCCTACCATCGAGGGAAACTCATTTGGAATGCATCACGTGTCTTCAAATTTTGTGCAAATTCAGTCATACCACATCTCTGACCTTTGTTTAAATGAACCACTCATTGAACCTTCACACAAATACTTCTCAAACCTCTCTACAAGGGACTTCTTCTCTGGGGGGTATTTCCAAACTTTTTTCTTTAGAGCATCGAGCACTCCAATTTATACAAATACAAGAGAGAGTAGGATAGTGCCAAAACTTATCTTCTCACCTGTGTGTGCTTCCTCAATGATAATTTCTACAATATAGCTAGCCAAGTTGTATATTTCTCCCTCTGTCATCTTGTTTACAATGTGTAGCCACATTGAATTTACTTGTGACCATCTCTCATGATCATTTAACTTGTGAGTAGATGTGTGGCTTCCTGGACTACAAGAAACTTCTTCAATTTATCTATGTACATTCTGTGTGGACCTTTGGAGTATCCTAACTCCTTGATGGTGGCCATAATAACTGCCTTATCAGTTAGATCACTTAGGATATCTTTCTCTATGCCCTTCAGTCAAGTCAATGTGGCAATCATAGCTGTTGTGATCCTTACTCTCCGTCCAACAAAATAGAAAAAGTCCTCATGGACTCTGCTCATCAACCATTGGTATAAAGCCTCTAGTTTTCCAAAATAAGGAAGTTCATATAGCTGATATACTCCTACCTTCTTCAGTATATTCTCTTCAACATCATCATACACTGGCATATCATCTACCACACGCTTGTTTGTCTTTTTGTTTAACAACACATCTATTTCTCCTCCGTTTTCGGTAATACAAGGGTTTTAATCATTTATCTTGCATTGTTGAATATGTGAATCCCAATATCGACCGACTATCACTCCTTTTGGGTATTGTATCTATGAAAAATTATTCTCGGGAGAAATTTCAACCTCCACTTCTACCTTTTTCTTTCCTTTTATGCCTGTTGTAAGTGCTTTCTTAGGTGCCATTGTCAAAATTCCACCTTTTATCTTCTGTGTCAAGTAAGATGAAACCTTAGCTCGAATCTGCTTACCCTAGCTTGAAACCACATGCCCTATCTCCTTCTCAATGCTTATGTGTCTCTCAAACCCTTCACCAATGGGGATGTAAGCCTCTTCTACACACAAATCTACTCTCCACGTTTGGTTTCACAGATCTCTGCAATTCAATACGATTTGCTTGGCTTGGTTACACTCAGCTCGCTCGAATACTTGTGATTACCAAGGTAAAAATGAACTTGCATCACATCCTTATATATATTTTCAAAAAGTTAGTGAATTTACTACTCCTTCACCTAACAATAATCCTCTCATTAATTGATCATTTTCAAAATTTCCATGCAGTACATCTTCACTCCCCAACTATAACCTTCTAGCGTGCCTTCCTACCTTCTCGCTGTAGACTTCTCTTCCACATTCTTCCATGCGTCGAGCACCTCACCACTTCGTCTTCCCCTAGTAGTTTCCACGGCCGTTGATTACCTCGTGTTATACTATTCCTTCATTTATTTCCATCTATGACCTTCTTTAGAAGCAATTTCCTTTCTAACAACTCCTTTCCATACTTGAATAACACATGTAATAGTTTGTTCTCATGTATACCCAATTTTAAATAAGAACCACCCCACACCAATGGTATATGCAGTCCTCCACACATAAAAATACTTCAAATTACAATTAGCTTCTAGCGCGCAAACACGCTTATTACAAAAAACACCAAACTAAATTAACAAAGCATAGTGACGGAGAAGGAAATACTTTAAAGGAAATACCAAAGTGGAAACCTATACTAAATGGAAATACTACCTTATTACAAACACCAAGAAGACTTATTTATAGTAGGGCTTCAGCCTACTCCCGTTGAAGTAACTGGGTAGCCATATTCCATCAAGCATTTCTAACTGATAAGTGCCTGATTCAAGTATATGAGTGATAACATACGGTCCCAACCAATGCACTTTAAGCTTGCCTAGATGGCACAAAAACTTAGAATCATAAATAAGCTCCATCTGTCCAATCTCAAGCTTGTTGTCCCTGATGTGCATGTCATGTCATGCCTTCTACCTAGCTTTTCCTGCCTCTAACTCCATCGTGCTATGGTGCGCATCTCATCCAATTGTATTAGCTTGTCAATTCTTTATTCTAATGCTTGCTCATCAACTAGACCTCCAGTGTATGTAATATGCAAAGAAGGTAACATGAATTCCATAGGAAGAACTACTTCTGCACCAAACATCAACTGAAATGGTGTGGGCTTATTCAACCTTTTGTAGGTTGTTCTATATGCCCAAAGTATAATTTTTTTTTATCGTCCCAATCTTTCCTTCCAAGGGAAAAAATTGTTGTCAAGGTCTGGTTCAATATCTTGTTGAATGCCTCAATAGTCCCATTTTCCTGAGGGTGATAAGGTGTAGTCTTGTGGTGCGCAACCATAAACTCATCCATTAGTATCCTAATTATCTCATTCAAAACGTGTGTACCCCTATCACTTGTCAAGCTCAATGGACATCCATACCTAGTAAGAACATTTTCCCATAAGAATCTGGCTGTTGTATAATCCTTTGTAGGTGCTACTTTTTCCCACTTTGTAAGATAATATGTGCAAGTCATGATATAGTGGGATCTAGTTCTATGCATGACTGGAAAAATAGGACCCACAAAATCTATAACCCATTTCTCAAATGGCTCTACACTAGGAATAGGTCTTAAAGGAATTTCATCTCTTTGCCCAGGTTTACTAAGGTGCTGACAGTGATCACACACCTTACAATATGCCTTATAATCTTTGTACAGGGTCTCCCATCATAATCCAATGAGAAAAATATTGTGCATGGTGGCTTCACCTGCATAGTGCCCACCTGCAATACCACCATGAGCCTCTTCCATGATATATGTGCACTCATGTTCTAGTAGACACCAACGCAATACTTCATCTCGACCTAGTTTGTATAAATATCCACTAATCAACATAAATGGTGTCATATGAATTGTAAGTTGTTTCTTCTCCAATGCTTTCATTCCTTTAGTTGCCATACATGTGCATAAAAAGACAATAATATCTTCCAATTCTGAAGGCGTGTGATGTAACCTATAAAACTATACATCTGTCATGTATCTTTAATTGTCTGTGCATACTCCTCTGATTGAATTCTTGATAAGTGGTTGGGGCCAAAATTACTTTTACCTAGTTTTACCACAACTGTGAAATCAAATTCTTGGAATAAGAACACCCATTGACATATACGCCCCTGTAAAATGGGATTTTTTACCCAGTATTTTAATGCCATGTGATCAATATTAAATATAAAAGGAGTTGCTAGCAAATACTATCTGAATTTATGCAGTGCGTAGATCATCGATAAGGCCTCACACTCTATTATTGTATAATTATGTTATGTAGGAGTTAACTTTCTACTAGCAAAAAAGATAGGATGCCCTACAATACCTTCTCCAGGTTGATCTAACACCGCGCCAATGGCCATGCCAGAGGCATCCACATGTACGTGAAACAATTGATTCCATGAAGGATAACGTAGAATAGGCACTGTAGTAAGTCTCCCCTTTAATGCCTCAAATGCACGCTGCTGCGGTTCTCCCTAATAGAACATCCCTTTTCCTTTTAGTAACTCTTCTAGGGGTGTGGAAATATTCGCATATCCTTTGATAAATTTCCTATAATACCCTGTGTGACCCAAGAATCTGTGCACCTCACTTTGATTGGTAGGCTCTTCTAGGCCTACAATAACTGCAACCTTAGCTGGATCCACTAAAAAACATTCCTTGCAGATGATGTTCCCTAACCAAGTGTGAAAAGGTGTAGTAAACAAACACTTCTTGATGTTTAAAGAGATTATTAACTATCTACATCTTTCAAACATTAAGTGCAAATTGTCACAATGATCCTTAACAAGTCTATATACCATCCAATTATCCAAGTAAACCTACAGGAAGTTGTGAATAAAATATTGGAATGCTTGAACAAATATACGTGAAAATATAGTAGGCATATTTTTCAAACCAAAGGGCATCACTGTATATGCAAATGATGTAGCCTAGAATTTACCACTAAAATCCCAGGCACACCAGAACATCACTCAGCCTAGACTGAGCACTCACCCAAAGCGCGCAAAGGCACCAGACCCCTCTTTAGGGTTGGTGTTGCAGGATGTTAACACGATGAATACTTAATGCAATTCAGATCCATAGTTAATATATCATTCTACAGTGCATGTTCAGATCTATATCTAAAGAGTAACATATTTAAATGATATCCATAATGAAATCAAGCATGCAATAACCAATTATACTTAGGATTAATACTCTAATTTAGAAAATAAATGCCATTATATTAAACATGATAAAAACACATGAGATTATTACAATAGATAGTACCATAACTTATGCACGCATCATATTTGGTAGCATAATTTTACAGTAACTCAATTCTGACACACTCTCTATCCTACACAGATCATTACATATTTATAAGGGTGGGGACTTGCCCTTCACCACTTGCATAACTCAAAAAAATAGGTCACACATTGAAAATAGCCATGTGCCTTTACAATCACAACCACACATGCAAGTTAATTGGTAGTAACAGTTCTATTCTTAGCTCGCACCGATGCAAAGTGCTTCATAGTCGCTCTTCCAAAAATAGTCCACTCATGTGAAAACGGATAAGTCCCAATTCCACAATTATATTTTTCACATGTGTTCTCTCTTATCCTTTCATGCCTTTGATTTTATCTTACATGAACCTTCTGTGTGCCTTCTGCTAAGTATTTCACTTTCATCTGCTTAATATTACCCCACACTAAACTACATTTCCACCTCGACAATGGCTACTCCTCAAACAGTAAAGAATAAAGTAATGGAAAGAATGTGAAAGAATTGCTATACAAGAATAAGTATTTACTCTGCATCACCCTCTGCTTCAACTAGAAGAACGAGTTATGTATATTCTTCTTTTATTTATGCCTCTAATATCTTCCACTTACTTAGTGCGGCCTCTGCCTTTTCTAGAATATTCACTGTAATAGATTCTAATTCATCATGTGTAATTTATCTCTTCTAATTTTGTAATACTATCATAATGTTAGCCATTGTAGACATTCTCCCTTCTAATAGATCTATATTTTGTGCTATAAGTTTTCCAAGTTAATCCAACTTGTTCTTATGGGGCTCCTAGGCTACTGCAAGGGCCTCGTGCCTTTGCTTTATCAGTGCCAGTCTCTGCGTATGCCCCAATGTTTCATCCTTAATTTCTTTGAGGACTTCATTGTCCTATACCATTTTCCTTATTTTGATGACTGCCTCTAGAGCTGTACATATATTCAATGATTTATCTGCTTTCTTCAGCTCCTCCAACAAATTTTGAAGCAGTGCCTCATATGATGAAATTTTTCTAATTGCCGCATCCTTTTCCCTCTATGAATCTTACTTAGGGTCCTTTGGTGCTGGCATCTGAACTGGTCCCTCTTCAATAACCAAATTGACTAATGTGTGCACATAGTGCATAGCCGAAGGGAAATTTTTGGGTACCTTAGGATCTAAGTGTGGTCTTTCTTGGAGGACATGATCCCCAATCTACTCTGCCATGCCAATAAGAACCCCGTTCTTCTTCTACTCTAGGTCCTTCTCTCCTTTCAAGCACGTAATCTCTGTATCTTTGGTCTTGATATCTTACCTTAGCACCTTGATAGTGGTAGATTTGTCTATGTTCCTCCGCACCACCTTGGTAGATACTTTCACCAATGCTTTACTTACCTGCTCATAAGACATAATGGTGGGTTTCACAGTTATATGTCTAGCTTGAGGTGTCTTTTTCAACCTTCTTGACACATAGGATTCTTCACATATGTCGAATTATGACTCATCCATGTGTGTGTGTATAGACCAAGATAACTACTTCCATGTGCACGTGGTGGCTATGTCCTCATCCATTAGCTCTCATCCATATAACTCCTTGGGGTTCACCGTACTTTGGAACCGAGTGTAGAAAATTTTACTTATGTCCTTAGCATAGCCCAAAGATGAAACAATAAACTCTCTAATTATCCTTTTACTTCTTGGCCCCTTAGGAATCGGTGAGCCAAGATTTGGAGCTGGGTCTTCTATGTCTAGAGCAATATCTTTCTTTGTCTCTCCTTCCTTTACTCCTTCTTCCTCATTCTTCAAATCTTCATATTTTGGCTCCTCCACGTCCTTTGGTGGTGTAGGAGAGTCAGACGCACTCTCCTCAGAGTCTTCTGCCTCGTTGTCCAACTTCAATTTTCTCCTTCTATTTTCAACTTTCTCCTTCTGTGGAGAGAGTCGCAGTGATATCCGCACTGACTGGGGAGTAATGCCTTGAGTCCATGTTCACTTGAACACCCTCTTAAATTATCATTCTTCAATGTCTGCTCCAACATCCGATTCTTCATCACCTTCATCTTGTGTTTGGGGTGGAGTACTTGCGTGCTCATATTCTACCTTATCTGAGGGCTACCTTTGTCCTCTATGCACGAAGCCACCACTGTCTTCATTCTATTCCTCTTCATCATCTACTTTTATAGTTTAGGCGGGCTTTGGAACTGGTACATTCTCCACTGTATGCTTTCCCTTAGGTGACCCTAGAAGTGCGAAATCATTCTCCACATATTTTTTTCCCTCCAACTTGGCCTTAAGATGAAGGTAGATAAATTTGGCCCCACTATCTTCAATTTCCAAACTCACGGGCTTCATGCTTATCACATATGATATTAGCCTATCTATGTAGGTGGTCTTCCCTTGATAGACATAAGTCTTACACAATGTATGGTAGTCATAGTCTACTTTTTCTGCAACAAAGTTTTGGTGTCACACATTATTGAAATGATGGACTACTGCCTAGAAATAGTGTGCTGTGAAGGCATATGACAATTTAAACTAGGGGCTTCATCGCAAAACGCGTGATGTAAAAGTGTCAATATACTATGAATTAGACTTCCTTGTTCACCACTGAAGGTATATCCTTGGGGATGCAACACTCCTCTTTAAACACCATGTTGAGCATGTCATACCACATCTCCGCCCTTTGCTTAAATGACCCATTCATCAAACCTTCACATAAGTACTTGTCAAATATTTTTGCCAGGGATTTATTCTACATGGGGTACTCCCAAATATTGTTCCTTTGGCCAATCGGACACTTTGATCTCCAAAAATACTAAGGAGAATAGTGAAAACATTGAAGCTAATCCTTCTCACCTATGAGCGCTTCCTCAATGATGGTGCTCCGCAATGTATCCTGCAATGTTATGGACTACCCCCTTGTGATATCTATCTTTGCGACATGTGTAGCCACATTGTGTTCACCTATGGGACCATCGCTCTTGATCATTCAATTTGGTCACCAGATGTGCAGCTGCTTACGTACCACCAGGTACTTCTTCAACTTGTTGATATCTATTCCGCGTGGACCCTTGGTATACCCTAAATCCTTCTGTGTCTCTAGGATTGCTGCTTTATTTGTCAAGTCACTACTCAGATCCAGTCATGTGCCTTTTAATCCTATTAAAGTTGAAATCAAAGCATTTGTAAGCCTTACCTTGCATCTGGCGAAATAGAAAAAGTCTTAATGTACCCCACTCATCAACCACTGGTACAAAGGTTCATATTTGCCAAAATATGGGAGCTCGTACAACTGGTAGACTCCAATCTGCTTTAGCAACTTCTCTCCAGCATCATCATACACTGGCATGTCCTTCTATTATGCACTTGTTTGTCTTCATACTTAACAATGCATCCAACTCCTTCTTGTTATCTGATATGCGATGGCTATAATCACTAATTTTGCACTTATCTGATGTGAAACTCCCATTCTTGTCCCATTGTCACTCCTTATGGGTACAAAATCTCCAAGAAACTACTCTCAGGCGCAATTTCAACCTCTGCTTCCAATTTCTTCTTTGCTTTAGCTCCTGCAAAAGGTGCTTTTCTTTGGTGCCATATGTAACTCTCAACTTTCTGTCCTCAAATGCTCACCTTCTATCTTATGCAACGTGTAAACTCAAAATCCTAGCTCAAATCCACATGCCCTAGTTGAAATCACATGCCCTAGCTCTTTCACAATGCTCTACTTTGCTCAAACCCTTCACCAATGAGGACACAAGCTTCTCCTGCACACAAATATACTCTCCACGTCTTGTTTCACACTCTTCGCACCTCAATACTCTTCACTCAGCTCAGTCACACTTAGCACTTTTAAAAATTATTACAATTTACAATGGATAAAAATGAACTCGCATCTTCATCCCTTATATAGATTTTCAAAAAGTTAGTGCATTTATTACCCCTTCACCGACTGAAAATCTTCTCATTAATTGACCATTTTCGCTCTTTATGCGTGATACATCTTCACGCCCAAGCTCATAACCTATCTAGTGTTTCTTCCTATCTTTTGGTCACAAACTTCTCTTCAGTACGCACTTTCATGTGCCCTGAGTACCTCATCATTTTGCACCTTCCCTTGGTAGTTTCCATGGCCTCTATTTACCTCATGTTATACTTGTTCCTCCATTTATCTCCATCTACAGTCGTCATTTTTGCAAGCAATCTTCTTTTCTAACAACTCTCCAAGCTTTGAAATAACACATGTAATAGTTTGGTCCTTTATGTGTACCTATTTTCTAACAGTCATGTACCTAGTTATTAACAACCACCCCACAAAAATGGTATGTGCAATCCTCTGCGCATAAAAAATTCTTCAAATAGTAATTAGCTTCCGGCATGCAATCGCACTTATTACACAAAAACACCAACAAAATTGACAAAGCCTAGCGACAAAGGACATACATTATGGGAATACGTAATTGAAAACCTAATCTAAATGTCAATAATTGTCTTATTACAAACACCAATAAGACTAATTTAGAGTAGGGCTTCAGCCTACCCCCGTTGAAGTAACTAGGTAACAGTATTCCATCAAGTGCCTCTACCTGAAAAGCTGCATGTTTCAAGTATGTGAGTGATAACATACGGCCCCAACCAGTGTAATTTGAGTTTTTTTGGATGGCGCAAAAACTTAGAATCATAAAGGAAGCACAATCTGTCCAATCTTAAACTTTTTATCCCTGATGTGCATGTCATGCCATGGTTTCTACCTGAGCCTTTTTCTTTCTTCTGACTCCAACGTGTTATTGCTCGTCGCTCATCCAGCTTAGTCAAATTTTCAATCCGTTCTTTTAATGCTTTCTCATCAGCTATACCTCCAGCATGTACAATACGCAATGAAGGTAACATGAATTCCATAGGAAGAACTTACTTCCGCACCAAACACTAACTGAAATGGTGTGACTTTTTTCAACCTTTTATATGTTTTTCTATACGCCCAAAGCATGGCATAAACTTTATCATCCCAATCCTTTCCTTCTAACATCACAAATTTATTTTCAATGTTTGGCTTAAAATTTTGTTGAAGGCCCCAAAAATTCCATTTGCCTAAGGATAATATGAGTGTAGTCTTATGGTGCACAATCATAAATTCATCCAAGAATATCCAAATTGTCTCACTTAGAAAATGTGTACCCCTATCACTGGTCAAACTCAACAGGGCAACCATGACCTCATAATGATAGTTTCCCATAGAAACCTAGTTGTTGTAGTTGTTGTACAATCATTTGTAGGTGTTGCATCTGCCCACCTTGTTAGATAATTTGTGAAAGTGATTATGTAGCGCGATCTAGTCCTACACGCGGCTGGTGAAATTGGACCCAAAAAATATATAGGCCATTTCTCAAACGGTTTTACACTAGAAATAGGTCTTAAAGGCATTTCATCTCTTTGACCTGGGTTTTCCAAGGCACAGATAGTGATCACAAGCCTTGCAATATGCCTTACAATCTTTATACAGGGTCTCCCACCACAATTTATCTAATATAATTTTGTGCGCAGTGGCATCACATACATAGTGCCCACCTACGTAATAGCACCATGAGCCTCATCCATAATATCTGAGTGCTCATGCTCCAATACACAGTCGGCGACAAAACTTCATCTCTGACCTAACTTGTACTAGGTCACCACTGATCAACATAAACTGTGCCGAACTTGTGGCATGTTGTTTCTTCTATAAGGATTTCATTCCTTCCGGTGCTATAACTGTACGTAGAAATAAAACAATGTCCTCTAATTCCGATGGCACGTGTTGTAACCTATATAACTGTGCATCACGCATGGTATCTTCAATTGCTTGTGCGTGTCTTCTCCTGACTGTATTCTGGATAGATGATTTGGTCCAGAATTACTCTTCCCTAGTTTGACCACTACTGTAAAATGAAATTCTTGGAATAAGAGTACCCATCGGCATATGCACCCCTATAAAACGAGCTTATTTACCAAATACTTAAATTTCATGTGATCGGTATAGAATACAAATGATGGCTAGCAGGTGTTTCATCTTTTTCTTAGATTGTTTCTTTGAAGTGTTGACGAAACAGATATGGTAACGGGCGTAGGAGGAATACTTGTACCAAATGATCTGTTGATGGGTTGTTTCAGGTGTATGACTTCTGAATCCACAGCGGATCATGAGAGCTTCCTTTTGGCTAGGAGGAACTACCTGTAATGAAAACAAGACCACCAGAAGGAATTAAACAATATGGGCAGTGAACTGCCTAGCATGAGCTAGATCCATGGAGTATGATACTTCCTAGATGGCTGTCAGTCCACTATTTTAAACAAGTTAACGTTGTAAACAAAGTAAATCCTATTGTTATTTCAAAATGATCTAGGTATCTCACTTAAAAACATAATTCAGAAAATAGATCTAATCTAATAGGCTAAGCTAGAATAGAATCCAAAGATCAAATGATTAGCTTTGGGTCTTTGCAGGTCTGATAAAGGTCTCGGGTAGGTCACAGGTGAATGAGGGTGAGGTAAAATTAGGTGGGTAGGTCTCTGTTTAAGGCTGTGTGGGCAAACACAAAGACTGGTGTCAGTCAGGGGTGACCAACGACGGTTAGGTATAACCGGTGCCGGTTACTGTGAGATCTGGAAATGTCACAAAACAAGGTTTTGGTCTCCTTTGTGATTGCACAAAGGATTTTGGTTGGTCGGGACGAGGTATTGGGTAGACTAGAGTATGCTTTTGTGAGGTTTTAATGGGTCTATGGAGGTGAAAATGTCTGGAGAAGGTCAATAGGGAGCAAGATAAACAATGGGTGACCCAAATACCATGATGAAATGAAACAAACCAGAGAAGTATGACGTTATACTTATTTGGATTTCATTCCTGAAGGTCTGTGTGTGAAGGATGGAAGTGTTGATGATGGGTTTGAAGGCTGCAAGTGATCACCAACTGAAGAAAAGCTTCTGCATGTGGCTCCCATGCACACTCCTCTTCTATGCTTGGATAGATCAGATCGTGATTGGGATGGTTGTGCAAGAGAAGATGCTCAATCTCCTTCCTTGGATATGAGTTTTCACTGGAATTGGCTCTCTGAAGATGTGTTATCTCTCTGAGATGTGTTCTTTCTCGTCAACTGTCTTGCTTCCAACTTCCAAGTTCCAACCTTGAGAATAAGGTTGTTTTGGGTTAAAAGGGGTAACCAATGGTGGTCCGTCTTAACCGGCGACGATTAGGGGTAACCGCGTTGGTCAAGGTGGGATTTCCTAGGTTTACTAAACTAGGGAGATCCTCCTGATTTCCTTGGATCTCATGTCATTATCCTGCGGATTAGACTTGGAGCCTCTTGTGAGCATGCGGGAATGTGGTTAGAGGGAATGTAGGCATTGATTTTTAGGGTTTGGGTAAGTCTTAGTTAGTTATGGGAACTTGCTAAGAATAGGTCTTAGGTTGAGTTAGCTTGGTGAGGTGTCTAAGTGAACTATATGTGTAGATATTATTTAAATAAGATATTTAAATAACAAATATAGTGAGGATAAAGTATTAATTTAATTAAATTAATACTAGTGGGGTGAAGGGGGTCATGGCTAGGTAAATGTAATAAAGGGTGCTTATATGTCAAGGGACAAAAGGGGAGTGTGACCTAATTTTAGTGTCTACAGCAGGTACCATCTGAATTTATGTAGCGCATAGATCATTGACAAATCCGCTTCACACTCTGTAGGCTAGTATAATTCTACTATGAGAGAGTCAACTTTCTACTAGCAAAACATATAGGATGATCTATAATATCTTCCTCTAGGCTGAGCCAACACCGCATCAATGGTCATGCCAGAGGCGTCCACATGTACATGAAACGGTTGGTCCCACAAAGGAAAGCACAAAATAGGCATTGTAGTACAGTTTCTCCTTTAATGTCTCCAATGCGCGTTGTTGCAGTTCTCCCCAGTAGAACGTCCTTTTTCCTTTTAGTAACTCCTCCAAGGGTGCGACAACCTTAGCATACCCCTTTATAAATTTTCTATAATACCCAGTATGACCCAAGAATCTATGCACCTCACTTTGATTGGTAGGCTCTTCCAGGCCGATAATGACTACAACCTTAGCTGGATCAACCAACAAACCATCCTTGCAAATAATGTGCCCTAACAAAGTGCTAAATGGTGTAGCAAATACACACTTCTTGATGTTCAAAGAAATACTCAATTGTTTACATCTTTCAAATACTAAGTGCAGATTGTCACAATGATCCTTAACAAGTCCATACATTGTCCAATCATCTAAATAAACATGTAAAAAGTTGTGAATAAAATCATTTGAACGCTTGAACAACTATGCGCAAAAATACAGACAGGAACATTTTTCAAACCAAAAGGCATCACAGTATAGGTAAAGTTGCCCCATTCAGTAGTAAAAATAGTCTTTTCCTGATCCTCATGTGCAATCCTAACCTAATGATACCCAGAGAATCCATCTATAAACGAATAGATTTCACGCCTTGCAATGCCTTCTAGTATTTCCTCAGTGAGTGGCGTAGGAAAGGGATCAGTCACACATGCAGCCTTCAGCTTGCTGTAGTCCACACAGATCCTAATCTGACCATCCTTCTTGATACTGATCACCATTGGGCTACTCCATTCTGACTCGTCCAGGGCTTGATAATTCCAAACTTCAACATTTTGTCAATTTCTTCTTTGACATTTTCGCACAAGTTGGGGTTCATCCTGTAGGGTCTCTTCTTGATCAGTCGTGCACCTTCCTTAAGCTCGATCTTCATCTCTCCTAATGATTCATGAACGCCTTTGAGTTCATGGTATCCCCGAGGAAATAATTCCTTATAATCTCGTAGTAACTGAATGATTTTTGCCACTTCAGAGTCAGACCAATAGTCTCTAATTATGGCCTCCTTAGGGTCAACATCTAATCCAATATTCACTTTTTTTTTTCATTGGTTCATGATAGGAACACATGATTTAATCTACACTGTCCAACACCTCACACCTACTTGTTGAATGGTCTACATATAGATTTTCTACTTCTTCATCATCCACTAAGTAGATCATTTTTCCTTTTTATTTCTCAAGGCAAGCGCACTTAAGTAGTGTGGCATCTATATCTATTTTTCTAGAAAGCCACACTCCTGAGTCTCCCTCATCAAATAAATCCTAAATGAGCTCTTCTGACTTGGTGCTATCTCCCATAGTTAAGTGCCTTATAACCTTTAATGCCTCTTCCACCAGAGGTTTAGTAGAGAAGAAGACAAATGTCTGGATCATTCTTGCAATCAAATCCTTCCAATTTCTAGTCTCTTTATGGAGTTCTACATATACATACCAAGCATGCGCATAACCTTGTAAAGTGGAATAAAAATTTTGCACCCAAAGTGAAGGTGGTAAAGCTTCCCACCCCTCTATCCAGAGTCTCTCACACTGTTAAACTTTGTGTTCAACAGGTTGATTACCATGATAACTACAAATTTGAGTAGGTGAATTACTCCTAAAAAATCGAGTAGAAAGAGAAATCTTGATTTCATTCCATCCTACAAGATTATCCTTGTGAATCACCCACAAGCGCGTTGTTGTCCCATGCAGGGTATATGCTAGCATATTCTGTCTCTCTAACTAGTCTATCCATTGTTCCTCCATGGCACATAGAAACACCGTAGGATCTCCTTCTCTAGTGTATCAAGGTACCGAGTTTTTACTTATTCTCCTGATACAACGAGGTCTATGCCATTCCTACGCAAATGTGTTCTTTACTTCGCGCCCTACCAACTCATATAGTACTATGAGCCCAATTATTGCAAGCAACAGTTGTAGTATCAGTAATAGACTATGCATCTTCCCACTGTAGGATTCCTTCTTTAAATGGCTCAAGCACCTCTAGGTCCCAGATGACGCGTACATAAATCCTATTCATATCTCCTCACTCAAAGACTCAACATAGGGCGCAGATTTTCCATATGTTAAAGGGATGATAACTCTTTCCTCCTTATTTTCAAAACTGATATAACCTTTGTTGAAATGAAGATCAACATTATTTGCATAGCACCAAGGGCGCCCAAGTAGAGCTGGGAAGTTTTCCGCCTTTGCAAGTGCTAAAACCTCAAAATCCCCAATGAACTTGGTTCCTTATATGGTAATGGATGCATCTTTTAAAACTCCAATGGGAGTGGCTTTAGTTCGGTTAGCCATGAACAGTACATTCAAAGATGGCTGCAATGGGGGTCTCCCCATCTGTACTCATAAATCTAAAGTAAGAACATTAACTTTTGTGCTTGTATCAATCAATATATTACTCAAAATCCATCCATCCACAACAACATTCAGAGTGATTTCTTTGTTGTAGTCTAAGCTATGAGGGGGAAGATTTACATGCAAGATTTGTTGTCCAGACTCAATACTTGCGTGCAGAGTGTTTCCTTTTAGTCAACTCCCTAACAATGGAATGTTATTCTCCTAATGCAACATCTTACACACCTATTTCAAGTCATCCATATCAGATTGGACTATCTTTGTTGCTTTCTTTTGCTCCATCTTCCGTGACTACTCCTTTAAACACTATATTTCACCCTGAAGATTTCTGAGCACCTCCATGGTTTCCTGATAAACCTCCTTCTGATAGACAGGATCTGGGTACCGTGCATGTAGAAACTCCCCCTTAGTGATGGTAGGCTTCTATTGTAAAGCTTCTCTTGCACGCACTGCTTTAGCGCAAGTAGTGATCTTTACAGGAAATGCCTCAAATTCCGGTTTCAACTTGGGCATCCACTGATTTTCCATAGCGTGTTGTATCCTAACCATCCATACACCTTTATTTTCTTGTTTATGTTGCTAACTAACATGCTCATATAAGTTTGGGCATTCCTCATAACTATGATTCTTTCCATAGAAAGAACATGTAAGATTCTGAGGACATTCACGCCTATAGTGGTCAGGAGATCCGTAGGTATAACATGTTCTGCGAGGAAACTTGCCTCGTCCACCACCATGGCCTCATCCTCTGAATCCATCACGGTACCCTCGAACTCTGCCACGACCTCCTTCAAAATGCCCTTCATTCCAATCATAATGCACTTGATTGTGATCCCGATCCTAGTGCTCATTCTTGCCTTTAGAGTTATCTGATACATTTGTCTATATCACACCAATATCTATAGCTTCATGGATCTCACCAATCAGCCGGCAATCCTCCATATCGTGAGTCATGGACCTATAAATTTTATAGTAGTAAGAGACGTTCTTCCTTATTGTGCGTTGTAATAATGGGCAATGGCTAGCATCATGGTTTAAATGACATATCTCATAGTCTAGCATCAATGAACATACTGATCTGTAGGGACAACTATCCTTGGTGTGGCCTTCCACTTCATAATTTGTACACCAAATCTTTGTGCGTGTCTCATGTGCTGAATTTTCTGATAGCTTCTCCAATTATTTCGCTATGGATGCGATCTGTGCTTCCAAAAATGGGCTCATCCCAGTGTCTATGCTTCCGACTTCCTCAGCGCGTAAAGTTGCTTAAAGTGCTTTGCACATATCAATGTATGTCTTATGTGATAGCGCCCTTCTAAAAGGGGTAATCAAACCTCCATCAAACCATTGTGCATGTTGGCTTGCATGAATATCATAAGAAAGCTTAGATAAAAGTGTTTTAAAATGGGCATCATACTCTATGACACTCTCAGTAATGTCTTGCTTAATATCCTTGAGCGCACTTATACTCTTATGCTCGAACTCAGGGATGTGAAACTCTTTAAGGAAAGAATCTTTTAAAGCCACATAGTCTACGCAAGTCTGATTAGGGGCAAAATTTTTGTACCAGCTGTTTGCGCGCCCTTGTAACGTAGTGGCGAATTAACTTGCCCTGCACTCAGAAGTCCATGATTCCCTTTGTGTGCACCACATATATTTCACACATGTGCACATGTTCAACTAGCATCTTCTATGTCCCTATACTCTGGAAGACGAAGAGACATTTCCATGTAAATATTTTGGGGTTGGTGCGGACCTTTCCCACTTGATCTAGAACCTCCTGTGTTTCCTCTTACCTCCAGAACCACCAAATCCACTAGAACTAGAACCACCTATACCTCTTGATCCTCCACCTATAGCCGAAGACAGCCCAGAGGATGTACTTCCCTGTGTTCCAATAGTAGTATTGTATTGCACCCCTACAGTCTGCGAAGTGTTACCACTCCCAGAAGTGAGTCCAAAATTTTGTGCACTTGAATTTTGTGTGGATGATGCACCTGAAAAGGTAACTCCAAACAACAATGAAGGCGTTTGCACTTACATCAATGTACTTGCTATAGACTTACTCTTGCTCTCCCACTTCCTAAATTAGCTTGCTGACTATTTGTCGTAGTAGATACTGGAAAATCAAGCATAAGCTCAAGGCTGCCAGGTAGATTCAGATACGCGCTCGCGGCCCAGGTCGTCTCTGCTGGCGCGCTTCTACATGAGGCCAAGGGGGGCTCCTAGTCATGCTTTCCCAAATGGGGGAGTTCCTGATGCTCTGGCTCCACGCCTTTTGCGTGAGCTCCAAATCCTTTGCGAGTCATCTCTCCTTAACGCCATTTGCTCAGCAACATCCCACTACTTCTTTATCTCCCTCTCATGCGCCTCATTATACTTAAGCCGCATTTATTCTTTCTACTTTTCTGCCACTAGGTCTGCCATCTTTCACCAAACCTGCTCCTGCCCCCGTGTGTGGTGGAGTATAGTTAACCATCGATTTGCTTTCCAAGTTCAGGGTTACCATCAAGATTTTGATTTCCAGTGGAATGCCTTGCAAGTAAGTTCCCTTGGGGTATCGTAAAAAATGGAATTCCGCTACCTGTGGGCAAGAATAAGTGGAAATTGAGTACTCACGAATATAACTATTCAGAACACCATGAAACCAAGTATCCACAACATGTGTCCAAATCAGATCAACATCATAAAGGGCCTAAAATTCTTCCTGCGTCCAAACAAGTGTGCGATACCTCCGATCCCTTTTAGACGCATAAAAAACTAGCCACTCGTACAGTTCTACTAGAAAAATAGCGAAAAATCTCTCATACAAACTATCATACATATTCAATTCCACCCATACGCATGCGTTAAACTCAGATCTGATGTTGAACCTCTGTGCATATTCTTCTTCTAGATCATGTATCCACTCCTCAACACTTGCTAGGGTCAACCGGTACGTCTTCATCGCGAACAATCCTGTAAACAACTGAAAAAGAGGTCTCGACAACGAAACCAATGATGTGGCCTAGAATTTACCAGTAATAACCTAGGCGCGTTGGCACATCACTCAACCTAGACTGAACACTCCCCTGAAGCGTGAAAAAGTACTAGGCCCCTCTTTACGGTTGCTATTGCAGGATGTTAGCATGATGATGACTTAATGCATTCAGATCCATAATTAATATATCATTCTATAATGCATGTTCAGATCTAGATATAAAGAGTAATAGATTTAAATGATATCCATAATGAAATCAAGCATGGAAGAACCAATTATACTTAGGATTAATACTCTACTTCAAATAATACATGCAATTATATAAAACATGATAAACACACATGAGCTTATTATAATAGATAGTATCATAGCTTATGCACGCATCAGATTTGGTAGCATAATTTCACAGTAACTCAGTTCTCACACACTCTCTATCATACACAGAGCATTACATATTCATAAGGGTGGGGACTTTCCCTTCACTTCTTGCATAACTCCAAAAAATAGGTCACACACTTAAAATATCCATACACCTTTACAATCATAGCCAAACATGCAAGTGCACTATCAATATACCTCTTCTAGTTAACTGGTAGTATCAGTTCTATTCTTAGCCTACACACATGCGAAGCACTTTATATCTGCTCTTCCAAAAATAGCTCGCTCATGTGAAAAAGGATAAGTCCCAAATCCACCCTTATATTTCATGCACATGTTCTTCCCTATCCTTTGGTGCCTTTGACTGCACCCTATTCTCTCATGCAAATCTTCCGTATGCCTTCTGTTAATTATTTCACTTTCATCCGCTCAACAACAAAAATTCCTCATTTAGTGGTGAAAGTCATTTTCTCTTGATCCTTCTGTGCAATTCTAACCTGATGATACCTGGAGAATCCATATGTAAGAGAATAAACTTTGCACTTTGCAATGCCTTCTAATATTTCCTCTGTGAAAGGTGTTGGAAAAGGATCAGTCACACATGCAACATTCAGTTCCCTATAATCCACACAAATCCTAATCCGACAATTTTATTTATACTAATTAACATGGGGCTAACCCACTCTGATTATTCTAGAGGCTTGATGATGCCAAATTTCAACATTTTTTCAATTTCTTCCTTAAATTTTATGTGCAAGTTATGGTTCATCCTGTAAGGTTTGTTCCTGACTAGGCACGCACCTTCCTTTAGTTTAATTTTCATCTCTACTAATGACTCGTGCACTCCTTTTAATTCATGGTAGCCCCTAAGAAATAAGTCCTAAAAATCATGTAGTAACTCAATTATCTTTACTACTTCAGAATTAGAACAATAATCCCCAATTGTTTCCTCCTTAGGCTTAGCATCCGTGCCAATGTTCACTTTCTTTGTCTTCATAGGTTCATGAGAAGCGCACACATTTTTTATCTGCACTGTCCAACACCTCGTGCGTACACGATGAATAATCTTTATCTAGATTGTCTACTTCATCATCATTCACTATGTAGACCATATTTCCTTTTTATTTGTCAAATCAAGCGTGCTGAAGTAATGCGTCATCTATCTCTTCTATTTCATCAAAACAAGCTTCTGAGTTTGCCTCACTGAATAACTCCTGAATGAGTTCTTCAGCCTTTGCATTGTCTTACATAGTTAAAAAATTTATAACCTTTAATTCCTATTCCACCAGAGGTTTAGTAGAGAAGTAGTCAAATGTCTGGACCATTCCTGTAATCAAATCCTTCCAATTTTCAGTCTCTCTATGTAGTTCCGCATATACATACCAAGCATGCGTGCATCCTTATAAAGTGGAATAAAGTTTGTGCACCCACAGTGAAGGTGGTACGGATTTCCACCCATCTGTCTAAAGTCTTTCACACTACTGAACATGGTACTGAACAAGTTGATTACTATGATATCTGAAAATTTGAGTAGTCACGTTGTTCCTGAGGAACCGAGTAGTTAGAGCAGTCTTGACTTCATTCCATTCTATAAGATTATCCCTGTGAACTATCCACCAATTTGTTGCTGTCCCGCATAGGGTATATGCTAACATATTTCTTATTTCAACTTAATCTATCCACTATTCCTCCATGGTGTGCAATATTACCTTAGGGTCTCCTTCTCCAGTGTACGAAGGTACATAGTTGTTACCTATCCTCTAAATAAACGAGTCTTTCTTCTCCATGCAAATGTGTTTCTTACTTTGCACCCAACCATCTCATAAGTGCCATGTGCACAATTGTCACAAACAATACTGGTAGTATCACTGATAGACTGTGCATTTTCCCACTGAAGGATTCCTTCCTTAGATGGCTCAAGCACCTTCGGGTCCCAAATGGCACGCACATAAATTCTATTTAGGTTTTCCTCACTCAAAGATTCAATAAAAGATTTATATTTCCCATATGTTAAAGGGATAATAAATCATTCTTCCTTGTTCTCAAAACTTATATATCCCTTCTTGAACTGTAGATCAGTATTATTTGCATAACACCAAGGGCGCCCAAGTAGATCCGGGAAGCTATCTGCTTCTGCAAGTGCTAAAACCTCAAAGTCCCCAGTGAACTTGGACCCTTGTATAGTAATGGATGCCTCTTTTAAAACTTCAATGGGAGTGGCCTTAGTCTGATTAGTCATAAACAACACATTAGAGGATGGTTGTAATGGAGGTCTCCCCATCTATACCCATGTATCCAAAGAAAGAACATCACTTCCGCACCTGTGTCAATAAATATATTACTCAAGAGCCATCCATCCACAACAACGTTCAGAGTGATATCCTTGTCATAATCCAAGATTTGAGGGGGAATATCAACATGCAAGATCTACCATCCATTCTCAATACCTACACACAGAGTGTTTCCCTTTACCCAATTCCCTAGTAATGGAATGATATTCTCCTGGCACAACATTTTGCATACCTCCTTCAAGTCATCAATATCCGACTGGATCGTCTCTCATGCCTTCTTTTGTTCCATCTTCCATGATTTCTCTTTTAAACACGGTATTTCACCCTAAATATTTCTTATGACCTTTATGGTTTCCTGATAAAACTCCTTCTGAGATGTGTAGGATCTGGGTACCTTACATGCTAAACGTCCTCCTTAGTGATGGTAGGATTCTGCTGTAATGCTTCTCTGGTGCACACAACTTCAGCGCATGTAGTAATCTGGACAGGTAATACCTCAGGTTCCAGTGCCAACTTTGGCATCCACTGATTTTCCACATTGCATTGTATTCTAACCATCGATACACCCTTTTTCTCCTATTTGTACTACTTGCTAAGATGCTCATATAATTCTAGGCATTCCTCATAGCTATGATTCTTCCCACAAATAGAAAAAATTAATATTCTAAGGACATTCATGCCTGTAGTGGCGAGGAGATCTACATGTAAAGCATTTTTGTGAGGTAACTCAACTCTTTTTCCACCACGGCCTTGGCCCTCAAATCCACCACGGTACCCTCAACCTCTTCCATGACCTCCTTCAAAGTGCCCCATGTTCTGATCATAGTGCACTTGAGTGTGATCATGATCATAGTGCTCATATTTTCTTTTAGAGTTATCTAATACCCCTGTCTATCGTACACCAATATCTATAACATCATGGATCTGACCAATCAACTTGCAGTCCTCTGTATCATGAGTCGTGGACCAGAAAATTTTACAATAGTAAGATATGTTCTTTCTTATCGCGTCTTACAGTAATGGGTAATGACTGACATCATGTTTCAAATGACATATCTCACAATTTAACAATAATGAATGCACTGATCTACGGGGATAACTATCCTTAGTGTGCCCTTCCACTTCACAATATGTACACCAAATCCCAGTGTGCGTCTCATGTGTTGAATTGGCCGATAGTTTCTCATACTTCTTTTCCATAGCTGTGATTTGTGCTTCCAAGAACGGGCTTACTCCAGTGTCTATACTTCCACCTACCTCAGCATGTAAAGATACTTATAGTGCCACGTGCGGGTCCGTATATGTCTTATGTGACAACGCCCTCCTAAAAGGTGTGATCAAGCCATTAATGAACCACTGTGCATAATTCCTTGCATGAATATCATAAGAAATCTTAGACAACAATGTTTTGAAATGGGAATCATAGTCCCAAACACTCTCAGTATTGCCCTGATTAATATCCTTGAGTGTGATTATACTCATTTTCTCAAACTCAGGTATATAAAACTCTTTAAGGAAGGAATCCTGCAATGCTGCATAATCTACGCAAGTCTGATCGGGGTCAAAATTCCTATACCAAATGTGTGTGTATACCTACAATGTATTGGAAAACTAACTAGCCTTGTGCTTATAAGGCATAATCCCTTTTGCATGCCACAGTATCTCACACATCTGCATGTGTTCAACAAAAACTTCTATGCCCCTATACTTTAGAAGATGAAGAGACATCTCCATGTAAATATTCAAGGGTATGTGTGGACCCTGCCCTCATGATCCAAAACCTCTTGTATTACACCTGCCTCCAAAACCACCTGATCCACCAAAACTAGAGCCACCTATACCCCTTGATCCTCCACCTGTAGCCATAAGAGGACTAGAATATGTACTTACTTGTGTCCCAACAGTAGTACTAAACTGAACTCCTATAGTATGCAAAGTGGTACTACTTCCAAAAGTGAGTCCAAAATTCTACACGCTTGAGTTCTGTGTTGATGATGCACTTAAGAAGGTACCCCCGAAAAACAATGAAGACATTTGCCCTGCCATATATGTACTTTCTATTTGACTTAATCCTACTTTCCTACTGCCCAAACTAGCTTGTTGACTACTGGTTGTACTAGATACTGGAAAACCAACTGCAAGGGATAGTTTAACAGGTAAATTTAGATGTGCACCCATAGCCCATGTCATCTCTTCTGGCATACTCCCACATGAGGCCAAGGAGGGTTCCCTTTTATTCTTTCCCAAATAGGGGAGTTCCAGATGCTTTAGCTCCAGGCCTCATACATGACCTTCAAATCCTTCACGAGCCATCTCTATCCTTAATGCCATCTAATCTGCAATATCATGTCGCTTCTTTATCTCCTTCTCACATGCCTCATTATAATAAATCTTCCTTTCTTATCTCTACCTTTCTGCTGCTAGGTCTGCCATCCTTCACCAAACTTTTTCCTTCCCCTGTGCATGGTGGGGTTTAACTAGCCATCAATTTTTCTTCCAAGTTTAGGGTTACCATCAAGATCTTGATCACCAGTGGAATTCCTTGCAAATAAGTTCCCTTGGGATAATGTAAGAAATAGAACTTAGCTACCTCTGGGTAAGAATAGGTTTAAATTGAGTACTCCAAAATATAACTGTTCAAAACACCATGGAACCAAGTATCCATAGCACGCGTCCAAATCAGATCAACATCATAAAGGGCCTAAAATTATTCCTACGTCTAGACAAGTGTGTGATACCTCCAATTCCTTTTAGATGCATAAGCAACCAACCACTCATATAGTTCTACTGGGAAGATAAAAAAGAAGCTCTCATACAAACAGTCATATATATTTTTCTCCACTCACGCACGTGCGTCAAACTCAGATCCATTGCTTAACCTCCATGTGTACTCTTCTTCTAGATATTTTATCCACTCCTAAATACTTTCTAGGGTCAATGAGTATGTCTTTATCGCAAACCATCCTGAAAAAAAATGAAAAAGGGGTCCCAGAAATAGAACCAATGATGTAACCTAGAATCCACTATGAAAACCTAGGCGCACTAGCACATCACCCAGCCGAAGTTGAGTGCTCACCTAAAGTGCACAAAGGTACCAGGTCCCTATTTAGAGTTTCTTATATATGATATTAGTGTGATGAAGATAGAGCATATAAAGATCCATAAATAAGCATAAATATTCCCCATGCATAACTAGATCTAGATCTTAGATAATCATAAATTAAACAATAACCATGATAATGTTAACCACACAAGAACCAGTTACAACCATGTTTAACACCATTATCCATCCAATATATTCCATTACATTAACATTATAAAACATAGAATCTTCTTACATTACAAAATATTACCATAAGTTATGCGCACATCAGATCAAACAACATAACTCTTTAATAATTGTGTGTCTCTAAACTATATAGTTCACTACTTATTTATAGGGGTGGGGACTTTCCCTTCACCACTTACACACTTCCCAAAATAGGTCACATGCTAAAAATAACCATGTGCCTTTACATTAACATGAACACATGCAAGTGCGCTAATAATAGACATTCTACACTAAACTGGAAGTTATAATCCTATTATTATCTCAAACTCATGCATGGTGCTCATCAAATGTTCATTCCCAAAATAACATTTTCGTGCCATGCAAGTATTCATCCCGATATATGCTCCACATGCTATTTCCAAAATAGCTCGTAACCATAAAAATGGCTAAGTCATGAATCATGTTGTCTTGGCACACATTTCATTTCCTATCCTTCTGCGCCTTCAAATGTGCCTTGTTCATGCGTATGAATCTTTAGTGTCCCTACTCATTATAAAATATGTCTGCTCATTAGTGTAGTACACCTTAATGCCCCATAGAAGCAAAAATATGCCCCTGATAAAAGAAATACTGGCAGAAAAATTATCGTTTGAATAAATGAGTCATCACAATGAAATACAAGTAACTTACATGAGAAAAGAGAGGATAAAGGAATGACAAAGAAAAATTTAGTAATCGTGAGCATGTGGGCTAAGAAAAATGATGAATTAGGGTTAAATAGGTTATAAATATAAGGGTTTGGAAATTGATCGTGACTCATTTGTGTTATTATCCCTCTTTTTGCATTTGTGAGAGATTTGAGCTTTGATTTTGTGGAGAGATGACACAAAACAACAGAGGAAACATCACCTAGATCACATTCATGATTATGGGTGGACTCCAGATAAAGGTTCCATAGTAAGTAAGTCAAAAAAAATCTTTTGAATGCATTTAGTGCATTTTTTAGAGGTAGAAAATTAGTTTTTAACGCTAGCGCATGCACTTGTACACGCTAGCATAGACCGACAAATGTGCTAGTGTGTAAGTGCACAAATAAGCATAGAATAAAGAGCATGGGTGTAAAGAGGGTTATGTGTTAGCATCGATGTTAGCTTGCATTCGCTAGCATGCGTGCACAAGCATCAAAGTATATGCGCTAGTGTGAATGCACTAGCATCAAAGTGCATGCGTTAGCGTACCTAAGGGTGCGCTAGCACAGTTAGAGGATTTTTAGGAATAGTTTAGGGGTTTTATGAGTGAATAAATGATTTTAATTGATGTTTTTGAGTGATTCTAAGGAGATACCACTAGCATTGGACTTGTAAGAGTGTCATAGGTGTCTGTTGTCCTTTCAAGGGACATTTTTGTCACATGAGGAGAGAGGATTAGTTGCGCTACAATATGTGACAGAGTTAGCTTACATTGTAGAGCCCACTCAATTTATACTTGACCACAACGTACTGATTGCACTAGCAGAGTGATGACGCAACTAGAGCTAAACATTTCAGCTACTAATAGAGGAGATGACAATTATGTTAGAGGATGTGTATCAAATTGTGTGAGTACCAATACAGGGGAGTTTGGTTGTGTATGATGGTAATGTGGCCCACATATGAGGACATATTTGGGACATGTTCGACTTAAAGGACATACCTAGACAGGGTATGGTGGTACACTTGTGGACCAGATTATGTGCTACCTAATAAGATTCAATTCAATTGGATGGTGTAATAACGAGTGTATACTAGTATACATAATTTCATGGATCTTATACAAGGACTTAGTCCAACACCTTGTGTTATAATACCTAATAAGATGGGTACAAACTTCTAGCTTGAGTTGATTGGAGTGTAGCAAGACTTATGTTTGGTAATATTTTTACTTGGGGTCAGTGTATACTTACACATTTGTACAAATACTTTCATTTGATTGCTTATAGGGGTATGAGGAGCCTTAGTCCAACACCTTGTTACAAATACGGTCATAAGATCACATTGCCATCAGATGACCACTAGGTGTGATGAGAGACAGACAGTTAGACGGGCCATCATGTAAGGGTTGGGAGACTTAAAATCCATACCAAGGATATCCAAGAACAATCCCAATGTAGGCCGACCCATCCATACCATCATTATAATATTATCCCATGTGAACCCATACATATAAGCATATCAACATATATAAAATTTGAATGTAAAACATATTTATCCATAGACAACTTTAAATCTTCAAAAACTTGAATATGCTTACCATCCATTTGAGATTCCTTGATATGCTTTGTTTGCACATGTAGATTGTGAGCTACATCCATATTGATGAAGTTATATTTACTACTAGGGTTTATGGAAACAATTACCTTTTTTCTTTGAATGCACCCTTCAAACTGAAATATTGAAGCTTCCTTCCTTGGAGATGCACTGTCATGTGTAGTAGCTTCATCATCAAAATTTTCTTCTTCATCATCCTCAACTTCTTCTTATTGTTGCTTCTGATTCTATTTCCTCTTCCTCAAAATTATCATTAAATTCTTTTTTGTTTCCCATCTAGGTCCATGAAAACTTGTTCCATTTCCTCCAAGGATCCAATTAGACTTTTCCTATTTCCAACTCAGAATACCAAATCTGTTGCCACTAATCCCACCAATTTGAAGATAAAAACTAACCCATACTAAACATTATGGTCAAAATAACCTTTTTTTGTTTAAATTGTATCCACCATGTCTCTACATCAATTTCCTGCCATTACCATAGAAAATTGGTATATCCATGATGCATAAAATTTAGGGTTTTACAAACTAATTCCTTTGATCAAAATTTGAATTAATGATTTCAGTCAATCATTCGGCCTCAAATCTGAAATCACAAAGAAGTAACCCCTAATCTAAAATTTTGAGATATTTCTGAAATATGTAAGATAATCAAAGAAAGATTCCTCAAAATGTGGCCTTGTGGAGCAGTTTTAGTGAAAAATAATAAAACTCTCAATAAATTCTTCAAAATAGATCCAAATTTTTTGAAATTTTTACCATATATTTTTGAAGAAAATTCAAAAACTTGGGAAAAATTTTAGAAAATTAATTCTAAAAAATGCATCCTGTGAAGCAAATTTAGGTGAAATCCTAAAAATGCAATAACTTCCACAAAACACTTCAAATATTTTTGAAATTTGGACTGTAGCTTTATTTAACCCTTTTGCAACTGTGATAAAACAATTGAGAAAAATATTCATTGTTGTTCCAAAATATAGCCAAATCAATAAAATTAGGGTTTGAACCCAATTGTTTTATGCGAAATTGATGCTTTGATACCACTTGATAAGAACCTTGCATATAATAAATCAATAAAACAGAAGATAATGGGGGGCATATATAATAATAATAATAATAATTATAATAATACCCTTAAGGTAGGGCAACACCATACAATCCTCCTTAAGGAAGGAGTAACTCCACAATCTCCCAAGATGGGAATCCACTTTGAGGGATACACCCCCAATATACCTCTACCAAGTAGAAGACTCAAATAATACATACATGACATCCTCATAATGATACTCACATTCTTTAAATAGGATGGGTAACACCTAATCCCAATGTAGGCCGACCCATTACCCAATATAATAAATTTTTATGTGAGCCCATATAACTAACTAAGGGGATGTGTGCCACATGTCGGCATCTCCATCAAATACATTATAATATCATATCCCAATGTACATAGCAATATCATTACAATGATCCTTAATGGGTATTTATACTATCAGGGACATACTCCATCAACCCATATGACCAATATATAATCATATCCCAAGGTTCATAGCAAGATAACATGGACAACTATTACATATGGGGTGTGTGGTATGCCAATGATCCTTATCTCCTAGTTCGTTAATTTCCTCAAGAACCTCTACTAGTTTTGGATGCTAAACTTGACCTATGGGGGGTATTACCTTAAATTTTTATCCCACACTTGCCATCCTTGTCTGAGGAATTTGCTCTTACATATAACATGCTCATCTTAGGTTCCTGGTCTCTATTTTTATCTCATTTCATCTGAATTTTCCATCATAGTTGTATGGTCACGATATACACTTTTCTAGTACCAGAGTATTTCACCTAAAAATATCTTCATGCTTTATCTTTTGTGCTAGTTTTTTCCCCTAACAATTTTACGTAGTTCTTTACCAAAGAAATTCCCATATTTAAGGTCAGGTACTCTCTCATGTACCTCTTCATCTATAACTCATTCCTCTCGAGACTCTCTAATCTAAGCTCTCGCTTCTCCAGACATGTATGGAGGACTCTCGTGATAATGATAAAGAATATAATACATGGACCACCATTAGATCCCAGTGTTGAAATTAACTAGGTAAAGGATGATCAGGGGAATCATTTTTTGGGGCCCAAAAGTTCCCTAAACATCCCTAAATTATGTTAGTGCAAAAGATATTTTTGAGATATTTACAACGACTATGAGAACCCGAAAAATGGACATTGGGAGCTCTAGTTATGTCTAGTCAAATTAAGTCAACGAAAAAGTCAAATCTGGTCAACAAGTAAATATTGGACCAATATCACTACGACACGTGGACTAAAAAGGGCGACCTTAGACATGACCTATAGGTGTAAAAGTTAGTTCGCAACAAGGGCTCAACTTTTATAATGAAGGGGAGCTTGACCATTATGGACTAATTTGTTATACCTATATGGTGGGTCCATAAGCCAACTTGGCTTGCAACAACTCATCGGAATTTAGCATTTTTCCTATCAAGAGTCGACTATGGCCTATTGTTGATCAAGTATGGTGGAGTTATGGATCAAGTTACACATCGATCTATTCACCATTTATTACATTCATATGCCACAATGTATAGGTAAAATTTTTATTATCTTAGTGAGATAACTTACAACCCTATGGTCAAACATTAACAGGAATTTCCACCCATGTGAATGAAAACCAAACAACAAATCACTCCAAACATAGCCTAATATGTTTTCCAACTCCCAATGATAAGCCAAATTCCATGTGGTGGGGGCAAACCAAGCAATGCATGGAAGCTTCCACATGAGAAGGAGAATGGGGTGGTAAGCCTCAAGTCATCCCATGGCCACTATGCATGTGTGGGAAAGGATTTATTAAAGCCAAAACATTTATCCTTCCCACCTAATGTGAGATATTACCCATTCTTTTTAAAGCATCCACATCACGTGGAATTACATTAAACGAGGACTATGTGGGATAACCCACTAAATTATGCAAGCATACCTAACATAAGGGGAAATAAACATATCCATAAGCCACGGTAGGATTTTAATAGCCTTAAGATAAAATTGAAAGCATTTTTTTAAGGGCCCTATTTTAGTATAAATAGGGCACCCGTTTTATTGTAAAATAGATAACTTGGAAGCTCAAAACAATTTTTTTGAGGAATATTGCCTGAGTTTAGTGGATGAAGTTTTGTTTTATAAGACTTATTTATTAGGATTATTATAAAGTTGTGAAGATGTATTTATTTAAATAGGCATTATTGTGACTAGGAGTTTTAATACTACCTAGTCGACCCATAACGACACATCAAATTATTATGAAGCTTGGAGTATTAAACAGAGTGCCATAGGGCATTACGAAGTGTCTAGAAGGCCAATCAAATTTGGAGGATTCTAAATAGTGGAGTTGGTGTCATAGAACTTGCCGAATATGCCAGGAAAAGGGAATTCATGTGCTATTTTTCACCCTTGTCATCTAAAGGTCTAGATATTCTTCTAAGTAAGTTCTTAATAGTTTAAATTAGGTTTTCTTGTGAAAGTACTATTGTAAGTTACAAGTTTTGACTCTGTGTAATGGTTCGAAAGAACTCAGACACATAGGACAATTTCCAAACTCCGTAATCAACCCTTTTGCAAAGTGTTATACTTATTGCATAATTTTAAGTTGATTTTAAAGGTAAAAATTAAATGGTAATTTGATAAGCCTAAAAGTGTCTGAAGATCGAGTAGATAAAAATTTAGTCTATTTTTGGATCAATTTTGGTATCAGAATTGGTTTAGCTCCATACTTTCTTCAGTAAATTTGATTAATAGAGTGATTGCTTGAATAATTGGTGTAGTTGGTTCAATTGTATGAACAGGTACATGTGCACCATGGGAAAGATTTCTAAATAGGAAAAGCTCAAGGAAATTGAAGGTTATAATCACCAGATCTAAGAAGAGAACTCTCTCCTACAATAAATGTATTACTCCTTGGAAGAGAAGAATGCTCGCTTCAAACTAGAACTACAAACCAAGAATGAGCTCTTGGCAAGGTTGTAATGTGTTGACAAAACTAAGGAAATGCCTTCAACTTCAGATGCAGAGACCATGGAAGATGATTGCACTATAAATTTTTCACCACTTAAATCTTATTCTTCCTTCCATTTGATTTTGGATTCATGAAATGAAGTCTTTGGTTTTTTGAAAATCATACTAGAGGCATTAGATCCAAATTATTACATAAAATGGGATTTGATGGAAGAGGCCTTGGTAAAAATGTCAACAGTATATCTAACCCAATAGAGGTCGAGGATCGTCCTCGTTTTGTAGGATTGGGTTTTCCTAGTGCGGGAATGGATATTAGAGAATTATCAAAGAATGTTGATGAGAGGCAAGCTTTTGAAAGAAAAGTGATTACCCCACTAGTCTACAAGAATATTTTGAGTAGGAAACTTGTGCTTCCTTGTCATAGGAAAGATGTGGTAAGAGAAATAAGTGACGAGGTAATTAGATTCCACCTCCAGTTTCTTACCATAATCATAAGCACAATAAAACTTTTGATCCACTTTTTAAGCTTAAAAACTATGGTTATGATTTTAAGAAGATGTGGAATTATTTTCCATGTACTGTTCGTGGATTACATAATCATTCTGTGACTAGATGCTACAAGAGAAGGACACTGATGAAGAAGTTGATGTCATTTTTCAAGAACAAGGAAAATCTGAAAGACTAATCTCGTCATGCAGAGTTGAGAAATGGAAGAAAGAGTTCCTCATCCCAGAAGAAGGATATTAAGAGGAATTTTTGTGCTCATTTCTAGGAATGGGAACTGGGTGGACAATTTCTTAAAACTACATCCATCTTTCCATCAGAGTGATGGAAATCCAGAGATGGAATGGAGGCCTATTGAAAATGAAAAGGAGGTTTCTACTACACCACCAGTTGACAATTCAACCTAGGACTAGGTAATACATGAATGTGAAAGTTCTTTTAAATGGGTAAGTCAATTTTTTTTGATTATATGTTTCATAATTCAGGTTGATGAAAAGTATGAATTATTTGTTTTGAGATCATAATTTTTGAGAAAATGCTAAGAGAATAGTTTATCACACTAAGTCGATTTTCTTAGAAAATTTCATTAATACTCCAAACATATCTCCTAATCAACTTTTGATTACCTATTACAACTTGGATGCAAGATTTAACTCATATTTATAAGCTTAGAGATTTGTTATCCATTTATGTAGACAAGAAGAGCTCACTAGTGTCAACTCGGAACTTCATTATGTGTAGAGGCATTATGACCATGCAACCAAATGGTAGCTAAACACCATTGGCATATGAAAACAGGTCAGAACTTCATTCTATGTAGAGGCATTGTGACCATGCAATAGAGTGGTACTTTATATTCATTGTCAAAAAGAGGCTTTATACCATGTAGAGGTAGTCATCCGTGTAGAGGCATTGGATTCACCATTTTTATAGCTTGGTAGAAATCACCGTTCTCGGATTGTTATTCTATGTAGAGGCATTATGACCATGCTACATAATAGTAGTTGAATCACTATTAAGGCATTGACTTAGAGTTGAAACATTAATTGTGTGATAGAAGCCATCATTGGCATCTAGCATAATGGTACCTAATATTATTTTTCAATAAAAGCAACTCTCAAAATATTAACTTGGAACATCATTTGGTGTCAAGGCATTGTGACCACACATTCGAATGGTAGTTGGTAATCAAAATTAACATTGTGTGTTGGTGCTTGAGGTCTTGAAATAATCTTAGCATCATGCATTGGAGGTTTTGAGGATGAAAAGGGATAATTCATTGTACATCATCGACATTGGATCAATAATAGCTCTACATAACATGGAATTCCTTGAAACCAGTTTGGATTCTGTGGAATCAACTAGGAGCTGGGAATTATGTTATAGTGTCAAAGAAGATCCTTGTTTTCAAATATCTAGAAGCTTAACACTGTAAAGTAGGAGCATTGAGGTTTCATTCGAAAACTTAGCCCCATATCTTGAAGGCGTGGAGGTCTTCTTTAGATATCAGAGTGGTGGAGCGGAAGCGTCATGGGCCCATAACCCATAGGTACATGATAAGAGAAAAGTTTTCGAAGTGAGAAGGTTGTAGAGGAAGAGACCAAAGGGTCTACTACAACATCACTTCCAAGGTGACAACAAAGATTCCAAATTCAGGACAGGATGTAAAAATGTTCCAATATAAGATTTTTGGGACAAAAAGCCTTTCTCAGTGGGGAGGTGTGACTAGGGGATAATTTTTGATATCAAAAGTTCCCTAAACATCTCTAAATTGTTTAATTTCATAATATCTTTTCGAGAGCTTTCCGATGACTATGAGAATGTGACAAACGGACATTGGGAGCTCTAGTTATGTTGGACCAATCCCACTACGACCCATGTGGCAAAAGGCATTGGTTAAAATTAGGAGGGGTTTTCACCTAGTCTTCAAACAGATCATCGTAAAATGGATATAGCTCATGGGAGAAAGAGGCTCAATTTTTATCACGGAGGGGAGCCCGATCATCGTGATTTGGACTATGGTATTATCGCCAACGTGGTGGGTCCACAAGCCACCACGTGGCTTGCCACCACTCATCGAATTATGCTCAATTTTACTATCAAGATGACAATGGACTATGTGTTGACGAGTTGCTCATCTAGTTATTCGATTTACACATCGAGCTTTCATGTGAGTTGATTACATTATGCCAAATGTATGGGTTGTAATTATTATCCTTAAGGAGACCACTTACAACCTAGTTCAAACATTACCAATTTCCAGCCACATTGATAAACAACCACACACACCATCTGCCAAACATAGCGGCCTTTTATCCTCCAAAGTCCGCATGATAAGCCAATGTCCATGGGGGAAGAACATAAGCCACCATTCTTGGAAGCTTCCACATGAGAAGAGGAGGTGGTAGTAAGCGGTTGTCAAGTGGTCCCATGCGTGGATGTTTCCACTATACATGCATGGGAAAGGATTTATTAAATCCTAAACATTTATCCTTCCACCCAATGTGGGATATTATCCCATTTAAAGCATCCACATCAAAGGAATATGTATCATTAACCCACTTCATGCCAATGTGGGATTTTAACCCACTTAAAACATGCAAGCCGCCCTATATGGGAATGTAATCCCATCCATAATGCTATCGGTGAGGCTAAGGTTTAAATATAGCCTTAGGATAAAATATGAAGGTATTGCTTTAAGGGCCCTATTTTAGTATAAATAGGGGACCCGTTTCATTGTAAAACACCCCAAGCTTGGAATCTCAAATCAAGCTTATCTGCTGAGGAAGACTTGACACAGTTTAGTCTGAGAGAGCTTATTTTTTAAAATACCTATTTAATCAGGCTTATTATAAAGTTGTTGAAGACCTATTTATTTAGGCAATAGGCGGTTATTATGACTAGGAGTTTTTAATACTACCTAGTCCGGCCCATAGCGCCACACTAAATTATTGTGAATCCTGGAGTATCGACTAGAGTGTCTATAGGGTCATGTTACGAAGCGTCTGGAAGGCTGATTGAATCCATAGGATTCTGAATAGTGGAGCTGATGCCATAGAGCTTACTGAATACGACAAGGAAAGGGGAATTCAGGTGCTATTTTTTACCCTTATCATCTGAAGGTCTGGATATTCTTCTAAGCAAGTTATTAATAGTTTCCATTAGGTTTTCTTGTGAAAGTACTATTGTAACTTACAAGTTTTGACTAGTGGAACAGTTCGAAAGAACCTAAAGACGTAGGCAATTTCTGAACTCCGTAATCAACCTTTTTGCAAAGTGTCATATTGTATTGCATTATTTTAAGTTGCTTTTAACGGGGTAAAAATCAAACGGTAATTTGATAAGCCTACAAGGGTCCGAAGATCGAGTAGATAAAAATTTTGGTCTATTTTCATATCATGGGATGTTAGTGGCCACTTTACAGGTAGAGAGACAGGGCCATGCTGTGGGGAGATGTAGAACTTATCACAATGCATACATTGCAGAGACAGGTGGAGTAGAGAACCACATAGCAGATTGTTCTTAGGAAATAGTTACAACAGTACACTACAGAGTGAGATCAAGTCACTGTAGAGAGGGATGAACTGGTGGCCAAGAGGAACCAGTTGAGGATACAGGTTGTGCAGATCGCAGTAGAGTGTGATGCTCTATAATATGTGGCCGTGATAGGTGGTATAGGAGATATTGTACCAGATTTTGTAGCAGTATCTAGAGAGGTAGGGTATTACATGGGTTCATACCAGGCGGCAATACCAGAGGGCCAAAGGGTACCTTCATGTAGCCAAAGGTCAAGCAAAAAATTGACTAGGTCACAGAGGTCATCTATATCAGTTCAGTTAGTAAAGATGCCACCACCTAATGGTAGGTCGGGAAGTCTTGGTATGGGAGAGAGTCATAGATGATGACTCATGTTATATGATTATATGTTACCTTTTGTATAAGCCTCGGGATGAATGAACATTTTTATCGATGCCCATGATGGCATACCGACACGTATATCAACATTATGATATTTTATTTTATTTAGATACATTTGGTATATGGACATTATGATTTTTCATATTTATATATATGCTGGAAATTTGTGTACACCCCTTTTGATTTTGAGATATTGTATTGATGCATGTTTTATTGTGATGATTAGATGATATGATGTTATGTGTATAATAGAGGATGATTTGATTATCTAATGATTCTGATGTAGCTAAGAATACATGTTAATAGCTTAGCATTTATTTGTGATGATGTATGATGATGTTATGGATAATGTGATATGATATAAATTTGATGATGAAATGATAACAAACAAAACACGTGTAATGAACACAAGTTTAAGAAAGTTAACAAATCCAAAACACACACATGTTAAAAAATAAGGAAAAAAAATAATTGCTTACATAATAAACTAAAACAACAACAAAAACATGTAAAATGAATCAAGTCAGACAAACAAACCCAATATGAACATGAATTAACTCACACCAAAGTTATACATGCATTAATATGCTAGTATATTAGCTGTAATTGGTCTATAATTGCAAAAAAATCCAAATACACAGAACCTCGATTAATTTAACTAATTAAACATGAAATTGATCTAAGAACATACATGACAACATTTTACATATACAAAAAATAGATAATTTAGCCACAAATAGGTAAGTAAACAAGAAGTTCTAACGTTAAAGCTAACTAGGAATTAATAACATTGCACAAGTCACAATAAGGATGTCTGAAGACACTCCTAATGTGTTCCCTAGTGAAGGGATATATAGATCTAAATTCCCCCAAGTGATAGATTATGACTTGAGAGGATTTATATTAGGCCTAAGAGTGGAGTAATGTTTATATACCCCAAAACAAATCTTGTCTGATTTCTTTGAAGCATGATCTGTATAAGGCTGAAGCTGAGTGTTCCCCCTAGCAAAGTTATATTGCAAAGGGTGACATGCTTGATTTTAATAATGCAAATAGTTTGAAACAATCATATGACAAAATTTACGAACTAATTTATACAGTTGTGAATGTTTTTGTAGAACAATTTTGTATTATTTTTGCATTTTTGTGAGACATATTTGAATTTTTTTTATTTTTAGACCACATGCCAAAGAATAGGGAAAAATGGATTCCCAATACGTAACTAACATGTTACACATAGACAAGGTGAATGGAAGCATGCTAGAAGGCAAACAAGAGTGGTAGACTATGAACATGATGACCTAATGAGGAGAACATGCATAACAAGGTGAGATGGAATGACAAAAACAAGAGATAAGGTGAAATGGTGAAGCAAGTGAATGCATTGATATGCCCCTAGTACAAGGGTTACTCTTTAGAGGCTCATGAGTAGAAATTTTTCATATGAATGGAATTCATGGGATATTTTAACTCTTTTCCATCCTCAGTGGATAATGGGTATGATTTGGATCCAAATTTGACAGTAATGACATAGGGACCCAACCAACTAGGCTCAAATTTCCCTTGTTTTTCACACAGCTTGGTTGTGTCCTTTCGATTTTACTTCAGAACCAGGTAACCAATATCAAATTATCATGGTTAAATATTTCAGTTGTAGTTATGACGTAGTTGATTTTGGTATACTTGTAGATGATCCAAAGTGCAAATGTGTATCTCGTCTAAAATCTCAATTTCTTCAAGGCATGCATGATGGTAATCCTCTTCATGCATAAGGTGTTGGAGGGAAACATGAAGGGAAGGAAGTTTGATTTCGATGGGTAATATGGCTTTAGAGACATATACTAGGGAAAAAGGGGTCACTCCTATAGGAGTGCAGTAGGCCCAGAGGGCGGGATACAATTGCGTATGTCAGTTACGTCGATGCTTATTGAATATATTTTCGAAGATGGATTTGATATTCTTATTTAAGCTTCAGACTGGCCGTTGCATTTTGGGTAGTAAGGAGTGGCCCATTATAGTCAGATATGATATTTATTGGCAAGGGATTTAATGTTCTTATTCTTGAAGGAAGTACCATTGTCAATGACAATGGCTATGAGTATGTCAAAATGACAGATGATATGGTTGAAAATGAACTTGGAGATATTAAACCCAGTGACGTATGTAAGAGGCCTAGCCTCAACCCACTTGGTGAAATATTCAGTAGCATTTATGATGAAATTATGGTCATCAGAAGAGTTGGGATTTATTTTTCCGATTAGATCGAGCCCCCATTTAAAAAACACCAAGGTGAAATGATGGGCTGCAAAGCCTAGGAATATGCATGAATCAAATTACCATTATTTTGACACATTATACATTTATTAACATAATTTCATGTGTTTGTCTCCATTGTAGGCCAATAGTAACCAACACATAAGATCTTCTTTGATAGAACCATTCAGTTGGTGTGTGCACCACAAATACCTAAGTGTACCTCAGTTAGTGTTTGATTATTTTCATCCTAGTTGAGACATCTTAAGAGAGTACCATCATAGCCTCTTTGATATAAGGTGTCAGTGATGACAGTGTAGCATGAGGTACGTTGTGCCAGGATATTTTTTGGGCTGAGTTCATGTTTGAAGGATAAGCTTTAATTTGAATGAAGGTGTATATATCATGATACCAAGGGTGATTAGGACCAAAAATATCACATACAATCGCAGACTCCAGAAAATCACATGCGGGCACAAAAATATTTTCTACAAGGAACTCATAGTGATTTTAATTTGTGTCAAACACAAGAAGGAATTTGATAGTTTCTATGGCATCCACTATTTTTTTGTAAACGAGGTACTTGCTCAAATGTAATAATCCAAAAATACCCTTTGAGACTATAAACTATGCATTTATAGTGTAGAATCTTCTCATCTTAACCTGATACTCACCATTGACCTATTTGATTATGAGAAGGGAATCACCAAAAATTGTCAACTCTTGTAGGCACCAAGAGATAGTAAAACGTAATCCTGATATCAATGCTTCATACTTGGTTTTGTTGTTTGTGCAAGGGAAGCTGATGTGATAAGATTTAGGTATGAGGTCCCCGTGAAGTTTATGTAATATAATTCCATATCGTAAACTGTGTATGTTGCAAGATCCATCAAATAATAGAATCCATGAGGGGATTGTGTCTATGGAAAATAGGTCTTAATCTAGAAATTCAAATTATAAGGGTTGAGAATTTGGTAGTGGCGCTGCGGCCAGTTGATTTTTCAAAGTTTTACCTTTTATAGATTTATGATTTACAAATTCAATATCAAACTCATTGAGGAGTGTGATCTAGTTGGACATCCTTCCTATTATCATTTGTCGAGATAACATATACTTAATTGGGTAAATTTTTGCAATAAGCTTAGTTGTATGATTTAACAAATAGTGTCACAACTTTTGAAAAGTGTAAGCCATTGTCAAGAAAAATTTATCAACTTGTGAGACTTAATTTCATGTTCGAGAATAGTTCTACTCAAGTAATACACAAATTTTTCCCGACCCTTGTCATTGTGTTTCTCCAATAATGCCCCAATGGCATGTTTTGTTGCAAAATTGTACAACAACATAGGCTTATCTTGTACTAGTGGTATGAGTACCAGTGGAGTGGATAAATATTATTTCAACTTGGAAAAACAGTTTTGAAAGTCCTGTGCATCCTTCTTAAGAAGTTGATTAAAGTGATGGCATTTTTCTGTAAGTTGAGAGATGAAGCACCAAATAGACTTTATCTTGCCTTGTAACCCTCTTAACTGATGCATATTCTAAGGAGGAGGAATATTCATGATTTCTTGAATTTGGTGGGGTCCACTTTGATTCCCCTTATGAAATAATAAATCCTAGAAGTTTACTTGAGGTGACACCAAAGACACACTTTTTAGGATTAAGGCGAACCTTATTTTGCCTTAATCATTCAAAGATATGCTAGAGAATAGTTAGATGATTGACTCTGGTTTTTGAATTAGCAATTATTTCGTCGATATAGTCTTCCATTATGTTGTGAAGAAGTTCATGGAAAATGATAGTCATGACACGCTGGTAGGTAGCACTGGCATTCTTAAGGCCAAAAGGCATGACCTTGTAAAATAATGTCACCTATGGGGTTGTGAAAGTGTTTTTGTGTTGGTCTTATTCAACAATTTGAATTTTATTTTACCCTAAAAAACCATCCATAATATATAAAATCTCATGACTTGCAGTAGAATTGATTATCATGTCGATATTGGGCAGAGGGAAGTCATCCTTAGGACATGCCTTATTGATGTCGTGAAAGTTAGTGACAATGTGAATTCCATGGGTCTTCTTTGCAACCAGTACCATGTTTGATATCCACTCAAAATAGTCGATGGACCGTATGAATCATGTATCTAGTAGTTTTTGAAGTTTTACCTTAACAAGCAATGTGACATTGAGATGTATTTTACGTAACTTTTATTTAACAGGATTTACATCTGGGTGCACCATAAGGTGATGAACCACAAGAGAATGGTCGAGGCCTATCATATATTTATATTACCAAGCAAATACATCTTGAAACTATATTATAATCTCTGTGAATACCTTGATTTTAGTTTATGAGATACTAACACCAAGATGTAGCAGTTTAGGTTGGTTTTCCATCTTGATTTTGATAGTTTTTGTTTCTTCCACCAACAACTTAGATGTGTCATTATCTTGAAATGATGATGTAGGTTTATGTAGGTCATCAAATATTTCTAGATCAGATTATCCTCTCTCTAGTGCCTCTGAAAGGTTTTCACTAGGAGATATGTCCTTTTCTTTCTTTTCCTTTTCCAATTTTTTTTCTCTCACATATCTCCTCACAAATTTTTTCACTATGCGAGATAAGGTTTTCACCGAGTGAGCTAGAATGTAAACAAATAAAATTAACAGATAAATAGAAGATAAAAAATAAAAAAACAAATTTATCTTCTCTGTAATCTCTTGCAAACCTCAAGTAAGATCATAGAAGCACTTGGAACTGTTTGATCTTGTTGATATTTGGATTATGGATGCTCTTGATATTACTCTCCAAAGAGATTTGAAAATTCTATGAGCAGATTTCATAATGATGTGGATGTCAAATTGGCAGAAGTTGGATGCAATTTTCTCAAATCTCCAGGGATTAGTTTATAAAGGAAATGGCTTGCTTTTATAGCTAAGGGTGAGGCCATGAGAAGTGGATCTTAGTTTGAATTGTCTCTAGGGTAATAATTATAATTACCTAAAATAGTAAGATGATTTATTCTATGCAGTTGCAGGTTTGCAGGGGCAATCATTATCTTTGAATTCATCAAAGAAGTGGTTGCATGGGCATTATTGCTGCCCCCACATTTGTAGTCTTCTGAAAGTGGATAAAATAATTGATTAAATAACTGATTTAATTAGCATTTAACTGTGAGGAAATAACTAACCATTTATTTAATTAAATGTTAAATTATATTAACTAGAAGGTGTTACGAATTAATTTAATTAATTCTAAAGGCATGATAGAATTAAATTAATTAATTCTAAAGGGTAGGAATATGACTTAGGAAATAAAATTATTTTAATTAATTCTATTTATGCCTTATCACCCCCATAGCTATTCTACTAATTTAATATCAAATTAAATAAATAAATCCACATGTCCACTTTCACATTTAAATAAATTAAATAATCCTCAAATCCTATCCACCTTTCTAAATAAAATTGACTAAAGTCGTAAATAGAACTAAAAGTCATTATTTTAATCAAGAGGATGTGTTTAAATTGACTCAAATCAACATTTGAGTAATTGAAGTTATCTTCCAAGTCATGACAATTCAATATCAATCCAACTTCTTCCAAAATCCAACTATTCATGACACATTTTGGGTGAATAAATAACATATAGAGAATTTAAAATAATGACACATGTGTAACCCCTTGCCATCTCAACATTGAATCACTCCTGTGAATCAAGAACGATAGTATAAATCTCCAATCAAATTTGGAAACTCACCTAAACAAGCTCATTCATGTTTAACTATCTCTAAATCAAATCAATCATAGCTTAGCTTGAGGATTCACTTTCCCTAGCTATAAATCAATGATCCTTCCTTTGAAAATCGTCCATCGAAGCTTTGAGCTTTCGTGATGTTATTTTGTGCAATCATTTGGTGAATAAAATCAAGTTCTCATACTAGTACGCTGCCCAAATCAAATCAAGATCACATCTTCATGTTCTTGGCTTGGCTATTCTTCCATTCAGAGTACTTAGAGCATCCACAAATCAACCATAGCTCACAACTCAAATGGTCTTATAAAGAACATCACAAAATACTATTCATTCATTCAGATCCAATCTGAGATTGCTTTGAGATTTGCAACAGATGGTTTGCACTTTGTTTTGATTTAATTTTCCTCTTTGTTTGTATTTTCCATGTTATACATTCTGGCACACTCGGTGGGACCCCCATGCTAATTTCATCATTTTTAGATTAATTTTATCTAATATAATGATTTCATTGTCTTTTTGGTATTGTTTTAGGCTCACCATTTAAATTTCAGGATTTTAGGTGTAGCAGAGAAAGAAAAAAAAAGAAAAAACTAGGTCTTTGGTCGTATTTCTTCCAATTTGTCTATCTATAGGCTAAACGCGCTAGTGTCACACATGATTTACGCTAGCTATCACTGCTCACACTAGAATCACAATGCATGCATCTACGTAATGGTTAATGCATTTTTTTTTTAACTAAGTTTATGTTTTTTATACCTTGCACGCGCTAGCGTAGTCTTCTACATGCTAGTGTAACACTGAATTTTTTAGCATAATCATATATGCACTAAAGTCACACATAAATATATCTATAGGTGCTTACATCACCCTTCATGTGCTTACGTACATCTGCATGTGATATCGTAAGATATTACAATAGTGCACATGCTAGCATGCTCTGTCTGTGTTTTTTACAATTTTCTCTATTTTCCTCAATGTAAAATATTTCTAGTCATTATTATTGTACTTATTTTTAATCACTTTCTTGCAGGTTTTCACAACTAATCAGTTTAAGTAGTTAATTTTATTTTAATATTTGTTTAATCTAATCTTGAAAAACCCCCGCATATGCTCTTTTCTCGCACACTTTGGGTGATATTGAACATCAAAAATGATGAGATTTCCTTGTGTTTTATATTGTTATTTCACTATAGGAAAACTATTAACTTATTGTTTACATGACCACCTTGTACAAATATTGTCTTTGAATCAAACTACAAACTGCATGTTGCCTTGATCGTGAATATCAACCAAACTTTATCATATCTTCTTTAAACTTGATAAAACACCTTTCAAATAATTTTTTTAAAGAAGGATTTATTCCTCAATCCACTGTAACTGTGGGAAGTGTATGGCTAGGGGCCGAAAAATCATTTTGAGGATTACCACAGAAAATGCAAAGTAGTTGGCACCTTGAGGTAACTGGCTAATGAAACGGGTACCCCTACCTACCTGACTAGTACACCTATGAGATTTAAATCCAATATTATCCTTAGTGATGATATCGGTTTGATTCTTTGAGCATAGTAAAATCCTTCTTACTTAATCAAGGGGGGTAATGTAAATATGGTGACTAGTAATAGTATACCACAGTCATTCAGATAATACTTGGTACTTAGGGAGAGAACCAATTTATAGGAAGCTTGACTTGACCAAGATAAATTTACTTTAGAGACCTTCCTACCACCATTATTTTTGTCCAAGTTACAAGTCATTAAGTTTTTTATCAATAGTCTTATCTATCATTATAATCTCAAATATCTTCTTGAACTTTCCATTTTATTTTTGGATATCCATTTCAAATTGATTTATATCATGCCTTAGTCTTAATTTTTGGATTCCATTTCCAAATTTTAAGTGAATTATTCAATTCCAATCATAATCTAAGCGAATTAAGTTTTGGATACCCACATCCTAATTTAAGCATATCCCATTTCAATCCAAGTCTTGTCCTTTGATATTCAATTTATCAAGGATAATAAAAATAATAATTCAATCACCAATCCACAATTCTTTTTAATCTCCTTAAGTCTTACATTTTGATATTCACTTTATCAAAAATTAAGAAAATTCATTCCATCCTTAAAATTCACACAAATTTGTTTTCTTTTTATGTATTATATTTTAGCATTCATTTTGTTAAAATATAAGCACTCCCTTTATTTTTTCTACACCTCTTATTTCAACATTGAATTTGTGGAAATTTGAACAATCTTATTTTATTCCAAAGTCTCTTATTTCAACATTCACTTTGTTAAAACTTGAACACTTCTCTTTCATTCCTTGCGTCTCTTATTTTAACATTCAATTTGTTGAAATGTGACCAATCCCATTTCATCTCTAAGTCTCCCATTTTAACATTCACTTTGTTAAAATTTGAGCACTCTTCTTTCATTTTTGAGCCTCTTATTTCATCATTATCTTTGTTGAAATTTGAGAACTTCATTTTCATTTCTAAGATTCCTATTCTAACATTCACTTTGTTAAATTTTGAGCAATTCCTTTTCAATTTCTACATCTCCTATGTCAACATTCACTTTGTTGAAATTTGAGTACTTCCTTTTTCATCTCCAAGCCTCTTATTTCAACATTCACTTTGTTGAAATTTGAGTATCCTCTTTTTCATCTCGAAATCTATTGTTTTAGCAATCACTTTGTTAAAATATGGGAAATCCATCCCTACATCTTGTATTTTGACATTCAATTTGTTAAAGTATAAGAAAATCATTCTCTTTCACCACATTTCATATATCAACATTCACTTTGTCAAAATTTCATCACTCCATTCTATTTCCACATCTTATATTTTGACATTCACTTTTTCAAAGTTTAAGTATACTCATTCTTATCTACATCATCTATCCATACATTCACTTTGTCAATCATTACAAATCATTTCCTTCCAAAATCTTCTACTTTGAAATTCACTTTGTCTAAATTTTAAGCCAAATCATTTCCTTATGACCCTTTTGTTCTCATCTGATCACACTTAATCAACTCCCACATCTTATACCTTGACATTAATTTTGTCAAAGTTTAAGAGCTATCCTTTGTATCTTTAATTATTATACGTCGACATTCACTTTATCAAGTTTAAGCACCACCATTTTCAACATTAATTTCTATCCAGACCTTATACTTTGACATTCACTTTGTCCATGTTTAAGAAAAATCAATCTTAAAATCTACCTCTTATATTTTGAGATTCAATTTTTCAAAATTTTAGTGCAATCAAATTTTAATACATTCTCTAACCAGTTCACAAACCACCCCTTCATGCTAGGTATTTAACTTTACTATAATGGTGGGTTCACACAAAACATAAAACAAAGAGTTATTCAAAATACTTCATGAGATGTAAAAAAAAAAATCTAATATGGATTCCTAACTTAGTGAGAAATCAACAAAAAATCCAAGCATACAACTTAGCGATGACACTACTCTGTGTAAAGTCAAACGTCATTTAACACCCATCATAGAAATTATCTCTAGTGTCTTTCATGAAAGGCTAATATGAGAATATATCCAATCACAAGACCCTTCTATGAAGGGGAACCCAAACCCAAGTGGTATAAAAAATTAGAAAAATTTGAATTTCATCGCATTAAAGGCCACTCTATGGATCATTTTTCAAGAATCTGCCATTATGTCGAAGACTTAATTGATGATGGAGTCATCAAATGGAAAAATCTTCAACTACCTCAACTTCCAATGATGAATTAATTTTTTTCCAAAACCCTTTAAAAGGTAAAACTCCACAATATCAAGATGATGTGGGCCATAGATTTACAAATCAAAACTAGTTAACTTCTTCTCTGAATATTCTTCCATTAGTTCAATTGGAAGTTGAAAATGTTTTGGATAATTATCTTAAAATTTTGAATGAAAAGTTGAAATATTTTCATGATCCCTTTCTAACATACGATATAAATGAAAAATCTAAAGAAAAGGGTCAATCATCAAGCACCATTGAGCTTGATTCTATCCTTACAATGCTAGATCCTATGTTCAACATCCCTTGTCTTTTTGTAGAGACACGACAATAATAGGTTTAGATACCATTCACAACATCCCAAATGTTCAATCTTACATCTATGGCTATTTCACACCATCCATCCAATGTAGATTCTTTGTTAGATTCACAAGATATTATCCAACACTCAAAGAAGGAATTTACGAAAATCCCTTTCATGGCTTTGACTATAATGTCATATCCATTTCATGACATTTATACTTATGAATTCCATGATGTATGTATTCCTATGGTTATCAACACAATCATTTAGAGTTATAATCATAAACCTATCGTCAAACAATATAGTCCTATCATATGGTCCTCATGACCTTTTAGATATTAACATCACAAACATCAAATTCCTACAAATTGAAGCATTCATCAATAATCATACAATCAAAAGAACGTTTATAGATAAAGCAAAAACACCAAATATTTTCTCTATAAATCCTAAGATATGCCTCAGATTCTCATCTAGGGATCAATCCTTTTCTCCTTGCATCATTCCACTCTTGGGTGAATATGAATTTCAACATATTCTCCACATAAAAAAATTACCTCTATCTTCACATAGGTTTTTCAATCTCATAAAAAAAATTTCCAATCACATATCTGTTGACTTGGATCTTGTCCACCTAAGTCTTTTATATAATGACCAATTAAAACATATCATTGAAAATATTTTGATCCACTTCATTGACTTGGACCTCATCTGACCAAGTCTCATTGTATTTATGTGTAATTTGGTATAGCTATTGAATGAATCCTATAACACTCAAGAAAGCTTCAAACTTTACAAACTTCAACAATGAACCATCATTTTAGAGATAAACAAAAACTATCTCTTTGCATGCATATATAAACTTGAAATAAACATTCAAACCATAACAGATCTTGATATTTCTCTACTCCATGAAAACTATGAAAGATGAACCTATTAAATCTTCTAGCAATTAGTTATTCTTTTTTGAAAATCAAGGGTTTGAGAGTGGGATCTCACCATTAATGGATTCAAGGTCAATAGTTCATCCAATTTACTCAAGCTTGATGTTTTAGAAATGTAAATGGTTTAATCAAAGATAACTCAAATGACAATGAAAACTACTAAATCTAAAGATGACATAAGATAGTATAAAAATGGAGTGTTCTTAAAAAAAAGGGGGAGGGGTATGATTGTATTATAGGTTTCTAATCCTAGGAAGAGGAAAGGGATGTTTTGGAATCATGTGGGACTAAAGTCCAAAAAGGCCAAACTCAAGTGAAACTCAAATTAGAAAGGTGAAATTGACATTTGGAAAGCTAATTATTCTTTTTAGAAATTCAAAAAAGGTTTAATTATCCTCAAACAGGCTAATTAATAGGATAATGACTTATAGAAGCCATTTAGAAGGGTGTTAGCATGATTTAGGGGTTTAAAAGAGGTTAGATAGTGTAATTAACTAGCGTAGTGTAGTGAATTAACGTGTATTGGGATAGTTAGTGCAATTTTACTAATAAAGTTGCATAGACCAAATTATACGTGTCTACATATGCCCCTCTTAGAGGTGGCATAAGTAACATCACTTAAAAGAAAGTAAACAAGAAAAACAACTAAAATTTTGAAGGGGTAGAAGAAATCTTAGTAAGTTGGATGGATGCTCCCTCGAGTGTCGATGGGGTGATGGAAGAACTTGATAGATAATAAAAAAATATGAAAAAAGAAAGAACAATGTGAAGAGAAGAAAGGGGATGGGAAATTGATTGGATAGAGGAGAATAATGATAAAAAATAAGGTATTGAGCTATCAGTGAACCAATGTGTATAATAAACAATAACATGTCATCATATTGCTAGAAATCTTCATCATTGGTCCTTATTAAAAATGTAAGCATATGACAAGGGTGTAAAATGGAACAGAAAGACATAACATGAATAATGTCCATTGCTAAACCACCAACTCCATACAACATAAAAATTACAATGCAATACGAGAAGAAAACAAGCTTACCTAACAGGGAAACAAGTACACACACACATACTCAAACCAACAATGTTTAAGAAAGTTACAAAAATGCTTTGTTATTGAGATTTAGTTCCCAAATGTTTGTGACAAATAACAAGGGTAAAAAGTGATGCCCCAAGTAACGATATATGCGAGGGAGTTTGATGAAGGATACAATGTCTAATGCTAAAGCATTGTGCGCAACGAAACAGTGTCGGGTAATTTGTATTTACCAAAATAGTATATACAAAGTAAACAAGCTAGATTTGTTGATGGGAGGTAGATCTAGACGATCCATGAGTCGTTTGTGACATAAAAAAATAAAAGCGTCAGCCAAATATGATAAGAATACCATGGATGAGACACAAATTTCAGCTGCATATCAGCGTGTTATCAATTTTTGTGATTTTTATTTTTATTTTTTAGGATTTTTTGATTTTTTTAATTTTCAGAATTTTGATCATTCAGAAGAATTTATAAAATGAAAGATTACCTAAAAGCACACAAAAATTCCCCAGGGTGATGGAACGGTACATGATGTAGCTTAGTATACATGCTTGATGTAAAACTTAGCATTTTATGATTTGCATGATGTATAGATGATGTTGTTAGATGTGATGATAGATGATAACAAACAATGTGCAAGAAACAAGAAAACACAAGCGAAAATTAACAAAACTAAACAAATATACACATACAAAATAACATAACTATATGCAAATAAGAATGAACTCAAGAATGCTTAACAACAAATTAAATTGGTACTTAATCAAAGCAAGTGAATGAATCCTAATAAATGTATATAACTAATAATGAGAACACACCAATTTTTACAAGTATGAAAGTTTAAAATGAACTCAATGCAACATAAAACAGATCAAGTAATATTTAATCTAATTCAAGCAAATGAATCCATTTTAAATCATACAACCTAAAAAGATACTGCAATCAAAACTCTACAAACAAACAACTAAAAGTAATCAAACCACTACCTTGTTTTTGTGGGTCAGTCTTGATTCATTTTCTAATGTTTTTTGGTTTCATTCTAAAGACAATTTTCAAGGTTAATTTTTACATTGTTTTTGTGATTTTATCCCTAAAAGAGTTTTTAGATGTTTAGGTTTTTTGAACATTTTTGAATGTTTTGTGTTTTTGCCAAGTGATTTTCCAAAGCTAGGTAAAGAAGCGTGGATTCCCCCGTCATGAGTTGGGAATATAAAAAGCTAGAATTCCACACATTATGTCCAAGAAATAATGTGTGAAGTTGCTCCCAGCGTTAGATGGGAATGTACAAAGGAAAATATTCACAGTGAAAGATAGGAGTAGAATAAACCAGATCAAGGCCGTAATGGATGAGCTTGAGAGGATTCCTAGACCGAAACAACCTAGATCTAAGAACAACAAGTATTACACGTCTAGTTATGAGAGTGCTTGTAAAAAATGAACCCTCCTGAGGCACTGGAAAACAAGTTTTCACCCAAGGATTTTTCCAATGCACCACAATTGCATGGTTTTCACACTTGGGCGACCTGTTTTCTTTTTACTGTTTTCACGATTTTTTGTCTTATTTTTTCTTTATTTTCTAAGGAACTTCTTATTTAAGCATAAAAGAGCTTGAGGTGAATTATATTCATTGGTTCCTTTAATTCCTTTCCATCTGAGTGAGCCACTTTGTAAGCCCGTGATCCATATTTCTCCATGACCACATAAGGTCCCAACCAGTTAGCCTCAAATTTGCCCTTATTTTCTCTATCTTTAACAATGTTTTTTTGATTTTATTTAAAAATGAGATCACCCACCTCAAATTGACGAGGTATGATCCATTTTTTTACCCTTATGAAACCCGGTTTTGATAAACTTGTAAGTGATTGAGGGCTCTCATTCTTTTATCGTCTAGTAGCTCCAATTCTTCCAGGCAAGCAACTCTGTATTCTTCATCTTTGTCTAGATAATCCTAGAGAGATATTCTCAAGGAGGGAAGCTAAATTTTTAAGGGTATAATGGCCTCAGTGCCATAGACTAGTGAATATAATTAGCACTAGTAGGGGTGCAAATAGAGGTTCTATAGGCCTAGAGGGAGGGATGAATTTGGAGGTGTCAATTACAACCTGTTTTGCTAATAATTTTCTCCATGATTTTGTAAGAGGGTTCGAAACCAGAAAGCGAGGATCAAAAGGGACATACACATCAATAGATGTGTGAACAATAGCGTGAAGAGATCTTGGGAGGAGCGAGCATCAACTGAATGTTCATGCAAAGATTCGAAACACGGGAAGAACCTTGTTACAATCCACAAACTCTCATCTATCTCATAGATCAAAAGGGGTGTACAAATAAGAGTTGTTGAGTAACCCCCAATGCTACAATCATGACAACTCGAGTGGAGAGGGGGAGTTACATTCCCATAATGGAAGTGTAACTCCCAATGACACATATGACGCATTGACACATAAGAGAATATCATGATGACCCCTAAATGACACAAGGACCTACAATCTCACCTAATGATGTGGAAAATAATACACACCAACACCCCCCCTTCATCGTAACTTAGGATGAGGCGGCAAGTTAGAAACGAGAAATGGGTCCTAACACAAAGCTTGATGAGGTACCCACATACAAGAAACTCTCAAAAAGTGGAGTAAAAGGAGGAAACCCAGTGGGAAAAACTCCCTCCCAAAAGAGAGACAAGTCCACTCTCTAATCTAAGAAAGACGCCAAGGATGGGTCCCGGCCACAGACGAGCCTGTAAAGGTACCCATGTAAAAAGAGGTAATCTCTTAGAAAGAAGAAGAAGAGAGAAGAAGAGGGAGATGAGAGGGATGCAGAAGATGCCATGGACGGATCTAAACTCTGCAGCTCTAAGAAGTCTCCTAGAAGAATGTCAATGACGATATCTTCTACCTCTGGACTGAAGAAGAGCCACCCACACCGAACTGTATGCCTGCCCTTAGGAAGGAAAGAAATGATGTGCTGGAAGTCTTGCCACTACATGAAGGAAACCAAAGGTAGCAACATGAAGAACTCATAGTCTGGTTTAGGAAAGTGTGACATGGGTCTAGCAAGTGAGTGTGAAGGAACTAAAGGTAATGTCATGAGTGATGAACTGTCAGAGTGTGAAGAGTGAACACTCGCAGAAAGGATGTCCAAGTGATGTGAAGGTAAAAGAACCGCCACAACAGAAAATGGATCCACAAGCAAGGGTGGATCAATGAAGGTCTCTAGAAAAGTGGAAGTGGTAAGAGTCCCAGAAGGGGCAATCCCAACAACAGAGATGAAGAACTCCTCTGAAATACCTGTAGATGGATGAGGAACCTCTAATACATCACAAGTGTACTCTGTGAAAATATGCCTAAGGTTAAGTAGATACTCATCCGAATGAGGGGGCTCAACAAACAAAAGAGCGATGTTAGATAGGTATGAGTCATCTAATGAAGGTAAAGGAGTGGAAGGGGCCTCAAACCCTAAAGGTGGAAAAGAGGTGGGTGTGATGACTGCATGAGACTGAATAGAAGATTGCTCGATATCTGATGAGATGTGGGAAGTGTCAACACTCTCTGGAATAATGAGAGGAGGAGAAGAGTCCTCTGTAGTACTCTTGACATCAGAATTGGGTGCACAATCCTCGTCATCAGAAGTAGAACCAAATGAGTCTATGTCAGTGGAAATGCCATCAAAAGAAGAAGAGGAGACCATTGAATTAGTTGTAACAACAACAATGGTAGTATGTGAAGGGTCTCCATAGAAGGACTGAAGAATGCTCTAGATACGATGGGGTGGATCTGAGTCTGCCACGTGAAACCAAAGAGATCTGGAGACATGCATCATCAAGTGACCAAAAATATGGTCACAAGTGTCAAGGAAGTCCTCCAAATGACGATGATCAGTGGGTGCAGGAACTGGCCAAAGTAAGAAGGGTGAAAGACCCTCATGAGGGAATTAACGTTCTATGGAAGCACACCAAAATGAATAGTTCCCTCTCCTGGTGAGAAGTGGCAGAGGCTATCAAGAGATCCTATGATGCTCAAGTCTGGAAAGAGCACTCTCCATGATGTAGAATGAAAAGTGCAAGGTGCATAAAAGCAAGACGTCGGACTTGGCCGATAATGCATCTATGTGTAAAAACCAAGAGTACTAGTGAACCCCCCATAATGTGGCACTTTATAAAGTAGTGAGTTTACAAAACTAACAATGTCATCACGTAATGTGTAAAAAATCATGTGACTTTGACTAAAGAAGCACTAAAAAATGATTAGTGAATCAAAAGTTATAGCAAAAATATAATTCCCGCTACCGATGGAAAATGCCAACGAAATTTGTAAAATGATTAAAAAAGTGCCCGAAATGGGTGCAAAGGGTATCATGTGGGTACTCGTTAAAAACGACATCAAATTTTAGGCAGGGTTTGTTTTGATTGCGATGGGGGATTAGCCTCCTGCCAACCCCAGACCTCACTCTCCGTCTTCGACACACAAATGAATGACATAATACAAGCAAAATAAAGCCTTAAAATATTTTACAATGCAATAATAAATGTTTTGCCTCAAAACATTAAAAATGAGGGATTTTTTTAACCTCCAAACAACGTCTAAAAGGGATTGGAGGTGCTAGACCAAGCTGTTTGATGTTGACCATGGCTAGTTGGATGAGGGGAAGCACGAGCCATTTAAGCCAATGTTGAGTTCTAAGGAGAGGCCGAGTTACATGCCAAAACTAAGCCAAACACAATGAGCTATTCTACCGATTTGGAGTCAAAGTGCTGAGTAGTTGGATAGGCCCAAGTAGGAGTTTGATGTGGTAGGAATGTGTGTCAATAACATCAAAGTAATGGTAGAGGTTGAGCCGTTTGGAAGTCTAACAGAAAAAATGTCGAGGTAGGTTGACCGAGTCATACGGGGAGTAGCAAGATAGTCACCGAGGTCGTCGAGGTGCTAGAGTGGTGTAACCTTCAAACCTGAGCCACTCAATGAATCCCACGTAGTAGTGAGAGGATGAAACGCCTCTGACAAGGTGAGCTGTGTGCAGTAGAACTTGAGACGAGGCCAATCGAACTTGGCGAGGAGTAGGTGTGGAAGACGAGGCAAAAAACGCAGGACCAACATGGAGAACGAGACAACGTAGGTGGGAGCACACAAAGTCTAAACGGATGGGAAAATTCAAAACCACGAGCTGGTAAACACTAACTTGGATGGAAACATGAACTAGAGGAGGTCGGTCTGTAGGTAGAGCACTAGCTGGGAAACCATGAACCAGGTAGAGAAGGGTTCTAACCAAGAATGGAACACTTAGCAGAGCATAGTGGCATTTAGGTGAGGAGGTAGCCAAACATGAACCGCATGAGGAGGGCACATCAACGAGAAGAAGCAGAACATACATGTAGGTCAAAGACAACATAAAAACTTGATGCAAGTTTAAAATTCCAAACCCACCATGAGTTCAGAGTGAGTCAAAAGAAATATTGGGTGAGTTATTCAATGAGTTAGGGAGGAGCTTGGTTCCTAGCTCAGTGAGCTAGGGGCTGAGCTGGCCCTTAAAAGTAACCTCAACTAAAAAATTCACAAATCCAACATGTTCAAAAACTAGATCTTAACCTGAAACAGAAATAACCCTTAGGAAAACACCTCTAAATGCGCATGCAATCCTGGAGAATTGAGCGGTTGAAGACACTAAACCTAAAAAAAACTAGAAACTCAAACAAAACCCAAACAAGACCTGAATAGAGGTATAAAATCCTAAAATCAATGCAAGAAGAACACGGTCGAAATACCCATTACAACACACGCAACGAGATCTAGATATCGCACTGGAAGCTAGAAAATGTACAATCAACACCGAAGAGTACATGGATCCACAAGATCTACTATGATACCATGTAAGAGGGTTTAAAACCTGAAAGCAAGGATCATGAGGGATGACGTGCACATCAATAGACATACGAACAGTAGCATGAAGATATCTTGGGAGGAGCGAGCATCAACTGAATGTGCATGAAAAGATTTAAAACACGGGCAGAACCTCATTACAATCCACAAACTCTCCTCTATCTCATAGATCCAAAAGGGTGTACAAATAGGAGGTGCTGAGTAACCCCCAGTGCTGCAATCATGACAACTTGAGTGGAGAGGGGGAGTTACATTCCCAGAATGGAAGTGTAACTCCCAACAATGCATATGACGCATTGACACACTGAATTGTAAGAGAATATCATGATGATCCCTAAATGACATGTGGACCTACGATCTCACCTAAGTGAGATGACTCACCTAATGATGTGGAAAATAATACACACTAACAGATTTGAACAAGGGCTTTATTTTTGGCCTCTGATTTTCCATTACCTTGAGGGTGATACGGAGTAGACCACTTGAGCTAGATTTGGAAGTGTTTGCACAACACTTTAATTGTCTTGTTCTTGAAGGAATTTCCATTGTTTGTGACAAAAACGGAGAGGATGTCGTAACGGAAAATGAGATGATTCATGGTAAATTTTAATTTGTGCACCAGTTACATAAGTTAGAGGGACAACCTCTACCCATTTAGTGAAGTATTCAGTGATGGTAATGATATGGGTGTGGCCATCTAAAGATATCAGAGTGAGATTCCCTACGAGATCGAGTCCTCATTTAGAAAATGACTAAGGTGTTGTGATGAACTATAAGGCTTGTGCTAGTGCATGCATTAAGTTGCCATATTTTTTAAAGAGTTCACATTTCTTGAGATGATTGCAACTTTTTGTTTCCATAGTGGGACAATAATAACCCGCTATCAATAGCTTCTTTGTAAGGGTTATTCCAATGGTGTGTGATCCACACACGCCTACATGTACTTCCTTAAGTGCTTGGGTTGACTCATTTGAACCCAGGAAACGAAGCAGATTCCCTTCATAGCCACGACAATAAAGGGTGCCTCTTAGGAGGGTGTATCAGGCTATACGGAGAATAAGGGTCTTTTTCTTAGTTTGGGTGATTTCAAGGGGAAAGCATCCATCCTGTGAATAGTTTTAGATGGGATCGTAATAGAAGGAGAAAGGCCCAAAAAATTCACATGACAAGCATGATTCTGGTATGTCATACACAAGAATTTGTAGATGTTCAAAAAATATTGACATCTTGTTTTCCTGTGGTGGAATACAATCGTAGTCATCACATATACTGATTTATTATGAGATCTTGGTCTTTTTTCAAAAGTGATTTGGACAAAATACTCTTTCAGAGTTTCAACCAAATTATTATAGGGGATAAGTTTCTCATCTTTTAGCTTGTATTCATCATTGATTTGTTTGATAATCAGTTGTGAGTCACCAATGACCAGTAACTATCTAATATTATATCGGATGGACAACTTCAACCTGGTGATGAACACCTCATATTCCACAATGTTATTTCTACATGGGGATCCCATATGAAAGGCTTGTGGGATTATCTCTCTAGTAGGGGTGATAAGTATCACTCCTGATCCTGAACCATGATAGGTGAATGATCCATCAAAGTGGCCTTGACACATAATAGATTCTTTTATGTACATCATGGATGCATCTGACATATTTAGACACAATGGTTCAATGCTTGGTAAGGGAGTTGTTAGTGTAAATTCACAGCACCCCCAAAATGACCTGTGGATATGCTTTTTGAAGGCAAGTCATTTGGTGTGAATGCACAACATTGAGTTTTCTCTAAGTGTGGGACCTTGCAAATTGATAAAACTCTCTAGATTGAAGTTTGTTCTTACTCCTCTATTTAGGTGTATGCATGCAATCTTTGTAGAGTTTCTGATTCAAAATTCCTACTCTAAAACTACTAAGGAGACATGGTTGAGAGAAAAACAAGGAAATGGAAACAAAACTAAGAAAAAAATAGAAAGGTGATACACCAAAGGATTTTTGAACTCCTTGCTTTGCAAAAATAGAAACAGATCATGAAGATGCAGCAAAAAAACATGCACAAATTACTAGAATACAATGAAGGATCAGAAGACAATAATAACTGCATGAGAGGATTGAAATTGATCACAAAACATACATTATCATGCCCAGATTTGATACAATACGTTGTAACAGAAAAGAGGTAAAAAACACGTTACAATATTCATGGGAGACCTGAAAATCATTCAAATCCACCTGCTAAGGAGGAAAGAAGAGCTTGTAGAAGAAAAAACGTACAACCTTTTACAAATGAGCCAAAACTAGATTTAAATGGCAAAGCAGAAAGAAGGGAAAGCAAAAACATGGACAAAATGATTTATGAGCTCAACCACCAATCAAATCCCTTCAATTTCACTTGAAAAGTGATGGGATTCATGGACAAACCCATACGCCAAAGTGCATTGCTTTGTAGATCCAAAAAATGACCCATACTTCATTAATTTTGGTGGTTGAATGTCATTTCTATATTTTTTGCGTGCTAGGGATGTTTTCTCATTTTTATCCCACAAATCTCCATCAAAATTCAAAATTGAACCCTCCATCGTGAAGATAATTTCACTAGATTTCCAATGATACCAAGAATGCAAAAATATGAGCTTTGGATCAAAAGTTATGTCTCTCTGAAGATTTAGGTCAAAATGGTGAAAAACAGGGTCAAAATTGGGTCGGCGGGGTCAAACTTTAAAATTTTCCCTTTTGGAAAATTTTCCCAAAAGCCTCTGTTGCTCCGAGACACATGTCAACCTCCGATTCACTAATGGGATCACAGGCTAAACTTGCTCCTTTGATTTCATTTTGGGAAAAATTCCCCAAACACCCTCGCACCTCGCTCCTTCATTGCCATGTGTTGGCCCCTCATTCATCCGTGGGCATGTGCTTGAATATTTCCCCTTGTGCCTTTATCACTTTTGGAAAAAAACCAAAAAATTCTCCGCCCCTCCGACTTCCGCCTTTGATTGGACACGTGTCGCATCCTCCTTGCTTGGTGGGCCTCAAGCCATTTCTTTCCCTTCTCCTCGGTGGGCACACGGGCTGGTTTTTTACTTTTCACCCTTTGCCCACTTTGGAAAATTTCCCAACTTTTCTCTGTCGGCCCAACCTCCACTGCCACATGGCACCATTTCATTGGATGCGGGCATGTTAAGGGAAAATTTCCCCAAAAAATCCGTCGAGCCATAACTTGAAAAGTACAAGGAGTTAAAAGGAAAATTTTACCTTTCTGGAAAGGTGAGAAAATTATCTATCTGATGAATCCATTTTTAGATAATTTTGAGTCCCTAGAATGTGTAAAATTTTATGTTGAAGCACAAGGAAGGAAAAAATGAAGGCAATTTCACCAAAATAAGCAGGGGGCTCATTTTAGATAGCAATTTTAGCGACTCAGAGGGGTCATCTGCGTGCTAGATGAATGATCAGCTGCCTTGAAGCATCCATTGGGCATGGATTCATGAGTAGTAGCCTACAAACTGATTTGAACTTTGAAAAATTCCATTTGAGCCACTTTGAAGCGCACTAAAGCTGGAGTTGTTTTCACCAAAAGCCATTGAAATGGACTGTGCAAGGGCAAAAACCAGCACCAGAAAAACTATGTACAAAACTAAAAATCATACATGGTCCAAATGGAACATGCAGAGTGTGCACAAGCACTTCTTCTGCTGAAAGCAAACCTACCTACTCTACTCTAACTAGAAGCAAAGGTGAGCTAAACAAACCCTACAACTGGTTGTGTAAAATAGCTTCCTTTCTTCAAAATGGGCAGCCATGCAATTGTTTTGGAGTTGATCATGGCTGTTAGGATGAGTGGAAAATCAACAAGAAGTTAGTATTCTACCCAAATCAGCAAGGTGTCAACTGAAATCAAATCCAATACCTCTTTTAGTTGCTCTGCATTTGGATTAAAGAGGCATTGCAGTTGATCCTTGACACTTTGTAGCTCATCCTCATGCTCAGAAGCAAGCATGACTGGTTGTGAATTCTCCTTTAGCTCTAATGAAGCCAAACACCTAATTGGGCAAGGTCTAATCCATTTGATATGCCCATAGCTCTGATTTTCAACTCCAAAAATGGAGTCTTCTTATAGACCTTCTTGAATGGATTGTGTGGAAGAAATGATGGAACTCTTCTACTGTTTCCCTTCTTCCTCTAATGAAGAACATGGAAGATTAATATCTTCCAATCTTGGTTCTAATGAGATGCCACAAAACACATGCTGCTATTTTTTATTGTTCTCCTTTGTGGCAACAGGCTCTTGATGTTGAAGAATGAATGGTGGAGAAGAAAATGTTGTAATTTCAGTTGACTCCTCCTTAAGACATTCCTCTAAGTCTGATAAAAAATCAAACTCTTAGTTGTCTCACAACAACAAAGCTTTTCCCCCTTGCATGGTGACCTCCAAATCTGCATTTTCTTCACCATGTGTAGCTTCATTTTCAAACATGCAACTTGCCAATTTGAACTCATCCAAAAAAACAAAATTTTGGAGAGATGAAAGGGGAGAGAAACATGAAATGTCTTGTGCCTTTTTCTCACAATTTGGACCTGTTTTTTTCACCTCCATAATGGCTTCATCAATCAAATCAGCCCCTTCAAATGAAAGCAAAAATGTATCAATAATGCTTCCTTCTTCTGCTGTTGTAAAAAATGACTTGATCTCATCCATTTGCTCCTCAAAAATGGGATTTTGAGCTGGTTTTTCTTCCTCCATGACTGATTTGACAGTGCAAATTGGATTAGCATTTTGTTCGGGCAAAGTGTTAACATGGACACCCAACTTATCACCAACAGATTGTTGTTTTTCTTGCTTCACTATTGCTATAAAATCAGCCTTGTTTACCACTTGTTCCCTAACTCCAACCTCCTCTAAAGGCTTAACCATCAAGGGGATCTTTGTTATCCCAAATTTGAGAGCCAAGCTTACCAAACTTCTGATTTTTTCTTCTTTGTTTGGTTCTTCTGCTTGTTGTCCTTGACTAGAATTCTGATTTTTATCTTCTCAACATGGATTTGGGAATGCAAGAGGAGGGGTGGGTTGTAATTCAATTGATTTTACAATTTTTTGTGGTGTTGGAGGAGGCAGAAACTCTTGTTTCTTTAGAGGGAATGGCTGTTTGGAAGGGAAAAGGATAGAAGAATTGAGATGAGGTGGAAGACTAGGAAATGGAGAAATGGATTCAACACTTGGGGTAGCATGGGCTGGATTTGAAATTTGGCATTCAAAATGAGATGGTGTTGCTTGAGGAATGGAAAGAGAAAAATCAGATGATTGGTGTAGAACTTACCCATTGACAAGGTTTCTCAACACCAAATTTATAGGCCTTTATCTCCACTATCCATTGTGCAAGTTTGGGCAGCATCTTCATCATGAAGTCCAGCTTCTCCTGAGGGCTTAAGTGTCTTGGAAAAGGACCAACCCATGGACAAGGTTCCCTGCAACCAATTCTGAAAGTCTTCATTTGAGCTATTGCTCTTGATTGCACCATCTTTGCCTCCATCTTTTGGATCTTCTCCACAAAATAAACATCTTCCATTTGATTGTCTTCATTGTTTGCATACTCCTACTCTTAAACTGATTTTGGCACTATTGCTCATATGGGTATGCATGTTGATCTTGAATCTACTCAAAATGTTGATTTGAAGGAGTTGTAAAGCATGTTGGAGGTGGATTTGGATGGCACTTCTGTTGTAAATGTGAATTCCATGATGGAAATGAAGTCATGATTGCACAACTTCATGGGATGAAAGAAGATGGAAGAGATGGAATGAAGAATGGATGAAAAATGAATGAAAATGAAGGTCTGTAACTTTAGAGATGGGTTGTTTACTAGATGGAGTCATCATATGTGCTTTTGAATATGCCTCCAAAGGCTGAATCTTTAACAGGAACATACCAACATGTCAAAAATAAAGTGGAATACCTCTAAGGTCCCATCAAGCATGCCAAAACTATTAGTGTAAATTCACAGCACCCCCAAAATGACCTATGGATCTGATTTTCTAAGGCAAGTCATTTGGTGTGAATGCACAACATTGATTTTTCTCTAAGTGTGGGACCTTGTAAATTGAAAAAACTCTCCAAATTGAAGTTGGTTCTTACTCCTCTATTTAGGTGTATGCATGCAATCTTTGCAGAGGTTCTGATTCAAAATTCCTACTCTAAAACTGCCAAGGAGACAGGGTTGAGAGAAAAACAAGGAAATGGAAACAAAACTAAGAAAAAAATAGAAAGGTGATACACCAAAGGAGTGCTGAACTCCTTGCTTTGCAAAAATAGACACAGATCATGAAGATGTAGCAAAAAAACATGCACAAATTACCAGAATGCAATGAAGGATCAGAAGACAATAATAATTGCATGAGAGGATTGAAAATTGATCACAAAACATACATTATCATGCCCAAATTTGATACAATATGTTGCAACAACAAAGAGGCAAAAAATGCATTACAATCTTCATGGGAGGTCTAAAACTCCTTTAAATCCACTTGCTAAGGAGGAAAGAAGAGCTTGTAGAAGCAAGAACGTACAACCTTTTACAAATGAGCCAAAATTGGCTTTTAATGGCAAAGTAGAAAGAAGGGAAATCAAAAACATAAACAAAATGATTTATGAGCTCAACCACCAATAAAATCCCTTCAATTTCACCTAAAAAGTGATGGGCTTCATGGACAAACCCATACACCAAAGTACATTGCTCTGCAGATCCAAAAAATGACCCATACTTCATTAATTTTGGTGGTTGAATGTCATTTTTGTATTTTTTACATACAGGGATGTTTTCTCATTTTTCTCCTACAAGTCTCCATAAAAATTCAAAATTGAACCCCCCCATCATGAAGATAATTTCACCAGCTTTCTAATGATACCAAGAACACAAAAGTATGAGCTATGGATCAAAAGTTATGCCCCTCTGAAGATTTAGGGAAAAAATGGTGAAAAACAGGGTCAAAATTGGGTCAGCGGGGTCAAAATTTAAAATTTTCCCTTTTGGAAAATTTTCCCAAAAGCCTCCACAACTCTACTAATTTGGGACATGTGTCAGCCTTCAATTCACTAATGGGATCACAAACTAAACCTGGATTTTCCTCCTTTGATTTCATTTTGGGAAAAATTCCCCAAACACCCTGCACCCCGCTGCTTCACTGCCACGTGTCGACCCCTCATTCATCCGCTGGCATGTGCTTCAATATTTCCCCTTGCACCTTTATCACTTTTGGCAAAAAACCAAAAAATTCTCTACCCCTCTGATTTCTACCTCTGACTGGACACGTGTTGTATCCTCCTTGCTCGGTGGGCCTCAAACCATTTCTTTCCCTTCTCCTCAGTGAGCCCGCGGGCCAGTTTTTTACTTTTCAGCCTTTGCCTACTTTGGAAAATTTCCCAACTTCACTTTGTCGGCCCAACCTCCACTGCCACGTGGCACCATTTCATTGGATGTGGGCCTGTCAAGGGAAAATTTCCCCAAAAAATTCTGCCAAGCCATAACTTGAAAAGTACAAGGAGTTGGAAAATTTTACCTTTCTGGAAAGGTGAGAAAATTCTCTATCCAATGAAGCCATTTCCAGATAATTTTGAGTCCCTAGAATGTGTAAAATTTGATATTGAAGCACAAGGAAGGAAAAAATGAAGGCAAGTCAGCCAAAATAAGTAGGGGGCTCATTTTGGATAACAGGAGCTTCATCCAATTGATCTACAAGCACCTGATTTAAGGGATTTCTAATTTACAAACTCAATTTCAAACTCACTAAGGAGGATGATCTTATTAACCATTCGTCCTATCAGGGTAGGTTTAGATAAGAGGTATTTTAAAGGGTCAACTTTGGATATTATCTTGGTTTTATTATTTAGGAGATAGTGGCATGATTTCAAAAAAGTGAACACCACAACTAAGAAAGATTTCTCAATCTGAGGGTAATTTAACTCATAAGTAATGAGGGTATGAATTAAGTAATAAATCACTCATTATTTATGACTTAGGTCATATTGGGCAAGTAGTGCACCAATAGAAAATTAAGTAGCTAAAATCTAGAGTAGTAAGGGTTTTCCTGGGGTACGCGACATTAAAATAGGTGGACTTGCTAGATATTGCTTGAGTAGTACAAAGGTTTTCTGGGAATTTTCTCCCCATGTAAAGGTAACATATTTCTTCAATAAATGCGTAAAAGGATGACACTTATCCAGAAGTTGTGATATGAATCAGTGGATTTCTTGAATTTTCCCTTGTAGACTTCTTAGTTGTTTAAGATTCGTGGTTGGGGGCATATTTTTTATAACCTTATTGCATGCTAAATTCACACTTCTTGGTATTCAACCGAACCTTATAATCTCAAATATGTTGAAAAATATGCCTCAGTACTTCAGGATGCTCTTCTCTAGTTTTTTATTTTTCTAATATATCATCCACATAATCTTGCATGATATCATTCATCATATTATGAAAAATAATAGTCATGGCTCACTGATATGTTACCCTGACATTGTTGAGGCCAAAAGGCATGACCTGATAGAAAAATGCCCCCCAAGGGGTAATGAAAGTAGTATTGTGATGTTATTCCTTTGTAATCTTGATTTGGTTATAACCTAAGAATCCACCCATTAAAGATAACATCTCATAACTAGCATTTGAATTGACAATGATGTTGATGTTAGGCAAGGGGAAGTCATCTTTAGGACATGCTTTGTTGATGTCCTGGAAGTTGGTGCATATTTTGATACCAACTAGTTTCTTTTGAACTCAGACTACATTAGATATCCAGTCTAAATAGTCAATAGGTTTAATAAAACTGACTGCTAATAGTATTTAAAGTTCCTCTTTGACAAATAATGTAATTTATGGATGCACCTTTTTGAGTTTTTGTTTGATAGGTTTGGCATTTAGGTGTACAACAAGGTTGTGTACAACCAATGCTAGGTCTAAACCTAGCATATCCGTATATGACCATGCAAATATATTAGCATACTCTCATAATAGGGCTACAAAGGTCTTATGTTCTTATATTGAGAGTGAAGCTCCCAACTTTATCATCTTAGGCTCTTCTTCTATCTCGATGTTTATAGTGATTATTTCTTCAACTGACATTTTTGATGCGTCCTCCATCCATGTAGGATCAGGAGAAAGAGTCAAATCTACTTCCATAGGTGGTTCAGAGAGATCATCATCTTTGAGTTGGTAAACTACTTTGTCCATTGATTTTTATAACTATTTTTCCACAAGCGTCTCAAAGGGGTTTTCACTATGTTTCTTGGTCTGTTTCTGTTGACGAGGCTTTTTATTAGTATTCTTTCCCTCGAGCTTGTTGATATTTTTTTGAACACACTTTTCTACCTCTTCCCCAAAATATGCACGTGCATATATATCAATGGAAAATCCCTTTTTATGATCACCTATTAGAACATTATCCCTGATTCCATAAACTCTTCATTTTCCTTGTCATTTTCAAAGAGATTGATCGACATGTGAAGTTGCTGATCCCAATCAATTAGGTCAGGATATACTAGGTTAACTTGGGAATTGTCTTGGGGATTTGTTTCAGAAAGAGTAAGGATGATAGAAGTGGGAAATAGGTTAGTATAGGAAAGATCTTCATATAGGATATACTGGGAATTTGTCTCTGTGTCTGAATTAGATAAGTCATCCTCATGTTCAGAGGAAGTGTCATTTATTTATACAAGTAGAGCTCTGTGAGGTTGAATACCAAGGCCATGCTTATTATATTTCCATGGGGGAAGTGGAATAGGTTCCAATTTACCTTATGCATTTGGGCCATATCCAACTCCCTAATATCCCATGAATTTCATCATGCAGTGTGCTTTGATAAAATGGGGAGCTTGGTGGCATGAATCCATAGTTCCTTCGAGTACCCAACTGGTAGGTGTATCTAGCATCTTCTCATCCAAAAGGATACCACTAGGAGTAAACCTTTCAAGGGGCTTAGGGCAACTAGCCTAAGTGGTTTTAGATTGGAAATATGGTCTGCCAGACACAAAAAGATTAGATATAAATAGGGCTTGTTCAAGATTGAATTGATTTTTTGGGACGTATTTCTAGAATGTTACTTCCCATGTAGAAAATGGATTAACCAATGTAGGAAAATTCTGATTGCATAGTGTCAACATATTTGGATATATATGGTCCTTCATAGCCTCTATTTGTAATGGAACCATAATATCTACAGAAGGACACTCTTATGATGCTCTTGAGAAACTATACAACACTCTACAATGTGTAAATGGTTTAGGGTCACCTAAAATGGTGATCACCTGTCCTTCATGATGAAACTTGATACACTGATGATAAGTTGAAGGAATGACCTTTTATGGCATGAATCCATAGGCATCCTAAGAGCATGTTATATGGGAGGTCCAAATCAAGAACTTGGAACTTTGTATCATGATAAGCAGGCCCTATCTCTATGGGTATCATTATGGTATGGGCATCTTATGATCCTCATTATCATATGCCATGATGGTGATGGTATTAAGATCCAAGTATGCTTCTATGCAGCCCAATTGCCTAACAAGCTTCAAAGTTTGGATGTTCAAACTAGATCCACCATCTATAAGCACTCTTTTGACTTTGTGACAAGTAACAAAGACTTCTATTTATAAGGGCATATTATGAATAGGTTTGCTATGTGGTATCTCATTCTGGTAAAAAAAATACACTCTCTAGAAGTGAGGTTTGTGATCATTACTTGGAGATTTGTGGGATCTACATATGTGGACACTCGAGACCCCCGAAGAGTTTTATAAAATATGTCTTTATGACTATTTGATATTTTTAGAAGATATAAGATTGAAATTTTAGCAGTGTCTTGTCTAATTGGTCTAACAAATCATACTGAGTTTCCTGAGGGACATACTGAGTAGGTTTGGAGATTACTAAGCGCGTGTGTCACGTTCCTACAACACAACTGTCACCTATAATTATAATGGTGTTTACTTGTTCATCAGATGATTGGATACAACCTAAAAGGGAATCGAAAGGATTATCTGTAGAGGTATATACATAATTGAAAACCCTATAATTACTAAAGGAATCTCTTTGATCTGGCTTCTTGTTCTCTTGTTTCTTATGGTTAGGTAAGGGTTGTTTAAATATCCCCATTTTTGTGTTAGGGCCTTCTCCATATTCAGGTGAATCCACATCAATCATTCCTTATTCAATAAGGTCTTGTATATACTTTCATAGCCTCATACATCAGTCAGTCTAGTGTCCTTTGACACGATGAAATTCACAGTAATCATGCTCTTTATACCGTCCTGGTTTAGGTATATCTTTAGGGAAGGGTATTGTGGCTGGAGGATAGGTGACCATGTTCACTGTATCTAAATTTTTAAAAATTATAGACAATGGTTTAGTTAGAGGCATGAATGTTAGTTTTGGGGCCTTGTCTTTGTCTTGACAAGGTCCTTTCATGAGTTTCAGAAGAGGACCTGTACGCACCCAAAATTGTATGTGCTACATTGTTGGAAAATGGATACAAAGGTCCCCAATGATGATTCAAAATCCTTTCAAGAAGGTGTTCGAGATCCAAAACCCATTTGTAGTGTATATTTATAGCCTAGACATCCTTACTTAGCCTTTCCATGCTTTCTTCCAGCTTCCCTCTCATTTCTGTGCATTATTTGGCTTTAGTGACAGGACCGCCTCCCATGCTTGGGCCGAGGTTCTGGGACCGCCTCCTTGGCTTGGGCCACAGTCCTAGGACTACCTCTCTACGTAAGAGAGGTGGTCCTGAATGCTTTTTCTATAACTCTTCATGCGTGTTTTTGACACATGACGCTTCACTTAACTCAAATTTTAGGGTGCGTTTGTGAACCAAATTTCCTAAAAATAGTCTTGTTTGCATGGTATTCCTGCCATTTTCTATTTTTAAATATATTTAATTGGTTGGAACTCCTATTTATTTCCTTTTTCATGAAGTAACCTCATAGCCTCCATTCCTATATATTCCATGCTTGTATTCAAGCAAAGGGCTAAGAATTTTGTGTATCTTGCATTGTATTGGTGTTATGATCTTGCTAGGAATTGTATAACCAAGCTCTGATCTCTTTTGTTATCACTCTTCTACCTACATTGCATCTGGATTGCCATCAAGTTTTCATTGCTCAAGTGCCACCCTCCTACTATTGTTCTTGCATTCCCAATCCCTTAGACTCATATGAACACTCGGAGAAAGAAAGGATAAAACTGAGGGGACAAACTACTACAAAAGATGGATTGACTTTTGTTATGTGAATTCCAGGTTGGATTTGTTTTTTGATTTCCTTCATTTTTAAAATTTATCCTTATCGTAACATCATATCAAATAGATTAGAAATCAAGTTTATTTTCATTTTCAAGTAGTTAGTTAATTTCCAAGAGGGTTTGAATCTTTCATAGCAATCCCCGGTGACAGATTCTCTTCTTCCCATCTCTGTGGATCTGAAGGAGAGAATATATGTAGGAGGTTGTCTACACATCATAGATCATTTGGAAATTTTCTTTTTTTAAGTTAGTTTAATTTCTATACACTCAGCACAGGTGAATAACCACACCGGGTTATCTCTCTCGTTTAGTTTTAGTGCAGAAGTAGATTTGATTATTTAGAATAAAAGTAAACTTTTATTTGTGATTGTAATATTTTAGTTTTGTGATTTGTTTAGATTAGTTTCTTTCTAGCAGTGGCATAGATTTTTAATTTCATTTAGTTAATTTGGACACTTTAAACTAGTTTAGCACTTAGATTCATTTAGGCAAACAAACCTTAAGGAATTTATGCTACATGTTCATAGCCTCTAAATCTCCCCTTTGTCAACTCAGCTACCAAGAGATCACACTACCAGATCTTAGTCACTGATCCTCCTATAGTTAGCCACACACATTCAAACATCGGCTGCTCCGGCACAACCTCAGGGGGTCAAGTGCGGTTGAAGATCACATGTTCATTTTCATCTATATAGAAACCCATCTAGAGAAAAGGTATGTAGAGCATCTTTCCCTTCCCTCATTTTAGTTTCACCTTCCATTTTTCATAATTTTCTTTATCGATAAGTTTTCTCCCGTATAGAGTATTCTTCTCTATAAATCTATGTTTTCCTAAAAAATCAAGCTAGAAGTAGTTAAAAAAGTTGTAAACTTGTGAATTATTTGGGAAATTAGTATACATGTTCGTATTTGTGGAAAACCTAGATATGTGAAAACCCTAATTTTTGACCTAGTACACAAACCAGTTAATAGACCATTTTAGGAGATTCCTTGATCATTGCTTACCCTTGTGCTAGGTAAAATTCTCACTAACTCTTGCTCAACTTGGAAATTCCAACCCACAAGATTCATTGGTTCTCTCAAAACATTGCAAAGATCCGACCCATGTATTTCTTAAATCCAATGCTAAGTGTGATTTTGAACTATTTTTTATTCCCAATGTCATTTAGAAATACGACCCCCATTACGTAAACACTAGCCCCAAACGGATTTTCTAAAGGCTTTTACTTATTAGTTTATTATGGAAATCCACACCTCTACTACTTAATTTCTAAACACTTAAGTAACTCCATGCTACAAACCCAAACTACACTCCTGTGAAAAGAAGTTGCCTTGTCTGATTGCTTACCAAAATCCTAAAACACCACTTACAAAGAGTTTCTGACGATCTTGATGACCAGATAAATATTGAATATGCACATGAACTTGAAATTAATTTAATTCATTATAGAGGTTAATGGATTAACTCAAATTCTACATTTGAAGAAGAATCGGGTATTGATATCTCAGTAGTTTTCATATTCTTATTAGAGGGAAAACTGATAAATTTTTGAAACACAATAAAAGTCATCAGAAATAGAAGGGGTAGTCATAATCCAAGAAGATGCTAGTATTACAATTTAAGAGACTAATAAGGCCAACAGAAAGGTAAAATATAAATCTAAACAAGTCAGCGAGCCCCAAGTAGTAAAAATGAAATATGAATACAAAGGTTATCCAATTGATTCATGCATTGGATCCAAGCTAATAGAAATCAATTATACTAATATGGTTCATATGTGTCTGTAACTGAGATAATAGACTGATCCAAGGCACCAGTCAAGTCACCTCAGATGCAAGCTATAAATAACAATGGAATAATACAAGAAGCATCATTCCCTAGTACTTCTTAGTTTCATAAATTTGTCTTAGAATGTGTTAAATTTTATGATCCTCTCACTAGAGCAGTGAAGGACACATTAGGGAATGTGGTGGTAAGACTTGATGCCCAATATTTCAACTATTGTTTATGAAGATTCCAATTAAAAATCAAAAGTGTTAGAGGTGACCATAGAGAAAACCATTGAGTGACAGGGAAAAAGAATATAGTTGACTGCATTAAGATCATAAATGCAAGCTACTTGAAAAATCCAAAGCAAGCATCTAGGTTCCGTAAATCCATATTAAGGTCAAATCTCATTCAAGAAGAAAATGAAATTACTCAATTTTTATGTAGAATCAATAGGGGAAAATGCCAAAAAATTCTCCACATGGATGTACTCCTTCATAATAACAATTGATGTCAATAGGTTTAATGCATTGATTAATTGGGCTTAGATGATAAGTAATAATATTGATCGTCGACTAAGATAGGTTTGATAAAATTTTAGTTTCAAAATGAATTATTACTTGGTATATGTTACAAACTTAAATGGAACTTTTACCAAACGATGGTGACAATAACAATAACAAAAACTCGGGAAATCAAAGAGAATCTTAGCTGCAGATCCAATATATGAATATTATTTTCCATTGGTGCTATCAGAATATTTCAAAAAAATATAGAAGGGTAAATGATGGATTTTTTTTCAAAATCATTTGCAAGCTCAATAATGAAATGAAGGTGAAAAGGGTGATAAATGTGGCATGGTAAACAGTTTCCCAGTATGCGTGTATCTTCATTAAATTTTCTAATTTCACCTATATCATAATTTTTGGCTTTTCAGGAACACCACTTAATCTCCTAAGGTACCCAAATGATAACTAGGTGTTGATGGAGCTATGTAGGAAACTAGTAGAACTTCATGATCTCTAATCAAGGTCTCATAGGGAAGTAGTTGGCTTCCCCATTACAATTGGTAATTATCATTGTGCCAACATAAATAAAGCAAGGAATATTCAGAAGGAGATGTTTCACCACTATAGAAAAGAATTATTTGAGGCTAGGGAAAATTTAGATTTCAAAAATTAGCATAGAAATCAGTTTCAATGGAATAAATGTACATCCCTACATTAAAAGACTTTTAGATAGACTGTAGAGATGAATTCGAGGTCAGAAATAGATATTAGAACATATTAACAATTAAGAAAATTATTTATAATGAACTAGAAAAGATTCTTAATGATCTCTCAGATGATGGGAAAGTTTTTATTGATTCCTATAATGAAATGGGGTGATATAAGGCCTTGTTTCCACCAAATTATTTTTAAAATAATCATGTGAAAACAATTTTGGAGAGAACTTCAAAGGTCATATCCTACACCTCAAAATGGCTTCTTGATAAGGTTTATTGCATGGGAAAAACAATAATGAAACAAATAAGTCATAAAATCATGAAAAGAAAGGGATCGTGATGTAGTCAAAATCGTAAAACACAATCCTTTCCAAGTGCTAGAATGATCGAAAACTCCAAAACTATACCTTATAGGTTCTCAACAAGCTATTTGCTCTACTATCTATAGGCTTCAAATTAGTCCCTTGTTCATTCTCCTCAAAACACTGGTCTGCCCATTTTTAAATCCCACCTTTAAAATTGTAAAAGAGCATTAAAGTATTACTTTACCTTTATTGTGTAGAAACTTTCCTTATTTAGGATTCTTCCCAAAAAAGAGGTTTATCTTGTCAAGGAACTCATTTTACCTAGGCTAAAATGCTCAAGTGCCACCCTCCTACTATTGTTCTTGCATTCCCAATCCCTTAGACTCATATGAACACTCGGAGAAAGAAAGGATAAACTGAGGGGACAAACTACTACAAAGATGGATTTACTTTTGTTATGTGAATTCCAGGTTGGATTTTTTTTTTCCTTCATTATTACAATTTATTATCGTAACATCATATCAAATAGATTAGAAATCAATTTATTTTCATTTGCAAGTAGTTAGTTAATTTCCAAGAGGGTTTGAATCTTTCATAGCAATCCCCGGTGACAGATTCTCTTCTTCCCATCTCTGTGGATCTGAAGGAGAGAATATATGTAGGAGGTTGTCTACACATCATAGATCATTTGGAAATTTTCTTTTTTTAAGTTAGTTTAATTTCTATACACTCAGCACAGGTGAATAACCACACCGGGTTATCTCTCTCGTTTAGTTTTAGTGCAGAAGTAGATTTGATTATTTAGAATAAAAGTAAACTTTTATTTGTGATTGTAATATTTTAGTTTTGTGATTTGTTTAGATTAGTTTCTTTCTAGCAGTGGCATAGATTGTTAATTTCATTTAGTTAATTTGGACACTTTAAACTAGTTTATCACTTAGATTCATTTAGGCAAACAAACCTTAAGGAATTTATGCTACATGTTCATAGCCTCTAAATCTCCCCTTTGTCAACTTGGCTACCAGGAGATCACACTACCAAATCTTAGCTACTGATCATCCTATACTTAGCTACACACATTAAAACATCAGCTGCTCTGGCACGACCTTGGGGGGTCGAGTGCGGTTGAAGGTCACATGTTCATTTTCATCCGTACAAATTATTTCATCCTTATTGCGAGCGTTTATACCGCACCTAGTGTGCGATGGAATTATAAAAAACTATGACACACCAAAAACATCATATATGCTGAACAAAATGGAGACCAAGAAATAAAGGCACTCTACCTATCCATCTCTTTGAGTCCCCTTATGACTACTCTAGTTGTGAATTTCTTAGGAGTTCTTCTCAAAAGTATTGGAAAACAACAAGGGGCCAAGTCTAATGCAAAATACCATCCCCAAATCCATTCCAATTCAACCATACTCAAAAATGAAAAACGGTCACCATGGGATGAGAGCTCAAAAATCACCAAGTCAGTATGCACAAATGAATTTGAAAATGATTTTACTTATATATATGTATATATATATATATATATATATATATATATATATATATATATATATGTTGTTATAACCTCGTTTTGAGTGTTTGTGTTCATAGGGTTGGAGCATTGGCGTAGGTATATTTCTATATCCCCACACAGATGGTAAGTCCTCTTGTCATTTTAATTTAGTGTTTATTTTTCAATGTTTTATCTATATGCACTTGAGTCTTCTTTTTTTCTTATAGGTAGTGAGAGTTTGGATGGCAAGATTTTGACACACGGACATGTTAGGTATAGCTTCTAACTACCCATTTTGGGGATGCCATACTCAGACTCTACGTTTTACGCATCTTCATGGCTAAGATGCTTCTCTGAGGGAGAAATATGTACGCACCCAAAATTGTATGTGCTACATTGTCAAAAAATGGTTACAAAGGTCCCCAATGATGATTCAAAATCCTTTCAAGATGTTCGAGCTCCAAAACCCCATTTGCAATATATATTTGTAGCCTAGATAGCCTTACTTAACTTTTCCATGCATTTTTACATCTCCTCGTTTCTTTCTATGCTTGTTTTGGCCTTTAGTGCCAGGACCGCCACCCTGCCTAGGTGGCGGTTTGCAAACCGCCACCCTGCATAGGGCGGCAGCCATGCCTAATTTTTCTAGAATCTTCATGCGTAAAATTTCATGTGACGATTCACTTAAGTTTGCTTTTTGAACGCATTCGTGATCCAAATTTGATAAAAATAGCTTCATTTGCTTGGTTCTCCTTGCTCCTTCTATTTTTAAATAGATTTAATGATTGGAACTACCTCTTGATTGCCTTGTGCATGAAGTAACCTCCTATCCTCCATTCCTATATATTCCATGCTTGTATTCAAGCAAAAGGCCAGAGAATTTTGTGTATCTTACATTGGTGTGCTGTCATATTCTTGCTAGGAATATCATAGCCAAGCTCAAATCTCTTGTGCTATCTCTCTTTTAATTGCATTACATCTAGACTGCCATAAAGATGCCATTGCTCAAGTGCCATCCTCCTACTGTTATTTTTGCATTTTGAATCTCTTGGACTCAAATGAACACTCGGAGAAAGAAAGGACAAACTGAGGGGAAAAATTACTACACAACTAGATTTACCTATGTTCTGTGAATTCTAGGTTAGATTTGTTGTTTTGAATTCCTTCATTCAGACAATTTATCCTTATTACATCATATCAAATAGAGTATAAATCAGTTTGTTTTCATTTGTCAAGTAGTTAGTTAATTTCCGAGGGTTTGAATCTTTCATAGCAATCCCTAGTGATGGATCCTCTTCTTCCCATCCCTATGGATCTGAAGGAGAGAATATCTATAGGAGGTTGTCTATACATCATAGATCATTTGGAAAAGTTCTTGTTTTAATTTATTTTAGATTCAGTATACTTAGCACAGGTGCATAACCACACTAGGTTATATCACTTATTTATTTTTAGTATAGAAGTAGATGTGATTATTTAGAATATAAGAAAATTGTTGTTTGTGATCATAATATTTTAGTTTTGTGACTTGTTTAGATTAGTTTCCTTTCAACAGTAGCATAGATTGTTAATGTCATTCAATTTACATGGACACTTCAAACTAGATCAATACTTAGATCCATGTTAGGAAAACAAACCATAGGGAATTTACACTACCTATTCATAGCCTCTAAATCTCCCATTTGTCAACTCGGCTACTAGGAGATCACACTACCAGATTTTAGTCACTAATCCTCCTATAGTTAGCCACACACATTCGAACATTGGCTCCTCTGGCATGACCTCGAGGGGTTGAGTGCGGTTGAAGGTCACGTGTTCATTTTCATCCATACAGGACCACTCTAGAAAACCTGGACTCTTAAAGTCATTAATGTCGTCTCCTATAACATTCTTGTTTTGTTTAAAGAACTTAGTATTCTCTGTAGATTTTGATTCAATATGTTTATCCTTAGAGAAGGGTTTAATAGTCCCTTTCACGATTAGAGGCTTTTCAATGTTACTGCCCTTCTCTATTACTTCTTCAAAGTTAGAGACACAATACATTTATAAATGAAAGGCTATGTATGGGTTTAGATTAGGTAAAAATATACTAACCATCTATTTTTTAGGGATATTGTAAGGAAAATGGCTAGCCAAACCACGCCACCATTATAAGAAACTGACGAAGGATTCATTAGGTCTCTGTTTTGTAGTACATAATTATAACATGCTTATATCACTCTCCATGTTAAAGGATAAGTGTTACACAAACGTTTTAGCTAATGCAGGCCATATAACAATCATTCCCTTGGGTATTTGTAGAAACCACTCTAGTGCTTCTTTTGACAAACTATGAGGAAATAAATGAATAATGTAGTTATTTCTATATGCAACTTCCTGGTAAGCCATGTAGAAGTATTTTATATGATCACGAGTATCACCTTTACCTTTATATTTATCAAACTTAGGTGCATCAAAGTTTTTGGGGAACGAAATTCATAACATTTTTCTATTGAAAGGGTAGGGACATAACTCCTCGTATTCATATTTCTTGTTATGGCCCACGTTACTTTCTTGTAGTGTTGTGAGAATGTTTTTCATTTATTATAGATCTGACGTAATAAGTTGGTCTTTTAATGGTGACAGTGGTCTATTCAGACTAACCTTTAATGATTCATCGTTGTGAGGATTAGTGCATAGTTCACTAGACTTAGATTTAGGTTTCTCTTTCTGTGAAACTTTGTTCACCTCCTTAGATGTGTGTAAGCTCATTAACCTTTTGCTAAGTTTAAGTATCTATCTTTGAAGGACCTTTTTTTCGGTTTTGTGATCATATTATGTGTCATATTGAGGGGGCACCTCATTGTCTTCATGTTTGATTTTGACCCTACGTGAGGCTCTAAAAGGTACTCTTCGAGCACCATAATTTTTTTATTGCTTCATTATTAAAGGTGTTATTTTCAAAACCGGAAGTGGAAGAATATCCCACATCAAAAGGAATAGTGTGAGTCATACTGTGCTTGTCAATAAGAGTACGCCTTTGTGACTCTTCCTTATTTATGTTAATCGGTTTAACATACATGTCATGGTCTTGCGGTAGTCTGGCTCCTAATTATAGGATGCACGTAAGTATTTTCTATTTAGATACAAGAGATCGTCAAACTGTGTGAGATCATGGTTATTCTTTCTTTTTGATGAATCAGTGTCATTTCCACTTGGATCAACACATGTTTTAGTATATTTTACTTTGGAAAAATGAGTGTTTAGATCAGTACCAATAAAGGGATTATTCCATAGAACGTTATCAAAACTGAATGGATTCATCTCCGCTTCACATTCCATTCTTCTAGCCACCATCAACCTAACTGTAACGTAATTTATCTCACCTAGATGTATCAAGGTGGTTTAACTTTTATCCCTAAATAATGATATGCCAAAAGAATCAAGGATCAAATGATCTGGCCTAGGTATAAGTATATGTAATCTCAATCATACAAGGAGAAAATCATGCAAGTATAGGTAACCAATCAATCAATCAAAGTGTTTAAATATTTCATTTCCAATGATAGTTTTTAAGGTTAGATAGCCAATTCTATGTCAATTCTTAGGTCAAGCGCAAACAAAAATTAAAGAAGGCGTAAGTATTAATAAAGCGTAATTGTGATTCCCAATCAAATGATACCACGATGAGTTTAGCAACCAACAACGCCTAAATGTTAAAGGGCAAGGATTACAAACATAAGCCATGTAACTACACCAATTAGACATGTTGATCAAGCTTTGTGGAGAAGCAAGATATTAGTGCCAAAATGGTATTGAAATGACGCAAACAAAATAAGTGACACCTTTCAATATTTGGTACAATGTCTAAATTCAAACTAAGTTAAAGTATACTAAGGAAGTGCTAAAATTTGGGCAGTGTATCACTAAAATGTGGACAATTAGATCATGTTTATGAGAAACGCGATGTAGGTACCTAAATTGTGTCGAGACAATACAAACAAGGTAACACGTTTTAAGGGGATCAAACGGTGAACCAATCCTAACTATGGCGATGATCTGAAATCAAGATTGAGTGTCTATCAAGATGTAAATATGTACCCACACACTTTAGACATTTAAAAAATCACCCAAAAACATGGATGAGTGTAAATGGACAAAAAAGTGGTGAACACGATCTATTGATAACACTTGCAAAACATGCCTTCTCTTGTTCCAAATGGCCAACAAGAATGCAAAGGAATAGACCAAGTGGTGGTGAAACAAGCTAGTATAACTTCAAAAGAGTTTCAACTTGCATTAGGGCAAGTGAAGAGATAAGAAAAAGCTATGAAAATGAGGTAAGAACACTTAAGAAACCCCAAATCTTTAAACAAACAAATCAATGGACCATCGTGATAAGAAATAAGAAATGATTCAATACTTTGCATGCATTAATCTTGAATTAAACAAGTAAACCTAACATGTCTAGTTATCCTCTATTCTTGAAAGCTTTTTAAATGAACCTAATAAAGATTATAAGAAATCAATTTATGATTATGAGAATGGGAGCTCACAATTAATGGCTAGAAAGCCATATGATTCTTCCTATTTACTCAAAGTTTTAGTGTGTAGTGAAATAACAAAGAAAATATCTTAATAAACAAATGAAAAGAAGATCTAAATCCTAACAAAAAATACTATATTTTATATTAGAAAGGAGGAAGTGTTCTTAGAAAAGTGAGGGGGGTATAGTTCTTTTTATAGGTTTTTAATTTCAGAAATGAAATAATTTAGGTGCATGTGGGACAAATGAATAAGCCAAAAATCACTTTTAGTGGGTCAAGGTAAGATTTGGCTAGGCTTAGAAGAGGTTAAACATTGCCTAAGGCTAGTTAATCTAGGTTTAGGCTAATTAATCCTGATTAATGAGGAATTAGGAATCTGAGAGAGTTGTGAAAGGACTACTCAATCCAATGAAATGGATTGATGACCTAAGAAGCTAGTTGAAGTGGTTTAGAAGGTGATTAGAAGAGGGTTTAGCTAATAAGAGGATATATTAGCCTGATTAGTCACTTATAAGAGGAATAAGACCAAAATGATGTTATAAAAGGAGAGTTAGATAGGCCTGATTGACGAGGTGTCGTTAATTTGTGAGGAGTAGAATAGTTAGTGCAATATTAAGAATAAGATTGCTTTGATCAAACTATAGGTGTATACATTTTCCCCTTTTTGGGGTGGCGTAAGTTGTGCCACTTCAAAGAAAGTAGACAAACATAAATGATTAATTTTTTTTTTTTGAAAGAGTGGCAGAAAAATTAGTAAGATGAAGGATGTCCCCTCGAGTGTCAATAGGGTGATGAAAGAGGTCGATCGACGATCGAAAAGAGAGAGAGAGGGATGGGTAGGGTTAGGATGCCCTACCTAGAAGAGAATAATAGGAAGAAAGGGGAAGACGAATGGGTAGGATTGCTGAGCGTAAGTATATCATTTGTCTAACAAATCCTACTAGAAATTTTGTAAGAGCGAGTGGTGAAGAGTGAGACGTACAATGATAAAGTTGGCATTTTTGTTTCTCATCGTCTACATCATACTAAATAAATAAGTCGATGCGGGGAGGGGGGATGCTCTCTTTAAATGGAGAGGCACCAACATTTGATATTTATATTGAGAGGAGTGCATGTAACTGTGGATGAAGAATGGCAAAGTTGGGCGTGAGGGACAGAGAAGAAACATCAATAACAAGTAGGGGAGATATTGATCTATCTATAATCCAGTATTGTATAAGATGTTAGAGTAGGTATTTACCTTATCTCATGTTCACCTAGGTAATTTATTTACCTTTATTGTATTTATCCTCACCCACTTATGTGTGTAGATATTTATTTTTATTTATTTAGTTATTAGGATATATTATCTAGTTGTTAGGTATAGTTTTTTCCTTGATCTATGGTATTGACTAGTTCTTTCCTAGATCTATGGTATTGACTAGATCCTTGATGTCTAGTTCTCTCATAAATCTATGGACTTCACTAGTTCTTTGATGACTAGTTCTTTCCATGATTTATGGCTTGATCTACGACCTTGACTGGTTCTTAGATTATTATTCCTTGCCTATATAAGCAAGGCCCATTATGATTGTATTTCATTGAGTTCCATAATAATATATGATATTACTGCTCATTTATTCGCAAAGGTTTTATGCAAAGTTATTCTGGTGAATTATTTCATCTTATTGATCGCGGTGTTTGATTAGCATCTGTGTTCTTGGCTTGGTATGATCTGGTTATTGTTCCTTTTATGGTATAAGAGCGACAAATTTGATATACAGAAAGTAAATTTGTAGTGATGTTAGGAACATATAGTGCATCTTGGATACTGCCACCATCAAGTTGTATATCACCTTTTCCTTTAACAAAAAGAAAGGAATAATCTCCAACCTCAAATTAATTATCCTGGTCAAGGAAAAATAGTTACTTTTACACCACATGAAGCAGAAGTATGAACTTTGTTGGAGCCTCATTCATTGGTTTCTTAGGGTATTGTTGATCATAGTTCTAGACTATATCACTTTGAGGGTTTTGATGACACTTATTCTATAGGGACAGGATTGGTTTCTCATGTAGATTCAAAGAGTAAGCTTTGACATGAAATATTTGGACATCTCAATTACAAATATTTGAAGGATTTGAGCACTCATGGTATAGTAGATGGTATTCCTAGAGTTTCTTTTCTTGAGGGAGTTTGTCATGGTTGTGCCCAATTCCATATATTTATGAGAGAACTAGACATCAAGGATCTAGTCAAAACCATAGATCTAGGAAAGAACTAGTCAATACCATAGATCAAGGAAAGAACTATACCTAATAACTAGATAATATCTCCTAATATCTAAATAATTAAAAATAAATATCCACCACACAAATAAGTGGGTGAGGATAAATAAAATAAAGGTAAATAAATTACCCTAGGTGAACATGAGATAAAGTAAATACCTACTCTAACACCCCCCCTTAAGTGAAGCTAGGGGCCAAAATAAAAGTGGCATGTCCACAGTATGAGTCCTGAAAACTAAGCAGTTGGTTTGGAGTCTCATGTACTTGACCCATACTCACCCTGATATTTCATTTATAGTAGAGCTTGTATCTTGGTTTACACATTCTTCTCATAGTAGTCACTGGTAGGCTGCTAAAAGGATTTTGCACTATTTGCAAGGCACTTCCTACTTTGGCCTACACTACACTAGGGATTCTACTCAGTTGGTTGGGTATACAAATTCAGATTGGGCAGGTTCTATTGATGATAGTTGTTCCACTTCTAGCTATCTTTTCTGTCTTGGTTCTTCTCTAGTTGTGTGGGCATGTAAAAAGTAACATGCTATTGCACTTTCATCTTCAGAGGCAGAGTACAGGGAAACAATTACAACAAGTCAACAACATCTTTGGATTTGACAATTATTGACAGAGCTTGGATTCCCATAGGATTCACCGACTGTACTTTGGTGTGACAACCAAAGTGTAATTCACATTTATCACAACCTAGTTGAGCACCAACAGAACAAACAAATTGAGATACACATCCACTTCATTCGTCAGCACATTCAGGATAGACTTATTTGCTTGGAGTACCTTCTGACTCAGTAGTAGGTTGCAAACATCTTTACAAAGCCTTTTGCATCACCTCACTACCTTGAGTTGCATGGAATGTTTGGGGTTTCGGAAGTTTTTCTTGGGGGTGTTCGTGAGAACATATTCCTTCTTCTTCTTTCTCTTTCCTTCTAGAAGGATTCTTTCCTTCTTTTGGTTTGAGATTTCTTCATGGATATATTGTACATGAGTGCCTCATCAGGCCTAGTTTCCATGACTCATACTATGGACATGCCACTTCTATTTTTATCCCCTATCTTCACTTGAGGGGGGGTGTTAGAGTAGGTATTTACCTTAGCTCATCTTTATGTATGTAATTTATTTACCTTTATTGTATTTATCCTCACCCACTTATGTGTGTGGATATTTCATTTTATTTATTTAGATATTAGGAGATATTATCTAGTTGTTAGGTATAGTTCTTTCCTAGATCTATGGTATTGACTAGGTATTGACTAGATCCTTGATGTCTAGTTCTCTCATAAATATATGGACTTGACTAGTTCTTAGATTATTATTCCTTGCCTATATAAGCAAGGCCCATTCTCATTGTATTTCATTGAATTCCATAATAATATATGATATTGCTACTCATTTGTTTGCAAAGGTTTTATGTAAAGTTATTCTGGTGAATTGCTTTCATCTTATTGATCATGGTGTTTGATTAGCATCTATGTTCTTGGCTTGGTACGATCTAGTTATCGTTCCTTTTATAAGACAATATTCATTTCATCATATTGCTAAGAATCTTCATCATCGGTCCTGATTAAAAATACAAGCATACGCCAAAATGACATGAAAATTCAAGATACAAACAAATTTCCATTTCTGAAAACCCAACTCCATGCAACATACAAATTATAATGCAATATGAGAAGTAAACAAGCTGATCTAACAAGGAAATAAGTACAAGCGTACACACTCAAACCAACAACATTTAAGATAGTTACACAAATATTTTGTTATCCATTTGTAGTCCCAAATATTTTTGATAAACGAAAGGGGTTAAAAATGATGCCCCAAGAAAATTGAACATGTAAGGATCAAAACAGAGGACACTTTGGTACTATGAAACAATAGTGTGCACTATAAAACAATACCAGGAAACTCGTTGTGCCCCAGAGTATAGACAAAGTAAGAAGCTGAGCCTTATAAATGATTGTAGATTCAGATGATTTGTAAGTTGTTGTTTCAAAACATGTGAAAAATGCCAGTAAGATACGATTTGAGCGTCATGTGAGAGACACAAATTTCAGTTGCGTATTAGCTTTTTACCAATTTTTGTCATTTTTTTTGAAATTTTACCAAAAAAAATTGGATTATTCAATGATTTTATGATTTTTGTAATTTTTAACATTTTTGATCGGTCAGAAGGATTTAGAACATGGAATATCACCCAAAAGCATGCAGAATTCCCTATGGCAAAGAAATGGGTGTCTTGTAGCAAAAACGTGCCCTGATGAGAAGAAAAATGGGTCAAAAATGATTATTTAATAAAAGTAATCATCTCAACGGTGAATAGAAGAAGAAATAATGAAAAACATCACCTAAAAAGATTAAAAATTCCCCAAGGAGAAGAAATGAGCGCTAGGTAGCAAATAATGCCCCAGCATAGTGAAAAATTAGTAAAAAAATTTTAATAAAAATAATTATCACGACGGGTAGAAGAAGGGGTTAGAATGACCACGATGGTAAAATTAAGCATTACAGACATCACGATGGGTGAGAGGGCATTGCAACGGGTCAAAATAACCTTATAAACCCCACCGGGGGGTAAATCATCATGGTTAGTTCATTTGTTACGAAGCTCTTGTGAATTTTTACCTCAAGTGATTTGTGAGCTGCAAGAGAGATGACGAAAGTTCAGAGGCGGATTAGATGCGTAGACCAGATTCAGGAGTACCTTTGGGATGATGTTGATGGACCCTACATGAGTTCCCTATTCTTTCTTGTCAAATTTTGCATTTAATGACAGATTTTTAGCATTATTTAGCATGTTTAGGGTCGATTTAGGGTGTGTTTAACGCGTATGCGTGCCTTAGTGATGCACAGGCATCATTCGATGTGCGTACATGTCAGGAAAATTGGTACACGTATGCCTTAAAAAATGGGTACAATAATGTGTATGCATTAGAGGGTATGCATATGCGTTAGAGGGGAATTTGCAGATGCATGCATGCATGCGTGCCAAAAGATACATGTAGGTGTCATACTGGATGCATATACACTGGGGGAGGGGTTAGAATAGGTGTTAAAGTGGTTAGGTACGTACGCGTCAATATGGACACATAGGTGCTGGTAGTGGCATGTACATGCCTTAGGATTGTATGCATTAGGATAGGTGTGTAGGCATCCATGGGGGCACATAGGCGCTATAAGAAAGACTTAGCCAATTTTTTTATGAAAAATAGGATAAGTATAGAAGGACGTGGTTTAGAATTTTGTAGAAGAAAGTTGAATGTAACACTTAGAAGAATAAAATACAAGAATGTATATAGAATTAGATCATAACAAGTGTATTTTAATTTTGTAAAGATGATTTTCAGTCCTTCATACTAGAGAGCAGTATGGGCACTTGGCTGTAATAACATCATATTTCAAGGAGGAGGACAGTGAGCTTTTGGGCATCCTTTTATACGTCACTGGATTAGATCATGTGGCTAGTATGTCATAGATTACTCTAGACCATGGCCTCCTCACAACCTTAGCTAAGAGGTGGCACAGTGAGAGCCAGTGTTTTTGGATCCCAACTAGCAAGATTACTATTATGCTAGAGGATGTATGGAGGATTCTGTGGGTGCCCCTCTAGGGTCAGCTGATTGAGTAAAAGAGTTGCAAGAGTGAGATCATAACTTGTCTATTTGAGCTATTTAGAGTGGAGGATATACCTTGCCAAGGTATGATCGTCAAAATTTCTCACTGTATAGCAGAACCAAAATTAGATCAGGTGGTGGTTTACTTGATGGCCTTTGTCAGTGGCATTCTACCTACTGACAAGAAGGCATTACATTCCATCTAGGTCTCATAAAATTAGTACATGGACTAGTTGATGGTGAGAGGTATTATTGGGGCTAGTGTATATTGACACAGTTTGTACTGGGATCTTCACCTTATCACCTACTACCATCATAAGATAGCAGACCTGACTAGGATTACTGAAAATATGGGTTTGGGATCACATAGCCATTAGCCATCCCACAGGTGTGTTATGAGATTTCATGCTCCATAGGAGCTATATGGTATGGGTTGGGTTCCAGCCGGACATGATGTTCGAGCCTAACATGGGAGATACATATCATTATTCTTCGAGAGTTTGATGATCTCTAATAGGCGGAGATAGTTTGGAGGCCCTATAGACACTTTCAGTGGCTAGAGGATGGATCTAGAGCTTAGCATGGCCATGGTATATCATTTCATGTTCTGGGAGCCAATGCTACATCAGAGAGTTTTTCAGAGTGGATAGATTATAGAGGCAGTTTGGTATCACTCACAATGTTCTAGGTCATGATATGTGGTACAGAAGTAGATCCCGAGAGGTGATTGATATGGGTCCTTAGATTCACATGGAAAGAGCCAGGGTGAGCTATGAGTAGATGGTGCCAGTACTATGGGTACCATTGAGACAGGTTAGGGACCTTGGATGTATATTTGAGTATGGACTGTGGTATTTGATAGTGTTACCTCATCAATTTACCATTCCATGGGAAGCTTCGGATGCGGGAGTTAGGCCACCTCTAGAGGGGCCACCAGATAGTGATGATGAGGATGAGGGAAAAGATGATGTTGATGATCATTTTGATAGTCAGGGTCACAATAGGAGTAGGGGATAGGGCCCTCCACCGAGTCAGGCAAAGGGACAGGGTCTGAGGCCTAGAGGGAGACATGTATCTATGGATCCTCATATGCAGTAGCCTCCAATTGGTATACCAGCTAGGGTTATCATCCCATTGCAACATATTCATCCAGTGATTCAGCAGGGTCCTCCTCCTCATGCTCTAGGGCAACACATTCCTAGGTAGCATGGTCCTCCTCCTATTCTACCACATGATGGTGGAGGAGGCGATGGTGGAGATGGTGGGTAGATAATTGCATTACAGCATGTTATAGTTGTGTAAATTTAGATGATGTCTAAAATAGATCATGTCAGGGCACAACTTCAGGTGGTTACTACAGAGCGAGATGACCCTAGAGCTCAGGTACGTGTTGTGACCTAAGAGAGAGATTAGGTTAGGGCCCAGGCTAATTAGGGAGGTGGCAGAGATGGAGCCACTTGGTTTCAGAAGATTTAGTAGATGGTTTCTTATAGTACACATATTATGAACCTATTACAATAGTCCCAGGTACATGTATAATAGTTATTAGGTCAGAGGGACTAGGCCAAGGATGATGCTTAGGCCCTTTTAGTAGAGAGAGATCAGGCACATGCCTAGGAGTAGACTATTAGTGTGCCTATAGATAGGTTGTATACTATATTGACATAGGCTCAGGTGGATGTGGCATGGGTTATATGAGAGTGTGATACTATACAACATGCATCTAAAATAGGGGGATGACCCAGATTTTGTCAGATGTTATGAGGGCTACTAGTGAGGCCTCCTACTACAAGGCCACATAATATGAGGTAGTTCATGAAGAGCTAAGAGTGACGTAATTTGATCAGATATATGTGAGAAGGTATAGATCTAGGTCCCAGAGGACCTCTCAATCAACAAGATCAGTACAATAGCCCATGATACATTAGAGTGTAGCAGGCTCGGTCAGGCCATCTCATTAGCAACATCATCCTCCTCCAGGATATAGGTCAGCCAGTCTAGGAGAGGGTGAGCATCGTGGATGATTCTTTCCTTTTTATTGTATATTGATAGATGTATGTATCCTTTATGTATGCCTCTTATGAAGGCTCATTTTTTATCGATGATGCACGATGTATCTTTTTTGGATTATACATCTTAATGAAGGCTTTTTGCGATTCATGCCATTGATGAAATATTTTTTATCGATGATGTATATCATTTTGAGACAAACATTTTATACATTTTTATGGACATTTTATGTGATTGGTATTATGTTTTTATTTGAATGATGATGGTGATGTATGGATGACGATTATATCATGATGTTGTATGTTTTTTTTCATGTATGTATCATGATAGATGTAGATGATGTATCACATGTTATTATATTTGTGATATATCCTTAGATGATATCATATGTTTTTACCTTTATTGTATGGGATGATATTTATGATATTGGTGTGGGGGGATAGATTTGTGATCATGTGCAATCCCTCTTTCCCCATTGATGATACTGTATGTGATGATTAGCTTAGTATACATGCTTGATGTAAAACTTAGCATTTTTATTGATATATGATTTATAGATGATGTCAGATGTGATGATATGATAGATGATAGATGTGATGATAAAAAAATGTGCATAAAGGAAAAAAACATTCAAAAGTTAACAAAAATAAATAGATATACACATACAAAACAACACGACGATATGTAACTAAAAAATTAACTCAAGTATCTTTAACAAAAAATTAAATTGGTACTTAATCTAAGTAAATGAATCCTAATAATTGCACATAATAGGTGACAGAAAAACACCAATATTTACAAGTATGAAAGCCTAAAATGAACTCAATGCAACACACGACAAATCAAATGAGATTTAATCTAAGGTAAGAAAATGAATTACATTTTAAATCACACAACATGAAAAGGCATTGTAAGAAAAACTATACAAAATGACAGCTAAAAGTAATCAAATTACTACTTTGTTTTTATGGGACAACATGGATATATTTTCTAATGTTTTTGGTTTTGTGAATGTCTTTTTTATTTTCTAAGGTTTTTTTTTAAAGCAATGTACATTGAAAAACAAGCATGGATGCCCCCAGCGTGAGATGGGAATATACAAAGGAAGACTACCACATGTGTATGTTTAAGAAGCTGCATATGTGAAGGTTCCCCCAATGTTATATGGGAATATACCAAGGAAATTACTTCATGTAGAAGCAAGAACATATGATCAAGATCACGGCTTGGTAAAACATATTCAGGAGGATTCCTAGACCTATAGGAAAACTAACCCTAGAAATAAGTGATAATTACCCATCTAAAATGTGAGAGTGGCTTGTGAACAATGAATCCTCCTTAAGCATCGGAAACCATTTTTAACTCAAGGACATACCCAATGCACCACAATTGTGTGGTTTTCACACTTAGGTGACCTATTTTCTTGATTTTTTGATTCTTTTTTGTTACTTTTCCAAGGAACTTCTTATTTAAGCATAGAAGTGCTTCAGATACATTACGTTCATTGGTTACTTTAATTCCTCACCATTTGAGTGAGCCAGCTTATATGCCCCCGAACCATACTTAGCGACCACAACATATGGCCCTAACCAGTTGGCTTCAAAATTTCCTTTCTTTTTGCTGTATTTAACAATATTTTTCTAGTTCTCTTTCAAAATGAGATCACCTATGTCAAACTCATAAGGAATGATCCTTTTATTATATCCTCATGATACACAATTATAATAAACCTTCAAGTGATTGAGTGATCTCATATGATTTTCATCCAGTAGCTCTAACTCTTCTAGTCGAGAAACACTATAATGTTTGTCTTGAAGAGAGATTCTCAGGGAGGGAAGCTCAATTTCCAAGGGTATGATGCAGTGTCATAAACTAATAAATATGGGGTAGCACTAGTAGGGTTGCGAATGGAGGTTCGATAGGCCCAGAGGGCGGGATGAATCTAGAGGTGCCAATTACAGCCAGTCTTACTAACCATTTTCTCTATGATTCAAACAAGATTTTTATTGGTGGCCTTTATTTTTCCATTACCTTGAGGGTAATATGGGGCATACCACTTTAGTTGGATTTGAAAGCATTGGCATAATACTTTAACCATATTATAATTGAAACAATTACCATTATATGTAATAATGGAAAAGGGGATGTCATAATGAAAAATGAGATGATTCATTATGAATTTAGATAGTTGTGCACCGGTTGTGTAAGTGAGAGGCACAACCTCTACCCATTTAGTGAAGTACTCAGTGGTGGTGATAATGTGGGTATGGCCATCTAAGGAATTTAGAGTGAGCTTCCCTATGAGATCAAGTCCCCATTTAGAAAATGGCCAAGGGGTTGTGATGGGATGCAAAGCTTGTGATGGTGCATGTATCAGATTACCATATTTTTGACACAGTTCACACTTCTTGACAAACTTGCAACAATCTGCTTCCATGGTAGGCCAATAATATCCTACTCTCAAAGTTTCTTAGCTAGGACCATACCATTATAATGTGCTTTGTAAATGCCTCCATGTACTTCTTTAATAGTGTAGATTGACTCAGTAACATTCAAACATCGTAGTAGATTCCCATCGTAGCCATGACGATAGAGGGTGCCTCATAGGAGGGTATAATGGGCTATACGACGAATAAGATTTTTTTTTCTTAGTATGGGAAATGTTTGTGGGAAACGTGCCATATTTTAGATAATTAAATATGGATTCGTACTAGGGTGAGAACAAACCAACAACTTCACATGCTAAATAATATTAATGCATGTCGTATGCAAGCACTTGTAAGTGCTCCACAAAGAATGGAATTTTTACTTACCTGTGGTGGAATGCGTAGTAGAGATCCTATTGTAGCCATCATGTTTGCTGATTGGTTATGTGATCTTGGTTTTTGTTCAAAGACATTCTGTACAAATTATTCCTTCAAAGTTTCCACTAGGTTCTTGTATGGAGCAAATTTTTCATCTTTGACCTTGTATTCATCATTAAATTGTCTAATGATTAGATGGGATTCACCAATGACTTGTAGCTATCGAATATTTCAGGTGATAGCTAGCTTAAGGTTGGAAATGAGTGCTTTATACTCTGTAATGTTATTTATACAAGGGAATCCCAAATGGAATGCTCTTGGAATAACCTCTCCATTGGGAGTGATGAGTACCACTCCTAGTCCTAATACATGAAATGTGAATGACCCATCAAATTGGACTTACCATATGATGTTATCCTTAATATACATCATAGATTCATCTAAAAAATCCAGACACAATGGTTTCATTCATGGTAGGAGAGCTTCAACTAAGTGATATGCTAATACGTGTCCTTAGACACTTTAAGTTAATGAACTCAATGTCAAATTCACTAAGGAGAATGATCCAATTAACCATTTGTCCTGTAAGGGCGGGTTTGGATAAAAGGTACTTGAGAGGGTCAACTTTAGATATTAACTTGGTTTTATTGTTAAGGAGGTAATGGAGAATTTTCTGAAAAGTAAAGTCTACTTCTAGGTAGGCCTTTTCAATCTACGGATACTTCAACTCATAGGTGGTTAAGGTGTGACTGAGGTAATAAACTACCCTTTCTTTGTGGTTAAGGTCATTTTAGGAAAGTAGTGCACTAATAGCAAAGTGAGTGGTTGAAATATACAGCATGAGGGGTTCGCCTAGGGTAGGAAACATGAGAATAGGTGGATTGATTGGATATTGCTTAAGCAATTCAAATGCCTTCTGACAATATGGTCCCCAATTAAAGGTAACACCTTTTTTCAATAGATGCGTAAAAGGATGGAACTTATCCACAAGTTGTGAAATAAATCGATGGATTGCCTAAATTTTTCCTTATATAATTCTTAGTTGTTTAAGGTCCATAGGTGGAGGCATCTATGTGATATTTTCCACCTTAGCTAGATCTACCTCTATCCCTCTCTGTGAAATAATGAAACCCAGGAGCTTTCCTGATAATACGCCAAAGATGCACTTTCTGGGATTCATACAAAACTTATAATCTCATAGACGTTGGAAGATCCGTCTCATCACTTTAGGGTGCTCACCTCTAGTTTTAAATTTTTCCAAGATATCGTCAACGTAACCCTCCATGATGTCATGGAAGATGATTGTCATTACACATTGATATGTAGCCCCAAAATTCTCGAGCCCAAAAGGCATGACTTTATAGAAAAACGTCCCCTAAGGGATGATGAAAGAAGTCTTGTGTGTTAATCTTCCTCTACAATCTTGATTTGATTATAACCTGAAAATCCATCCATTAAGGATAATATTTCATAACCGGTAGTTAAGTCAATGATCATGTTGATGTTTGGTATAGGAAATTCATCTTTGGGACATGCTTTGTTGATGTCGTGGAAGTCGGTGCATATTTTGATACTGATTGAATTATTTTGAACTGGGATGATATTGGATATCCAATCTGCATAGTCGATGGTTTTAATAAAATGTATTTCTAATAGATTTTCTACTTTTCTTTAACAAGCAATGCAATATTTGGATGCATTTTTCTTAAATTCTGCTTGATGGGTTTGGTGTCTAGGTGCACAACAAGGTTGTGTATGACCAATTCTTGATCCAAACCAAGCATATTTGCGTATGACCACACAAATACGTCTACATATTCTCGTAATAATGCCATGAAAACATTTTTTTCTTGTTACGAGAGTGAAGCTCCCAACTTTATCATTATAGGCTCTTCTTTTGAACCGATATTAACACTGATTATTTCTTCAACGAGCATTTTAGATGCATCTTCCATTTGTGTAGGATCAAGGGGAAGAGTAAGATCAACATCTACAGTTTTCTCGTCATCTTTGAGTGGGTACACCACTTTTTCCATGATTTCTTCATTTTGTTTGTCCTCTAGCACTTTAAATAGGTTTTCACTATGGGACTTATGCTTGTTTTTGACATAAGGATTTTCAGAAGTACTTTTTCCCTTGCTTACAATATTTTTATTCAAGTGATTGCAAATATCTACTTCTTCCCCAAAGTATGTACGGGTATCCAATTTGATAGAGAAACCTTTCTTGTAGTCCCCATTTGGAATAAAATCCCTGAGTCCCATGAATTCTGCAAATGCTTCATCATTCTCAAAGAAATCAATTGGTACATGAAGTTGTTGATCCCAATCTATGAGTTTTGGATATACTAGGGTTATTTGATAATTGGCTTGGAAATCAGACCCAGATAAGGTGAAGATAATTAAATTTGGGAATAGGTTAGTGGAGGCAAGATCCTCGTATAGGCTACGCTAGGAATCTGCATCACTTTTTGAATGAGACAAGCCATCCTCACGTTTAGAAGAGATAACATCTGTCTCGGAAGGTGGATCTTCATGAGACTTGATACTATTACCACCCTCAAAATTCCCCTCATTTTTCAAGTCATGTTTCAAATTTTTTTAGTTGGTGCATGTTATCCCAACTTTGCCCCCCGACAAAATTGATCAAACACGACACCACACAAAAGAAGATCAGAAGGGGCGGTTTAGTCATGCGAGCCCACATTACAAATCCAACAATGAAGCGACAGGGTTGGTGGAATACTCCACCTATCTCATTGGTGAAAATTCAAAAGGCTCGGCCCAAAGAGAGACCCCAAACTTGCGCTAGCCCTCCACATGTCCAAGGTCCAGAAAAGGGACAGAGTTAGACATTTAATTGACTAAGTATAAGAGGGTTGGTGGAAACCTCCACGTGCCTCATAGATGTAACTTCATAAGTAAGACCCAAGAAACAAACCCAAAATGAGCCCCAACCCTCGACGTGGTCAGAGCCTTAAAAATTTAAATCGACAGTTGAAAATCCTTATGCCAATAGATGGTGCCACGTGTCTTATCGGCACACCTTCAAGGGTCAAAGCCAAAGGCGGTTCCCCAAACAAGTGTCAACTATCAATGTGTCTAGGGTCTCAAAGAAGTCAAAAGGGGTAGAACCGACTGTTATATTGGTTAAGGAAAGGAGAACCAGTGGAAAGCCCCACATGTCCCTTTAGCACTCTCTCAGGGGGTAAATCCAAAGGCAGGTCCCAAACAAGCGCCAACTCTCCACGTGTCAAATCGGCACACCCTTGAATGTCAGGTCTGAACAGAGTCTCCAAATGAGCGGGAAGCCTCCACGTGTCTTGGGTCAGACATAAAGCCTTCGCCAAATAGAGGGACTTAGTCAAAACACAAAAATATAGAACAGGCATGCAAAGGGACACGTGGTCATGTTTCAGGTCAAAACGGGGAGACAGGTTGTCGGGACACTTTAGGAATTTTACCTTTATTTCCAAGAGGGTGTAAACTATAAAAGTGAAGCGTAACCCCACTGACACCCAGGTGAAAACACGTGTTAATTCCTACATTGAAAAGTCAAAGCAAGAGGTGGGCCATCGAAGCAATTTGGGAGTTTTGGTTTTATTTCCAAAATGGCATAAAATTATAAAGTGACCCATGGCCCCACTCATGCCAAGGGATAAAGTCAAATATTGAGCCCACATTGAAAGTCAAAGTAGGGAGGCGAGTCAGAGGAGAACTTTGAGTTTTTGATCTTTTCTTTGGAAAGAGTTAAAATTGTAAAAGTGATCCATGACTCCGTCGCAACTCAAGTAAAGCCACATGTCAGGCCTATATCAGAAGCAGATGGGAAAACCAAAATATCTAAAATGCACAATATCTATAAAAATCATAAAATGCATGAGGCGTCCCTAGGCCTGCTTCAAAAAATATCTTCCACGTGGACGACTCAAATTCAAAGTTTGTGGAAGAAAAATTAACGGTTTTGATATGATGCACCTGGTTTTGTCACCAGGCATGAAAACAACCAAGGTGTTAGAGAAGTTCAGACGTTGGTTTCTTGAATCAATTTCATCATTTTTGTAACCAAATGTAACCATTTTTTAGGATTATTTAATGGCTTCTCCACGCCATTGTGAAGGGTTGGATCCTGGTACTCTGTAGATGTAATAGATTCGAAAGTAATCAATACATAAGTTTTTCCCTTTCTTCCTCTGCTATTCCTTCTTTCCTTGTCTGAAATTTGTGAATCATCCATCTTTACATGCTAAGAAACTTTGTGTTCTTGTTAATATGATTTCAATAACTTTGTGTCTGTGAAATTATATCTGTTATAAACATGAATGATTCCATTCTGCATCTCCTTTGATCAATACGTATAAGGTTATTGTAGACACTAAAATTAGGTCACACTCCCCTTTTGTCCCTCAACATATAAGCACCCTTTATTACATTTACCTAGCCATGACCCCTTTTACCCCACCAATATTAATTTAATTAAATTAATGCATTATCCTCACTATATTTATTATTTAAATATTTTATTTAAATAATATCCACACATACACTTCACTTAGACACCTCACCAAGCTAACTCAACCTAAGACCTATTCTTAGTAAGTTGCCATAACTAACTAAGACTTACCAAAACCCTAAAAATCAATGCCTACATTCCCTTTAACCACATTCCTGCATGCTCACAAGAGGCTCCCAATCTAATCTGTGGGATAATGACACGATATCCAAAGAAATCAGGAGGATCTCCCTAGTTTAGTAAACCTAGGAAATCCCACCTTGACCAATGCCGGTTATCCCTAACCATTGCCGGTTAAGCCAGACCGCCATCGATTACCCTTTTTAACCCCAAAACAACCTTATTCTCAAGGTTAGAAGTTGGAAATTAGAAGTTGGAAAACATTGAGAAAAAGTTGATGAGCAAGAACACATCTCAGTGAGATAACACATCTTCAGAGAGCCAATTCCAATGAAAACTCACATCCAAGGAAGGAGATTGAGCATCTTCTCCTGCACAGCCATCCCAGCCACAATATGATCTATCCAAGAAAAGAGGAGTGTACATGCAGCCCATGTAGAAGCTTTCTTTCAGCTGGTGATCACTTGCATCCTTCAAACCCATCATTAGCACCTCCATCCCTCACACACAGACATTCAGGAATGGAATCCAAGTAAGTACAACATCATACTTTCCTGGTTATTTCATTTCATCATCATTTTATCATCCATTTTTTATCTTGCTCCCTATTGACCTTCTCTACATTTTTACCTCCGTATACCCATTAAAACCTCACAAAATCCTACTCCTGTCACCCAATACCTTGTCCCGACCAACCAAAGTCCTTTGTGTAATCACAAAGGAGACCACCAACTTGTTCTGTGACATTCCCAGATCTCACAGTAACTGGCACTAGTTATACCTAACCGTCGTCGATCACCCCTGATTGGCACCAGTCTTTATGTTTTCCCACACAACCCTGAACAGAGACCTACCCACATAATTTTATCTCACCCTCATTCACCTGTGATCTACCCGAGACATTTACCAGACCTATAGAGACCCAGAACCAATCATTTTACCTTTGGATTCTATTCTAGCTTAGCATGTTAGATTAGATCTATCTCTTATTGTGTTTTTAAGTGAGATACCTAAATCATTTTAAAATAACAATAGGATTTACTTTGTTTACAACATTATTTTTTTTAAAACAATGGACTGACATCCATCTAGGAAGTATCACACTTCCCAGATCTAGCATACGCTAGGTAGTTCACTGCCCATATTGTTTAACTCCTTTTGGTGGTCTTGTTTTCATTACAGGTAGTTCCTCCTAGCCAAAAGGAAGCTCTCACAATCAGTTTTGGATTCGGAAGTCATACACGTGCAACAACCCATCAACCGACATTTGAACAGGTATTCCTCTTACGCCCATCACCCTATCTATTTCATCAAAACTTCAAAGAAATAATCTAAGAAAAAGGTGAAACATTTTGGCACACCCAGTGGGACCCATCCAGGGTTCCTTGCATTTCATTCATTCCTAGGAAAAAATTGTGTGTTTTTTTCCCTTCTAAAAAGTGTACACACTAATTTTCTTCCCTAGTAATCCACCTCCTCTTTCTATTTTCTCTAAAGGAAAATTTTCTTTTGGTGTAATTAAAAAGAACCATTTCTTCATGTTTTCTGCATTGTAGTGAAAGGGCATCCCTCTTCCTCTTCATCTTGTCGTGTCATCCAATTTAACATTTTGATTTGGGATTAAAATAAGTGCATTCCATTCTGATTTATTATATTAGCTCACATTAATTGAGGGCAACCTATATGCTGGAAGTCATGACCAGCTGATGGTTGACAAACGAATCGTAGAAAAGCACTTCTATCCTTTTCTCTTTCTCTAAGTTTTACCAAACCACACAAAAATTCAAAAAACATACATTCTTAAACAACATCCTACCTAGAAGAAGTTGTATGTGATCACACGATCACGACACAGTGGGCACCCAGCTCGCTGCTCTATCATGTAATACTTCAGAGCGAATCTCGCCCCCACCATAACATACCTGAAACCTCACCTTTTAGATCTCCTTCTTTGTAGGAATCCATCCTCACCAAAAAATCGATTTCAAAATTCATGTGTCAGTCCCTAAATAGCATAAGCTAAACAAACATAATATAAAAGGCACTCCTAGGATCGTATTTTCTTAGTGTTTTTGCTTGGTTTGCATTTTAAGGTGAGAGATCACGTTCATCACTTTTTTTGTTCATCCTGGCATGTTCCTCATCATAGCTGGTGTATTTCGGCTTCACCTGAGTGTGCCTGGGCCATATCATCATCATTCCTAGAATTTTGAGTTTGATTCTACATCAAATTTTAATTCACAACCACTTTCTTTTATCATTGTTTCAACTCCACAGTAACCGTCATCGGTTACCTCTGACCACCATCGATTATACCCAACTGACATCGGTTCTAGGTCCTTTTGTTAACCTACTCAAAAGGACATTTTTTTTCACTTTCTACTACTTTTCACATTGTTTTTCACTGTCATTAATCCCCATTGATGTTTTAAACATCCTCAGATTTGACATACCTATCAGATTTCACCTTCTTCCTTGTTTTTCACTCACTGTCATTTTTCTACAGTAACCGACAACGGTTACCCCTGACCGGTGTCGGTTTTCCCTAATTGGCATTGGTTAACCTGTTTTACATTCCAGCCACCATTTCGTGCTTAATCCACTTTTTATCACCAGATTCACCTGTTCCTGCTGTTCACTATGTCAGTTACAGAGAAACAACCCACCTGATTAGTATTAGTTCACATGGTGCTAACTCGAAGACAAGCAAGCGCCCTCGTATTCCATGCCAGTTGCCAACCACTCCCACCTAGTCCTTCACCATCTTTTATTTTATCACCAGCCATGTATCCCATCTAGTCTACTACTATCGCTACTGGAGATGAGGACTTTGCACGACTCCTTGACCAGAACCCTACCGCCTTGCAATTTTACCTTTCCCACTCATCCACTCAAGATGCCTTGCATCAGTTGATATACAACATGCCCACATATATCCCCCCGACTCTCACACACACTTCCGCATCAGCCCCATCTGGATCTGTGCTACCTGCATCCACCTTACCCCCAGTCATTTCGCAGTTAGGTTCTATACCCGCTATGACTGTCACGTCTGTTACCTGTGTGGCACCCATCACATCCACCCCACCCTCAATGACTAACCCAAACACAACCTCATCCACCCCTACTGTCTCATACATACCTGTAGCTACATTCCCACCTCCAGTGTTGGTGAATCCCACCCCATTTCAGAACGTGGTTCTTTCCATTCCATAATTATTAGCCCCTATTGCCACTAGGGTTACCACGACCCTTCCACCCCCATATACATGCTACCAATAACCTCATGTTTCATCTATTATTCATTCCGGGTACATACCCCCTATTTCACTGCCTTCTTCTCCACCACCCTACATGGCAACCCCATACACTAGAGCACCACCCTTGTTATATGCCCAAAACTAACCTCCTCATGCTACAAGAGACATCCAATCATCACAACCCACCAATGACCTAATTAAATTGATGTTGGACAAGATGCAGACATTGGAGGCATCAATTTCCAGCTCTCGCAACACTCTCATCTATGACAAGATTTGTAACGAACCTATTCACCCATCCATTCCTATCCGGTAATACCCTATGCATTGGGAAATGCCTAAATTCAATCATTTCAATTGTAAAGAAGACCCATAGCAACATTTGCACTCATTCAAAAACTGGTGTTATTTGATTGCTCATGATGATGCTTTGCTTCTAAGAACTTTTCCCATGTCCCTCACTAGACCTGCATTAGATTGGTATAGTGGGTTACCTAAACACTCTATATTCTCATTCAATCAGGTAGTCCAAGCCTTCTTGGATCATTTCTCTATCAATATCATCAAGAAGGTTACCATGACCAATGTATATTCCACACGTCAGTATGAGGACAAATCTATCGCAGTTTTTTTCACTCACAGGTGCAGCCTGATCAATCAACTTACCTTCCAACTACCACAAACTGAACTTATTGAGCTCTTCACATGAGCTTGCGCTAGACATATCTCCCTGACCTTGCAGGTCCAAACCTTCTGAACATTCGATGAGGCATTCACTATGGCATGAAAGTTAGAGATTCGGGCCATTGAAGAGAAGAAAATCCAATTACGCAATAAGAATTCGGTATTCAAGTCGAATGAAACCTCTTCTTATTCCAAACCATAAATCAATTACTCAAAAGCTAAGGGCACCACTAACGCAGTGGTACTCAAGGCTGGCCCAGCTCATCCATCAAATTAGGCTACACCCTCATCTAATCTCTCACCTGTCTAGACTTTTCAATTAAGACAAGAGCAGTGAAAATATACCCCAATTGGGGAACATTACTCTTCTGTCTTAGTAAAGCATATCAAATCCGAAGCCATCACCCTTCCACCTATAAAACCACGCACTGGTTTTGACCCTGCTCGCCCCATGCCTGCATGGTATAAAGAACACGATTTCTATAACTATCATCGAGTGAAGGGTCATGGGTCAACGCATGGTGTTGTGTCCCACTTGTTGTCCTAAAAATGTGAGTAGGGATGGTAAATGGGAGGTATCCAAGGTGGGTTCTTGTGAACACCTCGTTCGCACGAACACGTTTCGGGTGAAGAGACACGCAGGCCATTATCTTGCCGCGTGTCACATTTGATTAGGTTTGTGTGAACCACCCGTTCACGCGAACCCCTTTCACACGAAGGTTGTTCATGCACGAACCCCCCTGTTTATATAGTGGAGGCGCTGCAGAGGAAATCATTTTCCTCCACCCTTCCTCCTTTGCGCGAAGTTTGTGCCCACTGACAAGACCAGAGCCCACCGAGAGCCCACCACACCAAACCCACCACACTAGCGAGCCCACCACACCAGCCGAGAGCCCACAAGCGACGAAGCCCAACAACGATGCCCACCAACGACGAGCCCAGGTATGTTAGCCATTTTGATATTACAGTGGGTGAAAAAAATTGAAACCCATTTTTTAGCAAAATCGTAGCCATTAAAATACCATTTTTTGCAAAACCTTGGCTCATTTTTTTGGTAAAACCCCATTTAAAATCTTAGCAAAACCCTAGCTCATTTGAAGAACCCTAGCTCATTTGATTTGCTGGTGTAATGTTTTATTAAATTTAAAATATACCTTCTGTAGAATAATGGTGCTCTGAAGACTGTAATTTCTGCTCTAATGATATATTAAATTTAAAATATACCTTCTGTAGAATAATGGTGCTCTGAAGACTGTAATTTCTGCTTGTATTAAAAATGGATATATTTGTAATGTACTCTATTTTTTCCTTTTAGTCATTGATCCAATACTGTGGAGTTTGTCTCAGTCTGTGTATCTTCATGAAGACTTGTATAGTGTGATTGCAAAGCTTACTTTGAGAGTTGATTGTGATTATTCTTTTTGATAACATGAGGAGGACCCAGAGAAATGATTCATTTGCATTTGTGGGGGGGTTTAAGTCATTGTTTTGAAGTGTGGATAATTAAAAAACTAAATTGGTATCCACGTAGTGAATTCTTCGTATCTGTACCCATCTAAAACATATCATGCTACTTAATCTAGACGTATAGCTAGACCTTCTCACCAATCAGTAAGTCATGAGAGGTCGCTAATGCTACTCATTTTATTTATGTTGTTGGCATGGAAGCATCTAGCTAGTTGCTGAATGTGCTATAAAATCCTCCTACCTACTCGGATATTTTTGTCTGAGTAAGGGTCTCCAATACCTGATGGTGTGCAGAGCACTATGGTTTAAGGTATGTTCTAGAAATAGGCTTGAATGTGTACTTTTTGTAGGAAAATCTTGTCTCGATGAGCACAAATAGACCACCTGAAATGAATTGAAAATGTTGAGGCTTCTTGTCAAAAACCTAGGGGCTGCAAGCAACAATGAACTATGCAGCAACATTAGAAAAAATAAAATTAAAATTTAGATGCAGAAAAACATAAAATAAACATGATTTCATATCTAATTAATGCATCACACATTAGTGTAGAGATGTAAATGGTTAGTAACAATTGATACACTAATTGTAATGCTTCTTGCTATAGATATTAAACTAAGAGGAATGAGAAGAGCTGACTGTGCTAGACTATCCCTGGTTCAGGGGTAGGACAAAAATAATCAAGATTCTTACTTCTGAATATGGTGCCATGCTCACAGTGCAATGGATATTAACTGTTGTTGCAATGAATGGAAGTATGGATCTAATTATATTATTAACACATACATTCATTTAAATATCATTAGAGAATTGCACATAATGCTACAAATTCTCTTCTAAGATGTTTTTCAAGAAGTGACTAAGAAGTTTGGAGGGGACCTTAAGCCTAGCCAAAGTCTCTATCGGTAAAATTCTCAAGGAATGATGTAAGCGAAAAAATGTCACATAAAGGAATATTTAGATACAATGCCTATAAAATATGATATGAGATCATTGAGATGAGATGACATTTAAATATAGTCAGTAGGAGATGTGGCTACAGGTATGGCTTGAGTTACTATGGTTTTCTGCAATGCATAGTTGTTCTTTACAATGTTTAGTTGTGTGATGTGATGAATAAATAAAAATACAAGATGTTTACCATTCTCTTGATTCAAAAGACATCTCTACAGAGTTTCAATAGTGTAGATTTCAAGGAGAATGAAATTTCAAATTCCGATACCAAGTTCTAGATCATCATTCTTGCACCAAAGGGATCTAATAACTTTTTTTAATACATTTTAGACATAGAAATAATCAACTACAATGCTTACATGCCAATTGTTCAATATTTTTTAGGTAACCATTTTGCGTAAAGAACACTGGCTTACATTCAACATGTTTGCTATTATTCAAATGCGCTTGAACTTCAATAGAAGACCCCTGTGTCAATGTATCTTCTTTGAAATAGGCCAAGGGTTCCCCAAATGGGTCACTACGTAGATGCTTGTGACCTGATTGGATCTCTTGAGAAATTGCAAACCCATTTTTACAAGATGAGACATGGTTTCCAAAGGATAGAATATCCCATTTCAATTTCTTGGCCAACCAATTTAACTGTATAAACCAACCGTACCTACTTAGAGACCTGTTACATAGTATTATATCATTTCATGAATGCGATCAATGTTTTCCAGCTGGCTCAACTACATCTATGTGATGCCTCAATTTCTTCAAGTGTTTTTCCCTTATTTTCAGGCACACAAAGTACTACAAATGTTAAGGTAAGAGCACTAAACAGAGCATACATCATAAATGTTCCTGCAGGGGATAAAGCTTGATAATTTTAGTTTGGAATCCTATACACATTTTATGTAAAAAAAAAACATCGTAAATGAAATCCATCCTAGGTGCCCAAACAGATTTTATGACCAGGATACAGACATACCTGTAGAGCTCCACTCTAAGAGTAATTTCATTGTCATTGTCACTACCCAGGAAAGCAACCAACTGGCCAAAGTTGCTAGACTACCAGCAATGAACCCTTGACATTAATAGGAAGTATCTACAGTAGAGTACAATCTAGAGTAGGTATTTAATGGTTGAGGGTATATAAGACCAAAAATCACATCAAAATGAAGGGCATTTCTCATGATTATATGTCTAATATGGAGGGAAATTAGACCTAGGTAGTCAACATGATATTAAGATCAAAGTTTCACACTATTACAGAAGCTCGATCTTTTAAGTTACCAGGTACACCAAAGCCATAAAATTCCACTCTAGTGTGATTCCTTGTGAAAAAGAAGTCATGCTCACTAATTGGAAAATACCCCCACTTTACCACCAGCCCATGGTTTTTTTCCTCAAAAACTATAACAAATTACCACCACAGTCCCCAATCATTTCCAAATCTTTTTCAAATGAAGTTGGAGAAGTCACATTACCTCAGACATAATAATCCATGGGATGGCCCCCATTCCTAGAGAGTAGGAGATAATGTAAGTCTGTTGTGAAAGATAACCATTCAGTTGAATGATCAATAAGTGTCATTGATATGACAGAAGTGAACAATTGTAGTGAAAGCATAAAACTTGGTAGGCAACTTGGATCCCAAGCTTACCAATAAATCAATTAAATCCAAAATACTAGCAAAATGAGAAGCTTCTGTCATATAGTTCTGCAAGATGCCATGAAGAAATGACAACACACTTAGATACTTAGCAATAAGAACTTGGTTTTTGTCCTGTCCATCCAAAAACAAATGAACAGAGTAATTTCTGTGCATATCATGCACCTGCTAAAATAGGATTTCTTCAGATGCTGAGAGGACTACCTTTAAGTAGAATGCAAGCCCTATGAGAAAAAGGCACTTGTAGCTATTCCTGCAGATGAGATCTGTCAAAATGAAAGTAATAACATGTAATTCTCTTATAAGGCTTGAATTGATTCCATTGTGATCTTCCAATGTGGTAGTTGAGTATCCATAGAACTAGCTTATTTACTTACCATGAGGAGAAGACGTCTACCAGCTTTGTCCATTACTTCATACAATGAATCCAGTATTTCATCATAAAAACTATATAACATCCTGACATGAGATCAAGACTACTAGCTGTATTGAAAATAGTAAGAGTGTCATTTACAAACCATTTATTAGCCAATTCCCAGACATGATTCAAGTTTAGGAATCAACAAGTACCTCTCCTCCAGCCATTTCCCTTTGATGATATCAGCCTTAGAGGATCTACCAGCTCAAGGCATTAGATTTGGTCCAAAATGATGGGCTGCTATCATAATTCATTCTTGATCCCCTCTATAGATCAGGGTGCAAGACAGACATTTTTAACACCCATTTTATATTTAGGTCTCATGACCAATTTTTTTTCACTAGGCTGAAACCTCCAATAACACTATCTAAACCAGGATTTTCTGTGTCTCCCATGGCATACTGCCAAGTTGGTCTAACTCCAATTGTTTTTATCAGGCTCAAATCCTTCATGGAATATTAGGTATTAGTCACCGATTCTGACCAAGCATGTCCGGCCCTCAAGTATCAAGTCATCCGACCACTATACAATTGGTAGAAAAAGTAAGAGTAGCCTCTAATGAAATAACGTCACCTACATAATCCACGAAGCTACCCGTAGTACTTTAGTTCCCTCGCTACCTGTGATTATTCTTATGCAACAATATCGAAATTCTCAGACAGCTGTTAGCAATCTGAATGGCTCCATACCCATTAAAAATTTGTGCTTTACAACTCTTCTTACAAGTCACACAAGTATCATCTTCCTCGATAAGAATTTACCACTTATTATTCCAAATAAAACAGAAAATGCAGAAATAATAAAACAATACCAAGAGTCTTTTCTTGGCCTCTATTATGATGGATTTATGCACGACTGGAGTTACCCACGAATGAAGTTCGTCTGCTCCTTCAGGTGAGTTGGATTCCACAACTTGGATGTTGTTAGCAGAAGAAAACGAGTTCAAGTTTTCTTCCTGCGCCTTCTGAGCTCCATCTGCTCTTGTCATTTATGCTATGCGACTGCAAACTCGTCATAATCTCAAACTTGTCTTGATTGGATATATATACAAACCTTTCACCTAGCTTGATTTCTTCACTTCGAAAATCTATTGCGAACATGGCTACTGTATAATGGTGACCTTGTATGCGGACAAGTATGATCGCAGTATTTTCACCTTGAAAAACATGAATAAAGCAGACATGTCTCAAATAAACCAGGCAGCTTTGATAATAGTTGTTCTTCCTTACACAATTGTAAACGTGAATACAAAGTTCAGTTTGTGCCCTATCAGGGCTTCCTCAAATTGTTTCACTCCCCCGTACCCTTCAAGGGCTTCCTCGGGCTCTGATACAAAAGTTAGCAGAAGAAAAAACTAAGAAAGAAATAAGAAGAGAAAATCTTGCACACTTCCAGAATGGACGTGACAGGGAATTTTTTTATGAAGAGGTGGTTACAAACAATTTTCAGTTTTCATATAGTTAGAGACATTTCCCAACTATTTAACTATTGATTATTAGTATAAATATTCAACAGTGGATGCTGGAAATCTATCTGAGGTGAAGTGCTTTCTTTAGAATGACTCTTGAGTCTTGTGTAAGAGAGATATTAATGTTACAATTTTCCATTCTTTACCACATATTTTTTTATTATTATTATTATTCTTGCAACATGTCATTGCCTTTGCTGATGAATATATCAAAAACATTGCAGGAAGCTCTCAAGCAAATACTTGTGCCACCCTTTTTTAGTTTGTTGTTTGGAGCCAGAGGTGACAGGAAGGGGCATGTCATTAGTTAGTTCTTGCATAGAAACAATTTCTAGTACTTCTGGGTGGATAAGATGGGAGGCTTACTTCAGCCTGTTGATGAGATCCTTCCGATACATGATTTCCAAGCATGACACTAACAAAATCCTTAAACGGCTAATTCACTCTTTATTGGACAATTTTTTCTTTGTTGATTGAAATTCATCTCTTAGTGAGAATTAGAAGAGCATGACCTTCAAACAGAGCACGAAGAAATAGTAAGGGATGGAGGAGAGATGGATTCAAGCAAGAGCTGTGATAAAAAAAATTGTTGATTCCCTGGAATAAAAAGATGTCCATAAAGTGTGTGCTTCCTGAGATGAATAATATCATAAATTCTAACTCAGAATCTAGTAAATCTTTCAGTCAGCCTTATTGCAGTAAGTTTGTTGAAACTTTTTGCTTAAGAATGGAATGAAATCAGCAAATTGCTTCCAATATGAAAGAGACAAAGAATAGAAACTCTTATGAGAGTTTGCAACTGATTGCTCAAAATATTACATTCCATAGACATGATGATGCATTGCGTAGATCTGTTTGGCACAATCTTCAAAGAATTCATGATCCAAAACAAAAAATTGAAGTTGAAGTTGTGTCATGCTATTTATCTTCTGGTCTTCAGTCTAAGATCTTTAGGTCCACAAGATTTGATTGTTTTTGTTTAAGGTTTGTTTGAGGATGGTTTGGATGGAGAAAATATTGGTAGGAAGACTGATTTTAATACTAAGGGCTAGAATCCTTAAGATCATCTGTCTCTTATAAAAATTGAATGAAGGTTCAAGTTGATGATAATACAGATGGATCCAATAGGTATATAATTATAGTTTTCACACTGAGACTTCTTGAAAACTAGGTAGCAGATATGGTATGTAGGTATGACATTTTTTTGAGGGGCTTAGGTACAACTACGAACTTGCAGATAAAGTGGCCTGTACAGGCATACCTACTAAGGTAGCTTGAAAACCATCTGAAATAACTAAAAGTAGATAGGAATGGTCACCACCTATGTTGCCAGGAAACGGAAATGGGTTCGAAACGTGGAAACACCCATTTTCAAAGGAGCAGTAATACACTGAGTCAAAACTTGCTTTCTAGCTTGGCATTTCTTGGTTTCTACTAGATTCTTCCTACTTTCTTTGGATTACTATTCTAACCCAAACTATCTTTAGGATTTTTTAATGTGCCTCCTTGTTAGTATAGTTTTAATGTTATAAGACTCTACAGCTGAGCACACTGTAACTTAAACCTGGGTTTGGAAAAATTTCTGAGCAGAAATATAGGCTATATTTGAAAAGATTAAGTGGAGTGACACAACAACAAACTGGAATAAAATCCTTATAATATGTAAGATGCAAAATGTCTTGAAAACTTCTTGGAAATGTCGGAAACTTCCAGAAAATGCTGGAAACATCCTGGAAATTTCCAAAAACTTCCCAGATGTTTTTGGGACATTTCCAAGGCGTTTCGTACCCATTTCCATACCAGAAACATTTCAGGGTGGATATGAGGGTGTTTCTTGGCAACAAAGGTCACCACATAATAATAAATATCCATGTTAGATTCTTTTTTGGAACTCCAACAACTCTATGTGAATTATAAGTATGGAGTTATATCATATTCTATGAAATGTTTGGATTATCTGTTGGGATTTCACCTGCAAGCCATTGTTATTTTTGTGGGAATATTACCTCCTTGGATTTTGATATGATTCAAACTTCAGAGATCAGGGAAGATTGATAACCCTTTGATCCATTCTTCCATCAATTTACTTATTGTGCTTCTGAGACATGCAAATACCATCATATCAGGTGATCAATTAAAGATGCTTCTACATTTCTAAATATTTATTGATTTGGAGAGTAGTTCAAATACAACTGCATTTTCACTTATAAAGGCAATTCTTGGGTGGAACCTCATAGTTCTAGATTTCTCTAATTTAATCACTAAAGTTGCATATTCGATGGTTGTTAGTCAAGCTTGACTTTTTCGAAAGTAATGTAGCCAAATTCTTTTAAAGTTTTTCCTTGATCATCCTCTTGGCGACGAGCATTTATAGTAACATATAGATTTTTTAGTTGCAAACCTCACGTAAGGTGTCGATAATTTGCGCTATAAATTTTACCTTCATTTGTTAAGCTAAAAAATGAGGAATTTTGTATTATTGATAAAATTTATCATTTGATTCTTTTGACAACATCTACTGTAGCTATGAGCATACTTGTGCCCGAGAAGCTATGGTGTAAATATTACATGTACATTTTTAATTGTTAAGAAATTTCTGATTAATGTGCTGGATGAACAAGCAGAGACATATTTTCCCCCATTAGTGACATAGTTGATTAATGACAGTGATAGTGATAGTGAGCTTTGGGCTATGATAGGATATATGTCTTGAAGGAGGTGATTGGATGTGTGAGACAATGGTCATTTCAACAAAAGCTAAAATTCAGTCTCTTGTGGTCTAAGTGTGAGAAAAACAACTATGATGTCCTGTTGCATAGGTATGTTCTATTCTCCATGTTGTAAAAGCCTTTGATTTCACAAAGAATTTTAGGTATAAACTACATGTGGATATGTGTGAATCTTGATTTAGGTAAACCTAAATCTGGGAGGGATAGAATGAGAACAAACCATTGACTATTAAATTGTCACGAGCAAGGTCATTGAGTCTTCCTTTTCAATTGATTTGTGTAGAGTAGTTATCATAGTTTTTATTTTGTCTTGCAATCTCAAAGATCATTTATGGAGAACATGGGAGTGTATGATTGGATCTGCAGTAACATTTCACTTGAATTTACTAAGGGATTGCAATTCCATGGTTCTCAAAGCATGTGTGCGACCACATAAACTTTGCAAGACACTTTATGACCTGACGTTTTAACTTATAAGTGCAGTTGGTGACTTCTTGGACTATTCTTGGGTGAGAAAAAATTATCTTCCATTTTCGGTACTCCCTTTTAATTTCCAATTTCCCCTGTGTTCCAAGGTGAACTTTACCTACTTTTATAATGTTCAAACTTGACATAGTGATACTTCCTGATTAAATAGGTTGAGAGGATGCGCCAACCACAACGATAAAGACTACCATTCAGATCTAAAGATTGAAAAAGATCCGAGGATTTCAACTTTAAGAGTTTTAGGCCATTATGAACCTTTTCATATCTCAGTAGCTGAGACTACAAAATGAATGAATAGGAAAAGGAGAGTTGAATGAGGAAAACCCTATGATGATATTTCCTATTCTTACCTTAAAAGTATGCTTCATGACCTCATACTTATTTTTAAATAAATAACGGTAGACTATCTTGAAGAACAATGTTAATTTCTATGTGTTGGAAATCACAGGTTATCCAACAGCTTCTTTCCATTGAAACAAATTCTATTTGTACATTATCTTATGAGAATCCAATCATTGTTGAAATGTTTTTGTGAGTCTTCTTTGAGATACATCATCGATTTTTGAACAGTCCATTCTCCATTCACACAGTTTTTCCAATCAGCGCATAGTTAGCGGGGCCCTTATGTTCTCTTTAAACATCCTCAGAGAACTTAACGACCTTTGAATTAGACTATCTACTTATCTACCAAGCATAGTCATTCCAAGATGTGGCCTTGAATTGATTAAGCCCACATGGTTATCCATTTCTGATATTAAATCAATTATAGGCTCAATGAGGTTATTTTTTGAAATGTTTATCAATGCTTGGATTTACTGATTCAAACTTCTATTTGAGAACATTATTAAAGAGATTAATATGGTTTTGAGAGATGTAATTACATTCTAACTGAGTAAGAGTGAGTTGGTAGATATGTTCTGTATTAGCAGATATATTTCAAAGATGCTTCTAGTTCTGAACTTCAGTTGAGACTACCAATAATATTATTGTCTCATATTATTGATCCCCAGTTCTCCCCTGATGGCACCACAACATCTTTCGTAATAGATAGAAAAACAGGGCAGGTTAGGCAAGGTACAATTTGTTTCTTGGTATTCTTCGCGGCAGAGTTTGAAGGAGTCCAATTATTGACTGCCTCTTCGTCTAGAATCATCACTCTTAGTTTTCATCCAATTGGCCTCAAATATTTAAGCACAAATTCCTGTTGCTATAGATATTCATATGTTAAGCCATGTTATTACATATTTCACTGACATGATATTGTTGTTCATTCAACTTTTATGTGTTGTACCCATAACCAGCTGTTCATAATTGCATTTTAAGAGTGAATCAAATTAATATCTGGATATCAAATTCAGATGATAGAAGTTTATGCTCAAGTAAAAGTGTGAATATTGTTAGTGTGAAGATATTTGTTTTTGGCTTTGTGCTTGATTTCATATTCTGTCCTATTAATACAATTTCTAGCATGCATAAGTGGTCAACTTTTACATGTGGAGATATAGTTGCATTAGACATGTCTTTTACCGATGTGTTTTGTTGTTTAAAATTGGATTGGTGTTATATTTGATTGTGCTAATTCTGTATCATATACACAAAAATTGTGTTCTAGGGAAAGGTGAATCCCACTCAATGTGAGGCTTTGATAATGGTTTATGCCCACATAAACTTACATTCTCTTCTAGAAACATTGCTTTGACTTTAAGATCATCTAAATGTATTCCAAACTTAGAATTTCTGAACTCTATAGCATCACTTGGTATAAATTGAGATCATTGTGCATACGAGCCTATGATATGTAAAAATGCTAGCACCACATCAATGATGTTAACACTATTGTAGTTATTGTAGATAAACTATAGGGCTGCTTATAATTTTATATAATCCAAAATTAGACTACATGTTGATCTATGCTGGATTTTTAACCATACAAGTATCTAAATAAGAATGCTTTCATTTAAGGTACAAATATTGTTACGGATGCAGGTGATTGTTTCTATGGTTTTTACAGAGAACTTTGACATTATTCAAAATTTTGAAAACATAGCATCTTTGATTTGTTTTAAAGAAAGCACACATGCAATACACTCTAGAGTATTTTTGAGAACCATCTGAAGCGAAAGATGAAATTAGATGTATTGAACTAACACTTAAAATGTATTGAAGAATTCCAAGTTACTTGGCACTTTGTTCTTTATATGGGAATGCTTGATTGGGCTCCACTAGATATCGATGTTGTTTGTATTCTAAGACAAATGTTCACTTCTTCAATCTGTCAACATTTCTATTGATTGGCTTCCTCTATTCAAGTACTGCTTGCATGACCCTTCTCGCTTTCTTCCCTTCAAGGGTAGAGAGGATATTTACCTGTTGTATATTGAGGTCACTTGGACTTCATAATTACATTTTAAGAGTGGTTTTGTTGGTTGTTTGAGAAATACATTTTGGCTCTATCGTTGAGAAATTCTCAAATTTTGATTTATATCCAAGTTCTACTGTATTGAATTAGACTCATCCTGTTATTCACTATAGTGCACAAAATATACAATACTGTAAATAGGAGGGTGTGTACTCGATTATATTACAGAATGAGAGTTTTTCTTATTACTATCTACAACCAATAATTACAATAATTTTTAAGTCTGTCTGAATTTGGCCTTACAATAACTACTTTCATTATTAACTTTATAATGTAATTATCCTTTTAGCCTTTGGGCTTGTTTGGCCTATGTCAAAAATTTTGAATAACTTTTGATTTGTTGCTTAGTCAATTGATGTTTCTACTTCATGAATGAAATATTTAGATTCATTCTATTTAACCCTAAAAATTTAGAACATTTAGACGAGCCTGAGCAAACAATGTGGTAAACAATTCTATATAATTTGTAGTATAGATCTATGCTAATCATATTTTTTCCCATAATTTGTAGTATAGATCTATGCTAATATATGTTGTACCCATAACCAGCTATTGGCCTAGTAAACATGACTTCTATCTCTTGTGATAGTGGGATTTAAGTACAAATCTTCCAGGTCAATAGAATTCTCTTAGAGGCACCCTTCCCACGAACCCTTTTGTCTTGCTTCCAATTCTAAGCGATTTGCCTTTCTCTGAACTATGTTCTCGATCCAATGCTGAATCTTTGTGTCTTACAGGCTCCCTTGCAAGTGCTGTCCAAATTTAGCTTCAAAATTTTTAGAAAATAATTTTAACTTTTTGCCTTTGTCCCTTCTTTCCTCTTCATTCAGGCTCGTAACTCTTAGCTTTGGCTGACTTCGGTTCCAAAGATGGATTTCTTGTTCTTTTTCATATCTTTCACTCACGTGACTAAGTTCTCATAGCTTATTTTGTAGATGTGACCTTGATGTTCAATCAACTATATTATGTTATCTCCATAAGTGGTCATAAAATTGTGGACTACTCGTGTTATAGCTACATTGAACATGTAAACACAACATCCACCTCATGCTAGTGGGATCCAAGTATGACTCTTCAAGGTCAATAGGCTCCTCCCAAAGGTGTCATTCCCATTCATAACTTTGTAAAGTAGTTTCATTCAAAGTTTATAGAGAATATTCTTGTATACAATTTAGCTCATTGAATCTAATCCTACATGAAAATTTTGGTCTAGGTATTCCTAAGTTGATATATGATATCATAGCCTTTAGGTTATTATGTAGTTTCCTAATTACGTGCACCAAAATTTATTGTGTGATGTTGTGTAGGAACTCAATGATATGTGCAATATGTTTCTTGCATTTGATTAGATGGGAAATTTTGTAATTTATGTGATTTGTAATTTATTTTCTATATTAGTTGTATTGAAGCTTGAAAATTTCATATTTCTGTTTTCATTAATATAGGAGAATATCTTAGGAAATTTTTTTAATTAAAAGTACTATTAATTAGAATTTTAATTTCATTTTTTTTACAGCCATGGCTTCTTTTGGAACTCCTAATTTTTTTGAGAGGACCGATTTAGAGATTGCAAAATTGTAATCTATTCTCGAAAATCTAACTACAGTTGGGCAGTATAAAGCCCATTGCAAAAAAATACTAGTTGATCTTTGTAGAATAGAGACAAGTTTGAAAACATATAATCCATTTGATTCTGAATCAATAAAAAAATTTATGGATTCACTAAAATCAAGTGTTTCAGGAGATGTAGGTTATAATGAGATTACATCACGACTTTTCGATAAGGAAGTCGTTAAGAGGTCTTGTTGGAGTTTTTATGCAAACAAACGGAAAATAAGGGCATATTATGTAAACAAATGTTCATGTCCCCTATGTACCCCTTTGATTTATCCTAGATTTGTGGCCTCTCAAGGCCAATTTCCAAATAATGACCAATTACCGTTATACTTCATAATGATGCTACATGCTGAGGTTCACTTAAACCTAAGGTGAACTATTTAGACATCCCTAGTTATTTGGGGCAGGGGCGTGGCTGTATTAGCCACAGACAGGCATATAGAAAGGAGAGAGCTCCTGCAGTTGTTGACGCACAGCAGCTTGTACCAAGGCCACAACCATTCTTATCAGGCTTTTAGGATGTCGCAGCACCTGTCGTTATGACTGCACATGAGGCTGCTATCGAGGGTCTTGCTGGCATTGCTCGTGAGACCCAATTGATATCTTATGACCGTGTGGGTTAGTACCTTCAGAGACACGATACTAGCAATGGAGGTGCTAGTAGCACCAGTGATGCACACAGTGAGGTATACACTCGTGCATCTTTGATTTCCCCAGATGAATTTGAGCTAGTTACAGATCCCACTCAGGCACGTTGGCTAGGATGCATCATGGCTGCTGACTTGTTGCGTGCATATGAGGTGATTACTCAGCATTATAGCATTCCACTATCGGGGGTTTTAGATTTTATAGAGCAGAGTGGGAGTGTATCTTCTAGTCAGGGTACTACTGCCGTTGCTACAGATAAACTTCCTGTTGCTGGGATTTTCACACTTGAAGTTCAGCACATTTCTGTTCCGGTGTGTGAAAATGTAACCTTTAATATAATTAAAATTTATTTTAATTGATCATTACTTTACAATTTATTAATATTAAAATTAAACATGTACTTCTCTGTTTAGGCTTCTGCTCCAGTGTGTGGAGCTTCACAGCCCACACCATCTACCCGTGTCACATACAAATAGCTCTTGACTGAGCACAACATGGATCTTGATGTTCCAGGTCTGAGCCAACTTGGCTTAGTTGGAGACATATTTGCTAGTGTTGAGGTCATGGATGATAATCCCATACATTTGGAGATGCATTCCGCAGAGGTATAAATACATGTGTTTTAATAGAATTAATATTTAATCTAAATTGAAATGTTAGAAATTAATGAACTTTATTCAAAAAACTTATTTATCAACTTCTTACATTTTATTTATTTTGTTTCACAGGGATCTACGGGATAAAGATATGCACATAGCGTAGATACTCCCAACATCCGCTCAGGGACAGATACTGAGGTAATCAATTGTACATATCTGTTATATGATGTATTGAATTAATCAAGATTCAAAAAACTTATTTATCAACTTCTTACATTTTATTTATTTTGTTTCACAGGGATCTATGGGACAGAGATCTACACATAGCGTAGATACTCCCAACATATACCTAGGGACAGATACTGAGGTAATCAATTGTACATATTTGTTATATGATGTATTGAATTAATCAAGAAATTGTTGCAGAATTTTGCTTATATATTTTAATATATGGTACATGCTATATATAGTTTATGACGTGTATATTCCTTTTTTTTAACATGCAGGGTGCAGCAGAGTGTAGTGAGGGGTCTGGCACTCGCCCTAGTGCATGAAGGAGACTTCAGTGATATTTTATAGATTTTAGACATTTTAGACATAATTTTAGAGATTTTAGACATGTATATATATTCATACTCATTCTAGATATTATTATTATATTTTTATATATGTCTTAGACACGTGTATTATTAATATATTTTGATATATGTCTTAGACACGTGTATTTACAATTATGGATGTGAATATGAGACACCCCCTTATCTTTCATTTTTGTCTCTTGATGATATCATAATAGGTATATAATGATAGATAAGATATTAAATGCCCTTCATTTTTGTGATATAACATTGTAAACTTCGTTAAAATTCTATATTGAATTATTTTCAATGCTTAGACCTAATTTAGTAATACTTTATGTTGCATTAAACATTCCATGGTATAATGGCTTATGTTACTATTTGAATCATATATGATGAAAGTTTAAGTTCAATAGATCATTCAATTAACAACTTGAAATAAGACTCATAATGACCATAGATTGTAATAGATCATTTTTTACACATCCTTTCTATTTTAAAGTCATCTCACACCCATTTTGGACACATGCAATTATGAATAAATCTACATTTCCCCTTTCTTAATCAACTATACCAAGAAAGACTAATACTATCATGTTTCACATTTCTTGTATTATTTAACCATGTCTCCCACATGTTAGCATGCTCTACATATATACCATAAAAATGGTAACTTCCTTGTTTAGGATTTTTTTTAGGATACATCCCCCCTACCTGATTGTAGGACATTTCTCTCCTTGTATTTCTAGTTACTCACAATCTATGTTCCATTACATATTCTACAATCTATTTCCCTCCTATCTCATTCTCTATGACATAATGAATCCTTAATGAATCAACACAATTCCAAGCATATTGAAATATGATAAACTTGTACAGTGATAAGGGTACTCCATATAGAACCTTTTGGTTCACAAATAAACAAATAACATATATCAAAAACTATGTACATCTGAATTCCCAACTAACATTTCCACATTCAAAATAATAATGCAACATACATCCACATCATAAATCATGCTTATACCATACATACTTCCATGTAACAACCATATCACAATACTTGTAAACCATAAACCATCTCACAAAAAGTAAGAATCACAAGTATTAAATAACTTTATTGTATAGTGGTCTCCATAGTCCCTTCAAGTAGAAAATACAATGCTATCTAGCTTAATAGATTGGAACTAGACAGAGATGCTAGTCGCGGCTATATTGGGTCATCTTTCAAAAACGTTTTAAACAGCAAGGAATCTTCCATGAAACCTGCAAACGTTACCCCATCTATTACATTCGGGGAAGAGGTCATTTCCTCTGAGACTTACTACAAAGAGCATTCTCTAATTTGCAGATTCAGGGGACTATGGCCCAACCTTCCTATTCTTCACGTGTGGATCTTTGAGCATTGGACTCCAATTTTAACTGGAAAAATAGACTTGTATCTGTGCGCTAAAGGTATTTTCATTGTAACTTTCTCTTTAATAGCTAATAGAAACATCATTTCTTCCAAACTTTAGACCTGCCAATCTAAATATTTGATCATTAACCTCCGGTTTCCATCCTTTAACCCACTCACAGAATATTTCTCATGGAAACTTGTTTAGATCAGGCTACCCCATTTACCTCTCCAGTTATGGAGTCATAACTGTCTGACATCCATTGGAAATGCCTTGGGAACTACACTCTATATTGATTCTCAAACCACTAATTACACCCATACTACTTATGCTCGAATCCTGGTGGAACTTGACACTGATAAAAATCTTCCTGCAACCATAGATCTTAGAGTGCAAAACAGAACTTGGTCTCAACCTCTTGATTATAAAGGTCTTCCTTTTTGATGTAGAAGGTGATTTTTCTTAGGTCACACATCTATTGAGTGTGGGATGGAAAAACATCAACAGGAGAAGTGTAACTGGTGGAAAGACGCACTCCCCAAACACCTGATTTTTGATGCAAAAACGGGTCTAGATTCAAATGCAGATATAAATATTGAATCCATTTCAGCCCCGGAAACTGAATCTCAAATTGTGAACAGCATGAAATAGGCACAAGCTATTGAGGGAAGCATGGAAAATGATAAATATCTCTCTCAGGATAACAACATGGCTGTCCCAAATGGGACAAATGTGACTAAGGAAAATACTCCTCCTTTTTCTTCTTCTCCAACCGCGAAGGCTCCATCAGGATGGGTTACAATCAGCAAAAAGAAAAAATTTACCACTCTGAAGGGTAACACTTTGCCTTGATGGCTTTTATCTCTGCTATTGGCTGGCTCCATATACAACCTTTTGGTTCTCATTTTTCCTAAACAAATAACAGTATGATAAAAAACTATGTGACATCTGAATATCCCATTGTTGTACAATTATTGTACATCAAAAATAATAATGCAGCATACATCCACATCGGTAAATCATGGTTCTATACCATACATACTGTCTTCATGTAGTCAACCATATCATAATACTTTGTAAACCATAAACCATCTCACAACAAGCTAAAAATCACAAGTATTAGCTTCTGAACTTTATTGTACAAGTGGTCTCCATAGTCCCCTTCAAGTAGAAAATACAATGTTATCTAGCTTAATAGTTTATTACCAACAAGGTTTAGTAATTTATTCCATTTCCTTCTATATAATGCCAAGTGGGTCTGCTCGTTGTTCAATGACTTGTAAAAGTTTTTCATGGTCTTCTACATCTAGTCTCCATTTTTTGCGTTTACTATTTGTAGTCTTCACCTGCTGCAATTGTAACCCTGTAGCAATTATGTGATGGGTGTAATGATACACCTTTTTGTCTAGTTTGTAATTAACAAAGTGAATCCCACTTTGGATGGCTTTCACTTGTTGTAAGTATGTTCCCTGGACTACAACCGAGCCAGTAAAAAATGTTGTCACTTCACTTGTTATTTCACATGTTAGCTTTTCTGTCTCTTTTGTGCAACACAACAAGTAGTACTCCACTTTCTCAATATTGGCTTCTTCAGCAATGACTGCAAATACATCTCCTACAAAAAAATGCAAAGAAACATTTAATGATCGGATGTATAGTATAAATTATATACATATATATATTTAATCATCAAATTATACTTGATCCTTTCAAATAAAACATACCTTGTTTAACCAGTCCAGATATGTGGTCATAATCAGTTGAAATTAATGGCACATCTTCAAAACTATCATCATGATCTGATCCATATGTGTCATCCACAACTAAAGGAACTTTCTTCCACTCACCTACATACCCATGTTTTGGACTATTGCACTCTGAATATGATTTGTTCATGCATTCATAACAAAAACAAGAATAATCTCTTGTACAGATTGTCCAGTTATTACTATCCATTATCATCAAAGAGTGCAAAGACCTATAATTGGGAATCCTTTCACATCCATACTTTGTCCTTCGATCAATACCTTCATTTAATCATGCTCAAAAGATCAATAAAGTTTAAAACAAACAACAAAAATCAAAATAATTTTTTTTAAAGTAACTTGTAGTTCACTTAATAAATCACATCAAGATCTACATATCTATGTTTTAAATGTGCATGTACCTGTTATCTCCCAAAACACTCTATGTGGGGTTGAAGCCTATGGGATTAAAGCATGTGATGTTGAATCCTATGAGGTTGAAACCTAAACAGTAAAATGTTTCTTACACCATTCAACAACGGTGTGGGCATCAATCAATCGATCTCCCTCATAATCAAAGCTTTGTTTCTTTAGAGAACGTTTGATGCATGCACCCGCATCATCATGTTCTCCCTTCCCATGACCACTCTAAAAAAAACTCCATAAATGAGGAATTTTGTGATGACGATGATAATGACTGAGTGCAAAGAAAGGGCGAGAGGATTTGAATTGTGATGCGTAACCATCTAACCAAACAAAATGTTGATCTATTTGTATTCCTCACTGATGAAGATATTGAAAGAACAAACCAAAACAATGTTGCACAAAGTGGGTGTCATGTTCCTTGTCATCACTTATATAGAAGTGATACTCCTTCTTGATCATTCGCTTCACATATGTACTTTCAACCCCATCCAAATCCAATTGTGCATGCCTATAAAATACTTGAACCATGATAGTAACCTAGTCAGTATGATAATACTATGTTTGAATTTATTTTTGATGAGAAAATGAGTAATTCTCAGCAAAATCAACCATGGACAATATGGAACCAATAGGGAATGTGTCCCTATTAGTCTTGAATTGTGTAGCCTGCCACTTTGAATAGTGAGAATGTTTGATGTACAGATTAATTAAACTTTGGAAACTTTGCATGAATGTAGCAATGGGGATTTCCTCTTCTACCAAATCCAACCTGGTTGCATATTTTCCAAGCCTTATTGAATATTTTATGTATTTGAACCTAAAAAATCAATTCATAACATGGAAAAATTGTCATGTATTCATTTGCAGTAAAATAAAAAATCAAAATAAAATCTAACATCCAAATTTAAAAACATAAATTTATATATATCACCTCTTACAAGCAACTAGGTTAACTGTGTCCAAATCTTCATTTGTTTTTGGCAATATTTTCAAGTCCCCACACTTGTCATAGACACCTTTGATGCAAGTCATACGATCATTGACATGATCATCAGATACGTTGCAAAGAATTGAAGTTATGAATTCACTAACATGTGTAGGTGGGGCAATTTATTCTCGTAACTTTCTATACACCTGAAAAAAACATAGATTTTGAAATACATTAATTTTAAATCACATCTCAAAAAAGATATTTAAACAAATTTTAAATATATAGATATAAATGAAAGCATGCCTCAAAATATATATACATTGAATCTATAAAAAAATTTGTACCTGGTAGTGATAATCAAACTCAACATGATAGCGACAACAACATGTGTCAAGGACTTTATCAGCTCGCACATACCAAGGCTTCAAATTTTCAAACATTCATTGTCCAATCTTAACATCTGGATTTTCTTCTGTAAACTTTATGTACATCTCATGTTGAGTTATTTCAAGCCAATGTTTTATATGTTTATCATAGTTATTGCGAGTTATCCTATGTTTTAAAACATCCCTCACATTTGGAGAAGGATGAGTCCTCTCGGTCCAAAAATCAGAAACTATCTTCACAATATTATCCTCTATTTTATCAGAACGTGGATTTCTACACATTAGTGCCCAATTTCCTTCCATAGTAGAGTCATCTAATGTCTTCCTCCTCTTTGCATACCTGATAACTGTCTTTCTAGATAAACCCAATGCCTTGGTAAAGGTGGTAACATGACGATTATTTGTTGTATCTTCACTTACAACTGAAGTTAATATTGCTCTATGAGAAATACTCTTATCAGCAGACCTAGTTTTTGTACCCAGAGAACTTATTCCTGTAAAAACATTCCCAACAAATTCTTGTTCTACACGTTTTGAATTTTTTCGTCGAAAATCAACACCCAACAATTCTAACATTTCCCTCATATCAACATGATTCAAGAATGTAACCAAAAAATGTGCTCTAGTAACTATAGTCAAATTAACAAATTCACCATATACTATCTCTACACTTTTTGCTGTTTTATTTCATGATAGTGGTTCTTGTTGGGAAAATTCTTTTAATTTTTGTAAATCCATCTTCACCAAGTGTTTCACATTTTTCTTGGGAAGTAATTCCATAACTTTTGTTATCACTTCAGCATAATGTTGTGTATCATGATCTGTGTCCATAAACATACACATGGGATCCTATCAAAACCCTTACCTTTACCCAATCTAAAAAACATAAATTATCATATTTAAACCTTAGAACTAAAAAAAAAAAGGATCTATCAAGGGTTTCTATACATATGTACCAATTTTTGCAGCGTTGTCTTTCACTTGTTGTGTCTTCTCTCTCTCTTTGTGCCCTCATACAAAAAAATCTTCTAGCATTCTTCTTTGCATTCTCTTCCTCGGTATATTTTTGTTTCTTATTCTTTGCATTTCCCATGATTCATCCACTTCAATAATTTTCACCTGCACACATAAATCGTGATAGATCTGAATGTCTAAGAGTAAACTCGATACAAAACTATATGTGCATGCAACTCTATTTATATACAAATCTCAGTAGAAATTAGGTTATTTTTAATTTTAGTTTTCTATAACTTTAAAACAACTTTTCTAATTTTAATAGAATTTATATTTAATATGTAAAACAACTTTTCTAATTTAATATTACATATTTTTGGTTAAAAATAATTTTAAAAAAACAAACTTAGTCTAAAACACAAAAAATATGTAAAAAACTAAATTTAAAACATCTTGTAAAACATTAAATTTAGAAGGGGAGACACAATTGCGAAACATTAAATGTAGAAGGAGACGTTTTGGCGGTGCTTTAGTGGTGTAGAGGGGGTTCGCGCAAATGGGGGTTCGTGCGAACCACATTCGCACGAACAATGTTCACGCGAACCACATTCGCACGAACCCCTCTGAGTGGCAGTGACATGGCACTTGAGTGACACATTTTGGCTCCAAATCCTTTTGGGGGACAATTGTGAGCCAAAATCTGCCACTCGGGTGACACGTAATTAGGGTAAATGAACTAGTTAAATTACAAAATTTTGACACAAAATTCATATTTTTATTAGCTTTCTAAAAATGTAATTTTTATTTTTTAAATATCTGTTTTGCTATTTATTTTTTAATTTTTACTAACATACGATATTTAGGACAATCAATAGTACACAATCAACCAAATTTGAAAAATAGTAGAATATATCAAAAAAATTGAAAAAAATATACTTAGTATTTGTTGAATTCTTCTTCTTACCTGTGGAAAAAAAAAATTCGATATAAATATTAAAAGTTATTGGGATAGAAATATGGACTCCATTTATTTTAAAATATAGTTACTAAATAATTAATTAAAAAAACAATATAAGTAAAAAAATATGAAAATTTGATAGCACATCAAAATTATAATCTTGAACATATATCTAAAATTTCATAGTGAAAAGATAATTTTTCATTTAAAAAAACCACCGGGGGACAGTCATTCCTCTTTAATAACATAAGAAACAACATATGAATAAAATTAAGAAAAAGACCATATTTTTTGCCAATTTTTTTTTTAAAATATACATGTATTCTACACTCTAAACGCAACATTTCGTTAGTTTGTGGAATTTCATGAATGTGTACGGTTTTGTGGCTATTACCTTTAGAAAATCAATTAAACTAAAAATTCATGTTTACTAAGGTACAAACCATACCAAAATGTGGGACATTTTATTGTGCTTTTACCCTAGATGGAAACTGCATCACTTTTAAGAATATTATCCAAGAAATGCTCAAGAAAGGTGAGTTAACTGTGGATAATCCCAATGCCACCCCCAACCAAAATCTACAAATCTTCAAAAAATTGTTTCACAACCATTCCCCTTCATCCAATCAAGTCGGTGAGACCTCAACTCATGATACCCATACCTATGAGGTTCATGTTATCTTTAACGAGGTACCTGTCACCTCCCAATTACCTCACATCCCTTCCATAGAAGAAATCCTAGCCTGAAATCCTCCTTCTGCATCAGAACCAACCTCCCCTATTCCTTCACCCACAGAGGAACACATTTCATCTCCTTCATCACCGACAGAGGGGTCTTCTGCTAACATCGAGACCATCTCACCCCTGGCTTCTCCACTTAGAGAACATTTACCCACAGTACCTCCTCTACCAATAAAGGAGCACCCATTACCTCCTCCACCCATAGAGCAGCACCCATTACCTCCTCCACCCACAGAGGAGCACCTATCCATTCTTCCACTTATAGAGGAGCCCTCATCATCTCCTCCACCCATCATCGACCCAGTTGAGATACCTTTGGCTCTTGGCGATCATTCTGCATCAGTTACCCAAAATCCAACAGACCTACTTTTGACTCTCTTACCCACAGAAGATGAAGCTGGCCAATTCTCTGTCTCTAAGACGCATTTTATAGGAATTCCCATTAGGTCCTCACCAACTCCACCCACAGACGTACCGTTCTTATGTTTGGCTGATCACTTAGATTATGTGGATAGGGATTTACTATGGGGGTGCCTCTTACTCCCTATATCAATATAGATGCAGAGATCCCTCACTGATACGTCCACTATCTACCAAAACACATTTCAACCAATCAAACCAAATACAACCACCTATGTCGCAACCCCTTCCACGATACATGTTATTGCTCAAACCACACCCTTACCCATAACTCGACCTACATCTAAACCAAACCTACACCTACAACATCCACCTCAACTAAACCTGTTACCAATTTAGGGGTCACTCCGACCACTAGCCTTACTCATCCACCTATTAAACTGGATTTAGGTACATCCTCTAACGTCCATACCACACCTACTCCAACACCCAAATCGAAGAAACAAACTCATTGACCTCATACCCCGACTACACCAATCACACCCGCACTTGTCCCATTTATTTTATGACCTCAGCTTCTTAGCATGGTCCAGCACCCTGCACCCATCCATAAACCCATAGCTCAATCCATTCCTTCCTCACATACATCTAACCTACCTAGGCACACAACATGACTTACACTCACACCGGTAGTTTCTTTACGACCAATACCTCCAATACTTTCAACTATTGCTTCACTACCCACTACACTTCAGTCATTGTCTCTCACACCCCAAGTACGACTCGTTTCATCTACCTTCACAGCACCCCCGTTATCCCCATGGGTAACTCATCCTCTTCCTCCATTTTCTTTTCCTTCTAGACCTCGTACACCCACATCACATTTACCCAAGAAGGTGCAACCCAAAAATAAAACCCCACTACCCCACAATAAGGTAGTCAAAACAACCCCACACCCTCCTACCCATCCATCTACTATGCCCCTACCCAAACGAACCTGACTGATACCTCAATCCACACCGACACCTAAACCCATAGCTCGACCCATTCCTACTCTTCCAAAAATAGTCCCTCGAACATCAACCACACCTACACCCAAACCCACGTTCACTTCCCATTGTGAGCCACTAGCAGGGTCCTATGCTAAAATTTTAACCAACCTCCTCGAGACTTCTGTTATCACATTACCACCACTCCGACCTTATGACCCCCTCAAACCCAAGCTAAAAGGGTTTGATGATACTAATTTTTTTGCATATCATTGTGTGCCAGGGAATGATGTGGAGAACTACAAGGCCTTGAAAACCGTCCTTATCCAATTGTGTCCACCAGAAACCAACTTTGACGATGACGACCTTCTCGATGAGGATCTTGCTTCACCAACACCCATTCCCACACTGCCCAGTCAACAACCACAACCTCCACCCTCACAGCTCTTAGAGTCACACCCAAGATTTGAAATTAACATGGCTTACATCAGAGAACTTACCACACCACCACCCAGATTTCGTTGTGCCCAACTCACCTAACAAGGATTTTCTCCTCCAGTAGGTTTTTTCCCTTCCTATCATTATACCACTCATCCTACACCTTCTCCATTTGCCAAATCCCCTCAAATCAACATGATACACGTCATTACATGTGCGTAGAAGGGAAAAGAAATGACAACTGACCCACTAACCAATCCTATACCCAACATACCATCTACACCCATACCTAAAATCACTATCTGTGGCCCCACATACCCCATTTCTAATGGCGTCACACATCACACCATGCTCCAAAATCTACACCAATATCCCCTCAAAATGTCCTTATATGACCTCATCCAAACCTCAAAATCCCATCGTCAAGCCCTCATGGAGGTTCTTCAATATATTGAGGTTTTACCCAATGACCCTACATGCATAGCCTCCATTATCACACCCCATCATGTAGCCTCTCTCACCAAATTACCACCTTCATCCTCACCTCACCTTGTTCACCAAGTGGCCTCCCTTAGCTTCTCAAAGGAGGAGATCGCACCACACCAAAACGATGACCCATACCCAACCCTCTTCATCTCTGTCCACATTGATGACATACGGGTACGCCGTGTGATGATTGATGGAGGCGCTAGCATTAGCATCATTTCATCCCATGCATTTGCTCAAATGCGCATACCTGAAAATTACATGCATAAACATCCGGTCATGTTGCGTTCATTCAAAGACGCTATCACCTCCACACTAGGCATTGTCATCCTTCATGTTCACATGGGCCCCTACACTATTCCATAATTGTTTTATGTTTTGGAGGGGGAATTCCAATATAACTTGTTGCTTAGTAGACCCTGGATCCATGTCATGGGTTGCACTCCTTCCACTTTGCATCGTTGTGTAAAGTTTGAACATGAAGGACACACTTATACCATTCCAGCTGACCCATCACCTTTCAAAACATGTAACATGCTTTACCGACCCAATGACGTGCTCATACCTGTCAAGTCGTCTACCCCCGCAACAACTACCACTTCACCTACACCTCCGCCTACCAGTACAGTCACTACCTCAACCACACATACCTCCTCTATTCCTACCATTGCTATAACCTCAACGACTGACCCATTAGCTTCCCAATCTATTAACTCCACTTCCGCATCAACCTCTGACACATCATCCATACCAGCTACCTACATACTAACCACTGATCCCTTGGAAGGTGTTTTTCAACACCTCACTCCGAGGGAGTACCACCTATATATTGTCAACACATTCCTTACTCCGCATGAGTATGGAAGCCTTCACCAATACCCTCGCTATGATCATCGTATAGGAGAACACCTCCTTTATGGTCCTCCTCATCTTCGTACTAGTCTCACTTATGGGGGACTTGATACTACCACTTACACACCTGAACCACCATCACAACCCTGCCCATTTTCTGCTGACTTTCAATCACTTACCAATCACCATTTCACCCACACCTTCTTGCACCACTTTCATGGAACGGTTTTGGTTTTGTCTTTTATGAGCAAGGCCGCCATAGCTTTATTCCATGTACCACCCACAAACATAACGACCGTAGTGGCATCGACTTCCCTGAACAGACCCGCATTGAACTCATTGAGGACCCTAGCCCTTCTCCACCTTCATCACCACCCTCACCAATGAAGTCAATGGATCCTGAATCTATCCCTCATAATTTTTTTTTCATAAACACCATTTCCTTGGGGCCTTTGACTTATCAATGCGAAGGCATGGCCCCTTCCACTCTCCCAATCCTGTATCCTGAGATGATCGATGATGACACACCTACAATTAACATTGTTCAATGTCAAGATGATGAATCCATACTCACCTACCTTGGTGTAGAAGACTCATATATTCATCGGTCATTACCCTCTGAGACACAAACCATGTTGAATGAATCGACTATTGAGATCAACATTCATACTCGGGATGACCCGTACATCCTAAAGATCAGACAATATTTATATGCTGCTGAATAGGAAGCCATCACTTCTTTTCTATGAGATCATAACCACGCTTTTGCTTGGTCTTACACAGACATGCTAGGTATTGACCCCACCATAGTGGTCCACAATATCATAACCATTCCCGATGCCAAACCTATTAAACAAAAGTTGAGGAAAATGCACCCTCGCATTTCTCTTCTCATCAAAGAATAACTTTAGCACCTTCTTTCAGTTTTGTTCATCTTACCCATTGATCATCCTCATTGGATTTCTAACATTATCACTATTACCAAAGCAATAGGGGGACTCCACATTTGCACGGACTTTCGTGACCTCAACCTAGGCTACCCAAAAGATGACTTTCCCTTGCCCGGTATTGATCAATTGGTTGACCTCACCGCTGGTCACAAGATGCTCTCACTCATGGATGGCTTCTCGGGTTATAACCAAATTTTTCTTCCCCTAGAAGATCAGCACAAGACCACATTCATTACCCCTTGGGGAACCTTTTTCTATCGAGTCATGCATTTTGGCCTTAAAAATGCTGGTGCTACATATCATCGTGCTATGACTTACATCTTTCGTGATATCATGCAGCGCATATTGGAAGATTACGTGGATGATCTCTTGGCCAAATCTAAAAGTCGCGCCGAGCACCTCACCATCCTCGAAACCATCTTTGACTGCCTCATTAAATATTGTGTCCGCTTTCAGCCTAAAAAGTCCGTCTTCATAGTTCTCTCAAGAAATATCCTTGGATTTATTGTTTTCCTCCATGGTATAGAAGTTGACACCGCTAAGGTCAAGGCCATTCTGGAAATTCCTCTACCCACTAACCTTAAACAGCTTCATAGCCTACAAGGTAAATTACAGTCCCCTCACCATTTCATTTCACAATTATCTAATCAGTGTCAATCATTTCATCATCTGCTTAGGAAGGATGTCTCCTTTAAATGGGATGATGACTATCACAAAGCTTTTGAGGCCCTAAAACAATACCTTCTCCAACCACCCGTGCTCATTCCACCTAAAGATGATCAACCTTTTTACCTATATATATCAGCTACTAATCATTCCTTCGGAGCCATGCTCGCTCATCACGATGAACAACAAAGGGAGCAGGTGGTTTATTACATAAGCCATACTCTTTTGGACTATGAAACCCGATACAACCATCCATAAAAGCTTTACTTAGCCTTAGTTTTCATTGCCACCAAACTCCGCCATTACCTACTCAACCAAAAAACCTATTTTGTGACCAACACTGATCCCTTACACTTCATGTATGCGAAACCTTATCAAAATCAGTGTGTCGTGCGATGGATTATGCTTTTAGATGATCTTGACGTCGAATTCATTCACCAAAATTCCATCAAGGGCTAGAATATCTCTAACCAACTAGCTGACGCACCTATTTCTGGGGACAAACCCTCTAATTTTGACTTTCCTGATGAGTCAATTGCTACTCTTTCCCTGGACGAACCCCCTTACCAAATGAAACTATTCTTCGACGGTTCCAAGTGTCAACGTGGGGGCAGGGCTAGTTTTATCCTCATTCCTCTAGATGGAGAACCCATGCCTTTGTTTTTCAAACTAGAATTTTAATACACCAACAATATTGTTGAGTATGAAGCACTCGTACTAGGTCTCCAGGCCGCATATTCCCTAGATGTCAAATCAATCCACATCTCTGGTGATTCACAATTGGTCATAAACCAAGTCAATGGTATGCACCAATGTTGTAATGAGATACTTAAAAAGTATAAACATCATGTAGACATACTTTTGACCACCTTTGATCATTACACCCTTTAAACCATGCCACATTCAACCAACAAATTTACAGATACCATGACCTGCTTAGCTTCCCAAATACCCGCTTCCCTTGTTGATTCCAAAATATTTGTCACTGTATAATGCCTCCATTCACCTTCTTATTTACCTCACAATTTTTACTCAACCAGAACTGACACCCCTGACTGGAGTGACCTCTGGTATAAATAGTACTGCGACTACCTTTATCTCTCCATCTTAGCTCCTGATCTCACCTGTAACGGATAACACACCTTCCTTAAAAAGGTCTCCCATTTCGTTATTCTAGGGGGAATCCTCTATAAATGTGGATTTTATGGTATTCTCTTACGATGCCTCACAAGTTCTGAAATCCCTTATACCATTAAGGAGGTTCATGATGGCATATGTGGAGGTCACTTTAGTGGCCTTGCTGTTGCTAAGCGTATTCTTCACCTAGGCTATTACTGGCTGACCCTTAACCATGATTGTTGTGACTATGCTAAACGTTGTGTGAAATGTCAACAACATTCCAACCTTCATCATACACCCAGTCATTCCTTACAGGTTGCTCGTGACCTTTGGCCCTTCTCTCAATGGGGTTTGGATCTTGTCATAGAAGTCAACCCCCATTCTTCCCAACGCCATCAATGGATCATAACTGCTACCGAATACTACACAAAATGTGTTGAATCCATACCACTCATCTCCACAAAAGTTGAGAAAATATGTGAGTTCATTAACCATCACATCATTTGCCACTTTGGTGTCCCTCATCGCCTTATCACTGACAATGGAAAACAATTCAAAAACAAAAGAATGTAAAAACTTTGCAATGCCTTTGACATTCAACTTAGTTTCTCATCACCTTATTACCCACAAACCAATGGCCAGGCTGAATCCACTAACAAAATCCTCAACAAAATTCTTATGAAACTGGTTGACGATACTAGGAAGGATTGGCATACGCACATTCCTTTTTCCCTATGGTCATACCGCACTAGTATTCATACTTCCATTGCAGCCACACCCTTTTCACTGGTCTACAGTACAGAGGTGGTTTTGCCTCTCAAAGTCCAGATCCCCTCACTTTGCATTTCTCACCATGACATGCTTACTGATGATGACTTTTGTCAAGACCACTTAGCACAACTAGAGTTATTAGACGAACGTTGTCTTAACACTCTAGATCACCTTCAAGTTTACCAACATCATATCAAACATGCTTATGACAAATGGGTTCATGAACGAACCTTCCAAGTCGGTGACCTTTACTTGAAAGAAAATCAACACGTAACTAAAGCAGAAAAAAGTAAACAGGGAAAATTCGCTCCTAATTGGCTTGGACCATACATCGTAATGCATACCTATGGATCAGGTGCCTATCATTTATCCTCACTTGATGGTAAACCCAAACCTGAGCCTCTTAACGCATTGCATCTTCGACCATTATATTATTGACTCGTTATCCTACCTCACCCTTTTTCTCTTTACAGGCTTGTCCCTTGAGTTATATCCACTCTATGCACCTCCCTAACGATTAAACAAGAATCATGTGAGTACCCGTCACTTGCTATCTTCTCTTGAATATGTGTACCATGGCATTTCACATAGCATGATTCTCATGGATACTTTTTGTCTACCTTTAGATGAGATCTCATGGTCGTTCCACCTTGAATTTTGAACAAGTGTCTTATCCTTCACCTTGGTCTTGTCCATGATTTCAAAGACCTCACATGGGACCAAACTCCTTGAGTCAAACTTCTAACAAAAAATGACTCCCTCAAAAGGACATCTTCCTCTTGAAAAAATTGCTACTATAAATAGACTGCTCCCTTGAAGGACAAATATGTGAAGCTTTAAAAAAGAGAGAGAGAGAAACCAAAGCTTCCCGCATCGATCAACTTCACAAAGACCTCAAGGAGTACCATATTATTTGTCCCATATAGACTTCCCACATCGATCAGTTTATCCAAACAAAAAAATTGTAGTCATGGACTTGCCCAATGTGACCTTGGACCTCTTGCCCAAAATATCTGTCACTCACACATATCAAATTAACTACCTTTCACCCACCTTACCATTTCCACTCTCATTTCCTCAGTTACCTTGAGGGACATCTTGTAATTTCAACATTTGGTGATCCTATGACTACTATCACCATAGAACCGTTAATCGTGTAATGCCTTTCGGGTCTTATGTTCATCACCCCCTCCAAGGTATGATCTACTCGGTATGATCCTACCCAATCAGGTGGCTCTATTGCCCCCTCTTATCTTTTAACCATCTTTGTTTACGTTTTTATTACCTTATATAGGACTTGGTCCTCGACACTTACCTTTAAGATAATCCTCCCCTTTCACCATAATCATCTTCACCTACATCACTTTACCTATAATCTACCCACACCTATTACATCTAAACCCACTACATGCCTAAAAACCTACCAACTCATTCTCATATTCTTCCCTAGCTCATGAGAGAACTACATCAGCCTGAGGTCCCTTTTTACCGGGACTATGTAGGTAGCACTCTGAGGGCATGGGGCCCTTAGAGGTTAGCTCGGCCATTCTCTACCCTAAACAATTCATCAACCATGCCTAACTCACCATTTACCCCACATTTCACTTAGTTCCCATTTTCTAACAAAATTTGAAACTAAGCCACATACATAACAAGTTGCTTCCCATTTTATACATTATTATACCTACCATCTCTTTATCATCACTATGTATAGATTATACAACATGTCACATATGACCCATAGTATCATTCATTGCAAACAATAATGAATCATAAACCCACCTGAATCAATCCATTCCTAAACCAACCTGACTCAACCATGCCTATAACCTAACTTAACCATGCCTATAACCTAACTTAACCATGCCTATAACCTGACTCAATCCATGCCTATAACCTAACTCAATCCACGCTTAAACCAACCCGACTCAACCATGCCTATAATCTGATTCAATCCATGCCTAAACCAACTTGACTCAATCCATGCCTATAACCTGACTCGATCCATGCCTAAACCAACCTAACTCCATCATCCCTACCTCACCTAATTTCAAACCAAATTAAAGTAACAAATCCATATCTCCTCTAACACAAGCCATACATCTAATATCTCATAAAAATATTAACACATCACAAAATACCATGAATCTAATCATATAAATCAATAAATATGTATCTCAAAATACATGCCTATCTCATTATGGCCATCATCTCAAAAATGTCAGCACGCAGGCCGATAGACAATACAAAATGTCATCGGCATGCAGGCTGGTCTCATATATACAAAAAAGAATGAATGAATCCATACAAAAAAGCTTTGGCATGCAGGCCGGTATATGCTCCAAATATACAACAAAATCACTCGTACATCATCACTGTCTTTAGCATGTAGGCTGGTATGTGATAAAAAATACAACTATCTTTGGCACGTAGGCTGACATATATATCAAATAATCACTAGTATACATCAAAAATCAGGTGGCCGTATATCAGACATCTCGCCGGATGTCCTCTATCTCCATATCACCTGCACCCTCGGCCTCTTGTGTTCCTACGGGCACATCACCTAGCTCTAGTCACCATGCGCTAGTGGCCTCTCCCTGATCAGGCCTCAGAGCTCTGTGACCTCCTATGCTCTCCATACTATGTGTGTGGGATCTCATCCTCTCACTGGATGCATGTTATGCCATGTACTCTCCGTAAGAGAGGAAGTCTATCCCGGCTGCCATGAACTGGTCCTGATAGTATCTCACCTCACCTAGGGCATCCTGTAACCTGGATAAAGGCACAATCTATGGTGGTCACATAGGTCTCGACCCCTGTACCTACCCTAAAACAGCCTATGAATTGGGACTAACTCCCTGTGCCTGTGGTGGTGCCCCTTTCCCCTGTGCCTATAAGGCCCCAATCTGTGCCTGGGATGTGGCCAACTGGCCCTATAAACCTGCCACCTGACCATCTTTGTCTTCATCTCCTCCACCCTCTCCCTCTACCATTTGGGCCTATAGATTGGCCACCTATACTTGTAGCTCTGTTACCTCTGCCTTTGACCCCTCCAGCTATGTTTGCAGTATATCTATCTACATGATTAGTGTCACTACCTACCCATGCAGGGTTTCTCTCTACACTGTAACAGTTGCTAAGTCAGGCTGCCCCGGTCTAGGTGGTATGGCTCGTAACTGAGCCACCCACCACTCCCTATACCTATCTGTGCATCCGGCGTCATCAATTCACCAATCCACTGGCTTCTCCTCCTCTCCTATAGGCACTGTAGGCTATGGTAGATGTAGAGGCCTCTCCACATCATCTCTCTGATACTGTGGGAAAGACAGGAATATCTTGTACAAGCCTGAACTACCGTCAGACCCTATCTACCAGGATCATCTCATCCTCCCTGGCACAGTGACCCTGTATCCACCTCTCTAGCTGGAGCTCAGCTAGCTCCTCATGTATGTGCCTATATGAGGGGAATCTGATATATGGCCTCCAGATAATGTCCACTTCGGATAACCTCTCCAACAACTGCCGAAAATGGGCCACATCATATGTCGTCCCATCCAACCTCCACTCTCCTACAACCGGCACCCATCTCTTGTATCCCAACCACACACATCTAGCAAGAAATGCATCTACTCGGGGCATCTCTATAGGTCAAACATAGACTATGTGCTCGTAGGCCTAGTAGTGCAGTATAAATGTATAACACAAGCTAAACCTACGCAACTGCCCATGTGCCCATAGTTCTATGTATAGTTGCACCAAGAATGTTGGTGCCCAGGAAAAGCATGCCTCATGCACCATCATATCATGGAGCACCCCCATCAGTGATTAGGGAAAGTGTCCACCCTCTGCATCAGGTATTGCATAGCAACACATTACCTCCATCAATAAAATCACTAGCCTCATCTCATCTAGATGGGCTAGGTACATCTCACCATAGGTCAAATTGGTGCTATGGAATCTCAGCTCTGTCACACCCTCACCAAATATTGTCCCGATCAGCTCCTTTGAGCCCTCAGAGGAGATAGAGTACACCTAGGCCCCCAATATGGGTAACCACAATATCTAGAACACGTCCTCCAAGGTGATAGTCATCTCACTCATCAGAAGGTGGAACGTGTTGGTCACAGAGTCCCATTGATCAATGAGTGTGATCATTAAACTAGGCTACCAAAAAACATGTTGGTAGCACTGAATACCACTTACTCCCACTATCTCCATGTGTTGCAGCTCCAAAGGGCTCACCAAGCCGCACAATATCACCAGTAGCGGTGGAACCCTATCCCCCATATGTAACTGTGATCTCCCCTGCATCCAATCCAAGCACAACATTAATCTACATTTACCATGACCATATTCACCAATTATCATTTCCCTCCACCCTATTTTTTACTTTACCCATCTCAACTACCTGGCCCACATCCCTCTTGGACCCTTGTGCCAAAAATCCTGGACGGTGCCGGTTCATCCTAACTAACTCCGGTCACCCTTAAACCAGCATCGGTCACCTGTTTGGTGACCAATACCAGTTCCTCTTTACCGATCCTAGTTCTACCCAACCGATGTCGGCCCAGCTTGACCGACGCCGGTCACTATCGCGAAAAAATCCGTGACTTCCCAAACCCCCCTTTTTTCTAAAACCCTCCACCTGTCCCTTTTACCCCACCAAAAATGACCTACACTACCCCAAAAACCCTACCCACCCCACCTATGCAATCTACTAACCCCCCCTCTTTTTGGCCCATTTTCCCCCCCATATCCGATTTAAATTTCACCCACCCACAAAGTAGCAAAAACCCACAAAACCCTATAAAAAAAAAACTATCACAACTTCTAATCTATTTAATCCACATTATAGAGTTAGGTGCTTACCTCGTCATGCTACCACCATCTCAGTGGCACATTTAACCACTGTGCTGGTGGTGCACCTAATCCCTCTCTAGCCTCTGCCATCACCGAATATCTACCCGCAACCTCCGACCAATCAACTCTCTCACCCTGATACTATGGACCCGCTATTCACCAACCCAACCACCATCAAATCACACTGTCAGCTCACTGTCCTGTTTCCTCCAAACACTTTTCTCACTTTTCTCTTTTTTTTTGTCATTTCTTCACTTCACAAATCACAAATGAATAATAAGAACGTGGATTTTTTTTGTTTTTATACAAAACCTGACCTAACCGATGTCGGTTCCCCTTGACCTAACCGACATCAGTTCCCCTTGACCGGCATCAGTCTCATGCCCTACCTCACCGTCGTTAGTTTTCCCATATCAACGTCGGTTATCCATGACCACCATCAGTTAACCTAACCTACGCATTACCCCTACTTTTCCATTTTACCCCACCCTTTACCTTGCTCCTTTACCCCATACCTTTACCCAACCCCTTACCTCACCTTTCCTGACCTCGTCACTTCCTACCTCCATTTTCCCTCCTTTGGGGACTCATTATTTTACCCCTACCTTGGCCTTACCCATGTCGTGACCTAGATATTTGGACTTGGACCATCACTAGTGACCTTTGACCTCATGTGTTAGCTATGCCTTATGGCATTATTACCTGTGTTGATTTACCTAATGACCTTACCTATCCTATTGCCGTGACTATTTATCTTGACCCTACCTTTGGTGTACTGGAACATGCCTAAAACATTCCTGCACCTAACCTACATTGTGTTTCCTGACCATATCCTATACCTTGGATACTGGATTCACTTCAACCTTGTTTGGATAAACCTATCGACCTTAGATGATGTAGAGTTTGCCTGCTCTTAAACCTGGTAGCGTGTTGTAGTTTATACGTGTGCGTGCATTTGACTGTTGCTACCTTTGACCCTGACCCATTACCTAGAGTGCCCACATAGACCTTTCACCCTTTTTCCCTGTACCCACTTACCTTTTCCTCACATTTAAATTTTATCAAACCACTTACCACTTCAGCCTGCTACCTCGTCAGTTCCTGGTTTGAGGGGGATCACCTTCACCCACACATGGGGCAACCACATCTTATTTTTGTTAGCATCGCTTACCAATACAAGCTACACAACAAAAAGGGGAAAAATGTAGACACTAAAACTAGGTCACACTCCCCTTTCGTCCCTCGACATATAAGCACCCTTTATTACATTTACCTAGGCATGACCCCCTTTACCCCACAAATATTAATTTGATTAATTTGATTAAATTAATGCATTATCCTCACTATAATTATTATTTAAATAATATCGACACATACACTTCACTTAGACACCTCACCAAGCTAACTCAACCTAAGACCTATTCCTAGTAGGTTGCCATAACTAACTAAGACTTACCCAAACCTTAAAAATCAATGCCTACATTCCCTCTAACCACATTCCCGCATGCTCACAATAGGCTCCCAGTCTAATCCGCAGGATAACGACATGAGATCCAAGGAAATCAGGAGGATCTCCCTAGTTTAGTAAACTTAGGAAATCCCACCTTGACCGATGTTGATTATCCCTAACTGGCGCTGGTTAAGCTAAAACGCCATCAGTTACCCCTTTTAACCCCAAAACAACCTTATTCTCAAGGTTAGAAGTTGGAAATTAGAAGTTGGAAAACATTGAGAAAAATTTGACGAGTAAGAACACATCTCAGTGAGATAACGCATCTTTAGAGAGCCAATTCCAACAAACACTCACATCCAAGTAAGAAGATTGAGCATCTTCTCTTACACAGCCATCCCATCCACGATCTGATCTATCCAAGAAAAGAGGAGTGTACATGCAGCCCATGCAGAAGCTTTCCTTCAACTGGTGATCACTTGCACCCTTCAAACCCATCATCAGCACCTCCATCCCTCACACACAGACATTCAGGAATGGAATCCAAGTACAACATCATACTTTCCTGGTTATTTCATTTCATCATCATTTTATCATCCATTGTTTATCTTGCTCCCTATTGACCTTCTCCACATTTTTACCTCCATATACCCATTAAAACCTCGCAAAAGCCTACTCCAGTCACCCAATACCTCATCCTAACCAACCAAAGTCCTTTGTGCAATCACAAAGGAGACCACCAACTTGTTCTGTGACATTCCCAGATCTCACAATATCTGGCCCCAGTTATACCTAACCGTTGTCGGTCACCCCTGAACGACACCTATCTTTGTGTTTTCCCACACAACCCTGAACAGAGACCTACCCACCTAATTTTATCTCACCCTGATTCACCTGTGATCTACCCAAGATAGTTACTAGACCTGCAGAGACCCAGAACCAATCATTTGACCTTTGGATTCTATTCTAGCTTAGCCTGTTAGATTAGATTTATCTCTTATTGTGTTTTTAAGTGAGATACCCAAATCATTTTAAAATAACAATAGGATTTACTTTGTTTACATCATTAATTTTTTTAAAATAGTGGACTAACAACCATCTAGGAAGTATCACACTTCGCAGATCTAGTATACGCTAGGCAGTTCACTGCCCATATTTTTTAACTCCTTCTAGTGGTCTTGTTTTCATTATAGGTAGTTCCTCCTAGCCAAAAGGAAGCTCTCACGATCAGATGTGGATTCGGAAGTCATATGTGTGCAACAACCCATCAACTGACATTTGAACAGGTATTCCTCCTATGCCCGTTACCCTATCTGTTTCATCAACACTTCAAAGAAACAATCTAAGAAAAAGGTGAAACAGTTATACTCTGCTATCTATATTTCCTGAAAGTATTGTTATGTTCTACCTCTCTTGTCTCCTTAGTTCTTCTATTCTTTTGTATTGATGATATTTCGGGCATGAAACATTTCAAAGTATCAAGAATCCACACTTTGAAAGTTATACATTTGTATATAAGTTTTGTTGCTTGCTTTCAATAAGGGAACCTCTCCCATTAAAGAGGAGGGACTTGTTGTCCCCTGACTGTGGTTTGTTAAAGTACCATTTAAAAACCCAACAATTTTTTACGATTCCACTGGGGATTTTGTTTGAAACTTATCCCTTTCTAAAATAACAACTTCAAGATCATTTTTGGTCTGGTGACTCTACGGTATACATAGGGGATCTAACTTCTATCATGTTCGTTCTCTTGATCTAGGAACCTTCCCAAGAACGAAGGTAAAATGAAGAACACTTGTTAGCCCACATTACAAACGAGTGATAGTGACAATGATGGGGATGATGATGGATATCTCCCTATTAATATTTTTCAAGCTCCAGTCAGTCCAGAATAGGATTGGTTTCTACTGAATTTCTACAGAGGTGTAAATCCAAGATTGTTTTCAAAAACATTACAACACATTTTCAAACAAGCTAAAGAACACTCAGTCAATGAATTTGAGACACCATGTAACAAAGAGGAGAACATTCAAGTTCTATAATATTCTCATGATCAGGTATTTATTCCTCAACATTATCTCAATTCCACCAATGAATGTCTTCCTACTGCTCCACATGATGCATGTCAATTTAATATTCCTTCAAATAATGAAGAAGACAAAAAACTTGAGGCTTTCTTTTAACCTGAAATAGATTCTATATAAGATACGTCATGTACTAAGGTTGAATGTTCAAGTTTTAAAAAAATTGATCCTACGCTGGTGGAAGTGGATGTTCATCATAACAAAGTGGACAATATTCCTCTCTCTCCTATGAATGAAGAATTTCAATGCACTGAGATGAAGATCATTGTAGACCATCCCCTTAACTTTTTAAGTTCTCTCAAAGATGAACAAGTGCCTATACCTAAAGAAGAATAAATCAACAAGATCACTAGTTCCCCGGTTATATTTATGGATAAGATGAGCACACATGAGCCTTTTTTCAGTCCTTTGAAACAAATAGAAAATGTAGAGCCATGACTAGAATATTTTCTTCACAACTATAATAGCCCTGTCTCAACTCACCTTTTAGAATGCAAACAAAAGGAAAAGGATGATGTTGTTGATCAATCTGTACTTATTCTAACAAAATTTCAGTTTTTTGCTAATCATGAAGAAAAATTAGTAATGTGGCTTGTACCTAAGAGTCATGATCTTCTAGAATTAGGTGCTAATTCTACCAAAGCAACAAGTATGTCTTTTAGAGACATGGTAAAAATTACACATAATGGTAAATCATCCAGTACCTTTTTCTGAATTCCTCTTGAAGATGGTTACAAGGAAGATTCAATAGAAGTGTGTGTTCCTCATGAGATGTGCCATGATGATATGTGTAATCGCCATTCATATGCTAGTGTCATTATGCCAAAATAGGGAGTTAGCACTATTAGGATTGGATTTTCTCATGGATCCAGTTGTCAAAGGTCAGTGATGTGTAGAAATTAGTATGGAGGTAGTTGAGGATTGTATAAGTCTTTATATGGCACTATTCATCCATAGAAGAGGAGCCTCAGAAATATATTCAGTTCTTCACAAGGACTGAATGTTTTTAGTATGGATTATCACTATCTAGATGGTCTTCTGTCATCAATTTTTATTTTTAAGCCACGTAGTGTTCCTATGATATTTTGGTACGCCCAATCGCTCATCTTCAATTTATGGGTGCCTCATACTTCCATCGTGTTATTCCAAAAAGGCACTTATTTTTCTCAGCATGTCTCTGGAATTGTGTAGGTTTATGCAATCCTCCTTTCTTCCCCTATAAATATCCTCTCCTTTCTTTATATATAATTTCCTTGTTTTTGCTTGTTTCCTTTCCTGTTCCTCGTTGTGTGCTGTGTTTTATTTTTGTCTTTCCTTTTTGGTTTGTTTCCTTTTCATGTGTGTTGTCTTCTGTATTAGTTTTTCCTTTGACTCTATTTACCCAATGGATAAGGCACTAGTATGCTTTCCTTGAGTTTTTCTATGGTTCTTGATCTTACCTCGTTCCTCTGTCCTAGCCAAATCATCCCCAGAAAGAGCCAGTTGTTATCACCCTCAAAATTACCCTCATTTTTCAAGTCAAGTTTCAAAAAAATTGAGTTGGTTCCTATTATCACAAATTTCCCCCCAACAAAATTGATCAAAGAGAGACCCAAAGAGAAACCCCAAAATTTTGCCAGCCCTACACATGTCTAAGGTTTGGAAAAGGGACAAATCTAGCCATTTAATTGACTAAGTATAAGAAAGTCAGTGGAAGCTTCTACGTGTCTCATCGGCACAACTTCAAAGTGAGACCCAAGGGACAAACCCCAAATGAGTGCCAGCCCTCCATGTGGTCAAAGCCTCAAAAAGTTAAATCGGTCGTAGAAAATTATAAGGCCAGCGGATGATGCCACATGTCTCATCAGCGTACCTTTAAGGGTCGAAGCCAAAGGTGGTTCCCTAAACAAGTGCCAGCTCTCCACGTGTTTAGGGTCCCACAGAAGTTAAAAGGGGTAGAACTGGATATTCAATCAGCTAAGGAAAGGAGAACCAACAGAAAGCCCCACATGTCCCTTCGGTGCTCTTTCAGGGAATGAATCGAAAGGCAGGTCCTAAATGAGAGCCAACTCTCCACATGTCCAATTGGTGCACCTCCGAAGGTTAGGTCCAAACAGAGTCTCCAAATGAGTGGGAAGCCTCCATGTGTCTCGGGTCAGACATAAAGCCTTCGCCAAATAGAGGGACTTAGTCAAAACACAAAAATACAGAACAAGCCTACAAAGGGACATGTGGCCATGTTTCAGGTCAAATCGGGGAGGCGGGTTATTGAGTCACTTTAGGAATTTTACCTTTATTTCCAAGAGGGTATAAAGTATAAAAGTGAAGCGTAACCTTGGTGACACCCAAGTGAAGTCACGTGTTGATTCCTGCGTTGAAAAGTCAAAGTGGGAAGGCGGGCTGTCAGAGTGATTTGGGAATTTTGGTTTTATTTCAAGAAGGGCGTAAAGTTATAAAGTGACTCATGGTGCCACTCATGCTAAGGGACAAAGTCAAATGTTGAACCACATCGAAAGTCAAAGTGCGGAGGAGGGTTGGCGGAGAACTTTGAGTTTTTGAGATTTTCTTTGAAAAGAGTTAAAATTGTAAAAGTGATCCATGACTTTGTCTCCACTCAAGTAAAGCCACGTATCAGGCCTATATCAGAAGTGGATGGGTGAACCAAAATGTTTAAAATGCATAATCTCTATAAAAATCATAAAATGCAAAAGGTGCCCCCAGGCCCGCTTTAGCAAATCTCTTCCACGTGAATGAATCAAATTCAAAGTTTGTGGAAGTAGAATGAATGGCTGTGATATGATGCATCTGGTTTTTTTTCCAGGCATGGAAATGGCCAAGGCATTAGAAAAGTTCAGACATCAGTTTATTGAATTAGAACTTCATCATTTTTTGTAACCGAATGTAACCATTTTTAAAGATTATTTAATGGCTTCTCCACGCCATTGTGAAGGGTTGGATCTTGGTACTCTATAGATGTAATATATTCAAAAGTAATCAATACAGAAGATTTTCCCTTTCTTCCTCTGCTATTCCTTATTTCCTTGTCTGAAATTTGTAAATCATCCATCTTTGCATGCTAAGAAACTTTGTGTTCTTGTTAATATGATTTCAGGAACTTTGTGTCTGTGAAATTATATCTGTTATAAACGTGAATGATTCCATTCTGCATCTCCTTTGATCAATACACATAAGGTTATACTTTGTTATCTATATTTCTATAAAGTATTGTTATGTTCTTCCTCTCATCCTTAGTTCTTCCATTCATTCGTATTGATAATCTTTTGGGCATTAAAAGTTTCAAAGTATCAGGAATCCACACTTTGAAAGTTGTACATTTGTGTATAAGTTTTTCTACTTGCTTTCAATAAGGGAACCTCTCCCATTAAAGAGGAGGGACTTGTTATCCCCTGATTATGGTTTATTAAAGTACCATTTAAAACCCCAACAGATACTAAGGTAATTTTTGTTTGATTTGAAGCGAGGAATATGAATGGGTTCTAGCCTTCCTTGTGCATTGATGCCACAACCAAATCCATTATATCCCATAACATACATCATGTGGTGGCCTTTGATATATTGTGGAGCTTGATGAAATGATGCCATAGTGCCTTCGGGTATACATCTGGTGCATGTATCTAACATATTCTCCATAGATAAGAGACCACTAGGAATAAATATCTCAAATGGCTCAAGGAATCTATCTTGAGTGATTTTGAATTAAAAATATGGTTTACCACATGTCCTGGGTGACACTGAGAGGTATGATACTAACAAGGCCCATTGAAGAGTGAATTTTTCACCTAGGCCATAATTTGTAGATGTTTTTGCATGCACCCAAAATTGCATGTGCTACATTGTCATAAAACGGGTACAAAAGTCCCCAATGATGATTCAAATCCTTTAAAGAAGGTTTTTGAGCTCTAGAACTCATTCAAAGTGTATATTTTTTGCCTAGACATCTTTACTTAGCCTTCCCACACTTTTTCTAGCTTTCTGCCTCTTTTTGTGCATTTTTTGGCCTTTAGTGCCAGGACCGCCCCCCTACCCGGGCAGCGGTTCTGAAACTACTACCCAAGTAGGGCGGCGGTCCTGACTGATTTTTCTAGATTCTGTCATGCATGTTTTTAACATGTGACGATTCACTTAACTTCACTTTTAGCATGCATCTGTGGGCCAAATTGTCTAAAAATAGTTTTGATTGCTTGGTTCTCCTTCCCTATTCTATTTTTGCACATGCTTTAGTCAGTTGGAACTACCTCTTCTTGCCTTATGAATGAACACCACAACCCCAATTATTATATACTCTATGCTTGTATTCAAGTAAAAGGCCTAAGAATTTTTGTGTATCTTACATTGTACTACTGCCAAAATCTTGCTAGGAATTGCATAGCTAAGCTCAAATCTCTTGTGTTAACTCTCTTCTACTTGCATTACATCTAGACTACCTTCAATATGCCATTGCTCAAGCAGCATCCTCCTGCTAATGTTCTTGTATTCCCAATCCCTTGGACTCATATGAACACTTAGAGAAAGAAAGGAACAAACTGAGGGGACAAATACAGATACAACCAGATTTTCCGAAGCTCTTGCTTATCTAGGTTGAAATTGTATTTTGTTTGCTTTATTTATTTAACTATCAATTTCAAATCACTAGTTTCAATTGCATATCAAATAGAGTAGTAAAATTGTTCATTTCAATAGATTAAGCAATTGCAAGTAAATCAAATCATTAGAAATTATGCTCGTTAACATTACCAGGTAAGTTATGGGGAATAATAGCTCTTTCAGGGTCATGATTTGTTCTTCACCTCTAAGGTAGGGTTTGAAGGGTTTTGATTAGATTAGGTTAATTGTTTTAGATTAGATTCATATATTCACACAAATAACCAGCTACATCCAGCTGATTACTTGTCTTTAGTTTATTTATTAGATTATAATGCATTGCTTAAAAACTAGAAAATATCAAAAATATTTCCTTTGATAGATTAGTTAGCTTTTACTGCTTTGTTCTGATATATTGTGAAAAATCCAAAAACATAGATTATATTTCCTTAAGTAATTATTTTTCTTATCAAAATCACTTTATTTCATCACGTATGACCATCAACAATCCACAACAAGAAAAGATGTATAGTTGTGATCTTTTGGTCCCATAACCCAATGAGCCATAATTGATAACTGACATTGATACAAGTTTACATTTGACAGCCTTAAGCACACCTATAACTTTTTTTGAGAAAATAGAATAACTAACTACATTAAACATCATTGTTAATAAAGCCTACGATTATTGGACTGCTCCTGTAAATAGGGTTTGATTACACGCATGACCATATAAGGGCCACAACCTCCATGAGTCTTTGGTTGTGATTCTCAGGCCCTACAACTCAACGAGCCTGCTAACATGTTAGACATTGACACTAGTTTGTATACATTAGTATTCAGATCTTCACCACTTCCACCAAACATTATTGCACAACTTTCCTTATTGAACATAACAGCCGATTAGGCTAAGAATTTCTAGACTAGACTAGAAAATCACCCATAAATCCCCGCATGGATCTGACCATGTCTCTTGTTCTTACTTCCATGACCTTGTCTAGAAATCTATATGAGGCACCCGCAGGTCATTTTCCGCGTGTTCAATAACCAAAAAACAAAATCTCGTCAGATCTTGACATTGATTGGAGTCTTCGAGGAGCTATTATATCAGATCGAGCCATCACACCACTTCAAGTTAGGAGAGCATTATTTTCCTTCTAATCATAGATCTTGATATTGCACATTGAGGATATAAGGTTTCCTAATTATCTTGATCCATGTCACTAAACTCACATTCACATTCATTCTACACTGGTTATCTTGGCATGACCTCAAGAGGTCGGGTTCGAAGAAGGTCACATGTCGATTTTCTATCCTACAGTTTCCTCTCATGATGTGAAGGGGTTGACCAATGAAGGAAAGTTCTAATTACAGGGAGTAATTGTATCTGGGTCTATGTGTGCTCTTATAGCTTCTATTTGAAATGGGATAACAATATCTATTAAAGGACACTCATATGTTGCATGTGATAAACTATGTACTGCTCTACAATGTGTGAGTGGTTCTAGATCACATGAGATGGTGATCTTTTGTCCTCCATGGCACAATTTGATGCACTTATGAAAGGTAGAGGGAATGGATTTCATGGCATGAATCCATAGGCATCCCAAGAGCATATTGTAAGGTAGATCCAAGTCAAGGACATGGAACGTCGTATCATGATACGTCGACCCTACTTCCATCAGAACCAATATAGTTCCTATTAATTCTTGATCTTCATTATCATAGGCCGTGATGGTAATAGTTTTAGCACCCAAATCTACTTCTGAATTGCTTAGCTGCTTAACCAGATTCAATGTGAAAATATTTAAGCCAGAACCTCCATCTATAATCACTCTTTTGATTTTGCGATGAGTAATAATGAACTCTATGTATAAGGTTGATTTGTTCTTAGGGTCATTACGTGGGATTGAATTTTGATCAAAAGAAATATGATCATTGGAATCAAGGTGTGCAATCATCGCTTGAAGGTGGGAATGATCTATATCTATGGAGACCCCTGAACTCTGAAGTGTTTAGTACAATATATTATTATGAGCAATAGAAATCTTGAGGAGATTTAGGATTGAAATTATAGCTAGGGTTTTCTCTAATTTTTCTATCAAGTTGTATTGGCCTTCCTGAAGAACATGCAGAGGATCAGGTGTCACCAAATGAGCATGTTGTGTGCCTATACAATAATTTTTCCCTAAGATCCTAATGGTGTTCACATGCTCATCAGATGAATGGAAATAACCTATAAGGGAGTTAAATGGATTATAATTTGTTGGATAGATGTAGGAAACGGTTCTATAGTAATTAGAGGTCTGCCCCCGATCTGGATTTTTGTTCTTCTTATCCTCATGATTGGGAAAGGGTTCTTTGAATATACCCATTTTCTCGTTATGACCTTGTCCTGAGTTGGATGGTGAATCTATTGAAATTTTACCTTCTTTGATGAGTTCTTGTATATAATGTCGTAATCTTAGGCATCTATCAGTCTTGTGCCCTTTGACACAATGAAAATTGTAGTATTCATGCTCTTTAAACCAACTTGGCTGAGGTGCATCGTCTGATTATGGTACTGATGAGGTTGGGTATTGTACCATATTTACAGTGTCTAACTATTTAAGTATAGAAAACAATTATTCAGTTAAAGGTGTAAATGTATGTTTTGTAGGTGTTTTTGGGTGAGGTCCTTGTGAAATATTTAATAGCAGACCACTTTTTACAGCTTGAACTCTCTTAGAGTCTGTGATGTCATCTCCAATGACATGCTTATTCTTATTAAACAAATTTGGTTTGTCTACGGGTTTTGGCTCATGTTTTTCCTTCGAAATGGGTTTGAGTGTCCCTTTTGCAATGAGAGCCTTCTCAATTTGACTTCCTTTCTCTATAATTTCTTCGAAGTTAGTGCCACAGTGCATCTGTAAATGGAAGGCTATTTATGGGTTCAAGTTGGGAATGAATATGCTTACCATTTGTTTTTCTAGAAGGACACAAGGGAAATGACTCACCAATCCATGCCACCACTATAACAATCCCACAAAGGTCTCATTGGGTTTTTGTTTATCATTGCAAAGGTCTTTCATGGTAATTTCATTCTCCATATTCAAAGAGAAGTGTCACACAAAATTTTTAGCTAGTGTGGGCCATGTCATGATTGATCCCTTAGGTATACTAAAAAACCATTCTAACGCTTTTACTCCTAGACTATGAGGAAATAGATGTATAAAAAAGTTATTGTTGTAAGTTACTTCCTAGCAAGCCATGTAGAAGCCTTTGACATGATCATGAGGATCACCTTTGCTTTTGTATTTTTCAAATTTAGGGATATCAAAGTGATTTGGGAGTAATTTTTTTAACATGTCTTTATCAAAGGGGTAGGGACATATCTCTTCGTATAGATACTTCCTGTTGTGCCCTATATTACTCTCTTGTAAAGTGGTAAGTGTGTTTTTCATTGATTGTAAATCTTGTTGGATGAGTTGTTCTTTTGTGGGGGATAATGGTCTATTCACTTTAAAAAATTTGAATGTTGTGTCATCATATGGGTCAGTGTGAAATTCACCTGATTTAGTGTTGAGTCTATGCTTATACGTATTCCTACTTGAGGAACCCAGGGTTTCTATTTTTTTACTGAGTTTTAATATTTATCATTAGATGATTTCCTCTTCAATCAAGGGATCATATTTGTCGTAAAATCTAGAAGGAGGTGAGTCTTTGCGATCATGTTTAATTTTGACTCTACGTGAAGCCTTCGAGTAAGGTCTCCTTGAACCATCTGTTGGTTTTGGTGGTTCACTTTTAACTTTTTATTTACGCACACCCAAAGTGGAAACATACCCTGTGTCAAAAGGATTGTCCATGTCAGTGAAAAATGGTCGTAGTAGATCTTTCATGTTGTAATTATTGATTTTAATTGTTGCTTCATGTTCTTGTGGTATTTTAGCTCCTAATTCGAGGAATCTTGTGAGTACTTGGTTTCTATTGTAATATAAGAGCTCATTAAAGTGAACTAGATCTAGTTCGTGTTGATTTTCAGATGAATCAAAATCCTCAACACTATGGTCAACTAATGGTTCAATTTCTTCAACCTCTTAAAATAGGGGTACTAAGTTATTTCCACTTAATGGGTATGTTGAACTAAAATGGTTTACCTCTAAGTCATGTTCATCTCGTTTAAACACCATCTTCGTGATTCTTGGCTTTACTAGTTTATGTGACACTAGGTTTTGTCTAAGTGTATCTAATTTGTAATAAGCCTAGGTGCACGTGGTTTGATTTTTTTAGAATCTCACTGTCTCGAAGTGTCCTAAGTACAAAACTATGTAATTACTTTTATACTAGGAACAATCATGTAAACCCACAAGTAAATCACTCAAAACACTCAAATTGTTTATAAAATAGTATACCCTAAGTTATAGTTCCAAATATAGGTGTAAAATAGATAGTAACAATACCCTGTCACTCCCTAGATCAAGTTCAAATAATAAACAAGACCGAAGCAATAAATTTTTATTGACGCGATCTCTCCACAAGGTATACTATGACTAGTCTAGATGCAAACAAAATCTAAGTTTTTGATGATGGAAATTGCAAATGTGAATAAGATAACAACACTACTTTGACATGTTAACCATGCTTGGAAAAAGTGTTGTTTTAGTATCAAGATGATGATATTGCGATACAAACAATGCAATATCAAAACTCTGAATAAAAGCCTTAAATAATGTTGGGATCAAAACTAAGTGTAAGTATAGTAAGAAGTTATTAATTGTGTAAGCAACTTAACGATACAATATGGAAACTTATACCAAATCCTCATAAATTAAAAAAATATGTAAGTGTCACAATTTTATGGCTAGAATGTGGGAAGAATAAAAACTCAAAGGGGAAGCAATGATGAAACCAAACCTAGCTAGGAAGATGATATTGAAATCAAGATCAAGTGGCTATCAAACACATAAGAACGTATCCACACACTTTAGGCATTTAACAACTCAACCACAAACATGGAAGAGCATAAATGGACATAAAAGAAGAAAACACAATCTATGATAACACTCCCGTAAGATGTCTTCTCTTGTCCTAAATGGGAAACAAGAATATAAGGGTATAGATCAAATGGGGTGGAAATGAAGTAATCGTTACTTGGGCAGAGTTTCACCTCATCCTAAGGCGAGAAAGAAACTAAGATAAGTAATACGTTGTAAATCTCATGATGAATGACATTTAATTTCAACTTAAGTGGACTCTTTTCCTTATTTGAAAAAAAAGGTTTAGAGTTCAAGTAAGTCCTCACTTCGTGAGATTTTGACAAGACAAAATAGTTTTGGACTAGAAAAATGGGCTCCAAGAAGATATGGCTTTCCTAGGTAGTTCACTCAACTAGGTGTCACAAATTTATCTATTGCGAGCTTGATTTGCCAAGGTTTCCCAAGGAGTATCTTGGATTTACTTTACCCCCTTCAAACATGATGAGCAATGAATTCATTCATGTGTATTCTCACTGGGGTCGTGTTGTCTAGAGTTTTTGCATAGCTAAAAACCTAGGGCAGTCATGAGATAAATCTCCCTCATTTACCGGTGAGGCTCCTGTGTAATATTTTTATCAATCTGGTGAGTATAAATCCTAATAACTATTTTTTGAGGTTTTAATTTAATTAAAAATCTCATGAACCATATCTTAGCAATTTCGTAGCAAGTAAGCATTTGTTTTGGAATGTTTTTCAGAAGGGGGAAATAATAGAAGTAAGGAAAGAAGAGAGGAAGATATGTAATTCAACTAATAGTTTACGAGAGTTGGTCTCATACATATAAATTAAATAAACAAGTAGATAGTCACAATATTCAGAAGCAAAGGATATGTAGAAAATCTTCTAATCTGGGTGATCTTAGATAACACAAAATTTATCCAAAGATCCACGCAGAAGCAAGAAGCAAATGCATTGTGGACACAAAGTTATCCAGAAATTTTCCTTTATTCAATTCCTCAGATTTTACAAAGCGGTTACATCAAGGGTTGCAACACAAATTCTGGAACTCAAGAATGTTGATTAACAAATTGTGATCCGTTAACCCGTAGGTTATTCCTCTATTTATAGTGTATAGATGTTAATTACAAATAGAAAGTTTTTAATGAATTCCCGCATGCAAACGCTATAGAAAAGGGGATAGCTGGTAATATTCCTCCTAGAATTGCTCTTTGCATGAGCATGCATGATTTATAACTCAAAATAGAACCTTCTATTTTGTATGTTTGCCACCTATTTCCAAGTAATTTACTTCTTCAAGTAATGACTTTTAAACCAATCACTTAAATTTTATAATTTAATCAATTGCTCAATTAATTTGTGAGATAAAATAAGAGAAAGAAGAAGAAAGAGGGAAAGAAATTAGAAGAAAGCTGTAACACTCCCAATCTTATTCTTTTTCCATATTCTGCATGTGGTTGACTCTTTTGCCTTTGATTCTCACAAAACTGGATCTTCAGAAGCAGCTTGACTATGATTTTCCTGCAGGTGCTACCTCTGACATGTCTTCCCTTTTTATCACTTGAAGCTTTTGCAATTCTTCTCTAGTATATGCACTAGTGCAATGTTTGTCATAAACAATTAAGGAAAAACTTGTCACCTTTTATTTTTAATTGCATATGAGCAATTTTAAATTCTAGAAAGCACTCCGGGTGAAGGAAAATACAAGTATATTCAATGAAGGAAAATACAAGAGGATAAATTTTTGCCAAAAGCCTTTTCAATTATGAGATCTGGATCTATTTCTTCCTTTAATTCTGAAGATATATTCAATGTGTCATACATTTACTTGTGCTTTCTTCACCAATATGGGCATAAATGAAGTATTCCTATAAATAATTTAGACAAGTATGCAGTCAATAGCATGAATATCTAATTTCTTCACTGAGATCTGATTATGAATCATGTTGCCTTCTATTTTTAGACTTTTCTTTCATGCCAAACAAGCTAAAAATAGTATTTTATTCACCTGTGCACTCACATCAACATGCAGATGCTCTGAATAATAAAAAGAAAGCTTCTCCAACCCTAGGCACCAAAACTGGATGCTTCCTGACAATTAATTAAAAAAAGTCAACTTTTAGGCATTTAGCTATGCCAAAAAGGGTCGCACTTTTTGGCAAGAGGAATTGCTAAAAATAGGAAGTCAAAGAAATGGGAATTTTTACCCTGCAAGACAGCTAAGAAATTTCTACTTTTCACTTTAAGTGACTTGACTTTCATAATGAGAATTTTTACCCTATAAGGCAGGAAAGCTAATTCCTGCTTTTCCTTAAGTGACTTGTCTTTATGAAATTTTTACCCTATAGGAAAAAAATTCCCACTTTTGACTTAGGTTACTTGTCTTTCATAATGGAAATTTTTACCCTGCAAGGCAGGCAAGAAATTCATGCTTTTCACTTAAGTGAGTTGACTTGATGGGAAAAAGTAACCTGCTAGGCAGGAAATAAATTCCCACCTGCCTACCACTACCAAAATTCCCATTGGCAGTTTAAGTGATTACTTCCAAAAAAATGTGACTTGCATGAAAGATAACTCTTTTCCAAAAGTGTGACTTACATTATGACTTCTGCCTTTATGAAATTTTTCACTTAAGACAACATGGAAATTAGACGCGGAAGGCAACCTTGAAAATTGTGACTGACATGAAGACTACATTTCTTTCCTTTTTTGGATTTTTGGTGAAGAAAACACAAGGACAAAACAAATTTTTCCATTTTTGGAAAAGGGTCCAAGAAGATGTAGCAACAAAAACTTATCAATGTGCCATAAATTTCATTATGGATCCGTTTTAGGTGTTGTTTTCTCTAAAAGTGCATATTTTCTCGATCTCTACACAATATTTTTCTATTTTCATAAAATCCATTTTTGCACTTTTTTGGACCAAGTGACTTCTTGCAATATTCTGAGAAAGAATCTCAAGCTTTGATAGCCTTTAGACAAATTAGTAATTAAAAACACTAGAGATATTTTCAAAACCCTAGGCCTGGGGAAATATTTGGTAAGAAGAATGAGTAGGCTATGGGAATTTCCGGATAAAACAAACCAACACAGACAAAAAGAAATAAAACAAAACAAAAATAGCTGTGGGCAATTGCTAGAAAAATTTCTCCATTTAGTTGATCTATAAAAATTCTTCCCCCTAGGTGAATGTTACTGTGGTAATAATGATGGGGTGGAGTGATTTATATAACCTCAATCCTTCAATTGTAGCTCAATCCATTTTTAAAAGAAAGGTTTATTTATTTAATAAATAAATAAATAAAACACTTTTAGACAAGGTCATGACAAAGGGATTGAGTGAGCTTTGGCATGTGGGTATTTGTCAAATTTGGATTTTATGACTCACTGGGGATACCTTAGAGCAATGAAAACAAATGCAAGCAAAACAAACTCAAAACAACCCATTACTTTGAAAAGAACGATTCTCATTTTTTTAAAAGGGTAGTCTCAGATTTCAAGGTGAAATCTCAAGAACACTAGGTCGCTATACGGATAAATTTGACTCTAACTCACAATGTAAAACTAGTCAAATGGGTGTGTGGAGCACTTCCTGTTTCATCCACGAGGTCACTCAGTGGTGGAATACTTTAGGGTTCCTAGAACCACCCCCATTGTTATAGCTTAAGGAGTTATGCCAAAAGGGGTTACGTTCTAGTTAAGCGGATAATGGATGTACCCTTTTCCAAACCTTCAAATACAATGTGATGAATATGGTGTGTTTTTTTTTTTAATCTTTTTAACTTAGTGTGGTTTTTCATAGCCCACCTTTTGGTAACCTATATTCACACGTTAGTATTTGTTTTAGCCTCCAAGCCTTTGACAATCAATTTTGGTCCTACACCAAGATTAATAATTTCCCAATAACATCATATAAAGAGGATAAGATGTTACTTTTGATTTCCCAGATCGTGTTAAGATTCAAGGAAAGAGCATACACAACATGCTATCCCACTCAAACGTAGTAATAAATGGAAAATATTTTAGTAATTGTGAAAATTAGTTCCTTTTAGCCAACTTTGAAAGTTAATCCTTTATAAAACTTAAATTGAAGTGTTTGGAAAGTAAAGAGAAGGTTTCTTGAAACGTTTTTGGTTCCCAAGATCACCTAGAAGGTGCGAGGGAAGAGCATACACGTTTCAAAAGACCCCTACAAACTAAAAATGCAAACACTTAACTAAGTTAGGCTAAATAAATATCAAAAGAACTTTCAAACCAATGTTAGAAACCTGCGAATTGTTAGAAAAATCAAGAAATTTGACACTGCAAATGGCAACAAAATTTTGATTTTTGACAGTGATGCCTACATGCTCAGAATGATGGGGTACGCACCCCTATTGACCAATACTCACCCTGAATGATGGATACATGTGACTATAGAAATTTATTGTGTGGCTTTATGCCTACATGGGTAGAATAGCTAGTACACGTGGGTGTTAGTGGATACAAGGGAAAGAAGGAAAGTACATGTGTAGGGTAAAATATGAGGTCAACAGTCTTTAAATAACATCCTACATGTCCCAAGAGGTAGGTACATGTGCAAGTTGATGACTTACAAGTGGATAATGATAGATACACGCTCCTTTGTAAAATGGACTGATAGTCAAAATACAAGTAGATGGGTGCACGACCAAGATGATGAATATGTGCCTATGATGATAGATACGTGTTGGTTTAGGATGCCGACTCGTACCCCTGCAAAAACCACAAAAACCAAAAAAATGAAAATTTCAAAAAAATCAAACATGTTAGTTTTTCACCATTAAAACCTATTTTTAGCTTTAACCCATTAAATATTTATGCAAAAGGGAGGTTTAGCCTATTTAAAATTTGAAATATGTTTGAAAATAATCTATTCAACCCTAAAAATCATGAAAGTAGTTAGATATGGAAATGAAAATCTCAAAAACTACTTCTAAAGGACTATGGATTAAGTCCCACTAGGCGTGCCAAATGTGAATAAGGAAGAGTTGCAAAAGTTGTGAAAATGGGGTAATAACACTTAAGGAACCCCAAAGCTTTAAACAAACAAATCAATAGACCATCGTGATACAAAATAAGCAAGGATTAATTACTTTGCATGCATTAATCTCAAAGTAAACAAGAAAACCTAATATGTCTAGTTATCCTCTATTATTTAAAGCTTTGTAAATGAACCTAATAAATATTCTAAGAAATTAGTTTGTGATTATGAGAATGGGGCTCAACATTAATGACTAAAAAGCCATATGGTTCCTCCCATTTAATCAAATTTTGAGTGCGTAGTGTGACACCAAAGAAAATAACTCAATAAACAAATGAAAATAAGTTCTAAATCCTAAAAAATACTATAGTTTATGTTAGAAAGTAGGAAGTGTTCTTAGAAAAGTGAGGGGGGTCTAGCTCTATTTATAGGTTTCTAATTTCAGAAATGAAATGATTTGGGTGCATGTGGGATAAATGAATAATCCAAAAGCAATTTTAGTGAGTCAAAGTAAGATTTGACTAGGCTTAGAAGAGGTTAAACATGTCTTAGGCTAGTTAACCTATGTTTAGGCTAACTAATTGTGATTAGTGAGGAATTAGGAGTTCGAGAGAGTTGTGAGAGGACTACTCAATCCAATGAAATGGATTGATGACCTAGGAAGCTAGTAGAAGCGGTTTAGAAGGAGATTAGAAGATGGTTTAGCTGATAAGAGGATATATTAACCTGATTAGCTAGTTATAAGAGGAATACGACCAAAAGGATGTCATAAAAGGAGAGTTAGATAGGTCTAATTGATGAGTTGTCGTTAATTTGTGAGGATTAGAATAGTTAGTGCAATATCAAGAATAAGATTGCTTTGATTAAACTATAGGTGTTTACACCATGAAAGCTATGAAAGATGAACCTATTAAAGCTCCTAGTAATCAGTTATGCTTGTTTGACAATGAAGGGTTTGAGAGTGAGATCTCATCATTAATGGATTCAAGGCCAATGGTTCATCCCACTTACTCAAGCTTGATGTTTTAGAAATGAAAATGGTTAAAGCAAAGATAGCTTAAATGCAATGAAAACTACTAAATCTAAATATGGCATAAGCTAGTCTAAAAAATGGAAGAGTGTTCTTAGCAAAAAAGGGGGAGGGGTATGCTTGTATTTATAGGTTTCTAATCCTAGGAAGAGGAAAGAGATGTTTTGGGCTCATATGGGACTAAAGTCCAAAAATTCCAAACTCAAATTAAGCTCAAATTAGAAAGGTGAAATTGACATTTGGAAAGCTAAGTCTTATTTTTAGAAAGTCAACGAAGGTTTAATTATCCTCAAATAGGCTAATTAATAGGATAATGACTTATAGAATCCATTTAGAAGGGTGTTAGTATGATTTAGGGGTTTAAAAAAGGTTAGATAAGGTAATTAACTAGCGTAGTTTCTTCAATTAGTAGGTATTGTGATAGTTAGTGTAATTTTACTAATAATGTTGTGTAGACCAAATTATAGGTGTCTACACTCGTAAGTCAAGACAAGTCAAATACCTTCATGTTGGCTTGGATCTCATCCACCCAAGTCTCGTAAATCAGGATACATCAAATCACCTATTTGATGAAAATATTTTGATTCACCCTAATGACTTGGATCTCGTCTATCTAAGTCTCCTAAATTATGACCATTAAAATTTCATAAACATGGACTTCTTCCATGATGATTATGTTCCAAACCCTAGTCCACGTAAAAATTAAAAAAATCAGAACAAGAAAAAAGTGAAATAAGATCCAAATTAAACCAATAATCAAGAACTATTTTAAAATTAAAAATGGAAAATTAAAAAAAAATTATTTCACAGGCACTCTCTGCACTAGGGGAGGCCATTTGTATAAAAAATTTTACTCATTTCATCAATTAGAATATATTTGTTGGCATAAGTGACATAGTGTGTTGTTCTTGATGTAAAATCTCATTAATGAAAAAAAGGATTATCTATGAATGCTAGAGGATATGTGTCTTTATGATGACATGGTCAATCAGGTTATGACATGATGAAAAGAATGGAAATAGTGAGAATGGCTTGGCCTAGTAGGCCTAATCAGGTGACCTAACTATCCTAGGTGATAGACCATGATGAATATAGTTGCATGATGAGTTTAGGATCATAGTAGAGGCATGGAGAGAATGATCTGAGTGTGTTGAGACACTCACATGAGATTCATAATATAGGTACAGGTTTTGGACTCAATTACATGTGCTCATATAGATCTAGTCTAGGTGCTTGGAGGCAAAATCAAGCATGACAGTGAGGTAAAGAGTCATGTGAGATCATGGAAGCATGAAGGTGAGTGATGCATGTTGTCTCAAGTGTTTCATAACCTTTTGGAGAGGTTTCAATTTTAGGTATGAGGTTCTACTACTCTATTTTGACACAAAACTATGGAAAATCCCAAGGCCTAGTCATGAAAGTCATGGTGGTTGAGAAGATGAATAATATTTGAGCCAAGATGATGATTATATATGATTAATAGAGGTATTTTAGAGGTGTGTAAAAAATTTAGGTCATTATGAAGAGAAATTTGCAAGTTATGATGTTTTGGGCAAAACAAGGTCCAAGCAAGCATGATTTCTAACTTAAAGTGAGAGAAATTCTCATGGTTGGAATTTTTAAGGTTTTTATGGGGTTATAATACTTTCATGGATGTTGGGGCATCAAGTTAATAATATCTCAGAGTTGGAATGATGTTAAATGAGGCCCAAACATTTATGAACGACCGTTAAGAAGGTAAGTCACTTTTATGGCTTTGAAACCCTAGGTTACAAGTGATGGAGAAAATATTCCTGGTATGAGACCATAATGGATTAGTTTTTAAAATATGGTAATTTTAGGTTTTATAAGAACTCTCTGTCTTTCTAATGAGGAATTTTATATCTTGTGATAGTATGTGGGCCCCACTAAAAAAGGAACGTTTCTGGAGTTTTTTTAGTTTGCGCAAATGTTTTCCATTGAACGTATTAAATAAATCACCATTTATGAAATCCTGGTAGTTTTACTACATTTACATGATAGTTTCAGGTCATGGTTGAGGTCCTAAAGCACAAAGTGTGCCCTATCTTTGAGAACTAGTTTTTGGGCCTAAAAGGGTAGTTTAGTAGTGTTGGAAAATGGAAGTGCTTGAGCACTTTTGAGCTTGGTGATGGATTATAATGACCTTAGATGTGTTTTACACATCTCATGTGACACATTTCATTTTTTTTTATCTATGAAAGTTTACTAAGGTGGCATGGTTTAATCCACAAGTTGACTAAGTTTGATTGGTTTAGGACAATAGTGTAGTGGTGAGCAGATGGATGTAGAAGACCCATGTTTTGGCTTATATAATTTTTTATATCCATTTTAGAGTGAAGAGGGATGGAGTTTTTTCCTATTGAATGTATTTAAAGGTCTTGAAAGTGTCATAAAGGATGCAAACTAGTTGACTTTCCAAAACTAAATTCTGGGAAGTTTAATTTGTTAAAGAGGAAATGAGGTGTGGTTTACTTTGTTGGATATATCATGAGGTATACCATGCATGTATTTTTTATACATTTCAATGGATTTATAATTCATTGTTTCATGGAATATTTGAGGTTTTTTAGTGTGATCTTGAGCTCCATTGGTGAAGATTGGCTCTTGGAAGTACCTGTTTTGAGTAGGAAATAGTCCTACTTGGTAGTGATATGAATGAAATGGATGGTGTAGAATGTTGTGAGATGACGTATGATGTTTCTATGATGTGTTTGACTTGTGTGATTAATTTTTATGCTTTAATAATCAGGGTGAAGTTTTTTAAGACCTTGATGAGCTTGTAGGAGAAGGATATAGTCTTGTTGGCCTAATTGTGCATGTTTGAGTGTCTTAATGCATTGCCATCCTATATGGGTCCATGTTATGAATTTATATGAGTATAGTGTTCTATTTTTAAGTTTTTATGACTAACCTCTTTGGTCATGATTGACCTATGTTATGTTTTTGAGTTGAGTCTCATATAAGAGTAGATGTTTGGTTCATTTTTGAACTAATTGAGAGAGATGGGAAATGTGAGATACATGAGAGAGTGAAAGAATGTTAAGGGCATCAAGACAAAGATGAGACATTGTGTGAAATTATTAATAGTTTTTAATAGCTAATTTTTAATGGTTTGTGCTTGAATTGGTCAATGAAATATCAAGTTTGAGTGAGTTAGGAGAAATTGCATTTGAAGAGGGTTTAAAGGAGTGTGAGATGAATTTTTTATCTCCATCAAGTGTGGAAGCAACAATACATTAGAGATCTTCATATGAAGGTGGTTGAGTTGGTGTTTGATCCCCATAGGGGGTTATAGCCTCATTTTGTGGTTGGTGCCTCACTAAACTAGGGATTGATGCTCTTTGTAGAGTTAGTGCTCTACTAAACTATGGGTTAGTGCTCCTTATGAAGTTGGTGCTTCACTAAATTCTTTGGATTTGAGTAATGTAATCAAAATTTTAGTGGGTTTTCTTCCCCTTGAGGGTTTCTAATGCGAGAGCATCTCTCCTTGGGAACAATTTCAAGTTGACAAGTCAATTTTGGTTTTTAAAGTAATCTACAAGGTCTTGTAAGTCCAAAAGTGTAATTTAAGTTCATGTCATGTTATGTGGTTAAGTCAAGTATTCAAAAACTCACATGATTTCATTTCCCTCCAAAAGTGTATTTTGAAATCCTAAGGTTCTCTTAGCCATTATTGTCTTATAGTGTGAATTTTAGTGGTCTTAGAATGAGGGGAAGGTGTTATTAAGAGTCTAGTCATGCTAAATAAAGACTCACAATTTGTGTGAGGGGAGAAAATGATGTAATTAAAGATTACAAATGTGTTTTATATAGTTTGGAGCTCATAACATGTGTTTAAGAAGTTATTTAGGGTTCACTAGAGATATGAAAGATAGGATTATCTCGTGGAAAGGGGTGAGTATTTCATGGCATGGAATAAGAGCTCATGTAGAGACAGTTGTAGGAGAAGAATTGTGTAAAATATATGTGAACTTTAATGGTGAACTCTATTTTTTGTATGTAAAAGTTACAATTTTGTATATTGATCATTATTTTGGTAAGTTCTTGTTTGTTTCATAGCTTCATCTGTGATTAACTCAATTGAGAAGGATCCGAATAGATCTAATTTGAAGATATTATGAGTGGAAAAGAGTTCACATCCTAAAAGAAGTATTTTTTTGATCTTCTCTTGAGAAATATACAGTTTCTAGGGACAAAGGGTATATACATGTTGAATATGATCAATGAACATTTATGTATCTTATGTATAATGGTTTTCTAATATTGGTAATGGTGGAGTTCATCATTCTTGTGATTATCTAAGTGTATGAACAAGCCATTATGATAGTAAATGTTGGAATCTCTTAGTTTTTTATAATAGTCCACTATGTGTATGTGATCAATGCAATTAACTCAATTTGATACTTTGATGAGAATTTTGTTTAAAAGGAAGAGGTTTTAAATCAAGATATTGAAGGGCATAATAGGGAGACACAAACCTAAATGCATCTACAAAAACGTGGAAAGTGAAGGGTATAAATAAGACAAGCTTGGAGTTTTGATTTTGTGAGACAGGGCACAATGGGTAGGAGTTAAAACGGAAAAATTGGTGGGATAATGAGATTGAATATCACATTAGAAACCTTATGCATGTCAACATAGACCTAATGGAATAATCTTAGCCCATGAAAATAATCTTCTTGTATTTTGCTAACACTTTGATGATTATGAGGTTTACAGGTACGGTTTGGTCTCAATATACTATTTGGAGGCCATAAAGAATCAAGTAGGTCTTACAACCTTGAGTATAATAACTTAAAACCTTCATCTAATAGGGGTTAGAGAATCTATTGTATGAATGTTTTGTGTATGACCACTGCCCTTGATAGTTAAGAGTAATATTGAAGGTGATAAATGAGGGTTTTGGACAAAAAAGGAGTTAGTCTTGTGAAGAGTAAGGATTAATTTCAAATTTTCATATTTTTTATCCATCAGTTTGATAGGTACGGGAATTTTTTAGTCAATCCTTTAGAGTTTAAGGAATCTTAATATCCTCCATTCGCAAGTTAGAAGGACTGCAAACCTATAGGTGTCAGAGATAAGGTAAAATTGCTAAGATTAGAAAATGGTAAAGGAATGTAGAGTTAAAATCTAAGCATGAGAACTTGTGATAATCATCCTCAGAGGGGGTAAAATAGTAGTGAAGAAGGATCTAGTCATTAAAGATTTTCATTTTAGAATAAATCTTATTATTCAAGGAGTGGGGTTGTTAGTGTTGATAAGGAGGGAAAGTTTTCTAATTTGAAGAGTTAAGCCTTTAACCTTTTATGTAAGGATTAAAATTTTATGCATAACACTTAAGGAGTGTGAGGAATAAGTATTTGAAAATTTAAGAGTTTAAAGGTGTTCCAAGAAGACAAAATTTGTAACATTCTATCTGTATGCATATGACAAGGCATTCAAGACCTAACTAGAAACATGAAATTGTGATTTTGAGAATTTGTTCCAAAGAAAGTCTTTATGAAACTTAGAACACTAAATGTTTTTCCAAATGGGTATTTAAAATTTAATTTTTTGTAGATTGAGCCTTTTAATCAAAAAGTATAATAATATTTTCTTTGAGGCATAACTAGTTGAGAATCTTCCCAATACATCCCCAGGTCATTCCATCCTTTCAACCAATCCTATATATCGGTCAAATTATCTCCATGTGGTTTTAATCAGTCCCCACTAGGTGATTTAAGAAAGTAAAATCAGTCCCCCTAGGTGATTTAGGATCTTATGGAACATTCAAACATTCAAGCAGTTTTGGGAAGGGCTATCATCAGCCTTCCTATGACTAGTGCACCATCCCCAAAGTGGAAAAAAAGACCAAGAATCACCATGGAGGATTATTCAAGTGCTAAAAACATCAAGGAATTGATTCTGTAAGATTCAGGGAAGTTTTGAATATTTTGGATCCAATTCACCATAAGCGGGTTTTTAGGCCTAAAACAACACACACCACAAAAGGACATGAAATTAAAAGAAAGATTATAGGAGCTCTGTAGAGATTTTAAATTTTAAAAAAATACCTATGGAAATAATTTCAATTCTCTACATGTTGGAAAATACATGACTTCTTGAAAATTTATACATCGTTCCAGGTAGCTCATTCTTTTGGTGCACAACGAGCAATCCCGATAAATTAGGAGAAATTTGGAGGTGAATGAGTAAAAATTAAAAATTGGAACCATCACAATTGGATTCATTGTTTTAAGGCATAATCATATAAAATTTCACCCAAAAATTCATCCGGGAGCTCGAGATATCGTCTTCGCAAGTTGGCTCCCAAGGCAATCTTTACAACACTTAGCCAAATTTCTAATGGGACATGTGGCAACCTGAGGTGAAGGAACATTATCATGTCCCATTTTTCCCTTTTAAAAATATAAATGAGGTGAAATTTCTTTTGGCCCACTCCCATTAATCCTTCTGGTTACCTATATGACCCGGAAACCACCTCTCTCAGCCCTCGGATGCTTCTGCTCAACCCCCCTCACTTAAGTTACACGACAAATAAAAATATGATAGGTGTCAAGCCTAGGATGAAGGGTAATTTTATGTCCCCTTTGAAACTTTTGAAAAGGGATGAAAGGAACAGAAATCCCCCCCCCCCCCACCCCACCTCCTCCTCTTCAATTTTTAAAGTTATTTAAACCGATAGTCATTTTTCACATTTTCCCCCCCACACCTCCATACCCTATCAGAATGTTGCCAAATTTTCTCCAAGAAAAAAATCCAAAATTTTTACATTCAAATGATTCCCTACAATCCTCCATGATCTAAGAACATAAAAAGCACAAAAAATATGAACTCAAACGAAGAAAAACGGTGGGAAAATGAATATTTTATGTTGAAAACCCTCGAAGTCACTAAAATGAAAATTCTTCATATCTCTCAAAATACTCAATAGATCGAGATGTTGTTTGATTAAATATCATAGTTTTCCAAACACCATGAGGATTCCCAACGTATTTTTTTCATGCGCGGCCCAAATTGTTTCTAGCAGAAAAACTCTCATTCCACGTGGAATTTTTATTTTATTTTTAAATATGCCAAACCAACGATCGGGTGAAGCTGAAACTTCATAGGAGTGATATTGGGAAAAAAACCATATTATAAACCTTTGTTCCATCACAATCCGATAACCATAGACCCACTTTCAAAAAATATTAAGCCTTCCTATATGGGTGGCTACTATTTTGGGTAAGTCGTCACCAAAAGAAGTTATGATGAAGACAGTGTACCCTAAGGAGGAAAACAAGGTCGGATTGATCATTCAATCCGAAAACCAATGAAATTCACCACTTACAAAAAATATTAAGTCTCCCATATGGGTTCTTTCCATTTTTAGTAAGCCATCTTAGGAGATAAATCCAAGAGAAGACAATGTACACAAGGGAAGTAATACATGTAGATCTCGTTGGTGCGGTCATTCCAGTCAAAAAATCACCACTTACTATAAATATTAAGTTGTCTTGTATGCACTTTTTATAAATAGTAAGTTATTCTATAAAAATGTTCTCAGAAGGGGAGTGTACATGGAGATAAAGCATTCAAGTTAGCATCATTAGTTTGGGTCCAGAGAGGAAAATTCTAACACTTACTAAAGATAGTAAGTTTCCCTTTCCAAATATAGTAAGTGTTAAGGAAACATGAATTTAGGGTGCATAGGTTGCTCTAGTTTCTCAAGTGTGATCAATCATGAAGATATGGTGGTATTTCATGGTTTGGAATGGCCGTCTCATATTAAAAAATGAGACATCCATCATGGTCTCAATGATGTACTCATCACTTATGTGAGAAAATATATCATTTCATGGACAAGTGGAACATAGCAGTCTCACAAAGAATCAACATGAGCATTTCTCACGAGCCATCCATGATCAACATTGGAAAATATCAAATAGTGTTTTTAAACATTCATCCTAAGGGTCACAAAGGAGGTTATATGTTTCATAGACCTAAACATTACTCCACCTCAGGATTGGAGCTTAGTGTTCAGAGTCCTGTCTGCAATGGAGGTATGAAATGACTTTCAGTCAGCATGGGTTTGGATAGATCAGCCTTGTTAGAAATATTTTCTCAAACTTTGATTATATCAAATCAAATTAAACATGTAATTGTCATATTCATCTGATCTTAAGCTAATTCCCCCTCAATAGTTACAAGGAAAAGATCTACTTCTTCGTAAGAATTATCCACTTGTAGAATTGGGACCATGAATCACTTAGAGAGGGACTTAGAGGTTAAAATTCCTAAAAGTATTTTATATAAATAAGTAACCTTAGAAATATTTTACACTGAATGGAGAAATGCCCCTAAGCCACAAGTATGCTCCTTCACAAATGGTTGAGACTACTGATTTTTTGTCATATCCAGGGAGATGAAAGAAAAGTTAAAAATTTCAGAAGATGAGTTTCGGTAAACCTCTACATTTCTCCTTTTGTGGATTCAATGATTTCATCAGAAGAATCTCTCTCTTACTTGTCAAGCATTGTGATCCCATTGAGATCATTACCTTGGTCCCTCCTAATCTTTCACCTCATATTCATCCACTTTCATCATGAAAATAAAGGCCAACATCTTCTATCTATTTTCCTCTTTCCTTGTTTGTGTTCTAAGTTGGCTATAGTATACACTTGGTATCGGATGGTGATCAAAGAGAGCTTCGAATTCTCTAAATGATATGACCTCATGTCAAAACTTTGTATTTATTTTACTTCATGGTGGTAAACCTTGTCTCACCTAAGATGTAATGTGATATAAGCACTGATGTGAACTTCGTATATTGGAGTTTGTTGAATATACTCCATGGTTAATTGTATCAGATCTACAAGGATAGAGGCAGGTAACTAGTTCCTCTGACCATATGTTCTGGAGATGTGAGTAACCTCAACTCTTTTTACGGCCTCTCTTGTGCATCTGCCATGAAATAAATTTTCTAAGGTGTAGTTGAAAGTGTATGCCTATTTGCATGATTAGCAGATATTGGAGCCACTCCCGTGAACATTGTAGATGAGGATATAGGGTTACTGATTACATATTACAAGGGTTGATTTGGAAAGGTTCAATGCAGAGGGGTGGAGCATAATAGGATTGCTTAGTGGATGACACGTGAACGTTTGTGCATGAGAATAAATGTGCATCACAACATGTCGTATTGGAGATGAGCTGTATGGGGAGAATTGTTCTCTTCATAAGTACACTCAATTGTAAAATGTGATTCTTCAAGCTCGTCAAAGCCTTCTAGGGTCATACCGTCAGCATATATCCCTATCCTATATAGTGTTTGATTTCTCATAGTATCTATGCAATGTCAAAAGATGTTAAAAAGGGGAATGTAATCTTGATGATGGATACCCTATTTATATCCCAATGTGAGAGATCTACTCATGGTTAATTGACTTGAACCAACAGTGTTAGTGATTTAGTTAAATTATGTTGTGGACCTTACGCTAACCGAAATAAAGAAATCATGGCTAAAAATTGTGATGAATTTGGACTGATGGAATGTGTACCACGTTGCCAGTTAAATTGATCTGAGGCTCTTACGCTGAAATAGATGCATCCCATACAATGGATCAAGGGACAATCATTCTCCAATGTGGTTGTAATATGGATTTAAGCTAAGTGTCCTAATGATCCATTATGATTTAGCCTTATTCTTAGTGGTCTGCAACATGATTGGCAAATAGAGATCTAGAGACAGTTGTTATTGGCTTGATCCCACCTAGAATCTACTATATAAAAACCCAGAGGAGCTATCCAGGATCAATTTTCTGCCAAGGTGCCAGCAAGCTCCGTTGAGTTCCACCTACTGATGATCTCGTATAAAGGTATCCACAGAGTCAATCATAGAATGAGTTATCTTCCATATATTGATCTAACAACCATTGATAAGATTCAAATTTTTCAGAATGTTTTGGAATCACTAAGGAATTTTCTTACAAGAGACATAAAGTCCTGGAAATGCTATGACACTTAGGAATTTCCTTGCAAGGTTCGAAGTAGCTAACTATAATTGAGATTAGGACATAACTAAGGCTAATTTAGGCAATTTTGGGACAAGAAGGCTTATATTTTTATGACAATACGATGATTAAATTAAACATAATGTTACATTATATCCAGATATCTGACATTGTAATTTTTCACCATTTTCATTTGCATCAGATCCGGCAAGCATAAATCTTTGACTTGTTCTCCTACATGTGTCAAGACTAAATAAGTTCATTAAAATGCACTTATAGGAATGGGGATTTAACCTATCACGGACCTACGCACTTTCTATTGTAAATAAGGGATGCTTGTGCATAGCCACAAAGGAATTTAGATTAACATGCACAGCATTGCGAAGTTGAACCAAAATTGTATTTTATAGTTAACATTGAGGAATAGAAGTAGGTCATATTATTAAACTGTTCCTCATGCCATGGGATTCATCACCGACCTCTCTGGAAAGAGCATTTTAAGTGTCGCATCTAAGATCTACATATTACTTCTTGTTTAGTGTTCATGATTATTTTAATCGTTTCATAAATACTTAGGGAGGCATTATGAAAATGTGCTAAGTCCTAAGTCAACTTGTCTGTGATATGATGTTTCCCTTGAAAGGAAATACATGCCTTCAAGTTCACCTTGATTGCTCTCTGTGCAAAGTCTGTTGTATGTATTTCTCATGTTTTAATCCATTTATGTTGCTCAACATTACCGTACACTTGATTCCATTGTCCGTCACTATAATGCAACTATTTTGTAATTGTTCCCAAATCTTCCAATGGTTAAAATGTGAAAGAATGTACATAGTTATTGTAGTACAAATGTGTTATAGACCTTAATAAACTTGCTACAGTCACCCTCTGTCTGATGAGCAACTGGGATTTGGATCAACTGTGTTGAATTCATATTTTTGTCTCAGCTTCTAATGGTATCCCAGGGTTCATTTTAGAGTGACCTTGCTAGGGAATCTGCAATGGTGGATAAATAAGCCTATCCAATTCATCCTGACGTAATCTGTATTTCCGAAAGGCGATTTTGTAGTATTTTTCGGTTCACAATTGGCCAAAAAAATGGTTTACTCAAGGCTTCATCAGCTGAGCCAGGGGCAAAACTGATCCATCTGTCTATTTTATGACTGCTTCAACAATGCTCATAATTTCAGACTCCAACAATGTTATATCTAGGGTTCATGTTGCAAGGGCGACACTCTTTCGTAATTGACTAGGTGGTCAATGATTCTAGTGAATACCATTGTCGGAACCATCTTTCAGTGAAAGCCTGAATTTGACAGTATGCCAAAACAAAAATAGTCACTATTTTTTTCAGTACCGCGCCAGGGTTCATTTTAAGACACCTCTATAAAATTGTAGGTGGAAAATACCTAGCGAATATCCCCGGAACCAGTTTCAGCGAAAGGCGAATTTGACAGTATTCCAAAACAAAAATTTCACCTATTTTTTTCATGGCTCCATCATTGACGCGCGACACGTCCAATGATCACTCCTAAGTGCACGTCATTGACGCGTGTAATGGCTTCCATGTTGACGCGCGTCAATGGCTTCAATTGACGCGCGTCACTGGATAGGCATTGACGCGTCGACTGGCTATCTATTGACGCGCGTCAATTGGCTTCTATTGACGCGCGACACTCTAATATTGAAGCACATGCAAAGACGCGACGTGCAATAGAAGCCATTGACGCATGTCAATAGAAGCCATTGACGTGTGTCAATAGGAACCAGTGACACGCGTCAATTGGAGCCATTGACGCCCGATTTAGCCTATAAATACCCTTCAGCCGGTCATTTTCTCATTTTCACCCTCCCGCTCTTGAATTTTTGCAGGTCTCAATCATTGTCAAAGACGCAAGTACAACTATAATGTCGACTTCAGATGCTTCCCAACTGCAAGTTCAGCAAAAAAATCAAGAGAATCCAATTCAATCGATTTCCAAGATCAACTACAGGAATCCCTTATGCCCTCACATCCATACTGTTTTAAATCTGTCTTCAGAATATAAAGATTTGATGGATGCGTGTGAATTTTCAGGGGTCGTTAATATGCCCCATTTCGAAACAGATCCAGATATTTTGAATTACCTTCTGTCATCCTACAATTCAGAGGACGGCATTTTTTATGTGACTCTGAACGATGGCCAAATGTTCCAATTCAGTATCGAAGCAAATGACATCCATCGGTTTACGGGCCTTCCGTTCAAAAATTTACCATTTGTTACAACCAAGGCAACACTCGTGGAAGAAGACAAGAAATTACTCGAATCAAAGTTCGGTTTCCATGTTGATTGTAAGTATAATTCGTTTTAATTCATATTTTTTATTCTGTTTTTTATTCTGATACAATTTGCTGTTATAAATTTATAGTAATTTTCACTCTTTCGCATTTGCAGCCCATGTCAATAAATCCAGGCGTGGTGTGGATACACAATCAATTGCACACCACTTTCTTGCTGCACTTATTTCATTTTTTCAATCCAGAATTGTTTTGCAGGGTCGCCAAACTGATATACCAAATTGGGCCATTGCATACATTGTTGCCACTATCTCAAAACAAAAATTCGATTGGTGCACATATCTATCCAAAAAAATAAGAACTGAACTAACAAATTCAAAACTTTCTGAAAAACCTGTCATTTATTCAACAAACTATCTCCTTGGCCTTTATTATGAGGCACTTTTAAATTTAAGAGATAAAAAAATTCCTACTTGCACTGATGAGGAGTTGATGAAGTTGTCAATTCCATTTGAAGAACAACAGGTATAAAGTATTTAGTTTGTATTTCAATTTTCGACATTACACTGCGCAGTTATTAACACTTAAATGTTAATTTTTTGCAGAAAAGATATCTTGAAGCCCTTCCCCGAAAAAAGGTGTTATCGAGAGGAAGAGGCCAACAACACGCTGAGGCTTTGGGGGACTCCCAATCTGAAATGGAAGCTCACTCCTCTCCAAACCCTCAACAGTTTGAACTCGTTAAACGCCAGAGAAGTAATACCTTCTCATATATTATTTACAAATTCCAAAGTTGCATATTTATTTTTCAATTTAAATTTTAACCAAATGAATTGACAACATTTAATATTGATGAATTGCAGGGACTTTGGAACATACACCTGTTTCACAAACTCAACCTTCTTCCCCAACTCACTCCATACAGTCGCATGCATTCATATCTTCTGAACAGACACCGAGTACAACTCCTACAAGGCCACCCGTAGCACCGAGAAAAACAACCCCTCGACAACAAGGTACAACTCTTCGATAGTACGTTTAATTTCAAAATTTTTGACTTTATGAATTGTTTTCCTATTTTTTCATTTTTTTCTTGTACTTTTCAGCACATGTCAGTCCTGATCAAACCGCGGCACCGACACCCACTCAACCAATAATTTTTAAAATGCCAACCAGAGGAACAGTGAAAAAGAACATTGGTAAACGCATGCCTTTTGCTCCGGCCCCTAGTGGGACACTAAACATTGCCTCCTCCTTTCGAATTCCAACTCTCTCACTTGGTGGCTTGCCCAGTGCAACGGGCATATCTGTTTTGAACAATATAAATTTAGATGAAGATTATTTGGGCATTGATAGCAATGACCCAACTGGTTTTTTCGATACCCGCGAGATGATTCAAGGCCAGCAGGTATACTTCAAATTTCAATTTAAATATGCTTTACAATTTTGAATTACATTTCGATTTAAATTTATTTATCTAAATCTTGATTAATTTTTTCACAAACAGGATCAGCCCACCCAAAGGCAGAAACACGTAGCAGTTGATCTTGGTGAAAGCCCCCATACTTCTCCAGCAAGATCGTCTTCATCAGATTCAGATAGTGAACAGTTGCCACCTTTTCCTTTGGAGAACTTAATTGGTTATGATTGTCAATCCCATGTCAGTGAGTTTATTCTTCCTCATATCAAACAGCTTATAGAATGGGAGAGAAGGGCTAAAGTTCTTATCAATGAGATTATTAGTCGTTATGAAAATTATTGGCAACGGGATAGTTTATACGCTGCAGTCCAGAATCAACCTGCGAAGATGGATTCCTTACTTACCCAAGTAAGAAGTGGGACTGTCACGTATAACAACAACTATAAAGATGACATTTTAGATAAGGCATTAAACAAATTGGAAAATATTAGTGCCGAGGCCCAGGCATATTTTAACAAATGGTCCAAGGACAAGGATTTGGTAGCAATCGCAAATGCCGAAAGAGATAGAGCGGTTGTAAGTACTATTACATTCAAACAATCATTCTTGTTAATTTGAAATTTTCATTTTTTAGTAATATTTTGAATTGACATTACTCTTTTTGTGCAGTTGAAATATGAAAATTTGAAGAGTCAGGCGAAGGTTTTGCAAGTTCACTTGGAAACAACAAAGAACAGCTTATCCGCAGCAAAAAATTTGAAGCAAAATATTGTTTTGGTTAACAAACAAAACAATACACTAAAGCGGATAATTAAAGAGCATGGTTTCGACCCTGACATATTATTCAAAGCTAAAGCAGCAGCTGATCCAAATTTGCTGTCGCATGGAGATGCGACAAATCAAGAAGAAAGAATTTTAAAAAATCTGGACAGTGCTGCAGAAGATCTTATAAGTTCAGGGGTTATTTCTGGTGTTGGGGAAAGAGGTATAGCCACAGTGGAAGAAGACGTTGGGGAAGAGAGCAGAGGAGTAGAATTGGATAAAGAAAAAGAGGGTTTTGAAAACTAGAAACTTTTATTATTGAGGAAACTTTAAATATTGAATTTGAAAACTTCTACTATTGAGTATGTACTATGGTATTTGAATTTAATTATATGGATTTATATACAGTCTTTAATTTTAATTGCATTAGATGGTGATTATCATGAATTATATGTATGTTTCTTGTTTACTTGCATTGTCATGAATTGTATGTGGACGTAGATGATGAATGATGATAATTGATAATTAATGATAGATGATGTTGAAAGACGATGAATGACGATAATGATATGATATATATGGACGATGATCAATTTAATGTGGACGTAGATTTATCATCAAGCACAGTAATTCTTCTTCTCTAGACTTTTGTAATTCTTCTTCTCTAGAATGGATATAGATGATAAATAAATGGAATGTGTTATAATGGATATAGATGACATTAATGATTAGAATGGATATAGATGACATTAGAACGAATAGAATTGTAATGATATGATTATGAATTATTTAAAAAAAACTGAATTGTTTTAATAAATTTAAATTAGATAAATAATTGTGTTAATAATAATTGTAGTGTCAGGAGTCAGGATATGATAATGATATGGTGATGATATGATATATATGGATGATGAGGAATTTTATGTGGACTTATATTTAAAATTGTATAATGTATTGTTTATCCCACAGTTAAAAAAATATATCAAAGGATTTTGCACATATAAAAAATAAATTAAATATAATTCTAAGAAATCAAGAAAGAATCATCACTGGCAAGAAATTAAACATAATTGCAAATATGATAGGGTTTAGCTTACCTCTTGCGTATTAGATTGCTGTGAAATCATCAAGGGTAACGTGCTATGAAATCATCAAGGGTAAGCGTATTAGATTGCTTTGAAATCTTGCGTATATGATAGGGTTTGTTTTACCTGACATTGTAGATAGAGGGGTGAGTTGCCTGACATTGTCAGTCCTGAGAAGTGCCAGCAACATCTTTAAATATATAGACCAACAATATCTTTAAATAAATGTAAATATATAGAATTAGACCTGTAACATCTTTAATGATAACAAGAGCTGAAAAAATGTAAAGTAACAAACAATAAGATTATGTTGAAGAAGATACCTATTTAAAATTGAAATCATCACCGGTAATGTGCTAGATCTTTGTCTTAAAAAAATTCAACACAAAAAATGGATTAGTAGATAGATGGGTGAGTTGCCTGACATTGTCAGTCCCGAGAAGTAACAGCTTCCTCGGACGGATGTCAACCCACGTTTTCAAAAAATAAAAAGATTGTATTTAACTAAATGTAAATACATAGACCTGTAACATCTTTAATGATAACCAGAGCTGAAAAAAATGAATAGTAACAAACAATAAGATGAATAGTAATTTCAACGTTCCTATCTTTTTGTAATGTCAACATTAAGAGGTAATTCAATTATGATATTGCAATATGTGTATATAAGATTATTGAAAACATCAAATATAGAAACAAAAGTCCTAAATTGTGTAAGGATATAATATTCTATCAACACTAATTCCAGAAAGTATATAGCTTAAATTAGGATTAGGGTTAAAAATAATTCACCGTTCTACCAGATGTAGGGGTATAACGGTGATTTGAAACTGGATAAGGATGTTGTGCAGAGTGTCATAAATTTTCCTTTGAGATTTGGGATCCTAAAATCAGAGGAAATGTTCATCTATTTTAGAACAAGTTTTCTTGATGAATGTGTCATAGGGCTACTGAATGTGTCCTTTGATACTAAGATATCTAATCTATATCTAACACATACTTCACACGTGTTTATTGATCTAGGATATGTGTATGAATATTTTCAACGACTCTTCTACAACTATAAATATCATCTCTTTGTATTTTAGACCTATTACCCTAAAAAAGTGTTTCTAATTATATACATTAGATTTACCTCATCATTCCCCCTTCGATACCTATGAGTGCTAGAAATTATGCACCAAATACACCAAAACAGGATTAAACTACTTGTAGTTCTCCAAGTGTCATGGAAGAGTAGAGGTTAGAAAAGTGTAAATGAAGATGGAGCCCTAATTTTATCCTCAAAACTTGGTAACATTGCTTGGCTTGTATTTAATTAAGGGATAGAGATATGTGATAAGGGTAAGAAGATAGATATAATCAAAATCGGATAACTCATGTATATGGTGACTTATGAAAATTAATTCTTGATCAATCAAATATAAGTTGACTAAGGTAATGTGTGAATTAGAGGGTCATCCACATCTATTACAATATGATGGAGCACCAACACATTAAAAAACATTGATATAAAAATGCATCATCTTTGGTAGTTAATCTATCACAAGACTCTCAACCTTAAATTTTTTCGAACAAAAATTTGGTTTTAGACAACTTCATAAATCCCTTGCTTGAGGATCAATTTTTTCATCTTAGGAAACTTTTGGGAGTGAAGGCAATTTTCATTAAGGTGGGATAGTTCAGTGTTCCTCCTTCATTCCCTTTATTAAAGTACATATTAAGGGGGGATGTCAGTGTATTTAAATAACCATACACTATTGTATATAATTAAGGTGCACTTGTAATATTAGTTGTATTTTAGTATTTGGATAATTCACCCATTAGTGTACATTTATCCACATATATTAATAGGGAAGAGTATGAACCAATTTATTGACTTGATTATCTTCATTATTAATAGAAAAGTAAATTTTCCTTACAAGTTAACTACTCTCCAAGCCTAATAATAGCCTCTACGTGTTTTTATAAAAGTATGGAGAGCTAGTGTTAGTGATCAATCTTGTGGAAGAGAGTTTTTATTACTATGAAGAATTCAAGCCATAACATCTTAATAAAATTGTGGTACTCATGATACTCTCGGTAGATTTGTGTTATGTCTTTACTTTAAGCTTTCATTAATTAATCATGTATACATGCTTGTGGGTGTTTGTTTTATGGTTGTTAACTACGATTTTGGAGAGTAAATTGTACATTAATAATCATCCCAAATATTTCAATTCAAATTTTCAATGATGACATCTTCAAAATGTGACACTTTCTTTTTTCTTGTCAATAGCTTCATCAAACTCGACGTTGTCTTCTGTAGAATGTGACGTGCAACAACAAGACGTCAATAATCACTCCTGACGCGCGTCAATTTAACGTCAATGGTCTTGACTGACGCGTGTCACTGGCTTCAATTGATGCGCGTCAAAGGTTTTACCTGATGCGTGACAATAGTCCTAGCTGTCGCGTCAATACGCGTCAATAGGAGCTAGTGACGCGCGTCACTGGCTCCTATTGACACGTCACTGCGTCACTGACATGGCTCCTATTGACGCGCGACATATTGATGCTCACTGGATCATATTGACGCGTGACAGCCAGGACTATTGTCGCGCGTCACTGGATCCTATTGACGCACGTCACTGGCTCCTATTGACGTGCGTCACTAGATCCTATTGACGTGCGACAGCTAGGACTATTGTCGTGCGTCAGGTAAGACCTTTGACGCGTGTCAATTGAAGCCATTGATGCCTGATTTAGCCTATAAATACTCTTCAACCGGTCATTTTCTCGTTTTCACCTTCCCGCTCTTGAATTTTTACAGGTCTCATTCGTTGTCAAAGACGCAAGTACAACTATAATGTCGACTTCACATGCTTCCCAACTGCAAGTTCAGAAAAAAAATCTAGAGAATCCAATTCAATCGATTTCCAAGATCAACTACAGGAATCCCTTATGCCCTCACATCCATACTGTTAATATGCCCCATTTCGAAACAGATCCGGATATTTTGAATTACCTTCTGTCATCCTACAATTCGGAGGATGGCATTTTTTATGTGACTCTAAATGATGGCCGAATGTTCCAATTCAGTATCGAAGCAAATGACATCCATCGGTTTATGGGCCTTCCGTTCAAAAATTTACCAATTTTTACAACCAAGGCAACACTCGTGGAAGAAGACAAGAAATTTCTCGAATCAACGTTCGGTTTCCATGTTGATTGTAAGTATAATTCATTTTAATTCATATTTTTTATTCTGTTTTTTATTCTGATACAATTTGTTGTTATAAATTTATAGTAATTTTCACTATTTCGCATTTGCAGCCCATGTCAATAAATCCAGGCGTGGTGTCTAAGATGTAGCATTTCTGAGTACATGTAATTTTTGCAATGCTAGGGTCTAAGATGAGCTTTGTAACTTTGTTTGACCTGATGAGTGCAGTGGAAAAGTGTGTACTTGAAAGTATAATGGCGTGGGCAGAGTTTAAACAAAAAAAAGATCTTAAGAAAACTGATGGAACCAAGAAGGGGAAATTAATTGATGTTCCCAAACTTGATGATGCAAATCAAGCAGGGGGGAAGAATTCTGATCAATGTACTTTAATATTAATGGAGGGTGACTCAGCCAAGGCTCTTGCTGTAAGTGTTTGTGCCTTGAATCAGGGAAATGTGAATACTAAATTTGGTAGTATTGTGACATGTTTCGACATCACTTTCCAATTTAATTTTTTGTTATTTTAGTTATCTTTATCCTATCAGGTGGCAGGAATATCTGTTGTTGGTCAAGATTATTATGGCGTGTTTCCTCTCAGAGGTAAGCTGCTCAATGTCAGGGAAGCTACCACTCACCAACAAATGGAGAATAAAGATAAAATCCTTGGTCTACAGGAAGATAAAATATATGACAGCATTAAATCTTTAAGATATGGCCATCTGATGATAATGACAGACCAGGTACATGATCTTTGTCTAGCGCTGTTTAGTTTCTGCTTAATTCTGACACATCCTTTCTAGTGAGATCCTTTTTGACTTGTCCTTTGTCTCTTAAAGGACCATGATGGTTCCCACATCAAAGGATTGCTGATCAATTTCATACTCCTATTGTCAGGGTAAATGTTCCCCCTGTATTTGGTTGAGTGTATTGAGACTCTTTATATTTGTTTTTAAGCCTCCAGAGGTTATGTATCTCCATGTCTAATTTTGGCACATGTTGATGTAGGCAACTCACAAAAATGGAAATGTGTTATCTTTTTACACCATTCCTGAGTATGAAGCTTGGAGAGAATCATTGAGTGGATCGATAACAGGCTGGACCATAAAGTACTACAAAGTAATGCTAGTTTGTTTTCTCTTTATATGTTTTTAAGTTCTGGTTTTGTTCACTTGCTGATTAGGTATCACTTGTTGCTTGGACCATACAGGGTTTGGGCACAAGTACTTCTAAAGAGGGCAAGGAGTATTTCATAGATCTGGACAAGCACAAAAAATATTTTGTGTGGGTTGATGAGAAAGATGGAGATGCAATTGAGCTGGCCTTCAGCAGGAAGAAGATAGAGGCCAGAAAAAACTGGCTGAGACAATTTGAGGTAGTTAGGCCAGGGGAGCAAGGTGAAATGAAATCTGAATTAAAATGATATTCATTTCAACACTAACAAGTTAACAGTTGCCACCTTTTCAATCAGCTTATTCTTCAGTGAGTTTATTCTTCCTCATATCAATCAGCTTATAGAATGGGAGAGAAGGGCTAAGGTTCTTATCAATGAGATTATTAGTCGTTATGAAAATTATTGGCAACGGAATAGTTTATACGCTGCAGCTGATCCAAATTTGTTGTCGCATGGAGATGCGACAAATCAAGAAGAAAGAATTTTAAAAAATCTGGACAGTGCTACAGAAGATCTTATAAGTTCAGGGGTTATTTCTGGTGTTGGGGAAAGAGGTACAGCCACAGTGGAAGAAGCCGTTGGGGAAGAGAGCAGAGGAGTAGAATTGGATAAAGAAAAAGAGGGTTTTGAAAACTAGAAACTTTTATTATTGAGGAAACTTTAAATATTGAATTTGAAAACTTCTACTATTGAGTATGTACTATGGTATTTGAATTTAATTATATGGATTTATATACAATCTTTAATTTTAATTGCATTAGATGGTGATTATCATGAATTATATGTATGTTTCTTGTTTACTTGCATTGTCATGAATTGTATGTGGACGTAGATGATGAATGATGATAATTGATAATTAATGATAGATGATGATGAAAGACGATGAATGACGATAATGATATGATATATATGGACGATGATCAATTTAATGTGGACGTAGATTTATCATCAAGCACAGTAATTCTTCTTCTCTAGACTTTTGAACTTGTTTTAAGATAATTATTCTCTATACTTGTAACGATATGATCATAATGTCATTAGAATGGATAAAGATGATAAATAAATGGAATGTGTTATAATGGATATAGATGACATTAATGATTAGAATGGATATAGATGACATTAGAACGAATAGAATTGTGTTAATAATAATTGTAGTGTCAGGACTCAGGATATGATAATGATATGGTGATGATATGATATATATGGATGATGAGGAATTTTATGATATGATATATATAATTCTAAGAAATCAAGAAAGAATCATCACTGGTAAGAAATTAAACATAATTGCAAATATGATAGGGTTTAGCTTACCTCTTGCATATTAGATTGCTGTGAAATCATCAAGGGTAAGCGTATTAGATTGCTGTGAAATCTTACATATATGACAGGGTTTGTTTTACCTAACATTGTAGATAGAGGGGTGAGTTTCCTGACATTGTCAGTCCTGAGAAGTGCCAGCAACATCTTTAAATATATAGACCAACAATATCTTTAAATAAATGTAAATATATAGAATTAGACCTGTAACATCTTTAATGATAACAAGAGCTGAAAAAATGTAAAGTAACAAACAATAAGATTATGTTGAAAAAGATACCGATTTAAAATTGAAATCATCACCGGTAATGTGCTAGATCTTTGTCTTAAAAAAATTCAACACAAAAAATGGATTAGTAGGTAGATGGGTGAGTTGCCTGACATTGTCAGTCCCGAGAAGTAAACAGCTTCCTCGGACGGATGTCAACCCACGTTTTCAAAAAATAAAAAGATTGTATTTAACTAAATGTAAATACATAGACCTGTTACCCTGTAACATCTTTAATGATAACCAGAGCTGAAAAAAATGAATAGTAACAAACAATAAGATTAAGGGGAAAAAGATTAAGGGGAAAAAGATACCTGCTTAAAGTTGAAATCATCACTGCCACTGGTAATGAGCTAGATCTGTGTTTTAAAAAAAACCCAACACGAGAAAATGGATTAGTAGATAGATGGGTGAATTGCCTAACATTTTTAGTATATAGACCTGTAACATCTTTAATGATAAAGATAAAGATAGATAAAGAAGATACCTATTTAAAGTTGAAACAATCCATTATCAACAGCTTCATCAAACTCGATGTTGTCTTCTGTAGAATGTGACGAAGAGCCAATTACACTCTCAAGGTTGGGAATATTTGTACTTGTAGCTGTATTATTCACACCTCTTCTTTCACAAAGGGAATTCTAGTGCGCAATTGCTCTGTCGAACGGAAAGGTTTCGATGGAGTATCGAGAAACATAACACCTCATGCAACTTTCCAGATTTTTATCCAACCTGTTTCTCAGTTTTGATTTTATAAATGACAATGCACTGAAAACCCTTTCATCCTCCACAGAACCCCAAAATCATTGTTTGGCATAACTCATATAATCTGAAATATTCACTGATATCTTCTTGTAAGATAGAACTTTGATAGATTCCTCGCCACAGCCTTGTAATAGCACCACTTTCAGAAGGTTGATCTAAATTCTTATATTGGTTCCTCATTGTTGTTGCAAAATTTGTTGACTGAAACTTTAATAAATCGGCATTCAGTATACCTTTGATTTCCATACCCTTGAGCTCTGACGTCTTTGTAAATTGTTCCATTATTGTACCCATTGATTTATGGAAATGCTTTCTGACAAAGTCTGCACAGCCACCTTCAGTATTCCAAAAATTAGGATTCATCACACCCATGGCTTCCAGAATTTTATCTTTACAGAAACGTTCCCTAATTTCTGATGACAAGGTTTCTGAAATTTTTTTAAGCTTTATTCTTGTTTCAACTATAATAGACTCAAACAAATTACGTGTCACAGGAACATCTTCTCGTTCTGATCCTGTAATATCTTGACGTTTTTGCAAAATGTGCATTGGTATTTCCCTCCCATTAACAGTGATGCAGAGGTGATCGTGGATATTAAATCTCAAAAAGGTGTTAGGATTTTTAAGATCTAATAAATCTTTCCAATTTTCAAAAAAAGGTGCATCAAAACTATCCTGGGAACAGTACAATATATCAAGACTTTGACATACCATTTTTCTCATCCGTATAAAATCCACAATATAGATTAATCTGCCCTGTGCATGCTTCATCAGTGTATTGATCTCCTTTAACATTGGAAGAATACCAACCAATGTAAGCAATGTCTCCAAATCAGTTAAACGGAACAACAAGTCCCTTGCCCTATCAACTTCATGACGGTATTTGTGCATGAAACCAACCAATGAAGGATACTCCTCACGAACTCTGCATGCAGGTTCATACAAAGAGATCCATCTAGTCTCCACATCCTTCAGAAGTTTTTTGCCATTTGTAATTCCAATTGCAAATTTTTGGAACTCGAGAAAATGCTTTGGGCTGCTTGACATATAGGAATGAAGTTCTCTTATAAGGTCTTCTAATTTAGCAACATTTTCGTGGTTGCTTACCATTTTATATGCTAAATTCATTCTATGAGCCATACAGTGAATTGGTAGCATATATGGGGCCACTGTTGTTTGTAATCTAACACAGAGCCCTGTTCGGTGACCCTGCATGACAGATGCACCATCTGCTCCAACGCATACCAACTTCGTAGCAATTTCATAATCAGTCATTCCAGCAACATCTTTCAAATGAGAAACAACTATTTTATATAGGTTTTCGGCATTGCAGATTTTTCAACCATTTTCATAACACCCAATAGATGAGGTGTCCTTATATGATTTTCTAAAGTATAGATGTGGATACATACCCATGCGGTGTTGTCGACTGCTGTCACTTCATCAATTGAAAGAGAGATAAAGTTTTCTTTTTTTACATTCTCTTTCAAATCTTCCTTCTCTATCATCGAGAGGCATTTTTCCATTTCCCATCCACTACTTTCAGACCAATGAGACTGAGGTACATTCAACATTCCGTTAAATTGATACAAAACTTTGAAATCGAGGAAATCTGAAATCGCTCTTCCTTTTTTTAGTATTTGAAAAAGAGTAGAGAATTGTATGAATTTTGCATGTAGATTTGTTTCTTTCATCTTACCAATATGCGATGTGATCGTTCCTCCCTTTTCCAATAGATGTCTATGTTTTTTCTGCTCTGCCTCATATTCTGTTGCATATCTAACATGCATGCATTCTTTTTCAGTTTTCCACCTATGTGTTTTGATTTTCTAGCCATCCGCCCCCGTTACAGTTAAATATTGTTTTCCACAATGTTTTTCTATAGTGTCCAGCTTCAGTTGCATTTTTTGTTGCTTTCCCAATTTCCACGTACATATTGTACATGTACATTCAGATGGGATTTCTTCAGAATTAGATGATTGTACAGGTTCAATAAATAGAAATTTAGCTGCCCAATCAAACTTGTATGTCCTGCCAATGGTCCACATATTCTTGTTCATTTTCAATGCTTTACTTTTTTGAGTAGAATTTTAAGCAATATCACAATCACCTGTTTCCTCTTTCTTAGACCTGAGTTTGATTTTGATTTCTGTCTTCCATTTTTCTCAATGTTTGTATCTGTGATATCTAGCTGCACTTCTGGTTGCACCCCAACAGGACCAATATCTTCAAGATCTGGTATATTATCGTAGGTTTCATTTGTTTGACTTTGATACTGTGTAGAATGCATGTCCACCTCAATAATACCTTCCACACAGTCAGTATTCTGATTCTTTGTGGTGGCATCTATATGATTGGTATTTACAATATCTGTATCCACAGAGTTTCCAAAATACTTGAAGAGCGATTTCTAAGATTTCTTACTTACTTTTAGGTTATTTGTATTCTTTGAGCTAGCACCTTCAGTTATTCTGAAAAGAGTCCTGTGTCAGCAAAAGAACCAAGTAGTGACTCTGTCCAGTGTCTGAGGTCTTGTCGCGCATCCCCTTTCTAAGGTCTTTGTCACGTGTCAACTCTGCACTTGTCACGCGTTAACAACCCATTTCCTGTCACGCGTCCACTATCTGAATATACTGTCGTGCGTCAACACTGCCCAAGTCGCGCATCAACACTTCCTCTGTCGTGCATCAACACTTCCTCTGTCACGCGTCAACACTTCCTCTGTCGAGCATCAACTTCTTTGCCCAAGTCACGCGTCAAAACTTCCTCTGTCGCACATCAGTATAGTTGTTGTCCCATGTCAACAATGCCCTTGTCGCGTGTCAACAATCACATGCTAACAGTAATCTGAATCTCTGGTGCTTAAGGGTATGCAAGTTCAAATTTCACAGTATTGGTAATTTGTTAAGCTATTTGAGGTATACTACCCGGTGAATCAGCTAGGTTTTTATAGGATATGTTTTCAAATGAAGGCGAAGCCAACCCACCAAAAAAATATACTATATATTTTAGGCGAACAGGACACCAACCCACTCCGAATAATTCACCTTTTCAAATTTTCCTAAAATGAAATTTTCGCCATATGACAAATATTCGCCGCTAAAATTATCCCTAGAGTGGCCTTAGTCTGATTTGTCATAAACAACACATTAGATGATGGCTGCAATGGAGGCCTCCCCATTTGTACCCATGCATCTAATGTAAGCGCATTCACTTCCACATCTGTATCAATCAATATGTTGCTTAGCAGCCATCCATCCACAACAGCATTCAGAGTAATTTCCATGTCATAGTCAATGCTATCACGGGGAATATTTTCATGTAGGATCTATCATTCATTCTCATTACTTGTGCACGGGATTCCCCTTCAACCAATTTCCTAGCAATGGAATAATATTCTCTCGGTGTATAATTTTATAAACCTCTCTAATGTCATCAATATCATAGGGGCATTTTTTTACTTCTTTCTTCTACTCCATCTTCCTTAAATACTCTTTTAAACATTGTATCTCACTTTGAATATTCCTTAGCACTTCCATGGTATCCTAATAAACCTCCTTTTGATAGGCAGGATCTGGGTACCTTGCATGAAAAACCTCCTCCTTGGTGATTGTAGGCTTCTGGTGAAATGCCTCTCTTGTGTGCGCCGCTTCAGCTTATGTAGTAATCTTCACCATTAATTCCTTAGATCCTAGTGCTATCTTGGGCATCCACTAATCTTCTACCGAGCATTGGATTCTAACCATCCCAGTGCCTTTGTTTTCTTGCTTTTGTTGCTTACTCAGATGCTCATATAAGTCCGGACACTCTTCATAGCTATGGTTCTTTCCGTAGAAATAACATACAATATTCTGGGGACATTCACACCTATAGTGGTTAGGAAATTTGCACATATAACATGTTCCACAAGGGAACTTACCTCTTCCTCCACCATGGCCTCATCCTTCATATCCATCACAATATCCACGTCCTCTTCCATGATCTCCTTCAAAACGCCCCTCATTCCTGTCATAACATGTTTGATTATGATCCCGATCCTGGTACTCATTATTACCCTTAGAATTATTTGTTATGCTTGTATGTCATACCCCAATATCTATAGCATCCTAGATCTGACCAATTAACTAAAAATATTTAGTATCATGGGGCGTGGACCAAAAATTTTTATAGTAACAAGATACATTCTTCCTTATCGTGTGTTGTAACAAAGGACAATGACTAGCATGATGATTCAAATGATAGATCTCACAGTCCAACAGTAATGAGCGTATATATTTACAATGGCAACTATCCTTGGTGTGACCTTCCACTTCACAATCTGTACACCAAGTCCTTGAGTGTGTTTCATGGGCTGAATTTACTGATAGCTTCTCTAACTGTTTTTCCATAGTTGCAATTTGTTCCTCTAATAATAGAATAATGCCAGTGTCAATGCTCCCAACTTCCTCAGCATGCAAAGCTTCTTCTAATGCTTCACATGGATCAGTGTAGGTCTTATGTGACAGCGCTCTTCTCAATGGTGTAATAAATCCACCAACGATCCATTGTGCATGTTGGCTTGCATGAATATCATAAGAAAGCTTAGAGAGGAGTGTTTTAAAATGGTCATCATACTCATGTACACTCTCAGTAGTGCCTTTCTTGATATCCTTGAGTGCACTTATACTCTTCTGATCAAAAATCTGGGATATAGAACTCTTTCAATAAAGCATCCTTTAGTGCTACATAATCCATGCAAATTTGATCAGGGTCAAACTTCCTATACCAGCTATGTGCACATCCCTATAATGTAGTAGCAAATTGACTTTCCTTGTACTCAGAAGTTGTGATCCCTTTTGTGTGCCACAATATTTCACGCATGTGCACTTGATCAACAACATCCTCTATGCCTCTATATTCTGGAAGACGAAGAGACATCTCCATATAAATATTATGGGGTTGGTGCGAACCTTGCCCACCTAATTCAGAACCTCTTGTGTTTCCTCTACCTCCAAAACCATCAGATCCATTGGAACTAGAACCACCTATACCTCCTAATCCTCCACCTGTAGATGTAATAGGACATGTAGATGTACTCCCCTATGCTCTGACAGTAGTACTATATTGAACCCCTACAGTTTGTGTGGTAGTTCCAATTCTAGAAGTGAATCCAACATTTAATGTGCTTACATTCTGTGTAGATGATGCGTCTCAAAATGTTCCTCAAAATAACATTGAAGCCATCTATTATGCCATTGATGTACTTTCTCTCTAACTTACTCTGGTTCTATTGTTTCCCAAATTCACTTGTTGATTACTTTTCATACTAGATACTTGAAAACCAAGCGTAAAGGCTAGGTTACCAGGTGGATTAAGATGCGCGCCCACGGCCCAGGTCATCTCTACTGGCACACTCCTTTTTGAGGCCGAGGAGGGTTCCCTGTCATGATTTCCCAGATGGGGGGGTTCTTAATGCTCTAGCTCCACATCTTTTATGTGAGCTCCAAATCCCTCACAAACCATCTCTCTCCTCAACTCCATCCATGCTGCAACATCACGCTACTTCTCTATCTCCCTCTGGTGTGCCTCATTATACTTAAGCTGTCTTTCTTCTCTTTTCCTTGCCACTACTAAGTCCACCATCCTTCACTAATCCTGTCCCCACCCCCGTGGATGGTAGGGTTTAGTTATCCATCGGTTTACTCTCTAGGTTCAAAGTTACCATCAAGATCTTGATTTCCAGTGGAATACTTTGTAGATGTGTTCCTCTAGGATACCACAAAAACTAGAATTCATCTACCAACAGGCAAGAATACGTCGAAATTGAATATTCCAGAATATAACTGTTTAGAACACCATGAAACCATGTATCCACAGTGCGAGTCCAAATCAGATAAGCATCATAAAGGGCCTAAAATTCTTCTTGTATTTAGACAAGTGCGAGATACCTCCAATTCCTCTTAGATGCATAAATAATTAGCCACTCGTATAATTATACTGGAAAGATGGTGAAAAATCTCTCATATAAACTACCATATAGGTTTTGTTCCACCCATACACATGCATTAAACTCAGATCCGGTGTTGAGCCACTGTGCATATTCTTCCCCCATATCGTGTATCCATTCTTCAATACTTGCTAGAGTTAACTAGTACGTCTTCATCACGAACCATCCTGAAAACAAATGAAAAAGAGGTCCTGAAAATGGAACCAATGATGTATCCTAGAATTCACTAGATAACACCCTAGACGTGCTGGCACATCACTCAACCTAGACTGAGAGCTCACCTGAAGCGTGAAAAGGTACCATGTCCCTCTTTAGGGTTGTTATAGTAGAATGTTAACATGATGAAGACTTAAAGCATATAGATCCATAACTAATACATCATTATACAGTGCATGACAAATCTAGATCTAGGAAAGAATATGTTTAAAAAATAATCATGATAGAAATAAGAACATGCACTATCGAGTTACACACAGGAATGATGCTTAGGTTCAGTCAATATCTTCCATCTCTTAATTATCACAATAACATAGAAGCTTCTTATAATACTGGAAATCTATGCCAATGCATGCATGGATCTGAGATGGTAATCCAGAAGCATGCACATGTCTCTGTTATCTATCTCTCTATATCCATCATCCCCCTACCAGGTAATTCACTACATATATATATGGTGGGGACTTTCCCTTCACTGCTTATCTATCCCAAAAATAGGCCGCATGTTATTAATAACCACGCATCGTTTTCATGCATAGCCACACATGAAAGTGTGTTATCTATAGACTACTGATAGTTAACTGAGGTGACAATCCTATTCTTAGACTGTCTCCATGAAAAAGCACTCTAAATCTGATCCTCTAGAAATATACAATGTGTGGCACACATGTCTCTGCATCATTGGTGTGTTCTACACACTATCTTCTAAAAATATATCTTCATGCCCAAAAATGGCTAAGCCCTAAATGTTGACATGTCCTGTGCACGTGGGTTCTTCCTATCCCTTCACGCCTTGAACCTGGCATGTTTTCCTGCATGGACTTCTGGTGTGAGTTCTGTCAAGTTTTCTCTGATAAACACAAACCAAGAGAAGATGAAATAGGAGATGAATTAAAAAGAGAAAGAGGGTGGAAAGAAATAAAAGGATTTGATTTAGAGATCATAACATTTTTTGTTAGACAATTAAGTAAGAGTGATCAAACCATGTTGTTGAAGACTAAGTTATGGATTAGAAAATAAGTATTTGAAGCTTCCTTGTGATTGTTATCTTGCAAAAGGTTGAGTTGTAACTTAGCTAAATTGATTGGGAGTTGTAGTTTCCATGCAAGTAGAAGCTTGCTAAAGGTCAAGTGGCAGCTTGACTAAAGTATTGGATTTTATGCTCCAATTTGAGTAGATTCTCAATAGTGAAATCATTGTAAAATTTACAGGATAGTTTTGTCCAAGATAGTTCTTTGGTTCCAATTGGTTTTTATCCCTTCAAGGGTTTCCCACATCAAATTTTGTCTCTCTGTGTGTGTTTTCTCATGTCGATTTCTTCTTAATGGTTTTGTGGTTTTATCCTAGAAAAGTTAAACCAATTGAATTGTCTGTCAAAGTTTGAATAAACACTAATTCACCCCCCTCTTATTTCCTAGAATTTCTAACACACACTTCTCCATAGGATTTCCTTTGAGGCCTAGTCTTGTCTTGTCACCTGCTACTCTTTGACTATCCAAAATTCCATCAAGAACTTCATATCTCTTCTCCAACTTTTTATACATCTTCAACTTGTTGTTTTCTTCTTCTATGTTAGATTTTAAGGATATCAATTCTTCTTCATATCTCATGCAATTATCTTCTTTGTCATTAAGGGGTTTTTTCACTCTATTAACTTGAGATTCTAGCTCTGTATTTAAATTAAGGCATTCTTCCTCTTTTTCTTTGAGAGATGTTGATATCAACTCTAATTGTGCTTCAAGTTATTTGATTCCATCTTCATGTTCTCTATCCTTCTTTCTCTACCTTTCCTTAATAATATTGATTTTTTCTTCATATTATTTCACCATTAACTTTAATTTATGGTTCTTCCTTATTTGGTGCTTCAATTCCTTAAGGGAATTATTAGATTTTCTTCAAGGTTTACATCAGCATCATCCTCATCCAAAATTTCATCTTTACTAAGATACTTATCTTTTGAGCTACTTCTAGATATTATCTTCATATCCATGTTTTTTCTACAAGAGGATCTCCTTCAAGATGTTAAGTTTGCTCTAACAAGACCTTTCTCTGATACTAATTATTGGAAACACAAGAACTAAGAGGGTAGGGTGAATCAATGTTTCTCTAAATTTTGAAACCAAATTGAAATCTCATCAAGCCATTCAATCTTAACCATGAGGAAACACAACATTCAATCATGATAAAATAACAAGAAATAACACATGACGACCATATTTAATGTGGGAAAACCTTAAAGGGAGAAAAACCCACTAAAATCAATGTACTACTTGGACAAATGTTCTATGAAAATTTATAGATATTTAAATTTATTGAGCACCCACTCAACTTGAAGAATCCACTCCAAACTTTATTTGTATAGGTTAAATCAATTATTTGTATAGGTTAAGAGGATAAATTCACACTTACACCCTTGTTTCTTAGACCTTCTTGACAGGCCTAAAAGGGGAAATTTGCACCATTGGAGTTTAATCATAAAAACACTTCACCATATCAATTCAAGGACTCAAAATTTTATTTATTATACCTATATAAAACATACATGCTCATATTTCACTTCAAAAGCATGCATTCACATAAAAATTCTTTCAACCAAACTTGACTAGTTTTGCCTTATTAGGACTTTAAGCAGTATGTCACCTTGGTTGACCTGTTTCACTAATATTTTTCATATAACACGCCTAAAAATATTCATGGGCATCTAGGGAACATCCTAATATTTCTCTCACATCATAATTTTTATCCTGAAACTTTCTATACCTGACTGTACCATCAAATTTCTTCAAAAAAGCATGTTTTTGTACCTTACCAATTGACCTGGAGAATGATACCACTACCAAAATGAATTACAAGGAGTACTCTACATTACCAAAGCATAAAATTAGATTCCACAACTCATTGCATGAAAAAAAAAAATCAGTTCTTATCCATCACTCTAAGAGGAGGATTTGGAGCAACTTGACTTCTTAAGGTTTGTTTATAAAGTATAGGTGATCATTCTAACTCATTCCACTTGAAAATTTCTCTTGACTCAATGCCTCAACATCGATGAAATCACCATAAATCCATGTAGAATTTTAACATTCCAATGAGCATCTCAAACTTCACCTTTGAGATGGAAATAATCATTTCAAGAACTCGATTGGACTAAAACTCAAGTTTCCTACTTCTTCTTTGGAATTTTGACTTGATATTTTGACCACACTATTGTATTGACCTCCTTCACATGTCCCATAGCTGATTTTAGTCTGAACTTTCCTGAAACTCATCAACCTCCATGATTTTTCCATGCATTCGTAGCTTGTTATCAAGGATATGACTTTAAATATCCTTGAACATGCCTCTAATAGTTGAATTGTGACTTGTAGCACCTTCCTCATTCTCTCTACTATGTAACTATATAATCCTTATGCTTTCACTACTCTTCCTTGACTTAATTTGCTCCATTTTCCAAGTCATGCTTGTACTAGGTCTCTAAATTAAGCTTCGTTGAGTTTGTTCCAACTCATAGTTCATGAGCATGCCATGTTCTTCATCATAAACATGTCTTAACACACCCTCTTCATGTTCTCTATGCATTGACCATGATTTTCTAGTTGCCTCATGTCTTCAATACACCATTTCAAGTCATCATGTTGACTAGGCCTAAGGATTAGGCCTACTGGACCAAGATAATTTCATTGTCTTCTCCCTTACAACCAAGTCACATCCTATTAATCCATGGTATCATCATTCTAAGTGTTGGTTCTCATTTCATCCCCATATCTAGAAATGAATTGACTCTTCCAAATTTTTGTCATTGTCCTTAAACCTTTCTTTGCATAATTTTGATGACCCTAAAAAAACTTTCTTCCTTCATCCCTCATTTCAAAATCAAAATGAACTCGTACTGAATAAAAGTCACCATTTTGTTTATATACTAACTCTTTGGAACAATATCTGAAATGATAATGGTCTAAATAGTTCAAGAGGAGCACATAATGAAGATCATAGTGATGGTCATGGATGTATGATCCTTAAAAAATGAGCCTTTTTTATCATCTACGAAGTTACAATTGATGCATAAGTGCAAAGTGTAAATTTCTCTGCAGAGACCGAAAAGGTGGCATATTCAAGAATCATCACATTTGTGAGACAAGTGGGTATATTTTTGGTTCATGCAAGAATGCAATATGTGAAAAATTCTCCAGATCCTGATAAAATGAATATGTTATGGAATCTTATAAGGATAAAGCAGGTGTGTTTTGTAATATTACACTTTTTATAAAGCACATTGTTTCACCAATATGTTTTACGTTTTATAAGATGAAACACATAGAAGTTAAATAGTTAAGGAGGAATACCTATAATATGTAGGTCAAAGGTTGAATGCTCACGTTAATGACTTTTTATCCAAGTTGATCGTGAAGAGCTTCCATTTAGCTAGGAGGAATAGCCTATTTAAGAAACACAACAAGACCACAAAATAGTATTAATAATATAGGTTAGTGGATTACCTAGTGAGTGCTAGATCTGGGAAGCGAGGTGCTTCCTAAAAGGTTATCAATCCACTTTCAAATACAATTTAATACAAATGTCATGAAGTAAGGAAATCATATTATAGTTATATGATTTAGGTATCTCGTTAAAATACAATAGAAAATATAATCTAACATGCAAGGTTATGATAAAATCAGGAGGTTTGGTAGGTTGTTCTGGGATTTTTTAGGTCTGACAGGGGTCTAGGATTCATTGGGTAAGGTCTGGGATAGTTTTAGTTGATTGAGAGGATTGCTGGTCAAAAGGAATGAAATGACATAGAGACCGATATCATTCAAGTGACTGATGTTAGTATGTAGGTGAAACTAACAGTGGTTAGGTAATCGTCATCGGTAGGGGCAATTGACAATAATTTGATAAAAATGGTTTTGGGGCTTCTTTAAGATTACACAGAGAGTAAGAAGGGTGTGGTTAGGTTTGTGATATTACTAAGAAGACTCAGGGATATAGAGGGGGATGTCACGGAAGGAAAAAAGTCTATAGGTGGTTGGGTTGGTAGATTGGTGAGGAGGTGGAAATAAAAGAATACAGTAGAAATAAATTATAATGAAATAGCTAAGGAATCTATACTTTAAGAAAGTACAATATGATTGAAATCACATATACTTACTTGCATTTACAGATCTGGTAGGTGAATTTGGATGGTAGTTGATGCGTGAAGAGATTCTAGAGTCAGTGCCACGGTGGTACTCCCGTAATGTTTCTGTGAGTATTCCAAAACTCTGGAAGGAGAACCAGATGTTTTCTTAGGCATGTGGTTGAGTATTTTGTGTTGTCTAGATGCTAAGAGGATTTTGGGTCCGTGCTTGAATGCAATAGTTCTCCCAAAACTGAAAATGACCAACCTGGGTAAAAGTTTGTAAAATTATATATAAAGTAACTAATGGAAGTTAGGTGATAGGCGTTGGATGAGAAATAACTAGCGTCAGTTAAGCTGGATAAGTCTAGGTTTGCCAAAAATGGCCTGATCTTTACTATTTTTGTCATGATTGATATCCTTAATTTGGGTCGCAAGTGATAGAGTCCACCCAAATAAGTATGAGTTCTTCTAGGAGAGGTGGTGGGAGTAAATGTTAGATTTAGACTAAGTCTTAGCTGGTTAGGATTGGTATATAATTAGTCTTAATTAATTAATAGGTTGTGAATGGGTCTTTGAGTGGGGTGGATAGGTGAGTTGGTTGTAGGTGAGGTGGATGGGTGAGGTAATTAATTAATTTGATTATCACAATGAAATTAAATAATATGTGTGCATTAGGGACATGAGTGGGTATAGTATGAATTTATTTAATTGATGGGGCTTAAGGGAATTTATCCTGATTTTTAGTGTCTACATTTTCTCCTTTTTGGCACCTAGCTTGTATTTGGCAAGTGATGCTCAAAAAAATAGAAGTGGTTACCCCAAATTTAGGTGAAAGTGGGGTTGGCCCAAATAGGAGTGAAGGTGATCCCCCCTCAAACCAAGAACTTTTGAAGTTATAGGCAGAAGTAGTGAGTGGTTTGATAAATAGGTTGTTAATAAAAACAAGGGTGGATGGGTTGTAGGTAAGCGTAATGGTCGGGTCGGGTAATATGTAAGGGAAATCAAATGCATGCACACATATAGATTTCGATAAGGTACTAGGTTGAATATCTTATGAACTCTACTCCATCAAAGGTCGATAGGTTTATCAAAATGAGGTTGAAGTGGTTCAGGTATCCCAGGTATAGAATATGGTCCTAAATCACAACTAGGAAAGGTGTAGGAATGGGTAATAGGTTTTGTTCCAATACACCAAAGGTATGGTCAAAATGAACATCATGGCATTAGGTAAAGTAAGTTCATTAGGCTGAACAACATGGGTAGCATCACCGTAAGGTATAATGATTACACAAATTTGAACGTCCAATTAGAGGGTCAAGTGCGGGTGTGTAGGTGGGGTCATGGGTAAGGCCGAGGTATAGGCAAAAGACATGTCCCTAAACGCAATTAGGGAATGGAATAGGTAGGGTAGGCTTGTGGGTGAACCTAATAAGTAATGTTAAGGGTAAATGGTGCAATAATGACATCTTTTTGGGCAAAAAAGGCATTTTTTAGGCCATATGGTTAATTGAGGTGACCGATGTTAATTAGAGGTTAACCACCATCAATTGACTAGGGAAAAACTTGATCGACATCAGTCATGTCGATTTGGGGCAAAAAAAGGAAAAATCCACATTTTACGGATTCATTTATTGATTGTCATTTATAGAAAATGATGAGAGAGAGGTGTGAAAGTGGAAAATGATAGTGCCAAGTTGTGAGCAGAGTCAGTAGACTGTGAGGAGGTGATTGGCATCCAATGGATGGGCCCATGAGATTGAGTGGATCCATTTAGTTAATTATGAGTGGAAGAGTGGATTTGTGTCCATGGAAGAGCTAGGAGAGGGAGCAGGAGGACCACCGGTGTAGAGACCAGAGGTGCCACCGCGGAGACAACACCGAGTAGAGGTAGGAATCAATCCTCAGGCCCAATTTTGAACAAATTTGGGTTAAAATTGAATGAATTTGGGGGGGGAAGTTTTATTTTTTAAAATATGGGTGAAAATGGGTGAAGTTGATGTAGGGGAGGACAAATATAAGTTAAATAAGTTGGGAAATGATTGTAGGTTGAATTTAGGTGGAGTAGGATAGGTTTTTAGTGGGTTTTGGTCATTTTTTGAAATGGGAGGGTGAGTGGTTTCAATTTATCGCTGAAACAGTGATTGACGTCAGTTAAGGTTTGGTTGACATCGGTATGGTTTACTGGCATCGTTCAATTAAAGGGTGACTGACACCAATCAAGAGGACCAATTATGGTCAAGGTGACAGATGTCGGTCACTGTAAAAAGTGACTAGGTTAAAACAGAGTTAGCTGGGAAAGCAAAAAAAAGGTGAAGTAGGGGTAGGTGAAGACTAATGTAGGTGGAAGAAGGAAAAGTGAGTGTAGGTAGGGCATGATTATGCAGGTATGTGATTGGTAATTAGGTAAAATGATTGATGATAGTGGGTAAGTATCATAATGGAGATAGTAGGGTTTTAGGTGAAATAGGTAAAGGGTAGGTATGGAAACCAAGCGAAGGGTATGTATGATTAATGGTTTTAAGTATGATTTGGCAAAAAATGTCTAAGTATGAGGTCAGTTGAGGTTTGAGGAATAGGTGATGTGAGAAGGTATTGAATTGATAGTGTTGGTTTGGTTGATGTAGGTGAAAGATCAGCTAACTATGAGAGATAGAGTACCACCTCTATTGGTACAAATGTGGCCTAGTGTGACTGTTGAGTAGTGAGAGCACATAGTAGATGTGGGACTGAGTTCGATCAGGAACTATAGGCGTATAGGCTGAGATCCTAGCTTAATGGTCACTCTCATCGATAGATGGGACTCCACAACCAATACCTTCCATTTATCGACTGGCAAGATGACCGTCACATTGGAGGACGTGTATAGGATCCTATGGCTTCATATTCTTGGGGAGCCAATGTATTCGATTTGAATTGAGGTGTTCATAGAGCCGATAGTGGTGGTATTTGGTGAGGTGATGGGCATGTTAAGTTATCACAACGCAAGTTTGAGCTGTGGGGATATGTATACGGCATATCCACAGGAGACTAGGCTACCTATTTTGATGATGGTGGCAGCAGGTTGTTTTTATCTCCCAGAATCCGAGGGTGGGAAATTTCCATGAGCACAGAAGGGGGTGTTACAAGACATGATCAAGGAGTGGATACGTTTCACTTGGACACCAGATTTTCTAGTCCAGTTGTATAGTGATTTATGGGCCTATGGTAGGTACATGATATTTGGTATGTGTTGTACATACCTCTTACATTGTTGGGCGTATGAGAACATTTTGTGTGTGTCTAGCTGGATTACCATGACAGTATTGGTTCGGGGGTGGTTTATAGAGAGTGGGTTTCAAAAGATGGATACCATTTGGGGCACATCCGAGAGTTCCCAGGGCCACATATGATGTTACATACTAAAGGTGGTTGTTGGAGGGCCTATCAATGGTTGATATTGTGTGGCGGCCATATGTTGATTTTACATAACATAGAGGCATGGTTGATGTTATCAAATTTTGCACACTTGGTGAAATTAGATAATGAGGGCCTATTGGACCCTGGGACTGAGGAATTCTTTTGTTTTAAAACTCATGGTTCATTCAAAACAAGAAATTACCATTAAGGGGCTTACATTCATCTAATTTAGGCAGAAGACCAAAATTAGTGTATAAAATGCTCAAGGATCTTAACACGTCTCCATAAGGCCCAGGTGCTAGAAGAAAATTTAAAAGGGTGGAAGGTCAAGAAAAAAGTGGAAGGCACCAAGTTGAGAAGAAAAGAGTAGACTTGAGCAAAAAATAGCTCATCAAACTACTCATCGAACAGTTTAACAAGATCGTGGCACATTTTTAAACTAACTGCTTATTGGCTTGACACAGGCCTCAATGCCTCCAATACATGATGATAATCCTCATTCAAGAATGACATCAAATTCTTCATTAGAATGAGCTCTGATACCAAACTTGATCCGAAAACGGGTGTTTTATTTTTTCCACTTTTAAATGCTTTCAAGGATCTTCAATTTTAATCAACTTAAAAGGATTGTATTCTTCCAAAAACTGATCAAAATATGATTTAGGACTGAATTCAAACTGAAATTAAGTTTGTAATTTACTCAAAATTTCACTGTTTGATCGAAGCCCCAAAAATCACCGTTTCTTGATTTTAATCAATTTTCTAATTTTATTAATTACTTATTATAGTTGCATCCATATTCATATTTTGAATTTAAATTACTTGAAAATATCATAAACTGGAAATAAAATCAGAACACAACACCCAAATTGTTTACGGGGTTCAGAATTCCTACGTCCCCGGGTTCATGGTGAACTGATCCATTAATAATGTTAAAGAATGTAAATACAATAACATTTACATTAACCAATAATGAATCGAAAACCTATAAAACTTTGTTTTAGACCTTCGAAGGATGTTAATGGAGCTTAGCATCTCTCTATCACAAAAGCTCCAAATAGGATAAATGATCACACCATCACAATTGAAAATTTTGGGTAATTTTCATATATAACTCAAGATCTGGAAGTGAGCAGAAGTGCCCCAAAACTACACTTTTCCAAAACTGTCTGCTTATTGGCTTGACCCAGACCTAGGACTTGTTTATTACAAATACAAGTGAGCTTTATTTATACCACTTACAAGAAGGTGGTGGGTTGGTAAAGTTTCTTATCTTTTTAGATGAGGTGCTGGGTTCAAATCCCCCTTCCATAGGTTTAGGCACCAAATTTAGCCGTTGACCCCACATTTGGTGGGAAAAGGATAGGATAAGCCTTTAAATAACTTTTTGTCCACAAAATCCTCCTTATCCCATGGGATTAGGCTTATCCCCGTTGAATGGATTAAATAAAATATTATTATTATTATTTTAAATCCAAATCCACTAAAAACCTACCAAGTGACACGCCCATAATATGCCATTTGTCCACATCACAGTGTACCACGTCATTATTTGACCACAACTTTGATTATGCATATCTTTCGCATACGAACTCAGATTTGGTCCGTTCAAAATGCGTCCAAAAGCTTGCGATGAGCTATATACCATGGAACTGATTTTTTAAAAAATACAAAACCATCAATTTTGCCTTGTCGTCAATTTCCACGTGTCACCTTGTCATTGGTCCACTTGTTGACCTGTTGACCAAAGTAGACTTCCATGTAGACTGAACTTTGACCGAATATAACTTGAGCTCAGAGTGTCTATTTTTCATGTTATTATAGTCATCGAAAAGCTCTCTGAAGTATCTATTGCATTGACATGGTTTAAGTAATTTTAGGGAACTTTTAACATTGAAAAATATCCCCTGATCACTCCTCCCCACTGAGAAGGCTTTTTGTCCACAAAAAGTTGTTTATTAACCTACAAATAATGCTATCTCTTCCTACATTGCACAAACGCATACAAGAACCTAAAATAAAATTATAGGTTAAATAAATGCAAATAGTTGATTAGCTAGTCACATAACCAATCAGATAATAACACCCAATTAAGCTAGTGTTCAACTGAAACGTTGTAACCCTGTCAACAGTGTACACAACTATGAATTGTCATACCCCACTGTAATGCCATCACAAATAAATGACCAGATAATAACACCCATTCTATTATGGAAAGCTAGTGTTCAACTGCTAATTTTTAATATGGCTGATTACTTAAATTACAATTTTAGAAACACATATCAGTATACCAAACATCTAAACTGCCCACAATTAGGCTAGTGCCCACTGTCTATCTGAAACTATAACAACTGCAAGTATTCACTATCCAAAATAAAATATACTATCAACACCCAAAAATATCTATAGTCAACAACTAAATCCATGTGAATCTACCAAAACCATTATATCGCCATCACAAATAATAAGTCAAGTAATAACACCCATCTATAACAGAAGCTAGTGTTCAACTGACACTTTGTGATTATGTTGATTACAACTATAAATATTCACTATCCAAAATAAATAGACTATCAATGCCCAAAAATGGTTATAGTCAAAATCTGAATCAACATGAATATGCCAATATTCTATCCATACACTGGATTGTAAAGGGATAGATTATAAACTGTATGCTTACCCAAATTGGTGAACTACCATAATCTGTAAAATGATCACCTAATACCTTTACAAACTAGTTTGTTAGTGTAATAAATTTACACCCTAATTCCAACCACATCTGATAGTTACAAAAATCAAATTTTCCCAAAATAAGGATCTTATAAATTAGTGCAAATAACACATGTGGATACAACAAGTTTGTTTATTTATTACAATATCAAACAGGTGCCCGAATGGGTCTTCTAAGCATCCATAATATTTGCACAAACGACAACACTATAAAACTGTAAGTTTCAAAATAGACATTCTGACGATGCCCATATCCATGCATACTATTGTCAGAAATGGAATAACCAACCAAAATGTGAGAAGATGAATATGAGTATGATGAACCTATCACTCAAATCTTCTTTATGGCTACTTCCAAATTATTTCAAAGCTGAATACTAACATAGGATCAAAATCCCTAAAATATAACTTTGAAAATTTTTGCATACTATCACCAGTTACTGCAATGCAAACATAAAGTTGAGGAATGTTTTTCCAATCCAATTACTTGGATTTCTCCATGTAGGTGGTTTTACATCCCCAGTACTAGAATGAGGATTTACATAAAGAGAAGGACACTAATGAAGAAGTTGATGTTGTTCATCAAGAACAAGGAAAACCAAAAAGACCAATCTCGTCATGCTGAGTTGAGAAATGACAAAAAGAGTTCCTCATCCTAGAAGAAGGAGATTAAGGGGAATTTTTGTGCTCATTGCCAAAGGAATGGGCATTAATTAGAAAATTATTGTAAACTACATCCATCTCGCCATTAGAGTAATGGTAAGCCAAAGATGGAATGGAGGCCTATTGCAAAGGCAAAGGAAGTTTCTGCCCCACCACCAGTTGACAAGTCAACCTAGGACCAGGTAATACCTAAAAGTGAAAGTTCTTTAAAATGTGTAAATCAACAATTTTTCAATTATATATTCCATAATTCAGATTGATGAATAGTATGCATTATTAAGTTTGGAGATCAGATTTTGTGAGAAAATGCTAAGAGAAAGGTTTACAATACTCAATGGATTTTCTTACTTAAAAAATTTGATTAATGCTCCAAACATATCTCTTACTCAGTTTGTGATTACCTATTACACTTGGACACAAGAATTAACTCATATAAAGCTTGGAGATTGATCTGTCATTTATGCAAATAGTAGAGTTCGCAGAGATCAACTCGGAACTTCATTCTATGTAGATGCAATGTGACCATGCAATAGAATGGTAGTTGAATCACTGTTGGCATGGACATTGTGTAAGAACTTTGTTCTATGGAGAAGTCATCATGGGCATCTAGCAAAATGGTACCTGATATAATTTGCCAACAAAAGGAGCTCTCAAAAGATTAGCTCGGAACTTCATTCTATGTAGAGGCATTGTGACCATGCAACAAAGTGGTACCTGATATTAGTGTGTCAACAAGAGGAGCTCTCAAAGGATCAGCTCGGAACGTCATTCGATGTCAAGTAAATGTGACCACTCATTTGAATGGTAGTTGATCAACATACTTAGCATCATACATTAGAGGCTCGAGGTCTTGAAAGAGGCTTAGCATCATGTATTGGAGGCGTTGAGGTCTGTAACAGATTTAGCATTGTGCATTGGAGGCTCGAGGTCTTGAAAGAGGCTTAGCATCATGCATCGGAGGTGTTGAGTTCTACAGAGACTTAGCATCATGCATTGGAGGCTCAAGGTCTTGAAAGAGGCTTAGCATCATGCAATGGAGGAGTTGAGGTCTACAGAGACTTAGCATCATGCATTGGAAGCTTGAGGTCTTAAAAGAGGCTTAACATCGTGCATCGGAGGTGTTGAGGTATGAAAAGTGACAAATCATTGTCTATCATTGACATCAGATAGATCATAGCTCTACGTAACATGGATTTTCTTCAAACCAGTTTGGATTCTACGGAATCAACTCGGAGCCAGGAGCTGTGTTATAAAGTAAAATAAGATCCTTGTTTTCATATATCAAGAAGCTTAGCACAGCATAGAATGAGTGTTGAGGTTTCATGTAAAAAATTAGCACTATACAGTTGAGTGGGTATAGTATGAATTTATTTAATTGACGGTGGTTAAGGGAATTTATCCTGATTTTCAATGTCTATACCTTCTCCTTTTTGGCACCTAGCTTGTATTTGGTAAGTGATGCTCAAAAAAATAGAAGTGGTTACCCCAAATATTGGTGAAATTGGAGTTGGCCCAGATAGGAGTGAAGGTGGACCCCCCTCAAACCAAGAACTTTTGAAGTTATAGGCAGAAGCAGTGAGTAGTTAGATAAATAGGTTGTTAATAAAAACAAGGGTGGATGGGTTGTAGGTAAGGTTAATGGCCGGGTCATGTAATATGTTAGCGAAATCAAACGCACGCACACATATAGATTTCGATAAGGTACTAGTGTTATCCAATTTTGCACACATGGCAAGATTGGACAACGGGGTCCTGTCACGTTCAAAATGAAATAATAGTCCTAGGAACCCACCTTCGGTTATTAACGAGATGCAATAATTAAAAATAATTCCTAAATTGCATATGAAGAGATCGACGCATGCGGAGGTGAAGGCCAAGTCAGGGAGAGTCAAAGTCAACATGATGCCAGGTTTAATCCACTAAGACAATGCTCGACCAACCACTTGGGAGAATTATCTTGTTTGACCGAGATGATATGAAATTATGCAGATATGGGAGGTTCAACATCATTGAATCTCGGGTTTGTAATTACATAATGGAAGGACTTCTATCGACCCAGGAAGATAGTATAAGCACTATCGAATACCAATGTAAAATTGAGTCAAACTGACATCTTAAAAAGAGCTATGAATTATAATGGTGTTCAGACCTTCCTCAGCCGAGTATTCGGTGCACAGGAAGCAAGCATGTTGCAGTATAGTAAGAGTTCTTTTGAGCACTTCCAACAAGCAGGTCGCCCAACTATGTTTTTATCTGTTCAGCATCAAATGCATCCTCAAATTCGGGATTTTTCTTCAAGACATTTTTATGAAAATCGATTAAGTGACAGTGAGAGTGTTACCAGGAAACCTGAGAAAATTTATTACAAAGATTCTCTATCGAGATATTACTCATTTTACGATGTAACTCATGGAAGTGGATCTCATAGAGGTGGAACTGTTTCATATCAGAATATTCATGGAGCATAATTTTCTTTGCAATTATATGAGCATCTTCAACGAGTCACTAAGTAGTCAGGCATAAACATTTCTGTCAGAATTATCACACCTTACAAGCTACAGCTGAAATGTTTGCACTGAGAGTTTAATGTTATCCTCAAATCTGTTGAAGGAAAACTCGGCGGGAGAAGATTCATGAAGATCCCGCGCGCTGGTGGAAATTGTGGAGATAAGGAACAAACTTGCCAAGTCTGCGTGGTGAAGTTGAGGCCGGGGCCCGTGAATTAATTTGGCCAAGCCATTGGACGTGGAAAATAAGGCGAGCATTGCCAAGGGAAATGACGTGATGTCAAGCCAAAGAAGAAATCCCGGGCGTGGGAGAAGTTTGAGTCTACTGCCAAAAAATGGGAGAAATCTGGTCAAACTGCCAAGTGTGGAGATATTGGTTTGGCAAACCATGACCAAACTTCCGTGAAGGGGAGATTCGGGCAAACACTGCCAAGCGCGGAAATATTAAGATGGAAAACCATCATCAGACTTCCGCGCGGGCCGTGTACATAGGATCAGAGCACGTTGTGCGAGTCAAGAATGACACCAGGTTGGAGGAACGAGTCAAACGCCGAGTGAAGCGGCGAGTGCATGGAGATCAAAGCAGGCGTGTTGCAATATAGTAGAAGCCTTCTTTTGAGCACTTCCAACAGACACGGTTTTCCTCACGAGGCGTTCATACTGTTTCACCGAATGCAGCGAACAGATGCCTGACCTGATCAGTTCGCCCTTGCCAGCATACTTCTCCCAGCTCCCGTTCAGTTCGCCTTTGCCAGCATACTGCTCTGAGCATTCGGTGGTCGCGAGACAGATCAACCATAGTCAGCCGGTATACGCAGTATAGTAAAGGCCTTTTGAACACGTTTAAACAAGCAGGTTGTCCAAATGTATTGTTATCTATTCAGTATTGTGCATGCCTATCCTTATTTGGAACTCAGATCGAATGACAGCTGCATGAAACAAATATTCACTGCCGTGTACGAGTCATGTCATTCAAGGCTTCATAAAATTTCCATGAACCAGGAGATGAAGGTTTAAAACGGTGCAGAATGAAACGATTCATATTGCTCAGCATGTTTTCTCCTAGAAACGAATTGAATGTGAAGGTCAACTCTGGAATACCTAGTCGTCTGTTTTGCATGTTGCATCCTTGTTACTCGTAAATGGTCTCTTTGAGAAAATCCGAGGGGCAGTACGTAATATTTATACCCTTCCATTATGTACGTCCAATCAGACAATAAAAGTATTCTTTTACCAGATTCAGAGAAACTGTGTTTTTTCAATGGACGATTATACTGCAGTTTCAAGCTAATCTTATCAGGCTTTATTTCTATTAGCTTTGATCCACGACTAAAGGGGAATTCATATGGTTGTTACCTGCACATTTTTTCAAGGTCCTCATGGCTGCCCCAGTTGTTTAATGTATTTCTTGAAGGGCTTATTTTATGTGTTGCAGATTGTAACATAAAGGATCTTTTTAGTTTCTAAAAAATGAGTATATTGTGTAGCTCACAGCTACCTATGCCATACTAAGATCCCAATAGTGGCATAATTGTTGATTGGAGCTGAGATTGCAGAGTGCACTGCCAAAATACCGAAGGGCTCTTTGACTAAAAATTAGTCTCAAGGGTGTCTATCGACATGTTATGAGCATGAACCTGGGTCATCATCATGGCAGCATTAGGTCTTTATTGATAATGGCATTTTCTCATCGTTTGGGAGGTACAAATTGTGCTTATTATGGAAAATCCAAAACATTCTTACTACAAGTGTTATATGATAAGGAAGAACCGTGAGCATTGTGGTAAAACCATTTTTCTTAGAAATATTGGGTTAAGCTCGGTATTCAAGTGAGTTTGAGCCCAGGAAAGGTAAGATCGTTTGTTGGATGAAGAGCTCGGTGACTTTGTAAGGAGCTCATGGTGATGTTTCATGAAGTTTGAACATGGAATGCATAAATGGCTTCGAGTTAACAAAGGAAAATGATAAGAATCGAGTTTGATAGCCCACCATTCGGAGGACTCAATGCAAAAGAGCCCGATTACCAAAGCAAGGAAAGAGTTAATGTGGGGTTCAAAATCGATTGCAACACCGAGTTAGAGGATTCAAAGTTCACCGAGTTGAGATTTGTCCAAACTCTATCCACATGGACCCCCCTCCTCTTCAAGTCAAACGGGGTCAACAGGGGGGGTCCCAACATTGTGTTAATTAAATTAATATTTTTATTTAAATATTTTAATAATAATATTTATTATTATTATTTAAATATTCTTTTAATTAATTGAGAAGACTAGGTCATCAGGAAATTAATGAACCATGATGGAACCTTTTCAGGTGGTTCAACTAACTGTAATAAATACATCATGGGCCTTCAATTTAGGAATGCAATTATGACATTTCCTCTTCTTTCTCACATATTCTTCTATAAATGTAATTTGGAAGCTCATTTCAAAGGGTTCCAACAATTCAGACAAGTCCAGAGAAAGTTAGACATCTCCTAAGCAAGTGCCACAATCTTTTCAAGCAGGTCAGCTCTCTCTTCTACAAGTATAAACTCCCCAGGGACCAGGGAGAGAGAATACATAAAATGAAAGCCTACACTAAAGCGGTGACTGTACACCAGGAAACCAGGGTGTGAGAGTAATCTCCAAATATATGATGCATTGTGCATAGGGAAAGTGAAGCAATAGAAGATTGTGTGTTGATAGTGTGACCATAATCTTGGTCAAAATGCATTCACTTCTATACTTCCAAGCATACACAATGTTAGTGAATTCCTGCAAGAAACATAATAATAGACTGTGCATAGTTCATGTAGAAAGATCTATTGTAGGTTCTTGGCAAGTTTCGTGCAAGAAAACACGAGTAGGTGGAAGTATCACATCCACAAACTTTGAGTATGCGGTGTTCATTGCACCCTGGTCTTGCACAGTTCATCCTTCTATTACTAGAAAACTGATATATTGGATCTATCATGATCAAGGAGTCCACTACAAGGGCCTACATGCTTTTTGGCTTCAGTCTGTGGTATTTTATACCCAGAGCTTTGCTACCCAGTTTAACTCTAGGTGAAGTTGACATGTGGTGCACACACCCTCTTCAATTTATAGAAAAAATGAGAAGTCTAGAAGAGTACCCTTTATTGGGTGCATCACCGAAATCTGTCCTAGTCATAGTTTTATGTTCTACAAATTTTAAATTTCCCTAAAACCCCATGAAGATGTTATTAATAGGACTAAATAGCCTTTTTATCACACTAGTCCCAGTAGTAAAACTGCTTAGTGTAGAGAAGAGGATGATGACCATGCCTTCTCTGAAATTTGCACTCTCAGCTACCAAAGTCCCATACTGTTTGAGAGGTGAACCTGGCCATGTGTTTCTTAATCATACTCAATTAATGTCCTGTTCACATTCTGGCCATTCTTAACTGGTGTAGTGCATTCAGTGCTCGGAACCACGAGTTTTTGACACGGCAGGTGGAACCAGAGTTGGTGCACTTCTTGTTAATGTGAAATGCACAACAGTTATGGCCTTCTGAGTGCGGGTAGCTATTTTGGGTTTGAGCAGGGGAATTCAGTCATTTAATCGGGCATGAACATTAGACTGACTGGATCTCTAATATGTTGTCTCTTAACTTAAATATACTCTGACCCTCATCCTAAAGATGTAGAGGCCACGTCGTGCTCCTCTTCCATAAAGTAATGCTAAACTACTTTGTGAAGGAATCGGAAATCGTGACTCATCTAAGTCCTAATCAACGTTTGCCAAGTTTCGAGACAGGTCAGAGAGAGAGAGAGAGATCCTCTTCTGTAAATAAAAAAATCCTCGCGCTTTACAAAGCGTGATACGCGTCCCCTCGCATACTTTTTGGCCTGGTTGTCCCATCACAAATCCAAACTCTTCCTGAAATGGAGTGAGGTCCACGCAATGGAAAGGATGGAAAATATGCATCATATACCTCGCGATAAATTTTGGCACCGGCTGACACCAACTGCTTTGTGCTCCTTGTAAACACAATTTCGCGCAAAACCTATAATAGATGTCAGAGATCCTTGCGTCACACTTATCCCACTGCGCTTTGGATTGAGAGGTGAGAAGAGATTTCAATAAAATAAGGAGCGGTTCGCCGCCTTTAAAATGCATCACCATTCGTCCCGAATTCTCCCATTGTTCCATGCAGTTCAGTCACAGTACATCATCTCGATGGGAAAGAGGTAAGAAAATTCGCATTACAAAGCAATGAGAGGACTTTTAAGCTCCACATATCAACCCTAGGGAGGAAAGAGAGAGGAGGAAGGTGCTGAAACAATGACGCAACCCCTAGGGCGGTTGCGCGCCTCCTGTGTCCCGGATATCCCAAATACTTTCTTGAGCAAGACTTAGGGAGGATTTTCATGATTTTTCCTGGATCAATCCTACTTGCCTTCCAACTACCTTGGGGGTGAAGAGAATTGGATAACAAATGCCTCATGGACCTTCAAATTTAGGCATGTGAATTCACCTGCAACAATGATGGGTTCTTCTATAAAAACCCATGCACATCCATGTGTTCTAATCCTTAAATGGGAAAGAAATTAATATCATGCTTCATTATGGTGGCAGGTGATAAGCCCAATAGTTCAGACAAGTAGTTGAGTAGAAAACGTCAAGATATTTCTCAGGCGAGTGTCTTCCCTTGCTCAAGAGTCCAATGCTCTCAGTCTGCAAGTTATGATCATTGTGAAGGTTCAGAGAACTTTCAAGCCTTTCCACGTGGGCTCTCAAAACTGTATTATGGCAACTATCTAAGAATTTAAAATTCTTGAATGGGCTTCATGCATTGTGCATCTTTCATTGAATTGACCTTCAAAAGTGTGTGTATTTGTGACTAAATCTCGGTCCTTTCATCCTTCTATGCTTCTATTTGTGTAAGATCTCGTACGTGCAGGTACAGCCTATGTAAGTTTAAGTCTTTATTACAGGTTCTTGGAGTTTTGTGCTTATCGAGTGGTAGGAGTCTTGCATGCAGTTGAAATGTGGTGTCATGTTCACCCTTCTTGAGTTCATCCTTCTTCAATGGGACACTGCTTCTTTGTTCCCTTAGGTGATGATAAAGGGCCCCACTATATATACTATCAAAACCCCTGTCTCTTAGGGTGGGTGCTTTTCCTTGTACACTCTCTGAAGTTACAGTGATAGGTGGACACTTGACCATCGTCTGTGCACACACCCTCTGCTCAAATTAACCCCTTCCTGAGTTTCTGGCTAAATACCCTCCTATTTAGGAGTATCACTATGTTAGACCCTATTATAATTTCATGTAGGACTAGCACATCTCTTTCCCTAAAACCTACCTTTGAAGATTTTAGCGTAGATTAGATAGTTGCTCTGAGATTAATACATAGGAGGCTAGTCCACTGGCTCTTCCCACACTTAGAATTTTCCGGATGGAAGTCATGCCTTTCTTAGGCTCTGACCATTCACTTCGAGCCTGCACTCATTTGGGGGCTCCTCTTTTTTCAAACCTTTTGAAGTGATACGGTGATGAGGCCCAATGGGGGCTTCCGATTGTCCTATTCATAATCTTGGCCATTCAGAGGGTGTTGCAAATTTGATTGGGCTCTGACCACGGGGAGATCATGTGCTTGTGGCATGCCCGGTGGGGATCAGAGCTTGGTACTCATACATCTCTTCTCAGTTACGTTGATGAGGCAATGTGGAGGCTTCCGTTGAATCTCTATATCTCTGGATATCCAATTCTGGGCAGTGTGAGTGAACACTTCCGTTGGTTGTACCTTTGAAGTTGCATCGATGAGGCACGTGGAGGCTTCTCTTGGCTCTTCCTATACTTGGAATTTTCAAACTTTCCGGTGTCTGCCTCCAAAGAGAAGATCTGAACAGGCATGGAGGGCCTGTGCTCCAGTTGGGGACCTCACTTTTTACCTAGTAGGGGTCATTCGACTCCTTTGCGTTGATGGTTTCCTCACATGGAGGAATTATGCTGACTCTTTTATACTTAGTTGATTTATGGCCTCGAGTGAACACTGCCTTGTTTTTTTTACCTTTCAATGCAAGCAGTCGTCTTATGATGGCTCAACGTGACCTGATACCTTCCGTTGCGGCACTTCCCAAATGTTTTACCCTTGGACACGGGGGAAACTCACTGGTTCTACCTTTCAGTGGAGCTCTGACCACATGGAGGGCTCGCGCCAGCATTTGGGGACCTCACTACATAATGTCACACCTTTTGATGTTGTAGCTAGTGCTAACACATTGCTACCTCTATAGACACCTAAAATTGGTTACTGCAATTTAGAGTCCCTTAACATCACGTTTACTTGCTTAGGTAACTTGGGGCACGTTTGACGTCACCGAGTTAGCTATCTTCATTTTTTGGGATACCGTTATGTTAGGCCTAGTGCTCATGAACGATAGCACTGATTTTCCAAATCTTGAACCTTGCATCCCATCACATCTGACCCCACTACTTGAGTACTCTTAATTTTCATAATATTAAATATTTAATTATGAGGTCTTTCCATGCATCTTAATCACTTATCCACCCCAAATTTATTCTACCTGGAGATATCACATCTATGGCCTTAATCTTGTCCTAAGCGGGATATTTTCCATGTAGTCGAGGATATGTCTTATCTTTCTCGAATCAATCAAGTTTGGCCATCTTCGGTGCATGAGGAGTGTGCACTGCGATCGGCGCCGAGGCATATGGTCGGCGCCGATTTTCTAGGAACGGCGCCGATTAGTAAAAGCAGGTGAGAGGAAGGTGTCAGAAGGGGGAGGACATGGAAGGAGACCGAAGAATGTGATTACGAACGAGTATGGAAGTAGGGTGTGAATATCCAGACTAAGCGAAAGGGCGGGTGATGGTAGAGAGAAAAGAGAGATCTTCTTAGCATCAAGAAGTACCTGAAACTTAGGGCAGATCTAATTCGGAAGGCAATCCTATGAGAGGAGCATTGTTACTGGTGTCCCTGTCGGAGTCAGCATGGCAGGACCTATAACCTATGAATCAGTACCAAATGAGCAAGACCCTGTTCCAGATGCATAACCTCGCCAACTTCGAAGCACCATCCAGCTAGAATGGACAGTAAAAGTCATCCAAATAGCTAAGAGAGTTATCTTAAATAACACAGTCCCTGATCTGACTGATCTGTTCAATTCCAAGTCGAACTAGCGACTCTATATCCCAGTCGACGCCGATTTCTTTCAATCGACAGCCGACCATTAACTCAATTGACGCCGAATTCTACCACAGTCGACGTCGATTTATCTGCAGATAGGTAAAAGGATACAGGTAACAGCAAATCCAGCATTTATTTCATAGTTCCCTGTCTTCTGTACTTTCTGTCTGCTGTTTAGATTCTGTCTAATTACTGTGTTTCAAAAAAATCACTATTCTGTAGCTCTACATCTTTTTGTCAGGTAGGTAATTCAACTCCTCCTTACGTGAATACTTTCACTCCACCAGAGGAAGCTAATCAACCTTCTCGGTTGCTACTATGGCAGAAACTTAAATATTTTTCCCCCTTTCAATGCAAGCAATCCTCTTGCAGGTTATTCGGTTCCATTGTGTGACCCTATACTTGTTGCGGCACTCAGAAGTTTACCCTTCTACATCAAGGCAAACTCACATTACTCCAATGGAGCATATTCAGGGTTTGATGTAACCAGCATTTGTGCATTACATAATATCACCGAAGCGCAAAATGTTACAATTAGACTTCTTGCTACCTCTTTCAAGGGAAAAGCACTTCAATGGTTTCGTGGGTTAGGTGTTGGCACTATAACCACTTGGGATGAGTTGGGAGAAAAGCTATGTAAACAATTTGAAGACAAAAGTGATCACCTATCACTTTTGGAACAACTCACTACCATAAAGAGAGCTTCCCAAGAATACATGAGTGATTTCAACTTCCGATTCCACATAGACTTGGAATAGGATTCCATGGCGCTCGTAAAGCCCTCTACACATAATGCATTCTTGTACTATTTGTGAGCCTTGAATAGTGATGTAGCAGTTATGATCCAGTCCATGGGAGGGACTACACTTCCTGATGCTTATGAAGTTGCCATAAGTGCAGAAAATTCTTTGATTCAGGCTGGAAAGATAGCTCCACGACCACCAATGCCCTTTTCTCTAGATCTTACAAATCATCAGCCTATCATTGCTCCTATTCCAGTAGACTCCAAGCAACCATCTCAATCTTCCCCTGCCTCTTCAAATGACCTATTTGAAGTCAAGTCACTACTGCAAAATTTTGGAAATGAGCTCGTTGCACTCAAAAGGCAACAATTTCAATACAATCATCCATATCAACCACAAAATCAGCAGTATCAGGCTAACCATCCTCCTTTTCAAGGGAACAATCAGCCTACAAAATCAAACTACAAGTCAAGTTGCAAATGTTAGGGACCCTTGAACTTTCAGAACCCTCTTGCAGCTAGCTCATCTAGAGCTATAGTACCTGTTCAGAATAATCTAGTTCAAGACTACGAATGGTGTTATCCTTGCTCTCAACCTCACAATCAAAATCTTTGTCCCAATGGGGTTTCTTAGCCAGGTTCTTATGGTTCAAAGTGTATCTGCCCCCTTCAGAGTTAACAAAGAAATTCATCTACGTAAGAAGCAGCAGATCAACCACAGGCACCTAAAGAATACGCTTTGCTAAACTGGCAAGCAGAAGATTTTTGTGGGTTGAATATAAATTCCTCATTAGTGGCAGCAAACACTCGTTCCAAGAAGAGAGAAATGGAGCCTTAACCTCCCAAAGCTGATCAAGCATCCACTTCTCAACCTGGGTTACAAATGGCAGTTGATAAAAATGCGGGAAAGAAATCACCAGAAACACCAGCTAGCCACACCGCAGGGAAAGATCGTTCTCTAGGCATCACAGTACCCAACAAACATTTTCCAAAGGAGGACCCCAATGCCCAAAAAAGTGTCATCAAAGTAGGAGCAATTCCCTTCAACATAGTAGAACAAATGAAGAAAACCAATCTAAGCGTTACCATGTGGGACGCACTCTATATCCCTTCTCAAAGAAACTTGTTGTGAGAAGCTCTGAACAATTTTAGTACAACCAACGGATCACCAAGCCATGGAGTGAAAACTGCTACAAGTTTGTGTCAACCGGAAGGGAAAATCATTCCTATGGCAAACAAACCACTACCATTCTACATTTCCCTTATCATTGGTGACCACCTGGTACATAATTGCATGATTGATTCTAGTGCCAGTAGCTCTGTCATGCCTAAACAAATTGCAGATGTACTAGGCATACAATATGCACCAGTTGCAAGAGGGGTTATTCAGCTGGATGGCACAGTTGTTAAAACTGTTGGGGTTATCAAAGGACTTCAACTTACCATTCATGCATGCCCAAGTTTTTTCATTCACCCAAGACATATTGGTCATTGATCTCCCTCCCCTCTTTGCCATCTGCCTATCACGGGATTTCACTGCCAAGATGGGTGGTTACCTATCAGCCGATTGGTCACATATGATTCTCAGGACTCGATACAGAACCAAAGTAACTATAAGGGTAGAACCAATCTGCCATAATCATGTAGAACCCTACACTGCTAGTCCCATAAATGGAAATTACACCATCGGTGATCCAGAAGAGGAAGATGTCGATCATGAACCAACCACCCTTGTTGAAGAAGTCCCTGATACTTTGCTGGATGAAGTAAGTAGAGATCATCAGTACGATCCCTACACTGATGTATTAGCAGAAGAAGAATCTGGTTTGTTAGTCTTGGAAGAAACAGGATTAGGTACTTATTGTATCCATGAAGAAGATACGATCATACCACAACTTGTCAAAACACCAAGTGATTCTAAAGGACTGTGGCAATTGTTCTTCGATGGCTCAAGAAGTAAGAATGGATCTGGTGTTAGTGTTATGTTAATTTATCCAGAGGGAGATAAGTACTTCTCATCTTTCCAGTTGCAATTCAGTTGCACTAACAATGTTGTTGAATATGAGGCTCTTGTGCAAGGAATTCAGCTAGCCCAAAGGAAGGGAATCAAGGCCCTGACTATTTTTGGAGATAGTGAGTTAGTTGTTCATCAAGTTTCGGCACGTAGTGCATCCAAAAATGATCTTTTAAGATCATACAAGAATCGAGTCTGGGACCTGATTGAAGATTTCGAAGCTTTTGGAATCCATGCAATCCCTAGAGATCAAAATCAAGATGCAGATAGGCTTGCTACAATTGGTTCACAATACAACATACCAATTGATATCATGAAAGAAGGGCAGAAATTTGTTAAAATGGTGGTTCGACCAGCAGTCCCTGATAATGTGAGTAGTTGGCAAGTGTTTGATAGTGACAACCAAATTGTCCTCTTCCTACAAGAAGAGGCGGAGTTTGCTGCAAAAAATCAAGATAAGTTGCAGGAGTCATATGGTGAGAAAATTATCCAATTGAAAAGCAACAAGTTACCAAAAGGTTTAGTCACTTTAGAATCCATTTTCAATTCAGATGACCAAGCCACAAGACAAAGCCCTAACATGGTAGTCAGAGAAGAATATTTTGAGGAAGTTGAAGTATCAAATGAAAAATTTCTTAAGATCAGAAAAGTGTGTACTTCTGAAGGAGAAAGAAGCTTTCATCAAACTTTGTCAAGAGTATCATGACATCTTTGCATGGAGCTATAAAGATCTGTGTGGTTTTGATCCAGGTCTAGCACAACATACCATCGAACTGGATCCTAATGCTAAGCCAGGTTCGTCAGAAACAGAGACCAATTAATCCCAAAATTGAGCCACTAATGAGAAAGGAGCTAACCAAGCTCATCGAGGCCTGTATAATTTTTCCCATCAAGCATTCCTCATGGGTAGCCAATTTGGTGCCCTGTGAGGAAGAAGAACGGAGAGATTCGGTTATGCGTAGATTTTCAGGGATTTGAATCGTGCATCATTAAAAGACCATTATCCTCTTCCATCGATGGAGCAGATCCTTCAAATGGTGGCAGGAGCTCAAATATTTTCTTTGCTCGATGGATATTCAGGTTACAATCAAATCCTAGTCCAAGAATCCGACCAATTCAAAACGGCTTTCACTACCAAGTGGGGCACGTATGCCTACAATAAAATGCCATTTGGATTGTCCAATGCTGGGGCTACTTTCCAAAGAGCCATGGACATGGCATTTAAGGGACTAATCAACGATATTATTTTAGTTTACCTTGATGATATAACTGTATACTCTAAGCATGCAGAAGATCACATCACGCATCTAAGGAAAGTTTTCCAAAGGTGTAGGGAATTTGGGGTTTCACTTAACCCCAAGAAATGTATTTTCGCAGTGCACGAGGGAAAAATTGTTGGGGCATGTGGTTTCAGTAGAAGGATTATCAATCGATCCAGCCAGGATTCATTCAATTATGTCCTTATCTCTCCCAAGTCACAAGAAGGGCCTCCAGAGTTTTCTGGGAACCATAAATTTCGTGCGGAGATTCATCCCTCAATTCGCGACATTGGCTAAACCACTGACAGCCATGCTAAAGAAAAACATGCCATTCTCATGGACAAAGGAAGGATGAGAAAGCTTTGAAGCCATCAAAACAGCCATTTCTCAAGCTCCCACGCTTGTGAACCCCAGGTTTGACAAATATTTTATCCTTTATGCTTTTGTAGGTCAAGAGAGCATTTCAGGGATCCTCACCCAACAAAACAACAACCTGATGGAGCAACCAATCGCTTTCTTCAGTCAATCCCTCAAAGACTACGAGTTCAAATACTCATTCATCTGATGGTCTTTGCGGTTATTCGAGCTTTGAAGAAATTCAAGCACATGTTGTCCAACAACAAGATTCATCTGATGGTGTCTCATCCAGGTGTCAAGGAGTTTTTGCTGAACAAAGAAATGAACGAAAAGCGTGCTGGATGGATCACGAAGGTAATGGAGTATGACGTGCACATCAAAGTCACTAAACTTGTCAGAGGTAAGGGTTTATGTCAGCAACTTGCTGCAGACATGGAATCAAAAGGTAATGAGGATGTGACACTCCTAAATACTGATGAGGATGTTGATCAAGCTGACTGGTTATCCAAAATGAAGAATTTCATCTTCTCAGGAGCATACCCGAAAACATGGATAAAAACCAAAGATGAACTTTCCGTCTTCAATCTATCCCATATGTTTTGGTAGATAGCGTTCTCTTTCGAAAAGATTTGAACGGCGTCCTCCTTCGGTGCATAGGACTAGAACAGGTTAGTAAGATACTAGAAGAATTTCATAATGGCCTATCTGGAGGACATTATTCCACATGAACAACAGCTACCAAGATCATGCGAGCTGGCTACTATTGGCCAGATTTATTCAAGGATGCCCATCTCTGGGTAAGGAAATGTAAGGAATGTGCCTTTTTCATAGGTAAGCAGAAGCTGGTAGCTCTTCCGCTGCATCCAATTCAAGTGGATCAACCCTTTGTTCAATGGGGGTTGGACTTCATCGGAATGATTAATCCTCCATCTAGTGATGGACATAAGTGGGTCCTTACCGCAACAGACTATTTTACTCGATGGACAGAGGTAGTAGCATTAAAAGAGAGCAATGAAAAGGCAATTCTAGATTTTTTGGAGGGTATAATGATGAGGTTTGGTGTTCCGTTTACAGTTATTTCAGACAACGCGCTAGCTTTTCTTGGTATGAAATTGAGTGAATGGGCTGTTAAAAATGGGGTATACCTCAAAACTTCGTCCAATTACTATCCGCAAGGAAACGGATTGGCTGAGTCTAGCAACAAAAACCTCATAAGGATTATTAAGCGCACAATGGAGACTAACAAGAGGACTTGGCATACACAGCTTAAGACCGCCTTATGGGCAGATCGGATCACACCTAAAAGGGCCATCGGAAATTCTCCTTTCGTTCTTGTATATGGAAGAGAGGAAAAAACTCCCACTCTCATTAGAGTTACCTTCTTTGGAGTTAGCTCATCAACTTGAAGTTATAGAGAGTGATCCTCTGACAAGTAAGGTTTGCTGAACTCATGGAGTTAGAGGAAGTACGAGACAAGGCTATGAAAACTTTGGAGCAGCATCAGGCTCAGGTTAAGAAATATTTTGACAAGAAGGCATCCAAAAGACATTTTCAAGAGGGAGATTTAGTTCTCAAATGGGATGAAGAAAGGGCCAAACCAGGCAGGCATGCCAAGTTTGACGCTCTCTGGAGTGGGCCATACATCATCACAAGTTGCAAAGAGGTAAATTCATTTCATCTATCTAGGCTCAATGGAGAAGAACCTACCCATTCACGTGAATGGGATACATCTCAAAGCTTGTTTTTGAGAAGCGTTCCACCCCCTGTACAGTTAAATTAGGTGTTTTCCTCCAAGTGCTTATGCACATTGTTGTGTGTTGTTGCTTTTTTGCTTTCCTTGTTGTTGTGTTTTGTGTTGTTCTGCACATTGTTTCATCATTGGAAGGTGTCAAGGAGAAGAAAGGTTCAAGGTTTCCATAAGAGTTTCAAAATCTGCTTCATTCAAAATTTTGCAGTGTTCCATGGATGTCAAGCATTCAACAGATTCAGTATACTTCATGCTTAGCATTCCAGGGAGGTCCAGGATATCAACAATGTTCAAGGAGATTCCGGGATGTGTCAAAGAAAATCATACTACTTTCAGGATTCCAACATAGACTCCATGCCCAATGGATGACTTAAGGCTACTGGAATCATGCTTAGCAGGCAATCATCCCCAAGAGGTCGCCAAAAATGTTATCCAATTTTGCACACATGGCAAGATTGGACAACGGGGTCCTATCACGTTCAAAATGAAATAATAGTCCCAGGAACCCACCTTCGGTTATTATCGAGATGCAATAATTAAAACATAAATCTTAAATTGCATATGAGAGATCACCTAGCATCGAAAGGCACCCAGTTTATCTCAACTCAGTGAAGAGTTCGGGGTCGAGTTGATAGAGAATCCGGTGTCAAATTGATAGTCATCTTGGAAATCATCTTGGTAGAGACTCTCAGTTGTAAGAGCTTGACGATGGTCTTGTTAATGCAAAATATAGCTTGTTGAAAATTGACGAATGAAAGGAACTCTACAAGGATCTCGGTAGAGATCGATGCAAAAAGATCTGAAGGCCAAGTCAGGGAGAGTCAAAGTTAACATGATCTAGGTTTAATCCTAAGGACAGTGCTCGACCAACCACTTGGGAGAATTATCTTGTTTGACCAAGATGATATGAGATTATGTAGACATGGGAGGTTCAACATCATTGAATCTCGGGTTTGTAATTACGTAATGGAAGGACTTCTATCGACCCAGGAAGATAGTATAAGCACATAGAATACCAATGTAAAATTGAGTCAAACCGACATCTTAAAAAGAGCTGTGAATTATAATGGTGTTCAGACCTTTCTCGACCGAGTATTCGGTGCACAGGTAGCAGGCATGTTGCAGTATAGTAGAAGCCCTTTTGAGCGCTTCCAACAAGCAGGTTGTCCAACTATGTTTTTATCTGTTCAGCATCGAATGCATCCTCAAATTCAGGATTTTCCTTCAAGATATTTTTATGAAAATCGATTAAGTGACAGTGAGAGTGTTACCAGGAGACCTAATGAAATTTATTACAAAGATTCTCTATCGAGACCTTACTTGTTTTACGATGTAACTCATGGAAGTGAATCTCATAGAGGTGGAACTGTTTCATATCAGAATATTCATGAAGCATAATTTGCTTTGCAATTATATGAGCATCTTCAACGAGTCCACTAAGTCAGTCAGGCATAAACATTTCTGTGGAGAATTATCACACCTTACAAGCTACAACTGAAATGTTTGCACCGAGAAAATCATGTTATCCTCAAATCTGTTGAGTGGAAAATTCGGAAATCGGTAGGATCTGGTCCAAAATGAAATTCAAATGATAAGACCCCGCACTCCAATCCCGGGTGGAAAATAAGTGCGAGCATTACCAAGGGAACATGAATGTCAAGCCAAGTCTGGGCATGGGAGAAGTTTGAGGCTACTGCCAAAAAATCGAAGCAATGAATGGCCAAGCCGCGTTCCACGTGGGAAAATTAATTAGATTTCCAAGTGGAAATGACGTGATGGCAAGCCAAAGCTTTTAAATCCCAGGCGTGGAGAAATAAGGAAGGTCATGGTCAAAAAATGGGATGGAAATCCGGTCAAATTGCAAGGTTTCTGCGTAGAATTGGGGGGGGAAACCGATGTCTCAATCTTGCCGTGAAGGCTGTGGATGCATTTGGGGGAAAACACCGCCAAGCGTGGAAATTTTGGGATGGAAAACCATGATCAGACTTCCACGAATGGGCTCATGTAAATCAGGATCAGATTGTTAACGTTGTGCAAGTCAACCATTGGCCAGGCGTCATGGAGGAACGAGTCAAACACGGGCCATGTAAACAGAATTTTACGCAGTGCATGGAGTGGTCAAAGCAGGCTTTGTTGCGAGTCACAGATTAGATAGGACAGTTGTGAACTTGGAGCGGGTCATGGGGTTAAAAAACGAGGCGTGATACCAATTTCAGCAGAAATACAACGTAGACCCAGATGCCAAGACCTGATGCAGTTCACCCTTGCTCAGTCATACTTCTCCCATGCTGTTCAGTTTGCCTTTGCTCGGGAAACAGCTGCTGAAAAAGCATTCGGTGGTCGCGAGACAGAAACTCCCACGCACCAGGAAGCCGACATGTTGTAGTATAGGAGAAGCCTTTTGAATGCTTCCAGCAAGTAGGTTGTCGAACTGTGTTGTTATCTGTTCAGTATCGAATGCATCCTCAAATTCGTAGGCTTGTCCTTATTCGGAACTCAGATCGAATAGCAGCTGCAGGAAACAAATATTCACTGCCATGTACGATGGATTGGAGTCACGTTATTCAAGGCTTCATAAAATTTCCCTGAATCAGGAGATGAAGGTTTATTACGGTGCAGAATGAAATGATTCATATTGCTCAGCATTTTTTCTCCTAGAAATGAATTGAATGTGAAGGTCAACTCTGAAATACCTGGTTGGCCGTTTTGTATGCTACATCCTTGTTACTCGTAAATGGTCTCTTTGAGAAAATCTGAGGGCAATAAGCAATATTTATACCCTTCCATTATGTACGTCCAATCAGACAATAAAAAGTATTCTTTTACCAGAAACTTGTTTTTTCAGAGAAACTCGGCTGCCTATTTTTTACAATGGACGATTATACTGCCACATCAGATTATTCATAAAGCTAATTACCCTTATCGTGAGGGATAGGTAGATCCAATTTTATCTAGCTTTATTTCTATTAGCTTTGATCCATGACTAAAGAAGAATTCATATGGTTTTTACCTGTTCATTTTTCCAAGGTCCTCTTGGTTGCCCCAGTTGTTCAATGCATTTTTTGAAGGGCTTCTTTTATGTGTTGCAAATTGTAACATAAAGGATCTTTTTAGTTTCTGGAAAAATGAGTATATTGTGTAGCTCACAGCCACCTATGCCATACTAAGATCCCAATAGTGGCATAATTGTTGATTGGAGCTGAGATTGCAGAGTGCACTGCCAAAAATACCGAAGGGCTCTTTGGCCAAAAATCAGTCTCAAGGGTGTCTATCGACATGTTATGGGCATGAACCTGGGTCATCATCATGGCAGCATTAGGTCTTTATTGGTAATGGCATTTTCTCATCGTTTGGAAGGTACAAATTGTGCTTATTATGGCAAAGCCAAAACATTCTTACTACAAGTGTTATATGATAAGGAAGAACCGTGAGCATTGTGGTAAAACCATTCTTTTTAGAAATATTGGGTTAAGCTCGGTATTCAAGTGAGTTTGAGCCCAGGAAAGGTAAGATCGTTTACTGGATGAAGAACTTGGTGACTTCACAAGGAGCTCGTGGTAATGTTTCATGAAGTTTGAACGTGGAATGCATAAATGGCCTCGAGTTAACCAAGAGGAAAATGATAAGAATCGAGTTTGATAGCTCACCATTCGAAGGACTCAATGCAAAAGAGCCCAATTACCAAAGCAAGGAAAGAGTTAGTGTGGGGTTCAAAATCAATTGCAACACCGACTTAGAGGATTCGAAAGCTCACCGAGTTGAGATTTGTGCAGATTCTATCCACATGGACCCCCCCTCCTCTTCAAGTCAAACGGGTCAACGGGGGGGGTCCCGACATTATGTTAATTAAATTAATATTTTTATTTAAATATTTTAATAATAATATTTATTATTATTATTTAAATATTTTATTTAAATATTCTTTTAATTAATTGAGAAGACTAGGTCATCAGGCAATTAATGACCCATGATGGAACCTTCTCAGGTGGTTCAACTAACTGTAATAAATACATCATGGGCCTTCAATTTAGGAATGTAATTATGACCATTTCCTCTTCTTTCTCACATATTCTTCTATAAATGTAAGTTGGAAGCTCATTTCAAAGGGTTCCAACAGTTCAGACAAGTTGGACAGTTAGATATCTCAGGTGAGTGTATACTTTTCAAGAATCCTCTCTCTTCTGCAAGTTGTTCTTGTGTGTTGAGAGAACTTTCAAGCCTCCTCTTCAAGACTGTAATGGGAAACTATTGCCTCTTCTGAATGTATGATGCATTGTGCATGTTATTGAAGCAATAAAAGTGTGTGTTTTGTGACTAATCTCGGTCCTTTCATCCTTCTGTGCTTCTTTGTGCCTTTCTCATACTTGCAGGTACACTGTGCAAGTTTAAGTTTCTATTGCAGGTTCTTGGAGTTCTGTGCTTATCGAGTGGTGGAGTATTGCATGCAGTTGAGTTGTGGGTGTCTGTTCACCCTTCTTGAGTTCATCCTTCTTCACTGGGAAACTGGTATATTTCTCGGTCTGATAAAGTTTAACAAAGGGAACGCGTGTCTCTTAGTTTGTGGTATCCTATACCCTCTCTAAGTTGCAGTAGGTGAAGTTGACCTGTGGTGCACACACCCTCTTCAAATTAACCCTTCCTGAGTCTGGAAACACCCTTTATTTGGTGCATCACCATCCCTAGTATAGTTTCATTTCTGTAAATCTCTTTCCCTAAAACCCCATGAAAATGTTAGCATAGGACTAGATAATCATTTTTGTTACACTAGGAGTAGTACAGCACTTAGTTTAGGAAGAGGAAGCCGGCCTTCTCCCAAGGTTCACCTCGAGCCCAAGTCCCACAGCTTGAGAGGTGATCCCATGTGTCCCAATCACACCGAACGTCCTATTCACATCCTGGCCATTCGGGGGGTGCAGTGATTTGGCAACAACAACTAGGTTGAAGATCTTACAAACTCTACTTCATCAAATGTCGATAGGTTTATCAAAACGAGGTTGAAGTGGTTCAGGTATCCCAGGTATAGGATATGGTCCTGAAACACAACTAGGAAAGTTGGAGGAATGGGTATAGGTTTTGTTCCAATACACAAAAGGTATGGTTGAAATAAACATCATGGCATTCGGAAAAGTAAGGTCATTAGGCTGAACAACATTGGTAGTATCATCCTAATGTATAGTGATTACACAAATTTGAATGTCCAATTAGAGGTTCAGGTGCGGGTGTGTAGGTGAGGTCATGGGTAAGGCCGAGGTATAGGCAAAAGACATGTCCCTAAACGTAATTAGGGAATGGAATAGGTAGGGTAGACTTGTGGGTGAACCTAATAGGTAATGTTAAGGGTAAATGGTGCAATAATGACATCTTTTTGGGAAAAAAAGGCATTTTTTAGGCCATATGGTTAATTGAGGTGACCGATGTCAATTAGAGGTTAACCACCATCAGTTGACTAGGGCACAACTTGTCTGACGTCGGTCATGTCGATTTGGGGCTAAAAAAGGAAAAATCCACATTTTACGGATTCATTTGTTAATTGTCATTTATAGAAAATGACAAGAGAGAGATGTGAAAGTGGAAAATGATAGTGCCAAGTTGTGAGAATAGTCAGTAGACTGCGAGGAGGCAATTGGCATCCAATGGATGTGCCTATCAGATTGAGTGGATCCATTTAATTGGTTATGAGCAGAAGAGTGGATTTTTGGCCATGGTAAAGCTAGGAGAGGGAGCACGAGGACCACCGACGTAGAGACCAGAGGTGCCACCACAGAGACAACATTGAGTAGAGGTAGGAATCAATCCTCAGGCCCAATTTTAAACAAATTTGGGTAAAAATGAATGAATTTGGGGGGGGAGATTTATTTTTTAAAATATGGGTGAAAATGGTTGAATTTGAGGTAGGGGAGGATAAATATAGGTTAAATAGGTTGGGAAATGATTGTAGGTTGAATTTGGGTGGAGTAGGATAGGTTTTTAGTGGGTTTTGGTCATTTTTTTTTAAATGGGAGAGTATGGGGTTTCAGTTTATTGCTGAAACAGTGATTGACGTCAGTCAAGTTTTGGCTGACATCAGTTTCGTTTACTGGCATCGGTCAGTTAAAGGGTGACTGAAACCAATCAAGAGGACAAATTACGATCAAGGTGACAGATGTCAGTCACTGTAAAAAGTGACTAGGTTAAAAAAGAGTTAGCTGGGAAAGCAAAAAAAAGGTGAAGTAGGGGTAGGTGAAGACTAATGTAGGTGGAAGAAGGAAAAGTGAGTGTAGGTAGGGCATGATTGTGTAGGCGTGTGATTGGTAAGTAGGTAAAATGATTAATGATAGTGGGTAAGTATCACAATGGAGATAGTAGGGTTTTAGGTGAAATAGGTAAAGGGTAGGTATGGAAACCAAGTAAAGGGTATTTATGATTGATGGTTTTAGGTATGATTTGGTAAAAAATGGCTAAGTATGAGGTTAGTTGAGGTTTGAGGAATAGGTGATGTGAGAAGGTCTTGACTTGATAGTGTTGGTTTGGTTGATGTAGGTGAAAGATCAGCTAACTATGAGAGATAGAGTACCACCTCTATTGGTACAAATGCGGCATAGTGTGACTGCTGAGTAGTGAGAGCACATAGTAGATGTGGGACTGAGTTCGATCAGGCACTATAGGCATATAGGCTGAGATCCTAGCTTAATGGTCACTCTCATCGATAGATGGGACTCCGCAACCAATACCTTCCATTTATCAACTGGCAAGATGACCGTCACATTGGAGGACGTGTATAGGATCCTATGGCTTCATATTCTTGGGGAGCCAATGTATTTGATTTGAACTAATGCGTTCATAGAGCCAATAGTGGTGGTATTTGGTGAGGCGATGGGCATGTTGAGTTATCACAATGCAAGTTTGAGTTGTGGGGATATGTATATGGCATATCCATAGGAGACTAGGCTACCTGTTTTGATGGTGGTGGTAGTAGGTTGTTTTTCTCTCCCAGAATCTGAGGGTGGAAAATTTCCATGAGCACGGATGGGGGTGTTACAGGACATAATCGAGGAGCGGATACATTTCACTTAGACACTGAATTTTCTATTCCAGTTGTATAGTGAGCTATGGGCCTATGGTAGGTACATGATATTTGGTATGTGTTGTACATACTTGTTACATTGTTGGGTGTATGATGACATTTTATGTGTGTGTCTATTTGGATTACCATGACAGGATTGGTTTGGGGGTGGTTTATATAGAGTGGGTTTTAGGAGATGGATACCATTTGGGGCACATCTGAGAGTGGTTAGGGCCATATATGATGTTACATACTAAAGGTGGTTGTTGGAGGGCCTATCAGTGGTTAATATTCCGTGGTGGCCATATTTTGATTTTCCATCATATAGAGGCATGGTTGATGTTATCAAATTTTACACACTTGGTGAAATTAGATAATGAGGGCCTATTGGACCCTAGGACTGTGGAATTCTTTTGTTTTGAAACTCGTGGTTCATTCAGAACATGAAATTACCATTAAGGGGATCACATTCATCTAATTTAGGCAGAAGACCAAAATTAGTGTATAAAATGCTCAAGGATCTTAACACGTCTCCATAAGGCCTAGGTGCTAGAAGAAAATTTAAAAGGGTGGAATCTCAAGAAAAAATTTGAAGGCACCAAGTTGAGAATAAAAGAGTATACTTGAGCAAAAATAAGCTCATCGAGCTGCTCATCAAACAGTTTGGCAAGCTCGTGGCACATTGAAGGATTTTTCCTAAAAAGAGCTATGTCTAGTTAGTTGAACTTAATGAATGGCATATTATGTAAAGTAACTTGGTGGTCCACTAAATATAATGATGTAAACAAAATGGTTCAATTCAAATGAATTAGACAAGAGCCTTGAGACCGGGGAAGAGGTAGAGCTACCTCAGCAGGTCGGTCCTCTAAGCACAGGTGGGATCGACATGTTTAAAGTGGAACCATATCAGCCAAGAGTTGATAGAAAGATAGCTCACCATTAAAGTAATTCATGGCCTTAGTTGGCTTGTTTGTTACTCAGCTAAGCTAGGTTGCGGAGCACGAGGAGGTTCAAGATGGTGGGAGATTAGCGACCAAATGGCTCAGTTGGGATTTCGGTGATGTAAAACCAAAGTAGAGGTTCCACATCGGCCGGATCTTGAGACTCAAATAACCAAGGATGTGGGAGATTTGTGACAGTATGACCAAGTGGAAATGAGGGTATTAGAATCTAATTTTCCAGGGCAGTGTATGGGAAAATGGATTTGGAAGTCTAGGATTCCCACTCTATCTTGCGGACTTTCTTGATAAAAACTCCATGCCAAACTCAACTTGGAAAAATAATATTTGCGCTCCCTAGCCAAGAGTGCCAACAAGATCATGGAGATTATCAGTTCAACAAGTCTTTTAGTAACATGGATGAGTTCAAGCATGTTTGTAACATACATGAAATGGCTCAGCAAGGAGCTCGTCTAGTTTGTATAGTATTTACTTAATCGGTCAAAATAGCCAAAGCGCGGAGATTGACAAGGCATGACGAGAGTTAATCTCCAAGTTGAATGAGGAAACATGTCAGGTCCATCATATAGTTATGCTAACAGTAGGTGAGGCATCATGGGAATGATATTTTTCTGAGCGGTTAAGTATGAAACATCAGTTTTAATGCTGACATGATGGAATCATAGAGACAAGTTCATCGAGTCATTAAAGAATATCCCGAGTCTTTTGGATAAGAAATTGGAATCTGTTGAAACATAATGAACTCATTCCCCTAAAAGATTGGAAATGGCTCACCTCATGAGATCAAGTGAGTCGAGTAGAGATAACTCACTTTTGGGGAGTCGATTTCAAATATAGGATGACACATGATAGGTTGGAAATCTTGGAAAAGAAATAGAAGCTTTGGCCATGTCATGCAGATGTATATAATGTTTCGGGCTCAAACTTATGGGAAATGAAGTGTTAGCCTAGGTGATACAAGGGAAGTGATTCCATTCACAAGACCATTTGATATGGTGATTCGGTTCATAGTGGAAGTCACGGTGAGCTTGAATAAAAGTGTTTGGTTCAATCAGGATTGAGGGTGAGTTTAATGGGGGTGCTCGATAAAGCCATCAATAGTGGAATATAAGGAATATCTCATTAATTTTTTAGGATAGCAAGTATTATTTAGAGCAAGATGGTGGAAGGAGCTCATCTCTCCTAGAGGACAAATCAATGAAACAAGGAAGGCGAGGTGGTCCGAGTACTAGGTGAGCCAACGGCAAGCTCAATGTTGACACAGATCACTTGATGGATGGTTTGACGGGTCCTAGTGGTGAAGATCTCAAAGGAACAGTCGCGGTGAGCTCGATAATTACACTCAAACAAGGAATAGTTCGATTAATATCAAACAGAGTGATGAATGAGAGAACCGATCCTGAAGCTTGTCATTGAAGATGTCTAAATTAGAAAGATAATAGTTACAAAGGAAGAAGCTTGTCCATTTAAGGTAAATACGAGCTCAGAAGACTCATGAAGAGGTTAGCTTACCATTTGACATAATGTGGTGACATTAGGGGAACTTGGAGTGGGGTCATGGAATCAAACCAAATGAGCTTGTGGGAGTTGCAAGGAACTCATGCATGGAACTCTTGTTAAATTGAGACTGAGTGAGGTTGGAAAATGAAAGGTGATCGATGGTCACAGTGTTGGAGTGCAAGGTCGATAGAAGAGCTCGTTCATGACAATGGAGAACACGGATCATCTCACCTGCATTGATGGAAGAGCTTGACGTGGAATAGAAGGACTCAGGTCGAGTGTGGCCAAGCTTATATAGAAACAAATTAAACTAGAATCATGGAAGTATAGGCAAAGTTGGCCACGCATTAAGCTGATTTGATGGCATAGTTCCAAGTCGGTGAATGTATGTATGGAGCTCATCGAAAAACTCATTCATACAGTCTCGGCACTCAGACGATATACTGAGCTCGATGTGGTTACAAGAGGAGCTCATCCATTCAATACATGAGGATCTTAATTGTTCCATGTCAGAATAGTGTTTCGAATTGGCTCGATGTTGATTTTATGGGACATTGATTAGGGGCTCGCACATAAAGTGATGATCACTGGTGCATGGTTTTTAGAACTCAAGCTTGGGAACTTGAGTTACATGTTGTGATTGGTTATTGTGGTGAGCTCAGTCTGGGAGCTCGTTGGTGGAAAGCTAGATGTGATGGCAACTCAGCAGTAAGGTAATGCCGAGTAGCTCAGCTTAATGTGAGGTGATACAACAAAGGGTGGCTCTGTGGTGAATCTGTACGTTAAAATTGAAGTTCAAATTTCAATACAAATGAGAGCACTCAATGTAAATGAGCTTGACTCAGCATCGGAGTATGGAATTCAGTCGAGCCCTAAGAACAGTTCATAGGCCAAGCTCACGGCAAAGGTGGCGGGGTTTAAACAAGAGGAGATCGACTCATAAGAGAAGCTCAGTTGAGTTGGAGCTCGGTATGGAGGACCTGAAAAAGAGTTTACGAAGTATGTTGAGTTAGCATAGTTCAGTCGATACAGCGTAAAGGAACTCAACATGTTCATTGGGAGTCATGAGAGACCCAACTTTGGCACAGTTAGGCTGAGCTCAAAGGTGTTCGGGGTGAGCTCGGCATGCTTTGGAACCATCGTGGGCCAACTCAGCGTATAGAGCTTGGTGCAAAGTTCATTTTTTGAAGACTGAGGTAGGGAGGTCGGTTGATGCGTGTAGGAAAAGGAGCTCGGTTCATAGTTGGAGCTCAGTGCGGCATGGAAGAACTCGAGTTCAACTCAATGAGTGGGCTCGACAATGCAACCACTGAGTTGGACTCATTTTTGACCATTTCATATGGAATCCCCCCTTCAGTGCAAACCAATCCTAAAGGGGTCCCACATTATTATTTTTTAATTAGTTTAATATTTTTATTTAAATATTTTAATAATAATATTTATTATTATTATTAAAATATTCTTTTAAGTAATTGAAAAGACTAGGTCAACCAGGCATTAAAGGCACATGATGGAAGCTTCTCAAAGTGGTTCAACCAACTGTAATAAATGAACCATCATGTGCCTTCAATTTAGGAATGTAATTATGACCTTTCCTCTTTGCTCTCACATATTCTTCTATAAATGTAAATTGGAGGTTCATTCCAAAGGGGTTCCAATAGCTCAGATAGGTTGGAAAGTTAGACATATTAGGGAAGTGCAATTTTCAAGAGTCCTCTCTCTTCTGCAAGTTGTCCTTATGTGTTGCGATAACTTTCAAGCCTCCTCTTCAAGACTATAATGGTAACCATTGCCTCTTCTGAATCTATGATGCATTGTGCATGTTATTGAAGCAATAAAAGTGAGTGTTTTGTGACTCATAGCGGTCCTTTCATCCTTCTATACTTCTTTGTGCCTTTTCTCATGCTTACAGGTACACTATGCAAGTTCACGTTTCTATTGTAGGTTCTTGGATTTTTGTGCTTATCGAGTGGTGGAGTATTGCATTTAGTTGAGTTGTGGTGTCCATTCACCCTTCTTAAGTTCATCCTTCTTCACTGGGAAACTGATATATTGCTCTATTTGATCAAGTTTAACAAAGGGAACGCATGTCTCTTATTCTATGGTATTTTGTACCCTCTTTAAGTTGCAGTAGGTGAATTTGATTTGTGGTGCACACACCCTATTCAAATTAACCCTTCCTAAGTCTAGAAACACCCTTTATTTGGTGCATCACCATCCCTTGTATAGTTTCATTTCTGCAAATCACTTTCCCTAAAACCCATTAAAAAATTAGCACAGGACTAGATAGCCATTTTATTATGCTAGGAGTAGTACTACACTTAGTTTAGGAAGAGGAAGCCAGCCTTCTCCAAAGGTTCACTTCAAGCCCAAGTCCTATAGCTTGAGGGGTGATCCCATGTTTCCCAATCACACCAAATGTTTTGTTCACATTCTGGCCATTCGGAGGGTGCAGTGATTTGGCGAAAACAATTGATAGAGAATCTTCAATTATTGAGATGGATAAATGGGTGGCATTCCGATGAGCACAAGATGATACCCATTGACAAGGTTAGACAACATTTTGGACTACAGCAGGATGTGCCCCCACCTTTCCTATAGTACCATAGAGATGAAGTGGAGAGACACATGTCTCCACCACGTCTGAATGTTCCTACGGATAGGAGGAGCAGGTGCTAGATTGATAGATTGATGATGTAGGCATCACCGATGGGTACAGGTAGTGGTGGTTAGCATGGCTATGGGTGGCACTGCTGAGGCCAAGGTAGCCTAATTTAATGACAGTCATAATGCAGAGGGATACATTACATGGGCATGTGGTTTCCCTACAGGCACAAATTACAGGATTGTAGGGATAGCAAACAGGGACATAGGTATAAGTGACCACCTATCAAGCATAGGTGATAACCATGCAGGCCTAAGTAGCACAGGTGGCCGGATTACAGGGCCAGTTGGCCATAGCTTAGGCACAAGTTGCAGTCCTACATGCATAGGTAGATACACAGGTACCACCATAAGCACAGGGAAAGTGTCCCATAGTACAGGAACCTACACTAGGATAGGGTAAACTTTTTGTCAGGCAGAGTTCACAGGGGGAAGTTAGGCTAATGCTACCACCACAAATTATATCCATTGCAAGGTTTAGGGATGCCCTGAATGAGGCTCGCTATTATTAATACCATCTAGCCACTGCATGGATTGATGTGCCTTCATATGCCAAGTATTGAGTTTAGTAGGTATTCAGTGAGTGGACTAGATACAGGACTCACAGTTCTAGTAGCATAGGGGTTCATTGACCCCAGAGACAATGTTAGGGTGAGGTTACTTGCTTTCGAAGACCGGGCCCTACAGAGGGCCAGAAGGAATAGGCAAAGATCAGACATGGACCAACAGAGGGTGGAGAGATGTTGGTAGGGTGATTAATAGGGAGAGAGGAGGAGACAAGTGAGACCAAAGAGGAGGGCATCAAGTGGGGGTGATTGGTCACTGTATGTGATATTGTACCATTATTGTGATTTTATATATATATATATATATATATATATATCGGCCTGCGTGTTGAAGTTGTGAGATTGTACATAAGAGCTTTGAGATAATGATATTTATTTATATCTTTGTATATATGTATTGATATAGAGACACTCCCATTATATAGTTAATGATGTTTACTTGATGGATTATGTACTTATTTTAATTGTCATTGTTATTGTGTATCATGGAAACTAATTGAGTTAAGCATGATTGAGTTGAGGTCATATAGGCATGGTGGAGTTTATGTGATTTAGGCATGTCGAGGTCATATAGGAATGATGGAGTCAGGTATAGGCATGGTGGAGTTAGGTATAGGCATGGTTTGGTCATGTTTTTGTGTTTGATTTAATTTCCAAGTTATTATTATTATGGAAAATAATGGATTGTATGTATGTTGTGGTTAAATTTTCAAGTATTTGATATCATGGAAATGCAAAATGATTGATGTATGATATGGTTGATGTTATAAAATGGTAGGTATGTATGTTTTTATGATATATTAATTTCCTATTTTTGTATAAAATGGAAACTAACTAGGGTAAAATGTGAATATAAAAGGGTGGAAATTGGGTAGGGGAAATAATGGCCGAGCTAACCTCAAAGCGCCCCATGCCCTTGGAGTGCTACCTACATATCCCCAGCAAAAAGGAGTCTAAAGATGATGGAGTTATCATATAAGCTAGGAAAGAATAGGATGAGGATATATGAATGAGTTAGTAGGTTTTAGGCATGATTGAGTCTAGGTCATTTTAGGCATGGTTAAGTTTAGGTCATGTCAGGCATGGTTGAGTTTAGGCTGAATAGGCATGGTTGCCATCTAGGTTAAATAGGTGTGGGTGATTTTGGTGGAAGAGGAATCCCCGGAATGTAGGTGTTGAAGGTTTGATCCTATGAAGGAGGATCAATAAGTAAGAAAAGAGGTGAATGGTAAGAGGATACAAAAATCTGCCTAATTGGTAAGAACCATGATGAGTCTATCATACCAAAGATTGGACTATGAACATAAGACCCTAAAGGCATTGCATGATTAACTGTTCTAAGGGTGAAAAAGGTCAAATGATCATGAAATGTCATATTTTTGGCACATCCCTTGAGTAGGTAGAAGATAAAAAAGGAAAGGTGATGAGCTGAAAGAGGTTGTTTTATCATAACCCTGATGTGAGATAACATGCCTCTTCTGTAAGAAACCCAAGATCAAAATAGGAAAGTCCATGACGAAAAAGTTATCTTTTTCTTTTTGCTTTTGTGTTATATACTAATCGATGCAATAAGTCTATGTGGGATGAATAGAATATCTCCTTGAGGTCTTCATGAATTTTATCGATGTGGGAAGCTTTAGAATGTTTTATTTGCATTTGTATAGAACTAGTCTTCTTTTTGGATAGACTACGTGTTTTTTTAGGGCTAAATTTTTATAGTTATCCTTCGAGGGAGCAGTCTATTTATATCAGCAAGATAGAGAGGTAGATGTCCTTTTTGAGGGATTCATCTATTTACTAGAATTTTTACTCAAGGAATAGAATTTGAACATCCCATATATTAATTTGGAGTTTCTTTTGATTTTTTAGGTCATGGACAAGACTATAGAGAAGTATAGGCTTCTTTTTATGAAGACAAAACTATAGCACACAAGGGTTAGCTATGAAAGAGAGGTTTTAAGTGAAAAATGACCATAGTTGTTACAGACTCACAGCACCCCTGGATGCAGATCAGGCTTCTAGGTTGATGTTTAGGCATCCAGTGTGATTGCACAACATGGAATCCTTTCTCCAAGTGTGGGACTTGTGAAGATGAGAAAAGATTCTCCAGAGAAGGCTGGTTCCTATTCCTCTGTTCAGATGCATACAAAAAATGCAGAGGGTTTACTAAAACCTAATCTAACTTGCCAAGGAGACAGGGTAAGAAAATGCATAGAATAAAACCTAAACTACAAAGGTGATGCACCGAGGAATATTAGACATTTGTTTTGCAAATTTAACACAGACCACATAAATGCAATACAAACACCATGCACAGGTAACCAAACTGCAATAAGAGATCAAAACGACAGCAATGAATACATGAGAGGGTTGAGAATCAATCACGAACATATATATTATTGCTCAAAAGTCAATACAGTATATTGCAGTGGCCAAGAGGCAAAAGACTGGCATTACAACCTATATGGGAGGTTTGAAAACTCCACAAACTCTCTTGCAAGCGAGGGAAGAAGGGAGGATGCAAAACAAAAAATTGTCCGCTGTCTTAAAAGGGCTCCTCTTTACAATATATATCAAGAAATGAGAGAGGAGAGAGGGGAAATTTAGAATCTACTCCAACCACTTCTTGGTAGCATTTAAATCATCTCATTATGATCCAAGCGGCGGATCCTGGCAAAACGGCGGGCTGTCTAACAGGAGCGGCGAGCTGTCTGCTGTATTAAAGTTGGTTGTTGAAGCATTACACGCGTCAGAGACATTTTCTTAATTTTCTCCCTCCAAACTACACCAAAATGCAAGATTGACCCCAGAATCATGTAGATAATTTCAACAGCTTTCCGTTGATATAAAGAACGTGCAAATCCAAGCTCTGGATCGAAAGATATGAAGGTCTGAAGATTTAGGGCACAAAACAGGCGAAAACGGATTTTTAAATTTCTTTTCCCGCATTCTGCCATCTGGACGACACGTGGCAGGCTCTGGTCCGCTGAGCAATTCCCTCTCTCCACCTTTTCGTGGGTTTTTCTTGTGGGCCCCTTAAACTTGGACACGTGGCACTATTTCATTGGTTTGGATCAGTGCTCGAAAACTCACCCCTTTGACTTTTGGACCTTTTTCCTTGGCGACACGTGTCATGCTGTGATTTGTCCATGGGCCTGCCGGATTTTCACATCCACCACGTCCTTTTGTCCTAAATGTCCCAGTGCTTCACGGGCTGAAATCCTCCGATCCACCCAAAATGGGCTTCCTCGTCCCTTTTTTTGCCGATGACACGTGGCGTGATCCGATTGGCTTTCGGCTCCTACGGCTATCCACGTCCCACGCGTCCCTTTGTCCCACTTGTCCTTGTGCTGCAATTTCCCGTTTCGGCCGAACCGGCCGGTTCGCATCCTCCGTCCAAATGTACATTTGTTCCACTTGTCCCAGTGCTTCGTGCATCGCCTGGAGGCGTTTCGGCCGAACCGCGCCTTGGTGTCCCGAACGTCCCAAATATTTCTAGGACAAGGACTTAGCCGATTTTCACAATTTTTTTCTGGTCCAGGCTTATTTTCTGCAACTTCTCGCATTCTCTCAGAGCTCATTCTTTTTCAACCTGGGACTTGAGAATCCTGATGTATGTTATCAATTCAACCCTGGGGGGTGAAGTTGGATAACAATTTGGCGACTCAGCGGGGTCATCTGCCTGCTAGATGAAAAGACCAGTTGCCTTTTTGCGATCCATTGGGCATGGAGTCATAAACAATGACCTGAAATGAGCCTGATACTACAACTCCCTCCATGAGAGCACGCTGAACTGTAAAAACTCAAACTAGGAGCGACAAAACCTGCGCCAAAGCACTTAGGGAAACTGAAACCTAACTACAACAAGACAATGTGCATACGCACTTAGAGGAATTGAAATCTAGACTAATATTTACAAGGGTGAACCTTTTATTTTCAGTAGCAATGTTTGAGATAGATTCCATTTACTGGAATCTGTAGTTCTTCACCATCCAATGAGGCCAATTGGAAAGCATTGCTGCTCTTGCACTTTGTGACCATGTATGGGCCACTCCAAATAGCATCAAATTTTGAATGCCTTCCCGGTTTTGCTCTGTCCGCATCCCATTTCAACACTAGATCTCCAACTTGAAAAGATCTATCCTTGGCCTTTCTATCGAAGGTTTTCTTGATCAAAGCTTGATCCTTTTCCATTGCTTGGGATGCCTGATTTCTGATCTCTTGCAGCTCCATCAACTCTGCATATCTCACCTCCATGGGCTCAAATTCAAGTAACTCCAGCTGCTTCATGAGTTCCAATGTTGGTAACTCAAGTGACATGGGCAAGATTGCCTCTCTTCCATAGACAAGCCTGAATGGAGAGTTACCTGTGGATCTTTTGGGAGTGATCCTATCAGCCCATAAGGCTGATTTCAGCTTGGTGTGCCAAGACTTCTGATTCTCATCAAGAGTTCTCCTAATGATCCTTAACAAGTTCTTGTTTGTAGACTCGGCCTGGCCATTACCCTGAGGGTAATAGTTCGATGAAGTGCTCAGGTAAATACCGTTCTTGACGGCCCACTCAGTCACCTTAGATCCAATGAATGCCAATGCATTATCAGAGATTATTGTGGCAGGTACACCAAATCTGGTTGTTATTCCCTCATAAAAGTCTAGGATGCTAGACTCATTTGCCTCTTTGAGTGCTACTGCTTCTGTCCATTTGGTGAAGTAGTCGGTGGCTGTCAAAATCCATTTATGCCCTTGGCTTGAATTGGGGTTAATGACTCCAATGAAGTCCAAACCCCATTGCATGAATGGCTGGTCAACTGAGATTGGATGCAATGGAAGGGCAGCAAACTTCTCTTTTCCTGTGAAGAATGCACAATTCTTACACCTCTTGATCCATGCATAGCAATCACTGAAGATTTTAGGCCAATAATAACCAGCCTTCATGATTTTTAGAGCTGTCACTCTTGGTGCAAAATGGCCACCAGCTGGTCCACCATGAAACTCTTCCAACACCCTTTGAATCTGATCTGTGCTAATGCATCTCAGCAGCACTCCATTCACGTCTTTCTTGAACAAAACTCCATCAACAATGGCATACAGAACAGCCTGCAACCTGAAGTGTCTCCTTTGGGTCTTGTTCATCTCTAGGGGGCACTGGCCTGTACCTAGGAAGTGCATAATATCTTGGGTCTAGCAAGGAGTGGGGGAAGCATCGTCTTCTTCTTGATTGCCACTTGGCTCATGACTGTCCTGGACTGTCAAAACAGCCTCTTCTTCGTTGCATACTTCCTTTTGCTTCCCCAAAACCAGCTGCTCACACAGTCCTTTCCCTCTTACCAGCTTGGTGATCTTGATATCAATGTCATACTCCATGACACGGGTGATCCAACCTGCCCTTTTCTCATTCAAATCCTTGTTGAGGAGGAAGTCTTTAACTCCAGCATGTGAGACCAGCAACTGGACCTTGTTGTTTGAGACTAAATGCTTGAATTTCTTCAAGCTTCTGATTACTACAAGTACATGCTTTTCAATAAAAGAGTACCTCACCTCGCAGTCATCTAGGCTCTGGCTGAAAAAGGCAATCGGCTGCTCATCATTATCTTTGTTCTGCTGTACCAGAATGGCAGAGATAGTGTCATCACCTCCAAATGCATAGAGGATGAAATCCTTGGAGAAGTCTGGGTTAATGAGAGTTGGTGCTTGAGAGATAGCTTCTTTGATTGCCTCAAAACTCTCCTTGCCTTCTGCTGTCCACTTAAAAGCCATGCTCTTCTTTAACATTTTGGTGATGGGCTTGACAAGGGCTGCAAAATCTGGGATAAACCTGCGGACAAAATTGATCCTTCCCAAGAAGCTTTGAAGAGCCTTCTTGTGACTTGGCAATGGCAGTGCTCTTATGGCTTCAACTCTCTCTGGGTCAATTGCCAGTCCCTCTTTCGAGACAATATGGCCAAGGAGATTTCCTTCATGTGCAAGAAAGATGCACTTCTTGGGGTTCAAAGACACTCTAAACTTTCTACACCTCTGAAACACTTGCCTGAGGTGAAAGAGATGGTCTGCTGCATTCTTGGAGAATACAGTGATGTCATCAAGGTATATCAGCACTATCTTGTTGATCAAGCCCTTGAACACCATGTCCATTGCCCTTTGAAAGGTAGCACCAGTGTTGGACAGCCCAAATGGCATCTTCTTGTAAGCATACGTGCCCCATTTAGTTGTGAAGGCTGTCTTGAATTGGTCCTCTTCTTTTACCATCACCTGATTATACCCTGAGTAGCCATCTAGGAGAGAGAATCTCTCTGAACCGGATACTACTTGCAATATTTGCTCCATGGAAGGGAGTGGATAATGATCCTTGAGAGATGCCCTATTGAGGTCTCGGAAGTCCACACACAACCTGATTTCTCCGCTCTTCTTCCTGACCGGAACCAAGTTAGCAACCCAGCTTGAGTGCTTGATCGGGAATATAATGCTTGCCTCTATTAGCTTATTTAGCTCTTTCTTCATCAGAGGCTCAATGTGAGGGTTGACTGGTCTCTGCTTCTGCCTGATGGGCTTAGCATCTGGATCCAATTCTATGGTATGTTGTGCCAAATTTGGATTGAATCCTCTCAAGTCTTCATAGCTCCAAGCGAAGACATCTGGAAATTCTTGGCAAAGCTGAACAAAATCAGATTTCTCTTGTGAGGTACTTACTTTGCCAATCTGCAATGTTTTGCCTTCTTCCACTAAAATAGGCTCTGAATCCTCACCCTTTACTTGAATGTTTGCCTTCTCCTTCTGGAACTGATCATTCGGGTTGAAGATTGACTCCAAGGTTATGAGGCCTTTTGGTAATTTGTTAGTTCTCAACTGCACCACTTGGTCACCATACTGCTGATGCAACTTGTCTTGATTCCTGGCAGAGAACTCAGCTTCTTCTTGTAGGAAATTGATGATTTGCTGGTCATTCTCAAACACTTGCCAACTGACATTGTTATCTGGCACTGAAGGCCTCACAATCACGTGGATGTTTGGTTGTACCTTGTCTTGTTGAATGCTTTTCGTAATGTCAAAGGCTGCCCCTACTGCTGCAAGCCTGTCAGCAGCTTGATTCTCTTTCCTGGGAATGGATTCGATGCCAAAACCTTCAAAATCTTCCATGAGGTCCCACACCCTGTTCTTGTAGCACCTGAGTAGATCATTCTTGGCAGCATGCCGTCCCTTGACCTGATTTACAATCAATTCACTGTCCCCAAAGACTTGCAGATTCTTTATTTTTCTCTTGATTGCCCAATGCATCCCTTACACCAAGGCTTCATATTCAGCAGTGTTATTGGAGCATGCAAATTGAAATCTAAAAGCTGAATAGTACTTTATTCCTTGGGGTGAAACAAGCATGGCTCCACCTCCTGCACCTTGCCTACTCCTTGATCCGTCAAAAAACAGCTGCCATACCTCGTTGTCATCATTATGGCTTGGCTTGGTGATGCTAGGAACAGGTTGATTTTCTTCGTGTATACAATAGACTCCCAGCTCAGATTCTTCTACTTCTTGATAGGGATCAAAAGCATGTATCTTGTTTGCCCATTCATCAAGAGTTAGGTCCGGGATACTTCCAACCTTGGTGTCAGCCTCATCAGTACTAGGGTGATCTTCTTGATCAAATGCTGAGCAATTGGCATTAATCTGACTTGGGGTGTAAGGCTCAATATGGAAGTTTGCAATGGGTTCGGATCTGATTGTGGCCTTAGTTCCATACCTTGTTCTAAACAGCATGTGAGACCAATCAGCAGACAAATACCCTCCAATCTTGGCTGTGAAGTCCCTTGACAAGCAAAGGGCAAAGAGTGGTGGAAGGTCTATGATTGATACATCTTGTAAGACAACAACATTTGGACATGCATGCAAGGTAAGACTCAAGTTTTTAATCACTCCAACTGTTGCTATTGCTGTCCCATCCAATTGCACTACTCCTTTAGATATTACTTCATATTCGAGACCCAGCTGATCAGCTATTTGCTTGGGCATCACGGAGCTACTTGCCCCGGAATCAATCATGCAATTATGTACTAGTTTATCCCCAATGATTAATGAAACATAGAAAGGAGGGGGCTTCAACATTTTACCTTGTTGTCCTCCATGACTTCCTTCAGGCTGGGCAGCATTTGTAAGCACTTTGTCTTGCATCTGAACCCGCTGATTCGAAGTTGTCCAATCCTTCATGGCAGCTTGCAGCAGATCTCTTTGGCCTGGGATAGATAGGGATTCCCACATTGATATGTTAACGTTTGTCTTCTTCATCTGATCAATGATACTGAATGGTGATGAAGAATCTCTCTGCTGTCCTTTGGTTTGCACGTTTACTCCCTGCACGTGGGCAGCAACAGCTGGCATTTGAGTTGGCCTAGGGGCTGTTCTTGGCTGCCCTTGTGTATTTGAAACTGGACTCTGCTTGCCAATCATTTGTGGAGCCGTGGAAGGTTGTGGATTGGCTGGGGCTAATGGCTGTTCTTCACCCAGATTCCTCCTTTTTGACCTTGTGTTGGCTGCAACACCTTGAGAAACTGCCTGATTCATGCCACAGAAATCTTCTGCTTGCCAGTTCACCAATGTAGTGTCATTTGGGGCTGATTGCTGTTGGAATGTTTCTGGTTGTTGGTTGTTTCCTTGACTGCCCTCGCCCTCCACACCGGTAGTTGTCACCATTAGTGCTTGATTGAGAGCACCATTGAAGCACATGGATTGGTTGTGAGGCTCGTTGCATGGAAAGCACCAATCATATTCCTGAGCAATGTTGTTCTGTGTTGGCACTAATGCCTTAGAGGCAGATATGGCATTTGGATTATAGGGCTGGAATGGTCTATTGGCAGGAGGCCTTACTTGGCTTTGATTTTGATTCATATTTGCAGTTGGATTAGGTGGTCTTTGTGGTTGGTATGGCTGCCTATTAGGCTGAGCTTGAGGTTGATAAGAAGGTCTGAAACCTTGGGCTTGCTGCCTCTTAATAGTAACCAGCTCATTTCCCAAATTTTGCAACTGTTTCATGACCTCTTGGAGTTCATTTGAAGCACTTGGAGATGAAGTGGAAGCTTCATTCAAACTCTGATTTCTAGGAGTGGGAACAGGAGCCAAAGTGGGTGCTTGACTAGTGCTTGGATTTTCTAAGTTTGGATACAAGGGCATAGGAGGCCTAGGAGCCAATTTACCAGCTTGAATAAGACATTTTTCGGCTCTAATGGCAATGCTATAAGCCATAGGGATTGTTGTGCCTCCCATGGACTGAATTAACATAGAAATATCAAAATTCAAAGCTTTAAGGTAATATAGAAAAGCACCTCCTGCTGTTGGCCTGACTGCCACTGGAATCCTATCCCAAGACCTTTGAAATCTAAAGTTGAAGTCAGTCAGCTACTCGTTGGGGGCTCTCTTGATAGTTGTCAACTGCTCCAAAAGAGACAAGTTGTCTCCCTTCTCTCCAAATTGCTCGTGAAGTGCAATGCACAGCTGATTCCAGTTTGTAATAGAACCAGCCCCAAGGCTCCTAAACCATTGCAATGCTTTACCCTTGAATGAAGATGCCAGTAATTTGACAGCCACTTGCATTTCATCGATTTCATGGATTGCACAAAGGTTAGCAATATCTTTAACATGATCACCTGAGTAGTCTGATTTTCTCCAGTGAAGTAGGGAATGTTCTTCAAGGCTGCAATAGGAACTGGATGTTGCGCATTGAGAGCAAGTGGGCTGCTGCCTATGAAGTTGACGTAGGGGTTGTTCTGAGCCATTCTGATTGGTCTTAAAACCCTTGTATATTGAAAGAAAGGCCTGTCAGGTGGAGGAGTTGAGAGAGTTCTGTTTGGTGGAGATGGAGACCTTTGAATCCTTCTTCCTCTTTGCCTTCTTCTCAGAGATAACTGCAGGTATTCAAACAACACTTCTTCTTCTCCGACTCTTGACCTTGTGGTGATTCTTCTCATGAGTTTTCAGGCCTGCACTGCTGAAACCAGTTGATTCTTCCCCTTGGAGTCGCCAGATATGCAAATAATAGCTCTTATAAGCAAGAAAACTACAGCAGATGCATATCAACTTTGCTGCAATAAAAATGAGACCTCTAGTGTCCCACCGGGCGTGCCAAAACTGTTGTTGCAGACTCACTGCACCCCTGGATGCAGATTAGGCTTCTAGGTTGATGTTCAGGCATCCAGTGTGATTGCACAACATGGAATCCTTTCTCCAAGTGTGGGACTTGTGAAGATGAGAAAAGATTCTCTAGAGAAGGTTGGTTCCTATTCCTCTGTTCAGATGCATACAAAAAATGCAGAGGGTTTACTAAAACCTAATCTAACTTGCCAAGGAGACAGGGTAAGAAAATGCATAGAATAAAACCTAAACTACAAAGGTGATGCACCGAGGAATATTAGACATTTGTTTTGCAAATTTAACACAGACCACATAAATGCAATACAAACACCATGCACAGGTAACCAAACTGCAATAAGAGATCAAAACGACAGTAATGAATACATGAGAGGGTTGAGAATCAATCACGAACATATATATTATTGCTCAAAAGTCAATACAGTATATTGCAGTGGCCAAGAGGCAAAAGACTGGCATTACAACCTATATGGGAGGTTTGAAAACTCCACAAACTCTCTTACAAGTGAGGGAAGAAGGGAGGATGCAAAACAAAAAATTATCCGATGTCTTAAAAGGGCTCCTCTTTACAATATATATCAAGAAATGAGAGAGGAGAGAGGGGAAATTTAGAATCTACTCCAACCACTTCTTGGTAGCATTTAAATCATCTCATTATGATCCAAGTGGCGGATCCTGGCAAAACGGCGGGCTGTCTAACAGAAGCGGCGAGCTGTCTGCTGTATTAAAGTTGGTTGTTGAAGCATTACACGCGTCAGAGACGTTTTCTTAATTTTATCCCTCCAAACTACACCAAAATGCAAGATTGACCCCAGAATCATGTAGAGAATTTCAACATCTTTCCGTTGATATAAAGAACGTGCAAATCTGAGCTCTGGATCGAAAGATATGAAGGTCTGAAGATTTAGGGCACAAAACAGGTGAAAACGGATTTTTAAATTTCTTTTCCCACATTCTGCCATCTGGACGACACGTGGCAGGCTCTGGTCTACTGAGCAATTCCCTCTCTCCACCTTTTCATGGGTTTTTCTTGTGGGCCCCTTAAACTTGGACACGTGGCACTATTTCATTGGTTTGGATCAGTGCTCGAAAACTTGCCCCTTTGACTTTTGGACCTTTTTCCTTGGCGACACGTGTCATGCTGTGATTTGTCCACGGGCCTGCCAGATTTTCATGTCCACCACGTCCTTTTGTCCCAAATTTCCCAGTGCTTCACGGGAAAAAATCCTCCGATCCGCCTGAAATGGGCTTCCTCGTCCCTTTTCTGCCGGTGACACGTGGCGTGATCTGATTGGCTTTCAGCTCCTTCGGCTATCCACGTCCCGCGCGTCCCTTTGTCCCACTTGTCCTTGTGCTGCAGTTTCCTGTTTCGGCTGAACCGGCCGGTTTACGTCCTTCGCGTACATTTGTTCCACTTGTCCCAGTGCTTCGCGGGCCGCCTGGAGGCATTTCGGCCGAACCGCGCCTTGGTGTCCCGAACGTCCCAAATATTTCTAGGACAAGGACTTAGCCGATTTTCACAATTTTTTTCTTGTCCAGGCTTATTTTCTGAAACTTCTCGCATTCTCTCAGAGCTCGTTCTTTTTCAGCCTGGGACTTGAGAATCCTGATGTATGTTATCAATTCAACCCTGGGGGGTGAAGTTGGATAACAGTACTCATATTGAAGATAAGGCTAAAAGGTGACGGGTAATCACATGATACTTATTTAGTTGTTGCTTAAGGGACGAGTGTGTAATAGACAGAAGGTGATATAAGACTTGATTCAACAATGGAATGGTTGAAGATGTAAGGCATTGAGCGGCTTAGGTTCGGGTCTACCTTCGACTAAAGATAAATGATAAGCACCTGATCCATAGGCATGAGTAACTATATAGAGTCTAAGCTAATTAGGAGCAAAAATTCGCCATTTAATTTTCTCCACTTTTATTACATGTTGATTTTCCTTCAAGACTAGGTCACCGACCTGGAAGATGCGTTCTTGGACATATTTATCTTAGGCATGTTTGATACATTTTTGGTAGATTTGGAGGTGATCGAGAGCATTTAGATGGTGTTTGTCTAATAACTCAAGTTGTGCCAAATGATCCTGGCGAAAATCATCATCGTTGATCATATCTTTGAGTGAGATATGAAGAGATGGAATTTGGACTTAGAGAGGAAAGACAGCCTTTGTACTGTAGACCAAAGAGAAAGGTTTGGAAGTAGTTGAGGTGCGAATACTAGTGTGATATGCCCATAAGGAAAAAGGAATGTGTGTGTGTCAATCCTTACCAATATCATCAACCATTTTCATAAGAATTTTATATAGATTTTTGTTAGTTGATTCAACTTGGCCATATTTTTTAGGATAATAAGGTGAAGAAAAAATGAGTTGAATGTCGAAGGCATCATAGAGTTTCTGTAGGTTTTTGTTTTTGAATTTTTTTCCGTTATCAGTGATGAGGTGGTGAGGAACACCAAAGCGACAAATTATGTGATGATTGATGAATTCACATATTTTCTCATCTTTTGTAGAAATAAGAGGTACAACTTCCACCCATTTAGTGTAATATTTGGTAGTGGTAATAATCCATTGATGACGTTGGGAAGAATGAGGGTTGATCTCTCTGACAAGATCCAAACCCCATTGAGAGAAAGGCCAAAGGTCTTGTGCAACCTATAAGGCGTGACTAGGGGTGTGATGAAGATTATCATGTTGTTGACACTTCACACAATGCTTGACATAGTCACAATAATCACAGTTTAGGGTTAGCCAATAATAACCTAGGAGAAGGATGCACTTAGCGATAGCTAAGCCACTGAAGTGACCTCCACAAATCCCATCATGAACTTCCTTGATGGAGTATGAAATTTCAGAAGGCGTAAGGCATCATAAGAGGATAACGTCAAATCCACATTTATAGAGAATACCAACCATGATGATATAGCAAGAGACACTTTTAAGAAAGGCTCCTTGTCCATTACGAATAAGATCTGTAGGCACAATTGAAAGGGAAAAATGGTCAGCAAACTGCTTATACCAAAGGTCACATGGGTCAGTTTCAATGTTTCCTACAAGGTTAACATCTTGAATTAGATAAGAAGGTGATTGAAACCTTTATAATATGACAAATATTTTCAAGTCGGAGGGTGAGGTGGGGATTTGAGAAGCAAGACAGGTCATGGTCTCTATAAATTTATTAGTGGAACACGAGGTGGTTTGAAGTTCATAATGCTCAAAGGTATTCAAAATCATGTCAACATGATGCTTATACTTTTGAATTATCTTGTTACGACACTCATATATACCATTAACTTCATTCACAACCAGCTGAGATTCACCAAATATATTAATTGATTTAACTTCTAAGGTTATGGTGGTTTGAATACCTAACATGAGTGCTTCATATTCGGTGATATTGTTAGTATAATCAAAATCTAGTTTGAAAGATAATGGCATAGGATCACCATCATGAGGAATGAGGATAACTCTGACACCACCCCCACATTAACATTTGGAACCATCGAATAATAAGGTCATCTGGTAAATGGTATCATCTAGGGAGAGGTTAGTGATGGATTCTTAAGGGAAATCAAAGTTAAAATATTGGTTTTCAGAGAGAGGTGCATCTGCGAGTTGGTCAAGAATTGTTTGTCCTTTGACAACTTTTTTATGGATGAATTTGAGATCTAGGTTTGCAAGAAACATGAGCCAATGTGCACCACATTGATGTTGGTGGGGCTTAGCATACATGTAATGTAAGGGTTCAGTATTGGTGAAAACAAAGGTTTTTTGGTTGAGTAGGTAATGGCGAAGTTTAGTGGTGACAAAAACTAAGGCTAAGTAGAGTTATTTGACATGAGTATATCTAGTTTTGTAGTAAAAAAGTGTATGGACTTATATAATAAACCGCTTGCTCTTTATGTTTCTTGTCACGATGAACGTCCATGGCACCTAGGGAATTAGTTAGTATCAAGAAATGTAAAGGTAAAATAGTTAGTCATCCTTAGCGGGAATGAGCACAGGTGGTTAGAGGAGGTATTATTTTAAGGCATCAAAGGCTTTATAACATTCATCATCCCATTTTAAGGAGACATACTTTTTTAGAAGATGATGAAATGGATAGCAACGGTCTAGAAAGTTGACAAATAAAGCAAAGAATAAATTGTAAATTTCCTTGACAAACTACAAATTTGATGTAGTTTAATAGTTCAAGGTATCTCAAGAATAGCCTTGATTTTAGTGGGATCAACTTGCAATGCCACACAAAGTAACACGATAAAACTAAGGAACTTTCCAGAGAGAATACCAATGAAGACACACTTCATAGGTTAAAGGCGAACACAATATTTTATGAGACAGTCAAAGGACAACTTTAAGAACAACAAAGTGCCTCAGCCCGATGTTTAGATTTCGCAATAATATTTTTAAAGTAATCTTCTATTATGTTATGCATGATGTCATGAAAAATATAAGTCATATCCCGTTGGTATGTAGCACCGGCATTTTTAAGGCCGAAAGGACATGAGATGATAATAAAAGGCCCCCCCAAAGATTGATGAAGGTGGTTTTGTGTTGATCTTCCGAGGTGAGTAATATTTGGTTATAACTTACAGAAACCATGCATTAGTGATAGCATCTCATGCTTGGTGGTGAGATCAACTAGTTGGTCAATACTAGGTAGAGGAAAGTTATCTTTGTGGCAAGATAAGTTAAGTTCATGGAAATTCATGCAAATGCGAAATCCCCTTATCACTTTTTGTGACAGGAAACAATGTCAGAGATCAATTTGGGATAATGAATGGGAAGGATTAAGGAAACCAAAAGAAGGTGCTATGGAGTTCTTCTTTGACAAGAAGGACAATGTGAGGATTCATTTTTTGTAGCTTATGTTTCACTGAGTTTAGCATCAATAATGGTTAAAATATTATGGACCAAAATGATTGTGTAAATACCATGCATATTAGTGTAATAATAAGTAAAAATGTTGTTATGACCCCCAAAGGAAAGAAGTGAGGAGCTTGCTTATGTTCTTCAAAATTTAAAGATTGGCCTATGTTTGTAGAATGTGTGTGTCATCCTGAGTGTGAATATTAAATTTCGATGGTCGATTCATTCAACATGGTTTGCATCTTAGAAGCTAATGACATGTGAATATAAGAATATTCAGTACACCAAGGTAGGTGAGAAAAGACTCTTTTTCTTGACATTTAACGAGGTTAATAAAAGGTGTATAATCAATGATCATGTCAGGATATAGGAAGGGAAGAAAAGAAGGAGCCTTGGCATCACGCTAATAAGTCATACGTTCAAGGGAGACGGTGTTCACGAAAAATAAAGTTAGGAAGAATGGATTCTAGGGTTGATAGACTCTGTAGGTGAAGGTGGTGAGGTAGGTGAATGGGGCAGGGAATTATTTATAATCCTGAATTGAGTTCAAATCGATCCTTCTTAGGAGGTGGTTTCCACAAATCCAATACCACTATGCGGTTTTTATGCTTACAAGTGGTGTAAGGAATGACAATATAACAAACTTTTTCATAGAAACCAAAGCCAAATCTCTTCCAAGAACAACGATGGAGGAAGGTATGGGAGAAGCAATGGTTGGTGAGAGATTGGAGGTCAAAGGAAAATGATCGAGTTTGGGAAGGTGGATTTGGGCGACTAGCTATAAGCATCAAGTCCCCCATACGTTAAGTTGGTGCGAAGATGGGGAGGACCATAGGGGAAAAAAATCATGCCTTATGCGGTGATCTTAGCGGGGATGTTTGTGAAGGTTTACCATACCCCTGAGGAGTAAGGAATGTGTCAAAGTTATAAAGGCAGTACTCCCATAAAGTGGGGTGTTGAAAAAAACCTTCTAAGGGAGTCAATAGTTGATATGCAAGTAGAAATAATGGATTAATCACTGGGTAGTTAGGAAGAAAAAGCATTTAGTATGTTTGAGAAGTAGATGGGATGGTTGCTAGGTCAGTTAGCAGAAGCTACAGGCAAAAGTGGGAATAGAGGAGTTAGCTATGCAAGATGTAGCGGAAACATTGGTGGATGAGGATGTGGCCGAAGAAGAAGTGGTAGCGGTGGCAGATGCCTTAAGTAGTATAAGAACATCATTGGGTCTATATAACATGTTATAGGTCTTGAATGGTGAAGGGTTTGCTGGAATGGTATAGTTTTTCCCTTTATATTCAAATTTTAAATAATGATGTAAGGTTGATGTAAAACAACCCATGATGTGAATCCAGGGTCGGCCAAGTAGCACGTTGTACTGGAATTCCCCCTCTAAAATATAGAATAATTTAGGAATGGAACTGGGGCCTACAAAAATGTGAATAATGATGGTTCTAAGGGTGGAATTCATGGCATTGTTTAATGAATGACAACATAACTAGGTTATTATGCATGTAATTAGTAAAGTGATGTGCATTTGGTTGTATGCATGGGAAGAAATGTTGTTAATACTGGCACCCACCATGGATCATAATGCGTCAAACGTGTATATTATCAATGTAGACGAGAAATAAATAAGGCTAGGATCAGGATCATCCGATTGGAGAGGTTATGATCTTATCATCAGAGAAACTGAGAGCAGTTACTTGATGAGTGGTCGCAAGAGCAGGGGAAGGGGGTGAAGTGGTGAGATAGGCCATATGGTGAGGAGTGAAAAAAGATGCAACAGGATGTAAGTTCATTAGGTAAAACCTCGATAGATTGCAAGACCTTAATGAGGTCCTGTCAATAATACTCAGAGGTTTGGACAAGTTCGTACAAATACATTTTGATATGAGAATGGTGCAATTGTTTAAGCATTATACGAAAGAGCAACCTTATAAAAAATAGGGTATGTGGGTTCATAGATGGTGATTTTTGGTGTAGGTGTAGATTGAATATTGGATAAAAGAATAGTGGATGAGTTGGTTGTTTTCTCCTGTCCTTTGTCCTTCTGGGATCGAGTGGAAATTTGAACCATATTGATATGTGGTAAAGGATAAAGTGCAGTCACGAAAAGTGTAGCGATATGATGGGGAAAACTACAATAAGGGCGTATATTGGTTTTGTGAAAACAACATGCAACAAATTGACAGTTTGGTGGAGGTTTATCTAGATCTTTTATGCGGACCATATTTATCTCAAATGTTGCAGGGGGGTAAAAGGGTTGTGGAGGTGGAGATGAAGGTCGCTGACTAGGTAACAGATGAGGATGTGTGGTGATAGGTGAAGGTGGAAGAGGGTTCTCATCTAAAAGATCATCATCATCAAAGTATTTCTTTAAGAGCGACATAGTTAGAGAAGAATAATATTTAGGGCCTTATAGTTTTCCACATCATGCCCTGAGACACAATGTTTAAGAAAAACTTATGGTATCGCCGAACCCTTATGGTTTAGTTTTGAGTGGGTTGTAAGGTATAAGCAGTGGAAACGTGATGCCAGAGGTTTCCAAATGGTTAGGTAAGATGTTGGCATAAGACCCTTGACAATAGTTGACAATTTGAAGTAAGTGAGGGTCTAGATGGAAATGAGGGTGGATTTATTGGGAGAGGTGTCACTGGAGGTGGAATCGGAGGTCGAGTAAGTTTGACCACCTATTTAGTAGATAGTATGGTTTTAGGTTTGGATTGTACCTTCTTGGGTAAAGATTGTAGCATGTGAACTAGTTGTTGATGGTGATATAGGTTTAACTACCTCTTTAGAGGGTAGTGGCTTATTAGGATTTCATTTTACATTCTTAGGTAAACGTGAAGAATAATTGTGTGATGTATAAGGGAAGGCAAATGGTAGAAGGGGCCATGAGTTAGCTAAGGCAATAATGGAGGAGCGCAATGAAGGTTATTAGTAAGAGGAAATGTTGAAGGTATTGGTTGAAGAGAAGGGAATGATATATGTAATGATGAGGATATTAGAAGTTATATAGGTATAAAAGGTAGGAAGGATGTAGGTGACGGACAAAGGCTGTAAGTTGTGTAGGTAATTTAGGTGTAATAGAAGATCATGACATGAGCTAGGCTGCTATGATTTTCGTTTACTCTAGGTAAGAGGTTGATTTGGCACAATGTTGATGGGTGGGGGACCTAAGAGAGATGCCAGTGGTGAAGGCGACAGAGGGGTAGTGGGTGAAGCTGGTGTATGTGAGCCTAATGAGGTTGGGCCTTCATCTTAAGGTAGGGAAATGGTTTTTGTGATAACATGTAACAATGTGGAATAAATCCTAATTTTGACAGGAGGATGTACTAGGATTGATGTCAGCATGATTCTCAATGAGGTAATGGGTCTAGAAATGTGTAGGAAAATATAGATGTAGGTAAGGTTTTAGGCATAAGAATACATTTCATTTTATGGTAAAGGTTTAGGTGTGGGACAGGGTGATGAAGAATGGGGTTTCTACAACTTGGCACGTGCATGGTGGGTTTGGCTGTTTGAAATACCTTTGGATAAATCATGGAAGTATCAACAGACAACATCTGACATTTGATTTGGGACAAGAATAGTCGAAGATGTCCCCAAAATCATGGAATTGTCAACATAATCCAAACGATTGGAAAAACGTGAAAATGACAGTGATGTATGAGGGGATGTTGTTGATTTAGTAGTATTCCCTTTAAAGAATGTCTTTGATATAGGGAAATGGTTCACTTCAAACTCTGTAGGTAAAAGAGATGAAATAAAATCAACAATATCTTTGAAAGCCAGTGGAAAATTTTCACCATTAGGAAGGGACATTACTAGTGGATCCCTTATGGGTAAGGGGAGGATGACAAGTTGGGTGAGGTAAATTAATCTTGTGGCAGAAAAGAATAAGGTAAGCTATGACTCTCACTATGGGTGGAAGAGTAAGTATTGCGAGTTATTCGTTCAGGCTGAGAAGTGAGTAAGGAAACTGCATCAGACAGATATGGTGGAATCCTTCATGGGTGAAGGAGGAGATAAGGGAGAATCCTTTATGGGTAAAGGAGAAGATGATACAAGTCCATTTTTCAATGAAGGGGCTTGTGTAAGAATTTCCTCGATAAATGGAGTAGGAGGAAATTGAGCAGGAAGACCTAGTATGATGTTGAAAATAGCATGCACCTCACAAACATTACTGTCATTGATCGAGGTGTCACTAGTTTGGTTAGAAAATGACATGTGATTTGGGAACGACTTCTTGAAGATGTGAAGGTTTTGGTTAGTTAGTGCATTAGGATTATCCAAGATGAGATCTCCATTATCTAACATTTCTTGGAAAATATTTTTAAAATTTATACAATTACCATCATTATGACCTCTAACGTGATGATTGTAACACCCTTGATAGTTGTTATTTTCCTCCTTTGCATTTCAAGTGTTGACATGTGATTTTCCTTATAAAGATATGTTCTTTTGGTTGTTGGAGATCATGCTTGAAATGGATAAGTCTTTTCTACTCTTAAGATCCTTTGATTGAATTGGAATGGCTTTCCTGAATCCATTTTTCATTTCTTGTAGGTGATTTGCAATCTGGTTTAAGAGTTGTAAACTTATCTATTTATCTGACTCATCCTTGGATCAATTTCAGTGATCCAAGGAATGTTTTAAATATGCTTTGTTGAACGAATGGTAAATTGACATTCCATGAATTAAGATACACATTGGACTAAACTTTGTAGTTACAAGTTCTTTGATATTTTTTGTGAACGTGTTTCCATTCAGTGGTTTGTTTTGCTTGGGTCCTTGGAGATCGACCACGGCAGGTCATTGCTGACGAAAATGGAAATGCAGCTTGTTTGCGGCATAGGAGAGATCTAGGATCCTATATAGGACTAACCTACGGGATCCTAAGTTAGGTAAAAAAATATATTTCTACCTAACCTATGACACTCGATAGAATTTTGATTCTAACATAAAGCTTCTTATTCTGTTATGATTAGTTGATTTGCAACCTAACCTAAGCTCCGTGCTAATGGAATTGGAAAGGTTACTAGGCATTAAAATTAACCTAGATCCTAATACTACAAGGTAATATTGTAATCTAACCTAATGCCTAAAACTATTGTGTTTTGAATTAATTTTCCTATGTGGAAATTATCTAAACCTATTTGTTAAGGCCTATGGTGGGGGTTAGTTGTTAGTGTTATATCCTAAGGTATAAATTTTAATCTACCTAAGATCTAACCTAAGCAATCTAATCTATCCTAAACTAATGGACATGAATGGGGACTTAAATGGTCGCATGCATTTGGGCGATGGTTCCTAAGGCATTTATGTTATTGATAAGGTTGGTAAATGCATACGGGCTGCCAGTTTTGGCAGGGGCTAGATGATTTGGTGGAGGCTTAGGTGGAAGTGTCACTAAAATGGAAATGCGTGTTATTTTTGACTTGGCATTCGCCAGACTTGGAAGGCGGTGGCAAGGAAGATTAGGCGGGAGATTTGGAATTAATGGAATTTATTACGTTCAGTTTTTGTGCTCAAACCATCTTGGTAGGCATGCAAGCGGATTTTTCTTGGGTTGTTTCACTTTACATGTTTTGCGATTTTTGCTCTGCATGCTCTCTGGTTTTTCAAACCAGCAGATTGAACTACACTTTATGGAATTTTTTGAAGTCATGGATCTATTTTCGTTTCGTGGAATGTATAAGAGGAATTGTGGAAAAGGTATTTGGTTGTTTGATCTTTTGTGGAGAAGAGGAGAAGTTGTGAGCTTGGCTGAAGGTCTTCTTCAATTTGGCAGAAGCACTATCAGGCATGATAGGCTCTAACTGTTAAAATCTCTTATTTTCTTATAAGTGTTTTCATTAAAACAACTCTGCTCTGTTGAGTTTTGTGCATTACATGCTCTATTTGGTTAATTGATTGTTGGGTTTAGTAAATCTTGCATTCTTGGTTTCGAATCCATGGTATATGTGATTCTATTGGAAACTTATGTTGTATTGTTTTAGCACAAGAACTATGCATACAAGAACAAATTTGGTAACTCTGCTTGGCATTTTTAGTTTTTGGTAAAAAAAAATTTGGTTCCGACGAATTTCGTTGCCCATAAATTACTAGATGAGTTTTTATGGAAACTCTAAGTTTCAACTGTGTTTGTTGAGATTAGTGTTTTGTGAACTCAATGTGTTTTGTGATCTCGAGCTAGTAAAGAACTCGTGTTTTTATGGAAGCTTGTATGCAAGCACGAGTTTTCTGTTGGAAACTTGTTTTGGTAGGTGAGAAATATTTTTGGAGATTCTCGGTTCTATGGTGTTTATGTTGTATTTCATAGATAAATGGGACTGTGGATAAATCCATATATGGCGTGGTTCTTGTATTTTATCTTGCGAAAACTTAGACTGTTGTTGAAACCCGTTTATAACTTGGAGCCTGTTTTTTATTATCTTAGATAAATTGGACTATTGAATGAAGTCCGCATATGGCATGGTGCTTGTGATTTATTGTTCTTATAACCATATAAATTGTTATTGAAGATTCATTATGAACACGGCTTTCATGTTTTTTTGTTTGTATGGTCAGAGCTCTGTTAAGGTTCTTACATTTTGTTGAGTTGGGAAACAGGGTTTGATAAGATGTTAACAGAAAATGGAAGCTCTATTCTTATTTTTAAATGTTTATAATTAATTAAATTACATTCAGCATAGCATTACAATGTTGGTGTATATACGAACTCATGTGAGATTCTGTGATGCAAAGTTGTACAATGAAATTATTACTTATTTTGGAAATGGTAACCTGAATGAGATGTCGGTTCTGTTCTGGTATTCTTTTTGTGGTTTTTCTTGTTTTAAAAGGTAAACTAAAAAGGGATCAAGTTGTTGCCCAAACTTGTTTATATTCTCTTGAATGATCCTGAACCTTGAAGGAGCTTATGATTTCTTGTGTTCGGAATTACATATTGAGTATTGAACTAGTTGTATTTCAAACATATTCAATCGGGTCTTTACTTTAAAACTAGAATTATTATTTGATTAAATGGTTTTCGAACTCAGAACTCTTTTTGGAAACAAACCACATGTGCAAGGAGAAAACTGGAAGCATGGTTTAGTGGGTTGTTGGGTAAACTCTTCGAGATCTTGACTGAAATTATCTTGTTGGTTTATCGTTCTTATTGGAATCCCAATCTATTACCTCTTATAGTAATATGTTGAAATATAGGACTGAACTCTTGGGAAAATTTTGAGTGCTAGTACCTACTCAGATTTCACACCTCTTGTTGGGTCCAATAAATGAATGTTAAGTCTTGAAAGATAAATTGTCACTGTTTTATTATCACGAGTTTAAAAAGGGAAAATCAATGGTAAGGATTGATGGAACTTCACTGTTTAATGGTAAAGGTTTCTAAGAAAGGAAAATTGTAGTATGTTTTCTTATTACCTTGAGGTTGTTCTTGTTCGCTCCTTTGGGAAATTTTGTACGAACTTAGAATGTATGCATAGGAAAGGGGATTTGATAATTAAGTTGAAAGAAATGGTTAAAGGGTAGATTCATACTCTATTAAGATCCCTTTACTAATGCATTTGGGTTAAGTTCATTGGTTTGGAACCTTCTGTTAATAATTCTTCACCAGGAACTCCTCGTGCTATGATTATTTACTAATGCACATCCTTTAGTTTGGTGGATGTAATCTGGAAACAAAACAAAAACATAACACAAGAATACCATCGACTATGATAAGACAGAATGATGACAAATCTGAAATATCAAAATAAATTATAATATTAACATGAAACTGTTACAATCTCACCCATGAGGTACTTCAAGTGTTATTGACTTCACTTTCCTTTCACCAAAACTATGGGAGAAACTTTACAATTACACCTCTTAATGGCTTCTTCAACACACCTTTAAATTGATGGCTTCCTTCGCACACTTCCTACAATATTTCTCACTACTTCCTTCTATGCTAAATGAGGGGGGTGGCCTCTCTATTTATAGAACTTCCAGGCTTATCCATATTATCTCTAAGATAGGATAAGAAATCCACTCTGACGAATCATATTCCATACCTTAACTCTTATCCGTACATGTAAGCTTATATGTTAAGATAAGATAAACCTTATCATTTTACATGGGTTCCACATTTTTAGACTTTTTACAAATAAAATACACAAAATATTTATGACCTCACTCCTTGTCTTTATTACCAATATAATATTTCTAATTCCTAATCATGTAGACCCTACTTCTCTAATTACCCAAAATTTGACATTTTAACATTACCGGACCACTTACGACAAATATTTACTTTTTACAAAATTCCTATTGTACTTTGACTGTTACTGTACTCCACATTATTGGCGGCACCGTACTGACGACACCGTTATCTTCTATCAGATGCTACTACTAATTATACTTAACAACATCCTATTCCTAATACATACATTAATGAAATAGAAATTATGGAGGAAAATTTTAGTGTCGACATCTTCCCCCTTCCTAGCTTCTACTCTATCCTCGGAGTAGACTCTTCTGGTGCTTGGAAAATCTTCAACTTGTCGTGGTTGACCCATTTCGTAATGGGAGTGCCATCCAATTCCTCCAGTCGGTACGTACCATTTTCATGCACAGCTGCTATTTTGTAGGGCCCCATCCATTTTGGAAGAAATTTTCTCTGTCTTCTTTTTTTGTATCTAGAATCATATACTAGAACCAAGTCATTCACATGAAATGGAGACCACCGGATCTTTTGATCAAAGTATTCCTTCTGCTTCATTTTCTTCTTATGGCTTGTATCCTTTGCTATTTCTCTCATTTCCTCCAGCAAATGAATATGTACCAACCTTTCTTTTACTGAATCACTTTCATCCATCCTTTCATTTTTCATAACTCTCACAGTGGGAATATCAAACTCAATAGGAAGAACTGGATCAATGCCATAGGCCAACTAAAATGGGGAGTATCCTGTTGCTGACTTTGATGTTGCCCTATATGCCCACAATGCTGCATGAATCCTTTTATCCCATTTATGTACCTGCAAGGCTGCATCTTTTGCTAGAATTTGACACAACACAAAATTTGTTCGTTCCACCTGTCCATTTGTGCTTGGCTTGTATGTTGTTGCCTTCCTGTGCTTAATAGAAAACTTATTGACTAGGGCTTCTACCACCTCATTAATGAAGTGGCTTCCTTGATCTGTTACAATTTCTAATGGGCAACCAAATTTGGTGACAATGCGTTCATACATGAACCTTGCCACTTCATCCATGGAAGTTGTTTTCAATGGCCTAGCTTCAACCCACTTGGTTAAATAATCTGTGGCAACTACAATATACTTATTTTGGCATGATGTAGTTGGAAGTGGACCTACAATGTCTATTCCCCACTTTTTAAAGGGACCAAGGGGAATAATAGGACATAATGGAGCTGATGAAGTCTTACGGTTACCATGTGTTTGACAAATATCACATGTCTTACAATAATTATAACAATCTTTAAAAAGAGTGGGCCAGTGATAACCTGCATCCAAGATCCTTCTTGCTATAAGTTGTCCAGAGAAGTGCCCTCCACATGTACCATTGTGGAATTCTTCTAGCAGTTCCTTCCCTTGATCACGTCCAACTGCCCTCTTGTACTGTCCATCAAGCCCTATTCGAAATAATACTCCATGCATAATAGAATATGGAAGACTGGCTTGAGTAATCTTTCTCTTAGTCTTTGCATTGGCACCATCAGGAAACTTGAATTCATTCAGATAATTCTAAATATCTATGTATTCACCAGGGATTGTGTCAAGGGATAACAATGTTGCATCGGGGAAATCATCATCATCACAAGATGATCCTAAACCATCATAGGCTCGAGAGAGTGCATCTACATTGACATGATTATTTCCTGGCCTATCTATAATATCAAATTCAAATTCTTGTAGCAAAATTATCCATCTTGCTATCCTCCCTGATGGGTTAGGCTTATTTACAATACATTTTAGAGCCTGATGATCTGTTACAACTAGAAAATTTTGCCCTAGTAAGTAATTTCTAAACTTCTTTACAGCAAAAATGATAGCCAGAGCCTCTTTTTCAGTTACAGTATAATTTACCTCAGCACTGCTCATTTGCCTGCTCCCAAAGTAAATTGGATGTTCATTCCCATTTTCATCCTTTTGGCTCAAAGTACTTCCTAGTGCTGCATATGAGGCATCAGTGTACACAATGAATGGCTTGCTCCAATCTGGATTCTTCAAAATAGGTGAAGACACCAGGGCTTCCTTCAGTTGTCCAAAAGCTTCATGCGCCTTATTTCTTGGTTCATAAGTAACATCCTTCTTCAAGAACTAGGTTAGTGGTTGTGCAATCTTTGAGAAATTCTTGATGAACCTTCTATAGTAACCCACATGGCCTAAAAATGATCTCAACTTACTTCTATTCATAGGAAATGGTAAATCTTTGATTTTTGAAACTTTATCAGGATCAGTACCAATACCATCTCTGGATACAACATGCCCTAACAAAATGCCTTTAGAACATCCAAATACACACTTTGTAGGGTTTAGTGAGGCTTGTGCTTCATCTAACCTTTGAAATGTTGTCTCCATTTGGTGCAGGTGGTCCAACTTGCTCCCATAGATGCAAAAATCATCCAGAAATACTCTGATGAAGGTCCTAATGTAGGGTTCGAACACCCTATTCATCAAACGCTAGAATGTTGTTGGAGCATTACACAACCCAAAAGGCATAACTCTATAAGCAAACGTTCCCCAAGGAGTGGTGAACGTGGTCTTCAACTGATCTTTCTCTGCTATACGAACTTGGTTGTAGCCGCTATATCCATCAGCAAAACTATAGCACTCCTGGCCAGCTACTTCATCCAAGATCTGATCTAAAAATGGAAGAGGGTAATGATCCTTCTTTGTTGCCTTATTGAGCTTCCTGTAATAAACACAAATGCGTAGCTTCCCATTCTTTTTTATTGAGATCACAATGGGAGAAACCCATTCTGAATTCTCCACAGCAAATATGAATCCTGCATCAAGCAACTTGTCTATTTCTTCTTTTACAGTCGTGGAAAAATTAGGATTCATTCTTTATGGCATTTTTTTTATGGGCTTAGCACCATCTACCAGCTCAATACAATGTTCTACCCAACTTACTTGACGGAGTTCCTTGTAATCAAAATTGAATAGGTGTATGTACCTTCGAAAGAGCTGGAGGTAGGATTCCTTCTCACTCTCCATCATAGCATCACCAATCTTTATTTGTTGGAGACGATCATCAACTTCTTCTTCAGATAATTTTATGGGGTCATGAGTTGGTGTGACTGGAAGGATATCCATGACTGAAACATCCACCTCACTTTCTTCATCTTCAGTGTCCACTTCACTGGTACTAGAGTAATCAGAGGATGTCCAATCATCAATTTCATCACTTCAATCCACAGGTTCTGCTTTATGATGTCGAGGGATCATGTTTATCTCCACCCTCTCTCTACCACATCCAAGTGTCATGAAACCTTCATTCCAGTAGTTTCTTGCATGAACTCTCCTCAGCCATGGTCTTCCTAATAGCATTGGGTACACAACAGTACCATTTTTCATCACCTGAAAGTCTACCACACATACAACACCCATAATAGATATTGCCACATTTGAAACTACACCTTCTGGTTTAGTTTTTCCCTTATTTAATGACCTTAACATAAGTGTTGAAGGTTGATCAATTTTTAAACCCAACATATTCATTACAGACTCGGTCATTACATTAACTGCAGCACCTCCATCAACTAAGACATCATGAATTGAAATACCATTACATAATACCTCACCTTGTGGAGCATAGGGATCCGCCTCTGCCTCCAAAACAGGGACCTCAACCTCCTTCCTTCGTCGAGCATTGAGTCCACTTCGCAACTCCTACCTCTTCTCAGAAGACATAGCCAAGAGTTGACCATATGTAATATTTGCAGGCCTTTTGGACAGATCTTCCAAGATGGAGTATGGTCCTTGCCCCTGTGAAATCAGAAAATCCTGCACACCCAACTTTCTTCTCCTATGTTTCTTACTAGTTTCTTCTTTCATCTTCTTAGGATCATTTCCATCTTGATTATCTTTTTCTTTCTTTCTTTTTGTTACAAACACATCTACTTCATTATTTCTACTCTTATCTCCTACATCAAAAGAATTCACAGGTGCTTTTCCTTTATCATTATCTCCTTTACCAGATGTAGAAGCTCTATCTGGACAATTATACTTGTAATGACCCTTTTTATAACAACCATAACAAACAACTTCAGAAATATTTCTTTTTGGACCTCTATCTCCTCCCTGAGAACTAAATTCCTTTCCTTGAAGAAGATTAATAGTTAACTGACCCATCTTTTTTAGCAGATCTTCATATTCAATAGATATACTAGGAGAAATATTTGTGCTCACCGGGAGTGGTTGTGGATTCTGGACCAAAGGTGCTGGTGTAGGCTCTACTTTAGCAACAATTTCTTTGGGCTCCTCTTCCATTCTTTCTTCTTGCCTTCTTACAATCTCCTTTGCTTGTCCAATGGTAGCTGGGCGGTCATACTTCACTCGTTGTCTGATCTCTGGCTTCATCCCAAGAATGAAGTGCTTACAGAGGAGATTATCCATGCCATTCATCAACCCATCCACTAGTCCTTCCTTCCGAATCTGGGCATCGAGCTTCCTCCTTAGCTCTAGAACACGAGCATGATAATCCCTTATCTTCTCCTTCTCTCCTTGGGATAGCTTTGTGATCTCAATCATGAGATCTGCATATTTCTGTTGTTCACCAAATTCTTCAAGAAAACTTTCAGTTAATAAATCCCATGAATTTTTCACATTATCAACTAGTGTTTCAAACCACCTAAGTGTTGAACCATCCAAAAAGGTAGGAAAAAATTTAGTCCATTGTTCCCTTCTTATAAGGCCATTACAAATACAAGATCGCTTAAACTCTTGAATGAAAGAAGAAGCATCTTCATTAGATTGAGCTGAAAAAACAGGAATCTTTCCCATTTTCAAAAGTAACCACCGTGAAATACCAACTCACAAGTACAATCAACAAGATTTATGTGTACAAATAATTGGAATCACTATACTAGAAAGTGACTTTACACCTTTCTATAGTAAAATAGAAATTACCACGGTAAACTATGGTAAAACTTGACTTACTGCGGTAAAAACTAACTTTATTGTGGTAAACACTATTCACGGTAAAAAGTGAATTTACTGCGGTAAATACTATTCACGATAAAAAGTGAAGTTACTTCGGTAAATACTATTCACGGTAAAAAGTGACTTTACTGCGGTAAATACTATTCCAGCAAAAATGACTTTACCATGGTAACTACTATTCATGGCAAAAATGACTTTACCATGGTAACTACTATGCACAGTAAAAACAAGGTTACCCTCTAATTGATTTTTGACTAAGTGGGAATATCTCTCCAGAAAATCCACCAACGAAGAATGGTCCCGGCAACGGAACCAAAATGTCAACACCAATCCGGCACTATGATAATTCTTCACCAGGAACTCCTCGTGCTATGATTATTTACTAATGCACAGCCTTTAGTTTGGTGGATGTAATCTGGAAACAATACAACAACATAACACAAGAATACCATCAACTATGATAAAACAAAATGATGACAAATCTGAAATATCAAAATAAATTATAATATTAACATGAAACTGTTACAATCTCACCCATGAGGTACTTCAAGTGTTATTGACTTCACTTTCCTTTCACCAAGACTATGGGAGAAACTTTACAATTACACCTCTTAATGTCTTCTTCAACACACCTTTAAACTGATGGCTTCCTTTGCACACTTCCTACAATATTTCTCTCTACTTCCTTCTATGCTAAATGAGGGGGGTGGCCTCTCTATTTATAGAACTTCCAAGCTTATCCATCTTATCTCTAAGATAGGATAAGAAATCCACTCTGACGAATCATATTCCATACCTTAACTCTTATCCGTACATGTAAGCTTATATTTTAAGATAAGATAAACCTTATCATTTTACATGGGTTCCACATTTTTAGACTTTTTTACAAATAAAATACACAAAATATTTATGACCTCACTCCTTGTCTTTATTACCAATATAATATTTCTAATTCCTAATCATGTAGACCCTACTTCTCTAATTACCCAAACTTTGACATTTTAACATTATCGGACCACTTACGACAAATATTTACTTTTTACAACATTCCTATTGTACTTTGACTGTTACTGTACTCCACATTATTGGCGGCACCGTACTGACGGCGCCGTTATCTTCTATCAGACGCTACTACTAATTATACTTAACAACATCCTATTCCTAATACATACATTAATGAAATAGAAATTATGGAGGAAAATTTTAGTGTCGACAGTTTCCCACAATTTATATTAGCTATGATGCAACAAACTCAACAATGCAAGTGCACAAGATTTAAAACCAAATCCAAAAATTATATTCGATGAGAAAAAATTATGAATAGGTTAAGGGTATGACTTTCACTAAATGCAATGCAAGAAAAAGAAAGAAGAGTTCTTTTTAATCCCAAAAAATAAGTTTCACTGAGTCAATTAGAAGAAAAGAATATTTCCACAGAAGAATCTTAATGTGAACTTGTTTCAAATGAAAATAAACACACAAGATTTTCTCTAAGAATGAACAATGCAAAGAACCCCTGATGGGTCCCATTGGGCATGCCAAAATGTTTCACTAATATGTTTTACGTTTTCTAGGACGAAACAGATAAAAGGTAAATAGTTAAGGAGGAATACATATGATGTGTAGTCAAAGGTTGAATGCACGTGTTAATGAATTTTTATCCAAGCTGATTGTGAAGAGATTCCCTTTGGATAGGAGGAATGACCTGTATAAGAAACACAACAAGATCACCAAATAGTATTAATAATATAGGTTAGTGGACTACCTAGCGAGTGTTGGATCCAAGAAGTGAGGTGCTTCCTAGAAGGATGTCAATCCACTTTCAAATAAAATTTAATGCAAATATCATGAAGTAAGGAGTAGTTATATGATTTAGGTATCTCGTTCAAATACAATAAGTAGATATAATTTAACATTCAAGGTTGATTAAATCTGGAGGTTTGGTAGGTTATTCTAGGCTTTTGCACATATGACAGGGGTCTAGGATTGATCGGGTAAGGTCTGGGTTAGTTTTAGTTGATCGAGAGGCTTGTTGGTCAAAAGGAATGAAATGACAAAAAGGCTGATATTGGCTAGGTGACTAATGTTGGTATGTAGGTGAAACCGACAGCGGTTAGGTAATCATTGTTGGTAGGGGCAATTGACAATAATTTGATAAAAATGGTTTTGGGGCTTCACTTTGATTGCACAGATAGTCAGAAGGGTGTGGTTAGGTTCGTGATATTACTGAGAAGACTCAGGGATATAGAGGGGGAATTCACGGAAGGCAAAAGGATAGAGGTGGTTAGGTTGGTAGATTGGTGAGGAGGTGGAGATAAAAGAATGCAGGAAGAAATAAAGTATGATGAAAGAGATAAGGAATATATACTTTAAGCAAGAACAATAGTATTGAGATCATGTATACTTACTTGCATTTATATATCTGGTAAGTGAAGATGGATGGTAGTTGATTTGTGAAGGGATCTGGAGTAAGCATCGCGGTGGTACTCCCGTAATGTTCCTGTGAGTATTACAATGCTCTGGAAGGAGAACTAGATGTTTGCTTAGTCCTGTGGTTGAGTATTTTGTGTCATCTAGATGTTGAGAGGATTTTGGATTCATGCTTGAATGCAATAGTTTTCCTAAAACTGAAAATGACCAACCTGGGTAAAAGGTTGTAAAATTATATATAAAGTTAACTAGTGGTGGTTAGGTGATCGGCACCAGTTGAGGAATAAATGGCGTCGCTTAAGGCAGATAAGTATAGGTTTTCCAAAAATGGTCTGATCTTTGTTATTTTTGGTGTGATTAATATCCTTAATCTGGGTCTCAAGTGATAGAGTCCGCCCAGATAAGTATGAGTTTTTCTAGGAGAGGTAGTGGGAGTTAATGCTAGGTTTAAACTAAGTCTTATTTGGTTAGGATTGGTATATAATTAGTCTTAAATAATTAATAGGTTGTGAATGGATCTTTGAGTGAGGTGGATAAGTGAGTTGGTTGTAGGTGAGATGGATGGGTGAGATAATTAATTAATTTGATTATTGTAATGAAATTAATTAACATGTGTGCACTATAGACATGAGTGGGTATAGTATGAATTTATTTAATTAACAAGGGTTAAGCTAAGTTTTCCTGATTTTTAGTTTCTACACACATCTCATGTGTATAAATACAAAATTCATATGAGCCCTTAATACCTCAAAGGGACACATGTCATCCTATCAACAGAAGGTGGCAACTGGGAATCTCACAAACACTTGTACTAAGCATTTTCTTACTTCATGCATAAATGAAAAATGCATCCAAACGCCCGAGGCCTGATGGTGCGTGTGGCATCTTATTAACGCCGCTTAATATCAGGTATCCCATTACAATTTGCACTTGTGTGTTTTCTCAATTGATGAAAAATTATAAAGAGCCAAGGTTCATTCCCCACCAAGGAAGGACATGTGGATGGCTCATATTCTAATGAGAAAAGAAGAGATCAATGGCCAAGATTGAATGATATGCATTAAATAGGTTTCCTCCATTAATGTTGTTCATGTGGGAGAGTATATGTTTAAATTATTTCATAATACTACCTTATTGTGACGGAATTAAGCTCTTTGAATCCCATAATAGCATATTGTGATCATAATATTGAAGTAGTGGATTATGGAGAATGGTGTCATGGAAAATTGAAGTGTTCAGTGTGCATATGTGATTTGAGATTGGTATCTTGAAGAAGCGAGAACGGGTAAGTTATCTAAAAAAATTAAAGATTTCTTAGGTTTTTTATTCACTCATAAGGATTTTGAGAAGCAACAATGGTTTGCATTTCTTCTCCCATGTCTAATTCTTCTTTTGATCTCTATAATACCCACTTGACCAATTAGCTTTGCTTCCTTAGAAAAATGAAGATCAAAATGATCGGTACCCAAGTTACTTTATATCTCACGAACAATTTAGATGAAGTAACGGATATAAACCAAGGGGATACTAACTTAGTTGATTTCCTACAAAGATTGTGTTCCTCAAACAGAAGTGCTCACATGGCAGAAATCTATGTCAATGGTATTTCCCTTGCTACCACTTTCCCACCCTCGATATAATGCCCAAAATTGGTATGGGCTTGTGTAGATAATTACAACCCGAAAACTAAAGAAGTATTGGATGAAAGTAGTGTCAGAGTTCTCTCTTTATCACTTGAAGCATTCAGAGTAATATTTGGACTACCCAAACTAGAGAAGATAGTAGAAATTAATATTCATTAAGTACAATATTTATGGGATACCAAATATGTAGAATGCTCTAGAACTATGAATAGTCATTTGGTGATAAAAAATAGGAGTTCTCTTACCATGGTTCCAAAACATTTATGGAAGAGGTTGAGGACCTTATCACCCTACTGAGAATAATTTCAGGATTAAAAGATGCCTATAATTTTCAAGAGTGTATGTTTAGTTATATTTGGACCATTCTAATTAGCACTAAAAATATCTACTTGGAAAAATTCATAAGCACATCCATCTATGACCAGCTCATAAAAAATGGTTGTGCAAATTTGATGTAGGAGCATCACTCTGACCATGTAGATATGTCATGTTGACATTATATTTTGTCTTGAAGGTGTGATTGTAGGTTCCTATAGGTCATTAGGATTCACTTAGATGTGTTAGTTAGAGTCTAGGATTTTCAAATTTTGAATATTTTACTTTCCCTCCAAAAGTACAAGTTTGAATTTTGGAGGCCTATTTTGGCTCCATTTTGTAACTTTGGCTTGGTTTAGGTTTTTGATGTGCTTTTGGAGCTAATAATATTTTTAAAAGGATGAAATCAGGCATAATTATGTGTCTTAGCTCTTCTCAATGAGTTATAAGTCATAATTAGATGTTAATTTGTTATGTCTTGGAATTATAAACCAAAAACTCGTTGTTGTATGAAGGGACAACCATGTAATTAAGAAGTCTCGGATGCTTACATTCAGTTAGAGACTGATTGAGGGCATATAAATGTGAAAATTGTAACTGAATGACTCATTCCATTTGAATGAGAATCAAGAGGAGGAGTTTCAAGAAGAACATTTTGGGAAGGAAAATATTGTTTTATACCAGTCCATGCATGGTTTTCAAATTTGTATGGTGTATCTTGTGATAATCAATAAATCTTGTGAATCCAAATTGAAATATACTATTGTATAAATGGTATTACCTATTGTATTTTTTTATTCTTTCTGTATTCATTATATTATGCAAGTTGATACCTTACAAAGTGACGAATATTGTAGCAACAACAATTATTGGATAAGTCTTGGCAAGTTAGACACTTTGGTTACTAGAGTTAGAGCAAGGAGGCATTTGGTGGTTGATAATTAGTGGGTTCAAACTCAATCCATTCATAGATTACATTTCATGTTTAGTATTGGAAGGTTGGTTGAAGTAAACCTCATATTGAAATGAAGTTTTGAGGAAGTATAACTCAGTTTAAAAGTTGAGGAATTACGGGAGGGTTTGAGAACATGTAAGCATGAAGAAGAAGAGGGAATTGTATTTTTAAATTTGTGATAAGAAAGGTAGAAAGAATAATTCAAGAAGTATCAAGTCTAAATATTCTATTGTGCAACCTTATAGTACCCCGAAACCTACCTTTCACTTATCAAAAATTGATCACAATTGTGTAATGTGAAGATTTACAATATGTCAAGAGATACTGGTGGATTTAACATGTAAAAGAGGTCAGGGTATTCATCTAGGTGAGTTATTAAACTTTTAAATAGTGAATGAGACTTTTTATGTTAAAAATAGCCTTCTTGGGTTGTCTTAGAGGGTAAAACCCTCAAACTAGGGTTTAGGCAGAAGAAGCTCACTTTCCTCGAAATTGAACCAACCAAATTCTTTGAAATTTTGAAGAAATATCTCTGAAGGTGTCATCTAAGTGTTATTGAAGTAACTATAGTGATTTGATAATCCTTTCTTGAGTTATCTCTAAAATTTTCTTGTGCAAGTGTAATAGACTTGTAGAATGGATTTGTGGAAGACACAGAATTGAAGATTTTGTCAGTGAATGGTGCTAACAAGGGATGTAAATTCCCAAATTGATAAGATAACATCTTGAGGTGGAGTGCAATGATATTTTCATGGTTTTTTCCCCTCCTTTATACTCAAACTCAAGCATTCTATAAAATAGCACCTACAATACAGTAGGAAGACAATGAGACCTAATTTGATAATCTAAGATAGTGCAATTTGAAGGACATTTTACAAATGATGCAACCCTGATATTTTGTACACTGAAGAAAATCCCTAATGGGTATGTAAAAAGGTTATTGGTTAGTCAAATGATCCATTACCACTAAAGTTATGCACATGGAAAATTTTAGTGGCGAATATTCCATTTTTGAAAATTTTGAAAAGGTGAATTTTTTGGCACGGGTCAGTGACCTGTTCGCCTAAAAATTACACTTTAATTTTTTTTAGGGGTCGGCTTTGCCTACCCTTGAAAAATATCCCCTATATAAACCTAGATTATTCGCCAAGTAGAACACTTCTACTTCACATTTTTCAACAATATGATATATCTCGTATTATAGACGCGTGACAAGGGGGCAAGTTATTGACGCGCGACAAGGAGGGTTTGCAGACAAGGAGATACTACAGATATTGACACATAGTAGATGCATGACAAAGAGTTTGTTGACAAGTGACATGGATATTTTTTTGATGAGCAAGAAGAGGGCAGAGGATGCAGATGCGCGATAGGATATTTGTTGTCGCGCATCAAAAAAATGCATTAACGCGCATCAACAGACCTCAGTGATGCGCGTCAACAGACCTCAATGACGTGCGTCAACAACCGTAATGATGTGCGTCACTGAGGTATGTTGACGCACGTCACTGAGGTCTGTTGACGCGCGTAAATGAGGGTTATTTGTTGACGCGTGACCTTGATAGATAGTTGACACGTGACAAGGAGGTACAACAGATATTGACGCATAGCAGACGCATGACAAAGAGTTTGTTGATGCGCGACATAGAGATTTTTTGATGAGAAAGCAGAGGTCAGAGGCTGCAGACGTGTGACAGGATATTTTGCTGTCACACGTCAATGCTTTTTTTTGACGCGCGACAGCAAAATCTCCCATCGCGCGTCTGCAGCCTTCTGTCGCAGCACTTGACAATCAGATGAAATTTTTTCATACAACCCCCAAAAAATTCACCTTCTCGTGAAACCGGTTCCGGGGATACTCACCAGGTATTCTCCACCTCTGATTTCCAAGAGGTCTCTTAAAATGAACCCTGGTTATGCGAGAAAAGGAATTTTTGTAGAGCTATTAGGGAGTGATTATTGCTAGTAGGTGTGAGGTGAAGTAGAGGGAGTTAGACTATGAATGAAGAAATGAAATTTTGTACACACCTTATGGATCTAAAAGCTTTTATAAAATAGTTCACATATTTTTTAGAAGGTTTGTAGATTCCTCAAAGCACAACTCTACATGTGTCATGTGTTTAACAAGCCTAGAAAGGAAGTTTGCAAAAAGGTGAGGTTTTGAAATTTTTGGTCGATTAGGATCTTTTTGATAAATGAAATAGTATTGGATGAGGTGTAGGAACAAATTAAATATGAATGCAAACTCAAATTAGGGATTTAAGGGCTAAATTATCTTGTGAAGGAAGTTTTTAAGCCTTGAAAAATTGAGTATTTGTTTGAAGAAGCACTATTTTTGGAGTTTATGATCAAGATAGCATTGTGAATTGATTGAAATTGGTTAGGATTTGCATCAAAATTAAATATAAAAATATAATCATATATGAATTATACATGAATTCTTACATTATCTACAATATTGCATGCCATAGGACTCTCTCAGGGATTCCAAGAATGAAATATTTCACCAACTATAGGGTGTATGATGTATACCTTGAATTGAATTTTTAAAATCATAGAGGAAAATTCATAAAAATGCATGATGCCTTCTTTGCACCCATCATATGTCTCTTTAGACCAAAATGGGAACAATTAAGAATATCTATAGTTGTAAGAAGGGTAATTAATAACTATGGGTGTTACTTTATCTTATTCAAATTTTTTACTTACATAAGGGTAAGTGGTTTCCAAGTGAACCCTTACATGTTATCTAGATACCTAGATGATAAGTGGGCACTCTTGGAACTTTCAAGTTAGTTGGAAGAAGTTCATAAGTTCATTTTCGGTAAGCACAAGACTAATATAAAGTTCTTAATCTTAATTGGGAGATACATATGCTTAATAATTATAAAGGTCGTGCTTCTAGATGAGGAAATGAACAAACTAGAAATGGAAAAGTTTCAGTCAAGACCACATTATAAGGATTTTTGGATGAATTATTGAGATGAAGAAGAGGTTATATTGAGAGATTTCTCTAGAATGAATCTACAGCAAGTAATTGACTATAAGGTAGCATTTTTACCCCAGGATTTTATAGATGATCCTCAGGTGGTCAACCCATATTATATTGATATGAAGCTTGGCAGGGAAACCTATTGAGCCAATAGATTGGGATCAAGTAGAAACAATACAATTTCATGTCAGAACTACTGACATGATGAGAAGGACTTTGTCATGGCTGAAAACTAAGGGGTTAGATTTATCAGTGAAAAATAGCAAGGTGTTGTTAGAGTTCAGAGACTTAGGGATCCTCCAGGATGATCTTCCCCCTTTGAAATAATGGGAAAGAAAGATGGACCCTATAAAAGGGAAATCATCTAAGCTCCCATCCAAGAATCCAACCACTGGGATGATAGAGGATTGGGCTACTGCTCCAAGAAAAATAGGTACTTATATGTCCATTTTAACCTAAAAAGTTTAAGAAATATTAATGAACACTATGAAAGATTCCCTAATCACCCAGGCAGTCCCATTGCCAGCCAAGATCATGTATTCTTTAAAACTTATAACCCCTAAAGTGACCTTATCAAGCTCATCCAATAATGGTAAACGAATGAGAGGATCCTTTCCTGATGTGGACCCATAGCTTAGAGTATAGAGTAGTGAAGAAAAGGATGAACCTGATCTCAAACATTTTGAAATAACCAAAAGAGCCAGGGTTGTATATCCCTTAGAAATAGCTACCAAGACACCAGTGGGTAGGGATATTCCAACTTTGGGAATACATGGAAAGGAAATGGAGAATATTGAAGTAATATATTTGGTTCCACTCAATTATGGGAAAGAAGCTTCTATTCTAACAATTAGTTAAGGAGAAATGACTCCACAAGTTGAAATAGTGGATGTTGATAAAGAAGAAGTAGCCCAAACACAATTTTTTACTGACCTATTGCAAATTATAACAACTAAGGAAGGAATTGATGTTACCCCATTAGGTTTTCAGTCATGAACAAGTCAAATGGTGCACAGTAAATATCCAACTGCAACTATCCAAGATGTGCAAAAAGCTGGAATTATAGTGTTTATGGTTAAAACAACACAGATTGAGGTAAAAGATACAAAGGAATCACTGAAAGAAGTAGTTTCCTATAAGGAATTAAATCCTTAAGAAGAGGCAAGTGTCACAACCTAAATAGATCCAAATGTTCCTAGTGACCCCATGCACGAGGCACTAGAAAAGGTCAATAAAGTAATTGCAATCCATGAGATGGCTAAAATCAAGGAAAAAGAAAAAAACCATGAGAAAGTTCAAGAGCTAGCCCCTACATTTGAGTTTACCAAGGAACCTGAAATAGATAAATAATAAGTGGGGTAGGAGGGGACAAGTACCCCAAAAGTTAAACCAGAGGAGGCAGTAGTAGGAACAGAAGTCCCACAAATACAGTCTCCAACTTCATGAATTCCGCATGTTGCCTCAAGGAACTTTTTTCCTTTCTTTAACTCATCACAACAAGCACCACCATCTCCAAAAGGAGGAAATTCCCCATAGCAGGGTGGTTGGGAGTGTTAGGAATTAGAAATCAAATATGCTAAAATAATTCCTCAAATCACAACAGTAGGAAAATATTTAGCAGAATTGTACTTGTAGAAATATAACATATATAAACAATGCACAATAGAATACAAGACAAGATTTAATGTTGTTCACCTAATTTGGGTTATGTCCTCCAAGAACTTGCTCATATTTTATTATCAACAAGATTAAAACCAACTCTCATAGTTTTATCTCAGTTACAATTGCACAACTATCACTCATGAACTCACAATAGAATTCCCAAATATGTTAAACCACATCTAAGACACAATTGGAACCCAATTGCTCTTCCTTGATCACTCTTTATCACCTCTTGATGTTCTAAGTCTCAATATCTCTTGATGACACAAGATGCATTAGGATTCCCCTAGCACCTTTATTTATAAGATTACAATCCTTCTAAGAAGTTCTATAGCCGACCCTAGAAGTTTGAAATTCATGACCTTTCAACTTCCCACGAATGGAAAATTTGTCACTAATACTGCCACCAATATGCAAAAAACACGCAGCATAAAAATAAAACATGACTTTAGAATGCTCCTGAAGTCTCCAAACTTAACCATTCAAACTCCAACACTTCAATGTTGATTCCAGAAGACAAAAAAAAAAGGCTCCATACCCCAACATTGAGTAATACTCCCAATATAATAAAAGGAAACAGTCCAATTAAAGACTATCAATATTGAGATTATTTTGTTTTCCAAACCACCAAGGTTCCCAAAGAAAGCCAAGGTAGTATCAAAAACCATTGCAAACCCCCAGGGTCATAGGACATTAGAAATTACATCTCCCAAGGGAGGTGTTTTGAAAGTTTATGCTACATTGAATGACTACCAAATCACTCATATTCCATTTGAGAATCCCACTACATAATTTATGAAGCATGAAGCTTCAATGTCCATAGGATGCCTTATCCAAAAAAATTGATAAGGATAATGAAACTAAGACTTAGTTTAGAGAAAAGATTGATATTTTATCAACTTATGTGCAAAAATGGTTGCAACCTCATACTGAAGGACAAGAAATTTCCACTGCAGTAACCCCAGAGGCCCTAAAAGCAACAAATGAGTCAAAGGAAACAATCAATGCTATAAAAAAAATGGAAAGAAGAATTTTTCAAAAAGGGCACAAAAGTCATAGGAAACACTTTAGATTGCTATAAATATCTCTCTAAGTAGATGTAGGAAGAAAATGAACAAATGGAAAAGTGCAAGGATGAACTTAATTATTGGGATGGAATTTTACCCAAAGTTGAGGCAATAACCCAAATGGATGACCAGTTGGTGGAAAATGAAGGTATTGTTATTACTAAACACAAAGGGGAACAACATACATATGAAGGGGAAATCCAATTGAGAATGAAAACTATGAAACAGAGCGTCAAATATCTCACCACAGTAAGGAAAAAAATAGGGGATTGCATCAATAACGTAGAAAACAAACTTGGAGGGATGATACTTATCCCAAATCAGATCACATATGGAGACATGAGTTTGGATTATTTGATGAAATTTTTTCAACAACAAATCAAAGGAGGATCATAGGCCATTTCTTCGAATTTCAATTACTCAACCATTCAAAGGTTTTTTCATTTAGAAGGAATGCTATCCAAATTATCAAAGAAGTTAAAGAAGAATAATTTTTTTATAAGTGAGTTTGAGAAATTCTTAAGAGAACATGGATTCATATTTTTCTTTCATGTTGGATTAGATGATGAGTTCCTTATTAACATGTTCAAAATATTTGATGTACACAATAAAAAATTGAGTGAACTAAGAAAATATGCATCAATAGAATTAGATTCAACATGAGAGCCTTTGTCATAAAATTGTAACATATGTATATAAATACAAAATGGGGATTTAATAGGGGCCTCTGCCCTTAGAATTTACATAGCTATTTATTGATATACATTTTGAAGAATATTTTGTTATAGCTAACATTGTATTAATTAATGACCACAAAATCCTCTTTAAAGGTAGGGAGTCAAGCTAGAAGTTTCTTCTTCCACTATTCATGTTCCTTGACATCTTGGGCACCAAATATATATTGTATAGTACCTACGAACTCCCGAGACATTCCTTTGGCCATGAGTTATTTAATTCCTAGTTTTGGGCCTTCTAGGATTTTGATTAACTCTATTTTCCTCTTAAAGTAAAAATCCCATTCCATAATATTTTCTCCACCAGTTAGGTATGTCTTCTTGTATGCATTATATATTCTTGGTACATCCCTGGGGGTGCTTACTAAGTGCAAAAACCTTGAAAATATGCATTTTGGGCTTCTAGGAGTAGTTCCTTCAAAGTGGATCAAAATGAATCCATGAATTGCTTCCTAAAAACTTACCTGCACAAGAAAGACACTTTAAAAATATATTTACCACATCCCTCTTGGCCATGATGATCTTTACATAGTTAGAAATTGGTTGGAGGGAAGTTTTACATTACCCGGTGCAAGGATTTTTGAGTGTGGGCTTAGTTGTCATGGCAAAAAAAAAATCATGCTAGACATTTAACATGACAAAAATCTTCCTAAATCATTTATAATACCTTCATAACTCTTCAATAAAACCTCGAGATGATCATAAGCTTCCAAGTTATTCCTAGAGAATGCACACTTTTCTTAAAATGGCCAGAGTTAGCCTTTCTATTCCTACTGAGAAACTAGCCTTTGGAAGCACTTTATAGAATGAGATGAATGAATTTGATACCTTACTTCAAACACTTGTAAAATATTATTCAACAAAATTGGAGGACTTTCAAGACCAGGATGGGCATGATACATAATCCAGGTTGACTCGGAGAGAGGTTTTCAAGAAAAAATTTATAATTGGGTTTAGTTGTCACTAATCAAGTTTGATTTTTTGGGTATGCAATAATACATGACAACAAATCTATAAATAAAGATATAAGGAGATTATCAACTAATAGTAGTAGTTTATGTTGATATTATTATATTTGAAGGAAATCATGGAAACATGACCATGAATTTACTAATGTGATGAAGAGGGTGTTTGAGATGTCTATGTTAGGTGAATTACCATTTTTCTTAGACTACAAATCATTCAATCAGAAAAAGGTATTTTCATTTCACAATCAAAGTACATAAGAGAAATGTTGAAATTTTTTGGAATGGGGGATAAAAGGCCTATTAGTAAACTTATGATTACATGGTATAAGCTGAGTAAAGAATATGAATCTCCAAAAGAGGATCAGACTGCATATAGTTAAATGATTGGGAGCTTGATGTACTCCAATACCTCTAGGTCTGATATTATGCAAGTAGCTTGGACTTGTGGGAATATATCAAGAAGATATAAAAGAGAATAATTTGTTAGCAGTAAAAATAATATTCAGATGTCTCAAATTAACTATGGAGTATGGACTGTGGTACCCAAGAAGCAAGGAATTTGACATGACATCCTACATTGATGTTGACTAGTTAGGAGGTCAAGATGATAGGAAAGCACTAGTGGTGGGGCTTTCTTCTTAGGATATTGCCTAGTTGCATGAACTAGCAAGAAGTAAGGATAAATATATTTATTTACATGTGAGGCTGAGTATATTTCAGTTGTTTCATGTTGTACTTGATTACTTTGGATGAAACAGACCTTGAAGGACTACAAGGTAGATTTTGATGATCATATTCCCATTCTTTATGATAACACAAGTGCCATAAGAGATTATAAGAACCTGGCATGCATTCAAATACCAAACACATTCCTATCGGGTATCATTTTCTAAGAGATTAGGTGAGTGAAAAAAAATTCAAGCTTGAATATGTCTCAACTAAGGATCATATTGTAGATATCCTAACCATGATCTCAAACCCTAACCATGGATAGGAATTCCTAAAAAATAAACATACATTCGGTTGTAGGCACCCCTATGCACCATCGATGTTAGTACTACTCTAAAGAGGCCTCAAAACACATGTCATTCTCAACCTAGAATTTTATATTTGAATGAATGCAACTACATTTGACAACCACCTTTGACCATGCTAGAGTTGAGTTGGCTCTTGCTAAAATACTTAGGGAAGGGATGGTTGAGTGCTTGTATATGACAGAGACTAATGTCTAAACCTATAAATAATATTTATACCTATAGAAATTATTTCCCTAATGAATTTATATGTGATATTTCAATATTTAGAGAGACTTGGGTGTCTTTTACAAGTGTTGCAAGTTAGTGTATCAATGTAGTGCCATATGATTTCTAGGTTAACAAATAACATAGTGTTTACTTACTTATATAGGATTGCATAGATGATTTATCAAAGAAAGGCCAACCTAAAGTGATTATGATACCAAAAAAAATATATGATTTTAAAATCAAAAGGACATGTTGGTCCAAGATCATACAAGTCGACTAGGATGGGATATATTATCCTACCAAAAATGTACAACCTTGACTAGAGAAGAAAATGTTGACATGTGTGAGTTTAGGTGTTTTCATTGATTTAAAAGCTCTTTAATTACAAAAAGGGTGATGGGGGAGTACTATAGGATGCTTTTCATGATGATGACATGGACATTCAAGTTGATTCATGGTTGCATGAGTGGACACATTGAGAATGGTTTGGCCTAGCAAGCCTATTCAAGTGACCTAGTTATCCTAGGTGATAAAGCATGATAGTTTGAGCTAAATCATGACTTGAGGAGTATGATAAATGCATTAATAAATTGAGGATAAATTTTTTATACACTAACATGAGCTTCAGAGTGTAGGTAAAGGTTAAAGACTCAGTTGCAAGTGCTCATGTAGACCTAGTCTAGGTGCTTGGAGGCCAAATGGAGCATGAGAATAAGTTTGAGAGATATGTGAGAGCTATGTGAGCTCATGAAGGAATGCAAGGGTGTGATATATGTTATCTAAAGTATTTTAGGACCTTTTGGAGAGCTTGGAAGTAGAGTTATGAGGTTTTTCTCCTTAGTATATGTGTAAATTAGGCCTAATCCTAGTATTTGGAGGCCTAATAACGTATGATAGTCACTTGCAGGTGTGTGTATGAGATATTGATATCACTTATGGAGGTATTTATATTTTTTCCATAATATAGAGATAATTTTTAGATGTTTCATGCTTGATTATAGTGTTATTTTGGTTTGTTATGGCCTATAACACACAAAACCCTAAGGCCTAGTCATGTAAATGATATGGGACATGAATATGAAAATATATTTATGAATTTGTGAGCATTGGAGATGTTAGAAGAGTTTGTTTTTATATTGTGGGAAAAACATCAGGTTTTCATGATGAGAATTTTTCAAGATATTGAGTTTAGACCAAAACATGGTGTTTAAGAGTGTGTTTTCTAGCTCAAAGTGAGAGAAATACTCATGGTTGGAATGTGTAAGGTTTTCATGGGAATATGATACTTTAAGGTATTTTGGTGCATATATTTAATAATATCTTAGAGTTGGAATGAGGTCAAATGAGGCCCAAACATTTATGAACGGTAGTTAAGAAAGACAGTAGTTTTTTATGGCTTTGAAACCCTAGGTTGAGAGCGGTATGAGAAATATTCTTGTTATGGGGAAATAATGGGTTGGTTTAGAAAATTTTATGATTTGAGGTTGTAGAGGAATCCTTCATGTTTCCCAAAATATATGATAGATCTTGTGACAGTATGTGGGCCCCACTCAAATAGGCAAGTTTTTGGAGATTTTCAGTTTGTGTAAAATTTGTACATTGAAGGTGTTGACTAAATCACCATTTATGAAAGCTTTGTATTTTTAATAGATTTCCATGATATTTTTATGTCATGGTTTAATTCCTAGAGGGAAAAGTGTACCCTATCTTTGGATACTAGTTTTTGGGCCTAAAATGGTAATTTAGCAATGTTGGAAAACGGAAGTGCTTGAGCACTTGTGAGCATGGTGAAGGATTATAATGGCCTTGCAGGTTTTTTACACATCCAATGTGACATGTTTCATGTTTTTATAAATTTCTTAAAGTGTAGTGAGTTGTCATGGTTAAGGTCACAAGTTGACCTAGTTTGACTGGTTCAAAACAGAATTGTTTTAACTAGAAGATTAATGTAGAATACCCATTATTTTGCTTAACTGGTGCTTGATATCCATTTGAGAGTGAATATGGATGATTTTTTTTTACATTTATAGGTCTTTAAAGTTATATTAAGGGTAAAAACCAGTTGAGTTTCCAAAACTACTTTCTGAGTAGTTCAGTTCTAAAGAGGAAAATAGGTGTGGTTTTTATTTTTGGATGTTTCATGAGGTCTAGAAAGCATGTATATCATTTACAGGTCATTTTATTTCCAATTACTGGTTACATGGCATATTTTATTTGTTTTTGTGTGTTTATGAGCTTCATAGGTGAAGAGTGGTTCCTAAAAGTAGTTGTTTTGAGTAAAAAATGGTCCTACTTGGTAGTGTCATGAAGAAAATGATTGGTGCAAAGCATTGTGCAAGAATACATGATGTTTTTATGGTATTTTTGGAATTTTTGAATCCTTTTGATCCTTGAATAATCATGGTTATATGTTTAGAAGTCTTTGATGAGCTTGGTGATGGGGTTTTGGGCCTTTTTGGGCTTGTCTTGTGTCTTGATGCATAGCTAACCTACATGGGTCCATTCTATGAATTTGTATGAGTGTAATGTTATTTTTTAATTTGGTATGGTTGAGATATTATATTAGGACTGCCTATGTTATGTTTTATAATTGAGATGAAAGTAAAGTGCATGTTTTGGTTCATTTTTGAACTAGTTGATAAAGAGGGAAAATGTGACCTAGTTGGAGAGAGAGATAAAATTGTGAGATAGGAGAGAGAATGAAATTGGTTTAAGGGAATCAACTCAAAGTTAAGAGTGTGTGTGAAATGCTGAAAAATATTTAATATCTTGTGTGCAAGGGTTAGCATCCAAATCAGTCCAATTTTGCACATGTTTGAGCAATTTAGGAGAATGTGTGTTTGAAGGTGTATGAATTGAATCTTGTGATCACTATCAGTTGTGTGTATTGGAATCATATCTTCAGTGGTATTCTTATCAAAATCTTGTGTGATAATTCATATGCATGCAAGTCTCTTATTGTGAGTAATATCAACAAAGGTTTAGGGGTTGGTGATCTTTGTGGGGTTGGTGCCTCACTAAATAAATATCTTGTGATGTGTAATATTCACTTTATTCCTTTGTTTTGAGTAATATCAGCAAAGGTTTCAGTGGTTTTTCTTCCACTTGAATTTTTCCCACATATATCTTGTGTTCATGTGTACTCTCTCTTGGTTTTTCTTATATGGTTAATTATTTCATGTTGTTTATTTTCACATCAATATATTGTTGAATGTTAATGGTTATCATAAGTTGAAGGAATTGAAAATAAGGTTTTGAAGGATTGATCCACCCCCCTAGTCCATTTTTCCTTCCAAATATTGGTATCAAAGTAGATCCTTTTGGAGAAGTTTGATCACTTGAAAGGAGATCCGTTGAAGAACAAAAAATAGTGAGTCAGTAGTGTGGCACTTTTTCTAGCAAGGCACCATTGTTTGATGGGATTAACTATGCTTTTTAGAGTTTAAGGATGAGGACTCACAACATGTCTCTAGGTTTTGATATTTTTAAATCTGTGTTGGATGGTTATACAAATCCTCCAATAATTAGTGCATACAATAAGTTGTGTAGTGACAATTCAATCATTATGAATGCAACCATTTGTGGACTAGTTGATCCTGAACTTGTGAATTTCATGCATTACAAATCAGCAAAAGCAATGTGTGAGATACTTTAGGTCCTTTATGAAATAGATTCCGATGTAAGAGTAGATAAGATTAAAACCTTCGTAAATCAGTTTAAAGGGCTACAAATGAGTGATGATGAATCTATTGTTGCTTACTTGCTTAGAGTTGACAAAGTTATCAATAACATGAAAGGATTAGATGAAGAAGTGAAGGAAGAAGTTGGGGTACAAAAGTTATTGAGGTCTCTCACTCCTAGATTTGATCATAAAGTATCTGGTATTGATGAAGCCAAGAATTTGACTATTTTTACAATGGATGAGTTACATGGAACTTTGACTACTTATGAAATGAGGGTTGTTGACTCAAAACCAACTAAGAAGGAAATTGCATTCAAATCTGAGAAGAACAATAGCAAGAAAGTTAAGGATGATGGTGATGCTACTGAGATAGATGATGAATAACTCTTTGCAACTATTTCTAGGAGATTGAAACCTAGTTCAGGTAAGTATAAAGGTATATTTTCATTCAAATGTTTCAATTATGGTAAGGTTGGACACCTTATCAATACATTCCCTCATAAACATCATAATAAAAGTGATAAAGAAGATAAATCATTTGACAAATACAAGCAATCCAAAACGTTCAACAAAAGCAATAAGAAGATTCCTAAGAACAAGAAAAGTTTCTATAGTAAAGAAAACTATAGTTCCTCAAATTACAGCAGTTATTCCACTGATGGTGAGGATGAAGTGTTAGATTTTGATAATTTGTTCATGGAAAATGAAGCAAGTTGTTCTAGAGAAAAATATTTTATGCTCTATGAGAAGAGGAGATGTTTGACTTTAAGGTGGAGTTTGAAAATGCCTTAGAGGAACTAAAACTTCAAAAGAAGAAAAATCAGAAAATAAAGTCAGTAAATAAGGATTATGAAGATTAGATCAAGCTTCTAGAAAAGATAATTGGCAAGGATGTAAAATAATTTGAAGATATCATCAAACCTCTTGAATACCAACTTGGAAATAGCTCAGCAAGCCTAGAAGCAAAAGAAAAGGAATTTTCTATGTTATGAACAAAATTTGAAACACATATTGAGATGCTTACAACTAGTTTCAAGGCCAAGGAAGATGAGTTGAAGTCCTTACAATATGAATTAGATCTAGCCTTGAGCAAGTTGGAGACGTACCAAAGGTTTTAAATAATCACAAACAATTTAGATGATTTGTTGAGCAAACAAAGGCATTCAAATGATAAGTCAGGTTTATTATTCAAAGAATCCATCAAAGGTAAAGAGGTGATGCAAGATGATAATGTTTCAAGCAAGAAAATTGAAGATCCAAGAACCAAAAGGGAGAGATACTTAAAGTCGGTAAGGAAACTAAATGAATTTAGGTATGAAATAACTTTCAATATATATTGTTACTCTTATAATGGCTTTAGACATAAAGAAAAGGAATGTAGAAATATTTCCAACGATGATTATCCATGGAAAGACAACAAAAATTATCAGTCAAAGAACATCATATGCTATAATTGTCATGAGAAGGGCCACATAGCAAAATATTGTTTTTGTGATCCACCAAGACAAATATGGAAAAGTGAAGGTAATATGCATGTTGTGTGTTTTAATTACAATGAAATTGGACACATTACAAGACACGGACATTAGGAGACACCTAGAGAAAGCTAGAGAAATAGAGCAACTAGAGGTAGAGTTTGGTTGTTTTCTTTAATTGTAATAATTTTGTACATATTGCAAGTTTATGTGATTGGAAGATGAATAGTCATGAAAATGAGACATCAATAAATTCCAAATATGTTTAAGAGAGGATGGAGGAATATAATGTAGCAAGTTTTTATAATCATGATGAGCATATAAGTCTCTTTACTATTGTAGAACCTCGAGAGATTTTGTTATCTACCAAAGAAGACTACCAAATATATTATAGAGAAGAAAAGGTACAAATGTTAAGAAATTTGATGGAATAATTTGGTATCATGTCCCATGAGGACATGGATGTTTTTCCTTGTTAGATTGAATCAGGGGTTGATATTCCTCCATTATGATTCATGGGGTCATTTTCCTATGTGATTGAAGCATGAGAAGGTATGTTTAGTCTAAATAATTTAGTGTGGTCTTAGTCAAACTAGAAATGAGTCTTGTCATGTTGATTATGAGGGTTCCTTATCTTGTTCCAAAATATATTGTCATAAACAATGATTTTTTGTTCGAAGAGGTTTGTCTTGTGAGGAATGTAGTTTTAGTTAAATGGTATTGGTTTGTGTTATGTTATGTCATGATTGATTCAAGTCAAAAGGATGAAGTGGTGTGTCTAGTGCTCATTAAAAGTCGTGATTAAGAGTCCTAATATAGTTTGTATGAGGTCATGAAAATGTATATAATATAAACCCCTAGGATTGATCTCTTAAATTGAAAGATATCTTGATAATAATGCTTTTTCATGTTGGTTTGAGTCAGTATGTTTGTCAATGGATGTTTCTTCTCTGTGAGTCAAAATGAATATAAGTGTGAATGTTTCATGGTGTCAAGGTATGTTGTCAAATTTTCAAGGTATGTCTTGCACATAATTTTATCTTATGTGGATGATCAAGAAATGAAAAGTGTGTTGCTACAGTCAAAAGGTTCTCTGAAACTGTACAGTCATGTCTCTAAGTTTGTGGTGGAGCATTGATAGTTGAAGGCTATAATTTTTATCCTGATCAATCAAGATATGAAAGATCTGAGAGTCAAAGGGACAAATATTTTGGAGTTTGAGCATGGTTTCAGACCTAAACATGATTGGATGGGATTTTTAGTTTTAGGAGTATCAATTAGGTGAAGGTATGCTCTGTTCTAGTGCTCTTGCTCTTCTATTATATTTTTGTTGTAGTTTTGTTTTGGTTTTGTTGTGGAGTTGTTAGAGTGTTGCATAGGTATGAATATGATGACTACATGTATGTGAAAGCTTCTAGAGGTAAGGGGAGCTGATTTTGACCCTCTAAGAGGGTATAAGTTGTCAAGAAGAAGTAAGTAGAAATGAAAGGGTCTATATAGATGATTCATTTGTGTATTGAGTATAGTATTGTATCATGTCAAGGTAGTGAGGACTATGAAGAAAGAAAACATAGAGCTATAGGTCTATGATGGACTACTAAGGTAGGGGGAGATTTCTTTTGAACTTGAATCAGGTATGCAAGGTATCATGAAGGCCTGTATGGCAGAGTTAATGATGATTGTAGGTATATTGGCTTGTAGATAAAGTCATAGGTCCAATAAGGTTGCATTAGCATAGAATAAGGTTAAAAAAATAATAAGAGGTCACTTTGGGACTAAGATGATGCGGTAGATTCATCCTCATGGAAAATATGCAAGGTAAGAGCTCTTATTTTTTTAGGATAGAATTATCCTAGGGGGAGATATAATGAATTGATTCATACCATGTTTGGGATTCTAGAGCATGGAGAAGTTGGTCTAGAATGCATTGAAGGTTTGTTTTAAGGATCTTATTTAATTTTATTTTATTAATTAAATCTAAGTATTGCAAAGTCGCTACTAAACCAAATGATTATATAAATGATGAAATATAGAAATGACACAAGTAATCTAATATGTAATATTTGAAACGCTAAGCAAAGAAGGAGAGAAGACTTGGTTAATTTCCTCATAGTTTGGGACTAATCTAAACTAGGAAAGTGTTGAACACACTAGGCAGAGTGTTGTTACTGTTCAAAATAAATTTTGAAATCCAAAGATAGATTTGGACATGGGTGCCCACAGAAGAACAGGGGCGCATGGGCATTGGATACTACTACTAGGTGCCCGTGACTGCGCAAATAGTTAGAATCTACTTTTTACTATACCACAATATCGTTGTTGTTATTTCTTGTTGATCACTTGAGATTCACTCCTTGGATCATAAAAGTACATGTAACCTATAAAATAGAAGTTCACCTACATAAGCCCATTAGCCACATCAAACCTAAAAAGAAAGATGCAATATGGGGAGTCAAACTAACCCTGGCGGTCACCTCAAGAGTTAACTTATGACTGATCACTTCACTACATCTCAAACTCCATGTAGTTCTTATGAGTGTGTGTGGAAATTGTGCCCTAGGATGCCCTTATGCAAGTTGCACTTGATAACGGGTTGTAGCTAGAATGTAGCAATGTAGTAGAATGTGTGGATGGAATAGAATAGACTTCCCTTTCTTATAATTTGTATGCAGATTTGATGTAGCCCTTGTCCCTTGAATGGATTCTAGATGGATTCCTTTTGAGTGTTTTAGTGCCTTTGGAATGCAAGCTTAGGTGATGATAGTAATGTTTAGTGTTTGGTCCCTTATTTTGAACACGTAACTATGTATTTATATGATTCCCTTATTTGAATTTCATAATTGACAATTGGAATTCCGACCCATAAGTGAAAAAATTCCCAAAAGATTAAAAAGACCCAAAAAGAGTAAGGTAAGAAAGGGCTAGGGTGCCCAAGGGGAATAGGAGCATCTGGGTGTTGTTGTCCTGGTTGGGCATTGGTGTCTAAATCCATAAAAGATAAACAAGTTAAGTTTAGACTGGGATGTAGGGTGTGGAAGACCAAAGAGAAAGCAAGAGATGAGGAAAAGAGGCCAAAGATAGTTAGCAACCATGAGCTTTATTGCTTGGGAATCATGTAAATGTTAGCATTCTTTTAGGACCTAGAAATGTACCCAAGTGCATGATTTCATGTCTATATTTTCCCCCACTTTATGTTGTTGAGTGAATACTCAATAACATAACGTAGATAAGAGATGTGTACCTGATAACCATGTAGAGAATGCACAAAATGCATGTCAAGTGGAAAAGTGAAGTGTGGAATGATGCAAAGTGAAGTGTGGAAACTAGGAAAAGAAAGTGACCCTAGGGGTGAAGCGTATGCGTTGCCCTGTACTTATTATTTTAGCTTGTGGTTGTTGCTTCTTGTAAGGATAGACCTACTAAAGATGAGAGAAAAATGTAGTCAAATTCATGTTTATGATAAATCATAGAAAAGTGTATATAAGTATGTAAAAGTGTGTAAAGGAAAGTTTGCATCTTATGTAAAAGAGTGTAAAAGGATATAAAAGTGTCCTGAAATGCTGTGAAGATTGAGTTTTTTGGGCAATCTCACGCCAAGTGCAAATTTTGTGGGCGATCTCACACCAAAGAGAAAGTGTTGGGGAGAGAGGTATAGTGTTACTCTCCATCCATGACTCTACCTGATAAGCACCACTATAGATGGTACATCCCTGTTTTGTTCCTACTTTCCCGAATTGTTCCAAATTAGTTCCAAATGTATAGGTTTTTTGTCGTACAAATGTGCAATAGGGAAATTGACAATTTCCAAGCATGACAATGATACCCCAGTGTTAATGTTTTCAATTCCCATCATTCCAAGACACCCTAGGTCTATCCAATTAGTCCAAATGACCTCCTGAATAATGTAATCTCATCCCCCTAGGTGATTTTAGGGAGTTCTGAAAAGATACTATCTTCTGGCAGTATTGGGAAGGGTTATCACTGGCCTTCCCAGGACTGGATCAACCACCCTGGAGTGGAACGGAAGGGAAAAATTCAACATGGAGGTTAATTGAAGACCTTATAACATCATGGAAAATTTTTTGGAAGGTTTACGGAAGTTTTCAAATATTTGGAGCAATCTGAGTGAAAACAAGGTTCACAAGCCTAGGCAGTACATAGGCCTAAAAAAGCTGTCGGGCTTCAGAAGAAGATTCCAAGAGCTCTAGATGGATTTATATGTAAAAAAAACATCAAAGGAAAGAGGATTTAAATACCTACATTATGGTGAAATAATATTTTTCACAACACCTTGGCGCATAGGATTGGTAAGCAGTTTTTATCAAGTATAAGTGGAGTCTCAAATAACAAATACAATTTTTTAGGGATCATATGGTAGAATAAATACATGATAACCAAATAATTGGATTAAAAATTCCATTTCCAATCAGTATTGTATAAAATTTCAACAAGAAACTCCACCGGGAGCTCAAGTTATCTTCATTCTAAGTTACCCTCTCAAAGCTAGTTTAAGACTTAGTCATTTTTCGAGAGGACACGTGTCAGCACCAAGAGCCTAGCGGGATTTCATGTCTCTGAAATCTTTAAGGTCAGATGCATCAACCCTTAAAAAATGTTTCCAGCCCTCATGTGACCTCTTGGACCCTCATATGACCTCCAGACTCGACAATTCAACCCGTAGGTGCATTTTTGGAGCATCCATTCCCTGTCGTTGGATCGGGCGCCACGTGTCACCTCCAGGACCACTGTGGAAACTGATGTCCCTTATTTCCTTGAGGTAGGGGACATCAGACATGGAAAAATTCACCCATACCCTATGGGGATTTATTTGGACACCCACATGACCGACTTTCAACTCCCAGATGCATTTTTCAAGCAAATCCCCTATCGTCGAATCGAGGACACATGGCATCACATTGACCACCGTGAAAATTTAGGTCCCTCATGTCCCTAAGGTCAGGGACATCAGGGACATAAAAATTCTCCTATCCCCTCCATCTGTAAGTTTTGAATATTAAAATCTGGCACTTAGTTGTTTCTTCCACCTCATTTCTCCTTCACGGCTTCTCTCCATGCCATGGTCATGTTCTTGCTCGTCCAAACACCCAGTCTGCCATTTCTGATCTGAACCAGATTCATCATGATCAGCAAGTTATCCACATCATGAATACATAGAAAATATACAGGCCTCAGAGAAAAATGGAGTGGAATGATGAAGAATGAAGAGAAAATGGAGATTTTTCACCAAATAACTACAAAGCCACCTGATCAAAAAATCTTCATATCTCACAAGATACAAGTCAGATTGAGATGCCATATTTTGCAGAATTCCTCATTTTTCAAGGTGATCAAGATGCAACAAACAAGAGGTCAAATGGTGCCTAGAATAATTTTCTCCAAAAAAATCCTCTTTTCGTACACCGGCTCACATTCGTTGGATTTCCCGTCATTCCGGCAATGGAAACGAGCTAAAAACTTACACACGAGCTCCAAATAAAAAAACTACCACAATGGAGTTGTTTTAATTGCAAATGGAGACAAAAACCAGACCTACAAATTTTGAGCTCCATTAATAGCCGTTATGGCAGCTCCATGCCAGAGGCCACTGCCAGGTCAAAATTTCAAAAATTATTTCCAGGCATTCTAGTGGGAAAAACTATGTGAAATTCAAAGGGTGTGATCGTAATGTCATGAAGAGTCCAAAAAAGTATGTTCCGTCATAAATCAAATACTGGAAATACCCTTTCTAAAAATCATTAGTTTTGCTACACATGTTTGCTATTTTTGGTAAGTCTTCATCAAAAGCGGCTATGGAAAGAGAAGTGTGCACTAAAGATCTCCAAAAGGCTAGAATGATTATCTAGAGTACAAAACAGTAAAAATGACCACTTACTAAAAATAATAATTCCCCCATCTGGGCATTTACTTAAAATAGTAAGCCACACTCAAAGAGCAGTTTTGGCATAATGGGACATTCAGAACTTCATCGCATCAGAGATTTCCATGAATAGGGACCATCGGACTTCATCACATGCAACTTCTTCTCCTCTTCTCTCTCTTCCCTCTCCCCTAATTTTCTCTCCCTTCAAATTTTCTAATTCTTCATTGGGGTTTACACTTTTTGATATGCCTTTAAGTCACTTAAGTGACTTTAGAAATATAATGTAACTTTAAGTCACCTTTATGTTATAAAAAGGGACTTAAAAGTTTCTTAGAAAGTTGAAAAGTTTTAAGTTGTGCGAGGACATATGAAAAGGCATTGGGGGGGGTAGACGAAGAGTCATATTCTATTCTATAAATTGTAATGCCATTCCCATTTCAAAGGGTTGGTGATTGATTTTGTAAACTCAAGAGTGTATTGAGAGAACAAAGGAGCTAGCCAAATTCTTCCATTCCCCTCATTCTCAAATTTCCTCTATTTCTCCACTATGTACAACTTTGGTTTGAGAAATCAATACAAGAAGGAGTTTCTAGCTTTCTTTGACTAAGGGGTTTCTTGATACTTTGTGGTCAATAAATTCCATTTAGTCTTGTTGTTATTTACAGGGTTGTTTCTTCTCATGAATGCATGTGATGAAGTTTATAACTAGTGTGTGTGTAGGAATCTAATTTTCTACCTGTAGCATTAGTTCTCCTACCTCTTTTCTCACTCCCATTTCCCACTCTTTAGACAAAATATTCCCTAGCAAGAGATTGATAGCTTTTCCACAGGGTTAGTGGAGTGCCCCTGTTGGATACCCGATCAAAAGGCCACCATAGAAGTCCACCTTTTCATGTGCATGCACATACAACAGCTACACCGGTTAAGAAGAGGGACTTAGATTCCCAGAGCGTTGGCAAGAAATCCACAAGTTTTTCCACCCGATAAATTTTCTTGCCAACAAGTTTATTCTAATTGAAATAAATAGAATGCATTATGTTGCTGGAGGACTATACCTAATACTGTAAAATTGATCTGAAGACTTCTGTGAACTGTGTTTATCTAATAAGCTAACTATATGTTCCCCCAGTACATTAGTGTGTTAGGATTTAATATCATAGTGCTCTCATTATTATATTGTAATATTATTAATATGAGTTATATTATAACTCATTATTAATAATACAGGTTTGTTATATTGTTTCAACAATATAATTTTGTTGTACCCGTAATGATATTAACGGGTGTTTTATTGTGTAACTTCCTGGTTTGTAGGAAGTCAGTTTTCTATTTCCATGGCTATTCATTAGCCTCAGTATTATTTGTAATATGTATGTTGAATAGAATATCTTTCTTGGTGTATTGAATATCATTTGTAAAATGCTTGTAGTCTTATCCAAATCAATATTTGGTATCAGAGCGATGAGATCTGCATGAGAGTGAGGGGCACTGTACATACTTCACAATTGTCCCGTTCAATGAGCATATTATTGTTTTGGTTTTAGAATAGCTATAGATCTAGGTTTCCTGTGATGCTGTCCACATAGATCTGAATTTCTACAGATTATATTCCTCAGATTTGTCACCATCCTCAAACAGTGACTTTCATATTGATTGCATCAATGAATACAAGCTTCCACGTATGCATTCCTAATATTTTTTAAAAGCATTTTCAGTCCCGTAAGTGCTTATTCAAATAGTTGGACATCTTCTTGAATACAGTGGTTTGATTCATTTGTGAGATCTCCATTCATTGTATCACTGAAATTCAATCCACATTGGTCTTATTTTGAGCATTGGAAAAAGTAATATATGTTCTAATGCATACTATTTAGATTTTGCGTGCCCTCAACCTATTCATCATTATAGACGTCTAGCTAATGCGGTGGATGAAAATGAATCAAGCAGTTATATGCAATCAGGAGAAATATTGATCTGGTCCTTTTCAGTAATGCATGCTGAGTTGTCTTCCACGTTCCAGACGTTCTACATTCTGGCATCGAACCGGTCAATGAAAAAAAAAAGATCCTACAAACGAACATATCTCGTTGCTTTGTTTGCAATAATAGCCATCCAAGTGTCTTATCTACTAAGATGTGGAATAAAGTATGCATATCTGAGTTGTATATGAGAGACCTGGTTGTATCAGCAAAGGAGTTAGTGTATGCGGGCTGAGATTTTATATCCTAATGCATATACGTCTTCTGATCACATTGATTGGTCAGTAGACACCTAACAAAAGTGAAATCTTCCAGAATTAACATTCAGAAGTGGAGGTAGTCGTTTTCCTTTGTTTCATTTGTGAAGTCTTACATGATTGTCATTTTAGCAGTCGGTATCTAATTGATATTAGTTTTTTATTCATGTCAAAATAACTCTATATAGTCTTAGACTATGGAGTTAAATTAATTTATAATAGTGTCATCAAAATAAGTAGAGTCATGTTAGTCATTTGTCAATATTGCCCGGTCTATGTGTCTTTTCATCATTTTTTTATGGGTTAGGTTGTTTTTGGTCTCCATTATAAAGTTTCTTTGTTATCTAATTGTGTTGTCTCATAATATTATTTTATAAAGTCTTCTTACTTTTTTCGTCATTGTTTATAACGGGTCGAGTCTTATTAAGTCAAAATTTTGTTATTTCAAATAATCAATTTCATATTTACAAAGCATATGTTATTGTTGAAGTTAAGGTCATAAAAATCAAATAGGCGATTTTAATATCGTCAAAGTGTCATTGTAAAAGTCTATTAAAAAAAAAAGGCCTAATAGATGCATGTTTAGTGTCAGTCGACGTCAGTCCAAATTGAGGGGGGTCATTTCATATTGAGCTTCATGATCAAATTCAGCTGAGTTAAGCAACTCATTTTTTGGAGGATGGAGGCAACGAAGGTAGGAGGACAATCAGCGTCCTCGAGTTCGTCACTACCTCAGAGGCCGCAAACTATTTTAGTGACATCTTGGTGTCTTGTGTGATGAATAAGAACAGATGAGCATCCCTGTTCCTGTGTGCAGTGTAGTGCTTGTGTGTCCCCCATGTTGATAATGATTTGTACCATTGATACTATTGCAGGAAGTGTTCTTGATCAAACTGATTTGATGGTTGATGTGAATTTGTTGAACGGTCCCAATTCATGTATTCATTTAATAGGTTGAACGGTCCCTGGATGATGTAGTTCCCACAGTCAGTGTTGAGGATCGAGACCATGTGCAGGCCACAGAGCGGCATGCTTCTTGGTTGAAGATGGTGCTTTTCCCCGTGTTCGCACTAAGGGGGGGAATGTTAGGATTTAATATCATAGTGCTCTCATTATTATATTGTAGTATTATTAATATGAGTTATATTATAACTCATTATTAATAATACAGGTTTGTTATATTGTTTCAACAATATAATTTTGTTGTACCCGTAATGATATTAACGGGTGTTTTGTTGTGTAACTTCCTGGTTTGTAGGAAGTCAGTTTTCTATTTCCATGGCTATTTATTAGCCTCAGTATTATTTGTAATATGTATGTTGAATAGAATATCTTTCTTGGTGTATTGAATATCATTTGTAAAATGCTTGTAGTCTGATCCAAATCAATATAGTGCTCATGGGAGGACACATGCGCCTAGGTGCTTCTATCTAAGTCTGGATGCTAGTGGTTATGCTATGATTCTGACCCAAGCTTGATTTTGAGCCAGTGTTGTAACTGTAACTTGTGCCAATTTTGTGTTATGTTGTAGTTATGAGATTTTGTATGGGGTGATTTGTTCACCCAGTGTATGCCTCCCTTGTTTGGGGTACATGCAAAATTTATAGGATAATGTGTCCTAAAAGAGAGGACCTAATGTTATGTTGTACTGTATCCTTACATGGGGGAGGGGATGTGCATTATAGAAACCAAGGCACATGCAAACAAAGTGGCTAGAAAAATGTATTAGTAGAAAAAGTGGCAAACATGCAATAAAATACAATGTAATCAAGCAAGTGTGTAAACAAAGTGGACCACGAAATTTGGGTTTCAAACATGGGACATTTCTCATAATGTCACAAGATAATCAGGGCCCAAGCATCTTGTTGTCACCCATTCTAAAATTGTGTAATTTTTGAAAAAAAATTAAAAACAACTCGGCTAAGTGACCATTTTCCCTGATGCATTCACCTCTGTGAAGTTCATTAATGTGAAAAAGTTCAAGAGTTAATATATTTCAAGTTATTTTAAGTCATTACGAATTTTACGGGTTTTGACATAACTGGAGGAACAAGTTTCTCTGAGCCTTCAGTTCTCCACTTTCCAGCTTTACCTACAACTCATTAAGTATTAGCGTTGTACGGATTTTGCTTTCCCTAGTGGAACCAATTCTATCAAGCCTTTTGTTCCCTGATTCCCCGGTTTGCCCATAATACTCTACAAGGAAATGCTAATCAGATTTTATGAGCCTGAGTGGTATGGTTCCTTTATTTCTTTTGTTTCTTGCAATGTGTTGTTCCCAACAGCCTCGTGTTTTCCACAAGATATCTAATTCCTATGTGTTATAGGTTATACAAATCTTTTTGGAACTTAGGTAACTTGTGTTGCCCCATCCCTTGTTCCCCACAACCTTCAATATCATGCAACTCATTAAATATCTATATCATGCATATATTTTGGTGATTTTTGGAACATTTGGTACTTGTTTCCTGTGGCCTCTAGTTCACTGAAATCCTGATCTAGTTGACACAATCCTAGGTGCAGCGATTGTTACAATATTTCTTCCATTGAAATTTTTTTTGTAAGATTATAAATCCCGATGAAGCTATCGTATATGTGTCTGCAGGGAAAAATGTAATTCTTAGTAGGAAAGGTGAAGGGTAAGAGATTTGTTGTGACACAAAGCCAGGATAACAAGACTCCTTATGTACGTAACATAAGTAGGACTTGGACAAATAATGCTCTGTGAGACTAATTGAAGGAGTATGGAATAGAAAATGTTGAGTAGTTAATGTAGACACCTAAAATATGCTTACACTTAGCATTTCCTCCAATTCAACTGATTAACGACACTTTGTTAATTCCCTATTCTTCGTTCCACTATCGAATGCCCATTTACAACACCTTCTTAGTCGTATTCCTCCTATTCAACTTATTTGGCTAATATATCTTTTATTAGCTAAACATTCCTCATTTTGACCATTCAGAACCTCCCTAGTTCTCTCTAGACCACTTCTATTGGCTTCGTAGGCTATCTATCAGTAACAATTGGTTATCCAAACCCCTCCCAACTCTCAACGAGTCTCTAATCACTTGTTAATCAAGTTTAACTAGCCTAACCCCTAGTTAACTAGCCTAAACCAAGCTTATCTAATCCTAAAGCATGTTTATTCTAAGCTAATCTAAAAGTGATTTTTGAGCTTTAGTCCCACATGCACCCAAATTCTAAATTCTCCCAAGTGGAAAACTATAAATAGAAGGGTCACCCCTCCCTCTCAATCTTACACCTTGTTTTCATAACAAAAATCTATCATATTTGGAGATCTTGGCATTAGAAATCATTTGTGATAGCTTTAAGATATAAAACATTTGGATCTTGGCCATACTCCATTGTTAAGAGCTCCCCCATCTTGCATCCATCCATTCCAAATATAGTTAGTAAGGGAAGATCTAAAGCTTGGCCATGTAGCCAACTTGGAGAGATCTCTTCACTATGTTTGAGAGTAAACAACACATAATTTGATTGCTTAGAATCTAACTAGGTTCATTTTTATCAAGCTTTCATAGAGTATAGAGTAGTATATATGCTAGGGTTTGAATGTTGTTTCAAATTTATATATGCATAGATAGTTTCTTGTTTAGCTCTAATCTTATGGTGCATGGTTGAGTTTAGTCAAGCTTGAGGTTATTTAACTTCATTTTCATAGCTTTGCAAACCTTTCCATTGCATACATTTGGCACGCCCAGTGGGACATGAAGTCCATCCTCCATTAACGGAGTCTTTTCAAGCTATTTATTTTCATTTTTCTAACCACTTTCATGTTTTCTAGGATAAATAGCTTGTTATTTACATGATTTCATTTTTTTAAGTAGGCTAAATCATCCTTGATCATGTATATTTTGTGGGTTTGAGCTAGAAATAGGGTTCTTTGGCTAACCTTTAACCTGTTTTCTTTTGAAAATTTTCAAATTCCATGATTTTTATAGGTTTTTCAGGGTGTACACGTAGGTGTCTTAAAGGGGCACGTCTCCATCGAAACAGGTGTGTACGCATCTTTCTGGTGCAAAAACACCAGCGCGCATGCATCTCCATCGAATTTGGCACATCTCCATCATTTTAGGCATGTTTCTGTCACTGTCACAATTTTTTTACACTGGGGTGCATCTCCATTGAAACAGGCACGCACATGTCAATATTGGGCGCGTCTATGTTGAACTGTATTCACCACCAATCTTCCAGAGGCCATAATTTTTTCTCCTAAGATCGAAACGAATCCATTTTTATTGCATTGGAAAAGTATTGAAGTGAAATACGCAATGGAAATATAAAACTAGGATTTTTCCTTACATAAAATTTATGGTTTACATTAGTATATAAATAGTCATTTTCTAATGTATCTTAAAGCCTGAAAATTTGTTTTCTTGGCCATTCTAACACTTTGAAAGGTTTTGTGACACTAATTAGTTGTTTGCAGGGTTATTTTGGTCTTTTTTTTACTAACTTAGTTAAGTGTTTCATTTCTTAGTTGATAAAGGTTTTTTGAAGTGTGTATGCTCTTCCCTTGCACCTTCTAGGTGATCTTGGAAACCAAAAACACTTTCAAAACCTTCTTATTGCTTTCAAAAACACTTACTTTATGCTTCCTAATGGATGAACATTTCAAAAAAGGTTAAAATGAACTCAAATGTTTGCAAAAAAACACTTAATGTATTTTCCATAAACTTGTTTTAGTTGAGTTTTCACTTTGTGTATGCTCTTCCTTCGTGCCTTTTGGTGATCTTAGGAATCAAAAGCAACACACAAACTCTCTTTTTTTATCATGATCTTTTTTGGAAAATTATTAATCTTGTTATGTAGGACCAAAATTGCATGTCAAAGAAAGGAGGAGCTAAGATAAAACAAAGACTCACTAACACGTGTTTTCATACAGGTTGTCAAATGGTGTGCTACTTAAAACCACATTTAAGTTAAAAAGATAAAAAACACACCATTCCACATCACACTGTATTATAGGTTTTGAAAAAGGGTACATCTCTATCTACTCAACTGGAACATAACCCCTTTAGCATAACACCTTAAGCTACAATAATGGGGGTGGTTCTAGTAACCCTAAAGTAATCCACCGTTGAGTAACTTCATGGATGAAACAGGAAGCGCTCCACTTACCCACTTGACTAGTTTTACACTGTGAGTTAGAGTCACAAATTGTCCATATCATGACCCCAATGGTGGTACAATTGAACGCACTAGTTTCTCATTATATCAGAAGGGGGTAAAGTAAAGCCGAGATACTCCCAAATCAGTCATTACAACTCTTTGGGTAAATTGAGCTCACTTTTAGACAACTTGTGACACCTAGTTGAGATATGCTATTAAGGAGGCCATTCTATCTTGGAGCCCACTTTACTAGTCCATTATTGCATCTTGGCGATCACGTAGTGATAAATTGTTTGGATTCAAAACCTTGTTTTTTGAACACGGTAACAAATCCATTTAAGTTAGATCTAAGTGTATCTCATCATGGAGTTTACAACGTGTTACTTATTTTGGTTTCTTTCTCACCTTCGAATGAGGTGAAACTCTGCCTAAGTAACGCTTAGTTTATTTCCATCTTTTAATCTACACCTTTGCATTCTTGTTGCCCATTTGGGATAAGAGAAGGCATCTTTTAAGAGTATTGTCATAGATAGTGTTCACCACATTTTTGTCCATTTACGCTCATCCATATTTGCAGCTGAGTTATTAAACTTCTAAAGTGCATGGATGCGTCCTCATATCTTTGATGGCCACTTGATCTTGATTTCAAGATCATCATGATAGTTAGGATTGATTCATCAATTCATCTCCCTTTGACATGTTACCTTGTTCACATTGTCTCAACACAATTAAGATACTTATGTCACGTTTCTCATAAACATGATCTAAGTGTCTACATTGTGGCATTACACTGCCCACATTTTAGCACATCCTTAGTATACTTTGACTTAGTTTGACTTCAAACATTGTCCAAAATATTGAAGAGATTTGCTTACTTTGTTTGCATCGTTTCGATACCACTTTGACACTAATATGTCACTTCTTTGTGAATCTTGATTAACGTGTCCAATTGGTGTGCTTACATAGCTTATATGTGTAAACCTTGCCCTTTAACATTTCAGCCTTGTTGGTTGTTGAACTTTTCATGGTATCCTTTGATTGGGAGTCATACTTACTCTTTGTTAATACTTATGCCTTGTTCATTTTGAACTTGAATCAAGCATTAAAATTTTGTTGATCATCTTTGCATCGAACTGACATTGAGACACTCATTTGCATAGGGAGTATTTCCTTATTGAATGGATTTGTGTTTTACACTTGCATGATTGTTCCTTGTGAGCATTCATCTGAAAAATTATTGTTCTAGGAAAATCCTTTTTGATCTCGTCAAGATTACATCATCATAATGTCTATTTTCCTTAAACCTTCTTCAAAAAATTACGCACGCATCTCCATACTTACAAAATGTCTAGTTGGATGTCATTATGCTTCCTTAAATCAACATGTCACTTCCTTCCCTTTGAAGGAGTTCCATCACACTATCTAGATCTAGGAATTCGCACCTAAATGACACCAACAATGACTGACTATCGCGTGGTTTCTCACACTTAAAAAAATACAAAACCTAGGCTTATGAATTCAAATCAAAAGATTCCCATTATGACTAAACCTAATTTGGTTCTTCGCAATAGAGATCCCAATCAGGTAATCTATTCCCCACCTTCATCTCATATTCTATGGTATGGTTTGGATGCTTCTGATCCAAATTATTATTTAGGTTCCCCCCACTCTTCTTCTAATTTAGATCCAAACTACCATTCGGATTCCCACTCTTCTTTTGAAGATTCAGATCCCAACTATTGTTCGGGTACCCCTAAATCAAATCTTGAATCACGATCCTCCCTTCCTTCACAGGACCTTTATTCCAAATCACCTCAACGATATCTTCCTCTTTTGAATACTTGTGTGAATCCAAGTTTCGTTGATCGAACATCTAATTCAGTTCTTAATTCACGGTCCTCCCTTTCTTCGCAAGACCTCCTTCATTAGTATTCTCGATGACTTCTTCCTCTGTTGAAGATTTCCATGACTCGGATTCCCTCTAGTCAATCATCTAATTTGACTCCTATGTCACAACTTAACGGACGGCTATGTGATCCTATTTTCTCTCCTACATTGCATCATCTTCTAGAAAAGCAATCTAGGTCTAGATCTAAATCATCCATTCATGAGACGCCTACCACCAATCCTACTTCCTCTCTTGAGTCATCTTCTTTTGTCAATCAATCTTCCCCACTTATCAAACCTATTTCTTTTATTCAACCTTCTATGGTCAAAGAAAAACAACCTCTACTAATTGATTTCTCTCGTGATGATGGAATAATCAAACTACACGATGATATCCCTCTACAAGGATTCTTTCCAGAACTTGATACACTCACGTATTGGGGAAAATAAGTTTACCCCTTTTTCATAATATAGATGAGGAGCCTAAGGTCATGGAACTTGATTCTTCTTTTATTCCATCTTCACATTCTTCTGAGCATGATGAGATGTTAGGGTCTAGCATTGAGCCATGTCCTATCTTCTCATTACCAAATCATTCATTATCTATCACTATTCCTCAATCAAAATCTCTCCTTGGGTCATCGCTGAGTAGCCCATTGTCTTCTTCTATCCTACGGCCACTCCCATGTAGCCCTCCATTTTCTACTTGTGGGTCACCTCTTGGTAGCCCATTCCCTTCTATTCTTTGGTCGTGCCCTATTATCCCTTCATCCTCTTCTATGGGATACCTCTGAGTACTCTCTCCTCATCTATACTTGGGTCACCCTCTAGTATTCCCTTGTTATCTTCTTCCATTCTTGGGCCATGTCCTTATAGACTAACTTATTCCATCTTAGGGCTATATTCTAAAATCCCTTTATCATCTTCTATCAACTGCTCACCTCCTGGTATCCCATTTTCTTCAATTCTTAGACTGTATCATTTTCATCCATCACATCTTTCTTCTATCAATGGTTTTGGTAAGCCCACGATCATTTCTCACATCAGTTATAAACGTCCACGTTTGTTTTCTTCTCCTTCTTGAGACCAAAAAAGTCACACGTTAGCTTATAAGAAATCAAACGTGATTCAAGAATGCACACCAACGTAACCATCAAGTATGGCACAAAATGCATAAACCTATGGATAGGGAGCTCAAGCTCCCGCATACAAAATCCATGTTTGAAGATAAGTCACAATCATTTGTTGAGCATGAGCTCACCTCGATCATTGAGATTGGAGAAAACATTACGCTTGATAAGCAATCATGCCTAGTCTCCCTTATCAAGGAACTTATAAACATTGTTTTTCCCACCTTTCCAAAAACCATCAAAATCACACCTAGAGTGACTTTGGTGTTCCCACCTTTCCAAAAACCATCAAAATCTAAAAATCAAAATAATTCAAAAATACAAAAACATGAGAAAACACAACAAAAATCAAAGGTACAAAGATCAAAAATTACAATCAGGTATTGCGTACACATGGATGTTTCTTTCTTCCCTTATTATTCTTCTTAAAGTCTTCCTTCCATTTTCATCCCTTTAGTTATATTGTGGTTAGCATTTTCACACGCATTTTGCGACATTTATCTCTATGGTATCTATTTGACCCTGGTCTTTTATCACCTTGGTAAATTAAAGAACAACTGGCCTCTTAGAGATCCTATCACATTCAACATCTAATAAACTTATTGCGAAGAAATTTTGGACATATTTTTTAACACTAGCCAATGTTGTCATCACATTAACTTCCATTGCCTTCCATCAAGCCATCTATGGTTCTTAACCCCTTGTTAAACAAAAGAGCTGAAATAAGTTTTCAGAAAGAAAAAAGAATCAAAATAAATCAAATAATTCAAAATCACAAAGATACAAAGCAAAAATAAATTGATATATTACTCTCTCTTGGGGTATTTTCAATCATCTCTATCGGGGCTATAAATACCTAACTGGCAGTAGAGAAATTTTGTGATTAGAATCAAATGCATATTTTTCGGGGCTATGTATGTCTGACTGGTAGCGGAGCAATGTATGGCTATCCTTCCACTCTCCATTCACAAAATTTCTTTTCAAAATCAATCATTCCTACACATTGGATAGGGTGTCTTCACTTGTTGTCTATTAAATCTTCCCTTCTAGAGGTAATAAATTCCATGTGTACACACTAGATCTCTATGAGTAGGCAAGATTAGTATGTTACCAAGTGTCATGTTTTGGACCTTTTTCAGCCTCTTGCCTTAGTCCTTATCTCATCTCATGATTTGTGTCTTTGGCTAATCACTTTTTCATCGTGAGGCTTCTAAGCTACATTCATGTCATTCACATCGTTCTTCTACTTTTTTTAGAACATCCATGTGTATAAGATTATTTTTTTTGCCATGTTTTCAGACACTTTGTCCCCTTTCACAAAAATAATCTTCTCCTTCCTTTCTATCATGTGCTTTTAGGCCAACTTACGTTGGCCGCATCCTTTCTCCTTCCCAACACTTCATTAGTTTATGTTCATCATAATGTTGAACCTATCCATAATGGCCTTGGTTCCTGCTTCTACACGTGAAGATTTTTCCTTTGAATACTCCCACCTAATCGTTGGGGCATTTTCACATCTTCACCTTTCTCATACGCACGTAGTCTTTTTCCCTTGTACATCCCATCTATCACTGGGGGCATCCACACTTCCTCATCTTCCTGTGCATAGTTTGAGAAAACTTTCAAAATAATCGAAACATTCAAATATGATAGAAAAATCAAAACATTCAAATATGTTTAAGAAAACTTCTAAAAATTGAAAATCATCCTACAAAACGTCACTCTTTAGTTCTCACTTGTTCATGTGCGCAACTCACAAATCATCTTGATCTACCTCCATCAACAAAATCTAGGTTTCTTACTCCATCTATACTATGGGGCACAATGAGTTGCTTGGTACTGTGTCGTAGTGCACAATCACTTTATCATTGGACCCAAGTGTCCTCCGTTATTACCCTTGCATGTATCCTTGCTTGGGGAGCCATTGTCAACCCTTGTCGTTAATTCAAACAGGTTAGAACTGAAGCTTGATAACAAAAACATTACATTATGTTTCTCTATTAGGTTTTCTTGTTTACTTTCTCGTATTGCATTACATTTTATATGTTGCATGGAGTTAGGAATCTTTTACTTTCTCGTATTGCATTGCATTTTGTATATTGCATAGAGTTGGTGTTTTTTACAATGAACATTTGTTCGTATATGGCTTTTCATGTCATATTATACTTTTGTTCATTCTTTTCAATAAGGACCGGTGATGAAGATTTTAGCAATATGATGAAAAATAAAGTTGTTTAAAAGGCAGTGGATGGATGTTGGCTCCTTTTCTTCTATATCCCCTTTCTTCTTCTCCATACTATTCTTTCTTTTGTTCTCTTTCTGTCATCTTTTCGATTGTCGATCGATTTCTTCTATTACACCATTGACAATCGAGGGCGCATCCTTCATTCTACTCATTTTTCTTCTACCCCTTCAAAATTTTCTACTTGTTTATGCTTGTCTACTTTCTTTGAAGTGACGTCGCTTATGCCACCCCAAAGAGGGGTAAATGTACACCTAAAATATGCTTACACTTAGCATTTCCTCCAATTCAACCGTTTAACGACACTTTGTTAATTCCCTATTCTTCATTCCACTATCGAATGCCCATTTACGACACCTTCTTAGTTATATTCCTCCTATTCAACTTATTTGGCTAATATCTCTCTTATTGGCTAATATCTCTCCTCCTTTCGACCATTCAAAACCTCCCTAGTTATCTCTAAACCACTTCTATTGGCTTCGTAGGCTATCTATGAGTCACAATTGGTTATCCAGACCCCTCCCAACTCTCAATGAGTCTCTAATCACTTGCTAATCAAGTTTAACTAGCCTAAACCCTAGTTAACTAGCCTAAAGCAAGTTTATCTAAGCCTAAAGCATGTTTATCCTAATCTAATCTAAAAGTGATTTTTGAGCTTTAGTCCCACATGCACCCAAATTCCAAATTCTCCCAAGTGGAAAACTGTAAATAAAAGGGTCACCCCTCCCTCTCAACCTTACACCTTGTTTTCATAAAAAAAATCTCTCATATTTAGAGTTCTTGGCATTAGAAATCATTTGTGATAGCTTTAAGCTATAAAAAAAATTGGATCTTGGCCATACTCCATTGTTAAGAGCTCCCCCATCTTGCATCCATCCATTCTAAATATAGTTAGTAAGGGAAGATCTAAAGCTTGGCTAATAAATTTGGTCTAAATTATTAGAAATAATCTAACACAATAATAAAAACATAGAATATAAAATTCATCTGGGACAATAATATTCATTAAGAGAGAGTTACATAGATAGATCAATTAACCCCTACAATGGTGGAGTCAAACATGATCTTCAATCCCTACATAATCTCAACCCCATCTCCTAATATCTCTCTAACATCCCTTTATTATCTCACACAACTTTAGCTACGTGATTTGTTCTCACAACACACTCAGACTAACTATATTATTAATATGAGTTAATACTCATTATTAATAATATTACAATATATAAATAATGGTACACAATATATTTGTAACATTCACTCTCCTATTGCTAACATTATTAATTTCCAATATACACTCCCCTAATGTTGACATGGTGGAAAAACATTCACACACTTATCTATAGTATGCTCACCCATGTGGCATGCCCAACTTGGTTCATGACCTTGATCAAAAGAAAGGTTATCTCCTTCTATAGTTTTAACCAGGTTTACCACAAACCTTGATGTGACAGGAACCATCAACTGTCCACCTCATGTGATTTTATGGATCTTCCACAAACCATTTCAAGATCCACAAACTGACTTACATTGGTGCTTCTGATCTTCTGCGATGTTCTGACATCAAGAGAAAATATAGAAAATATTGCTCATGCAGGAGCTCACTTATTACAATAGTTGAACATGTATAAATCATATGTTCTTATTTTCAGAAAGTAAACACACAACTGAAATAAAATGCCACAACACCATTGTGTGGCCCTGTCACTTGCGGCTAACGAGAGGTCGCTGATTGACCTCCTTCCTCTATTGCCTCCTTCCTCCATGTAGATGATACTTATTTAGTAAAGAAAATCTTCAGAATTATAACCGTTGTCATCATTCATTGGTTCTTCTTTATCATAATCTTTTTCTTCATCGGCAATCATGGCATTCTCTTGTATTTTCTCAACAAGTAGGTATCGAGCTCTCAGTTTACAGTTTACAACCATATGACCAGGTTGTTTACAATAGTAGCATATAAATCGCTTCTTTGAATCCTTGGAAGTTGATCCTTGCTTGGAAGAATATTTAAATCTTCTTTTAACAAATGATTTGTCTTCTTTATTTTTTCCATACAACACACTTTCTTCTTGATCAATATTCTTATTTTCTTCATCTATCAATGAAGAAATTAGATCTTATAGGCTAGGATTTATTTTGCTTAGTGTAAAAACCATGTTGGAATAATTGGCAGGCATGTTATTTAGTAATACAACTTTTGCATCATCATCAGGCACATCTACTTTTATCCTTGTTAATTGATTTAAAATGGAGTGAAACTTACTTATGTGCTACACCATGTTATCACTTTCCTCCATCTTGAGTCCAAACAATTTCTATTTGAGAGATATTGTTGTGCTTCGTGTTTGAGATCCAAAAAGCTTGTTCAATGTAGTCTATATGACATTTGAATTTTTTGATAAATCTATATGATGCAAATAAGCATCAAATAATCCTAGGCCAATAATTGATGTAGCTTTTCGATCCTTGCTTTCCCATTTTGTTGCTTCATCTGCATCATGCGGTTTACTGATTTTTCCTTCCACAATCTCCCATAGATCTTTGTTAATAAAAAACAATTGAGTTCTAACCTGCCATGTATGGAAATCTTTGCCTTTGAATTTTTCAATTTGATTCAAATTGTCCATGTCGATTTTAAAATTTGGACGTCGGATTCCACCGAAAATGCATCTGTAAAGCAATTTTTTTGTTTTATTTTTTTTCGTTTACAATTTTTGATATGATCAATGTAAAGAGCTTTAAAAAACACACATTTAAAAAAAACATCATCTCAATCTGAGTTACCAACTAAAATTTATGGCAACTACAATTTTTAAATCCACTATCTTTCTAGATTCCTTTCCAAAAATGGAAAAAAAAATTCCTTGTGTTTTTTTCACCATGTCCAAAAATGGAAAAAAATGGAAAACAATAGTTCTAACTCACAATTTCGGAGAAGATCACGATGGATGATGTAGGAGTAGATCACGTGGAAGATCATGCAAATAGAACACATAGGCAGACCACGTAGGAATAGATCACGTGGAAGATCACACAAACAGAACACACAGGTAGACCACGCTGGAACAGACCACGTAGGAACAGATCACGCAGGTAGACCATGCAAGAACAGATCACGCAGGTAGAACACGTGGTAATAGATCATGCAGGAACAGATCTGGGCACGTCCATGTGAAAATTCAGGCATAAATAGGTGACGTCCAGAATGGAAATGCACGACTCCTTCACAAATACGTATGGAATGCTTGACTCTCATTGCAAGTCACAAGAACCCTGGTGCTCTGATACCAAATAATAAATTTGGTCTAGATTATTAGAAATAATCTAACACAATAATAAAAACACAGAATATAAATTCATCTGGGAAAATAATATTCATTAAGAGAGAGTTACATATATAGATCAATTAACCCCTACAATGGTGGAGTCAAACATGATCTTCAATCCCTACATAATCTCAACCCCATCTCCTAATATCTCTCTAACATCCCTTTATTATCTCACACAACTTTAGCTACGTGAGTTGTTCTCACAACACACTCAGACTAACTATATTATTAATATGAGTTAAATACTCATTATTAATAATATTAAAATATATAAATAATGTTACACAATATATTTGTAACATTGGCCATGTAGCCAACCTAGAGAGATCTCTTCACTATGTTTGAGAGTAAACAACACATAATTTGATTGCTTAGAATCTAACTAGGTTCATTTTCATTAAGGTTTCATGGAGTAGAGAGTAGTATATATGCTAGGGTTTGAATGTTTGTTTCAAATTTATATATGCATAGATACTTTCTTGTTTAGCTCTAATCTTATGGTGCATGGTTGATTTTAGTCAAGCTTGAGGTTCTTTAACCTCATCCCATAGCTTTGCAAACCTTTCCATTGCATACAGTTAACTTTGACGGATGATCCAGAGCATGAAGGAATGAATAGAATATTTTCATTTTTGGAGTTCAATAGTCACCTTGATGATACAAATGCTTTTAAATAATTGCATAAATGATATGCATTTGCCAAGTCTAGTATTGAGCCAGAGGAGGAAAATTACGGCTTAGGTGAAATCCATTTTTTTATGGTTTTCCAGTAAGTTGGGCTGAGGAGAATTTTTATGATAAATTCAAGATGTACAATGACATTTAAAATGTCCATCTTGCACGTAATATGCCTTCTGCCAGGCGTAAAGATTTTGGATTCATAAATATTACAACTTGTGAAGCAGCACTGACATGTATTGAATATGTCAACACTCATGAGCTATCTGAAGGAAATAATTTTAAATTATATTTTAAATTAGTAAGATCATACTCTCATGGCCGGGACACTTACCAATGTCAAGTAAAGACAAATCCATCTCATGCGGTGTTTGAAAACAATCCCATATAAAATATTTTGAGCCCAAAATAGCGGTGATCGGGTTAATTCAAATAGATAACAATATTCACCGAGTTACAACGAAAGCATATGATAAAATATGGATGTGAATTGTTTGATAAAATGCTCCAAGTAGTTGAGTAGGGTATATGGCGAGAAAAAATGGATGAAATCCAGCAATAGAAAAAAAAGAGTGAGGAATCATTGTATACTCTGCACAAGGCAGAATGTGAGATGGATCTCGTAAGAGTTATTGATATAAGATACGGCGCAACATTTTATTTCTAGGCTTATCGGTGCTCCTCCAAGATATGTTGGTTGCGAGGAAGGTCGTGGTGTTTGAGACATAAATGAACATGTAAACCAGGCTCATCAATTGTTTGACAAAATGTCTACCTAATAACGAGAATAGTCTCATGCGAACATTATCAAGTGAGGCATGTGACTATGAGGCTCTTTTGTTAACCTTCAGCAATAATAATCAAAATATGAGACAAGGCCTTCTACACCCTTGTCAATATTCAGTGATTTTGCAAGATTTTCTAGAGAAATACTAGCACCTCTAAGTGACTTGAAGCTCCAACTACATCTTTACAAGATTTGGCTTCTTCTCTTTACCAGAAATCAGAAGGTGGCAAAGCAAGAAGTGAATTTGGTTATGAATATTGCCCGCAGGAGGGATTCATTAACGACATTGCTCCTAAAATTGTAGTTGAATTATTCTCATAGTAATCATCGTAAATCCATAAAGCTTTTGACACACTTGTAGTAACATCTCGCAGAGCAACGAATGCCATGTATGCTCGGGAACAATCTTGGTTGTATTTGACGATGCACTCATAAATTATGTATTTGACCCCACATAATGCATATGCTATTTAGGACAGAGATCCTTCTTGCAGGTCATATGGTTAAGATTTATTGTTCTTGAGGAGTTAACATGCTTCAGTTATACTGTATTGCACATGCATTATAGATTCAAGGTCAATGAATATTATCCTTGACTTTGCGAAGCAGCATCACTGATGTCTTTAATGAAGATATTCGACATTCATGCCTACTTGGAAAGAAATGTAGCCAGAATAGTAAGATGAGCGAATTTGGCTAGTTACATCAGGCCATGGGGTATGTATTATAATTATTTCCCTCCTATTTGTTTGACAAAATTCCTCAAGAAATGGAAAATTGGAATGGGAAGCCTGATATATTGGTTGATTGTGTTGGAGATGGTTCAAATGCAATGAGATTATTTAATTAATTTGTTGTTGATGAAAATGTGGAGGTATTAGTGACTGAGAATTTTCCAGAAGCTATAAGATAATATCAAATTCAAGCCAAGCTGATCAACAAATGCCTACCTTGTAAAGAAAACCTCAAGGTTAAAACAGCTGAAATTAGTAGAAGTAAGGTCTATAGAGATTGAAACTGAAGCAAAACAATTATCTAAATAGTTATCTGAATTGACATGGTGATAGTAGCGGAAACTTTTGGTCTAGAATTGGTGTAACATTAGCTGGTGACAAGAACCTAAGAAATCCTAATGGCCTTTTAAAGAAATTCTTTAAAAGGCCATTAATTAATTCAATTTTTAAGTAATTAAAAATTCCATTTTTGTGCAAACTATGATAAAATATCATAACATGTAAATGTAAAATGTATTTAATTAATTTGAAATTAATTAAAATACCATAATTTGTAAAATTCAAGTTGAGTTAATTTGAGTTTGGTGACAAGTTAGTGATAGGCCAGGTTGAAGGTAATTTTATAACTACTTTTGGGAACATAATGCCTATAAAAGGCTTACTTGTATTTGTAAAAGGGGTTCTGCAGGTGATTCCTCTCATTCTCATTCCAAGCTCTTTTGGGGACTACTTTATCTATTCATTATGTTGTTGTAACTTTGTGTGCACATAATTTTCCCTCAAGAATACAATGCTTTCTCTATTTTTGTGTTAATGGTTTTCATTTGCAAAATATGTCAATATGCTTGTGATTAAACTATTAATGTTGTTGTTCTTTCATAGTGTGATTGATGCTCAAGTAATCAGACTTTATGTTGGATATCAAGGTACGTGGACTTTGTGCCATATCAACATATTTTGAAGGATATAAAAAATTTGTGCTTCCTATATTGCACACTCATTGTATTCCTTTCCACCAGTTAAATAAGTTCCCTTTGTACAATTCTATGTTTGTAATATGCTAACCTTGTAAGGAAATCTTACATGACTAAGAAGGACCGGTGTGTCCTTAATAGGTAGATTTGTCGAACTTTGTGTCTCAATTTTATTTGTCTTTCCTAACACCTATACAGTTGTATTCTTTCTTCCTCTCTATTTTTTCCTTTCCCAATTTTTTCACCATTTTATGTTTTCTGGTTAAAAGCACCAAAAATATAAAAAATTACATCATACGAGGGAACTTCTCCTCTCACAAAGCAAAGGAAACTTCACCCTATTAAAAGGTGAATTTCCCTGACTGTTGCTAGTTTTTGTGCACTTCCATTGGGCATATTCAGTGACAAAAATTCCAACCAGCACAACCAAAATCATACAAACAATGATCAATCAAGACATAGGGCATAGCTTGCAAACAATGGCATATAATAACAAACAATAACAAGAAAAATGTATCAGACAACTATGGTGGCATATAGTCCTACAAATAAAATGCTACACATGAAGCACCCATTAGAATGTTAAAAAGATAAATAGTATGTCAAAGCATGTATAAATCAATGAAAGGTAAAGTAACTGTAAGAAGTAGTGAAAATTTAGCAAAAGAACCTGTGTAATATGTGATAGTAAAGAAAGAAGATGCCCCTAAGAACCTCAATGGGACTGGTAAAAGGTACAGTGTTAAACATCATTGTAGCATGTAATAACCTATAAGAGATTTTCATTCACAACTAGATGCCAAGTGAACGCGCATGTGTATATATAAAAAATGATGGCATATAGTGTATTTGACTAGCATAGTAAGCAAATTATGTCATATAAATAGTATAAGCAAGCAAGAGTAAGTGCAACCAAGATATGCAATATGTTATGAATGAGTGTAATGGAATGGTATATAATGTGTGAATGTGATAGGAGTAACGTGCCCCCCATAAAATGTGTATGAGATGAGGTTCATTTATAAATTCCCCCTCATTAGTCAAGAATAAACCATAGAACAATCATGCGTCATCGGGAAAAGGTTTAATAATGTGTGCTAGTAGGATAGATCATGAAACATAGAGCATGAAAAATTAATGTGGTTATATTCATTTCAGATTTAAACCCTCAGCAATTGAGTATAAACCACGGAACTAGAGTGCCTCATTGGTTAATGATGATACATTTCATGTATCAATGTGTGGACAAGTTGTAAGAAAGAGTAGATGCGAAACACAGAGCGTAAAGCATAAGTGTAGAGACTAGTAACAATTGATAAAGATCAAAGGGGGGAAGAAAGCATAATACCCCCCACGTGTAAATGTAGAGAAGGATCAAGTAAACTCCTATAGAAGATCATATGTCTTAGGGTCGTAACCAATAGGATATGGATTAGAAACTTGGTAAGCAATAGTGTGAGGTTGATCATATAAAGAGCCTACATAGCGTAAATTGTACATGTCTATTTCATATTCTTCATCAGTGAAAGGTGGTTGTGGACATGCATACTAGCAGGTGAGATTTTGAGAATAGCCAAGGAATGAATCATTACAAATAGATATGTGGCCAAAAGGCATAGGAAATTTGATATCAATATGATTTAGATCCAGTGTGCCACCAATGTAATCAATCCAAGACTGCCCAAATGTGAGTGGAGAATATTGAGGAGTGTGTGCAAGGAAGACCCAGAGGCCATAAATAGAAGTAATGAATAAACATTTGTGATAAAGGTGAGGAGAGTGAGGTGGAGGAAGGAGATCAATAATTGTGAATCCTAGCCAAGCCAAGCCATCATGTGTGCAAACAGTGTCAAGGAAAGTAAGGTCGAACAGAATATGAGGCCAATAAGAATTATGAATGAAGAGAGTGCATATGAAGGGATCCAGGAATGGATCAAAATGGATTTGGGGAGATACAGTAGATGAGAGAATATCTAAGGTATGTATAGTCCCTTGGAAAGGTATCATGGAATTAGTAGATGGAGGAAGCTTATTGAATTGATATTCACCAGGGCCAATAGCAACGAAATTATCATGGCAGTAGGATTCATATATTTCAATGGGAGTAAAGTTAAGATTACGTAATATGTCATCGTTAAGGTGTATGACATCAGCCTCATCATCGGAATCATCAATGCTAGCATTATCTTGTTATATAGCATTATCAAGAATATTAGTAGGAATGGGACCAAATGTAAAATTGAGAGGAGCTATGCTAGGTGAAGTAGTAGCCATAGGGGTGGACATGGTGGGTGATAGGAATTCACTAATATGAGTAGGAATGGACGGATTGCATGGAGAAGTAGCAGAAGGAGTAAGAGTGATAGATTGACCAACATCATATGTACTAATATTGTGATATGAAATAAGTTGTGACAGAGGGATAAGCATGGAGGTGATAGGATCTATACAGAAAAATTTTAATGGCTAGGGGTCCGCAAAAATAGTACGTTCATAACCATCATGTAAGAATTTAACAAACCAAAGAACTGTAGATGGAACAACATGCATTACATGAATCTAGAATCTGCCAAGTAAGCAATTGAATTATAATGTGGCATCGATAATAAAGAATACTGTAGGAATAATTTTAGACCCAACTTGTAGAGGTAGGGTGATAGTTCTCATACATGTGTGAGTAGTGGAATCATAGCCATGAATGACTTGAGAGGATTCATTAATTAAGTTATCATTGATGCTAATTTGCATGAGGAGGGATAGAGCACTTAGATTTATAGTAAATCCATTTTCAATGAGTACACACTTAATACATATGGCGCTAATAGTAGTGGTGATAAGCAAAGGTGCAAATGGATTGTCAGCAGTAGAAAGAGGGATATCCTTATCACTAAAAGATATAACATGTGGTAGATTTTTGAGAGACTGAATGAGGTGAGTAAAGGCGACAAGTTAATTATTACTTTCAATGTGAATGGAATGAAAGGAAGCCTCTAATGTATTATGGAAATCGGTTGCATTGTGTAATAAATCGTAAAGATATATTTTTGTTGGTGTATTCTTAAGTTGCTCTATGATGTCATAACCCTTAGAGGTGGTGGTAGGAACTGTAGAAGTGATAGGTGGTGGGATAGAGATGGGTGGATCTGTAGGACGATGAGTGCGATGGGTGGTGACTACATTGATGGTTAGATCAGGTACTGGAGTAACAAAGCAAGGAGGATGTTGAGTACGAATTTACATAAAATCATAAGCATTAGTAGCTGTGTCAGAACTTGGTTTGAGTAAACGAAGGATAGGAATATTGATCCATGAATTCAGAAGAAGGGGATAGATTTTGATACATTCTCAGAAGGTAGGGTACGAATGGTTGGGTTCACCAAATGATTTAATTTTATTTTATTAATTAAATCTAAGTATTCTAGAGTCACTACTAAACCAAATTATGTATAAATGTTGAAATATAGAAATGACACAACCAATTTAAGATTTAATATTTTAAACCCTTAGCAAAAAAGGAGAGAGGACTTAGCTGATTTCCTCGCAGTTTGGGACTGATCTAAAGTGGGAAAAGTATTGAATAGACTAGGAAAAGTGTCATTACTACTCATAATAAGTTCTGAAATCCACGCACAGAGTCAGACATAGGTGCCCACGGAAGGACAGGGGCACTTGGGTGCTGGAGACTGTGTGACAACACAAATAGTCAGAATCTACTTTTCATTGTGTCAGAAGATTGATGTTGTTACAACATGTTGATCTCCTAAGAGTCACTCCTTGAATGTTGAAGGTACCTATAACCTACAAAATAGAAGTTCACATGTACAAACCCACAAACCGCATCAAACCTAAAAAGAAAGATGTAATATGGAGAGTCAAATTGACCCTGACGGTCACCCTGAGAGTGAACTTAAAACTAAGGAATGCACTACATCTCAAACTCCGTGTAGTTCTTGTGAGTGTGTGTAGAAATCATGCCCTAAGACGCCCTTGTGCAAGTTGCACTTAATAGTGGGTTGTAGTTATAATGTAGAAATGTAGTAGAATGTGTGGATGGAATATAATAGACTTCCCCTTCCTATGTTGCATATGAAGAGTTGATACAACCCTTATTCCTTGAATGGATACTAGATGGATTTCTTTTAAGTGCTTCAGTGCCTTTGGAATGTAAGCTCAGATGATGATAGTAATGCTTAGTGTTTGGTCCCTTATTTTGAACACAAAACTATGTATTTATATGATTCCCTTGTTTGAATTTTGTAATTGATAGCTGGAAGGCCGACCCCTAAGTGAAAAATATTCCCAAAAGATAAAAGATACCTAAAAATATTGATTAAGGTAAGAAATGGTCAGGGACACCCAAGAGGGACGAGAGCGCCTGGGTGCTGCCATCCTGGTCGGGAGCTGGTGTCTGAAGCTAGACTAGGTTGTAGGGTGTCGAAGACCAAAGAGAAAGCAAGAGATAAATAAAAGAGGCCAAATATAGTTTTCAACCACTTTTTTTCTTTCTTATGAATGATTTAAATTCTAGCATGATTTTAGGACCTAGAAATGTACTCAAGTGTGTGATTTTGTGTCTATAGGATCTCAATCCTAAAGGTTGTGTGTAACCAAGATGTGGAAGAGTCAAGTCATTTTTTTAGAATATATCAGTAGAGATGGATCAAGAAGAAGGTAAGAATTCATTTTTATGGTGATTCATGCTCAAAATTATTGTTGGAATGTGTGTATGCTTCTATCTAGGGGGAGCTACAGTGATCAAATGATTTGAAAAGACCAAAAATAGAGTTTAGTAAGGTAAAACATGTGTGCATGTTTATATGATGAATTTGGGTGATGTTATCAATCAATAAGCGATCCAAGGAGGTTGACTAATAAGAATACCATGTGCTCAGGTATGCTTTGTCATTAGGGTAAAAAGAGGGAGAAGAACTAGGTGGTTTTCCATCAATGAAAAAAGGGGAGATTGTTGCCATGTATGAGTTTAGGTGTTGTCATTGATGAAAAATCTCATTAATGACAAAGAGGATGATGGAAGAGTACTAGAGGATGTTTGGCATGATGATGACATGGACATTCAAGTTGATTAATGGTTACATGAGTGGACACAGTGAGAATGCCTTGGCCTAGTAAGCCTAATCATGTGACCTAGCTAACCTATGTGATAGAGCATGATGGGTTGAGCTACATGATGACTTAAGGAGCATGGTGAAGTCATGGATATATTGAGGAGATAATTTTGAGAAACTCACATGAGCTTTAGAGTGCAGGTACATGTTGAATACTCAATTGCAGGTGCTCATTTAGACCTAGTCCAGGTGCTTAGAGGCCAAATGGAGCATGAGAAATAGTTTGAGAGCAATGAGAGCTCATGGAGGCAAGAATGAGTGTGAGACATGTTTTCTCAAGTATGTTAGGTCCTTTATGAGAGATTGGAAGTAGAGTTATGAGGTTTATCTACTTGGTCTAGGTCTAAACTATTCCTAATCCTAGTATTTCGAGGCCTAATAAGGCATGATAGTCACTTGTAGGTGTGTATGATCTCGTGAGATCACTCATAGAGGTATGTTATGTTATTTCCATCATGTAGAGATATTTTTCAGATCTTTCATGCTTGATTATAGTGTTAGTTCAGTTTATTATGGCCTATAACAGACAAAACCCTAATGCCTAGTCATGCAAATGAGATGGACATGAAGATGAATAGATATTTATGAATTGGTGAGAATTGGAGATGTTAGCAGAGTGTGTTATGATAATGTGGGAAAAATATCAGGTTTCCCTTATGAGTATTTTGCAAGATATTGAGTTTATACCAAAAAAAGGGTGCTTAGGAGTGTGTTTTCCAGCTCAAAATGAGAGAAATGCTCATGGTTGGCATGTGTAAGATTTGTATGGGAATCTGATCCTTTAACAGATGTTGGGGTATTGAGTTAATAATATCTCAAAGTTGGAATGAGGTCAAATGAGGCCCAAACATTTATGAACGATCATTAAGAAGGAAAGAAGATTTTTATGGCTTTGAAACCCTATGTTTAGAGTGGTAGGAGAAATATTCTTAGTATGTGAATAGAATGGATTGGATTTGAAAATTTGAAAATTTAATATTTTAGATGAATCCTACATATTTCTAGAAAGGTATGATTGAGCTTGTGATAGTATGTGGGCCCCACTCAAATAGGTAAGTTTCTGGATATTTTTAGTTTTTGGAACAATTTTCCATTAAAGGTATTGACTAGATCACCATTTATGAAATATTTGGATTTTTACTATATTTCCATGATAGTTTCATACCATGGTTGAAGACCTCTAGGGAAAAATGTGCCCTATCTTTGAAGATTGGTTATTGGGCCTAAAAGGGCAATTTAGCAATGTTGTCAAATGGAAGTGCTTGAGCACTTGTGTGAATGTGAAGGAGTAAAATGTGATTGCAGGTTTTTTACACACAAATGTGACATGTTTCATGTTTTCATAAAGTTCTTAAAGTGTACTAAGTTTCCATGGTTAAGGCCAGAAGTTGACCTAGTTTTACTAGTTCATGACATGACTGCTTTGGCTATAATATTGATGTAGAAGATCCATGATTTGGCTTAACCAATGCTTTATATCCATTATATATTGAATAGGGATGATTTTTTTTCTATTTAAGACATTTAGAGGTCTTGAAATTGACAGCAAGGTTGAAAACCAGTTGAGTTTCGAAAACTACTTTTTGGGTAGTTCAGCTTATTGAAGAGGAAAAGAGGTTTGGTTTGTATTTTTGGATGTGTCATGAGGTATATTAAGCATGTATGTGATTTACAGGTCATTGGATTTTTATGAGTGGATACATGGGATAGTTGAGGTGTTCTTGTGTGGTTTTGAGCTTCATAGTTGAAGACCGGTTCCTGGAAGTAGTTGTTTTGAGTAGGAAATCGTCATACTTGGTAGTGTTATGAAGAAAATGATTGGTGAAAATCATGGTGAGAGCATGGATGATGATGTTATGGTATTTTTGACATGTTTAATCATTTGGATGCTTGAATAAGCATGGTGATATGTTTGTAGGTCTTTGATGAGCTTGGTGATGGGGTTTTAAGCTTTTTTGGGCTTGTCTTGTGTTTTGTTGCATGACCGACCTACATGGGTCCATTTTATGAATTTTTATGAGTGTAATGTTATTTTTTTAAGATTATAAAGTTGAGATATTAGATTGAGACCAACCTATGTTATGGTTTTGAATTGATATGCATATAAATTGCATGTTTTGGTTCATTTTTGAAGAAGTTGATTAAGAGGGGGAAATGTGGCCTAGTTGGAGAGAGATGGAAAAGTAGGAGCTAGGAGAGAGAGTGAAAGTGGTACAAGGGCATAAAATTAGAGTTTAGAGTGTGTGTGATAGGCTGAAGAATATTGAAGATCTTGTGTGGAAGGCTTAGCATCCAAATCAGTCCAAGTTTGAGCTTGTTTGAGCAAATTAGGAGAATGCGTATTTGAAGAGGGTTTGAAGGTGTATGAGCTGAATCTTGTGATCACTGTAGTCTATGTGTATTGATAGCATATATTCAGTGGTCTTCTTATCATAATCTTGTGTGATGAGTCATTTTTGTGCAACTCTCTTGTTGTGAGTAATATCAACAAGGGTTTAGGGGTTGGTGCCTCACTAAATAAATATCTTGTGATGTGTAATATCCACTTGAGTCCTTTGTTATGAGTAATATCCATAAAAAAATTTCAGTGGGTTTTCTTCCCCTTGTGTACTCTCTCATGGTTGTGCTTATATGGTCATTTTTTTCATGTTGTTTGCTCACATTAATACATGGTTGAATTTTAATGGTTATCATAAGTTAAAGGAATTGAAAATAAGGTTTTTAAGGACTGATTCAGCCCCCCCCCAGTTCATTGTGCTTCCAATAGAAAACATACAATATGAAGTTTGGAAGTTGTTATTATATTTTCTTCTATGGATTTTATGCATTATGTTTTCATAATTTGATGATATGTCAACGTGCAAGGATAAATAATCTAAACAAGAGACCTCAGAATGTGCTAAGTGGGAATGGGAAGGTTGTATTTTATTAGCTCCAAAATTCTACATTCTTTTATTGGTTAATTTACACATTGGGAAGTAATTCTTCATTCTTTATTTTTAATAGTATTTTAACCACGAGCAAAAATATTGAGAGAAGTGAGTGCGAGACTTATAGCGGGACATCGTGAAAATTTTGGAAATTGCACAAGTTCTGGAAGGAAGTGTATAGGATTTGGTATAAAGTAGGATGAATTTTCAAACCTAAATAAATAACATGACATCACACATGTAAATTTGAAAGAAAGCATGAACATGTAAAGATAGAGAAGCACACCAAAAATAAATGGGATAAAGATAGCAAAAGCAACTATAGTTTGAGTTACTTGCATGTGTGTTCATACTATATTTACTATGTTAATTAAAAGAGGCTAACACCTAGTAGTCTCAAAGAAAAGCTAAATTTACTATAGAACCATCATGATTAGAGCTTAATGGAAAGCTAATCTGAAATAACATGAAATAAATCATCTAACTACAAGACATTCCTACTAAAATATATGATTGCCTTTAAAACTATGAACCTATGAAGATCATAAGCAATAAGATTTGTGTTGTTTCTTCAAGATGATGAAATAATTTCACTAAAATGGCTACAAGGCCATGTTTAGATCTTCCTTTACTAATCAAGCATGAAGAAATGGATGCAAATATGAGAAATTTATTCCATCAATGGAGAAAGGATCCTAATCATATGCTTTATATGATAATACTAGCAAAAGTATGGTGTTTGTAAAGGTGTGAGAGGAAGGAGCTTAGTCCTTCATATAGATTTCCATTTGGGAGAAGCTCAAATCCCAATGAATGTGGGATAAAGGATAAAGTGGATTTAGACTTGTTAAGAATTCTTAGAAGAATTAACAAGCGATTTCCAACTCATGAGAGTTGGAGATGATTTAATTAATCAACTAGGATTAATTAATAGGCTAAACTAAGCTTTTTAAGCTATTTGGAGGTGATTTAGGAGGAATTTGATATGATTTGAAGAAATTGAAAGTGAGATTTAGCCAATAAAAGGGTTTCTTGATTAAATACATTGTTAAAAAGGCATAATTAACTAATGATACTTAATTAATCAATAGAAGAGGATTATAACTAACAAAGTGCCATTAATTGGAATCCAGAATGTGATAAAGTCTAGTTAATTAACAAAGTGTCGTTAATTGACCAAAATAGAGGTAAACATTAGTTAATTAGCAGGAATTCACTAATTATAATGGAAATGATAGGAAAGAGGATAGTTAGTATAATTTTATCAATAAAACTACGTAAGCAACTTTTAGGTGTCTACATTTTTCCTTCTTTGGGATGCCGTAAGATACGACACTTCAAAGATAGTATACAAGTATAAATAAGTAAATTTTGAAGAAAAATTTGTGAATGAAGGATGCCCCCTCGAGTTTCAATGGGGTGATAGAAGAGGTTGATCGACGATCGAAAATATAAAGGAAATTGATAGAAGAAATAAGGTGGAGGAAGGGTGGGATAAAAATGATCCCTATTACCCAAGGTGTTTTGGAAGAAAAATTGATAGTGATAAGACATGATAGTGAAGAATATGGAAATAGATTTTGCATCCAGCTCATTCAATAAACAATTTTGTTTCATCACTTTTCTCATATGATCTACATCATCGGCCCTTATCAAAATGTGCACATACAACAAAAGTGTAAAATAACATGAAAATCTATAATACTAACATGTATTCACTGCTAAAAAAAAACTCAATACAACATACATAACGTAATGCAATACGAGAAAGTAGCAAGCTAACATGTCAGGAAAACAAGTACAAACACACATACTCAAACAAACAACATTCAAGACAATTGCACCAATGTTTTTGTTATCAAGCTTCAGTTCCCAAATGTTTGAATTGAAGAAAAGGGTTAAAAATGGTTCCCCAAGAAAGGATACACGTGAAGGGAATACATAAAAGATGTAGGGGCCCTATGAAAAAGTAATCGTGCACTATGAAACAGTACTAAACAACTTATTTGTGCAAGGGAGTACATACATAGTAAGCAAACCAACTTTGTTAATGAAGGTAGATCCAGATGATCTATGCGTCATTGGAAAGAACAAATGAGGACTAATGAAATATGTTTTATAGGACAAATTTTGATGTTTGAGGACAATGTATTCGATACAGGTTTCAACTGCGTGCATGCCTTTTACCAATTTTTGAAAAAAATTGAATTTTACAATTTTTACCATTTTTTTAGATTTTTTGAATTTTCCAAGAAGAAAATGATCTAAAAGAATGACAATATCGTGGGACATCACCAAAAAGTTTGGAAAGAAAAACTATGCCCCGGGTTGCAGAAAGGATCGCCAAGAAGCAAAAACATGCCCCAGCGTAACGAAAACGGGAAAAAATTTACTATTTAATAAAAATAACCATTGCGACGAGTGCTAGAAGAATTTAGAAGAATCACGATGGTCATCTAGTGCCTCGGGGGTGAGAGAAATGACGAATTAGGGAAAAAAAACTATATATAGCAGGCTAAGAGGGGTAAAATCCATCGCGGTGAGTTATTTGTTATTATAACCTTTTGAGTTTTAGAAAGATTTTGGCTCTGAATTTAGAGAGAAATGGCACGGATTAAGAGGCAGAAACACCATGCAGATCGAGTATAAGAGTTTGAGAGGCCTCCTAAAGACCCAAAACCACCAAAAATTATAAATTTTAAGTGCATTTATTATGTTTTTTAGCAAGGGAAAAAATGTGGGGTCGTGCTAGTGCGAGGGGTGTGCGCTAACACAAACAAGTTGTGTGCTGATGATGAGGGGGTGCACGCTAGCAAAAAACTAGAATTTGGGCTATTTTAGGCACACACATATGTGAAATTGGGTAATCTGGTGTGCAAAGGCGCACACTAGCACAAGTTTTCACTAGTGCCAAAATGGGTGTGCTAGCGTAAACAGGATTGCGTTAGTGAAACTTTTGTGCCTTAATAAATTTTTCAAAAGAAAATTTGAAGTTTGTGAAAAACTTAGACATGAATAGAAGAATGTAGAATCAATTAGAACACATTAGACAGATGTTTATCAAAAGAAAATGATGTTAATAAAGTGTTGTGTAATCTTGTAGGCAAGATTACACATCGTGGACGTGTGCAAGTGACATGGGTGCCTTAGAGCCTATGAGCAAACATTCACATGGCGGGAGTAGTAAGGATTGATTGTTATTCTGACTACCACTAGTTTGACTCATATTTCACAGAAACCTCATATTACACTAGATCACGCCCTTATGGTTGCCTTAGCAGAGAGATGACACAGTGAAATCCAAAATTTTAGATTTTCAATTGACGAGATGACAGTGACCTTAGAGGATGTTTGGCAGAACCTCAAAGTGTCGATTCAGGGCAGCTTGATGGAGTATGGTGGGGATCGTGCCTAGATTTGAGCTAGCATTTATGACATGTTTTTGCATCGGTACATACCCCAGAAGGGTATGGCAGTAGATCTTTATGAGTGCTTTATAGATAGACAGATTACACCGATACCAATTTACTTGATGGCTCTTGTTAGTGGCTACTTCCTAGCTAACAAGATTAACATGCACTTCCCACTTGGTCTGATGGGAGTAGTGCACAGGTTGATGTATGGAGAGGTCTTCTGTTGGGGCCAATGTATATTGTCCTACTTGTATTAGATCTATATTTGATTGTTTACCAAGGTCAGAAGAATCTTGAATCAGGTACACTACTACAAATCTGGGCATGGGATCATATTGTTATTGGTCACCCACATAGAGTACTAAGAGTCAGTGTTGTAGATGAGCCCTCATGTATGGGATGATATCCAACAGAAGAGGATGTTCACTCACACCTGGGGCATATCGCATATTATAGGTGGGCAGTTGATGACCTGCAGCTGTGTATGATCACTTGGTGACCATACAAATTATATCAGTGGCATGATGATGACATAGAGCTTAGTAGTGTAGAGATTTATCACTTTATCAATGGGATCCAGACTCACATTAGAGAGTGGTACTGCATTGACTAGGTACAGTGATAGTTAGGTCATATCTAGGGCATATCAGGAGATGAGATGTGGTACGAACATAGGACACACAAGACATTTGATTTCGAGCCATGGATCATACTGTGGCGAGCTTGAGATAGCTTTTGTTATGTCACCCCACAGCGATGGATTACACAGCCATAGATAGTAGACCTCATGAACATGAAATATTATGGGGCTTGGTATGCCACAGTACTTCCTTTGTGCCTTACGATCCCACATGCCACAATAGATGCGGGTATAGCGATTGCAACACAGGGTTTATAGGGATAGGCTTTGAGAGATCAGATAAGATTAGGTTAACCTGAGGCCAAGGTAGCTTTACAGGCACAGGGTCAGGGATAAGTACATGTGCCACCACAAGGTCATCCCCCACAGTATTTAGTATAGCAGTATGCCCATATACAGGTATAATAGGTTATTATACAAGGCATATACGTGCAGGAAAAGTAGGTGCCCATAGTATAGGCTCCGCCTTCACCACTATGAGTAGTGAGTCCGCACTTAGCAGTAGGTGGGGATGGTGGATATGGTGGAGATGGATAGGATGGATGGGGTCTCCACCACATAGTCCAGTAGGTTTAGGATGGAGACTATTATACATATCACCACAGATATCACTTCCTAGATAGGTTGTCTAGGGTACAGGGGATCTAGCTTCTTTAAGGCAGTAACTATAGGAGGTCACTACACAAAGGGATCAGGTGATATCTGAGCGAGACCAGTTGGCTACCGAGCGGGTATATTTGTAAGCATATGTTTCCCAAGTGATTGGAGAGAGTGATGCACTCCAGCATGCAACCTTAGCTACAGGTGCTCGGGACTTAGTCTTTTATTTTTCCACAGATGCTAGTGAGGTTGCCTATTATAGAGCATTATATCACGGGGCCATTCCAGAGGGACAGAGGGCCATACCCTTCAGTCAGCTAGCCAGCAGTTATTCTAGATTGAGATCATACAGGTCATCTCATTCAGCGAGGTTGGTACAGATGTCACCCCCTCAACGGGGAGCTTTCGTGCAACAAGGTGTAGCACAATATATGTCACCACCTAGCTCCAATCTAGGAATTCCGGGTGTGGGTGAGAGTCATGGTTGACTCCGTATTATTTTGATGTACTATTTTTTATGTATGCCTCGTGATGAAGGCACATTTTTTTATCCATGCCCATGATGGCTTATTTTATCTGATGTATATCGAGACATATTGTTTTGTAAATGGAAATTTTTATTTGATATGGATATGTGATGATGAGTGTTTACTCATCACATTCTGTGTTTATGAGATAGCATGTTTAGCTCGTGTTTTTATTATGGTCTATGCTGAGGGGGGGTAAAGATAATCCCTCTTTCCCCTCTTTTAATGATATTATATGATGTTAGCTTAGCATACATGTTTGATTTTTATTTATTATGATGATGTAGCTTAGTATTTATTTATATGCGATGATAGATGATATTGATGATGAAATGATAACAAACTGTACAAGAAAACAAAATAAACACAAGTTAATCAAATCTAATCAAAACAACACAACTATATACAAGCATGCAAGATAAAAATGAACCCAATGAACTCCACAACATATTAAAATAACACTTAATCCAAGCAAGCAAATGAATCCAATTTAAAGAACACAAATATGAAAAAGCACAGCAAAAAAACTATGTATAATCAAATAGCTAAAATAAGCAAACTACTACTTTGTTTTTGCGGTAAAATTTTGAAATGTTTTGCATTGTTTTTGGTATTATCTCGAGACAATGTTATATTGTTTTTGAGTTTTCTATGAGACGTATTTGAATGTATTGATTTTTCCAATGAAACAAAGTTGAATGTTTTGGTATTTTCAAAAGTTATACGAATTTTTTTGTGATTTTTCTAGAAGTTTTCTTAAGCTATGTGCAAGAAAATGAAGAAATGTGGATGCCCCCAATGATAGATGGGATGTACAAGGGTAGAGTGCCATGTGTATGTGCAAGAAATGATGATACAAAGTTGCCACAAGAGTTAGATGGGAATGTACAAAGGCAAACTCTTTGCATGCAGAAGTAGGATTAGTCGGATCAAGGCCAAGATGGATAGGTTCAAAAGTATCTCAGACACATGAAAATACTAGCTTAGGAAAAAGTCATCATAATCCTATATATGAGATGCTTGTGGACAACAGAACCTCCAATGGTGCCAGAAATTGGTTTTCACCAAAGGACTTGTCCAACGTGCCACAATCCATTATAATAACTCAAAGGAAGTCAAAGATAACAACTCAAAGGAATTTAATGATAAGAAAACCTAGCTATAATGATAATGAGTCTCAATATTGGTGTGAGACAAAGGGCCTACTGGAACATGAAGACGTACCATTCACACTTTCAACACTCACATTTCGGCATTACAACCTAGTCATGTGAGTAGAATAAAAAAGTGGTGGACACGATTATTTCTAGTGGTATCCACGTATGTTACTTTCTCTTGTCCCAAAAAGGGTAATAAGAAAACAAAGGAGTTGACCAAGTGGTGATGAAAAATACTTAGCCTAACTTTGGCAGAGTTTCACCTTGTCTTAGGAAAAGGTAGAAACTAGGAAAAAGGGATTCCTTATAAGTTTCGTAATGAATAACATGTGGCTTTAACTTTGATGGACTCTCTCATTATTCGAATAACAAGGTGTCGACTCTAAAAAAGTTGTCACTTAGTGAAATATCTTTGGAGCACAATGGATAAAGTCAAGTTGGCCCCAATGCTAAATAGTTCACCTAGGATTTTATTCACAAACTCTCCAATTCTTTCCTAGAGGAGGTACATATTTCTAGAATTGCTTCTAGATAATAAACCATTACCCCATGATAAAATTAATGAACGGGGCCCCATACGGGAAACATGAAGCTTTTCTCACAAAGGTTTTCAACTAGTCAAGCAGGTAGTGGGGCACTTCCCATTTCATCCACCAGTTCTCTCAAAGTGTGGACTACTTTGGGGTTCCTGGGGTAATCCTCATAATGTGTTTTAAGGCTTATGCCAAGATACTTCCCCTAGTTTAAAGTAGATGAGTTGTATCTCTTAACTGAAACCTGTAAATACAGTGTGTTGAATAAAGTGGTGTATTTTTTTATTGTTGATCTTAATGAGGTTTAGTACACATTGACAACCTGCAACACACATGTAGTTAGAGTTTGTTTAGATCCCAAGTCTTTGACTAGATAATTAGGTATTGTGCAGAAAATATTTAGTAGTTTCCAATAGAAAGTGAACCAAAGTTGTTTTTGATTCTCTAGATCATCCAAGGACGTAAGAGAAGAGCATACACAATAATTTGATCCAAATAGATAAATGCAAAGGAAAACTTTAAATCAAATGAACTTTAGACAAATCTTGATAAATTTTTCATTCCCTTAAGAAAAAATGAAAGATTAAGTTTCTAATCAACCAAATGTTGGAAAATGAAAACTAAATTTGTTTTTGATTCTCAAGATCCCCCTAAGGTGCAAGAGAAGTGCATACACAAACTTTAGTCTAAACTTAAGTAAAACATGGAAACATGATTCTCATTAAAGATTAACAACATGTTATAAATCTGATTAAAATTTTTAAAACCTATAGAAAATAGTTAGGAAAACTTGTAAAATAGTAGGAACATAGAAAGTTAGAATCTGAAGCCTCAAAAACCAAGACAAAAATCAACACAGAGTGCTAGCGCAAGCCTGTGCAGCAGTAGCACATAGATTGAAGTAATAGCACAAGGATAAGCCCACTTGTGTAAGGCAACTTCTCACTAGCACAAGGGTAGTCCCACAGACACAAATTTGAGACGAAAAAACATAGAAAGGGTTTCACTAGTGCAAGAAACGGAGTGGTAGTGCAAGCCAGATAAGCAATAACACACATCTATAATATAGTAGTGCATGCCATACATAGAGTAGCAAAAATCCAAATTATCAAAAATGCATGTTGAGAGGCACTATCACAAGCCTCTCAAGTAGTAGCTCAAGCTTGACAACAGTAGCACACGGGTTTTCTCACTAGCACAAGCCTCAAAGAAGTATCGCAAGGGTTCTTTCCACTAGTGCAAGGCACCTGTGTAAGCACAAAAACATAGGATTTGATAAGAAAAAATGTCAAAAATCTCAAAACTTTGTCAATTTGATCCATATTTGGCAGCACCTCACCTTTTTCATAGTTGCAAAGAGAAAAAAAACAAATCAAACTCAACTAATCTAGTTAAGAAACACCATATTTATCTAAAATATGCTAAAATGAGGATTAATAACCAAAATTTGAAACTAATCTAAAAAGCTTGAAAATGAATGTAAAGGACAATGCATTATGTCCAACCGGGCATGCCAAATGTGTTCATACTAAATTTACTATGATAATTAAAAAAGGCTAACACCTAGTAGTCTCAAAGCAAAGCTAAATTTACTATAGAGCTTAATGGAAAGATAATATGCAATAACATGAAATAAATCATCTAACTACAAGACATTCCTACTAAAATGTATGATTTCCTTTAAAACTATGAACTTATGAAGATCATAAGAAATCAAATTTGTGTTGTTTCTTCAAGATGATGAAAGAATCTCACTAAAATCACTACAAATCCATGTTTAGATCTTCTTTTACTAATCAAGCATGAAGAAATGGATGCAAAGATGAGAAATTTATTCCATCAATGGAGAAAGGCTCTTAATCATATGCTTTATATGATAATACTAGCAAAAGTATGGTGTTTGTAAAAGTCTGAGTGGAAGGAGCTTATTCCTTTATATAGCTTTCCATTTGGGAGAAGCTTGAATCCCAATGAATGTGGGATAAAGGATAAAGTATATTTAGACTTGTTAAGCTTGCTTAGAAGAATTAACAAGTGATTAACAACTCATGGGAGTTAGAGATGATGTAATTAATCAACTATGATTAATTAATAGACTAGAATAAGCTTTTTAAGCTATTTGGAGGTGATTTAGGAGGAATTTTATATGATTTGAAGCATTTGAAAGCGGGATTTAGCCAATAAAGGGGTTTATTTATTAAATACATTGTTAAAAATGATTAATTAACTAATGATAGTTAATGAATCATTTGAAGAGGATTATAAATAACAAAGTGTCGTTAATTGGTATCTGGGATGTGATAAAGGCTAGCTAATTAACGAAGTGATGTTAATTGACCAAAAGGGAAACGTTAGTTAATTAGCGGGAAATCACTAATTATAATAGAAATGATAGGAAAGAGGATAGTTAGTATAATTTTATCAATAAAAATGCACAAACATATTTTAGGTGTCTAGCACAAGAAGAACAGGTTAAAGATGGACATTCTTAAGATAACATATATGGCAGATAGATTAAGGAAATGGCTAAATACAGTCACAATAATTCTATAAGATTACTATGTAGGATGTAGAACTAGAATATGGTGGCATGTGGCATAGTCGCCTCTTCAATGTAATAGTTAAGTAGTAATTATAGAATTTAAGGGCTAAGAATAGATTTTGTTCAACTAGTGAAGGAAAAGTCCCCAATAGTGTGTGTGTGTATGTGTGTGTGTGCACACGCACGCATGTGTGTGTGTGTGTGTTTGCCCTTATGGGTTCATTGTTGGGGGGGCTAAAAGATGTTCCATAGTAGATTACACTAATATGCATCATTGGTATGTCATGTTTTTAGCTTCTCAATAATCAATGTGAAGAATGCAATGTTATGGATCGAGTATATTTTCTACACGTGAGTATGTTATCTACTATGCTCCCTACTCAATGCTTCTATTTTATTTTCCTAAATCCTTTATCATAATGTCAAAACATAATGGGACCAGTATTCTCTCACAACTCGTGTGAGCACACAAACATTTTTTCTTTGGTGTGGTAGGTCTGTGCGATGGGTTAGAATAACTATGCATGTCAAAATGGAAAATTTTCCATGCGCATAAGTATGATTTTATAGGATTAACTAGATGCACAACATTTTGGTCATGTATCTTTCACCATCATAATTGTGCAAGGATGATAAGGTGGAAAATATATGTTTAGACTCATTCAACAATATATTCAGATTTGGAAACAAACTATTGAATAAATCTATGCATGAAGCATGTTTGCATAGCTACCCCCAATGATGACAATAGAATTGATGGTCATATTCACAAGACAAAAATTATGTTAGTTATAAGAGAAAACTCAACCAATCATTCCAATATGCTCAATTACTTAAGAAATTCAAATCCAACAAAATAAAAAATTGCTCATCCAACCTATCCTAAGAGAAATGACCACCTTTAACCTACTTAGAATCAACAAACAAGCATGATCAATATCTTCAAGAAGATTCAAAACTCTATCTCAACTCTTCCACCTTATTAAGTTTTCTTAAGAGCTCTTGTAGCCCTTAAAACATGAAAACCTTGTAGCTTAGAATGACTCACTTGGTTTCAATACAAACTAAACACATGTATAGGCACCCATTTGGCCCTTACAACTTATATCCAAGTTCAAGTTCTAAGGTTTGGCACAACTCCTTCAAACTACAATTTTTTTTCTCAATTAGGTATTTTTTCCTTGTAGCCTTGTCCTAAGGAAAATACTCATGTTACTAACAACATAAACTATTTCCTAAGACTGTAAAAGTATATACTAGAACCCTTTATCCTCTTCTCACTCTCCACAAAGTTTTATAGCTTATCTCTTCCTGCAACTCTCCCAATTGAACTTAGCACCTTTTACATTTAGGTCTCTTACTCTCAACTTTATATGCTTGACTAATTTTTCTCAAATTTATGCACCCTTACAAAAATAATGGATTCTAAAATCATATGAAACCATCCCTGAACACTTCATATAAACTCTTATCACTTTTCACAATCCCACTTTATTTTCAATCACAACTTTATTTTCAATAATAACTTGTTCTCTTACTTGGTATAAGGCCCTAAACAGGGTATGACTATCCTTGATTTCTTTTGTACCAAAACTTTCTTAAAATCCAACTTCTCTCCTCTTTGTTACCTTCCTTAAGGACTAACTACCATGAACAAATACTTTAATCCATGTAATTTGACTCTTATAAGGTTTTCTTTCAATACTTCCTCTAGACTATGCAAGATTGTCTTCTTGACTGTAGTTTTAGATTTTCTCTCTCTATAGGATTTTATTATGCTTTCAAACTATTTCATCTCCCCTATTACACCTCACTTTATCTACAGTAACATTTTCATGAGATATAAAAGTATGATTATTTTCCTTTGATCAAGTTTTGTGTTCAAGACCCTTAAAGCAGGGTATGCATGCACAATTGGGTTTGTATTCTTGCCTTTAGATCATCTTAAACTACTTCATTCACTTTAAAAATTCATACACACTTGTTTCATTCCTAGTTCTTGATTTCTACCAAGTTTTATAATTTTCAATGCATACAAATATATTTACACCTAATTTCCATTCTCAGACCCTATACAGGGTTGCACAGGGCAGTGAGCAGGGGTTTTAGAATTATTTTGTTTTCATGAGTTTGTAAATTTCTTCAAGGTCCAAAAACCTTCTATAACACCATTTACACCACCTACAATATATTTCAATATTCAAACTATCCTTAACGCTTCATCAAATCCTTCTATTGATAAGAAGATAGTTCTTTTAAGATTGTAATGCCTAGTTTAATTGTCATAAAGTATCTCCTCAAATAGTCTCTTGTGTATGCATTATAAAATTTCCCTACTCTTCTTAACTATTAAAATTATCCCTTCCTAATGTGAATTATAGACACCAATTTTTGGTATCGTTATCACTCATCCCGCATTTTCTCTTCTTTGTCTTTCTCTCCATACATACCTTTCTTCCCATTTTCCCTCCTAAAGTCAATTTATCCCATTTACCATTATTTCCAATATTAATTCTTCTTAATCACACCCTTAATTAATCATCCATTAATCATCTTTAATTAATCCTAAACCTTCATCTTATTCATTTACTCTCCTTAAATCCTCCATTTTATCCTCCCTATGCCCACATTTAATAAATTCACCTCCCCTTTGCCTGATGAAAATTGACATGTGTCCTTCAACTACACTCAAATCCCCGAGGTCGTGCCAGAGTATCCGATGTTGAATTTGGATGGATAGCTAGAGGAGGATCAATGACTAAGATCTGGTAGTGTGATCTCCTGGTAGCTGAGTTGGCAAAAGGGGAGATTTAGAGGCTATGAATGGGTAACATAAATTCCCTATGGTTTGTTTTCCTAACTTGGATCTAAGTGTTGATCTAGTTTGAAGTGTCCAAATTAACTAAGTATGAAATACTAACAATCTATGCTACTACTGAAAGGGAAACTAATCTAAACAAATCACAAAACTAAAATATTACAAGCACTCACAACAATTTGCTTTTATTCTAAATAATCAAATCTACTTCTACACTAAAACTAAATAAGCAAAAATAACCAGATGTGGTTATTCACCTATGCTGAGTGTATTGAAAACTAAACTAACTTAAAACAATAACTTTTCCAAATGATCTAGGATATGTAGAAAACCTCCTACAGATATTCTCTCCTTCAGATCCATGGGGATGGGAAGAAGAGGATCCGTCACCGGGAGTTGCTATTAACGATTTATACCCTCTTGGAAATTAACTAATTACTTACAAATGAAAGGAAATTGATTTCTAATCTATTTGATATGATGTAACAATGATAAATTGCAGGAATGAAGGAAATCAAATAAAAATCCAACCTAGAATTCACAGAACAGAGGTAAATCCAGCTATGTAGTAATTTGTCCCCTCAGTTTATCCTTTCTTTCTCTGTGTGTCCATATGAGTCCAAGGAATTGGGAATGCAAAGGTAGCAATAGGAGAAGGCACTTGAGAAATGACAACTTGAAGGAAGTCTGGTTGTAATGCAGGTGGAAGAGAGATAACACAAGTGAACAGAGCTTGGCTATGCAATTTCCAGTAGGATTGTGGCAACAATACTATGCAAGATACACAAAATTCTTAGGCATTTTCTTGAATACAAGTATTGGAATATATAGGAATTGGCTGGGATGTGCCTTCATACACAAGGTATCCTTGGAGTGCCAAATCATTGGGTGAAGAGGCAGTTCAAACTAATTAAATCTATTTAAAAATAGAAGAGGGAAGGAATAGCTAAGCAATCAAGACTATTTTTAGGAAATTTGGTTCACAAACGCACCCTAGAAGTCAAGTTAAGTGAAAATCATGTCACATGTTAAAATCACGCATGAAAATGGAAAAAGTGCACAAGACCTCCGCTCTGTGCAGGGTGGCAGGTCATAGGACCACCACCCTGCCTGGGTGGTGGTTTCAGAACCGCCGCCCACCAACCAGGGGACGGCATTGGTCCTAGCACTAAAGGCCAAAACATGAACAAAATGAAGTGGGAAGCTGGAAGAAAGTGTGGAAAAGCTAAGTAAGGATGTCTAGGCTATAAATATACACTGTGAATGGGTTTAGGAACTTGAACACCTTCTGAAAGGACATGAATCATCATTGGGGACTTTTGTAACCATTTTTGATAATGTAGCACATGTAATTTTGGGTGCGTACATATTTCCCCCTCAGAGAAGCATCTTAGCCATGAAAAGGCGTAAAATGTAGAGTCTGAGTATGGCATTCCCGAAATGGGGAGTTAGAAGCTATACCTGACATGCTCGTGTGTTGAAAATTTCACTGTCCAAACTCCTGCTACCTGTAAAATGAAAAGAAGACTCAAGTGTAGATAGATAAAATATCAAAAAATAAATACTAAATTAAAATGAAAAGAGGACTTACCATTTGTGCAGGGGATATAGAAATATGCTTTGTTCGCCAGCGCTCCAGTCCCTATGAACATATGCACTCAAAACGAAGTTATACACTCAAACACAAAGTTATAACATACATATATATCAAAACAAACTCATTGTCAAAACACTCATTTTGCAATTCATTTGTGCATATTGACTTGGTGATTTTTGAGCTCTGGGCCCACGGTGACCATTTTTCATCGAAAATAATAGTCAAAACGTTCATTGCAAGATCATGATCATGCCTCCGCGAGTGGGAGATCAACCAACGTGGTCTCAGGTTAGTTTTCCTCACTTGTGTGTTTTTAAACCTAAAATGTGAAAATGTCAAAATATTTTCCTGGGGGGATTATTTTTGAAATTTCTTATTTTAAATGAGTCTCTAAGGGGGCACCCTCATAAGGTTGTCTTTTTTTTTTTTGAAAATGGTATTTTTTGCATTTTTCAGCATTTTTAGGGTAATAAAGCCGTATGGTGAATCGGTTCAGGACCGCCACCCTGAGCAGGGTAGCAGTCGTAGAACCACCACCCTACACCAGTTAGTGGTCTTAGAAACCACTGGCATCTTCACCGAACAGAATGACCAAAACTCCATGATAACTTAAATTTTTTTGGATTTTTAATGTTTTTTTATGTTTTTTATGAGCTTGTTTCTTGAAATATGTCACTAACTTGCTCTTTTTTTGTGTTTTGGTGGATGCAGAAGAAGGAAGAGTATATCTGTTGGAGTCATGAGAGGGAGTGTGACTGGCTCCCAGTGATATTGGATCAATTGACTTAGGATGAGACCGATACTCTTCAGAGAGCATGCATATGGAGGATTACACAGGTGCCCCATGTTACTCCTGCTAGTCACATACTATGTGACTTGTTCTCATATTGGGATGTGGACCAGAATACCTTCCAGTTTCTTGGGTGCTAGGGGTGAGTGGACAATCACCCTAGAGGATGCGTATCATATTCTTGGGTTCCAATACTGGGTAGATGGTTGAACTCTGGAGACAACAGCATGATCTAGAGCCATGATGACTCTATGGGCCACTTACATGGGGGATGTCACAGTTTCTTTTGGTTCGAAGAAGGGGATTAAGGTCTGATCCATTCCTATTTTTCCCATCCCTACTATCTACAAGGCCATCATGGGTATCTTGGCCTCGTGGTTGATCAGGGACAAGGGATGTGATACACTACTCTATTGTTGGGCTCCCATTATTACGCATATTGAGGCACATGTTCATAACTACGCATGGGGAGCAGATATACTTGGTAGTACTTATCATGACATATATCAGGATTTTCAGATTACAAGGGTAGTCTTTGAGCCACCCCACATTGGTTATGAGTTGGGTGTGTATGAGAATATCATCCCATATGGGAGGGGAGTTCCAGTATAGGACCAAGGGTCATTAGGGCCACTAGATGGATAACAATGATAATTATTAGAGTAACACACCAACCAGTGGCTTCTTTAACCACAACAGACATGGTGGCTACCCCATACTAGGACATGGCAGGGTTATGGGGATAGGAGGGGACCAAGTGGTAGCTTGTTCCACTACTAGTCAGTTAGTTGGTTGATATGGGGAATCTTGAAACTCACCCATTTGGCCAAGTTCCTTAGTAGTTCAGCCTTCCTTACATTGATATGCTTCCCCTAGTGGCACCTGTGTATAGGACCATGAAGGAGGCCCAAAAGGGGCCTTGCGGAGATCCTGGTTGGACAACGGTGGTTCCTAGAGTGCCTATCATAGTTAGGTGAGTTGTTCATGCATGACGGGAATTTGGTGTCCACTCTTGCACCCTTACTCTAGATTAAGGTTGCACTTACTCACAGTGGAGAGGAGGACGAGCCCATAGACATAGACTCTGACTCTGAGGAGTATACGGGGGATGAGACCAGAGAGGAGTCAGCTGGAGAGGATACTGATGGAGAGGAGACTGATGATGAGGGGTTGGGTGGTGAGGCTAGTGGGGCAACTCACATGGAGGAGGAGAGTGATCCTGAGTGGCATGATACTCAGGATGTTCTAAGAGTGGAGTGGGAGGAGGCGAACATAGAGGAGGAGACACTTGTCTCTGAGGGACCACTTCCTCATGATGGAGAGGGGGATGATGATTCTATGATGGGATAATATCTTACCTCTGGTTTTGGGGAGGCCCCATAGCCATCAATAGTAGCAACATCAATCACTGACCCTACATGGATTCCTAGAGATCCAAGTATGTTGATCCTCTTCTCTTGACCTTGTTAGTTGGAAATGTTAGTTGGTATTTATTTTTGTTTTGTTTTTGTGACTTTCTAACTCGTCATTTCTTCTTTGTTTTTACTTGCAATGACTACACAGGAGTGGTGAGAGCTTATTTGATGGGTGTGCATGGACACCTTGCTAATCACTTCGGGGAAGACCCGAGAGCTGAGCTGACTGAGGATATAGGACATCCACTTACAGCCAAAAGACACACTGATGTGTTTGCACCCATCTAGAGGGCTAGCAAGAGGTTATGACTTCTCTCCGTACTCAGGTGACCACATATGAGTAACTGAACAGTGTTTGATGAGGTGGAGTCACTCTCATAGTGAGACCATGGCTAGTGCCTGCCACCATGAGCACTCCCACCATTCAGTACATTCTCGTCATCGTAGCCGCAGTAGGAGTCTTGGATGCAGTCGTGCACCATATCAGGGATCCCATAGGGATTGATAGGCCAATGGGCCTTTTATTGCTTGGTTGTAATTTTTTGGGCATTATATGGATTTTTTTGTATATTTCGGGCTCATTGCAAGCATTTTGACCATGCCTAGTGCGTGATGGCATTGTATACAAACTTGATTTATTATGATATATACAGACTCTTCTTTTTGGTTTGGTAATTCATTGTATCTGAGTTGAATTCCTCTTGGCTCACTTCACATGTGTACTCTATATGCTTAGAACTTCCATTTTTATATGCTTTTTAGAATGTATGTAGTGGATATGAATGCTAACAGAATGATCTCTTTTTCTCTTTTTCTTTTTTGTAATGTTGATATATGATAATGCAAAAACATTTTGATGTTTGAAATTTAGTTTCTCTAAGAAACTTTTGGTAATTTTTATTGTTTTGACAAAACTTGGTAAAAGAGTGATATGATAAGTGGATGAAATTTCCCCGATCCTAACTCCATGCAATCAGTAAGATGTGATGGCTCAACACCAAGATCCAGAATGGGAATAAGTTATGGATTTTTTTTGAATGGTAAAGATGAGAGAAAGACAAGGATTTTTAAAAACCAAATTGAGACACTACAGCCTCATTCTACTCAAGTTTTCTTCATAGTTTAAAATGTGAATTTGATTTCCAGTTTATCTAGACTTAGATTTGTAGATGGCCACTTGGTTGACAAAATCTGGTTTTGAGGTTTTAAACTCTTTTTAAATTTTGGACATCTAACTCACTTTTTTTTATTTATGATTTCACAACATTTGAATGAATTGTTTCTAACTTTCAAAGTTTGTCAAAGATACCCCCTACACCTTACCCCCATGCTACCAGTAGGAAGTATGGACTCATCACCATGGAAAAGGAATAGGTGAGTAAGGGTAACTTATCTCCTTTCCCAACCCTACATCACTAGTAAGAGACACAAAGGCTCAACACCGAAGGTTGGTAGGGAAAAGAAATGTGTAAAATATAAAAAATTTTGTGTGGATTTTCATTTGACTTACTTATCTAGGAAAAATGTCTAGAATTTTCTTATTTCCAAAGAGATGTATATGGGATAGATGTGACACCATGAAGCTTCTAGAATAGACTATAGGAAAAGACACCTAATCTAGAAGAAACTATAAATAGAACCAAGTATGCAGGCCTTGGTATGGTTACTATCAAAATTTGTCTTATCTTACTTAGATTGATGAAATGATTAGGAAACAATTGATGACACCGTGAAGATTTGAAGAGACATGATTTGAATGTTTTGCCAATGTTTTCAGAAGTTTTTAGGAATTGCTATAAGAATAAGTCCCTTGATCACAAATTTTACAAAATGAATTGGCAGATGAAAATGCAATGTCGATGCAAGTAATGTACATATGGAAATGCAGGTGAAACTACATGTCATGATGTCTAAGGTGAAGAAAGTTGATGAATATCAAATTCTTCACCCCTAAAAGTACACAACAGAGAACCATGATCCTCAAAATTTCCATTCTCTTGACAAGGGCCTACCATTCTGGGTTTAAACTTACAACCCTTTCCTAAAAGTGTATATGTCCAATCATTAAAATCATTTGTCTGAAAGAGGTGTTCTTACACCTCGTTGTCACTTATTGAGACATTTTGTGTGGGTGAGCATGACTATGTTTCTAGACCTTACTTCCTATGTAGAACATTGTGTTTACTTGTGACACTTGGTGAATGATGAGGCCTTGCCCTATAGATATGGAAATCTTAGTTTTAGATGCACACAAGTTAAAACTAGGGTTTAGAATAGAACAACCCTCAGAGATGGTTTTGATGGGCATCGTTTCTATCTTAAATTTCCCTTCTTCATTTGTTAATTCTATCATGTTTACACCTAGACCTAGGTCATCAAAGGGAAGAGATGCTAAACTAAGAAGACTACCCATCCCTTGTGGTTCAAATGGGAGGAAGATCAGATCGTCACTCTCTAAGAGTTTCATAATTTCTGTTGTGGTTTTAGTGGACACTGTTTCCACAGATATTGATTTACTACTTATATTTTTTTCCACCTCAAATTGTTTTTGGGTCAACAACTTCATCCTTCGGCATGCCTGAGGTGATCATTGGGACTAACTATTTTGATGGAGGTGGTTTGTTCAATTGATTCGCAGGAAGTTCATACTCTGTATGGAATCCTTTCTTCTTCTTGAGGTTTTCTAAGTGTATATCGAAGGGCTTAGGATCCCCTTAAGTAAATGAAGACCTTCCCCAAATGGAGGAATCTAATCTCCTGGAATAGGGTAGAAGGGATAGCCTTCATTCGATGAATCTAGGGTCTCCCAAGGATCATGTTATAACTTGTTTCCCTGTCGATAATGTAAAAATCCATCAAGATGGTTTTTGGACCAAGCATGACTAGAAGAACTATGGTTCCAATCGAGGTCACTTTAAGACTTGTCGTACCCTCCGTAATGTGTTTCTTGTAGAGGAAAAATTTGTCTCTCTATATCCCAAATTTCTGTAAGAAAGAGAATGGAACCACATTTACAACATCCCCATCATCAATCATGGCTCTCTTAATGCAATTTTTATAAACCTAAACTTGTAAAAATAAGGCAGGATCGCTTCTTTAGGCAATTTCAGCGTCAGATGGCATCTTGTCTATATTGAAAACAAACCCAGTATCCCTATCATTCTATCCTAAAGGATGTATGTCAAAGTCAATATGATTTATTTGAGAACTAGGAGGTGGTGTAACATGGATTAGATGACCAAGACCTAGTGCATTGAGTAACGTAGAATGATGCGCATGTGAATTCTTCAGCAAATCTAGAAACAAAATGTGAGAAAAGGTCTTCTTAAAATCTAATATTAAATCATAGGCTCCTACTGGTTTTGAGATTGTAGGAACATCATCCTATGGGAAGGAAAGATCAAGTAAGGGTTGTGAAATGTACTCCTTCATCTGAGTTGTTGCATTAATTTATGGCTCGACCTCTAGCTTGACTAACCCCAAGATTTTTGTATTATCATTTGAACCAAGGTTAGGAGTAACCCGAGAGTTGTAAGAAGTTGAGGCTTCATGGTCATTTGTTTCCTATAGGAATGCCCTTATTTATATTTTGAGGGTTCACTTGGGAATCCCCAAGATGTTTAGGGTTCACATTTTGGGATGTGATAAGTCTGGTATGACTAGGTTGCAGGTTTGTTTCAGGATTTTCTAGGAACATGTCTAGAAAGAGATGCCTTTGCTTTTTGGGAAGTATTTGTAGAAACTTGTTGCAATCATGGCAATTCCTATTATCATGACCTTAAACCTTATGGAAACCACAATATAGGTTAGGTTCATAATCTCTTGGCCTTTAATAAACGTCTTCTTGTTGTTGATTATAACCTCAGTTTTATTTTTTGAATTAGTTATTGTAAGCATGTTTCGTTGCCCCCTTGGCTAGAGTTTTGTTACTGGTTTGGGTCTTGAGTTTGATTTTACTTTTGTATGAAATGATGATTTACATCAACTGTGTTGATAGAGGAAACAATGTTAGGGCCTCTTTTATTTCCTAAGTTGTTGGGATTGTTAGTGTTATAACTATTTGGAAAACCAACGTTCTTGGCTTGATTAGTAACACTATTAGTGGTAGCACCATGATTATGATTCACCCCCTTAGGTCCTTGGTTTTTGGCACTGTTGTGATAATTTTCATTATTTTGATTTGGGGATATAAATTTCCCATTAGGACCATAGATATTATGCCCACTATCTATAGCAGCTTGGTCAATCCAAAGTGTACCTTCCAATACTTCCTCGTAATTATGGAAAGGAAACTTCTTGACTTCCTCCCTAGTCTCTCAATTGAGTGAGTGAAGGAAAATATCACAAAGTTCCATTTGGTCCATGTTGGAAGAACTTGCAGAGGAAAAGAGAACTTGGCCCCATATTTGGATGAAATGGGTGGAAAATACATTTTGCTCCTGTCTAATATGCAAGAACTCCCTAATCCCTATACGCAACAACTTATTCATGTCAAATGCTTTGATGAACTCAGAAATAAGTTTTTTAAAGTAATGTATAGAATCTTTTAGAATATGGTAATACCAATCCAGTTTGATTCCTTCAAGAGTCTATGGAAATATCTTGGCCACTACAACATCCCAAGGAAGAAATTCCCTGATAGCAATAACGTAGGCCTTGATATAAGCGTTCGGGTCTCCTTCTCCCTTATATTTTAGAAGATTTGGAAATGGGTGTGGAAGCATGGAACCACGTATGGTGAAGTAAAGAGGATCCTTTAAGTACTCAGCGTATGTACCCATTACGTAAGATTCCACCATTAAAGATCCTTAATGAGGAGGTGGAGGAGGAGGAGTTGGATAAGTTACATTATAATCATTGAAGGGAAAGTACAGAGTCCCTTGATATGGTATGTATGGATCATGAATGGTATATGGGTCCATTTGGGGAGTTTTTGAATACATGTGCATGTAAGGTGGGATAATACCATGATATGGACTAGCGGGTGTAAAACCAGGGAACGTCACATTGCCTGTTGTGGCGACATTCGAGAACACACTTTCGGCCAGCCCTTGAGTAGGATAAGCTTGATAAGGATGAGGACCCATCCCTAGTGTGTCTAACCCTGCGAGAAGATCACCTGGATTTGAATGAACTGGATAACATTGTCGTATAAGATATTGTGTTAGTTTCTCATTGGAAGGGATGTATCCTTTACTTTCAACTAGATACCCCGTGTTCTGCCCTACTGCATGTGTTGGTTGTGAAGTCTGGAAACTTTTTAGTTCTCTAATCCTCCCTACTAAAGTAGAAATGAGATCATTGGGAGAGGATTGAGTCCCTTATTGGGGAGCCTATAGTGTACAATTTTATTGAGCAAGCTCGTGATAGCCTTTCATGCATTGTTCGGTGTTATAACTCTTGTCTTCCTCAAAAGTAAGAATCTTAGGATAGGCATTTGAAATCTCAGAGGTTGTAGCCTTCATTCTATCCAAAGACTCATCTATCTGACGAAGAGGATTTGTTATTCATGTAAATGTATCATCTTCTATTGATTACATGGCAATGTGAGGTCTTGATAAGACTCTATGGTAAGAACCTATTCCGTTTCTGATAACAACAAGGTTTTCATTGGGTTGATCATATTGCATGTTTAATGATTGATTAACCTCCTCCATCCTTACATAGATAATTGGGTTTGAATTGTAGCTAGGGGAGGTTTAAACGTTGCTTGTGTAATTGTCACCCCACCTTGAAAGAGAAGGGGACTGTTGTGGTTGAACATTGGTGTAATATCTATCAGAGCCAAATGGCCCACAAAACTCTCTTCCAATCATATTTTAGAAAGTATAAAATACTTACCAAAATAGGGAAATAAACGAAGAGGTGAGGTAATAACAATGAAAGAAAAGGAAATAAGAAGGAATTAATCATTCACGTCGGGTTCACCAATTTATACGGATGAAAATTGACATGCAACCTTTAACCACACTCAACCCCTCAAGGTTATGCTAAATCAGCCAATGTTGAGTGTGTGTGGCTAACTATAGGAGGATTAGTGACTAAGATTTGGTAGTGTGATCTCATGGTAGATGAGTTGGTAAAGGGGAGATTCAAAGGCTATGAACAGGTAGCATAAATTCCCTATGGTTTGTTTGCCTAACTTAGATCTAAGTTTTGATCTAGTTTGAAGTGTCCAAATTAACTAAGATGAAATTAAAAATCTATGCTACTACTGAAAGGAAACAAATATAAATAAATCAACAAAACTTAAATATTACAATCACAAACAATACTTTGCTTCTATTCTAAATAATTAAAATACTTCTACACCAAAACTAAACAAGAAAAATAATCTGATGTGGTTATTCACCTGTCCTGAGTGTATTGAAATTAAACTAACTTAAAACAACAACTTTTCTAAATGATCTATGATATGTAGACAACCTCCTACAGATAATCTTTCCTTCATATTCATAGGGATGGGAAGAAGAGGATCCATCACCGGGGGTTGCTATGAAAGATTCAAACCCTCTTGGAAGTTAACTAATTACTTACAAATGAAAGGAAATTGATTTCTACTCTATTTGATATGATGTAACAATGATAAATTGCATGAATGAAGGAAATCAAATAATAAATCCAACTTGGAATTCATATAACAGAGGTAAATCCAATTGTGTAGTAATTTTTCCCCTCAGTTTATCCTTTCTTTCTCTGTGTTTCTATATGAGTCCAAGAAATTAGGAATGCAAAGGTAGCAGTAGGAGAATGCACTTAAGCAATGACATCTTGAAGGTATTCTGGTTGCAATGCAGGTCGAATATAGATAACACAAGTGAACAGAACTTGACTATGCAATTTCCAGTAGGATTGTGGCAACAATACTATGCAAGATACACAAAATTCTCAAGCATTTTCTTAAATACAAGCATTGAAAATATAGGAATTGGTTGGGATGTGCCTTCATGTACAAGGCATCCTTGGAGTTTCAAATCATTGGGTGGAGACGCAGTTCAAAATAATTAAATATATTTAAAAATAGAAGAGGGAAGGAATACGAAGCAATAAAGACTATTTTTAGGAAATTTGGATCACAAATGCACCTTAGAAGTCAAGTTAAGTGAAATCACGTGTGTTAAAATCACGCATGAAGAATTCTGGAAAAATCGCATAGGACCGCCGCCTTGCTTGGATGGCAGTCTCAGAACCGCCACCTAGGCAAGATGGTGGTCTTGGCACTAAAGGCCAAAATATGCACAGAATGAAGATGAAAGCTAGAAGAAAGCATGCAAAAGATAAGAAAGGATGTCTAGGCTTACAAATATACATTGTGAATCAGTTTAGGATCTCAAACACCTTCTTAAAGGACATGAATCATCATTGGGGAATTTTCTAACCATTTTATAACAATGTAGCACATGTAATTTTGGGTGCGTATACTCGCCCCTACCCCTCCTTTTCCCAGGATGCAATTTTGGAGACCTTGGGCTTTCTTGTGATCTTTCCTTCATTTTTTATCTCTTTTACATTTTTCATCATCATCTTGGAGATATTGTGCTTCACTCTTGGAAATTTAGAGACCTTTTTCTCCCTTGCATGCTTGGATCTATTGTTGCAATTCCATCATCCTTTTCTTTATTAGATCTTTTGTAGGTTCAATAATCATCTAAGATCCCTATCTTTGTCTCTCAAGATCTTCATTCTTGTCTACAGATCATCATTCTTGTCCATCCTTTTCCATTTAACCCTAGCTCATCCTCGGTTGTCATTGACCTTTCCTAAACATTGTCAACCCTATCCCCATTTTGCTATTTTCTCTGTGATTCAGTTTATTGATCATCTCCTTTCTGATCCCATAGTCCCTCAGATTTCAAATCTTATCATTTTACCCTTTCTGTCACTTCAGATCTCTTATGTCAGCTCCACTCGTAACCGACTCAGCTAGGTCACCATCGTCCAAATCAATCTTTATTGCATTCACCATCAGATTTCATAATTTTCTTGCATCCTTTCTGTCAAATCCAATTCCAAATCTCTTATAAATTCATGTTACTCCTCTCAGTCTCATCACCAACTCCAGATATGCCTCTAAGGCCTTCATATCTATATTTTATGTTGGTGTTTCACTTAATCAGCTCCTGTCGTCATGGACTGAGCCTTGCAGTCTCAAGTCATCGTCGACCCGCACAGGTTTGGTTTAATTTACTTAGATTAGATCTGTATTTTATCATCTTTATTGAATTTTAATTTCTGTTTTATCTCAAATTCTACTACATCCAATTTATCAATCATTATTTTATCTCATCTTTATCAAAAATGTGGGTTGACATCCATCCTAAGAATTTTTCACTTCTCATGACTCACATTTTCAGGAAACCCACCCATCTATCTACTAATCAATTTTTCATGTTGAGTTCTCTTGATTTACAGGTCATCTAGCTCGCTGCGAGGAGAGGATATTTTATTTGCGCATATATCCATAAATATACCATCTAGAGGTACCTTATACCCTCTCATACTTGGATTTATTTGTCTTCTTGTTACGTTTTCACTATTTTGAAACAAGTAGCAAAGAAACTTGTTTAACACTCTGGCACGCCCTATGGGACTAAGGTCTTTGGTGAGTCTTTTTATTTGTCTTTCATTTCTATTTTTCTTTTATCCATATTCTACTAACCTCGTAGGTAGGAGCCTTGATTGTTTACTTGTGTGTGTGGGTTGCTTTTCTTGGATTTGTTTGCTTACTTAAAATTTTAAAATAATAAAAAGGAAAAGCATTATCTAGGTATTGAGCTAATTAAAAATCAGAATAGTTTTGATTTATTGTTTGTTTCATGTCAGTTATTACATGCTCCCAAGTAAGAAATATGGAACAAAACATGTCATCCAACAACATTCCTATTTCCACTACTACTTCCCAAAAAAAATTCCACACTCTCTATCATTACCTCCACCCTTTGGTAACTTCTTCTACAATTACCCAGCCAATGGTATCCATTCCTCCTCTTCAAGAGACTCAATCGGTCCAACCTAACACCCATGTCGAAACTAACCCCCTTTCTTAACTATCACTCTCTCCCATCTAAACCAACAACACCCCCTTCTGCCACTTGTATCGATGTTTTTGGGCCTCCTATCATCCCTTGTGGGTGCACAGAATTTTAAGAGCTCCTTTATGCCAATCCAGTTGATCTCCATGATTATATCCTTCATAAATCTATCAACCTCCCCATTAAAAAACCACCCATCTAAAAAAAATTACACCTACCATTTCAATCCTGGATCTACACAAGTTCTCACATCACAACTTGCCATATTATTCCCTAGAGCTGTGAATGAGATTTCCATAGCCCAACATGAGCTTGATCCCCATCAATATTCTTCCTCAATCCCTCATAATCACCAAACACATAAACTGGTGGTCCCCTATTCCCCCTAATTTTCATCATGTTAACACTACTATCACCTCTTCTAACCCCATCACCTCATCATCTCAAGAGTCTCACTTGCTCTCTCCTCCATCCGAACATCATAATTTAACTTTACTCTTTATATCCACCTCCCACATCCATGCCAATGTGATCACTTCACAATCCCATCCTTATAAATCAACTCAAAATACCCCTCAACCTCCCTGATGAGGTACTTATCACTACTTACTTCCTAATCAATCAACTAAAGTCTACCAACCACCCGTCACTTACATCCCAACTCATCATATACCAAAACAATAAAATGTCCCCATCTCTCAACATCTAACTTAATCTCATCAATCTTATCATAGCCCCATTTCCGAACAACCACCTCTATCTCAACCCATTCAATCACATCCCCCCTTATCAACCACTTCCACCAAAAGCTACTCATCCTTAAACATATAAAACTTATCAACAAACTAATACATCTACCTCATATGCATCGCAATCTCATCATTCAAAATCTCAACCCCATCCATCTAACGATCCCATGCAAGCACAATTGAGTAGAATGGATAACCTTGAATCCACTACCATGGGATCCAAAACCAAATTCTCATATGAACAAATATGTAATGAACTTATCAATCCATTCATCCCCATAAATCCTTACCCTCATCACTAGGAATTTTCAAAATTATTTAATTTTAATAGCAAGGAGGATACACAAGAACATATTCATTCCTTTAAGCACACATGCTACCTTATCACTCATGATCAAGACCTTACGCTTCACACATTTCCCATGTCATTAGCTAGACCTGCGTTGGATTATTATAACGACATCCCACAACATTATTAACTCTCCTTCACTCAACTTGTACAACTATTTCTAGAACATTTCTCAATCAATATTACATGTAAGATCACTATCACATACCTCTACACCATTAGATAGTATGATGAAAAATCTATCGCATATTTCATCACACGATGGAATGGTATAATCAACCAACTATTATCATCCCTCTATAAAATGAATTAATCAAACTCTTCTCATGGTTTTATATGAAGAATATCTAATCTACTCTTCAAATACAATCATTCCATACCTTTAAATATGAATTTACCATGGCTCGCAAACTTGAAATCTATGTCATTGATCAAGGCCATATTAATATTCAATCAAATAAACATAAGTTGCATTCACTAAATCATCTATGCATGGTAATAAATCCAAGAAAGCCACTAATTTCATCGTGGTTAAATCTTCTTTGGAATCCACTTCTCACATGGAACCTCTATAAAGAGCTCATATAGATCATCCTAATTATACCCCTCTTGGGGAATCTTATAGTGAAATATTTTACAAGTTGATGGAAGTCCATATTATTTGAATTCCTCCCATTCGATGCTTTGATAAATAACGACCCAAACCAACATGTATCATGAGGAGAATTACTATAAGTATCACTAAGTCCATGATCATGACATTAATAAGTGTCACACTTTTAAAGACCTTGTCCAAAAACTCATAGAATCTAACTACCTCCAAGTGGATAATCCTAATGCACCACCAATCAACCTTTTGATGTCTTCAAGCAACCTTTTCCCAATCATTAGCCTAATAATCAAACTCCTCCCTCCACATCATAGGAAACTAGCATCCATATAATCAATACTATAAACCAAGATATAATACCATCACCTACATCTATTTCAAACTCTTCTCCCACACCCAAAAATTCATCAACATCTACACATATTTCTACACCCATTATATCTACATAGACTATGTCCACAACTACCACTTCCACATAAATCTCAATTCCACCAACTCTTCTATCTATGCCTACCACATCCTCACCTCTCACATATAACCCTTCACCTATATCTAATCCAAAATCCACCTTAACATCTTCATCTTGCGTCCCAACATCTTCATCTCGCGTCCCCAACATCCATACCCACTTCCACATCAAACACATGTACTATGATGATCATACCCACATCAACATCTGAATCTATGACCACATCCACACCATCCCTTGAATCTTCTGCCATGTATACATCCTCACTTAATGTGCCTCTAAGTGAGACTCTCACCCCATTTACAACTCTGATCATTTATACATCAACAAATCCTAAACGTATACAATCCACTCCTTTAGATCTCATCAAGCGAATCATACAAAAACCACTTCCACCTTAAATATCCACCTCTACAATGCAATATACATCACCTAGTGCTGCCTATGTAGATCCTCTTATTAAAATAATCATGATTCCTACCAAAGGTAAATCCTCACAACCAAAGTCTAAGAATCCTGGTATGCCCATCCAAAAATGCCTCACACATCCATACAAAATTTGGAGCTTCCTTCTCCCGAGACTAATGCTCCTAAGTAACTTAATGTCACATCATAACTCTTTGAGGAGTATCTCCATCCATCTTAGTGTTAGGCCCTTCATCCAAGTCCCCCATTATCAACACGTCAAAACAATCTCATCCTTTCTCTAAATCTAATCTCTCTTCAAATTCATCCACTACCATGGGATCCAAAACCAAATTCTCATATGAACAAATATGTAACGAACTTATCAATCCATTCGTCCCCATAAAGCCTTACCCTCCTCACTAGGAATTTCCAAAATTCTTTATTTTTAATAGCAAGGCGGATACACAAGAACATATTCATTCCTATAAGCACACATGCTACCTTATCACTCATGATCAAGTCCTTACGCTTCACACATTTCCCATGTCTTAGCTAGACCTGCGTTTGATTATTATAATGACATCCCACAACATTATTAATTCTCCTTCACTCAACTCGTACAACTATTTCTAGAACATTTCTCAATCAATATTGCATGTAAGATCACTATCACATACCTCTACACCATTAGATAGTATGATGAAAAATCTATTGCATATTTCATCACACGATGGCATGGTATAATCAACCAACTATTATCATCCCTCTATAAAATGAGTTAATCAAACTCTTCTCATGGTCTTGTACGAAGAATATCTAATCTACTCTTCAAATACAATCATTCCAAACCTTTAAAGAGGCATTTACCATGGCTTGCAAACTTGAAATCTATGCCCTTGATCAAGGCCATCTTAAAACTCAATCAAATAAACCCAAGTCCAAATTCACTAAATCCTCCATGCATGGTGACAAATATAAGAATGCCACTAATTTCATCATGGTTAAATCTTCCTCCACATCCACTTCTCACATGGATCCTCCATAAATATAACCTATACTGCCTCCTAACTAAACCCCTCTTGGGGAATCTTATAGTGAAATATTTGACAAGTTAATGGTCAGTCCATATTATTCGAACTTCCTCCCATCTGACCCTTTGATGAATCACGACCCAAACCAACATGGTATCATGAGGAGAATTACTGTAAGTATCATCAAGTTTGTGGTCATGACATTAAGAAGTGTCACACTTTTAAAGACCTTGTCCAAAAACTCATAGAATCTAGTGACCTCCAAGTGGATAATCTAATGCACCACTGAATCAGACTCTTGACGTCTTCAAGAAACCTTTTCCTAATCATCCACCTAATAATCAAACTCCACCCTCCACATCATAAAAACCTAATTCCCATACAATCAATATAATAAACCAAGATCCAATCACCTATCACCTACATCCATCATCATGTCACCCATTACATCTACATCTATTTCAGACTCTTCTCCCACACCCACAAATTCATCAACATCTACACATATTTCTACACCCATTATATCTACATAGACTATGTCCACAACTACCACTTCCACATCAATCCTAATTGCACCCACTCTCCCCATCATATGCCTACCACATCCTCACCTATCACATATAGTCCTTCACCTATATCTACTCCAAAATCCACCTTAACATCTTCATCTCACATCCCTACATCTATACCCACTTCCACATCAAACACATGTACTACTATGATCCATACCCACATCAACATCTGAATCTATGACCACATCCACACCATCCCTTGAATCTTCTGCCATGTAGAAATCCACACTTAATATGCCTCCAAATGATACTCTGACCCCATCTACAACGCCAATCATTCCTACATCAACAAATCCTAAACTATACAATCTATAACTCCTTTAGATCTCATCAAGCGACATCATACAAAAACAACTTCCACCTTCAATATCTACCCATAGAATGCAATATACATTACCTAATTCTATCCTATGTAGATCCCTCAGTTAAAATAATCATCATTCCTACCAAAGGTAAATCCTCACAACCAAATTCTAAGAACCTTGGCATGCCCATCCAAAAATACCTCACACATCCACACAAAATTTGGAGCTTCCTCCTCCCAAGACTAACCATCCTAAGCAAATATAATGTTACATCATATCTCTTAGGAGAATCCCCATCCATCTTAGTGCCAGGCCCTTCATCCTAAGTCCCCCATTATCAACAAATAAGAGCAATCTAATCATTCCTCCAAATATGATCTCTCTTCAAATTCATCCACATCTTCAATTACCAAATAAGAATCCAAACCATCTAAGTCACCACCAATCAAAATTGAAACCAAGATGCAACCTTCTTATTCTCCTCATTCCAAGATAGAATTAAAGGCTCCCATAAAACCACCTCAAAAAGGTCATCCCTCTTACCTTCATCCAATATTATCATGAATATTCCATCTACAACCTCTTCTCCAACCACCCCCATTGGTTCTTACATAGAAATATTTCAACTGCCTACTTCAAGCATATGTCAATTACCCTTCCACCTATCAAACCTTTTGATCTGTGTGGTCCCAAGACCTTCATGGTTTGATTCTAGTCTCATTTTTGCATATCATCGTGCACTAGGGCATAATACCAAACATTGTATATCTCTGCAAACTATTATCCATAATCTTCTCAATGAGGATGATCTTCTTGTTGAAGGATATAACCCTCTTCCATCTATCAATCTCACTTCTTCATCCCAACCTTCATCCACCAAGATCTCTAAATATCCTCATTCATCAATACCTTTATTTCCATCCTCCTCCAACCAAAACCTCTTCCAAATAAGGTCCTCCTCTCTTTATTAATGTTGTTCAGATCACCACCCGTTCTCACCCCCATAACTTTCAACCCCCTACTCAATCAAAATCAAAAGTCATTTTCATCACTCCCCTCTAGTGAGCCTACTCCACCCCTTCTTCATCAAAACCTAAAGTTTCTATCTTAGCTTCTCCTCGACCTTGATACTATTGAACATAGTGTTATGAAATAACTCCATCAGGCCCTAGTTAATATGTCACTTTATGAGCTCATCCAAAGTTCCTGGGATCATAGAAAATCCCTCATTGAAGCTCTCAAATGTATCCCTACCCCTAATGATGAGGCTCAACCCTTTGCATATCATGTTGGAGCACTTTCAACTTCAACGTATATATCTTTTGACACTACTAAAATTCCTGACATAACACCTAAAGAACATGACCTTCCCCTTTTCATCACTATGTGTATCAATGACACAATCATTCTTCATTCTATGATATATACAATGGAGCTAGCATAAATATCATCTCATCTCATACCTTTGACCAACTCTAATCTCCCTAATTCCATTTTCACCCAATCACCCATGATTCTTCACAAGCATTCAATGATGGTGTCGTCCCCTCTTTGGGCATAATTATTCTTTCTATCTAGTTGTTGGTGAAAAACTTCTCCATGAGGTCTTCTATATTTTAGAAGGGGAGTTTCAATAAAATATCCTCCTTGGACAACCATGGATTTTTCATGTCATGCATTGCGTTCCTTCCACCCTTCATCGATGCATTAAATATGAACACGAGGGGAATATATTAACTCTCCCCATAGACATTCCTCCATTCAAATCATGTCACATGACTTATCAACCTAATGATGTGCTCATCCCCAAACAATATTCTTCTCAAGCATCCACTAGCTCATCTGTCTCCACATCCAAATTTCCCAATGATGAATTCCTTAGACAAAGTGATGGATCGGCTCTCGCTAGGGGAGTATCACCTTCTCATGCTTAATGCTCTTCTTACACCTCATAGACTCAATAGACCCGATAAAGCTCCAATGTATCAACCTGACATCGGGGATATCATTCCCTTCGGTCCACATCATATTCACAACAATTTCATCTATGGTGGTATAGATCACCCTTCCTCCCATATTAATGCTCAACCACACACCAAACCATACACCCAATGGGTTTGAATTTATTTACAAGAAATCAGTTTACCTACACTTATCTTCATCATTGTGCCTGGAAAGGATTTGGAATGGGGGTGCATTATGAACAAGGCATGCATGACCCTCGTCATTGACCAATCTTATTAAACCCCATGAAAAATTTGGATTGGGTTTTAAAGAATAATCTACCAACCCTCTCCCTCCATCTTTGGCTCTCATGGACATCGATCCTCCAACTTCTCCATCCCATGAGGTTATAGATATGGATGACACTGTGTCTATCACCTCTATATTTTTTAATCTCCACCATCACCTTGGGACCAGTCACTTATCACTGTGAAGGTGAAACTATGTCCCTCCCTCTTCAATTTAAAAATATGATAGAGGAAGATTCCCCTACCATTGACGTTCTTCAATGCACCAACGATGATTCCATCCTCTCTTTCATGGGGGCATAATATTCCTATCTTTATAAGACCTTATGGCTAGACACATCTACCCTTCTTAATGATTCCACCATCAATATCAACATAGGGACTCCGCAAGAGCCTCACATCCTCAAAGTGGGTCAATTCCTTGATCCTACAAGAGCTTGAATCTTTTACCACCTTTCCTTTCTAGACATATCCAATCCTATGCAATGGTCATACACTGAACATTCTGGGAAGGCCTTGATCCTTCCATTCTTGTCCATAACATTATTACCTTTCCTAATGCTAAGCCAGTTCAAGCAGAAGCTTTCATAACATGCACCCTCGAGTTGTCCTCTTTGTCAAAGAGGAGTTGCAAATGCCTTCTTTCATCTAATTTCATCATTCTTATCGACTATCTTAATGGGTTTCCAAAATTGTACTTATTACCAAAGCTTCTGGAAAGCTCCACATCTATGCACTGACTTTTGAGATGGTTAAACCTCGCTTTCCCTAAATAATGATTTTCCTCTTCCTAACATTGACCAACTCATGGACCTTTACCACAGGACATGATATGCTATCTCTTATGGATGGTTTCTTTGGGTATAATCAGATCCTCATCACACCAGAAGACCAACATAACACTTTTTTTATCACTCCTTGGGGGAATTTTTTCTATCACGTTATGCCCTTTGGTTTGAAAATTGCCAGAGCTACCTATCAGGGGCTCATGACTTACATATTTCATGATCTCATCCATAAGACTGTAGATGACCATGTTGATGACCTTTTGGGTAAATCTAAGCATCAATGTATGACCACATTTTCATCCTTGAAAGTCCTTTTCGACTGCCTTATCTACTTATTCCTCCATCTTAATCTTGTCAAGTGTGTGTTTGGAGTGCTAACTACCAAAATCCTTGGCTTTATCATGTTTCTATCAGGGGTATTGAAAATGACCCCTCTAAAATCAAGGCCATACTTGAGATGCTTCCTCCTTCTAATCTAAAGTAGATTTACAGTCTTCAAGGTTGATTCAATAATTTCTTCATTTCATCTCACAACTTTTTTACCATTTGCAACCCTTTCACCATATTATTCACAAAGATATTGACTTTAATTGAGACCATAATTTTAAAAATCCTTTGATGATCTCAAGTTGTATATGTTATCCCCGCCTATTCTTACACCTCCACGTGAGGGGAATCCCTTCTATCTTTATGTATCTACCTTTGATCATGCTCTGGGTGCTATTTTAGCACATCACGATGAGAAAGGTAGGGAGTCATGATATGTATTACATCAGTCACACCCTTCATGGGTATGAGACCCACTACACTGAAGCTGAAAATTGTGTTGCACTCTTTTCTTTGCTAACCTCCAAGCTTCATCCATTATCTTCTCAATCATAAGACTTATGTTATCACTAGATTTCATCTTCTCAAGACCATGCATTTTAAGCCTTAGCATAATGATTACATCACTCGATGGCTCATGCTCATGACTGAGTTTAACCTAGAGTTCATCTCGAATAAATAAATCAAGGTCCAAGATATCATGGATCAATTAGCTGACACCCCTCTTCGTGATAATCACCTTCCTCATGAGAAATTTCGAGATGAATCTACCAAAACCGTTGATTAGGAGTTATTTTCCCTTAAGATGATGCTCTTCTTTGATGGATCTAAGTGTCTACAAGGGGGAGGCATTGGCATCATTATTATTCCTCCTTGGGATACTCCCATTCCCATGTTCCTATAAGATTAATTTTGAATGCACAAACAATATGGCTGAGTATGAAGCCCTCATATTAGGCCTTCAAATTATTTTCTTATTTGGTGTCCAAATCCTTGATATCTATTGAGGATTCTCATCTCATCATTAATCAAGTCAAATATATCTATCAATGTAAAAATGAGATCCTTTAAAAGTATAAGGACATTTTTGACTTCCTTCTTAGAGAATTTTTATTTCTACACTCTTCAAACCATCCCTCATTCATCCAATCACTTTTGTAGACACTATGGATTCCCTTGCACTCCCTTATCCCTTGTTCTATGGAAGAATATAAGCTTTCTGTCATCATTCATTGCATTGAAAAACCATCTCACCTCAACGAGCTCCCTCATGTTAATATTGTCAAATCCAATCCTTATGATCTTTGACATTCTCAAATATTTAACTACCTTTCTCAATCCATCATCCCTTCCCACTTATCTAAAAATGGTAGGAGGTTATTTATTCAACGTGCTAACCATTATGTCATCCTTGGTGGCATCCTCTACAAGTGTGGCTTCGATGACATCTTTCTTCATTTCCTTAAGTCTCATGAATCCACTTGTGCTATCTAAGAAGTCCACAATGGTATCTGTGGTGGAAATTTTAGTGGTTTGGTTGTTGCCAAATGCATCCTTTACATGGGTTATTATTTCCCCTCTCTCAATCAATATTGTTGTGAGTACATTAAGAAATGCATCAAATGCTAGCAATATTTCAATCTAATTCACATTCCTAGTCAGGCGTTGTAGCCGAATCAGGATCTTTGGCATTTCTCACAATTGGGACTCGACCTCATTGGCCTCATCAATCCGCATTCCTCTCAATGCCATCATTTTATCATCATTGCTATAGATTAATTCACCAAATGGGTGGAAGCCATTCCACTTGCATCGACTAAAGCTAATCAAATCATTAATTTCATCTATCAGCATATCATTTTCCATTTTGGAATTCCCCAAAATCATCATGAACAATGGAAATTACTTCAAAAAAAATATCTCAAGAAGCTTTGTGAATCATTTAAATATTAATCTTAACTTCTCTTCTCCATATTATCCTCAAGATAAAGGACAAGCCGAATCCACTAACAAAACCCTTTGCAATATCCTTACCAAAACTATTCATAAATCAGGTTGTAATTGGCATATTCATATCCCCTTCGCTCTTTGGGATTATTAGACTAACATCCACACCTCTATGGGATGCTACTCCTTTCTCTCTTGTTTACGGTTCTAAGGCTGTTCTTCCTCTAGAAGTCCAAATCCCATATTTGTGCATTTCTCTTCGTGACTTTGTCTCTGATGAAGACTATCACCAAGACACGTCTAGCACAACTTGAATTGTTAGATGAATGTCACCTTATCACTCTTGAACATCATCATGTCTATCAAGAGTGCATCAAACATGCTTATAAAAAATACCTCAAGGAATGAGACTTTAACATTGGTGACCTTGTCCTTAAAGAAAATCAGAACATCACTACTCTAGAAAGGAGTCAACGTAGAAAATTTTATCCCAACTGGATTGGAGCTTATATTGTTACACATAAGTATGGATCTGGAGCCTATTGTTTAGATTCTCTTGATGGTAAAATAGAAACATAACCTCTTAATGCATTACACTTGTAGACTTTCTATTATTAACATATCTACTAATGTGAACTTGGTCATCTTAGTATTCATACATCCATCATTAACCTCTTCCATATTTCATCATAATGATTTGGAATTATGTGGTCTATCGTCACTTTCCTATCTATGACCTTTAATATGGGCACCACGGCTCTACTCATAGCATATTCCTTAAGGAAAATTTCCTCTTTCTAGGTGGGAACCCTATAATATTATATCCACCTCATTCTTATTTACCTACTGGAGACACACTAAGGCTCCAAATGTGTCACTTGTACATTATTCCTCCCCTCCTAAGTGGTCTACCTAGCTATCCCCAACTCTTTGTGTGAAAGTGTTGAAGACTGTACATTAAGAGTACTATACACTTTTCATGTATCCTCGCCGAGGTTCGAGGCCGAGCCGGGCCTCGAGTAGGGGTCCGGGGGTAGCAGCCCCTGGTAGTAGGGGTTCGGGGGTGCAGACCCTGAAATATTTTTTTGGGCGTAAATTAATTTTTTTGGCCTCGAAAAACACACCCAACATATCAGGAAATGTGCTCTTCTCATATGGGCAAGATTTTTGACCCATAGGTTTTTGGATCAGTTTTGGCCCATGGTTTTGATACCCACAGTATTGTAAAATTGCTTCAGCAGTTGCCTACTTATATGGTTTTATGCATATGGTAGGGCATAATGAAAAACATTGCAGATGTGCTTTGAATTTGGCTGTGAATTTTGTAGAGTTTGTTGAGCATAGCTCCAAATGGATCTGGGTATTGTATTGAGAGAGCGGTGGCTTGTAATAAAATCTGAGCAAGTGATTCTTGGTGGACGTAGCCCAAATTGGGTGAACCACGTTAAATACTATCTCTTTATGTTGCGTTATTTTATTCTGCAATTTCATTTGAGATCTGTAATAATTGTTGCATATTAGTTTCTACTGTTGCGATTCTGTGAGGGATTATTCCACATATTTTATCTGTTATTTCCTAAAAATTGGTATCAGAGCCTGGTTTGGTTTGCTGAAGTGTTGAATCGCAAGGAAATTTTTATCTTGAGTGGGAGCTATGGCAGATGATGGAAGATCTATGGTTGATAAATTCAATGGGTAGAATTTCAATCTTTGGAAGATGCAAATGGAAGATTACCTTTATCAGAAGGATCTTTATACTATGTTGTCTGAGAAGGTGAACAAACCCTCGAGCATGACAGACGCGGAATGGGATTTGCTGGATAGGAAGGCACTTGGAACAATCCGCCTGTGTCTTGCATCTTCGGTATTATTTAATGTTTCAAAGGAAAAGACTACAAAAGAACTGATGGATGCATTTGGGAAGTTGTATGAAAAACCCTCTGCCTCTAATAAAATATTTTTAATGAAAAATTTGTTTAATATGAAGATGTCTGAGAATGGTTCAGTAGCAGATCATCTAAATGATTTTAATACGGTTGTAAATATGCTAGCTTCTGTTACAATAGAATTTGATGAAGAAGTTTAGACTTTATTAGTTCTATGATCTTTACCTGAGAGTTGGAATAGCTTGGTAATGGCGGTAAGCAACTCAGTTCCAGCTAACTCAAAGTTGAAGTTTGAGGATGTTGTAGGGGTGATTCTAAGCGAGGAAATGTGAAGAAAAAGCTCTGGTGAATCTTCTACTTTAGAGAATGCTTTGACAGTGGAAACTAGAGGGAGACAAAAGAATAGAGGAAGCCATCGAAAATCAAAGGATCGGGCAAGGTCAAAATCCAAAAGCAAGATAGTATGTTGGCATTATGGAAATTTTGGGCATGCAAAGAAGGACTATTGTGAGCTTTGGGACAAGAAGAAAACAAGGAGGCAAATGTGGCAATGGGTAATGTATGTAAGGATGCTTTTATTCTTCCTTTGCACAATATTACTGAATCTTGGGTTTTAGATTCGGGTGCTTCTTTCCATGCTTCTCCACATAGGCATTATTTTGTTGATTATGTTTAAGGAGATTTTGGACATGTTTTTCTTGGTGATGATGAGCCTTGTAGCATAGTTGGAAAAGGTTTTATTCAGGTTAAGATGCAGAATGGGAATACTTGGTTATTGAAGGATGTCAAACATATGCTTACATTAAGACAAAATTTGATATCAGCAGGGCAGTTGGGAAGTGATGGTTGTACTGTGATATTTACAGCTAACTCTTGGAAGGTTACCAAGGGTGCTCTTGTGGTGGAAAGAGGTAAGAAGGTTGGAACCTTGTATTTAACCACTTATAGCAATAATGTTTGTAATCTTATGGCTTCAGAAATAGATACAACATTGTGGCACTATAAGCTCGGTCATATGAGTGATAAGGGCATGGAGATCATAAAGAAGGATTTTCCTGGATATACATAAACAGGTTTGGAGTTCTGTGATGACTGCATATATGGGAAACAAAAGAGAGTAAGGTTTCTCAAGGTTGGACCTACAAAGAAAGAGAATAAGTTAGAGCTGGTGCATTCTGATGTGTGGGGGGCAACTTAGGTATCATCTCTTGAGGGTTCAAGTTATTATGTTACTTTTATTAATGATGCAACAAGGAAAGTTTGGGTTTATTGTATTAGAAACAAATCTGATGTATTTGACACTTTTGATAAATGGAAAGCTTTGGTAGAGAATGAAACAGGTCTTAAGCTAAAATGTCTAAGGTCAAATAATGGAGGGGAGTATTGCAGTAATGAATTTGATGATTAATGTTCTAAGAATGGAATTCGCAGGCAAAATATGGTTCCAGGAACTCCGTAACAGAATGGGGTGTCAGAAAGGATGAACAAAACAATAATGGAACGTGCAAGGAGCATGAGGTTACATGCAGGACTGCCTCTTTCTTTTTGGGCAAAAGCGGTGAGCACAGCTATGTACTTGATAAACAGAGGACCCGCAGGTGCCTTAGATGGAGGCATACCTGAGGAGGCTTGGTATGGTAAGAAAGTTGTTTATTCATTTCTTAGAGTCTTTGGGTATGAGGTGTTTGTTCATATAGACAAGGATAATAGGACCAAGCTAGAGGCTAAGTCCGAAAAATGTACTTTCATTGGTTATGGTGGTGATGACTTTGGATATAAATGTTGGAGTATTAAGGAAAAGAAAATCATTCGATCTAGGGATGTGGTCTTTACTGAGAAAGTCATGTATAAGCAGCAGTTACAGGAAAACAAGGAAGAATCCAAGAAATAATATGTAGCGGTGGAGGATCTTCCAGATGAAAAAGTGACACATGAATTAGTTCAAGAACCTCCTCAACAGGAACCCCAAACTCCTATATTGAGGAGGTCTTCTAGGGTAAGAAGAGAATCTGAATATTTTTCTCCTTCTCTTTATTATTTATTACTCACTGATAGTGGAGAACCAGAGAGATTTGATGAAGCAATGTAGGTAGATGTCAGGAAGAAGTGGGAACAAGTCATGGATGAGGAGCATTAGGCTCTCATGGAGAACCGGACATGGGATTTGGAAAAGCTACCCGAAGGAAAAACAGCATTACAGAACAAGTGGGTGTTCAGAGTTAAAGAGGAAGAAGGAGGCAAGAAAAGATACAAGGCCTGGTTGGTGGTTAAGGGGTTTGCACAAAAAAAAGGTATAGATTTTGATGAGATTTTTTCTCCTGTAGTGAAAATGACTTCTATTAGAACTATTCTAGGAATAGTTGTAATAGAAGACTTGCACTTATAACAGCTTGATGTAAAGACTGCATTTCTCCATGGTGATTTGGAGGAGGAACTATATATGCAGCAACCAAAGGGCTATGAGGTCAAAGGTAAAGAGGAGATGGTGTGCAAACTGAAGAAGAGCTTGTATGGCTTGAAACAAGCTCCATGTCAATGGTATAAGAAATTTGATAGCTTCATGATGGAGCAAGGTTATATTAGATGTCATTCTAACCATTGCGTGTATACAAAGAAATTTGAGGATGGCAGTTATATTATCCTTTGTCTGTATGTGGATGACATGTTGGTTGCAGGTAAAAACATGCAGGAAATAAAAGTACTCAAGAAGTAGCTAAGTGAATCCTTTTCTATGAAGGATTTGGGGGCAGCCAAAAAAATCCTTGGTATGAGGATATCTCAGGATAGGAAGGAATGGAAGCTAACTTTATCTCAGGAAGAGTACATTAAGAAGGTCTTGGAGAGGTTTAATATGCAGGATGTTAAACTAGTTGGGACTCCTTTGGCAGGCCATTTCAAGTTATCAAAGGAATAGTTTCCTAAGACAGAGTAGGAGAGAACCCAAATGTCCAAGGTACCTTACTCATTAGCGGTTGGTAGTTTGATGTATGTCATGGTGTGCACTAGGCCTGATATTGCCCATATAGTGGGAGCGGTGAGTAGATTTATGAGTGATCCAGGTAGAGATCACTGGCAAGTAGTAAAGTGGATCCTTCAATATTTACGAGGGACCATGGGGATAATTTTGTGCTACAGTGGATCAAACACCACTTTGTGTGGTTATGTAGATTTAGATATGGCTGGAGATGTAGACAGCAGGAGGAGCACAACAGGTTATGTTTACACTGTAGGTGGAATAGCAGTAAGCTAGACTTCACGACTACAAAAGTTGGTGACTTTGTCAACCACGGAGGCTGAGTGTGTTGCTGCCACAGAGGCAAGCAAGGAAATTATTTGGTTACAGTAATTACTTGAGGAGTTGGGGCATAAGCATGAGGAAGGAAATTTACATAGTGATAGTTAGAGTGTTGTACACCTAGCTAAAAACTCTGCTTTCCACTCTAGGACAAAGCATATATAGTTAAGGTACCATTTCATCAGGATAGCTTTGGAGGAAGAGAAGTTGAAGCTAGAGAAGATTCATACCAGTCAAAATCCTACAGACATGATGACCAAGGTGGTCATAAGGGAAAAATTGAATTTGTGTTCAACTTTGGTTGGTCTTCACAGAAACTATGGGAGATTGTTAGGTTGTGGAGCCTGTTTTCATGTGTGAAAGTGTTGAAGACTGTACACTAAGAGTGCTGTACACTTTTCATGTATCCTCGCCGGGGTTCGGCATCGGGCCAGGCCCCGAGCAGGGGTCCGGGGGTGGCAGCCCCTGGTAGCAGGGGTTCGGGGGTGTAGCCCTCGATTTTTTGTTGGGCATAAATTATTATTTTTGCCTCGAAAAATGCACCCGACATATCAGAAAATGTGCTCTTCTCATATGGGCAAGATTTTTTACCCATAGGTATTTGGGCTAGTTTTGGCCCATGGTTTTGATACCCACAGTATTGTAAAACTACTTAAGTAGTTGCCTACTTATATGGTTTTATGCATATGGTAGGGCATAATGAAAAACATTGCATATGTGCTTTGAATTTGGCTGTGAATTTTGTAGAGTTTGTTGAGCATAGCTCCAAATGGATCTGGGCATTGTATTGAGAGAGCAGTGGCTTGTAATGAAATCTTAGCAAGTGATTCTTGGTGGATGTAGCCCAAATTGGGTGAACCACATTAAATACTGTCTCTTTGTGTTGTGTTATTTTATTTTGTAATTTCATTTGAGATCTGTAATAATTTCTACATATTAGTTTCTACTATTGCAATTCTATGAGGGATTATTCCACATATTTTATCCCTTATTTCCTAACAGGTCCTTCAAAGGACAACTATCATGTATATTCTATCCTATCATTTATAAAAGCAAAAATCTAAAATTCAAAAGCAAAAATCAAAATGTAGACCACTCCCTAAGAAGATGGCTACCATCTCATATAATGGAAACAAAGGATTCTGCATTGATCAACCATCTATCTAATCAAAATCAAAATCATTAAATTTCAAATCAAGTATCATAATAAATCTTCATGCGTCGATCAACTTTCTCATCCATGGCAAACTTCCCGCACTGATCAATTTGCACCATATTGCTCAAAGTTGGGGCATGGACCTAGGAACACCCACCTAAGGAGAACTTATATCCCCACATACAAGTTACATCTAAACCCCTTATGTCATGTTGACATTAGGTCTATAAGTTCACCTTCCATACTTCTCCTCGTGACCCTTTGGGATTACTAAATTTCGATGGTTGCATGTTAACACCTGCTATTGGCTGCAAGTGCATTGCCTTGAGTGGTTCATTTTCTTTTTTACCTCTAATCTGATTCAAAGCATCATTTCTTTGTGTGTTCCTTACTACGATTAAGTGTTGTTCATCTCTTTTTTTAATCATCTTATATCGGAGTCGTATCCTTTCTCTCATTTAATTTGCTCATATCATTTATGTGTTATTCTTCGCTAGTCTAACCATCTCATCCATAGTTATGTATATATTTCTAAATCTATTATACATTTCTCAATCCATATACCATGTTTGTATATCACAAACTATGTGTTATATATTTCTAACATATTTCTAAATCCACCACATCATTTGTATCCATTATATAGTCATGTCTAAATATTCACTATAAAACATCATGTCACATCCATATTCTATTCTAATTTCCAAACCATAAAATGACATCTAATCAACATCCACAATCACCATACAACATCTACATATAATCAAATCCATACAACATCTAAATCTAAATTCATTAAAGCCATATATCAACACATGACACATGTTAAATCATGACAAAATTCATATATATATATATATATATATATATATATATATATATATATATATCATCCGAGTACATCTATACATCCATGACAGGCCACTAAGGGCCATGTCTCAAAGCCAATATATCATCAAAATCTGTAAAATCTACATCCGATAATCTCAAATCTTCCCCCCTCAGGTAGATGTATGTTCCTCTCTCTAGTCCTCATCCCCTCTATCATGGCTTGGATCTTATCGCAGCTATGCCACACTATTCGTGCTCCCAAATGGCACCAATCGTGTTGCGCTCGCTGCTCTTCAAGGTATGTTGTGTATCTATGTACTCATGGCAGCGTCGATGTCACTATGCACTCATAATAGCACGCCACCTCTGCTAATGCCTTGTACTACTCTAGAGGAACCGTACCTAGTGAAGCCATCTGACCAGATCCCTGAGATGTCATTAGTGCTCCACTCTTAGACTCTACTGATAATATTGGTCTGAGATCTATGAATTTGGCCCTGTAGGCCTCCCTCTACCTCCTATATTTGTCTCGCTACTAAATGGCCATGGACGTTTCTTGGTGTGTCACATCCCTCTCGTGTCAAGATTTATCCTGCTCTATGTGTAAGTGGTCCATCTCTGCTACAGCCATCCATCTCCACCCTCATCCCCTCTAGGTGTTACACCCTCCTCTCTTCCTTAAACCTCCTCCTCATCGTCTATTCCTTCACTGGTCCTCTCCTCCACTGCCTGGGCTTCCTATGCCATCGTCATCTACTCAAAAAATCTATCCCCAACTCCAACATCCTCATCCTCATCCTAAGGTGCTCCTCCCTTATCTAATGAATCAGCCATTGCAGGACTAGGCAAGTCCCTCTATTCCTCATATGATTTATATGTAATAGGCTCCTTGAATACTATTTGCATTACCCCAAACTTCTGTATAACTTGTGGAAACTAAACTACCTCCACCATGTCTTCTCTCCTCCCTTGTACCCACCTAATCCTCCTCATCCCCACCAACTATGCATTTTCTCTAGGCCATGTGGGAAAATCATAGTATTATCACCATCTAACCTAATCTATATCCAACTCTACCAATCTCTCGATGTACCACTCCTCTCCTCTCTCTCCTATCACCATGAGCCTGATCGGCTTGCCATCTCAAAAATCAAACAAATAGCTCAATGTGGTCTCCTTCCACCCATGGAAGCCCTGGTGGACTAATCACCACTATAACCCCATAGTCCCAATAGTGTACCAAGAATCCAATATCTAATCCCAAACTCCTATTGGCTACATACATCCATAGCTTGTGATACACCTTTGTTAACAAAGCAGTCTGAAAAAAAAATACCATCCTGTGGTCTATAATATATGCCAATAATCCCACCAATTTCCATGGAATATCACACCACCAAAATATAGAAATGCGTATCATGAGATAGGAATCATAGCCACACATATAATTCTACACCTCGCTACTCGAAGCTTTTATCTCATGTCATACTGAAAGGTCCTAGATGTAAAAGTAATATAAGGGGCATCGGCTCCAAATATACATGTCAATACCTCCAATCTATTGTCAGTAGTGATCAGGTATATAGATTCCCCCTGAATCAACAACCTCAAAATGCACTATACATCCTCAAGTGTGACTTTCATCTATCTAGTCCTACACTAAAATGTGTTAGTACACACATCCTATCTATCCACCAATGCAATAATTAGTCCCACCTCTATCATAATCCTCTAATAGTGTTAGAATCCACCTAACCACAATGTGGATAAGTGGTCCTACTCTATGTATCAGTCTCGTCTCCTCTAATCCAATCAGATAAGGCTGGTACTCTATCTTTGAGATATAAGGTGTCTTGGACCTGTAAAACCCATTGAACAAAGAAATCATTAGCACACCATCATTAAACTGCATATAAATCAACATCCAAAATTCAACATTTCACCCATCCTAACCCTAAGTCAATGCTGACCTAGAGTGGGTTGACGCCTTTTAGATTAGGTTAATGGCTTAGTAGGATTGGTTGATGGTGACCATATCTAATCACCGATGACCACTTCTTACGACAAACACAAAATATCAGAAAAATGTAAAAAAACCATAATAAAACAATAAAAATGCTTAACAACTAAGATAAGGCTTAGGAACTTACCATCCTTTGAGTCCTCTGGCACTTCCTTGGCCTCCATCTCACTCAAAATTCTTAACTCTCCTTTTTATTCAGAGCTCTCGATCTTCCACTTACACAATGCAAATGTGCTTAGTCATCTGACCTAGGGGCTTATATAGCCCACTAATAATGGTTTCCGTTGACCCCCTTGGGTTACTGCCACTTCAGCCCAAGTCACCACCGATTGAGCCTAGTCGCCATCGACTCGGCCTTAATTTTTTATCAATGTTACTTCTTTCCTAATTCCGATCAATCCTTCCTTCCAAATTATCTTTTCTTCTGCTCTTTACTTCCATGTGTGTCACCCATAGCACCTGCTATTTGTCACCAATGCATGGATTGTCTATTTTTTCACATCTCACCTTTGTGGCCATCTTTGTGTTCCCCATCAGCCCCCCATTATTTTACTCTTTTTATCCCTCATCCTACCCAGACACATATCTTCTCGATTCCCTCATCTATGAAGGATATCACATTAGTTTTCCCCGTGCTCATTTTCGTTAGACCCTTGTCTTGACCATTCTCACATTTGTTTGTGCATATTTGATGTTTATATTTTAGCTGTTGGTTACATGGATTGTACATCCATTTTATAGGATTCCCTTAGATTCCCTCCATATTGTAGTGGTATTTTCTAACTCATAGGTCTTTAGGACATTGTCGTTGTCTCCATTGAGGCAGTACTTTGTTCCCTACTAAAGTGATTCCTAAATCACTACCATATTTTTTGTTTATTTTTAGTTTTTATTTATCCTTGTATAGGGCAGCTTATGTCATCATCTTATTTTTCTCATCCTTTCCATCCTATAATTCCACCATCTATCTCTTTCAACCTAGTGATTGATTCTTCTTCATGTCTCATCGATCCCTAGTTTGAGGGAGAACACCTCATCAATCATCTTTTCATCCTTTGTCATTTTTTATCATTACTTGCCCAACGCAAACCACTCAACAAAACGGGGAAAATGTAGACACCAGTTTTGGTATCACTACCCCTCATCCCATGTTCAATCCTCATTGTACATCATTTTCTACATATATACCTCTCTTCCCATTCAAATTTCCCTTTTCCTAATAAATTCAATTTATCACACTTTATTCATCATTACCCACTGTAATCACACCCTTAATTAATCACATCCATTAATCATCCTTAGTCATCTTTAATTAATTACAAACCCCCATTTAATTCATTTACTCTCCCTAAATACTCCATTTTATCATTTCTAGGCCCACATTTAATAAATTCACCTCCCCTTTTGGTATTTATTTAATATTTCCCACATCCCACCTACTCATTTATCCATCCTAAGAAACTCTAACTCATCCCCACCTCTCAAAACCCTAATCCTGCCTCATAAGGGCTCATTGCCTCGATGCTCGTTACCCTTATACCACACAAGTTTATGGATCCTTGTGATTGGCGGTGACCCATTGGGGTCACCATGTTGACCCTATAAGGCCACCCCTACCCCTCCTTTTCCCAGGATGCAATTTTGGATATTTTTAGGATTTCTTATAATCTTTCCTTTCGTTTGTTTCTCTCTCTTACAACTTGTCATTATCACCTTGGAGTCTTGGATATTTGGAGACCTTTTTCTCTCTTACATGATTGGATCCATTATTGCAATTCTCATCATTTATTCATTATCACCTCCATCTTTTGTAGGTTCAAAAGATCATCTATGGCTACTTAAATCATCATTCTTGCAGATCATCATCCTTTCCCATCCAAACACTAGATCATCCCTATTTTCCATCGACCCTACCTGGTCACCATCAAATCGGGTCCCATTTTGTGGATTTTCTATCATCTAATCTTCTAGTCCTCCCGTTTCTAGTCGCATAATCCTCTCAGACTTTATATTTTGTAATTCTTTCCGTTCTGTCACTTTAGATCTGTTATGTCAGCTCTAGTCACCCCTAACTCAGCCAAGTTGTTGTCACCATAGATCAATCATTCATTGCATCTGCCTTCAGATTTTATAATTTTCTTACATCCTTTCTATCAAATCTAGTTCCAGATCTCTTGTAGGTTCCTTTTTTTCATCTTAGTCTCATCACCAGCTCCATATCTACCTCTAAGGCCTTCAGATCTGCATTTTCAATAGGTGTTTCACTTGTTCTACTCCACTTTTCATTAACCAGGTCATGTCCATTTTCAGGTTGTTGTTGACCTACATAGGTTTGTTTTGATATTTACTTAGCATCCTACAGGTTATCATCTTTATTAGTTTCAGGTTTCTATTTTATCTTTTGATACATCCAATTTATCAATCATGATTTTACTTATCCTTTTATCAAAACTTGGGTTGACATCCATCCTAGGATTTTTTCACTTCTCAGGACTTGTATTGTTTGGTAACCCACCCATCAATATACTAATCCATTCTTCATGTTGAGTTATCTTTGTTGTGAAGATCACCTAGCTTGCTGCAAGAAGTTCTCTATTGTGCCCACATTCATCATCATACCATCTAGATGTACCTTAAACCCTCTCATACTTGGAGTTGTTTGTCTTCTTGTTGCATTTTCACTAATCTAAAATAGGTAGTGAGGAAACTTGTTCAACATGAACCTTGTGGAATCACTTAATTCATTCAAAGTGTTATATTAAATAGAGTTATTACCTCATATCTCAAAAAAGTACCATTGTTCTCCACGAATATGGCTTCTCTGTTTAGAAATATTTTTCATGCTTGTAGAACTCTCCCCAAAGAATCAACTCCATCATTCACACAACACCTCATTCCACAAAAAATATCAAATAATGCATAAAAAGGGAACACGATGACACCTTCTTCTTCATAGAAACTTTAAATTTACAAGAATTTCATTATTTTATTTCAATGGAAATTTGTATTACATTATTTCCATATATACTTACAGACCTCTTGAGCCTTATTGGATCTTCTCCACATATCCTCCACCTCTAAACTCCCTTCTACAACCTAACTAACTCCTCACATTCAAATTCATCACTTCTTATCATGAATAGAGTTAGTTACATAAGTTACTAGCTAACTCAACTAAGGTAAGAGCTGAGCATAACTCATGAAACCCTATATGAGGGATGTAGACATATTGTTTACAAGAGAAGAGGTCATTAATGAAATTTATTATTTAGAGGATTTTTCACACTTTAGATGGTTCCAAAATTTACCTGAATCTATTCCTTATGGAAGAAAAGGTCAAGATATTTTTGACGGTATATTGAATGCTGAAAACGGAGGTAGTATGCAAAAGTTATTACATGCTGAAATTTTGGTCAATCTACCAAAAATATGGGACTGCACATGGGTTCAAGATGACATGGATGTGTGCACACTCACCATGTGGACCAAGAAAATTATGACAAGTGGCAATGTGGTATTAGAAAAATGGTGTTTTGTGCCTCCAGTCTTTGAAACTCATTATTGGATGGGGTGGGCTCCGTTATTTGTCAGTTGGGGGCCCTTAGCCAAGGTTGACACACTCATTTTGCAGAGGGGTCCCTTTGCCTCCGTTTCTTCATTTTATCATTATCAATCTTCTATATTTTAATTCCTATGTTATTCATCATACATACATATGGGATTACTTTCATGCATTGTAAATCATTCTAAGCTTTTTTACCATGTATATTTACCATGCTTTTAATCTTCCAGCTCGACCTGTTGAGTCAGCTCAACATCTAGGCCAACCTGGCTCTACTTAGATCGCCAACTCATCACTCATCCCACACCACTCACCATCACCAACTCCCACAGACACATATTTGCTAACTCGTCAAGCAATTTTTGGCCAAATCCTCACTAACATCTACCAAACTTAGCCAACCTGTCTACCAGCCGCTACGTGGCAATAAAATAAAGTGGCCAAGCCACTTAATTCAAAATGTCACCCCAAATATAAACCTATCCACCCATACTTATCCAATCAATGTGGGATATTGCCCTTGCTTAGCATATACACAGTCAGTGGAAGTTATGGGGCATCAATCCCCTAACCATTTGGTTGCTAAAAAAATAGACCATCGTTGGGCTATAAGCGGTTAACAAATCTATAGAAGGAGGAGTTTCTATTTGTACAAGGTGATTCTGATGATTGTGTATTGAGCATAACTGGGTAGTTTCAGAAAATGAATATTTTGAGACACTTAAGAGCTTTTTCACAACTTCGTGTTAACTGGAAAGTTGTCTAGAATTCCAAGACTCTCCTTATTCATATGTTATTTTCCCATTTTGTAATTTTCTTTACATCATTTTGAGGTGCAGAAGTATTTGGAAGATAAAGAAATGAAGGGAAGAGCCTCTACAAGTGCTTCGGGAATGTGGAGGACAAACATTGAGCTACGACAGAGTCCTTCGAAGGTCTAGAGACGAATTTTTTTGGATAAGTTATTGTAAATTGTGAGTTTTATTATACTTATAGTTTTGGAAATTTTAATGGACCGGTTCAAATGAACCTGAGGACATAAGAATTTCCGAACCTCGTAAACAATTTTGGTGTCATATTTTTTTCTTATGATTTACAATTCTGATTTTTTTTTTATTTCCACATTTAATCGGTAATAATTAAATTCAAACAAGCATATTTATCAGTTTATGACATTTGTAAAAAATTGGTAAAATGGAAATCTGAATAGTTTGATTGCACAGTGAATAACCGTGATTTTGGGAATCATTAACTTCAATTCTTAATGAGTTGAAATCAGTTTAAAATCAAATTTTAATTAACTTGAGATTTTTTAAATCATGAAAGTTTATGAATTTAAAAGATCTGTTGAAATAAGTAAAACAATAGGGGGTCTATTGTCATTTACATATCAAGTTTTTGGCATCAGAGTTGATTGCATTCAATGGTTTGCTTTTGGATTACATTTTATATCAGTTTTATTTTCTAATTCCATTATTTAAAGACTTTATGGCTTGATCTTCCATTTTGTAGTTTACAATGTTTTAGAAGTATAAGTTATTTACAGGAAGTTATGGGTAAAACCATGAAGAGAGGAAGGAAGGAAGATCTGGAAAGTATCAAAAGACAAATTCAATACGAGAATGCTTTCCTGAGATGCAAGCTCTATTCCCTTAAAGAAAAAATTGAACGATTGAAATCAAAGCTGGAATCCAAGGATGGGTTCTTGATCAAATTGTAGTGTGGTGAGTTGAAGAAGGATTTTCCTTCCACTTCAGATGCAAAAACCATGACTGATGAGTGCATTGTAAGTTATTCACCACGTGATTCTTATTCCTCCCATTTAGATTCAGATTCAAGTAATTCTTTTAGTTCTTTTGAAAAACACACTAAAGGCATTAGAACTAGATTATTAATTAAAATGGGATTTGATGGAAGAGACCTTTGTAAGAATGGCCAATGTATGTTTAACCCAATATAGGTATAAGATCATCCTCATTTTGCAGGTTTGGGCTATCTTAGTGTGGGAATGTAAATTAGACAGTGCTCCAAAGATGTTGAAGGAAGAAAAGATTTCAATAACCAATAGATTACCCCATTATTCCTGAAGGAAGACAAGCTTCTAACAACCAAGATATTACCTCATTAGTCCTGAAGGAAGACAAGCTTCCAACAACCAAGAGATTACCCCATTAGTCCTGAAGGAAGACTCGGTGCAGGAAAATGATGATTCATCGTCATAGGATGGATTTGGTAAGAAATCATAGAGACAAGGTAATAATATTCCACCTCCTCATTATTATCATAATCATAAGCATAAGGAAAATTGTAAAAAGTTTGATCCGCTCTTTCAGTTTAAGCAATACGGCTATGATATTCAAAAAATGTTGCATGTTTTTCCTTACAATTTTTGGGGGTTTAGTAACCATTATGTTGTCAGTTGATGGAATAGAAGGACATTATTGAAGAATTTGATGCCTTTTTTCAGAAATAAGACAGTGATAAAGACCAATCTCGTCATTTAGAGGCGAGAAATGACACACAAATTTCCTTTCCCAGGTAGATGAATTTTTGTACTCATTACCGTATGAGTGGAAACCAGGTGGAAAATTGTTAGAAACTTCATCCATCACACCATTAGAGTCATGGTAATATGAAGATAGAATAAAAACATGTTGTAAAGGTAAACGAAGTTCTTGATCCACCACTAGATGATGAATCAACCCAGGTATTAACCGAAGAAATAAAACCAACTAAAAAATAAAATACATTTAAATGGGTTGGTCAACAATTGCTTCATTTTATGTTTGCATAGATGATACTAATGAATGACATGCAAATAATTTGAAGCTTTAGTTATATGGGATTCCATTGTGTGTTGAGAGGAAAAATTTTCCCATGTTTTTAGCTTTGATTTGGAGTTTATATTCGTGAGTGGGACTAAAAGACACATTTACCATGCTCAGTATCTTCTTATAATTGAATTTTTTTTTAAAAACTCCTTTGAATATCCTTATTTAGCTTTTGAGTTTCTGGTACAGTTCAGGTACAGTTAATTAAAACTCATATTTTCAGCTTTGGATATTTTTTACAGCAATTTACACAGGTTGTTGGGCACATTGACAGTGTATAGTTTTCATTATTGCATTAAAAAGTAACAATTTCTTTGGGAATGTATCTATTTTTGGCATATATAGGTTAGGTGCATTTTAAGACCCATATTTTGGGCATGCTTGTAATTGTGCTCACAAATGTGAAATCTTGATGTGGCCATACTTTTAAATCACATGCTTTAGGGAAATAAATGTGATTTATAAATATGGTAACAATGTTAGAGCACATTATGATTACACTAACAAACATTTGCAGTTGTTATATTATCGAAGTTTCACAGGGTCAGTGGACATTAGCCTAGATGTTGGCTTTTTGTGTTTATATTTACTAATATATATTTGGGTGAGATTGTATTTACAGATGATTGACCATGTCACAATGAGCCAGTTTGATAGTTTCCTCATTTAGCATTTGATTGTCAATTTTTAGCCAATTAATTTTGTGATGACCGTTATAGTCACTATGGCTTGACATATCTATAGGGATTCAGTTAGACATTTTCCTAATATTGGTAATGGTTTGTCTTTTTAAACTGATCTAAGCTATTTATAGAGATTGGCAGATTCACACAGAATTCAGTTGGAATCTAGCCTCTTGTAGCATGTAGAGTGTCCATTTTTACATTGATCATTTGGTGATTTACTTATCAAAAAAATTGCAGTAAATTTTTTCCTATAATGATATTTCTATGGATCATGTATGTTTGTGAGATGCAAGAATATGATTGGCAGTTTCAGTGGGTGAAAAATAAGTTTTATGGAATAAAAGATTTCTTAGTGGGGAAGTGTGGTCCAAAGGATTTTTCACACTTTGGATGTTTCCAAAATTTCTTTGAACCCATTCCTTACAGAAGAGCGGGTGAAGAGATTTTTGGTAATATATTTAACGTTAAAAATAGAGGTCGTATGCAGAAGTTAAATTGCATGTTGAAATTTTGGTAAATATGGCAAAAATATGGGGCTACACACAGGTTCGAGATGACACAGACGCGTGCACACTCACCATGTGAACAAATCAAATTACGATAAGTGACAAAGTGGTATTTGAAAAAAGGGAGTTTTTCACCTTTGATATTCGAAACTCGTTATTGAATGGGTGGTCCCCGCTATTTTTTGGCCGAGGCACCTCAACCAGGGTCGACACACTCTTTTTGTGGAGGGGTGAATTTACCTCCATTTCTTCATGTTACCATTGTTAAGCTTATGTATTTGAATGCCTTTGTTATTCACCACACTATGCATGTGTGATTAATTTCATGAATAGTAAATCATTTTAAACATTTTTACCATGTATATTCACAATTTTGTTAACCTGCCAACTCAACCTACTAAGTTAGCTCAACAAATCAACCGACCTGCCTCTACTTAGCTCACCATCTCATCGCTCATCACACATTACTCGACTTCACCAAATTCCACCAACACCTATGTGTCAACTCGTTGAACCATACTTGGCCAACTCCTTGCCAACGTCTACCAAAGTTAGCCAACTCATCTACCAACCACTACATGAAAATAAATAAAAAGCAGCCAAATCACTTAGTTCAAACCACCACCCTAAATATAAACCTATCTTCCCATGCTTATCTGATCAATGTGGGATATTACCCCCACTTAGCATATACACGGTCGGTGGAGGTTACGAGAATCGACCCCCTAACCATTTAGTTTCTAAAAAATAGACCACCATTGGGCTATAAGCAGTTAATAATGTTGGAAGCATGATGAACTGAGAGGGGGTGAATCGGTTCTTCAAAACCTTTACTTAATTCCCTTAAGTTGTATATATCATTTAGAACATCACATCAACATTCATTAACCATTAATAACACATTAAACATGATAAACCATATGAAATAATAAGAGAGTTCAAAAGATGCCAAATGTAATTGGGAAACCCTCAAAGGGAAGAAAACCCACTAAATTTTTTGATTATATTACTCAAACTAAAAAACTTGCATGAATAAGACACATCACACAAGATTTTTTTAGTGAGACACCAATCCCATAAGGAGTACCAACCCTTGTTTATCAAGGCACCAACCCTGAAAGGAGGCTACAAACCCCTAAGGTAATCAAGAACCAACTCAAACACATGAAGATGAATACCACTAAATATATGTTGTTGCTATAGCTGATAGTGATCACAATTTCAACTCCACTCTCTCAAAACCCTCATCAAACACACTCTCTCCAACTTCTCTCAAGTTTTCTTCTTCATGGAATAATTAGATCAATTACCCTTGATGCTATGATTCCTAACTCTCCTCATACATTCATACACTCTCTCAGATATATCTTGATTCCCTTAAACCTCCTTCACACTCTCCCTTAGGCTCACACTTTTCCCTCTTTCATAACTATCTCAAAATGAACACATACACTCACTTAAATACATTACTCTTCTATTAAAACATGATAGGTTGGCCATGACCACTAAGGTCAGTCATACCAACATAAAAAAAAACCTACACACTCATATAAATTCACATGAAAAACCCATATGGGTGAGAATGCACCATGACATCCAAAATGCACAATTAGGCCTAAAGAGCTAGTTTCTCCTTTACCGAGCACTCTGTGGACTCCAATCACACAAACTTGCTTTTTCAAGACTCAAAAAAATTCACACATGTCAAACACACCCTCACAACATCTTCCATAATCTCACAAACCTCTACATCATCCATTTTCTTCATATCACCACCAAGTAGGATTAAATCCTACTCATTCCAGGCACCTCCAGTTGACCAGTCTTCAAAGATGAATACCAAACAGTCACCAAACTCCTCAACCATGTCATGTAGCCACTCATTGGAAAGAAATTGGCCCAAAGAAAACTTATAGTCATGTTAGACATCATGATTCAACCTATAAATCCAATAAAACAATGTCTCCTCTCAAGATACTTGAACTGCCTAGAAACCAGTTTTTGGAATCTTGACCTTCTTGTGCCCTTGCTGACACTTTTAAGAATTATAAATACATGAAATAAGATAAAATTTCATACCTCTTCATTATCAAATGAATTGTGAATAAAAATATGAAAACAAGATACTAAAACAATAACGAATAAAAATATGATATTACACTTTACATTATTATGAAAAAGAAAACACCAAAGATGCCATGAAAATAATGTATAGTAATAAAGTGTTGATTATTACAAAATAATATACAAAAGTAAAAATTATCTCAATTGAGATTTACATTTCAATTCTTCTTAGTATTACAATAAAAGGAATCGCATTTGACTCTCGTTCTAAGATGTTCCCTCTTGTCTTGTATCTTTTGTCACTAGTTCTCTAGATTTAATTAGATCATCTGTTGCGGAATTGATACTAGCAAGATTTTCCTTATCTTGATTGTCCACATCACGTATTGAAAGTAAACTAAGATCCACATTTGATATTTGCTTAAACAATATCTTTGGATCCATGTCATGCTCCTTAATTATTTTCTTCAATGTGTTGTTATGTTTATTTAGGAGCACAAGTTTTTCTTCAGTGAAATAAAAAAAATTAAACTTGTGCGTGTATTCTTAATATGAAGATCAAATAACAGTACTTCATTCTTCAATTTTTCATATTTTGACTGCATTTGAACGAATAAATATTATTAGTTAAAAATAAAAACTATGTAAAATTTAAATGCAAATAAAGAGTTAAACTTAGGACAACTTTATCCTTTTCAACATTTCCAATGGCAACAAGGTTTTTTTCTCTAGCCTATTTGTTATAGTAGGTTGAGTTTCACCATTTAAAATTTCCAACCTGTTTAACATGACAACCAAAACATTATAATTGTAGTCATTGCTTACTGGAATGACACCTAAGAGAGCTTGATTCAATAATACATTTGATGAACCCCTATTTTGTTATGTTTAAACCATGTGAAGCCTCATACTATCTTGATATCATATTGCACAATTCATAATGTTAACTATTTATACTTAATGCTTTACTATGTTTTTGAAGGAATTATTGTGGATACACTCATTATTTCTTCCTCAAAAATGGCTTAAATTGGTCTTTTTATAAGCATTAACAGTACCTTTAGAAAATTATATGTTGAGTTATCACAGGAGTAAATTACAATTATGCAGGAATCAATTAGTGCACCAGCACAGGACTCAATTAATGCATTAGCGCAGGACTCACCTCTGTATTAATATAGGATTCACAATACAACACCGAACTGGTCTAGGTCATCAACTATGAATTCCTTGAAATAAGGTATTTACACAAGGTGATAGATAACTCGAACTACCGGTGATACAGTTGGTAGCATAACAACATGAATAGGAAATGTGCACCATTACCTCGACCTACATTCATGCCAATTTTGAGGTTTAGTTACTCCAGTTGCTGGGAGATGTGATGCGGCCAATACCTAGAGATTTATTATCACCTTAATTCCCTACAATCAACCAAAGATATAAAGAGTCTTCTAGTAATGATTGAATCCCTCAAATGATTCAATCACAGACCTCTTGTATAGTTAGAAAGATTAATTCCAATTCAACAACATAAAGACTACTTCTTCAACAATTGTATTCCTTAAAATAGATAGTCATTATTTTAGTCAATAGTCAGTTTAGTAGATGTTAGTTATTGTGAATAAACTAGTTCTCTCCCAAAGGGACTAGGACTTCTCTAGTATAAAAAAGATAATGTATTTAGATTTATGATTTTGGTTCAGTTAGTTGATTCATTGTAAAAGCATACTCTTTCAATTCAATAAAGATTGCAGATTCAAGGGAAAACTTTGTGTGAATTTCAGCCTTAAACCTAATCAAAGGGAAGGGGCAAGGGCCATTCATCCCCAATGAGAAGGGAGATTTACTATTATTTCCTTTCTGTGATTTTTGATGTATTTACCATTTCAAGCATGAACTTGTGTTAAAAATCCTTAGATTTTGTCTTTAATATTCTTTGTTTACCATGCATTACATTTATAATTACAGTAAGTTATTATTCAATTACGGTTGTTATTAGGTACATGCTGAGAGCAATTCTTACTATTCCCTTTGTTGCAAACAGCCATGGACACCGCCCTAGATTGATAGATATAATATCATTAAAGTACGAGTATCAATGATGCTCGTCAACATCTATCTTTGTTGACTCAATTTGAACTAAAGTAAATAAACAATTTTTTTGGGGAATGGTTGTGAAAATGGGAATTTATTTCCTTCATCAAAGCTTTGGCTTGGAATTCCCATGTTTTCAAAGTCTCTATATCCTGCAGCACAATATCATTAATAGTAGCATAACATCGAGCTCAACCAAAAAAATATGCAATGAAAAATTAGTTAATTTATCATTAGATGGTGATATATGTGTTGGAAAGGGTGTACCATATAGTGAACTAGGTTTATGTGCATGTAAAACAAGATCTATCTCGGGCACTTGTGAGCACTAAATCATATCATGTGGATTAAAAGTAGTTGGGGAAACAATATTGATACCCAAGATATCATCAACAAGATTAATCGGATGTAAAATGGTGGTGCCCATTATATTAGGGAAACCACCAAAACAGAATTGGAAACTTTGTTACTGTCAGATGAACAATGCCATCACTTTTGGTTGGATAAGATATTTGGTTCCCCCTTATTTGAACTTGTCTAGGCGGTGGCGGTGGTGGTGGCAACATCATTTTCTTTTTTGAAGAGGGAAGTAGAATTGCTAAAATAAAATGTGAAAAAAACATAAATGGAAATTAGAATTCAATATTTAGTAAATATAGCATAAAATTTGAAGTAATACTAATAATGTACCTTGAAGAGTCTGTCTAGGAGTATTTTATTCCCGGGTCATTGGTTGAATCCTTGCAGTTTTTGTTTGTTCATGTTGATGTGGTGAAATTTTATTAAAACTATCAGAGGAATAAGTAAATGTTCAATAATGATTAAAACAAATATAGTACCATTAATAAAAAACAAATATAGTACCATTACTAAAAAACAAAACAATGTATGCTCCATTATTCATAGTTTGACATACTAACATAGTAGTAATACCTTGAACAATCTGATGAATTTGTGTGTTGCACTTGCAGTTGAGGGGGTGTAATAGAACTATTAATGCATTATTGTCTTGGAATTGTAATATAAGATGATTGTATATCCACTGTATGAATCTATAAAATCCTCATGAGGTTGATGGCCTCTAACGGTATCTTGTCTTCTTGCATGTGATACAAGTGCTCTCTTCTAAAAGAAGTGAACAAAAAATTATCTCTATAACCTCTATTTGTCAAATAAACACATGAATTTATTTTGTAATAGTGTAAATTTACCTATTGATCCCCATTTAAAAGACAATTTACTCTTATGGCATTTTCATCAAGTTCAATCTACAATATTAGTATTCCGCAAGTGCAACTCATGAAAGGCTTCATAATATAATGCAATTATATAATTGCAACATAAAAATTGTTGCAATTTCATTGTAAATAGTATATGATAAATCATTTTGTATCTTATTGGATATATTTCTATACCATTCAAATTGTTGGCAACTTAGAGACTAGAAGGATGTAAACAACAACCCAATATGGAATTTCAAATTATCTTCCCTGTAAAACTATCCTAGCCTAAAAAATTCAATCATGGCCTACAAAAATGTGTGTGGAACAACTTACATAGATAATCCCCTTCTTGATTTAGTCAAGTTACCTACACAAAATTAAAAAACATGTTATTATCTTATTGTGATGTTAACAGAAAGAAAAAATTGTAAAAAAACATATTATTACCTTCAACATGTACGCTAAAGTGGGAATCCATATACTCTTTATTTGTGTCAGAGAGTAGGGATTTTCTTGTCATAGGGTTAACATTCATATGTGGAAGTCCTATTAAGTGATGGATATCTTCTAGAGATTTTCTAAAAGAAAATTCTTGTGATGGCAACTTGATTATGAAGATACATGTGGATGTGCCATAATTAGTCTAAAATAAATTGCAGCAAACCAACATTAGTGTTATATCGGGGCATGTGAATTAGTGCTCAAAAATAACATTTATCTACCCAATCATTGAATGTGTCCTTAATTTTCATCAAGATAGCAATTTACATGCACATAAGGTTTCAGAATTGAATTTTTGGGTTAAGATTGAGAGGATGTAAAAATGAATGCCATTTTTGGATTGTAGATACATGTGCTTCAAGCTTGTTTGTCAAGTCTAGAGTCTGGTATCCGATAGCCATAGGAGCTTGGAAGATGGTAGATATTAGAGGCTAGAGTGGAGCTTTGTAAAAGTGAAAAATGAGGCCCCAAACATACATATATAGGTGAGGGAGGACACATGGCAACGTGAGATTGGGAATGTGCAGTTGGGCGTCTGCATGCACAGATGTGCGGTAATAAATACATATGTTCATTTACATGTGCAGATGTCTGACCACACATGCAAATGCCTACCTATACATGTAGACACCCAACCAACATGTAGATGCCTGCCTACATATGTAAATACCCTGATACACATGCAGATGTTTGTCTGCACATGTAGACGAGCGTCTACATGCGCAAGTGGGATTATATACATTTAGATGACCGTCTATATTTTGTGGTCATGCGTATATGCATAGACTCTATACAGACACTTGTGTTGGTGCAATTTCTGGGTTTACACACTTTGCCTTAATTTCCATGCTTCATTTTTACTCCAAGACGTCTTTTTAGCTCGAGCTGGTGATCTGTAACTCATTTTACTCAGTGGATGCTTTCAAATGCCCTCATTGTTGTTATTCTAACCCCCATTTTGAAGCAAAATCCAAGTTTCCCCTTTATTGTGCCCTAATTTTCATTTGCACGGGTTGTGTTATTTTTCCTTGGTCAAAGCGTGAAAGAAACCCGTGTTTGATTGAATTCCATTTTTATGAAGGTGAAATCTCACTCCCCAGGCCTAAATCATCCCCAAATCATGTTTCAATTGGATTCAAAACCAAGAAATCCACCTTCCTTGTCTAAAAATTTGACTTCAGAAAGAATCCCCTGCATTTTTGCATTTTGACGGGCATATGGGCATGTTCTACCCATCAAATTTATCATTGCAATGTTTATGCTGACATGGCAGGCTTTCTATTGGCCGAGGTATGTGCGGAAAAAAATGTTATAACTTGTCAAATTTTAAAAGTTTTTGGCGAAAGGAAAAATTTGCTCCGCTGGCCCCCGCATTTGCAATAGTGTGCCTACGTGGCATGATTTGATTGGTTGGATGGATCGGCGGGTGGCGGGTCGCACTTAGGAAATTTTCTTCTTTCCATTTTGGAAAAATTCTCAAAATCCAAATTTTTCCCGAAGGCCCATAGCGAATGGGGAGCGACACGTGGCACAGGGAGATCAAGCAAGGGATGGCGAAGGACTTGGGAAAATTTTGACGTTTTTGGCTCAAAATGTCAAGGAAAAAATTTGACCCGTAAGGCCCGCTGCCCAATGGGAAGGCGACACGTGTCCATGGGAGGATCAACTGGAAAAGTAGGGTGGATTTTGAAAGATGTTTGAAATTTTTGCTTCAAAATGCCAAAGGAAAATTTTGAGGCTCGCAGCCCAATGGCATCATGACACGTAACCCAGGATCAGAGAGGGTGGCTGGTGGACTTAAAACGTATCTTCATTCTTGAAGAAAGTTCTCAATGTTGAAATTATGCTCTGATGGGCCCGTCGCCCAATGGGTAATGTGGCAAATGGAAGGACATGTCTGGAGAGGTGGAGAGGCGACTTTTAAATTTTTGAAGTTTTTTAAACTCAAGGCATGTCAGAGAAAAATTTGGACCGCGAAGGCCCGCGACCAGTAAGAAGAAGCGACACGTGTCTGAGAGGAGAAGCGGGGGAATGGGGGCCTTAAGAAGAAAACTTTTGGGAACTCCCCGCGAATCACAGTTTACCCTTGGTATAAAAGGTAAAAAATGAAGAACAGGCCCACGTCCAATGAAAACAAGACACGTGTCCTAAATTTGGCGGAGGTTTGGAGCACGTGGAGAGAAAGTAGAAAATTTTCCAAACTTTGGCGAAAATCTCAAGGTGAGAAATAATCCGCAGAAAAATTTGGAGGTCGTGCCTCCGCATCCAATCAGGAAAGATGACACGTGGCACATGTTTCAAAAGGTAAAAAGGAAGAAGCACGGGCCCACATGAGGGATTTTTTGCTCGCGGAGGAGTGAAGGAAAAAAGGAGGGGTCGGCTCCGACAGTGAATGGGAGATCGACACGTGGCAGAAGAGGCAGCGGGTGTTCGGGCCTGCGGGGAATGTTGAGAAAATTTTCCTTTTTGTGAAAATGTGGTAAAATGCATCAAATTGGCCAACGGTTTTGGTGAAGGCCCACAGGAGGACACGTGGCGCATCTAGGGGCTCGCGGGGAAAATTTTCAAAATTTTCCCAAGGTCAGAAAAAGTTCAAAACACATTTTTTAAGGTTGGAGGCTTGGTCCAATGGTATTTGGACATGTGTCCACTTTATCTAGAAGTCAAAGAAGATATTTCTTAGTCTGCATGATGAATCTCATCAAGACACGTGGAGGGCGGAAATTTAAAGTTGATTTTAATCAATGGTTGCTGTGCGTTTTCATTTTTGGGCACCATAGATGCTCCAAGATGTGTGGAATCGTCATTTTTGCACCAAATCACATGAAATTTTATATGAATCTACATCCCTTCAACCTTTTGAACACAATGGAACTATTATTTTGAGCTGATTCGGTACCCTATAGTGTTTTTCATGAAATATTTTCCTCAGCCCATGAAAAACACGTGAAAGGTGAAAGTAAAAAGTTGCAGAGTTAAAAATGGTGAGGGAAAAAGGTGAAAAATGATTACAAATGCATGCTGGCATGGTGGAATGCCAAAAACGTGACCCTGGGATGGATAAGGATCTGAGTTCATGCAATATTTTAAAATATTTGTGCATCTCTGGCATTTGGCGAGCTGTTTCACAGTTTTATATCATTTTTCATCAAATGGATAGGGTTTTGTAACAAATCTGATCCCTTTGGCATATTCTTTGCTTGGGATGGAAGGATCCAAGTTGGCAGAAGGGTATATGATGTAATTTGGATGCATTTTGTGGGTCTGTTGAGATTTTTTGGGAAAGAGAGAAGAATTTTCACAGGGAAAACTGGAAGAAGTCCATTTCCTTTAGGAGAAACTACCTGAGAGCCATTTTTTATTCTAGTTTGCATCAAATGTTCATCATGTTGAGTTGGTTTCAGCTGTAAAGCCATCAACAAGCTTTGAGATTGTCTAAATAACATTCCCTTGCTGATATATTTGATCAAATTCTTGGATTAACTGGTTTTATCTCTTGGCAAAGCTTGCATACACTTGTATTTCAGTATGTTTTCAATTTATGTTTCATGCTTATGTTGCAATCTTGTGTTTGGGATCTTTATTGGTCATACATGGTCTCATTTCTTGTAGAGGGGTTTGAAGGCATCTGCAATCTTCCATTCAGAAGAGCATTCATTTGAGTGAAGATAAACAGATTTAAATTCATCTTACCTTCCTTGTAAATTGAGGGTGTTTGTAAACCTTTGGGTGTACCTTAAGTCATGATCTAACAAGGGTTTCTAAATGCTTCATTGGTATTTTGCTTCAAGCCTTTGTGGTAGGTTATCAAAGTTTGTGTGGAATAGTGTAGATTTGGGCCTCCATTTGTGCACACATCCTGGTTGAAAGAGCACTTCAAACTCATTGAAACATCTTTGTTGTTTAGGTGTTGCAATTCTTTTGCAAAGTTTCCCAAAGAAGTGGGTAATGACCTTATCTTACTCTTGTCCCAACATCTCTCATTAGAATTTCATTTTAAACTAACTCATCCTACCTACAATACCCCTGCATCTGCATTGTGTGTCCACAAAAGAATTCAATCCTTTCACTAAAATGCACAAAGTTGATCAGGGTTTTATCATGTCTTTAGCAGCTCTAGCTTTGTTTTGAGAACATTTCCATCATTTAGTAGTGACAACTCCTTTGAGTTTGGATAATGGATACTTGATCATGTTTTCACAAGGCCTCTTCCATATCATATGCAAAACATAAGGATATCTCCATCTCCTTACCATATAGGGGCTGCAATACAGGTTCTCTTGCCTTGTTTGATAGGCACAACCTAAAATAGTGAGGGTTAGATCAAAACCCTCTATGAAGGTGCTATCCACTCCCTTAATTATTGAATGAAAACAAGCAGATAGGTGTGATCCTCAGATACAAACGACATACAAAACATCTATCTATCCTTGAGTGTCTTGTGCAAGTTCATGATGTTGTTCAAGTTGTGAAGGAGATTAAATCTGGATACCAACACCTGAGTGGCACCGTTTCTGGGTTATTCTTGCAATTTCTTGGTGGTTTTGAAGTATTTGAAAGGTTTGAGCATTTGTGTGATCAAGTATTTGAGCTATTACATTCTTGAGATATCATTTCATACTTCAGATCTGGATGTTTTGGGTAAGAAAGGATTTCAAACTCAGCCTGCTCTTCTCATTTACCAGTAGTTTATATGATTTGGATGCACTATTTTTAGTTGAATTAAGAAGAAGAAGATCTGATTTGTAAACCCTTGCAAGTTTTCAGTATAGCATGCATTTGACAGAATATTTTTAGTGCTTTCTTGCACAACTAAGGTGAAAATCCTTAGTGGCGACTCCATGCTGTTGGGATCTTGAAATACCAGTTGTCTAACACATTTCTATCATTTGAAACTTGTTGTTTAAATCTGTCAAAATGGAGGGAAGGAGATCCCTCTTCATCAAGGATTCTTCTAAGAAGTTTCTGACCGAATCAAGAAGCTTAGAACTAGAGGGAAGACAAGTGTGGAAAGTGGTTGGTGATTTGGTTGTAAGGAAAGGAGATCCCCATAGTTGAATTTGAAGGAGAGCAGCCTGTTATTGAAGATTATAATTCTTCTTCAAGTAGATCTGATTCAGGCAATCTTCTTGCTGATTTTCATTCTCCATCAGGTGAGGGACCTTCTTGTGTATTTAAAAAACTTGCTCCTAAATCTGCTCCTGTGGTTTCTAAGTTTGCTAAAGTCTATCAAGAGAGAGAGCCTTTGGGGGGTTATCATTTTAGAGATCATTCATCTATTCCAATCAGACCCATTACTACTCCTCATCAGCTTGTTTCACCTCCAAGATCACCCCCACCAAACAATATGGCTCAACCTAGACCTCCATTTGTTGTAAACACCTTTGGTCCTATAAATTTTGGAGGAATGGATGGTTATCCAAATGCTGTCCCACAGGATGTGAGAAATAGGTTACCAAAATTCCAAGGTAACAATGCCATAACTGGAGATCAACATCTCAAACTCTTTGTTAACATGATGGAAGACTTTGAAATAGAATTTGAGGATGTGTATATCAAGTTGTTTATCCATACACTTGAGGAAGATGCAAGAGATTGGTATAAAGCTCTACCTGATAACTCTATTGATTCATGGACTGAGATGAGTAATGCATTCAGATTACAATATGGAGACAAAACAGATCCAAGGTTCCTTCTATCCGAGTTTGAGAACATCAAGAAGAACCCTAATGAGACCGTTCATGATTTCAATACAAGATTTAATAAGACATTGAGAAGGATGCCTGTAATTTTGAGGCCTTGTGATGAATCTTGCTTGATCAAATATGCAGATGCATTTGATAAAAAGGCAGCCTATTACTTGAGAGACAAAAATCCTACAAACTTGAGGCAAGCTTTCACCATGGCACTTCAAATTGAAAATAATATTAAAGCTATTGGTAAACCACTTAAGAGGGACGGTGTGAAGCTGATAAACCCTGAGAAGCCTCAAGCTAGCAAGGGTGCTGATTTGGAAGATGTTGTCAAGACTTTGGCAGGGGCTGTCAAAGAAATTTCCTACAAATTAGCCCGGGCTGAGAAAGGAATTGGGCAAAGTTCACAAGGACAGCAAAGAACTCAAAACCATGATAGATTTGGCAATCATCCTAGGGGTGATCAAAGACAAGATGATAGAGGTAAAGGGCTTGTTGGATCTGCAAATAGACAACCCCAAGCACGTGAAAATAGAGTGGTGCCTGACCCTCTGACTGCAAGAGTTGCTGCTGTTCAAGAAGTTGCTGATATGGATTGGTGTGACAGATGTTTTCTTCCTCATCCTCCATGTGAAATGGACCAGCAAGATATTAATGATGATAATGAGAATGAAATGGATGATGACATTTGTATGATGGGCAGCTCTTCAGGCTCACAACAAGCAGCAACATCAACAGATGTGATAAGTGCAAGGACTGCTGCAACCTTTTGGGATTGCATAAAGAGGGTACCATTTCTTTCTCTTCCTCAAACTCATGATGTAGATGTAGTTCAGGCCTTTGAAATTCCTAATAATGACTTTGAATATCTAAGGGCTTTAATGATCAAGAAGTATGATGGTGGTATTCCTTCGGAGGAAGATAGACAATTGTTAATGAATGTTGTGGTTGGTCAAGAAAAAGAGTACAATACTAGAAGTAAAGTTGTTAGAGGAGCTGGTCCTCAAGCCAAGCCAAAGACACCCTTGCTCACAAGTATTCCCAAAGATAATCCTAGAAGAGAAACAATTGCCAAGAACCCTGCTGTCCCATGCAAAAATATCAGTCCTCTCCATGCCCAGGCTGCCAAGAATACTTCTCCATCTGATGAACCTTCTTGTTTCCCTTCCAATGTTGTTTTGCCAAAGAATGTTCCATATGATATAGCCCAGGTATTGAGCCAAATTAAAGTGAGTGTTCCCATTATTGAATTGCTTAGAATTCCTGAACACAAGAAAAGAGCTTTTGAATACTTGGGATTGAAAGAAGAAAAGAGTATACCCCAAGCAGAAATGTAAATGTTGTTGAGAATCCTCTTCAAAGCATTGCTGGCCCTGAAACACCACCACCAATGGAAGATCTTGGAGAGGCACCTGAAGTGTATTTGGGGACATCCTTGGTTGATTCCCAATTGAATGTTGATCCATTCTTCACAACTTTGCTCATAAAAGGTAGGTTGCTTCACAATTGCATGTTTGATTCTGGTGCATCATGTAATGTTATGCCTCTAGAAGTTATGAATGAGTTGGATATCAAAGTGACAGCAGCATATGGGAAGTGTACAGCCATGGATTCAAGGGAAGTGCTGGTTGTTGGATGTGTGAAGGGTTTAGTAGTGTAACTTGCAGCCTATCCGGGTAAGAATTTAAAACTTGATGTTGTAATTGTTGACTGCCCTGCCAAATGGGGTATGCTTTTGTCAAGGAAGTGGGCTGCAAGTGTTGGTGGTAGTGTTCAAATGGACATGTCCTATGCCACCATTCCCATTGAGGGCAGCCTTGTCAAACTCTATGGTGAAAAGAAGATGTTACACTTGATTGAAGATCCCAACAATGCTTCTTATGAAGTGTTGTTTGCTGATGTAGATGTTGACAATTTCATTGGTTTTGCTGATGGAAAAGAGAATAAGATGGACAAATCAGAGTGCCTTGGTATGGTAGGTTCTCCATGGACATTACTATTTGATGGAGCTTGCTCCAAAGTTGGAAATGGTGCTGGTATAGTGTTGGTTTCCCCTAGTTTAGAAGAGTTTCCTTTTTCCTTCAAGCTCAATTTTGAATGTACTAACAACATTGCTGAGTATGAGGCATTATTATTGGGATTAAGGATTGCATGGAAGTATGGAGTGAAGGATATTGTTGCTAAGGGGGATTCAGAGTTGGTTGTCAAGCAAGTAAGAAAGTTGTATGCTACAAAAAATCAGCGTATGAGACAATATAAGCATGTTGTTTGGGACTTGATTGAAATGTTTGATTCCTTTAACATTGTTTACCATGATAGAAGTCTTAATGCTGCTGCTGATAAGCTGGCTGTTCTTGGTTCTAGATTTGATAATTGCACCGTTTCACCTTTTTGTGAATATGATATTGAAGTGCTAACAAGGCCAGTTGTCCCGGATAATGTGAAGCATTGGCAGATTTTTGATGATGATGCACAAGTGTTGAGATTCTTACAATGCCAAGGAGAGTTTGCTGGTCAGAATATTGATTGGGAACCAATGGTGTGCATGAATGAAGGTAGAGAAACTTTGTTTGACAAGGATATTATACAATTGAAAACAAATACCATTCCTAAAGGTCTTGTTGCACTTGAATCCAACTTTAGCAATGCTGATTGCATCATTTATAGAAACTTGTTTACTTCAAGGGATGTGGAAGAGCACAACTTGGGAACTAAAGACAAACCAAGGAAGATCTGGTTGGGCAGTCATCTCAGCAAAGAAGAGAAATAGTCATATGCCCAACTTTTAAAGAAATATCAAGACTGCCTTGCTTGGTCTTATTCAGAGCTGAAGGCATATAGAGAAGATTTATTTCAGCATGAGATCCCTCTTGAGGCTAAAACAAAACCGTTTAGACAAAAACAAAGGCCTATTAACCCACTTCTTTCCATGAAAATGCAAGAAGAGTTGAAGAAATTGAGAGATGGTGGCATCATTCAGCCTACTAGATACTCTTCTTGGGTTGCCAACCTTGTGCCAGTTAGAAAGAAGAATGGAGATATCAGACTTTGTGTGGATTTTAGGAATCTAAACAAAGCATCTATGAAGGACAAACTATCCTTTGCCAAACATGGAGAATATGTTGCAGCTTGTGACAGGGTCAGAAATGCTTTCTACTTTGGATGGTTTCTCCGGATACAATCAAGTAGTTGTCAAAGAATCAGAAAGACTTAAGACAACCTTCACTACTCCTTGGGGGACTTATGTTTTTGTAAGGATGCCTTTTGGATTGATGAATGTTGGTGCTACTTTTCAAAGGGCAATGGATGTTGCCTTTGCTGGTTATATCAATGAATTTATTGCAGTTTACCAAGATGATGTGACTATTTTTTCAAGGCAGCGAGCAGACCATCTGCAACACCTAGAGAAGATGTTGATCAGATGTAGAGAGTATGGCATTTCACTTAATCCAAAGAAGTGTCATTTTGGCGTGCAAAAGGCCAAGTTGCTGGGACATATTGTATCTAAAGAAGGTGTTATGATAGACCCTGAGAGAGTGGAAGCAATCAGCAAGGTGCCTATTCCAAGAACCAAGAAAGGTATCCAATCTTTCTTTGGCCAAATAAATTTCATTAGAAGGTTTGTTTCTAATTTTGCTGAGTTAACTCTCCCAATCACAAGCATGCTAAGAAAGGATCAAGTTATTAAGTGGGAAAAGGCTGCCATCCAAGCTTTTGAAGGAATAAAGGATGCACTCAAGCATGCACCTATTTTGGCAGCTCCAAACTATAAGATGCCTTTCCAAATCTTCTCTTTTGCATCTGAATTTACTATTGCTTCAGTTTTGTTACAAAAGGATGAAAATGGAGCTGAGAGGCCTATTGCTTTCTTTAGCAAGGATTTACAAGCAGCTGAATTGAGGTACACAATTATGGAGAAACAAGCATTTGCATTAGTAAAAGCAACAAAGATTTTCAGGCCCTACATTTTGAGTTCAAAGGTTGTTGCTTATGTTCCCCACACCATGGTTAAAGACATCTTATCTGACATGGAGATATCAAGCAAGAGATGTAGATGGGTTAACAAATTACAAGAGTATGATATGGATATCCAAACAACAAAGTTGGTAAGAGGTTTAGGTCTTGCCAAACTCATGGCTGAGAGTAATTTGTAGAATGTAGAAGTGAATCAACTAGGGGAAGAAAGGGCAGATCTCCTTGACAAATTGATGAATTCTGAGTGGTACAAGGATGTGGTCTATTACCTCAAGCACCTATGCTGTCCCAGTCACTTAAATAAAAATCAGAAAAGAGCCCTCAAGCTGGCTTCTCAGAAATATGTCATAACAGACCTTGGGCTGGCTTGGAAGAACCCTGAAGGTGTCCTCTTGAAATGCATAACTGAAGATGAAGCTCCCAAGTTGATTGCTGATTTCCATGGGGGAGTTTGTGGAGGACATTTTGCTGGGAGAGTGATAGCACATAAGATTTTAAGAGCTGGTTATTGGTGGCCAACTCTTTTTAAAGACACAAACCGGTTAGTTAGAAGGTGTGATAGTTGCCAACATTTTTCAGGAAGATTGAAAGCTTCAGGCTCCCTTCCTTTGCAGCCTGTATCAGTTGAAGCTCCTTTCAAACAATGGGGAATGGATTTTATTGGTGAGATTTTAGATCCTTCTAGTGCTGGTTACAAATGGATCCTTGTAGCAACTGATTATTTTACAAAATGGGTTGAGGCAATTCCATCTAGAAAGGCAACACACCAAGTGGTAATGGATTTCTTGCTGAATCATATCATATGCAGATTTGGGGTTCCAGTTAAGATTGTGTCTGATAATGCTATGTGTTTTAGAGCCAAGCCTTTGATGGCAATGTGCAATGAATATGGGATAAATCTGACCTATTCTTCAAACTACAACCCACAAGGGAATGGGCAAGCTGAATCAAGTAACAAAAACTTGCTCAAGATCATTAGAAGAACCTTGGAAATCAACAAGAAGAAGTGGGGAGAACAGTTGAAATTTACAGTTTGGGCTGATAGGATAACTCCAAAAAGAGCAACTGGTAAAAGTCCATTTGAACTGGTGTATGGAACTTAGGCTTTGCTGCCATTACACCTGCAATTATCCACTTTTCAGTTTGCTCAGCAGTTGGAAGATCAAGAACATGGCCCATATGAATCAAGAATCAATCAGATCATTGAGTTGGATGAAGAAAGGAGAGCTTCTCATCAAAGGCATGTCAGGTTTAGGGAGAAATTGAAGAAGTTGTTTGATAAGAAGGTCACCCCTAGAGCTTTCAGTGTTGGAGATCTGGTTTTGCTATGGGATAGTAGGCATGAAGACAAGGGCAAGCATGGCAAGTTTGATGCTCTATGGATGGGCCCTTATGCCATTGATATCAGGATTGGAGAAAATACATTTTTTCTCAAGGATTTGGATGGGGATTTGCTAGAGCTGCCTGTTAATGGCAGACATTTAAAACATTTCTTGGATTAAATCCCCATGTGAGGTATGCACAAGTTGTACATTTTGTATAGCCCTTGTTTTTGTTTTTTCTTTTCCTTGTTCTTGCTGTTGTTGGCTTGTGGTTTGCCCTTTTGTCCTTGGCAACCATTGTTGGTGTGGTTTTCTCAGTCTGTTTTTGGTGAAAATTTTGGTTTTTGGGCTGATGCATGTTTTGACTCCTTGCCCAATGGATTTTTGGCACTTGGTCTACGTTGTGATCTTGTGGCACTCACTGGGAGTGCCCATCCCCAAGCAAGAGCCAATGTTGGTGCAATTTATGGGTTTGCACACTTTATGCTATTTTCTCCATGCTTCCACTTTTTACTCAAAAACATCCTTTTCGGCTCGAGCTGGTGATTTGCAACTCGTTTTATTTAGTTGTTATGCTTTCAAATTGCCCTCATTTGTTGTTAATTCTTCCCCAAGTTGATGCAAAATCCGAGTTGCTCTCTTTATTGTGCCCTAATTCCTTCAGTTTGAATGGGCCATGTCGTCATTCCCCCACTTGGTTAAACTCATTCAAGAAACTCAGATTTTGATCGAAGTTCCATTTTTATGTGCAAACGAATTTGCTCCGAATCCCCAGGCCGAAATGGATCCCCAAATCATGTTTCAATGGATTCAAAACCGAAAAATCCACCTTCCTTGTGAAAATATTTTTGAGGTTTTTGAAGCTTCAAAATGCCAATTTTTGCATTTCGATGGGCGTACGAGGCATGTTCTACGCTGTCAAATTTAGCAAAATGAAACGTGTGTATGGGGATGAATTGGTAGGCTCTCATTGGTCAGGATTTGCGAGAAATTTGAACATTGCTAAACTTGTCACTTTCACAAGTTTTGCAAAAGAATTTTTTTTGGGGCCAAGCGGCTGCCACCAATGCTAAAATAGTGACACGTGTCCTAAATTTGGCGGCAGGTTGGGAGTGCGGAGAGGAAGTTGAAAATTTTGCAAAATTTTAGCGAAAAATCTCAAGGTGAAAAATGAACCCACGGAAAAATTTGGAGGGTGGTCTCCACGGGCTAATAGGACAGAGACACGTAGGTACATTTTCAAAAGGTAAAAAGGAGTGCTCGGGCCCGCATGAAGTTTTGTGCTCATGGAGGAATGAGGGAATGAATTGCCCGAGGGTCGGCTCTGCAGCGAATGGGATGACCACCATGTGGCAGAGGATGATCAGTGCGGTGTTCGGGCCCGCGGGGGTAACTTGAAGAAATTTTTTTCATTTAAAAAAAAAAAGTTCTCAGAGTTAAATCTTGCTCCGAGGGCCCGCGCCCAACGGGGAAGCGACACGAGCCCACAGGAAGGACATGTGGCACATCCAGGGGACTTCGAAAATTTTGGGAAAATTTTCAAATTTTTCCCAAGATCAGAAAAAGGTTCAAAGCACATTTTTTGAGGTTGGAGGCTCGGTGTAATGGTATTTGGACACGTGTCCACTTTATCCAAGAGTCAAACAAGATATTTCTTAGTCCGCATGACGAATTTCATCAAGACACGTGGAGGGCGGAATTTTAAAGTTGATTTTAATCAACGGTTGCTGTTCATTTTCATTTTTGGGCACCATGGATGCTCCAAGAAGTGTGGAATCGTCAGTTTTGCACCAAATCACACGAAATTTTAGATGATTCTGCATACTTTCAGCCCTCTGAACACAATGGCACCATTTTTTTGAGCTGATTTTCTTCCCTATGATGTTTTTTTGATGAAATTTTTCCCTCGACCCGTGAAAAAACGTGAAAGGTAAAAAATGAAAAGTTGCAGAGTTAAAAATGGTGAGGGAAAAAGGTGAAAAATGATTGCAAATGCATGCTAGCATGGTGGACTGCCAAAAAAATGACCCTGGGATGGATAAGGATATGAGTTCATGCAACATTTTAAAATATTTGTGCATCTATGGCATTTGGTGAGTTGTTTCACAATTTTATATCATTTTTCATCAAATGGATAGGGTTGTGTAACAAATTTGATCCCTTTGGCATATTATTTGCTTGCGATGCAAGGATCCAAGTTGGCATAGGGTATGTGAGGTAATTTGAAAGCATTTTGTAAGTCTATTGAGAATTTTGGGAAGAGGAGAGAAGAATTTTCACAGGGGAAACTGGAAGACGTCCATTTCCTTTTGGAGAAACTGCCTGAGAGCTATTTTTTATTCCAGTTTGCATCAAATGTTCATCATGTTGAGTTGGTTTCAACTGTAAAGCCATCAAAAATCTTTGAGATTGTCTAAATAACATTCTCTTACTGATATATTTGATCAAATTCTTGGATTAACTAGTTTTATCTCTTGGCAAAGCTTGCATACACTTGTATTTCAATATGTTTTCAATTTGTGTTTCATGCTCATGTTGCAATCTTGTGTTTGGGATCTTTATTGGTCATACATGGTCTTATTTCTTGTAGAGGGTTTGAAGGCATCCGCAATCTTCTATTCAGAAGAGCATTCATTTGTGTGGAGATAAACAGATTTAAATTCATCTTACCTTCCTTGTAAATTGAGGGTGTTTGTAAACCTTTAGATGTACCTTAGGTCATGATCTAACAAGGAGTTTTGAATGCTTCATTGATATTTTGCTTCAAGCCTTTGTGGCAGGTTATCAAAGTTTGTGTGGAATAGTGCAGATTTGGGCCTCCATTTGTGCACACATCCTTGTTGAAAGAGCACTTTAAATTCATTGAAATATCTCTGTTGTTTAGGTGTTGTAATTCCTTTGCAAGGTTTCCCAAAGAAGGTGATGACCTCTAACTACTCTTGTCCCAACATCTCTCATTAGAATATCATTTTAAACTAATTCATCCTACCTATAATACCCTGCATTTGCATTGTGTGTCCACAAAAGAATTCAATCCTTTCACAAAAATGCATAAAGTTGATCAGGGTTCTATCATGTCTTTAGCAGCTCTAGCTTTGTTTTGAAAACATTTCCATCATTTAGTAGTGACAACTCCTTTGAGTTTGGATAATGGATATTTAATCATGTTTTCACAAAGCCTCCTCCACATCATACACAAAATACAAGGATATCTCCATCTCCTTACCATCTAGGGGCTGCAATATAGGTTCTCTTGCCTTGGTTGATAGGCACAACCTAAAATAGTGAGGGTTAGATCAAAACCCTTATGAAGGTGTTGTCCACTCCCTCAAATCTTGAATGCAAACAAGTAGATAGGTGTTCTCCCCGGCTACAAATGACATACAAAACATCTATCTATCCTTGAGTGTCTTGTGCAGATTCATGATGCTATTCAAGTTGTGAAGGAGATTAAATTGGATACCAACAACTTGTATATAGACGCCCGTCTGTAGCCAGATTACTTTATGACGTGTCTTTTCCCCATATATTTATTCGCCAGCATTAGTATACACATTTTTCGCTTATTCACCATCAATACAAAACCTTTTTTATAAATTTGTCAAAAAAAGAAAGTTGGATTTTGGTAAGGGGTCTTAAAATTTTCCCTAATGGGGAACAATAGAGGGTCAAACGAGAGGAAAAATCCCTTTTGAACCTTGGAAATATTCCCCCTACCTATAGGTCGGATCCAAAGGGTCCATTTTAGTTTAAGTGTGACCCCCAACAAGTAAAAGAACTCTTACAAATTCCACTTTCAGCCCAAATTCGGGTTTGGGAAAAGTGACACACTTTGAGAGGTGGTGGGGCCCACCTAGTTCATGATTAGGTGGCTCCATACCTCTTTAAACATGGTTACACAAATTAAATTACCCCTAATCTAAGTTGGGACCATTCAACCCAAATAAAAGACTAAAACAAGTGATAAGTGTAATTAACACTAGATTGGTTCAAAAGGAGACAACAAGCTAAGGCAACCAAACCAAATGACTAACACATATACACAATGATGGTTTTCATATTTTCATCCTAGCACATGACATGCAAGGCAAGATCAAACAAACAATGGAAGATAATTTTACATAAACGACCTATTGTGTAATCTCAGAGGTGTAACCCTTGAGTCCCATGTTTTCTTGTGGCGTGTACATGTCACCTGCACACTCAATTCAAACATCATACTTGTTCGATAAAATATGCTAAATGAAGTAATCACAGGCATCTCACAACTAACCAAATAGTTACAAATTCATTCATCTAGTATACAAGATGTTATCAATCATGATAACTCGATCATGACATGCTTCACAATTTGTTACAAAATGCATGCTACTCTACAACTCCGTCAAAGTCCATATACTAAACCATATAAATTAATTATGCCATAACCATCCATCACTGAGATCAATAACCATTTCGAAAACATATTTGTTAGTGTAGGATTTATTTTCCTCTTGTTAATTTTGTATTATCCTACTCGAGATATTTCACCCCACTTGGAGTTTCCCTACACTTATGGGATATGTTTGCTTAGGTGTACACTTGACTACACTATTCTAGGTGTTGGTTACCACTTGACTGCACTATTTTAGGTGTTAGTCACCACTTGACTACACCATTCTATATGTTTGGTTAACACTATTCTAGGTGGATATTGTCATGATTCTAGGAGGAGGTTACACATTCACCTCCTATATGTACAACTCTTGCATTATTCTATTTGATTGTGTTGAGTTGCAACTATTTATTTGATATTGTAATTATCTCTCTTATTTTCGTAATTTCCAGTCTTGTATGCTTGCATTGTTTTGTCTTGGAACAATTCAAGTCTCGCATCATTCACTTGTGTAATCTTCGAATCAGTAGATTTCTGGTGCTTCTCCGATAATATTATATCTAAAATATCATCCATGTAAGTCTAAGATCATTAATATCCATAACATCATAACTAGACCCAACAATAATGATAACAAAAGTAAATTGGCATTGCATACCTCATACAACATCTTGCCAAGAAAAAAGTTAGCAATTAAATGTTTTTTTATTAAGGGTAAGGGTTTTTTGGCTGAGACCCTACCTAGTTACAAAAAGAGGCCCAAAGCCCAGACATTCAGTACAAAACAAGAGATAGAAATAAGACTAGAGAAAAACTCAGTCAACAAACAACACAAAGACAACAGGATGTCAGCACAATGTCAGCATCTTCACAACAAAATTACAAATATGATCCAACAAAGAAAAGGAAGACCAAGCCATTTCGTGAGCTTTTGAAAGCTCTTCTTAACATTCTTCAAGCCCTTCTTGATGTCTCTAAAAGTGATACCCTTGTTGGTTTTATCCTTGCTATTATGAAACTCAAATTGGGAAATGAAGATAGAGAGGAAGTCAAGAGTGTTCTTTTGCATACTAAGGATGTCACATTGCTTTGACTTAACATATTTCACCTCTTTCGCCATTTTAATGACTCTGTTTTGCAACTCCTTAAAAATCTTTTTATCCACCATTTCATCAGCTTTGATAGAATTGCATATTTTAATTTTACCTCTAAGATATCTGGTCTTCGCCATTTGAGCATCCGGTTCATCAATGTTTATAGTGACAGTCTCGAGAGGTCTCTCAAAGCTCATGACATCGATGGAAAGTAAACCCAAAACAACATCCCATTCCCCCAAGAAAGGAGGAGGTGGGAGAACGAGCTACTCATTTGAAAAGTTGGCCCTCTTACTTCTGAAATATCTTTTAGGAAAGGGGCCAACCAGACATTTACTAGAAGAAGGAAGTGAGGTGAGGGAAACAATGTGAGGCGGAGAGCTGGGAGGTGGAGCAAGAATAGAAAGGGAGCAAGGGGTAAAGGATGGAGAAGGGAAATAAGAGGTGGAAAGAAGAGGTGGGAAGGGCGGTAAGGAGAGGAGAGGTGGTGAGAGGAGAAAGGGGAGGAGAAGAAGAAGGGGCCACAGAGGCAGGGGTGGGGTGGAGGGAGGTTGAGAAGTAGTGGGGAGAAAGTCTCGCAAGGGGGTGGAGAATTTGGTAACCGAAGTATTTATACATGAGAAGAATGACTCTGTGGTGCAAGGGATGAATTCTATTGCCCCACTTTACCAAATTCACCGAGTGCTCTCAAGAATGGGGGATGAAGAATGGGAAACTCACATAATAATTCCTACAAAAATGATTGAGGAAAACAAGATGATATGAGGGCATTATTGAGAATCTTCCCTCTAGCTTGATGAACTTTGGTGTCACCCATATTTCATCTTGAAATCTACGACTACCATATCCGAATTTTTTTTTATACTTTTAAAATAATGGGTCATTTTGTGTTTTTATTGCCTGAAAGTTCTTGTATTGCATCAAGATATTCCCAAGGAGCCATATTAGCCTTTTTCACCAAATACCCGGATGCCCAAAATTGTTATATCCTGTCGTCGGGATTTGTCTGCGTGAAATTTGTATTTAATTATTTTGATCCCCGTATGAGGCTATTTGCACTCCGTTTTAACTTTGTTATGATCGAACATGTCACTATTCCTATGTACCAGAAGGGTTTTTACTTGGAATAAGTTTTAGGCTTTATTTGTGACTTTTGGCAATTTTTCATGTTTTTGTGTTGTCCCATTTCATTTTCTGTGAAATTTCTCTAGAATAATTCCTTTGCCGGGTAAGCCCGATTTTTGACCTGGAGCAGCTGGAGAACATATACGCACGTTATGCCCGGAGGAAGTCGCCATCGGAGGTCTGGATCACTGGGAAAAAGTGAAGTCGTGCACGGAAAAGCCCCTGCGGGGTTGGGCGCATTTTTGGAAAACAAAAGATTCAAGTTGCAATGGGAAAAATAGAAGCAACAGGCAAGGTGGGAATTTTGTACCTGCCTAACAGGGTACTTTTTCCCGTGATATAAAATTCACTTAAGCTGAAGTGGGAAAGTTAGAGGCCGCAGGCAGGCGGGAATTTATTGTCTGCCTTGCATGGTAAATAATCCCATTGTCAAAGTCAAATCACTTAAGTGGATCATGAGATTTCCGAGGTTGCCTTGCAGGGTAAAGAATCCCATTGTTATACATTCTTAAAAATAGAATTATATTGTGCAAAAAAGTGCGCCCCCTTTAGAGAGAAGAAGGCAGCCTTTAAGTGAATTAAATTAATTATTTCTCCTTCTAAAATAGGCACCCAAGCTTGGAAAAAACTCAACAAAGCAAAGGGGAATAAAAGAAATAGAATTAAATGAATTAAATTGATTAAATTTAATTTATTTAAAGGTTGTCCCCTTCGTGTCAAAAAGTGCGCCCCATTTAGGATAGATTTAATGATTTTTAAAGCATTAAATCATTAAATTAAATTCTATTTTCAGTGGCTATGGTCAAGGCACATTGTGAAGCTTAAGTGAAGTGAAGTGTGAATGATTAAATTGGATTAATTTAATTTATTGGATGGTTGTCCTTAAACATGCTATTTTTAAAGAGAGAAGCATGATTTTTAATTAATTAATTGCCAGGAATAGGAGGGGCAATTATTAATTATAGAATTGTGAGGGTTATATAAGCATGGGCTGCCATAAGGGTGAATTATTTAATTCATAGGTAAAGAATTGCAGCCAAGAGGAAAAGTGTGCCCCATTTGAAGAAGGATTTTGCTTAGACAAAGGTGAAAACAAGGCTAAAAGCCTCCAAATTTGGCGCATGCTTTAAAAGAGGTTGATTTTTGTCTGCATAATTGTTTGCATAGGCATTACAGGTGCTCAGGTGTTGTTGAAAGGATTCATGCTCTCTTTATGTACAAATTAAACATCAATTTTTGGGGCAGTAGGCTTGAAAAGTGCAAATTTTTACAATTAAAATTCACTATTCATGCTCCGGTGGCCATTTTTGTCTGAATTAATTATAAGAATTTATTACAGGTGCTTTACATAAGAAAAGGAGCTCTAATCAATGTCCAATACATTGAGTATATCCTCTGAATCTGAAGAATTGTCCAGATCTGCACCAGTTTTGAAGAAATCTGGCCAAATAAGAAGAAAAAGAATTATTCAGACAAAGATAGACAAAGCCATGGCAAAGGGAGATGAAAAAGAAAGCACAACAGAGTCATGCATCACTTCCAAACTTGCAGACATAGGAGACACAAATCTAGGTCCGGAACCTCTTTCTGAATTGATTGATAGATCCAGAGCTAGAAAGACTTCACTCATGTGTGTGGTTAAAAGCAGTGGAATCATTCGAGTTGCAGCCTTTCCATGCGTAGCCCAGTTGCCGGAGTTTGTTATGGAGTGCGCTAGATCTTACCATCCTTCGTCTAGGTCAGTGCGTGATGCTACGGGAAAGACAATAATTCATTTTGACGCTAAGTTCATCAATTGTTGTTTGAAGATCCCAGTGCGAAAGGTGATGACTTCCATTAGCATTCAGGATGCTGGCAGTAGATGGGAGAAGCATAGAGCTGATTACGTGAGCATAATGAATAATAGATACATTAAGAAGCCTAGATCTCCTTCTAAGTTCCCAAGAACTCTTCCACGATCCCATTTGGTGCAGGAGGTAGATGATGTTGTCAAATTGCTATGCAGGATTAATGGCGAGGCAAATGCTTACACTTTTCGTACATGGATGTATGCTTTCATCAGTACCATTGAAGTCAACAAGGTTGGTTCCATAATCAATTGGTTAGAAATTATTAGCAATAACATTAGTGAGCAACTCCAAAACGTGAAGCGTACTTTCAACTTCAAAATGACTTCCTACTTGGTGTATACTGCAACTTCACAAGGCATCTTTTCCAAGTTGAATAGATGTAGTGTTCTTTCTAAGGACCCCATTTTCGAGTGCTACCCAAAGCTTACTGTACCTGTGTACGAGAAAGATTTCAAAGTGGTCAATGATGAATTCTTCTACGATTTCATTTGTAGGCTAGACAAAGACTTGAAGGCCAACATGGTAAGCAAGAAAGCGTGGGGAGCTGTATCCAAGGTTGGCAGTCTATTCATTCAGTTTGTAGATTTCACATACCTCAGGGTTACTGGCTTTTCTGGTGAACCGGTTAAGCTACCCAGATATCCGAATGATAGATTGATCACCATGGAGCTGAGCAGGTAACTTGTGGAGTTACACGACCTTCAATCGAAGCGGCACAAGTCTATGGGCTTCTTCCCAATCACCGTGGGATATTACAGCTGCCATAGTATTCATAGAGCTCGAGGGATGGAGACGCAAATGTTATCCGAGTATGAGCAAGAGTTCTTCCCTACATGGCTGAACTTCGATCCATTTGGAGTAGCCAGGAAGACGATCTCCCAGGAGTACGCACATGTGCCTTCATTAGAAGATTTTTGGATGAAGTGCAAAAGTGAGTACGAGGTTAGAAAGAGATATTTCAACAGGCTATCAGCAAAGCAAGTGTTCGACTTTGGACTAGTGTGGATACCTGCGGATCTTAAAGATGATGGGAATGCGGTACTTGACACTTACCATCAAATGGGAGGAGATAAAGTTGTACTGCAGGATAACGTAGGAGGCTGCCATACAATTGTAGAAAGATCTAGAGCTGTTTTGGTGAATACTTCAAACTGGCTACTGACGAAGGGATATTGCCTTGATGAAGCATTGATGAATCAAGTCACGGGCAACTTCGGTGCAGGAGATTCCCTCAAGCGGAAGCACGAAGGAGAAAGCAGCAGAAGGTCTGAGAAGTTAAAAGTACACAAAAGATCTCAATCAAAGGAGAAGAGCACTTCTACGACCATGGCTTTAACTCCGGCTTCTCCAGCACCCAATACTTCACCAACTATTGCACCACAGCAGGATACTTCCATGCCTCTAATGAATCTGGCGACATTCATCTTCTCTCCTCAGCCACTCCGTTTAGCACCTATTCCAGAGAAGATGTTGAAGTTGCAGATGGTGAAGTTCAAAAGAGCTTTGTCCTTGGATGATTCAGAGGATGGCAGCCATAACATTGTGGCACTTTCTGATGGAGAGGAGGCAGAGCGGTAGATGGTAGTGCACTCAGCGACTTCTCATTCTCTGAGAAGTAACTTCTCGGAATGGTTGGCTTCGCATTTGGTTCCATAAGAGAGAATGGAGATGAACTTAGAAGAGCACGACTTGCAGCTACTCCAAAATCTGGGTGGAAGAGATAGAAGGCCTAAAGTTGCTAAGGTAACTTCAAGGTTGATCATCGAGGATTCGGGAGAGAAGTTTGCTGAGATGTCAATTCCGGCAGAAGGAAAGAAGGAGGATGAGCTCACGGCAAAAGATTTGACAGTAACCAAAGCAGCCCTCGATCAAGCCACCACTGAAGGATTGAAGTAGGAAACACAGACATTGATCGATGCTCTATTCCTTAGGCTTGACAGTGAAAAGATGGAGAAAGAAGAACTTCAGAAGCAGGTATCTCAGTTGTGCGAGATTATAGCCAAGGTGGCTAAGCCTTCCATTCAGCCCATTTCAGAGCAGGTGAGTGATCATCTTATGCAGGAAATGGAGGATGCAAGCAATCAAGTAAAAGCTATTGACGGGTGGAAGGATTTGATTATTCTTCAAGCTTCTGTACAACTTGGAGAAGTGCCAGCCCGCCTAAAGGTTATGAATGATGCGGCAAATCAGCTACATTAACTGGTGACGAGCATAGTAAACATGAACACAGTTTCTAAGAGTAATCTGAGTACTTTGGGAGAGATCAACAAGCTGCTAGGAGATGTATTGGTTGCAAAACAAATTGTACCGGACGGATCAGTCGAGAAGGGGAAGCAGCTGGAGTTTGTAGTATCTTTCCATTTGGAGATCTGCAGAGTTTTGTTGAAGAGGATACAGGCACTTGAGAGTAGGACATCATCCTTAGCAGACAGTATCATTTCTTTCACTGAGGAGGACATGGTCGAAGGTGTTACTTCATACGTGTGGATCGTTCCTAGCAAGGTGCCTAATTCCCTGGAAGGGTCTCTTCTGATGGTACAAAAGAGAATTGATAGAGCTACTAAGCCTTTCACGATGAATTCTATTAGTAGACTGGTGGCGCTATAGGCAGATATTGCAAGGTTTGGGCCGAGCTTGGAAGATGTGGAGGCATGCATCAAAGTGTTGAATGAAGGATTGTTGCAGGTTAGGACAGAGAGGGAAGCAGTGGCTATAATAGATGGGAAGATGTTGAATCACATGTTCGACAAGTATATATGATATAAGAACAAAAATAAGACATAAATGTTACAGTTGGCATGACTTCTTCTTCTATTCTTTCTTCTTCTATTTTCTATGTTCCCGGATGAAATTGTAAAACTTTAAGTTATTGGTTTTACAACCATTACTTAAATTCATGTGGAATCATTCTATTAGTTAAGTGATATATGTGTCACTTAAGGAGAAGTTAGTGGAGGATGATTGCCAAATGTCATCTTTTCTTGTTGTTTGTGTTTTAGTTCAGTTAGACTTCCCATTTGTACTTTCCCTCCTACATTCTATAAGTAGGAGAAGAACCTCCAGGTTAATGATCAGAATTTGTAAGCAGCACTCTTGTGTTTTAGACTTTGTGTTGAACCCCTGAGAGCCACTTGGAGTAAAGGAATACAAAGGAGTAGGTCTCTGAAGAACTTTGTGTCACGATGTACTGTGTTTCTTTCTTTTAATCTTAGATCTCTTAAAAAACTTTTTGTTATTTTAGATCTAGATCTAAAGCTGCCTTTGTTTTAAAATTCTGTGTTTATATCTATTGGATTCTTTTATGTGCATGCAATCAGCTCTGCTATCTACTGATTGGGATGCACATCTTCCCCATTTCTTTTGTGTTTATGTAATTACTTTCCTCTATAACTTTTCCTTTCTTTAAAATAGCTGCTTACTTGCTGCAGAATTGTTCAGTTATGGTTCATGAACTGAGTAGTTAAAGTAAAACCCCATTTAGACATTAGCATACTTAAATTGAAAAATCTGACATGGGAGCCTCACCGGTTAAATGAGGGAGATTTATCTCATGACTGCCTAGGTTTTGTGCTATGCAGAAAATCTAGCCAACAAACTTCATGACTAGTAGCTTCATAGTGTTGAAAGGTAGCCAGAGAGAGTCACATGCAAAACAACCATTTTTGTGGACCAAGGATTCACCTTCATTGAGAAACCTTTGTTCCTTTGCAGCAAAATCAATGGTGTTCTTATAAAATTTTAAACCATTTCTATTGAGACATGTAACCCTGGAAATGATCTCTTCATTGATGTAAAAAACCATACCTTTATAGCTAACCTTCCTATCGGTCCAGTTCTTGACAAATTCGTGAAACAGGTGGAGGTCATTCCCCTTAGTCCTTTCCATGAAATGAGAGAAGCCCCTATGTGTAGGATACCCCAAAGATCCTCATTCCTCTTTCATTTGTCAATATGCATGAGCTCCACCCTACATCAATCTCCTCCCATTTTCATAAATGAGATCCACAGACAAAGACAAATAATTTTTAGTGCAAGTGACAGGGTGTAATAAGGGATGTAAATAAAGTGTCTTGGATTTCCACACGTGCCTAATCCAAATCTCTAGCGAGTTCTGCCATCTCATTATTAATGATATTAATAGAGCTAGTAGGAGGGGCTTCTTCCTCATTCCAAACATAAAAACTATTAAGATGGGCGCCCACATTAGCCATGACATCAGCTAGCTTATTTCCCTCGCGATAAATGTGTTGGATCACATAATTATGAAAAGTGTTAATGATGTGTATAGCTTCGTCCACCATACTTTTAATTGTCCAATTAGTCTGATTGCTATTGTTTAAAAACTTGATGATGTTTAATGAATCTCCTTCAATAATAATATTACTAACATTGATTTCTCTTATAATTCTAAGAACCGAAAGAGCGACAAGAGCTTCGGCATGATGATTTAAATTTATACTCATGGGACCTACATATAATTTGATAACTTGACCTTTCTCATTTCTGATGCAACCTCCTCCCCTCGCTTTTCCCGGGTTTTCCTTAGAGGTACCGTCGTAATTTAACTTGAGCCAACCTATAACTAGTGGATGCCACTTCATGTGTTCTCTGGAGTTCTCATAATCTTGCCCCCTAATGTTAGAGAACAAATTAAGACTCCATTTCTCAATAATCCTGCTATCTTCTCTACTTTGGATGGCTGAAACTGGAGACATCCCATCTTATATCATAAATTAATCCATTAACGGTTCTTTGAATAGAAGGTTTCTTTTCCTCAAAGATAACATCATTGCGAGTTTTCCAGATTTTCTAAATGATATTGGGAAAGGATATGCTCCATATCTTTTTAACAATTGAATTTTTTGAGGGGAAGCACCATTGTTCCTAAGCATCAACTATAGAGTCTGGGAAGATCCACTTAGTGCTCCAAAAGTTCATATAGTAAGTCCAAACTGATCTAGCAAATTCAAAATATAAGAGTAAGTGATTAACTATTTCCTCTGACTGCTTGCATAGAATACATCTATTTGGGAAATGTTGTCCTCTCTTCACCTAGTTGTCTTTAGTTAGGATATTTTTGTGAAACATAGTCCAAAACGAGTGATTTATCTTTGGAGTGAGCTCTTTAATCCAGACTTTGTGCCAATTAAACTAAGGAGGTTGCATATCAAACAAGAGCAAATATCCATATTTAACTGAGTAAAGACCATCAAAGGAGTTTTCCCAAATAAATTCATCTGGTCTCTCTATTTTAGAAATATGTGGATTGCTAATAATATTCCGGATCTCATAAACATTTTGATTATTGGAGATACCATCCTCCTAAAGCTGAACCCAAGAATTGTTACTAATATAATCAATAAATTTTTCGCCTATCTGATCCTTGAAGTAAACGTAGAGTTGGAATCCTTCCTTGGTGTTCTTAAGAGGGAGATTGGAAGCTCATTTATCTTTCCAAAATTATATATCTTTACCATTTCCAAGTGTCCACCGGCTGCCTCTAATAATAAAATTTCTACAATTGACCATAACTTTCCAAAAAGAGGAACCGTAGGGGATATCTTATTTGTGGAGCCAAGATACTTACTTCTAACAATGGATGTCTAAGGAAGGTCCTCTTTAATTAGCATCCATCCCATTTTTGCAATCATGGACTTATTTATCTAGCTGATATTCTTTATTCCCAGACCACCACATTTCTTAGGAAGGCAAACATTTTCCCAAGAGACCAAAGTGATTCTATTATTTTCTTCCACTCCCGACCATAAGAATCTCTTTTAGATTCTTTTTATTTTATCAATTATCGTTCTAAGAATCCTAAAAAGAGACAAAATATATATGGGAAGATTTTGAAGGGTGCTTTTAATAAGTAAACACTTACCAGCTTATGAAAAAACCATTCTCTTCCATCCCGTAAGTTTCCTTTGAAATCATTCAATTAAGGCATTCTATACATCAATGGGGATCTTACCAACGAACAAATTCATACCTAGATAATATGAAGAAAACTTCTTGACGCTGCATCCAAGGATTTTATCAATCTTTATTTTTTCTATACTTCGGAGTATTAAGGAATTGTTAGCATATGGATTTGCACGCATACAAATGACATGCAACAGTGTGGGAATGAAGTCCCTCCTCAATGAAGGTGAGGTTGCCTTTATTGAAAACCAAAACTGTATTTACATCTGTACATTCAAAATTGTATGTGGGGGGTGTTTTGGAACATCAATGGAAAGAAAAAGTGAATGAGGAAGATGGAATGGAATAAAGGAAAGGAGTGGAAAGGAATGAACTGAAAGAACATGCAAGAGTTAGGTAAAAACAAAGCCTAATATTGCATGAAGAGGAAAGATGAATAACCAACACAGATAAAACAGAATTTGAGTTAGCCAAATAAGAACGTGTAAAAGGGAACACACATGAGCAAGTAGATAATCAGAGCTTGATCATTGTGAACTAGAATAACCGATTAATAACGTTGACAATAAGCTCAAAGACAATATTTGCATGCAAGATTCAAACACTAATATCTAATGAACATAAGATCATCAAATGCTATAAGAGACAATGAATGGGACACAAAGTTCATATTTCATTAACTCCAAAATGTCTTCTCAAAAGAACACAAAGTTTCTTTCTTTGAAGTAAAGCTTGCATACAAAAGTATTTTCTTCTCCTTTCTCAAAGTCACCTTTACAAATGAGCCCCTCACTTCCTTTTACAACCCAAAATTTGGTTATAAAGTAGTTAGGGTTTTACATGATCATTAAATAAGGCACTTAAGCAACCTTTGACTTTTTCAACCAACTTTATTAAAGACAACCAAAAATAGAAATTACTTAAATTATCCATAGTTTCCCAAAAGCAAATAACAACACCTTTGCCTAAAAAATCCACTTTTTAAAATATTCAATAATAACCAGTGCCTTATCTATTGAAATGGGGTCCGCCATCTCAAGTGTATGAGAAATGGACTCTCCCACTTCGTTAGATACCAAGAAAATTATCCCCCTAAACCACCGGTGAAATTAGGATCTGCCACTTTTTCCAGTTGAAAGGATCTAAACCTTCCCAAAGTTTCAAACATTTTTTCTTCTTCTGGAGGTTCATTTGGTCGAAGAATAGCCTCACAAAATACTTGCAATTCAAGAATCCTACTTGGCATATCATTTAAATTAACAATTTTGGATTGAGTGTTCTCAAATAAGTTCTTTAATTTGATGCACCACTCCATTGAAACTAGTGAGAAATTGTTGGTGGGAGTGTACATGTCCTTAAACAATTGTGAAAATTACTCTTCCACCTTCTTCGATGAACACCTTTGATTATGCTCATTTATGAGGTTGCAAGGAATCTCAGCTACGAATTGTTGAATCAAGGAGAGTGAAGTGAAGGCTTCATTGCACATGCTCTCATAATGGATCATAGAATCTTCGAGAAACATCTTCCTTGAATTGAGATGCAGAAACTAAAGAAAACGTGTCCCTCGATGTTTGAATTCGAGAATTCCTTCAATGGCTAAAACTGAGGATTCCATACTTGTCATTTCCTGCAAATTGGGCAATATCTCATCCAAATTTGATATAATTCTTCGAGGTTAGGATCTTTAGATTTTTCTCCTAGTGACATGTTACTTGGCGAAGTGGATTTTGGCAACCACTCCTTTCTTTCTTGTTGTGTATGATTGGATGGTATAGAGGTTAATCGAGAAGAGGCTTTGGTTGAATGAAGGCCTCCTTGTGTTGGCAATTTTTGTGATCCTGAAGCATGATCTTGAATTGATTGTAACTTGGCAAGTTCTTTGTCGTACCAAGACATGCTTCTTTCAAGAATCGGTTGATTCTTGCTATCAAGAGAAAATTCATCTCTTTTGGTCCAGTCAATTCGAGGCAACGACATAAAAGCAACTGCACCATATGAGGGATCAATGACATCTTCATCATCATTTATGAATGAATCAGGAGGGTTCTTGATGCGGAAGGCCTTGATCTGAGTAAGTGTTAGGCGAGAAAACTCTCGTCTTCTTACTTCATGTTCGTCTGAACAGGCAGCCCAAAAATCTTCCATGGTAGGGTTATGTTAATACTTTGCTCTAAGAATCTTCTACATATATCCATTGATGTCAAACTAGGCTCTCTACACATATGGATGGATTGTAATGAGAGTGAACTCTTTTTCCATGAGTTGTGCACTGAAAAGATTTGGACATTGGTATTCCCCGATTTGGACTAGGAAATGAATTCCTGAATGGTGCTTGTCACTGAGAAGACAGTGAACTTGGAATAGTTGCCACGCAAGTTCCATTAATGCCCATCTGTCACTGACGTACTTAGGAAGCTTCCACGGAGTACCAGTAAAGCCACTCACGCGAATGTAGGAAAAGGACAAAAATTGAATAAACCATGTTCCCCATTAGGAAATGACACTCATGGCTTCTGTAGAAAATCTTTCCTCTGTATTTTGATTCAGGTTTTGAATCATGCAGAAGGTGAATGCATTGTTGAATCTTCTAAAATGGTGAGAGCTATTTTTGAAACTGAGTTACGGGTAATAATGAAAAACACTATTTGACGGCCCCATGACTCCTCTCATTTCAAGTCCCGAAAATAGCTTTCTTCTTACTACTGCATAAGTCAAATACGATGTCATGTAGAAGCATCTAGTCATCTTAAATTCTATCAATTGTTTGTGAAGGGTGTTACTCATGATGGTGGCCCAATCCAAAAACTCTTTCTTGGCAAGGATGATACAGATAAATTGATGCATCCATGGGTGGAAAATCCTAGCAGAGCGTAAACCGAAAACTCGACTTTGGAGAGCAATCATGTCCCCGATTTCTTCCATGAACTCAACGCAGTACAATTCTTTAGGAAGCCTGTCAATTCGAGGCCTCTTGGTCACTAACCAGTTGTTATTAACCATCTTGCTCCATCTCAATGGTTCCTCATCCCAAAATTCTTGCGCTGACTGGTGAGTGATATCCACATTCTCAGGAAAGTTAGGTATGCCGAGCAATTCCTCAATGTGCTTTGGTGTGATTAAGAGGAAAGACTCGCGATTATCTTTAAAAATTCCTCGTCTCTTAGGATCATAGTGCTCAGCACAAGCGATAACCAACTTTGAACACTACACTGAGACATGAAATGCTGCTACTTGAGGTAGACCACTATGGTAAAGCCTATCCGAGAATATGGTTTTGCCTTCAGTTTTCACCCGTTCACAGAATTGTAGCACATTGATGTGACCCAGATTTGTATCAGTTATATTGTCGCATGTTGATTTGATAGAACTGGGAGGAATGATTCCTTGGAATTTGTACTTGAGTGCGGACTTATTCGATTTCTCCATTGGCTTCCTCGATCTTCCTGCAGATTAGTTAGATTTCTCGGCCATTATGAATTTCACAGAAGAATGACTCGAGCACACAAAACAATGCACGCGGGGTCGGGTCTTATTCTCTGAAACCTCGTCAATGCAAGAAAAATGTGACTCGCTTTAATTTTATTTTTATTATTATTATTTTAAAAATAATAATAATAATAATAAGTCCCGGTTACACAATTTTTTTTAAAATACAAATATATCAAGACTAAGCTCGAGCTCTAAATCTAACGATACAACGATAAATATATTTTAAATTAAAATCTCTCGATTTTATTTAATTTGACAGAACAAATTCTCCTTGGTATGCGTGAAAAACTGCCTTTTCAATATTTTATTCTTGGGTGAATGTATAGAGACTTCTTTGTTCGTTGCTATTCTTTTCTAACGTGATTTCTCTGGCATGGATAATGTTCTTCTTGATAGAGGCACGGGAATGGAGAAGCTTCTCTTCCTTTGGCTGCGTGGAGATCTTGTTTTTGTTGTCCTCCTTCTTGCAAAGACATGGGAATATTGTTCTTTTCTATTTTTTGTTTAAAACTGTATTCCCTCCTTTCCCACATGGCCTATTTTCTTCCTTTCTAGGTGTCTAAAATTGTTCTTTGCTTGGGCTTTGACTGCATGAAGATCTTCTCATAAAACCAAAATAAAGAACTTTTCTTTGACCTGTGTGGACAAACCTGGTGGGTGCGTGGGAAAGTTACATGAGCTCTTAAGTTGTTCCTTTCTCCAATGCATGGTGTTTTTCTATTCCCTTTGGCTGTGTGTGGATAGGCTTTGAAGAATGCATGGAATCTTCCTTTCTATTTTAGACTATCCTCTGGCTGCGTGGGAACTTTTTAGGACTGTTCTCCTTAAACAAATGCCTAGGTTGTCTTTTTTTCCCCCACGTGGCCTGTTGGCTTTTAGCATGCGTGGAAAATGGTGTTTATTTCTTTTCTTATTACCTATTGTTTTCCCTCTACCAATGCGTGGGGAATTTTTGTCTTCTTTATTATTTTGGACTGATCTGGTCTTTGTTTGGACTGTACCTATTGTTTCTCCTTCAAAAAGGTGTTGAAACTCAGTGCTTTCTTCCTTTTTGTTGTCTTTCTCCCTCCTTGGCCAATGCGTGGGATATGAAAATTGTAACTGCCTCTTTCTCCTATGCGTGGAAAGCTTATCTTTGCTGTCTCGTTGGCTATGTCCTCTCTTTTTTGCATAAAACTTTCTATGACTATCCTCTTGTATTTCTCCTTCACAATGGCGTTTGCAGTATTGTGGAATGTGATAAAAATATTATGTTCTTTAGAAGAAGTGTGAAGCAATTTTAGAAAGCTTCGTATGACTCTTTCCACCGAGTTCGTCGGAGGAATTTATGAGGGTCAAACCAACTTCCCCTCTTCCCGAGTAGTGGAATTAATTGCCCAGGGGAAATGGGGAAAGTAATGACCAATTGCCAACGGGAATGGCAAAGCGGGCTAGCAATCTCCGTTCAATTTCCCCATGTGGGAAATCGGGAGATTTCTTGCTCATTTGCCAATTTATTAATTTGGCGATTGAGAGAATAAATCCCACGAGTGGGAATTTAAAACAATTTTACCAGGAAAGGGGAAATCCGGGCCCGGGAAGCCAATTTGGCATTCCTAGCAATGGGAAGAGGAAACTTATTTTTCCCCGACAATTAAAATAAAACTTGTCGAACGAATTTTAATTAATATTTATTTAATTAAATACTCCAAAATTATTAAAAATTAATTTTATCAAACAAAGAGTAATTAATTAATTAAATATTAATTAATTAATTTTAACGCAGTTTAATGCCTGACGAGAGGAGTTCTCGCACGAAAAGGACGAAACGAAGACCGAAACGATCACAGAATTGAGACGGTCGTGATGAAAGTGACAAACCACGCAAAGTAACAAATTTTGAAAAAATTCAAAATTTCCATTTTTATTTTATTTATTTATTTTTTAAAATTTTGCGCAGTCAAAATTGGCTGATAACGGGAAGATAACAAAGCTCTTGCCAAAATTTATAAGTTTCCCCGAAGCTTCTTCTTTAGTCTATGAGTAGGGATTTGAGCCTCCTAACTTACACCACCAAAGCCATCATGATGAAGATTGTTTCATCTAAAAAAATTTTGATTAATGAATTTGAGATCACCAGAAGAAGGGTTGAATCCTTTAATAAGTCCTGAGTGGATGACATCAACAATCTTTCTACTTAGACTTTCCGCCATGAGGATAAACAAAAGAGGGGAAATTAGGTCTCCTTGTCTGATGCCTTTGTTGTGTTGACGAAGCATGTGGGAGCACCATTGATTACGATAGAAAACATAGGAGTAGAAATGCAAGCCCATAAGAGCTTCCTAAAGTGTTCATCGAAACCAAATCTCATAAGAACCTTGTCAAGGAAACTCCATGAAACCTTGTCAAAGGCTTTATTCATATCCAATTTCGCAATCATACCCTCCTTTTTACTTTTATACATGGAATGAATGGATTCATGCACTAAGATGATTTCGTCCTATATGATCCTTCCTTTCACAAACCCACCCTGCTGATTTGAGATGAGAGTGGGAAGAAGACGCTGAATTCTTGAGGCAATAGTCTTAGTGAAAAATTTGTAAAGAACATTTGAAAGACTAATGGGCCTAAAATCCTTGAATTCCTTAGCTCCTTTCTTCTTGGGAATGAGCACTATAAATGTGTGGTTGATCTCATTGAGTAATTTACCCGTTCTCAGAAATTCATTAATCGCACGAAGGAGATCATCCTTGTGAATCTCCAAATATATTTGAAAAAAAGCTAGCCAGGAAACCATCCGGACCCGATGACTTATCCCCTTCCATAGAAAAATTGTCTTGTAGAGTTCCTCTATAGTAGATTTTTTAGTAAGCTTCTTATAAGAACAATTATCAATCAAATTAGGTGGGATACCAACAATAAAACTGTCCATAATATCTTCATTTTGTGAAGAATCGCCATTCAATAGATGTTTATAAAAGGAGATAGCCTCTTGCTTGATAATTTTAATGTCCTTATTGATTTCTCCTTCTTTGGTTTTGAATTCCGTAATTTTGTTATTGCTTCTATGTTTTAGGGCAGTCATATGAAAGTACTTAGTATTCGTATCCCCTTCTTTAAGCCAAAGAGCTCTGGATTTAAATCTCAAGTATGTTTCTTCCCTAGCATTTATCATGTGGAACTTAGAAAGAAGCTCTTTTTCCAAGTAGTTGTCATCCACATCCATGCCTTTGTTATTAACCCATCCTCTATAAATCTGTCAAGTCCTCTTTTATCTTTTTTTTCCTTTCAAAAGTATTCCCAAAAACCTCATTGTTCCATTTCCTAACATTTATTTTAACATTCTTCAATTTTTGCACAAATATATATATGGTTGAACCCCTTACGTTTATACTCCATCATTCTTTTATCCCATCATACAACTCTGGATGAGAACTCCACATTTTTTCAAATTTGAAAGGAGCGTTAGTTTTTACCTCTTTGTCCAACAAGTTTAGAGCTATCGGATTATAATCCGAACCGACTCTAGGAAGCGAAGAGAGTTTAAAATCCTGAAGCAAAGTTCAATCAACTGAAACAAAAGCTCTGTCAAGATGAACTTGAATCAGATCTTCTCCCATCCTTATGTTGCTCCAAGTATATTTAATTCCCTCAAGATTAATGTCCATAAGATTGTTGTCAACAGTCATATCAGCCAAAATTTCCATGCTTATAGATAATTCCTGATTACCTCCCTTTTTTTCACCTAGGTTCATAGGAGTTTTGAAGTCCCCCACGATGATCCAATTGAAGTTGTTGCACTTTTCTTCAAATTAGTTAGATCAGTCCAAAGCTTTTTCCTTCCAGCCAAATTATTAGGAGCCTAAATGTTAGAAAAAATCCATGGCTCCTTATTATATTTGACCGATTTGAATAGAATGGCTAAATGATTAGAAGATTTGAGAATTATCTCTCTATACATCCAATTAATATCCCATAGGGTACCTAATCCCCCAAAGGTACATATAGAGTCACTACAACTATACTCAACATTTTTCCATATATAATTCCTAATCTTGTTTACTGACATACCTTTCATCTTAGTCTCTTGTACTGCCAATTTTTGAGGCTTGTTACTGAACCTAAGGTCCTTTAATATTCTTTTACTTTTTGCAGCTATTCAGGCCTCTGATGTTCCATGATATGATCTTCATTTGAAGGATTTGATTAGGGTCCTTCTGTGACACTTAGAATCTAAAGTCAGTTGGGTGCCATTTACAATCTTTGTCTCTGTTGTTTTCCTTTTTTGGTCTCCCAATGTTTGCCTTCCTACCTTCTTATTTCCTCCCACATCTGCTATACCTATGGATCTTTTAGGGATTTTAAAGCATGATTCCCTCGGATCTCCACCACATTTCCCTTTACCGTTCCTTTGTGGGTAGAAAAGACAACAAACTCTAGATCCTCGGCAGGTGAAGAATGCTCCTTTTTCTCTTTTACCTCTGAGTCCATCTTATCAAGAGATTCTTCCAACTCTCCTTCTTCCCGTAAGCTAGTATTAAAATCCTCCAACCTGTTAGCAAGCTTGTTATCTCAGGGGCTTGAATCAATTTCATTATCTCATTGTTGTTGTTGACATCTATTTGATGTTCACCTTCATTTGTTTATTCCTGAGAAATAGTATTGACTTGAATTTCCTTGCTATTTTCATTTTCCTTCACCTGAGACAGGGGAATCAAGTTTTCATTCTTAGAAGTTTCTTTCATTGGCTCCTCTACCAAACCAACATTTTCAATTGAGTCTTCTATTGGAGGATTGGATCCCCTTTGTTCTGTTGCAGTTTCGGTTGATACTCTTGCATTAATAACCGAATGTTGTGTTGTTTCCTTCCCATCCTTAGCAAGAATGTTTGGTTGCCATATCAATTTCTTCCTAGCATCAGGAACCGTGTTCTCTCTATGCATGCTAGGTTTGCTAGATTTAATAGTTCTATATTTGGGGCCATTGTTCATATCCATCGAGAAACTTTTGTGGCCCAACTTGGAACAATTATTTCATTTTATACTAAAGTCCTCGTACTCCATATTCAGTCTCCACGGACCATGAGGAGATTGTACGATAGTGCTATCAGGGAGTTTTTGGTCTTCTTTAATTGATATACAAAATTTAGTAGAAATCAACCTTGAGCCACATTTGGTGGCACTGTCAAACCCAATAAGAGTACCCAAAGAGCTGGTTATTCTGGTCATGATGGTCTCTTCCCAAAATTCCAAGGGAAGCGTGGGCATACGAACCCAGATTGAAATACCTGACATAGTTTCTTTTTTAGGAATAAATCCTGTAGTCCATTTTTTCAATTACAGCCCCATGTTCCCGAGGAACCATGGGCCCCAAGTAGAGCCCTCGACCAATCCTCCTGTGCGGAAAACTTGACCCAAAAAATCCTTTTGGACATAACTGAAAAGTCTAGATGTCCTTTGGGGCACCATTTCCTATGGGCACATCGCCTGATGGTATTAATATTTGGCCTGGAACCCAAAAACTTACCTATCAACGCGTGTGCATTCCTTTTGACATTCTCCCTACAGATATCCTCTGGTATTGTGAAGTGAAGCTCTCCATTGACTTCCACCAAAATAAGAATACCAACTTTTGGTCTATTAATGACCAATCTGCTAGTGGACCCTCTAACACGTGGGATGTTTCCTTTGAGCACCTCAGCCTACGTGAAACCTTTATCTTCTTCCAGTCGTAGAGGATTCCCTCGAGAGGAATCGTGGTAGGGTTGTTCCTGCCCATGATCAATATTTGAAATTTGAAAATGATTCTCCTCAGCCTTTCGACCGTTCTCCATTCTCGACCTATGATAACATTACAATAAAATCAGTTAGTAATTACAATAAAGTTAGCAATTAAGTGTTAACATTACAATAAAATCATAATTATTAAAAATCAAAGAGCTATGATGATATTAAAAATCAATTCCAATGTCTCAACATGAATAACATGTGGAGTCAACGTTGTCAAAGGAAGATAAGCTGGCGGGCACTACACCTTGAAGAGTTGCTTAATCATACATGTTCAATTCCATACCAAATTGTTATAAGAAAAAATGTTTGAGGAGAAAGCAATTATGATTTTGATACGATTACAACTCCCCTTGGGAAATATGGCTCCAATCATCACACTTCATTAAGGATGATAGAAAAAAGTAATTTCCATTAATATATGATGATAGGCTCAACATCCACAACTTGCCCACGATATCCATTTGGAGATCCAACGTTGACTACGAACACGTGTTGTCCATATTTATTGTTTTGAAATTCATAGCCAAATACACATCCAAATCATAACAATATGTCGAAATGTACCATGAGATGTTCGCAAGGCTTTAGACTAATCATCCTATATTGTCATCTAAAAAATGTTATCTAAGCATGTTATTGAGCACAACACCAGTGCGTAGGAAACTTGCCACATGCTAAAAATTTGTCTTTTTTTCTTTGAAGTTATTAAATTTATTTCATTAAATGTTGGCAAAAAGATCCTGCGCCTCGTAGTCAACAATGAGTCTCAAATTCTTGATACATTCATCTTCCTTAATGCGTACACAGTTGAATTGTCAACCATGAATTTAGTTTCTCTTATTGAAGTCACTTGTTTTCGGTCTCACAACAAATAATGGGTTGTCGCTAAATGGAAACTTTGAAATGGGTGCCAATAATTATGCGAGTCTCACCTCGATTATTTCAAATCCCTCCACAATAATTAACTTCTTTTGAGGTTTCTCGTTGGAGAAAACACTTGTTATACAATCCATTTCACAACATTATACTCTGACATTGGTAACTCATCCACACAAATAATTTATAATTGGGAACTGCCATTTACACCCTAAAAATGTATATGTGAGATGCTATGTGCAAATATATAGGATGTAAGGGTTCATTACATGGGTTATTCTAAATTAATTGATTTATAATTAACTATGCAAAATTCGAATAACATGTTAATACTTGTAACAATGAAAAATTCTATAAAATAGCTCAAAAACACAAGATAAGATAAATAATTAGTTGTACAAAGTGGAACATAGGATATCTGGGTGTGCAAACTAGGTAAATAAGTTGATATGAACCTAAAGATGCTTCATTTTTGGCATTATAGTTGGAAAGTATCTTTGTCTGGGACCATACTGCCCTGCTCTTATTCTGTATAATTTTTCCCTCTTATGTACCATCTTGGACCTGCTTGCAATGGGGTTCTATAATTTTCTACTCCCTTCACTTGTCTATAAATATTCATCGCTGTATGATTTTCTAGCTTGCACAACCTCATCATAACTTGTAATGACATGCAACAAGTGGAAACCCTAGATACCTATAATACCCTTCATCAAAGTATTAAATAGAAATGGATAAATTAGTTTATGGGTGAGGGTGGACTATCCTTGGTGGTTAACCCTTGTCGAACCAATCCAAGTATTACACTACTTTCCCTCGAGCAAGATCAAGTCTCGTGTAGTTGTCCTAGTGTTTTGTGCAAGTGTAAATGTGATCTAAGCCAACCCCCTATTGTTCTATAGTGTATCTTGACATCGAGATGGTGGGCTAACTATAAAATAGAAAATGTACCCAACATGGAAGAAATGTGATGTGAGGTGCTTCAACTGCTAGATTGAACCCTTTTGTGTATGGAAGACTTGTGACGATGTTTGGACTGACTTACTCTTGCTAGGACATGGCTCTAAAACCTTTGAGTGCTTGGAAATGGAGCAATCTAAATTATCTGACTTGATTGAGTGATTTAGATTTGATGCAGTGGCTACTCTAAATGATGTACAAGTACTTTAGGAAGATTGAGGAGAGCCTTGAGTGCTTTTGTATTGATATTTGCAATAAAAGCTTATGGAACTGTTAGGTGGGTCATGAAGTTATATCGAATTGCTCAATGGGATTCTACAAGTGAAATGCCATGCTAAGGCCAACCCTCAGAAGATGAAACAACACATATAAGATAATCAAATTGAAAATAAAGTCGCAAGATAAGAGAGGATAAGACCATACAAGTAGGCCAAGACTTTAGTGCACTATGGCCCTGAGCTGTATAATTTTTTCCGGACAGATAGTGAGATAAAAAATAAAAGTTTGGGAATGATGCCCAAAGATAAATGAGTTTTTTGGTTACTTAGTATTCCTTGGATGAACTATAGAGTAAAGTGTAGACATGAATAAGTACACAGAGAGATAAGAATATGTGTTGATTGAGCTTAAAATGTGAGCATTTGTCTTAACTAGGGAACAAAGCCAAACTTGTCATTGTCAAAGGATAAGTTATTAGATTTGAGTGTCTACATCTCTTAAAGGATAATCAGCATCCTTGGTATGTCATGCACACCACCTCCATCCCTAAACGACCTTCAAGTAAGGAATCTTTCAATGGGAAAAATAATAGAAGTGCACCGACTCAAATAAATGAATCACAACTCATGTCCTGGCTCCATCCCAAAAATAAGATGGGCCTCTATGCCTTGAAATGCTAGGCCACTATGATTTCAATATCTAACACAAGTAAAACAATAATGATGTTCTGCCTTCTTTACAAGAGAATGGACAATCATTCATAGAGTTCAACTCGGAATGTAAGACTTCCTGCACATAATCATGTCTCTTCCATACCTCTTACATGTCCTTTATCGCCATATCAAATATTTGCATTGGCTATTATTCTTTAACACTGCATGCACAAACACCGTTTACCTCCTTTGAAATTAATAATTCAACGTATTGCAAAAACAGGGAAATCAAATCTCATAAATACTCTCAAAAGTGACCTTTCTCCTACACAAAGTGTCAATAAATTTCCTCTCTTATTACTCGCACCTATCAGTGTTGATACCTTCAACATTTGTGCATCCACTATACATGTCTATCTTCGCATACCAATCAAAGAAATAAATCTGCTTGAGGGCTAGGCCTTGCTAATGTTTCAAGACTCCCTCAAACATATGTAATATGTTCCCATTGATGAAATGAGTTTCATTGGTCGAAAATTTCTTCCACTCATCGACTATCGTCTTCATGATGCTTTTGCCCATTACAAAACATCCTGTTTAGTCGAAGGTTATCATTCTGGTTGGGGACCTTGGCTAACTCCCTCTTGTTATGGACATACCATTATATGCTAGTTAGTCTATGGAACTAACCTATAAAAGAGCTTTCACACTTCTGTCATTTTGCAAATAATTTTCAAGCAACAAGTCTTCGAACCCTTACATGTTTGTTTTCATCACCTCCTTCTCAACATTCAAAATGTTGATCCCCATTTGGAAGATTGGGAAAGCCTTATGTGCATAACACATGCACATCATCCAGAGTAAGAAATAGACGACTTCTACTCTTCTCCTCATTTGTTCGCAACTAATAGCCTTGTTGACCACCATAACTTGCAAATGTTGAAGTCTCTAAATATTCCAATGGCCATTGTATTGCACAAAAAATAATAAACTGTTTCTGGAGATCCAAATGATGATCAAATGTGACACAAAATATTTCTTTGCGTACATCATAAAGTTATTCTTACGGTTAATTTGTGGGATGAAGCATGACTTCTCAACAATGCTATTGGCAAGGTCATAAGCATAGTCTACAATGCCTCTAGATCGCTGCCAGAAATCCCCCTTTATGTTGTCATCAAATTTGACAAGTATATGGCCCCTCTTAGGACGTAAACAACCCCTAACATGTTTCGTTACTCCCTATTTCAAGAAGAAGTTGCAGACGACAACTCCTCTAAATGACATAGCGTTAATTGTACACAAATCCTAAGTGCTGACACTTACTAAAGCTATAATATATGTTGGAGGTACAAAATAACAAGGCCTTACATTCACAACAATCTCTAGGGTCCCCTCCCTCAACGACATCTACATCTCCCCTCCTTTCTCGTTCGAACATTACTCAAAAATATCAGAAAACAAGAAGAGGCACACCTTACTTCTACGCAACAAATTCACCTCGTATGATATTTATTTTTTCTTTTTGGGCCTCTTCTTAGTACTTCTCCACTCCACTCCACTAAATTGGAACATAAAATCGATTAGCGTTAAGTACCGTTGCACCGCCCTATAGCGATCGCTTGTTCATTCTTTTGTTAGTAAAAATGCCTCTATATTGCCTTTATTTCCTTGCAGAATACTCCACGACCACCAACTTTACAAATACTTCGATATAATTCCTTTCCGAAGAGGCACCTATACTCAAAATCTCGAACATTTTTCTGCCTGAACAGCTGCAATTCGAACGAACCAGTGAAGAATAATATCGACATTAAGAACCTAAGTGGCAACCATGGTTCTCGAGGTAAGTCTTTCTCAAATCTTGTCAATCCTTTTATTTTTCTGTTTTACGTCGCTAAAAATTACAATTGCTACCTCTTTTTCTCTTGATCAGAACCTTTAAATGGATGTTACACTGAAGTAGAGTGCTATGCAGTTGTCTTTAACTGTATATTTTAAGTATTACCTTCGGAATGAGTCGGAATTAATACGCGTAATCTTTTTTGTTTGGATTACACTGAAACCCTAGAGAATGCTTATAAAGATTAAAGAATAAATGACAATTGAGCTGCTTTGATGGTCGAAGGTGAAAAAAATTGCAATGTATAATAGCCTCTCACTAAGTTTACGAACGCTATTCTTTCTAGAGACTTTAACAAGATGCAGTGCAAGGGAAATTTCAAATTTGTTGAAATGTCTGCAAGGAGATTAATTATACGCAGAGAATGGCTGCATAGGATACAAAATTGAAAAAGCATAGTCACCAGAGAAGATGGGGCGGGGGAAGAGGCAGGGGCGCGGGTGAGGACGGGGACAGGGAATTCATTTTGAAGTAGGGTACAAAGAGTATAGCGGTAAGGGTGCATCAATATTACATTTAAATACAGTGACCAGGAGATGTGGGAGCTGGCATTCCTGAACCAAAGTTTACTAATTTCTTGTTGACTTTGTGAAAAAGTCCCGTAGCCTCAAGAAATAAAGGGTTATGTATATAAAAAATGCTGCCGTATAAATCTGGAAAGCTTAAATTAGCTTAACTGCCTGTATGAAGCAGCCCTAACTTGATTTCATATTCACACTGTTGGGGTTGTGGCCTTTGTTTCTGGTTGCTTGGCAAATTTGATTATCCAATTGTGGGATACCGTGCAAAAAACGATGTTCTACGTTTTAGGGCAGGGGATGGGGAACGCTGCTGATCATAAAATATCAGTGTTCCATGGGGACGCGTCCCCCCCTCCCCCCCAAATTGATGTCTCGGAGACTTAGGATGGCTCCAAGACTTGGGAACGGCTGGGAAACGTCCCTCCGCCACCACCACTGTCACCAGCTGTACAGGGACGTCCCCAAAACGTTTTCCTCAAAGAGGGGACATTTCGGAGACGTCCCCAAGATGTTCTGAAGACTTCTAGAAGTCTCTCGATCTGTCCCGGAGACTCCCAACCATCCCGGAGGTATAAGGCTGTCGATTTTTTTTTTTAAAACCATTTTGTTTTATAATTTTTGGCCCTCAATCCTAACTATAATCTCAATGGGCCCCACCAACCCCCCAAGCACTCCAAAAAAAACATAAATAAGAGTTACACCCTCACTCCAAATCACAATTAAAGATTCAAAGCAAGAATGAAAGCATTAACAAGCAAGAGTGAGAACAATAACATTAGCAAGCAAGAGTGAGAGCAATAACATTAACAAGCAAGAGTGAGAGCAAGCAAGAGCAAGAGCAAGAGCATTAGCAAGGAAGAGGGACAACATTAGCAACAAGTAACAACAAGAGTTAGAGAAAATGCCAAGTCTTCATTGTGTTGAGCTGTTGGCCAACTATATTTGAATTTTGAATGTAATTATCATTTTGAATATAAATATTAATATATTGATATTTGGCATTTTCACTGTTCAATGCAATGTGTTTAGTATTTCAAAGTTTCATTTGTTGTTCCTTGTAGGTTTTTTTATAACTAATGGTTTAAGTACTAAATATATATTTGTGCCACCATCCTATTGCCCCGCAGCCACCACCTTCCGTCCCCAAACCCAAGCCCTTGGTCCCACCATTCCAAGACTCTGTTCTTTTTTGAATTTTTGGTAAAATATGGATACAAAATGAAATTAAAAATTAGTATCCAATGCAACATGCAGTTCACAATTGCACAAATTATAAATCAACAAGTCTAGTTGTCTATTATGAAATTCAGTTCTCATTGCTGAATCAAGATAACATACACAATACGTTTTGCTTCAAAGTTCAAAACAATACATTGTGCGAAAAAAAGAGAGTCCAGAGTAAAGTAAAAACTAAGAACAAGAAGGAAACAATTGGCAAGGCTTATACCCTGCAGTTGGTTTTCTGATTTTGTGGACATCAAAAGTGTTTGAATCTTTGGATTAGGCTCCTCTAAGATAATCAAAGGCACTCCTACCAATCATTATCATGTCTTAACACCACTCCCTTATGTATCCTCTCACACTCTCACAAACTCACAAACAAAATCCTATTGTGTTGCTGGTCTATACAAATACCCAAATTTCTTCTGGTGTTCAACACATAAGGTAGTACACACTATGTTGTCCAGAAATTTCTAACTGTCAAAATTTCAATTTTTTAAAAACTTTTCACGTCAACATGCTGCACCAATTGATTGCACCATTTCGAGATGCCATTGTTCTCTGTCTTCTCCTGCAACCCAGTTATCATTGTAATGTTGTGTCATCACATTCCCGTCCTTATCGTTGTCATCCCTTGCCTCGCATACCCTGCTCCTCGCAAATTAATGCTAGCAATTAAATTAATGATTTTAATTTAATTGCTTAAAAATAATTAATTAATGATATTAATTTAATTAATTGTTATTGATTAATTAATTTTAAATAATTAAATTAACGTTAATAATTAATATCACCTAATTAATTGACTTTTAATTAACATTATTTAATTTATTAATTTATTAACGTTATTAATTTTATTAATTAAATTCATCATTTAACTATTAAATTAATGACGTTAATTTTGTTAATAATGTTAATTAATTATTTTAATCAATTAATCAAGTTGATAAATGATAGAGAGTGAAGTGGGAGTTCACGTTCACTCCCACATCACCATCCATCACTTTTTAATTGGATAAGAATTAAATTTTCCCCACACAAAACCCAGGTGGGAAATTTCTCCCAGCTCTTCACGGGGAAGTTTGCCAAATGCCGAATTTAGCAAATGACAAATTTCAACCCACTTTTGCACTTTCCACTCTCTCCCTCTTCCGTATTAATTGTCCATTTCTCGTAATTGACAGAAACGGTTAATGGAGGCACAAAACTTTTTGATTTCTTCTCTTCATGTGTAAAGAAGCACTTATTCCCGGCACAAAACTTTTTGATTTCTTCTCTTCACGTGTAAAGAAGCACTTATTCCTAAGCATGCACGAACTAAAAGATATTAATTGCGTTGATTTAATCAGTTTTGTACTTAAAATGCCAAGATCTTGGATGATAATTTGACAAAGATATAGACGTTATAAGAAATGGTTGTTAGCCATGAATAAATAGAATATCACTACATACATTCAACCGATCCCTATGAATAGTTTATACGAGCAATGGTGAGTCGAAGAACTTTGAGCCACAGAAGTAAAATGCTAGTTAAAAGAGCATCCATCTATAGAAATAATGCTTGGACAACTGTGGTACGTAGGTAGATCTCACACTTATGAATGAGAAGCTCAAAGATATCTATGATATAGGAATAGATGCTCTCCTGGGAGGAAATGAAGTGATTTATCACCTTCACTGAAGTCTGGCAAGATCATCCTTACAAGCATGTGTATCGCTTCAAGATAGAATTTTCCAAACTATAAGGGAGAGGAACTAGTCTTTGTGCACCCAAATCTGTGAAGGGTGCACATTAGAAAACTTAAAATGCATCGGGATATAGATTCAAAAGCGTGGAAACCAATACCCTTTAATAGGTTGTGTTCTCACGTTATTATATGGATATTTCCTTTTAAATATTAAAATAATGCGTGGAAGAGGATATTTTTTAAATATTTAAGCCATGGTTATTTTAAATGACCAAATGAAGAAGTATTAAATCAGTAAACCATTACTTGTGAATTAAGTCACATATTTATTTATACCTCTTTCTCATCATGATTAATGACTAATTGAGGTTGACAATGAATGTGAACCGACTTCAACTCTACTTGGGAACTTGACACATTTTAAGACATGTACAGTGACAACCAAGTGACATGCAACTAGCTCCCTAATTTCCATGGAGGAAAGCACCTCAGGGAGAGTCATTGATAGACATGCTCAGAGTAATTGAAGTTCCTCTCAAATTGGAATCCTATTATAACATGGTTATGATTGAAAAGTCCCAAAATACCATCTGATTCTTGTATGAGTAATAATTTTAGTTTAGATCCGTGATCTTGGAATTCCATGCAGTGTATACTATTTGTCATTCAGATAAAAAAATTACTAGCCTTATAGTCACAAAACAGTCAGAAGGCTAAACACCAGTCTTATTCTTAGAGAACTGGTCACTTTTTGTTTTTTGTTTTTGGAATGGTTGAGACTAGATTTTACACTCGATTAGGCCTTTGAGGCAATTCAAATACGACCATAATAATCATCTACTCCATTTCCAACATATTCGGTTGTGTAATGCCGATAGACATGTTGTAGCTCATATTGGTAAATGGTTGAACAATTTGGAAAGATATGGGAGCAAGTGATGGAAAAGTTATTCACTACTGATCTCAGGAAATTCAATCATCTATTTGTCGACAAAATTCAAAGATGGAAGAACGACCAAGTAATATTGCTCGAAAACGATAGAATATCCGCAATTGTGAAACAAATGGATATAGCCGAGATCATATAAATACCTAGTCATAAATAATCAGCAACCGATAGCATGCATACTACTTGAGGTATTACTGAGCTGATTTTCATGGACTATGGGAAATGATTCATTTGCAATGATGCGGTATGTTTTTATTTTAGGCAATGACAATTGACTCAAAATTCGTTAATGGATAATGCATAGTGCAAACAAAACCAATGAAATTGATCTTTGGTATACATGTTATAAAATTCCCAAATCAAATGCAACGGTTTCGCAGTGTGGGAATGGCTTAAGGTTTTTCCTGAATCAAACAGTTGTTCAAAGTAAATTAGAGGCCACTGAGAAAGTCCTAGTCCCCTTCTACATGAAGGTGTAATCATCAAGATACCCACAGGTAGAGATTCTAAGTTTTCACGAAGCAAGGATTATCTTGGAGGTGGACAGTTGATTCAACCACACGTGACATAATAAAATAACTTCAAACTATCACCTGGAGAGAGTTACATGGATGAAGTACCACAAGAAATATTTTGAGTGGATACGTAGGATCAAGAAGAGCGAGTAAGGGAAGCTCTCAATTAAAATCATGTTGTGAGTGAGGACTTAGCACAAGCGTGTCATGAACGATTCCAATTCATAAAATCATACAAATTGATCGATATGGTATATCAAAAATGGAATAAAATTTATATTGTAAAAGCATAAATTTAATTAAAACCTAATTTTATTATTATTTTATGGTGGAATCCGGAGACATTGCAACCTGACACCACGAGTCTTGTTCCCATTATGCATTTATTTTCCCCTCTTTTTCTTTACAATGTCAAAATCCAACAAATTAACATTGAAAGTATGAATTCCAAGGTGTAACACACACATTTATACTCATTCCAGACTATAATCACATGATTAACACAAACCTTGAGTCATGTCAATATGTGTCAATTTTGTGACATAAATTGGTCTAAGGGTCATACAATGTTTTCTCAATTCCTGTACCATGCAATAGTGTGCCATCAAGAAGTAGCCTTCCTAGTGTTAATTAAATGCCCCGATATTTTCATTACATGTGCAGAACGCTACTATGACCTTGAGAAGAGATGTGGTTTTAATAACAATAACGAGCCCATTCTTCATAGTCACCCCTGAACACATGTTAAATATATTCTCTGAATCCATAAATATGAAGAAACTACTGAAATCATAAAGGTTTTTTCACAACAATACTAGGACGAAGACCCTGCTATGATGCTCCAAATTCATGAAAAAGAATTGGTTGGTCACTAAGAGAACTCATGCCAATTGAATGTTCCCAAAAAATTGTCTCGCATTGAATTCTGAGTTGAAATTGGAGACATGATCACCTTATTGAGTAGAGTGTTTGACATCCCTTTTGCTCACTATTTCCAGCCATGGATATACGAATTCGTTTATGTCATCGTAGATCAAAAACTGTCACATTAACTAGGACTACCATCATAAGTGACACATTTCATAAGAAGACTGATTGAAGTAAATATGACACACCATTTCTACATGACTTCTTACCTCGTTTATGGTTTGGCATGAAGGAAGAATCATCACTGTGTATGGAAATTAGAGGCATAATGACACTGGGTCAAAATAATGTTTTTTACTATTACTTGTAACTAGAATTCAAAATGCAAAGCATGCATCAGTACCGACTGTGTCAAAAATGCTTTTCTCTTCCACATTATCAAAATTCTCAAGAATAATCCACAAGTAATAGGTTTTCACATAAAGTTAAAGAGGTGATTTCAAAATGGGGCACATGGTTCATTCAATTTCCCACATTTTCATTCATCCGTGTCTATGGATATAACAGAGCGCCATACAAATTGTCTCTCGGAAGAAGAAAAAGAACCAACCAAGGTAACGATTACATCAACACCTCAAGAGGTCAAGGAAGAAATCATGGGGCATGATGAAAATCACATTTGCAAGAGGGTTTTGAGGTGGAGTCCCAAGAAGACCATGTTGAGGGGCATGCACATGAGAAAATAGCTTTATAGGTTGCTAATGTTGACTTTTATCTGGCCTGAATTTTTAGAACCACCTATAAGGAGTAAGTTAATAGTGTGCATGACTTTAGTAGGAACTATGAAGATGCTTCATGCATTTGTCAACAAAGTATGGATGAAGTCAAGGTGGAAAGGGTTTCACTTGTTGAATGTGAAGAGTCTAAGAGGAAGAAGAATGTTGATCCTAACTCAGAAATTCTGAGTCACAAGGATGAAGGTGTGGAAAATATCTCAATCATTCTTCGTCCAACAAATGAAGGTGAGCAAGTTGTGGACAACCAAAGGTATGAAAGTGTTGTGGATTTGTTGTTTCTTACCAAATCATTTCAGATGTGTGGTCATCATGGACAACATAGTGAAAATAGTGATAGAATGAAGAACATTTTGAGTGGTAAAGGGCACATGGATACTTTCATACGAGTTCCAAATTGCTTGTACATGAAAGTTTGGGATCTGAGTGATATTTTGGAATCTAGAGGGGATAGAGTTCCTGATTCCAATTTTTGTATTGTTGATAAGTTCTTCATCCTACGCAATATGTAATGTCCCTTTTTGGGGGACTTCCGGAAAATAGCTAGGACTGACTGAGAGATGAGTGAAATTAATTTTTAGATGGCTGTAATCAAACTTCTGTAGGCTGGATATGACTGAAAATGCACACTGAAACCTGCAATTTTTCCCTTCTTAGGGCAGCGACCTGTTTTGAGAACTCCCACTCACTCTTGGATGCCCTAAACTCGCTGAAAATGTCCCCAATCAAACTCAAAAATTCTGATTAATTACTAACAATCAAAATATGAAGGAAAACTGATTTTTAGTGCCCCAAAAATGAAGATATGAATTTTCTATTATCCCTTGTTTGTAGAGATACTTTAAAAATTCATAACTTTACCTAGGACGCTCCAAAATTCACGAAACTTGGGATCTTGGGGTTTCAAGGTATGAAAAATGTAAAATATCAAATCAACTTGCCTAAACATCCACCCGAACATGCCAAACCTGACTTGCAAGCAATTCACCCCTCTTAGAAATAATGAATTAGTGGCTCAAACATGTAGGGAAATGATTGCTTTCACCTTTAATAATTAGTACAAGTCCATCCATGCAAGAATCATATCATACATCCATCAAAACACATCCAAAATGCTCATAATGCAAGTCACCTAGGGCTAGATAGAAAGATATCAGCTCCAAATTCCTTTAGCTATTCAATAATTCAAAATTATCCTTGCTTGAGGGTTTTCATCTCCAAGACAAACTCCACTATCAAAGGTTTTTGTCCTTGAAATGGTCTCAAACAAGGGTTTTTCGTTCTTGATGAGAAAGGAAAGGTATAACCTTTACCTAGAAGAAATAATTAGATTCAACATATCCATTAAATGACAAAACAACCTCATTTTATAACAATAAGGGGTGCTGCATTTCAAATGATGGCCAACCTTATAATAAGTACCTTTTAATTATCTAATTTGTATTTAGAGGCTACATGCTCAAAATACCTTATATCTAATTAAATAAGTTCTTTTATTGGAGCGCTTAACTTCCCAATAGGATTACATGATAATAATGAAAGTATCTACTTAGAAAATGTCATCCAAGTCTTCCCCTTGCTTCCTTCCTTAAACCCATGGGGAGGAAAAATGGGTTAAGGTCTTCAAATCCGTTAGTCTCAAAAAAGGGACATGACAGTCCCCCCCTCCCAAGGTTGCTTGTCCCCAAGCAATTACCTGTACCTGGATCCGAAATAAATCTTAGCTCCTCCTCCTTTGGTATACCTGCACATGAAGCAAATTCATTAAAGAAAAAATGTGTCCCCTTCTTCATCCACTCTTGCTTTGTGGATATGATGACTGGTTCTTCTTTGCTTGCCAAGGCCTCATAAATACTATCCAAACCTTGGTTGTTCCCAATTTCCTTTATTCTGTCCCAAACACAGCTGTAACCATGTATTTTGTTCCCTAAAATCAGAAGGATAGTGGCTGGGATCCATCTTATAATAGCTGAAAACACATCAACAATGATAGTAGATTGCAAACCCTTCAACCTCATATGGTTGGATACTCCTCTCTAATTGTCAAAAGAATGGATATGGAGCTGAAATTGTTGCGGACAACAAATAAAACAAAAATACAACTGTCATAATGATTACCTTGGTCTCCAAAAGATGCTTCGAAGCTGCCCTAAACTAATTGTTGGTCGTTCAAACGTGCACCCGCATCTCGGATCCGGAAGAGCCGAGCTGTTTGAGTCAACAATGGAACCATCCCCAAGTTGTGGGATCTTGCGTGCTTGGGAGGGATCTCCGGAGAAGGCCGATTTCTCTACCTACCTCTAACGCTACTGCTACTCCTAATGCTGAAAGCAAATCCTAGACTAAACATGCCAAGGGACTAGGGATAGAAGGATGTGCAGAAAGGGGAAATCCTAAGCTAAGGAAGGCGATAACACTAGAAAGAAAGGTCGGTCACTCTCCACGAGCGGCGAAGGAAATAGAGAGGGCGCGGGAGAACAAGGGAGATGACGCGCGTCATAGATCAACACGTAGGGTCAGCCTTCCAGCGCGCGTCACATATGAACATGGGGACTGCAAGCACAGGAGCACACACAACATACCAGAAAATGTAAATAGAGGCATGAATGTAATGAAAATGAGAGAGGGAAGACAAGAGTTCCACAAAACATGATTTTATTGCTCAAGGGACGCACAGTTAGTTACATTCATGGTAGGAGGCAAGAATACATTGTAGAGACCATGCCAAGGTTTGAGACCCGTGGGAAGTCAGCCACCATTTTGGCATGGTGCCGTTACAACAGAGAGGGATCCTTTTTACAAAGCAGAACTCTTGTATTTATAGAAAGAGAGAAAATAAGGATAAAGAGAGGGAAACTTGGATACAAATCTGCAACCACCAACAACAAGTGATAAATGCCTGCAAGCTGTCAGATGCGCTTCTCCATGTTTGTTTGGCGTGTAGAAGAAGAAGGAGGCAAGATCTGTGAAATCTGGTGGTTGAGGTTGATTTGATGTGTGTGCATTGATGAGTTGAGAGATGTTTCCCTGTTTTCTGCCTACCAAATCCCACCTATATTTCAATTTGAATAGTCCAACGTGTAGCTTGTGTCAGCAGCTCTCTGATAAGCCCAGATGCACGTTGATCGGAGCTTTGTAGCAAAAGATTTGGCTATCAGAAGATGTCAGAGCCGTCTAGGCACGTAAGACGTGGTGCGCATGGATTGATTGAAGAAATTGGCCAACTATTGATTTGTTTTTGTCTTTTCTGCCACGTGTCATGCATCGGTTGGTTGTCCAGATTCGGCGCCCTATTGGCGCGCTTTGATAGGTTGCATGTATCACACTCAAGTCTGACAGAAGATGACGTGACACAGTGACTGGCGCGGAAGCAAAAGGCAGGCACGCGAAAGGGAAACAGAGGGAAGGCACACACGTAGGTGCGCGCGTAGGAGGAATAAGAGAATACTTGCAGGGGACAAGTATGGGGAAGGGCGCGAACATTCCACTGAGGAATAGAATACTTACAGGGGAAAAATATGGGGCGGGGGCGGCAGAAAGAGAAGGGGGCACACGAAGGAGCGCAAGGAAAAGAGGAAGTGCAAGGTGCGCAAGTGCGAAGGCATGTGAGGGACTTAGCCGATTTGGAAGGCAAGTCTACAGAGGTGTGCGCAAGGAATGCGCGACATGATAGGAAAGAAGGCGGGCGCGCAAGAGAAAATGGAAAAGGAGATAACAGAATGTAGAGGGAGAAGCAGGAAAGCGCATAAGGGCGCGCAGAGGAATTGCAACTGTGCCAAGGTGTCAAAAGAACAATTTTGAGTGTGCGCAACCTGAAATGTGAAACATCAGAGTTAGAATGAAAATATAAGTTATCCTAGTAACTAGGAGAGTTATTTGGATAACAGTTTTGGTGACTTTCGGGGGCCATCTGCCTGCTAGATGAAAAGATCAGTAGCTTTAGAAGTCCATTGGGCATGGATCAAGCGCTAAACTTGAAGATCTGATTTGCAACTTGAAGAACATCCCTGAAGTCACTTACAACAGTTGTCTAAACTCTGAATCGAACTGCTGCTCTCATATGAAGATATTCTGAATTGGATTGATGAGAGTGAAAGCTGTGCGCGGACTGTTGGAACTGTCTTTGCCAAAATTGAACTGTCAACCTAGGAAGCAACAAAAAGGGGCGCACGGGCGCAACAAGAAAGGAAAGGCGTCAGAGGGAGTGCGCCGAAATAGAAGCACAACACTATGTACAAAAGCTGAAAATCATACATGTCCCAAAGGGAACATGCAGAGTGTGTGTGAGCACTTGTGTTACTGAAAGCAAACCTAACCTAGCCTACTCTAACCAGATGCAAGGGGTGCTCAAGTAAAACCTGCAACAGGTAGGGAGAAGTAGCTTCCCTTCCTCACAAATTGCAACCATGTAATTAATTTGGCATTGAACATGGTCGGAAACAAGAGTGAAAAACCACCTTGCAGATGGTGTTTCACCCTCCTCAAAGTATCAACAAACAAAACATACACCTCTTGGAGTTGTTCTGCACTTGGATATGGGAGGCGCTGCTGCTGACCTTTGGCGCGCTGAAGCTCTACCTCATGCTCTGAAGTGAGCATGACCGGTGGCAACCCTGTCTTTGGCTCTAGACTAGCCAGATATCTGATCAGGCATGACCTGATCCTTGTGATTTGCCCATTAATTTGAAGCTCAATCCCACATATGGGATTATCTTGTAGACTCTCCTTCTGAAGGTGATTGCTTGCAGACTGGGTTGCGCAGAGCTGGGTGCACATGGTTCTGCCTATACAAGCAATTGGGTCTCCTCCAGAACTGCGCCTTCAGGAACTAATTGATTTTCTTCTGGAACAGGCACCCGTATGATTTCCTCTTCCCAGTCGGAGTTGCATGAGTCATGCCATTCTTCAATTGTTCTGCAGTCGTCGAACATGATGACGTTGATTGGGAAAGGTGCATTGGCAGGGGGCTGATGGTATAGTTAGACAGAGGGGACTTGGAAGAGGGTGGAAGGATGGGAATGGAAGGGATGGAAGGCGCATGCGTTGAAGGAATAGAGGCACGTGTGGGTAAGGAGAGATGGCGGAAAAGTGAAGGTGAGAGGATGGAGGAGGGTAATTCTCAATGGGGGTAGCGCGCAAGAAGCTGGGAACATGCGTAGTGGGCTGAGATGATGTAAGTTGGCGCGGAGGAGTGGGAGGGTTGTATGATGGTAGTGTAGGGTTGCCCCATTGATAGGGTTGTCATGCACTAGATTTTTGAGCCTCCATTAGCTCCGCCCACTTTGTAATATGGGGCAGCATCTCAGTGATAAAGTGCATCTTCTGCTGGGTGCTAAACCAGCCTGGTATAGGGCCAACCCATGGACAAGGGACCTTGTAGCCAACCTTAGCTACCTTTATGGAGCACTTGACTCTTAGCTGCATCATGTCCATCTCCATCTTTTGCACCTGCCCCTCAAAATCATCTTCTATTGTGGAGTCACCACCATCATCTGCATAAACCTGTTCTTCATAAACATATTGGTTAGAAAAAAGTGGGTTGTATGCATTTTCAGGACAATGGGGCTTATAAAACTGATTTGGAGGAGGGTTTTGAAACTGTGTGGATGGAGAAAAATAGTTTTGCTGCTACAAATGAGAATTCCAGGAAGGGAAAGAAGTCATGATTGCACGGCTTCAAAAGAGGAAAGGAGAACGATGGAAAAAGGAGAAACGAATGAAAGAAAGGGGGGAAGACTGGGCTGCGAATGAAATATTGGGCACGTTTGGATCAGTGGAGTCGCCAGATGTGTTGAAAAAATGCCTCCAAAGGCTGAATCTCAGCAAAACACATCAAACTTGCTGAGATGAAGATGTAAAGCTCTTCAGTCTTGTCCCACTGGGCGTGCTGGAAACTGTTGGTCGTTCAAACATGCACCTGCGTCTTAGATCCATAAGAGCTGAGTTGTTTGAGACAACAATGGAACTGTCCCCAAGTTGTAGGACCGTACGCGCTTGGGACTTGGGATCTCCGGAGAAGGGATGGATCTCTGGAGAAGGCCGGTTCCTCTACCTACCTCTAACGCTACTGCTACTCCTAATGCTGAAAGCAAATCCTAGACTAAACATGCCAAGGGACCAGGGATAGAAGGATGTGCAGAAAGGGGAAATCCTAAGCTAAGGAAGGCGATAACGCCAGAAAGAAAGGTTGATCACTCTCCACGAATGGTGAAGGAAACAAAGAGGGCGCGGGAGAAGAGGGCAGACGACGCGTGCCACAGATCAACACGCGGGGTCGGCCTTCCAACACGCGCAACACATGAACACGGGGACTGCAAACACAGGAGTACGCACAACATACCAGAAAATGCAAATAGAGAGGCGAGAATGCAATGAAAACGAGAGGGAAGACAAGAGTTCCACAAAACATGATTTTATTGCTCAAGGGACACACAGTCAGTTACATTCATTGCATGAGGCGAGAATACATTGCAGATAAGATAAGATAAATATATTAATGTCCAACGAATGACCACAAAAGTAGGTCAATGGGACTGCAGCCCAAACAATATACAAAGTGCGAGCAGGGACAACTCAAAACGAGTTCCCAAAAATAGAAGAAAGGGAAAAAGACGAAGCAGAGAGGAAACCCGAAGCGAAAACTTCCATACGCTGGGGAAATGGAGCAAGCAGGGGAGAAAGACGGGAGAAGCAAATAAGGGAATGGAGGAGGGGGCAAACAAGGACCAGTGGTCTACTCAGGAATGGTAGCCACACCCCTCCTAACATCTGAGGCCGATGAAAAGAAGCTCTTGATGGACTGACAACCCGAAGAGAGGGGCAGAAACCTCCTCCCCTGCTGAGATCTGAGACTGAAACGACGGCCAGGGGGAGGAACGGAGCTGGGCAACCCTCTGGTACGAGTGTGCCTCTGATGTTGTTGGTGGTGATAAGGGGAAATATGAAGGTCCAATCAGGGGCGAACTGATCTATGCACTGTATCGGGGTCAGAAGGGCTCTGTCGTTTAGTTCCTCCACCTACGGGTAGAGTCGAAAAGAAGGCTATAATTCATCTCGTGGGGATGACTCTCAGAGGGGGATGAAGAAGTTGGTCTCGAAGCATCAGAGACTCACAGATGTAGAGGGCAAGACACTGCTGGTCAATATATCGGAAGAAAACTGGGAGAGTCTGAATCCCTTTGAAGAGGCAATGAAATCGTCCTCTGATCTCATAGTATATGGGGCAATGAAAGATGAAATGAGTCTCGGTCTCCACCTCTTGAAGGCTACAGAGCCTACAAAGTTTGTCATCCCGATCAATGTGGTGATCAGTCTCGCACCGAATTCTATGGGAGCCGACCCGAAATTGACCTAGAGGTATATGGAGGGCATGCACCCAGTGACGAAAGGTGTACTGAGAGCGGATGATGAGTCCATCTCTGATATGAAGAAAGTGCTCTGCATAAAAGGACATCTCAGGGCGCAAACCCCCAGGAGTGTTCACCCAAGTAGTTTGAATGAAGCTCCTGTAAATATCTTCCCGGATGGACCTGTTCAACACTTGCTTGGTGGGCAAGAGATGACTGGGAGAATTCAAGGAATACTGGAAAGGGGGGAGACAATCAATCTGGATACCAACTTAAGACCATGCCAAGGTCAGAGACCCGTGGGAAGTCGACCACCATTTTGGCATGGTGCCGTTACAACAGAGAGGGATCCTTTTTGCAAGCAAAACTCTGCTATTTATAGAAGAAGGAGAGAAGAGAAGGATAAAGAGAGGGAAACTTAGATTCAAATCTGTAACCACCAACAAGTGATAAATGCCTGCAAATCCGCCTGTAAGCTATTAGATGCGCTTCTCCATGTCTGTTTGGCATGTAGAAGAAGGAAGGAGGCAAGATCTGATGAAATCTGGTGGTTGAGGTTGATTTGATGTGTGCATTGATGAGCTGAGAGACGTTACCTTGTTTTTCGCCTACCAAATCCCACCTACATTTGAATTTGAATAGTCCAACGTGTAGCTTGTGTTAGCAGCTCTCTGACAAGCCCAGACGCACGTCGATCGGATCTTTGTAGCAAAAGATACGACTGTCAGAAGATGTCAGAGACGTCTGGGCACGTAAGACACATGGCGTGTGCGGATTGACTGAAGAAATTGGCCAACTATTGATTTGTTTTGTCTTTTCTGCCACGTGTCATGCACCGGTTGGTTGTCCAGATTCGGCGCCCTATTGGCGCGCTTAGATAGGTTGCATGTAGCAAACTCAAGTTTGACAGAAGATGACGTGGCATAGTGACTGGTGCGGAAGAAGGCGCAAGGCGCGGAAGCAAAAAGCAGGCGTGCAAAAGGGAAACAGAGGGAAGGGGCGTGCGTAGGAGGAATAGGAGAATACTTGCAGGGGACAAGTATGGGGAAGGGGCGTGAGCATTCAACTAAGGAAGGGCGCGTGGCGGCAGAAAGAGAAGGGGGCGCGTGAAGGAGCGCAAGGAAAAGAGGAAGTGCAAGGTGCGCAAGCGTGAAGGCATGCGAGGGACTTAGCCGATTTGGAAGGCAAGTCTACAGAGGTGCGCGAAAGGATAGGAAAGAAGGTGTGCACGCAGGAGAAGGTACAAGAGAAAATGGAAAAGGAGATAGAAAAATGTAGAGAGAGAAGCAGGAAGGCGCATAAGGGCCCGCAGAGGAATTGCAGTTGTGCCAAGGTGTGAAAAGAACAATTTTGAGTGCGCGCAACCTGAAATGTAAAACATCAGAGTTAGAATGAAAATATAAGTTGTCCAAGTAACTAGGAGAGTTATTTGGATAACACTAATCTCTTCAAAAATTGGCTCGGTTGAGAACTCATGAGTGCTGTTATGTAAGTATAATAGCCATACCTTGCCCGGAATTTCGTCCCAAATAATACCAAATATGTTGGAACATTGGCCTTAATTGTTCTTAGTGAGTGAACCCTCTTACACACCATTTCAAATAAAAAGAATGTCTTCAAACATGCCCCTCTATTGCTGTCCCAAAAAAACATGCACAACCCAACAAATGAGATTGGGAAAAACTCCTCATCTCGGTTGTAGCATTGCATTTCATTACTCAAGTTCAGAATTATAGTGGCCAACAAACATCTTGTGAGAGTCACCCTTACATTGCCAATGTCACTAGAAGAAGAGCACCACTTCCTTATGATCGAAATCCACTTGGTGGCTGCAAATAGAATGTGGAACCAACTGGGAATAATAGCCACAAGATCTAAAATAGCTCCCATAATGATTTGGGGTTCATGATCCACATTTTCCAAACTCATCTTATTCATGTTAGAAAGATGACTTACACCCTAAAGCTCCCATGCGGCTGAATCCATATTTTTAGTGGATGAACTATCCATCACCTTCACATACATCCAAAAGTGGCAATCTTGAAAGTAACTTGAGTCCCATAAAACCATGGCAAGATGTTTCATACAATCGTGAAAATAACATCTAGTTTGCTTACCATCTTTACACCTTAGGTATTCAACTGGAATTATCTTCTTTGTTCCATTCCCTACGATCTCGTCTCCCTATGTGTTACTTAGCCCCCAAGAGTGTTTGAGTAATTGAAAACATTGATCCTTCACCATGTGGCTAGAATGCAAAACAACCCTCTATGATTTGTTCATAAGTTTCCTTTCAATCCAAGGGCAAGAAATGATAGTTACCGTGATCTTACTAAGACTACCCATGCCAAGGTAATCTTGGCCTTGAATAGAAGAAACGATATGCCCATAGTTGTCTCTAACTTGCTTCTTTCCCATGATGAAAAAAATATGGCATCGATATAGGAGGAAACAATATGCATGAAACCAGCTGTCCACAGTGACAACAAATCTGAAATGACATATTGGCAAACAACAAAACTGAAATATTCTTATACCATGAGCTGCCTATAACCCTCTTTTGACTCAAAATTTCCGAGTTAGGAACAATACTCAGAAAATAATCTAATGGTGCCCTTATCTCATGCATAATATCATCCTCACTGGTGCTTAGTGAATCTGATTTGACTCCATTATGTGGCTGTCCTGTGTAACCATTAAAATCCAATAAATCATAGAACATCAAAGGAACCTTTCTTTGGATGATGACAAAATTGGGGTTGTTCTTTGTTGATATCCCCATTGATTGGCTCCTTGGTGACTGCCGTTTGGGACAGTCCAGCAAGCTGAATATTATTAATTTCGATTCTCAATTTTTGCAAACCAAGCTCTTCTCTTCCCACTTGGTACCCTTCATCTTCACAAATTGGTTAGGGTATTCTTTATGATGTCCAAAACATTGTAAAGACATAGAATGAAGGTGATGTAGCAAATCCTTTCTAAGAAGATGATGAAATGGCTTACCATAGGTCGCTGTCCTGAAATTTCCAGCGATTTGAAGATTAACACGAGCATAAAAAACACTCTCATTACATGGGCATGTCTCCCAACAAGGTCACCTGTAATGCTAGCTTCATAACCCCATGCGATCCTAATTTTTCTCCATTTTTAACACTATGAGGATTGCTCCTTTGCCATGATTTACTACGGATTATCAAACTTGCCCCAAGGTCATCTTTTCTAACAAATTGCTCATGAGCGTAAATCTGAAATGGCATGATAGAAAGCAACAAATCTGAATTATCCTCGTGCCTTTGGTGGTCTTCACGAGAAATTGTTGTAGCCTTCTCCTTATCCTTTGATAATTGAGCTTTTTCAACACCTTGCAAATCTGATTTTTCTTCAAATCCTTGTGTTTTCGTGGTGTTGGCCGGAGAATCCGTCAAGAGTTCCACTTGGGCAAGAGTGTTGGGCTTTTTTAGGACTCCCAAGGGCTGCACCATCTTGGTAACCAGCTGCTGCGATATATCTTCTTCCTTCTTTGCCGTAGAAGGATGCCTATCGTCTCCATCATGTAGCTGATCTGCCACGTGCTCTTTTACTTTTTTCTTCATGAGTATACCTTTTTCTTGGGTTACATGCTCCTTAATCTCCTTTATCCCGTTGGAAGGACCTCTTCTCCCTATGGCTGAAACATTCTTCTTCTTGGCATGTTGTACTTGTTCCTTTGGCGCTAGGGTTCTTTGCCCGTTTTGCATTCCTTGTTCATCCATTGCTTGCCTTTGGAAAGAGGAAAGGCAAGGAATTCTTTATTTTGGATTAATTCGAAAAAAAGGGGACATTACATACCATGAGTTGCAAGCATGGTGGCTTCTTGGTTATAAAGAAGACCCCTCATCGGGAATGGTTGATAAGTATGTATGTCATACACCAAAACAAGAATGCTGCCCTTTCCCCGTATTCTCCTTACCTTTTTCTCAAACATGGAACCACGGGTCAGCCCCTCATCAATAAGAAAATCAGAATTGTGATCCTTCTTTAGATGATCCCAATGTAACAATGACTTAGCAAAAGAGGGCTGCAAGGAGTATCTATTAGGAATAGAACCACTAGACTTACCTTTCCCAAGAGTGATTTTTGACATTTTTCTTACACCGACACATACCAAGATGAATTTATCCCAGTATTGATCTTGAAATGAGTGATTCTCCCTTTCTCAAGCCTTATAACAACACCCATACCTTCATCATGATGATACCTCACTAGTGGTGCCATAGGAAGACACAACAAGCATGAGACATGATCATCCTTCCAAACCAGTTGTGCGTGATGATAACACACCTGAAATGACAAATTGGCCAGCAAGAAAAATGAAATATTCACATACCATGGACTGCTCATGATGTCCTTATGATTCAAATTTTTTGAGTTTGAATCAACACTCTTCATTTGCATGATTGCTTCACCCAATGGGATCTTTTCCTTCTTGCATTCTTCCCAAATTTGTTATTGCTTGTCTTGGGAATCTTTTGACTTCTTATTAAGGATGGAAACTCCATTCATTGACCTCTTTTTCGCTGCTGTTTGGAACAGTTCAGCCAGCTGAAAATTATCATGGGCATCTAGAGAGACCCTTATTTCATGGGCATGCGTCTTAACAAGATCACCCAGAATTTTAGCTCCATTAACCCCATGCGATTTTGATTTTTCTCCGTTCTTAGCACCATGAGGAATACCCATTTGCCGTGATTTATTACGGAGCATCAAACTTGCCCCATGGTCGTCCTTCCCAATAAATTGCTTATGACCACAAGTCTGAAATGGCATGGTAGAAAGCAACAAATTTGAATTACCTTTTTGCAATACCTCCATACCTTGTTCATGTGTGTTTGGAATTTCTTCGCGGCTCTTACCAAAGTTTAATCCATCATCATTTCGCTCTTCACTGACTGCTGTTAGGATAACTTCAGCAGGCAGTAGGCTTAGAGAGATTATGGGCACTTGGAAATGTCCTTTCTTCTTGGGTATGACTTCCAACAATGCCATGATTTTTATTCACTAATATTCAGCTCTATGCAACCATTAGACACCAACAATTCATCATCAAACATTAAAAGATTTTATCTTGGGTTGCATGCTCCTTAATCTCCTTCTCATTCCTTGGCACTTGCCCCATGATTTCACCAAACCCTTTTGTCTTCATGGTGCCATTCGGAAAATCAATCAAGAGATCCACTTTGGCAAGGATAATGGGGGTTTCTAAGACTACCAAGGGCTGCTCCCTCTAGGTAACCAGTTGCTACGATAGATCTTTTTCCTTCTTAGCCTCAGAAGGATGGCCATCCTCATCACTATTTGTACCTTCGAATTTCACCATGACTTCCTCTTCATCAAGCTCCACAGCTTCTCCTTGCTTTGCCAACATGAAGGGGCTTTTCTCCTCTAGGGTTGGGATATCCTTCCCATGACCCTTGTGCATGGGTCCAAGATTGGACCAAGTTCCAATGCCCACTCTATCTTTTCTTCATCCTACAATCTTGGAAAATTATAGGGCATCACGAATAACTTCCGGAAGGGATTGATACTCTCTAGTCTTCAAAGCTAGTTGCAACATTATTAACCTTTGAATCCCTAGGTTCTTCCTTGGTTGTGATTTCCTCCTTAGCAATGAAGGTAGGTTTAGAGGGCCTTGATGAGAATGACCTCTTCCTTCGGCTATCATGTATTATGCAAGAAGTCCTTTCTTCCTTGAATGGACTTCCCCTATGTAGATTTTGCATTGTGAGGGCAAGAGAGCCCAAGGTGTCCGCTAGTCTTTTTTGCATTTTCATCATTTTGTCCATCTTCTCTTCACCTCGCATGAAATCCTTAGGATGGGAAGACCGAAGCTTTGATACCACTGTAATGTCCCTTTCTAGGGCTGGACCACATAACAAGGAATTCACACAAACCTAAGTGGAAGTAAACTCAAATTTTTACACCAGCAAACTGAAAAATGGAACAACAATGTACATCAGTTTGATTTTTAGGACAACTTGCGAAGAGTATTAATTTAACCAAATATCTCTATAAAAATCATCTACAACATATATAAACACTTTAGGAACATTTTAGGGCAATTTTCACCATGAAACTCAATCACAAACCCAACTGGAAATTTATTTAACAGAAGTACAACCAATAGAAGTGATTGAAAATGACGTCTCCAAACCCCAACAAATGACAAATATGCAATATATCAAATGAAAATGATGTCTCCAAACCCCAACTAATGACAAATATGCAATATATCAGCCTTAAAAATATGTAGAAGTCTGAACATCAACTTAGAATGTCAATTTGTGCTCTAGAAGGCACCCAATTGCACTCCTATCCAAGTCGCTCCCTAGGAGAGGGGTCTAAAATGATGCCAAAACCCTTGATATTCCTTTTTCTCAAAGCCCTAGCTGCAAACCAACAAGATAGTCTTCAAAGAATGTCCTCAACACCACCAAATTGGAGAGTTTTTGTTCTCCAACCTTCAACAAGGAAGGGGTTTGTTCTCCTTGCTTGCCACACTAATGGATTTTCGCTCCTTAGTGGATTGGAATAGAGCAACTAGCTCTAGAACCAAGTAGATAAAAGTATATAAGCCAAAGTGATGCCCCAAATGAGCCCATGCGACCCCTTATATATCCTTAAGGTGGTGCCAAGAGTCTTTAAGGAGGCATTCCCCAAGACCAACCTCCTTAGAAGCTTATTTCTTCTTTTAAGCTTAATTAAAAGCTCTTCAACCCTGCCAACCTGCTTAGGAAGGGAAATACAAACGGAAAATATAATTATTAATGAAAGAAAGACTTAAAATATAATCCCAGTGCTTCCCTTGTTCATCTTCTTCTTGCCCACGGGAAGAAGAATGGGCAAGAAGCTTTCAAATGTATTAGTTTGGAAAAGGGGAGATTACAGATAACTTATTCTAATTAAGTTTAGCTAGTATATTAAAAATGTATCAGCTAAGTTTGCATCTTTCTGATAACGTTATATATAGGACATTTCAAGTTGGATTAAGCTATATCATCATCATTCACTTGCTATACATTTCTGTTATTTGCTTACTTAGCTGCTTATATCGGATGTTATATTCTGTAATTTTCTGTTACTGCGATATTTCTGACTTTACTTCCATCTATTTGCTTACTTAGCTGCATATATCTGCTGTTATATTCTGTTGTTTTCTGTTACTGTGATATTGCTGACTTTACTCCCCATCTTATCTGTAGAACACCTTAGACCAAATGCATGTTATCATCTATATTGTTTGAACTTAGCCTTATTAATGAACTAGCTTGTAGTGGCTTGTGATACACTTTTGTAGTGATCAGCTATATTTATTTATTTTCAAGTCATACATTGAGCTCAGTGAACATTACATGTTTTTTATTTTCAAATAACAGGCAACAATGATATGCATTGACAATTCTGAATGGATGAGAAATGGAGACTACTCTCCTACTCGCTTCCAGGCACAGACTGATGTGGTTAATCTAATTTGTGGTGCCAAAACTCAGGTAGAAATAGCCATTCTTTGTTTTCTGTCAGATAGTTTGCTTTTCCATGAGCAGCATTTAATTCTCAAACCAGAAAGAGTATGTGTAAACACCCTTTCTGGTTACTTAAGAAATGGGTGAAGGAAGAATAAGGATGCATTCTCAAAGTTGGCTATATAGACATTTAATATCTAGTATTATCCTAAGGGGGCATTAGCTTTAATAGGAAATAACTGGCTAATGAGTTTCCCTAGGTAAATTGATAGTCAGAAATTCATTTACTGCAGTGTGGGAGGTTTGATCTTAAACTGCTGAATTAACTTGTGGGTGCACTATTTCAAAATTTGATTTGATAGCATGAGCTAGAAGATTGTAACCTAAGTCTTGTATATCCTAAAATTTTGATCTTGTAATGCTGTTATTTTCTTGTTATTCAGTCCAATCCAGAGAATACAGTTGGTGTTATTACTATGGCAGGCAAAGGTGTCCGTGTCTTAGTGACTCCCACAAGTGATTTTGGAAAGATTCTTGCTTCCATGCATGGTAAAGTTCTGTACTTTCACTCAATATTTCTTTTTTGAAGTCTTCTTTTATTTCTCATGGTTTCAAATGTTTTACAATTTTATTATTTTTGTTTGCGTGTTGTTTCCCTTCAAAATCTTATTAAAATATTCTGTCATTTAACAACGCTAGAAAATTTCATTTTGCCGTCCGGAATCGGAAATTTTATTTAGAATTTAGCTAGCTGCTATTGTTTCCTTCCCAGAGTTAATTGTCTTTGACTCTTCCTAGTGGAATCAAAATGATTTCATTGATTCATTCAACGAGTACAAATTTATAGAATTCAAGGTGTAACAAATATGGTTATATCCTTAGTCACCACATTCGAATTCGTGTTCGAATTCGTCGAGCATAAAATTTGTATCAAACTCGTCGCAAAAAAAATGAAGATAAAATTCGTGATTAAATTCGGCCAATAGAAATACACTTATTATTTCACATTTCATATAAGTAAACATGTCAAAATAACTTTCCAATAACTAGCTGTCATAAATTGATTGAAAAACATTTTGAACAATATTGAAAATGCTTTGAAAAAGTGAGAGTTCAACTTCAGATTCTTGAATTTTCCTACAGGCTAAGGCTCATCAGCTTGTTACATCAAAAAGCTCTAGATCATCAAGAGCACTTGGTTCAATGTCATCATCATTAGCATCAACAATATCATTACCAACATCATTAGTGTCATCCTCAAGCTCAACACAAACAAAATTAGGATCATCTTCATCAGAAGAGTCTTCTAGAAAATGTTGAAGCTTTTTCATCTTCTTCTTCGAAGCACATGCATCTTTTGCCACTTTTCTCATGGTCAATCACAAATTTCTACACACATAAACAAGATCCCCCAACTTTCTTGACAACAATCTATTCATTTTCTTGATTGAACATGGTTACAGCTGCTCCAATTCCTCTCACAAGTTGTTGCACTTACTCGACTCAAAACTCGAATTGCAAAATGTTGTAGTTCAGGAGTGTCTGCTCCATAGAATCGCCACCATTCATTTCCATCCATGTCCTCTCTGTCATCTATAGTTGATTGGGTTCCAAATAACCCATCTCCTCGCCTATATGCTCTGAGTTGCTCTCTTGTTTTCTGTGCAATTTCTTTATCAAGAACTAGCTTTTCAATCGTTGCATAAACACCACTCACGACTTCATGATCACTTTCTCTTTCTATATGAAACAATGTTGGCTCCAAATAACATTTTGTTGCATGCAAATGGGTATGCATCATCCTCCATCTTCCATCACAAACATTCCATATTTCATTGTATTCCATTTCCACATTATTGAAAGCCTTTTGGATGGTTTTTTTACAACGGTCCATACCCTCATAAACCATACTAATACAAGGGATGTTAGCATCAACCATACGAAACATGCAGACTATGGGTGCACATACTTTTAGAACCTTCATAGCATTTTCCCAAAAGGTAGAGCTTAGAATGATTTGCTCCACATGCTTACCTTTAGAACCTTTTGCAAACACAAATTCTTCTCACTCTTTGCTACAAATCACAGATCGGAGAGCTCCTCTCTCCTCAACAATTCTTTTCAAAGTGATATAAAGAGAGGCAAATCTTATGTCACACGGCTTCAACAACTCTTTTGCTACATGCTTTCTATATATACTCAATGTGAGGTGATGATTTTTTATAAAATTAACAATTGCTCTTCCTCTCTGGACTACCTCGTGTACCCAAGGAAATTTGGCCAAGTCATGGAGTAGTAAATCAATGTAATGCACAACACACTGGCTCTAATAAATATGCAGTTACTTTTCTTCTACCAACTTTCCAGCCCCCACACAATTGCTTGCACTATCAGTAACAACTTGGACCACATTTTGTACGCCAACTTCGAGAATGGCTTCATCCAGAATGTTGAATATATACTCAAAAGTTTTTGTATGTTCCATGGTGTCAATCACGTTCAAGAATACAACACCTTTGGGGCAAGAGACCAACACATTGATTAATGGCATTTGACGTATATCGGACCAACCATCACTCAAGATGGTGCAACCTGTTGCCCTCTAAGAGTCTTTAATGTCTGCTAATTTTTCAGTGACCCTGTCTTTTGATCTCCTCAAAAGTTGTCCTAAAGCTTCTGAACCTGGTGTCATGTACCTTTTTCAAATTAAATTGATTGTTGAACAACATTTATAAAATAAGGACTCCTAACAACATTAAATGGAATGGCAGATTCATAAAAGCAATCAGGTCATGCATCATCAACCTGTTGTTTTTGTACAGGCTTCTAGAAATTGTTTAGTGTTGTTATCCCACTCTCAATTTGTGGCATTACTGAGCTTGCGGACATGTCAGAGGAGCAAGATGCGCGGAGTATTCCGGACCTACAAAGCTCATCTTGGATTTGTTTCCTTTGTGACCTTTGCTGATTTAGTACTAATGAATTCCTGTAGTCTTTCTCCAATGCTTCTTTTATTATTGGGGTGACATTCAGACGTGCTTCAACACCACCTCCTTGACCACTTGATATGCCAAAAAAGTGGTCAATTACCCTTGTTAATGTCCCTGTAAAGTGGTGCTGACATAAGGTGCATGTGACACTATTGGTTTGTCCCTCGTGGCTCACATATTTCCATCCTTCTGCACTTGATTTTGGAGGTGCCATAGCAATGTACTGATGTCTCTACATTTTTGACAAATAAAAATAATTAAATCAAAAAATCAAAAATAAAAATAAAGTTAAACTATTTGATATTAAAATAAAAATGAATATTGTTTTGATATTAAAGTAAAAACAAACATTATATAGATAAAAAACGTTATTTTGATATTAAAATAAAATTATTACATAGTAATTAATTTTTAAAATAAAATAATAAAATGAAAATTTTAAATTATGATACCGACACTAAATTATTTTAATTTGTTTAAAAATAATAAAAAATAAAATAAAACTAAATTAAATTATTAGCGTACCTTAACACTTAAAATTTAAAATAATATAATGAAAATTTAAAATAAGGACAATAAATTATTAATTTAAACTAAATTTATTGTGTTATAAATTTATAAACAATTTTTAAAAAATAAATAAACTAAAACTTCATTTTTAAAATAAATTAGTAGTTTATTAACTTTATTATCTTATATTAAAAAATAAAATAAAATAACATAAATTACTCTATAATTGATAAATGATTATTTTTAAAACTATTTTCATTTACGATTTATTAAGATAAAAGTTAAAACTAAAATTTATTAACCTAAAAAGATTTTAAATTTTATTAACCTAAATGCCTAAGAAAATACCTAAACTTTAAAGTTTAAACCAAAACTTTATTAAACCTAAAAACACAATAGTTTTTAACTTTGTAAAATACCTTTCCCAAAGATTATTCATGCTGAATGTTAGCCGGGTGGCGACCTTGGAGTCGCAGAAGCAACAAGTTCCGTTGGTGGGCCTGCTGCGGCGTTGCCTGATATGCACTTGCAGTGACGGTATTCCCCTTGCAAAGTGACTGTATTCCTTGAAATGAAAACTTTCAAAATGAATCCCTGAAGTTCGAGCTTGAATATGAAGTCATGAATCACTACAAATCCCTAAAACAACAGCTTCCAAACTCCACAGATTGCAAAATCCACTGCAGAACTCTAAAACGGATGTGTTAGACTCAATCCCTACTCGTCATTTTATAGATTTGGAGCAAAAACCCTAAAACTCCTTTTGCGAATTTAAACAAATTTCAAACAGTTTTTTATATTGTTTTCCCACAAAAATCGCAACTTCGTATGGATGATTAAATCCGCGAATGCCAAGGAATTTTTGGGAGCCTAAACTAATTCGCCGAACTTCGATTTTCTGGGAAGAAATCTGCCAAATGCGGTGACTAAGGTTATAAAAAATAATATATATCTCAATTTACTAAAAACAATATCCTGCGGATATTTACTAGCAAAATACAACAATAACATTTTAAATAGTTACTACGCCCTTAATCCTGTATCTTACATTGGATGTGTATGGCTGACTTGTGGCTATCATAACTTCTTATCACGATGTATGTCTTTCATATGTGTTATATTATCATTAGTGGGTTGGCCTTGGTGATGACCATAACATAGGAATAGTATATATAAAAGTTAGTATGTAGTAGTTGATCATCATATTGAGCACTTGAGTCTTATTGTATGGTTTGGAGGTTGCCCCCTCGAAGTGGCTAAGTTATTCTACTTGCATATTGTGATCATTTCTCTACATTTTGGTGTTCTTTGGTGTTCTATTGTTGTTGATATTCAGATCTAAGTAATTTCATTACAAGTGGTATCAGAGCTTGATCTCAGCCAAAATTAGGTTAAAACCCTAATTGTGAAGATTCCGGCTATATCTCCAAAATGTAGCAAATTTTTTCTGCAATTGGTTTACCATAGTTTGCGACACATTCCAAGTAAGATCCTCTCCAAATTTCAGAATTTTCGTGACTTATTTTGCAAAAGTTATAGTGATTTTAGGGTTTTTCATAAATTCGCTTTATAGGCTGCAAATTGTGGATTTTTTCCAATTTCTTTACATTTTCGAAAAGAGGATAAAAAATTAGTTTGGACCTATTTTTTGAGTTTTTTCATATTTGGCCGAATTTTCTCGAAACCCCAAATCCTAAATTTTGACCTTGATCCCAAAACCCTACTATTTTGGAGGCATCATGGGGCCTTCCACAAGAAGACAAAAATAATCTTGTCACTCTGGTTAAAACCTCAGAAAAGGATGAGGTAATAGTTGAGGAGTTGGAGTCAGAAGGGGTAACTACAGTATCCTCAGTGCAAGGGTTTACCTTGGTGGATCATAAGGTAAGCCAACTTGAGTATGATCTGTGAATCCTACAGTCTGAGATGGCCAATAAAGGAGATGTAGACAAGATCAATCAACGATTGGATGATATCATGCAAAAACTCAGTACAAATCTAAAGGTTCATCATCCTCTTCCAAATCAGCCTCAACTCAATCATATTCAGATCAACTAAGGCGGATCTTTAGGTCAAAATAATGGACAAACTAGCAAGGGTGGATTTGCTAGCGAAACCAATCCAAATCCAAATACTCTGTAGGCCTGAAACATGACGCCAAAAGTGGAAATGCGTAAGTTTGATGGAAAGGATCCACTCAATTGGATTAACCAAATGGAGAATTTCTTTGATCTACATCAAATCCCATCTGGACAAAAGGTGACCATGGCATCCTTGTATCTCGAACCTAACCAATTTTTGGTATCGATGGTTATGTGCTCAAAGGTAGAAGGATGGTCTCAATGTCACATGGACAATTTTTACTGAAGAGTTGCAATTGCACTATAGTACTAGCGTGTCAGAGAATTACTTTAGCCAATTAGCAAAGTTAAGACAAACATTAATCAGTCAAGGATTATGTTCATCAGTTCTAAAACCTATCCTTGTGTGTGGAGAATATTACTGAAGGGAATTTGAATGACCTATTTCTTGAGGGTCTTAAGGACCACATTGAGCATGAGATGCGTATGTTTAATCCACGTAAGGTTTCTAATTCTATTATCATGGCATGTAGGGTAGAGGAAAATTTTCTTTCCAACAGGAGGCAAACTTTCACTAACATCAGAGACCGTAGCACCCCGACACCATCATTCCCTTGGCCAATTAGACTAACACCTCAACAAATTGAAGAAAAGAGAGCAAAAGGGTTATGTTTTAACTGTGATAACAAATATGGACTAGGACATAAATGTGTTGAAAAGAAGTTGTTCTACATTGAGGGGCCTAATGAAGAAGAAGAGAAGGAAGAAGATGAAGAGGTAGAGGTCATTGTCGAGCTAGAGGAGTTAGGAGATCCCCAACCAATGATATCATGTCATGCAATTTCAGGTATTAGCACTCCCCAAACCCTCAAAGTGGTTGGATTCTTAAAAAATAGAGGGTAACAGTGTTCGATTGACTTGGGAAGTACTCACAACTTCATCAATCATAAGTTGGCGGTGCGCTTGAACTGTTTTGTTTATCCAGCTACTGGAATGTCAAGTAATGATCGTTGATGGGGGTACTGTTAGTTGTTCAGGAAAATGCCATAACATTAAACTCACCATGGGAGATTACTTGCTAAATAGCCCTATGTATGCCATTTCCATGGGAGGAGCAAACATTGTGTTAGGAGTTCAATGGCTTACCACCTTGGGAACCATTGAGATGAACTTCCAAGAGTTGTTCATGGGTTTTTAGTTAGAAGGGAGGACTTTTGAACTAAGAGATTAAGAGCAAAGTCCCCATAATTGGTGTGTTCTCACCAGATGCAAAAAATGCTTTAAAAAGGTGCAGAGGGGTTCATGGCACAACTATTTTCCCCAAAATTGGAAGCACATCAATCAAATGCATAGGGGTTTATACCATCAAGCACATGTCAAATGCAGTTATAGATGAGCACTCAATTGTGTTTGGAGATATGCCAAAAGGTTTACCTCCAAAACGAGACCATATTACCATGCCATCCGACTAGTACTAGGGAGCCAACCGCCCAACATCAGACCTTATAGGTACCCATATGTGCAAAAGAGTGAGATTGAGAAGATAGTACAAGAGACGTTAGAACCAAGAATTATCTGTCATAGTCAGAGTGCTTACTCTTCTCCAGTAGTGCTGGTGCGAAAAAAAGATGACAATTGGTGCATGTGTCCTGATTATAGGGAACTCAATAAGTACACAGTCAAAGATAAGTTTCCTATTCCTGTAATTGATGATTTGCTAGATGAGTTGCATGGTGCTGTTTACTTTACAAAACTTGATCTTCATTCTGGATATCATCAGATTAGAATTAGGATGAGGATGTTCATAAAACAACCTTCCAGACACATGAAGACCATTATGAATTCTTAGTAATACCTTATGGACTCACAAATGCACCCTCTACATTTCAAAGTTTGATGAATTCTAACTTTAAGCCATTACTGCAGAAGTTTGTTTTAGTGTTCTTTGGTGATATACTAATATACATCAACACATGGGAAGAACACTTGCATCATGTAATTAAGGTGTTGGAGACCCTTGAACAACATTAGCTTTATGCAAAGCCCTCTAAGTGTTCTTTTAGAGTCAAGCAAGTTGAATATTTGGGTCACATCGTCTTTTATGAAGGTGTTAAAGTGGATCAGGCTAACTGCGAAAATCCTTTTTGTCTTGGAAGGACTACCATGCTTGAGAACACAAGGTTCCACAAGATTTTGATTAGACAATCTATCAATGAGGAAATTTTTGGGTCTAGGGTTATATAAAACTTCCATTTCGTAAGTGGTCAGTTTATGTTAATATGAATTAACATAAAAGACACTAAAATATAAATTGAAAGTTGCTTTCCATGGAAACAAGGAAGAAACCTGGCATTTGGAAGAGTCACAATAGGCCATACCGGTTTACTGAAAACCATGGCGGAAACTGACCGACCGATTTTTCCAAAACAATAGGTTCATTGTTGGTTATTTATATGCTTCAGAGGTTGTGTCGTAGGGTACTCATGCAAGAGGGTTGTAAGGCTGCGAGATAGGTCAATATCAAAGGAATAAGGATATGTCCAGGTAGATGAATGATAGTATCCCTCTTCAATGGGCTGAAACTGGATCTAAATAGGGATTTGTAGCAGGAAACCTTCAAAAATCTAGAGAAATGTTACCAAAAGGTTCATGCAAGATGTAACTTACTGGTTATTGACGGAGATGCAGAACCAAAGATCCTGTAAAATAGCAAAGGCAAAATTTTGAAGGATGGGTCATCTGACACACAACAGATCAAAATCATGCTGAGTATGAAAGGGCTCTTATCCAGAAAAACTTTACAGTCCTTATGCTCTCCTTTTCTGCTAACATCTCTTGTCTCAAACCAATATCTCTGCTTAACAAAATATAAGTAAAGATCCGGATTCTCTTGAAACTCCTGATGCTCCCTCTTGAAATTCATAAAAAACCTGATCCAAAAATGAAACTCTAAAAATTATGTTTTTGAGGGTTTAAGGAGCCCATTTACACTCCACAAAGAATTTTCGTAACCCAGCGGTCTGAGTATAACCGGCAATCGGTAAGTGAAAAAGTGAATACTTTTTCAATAAAATAGCCCAGTGTTTCCCTAGATTTTCTGCCCCTCGATAGATTAGTTGCCGGGCTTGGTCAAGTACTCTGGAATGTCGGTTTTGGGCTCCGACAAGGGGGTCCTTCATCATGGTAATGCATTTAGAAAGTTTGATTGTCTTAATTAGGTTAGTTTAATTAGGGCTAGGTCATGATGCCTTCAAAATGCCAAACAAGGTGAGGTGAGGGATTCCATCCCCCAATTACAAAGTAATTAGTAAGGGTAATTCTGTCTTTTAGGAAGAGGTTAGGTTGCACTTGGATGCGGGTCCAAGGGGTCGTGGACTTCGAATCTAGGTGTCTATCAGTTGGAAACTCTTGAATTCCATCAACTTTAGAAATTCCCTCTAAGTGTTGTGCAGGAAATATTTGGGTCCTTCATCATCTCTATGAAGTTTTAACCTCCAGTGGATCCTAACAAGATAGAAGGCCATGTTTGAGTGGAAGGTTCCTAAAACCCTAAAGAATCTTTGAGGATTTTTGGGGCTTACACCAGTTATTATCGTAGATTTGTAAGGAATTATGGCATCATAACAACACCAACATTTTAAATCTTTATTGGAAGGACTCTTTACATTGGAATGAGGAAGCTCCAATTCCTTTTGCCCAAGTTGAAGGAGGCCATGTGTACCACTCTGGCCACCCCAAATTTATCCAAAACCTTCATTATCGAATGTGATGCTTTAGGGTATGGTATGCGGGCATTACTCATGCAAGAGGGTCATCCCATTACCTTCGAGAGCCGTCAATTCAAATGTAAGAATATATTAAAACCAATTTATGAGAAGGAAATGCTAGCCATACTTCATGTAGTGAAGCAACTGAGACCATATCTAATGGGTAGACATTTCAAAGTAAAGACAAATCATGATAGTTTGAAATACTTCTTAAAGCAACGTTTATCATCTAAAGAACAACAAAAATGGGTCTAAAAAATGTTGGGTATGATTTTGAGATAATCTACAAGAAAGGGAAGGAGAATGTAGTCGCTGATGCTCTATCTCAGAAGGATGAGTCAACTGAGGCATTGTTGTGTGCCATATCTGTATTACAGGAAGATTGGGTAGAGGAGGCAAGGTCTGAATGGAAAAATGACCCAAGTACACAAAATCTCATTCAGAATCTCCAACATGATCCAAGCATGTCAGAAATATTTGTATGGAAAGGGGATGCTTTATGGTACAAGGATAGATTATACCTATGTAAGAACTCAACCCTTAAAAATAGGGTTCTATTTGAGCTCCATGCTTCTCCAGTAGGGGGCATTCTAGCTTCTTGAAGACTTATCATCTAATCAAACAAGATTTCTTATGAGAAGGGCTAATGGGGGATGTCCAAAAAAATTGTGGCAGAATGCATGGTTTGTCAGCAAAATAAGGGTGAAACAATTAAGTCCCCAGGTATTTTACAACCTCTATCTATTCCTAGCTAGAGGTGGGAAGAGGTTTCCATGGACTTCATCACAGGATTGCCTAAATCAAAAGGAAAAAATGTAATCATGGTTAGTGGTGGATAGACTCACCAAATATGCCCATTTTTATGCCTTATCACACCCATTTGTCTCAAGTACAGTAGGAACAACCTTCATGCCTCATGGATATAGTTCAGAAGCTACATGGGACACCAAAGATTAGAGTAAGTGATCAAGACTCTATATTTACAAGTAATTTTTAGAATTGTTTGTTTTCATGTTTGGGTCCTCAACTAGCTCGGAGATCTTCTTATCATCCACATTCTGATGACAAAATTGAGGTGTTAAACAAGTTCTTGGAAGGATATCTTTGTTGCTTTACCTCAGATAAGCAAGTGAGATGGGTCCAATGGTTGCCACTTGCAGAATGGTGGTATAACACTTCCTTCCATACTTCATCTAAAATGTCTCCTTTTTTGGCATTATATGGGTACCATCCACCGTCCATCACCTCATCCTTGAGAGGCCAACCAAAGGTTAGAGTAGTTGAAGAGCACATTCACCACCAACAAGAGGTACTTTCTAGTCTCAAGGAGAACTTGGCCATGGCACAAAACCGCATGAAGCAACAGGCTAATCAACATCACAGTGAAAGACATTTTGAAGTCGGTGATTGGGTTTTTGTGCATTTACAACCATATAAGCAAATGTCTTTGAAACAACAGAAGAAGGATAACAAGCTTTCACCTAAGTATTATGGCCCTTATCAAGTGTTGTAGAAGATTGGTAATGTAGCATACCAATTGGAACTCCCTTGAACAACCACTAGAATACATCCAGTCTTCCATGTTTCTTTCTTGAAGAAGGTAATCAGATAGAAGGTATCATCCTAGACAGTGTTTCTTGAGCTCAATGAGGAGGGAAGAATCATCTTGGAACTAGAATGCATCCTTCAGACACACACTAAATGATTGAGGACAAGGGTCATTACCAAGTATTTGATCAAGTGGAAGAATCTAGACAGTGAAGATGCCACATGGGAGGATGCAACATTCCTACTACAACATCCAGAGTTTCTCAACGTCGGGGAAAATGTTTCTTTGAAGGGGAGTAGCATGTTATGCCTTAATCCTATATCTTACATTGGATGTGTATGAATAGACTTGTGGCTATCATAACTTCTTAGCATGATGTATCTCTTTTATATGTGTTATATTATCATTAGTGGGTCGGCCTTGGTGATGGCCATAACATAGGAATAGTATATATAGAAGTTAGTAGGTAGTAGTTGATCATCATATTGAGCACTTGAGTCTTATTGTGTGGTTTGGAGGTTGTCTCGTTGAAGTGGCTAAGCTATTATGATCTTTGTGTTGTATTGCTGCTGATATTCAGATCTATCTAAGAAATTTTATTACAATAGTAGTCACGCTAACAACATACATAGTTTAGTTTATTCACCCATTCCTCCTAGGTCTATGATTTAGTACTATAAAATATCTAACATCCTCCTTACCCTCTCCCCGTCCCTGCTTTTCTTAATACGTCATAGCCTATGAGCACAAGAGAAAGAACTATAAAACGCCTTATACTTCACATGTGCAAGTGATTTGGTGAAGATGTTTGCATGCTGACCTTGATCGGGGCAAAACTGGAGCTGAATATCATATCATTGAACATGCTCGTTTATGAAGTGGTACTGAACCTCAATGTATTTCGTGCATTCATGGAACATTGAATTACGAACAAGTTGCTTAACACCCTGATTGTCGTAGTACATGATCATCGCCTGTTTCTGTGGTACTCCAGTCTTGCTAGTACATGCTATAATCATAATGCTTTGCTGACAACTCGTATTAGATGTGAAGAGAAATAGTGACGAAGAATCAAAGTGCACACATTGTACATTGCGTGTCCGTCATTTTATCATGCAAGAGATAGTTGCAAAATACCCCCTCCCAAGGCTTACACTACAAAAAACAAAAATGAACATGTTGACAAGATTAAAATAACAAAACCAAACAAGGTCACACATTCTTTAGAAACTTTCTCTTCGAAACAGTTCTTTGACCAGGTAGAGCTCCATCAAGCTACCTTGTAACCTTCATAACTATAACTCCTGAGTTGAATTCCCAAGTTCCTGAATTCCATCTCTTCAAACTCTTGAATTACGAACCTCTTAAATTATTGGACAACCATCCATGTTGAGTTACTTCCACAATGCTCCATCAAGTTGTCTCTTGACTCTTGTAAGGGTATAATTCCCATAGTCCACAGGCTCTGGAACTAATTGGGCCATCCATACTAAGCTTCATCTACACTCGATTGTCTTGTCTTTTGAAGGTTTTTGATGTGGAAGGAGTGCAAATCAAATGTAAAAAACTCTCTAAATGAAGCTAGTGATTATCCAATCTTGCGCAGACTAATTCACAATTAAACTAGCATGCTTGAAGTGAGATTGATGACAAAATATGAACCGTGTAACTTCACATAATGAATTCAAATTTTGCTGGTCTGTATATTGAATACTTGCAAATAAAATTAGAGCTAAATGCATTGTAAAAAGCACCTCTTGGAAAAATTCACCACACTTTGCATTAATTAATAAATCAAGAAACAAAGCTAATATAGCCATTACAACAAGATTTATCTCAAATTGCATGACATGTAAAAGATTAATAATAGGAACTACAACTTCTAAATGAATTAGATCCAACTAAAAATAGATTCAAGATGACAAGTATCATCCATTGCGAATGTATGGTCAACATGCAAGAAGCCATTATTAGTTTAAGTGGCACATGCACACCCATCATGCATCCTAGTCAACCTAGTGCCCCAACCCTTTAATAATAGAAATGAATCAAGATAAGACTAAAGTTAGTCATCTAAACATAGAAATGGTGCCCCACCTATTCGGTATGAAGGGATAATGATTTGAAGTCAGTTAAGTGTACATTTAGTGAACAGCACTCTTTTTAACACTCCAGTCCAAAAATAGAATTCTAAAAATAAAATTTTACACTTAACCAAAAAACTGCAGAACTCTAAAAACACAAAAAAATTATTCTAATCGGTAACTAATCAATGCCCATAGTGGCATTATACTCAACATTTCTCCCTTTGATGTAAAGAGCAAAAATACCTATCATCTCCTTGAGTCTTCCATGAACTTGCTGCAATAAACCCTTGTTGAAAATATCAGCAATTTGACCTTCACTTCTCACATACTTAATGATAAAATGTTTATCATTTTCAAAGTCTATGATAAAATGATGCTCGAGTTCAATATGTTTAGTTGTAGCATTGGAAACTGGATTCTTGGACAACTGTATTACCCTATTGTTATCACAATTTTTTTTTGTAAGTTCAAGTTGAGCCTCTCTGAAATCAACTAAGAGTCTTCTCAACCAAGTACTTTGTGTGCAAGAAGATGTAAGAGTTGCATATTCAGCTTTAGTATAGGATAAAACAACTGCAGCTTTACTTCTTTGATGACTATGAAACCAACCCACTTCCTGATGTGGAACAATAACCCGAAGTAGGCTTTCTGTCATCAAGAAAACCTCTCTAATCCAAATTTTTGTATCCAATTAGACATAATGAACTGGCTGGTTTGAAATGAATACCCCGATTACAAGTACCTCTTACATAGCTAAAAACTCTTTTTACTGCTTGTAAATGCTTTAGTGATGGATTGCCCATCAATCTAGAAACTAGTGAAATCCTATAATTGATATCAAGGCTTGTCATAGTGAGATACATCAAACCTCCTACTATGCTTCTAAAATTCTTTTTATCAACTGAAGGACTTCCATCCTCTCTCATAAGTTTTTCTCCACTTGCAATTGGAGTGTCCGTTGGCTTACAATCTTGAAGATTGTACTTTTGTCACATGTCCTGAACATAATTAGCTTGACAAATAAATACTCTCTTTCTTTTGATGGATTTCCATGCCAAGAAAATACTTCATAAGACCAAGATTAGTCATCAAAAATCTGATTTCATAGCTTCTTTGAAGCTTTGCAACTTCTCCATAGATCACTTAATTACGTGAACTTTTAGAAACATTGTTCACTTAATTATAACCTATGTGAGATGTATGACTTGACTACATGTTTATGGCTGCCATAAAAATGGTGGACTAGATTAATTACAACATTTTGAAATATATCAATGTGGACCTACTTATAACTTTAGACTTGCTTAGTGAACCTTAGAGCACCAACAATAGTATTTTGTGACTCCGTGACTTTACAAAAAGCTTCTTCTACATAAAGGTCTTATGACTCAATTTCCTAACACTAAATTGTTTTATTTAAATAAAATGTAGGAAAAATTTATTTAAACACTAACAACTAATTTTGAATCACAGTTGACCATTCTTTAGCAATGATGACATTTGTACTTTACATTAAATTGCTTTTGTGAGCTTTAGATGACATTTAGAATTCATTTTAATTTGGTCAACCGATTGAAGTGGGGGGCATGATATGGTGCTAGCAGGCTCCGTTAGGTATTGTGTGTCCCGCTTCATTGGAAAATTGGCATCCACTGAGTGCATGTGATTCAGGGTTGATTAAGCTGCACAGGATGAGGTATAAGATGAGTTTCATTCTTAAGCATAATTTGCACAACTTTCCTACCTTTCCATATTTTAATGTATACTAGAGTAGTCCGAATGCCTTTGTTGTTATATTATAGTTAATTGGATTGCATTAATGCAAAAAGTTGATGTCTGAGACCAAGATATACTAGAAGTCAGCTTGGTTTGGTCTTCATTTTAGTCTTCTATTGTGTTAAACATGCCCAGGAGCAACTCTTGTGCACTCATTTGTCTTTCTATGAAGAGGCTGTTTCATTCTCTTGCTCCCAACTGCAGGTCTGGAAGTTGGGGGAGAAATGAATTTGATATCCAGTGTTCAGATTGCACAGTTGGCTCTTAAACATCGTCAGAACAAAAAACAGCAGCAACGTATTATTGTGTTTGCTGGAAGGTAATTATGGTGCCATAGTTAATATTTATATTTTTTTGTCACTTACAATTGGTTGTAGTTTACATGTCACAGTTTGAATTTTGTATTCATTTCAGCCCCATCAAATCCGATAAAAAGTTGCTTGAAGTGATTGGAAAAAAGTTGAAGAAAAATAATGTAGCACTTGATATTGTGGATTTCGGAGAAGATGACAATGGGAAGCCAGAGAAGTTGGAAACCCTTCTGACGTCTGCTAACAGCAATAGCAATAGTCACATTGTTCATGTGCCTGCCGGCTCAAATGTTCTTTCAGACGTTGTTATCAGGTAAACACTATGTGCTATTAGACTTTGTAAAATTTAATAGATTCTAGTTTGCAATTTACATCTAGACTTAGTCAAGATAAAATGTAAATATTTTTCTGGTGCAGCTCTTCCATCTTTACAGAAGATGGAGAAGGAGGAAGCGGATTCGCAGCTGCAGCTGCAGCTGCAGCAGGTGCTGCTGCAGCAGCTGCTGGAGGTGCAGTAGGCTTTGAGTTTGGTGTTGATCCTAATTTGGATCCAGAATTAGCACTTGCTCTTCGTGTTTCAATGGAAGAAGAGCGAGCAAGACAAGAAACTGCTGCTAAAAGGGCTGCAGAGGAAGCGTCTGCTAAAACTCGAAATGAAGGGGAGGAGCAGGGTTCAAGTTCACATGATGTGACAATGGGAGAAACAGATACCCACACACCGAGCCCACAGGAACATAGAGAACCTGATCTAATGGTATTTATCTTTTTGAAACTAATATATGAAATTATAGTGCAACTTCAAATTTAAGACATGCTTCAAATGACATTCCCTTTAGAGAAGTAGTGTTATGGTAGTTTTGATGTGGATAGCTATGCAAGTAGATGATGCAAAGTTGTGTGCGTGATTGGATACGACGATTTGCATTTAGTAAAGCAATATAATTTATTAGTTTTCGCTGTCTATGGAAGTGCCCAATTTCTATTGTCACACTGATTCATTTTCTTGTCTTTTTAATTTATTTGGCTAGTGCTAGGGTTTGTATTAGTTAAGGCATGGATCCAAATATAGAAAGAAATAGACAATTGGGAAGACTGTTGTGATATGAAGTAGGAAACCTGCTACAATTGGACTGGTAAGTCTGCCTTGTGGAACATATAATTACTAACATGTTATGAAACTGACCAGAGGTGCTGCAGTCCTTCTGTTAGCTTCTGTAATTGTCCTCCAAGTGATCATGCTGTCAGCAGTTTTAGTTTTTGCTCTAAACTCAACCTGGCAGAATACAAAACTAAGATTCTGGTTTTCTGTGGTAGAAAGATGTCATCCATGTATATTTGCAAACATTCAAACTGGCTTATCCAACAGTAATTATGAGTTCATCTTATTACTTCAGATGATGGGTTACTAGAAAGAAAGAAATTATACTAACGTCCGTAGAGGACCAAGATAAGTGAATGAGACTTGAAAGTACCAGTATAAATAACATGGAGAAAAAAGAAGCTCCAAAATCGAGGCTACAAGATATAATTAGGGAAGGCCAAAAAGGATGTGTCTATAATTATACAACAGCTATTCCAAATAAATAGGTAAAATGAACTAGCTTAGTGAAATTGTGGCTGAACTGTCAAATAACTGCTCGTATAGTTGCTTTTAGTGGTCGTATAGTTTCCTACAGGCAATTCTAAAATTCCAAGGGACTTTGTGCTCTGATAAATGAAAACACAAATAGTAAAAGTGAGGTATATTCTAGAGTGACAGAACAGGCAGATCAATAGGAGAGAGAACATAGTTTTGATGGAGGGTACATGGTATATGCTTGTGTAAAAATAGAAAATAAGCATTTCTTAATTACAGATGGAATCAAAAGCTTGCATGTAGATTCCATTGAACTTAATTAGGAGAAGAATGGGTATGATAACGTTTTTGCTAGATCTTCCCCAAGAAAGGGAAGAAAGAAGCAAATTTTATTTATTACTGCAAATGACCAAAGTAGGTCAGTGGGTGTCGAAGTACAAGTTACAGTAATTGATCAGGAATGCTGAATGGAACTCCAACATCCACGAACAGAGTATCTACGACTAGAAATAGCAAGCATTGAAATGAAATAAGTGGGGTAAACTCCAGACATATCTGTAAATAGAAAAGCTATGTGATTTTTAGAAAAAATCGCATGAAAGAAAGGTGTAGTGTCAGAAAGAAGTGTTGACAGAGCCTTGCAGAGCAAATCTCCCGACTGTATCAGGGTGAGGAGCATAAGAAAGGCCAGCATCCTCATCGATCACCACGAAAAGAGCGATACAAAGACTGACAATGTCCTCGGTGGAATGAATTTAGCTAAGAGGTCCTGGCTGAACAATACTGGAACTGACCAAGGACAAAAAATGTAGATACAAATTGTATAAAAAAATAGTAAAGAAAAGAATAGAAGTTGTCTACAAGAATTTGCAAAAAGTTATCATCACATAAAAAATAGGTGCTATATTAACTGGCATTAATTGTCTTCATGTTGGCAGAAGAAAACTGAGAAAGAAAAGACGAACAAATCTGCACACTGCCTGAATGGACGTGACAGAGATTTATTTAATATGAAGAGGTGGTTACAATCAGTTTTCGGTTTTCATTCAGTTAGAGGCAGTTCCCAACTGTCTAACTGATACCTATTAGTATAAATATTCAACACCCCTCTTAATGACTAAACAATACGAAGTTTGTCCCGAAATTTTACAAATGTCCTAAAGCCCATATGTTTAGTCATTAGATCTGTAGATTGTGCCATAGGGGGTACTCTTCGAAATCAGCAATCCATTGTTGTGTTGCGGTTGTTGAATGGAGGACCGCAAAACAAGAATCTGGTCATGTGAATAGAGGATATGGCAATTGGTTCACTGATTCTTTGTTACGTGATTCATTCACCAACGATGAATCATCCATGGTTGAGAGTGTCAGCCCCATCTCCAGAGTGTTGGAATCAGAAACTCGAAGAGGTGGATTGAGAAATCTGTTCCAGGTTTGTGTAGCCAGTTGGAGTCTATACAGAGACACAATTAGCCTATAATCTAAGTCACCTCGATCATACCCTTGCAACACCATGTAGTTCTCATCCAACCTTTTCAGGAAAGCATGGTGAAGTGCCTTCCAATCAAATTGAGTTGCCAAGGAGAGAAGCCACCAAAATGTGACCATCTGTGCAGTGGGAGTAAGAATGAACTCCACAATAGTAGGAGAAACAAGCATCTCCGTCTTGGCAGTGGGAGAAAGGACCATTCTCATGTATCCCCCTCTGTTGGGAAAAGTCTTTCACAACATGAGCAAATTGTTCATGCTCTATTGTCCTTCGAGCAAGTACTTCTGAGTGAGTGGCTTGGCATGCCATCTCACTATGCACCTTAAGTGCATCTGGAATAGTGAAGTCTCCATCCACAACAAACTGTTCTTCAGAATGAGGAAATCCATCCTCGCATGGCATGTCCGCCTCCCGTACATCTGGTATAGTGGATATCCCCTCCATAATAAATGCATGTAGGTTGACTATATCCAAGTCAACAAATCTGTGAGGAATGGTTTCCTCCCAAGGCATTGCAGCCTCCTACACATCCTGTATGGCGAAGTTGTCCTCCACACGTGCATTAATGTTGATCGTAGTTGGGTCAACAAGATGATATTGGCCACCTTGCTCAATACCGAGGGTAATCATCCATCTTTGTTTCTCATCAAAGACAACAAACTTCTTCCCACAGAATCCACAAAAATATTGGGGTTTTTAGTTAATCGACGAATAGATAGAAGATTCTTTTGTAAAGAAGGTACATATCTAACATTCCGTACCAGCAGTTTCTGAGCATTATTCAGTACAATGCATATATCTCCTATCCCTTTTACTGCAAGTGATTCTCCATCAACTAATACTACTGATTCAAAACATATATTTGCAGTAAATGAAACATACCAATCCTTGTGACATGAAAAGTGTGTGGATGCGTTGGAGTCAATGATCCAACAACTAGTACCACTATCATGCGAGCATGATGTCGTAAGACAATAAAGAGCATGCCCGTCATTCGAATCCTGTTCTTCTGCAACTGCTGCCACATGCCCCTCATCACATGGCTTTTTGTTTTTTTGCGAAAGATCATACTTCCGCTTCTGACAATCCTTCTTAAGGTGCCCAACCTTGTGACAGTAATAGCATATGACCTGATACCGAGTGGACTCACCAGAATGACGTCTCCACTTTCCTTTTGACTGTGTGACAAGTGTGATGCCCAAAAATCACCACGTTAAACCACCAACAACACAAGATAAAATACGACAATTTGTTTTTTGCTTAAAGGTCAAGAACACTAATTTAAATCTTGATTATATTAATCCCTGATAGATATGAACTTGATTAAACAACCAACATATGTTTCCTTAAGTAAATTATATATATCTACATCGACTAATCCAACCTTAACCATCTCCATTGATTAATTAATTTCTCCTTAAATTAATTATATTCAAGTTATCCACCAAGGTTAATAATACTATAAATTACATCATGTCGAAAATATAGTCCTTAAGCTAATATTCCTAATTTTCTAACACATCAATGTTTTGTCCACAATAAAATATTAATCTCCACCTAGCACTTTTAATTAAACCTTAACACCTTTAAATTAAATTCCTAACACTTTTAATTAAATTACTATCATATTTTATTAATCATATACCCCTTAAATTGATTAAATTCCCATCTAAACATCAACATACACCACTATTAAATAAGTCCCATTTAATCATCACACCCATGCACAAACATTAATTAAAACCCTTAATAAATCCAAACCCCCACTTAATCATGCCTACACATGCACAACTAATAAATAAACTTCCTTAATTAATATCCTAAAAACTAAAAAGCCCACACCCGTGAACATCTCGTATGGGCTCCATTTATTAAATTAGCCTAACATTAATAAAGTTCACATATGCAAATATTAAGGGAGGATTGAATCAGATTCATAGGATTGATTCTATCCCTATCCCTTAGATCTAGGATTAAGACAAAAAGTCCTAAGTTTTATTATGCAAACTATAATATCCATTCTCTACCCTAAGTGCCTCCATTTGCACAGAAAGGTTGCCAGGAGGAGCAAGAATGGAGACAAGAATTTTCTGGGTAGAAACTATGTTGAAGGAGACATCATGAAGCCTGCAATGGGAGAATCTCTCTTTCCCATTCCATTGTTTTTAGATTTATTTTTTTCACTAGGGTTTACTTGGTTCATTCTTGCAAGTTTAAGTTTCTTCTACCAGATTCTCTGGTTCACGGAGTTTATACACCCTTGCATAATTTATTTTAATGCAGAGATACATCTAAGTTCCATTGGGGTATTTTTATCTATACAAAGAGGTTGTAAAGGCTCAGATCCGAGGAACACACATTTTTTCCCTTTTTTTGTTAAATGATACTGAACTTGTGTGCAAAGGTATATAGATGGATGTATACACAAATACGTGTATATACCCATACATAAACCTGCTGGCGGATGTCATTAAATTTGTTATTACGTTTTCTGAGTTTAAATTTCAAAAGTCTTTTTTCTGGGTCGAATCTGGCCCATTTAAAAAAAAAATACAGTTCACAGGGTAACCGGTGCCGGTTAGGCTAAGCCTGCCAGCGCTGGTTATGCTAGCCGGCGTCGGTTACTGTGAATCCGACCCTTTTATAAAAAGGTGCATATATACCCAAATATATATATCACAGAGGTATATATACTTGTATATATATATATATATATATACACACACACAGAAGTTATAGAATTTCTGATACAAGCAGATCTAAATATTTGCAAGCAGATGTTTCTAAAACAAAGTTTTGAATAAGTAAGAAGGAAATTTCAATTTACAGAAAGGAAATACAGTACTATTTTACTATTCAGATTTCCATTCCGACTGCTACAAAGTGTAGTGTACATTACAGATATACCTATTGCTTTCTTTTGCTGAGAAGAGTACAGGAAATAAGGGAAATCATTTCCATGAAACTTTTAAGAAGGTGCATAGGAATAAAATCTCTTTCATCAATACAAAGTTTTCCACATTTACAATTGTAACCTTTCAACTACTTTCAGATCTCTACCAGATTTCTAAACATGCCTTAGAGGCAGATTTCTAAAATGACTTTCCAACAATTTTCAGATTACAAGTATGCACAGGTTTCATAATAACTCAAGGAATTACAACCCTTTCGTACTGGGCATTAAGTACAAACAAATGTACCAAGTTTGAGATAGTATAGTGCCCTTCAAATTTGTTTCAGAATAAGGACAATTTACAATAATCACAACAGTACAATTTCTTCCATTTTTGCCTTCAAATAAGCAGTTTTACAATGGTTCAAACAATGCAAGTAACTAAATATACAAGTAATTAAAATGCAAGTGATATAAGCCCTCCACCCAAAGTGGTGGAGACAACATGCCAAAATTCTCCCATAATAATCATGCAACTCCTCCAAACAGCAACTCCTCATCTTTTGCACACCAACAAGGAGAGAGAGCTAGGCAACACCCTCCTCCCAACCAAATTCCAATGAAGGGGTGAAGCCATTCCCCTTCATTGACCCCCGAGCTCCAACCAAACAACAATGAAGAAAGTTCACAACCATGGCGACAATGAGGCTTCCACAAGACACAAACTCACACAACATAAACACAACAAAAACTGCAATTTCTTTACATAACTCACAAGGATTATTCATAGAGCCAAAAAGGAGAGAGGAAACATGGGCAGCCCCCTTTTACCTCCCAAGTAGGTTGAGTGTCCATCTTGAAGCTTCTAACACTTCATCAAAACTAAAAAATTTCCACAAGATCTCTTATGCCTCCCTCGATAAATTTTACATAAGGTAACTAAAAAATTCACCTTATCCCTCCACAAGATGGAGCACTCTCCCCACAAATCCCTCCAATATCACTGAAGTCTTTTGCCTCCCTCATGGCTCCCATTTCCCTTCTCCCAACACCTTCCTAAAGCAATCTACCCAATCTACACAATATGCAAACACACATTCCACCATTTTTCATTTCATAACATAAAAACATGCAAATAAAGGGACAAAAAATCATACCTTGCCATTGTAGAATCACCAATCCACAAGCAAAATCTTCAAACTCTTCCAAGCAATCCAAGCCTTCAACTCCTTTACCCAAACAAACAATTCAAAAGCAAGCACTCTCCAAATCCAATAGCCAAGAAAACAAGTGAAATCAAGTAACCCCCATCTCATCCAAAAGATGCAATTAAATAGAATGGGAGGAGGGAGAAGTGATGTGGCTCCATGTAGGATGCCACTTCATCTCTCTCAAATCCACATCACCCTTCCAACACACACATTTCAAACCCCCATAATTACATGATTGAGGATATGACATTTCTTAACTTGCACTCAAGATTCAAATTTGCACATTTCAAAGCAAGTTTAGGAGACCAATGAAAAGAGAGCAATGATTGCCTCATTTCTACCAAAATATTATGATTAGGTCCTAGTTATGACCCCCGAAGTCATAAGTATGGTTGGCGGAAGAAATTAAAGAGTGTGGGACAAGTTAAAGCCTTCAAATTTGGGCTCAAGGCCCAAATCCGAATTTTGGGTTTAGGATGGCACACATACCAAAGTGAGCCTCAAATTTCAACCAAAGAGAAAAGGGATAAAGCATATACCAATGGAATCTCTACCCCTCCTAATGCCAACATCAAAACATTGCATAAACCCTAACAATTTAATCATAATAAAGCTAAGGGTACACATAACATTCATATTAATCCAAAGGGGACAAAAGTTCACACTTAACAATTTACATATCTAAACTAGGGTACACTTTCCACATAAAACATGAGGGTACATAAGAACATAAATTAATGTCACAACATTCACATTAACATAACTAACATAACCACATACAAAATAAAATAACATAACTACAAACACCCTTGGTCACATGATGAGGTGCTCCCCCATGGAGACCTCCCAAATGACGACCACACGAAGATGACGCAACACACAACACGACAGTTGCCAAGGTGACCGTGTTGTGAACTCGCAACATTCCTTCCTGGTTGGCTTCCCTAGTCTCTCTTGTTAGTGTGGTCTTTGTTTCCTGCAATCACAAGTAATACCACCTTCGGCCTCACGGCCGCATCAATACATCACGAAAATATAACTTATAGAAAGCATCATCATATAATCATCATTAGACTGCACAATATATAGTTCTAATCAAATTCAAACATTTACGATCATCATAAACATAATTTACATTTTACGACAATCACCTAATCCATATACTGATCACCTAAAATCATCTCGAAATCAATAAATCCATAACATCAAAGTAACCATGGTTAGCCAATGCATCAGAACATAGTCGAAACAACAATGCATCCAAGATGTCAGTACACACACACACACACACACACACACACACACATATATAAGTAATCAATGCTGAATCCACCTGTGCTATAATGTCTAACAGTGTCCATAAGACATCACAACAATCTATGATAAGAGTCAGACCATCATAATAATAAAATGTCTACATAGCCAAAACAGGTGCTATCCAAAATAATATGTCAATAACCATGTCTCTAGGCAACCAGTCAGCAAGAGTATAACAAGAACAAGTGTCGAAGAGAAGTGGGCATTACAATAAGAGCAACCTCTAATTGCTCACAATTGGATTCTACTTGAATTTGTCTCCGCTCCTTTTGCAACAGGTAGGAAATCACCTTGTTAAACGCGAGAGTTTGACTTTCAGCCATTAAATGGAGTGCCTCCACAAATGACTCATATGAAGAAGATGAGTTGTTCTAAACCAGAGCCACCATATCATCATCGTCTAGCTTTTTGTTGATGAAATATAATTGGTCTCGAAGGTCTTTAATCCGATGTAGGTGCTTAGACAACGATCCACTTTCTTGTAACTACACGGAAAAGAGCATAGTCTTCAGGTATAAAACCCGACTCTTTTTCTGATGTCTGATATTTATCCCTTAGACTTGCCCATAACATACTAGCCCCAGTGGCATTCCGTACCTTAGGAATCAAATCATCTGACACTGACAACTTGAGAAGTAATAGAGCCTCCTTATGACGTCTGTCATAATCAACGTAGTTCATCGTCGGTCAACCTTCACTACCCGTGATTATCTTATCACAATCACGAAATTCTGCAAGGGTTAGAATTTTGTGGCTCCATAAATTGAAATTTGTACTTGTAAACTTTTGAGAGTTTAGACAAATCAGGTTCATTATATTTGCCATTTATTATTCGAAAAAAATAGAAAATCGAAAATAATAAATAATACCAAGAGTCTTATCCTAGCCTCGACTAGGATAATTGATTCACGACTGGAGTAACCCACTACTGAAGTTTGTGCCCTAGGTGATTGGATTCATGATTGGAATTTTAGCAGAAGAAAACAATACTTCTGCACTTAGTGACTGTAAATTCGCGACTGTAGGGCTGCAAAATCTGCGACTAGGAAAAAACCCTGACTGGTCTTTGTAATAGTCGTTCTTCCTTATTCTTCTGTGTAAAAAAGTTTCGCCGTGCCCTAACAGAGTTTGCATATTAGAGAGGATCAATATTCACGACTGGAGGACAACTCAGTATTTGTGATTGTATATTGCCCTTGAAAACCAATATTTTTGCCCTCGAATACCCTTGAAAATTAGTAATCGCGACTGTATATATATAATTTTAATGGCTTTGAAAATCCATTGCAAACTGTAAAATCCGCTCCAACTTGGACCGTATATGTGTGTGTGTGTGTATACACGAATAATGACTTCGAAAATTTGTGATACACATAAAAACGAGACTATTACTTTGCTCTTAAGTCTTCTTCAGTGAGTGAAAATGAAAAATGACTACAGTTTGTGCCCACGACTTCAGTTTTTGCCTTATCAGGGCTTCCTCAAACTATTTCACTCTCCCATACCCTTCAAGGGCTTCCTTGGGCTTTTATACCAATGTTGGCAGAAGAAAACTGAGAAAGAAAAGAGAAGAACAAATCTGCACACTCCCTTAATGGACGTGGCAGAGATTTATTTAATATGAAGAGGTGGTTACAATCAATTTTTGGTTTCCATTCGGTTAGAGGCAGTTCCCAAATGTCTAACTAATGCCTGTTAGCATAAATATTCAACACTTCACAAATTGATACACTCCTGATGTTTATGGTCTCCCTTGTGTAGGCCCAAGAAATTTGACTCAATGTTGGAGAACTTGGAACAACTTGATACTCCACGTACATGTGTTTTAGAAGGTACAACAGTGAACTTAGGTACCAAGTATCATGTACCTTGACCACTGTGGCTACCTTGACAATTAGCCTAACATCAACAAGGGGTGAACTTAGTACCTAAACTCACAATCTATCAGTGTTATGCAGTGTAATGTCCCTTTCTAGGGCTGAAACTAAAAATAAGGGTTTTGGCTCAAACCCAAATGACAACTTTTGATTTTTAAATCATTTTAACCCTAGAGGAAAAACTGAAAATGGCATTAGCAACAAAGAGAAATCTGAATATTTATGACAGCAAAGGAATTCATATGGCAGCCAACGATATCACCACGTAGCCCTAGCGATGAACCTGATTTTCTATTTCCTAGGGCAGCAAATTGTATGGGCTTTTCCAGACAATATTCTCATGCAATATATACTGAAAATCAATATAGAAATATCCCAACACTTCATAAGTTCGCGAGATGAAATCTGGAGCAAATATATATTTTATAATTTTAATTCAAGTGCAAACACAACTGAAACTACGAAAATTCATAACTCCATCAATACTTGGAGTTTCAACACAAATAAATGCTTATGATCTCAGAGAAACCAGCTATCAAATAAAAGGGAAATCACAATTTTCCAACCATGGAAACCCCTCCAAAAGTGATCCAAAACTTCCTAGGTGGGTAGATCAAGTGGAGGAAGGGTGCCAACACCCTTGAAAGTGCCCTAGTTGGAGTAGAAGTGCCCTATGCATAGATAAACACCTTTCTGCTCTAGAAATCTGGCAATGAAGTCCACTTGTGCTTCCCGAATGGAGCCACCAGTGCACACAAGAGGGTTTTTTTCTCCAAGTGCGATCCTATTGAAGGTTTTCATCTGTAATAGGTAATAACCAAGGAAGGGGTTTCGTCCTTCAATGGCAAGAAGAGAAGCTACACTAGCTCCAAATCCAAGTAAATGTCAAAATGATGAATGATAATGATCCCCCTCCTCCATTCGAACCTCCTTAAGTACCCTTCTTTGGTGCCAAGGATGAATTAAAAAATCAATCGTCATGACCAACCTCTTCATGAAGGGGGAAGTGCACTTTTAATCTTCACTTAAGAAGACCGACCTCATAAAAAGGGAAAGAGTATTTGTTTATCTCCATTGTAGCTCTCAAGAAGACCAACCTTAATGAAGGAGAATATAGTTCTTTTTTTCTTTGTCATTCACCTATCACCCATAATTAGTAATCAAATAAATAAGGAAAATACAATCACTTACAATTATGTCAATGTTCACCTCCCTTGCTCTCCTTCCTTGAAGCCCACGGAAGGTGGAAAGGGCCCAAGGCCTTCATAGTGAGTTGCGTGGAAAAGGAGACATTACACGTAGGGATGAGCCCCATAGATTTTGGTGATGCCCTCAACATTTTGGGGGCTTTGGGACTTGGAGTGGACGTCCCCAATTTTTTTTAGTTTTTAATTTTTAAAAACATTATTTGATGCTTTTACTATAAAAAATTCTTTTTTTTCCAAAAACATTGAACCCTAATCCCAAAAGTATCCTAAAAAATATTAAATAACTTTAAACCCGTAAATTTCATTGAATAAAGTTAAAATATTTAAATAACTATGTTATTTGAATAGCCTTACCCCCCCGGTCCCGAAATTTGGGAAACTTTTTACCATCCCAAAACCTCGTCCCCTGTCCCCAAGGCTTAGATACCTATATAGTCTAGATTAGTTTTCAATTTAATGCTATTATGTTTCTCTAGAACATGGAAATTGAACAATTCTTTATTACGATGGTAATAGCTTTCATGATCCTTGCAAGTATCTCGCCATTCATTAATAATCAACATGCACAAGGACATTACCTTTTTCTCCCAATGTGTGTCGTATATTATTCTGCACACATAATTATTACTGATATGATCATAAGCGTAATGATCATGAAATACCTATCGTTCTTTTTAGATTTAAATTTTACACTATATACCCATGTCAACCTTGATACGAATCTCAATATCAGATCTAGTGTTGATGTTCACATTCTTAGTCTTCACTTCATTGACTTCTAAATTTGACTCGAGAGGGAAATAGCAGCTGCCAGCAATAAGATTGTTTAATCAGGTTCGATGTTATGGTGGAAGTCTAATAAGGAGATTTATGGGTTTTAGGGTTACATATATTCTTTTTTGTGATTTATGTTTGTAATTATCATTATTATCTTGGTATCATTCTTTTTCATTTCATGGATGCAAATATAAAGTTGTTTGTGTTAGCTAGAAAAGTTTTCGGGTGGACAAATTGATGGGTATCTTGCCAACAGTCTGGGAATCTAAGTCCCTCTACTTGAATGGTGCAGCTCCATGTTTGTATGCACGTGTGAAATTTGATTCTGTGGTGGCCTTATGGCTGGGGATCCAACAGGGGCACTCCACTGACCCTGCGGCATAAGCTTGCAATTGCTTGTAAGAGATGAATTTGCTAGGAGAGTGGGAAAGGGAGTGAGAAAAAGAGAGGGATTAACGTTGCAGGTAGAAAATCAGATTCCTACAACCATTAACTAGAAAATTCCAACACACAGATTAGAAGAAACACAATTTTGCAAATGGCAACAAGACAAGTTAAGATTTTGAACACAAAGTCTCACAAATCTCCTTATCAAAGAGGCAACTAACTACTTTCTTTATTGATGCTTGAGCAAAATTGTACATAGTGAGAGTGAGAAGAGCATAGAGATTAGAAAATGGAGGAAAGGCTATCTATTTGCTTCTTCACAAGTGATACTCTCTCATGAACACACAAAATTGACAACCCTTTGAAATGAGGGTTTATAGAATTAGAAGACGACTCTTCGCCTACCCCCCAAATGACCTTTCATACGCCTTTACACAACTTGTGACTTTTCAAATTCCTAGGAAAGAGTTAAGTCCCCTTTTATGAAATAAGGGTGACTTATTACATTATAAACATAAAGTCACTTTTTAAATAAAATAAGACAATGAAGAAGTGACTTATTACTTTAGCAAAAGGATTCTTCGAATCGTCTTGAAAAATCTTTCCTCTACTGAATCGTGGCTCGAAAAATCGTTCCTCTATTGAATTGTGGCTCGAAAAATCATTCCTCTCTTCAGAATCGTGGCTCGAAAAATCATCCCTCTCTATCGTGGCTTATTTCTGATTTGTGGCTCAACTGCAAGGCTTGAAACTCTCTCTCGTGGCCCGAAACTTTGATTCGTGCCTAAGTTTCATGGCTCTTTGTGCAGGTCTTGTGGCACTAGTTCGTTTTTGGCTTTGATTCGTGGCTCGCAACATAGGGTTCGTGGCTTCTGTGCAGGTTCGTGGCGCTGGTTAGTGGCTTTGACTGTGCCTTCGACGTTAGCTCTCCCAGCTCATTCTTTTGACTGCCAGCACACAAACGAACAGTCTATGATCATCGCTGCCCTCCCCCTCAACTCCCTTACCCCTTCTGTAGCTTTATGCATAAGAATTCTTTTGTTCATATGACTCGTCTGGGGATTTTGGGGGGATCTCCCAACGGTCCTCTCTCCTTGATGCCATTGCAGACTATGTTCTCGCTTTCCTCCTCAATGTCTTCTCCCTCCACCTTTGTAGTACAAATTACTCCCATTATCGGCAAAAAGGAACAGGGACAGTAGGAAGATGGCTCACCCAACGTTATTACAAAATTAATTAATAGGTTGGAAACCTTGGAATCTTCTAACAGAGCTCTTTGGACTGAAGTTTTGGAGCTCACGTCACGATGGAGAAGGTTGAGGCCGACAATATCTCTCTGCGGAGACAACTTGTTGACACCTGTGCATACACTAGACTGACTGCAACCAATGATTAACAACATGCTGAAATCTCAGACCTTAAACAAAAACAAGAGGAAATATCGAATCAACATGAAAATCTCATATAACAAGTGGACACATGGGCCCAAATCATGAAGGGGAAAGACGAACACTCCCATGGCAGCAGTCGAAGAAGTTGTGCAAGCCAAACTGGTGGAGGAGAGAAATAGATGGTTCGAGAGCTTAATCTCAAGGTGCAAGGGCTGCCCACACCCCCTCCTTTAGATCCTTTGGCCATTGCATCAGCCTTTATCACAGAAAGTTTGGGGCTGCTTGTTGTGCAGCTTGATAGGGCTTGACTTGGATTGGATTCCACCCTCTTTCTCCACTTCAAATCAGTAGATGACAAGCTCAGGGCACTCAGAGCCAAGCACAAGCTATTCTCTCTCCCCAATAAAGTTTTCCTCGATGAAGACCTCACCAGAGAATAGTTGGCTAAACTCAAGAAATCCCGGGATATTGTTATGGCAGCCAGGAAAGTGGGGGAATGGGTAGTAATTCATAACCTCAGGCCTGTCATTCGAGACTCAGAGCTAGGGCATAAGGCACTCAGAGCCAAGCAGATGACAGGCTTAGGGCACCCAGAGCCAAGCGCAAGCTATTCTCTCTCCCCAACAAGGTTTTCCTCGATGAAGACCTCACTAGAGAATAGGTGGCCAAACTCAAGAAATCCCGGGATATTATTATGGCAGCCAGGAAAGCGGGGAAATGGGCAGTAATTCGTAACCTCAGGCCTGTCATTCGAGAATCTCCTCCTCCGGGTTGGGCACCCAGGTCCAATCCCAAATGAAGGTTCTGTTAGGAGAGGCGTCGGAATAAGGGCATCTTTATTACATGCTTGAACAGGAACGAGTCCTATTGGTCTTCTCCGGGTATTTTTTATGATGCTCTAGGTTCTTCAGACCTCTTTGTCACTGAGACTCATGCGAGCTCTGTTCGTCCTCTCCCAGACATCAGTGGGTACTATTGGCTCTTGGTTTGAAGATAGGAGACTCAAAGTTCTGGTGGAGTCAGAGGTTCTGGTGGGGTTGTTTGCCTAGTCAAGGATACACTTCAGAGCAAGATTTCTGTGGCCGTAGAGGACGAGTTTGCTCGCTTTCTCTGGATCAAGATCAGGCGGAATTCGTCTCACCTTAGAGATATCTTCATTGCAGTTTGTTATTTCCCCCCAGCTTCCTCTTCTTTTGCCATTCATAATGGCCCGGAAGGGGACCCTTTTTTCGACCTTTATACAAGCATCTGTCAGTATTCAGCATGTGGGGAGGTCATCATTTTGGGAGACTTTAATGCCCGTACCAGAAACCTCCAGGTTCCCATACACGACAGGACCAATGATGTGCTTTGTACTTCTGAGGTGGACCCTGTTTTAGTTGGCTTTCAACGGGACTCAGAGGATATGGCAGGACCTTTGACATCATATGGCAGACACTTCCTTCAGCTGGTGGAATCTCATGATTTGCTGATCCGGAATGGCATTCCGTGTTTTCTTGGCTACCGCTTCTTCACATGCAAACCTCATGGTGGGGGAGCTAGCGTGGTGGACTACATCATGACTACCAATTTTATCCCTGTCATTCACCATTTGTGTGTATCCTCCATCCCCCTTGTTACCCCACCAATCCTTGCATGTTGAGCACCCTTTCCTTCTCCTATAATGCAATGTGTTACCAAAGAACACACCTCAATCCTTTCAGGAGAAAACCATGACTTCTTTCCTCAAAAATCCCACACCCCAAATTCAGTTTTGTAGGTACCACCCCTTTTGCTAAGCACCAACTCAGCAAGAGAAGATCTCTTCGATAAAGGTGATCCCATTGATTTCTCTCTTCACCTTCTTGAATCCCAAGTCTCTTCTCCCCGTACCTTTTCTTTTCCCCATTTTGCATCCCTGCAGCCCATAATTATTAAATGCACATTAATCTGACTTGATGTTTGACACTCTTAAATCCTCCGCCATTCACGATATGTTGATATCTCTCTCTTATTTGCGTTCCTTCCCCCACCCTTCTTTTCGTGTATTTAAACTTTCATTTTCACTCCCACCCTCCCTTATAGGCAGACTTGTCCCATCAATGAACATTTGGATGTTCGATAAAGTGGTATGACGAAGACTGCAAAGCCCTTCATCGTCAGCTTCGCTTTGCTTTCACACATGCTCTTCCCTCCTTCACCTCTATCAAATCCAATTACCGTCGTCTTCTTCGTCACAAGAAACACACCTTCATCTCTCGCCGTCGCTTGGAGCTCCGTGCATCTCTTATTGACTCTCCTAAACATTTTTGGCGTACCATTCTTCCCCGTCATTCCTCCTTACCCTAGGACCTGCATCTCAGCTCCATGTTCACTCATACCTCTACCCTTTATGACATCCCCAGCCAGCTCTAGATTCAAGTTACGCCCCCTCCCTCCACCTGTCATAGTTTCACCTACACAAATGTGAAGAAAGCCATTTCTGCCATGAATAGCAGCGAAGTTGTTGATGAGGAAGGCCTACAAGAGGAATTCTTCAAGCACGTTTTGGAAACTCTAAACAATTATCTTGTGGACCTCTTTAATCAGGTGGTGTGTACGGGGTTTCCAAAGTCGCGATCCCACCATATCATTCACTCTATCCACAAGTTGGGCCCCACTTCCGACCCAAACAACTGTAGGACGATCTTGGTGGGCCACACGTTCTCTAACCTTTATTCCACGGTTCTCCACATGCAGCTTTCTCAATTTCTGGAGCAGTACCACTACAAAGCCAGGGGGCAAGCTAGGTTCCGACCTGCTTACCAGACCATCGATCATATCCTCACCCTTCGTACCATTATTGAGGAGGCTCGCCACCGCTCCTCCAAGGTTTTTTGCTACTTCATGGATTTTCATAAAGCCTTTGACTCGATGCCATGGGAAGCTCTTTTCCATAGGCTTAGAGACATCAGTATTTCTGAAACCCTTCTTGTCGCCATTATGCGTCTGTATGAGGAGGTTTTGGGCCGATTTCACACTGCTGCTGGTTTCTCAGATTTTATTAGGAGCACCATTGGGGTTAAATAGGACTGCCCCCTCTCGCCTACTTTGTTTGGTATTTATATTGACGAATTGGAGGAATTTCTCAAGGATCATATTCAGGAGGGGGAGGGTTGCCTTCTTCACCAAGTGCTGATCTACATTTTCCTTTTCGTAGATGATGTTGTCCTCCTTGCCTCTTCCGCGGAGGGACTCCAGAGACAGCTGGACGCCTTAGCCTTCTTCTGTGACCATAGACAGTTGACAGTTAACCTTGTTAAAACCAAGGTCATGATCTTCAATGGGTTGAAGACCTCTGACTTCCACTTCTTCTATAGAGGGGAAGAGATTGAAATCACCAGTTCCTACACTTACCTGGGAGTTTTATTCACCGGACCCCGCTTCAGTCTTCGTCCTGCCCTTCAGCCCCGTGTCAATAAGGGGTATGGTTCTTTGGCAATCTTGGAGAGACAGTGTTTTTGCAACCACTTCCAAGACATATTGTCAAAAATGTCTCTCTTGGATTCACTTGTGAGACCCATAGTTCTCTATGGCTGTGAAGTTTGCGGGCCATCCCTGCTTGACTCTGATTGGGCCACTCTTGAGCGTGTCCAGATTCTCATGCTCAGATGCATCATCAGGTGTAAAGAGACAACTCCACACAATATCCTCCTAGCTGAGTTCGAGGCTCGTCCCTTTAGACTGGTGACTATCTTTAGCCTTGTTTCGCTTTTGCATTGCATTTGGGGACTTTCAGCTTCTTCCACAGGTAGGGATAAGTATCTCTACCTTGCCTACCGTTCCTCCGAAGCTATTGCTCTTTTTGACCACAATAGCCGCTCTCATTGTTGGAACGTCGGGGTCTCTCGTCTTCTTGGTTCCTTCGGGATTCAGTTGGACCCCCTTCCACCATACAGATACTCCATGGACGTTCCTACCCATTTCCTACCGAGTAAACATGATTTGTACATAATTATCAGAGACGACATCTACAGGGAGTTCATCCAGTAGACTTGGATCAACCCTCCGAGGGGGTTACGCCCCAAGATGGCCTTCTATGCTGCACATTGCCTTGAGGTCAATGATGGATTTATTAGCCGGCCCACGTATATATCCCGACACTGGTTGCAGGCACTCCGCATACCCCTTGGCCAGTTCAGAGTGGGTTCTCATAGACTTCGAGTTGAGGACCACTAGTTGGACTGATCAGAAAGGGTTTGCCAGCTTTGCTCTCTCTAGGAGGTCGAGACGGAGGAACACTTCATTTTCAGGTGCCGCATCTACTACGAGATCAGAGGGAGATAACATTGCCTTTTCCGAGAGCATCCGTCCTTTGCAACTTTCTTTAGGTATCATGATCAGCGGTGTCTTGCCCTTTATCTACATGAGGCTCTTAGACTTTGGAATGAGTCCCTTCAGCCCCCTCCCAGGCAGGTTGCTTCTCAACAGATCACATCTTTCTTTACGGTGCTCACTCCGGAGAGGGTGTGATGTCCCCTTTTTGGGCAAATAGAAAATTGCAACAACTTCAACCCAAATCGAACCAAGAAGGATTAGATCCTTTCAATTCAACCTCAAATAACCCAATGTCAACGTAATTACAACCCAAAATGGGGTTGGAAGTAGCCAAGGTGGTGGGTTAGATGGGAGAATCAATTGGAATCCAATTTTACCCAATTCAGATTTTTATAGCAGCAGATAATAAATAAAAATAGCTCACAGACAACATAAACTTTAAAAATTCATAACTCACTCAATACTCCATCTTTTTCCATGAAACAAAATGCAGAATAAGCTAGATTCTTAAGGTTTTCCAATGCACTATCAAACAGATTTTTCTGAACATGCCAACCCACCCAAAACAGGCCTAGAAATCCTAGATCAAGTAGCTAGGGTTAGAGAAAAATAATTAAAATATTTTCAGTGCTTTACTAGCTTCCAAACACCCAAATCGACTTCCCTTTCTCTGAAATTAATGATAACATAAACCAGATTTCAGATCTAGCTTATTTAGCCTCAAATCATGCCAAAATATTCTCCAATACAAGTCGCCATAGTTAAAAAATAACAACAGTAACAGAAGTACCTCAGACCCTTCCAAGATCACTTCAAAAATGAACAATAACATGCAGATTTATCCCACAAATAAATGCGCCAATATATAAACCAAGTCGCCAAGCTTAGGATGAATATATCGTGCATACATTCACTTAACTTGAATAAACACCTTTGTTATGAGCACTCATGGGCATACATCTCTCTTCAAGCATGGAGATAATTTTAATAAAAACATCCACATGCCCTTAAAGGGTCGCCACCATATTTTTTTATAGCTTTGCTTTTCAAATCTCCAAGTTTCCCTCTTCCTTTTGGCGCAAATCCTCATGTAGGAGAGTTACTTTTTAAAATGGTCTTCTTTCCTGGAAAGTCACACTCTAATTAAAACATTAATTTCCCTTTTTTATTATTTTAAATAAAAACATAAGAGGAACATTAATATTAAATTTAAAAATAAAGGAGTTATGACATTTTCCCAGTTTTTTAATCCTTTAATCCATGGGAAGGGTGGATTAAAGGTCTCCAATAATTTTATTTAATTAATGTCTTGAAAAGGGGACATTACAGAGGGGCACCAAGAGGCACCTCGACATCAGTATGGGCTCTCAGACCAGATCTGTCAGGACTCAGGATGCTACCTCCCAGTCTAGGGGCTTTCGGTTGATGCCCCCCCATGTACCATTACTACCATAGTCAGCCAAAGGAGTACGGAGGACTTGTCCGGCCCGTCCTTCTCCCAGACATCGACATTCCAGACTCTCTACAGGTTCAGCTACAGGACACAGGCATATCGCCAGCTACTTCCACTCGGTCTCGGCTACTAGGTGACAGTGTCGGAGTTGAGGCTTTTCTTCAACTCCGCCTTTCTGCACTCTTGTTTCCGTTGTAGCCCTTTCTTCTCATTCTTCTTTCTTTTTCTCGTTTTTCTCTTTTCTTGTTCGAGGGACCCTTTTTGGTCTTCCTGCTGGCTCTCTTGGTATTGTGTTGTACGGTCCCATTGACCTACTTTTGTGTCCATTTGTTGGACATTAATATTATTATCTTATCTTATCTTCAATCTATGGGACATGATGCAACTCCGGGAGATGGAAAGTATCTGGATCAACTCGGATGTCGAAATCAGCCCTTGGAGTGTACGAATGCAAGCTCAAGGGTGTGAAGGCCGCTTCCAAGTGCGATGTAACATTGGTAATTTTGCAGGCGAAGACTCCTAATGAGATGGGGAAAGAGATAGCCTTCCTTTTCCGATTTATGAGCTTATTATGCACATACACTGGTTGTCTACACAGCTCAAATAGTGCTATCTGGTCACTCAAGTACCAAGGTAACCTCAGTGGGGCGTGATCGCAACCAAAAACTCGAATATTTGAAAAAGTGAGTAATTGGATGAAGAATTTCGCATATCTCTTGATCAAGGAAGTAGCTTGTGGCGACATCCTTGAGTGCAGGTCTCCTTCCAGTGTCCTAATGATGAACATTGTGAAGGCATCATTCACGTGGGTGAAATGCCTATTGCTTTCTTTCAGCACCAACTGTGGATGCTTCTCAAAAGTTGGAGCTTTGGAAGAGATATTTTGTGTGAGGGCTAGCCTCTTGAACAGTCGCGAGCTAACGAGAAGATACACCAGGTAAGAAGTCATGAAAAACTTCTTTGAGACAGGCACCTGGAGCAACTGGCGGTGCAAGTTGTCATTAATGATCTGGCCCCAGTCAATCTTTTGTTTTCCTTCAATGATTGTTAGTATGAAGAGTGTCATCCATTCTTGGAAATCCCTCGTGTTTTGCTCTCCCATCACCCGGTTGAGAAGGGTGATTGTATCTGAATATCCCTCGTGGAATTCACTCCGTGAGAGAGATTTTGCCACCCTAGAGGGCTTTCTTTCTGACTTCAACCATGATCCCAGTGCAAGACCTTGCAAGTAGGAATATGTGTCGTTTCATTCTTTCACCGCCATTTCCTTTGAGATGACTGACATGTTTCTCTAGGTAGGGATCTGCATGGAATAGGAGATGGCCTTAGGAGCGATCATTGCCATAGCCGAGCCGTCATCCGCCCGAATGGTTCTCGTCTCAGGTTCATAGTGGTGAGAGCACATGAGCACCAACTCAATGCTTTGTACAGATACAGGGTGACCACCCGCTGCATACAACCCACTCATAAACACTTTGTCTTCAATAGGCTCTCTTGGGTGGCCGAGCATGCGTGCTTTGAGATTATTAAGATCCATGTGGGTGACATCATTGTCCCCCACTTCCGCATACTCAGATGAAAGAGCATTGACTGGCTTGACACCTGTGAACTTGAATTTCATGGTTCTTGGAACACTTTCCTGCCCCTGAAGAGGGGGTTTACTATTTTTAGTAAATGACAATTTTCCACCCTTTTCAACTTTGATCACTCAAATTGTCCCTTTGGATGACCTTTGTGCACACCGCTTCCGCCGAAATTGTTTGTTCCTGTGTAGGAGGCTTACTATTTTTAGAAAGTGGTGTTCTGGACCTCGGTTTTCGACAAAACCACTTTTTTATATGGAGTTTTTGATTTTATCATACCTATGAAGTTTCGTTTCCATCCAGTCTCCGGAATGCAAGATTTTAAAATTTTGCCGTGGGGAAACTGGGGTTTCTTTGCTGCAAAAAATCCGGGGCATGCATGTGAAAACTTTTTCTTGGATCTTCAAGGTGCCTGGGAATGCAAAAAACCCCGTGGAGATTTGTGCACCGGTTTGTGAGATACGAGAAAATCTCCTTTGCGGGTTTTGAAGTCTCTCTGGTGAAAAATCTTGTTTTCATTCTTCAAAAATCCGGATTTTTTTGTGTTTTTGCTTTTCTCAGATCATAGGAGCATGAATGAAATCAATGGAGGATGAAAATGGTGGAGGCAAAATTCTAGGAAAAATCCGACAGAGTTTCGACAGCGTATGGAAAAATGTGGGGGAACGAGCAAAAGAGTGACTAAGTGTTGTATTTATAGTTTTTGGAAGGCTTGAGGGGGGAGGGTGCCTTTTTTTGCCCCCATTGTCCCCTTGGAACGGGACAATGGGTGCACAAAAAGGCACCTTAGCCTTTGCTTGATATTTGTTGTTTGCTTATTAGTCGAGAGAAATGGAGAGGGGGGCTCTTGGGGCCAAAAATTGGTCGTATGTGTGACCTGAGGGAGACATGGGGGAAGGGCACCTTTTTCTGCCCCCATTGTCTCCTTGGGACTAGAAAATAGGTGCACAAAAAGGTGCCTTAGCCTGGTGTTTCCACTTGTCATGTGTTGGTGCGATGAGAGGGGGCTAGAAAAGTTGGTATTGGGGGCTAAACTAGGTTGCCGGGGTCACATGGGGTGACCAACATGCCAAAAGGGGGGAGGGCGCCTTTTTTTGCCCCTCTTGTCCCCTTGGTGAGGGATGAAGAGGACACAAAAAAACACCTCAGCCTCATGGTGCCACATGGCATCCCAAAATTTGACCAAGTATCGAAATGCATACCTTGGGCGGTAACTTGAAAACACTTTAACTTGAGCTCCCATATGAGTTTTTGCATGCTTCTTTATATGATTTCGCATGGAAAAAACATTTTGAGAAGGATGGGATGGGTCCCATGCCTTGATTCTGATTGCAACACCCTCAAAAATATCCTTTTTTCTCGGGATTACTAGCTGTGCTTGGAAAAAATGAGTTGGATAAACAAATGCATGGGCTTTAGGATGGATTTGATTTCACCACCTTGTAGAGGTCTGAAAATGCTTTCCAATGATATTTTGTTTGGCTCACAACTCATTCTGGAGCTCCCGGAAGCACCTCCCAAAGTTTAGGTACTCTTTCGCGATGCAAGCTCCTTCGGCCTAAAAAACCCACATTTGGTGGACTGGCTCCTAAACTTCCGAAACATCCCAAAATCTTCCTGAATCAGTTGCACAATGATTATGGCTCCTGCATGCACCTCCATGATGAATTTGGACCTTTGACATTGCTCCGGTGATTATGCACTTGACTTAGAAAGGCTGATGATAGCCCTTTCTAAAATTTGCTTGAAAACCCGCCTTGAGAGACTCTGCTTTAAAAGCACTTGAATGATCTTATTTTTCCTATATCACCTATGGGAAAGAATGACACTCACAAATGGACCACTGGAAGGACAACAAAGGACTTGACATTGGGGGATAGGTTGATCTGGGGGTGTCTGGGGAGGTATGACATAGAAAACTTTTGACACTAGGGTACAGTTGTCTTGTTTTCGGTTGAATTTTGCTCATGCAAAAAACATAGGACAACAGTTTGCATACATTTTTTATTTGATGGCGTCCTTGTCCAACTATGTTTAGTCCTTTTATCAACATGTACATAACCTGTGGTAATGTTAATTGGAAAGTGATGGCAACTGTCCTGCATGATTTTCTATAATGTCCCCTTTTTCGAACTAATCCATTTGAAGGGCTTCTTGCCCATTCTTCTTCTCGTGGGCAAGAAGTATATGAACAAGGGAGGCCCTTGGGTTATATTTTAGGCTTTCTTTAATTAATAATTATATTTTTCTTTTGTATTTTTCCTATGAAGCAAGTCGGTTGGGTTGAAGAGCTTTAAGATAAGCTAAAAGATAAAATAAAGCTTCTTATTGAGGTTGGTCTTGTGGAATTTTTCCTTAGAGACTTTTGGCGCCACCATATGGATATATAAGGGGTCGCATAGGCTCATTTTGGGCATGTTTTTGGCTATTATAATTTTATCTATTTGGTTTTAGGGCTGTTTGCTCTATTCCATTCCACTAAGGGGCAAAAATCCTTTGGTGTGGCAAGGAAGACAAAACCCTTTCTTGTTGAAGGTTGGAGAATGAAAACTTTCCTAGTTGGTGGTTCCAAGGCCTTCAAAGAAGACTATCTTGTTGGTTGGGAAGCTAGGGAATTGAAGAAGTGGAATTATCAAGGTTTCTTCATCAATTCGGCACCCTCTCCTAGGGTGGCGACTTGGGTGGAGACTTGGGTGGAGTCTTTTAGTGCCTCCTAGGACACATTTTGGTGTCTCAAGTTAATATTCAAATTTCTCCTAATTTATAAGGTTGATCTATCACTTCTTTGGTATTTATTGGGGTTTGGAGACCTCATTTTCAGCTAATTTTGTGGACTGTACTTCTGCTGTTTATTTTAATAATTCTAGTTGTGTGTTGGCTGAAATAATTTCCACATAGTTGATTAAATTATTTGGGATCATTCTATATCATTTTTGGTTAGATTGTGCATGAGAATTGTTGCTCCTAAGTGCTGGTACAGTTCCTTGCCCTAGAGGATTATTTATTAATTTTCTGAACTGGTTTTTGATACCCTAAAGGTGTGATTTTAGTTGGCTGCTAGGATTTGATTATTGTTGTTTCAAAAATCTGAATTCTTGCATTTGGGTTTGTGGCAAAACCCTTATTTTCAGAATCAGCCCTAAAAAGGGACATTACATTTTCTTTGGCATGACAAACCTCATAATTTTACGAAGAATTGCAATGTGGTTGGGTTTGGGATTGTGGATTGGGTTTTGGTAAGAAAAAATATACGATGCCTGGTGTAAATTAATTCATATGGAGCTTTACCCATATCTTCTATTTTGTTTGTTGGATTGTATCTAGTAAATTTATTTTGTTTTTAGTTTCAACTTTTGGAGATCCTAGTATGGATGTTTAAATTTTCTCAAATGAATTTATGGATGTATGAATGAACTGCTACCTAAAATGCAGGGTGGATGACTTTGGGCTATGTAGAAAGCTTATGTTGCACGATATATCATTTAAGGACTGATTAACATAGCATGATGTCTTACTATTACTTTTATTCGGTCAAGTGAGTTTGATTCATGCATTTTCTTACAGGATGATGAAGCAAGTTTGCTAGAGCAGGCTCTGACAATGTCAATGAATAGTTCAGGATCTTCTCAGTCTGGAACAGCTTTGGGGGTTGATACAATAATGGCAGAATCAAGACCAGAGGACCAGGACATAGCTTTTGGTTTGAAAACCTGTTACCTTTCCTTTTCTCAAACCATTTGTGGTTTTCCGTATTATTTATTCTGTTGGCGATTGAGGGGAGGAGTTTTGAATTTATAAAGACTACCTAAAAGATTTTCAGCCGCATTCTCTCTATTTCAAACTTTGCTGGTCTAGGTTTCTAACCTCTGCAATTTACAGCTTAATTTCTAAGAAAGGAGTTTGAGTTTAGATTGAATTAAGGGTAGGCATATCATATTATGTTTTAGAATGAAGACCACGTACATGAGGGGGTTCTAATTTGCCTTGTAGCGGTATGGGCTGTGTGTGGGATGTGACGCCCTTGAGCTCTAAAGTGACCTACTTCAAGAATCTGCTTCTCTTCTTTCTGCCACTTCGTAAACCTGCTTTTCATGTTCCTCTATAGTTCTCTTGAAGTTACTATGCTCTAAGATGACAAATATTTTTCTCTCTGGCTTGTTTGATGTTTATGTGTCAGATTCCCCGAAGCACTCTTTGGTTTCATTACCTTTTGGAATAATATCCTTGCATGCAGTAAATAATCCCATTGAGAACAATATATTTCCGGGGCTGTGCAGGGTAAATAATCCCATTGTCAGAAATTCTTAAAAATAGAATTCTATTATGCAAAAAAGTGCGACCCACATTGGGTGAATAATAATGCATTAAATAAATATTTGTTAATATTTATTCACCCAATTTTGGCACCCAGGCTTGTGGAAAAGTCAACAAAAGCAAAGGGGAATAAATCAATTGGAAATAAAATTCTAAAATTAAATAAATTTAATTTATTTAATGCAGCCCCTTTTGAGAAAGAATTAATACTTTTTAAAGTATTAAATGATTATATTAATTCCTATTTTCAGTGGCTATGGTCAAAGCACACTGTGAAGCTTGAGTGAAGTGATGTGTGGATGATTAAATTGAATTAATTTAATTGATTGGATGGCTGTCCTTAAACATGCTATATTTAAAAGAGAAAAACTTGATTTTTAATTAATTAATTGCCTTTAATTATTAGGGCAATTATTAATTATAGAATTGTGAGGGTTATATAAGCATGGGCAGCCATATGGGTGAATTATTTAATTCACAGGTAAAGAATTGCAGCCAAGAGGAAAAGTGCGCCCCCATTTGAAGAAGGATTTTGCTCAGGCAAGGTGGCAACAAGGCTAAAAGCTTCCAAATTTGGTGCATGCTTTGAAGGAGGTTGATCTTTGTCTGTATAATTGTTTGCATAGGTGTTACAGGTGCTTTACAAAGGAAGAGGAGCCTTTATCAATGTCCAATACATTGCATATATCCTCCAAATCTGAAGAATTGTCCAGATCTGCACTAGTATTGAAGAAATCCGGCCAAGGAAGAAGAAAAAGAATTATTCAGACAAAGATAGACAAAGCTATGGCAAAGAAAGATGAAAAAGAAAGCGCAACAGAGTCATGCATCACTTCTAAATTTACAGATACTGGAGACATGGATCTAGGCTCGGAACCTCTTGCTGATTTGATTGATAGATCCAGAGCGGGAAAGATTTCACTCATGCGTGCAGATTAAAAGCAGTGGAATTATTCGAGTTGCAGTTTTTCCATCCATCGCCCTATTGCCAAAGTTTGTTATGCAGATGCAGATGCAGATCCAGATCCAGATCTCATAGTTGCAAAAGCTTCTGGCACAAAGGTTTCATCCTCTTGTTTCGAATGCAGCCCGTGAAGAAGACAGTGCGTGGAAAATTCCTTCCAAGATCTTGTGCATGTGCTCTCATCTTCCAGTTGAAGCTTTCATTGAATTTTCATTCACCCTGAGTGCTTTCCAGAATTTTTAATTGCTCATATGCAATTAAAAATAAGGATGATGAGTTATCTACGGCCAACCTTGCATTGATGCATGTACAGAAGAAGAATTGCAAAAGCTTCAAGGATAAAAGAGAAGACAATGCGAAGGCAAAATTCCAGCTTGCTTCCAATTCCAACTGCTTGCAATTCCAGCTTGTTTCCAGATCCAGCTACTTCTAGATCCAGTTTGAATCAGTTGCATGTAGACATGAAAAAGGACAAAGTCAGCTTCCCTCTTCCTTCTTTCCTCCGACAAAGTCAACTTTTCTCTTCCTTCTTTCCTCCGACAAAATAATTGAGCGATAATTCAATTATACAACTTAAGTGATTGGTTTAAAAGCCATTACTTGAAGAAGTCAACTACTTGGAGATAGGTGGCGGATGTGCAAAATAGAAGCTTCTATTTTCAGTTGCAAATCATACATGTCACGCAAAGAGGAATTCCAGGAGGAAGATTGCCAGTTGTTTCTTTCTGACTTCCACATGTGTCAGTTCAACTAAAGCTTCCAACTTGTAATTGCCCCTCTACATTCTATAAGTAGAGGAAGAACCTTCGGGTTAATGATCGATCAAAATTTGTAAGCAGCAATCCTGTGTTCTAGACTTTGTGCTGAACCCTTGAGAGCAACTTGGAGCAAAGGAATACAAAGGAGCAGGTTTTCGGAGAACTTTGTGTCACGGTGTACTGTGTTTCTTGTTTTTAAATCTTAGATCTTTTAAGTAAACTTTTTGTTATTATAGATCTGGATCTAGAGCTGCCTTTGTTTTATAATTCTGTGTTCATATCTATTAAGTTTCTTCTATGTGCATGCAATTAGCTCTGCTATCTAGGGATGCACATCTTCCCTATTTCTTCTCTGTATTTCCTTTACTTCCTTCTTCTATAACTTTCCTTTCTTAAACAGTTGCTTACTTGCTGCAGAACTTCTTAGTTATGGTTCATGAACTAAGTGGTTAAAGTAAAACCCCTGATAGATAATAACACGTTTTTATTGACAAATCTGACACGGGAGCCTCACTGGTTAAATGAGGGAGATTTATCTCATGACTGCCTAGGTTTGATGCTATGCAGAAAATCTAGCCAACACTAGTCAATTTGAGCTGATATATTTATTTCTTTTTCAATTGTCATTAATGATCTTAAGGGCTTCCAATCTCATTTTGAATTTTGTTATTGATTCAATACAGATTCCTTAATGGCTTTTGTTCATTTATTATTCATGTCATGCCTGGTAATTAAGTTAAGAATGTCATAGATAGAGGTATTGTTGTATATTCTATAGTTTAGTACGTCACAGTATTACGTGTGGATGATGAGTTGTATAAGTTGTAAACAACTCGTCATCAGATAAGGTCGTGTAGAGAGTTTATAGGGGTTAGTTGATAAGGCTCGACTCCTCTTTATTAGGAGATCAACAAGCCTATATATGTAGACTCTTCTTAATGAATAAAATACAGAGTTTATTTTGTGCAAGTTCAAACCAAATCTATCATTTGGTATCAGAGCGGGTATGGAACCCTGATTATTGAATGGGGCAGAGCAAAAATACTTCTTGGTTGCCCCTATAATGGAGAGTTTGTAAGCTTTACTTGCAAAAGGTGAATTATTTTTAAATTTTAGTTCCAGCTGACTCATGCATCCTCTGCCTACAGTTTCTATTTGGTTTTTGTGCAGTTTTTTAATTGTTGATCTGAGAATTGTTCATGCAAGTCATAGTTGAACTTGAAACTTTGAAAGCATTCAGCCATATCTATTATTGGTCTGTGTAATCTCTATTACAGCTTCGATCACCACTCTGCAATAGGTAGACCTGTTCTGCAGTCTCCAACAAGTCACTTGACATGTCTGCAGTCCTTCCAAGATCCGTGTGATCCTTACACTGCTGAATGAGCTCGCTTGCACCTATGTGTTTTCCAGTCGTCTCTGCCAGGACAACTGCCATCATCTAACAGCTCTACCAAGTCTTTTTTTTCACATGACATAAATCATTGGCGACTCTGCACGACCCATTTATGGTAGCATCCAGCCATCCACATCCTTCCACCTTATCCAAGGCTCTCTCATGATCTCATCGTGCATCTCTTTTGCAAATCTCTGTGCTCCGGCACCTTTTTTTTTAAGTATGAAGAGGTTCCCACCTATTTTTTCAATACTTCGTCTACGCATGTTGCACACCTGCAGATCTATTTGTCTCTCCTATTGCCATCCACATGCTGATGGAGTTGACCCATGGCCATATTCCCTTAATATCTATCTCCTTTCACCCATTTGCATTGTTGATTGTGCTTTCAAAATCATTGCTGTGCTTGTTTATCTCTCACATGTATGATCCACTGATCATCATCACTGTTTCATCCTCCAATAGATGTGCAAGTCAGGGACCTGTCACCACAGCTGCCTAATTTTTTCAATGCCATTGAATAAATAAAGCTAAATGGGCTCAAGTTGGCTATCAAGTGACTAAATTTTATACTTTGTCTAGTGGCTTCTTTGCTTTTGTGTCTGTAAAGTTTTAAAATCATTTGTTTAATTCTGTTCAAAGATCTTAGTTTAGGTATTTCATAATGTGTGTTCAGTCATTAGTGTTGTTTTTGTTAGCCTTTGTTTTCTTTGTTTTTTTGATAGTCAAATTTCTATTAAGTTGTTTTTTTAATAGAAAGTTTTAATGTTTTATTAGTTTCTTTTTTTGGTTATAAGTCCTGCAATTAAAACTTTTTATTTCTTAGTTTCAATAATCTGTAAGATTGGTTTTTTGGTAATTCAAGTTATTATAATGTTGTTGGTCTCCAAACTTACAGCTGAGTCAAGAATTGTTAGAATTTATTTTGTGCGTGTCGTTTTGAGTCATCATCCAAAGTCAGTGAACAACATCCATTTTTTTTCCTCTATTGTAAATGGATGTAATTTTGGGTGTGCCGATGTCCAAGTATGAAGTAAATCAATCTGACAGGGCATAATGTTTTTCACAAAAGCAACATACAATGCAATCGATCAAGCTATTTGAGCTAAGGGCGACGGAGGACAAAGGCAACAGTGGTAGGTTGTCCATCAACGACTTCAAGTTTGTCGCTAACAAAGGGGTTGCACATTACATTAGTGGCAAAATTGCATCCAATCTACTAGAGATGATATCAATCTCCAAGTGGTAGTGGTGGCCATCTTATATTGTTCTTGATTAAGTGGCAGTGATCAAGAATGGTGACTACAATCGTGACAATGAGGACTGAGCCCTCAATCTTCATTTTCTTGTTTTGGTGTGATGAAAATAAAATACTGTAATAGACGTATAGTAGGAGTAATTGTCTATTATGTATTCCTTGTTGTATACTTCATAAGTAATAGGCCGGTGAGAAGCCCAACACTCACTGGATGTGAAAGTGTGAACAATTGTGTTTGCGTATGTAGGTTATCACTAGAGTTGCAAGTGATTTGCTGGCGACAAGCCCAATACTCATTGGAAGTGAAAGCATGAACAATTGTGTTTATCTATGTAGGTGATCACAAGCAGCAGTTGTCATGAGTAGTACAATGCTTGTGTTTGTGTTGACATACATGTCTGTTTTCAGTTCGTGCGGTGTGGTTCCTCTCCCCATGTCTGCACTAGGGGGAATGTTGGATATTCTGTTTAGTGCGTCATATTATTATGCGTGGATGATGCGTTGTAAAGAACTCATCATCAGATAAGGTTGTGTAGAGAGTTTATAGGGGTTAGTGGATTAGGCTTGACTCCTGTTTGTTAGGAGGTCAACAATCCTATGTATGTAGACTCTTGCCAATGAATAAGAAATGGAGTTTATTTTGCTCAAGTGCAAACCAAATTTATTAGATATGCCTACTTCCAAATATCTCCTGTATGAAAGATAAATTAGAAATGAGCATATTTTCATAACAAGTCTTATGTTTAGAACTAACCAAATAATCTCAAACCCAAGTTCTAAGCCCTAGGACATCCCTCAAGGCAAATTCGTCCCCATCTCACACATCTTTTGCAGTAAATGAGAGTTGTAAATGCAACATACCGCTTTCTTGTGAAAATGCTTATTTTGTATTTTGAAAATATGTTGCAAGTTGTTGCTAAATCTTCCAAATTGTCGGGTATTAAAGCCTTTTAATTTTTAAAATTAATAGCTAACTGGACTCTCATCATGATATCAATTATAAGATATCACCAATTCTGCCATAGGAGGGGTTTAATGGTATCTTTTTACCAAAACAATGTAGTCCAACTCAAAATAAACTCAAACGCATCTATCATTTTTATATTTGTTATTCAATCCCTGTAAACAAAAGTGCTAATGGGCTTCAGCATGTAGAATATAAATAAATAAAATCTACCACTGATTCTGCAAACAATGGCTGTCCAAGGTGAAATGGTTGAAGTTTCATTTGAATGACTCGACTAGAAATGTGCAGCTACTTTGTATGCTAGGTAGCCGGTACGGGGGTATGGTGCGGGTACGGGTACGGGGATCCGGTATGCTGATACGGAAAATTTTTTGGGGGCCCGGGTACGGCAGTACAATATACATATAAAATATTAAAAATATAGCCAAATAAGCAAAAATTCAGCCTTATACATAAATAGAGTAAACAAATTAATAATTAAGTGAAATAGCCAAATAACGTATTAATAATTCAATGCATTTTGTCATGATATTCATTGATTGAACTTCGAACAAGTACATTGTTCAAACTCCAAATGTTACAATGTCCAATTATTAACATAAATAATAACAAATCACATAACTGGACTGGAATTCTGGCTATTACCAGCTCCCTTCAAATCTGGCAGTTCAGATTCCTTTGGGGTTTCTCTTATTATTCCTGCATTAGTCTTACTTGCTAGTGGAGATGCTGCCACTGTGTTTTTTGATCCTACATTACCCAAACACATCTCAACTGTTGCAGTTTCAGCCATTGTTTTAGGTACTTCTGTGAAGTTTTACCACAGTTGAATCATTTACGTAATCGCATCTATTGACCTTTATTGACCCCAAAAAATAGTTTTTTTTTTTTACAAAAAAGTTAAAAAAATAAATTTAAAAAATTAAAAATAAAATAAAAAATTGTTGTTTTTACTGGTGGGTACGCCCTGGGTACGGCTGGGTACGTCCAGCAGTACCCAGGTACGTTTGGGTACTTCCTGAGAAGTACCTAGACGTACCTTGGCCGTACCCAGGGCATAGCGTACCACGTACCGGGTACGTACCATACCCGTACCCATGCCCTGCAGGGTACGTACTGGCTACCTAGTTTGTATGGAATACTTTTAGTAGACTATATCTCAATAAATTTATTGTTGAGATAAAAGAGCTTCGTTTGTTGTTATGGTTTAGCATGATGATTCGAAGCTTTCTCGGTATAGGTCAATATATAGTACAAGATGTACATTGATTCTGTTTGTGTGAAATGTGCAACTGCAATAAGACGACTGAAATCTTCTAATTTGTTCCATCTGCAACAGTGCACTGGACTCTAGGTGTCTGAGGGGTTCCTTTGAGTTGACAACATCCCATTTCTCATCTTGAACCTCTAATTCCCATTTTTGCGAAGCTTTGCATACTTCTGCGCAATTGTTATCTACGAAGCTACTCGTCACAAATATCTTGAGAACTTCTGTGAAGGTTCAGTAGAATCCTGCATAACTGCCTAATAATCTTTCTGCGTAGCTATAATGTGCACAATGAGGTGCAACAAGCCACTTGAAGGCTGGATGATAACGCCTGTGCCTACCTGTGTAATGCCACCAACCCAAATCACAATAAACTAAAATTTATAACAGCAAACTACAGCAGTCTGATTTCTTATGACAACAAGAAAAAAATTGCAATTATTCACTTCCAACACCAATTTTACACCATCCAAAGCATGTAGGGAACAATAATAATTATTTAGAGCAAGTACAAACCAAGAAATGAATTTTTAGAACCATGGCTGAAGCATAATAAATAATTTTGTGACAGTAGTGAACCCACTTACAGAAATGGCCGGAAATAACGATTCCAAGGCCCAAGGTTCAATCCGGTAAATGAATTCAGCCTTATAAATTATGAACAATCCAAATATCAACAAAGAAAGGAGTGCCATGCCCGAGATATCACCAAAACCCTCTACCATGCAAGTCAACACCCTAGGAGAGGGATTACATTGGGCTGGAAATGGTGTGTTCCAAGGAAAATCTGAATGGAATCACTAAGTGTGACCTCCGTGTGAGACCACCAATGAAGGAATGAGGGGTTTCGTCCTCAAACCAAGTGCATAGAGGGTTTTAGTCCTCAATTGCAAGAGAGAGAAAGCAATTTTGTGCTCTTAACTCCAACAGGATAAATTCCAAAGCAAGCATACCCTTTTTTCATCCAAGTGACCCCTTTAAATAGCTAAAGGTGACCCCACAAAGCAAATATAATTCTCCCAAAGAAGAGCGACCTCCTTAAAGACATAAGAGTTCAATTTTCTTTTATTTTTCAAATGGCTTTTCACCTTTTAACCAACCGACCCGACTTTTCTAAACTATAATTAGAAGATTAATTAAAAATAATTCAAAGCTAGAAAAGCAACTGAAAATCATGACACTGAATACTTCCCTTGCTCATTCCCGTCAAGCCCACGGGAAGCAGATGGGCCCAAGGTCTTCAAACGAACTATCCTGGAGAATGGGACAATATTGTCCTCCCCTCCCAAAATTGCTTGATTGCTTGCCCTCAAGCAATTCAAGCTCGGTTGCTCCAATAATTTGGATCATGTACCTGTCAAATGAAAGGGCTCTTGCCAAACCAAGCTCATATATCTTCTGTCTTTCTCCCTAATGATGTTCTTTAGCAGCCCGTGAAGTTTAAAAACTTCCTTGGAGCAGGGATTAGCTATTATCTTAAACCTACCATCTTCATTTTCTCCTTCAAAAATGATATTAACAAATTTATTCTTCGTATACCCAGCTGTACTAAAAACCTTCCAAGCTGTTGTAACTTCAGACCTAGAGCAAGGAATTGATGAATATTCAACAACTTGACAAGCGAAAATATATAACAAAGTGGCATCTTCATTCTTCATTCCAACCTTGTCAACTATGGTGGAAGGACATCCCATAGTCACAAATATGAGTGTGACTGAAATAATATGGTGGCTGCTAGTGATGACGACAACAACGTTAATGGTGGCAATTTGACTCGTGGCTGTCATGAAAACACTTTCTCCAGCATTTAGAGGTAGTAATACATCATCCCGTGTTTCCTCCATGCCTTGTTGGAGACCCTTTGCATGCCGATTCAAGTTAGGAGCTCTTTCACCATGCTTTTGTTGCACTAGGGTTGTCCCTTGGGAATCTGGGATCTTCCTTTGGTGCTTTTGGTTTCTGCATTAGGAGGGACATATATCAAACCATTCTCCAATTCTTGATGGCATTCTTCACTCAATGGAAAACTTAGAAACATTTTGCAAAGCGGATCCAAAGTAGACCACTTGAGAAAGTTACCTTGCTGTAGCAATCTTTTTGGCTGTCCAAAAATTTCCGTTTGAGGCCACTTTAAGGAGTTTCTAGGTTGCCTTCTTGCTGTTCTCCTTGGCTGGGTTGTACATTCAGTCAAATGTTTTTGTTCCTTTTCTGATCCAAGCATTGGAAAGACTCTATTTCAATGCAAAATGAGATCTTTTTAAATCATGAACCTGTCAACCTTCATTATGTCATCTTCATCTTCAGCTGCAATCCCATATGCTCCACCATTTGCTTGGGTGGTGTTGGCTGGATTTATGTCACTGAATATGCCCAATGGAAGCACATAAAAACCTACAATAGTTAGGGAAAATCACCTATCGACAGGGTGATGTTCCTTTGTGTTTGAGAGGGGTAGTTCTGTTGTATGATGGTTTTTGTATTTTTGGTGCTTTTCACTGGAAAGCTCAAAAGGGCAACAAAATTGGAAAGGGTTAGGAGGAAGAAGACAAAGATGGCGAGAAATCTACAATAGAATGGAATTATAGAACTGCTGAGATATCTCAAACATAAACACAAAACAGAACCTCTCTATCTCGCATGAAGAGCAAAATACAATGATGAATACAAAGCTATAAAGCACAAAGTCTTTATCACCTCCGGAACGCATAGATATGGCGCAAAATCCATGTATCTTGACAACCAACACAAAGTCTGAATATCAGAGCATCAAATACACCACGAAGGAAAAACATCATCAATGACATCATCCAATCATAAATAAAATGACAAAGCTTACAATTGAGGAACATTAATGCAACAATGAAAAAAGCATTGTTATATTCATGAGAATAGGAAGAAAAATAATGTACACAAAGTTATAATTATTATCCTTTAACACTCAGAAGGTGAGAAGAAAGGCAAAGAAAGAGAATAAGAGAGATAGATAGGGGAAGAAGTCCCTTTACAATTACATTTCAGCTTTTTATAGGCACATTGGCTCAAAAGTAGTTATTTTAACTATTTCTCACTCTGACTCACTCTAGTTTACATAACTTGAGTTGAAATTACATTAAATTTTGTACAAATACAATATTTCATCATTAGATTACAAGAACTCAAGTTTGGAACCTTCATTACAATCTCTTTTTGGCGAAAATCTGAAAATTCCTGAGAAATATGGCATTACAGTCGGTCTAGGCGGCAATCCGAAGAACAAAAGGAACAAGGGAACTATTCCTTGAGTGCCTTCATTCGCCAACTTTACCATTTACTTGTTTAGCGGCTTGGGCAAAGTTTCGAAGAATTCGCGGAATGAAGGAACTGTTCCTTGTGTTCTTGAGTGACCCGACTTAACCAATCCCTTCATATCTTCCTCCCATCGGCGTAGGCGGGTTTGCAGGGGAACAACTGGAACTATCGAATTGTTTAAGGAGTGCCAACAAATGTCGACATAGCTGATGAACTTCGTTTCTACCTACTTATCGGCTCGTACGGGGAAGCGGAGCACCACTGGAACTTGAGAACCATTCCCATAGTTTTGCGGAAGACTGACATAACCGGTGAACTTTGGTCGGGATTGCGGGCAGTTAGTGAACAGGAGGAACATAAGCAATGTTCCTTGAGTACTTGGCAAGTCCAAAATATCCGCGACACCATTGGTTTGCTAAGGAGTCGGGTAACCCCAAGAACAAGAGAACATTTCCCAAAGTGTTAATGAATGTCGATTTTACTGATTTCCAAATGCAATATGGCCATGGTGGGGATGCGGGGAACAAGTGAAACAGAGGAACAGTTCCACCTGTTCCACAAAAGTCCGAAATGCCCTGTTTTAACTTAATTTGGCCAAAAATGTGACTAACTCCTTTGAAGAAGGGCTTAGCAAGAGGGACACAAAGAATTTTCCCATGACTTGTAAAGTTTTCAAAGTTTCACTGATCTTATGACAATAGGTGGGAAACAAACCCAGTTGCTCTTCTTTTTTTATACATGTACCTGCAAATGGAACAAACTAATTAAGGAAAACAAGGGTTCCCATTATCACTTCATTATGCTTTATAGACATGATGGCCAACTCTGTCTTATTGCTTGCAACCATCTCATAACCTCTCCTTAAGTTATGGATGTGCGAAAACTCAATCACGTTGTCCCAAACATAGTTGTAACCTTGCATTTCCTTCTCCAAAATCAGAGTGAGAGTGGCTGGAAATTATTCTACGACTGTCAACAAAGTGAGAAGGGGGCTGGAAATGTTGCGTGAACAGGTGAAAGGATGGTACAATAGCTGTCCCACTGAAAACCGTTCATGAAATTCCACAATGACAATGTTATGGGGGCTAGTAATATCCCAGTATTGATTGAAAATTCTCCCAACGACTGAAAATTATTCCATTTCATGACTGTCCCCCTTTGTGTGACATGAAATAAAGTGTTGGGCAAACTGAAAATGTTGATAACAACAGTAGAATTTTTTATGACAACATGTCTTAAAACCCATAAAACATGACTTATACTACTTACAATCATACCACCGATTTCCAATTGGGTTACAATGCTCGGGTCAGTAAACTAGCATCCATCTTGCTCAGTTCCTGATATAAAATTCATGAACTCAACATTCACTTTTATTGGAAGACTTTTTCTAACAGTATGTGTATGGATTAGGAGCAGAAAACCTCTGTGATATAATTATTGTTCTAAAAATGAAAATGTGGGATTTACCTTGTGTCCACCCCTAGCATTGAAAAGTTGTTGTGTCTCCATGGTGTAAGGAATGATGAAGCCACCCTGTAGTGACTCATCTTTCATCATGTTGTTAGAATACACAAAAAACTTCACATGAATCTTCCCAATTCTTCTTACATGCCAAGTGCAAGAGATAGAGATGTAAAACTCAATAGTGACATTTAACTCCTCAAAAACCTTACCCTTCTTGTATCTCAAAAGATTACCCGGATCTCAAATTCTCATGTTCACTTGTTTGAACGGATCTATGTGCTCTTTGCCACTCAAAGTGTTCTTCACTCTATCACCATTTCCCCTATGTTGTCCATGATGACCCCACATTTGAAATGACTTAGTAGGAAGCAACAAATCCACAACACTTTCATACCTTTGGCTGTCCGCAACTTGCTCACCTTCCTTTGCCAGATGAGAAATGGTTGAAATATCTTCAACACCTCCATCCTTGTGACTCAGAATTTCTGAGTTAGGATCAGCATTCTCCTTCCGCTTAGACTCTTCACATTCAACAAGTGAAGCCCTTTCCGCCTTGATTTCATCCATACTTTATTGACACGTGCATGGAGCATCTTCATAGTTCTTGCTAGAGTCATGAACACCATCATCTTGCTTCTTATTGATTGCTGTTCTGAAAATTCCAGCAAGTTGAAAATCCACATTAGCAACCACTAAAGCCTGTTTTTTTATGTGCATGCCCCTCAACATGGTCTTCTTGGAACTCCACCTCAAATCCTTCTCACAAATTTGATTTTTCTCTCCGGTTCATGCCCCATGATTTCTTCCTTGACCTCTTGAGGTGTTGATTTATCCGTTACCTTTGTTGGTTCTTTTTCTTCTTTCAAGAGAAACTTTTTTAGGTTTGCCTCCTTGTTATATTCTTGTAGTCTAGGGTTTAATCCTAACATACTCATCCATGCATCGATTGCCCCCTTGTTGGAACCATCAACCGTGGAGAGTGTCACTTTCCTCAAAGCATGTTAAAGATGCTTTTGTGGTGCTTGAGATCTAGGCTTGGACCTTGATCTAACTTTGCTTACTCCTATGAACTCCTCAAGTGAAATGGCATCACGAATCTCATTTGGAAGAGCCCTATACTCCTCTTAGCTAGCCGCATTGTTGTGACCCACTGAATGTCATGTTTCAACCTCTGGAATAACTTCTTATTTCTTTGGTAAGAACCTAGGTTGCCAATCCATGTTCTCTCTCCTAAGTTACCTTTCACTCATGTGTCCATTGTAGATTTTTCTCAAATGTTAGCTTTCGACCCTGCAGGCTGGGAAGATCAATGCTTTGATACCACTGTAATGCCCCTTTCCGGGCTGAAACTGAAATGGAGGGAAAATGGCACCAACCCAAATCATAATAAACGAAAATTTATAACAAACTACAACAGTCTGATTTCTTATGACAACAAGAAAGAAATTGCAATTATTCACTACCACTTTTACACCATCCAAAGCATGTAGGGAACAATAATAATTATTTAGAGCAAGTACAAATCAAGAATTGAATTTTTAAAACCTTGGCTGAAGCATAATAATTAATTTTGTGACAACAATGAACCCACTTACAAAAATGGCTAGAAATATTGATTTCAAGGCCCAAAGTTCAATTTGGAAAATGAAATCAGCCTTATAAATTAGGAACAATCCAAATATCAACAAAGAAAGGAGTGATGTGTCCTAGATGTCATCAAAACCCTCCACCATGCAAGTCGCCACTCTAGGAGAGGGTTTACAATGAGCTGGAAATGGTTTGTTCCAAGGAAGATCTGAATGTAACTACTAAGCGTGACCTCCTTGTGAGACCACCAATGAAGGAATGAGGGGCTTCGTCCTTGAACCAAGTGCATAGAGGATTTTCGTCCTCAATTGCAAGAGAGAAAAAGCAGTTTTGTGCTCCAACTCCAAGAGAATAAATTCCAAAGCAAGCACGCCCTTTCTCCATCCAAGCAACCCCTTTAAATAACTAGATGTGGCGCCACAAACCAAATAGAATCCTCCCAAAGAGGATCGATCTCCTTGGAGACATAAGAGTTCCTAAACTATAATTAGAAAATTACTTTAAAATAATGCAAAGCTACAAAAGCAACTGAAAATCATGATACTAAATACTTCCCTTGCTCATTCCCTGGGCCTAAGGTCTTCAAACGAACTATCCTAGAGAAGGGGAGATTACAACCTGAGCTTGACTGAGGACTAGGTGAAGATTCATGAGGAGGTGCCATGTCTCAACTGAGGTGTTCCTTAATGAAAATGCATCCTGAGTGGGTGTACGAGTAAAGGGAGCGATATCTTTTTGAAAGATGTTAGCTAGCTAGAACGAAGAGATTTTCTTGAGCCAAGCCCAAACTGGTAAAAGACTGGTAAAAGGTTAGAAAGTTAGCTTGCAGCAGGAAGTCTGTATTGTTCTTCCTAAAGGATAAGTTGGGTAGCCCGAGTAGGAAGTCTGTATTGTTCTTCTTAAATGATAAGTTAAGTGGCTTGCAAGGAGTAACTTGCTGGGAGCGTATACAAATTGTACACCATTCAGTAGGGGTGTCATTGCCATTTGGGATTCTTCTAATCTCTGCATAGTGCAAAGTCTGTATTAGGATTAGTAGTTCTGTATGCAAGCATTGCAATTTTGTTTTCAAATCAATAAAGAAAAAGTCCGCGGTGTCTCGTTGCTTAGTAAAGATTTGTTATGCGTAAGTCTAGGTTGCATGGTCTAAGGCTATTGTTAACTTGACTCCCCAACTGTGACTACATCATTTGGCATTGAAACAAGGTTATATCCTGTGAGTGAGTTGAAGAAGTTTGTATTCCACATTGTGTGTGAGAAGAAAATAGGGGAAGCATCTTCCAATGTTGAGTTTTGGGTAGAAGGTGTTGACGTTATTGTTAAGAAGAGTAGAAATGGCACACGGGGCCATACCTTCGGGAAGTGCACCAAGAGTTGTAGGCTTAGTAGATATGTTGAGAAGAATCAAAGCCCAATTGGAGGCTATGTAAACTATGCAACCTAGAGGAGTTGCTGTGAATATATGTGGAGGAGCACTTGAGCTCTAGGTGAAAGAATTGATGGACAGATCAGAAAATAGGTTCTTGAGGGCCATTTCTAGAATTGGCAGCAAATTGAGATTGGAAACTTTTAGTTATGTAGGGAGTTTGGCTCCTAAAGAACTCATTGATTGGGTCACTGTCTTGTAGAAGTCCTTTGATTATGAGCAGGTGGAATGTTCCGAGAGAGTAAAATTTGCATGCATAAATCTAGAGGGACATGCATCCTTGTGGAGGGATCATGTATAACATGAGAGGATGAAGAGAAGCAAAGATCAAATGTTGGGATAGAGTGATTGTGAAGTTGAAAGGTAAGTTTTTATCTATGAATCATCAAATGAGTTTGTTCAAGAAACTACATAATTAGCGACAAAAGGAGATGAATGTACAAGACTATTGCAAAGAGTTATACGAGCTCGCCATTTGAGTGGGTCATGTTGAAGATGATGAAGAGAAGATCTCAAGGTATGTAAATGGACTGCATATTTCCATTCAAGATGAGTTTGGGATGATAAGAGTGCGTTCAGTAGAAGCACCATATCGGTATGCTTAGAAGGCAGAAGAAAGTTGTCTAGAAGGCCACAAAACAACACCAGAGGAAGAGGAAATTTTGCGAGAGGAAGAAGAAAAATCCATAGTGGTAGAGGATAATATACTCATGATAGAGAAGCAAGTATTCCTCAGACTCATAAAACTACATCGGTAGGCAAAGGTGTAATGTCCCTTTCAAGGGCTGATACTGAAAAATAGGAAACAACACAAATCCCACTTGAGAGTAATCTGATTTTTATAACAACATATCTAAATTATATCAAAAACCCTAGCAACGAAATTTATAGGGACTTCAACTCATCATACAACTATGTAATAGCCACTGAAAATGTTTCTAAATAATTAATACAATCACCATAACATTTGTTAATGCAATTTACATCAAAGAAATGGAGAAAACAAGTGATTACACCTAGCTGCAATTAATTTTATGACAGCAGCAGAGCAGTCACAACCAAGGGCTAGAAATAGCTCTTAGACAAATCCTAAAATCATAAAAATCTAGATTTCAGCCTTATAAAATATGAGGAATTGAATGATTCAAACCAAACATCGAGAAACCCTTCGAATCAATGCAAACTCCACTCCTAAGCAATTCGCCCCACTTGGAAAAGCTGAATTATTGGCTTAATATGCAAAGAAATGATTGCTTTCACTTTTAGAAATTAGTATAAGTACATCCATGCAAGAATCAAACCATACATCCATTAAAACACCTCCAAATTGTTCATAATGCAAGTTACCTAGGGCTAGATAAAAAGATATCAGCTCCAAATACCTTAAGATATTCAATTATACCAAATATCCTTGTGGGATTTCATCCCCAAGGCAAATTATACCATCAAGGGTTTTCGTCCTTGAAGTGATCTCAAAACAAGGGTTTTCATCTTTGATGAGAGAGTGTCATGTCCCTTTTTGGAGGATGATTTCTGACCTTACCCCATTCTCTCCCCGTGGATCTAAGGAGAAAAGTAAGGGGAAGACCTGAATTATGTTTTTATTGTTGTTTAGATTGTTGTTTTCATTTATTATCATTTATCCTATTGGAAGCCTAGCGCTCCAATAGAGGAACTTGAGTAGTTTAGTAATAAAGGTATTGTGAGCATGTAGGCTCCAAATACCCTTTATAATATTGTAAAGCAACTACTTAAGGGGTCAGCCATCATGTTTGTGTTGTTTAAGCACTCCTTATGGCTATTTAAGGAGGTCACTTGGGCATTATATTGTCATGTTTTGGAAATTATTCTTATCTTGGTGAAAGTTGGCTGGGGTAGCCCTGTTACTCTCTCTCTCTCAAAGACGAAAACCCTTGGGTTGAGAATCTCATTCAAGGACGAAAACCCTTGATTGGGGAACTTGTGAAGGACGAAAACACTACAAACCTTCCACAAATCAAATATTGCCTAAACTTGGTTAAGGCATGCATGATGGCAAACATTTCTTTATCATAAATGGGATGCTTCTTCCCATGATCTTTTAGTTTCCGACTTTCAAAAGCAATGGGGTGTTGATTTTGCATCAAAACTGCACCTATTCCCTCCTCGGAAGCATCACATGCAAGCTCAAATGGTTTAGAAAAATATGGAACAGCGAGAACCAGACAAGACCACATCACCTTTTTCAGCTCCTCAAAGGCTACATGGGCTGATTTGGACCAGCTGAAAGCATCCTTCTTTGTTAGAGAAGTCAAAGGGGCTGCAATTTGTGAGAATCCCTTCACAAACTTCCTGTAGTATGAGCATAATCCCAAGAATCCTTTCAAACGAGTAATGTTGGTTGGTGTAGGCCAATTCAAGATTGCTTGGATCTTACTTTGATCTACATGAGCCCCATGAGCATTGATAACATGTCCTAAGTACAAAATCTTATTCATAACAAGCTCACATTTAGACTTTTTTGCATATAAAGACTGCTGCCCCAAAATTTCCAGCACTATATCCAAGTGTTGTAGGTGCTCTTCCCATGACTTACTATAAATCAAAATATCATCAAAGAACACAAGCAAATTTTTTCTTAATTGCTTACCAAAGATGTGATTTATGCATGATTGGAATGTGGTCAGGGCATCGGTCAATGCAAATGGCATGACAAGGAATTCGAAATGTCCAAAGTGACATATAAAAGCAGTTTTGTGCACATCTTTTTCTCCAACTCTTATTTGATAGTATCCGGACCTCAAATCTATTTTGGAGAAATAGATTGCTCCATGCAATTCATCTATGAGCTCATCAATCCTTGGAATGGGGTACTTGTTCTTAATTGTCTTCTTGTTGAGCACACAGTAATTGACACACATCCTTAGAGAACCATCTTTCTTTTTTACCAGCACTATGGAAGAAGCATAAGGGCTGGAACTACGCCTTATCAACCCCATATCCAACAATGTTTTGACTGTCTTCTCAATTTCTTCCTTGTAAATGAGTGGGAGGCGGTAGGGGGTTGTTATGACCGGTTTGGTACCCGGTTCCAACTCAATGACATGTTGGAATCCCCTATTTGGTGGTGGCCCATGCAGTAACTCATTGAAAACTTAAGCATGCTTAGCAAGTATGGGCTGAATGTCATCATGAAAAGTAGATTGAATGGAAATAGAAGAGTTAGCTCTTACTAAACAATGGGCTGCCCAAGCAACCTGCCTCCTTTTGAAGGTTTTTTCCATGCTTTTCATTGTCATAACTTGTGGAATTCCACCTTTCTTGCCATAAAACACTACGTCTTTGTTGTGCACCTTAAGTTTCAGCTCCATGCTTTGATAATTTTGGGAAAATTCTCGTAAGGAATTAAGCCATTGTACACCCAAAACCAAATCAAATTCACCAATGCTAATAAAATATAAATCATCCCTTACCATGTGCCCTCCCAAGGTGAGTGTGAGCTGAGATATCTTCCTTGTGCAAGGAAGTATGAAACCATCCGCAACCGTTACATTGAAACCTTTGAAATTTTCAGCCTTCAACTTTAATTTATTCACCAAACTGTCATCGATAAAATTATGTGCGACTTCACTATCAATCAAAACCGTTACCTTTTGGCCATGAAGATCACCTTTCACATGGAATGGGTGATATCTAGGTACCTTGGATAATGTAGCAAGAGTGCCCTCGAGCTTCTTTATGCCCTCTTCTTCCACAACATTATTTTGCGTAGCTTCATTAACAATGTCATCATCATCATCACAATCTGAAATTACTTCAATATAATGAACCTTATCTTTTCCCAAACAATGGTGTCTTGAAGTCCATGGATCCTTGCATGAAAAACACAAATTCCTCCTTCTTAATTCATTTTTTGCTTCCTTATCATGTCTGCTTTTCTGCAGATCCGTGTGAACATGTGGCACTTTTTGAAGAGGTCTCTTTGGCTGGGCCAAAGGGATGCTTCTAGGCTGCTTGTTCCCCTCTCCAATTGACCTTAGGAACACTGCTGATTGCTATTGATTTGGGGGCAACACCTTCAAGATCAAGAGCCTTCTTTACTGCCTTTTTTAGAGACAAGGGATCAAATGCACGAACTAACCCACTTAGGGGCTCAATCAAACCTTGTACAAAAAACACAATAAGTCTTCTTTCGGACACATCCGTAATCATTATGGAAAGCCTTTGAAAATCAGCCACATATTCCTCTACGGTACCTTGTTTTTCAATCGAGCAAGCTCACAGAAATGTACCTCCGGATCCACTCTATCAAATCTATCAACGAGCCTTTGACAAAACTCATCATACGCATGAATTTCACTATGCCTTTGGGTCACAAGTCCATGAAACCACCACTCATGGGCAATACCCTCAAGATGTAAAGTGGCAAATTTAATTGCATCTTCTTCTACCATGGGCTTCAAAGACAAATAAGTCTTCAACTTTTGAATCCATGCTCTAGCGGTACCCTTTGTAAATCCATCAAATGTAGAAAAAAACAACTTACCCAAAGCATTGTGTACCTCTCTTTGTGGCATGGCATGCCCAGGCTCGGGCCTAGATCTTCCTCTATCCAACCCCATGAACTCAGCAAGAGAAATGGCATTACGGATCTCTTTAGATAAGGCCATATACTCCTCATAGCTTGCTGCAATATTTCTTCCCATCGGTATTGGATCTTCTTCCGGAATGGTCTCCTCTCTAGGAATGAAAGTGGGCTTTCAACTCGATTCCCAGGTTGATCCATTGGGTTGCTTGGCATTATTTGCTTCACTCGAACTCCCTTCACCATTTTGAACCCTTGGTTCAATGATCTTTTGGAGAGAAAGTGTTAGGAAGTCCATAGTATCTACGAGCCTCTCTTGACCGGCAATTAGCTTGTCCACCTTAGCTTCTTGAGAATCGTGATCAGCCATATTGTCTTCTTTCACCGAAACCCTAGGTCTCTTGAAGATCCGGGCTCTAATACCACTGTAATAACCCTTTCAAGGGTTTCAACCAAACACACCAATTGCAGATCTGAAAATTAAATTGCAGCAGACTAAAAGTATAAAATCAGCAACTTGAACTATCAACAAATATGCCAAAAATCACCATGAAACACCACAAATCAACTCGCCATAATTATGTATATATTTTATGGAATATTGAGAGCTAAAAACACAGAAATGCTAAAGATCTCATTGCTGGAAATTAATTATAAACTGGAAATTGCAGCCACAAGAAAAATATGAAATATGGGTCTAAAAACCCTCTAAATTCACCAAACTTCAGATTTCGACCTTTAAAAATATTTCAAATCAGATTTCTCAAATACTTCGCCAAAAGTTCCAAACCCTAGCCAAGGTAGGTCGCTCCACCCTAAATAAATCAAATACCAGCTGGAAATTACAAATATCTCTTCAAATCAGCTCTTTACTTCAAAACCAAACAATGATGAAGGGTTTTTGTCCTTCACCCAAGCCACTTGAAGGGTTTTCGTCCTTCTAAGAAGCCTCACAAGAGGTTTTTTGTCCTCAAGTGGATGAACAAGGAGCAACAAGCTCACAATGCCCAAGAAGAGTAAAATGCGTCAAGTCCATATGCAAATGATGCCTCTAATCTTCTTTTATATCTTCCCTTTGGCGCCAAATCACACTTAAAAAAAGGCCGACATGTATAAACAAGGAAAACACTAAAGAAAATATAAAATATTAGATAAAAACATAACATAATGGTGCTCAAGGTTCTTCTCCTTCATTTTTGCTTCCTTGCCATGGAGAAGGAATGGCAAGAAGACCAAAAATCAGCTCTTAGGTGGGAAAAAGGGACATTACAATTTGACAAGTGCTGTAGAAACTGCAAGAAGAGAAGTTGTTGATTAACTTTAAGAAATGCAACATTATGGAGTTAGAATATTTGGGTTTTGTGATTTTCCAAGATGGATTGCGAATGGATCTTGAGAATGCGAATGGATCCCGAGAATGCGAAAGCTATTCTAGAATGGCCTAAACCCAGATGTATGTTTGAAGCCTAAAGCTTCTAGGGATTGGTGTGTTTCTATAGGAAATTTATTAGAGATTTCAATAGGATGTGTGCGCCTATCACAAAGACAATGAGGGGAGATAGGAAAGAGTTCATCTGGACAATAAAAGCAAAGCATAACATCCAGAGTTTGAGGAAGAAGGTGACTAAACAACCAGTTTTAGCATTGCTCAACTTCTACAAGGTGTTTTAGGTTGATTGTGATGCTAGCGGACTTGTGATAGGAGCTATGTTGAGTCAAGATGGTAAGCCCGTTGCTTACTTTAGTGAGAAATTGAATGAAGGCAAGCAAAAATATTCAATTTAATATCAAGAGTTTTATGCCATACTGCAAGCTCTCAAGAAGTAGAGGCATTTTCTCTTAGCGAAGGAGTTTGTGTTGTACACAAATCATCAAGCATTGCAGTTCAATAGTCAAGGTAAGTTAAATCAAAGACATATGACGTGGGTTGAATTTCTGCAAAATTGTTCGTTTGTGTTAAATCAAATAAGTGATAATTCTAATAGTGTTGTAGATGCATTTAGTAGATGTCTCTTGTTGGAGGAGGTGCAATTTGAAGTAGTGAGATTTGATTCCATGAAGGAACTATATAAGGAGGATGAGGATTTTAGAGATGCATGGACAACATGGAAGAATCTTACGGGCATGGACTAGACTCCATGTTTATAGTATTTCCAGCAAGGGAGTATTATTCCAAGGGAAACAATTGTGTGTCCCTAAGGATCTATGGGAGAGAATTTAATCAAGGAAAAGCACAATAGAGGACTAACTGTTCATTTTGATCTTGACAAGACGATGGTGCAATTTAGTGAAGGCTAATTTTGGCAAAAAATGAGCACTTATGTGAAATATATGTGCAAAGATGTAGAATTTTGCAGTTGGCAAAGGGGAAGAGTCAAAGAGCATGGTTATATCAACTGCTACCTATTTCAAAGAGACCATGTGAAGCGTTGCAAAATTACATGACATCAAAGATGTGTGGGAAGAGTGCGGAAGCATAAGACTTAGCCAAGTATATGCGTAACATACATTGGCACACGTGGAAATAGCTTGAAGAGAGTACTGTGAAATACAAACAACATGCGGATTGCAAGAAAATGGAGCAAGATTTTCAAGTATGTAACATGATTTTAGCTCATTGAGGAAGGAGAGGTTCTCGAGAGAAGCATATGATAAGTTGAAGCGGAAGATCCGACCATGTAAGGTTCTAAGGAAATTTGCAACCAATGCATAGGAGATCAAACTACTGAGTGGGATTGACATTCCTCCTATCTTCATTGTAGTGGATTTGTACCCTTATATGAGGGACAAACAAATGATGAGAATGAAGGTTCAGATTCTCCAAATGTGGATCGGAGACAACAGTTACTTGAAAAGGTAAGAGAAGAGATCGAGAAGGTGATTGATACCAGGGTCATCGGGAAGACAAGAGGGAAGGAGTACCGGGAGTACTTAGTGAGGTGTAAGAAGAAAGAAGCTGAAGATGCAACATGAATTAGTGCGTCCAAAGTTGCCAAACATGGGACATCTATTGAGGAGCTCACACAATGTTCTTGAGTAGGAGCTCGGGGTTCATTTCACTTACCTGGGTTGTATGATGTAGGAGCATTCAGGTTCACAAGCAATCCTGCATCAACCAAAAACAATTAAGAGGAGAGGTAATAAGTGGCCACAGCCTTTGTTTCCTGTGATGCCCTACGGTTCCTTGCGAAGTGTGTGCAACTACTGAAATCGTGCAAAATCTTTCAATTTCCTCCCATCTGAATTGTTGCACTGGACTATAGGTGTCCAAGTGGTTCCTTTGAGTTGTGCGACATCCCACTTGTCCACAAACCTCTGCAACACATCTGCGAGCTCTTGCGATTCCCATTTCTGCAAATCCTGCATAATTGCACAACAATATGCAACACGTCACTTTATGGCCTGATGATAACTTCGCTAACTACCTGAGCCTGATTGAGGAGTAGGTGAAGATTCATGAAGAGGACCTGCCATGTCTCAATTGAGGTGTTTCTCTGTGAAATACTTCCTGAGTGGTCATACTGATAAAAGGAATGATTTCCTTTCAGAGGAGGTTAGCTAGGTAGATTGGAGAGATTGGCTTGAGCCAAGCTTGAGCTGGAAAAAGATAAGATAGTAAGTTGGCAGCAGGAACTCTGTACGGTTCTTCCTGAAGGATAATTTGAGTAGCTCTCAAGGGATAACTTGCTGGGAGAGTGCATGAACTGCATACCAGTCAATAGGAGAGAGTCACGTCCATTTTGGGACTATTTTAATCTGCATAGTGCGAAGTCTGTAACAGGATTAGGAGTAGTTGTGTCTGCAAGCACTGTAATTTTGTTTTGAAATCAATAAAGAGTTGTTCTGTAGTGTCCCATTGTTGAATAAAGATCCGTTGTGGCTGTGTAGGTCTAAGCTGCATAGTCCAAGGATTTTGTTAACTTGACTTTCTAACTGCAATTGCATCAGAAACCACATGTTCAAAATCATTTTCATTTTTAATATTTTGTGAATTTTTATGTTCCAGAAATTTGAAATGCTTGGACTTGTTTATGTCAGGAGAGCTGTCTGGTACTTGTGCCATTATCGTATGATCTCTTGCTTTAAGATGGCCGACAATTTCCCCTTTTGCCGAGTCTTGTGTTTATGTGGGTGTAATGTATTGCAACAGGATATGTCCATTCGAGGATTTCCTTTTTCAGACTAGAAAGCATGAACAGGTTTCAAATATGCAGTAACCCTTGAACTCCCAACAGAGATCCTTTATTGACATTGGCTTCGCTGCCAAGATTCATGAATTAACCCCAACTAACAGCCTTTTGATGGGCCATATTGAGCTGCTTTTCCCATTTGCATGCTGAAGTAATGAAAATTTTCTGGTATGGGAACATGACTCCAAAAGATGTACCATTTATTGCAAATAAAGAATAAACACAATTATGATATGCAGTGTTGGACTATGTATTGAAATGTTTCATCATTCTTCCCACCTTTTTGTAAGCTGCTCCTTGTGTTTTAGTGCACATATGCTTTTGCTTGCTGAATGTATATACTCTTCTTGCTGCCTTGCAGTTATTATTGAATCAATAAGAGTTTTTTTCTTTGATGTAGAGAATTCTTACTGAAGGCTGAGGAGGCTAACTTATAAATTTTAATTGGCATATATATGTTCTTAGTAACGCCTAGTCAGAAGGCCTGAAACCTACCTTATAGTAGTGAATACTGAGTGAGAGTGTGTGTTATGGGAAGTAATTGAGACTTTTTCTTTGGGACGCGAGTCTATCTAATGATGAAGTATTTTGGTTGCAGCTCTTCAATTGTCAATGCAGGAGGCTGCAAAGAGTTCAGGAAATACAGACATGAGCAAAATCTTGGGCGACCAAAATTTCGTGTCATCTGTTCTTTCTTCAGTATGACTCAGCATTTGCTTTCATAAATAATGGATAAATTGAAACTTACAGGTTTAAATTTTTTAGCTAGTCAAGAAGCATAAAACATTTTTTAGCAAAGAAAGTGACTTCTTTTCGTGCACCAAAAAATCATTCCTTTTTTAAGATGAAGTGAAATAAGTAGGCTTTTGGATTGCAGCTTCCTGGGGTGGATCCAAATGATCCTGCAGTGAAAGATGTGCTCGCATCATTGCAAGGAAATAAAGAGGTGAGTACTATTAGCTGTAGAATATAGGTGACTGAAATTGTACTTTACTCAGTGGTTTCTTTTAATTGAAAGCTTCCCGTTACTCTTGCTATTTCATAATAAATTTGTTAACTAGGGTTCCATTTAATTATAAAAAGTGTGCTAACTTATGTAAGAATAAGTTAACAAGGCTAGTAAGAATGATTTTTTTATAATTCTTTCTTGTGGCAGCCAACCTGTCTTCTGTTGTGGCAGTCTACCTGTCTTCTGCATGCATTCATTATAGCGCTTATTAGACAAATCCTTTGCTATTCATGTTGCTCATGATGCATTCCATAGCAATTAAAAACTCTAAATTGTTAACCTTATGAAAGGTAAATATCCAATATCTTGAATCCATATGGCCTGGTAGCTCAGTTGGTAGAGCACCCATGCCGGTATTTTGGAGGTCTTGGGCTCAAGTCCTTGCCAGTGCACTTTGGCAAGGTGATAAACCCCACAATTCAAATGAATACATCTTAATTATATTCGGTTGTGTGAAGCTTATGTATTTAAAATGGTAACCATATGGAAGGTTAAAAATCTAAAATCATGAACCCGTATGGATTGAGAGCTTAGTTGTTAGAGCACCCAGACTGGTGCTTGGGAGGTCTTGGGTTCAAGTCCTAGCCAATCTATTCTGGTTACGTAATAAAGACTACATGTTGGATATGTATTTATTAATTTATTTGATTGTGTGAAGCTTATGTATTTAAAATGTTTAACTATATAGAAGGTTAAATTAAATATCTTGAACCTATATGGACTGATAGCTCAGTTGGTACAACACTCAGACTGGTATTTGTTAGGTCCTAGGGTCAAGTTTTAGCCAATCCATTTTGACTAGGTGAATAAACATTACGATCCATATACATATATATTATATCATTTGGTTGTGTTAAGCTTATGAATTTAAAATGTTAACCTTACGGAAAGTAAAAAATCTAAGATTTTGATCCCATATAGATTGATAGCTCAGTTGGTAGAGCACCTAAACGTGTATTCAGGAAGTCTTGGGTTCAAGTCCTAACCAATTTATTTTGAATAGGTAACAAACACCACAATCTGGGTACATATATTAGTTAATTTGGTTGTGTGAAGCTCATGTAAGATTCATTCTTTTATTCCATATTTCAATTTCTAGTTTTGAGGCCTCATTAGGATTGTATGAGTTGCAAATATTTGATGAGCGACACAATGCAACTAGTATTGATATGAAAACAGAGAAATAACATGATTTGTTTGGATCAATCCCAAAGCCTCAATAACATTGCTGTAGACTGTCATGCTAATATTGTCATTGCTATCAATGTATAGTAAAACAAACGCTTGTGGAGTGTATTATTGAGTCTTCATGAACAATTGGGTTGATGGTTATGCTTTTGGTTCTCTTGCCTTATAAATAGAAAGTTAAATGTTAGGGTAAGGGCACTAATGTGACAGGTCCTTCCTATACTAAGCAGTTATCCTGTGCACTAGCTCATGCAATAAAGTTATACATTTGTCTATAATTCTATAATTGGTAATCCTTTAGTAGTGTAGCTTTTATAGCAAACATTTCAATTGTTGTTCCCTTTGCAAAGTTGGGTCAAGCTGAATTCAGTCAACAATAACCATTGATGACAAGGCACTACATATTCTTACAAGATCTATGTGCCAAACGTAATCGTGAATTGCAACAAAAAGATATTTTGCATTAGTATGAACATAAGTGTCATCAAGGAAAATAAGATTTGAAGATCAATGTTGTATGAGAAATAATTCGTGTCATTGAGATTGAACAAAGGTGGTGTAAGAAGACAACTCGGTCGGGGAGTGGACCAAGAAATCAAATAGTCTACACGATTGGTGTAATAAGAAGCAACAAGACATAGGATGTGAGAGACACAGCTGATTCTAAAACTCCAACAAGAGGAGTAGAAGTAGAAGCCGAAGCAAAAGCCAAGGCCAAAGCATGTGAATAAGTCAAATCCAGAGATGGAACCAAATCCAAGAAAGGGTTTTTCCTAAACTAGAGGATTCTATGTCACTCATAAGTAAAGGATTAGGTAGAGATTGTGTCATGTCCCTTTTTGGAGGCTAATTTTGAAGACCTTAACCCATTCTCTCCCCATGGGTTTAAGGAGAAAAGCTAGGGGAAATCTGAATTATATTTTTATTGCTGCTTAGGTAGTTGTCTTCATTTGGCCTATTGGAAGCCTTTTTGCTCCAAAAGAGGAATTTAAGTAGTTTAGTATTATTGGTATTGTGAGCATGTAGGTTCTAATAACCTTTTTAATATTTAAAAAACAATTGCTAAAGGGGGTGGGCCATGATGTAACGATTGCTTTAAACACTCCTTAGGACTATTTAAGGAGGTTGCTTGGGCATTAATGAATTATGGTTTTTGTGATTATTCTCATTTTGGTGAAAGTTGGTTAGTGTAGCCCTTTAACTCTCTCTCAAGGATGAAACCCCTTGGGTTGAGGATCTCATCCAAGGAGGATCTCAGTATGTTCTATAGTGTAAGCCTTAAGAGGGGGTATTAAAATATAAAGCTTATTTATTAGTGTTAGTTTAATATTAGTTAAATATTAACTAATAAATGGTTGAAACTACTTCAACTGCTTTGTAACCATCTTTCACATAATAAAATGATAGACACACAATGATAAAGTGTACACTATAATTTCTCTTCATTTGTTCTTTGTACTTTCCAATCTTTCTTTATTCTTTCTCTCTCCGCATATTCTAACATTGGTATTAGAGCGCGGCAAGCAAGGAGAAAGAGAAGGGAAGAAGTTCAAGTCAGTCCCGTGAAGGCACAGTTTGAGTTTACAGTCATCGCAATAGCAAGGGCCTGCAAATCACGAGAGAAAATTACTGATTTACAACAAACATTTCAAAATACAGCCAAAGACTCCGCAATTTGGATGAAATACAACCAAAGACTCGGTTTCTGCCATTAATAACACAATTCAAACGCTCAAAAAGGCATAAAATACAATCACGAATTGCGAATTTCAAGAGAAAACACAATCGATTAAGTTAAATCAAGGACAAAACAAAGAGTTTCAGAAGCATACAAAAACCGAAGAAAAATCGCAAGTTTCATTGGATGAGTTTTACAGTCAAGCCTCTTGTAGGGCACGCTAAAAAAAAAGTTGTTCATTGGAGGAGTTTTACAATCAAGCCTCTCGCAGGGCACATTAAAAAAAACGAGGGTTGATAGAAGTATTAAAATACAGTCACGAATCACTGTTAAATTCATGGGGTTTCAGTCCAGAATACAACAGTTCGAGATTGACGCTCCAATCTCTAAAATGCAAGGGAAGTTCGAGAAAAACCTCTTTTCTTTAGAACAACTTTATCAGGTTTCCATTCTTTCACCAAAAGCAAGATATTCAACATTCCTTGCATTAATTTCTGAGTCAAAATCAGAATACAAAAGTATATTTTATTGTTGTTTCTTGAAGTCAAATACTCAAAATATAGACTGTAACTTTCATTTTTGTTGTATCAAGTTGCGGGTCGGACAATTATATTGGTGTGAAAAATAGCAAACATTCAAAACCTCAAGACTAATAAAATAATACTTGGCACGGAATGATGGTTATAGCCATTGCTGAAAATCCACCGGATGCTGAAAGTGATGAAGAACTCACTGATAGAGAATACATATTTTAAAAGAAGCCCCACACTTTGAAGACATGAAGGAATCCAATGTAGGTAAAACTCGGCATGAATGGCTGTCCTGATAGTTCCGGAGTTTGTGAATCTTGGGAATTTACCCTTATGAGACGAGAGTCATGAGACAACTTGATGGAGCACGGTGGGAGTAGCTCAGTATAGATGGTTGTCCAACAATTTGGGAGATTATGGAATTCGGGTAGTTCGGGAAGATGGAAATGCGGGGAACATGGGAATTGAGCTCGTGAACTACACTTTTACGAGGGCTCAGGGAGGCAGCTTGGGAACTACACCTTTATGAGGGTCAGGGAGGCAGCTCAATGGAGTTCTACCTAGTCCAAAAAAAAATTTCAGAAGGGAAAGCTTCTGAAGCATGTGTGGTCTGGGTTGGTTTTGTTATTTTAATCTTCTATCGTTAGTATGTTCTATAGGGTAAGCCTTAAGAGGGGGTATTAAAATATAAGGCTTAATATAAGGTTTATTTGTTGGTGTGAGTTTAATATTAGTTGAGTGTTAACTAATAAACAATTGTAACCACTTCAACACTTCAACCACTTTGTAAAAATCTTTCACATAATAAAATGATGGACACTGATAATGTGTGCATTCTAGTTTCTCTTCATCTATTCTTTGTACATTCTAATCTTTCTTTATTCTTTCTCTCTCTACATATTCTAACAGGCTGAAGGAAGGGCCAAGGGTTGTGATGCATTTGATAGTATTGAGGAACATCTAAGACATACGTCACCGATAAGGCTCAAACCATAAGAGCATTGTAAAAGCCAAAATCTAAGTCAGACACGGTCAACGATCATGGTGACGGACACCACTCTTAAGTCTAAATTCAGAGAGGAAAAAGTTGTCAAAATTTATTGGTGATGGAGTTGAAGGCCTTTATGGCACTACATAACTTATATCAGCATTTGGACCATAAATTTAAATATTGCGAGTTAGAGGTTGGTCGAGTAATCAGTTAAAAATTCTTGATTTGAGTTTTGCCTAGTAATCTTTGTAATTTCTTGACACGACTCGGTAGACACATTATAAAGCACATAAGGGAAAAAACATTTCATGCTTATTGCTACCTATGTGTTTAGCTCTACATTTTTCCTCCATGAACGACTCAAAACCTCATGGAGATGCATGATCTTCATAGCCATAGCTAATAAAAGTTCCACATTTTCGACAAAGAAGCTTGGTCCTCATTTGGCAAAAACCACAAGAATGGAAAGCAATAAGCACATTTATGATTTAACCTCATCCACCTGAATGAACCTATGGAAATCAGTGGACAATAAAGAAATGATGCCCTTCTTGATGGTAATTTTTGGCAATTTTTAGATCTATTTCTTGATACTTTGAATAGTATATGACAATAGAGACAAGTGAAGTGTAGTCATAAATTTCTATACATGAAAGCTAATAGTCTGAACATTAGAGACAAACAACTCTGAAATGTGATATAGGTGGACGAAGTAGGTGGGAGGGTTTATAGTTGGAAGTCCATAACACAAAGGGCTCCATCAAATATCTCTCTTCCTATCTTTCATTCTTTGCAATATCATTCTTCATCTAGTTTTCATTGTTACTTCAAGGATGCCTCAAAGCATACATACAAATTCAATGATTCCCGTCGCTTTTCAATACATGATACTCCATTTTCAAACCTCAAGGAAAACATAGTCACATAGCGGTAGCCTACAACCTACATGTATTTATTTTGTTTTTCATTAATCACTATCTTTCTACATTCCAATATGAGGCATCGATATCTACTTCTTCCTTTAATTAACAAGTAGGGCTAGATTTTAAATTGTTTTTATTTTATAGAGTTTAAACATGTTATTTAAGAGTGACAACAACATCCAACTTAGTTGCGTCTGCCCGTCCTTAGCTTAAGTCTAATGACCCTTTATGGAAGAATTGTGAACCAACGTTAGAGAACAATTGTTATATGCAATTATTATGGGATGAAGACAAGAGGAGGTGTTTATTGCTTTTAATACCACCTCGCACAACCACTAGGGAATGATGTGGTAGTGTGTACACAAGTACCACTTGAGGTTCAAAGAGAAATCACTACTTTCTATGCAGCTTATGTAGAAAAAAAAGAAGAAACCTAATATACTTACAGTCTCAATAAATAGAAGGGTAGCGAGGGATAATTATGATATTAAGACCTCTTCTATTGCCACAACTCTATGGGTCGGGGATGGAGACAGAGACAAGGCTCATCCCCTGAAGGTAGTTCGGCTATTTTTTTGTTCCTCGAATTAGTCATGGGTTACAACCTTCACTTGACGATGCCACTTGGAACTGAGAAATGCATAATGAAGGTGAAGTCTATACACCCTTCAGTAGAATGGGGTTGTTGAAGGAGGAACACGACTATTATGGCAATGGCTCGTGATGCACAGTAGAGGTTTACCATATATATTCTGTGGTGAAGTAGTTCATACCGTGGTATATATCCTAAACCCAAGTCCATACAAAGCCTTGCAAAATGTTACTTCCAAATAATTGTGTCAGGAAAGACACCAAAAGGTAAAACATCGCCGCATCTTTGGTTTAGCTGCTTATGTTTCAGTTCCTGATAAAAAAAGAATTTATATTCCAAAAGTACCAAATATTTCTTTGTTGGCTAAAGTAACATAGAGTTATTGATATTTCTATCATTAGTAGAGATGTTGATGTGAAAGAAGAATCTTTCGTTTCTTGTAGTATTTGATCAACATGTAGCCACTAGTATGATTGTAATTCTTTCTATATTATATTTCCCATGGAGGAAGAGGCACAAAGTTCTTGTGGGGGGGGGGAAGTGGGTTCCCTTGGAGGAAGAGGCATGGAGTTCTAGGGGGAGGGTTACAAGGGATAATGTTAGTCCATCTCTCTTGCAACAACAGTCTTCAAACTTGGAGACCATTGGAGGTGAGATTCAGCCACGACTTGTATATAAGTGAAGGAGGTTTGAGTTGGAAACAACTCAACCCATGGTTTTGACAACCCGTGTGTTCCAATAGAGGACGCCTAAGTGGTATTATAACACAACACAGGATGTACGAGAGCTTTCTCACTCATATGCACAACCTTGAGATCGGGGAAACAAAATGTTGGTCTTGAGGAGCATGTTCGTTTTGCTCGTTTTATCAAACCTATTTCAGATGACTGACCCCCACAATCTTATTTAGAAGCCCAAGGCAAAGTTGAATGGGAAACATCCATGGAGATAGAATATTCTGATGAAGAATCATACATGGGAATCGGTATATTTGCTCTGGGTAAAGAGCTGATTGAATGTGAATGGGTGTATAAGATTAAATGTAAAGCAAATGGTATTGTGGACAAGTACAAATCTCATCTTGTTGCAAAGGGCTACTCACAACAGGAAGGGATAGACTACAAGGAGACTTTTTCTTCTATTGTTAAGATGGTCACTTTTTGGTTGGTTTTCTCCATAGCTGACCATTTTGATTGGAAGGTGTATCAAATGGATGTTGAATGGGGATTTGGACAAGGAAGCAGACATGGTACAGTCAGAAAGATACCGAGTACCAGGGGAAGACCATTAGATTTGTAGGCTCATCGAGTCTTTGTATGGACTTAAATAGGTTCCACGAGACTGGTATATCATTATTCATCAACTCCTCTAAGATTCTAGACTCAGAAGTATTCTTTCTTACCCAAATTTCCTTGTCGAATGCAATGATAATGACATAGTGATACTCATTGTCTATGTTGATGATCTTGCCATCAATGGTAACAGGGGCACTGCACTTAAGGGAGTGAAATCTGATTTTCTGCTTTCGATATAACTGATTTAGACCTCCTACATCATGTTTAGGTTTAAAGTTTTGGCAATTTGATCATACCATCTTTATGGTATAGATAAAATATGCCAAAGCACTCTTTGAGAAATTCAAGATGACAACAATCCGTCAACTATACCTTTGGAGTTCGGGCAGAAGTTGTTACCCTATAATAATTCACCGTCAGTTGATAATCACTCTATGGACTCTGGGCAGTTTGATCTATGTCACATTCACTTAACTGGATCTATGTTTTGTTGTTAACTACCTTTCTTTGTTCTTGTTATAATGGAAGCTAGTTCATTGGTGAGTAGAATCCCTGTTTTACGATATGTCAATATAGCACTAGACTTTGGAATGTTGAGTCAAATGTTTGCAGATTTCATGTTGTCCTGATTTACAGATTTTGATTGGGTCGGTTCAGTTGATACTTAGAGATCAACTACAGGTCAAAGTTTTGCTTTGAATTCAAGAGTTTTGTAATGTCCCTTCTAGGGCTAAATCTGGAAATAAGGGTTTGGCCTTAAACCCAAATCTGAAATTGCACCTTCACACACACAAACATCAATCTGAAATAGCTGAGAATGCTCTTCAAACAACCAACACACAATATAAATCATCCCTCTAGGGCAGCGAATTGCATATGAGGTTCACATCAACATTTAACCATGCAAATAGAGCTGAAACGCGACCAAAATAATATATCCAACCACGACAATGTTTATCAATCTCAAATACATAAAAATATGGAGAAACGAATGAGAAATCACAGCCATGATTAATTTTGATTACAACGACCATACAACCAAAACCGAGGGCTGAAAAAAATAGATAAACTTCTTCCAAAATCACCAAAATGTAGATTTTGGCCTTATAAACTATGAGGAACAAGAATACCAAAATGTACCCTAGAAGGCACTGAACTCAACCCTCAAGCAAGTCGCCTAGGGCTGGAAATGTAGATCAGTTGCATAAAATCACTTTGAAGTACCAATGTGACCTCCATGTGAGATCACCACTACACACAAGAGGGTTTTCGTCCCCTAGTGTGATCCTATTGAAGGGTTCGTCTTCAATAGGTGACCAAGGAAGGATTTTCATCCTTCAATGGCAAGAAGAGAAGCTACTTGGTCCACCTTCAAGAGAAATCAATATCAGAATCAACATAATGCTCCTTTAGCAAGTCGAACCACCTTATATAGGCCTTGAAGATGTCAATGGGCAATTAGAATTTTCTAGAGAGGCCGACCCCCCTAAATGAAGGAAAAGAACCTTAAAGTCACCATGTAGGCCTCCACAAGACCAGCCTCCATAATGAAGAAATAGAAATTCTCCTTGCATTGTTGGACAAGTCTTCCATCACCTAGTTGAACCGCTCCAATGCCATGATTAGTAAATAAAATAATTAATTACTAAAGTATAATACTTACAACCATGGCGAGTTTCCCTCCCTAGCTCCTTCCTTGATGCCCGCGGGAAGAGGAATGGGCATAAGGTCTTCCATATCGAACTAGTTTAGAAAAGGGGACTTTACAGTCCTCCCTTCCCAAAATTGCTTGCCCTCAAGCAATTGCATACTTGGATGCTCCAATAACCTGGATCCCACACTTGTCAAATGAAAGAGCTCTTACCAACACAAGCTCATATGCCCAAATACCGTTATACCAAGACAACTAAATCCCATATTTGTCAAGTGGAACAACTCCCACACACAATGGTCACGGTGTTTACTCCTTCCATCCCCTGTATCTATATATGCTCTTCCTCGACATTATTTAACCTAGCTTGCATGTAAGTTGAAAATAAGTCATGGAAGCCATAAATCACTTGGAATTCCATCCAATTCAGTACTAGGATGGCTAGGAGGAGTGTCTTCACTAGTGAAGCTTCACCATCATCATTACCATGCAAGGAAACCTTCTTAAATTGCACATGGGTACTGTTGTTCATTACTGAAAATATGGTGACCATCAATATAGAAATGATACAAATATGACAAACCCATGCAAGCTTTAGTAATATGACTGATATAGAGGTGGTAGGTACCCATACAAGGACCGCAATCTTTCCGTCTTCAGCTGCAATCTCATATGCCCCCCGATGTGATTGGGTGAGAAATGAACTCAGCCGTTCTTTTCTTTTAATACATGTACCTGCACATGGAACAATCTTATTAAAGAAAATAAGAGTTACCCTCGTCATTGCTTCTTCATGCCTCATGGACATGATAGCAAGTTCTTTTTCATTGCTTGCAATCGTTTCATATTCTCCCTTCAAGTGATGGATGTTCAAAAGTTCATTCAGGCTCCCAAACTAATCTCTTCAAAAATTGGCTATGTAAGTATAATAGCCATACCTTGCCCAGAATTTCGTCCCAAACAATACCAAATATGTTGGAACATTGGCCTTAATTGTTCTTAGTGAGTGAACCCTCTTACACACCATTTCAAATAAAAAGAATGTCTTCAAACATGCCCCTCTATTGCTGTCCCAAAAAAACATGCACAACCTAACAAATGAGATTGGGAAAAACACCTCATCTCGGTTGTAGCATTGCATTTCATTACTCAAGTTTAGAATTGTAGTGGCCAACAAACATCTTGTGAGAGTTACCCTTACATTGCCAATGTCACTAGACGAAGAGCACCACTTCATTATGATCGAAATCCACTTGGTGGCTGCAAATAGAATGTGGAACCAACTGGGAATAATAGCCACAAGATCTAAAATGGCTCCCATAATGATTTGGGGTTCATGATCCACATTTTCCAAACTCATCTTATTCATGTTAGAAAGATGACTTACACCCCAAAGCTCCCATGCGGCTGAATCCATATTTTTAGTGGATGAACTATCCATCACCTTCACATACATCCAAAAGTGGCAATCTTGAAAGTAACTTGAGTCCCATAAAACCATGGCAAGATGTTTCATACAATCGTGAAAATAACATCTAGTTTGCTTACCATCTTTACACCTTAGGTATTCAACTGGAATTATCTTCTTTGTTCCATTCCCTACGATCTCGTCTCCCTATGTGTTACTTAGCCCTCAAGAGTGTTTTATTAACCAGAAACATTGATCCTTAACCATGTGGCTAGAATGCAAAACAAACCCTCTATGATTTGTTCATAAGTTTACTTTCAATCCAAGGGCAAGAAATGATAGTTACCGTGATCTTACTAAGACTACCCATGCCAAGGTAATCTTGGCCTTGAATAGAAGAAACGATATGCCCATAGTTGTCTCTAACATGCTTCTTAGCGTATTACCCATGATGCCAAAAATATGGCAGCGATATAGGAGGAAACAATATGCATGAAACCATCTGTCCACAATGACAACAAATCTGAAACGACATATTGGCAAACAACAAAACTGAAATATTCTTATACCATGAGCTGCCTATAACCCTCTTTTGACTCAAAATTTCCAAGTTAGGAACAATACTCAAAAAATAATCTAATGGTGCCCTTATCTCATGCATAATATCATCATCATAAGCCCTTAGTAAATCTGATTCGACTCCATTATGTGACTGTCTTGTGTAACCATTACAATCCAATAAATTATCGTAGAACATCAAAGGACGTTTACCTTTCTTTGGATGATGAAAAAATTGGGGTTGTTCTTATATCCCCATTGATTGGCTCCTTGTAAACGGCCGTTTGGGACAATCTAGCAAGCTGAATATTATTAATTTCACCTTAAATTTTGAATTCAACTCTGAATATCTTTTCCTTAGCAGACCCTTCCTTTTTCCTTGCCTCATGCTTCATGGTTACTTCCGTTTTCCTTATTAATAATGAAGAGTTCTCTTCCTTATACCCTTGTAAATGTTGTTTCCCTTGAGCAGCTATCAATCTAGCAACCCTAGCTCTTCTTTGCCACTCACAATTCTTTCGAGTTTCCATCCCATCCTTCGCGCTTGCATTTATGAATAACTTCTCCTGTCTAATTTCAACATTTGGTTCCTTCAAAAGTATACCCTTTTCTATCAAGGTCTTTTCATTGATTACTGTTAGTTTTATGTAACCGTTAGATGCCAAAAATTCATCATTAAACACAAGACGATTTTTACCTTGAGTTACATGTTCCTTAATCTCCTTCATCCCAATGGAAGGACCTCTTCTCCCTAGGGATGAAATATTCTTCTCCTTAAGATGTTGTACTTCTCTCTTTGGCGCTAGGGTTCTTTGCCCATTTTGCATTCCTTTGCTGCTTAATATAATGAAATATGTGAGAGACATGGCTTTACAAAATTCCCTCCGATAAGGCCTGGTATTCTTCAAACCTCGCAATGTAGTCATTGGCCTGTTTAGGGCTCCCATGTGGAGCAACCACCTCTATTGGCACAAACTTGGGTTTATAGAAAATGAAACCCATTCCTTCCTTGCATCACGAGGGTTGTAGGAATCCTCTTCTTCCTTGTTCAAGTCATTACCCTGCATATTTTGGATGGCTAGGGAAACCCTATCCAGTGCATCCGTGATCCGTAAATTGTCTTCTTTACACGATAAACATATCCTATCTTAGTGATAACGAATGAACAAATTGGCTAAGATTCTTGTTATCAATATATTATGTAAGAAATATTCATGCTATACTAGAATTGAGAGATGAAAGACAAGGAGACAAGAAATTTATCGTGGAGAAACCCAATTTGGGAAAAACTCGAGCTGGGTAAGCAATTGCTTCCCTTTACTATGTAAATCTCCAGTATAACACAAGTTTAATGCCAATAGATGGCCGTCAAGAAGGATCCAACCTCCCTCTACTTGCATTACTTGCTTACAATCCTCAACAAGAAAGAATTCAGTTGTCTATGAACAAAACAAGAACAATTCAAACTTTCTCCCTTTGCTCACACTTGAATTCACTCCAAATCACTTGCTTAAATGAGTAAACGTGCTTGCATTTATAGTTGCTTTGCCTAAGAATGGAAGGAAAGGCAAAACGAATCAAATTGGGAAGCTCAAACATTTGCAATTGTTGAGTTTCCCCATTTTGGTGTCCTCTGGTGCAGAACCGCCGATGTCTGTGTAATATCCCCTTCCCAGTCAACAACCCTTTGCTCATTTGATCTGCTCAACGGCTAAGGAAGAATTTTAAAAAGGAGACTTAAGTTCTAATATTTTATTATAAAGTGCAAAAAATATATTTTAAAAAGCACTTATAATAAATTATTATGAACTTAATCATAAATTAAAATAGAAAAGTGAACAAAAGGATAAAAACACTTAGCAAAAAGGCAATATCCATGGAAAAGTGCGACTTGCACTAGGAGGCAAAAATAAATAGAAAGAAAGGCAAAAAGCATATGGGCCAAAAGTTATCCCCTCTAGGAAAATGCGACTTGCATGAGGAAGGCCTTTTGGGTGAAAAAAGAATTAAATATTCAAAGATGCTGATTAGTTGTGTGGGAGGTCACTTTTGGGTCACTTCCTTCTGTAAAGAGGCAATTCAGCTTGCATTAGGGACATGGACATTCTATGATCATCTAAAATTCTGAAAATTACTTGTGAAGCTGAGTATTTGCAGCTGTAATTTCTGAGGATGAAAACCCTCAGGAAAGGTGGAAGGAAGAACGAAAACTCTTCCTTTGGAATCATCTTTTTGGTGTGTTGAGGACTCAACAGAAATCAGATTATTGAATCATTATTATTTGCCAGTTGGAGCGACCAGTTGTGGACTGGTTTTGCATTGATAAAGGATATAGAAAATCAGTTTGGCATCTGTTGTTTGGAACCTATCTTTAGATATTTATTCGTCTTGTTGTTTGGAACCTATCTAGAGCATTTTGTTGGGGTCTAAACCCTCATTCCACCACTGGACTTTCAGATCATATTAACAACTTAATATTAAATAAAATCAGCCTTGTTGGAGCTCATTATTGGTACTTTCACTCAGTTGATTTAATTAATTTATTTCAGATCTGTTTTGCATTATACATCTGCATGTTCTCTCATATTTTGGTCTTATAAATCAGTATTTCAGTTCTGAGTGAAAGACGTTAATTATAATGGCTGATTTATATGGTTTTCCCATCTAACCTTAGTCGCATTTCTCTAGAAAAATCTGATCTGCATTGCAATCAATTGCTATCTCTTTGAAAAATCTGTATTTGGTGTTTAGATTTACCAAAAATCCAACTTGGGGTCAATGTGTTCCATTTGGGGGCATTACAGTCTGCAGGAGGCAGTTGCACAACTGTCAGTTTGTCGGTGCCTGCAGGCTGCAGTTGTGCAACAACTACTCTATGAAGAGCGGCGTTTCCATAACCGCCGCACAGTCATCACACATAACAAAACAAGAAATGGCTTATTTTGTCATTTGAAGGTGTCCGAATCAACGTCAGCCTGACTTAACTATTTTCCACAACAATGAACATGTTGAGGGTATGTACTGCAAGTTTCAAATTAGATAATACATAGAATTGGGTACTTCTAGATTCATTTTTGGATCAACCCGCTATCCTTCCTTGTATTCTCACGATCCTTCCTAACTTGCTTTCAATGTTTCACAGGCTGGAAGGATGATGCTCTGATACCACTGTAATGTCCCTTCTAGGGCTAAATCCGGAAATAAGGTTTTGGCCTCAAACCCAAATCTGAAATTGCACCTTCACACACACAAACATCAATCTTAAATAGCTTAAAATTCTCTTTAAACAATCAACACAATATAAATTAGCCCTCTAGGGCATCGAATTGCATATGAGGTTCACATCAACATTCAGCCATAAATAGAGCTGAAATGCCAGCAAAATAGAATCAATCAGTAATTAATTTTGATTACAGCCACCATACAACCAAACCGAGGGCTAGAAAAAATAGATAAACTTCTCCTAAAATCACTAAAATGTAGATTCTAGCCTTATAAATTATGAGGAACAAGAATACCAATTCAAAATACCAAAATGTACCTTAGAAGGCACCGAACTCAACCCTCAAGCAAGTTGCCTAGGGCTGAAAATATAGATCAGCTGCATAAAATCACTTTGAAGTACCAATGTGACCTCCGTGTGAGATCACCCTTACACACAAGAGGGTTTTTGTCCCCTAGTGTGATCCTATTGAAGGGTTTTGTCTTCAATAGGTGACCAAGGAAGGGTTTCCGTCCTTCAATGGCAAGAAAAGAAGCTACTTGCTCCACCTTCAAGAGAAATCAATATCAAAATCAGCATAATACTCCTCTAGCAAGTCGAACCACCTTATATAGGCCTTGAAGATGTCAATGGGCAATTAGAATTTTCTAGAGAGGTCAGCCCCCCCTTAATGAAGGAAAAGGACCTTAAAGTCACCATGTTTGCCTCCACAAGACTGACCTCCATATTGAAGAAATTGAAATCCTTCTTGCATTGTTGGACAAGTCTTCCACCACCTAGCCGAACCACTCCAATGCCATGATTGGTAAATAAAATACTTAATTACTAGAGTACAATACTTACAACCATGGCAAGTTTCCCTTCCTAGCTCCTTCCTTGATGCCCACTGGAAGAGGAATGGGCATAAGGTCTTCCATGTTGAACTAGCTTGGAAAAGGGGACATTACAAGTTGTTTTGTGGCAAAGCAAACTTAAACATATTGTTGCTTTGTCTTGCACTGAAGCAGAACACAAGGTATCTAACAATGCAAGTTGCAAGGCAGTGTGGTTACACAGAATTTTGTTGGAGTTATAGATACCCTAGACTGTATCTACTCCACTCTATTGTGACAGTCGGGATTTCTTGAAGATGGTGAAGAATCAAACCATGCCAGAACAGAACACATTGAGGTTCATCATCACTACATTCAGCAGTCAGCAGATTCTTGGCATAAAGACTTTACCTCTTTTTCCTACTCTCTTTATAAATTTTCAAGACAAACTCGGGGTTGTCTTTGGTTTAGTCATTAAGAACGGGTATCAAATATATAACATGTTGATATGGTTGTAACCACTAATGATTTTATCTATAGTCAATAAAAAGACATCATCATTTGTGTGCTTCATCCATTTTACCTCCATTCATTCTTTGCTTCTAATAACACTTTTTAATCCAATAGCATGGTGCAAGGCATATGTGTTTTGAGGGATGTTTTTGGTGATTTTTACCAATTTGAAATGACGTTATTTTTTTGTTGATTTATATACTCAACCAACTGAAATGATACTATTGTTATATTGATTACTTAATGGGTGTTGGGATGATAGTTGAATGGGGGTATTGAATAAAAGGTCGTCATGACTTTTTATATGATATGGGATATCCATACTGCATGAGTGTAAAAGTGAACATTGCACTCCAGGTTATGGTATAGGTGCAAAATACTAGGCGTCATTGTTGTAGAATTGTGCCAGATGCTTTGTTTGTGGGTTTATTTTTTCAATGGCAAGTAATAAAATAATAGATTTTTCAAACCACTATACGTTAATTCAAGTTGTCAAATACTTTTTCCATGTCTATTGACAACTTACTGGTTGTAGAGTAAGATACGTATTCGCAAGTTGGAACTATGATCTCTAGGTGCCAATTTGGAACCCTTATGTTTATGGAGCTTAAAGGCTTTAAACTATTTAATGTTTTATTTGGCACCAAATGTTTAATTTCTGAGTTTACTTAGTAGGCTTGCCACAAAAGACTTTTGTGGTTAATGGAAATGGGCTTTTTGGGTAATATGATAACACAAGATGCTTTCTAGTTATCTTTCTCATTTTTGTGTTGATTTCAGGACAAGGAAAAAGAGCAGGAGAATTCTGAAGAAGAAGAGTGAGTAGCATTTTTTAGTAGTGATCAATAGCTTCAAGTATTGGCAGAAAAGTTCGTTATCTTGCATCAACCAAGCAAATATATTTGGTAGTGGTTGCTATACAAGCTTTGGATTGACTGTTATGCTTCAATTGCCGGAATGTTGTTTCAGAATGAACATTGAGCATGTGCGGCAAGTGGTATATTTAATTTCGTAAGGTCAATGGTTTATTGTTTGTGGCTTTAATGTCACATTTTACATACCAGCAAGGCTTGCAAAATAAATTCTGAACTACTTGCAATGATTTTAAAGGAAGTCCAAATTTAAATTCTTATCCACCATAATTTTACTGTGATTATTTTAATCTAAATCACTTCAAATCTTCTTTTAATGAAGCTGCATAAACATCAGGTCTAGTGTTATATCCTAAACTACTGAGCAATTTATTGCATTCCGATTTAATATCTTTGAGACTGGCGAGAGTATGGGTAATCGGTCCTTACACGCATGGGTTTTAAAATAGCAAAATGAGAAATCTTTAATTTCTCCAAGTATATTTCCATTTGTAAGCAGACGATTATCTTGGCAAATGTCTATACATTTATTAATCATAATGACAACATATTACAAGTTACTTCTGATTTGTGATAGATTTTTTTCCTTTTTTGTATCTGGATCATTTAAGTGAGGAATTCATTGGATTTGACTGACGTTTTTGGAGAATTGACAAGGAAAACATACAATTCATTTGATTTGGCTGGATCTTTGTGTTCTCAATATTTGCATAGGATAATGGAGAAGCAAATGCAGTTTTTTTTTCAACAAAAGAAGCTTTCACATAATATCATGAATGCTTAGTTGATTGTTCATTACACTCACACAAGCTTTAATAAGATTTGTCTTCACCGAACTCATGGTGACCCAATGGTCCAAACCTCCAAATAGTTACCTTACGAATTCAACCACCCGTCACTCAACTAACATAAGTAAATTAGTGACTAACATTAATTTACTCAAGTAACAATGTATTGACATATTTATTTAAAGGGGGTGTCTCACTAGGAGATGCATGCCTCAACTCACATACTAACAAACTAATATTACTCATTTGGATCACATGACCCGACAAACTCCCTTGCGCCAATGGGGATCAAAAGATGATTTGGAGCAAATGACTATAAAGCCATCCAACAATATATGTTGCATCTTACGAATTAGCACGTTGTACATTTTGGTATTGATCAACTAGTGTCACTTACACAAAGCTTGTAATCCTTGGATCTTGACATGTGTGATGAATCTATGTAGACCGTGTCTTCCTTGGATTCTGACACAATGAAGGGTTTACATAAAGCCTATAATCCTCGGATCATGATGCGAATGATGAGCACCATTTGAGGCGTATTTATCCTCTTTGACCATTTGTAGTTGTATTGTAATATAAGCACCTCATGGGAATGCTCAACTACATCAACACTTGTCTCAATGATAATTTCATACATCTATGTGCCACAATTACCCTATGCCCAACAACACTGAACTACTTTGCTCAACAGTCCTGACGCTAGCGATCTCTATTAGTTGTACAAACACCAACTACCGATTAAAAACTAACACATTATCTTTGTACTATCAGATGAGATTATGAAAACAATTCTTTTGAAAGTGGGTTATCGTATGAGATTAATTATAATGTATTTTTATTATTTATGGGACATGATGCACCATGTTTATATGAAGCCTCACAATCCTCTTTTTACACCATCATAAATAAGTTCATAAGATTATAAATATTAATATAACCTTCCATTCAAATATTATAGGTATTATATTTAAAGATGATAACATTATGCTGTCAAACATTTAAAATTAAAAGATAACATTATGCCTAGTAAATCCTCTTGGATAAACCTTGACGGATATTAGCATCTAATAATTAAACACCATCAAGATATTGTCCTTCCCAATCGGTAGTGGTCTTCCCAATTAAAACCATCCACTATGAAAAAAAATATATAGTAATTTGTAAAAACAATATTATATCATCCAAAATTATAAATCTAATATAACACAATAAATAAGCATTACCTAAACATCCTAGAAAAATAACAATATTCTAGTTCGCATGGAAGATAATTCTATTTGGCTTAATATTAGTGCATTATAAACATATCAAACAATTTTTGTATTAATTAATCTTTATTGAAAGGGATACTATGATCTAAAACTTATAATAGTCATTTCATTCACTAGTATGATCTTAAATGATGCCATAGTGTAGTTCCTAGACACATTATAACCCTAAAGATGTAAAATAAAATAATTCTATATTTTATCAATGTCGGTCAAAGATGATGAGATGACAAGATTCATGGTATGTAATGAGATTGGTAGGATCACTAATATAGACATAGTTGTAAGTTGTATCCCCTAAACACACTCTTAAAGAGTTGAGATAATGTAGTGGGTTTGCATGTCTAGTGTTAGGATTATGTGCAACAATATTGAGGAATTTTAAAGGAAAACTACACTCTCTTACAGGCCATGATATAGCCATATTCTCTCTTTGTGTATAGATAAAGTGGTTAAATCAATTAGAAAAAAGATAATTTGCAAGCCACATATATGTGAATTTGAATGAGCCACACAAGAAGATATGGTGATAGGAAGATTGTAATCATTTATGAGGATGAGAGTAATTTTTTGGTGTCAATTGTAAACTCAACAAGAATAATGGATGACATGCTTTTGACATTGGTATAAAAGAGATTTCTTGTGGAGTCACCTATGGCCCTAGATTCGACTTGATCATATGTAGGGAGAAACAACAAAAGAATAAAAAATATTGACCCCATATTCAATCCAACCATATCAAGAGTGTAATATTAGCGAGACTTTTCAACACATAATAAAAATTCTACCACTAGCAAAGAATTTATAATTGAAACCTAGTTAGATAATTGGGCACAGCTAATACTTATATTTGTTTAATGTAAACATCATAATATAAATACCAAATCCTCCATCATAAATAATTCCCCAAATTACACCCAAATACTAATTTACCCCTTACTACCAGTTGAATGTTAGCTTGACAATTGACAATCTATAGGCCTTTGAATAAAATTAATTAGAAAAGATATGGTAAGGCAATGCATATCAAAAAACTTTATGTGGTAAATCTATGGGTTTTACAAGCAATTGATATTGAAATTCTTGTCCTATTGAAGTTCACTAATTTATGACTTGATAGGGATTAGTAATTTGAAGTTCTAGGCCGAGGCAATTCTCAAACTCCACTGAAGTCACCACAAATCTAATCCTTACATGATTACAATTAAACTGTCACACAATATTTTCTCAACAGTTAAGTACGAAGTTTTAGAATGCTTTGGGTAATAGAGTAATAAATTACTGACACGTACATGTTTTCGTTTGTGCAAGAATCTCAATTAGGAATTTGAGGACTCACAATTTTCCTTACCTGCTTTAATTACATCTAAAGGACGTATTTCAATGTACATACAAATCATTAAATTATGTTTCATTTTCAATATTATGTGGACCCCAAATTCACTTGTCACAGCTATCACAACTCATGAAAAATTATACTTTTGTCTTTCATTTCAATGTACATACAAACCATTAAATCATGTTTCATTTTCAATATTATGTGGACCGCAAATTCACTTGTCACAGTGATCACAACTCATGAAAAATTATACCCTTGTCGTTCAAGGGTGACGTTGTTGGGATGTCCTTAGCATTTGTACATTGGGGGGATTATTTCACATTCATTCTTTATTTTTAATTTAAATTACATTGTAGAGCTACTAATTAAAGAGGGAAAATCAAGAATGTGATTTTAGTCCTGTTAGATATGTGATTTTAAAAAAAATTATATCTTGTACTATGGATGTTTATCTAAATAGTCAAGTGGAGTTTTACCACGTAGATTCGGTGTTTGTCTCTTATGTTAGATATCTTGTACTATGGATTTCAAGTGGATTTTTACCACGTAGATTCGGTGTTTGTCTCTTATGTTTGGTATTTTTATATTTATTGTATCTCTATCTTTGTCAACGTTCTGCATATTCATTTGTAATGTCCCAAATGGAACTCCTTGAACCCTTAGTGATTTTTGGCAAAGCCAACCCTCAAAGCAAACTTTTTATATGAATTTCTCAGATTATATCTCTGCAGATAAGATTTCAAGAAACAAATTCGACTATGGTTCTGATAGACACACTACTTAACACACCCAAAATTGATAACTCCTTTCTCAATGACAAAATATAAAATTTTAATGACAGAAATCAGACTTTGAGCTGATAAATAAGAGCATACATGATATAGCTTGACAACTAGGAGGAGTATTCAGAAATGGTGACTAGCATTTGGAGATCAAATCCATACAAGTAGTCACTAGAACTTGTTGTCACAAAACTCATACTTGTTGCATATTTTTATAGGACTAAATTATGATTTTTAAGCACATAAACAAGCTGGAAAAACTATGTAAAATGTTGCTGCTGAAAGAAGACTGAGATAACATTGAAATGTTGTTTACAGTGGCTGCAAATAATTAATCTAAGCTTCCAAAATTAGAACAAATGATGACCATGAAAATCAAACCTGGAATATTACTCCAAACTTGGCAAATCAGTCAAAGGATAGGTCGCTCCACCAGATAAAAATAAGATAATACTGCTGCACTTTTATTGGTTGAACCCTTGACACACAATTTCATCAACACTGCTGGAAATACTGAAATTCTTTGTAAGCTCTATTAAAGATCTAGTGTAGAAATTCTTCCTAATCTCTAAGATATTTTTCATTCTCTAGAGGATTTTAAAAAGCACAAAGCTTAGATAAAATTCTGAGATTGATAAAAGATTATGAGATATCCCTCTTCAAGTCGACCTCTCCCTTAAATAGGAGAAATGGCCCAAAAGGACCTCCAACTCAACCAATCAAAAAATTTGATTTCTTCTAGACATGTGCCCCAACTTCTCCTTAGACTAGGTTGCATTTTTCTTGGGAAGAGTAATGATTTTTATCCTTTCTAAACTCCAGTCTCCCTCCTTTGTCCAAGTCACATTTTTGCCTAGGGATGACACAAAAATAGCATGGGTCTCTTTTCTACTCTCCCTAGAAAGGATACAACATAATATTAGACCCAATGCACCTATATAGAGATTACAAATTTATTATTAAGTCAAATAAATTAATACAAGTGCTTTATTAATTTTATATATATTTCTTTTTGCACTTTGTAATAACTTATTATGACTTAAGTCACCCTTATATTTTTCCTTTGGCCGTCGGGTTGACAAAATGGACCAAGGTCTTCGATTGGGAAAAGGGGACATTACAGCCCTCCCTTCCCAAAATTACTTGCCCTCAAGCAATTCTGATCTTGTTTTGTCCAAGTGTCATGCACAAGAGACAAAACAACACAATATAGATCTCTTGATGCTCATAAAAATGAGTATGGACCAAAGGTTTAGCATACTCCATAATGTAAACTCTTTCATCTAATTTGTCATGCTTCTCATGAGGGGAAGAAATTTGAATTTGAAACAAAAAATTAGACATTATCATTCACTGCACACCTTGGAGTATCATCATTCTCTATGTTCCATGACCCAACTTGGCTTCGCTGCATCAAATTTTGAGCATCTCGTGTCTACATAATAGGCTGAATATTAAGTCAACTGCCGCAATATTCTCCCCCTTTCTTCTTGCTGATCTATGCAGTAAAGTTCTTTGATGTTGCAGATGCTTTTACCAGGGCAGCCAATTAGCCTCCTTGGCCCTTAAGTGACCATGAAGCAATCAGACTTTTGTGTCTTTCCACATCCTCCCAAGTCTGATATAAAAAATGAATTCTCATAGAATTCTTCACACAAAACTCATTGTTGGGAAACCCAGACTTGAATGCCACCATAGTAGGCCCCATAGCATTGTATCCTAACTGTAAAATGACATCCTCTCATGATAGAGTAAAGAAACATGACTCTGTCATAAAAACAGAATACCTGATCCTTTTTTGCCATGTCTTCAAGCTTCACAAATGCACCATCATGGAATCATATAACTTTTACTTTGAATGCCAATGCTTGTAGACTCTTTTTCATTCGTTTCTCCAGGTGTAAGGGCTGCCATATGATAAATCGGCGACATAACCAAGATGAGTCCTATGGATGTCTTGCAACACCCATCAAAGACAACTCATGAGTGGCTGGTCCACTATGAATGCCACTTTCTCAGACAAATCATCAACTCCATGAAGGACATGATCATCAACTGAAAATTCTGAATTATCCTCCTTCAAGCTTTCATTGCAATCATCACCCAATGAATCCATGCCATTGCTATCCAAAAACACTAACATGGGCTACGCTATGCCAGTCTACAGTAGATCCTTTCTAGTGAAACTTCTTGCAAGGATGATGTAGATAAAACATTTCCTGATGTCACGTCATAATGGTCATTATCAACATGTCTATCAAATGCATCACCATAAATTTTTGCATACCTCATTGGAACTTGAAGACACCAAAGCACTGTCATGAAGAGTTGTATTATCCACTAATGTGAAGATTCATCTATTCCTTAATCCATGCATCAACCATTTTAGAAGCTATAGTGTGATATTCCTTCCTTGCTTTGCTCAGTCTTGTGGCCAAGATTCGGGTGCATGTCCATGTAGTCCATGAAAGGAAAATTCTCCTTAAGATCTTGAGGAAGAATGCTATATTCCTCAAATATGATAATCACTTCCAATTTTTTTGCATTGTGGTGTTGGACTTTGTGAATACGCTAAATGATGATGATCCTAAGCCTCCAATCCTTGTCTGACCCCAAACTGGATCTCTTCTATCTCTTAACCTATCCACGTGCCAACCTTGCTAGCAAGAGTAGCAATGGCATCAATTTCATGGAAAAGCTCAACCGTTGCAAATGGGTGTTGACCATTTACTCTAAGAAGATCTATGCGTAGATCCCATGGATAGCTTTTTATCTAACCAAACCCATGATTTCAGCTCTATCACCATCCTCTCGTGGCTGCATCAAATTAAAACCCTACAGGTGGGAGGAACATTGCTCTGATACCCTTGAAAGATCCCAATAGATCTTTTCTTCAAAATATGAATTTCTTCCCACTCATTGTAATAGGCAAGATATAATTTTTGAAACACCTATGGAAAAATTATCCAAAACTAGGGCAAATCTGAATTTAAATATCATAGAGGAAATGCGACTATGGTTTGGATGAGAAAACCAATGCAAATCACTCTCAAAAAATTATATTCTTTTCACAAACTGATTGCCATATTTTTTGAAGCTCAAACATATTAAAATCAGAATTTTTTAGAAGCCACAAATGATCATAAATAAGATCTGAAATCTGATTATAAAAACTGAAAACCACTCCTGAAAAACCCTCAGAAAATTATAAACTTGTATTGCTATCACTTCACAAAAATATGCTAGATGATTTGACAATAATTTTCAGATCTAAATACCTCAAAAATAATGCCCCAAATCAGTCCCAAACTGGGTCGATCTCAATACTAGAAAAATTGTTGTAATTTATTGCACCAAAAGACTTCGAAAACCTTCAATGTAACACTGCTGGAAAATGACTGAAATAACTCTAAAAATCTGATTACAATCAATGGGAAATTCTGAGTGAAAAATCCCTCTCAAACTCTTGGGGTTTTCGTCCACAAGAGATTTAATTCACAAGGGGTTTCGTCCTTGGAATTTTTAACAAAAGCTTGAGAGCTCTATGCAAGAGAAAATATCATATAAAAATCTGGATGATGGAAGAGGCAAGTCGACTTCCTTTTAAAGGAAAAGGGCCAACAACCAACCTCCAAACTAAGCTTAATGAGCTCACATGATTTTCCATTATGCAAAGCATTTAATATTTTCCATATTAAATGCTTTTCCCAACCACTTTTATGCCCTAAGTGCGCAACTAATGCAAGTAGTCACATTTTCCTAGGGGAAATACATTAATTAATTATATTTGTATCATTCCTAAACTTTATTATTCCCCTTTGGCCCAAGTCGCCATTATCCTTTCTAGAAAGAAATAAAATATAATAAATCTCTTTACAAGGATATTTGCCCCTCGTATTGACCATAGGGATTATTATTTATTTTTATTAAGCCAAATAAATTAATATAAGTGCTTTAATAATTTTATTTTATTTTTTATAGCACTTTATAATAATTTATTATGACTTAAGTCACCCTTATATTTTTCCTTTGGCCGTCGGGTTGACAAAATAGGTCAAAGGTCTTCAATTGGAAAAATGAGTGCATTCACACACTATCTCTAAAAATAGATCACCATTGATCACGACAAATGGCTAATTCCCGAACTTGTTTTGGAAGACTTTGTGCACTAGTCCATTCCGATAAGTTCCAGTCACCTTTGAATGTACTCTGCTCTGCCATGCAAAGCTTTCGTATTTTCTTTACAATAAAGTGCGTGAGGGTCTAGAACTGATCATGCAATGCGCTAGTGCATTTTTTCTTTTCAATTTATCTATTTCAAAATGAAGTTACACTCTGGGTATAACACGTCTATGTGCCTTCGCTACAAGATCAACTAGTCAATTGAAGTCAGATAATCTTGTTATATGCAAAAAGGGCAAGGTTTGAGTCATATCAAAAGATGTTGTTAAGTATAATTGTTCCTTGCTACAATCCACTAAGTATAATTATTTTTCTGGGGCATAGATTATTCCACACACTCATTAGGATCATTAATTGATACAGCATGTAGAAATAGGCATAAATACAATCATGGTTTGCATAGAATACAATAACTCTTTGGGACCTATTATCAATTATTACTGTAATATATTGTTTATTTTCAAGGGTAGTTCTCATGATCTTACCAATAACTAGAAAATTTGACTCTCCTCACTGTTTCTTACTAATTAACTTTCAACTCTTTTATAGTTAGAGTGATAAGTCTCCACATTTCATTTATTTAATAAAGATTATTTGATTTATAGCGAACATGTACATTTAGGAAAATGTAATTGCTTCATGCAGTAATGTGTGGAATGGGTTACAATATCCAATTAGAAAAACCTTTTAGCCAATATTGGATTTTAGAAAGCTTATGATAGGATTGAGTTGAGTTTTATCTTGATGTGGATCACTACTTAGGGTTTACCTCTCATATTTTATGTAGTGTGAATATGTTACTTTAATATGTGGGAGAATATATCACTAAGATTGGGGTGCAACATAACGTGATATATCTCTATACATCAATAAGGTAGCATGTTATCCATTAATTAATTGAAAATATGTGGTTAATTTTATGTAAGGTTGATTAATTAAATCTATCCAACTAATTTTGATTTCCATATATTTTTATAAACATGATTGATGGCTCATATTTCACTCTTCTAGACGATGAATTTTGTGTAAAAAGAGTGCTAAATAGGATGCCTTGAGATTATATGCCTACTTTTCTACTCCACCATTATGTTTATAAGGACTTAGGGTTATAGACATTCTTTCCCTCGGCTCCATTGGCTAGAGGTATATCAATGGCAATGGAGTGAATAGAGTGAATAAAACAAATGTGTAGGAATAATTGTTTTTTTGTATGACTCTTATTCTAAGGTCATTTATAATTCAAATATATAACAAAAATCTATATTCTAAATTGTTTTCTACCACTCATGTTATTATTCGTCATGTTGTGCACTATGCAAAGTTGTTTATACTAAGTTATTGAAAGATATATTTTATGGAAGAAATGGTAAAAGTAACACATGAGGAAAAAGATGAAGGGGAAATTCTAAGACAAACCAAATGAAGTCATTGTTGAAAATGCACCGGATGTTGACATTGATAAACTCACTTATCGAGAGTGTGTATTTTAAAAAGAATCACAACACTTTGAAGACATGAAGGAATCCATAGTAGGTAAAACTTAGTATGGATGGCTGTCCAGATAATTTGGGAGTCCGTGAATCTCAGGGACTTACCCTTACGAGGGTTATGAGACAACTTGATGGAGCATTGTGGGAGTAGCTCAGTATGGATGGTTGTCCAATAATTTGGGAGATTTAGTAATTCAGGAGTTTGGGGAGGTGGAATATTGGAACTCGAGAACTACACCTTTACGAGAGTCAGGGAGGCAACTTGATGGAGTTGTACCTAGTCAAAGCATTGTTTTCAAAAGGGAAAGTTTCTAAAAAATTGTGGTCTTGTTTGGTTTTGTTATTTTAATCTTCCCTCAGTATGTTCTATAGAGTAATCCTTAAGAGGGGTATTAAAATATGAAGTTTAATATAAGACTTATTTTAATGTTATATTAATGTTAGTTAAGTGTCAACTGATAAACAATTGAAATTACTTCAACCACTTTGTAACCATCTTTTACATAATAAAATGATGGACACACAATGATAATGTGTACATTTTGATTTCTCTTCATTCATTCTTTATACATTCTATTCTTTCTTTATTCTCTCTAAATAACCAAACCATCTTAAATTCTCCTTGAAAAATAAATTTAAACTACACTTATATGAACACACCCAAATGACAAAATAAATTTGAACTACACTTATATGAACACACCCAAGTGACAAAGTGTATTACTCCATGCATGCAAATACCAAGAAAAATGTTTTAAACAAGATTTGAATTGCAGACCTGCTTGACATGCAAGGCGTTATCAAATTTCCCTTACCAACTCTTCTACACATTCTTTGCAAGGTCAAGGCCAAAAACTTGAATAAACACTTTTTAGTATTAAAAAATAAATATGCAACAATAAATAACTTGGTAGGAGTATATAAATTCCAGAAAAAAAAATTAGAACTTTAATCAGACTTCTGTGGGGCACGCTTGCATGAAGGTTTGCAGTGCCCAACGACACCTCAACCATGAAATTTTAGCAGAATACTGATTTGGAAGGCCACTTTGCACAACCTTTTTCAAACAAAAAAAAAGCTTTTAACATTTTGATCAGCAAATGAAAAGCTTATGACAAGTTTTTTAATGCAACAGACAAATTTTGAACAGAGGATTCACGCCCTAGACACAGTTGTAATGCTTCGGCAATAAAATTGATGCCTTCCCACGCCAATATCAGTGCCACACTAGTATTAAAAAGATTTGATAACTTTTGTAACCGTATTCCAATGCTTTTGGCAAAATTATCACTCTCCTGCAGTAGATGTATTCTAATTTAATACCAAAAGAATATAATTCATTCTAGTGGAAAGTACATACCATTCGAAATGACTTGAATGCCAAATCAGCCTAAATTTTCTTTGGAGCTAAACAAAAGTGCCTCAAATATCTTTAAGACTCAAACCACACCAAAAAAGAGGCCACTATTCCCTTATAAAAAGTACAAACACATTAGATGGATGATAACGTCTAAAATTAGCAGTCGCATGTGTACAATGCAATGTGAACGTCGAACAATATATGTTATTTGATTTAGAGGGATAGTTATTATTTGTGTAATTGATGTTGATAATGGGTGTGATTGAATTTGTTAAGTGTAGGAATATAGATGAACCACGTCATTTAAAAGTTTCATCTCTACATTTCAAACTTTTTACAAATTTGTACATATACATTTGCAAATCCCATATCATGAGTGGTAGTGCTTTGCTGTCAATTTTCTTTGTACTAAACATGTTACATGAAGACTTTTGTACATGAGCAGATTTTATATCATGAGTGGTAGCCTTTTGTGGCCATTTTTTTCCGCACTAAACATGAATAGATTTGATATTTTTTTGGATAGTTAATTATTTTATAGTTGATGTGGTTTGTAATTATTTAGGGGAAATTATGCTAGTATTGCATCAGTTGTTTGGTTGGTCTTTTGTTGAAAAAACCTTTTTTGTATAGTCGATAATGGGTGGGATTGATACTGGTAGTGTAGGAATATAGATGAAACATTACATTGATTTGTTCTATGTTTACATTTAAATTTGTTACAAATTAGTACATGTACAGTCGCAAATCTTATATTGCGACATTTGAACTAAACATGTATACATGAATACCTTTGTCCATTTGCAGATTTTATATCATGAATGGTATCATTTTGTGGGCAATTTTATTTTCACTAAACATGAATACATTTTATACCCCATGAACGACACTGCCGCTTTGGATACAAGAAGTGTTGAGTAAAGTAGTAGTGGAGGTGCTATCAAAGTAGAGGGTAGTATTTACGACGGGTTGAGTGATAGTAGTCTTGAATCCTCCTTTCTTCTTGCTCCAAGTGTTGTTACGCACGCCATTTTGAGTACCTTTCGAATGAAAAAGGAGGTGAAATCCAAAAATTTGCAAGCGAGGGAACTCTGGAGAAAGGTGTGAATGTCAAATCTTGGCTTTTAGTGGTTCCAATGTCAACAATTGCTCTATGCAAAGTAAGTCTCTGGGACTTGTGGATAGTTAATCCCCAAGCCATTTTAATAAAAAATTGTCTTCGATTCCCTCTCGAAATAGGGGGTATGGGAATATGTAACGGGTTGGAGGGATTCCAACATGGGTCGTTGTATCAATCAAATTTGACAACAACAAATAAAGGTAATGCTGGTGGTGGCATTGATGCGTTGTAGACATTGTCGGTGATTTTTCCTATAGAACCATTTACGAGGCCTATGTCAACCCAAAAATTTACAATGTGGAGGCCTGCCTGGATTGTGGATGCGGAGATGTTGAATGTTGAAACACCGGTAGGGGCGAGCAAAAGGAGAGGTGAGGGAGATGCGGTTGATGTTGTTGTGAATGAATTTCGTATTTTATTTATCAGAAATTATTTTCCTGTGCCAATTGTTCCTTGAATTATCAATCTTAGTGGAGGAAGAAGGGATTTGTTTGCTAAATGGTGTAGTAAGGTATCAAGAGCTAGTTGTTGTTCTAAAGACAAAGGTAGTGTGGAAGATGGTGGTGTGGCCTATATGCTGGTGTTAATTATGTTTGAATTTTCTCTCTCGATGAATGATGAACCACTTATCTGCAAATCAGGTGGAACGTCAGGTATGTTCCAATTATTGTGTATGTCAAAATATCATTTCCCCAACATTTCAAGACTGTCAAGACCCGTGTTGTTTCTTGAAAGAAGTTGTGTGAAGACCTGGCATTCATGCAATGGTTCATGTTGAATGCTGCATTCGACCTCAGAGTTAGAACTAACATCTGTAGCATGTCATGTGTCTGTGGTAATGCGTATAACATGCCATGGTCTGTAGTTTTTCTTGAACAGGGCCCAAGTGCCATTGGTGTCATGTGGGGTTGAGCCAAATTTGGAGGCAATATTTTTGAAAGGCTTGTATAAAAGGAGTTATGACCAATAGAAAAGGTCATAGGACGTTGAATCTTGAGTTGGGACATCCAAAAATCTTGGGTGGACCCGAACAATTACTTGACTCGATCACAATTTCCATTTATCACCTTTACGGTTCTTGTTGTAGCTCCAATCTCAAGCAACCTAAATAAGAGGTAGGTGTTCCATGGTTCCAAGGAAAACTCTATATGCATCCAAGAAAGCAGTTGTTTCTTGTACATTGGTGTCACTTTCAACGACACATCTCAATGTTTTTTTTCCAACATTTAATGATACAAATGAACAATTGCACATAGCAAGTGGTAATTTTTGCAGCATGTGGCATGTTTTTTGTGCGCTTATGTCATGTTCAACAACACTTTATGTGAGCATTTTTCAGATCACAATATGTGATGGAGAATCCGCGTCAGCATCTCTTGAAAATATGGATAGCATTTGGTGATAGGTTTCTGAACATTGCTCTACTTTTGAAGCATATTTTGCAATATACTTAAGAATTGCATGGCGGGAAAGTACCAGTTGGCAATCGACATTTGCTCTCCATATGGATATCATAGCTTGATTGTGGATGTTCAACCTGTCGTCGTTTATCGAAGGGAGGTACTTAATTTTCCCATCACTTTCAATGAGCAAGGATGAAGTAGGTTGCGTGGGCCAGGGGGTGTTGTACTTGCACTGCAACTGTGATTGATTTTTAGGCAAGCATGTCTGCTTTGGACATTTAGTGTGGCGTTGAACACAATTAAGCAGTTCTTCAAGGTACACATGTGGGGAGGATGATAGAATTTGTGTTGTATCTAGCAAACAAGGGTCATCTAGGAGTGACCTGTGAATAAAATCCAAGCGGTTGCAAGCCGGGAGGAGGTTCTAGGTAGACACAAACTTATTAAAGTATTGTTTTTTCACCTCAATAGTTGGTGTATCCTCCTAGTCCATTGCATCAATTTTAGGGGCGTTCTCAAGCCATAATAGATGGTGGACATTTGTGGAGCTTCTATGTTGTCATTCATATGTGCAAGATGAGGGAGCATAAATATTAGCTACGTAGTTTGGAGCAAATAAAAAAGTAGATTTTATTACCTGTACCAAAAGTCTACTACTCCAAGTTCCTTCTGCAATATAAAACATGTTTGATATATATATATATTTTTTTTTTCATATGGGGTGTATTTCCAATGTTTTTATTGCTTTTGGTAGGTCCTTCTGGCCTCTTCTCAGACCATTTAGATTCTTTGAGCTTTCATTTGACATTTGATATGGATGATTGAAGTTCTTTCTTTTTATTGTTCAAGTACCATCACATGCAAAGTCCAGTGATTACCTCCCTCCTCCTTTTAACGTAGATACATCTATCTGCAAAAGAAATTTACTGAACTGATGTTTTTATATTGAACCCTTGTCTCCTTGCACTTGTGCATGGAAACTATTGAGCACTACATGACTAATGCAGTTGCAGTAATGATTTTATTTGGTAAATAAAATGATGCTTTTTTGTTGCTTTTTAATAGCTTTGCGAGTAAGATGAGGCCCTATTTTGGGATCAATACATCCCAAATTAAAGCAAAAAGCAAAACTCAATATTGGATGGAGTACATGTTGCTTGGGAATTTACTTGTCTATTTTGGGCTCAGAATATCTTATTTTAACAATAATCTTAAATGGCATTATGTTATGTTGACATGGGATTTGAAATTTTAATATATAGTCGTGAACTCAAGCACACTAAGATACAATCTTATTGATAATCCTAATAAGAAAGTGTGAGAGAGGCATGCACTGGAATATTGGGTGGTTTTCAATATGATGGCTAGTTGGAGCACAGTTGTAAATGGGATTTCTTAAGTCTATGAGTAGCTTAGGTTATTATGTTCCTGGTTTTCTTTATAAATATGTAACAGAAAAATCACAAAATATTAACATAGTTTTCCCTCAAACTAACTTTAAAGATGCCTGAAAACACTATATGAACAAATTGGTTGCATTAAGAATGGGGTACCTTTAAGGGTTTGATAGATTCAACATGATAGGTCGTTAACAACAAAAACAACAACTAATCCAAGGTAAGCAATGAGAATAAAACCACAAGGCAACAAAAGATCTATTCAAAAAATCATGTGACCAATTTTCCTGTGAGTACACCGAATGGCGCTATCTCCAAACTTTCCCGACTATAGGGCTCCCGATTTGCATCACTAAAAATAGGAAATAAAAACAAAATACACATTAAAACCGTCAAAACGACGGTTAAATTAAATTGCATTGAAAAAACATCGAAATGACTATCAAATTTGACACAGTCACGTGAACGACCGCAAGGCCCTTTCCCATAGGGGGACACCTTCGACGTAATTACTCATGGAAGCCATCAATTTAACAAAAAATACATTACTTGGATTGTAGTTGGGTTAATTCCACATTGGTAATAATTGAGGAGTCATTACTTATGGAAGCCAACAATTTAACATAAAATACATTATTAGGTTGTAATTGGGTTGATTCTATATTGATAATAATTGTGAGGGATAATTTATTAGGCAATATATACTTCAAATACTTGAGCCAATAGAAAAAAATTTAAAGATGAAACCCTGAATTTGCAGGCACATAGAACAAGTTTACCAGTATAAGATCTGATACGGGTAAGAACTCCATTAGGTGTGTAGCATACACAATTGTCTTCGACTTTAAAATTCCATGCAAACACTCCTGTGATATTAAATGGTCAATTGATAAGACACATTTAGTTTTTAAGTTCAAGGAATAACATTAATCACAATCTATTGTAAAAAAAATTCAATTCTAATTGGAGCCAGTGAAAATCTTACATCAAAGAGCTGAGCTCTTGTATGTGCATTCACGACACTAAAAGGGTCATCAAGAAGATATATATCTGCATCTCGGTAAATAGAACGAGCAAGATGTATTCTTTGCATTTGTCCACCACTTAAATTGATTCCTCTTTCTCCAATCTCTGTCTGATCCAATTAAAGGTCCTTATTCATACTTACTTCTATACATCATTTTTGCGAAAAGGATGTTATCTTCAATTTTGTCAGTTTAAATCCATAGAGTGTGTGGAACATAAGCTTTAGTACCTCTGATCTTCACAATCCCTGCTAGCTTGGGTATTTCACCCAAAATAATGGCAAAAAGGTTGGATTTTTCTGAACTGACCGACCCAGAGATTGCAACTTTCATTCCTTGTGTTAGATGCAAATTTATCCCTCTTAGTGTTGATCTTTTTGAAAGATGATCCCATGAAAACTCTCTGCATCTTTAATCTCAAGTGCAATGTCAGTTGAATAACCCTCTGGTATATTTTCTATTGCATTGGATTGAATCATCTTCGTGTAAAAATGTGGAAATTCTGTCTAGCGACACCTTTGTTTGAGCAAGCATAGAAACTAATTTTGGGAGATTATAGATAGGGGTCTAAAGTATCCTTAAAGTTTCCAGAGAAGAAAGAACTCTACCTGCCATTAGAGTGGTCCCCATTAGCACATAGGAACCAATAGTAGCAACATACCCAATTGTTGGTGCTGCCCAATAGAGAAAAGTCGCTACAACAAACTCTTAACCCAAGTTGTTGGGCTCCATAGATACATTTACCTTATCATTATTATCAAAAATATGTTTTTTCAAAAATATGAATACATTTTTTAATAGTATTTATTACAATAAAGACACAATAATAAATAATGTAATGTATAGTGTTTTATAAACAAATATCCCATATAAGAGTATTTAAAAATTCCAACCAAAAAAAGCACCAAATGGGATAGAGGAGTGATTCGGTGAATGCTAATAGCAAAGTAGTTTAATCAAAGAAAATGTGGGACATCACGTGACTAAAGTGGACATCAACTCACTAAACTTGAGCACTTCTTTGATATCCACGCCCAAAACCTAAAAAATTAACTATTTTCTTTCAAGATCTTCAATTTCAGTAGCTTACCTTCAGAACATCTTTAGGATCCGAGATTTGTACCTGGAAATAGTCTTGGGAGGAAAGAATTCATTGAACTTCACCGTCCTGCACCAATTTCTGGATCTCCTCTTTACTCAACCACCCCTTATTGTTGGTGATGGTAATCTTGTTCTTCACACCGCGGTGACCCCTAGATTCCAAAGATTCTAAGTTGTATGCATTTGGGCTTTTTCTTTTAATTATATTATCCACTGAGTGTTCATTCTTACAGGTGTAGTTGCATGCATGCAGAATTTGTGTTGCTTTGTGAAATCGGTTACTTGGCATATTATCCATTTAATCTGCAAGTATTTTCTGTGATTTTCGTACCCTTCAAAGATGCGTCTGTAAAAATTGGAAAGCTGTATTGAATAGCTCCCATTTTTATCAAGACAGAAAAAGATTAAAGGCACATATGTATGATCCAGAATACATGCCCGAGGAATGGATGCTCATACGACTATAGAGTAAGGGTGTTCGATCCAATCTAGAACATATGCAAAATGCTTTTGACCACTCCCAAATCGATTGGAAATGGAAAGGGAATAAGAGTGAATGCTCGCTTTCATTCGGTGAAGCAAAAATTGGCTTTTATTGGGGGTTGGGATCCACATACCTTAGTCGGAACCAAGATAGTTTGTTGGTATGATTTGTATATGGTAGCTTGCTCGTTGAATTTCTCCGACTCAAATCTCATCGGCGAGGGAGGATTCGGGATGGTGTAAAGAGGTATGCTTTTTGACGGAAGTGAAATAACAACAAACCAGGCCAAACATAGCATGAATGAATCCGAGCATGCAAGGATATAAAAACCATTAAAATAGCCGAAAAATGTGAAAACGTCTAGACGGCCGTCAAATTGTCAAATTTAACATAGTTGCAGAAACGTCCGCAAGGGCCTTTCCCATAGGGGGGACGCCTTTGGCGTAATCAAGAGTAACGAAGTAACACAGAGTTATGAATGTTAAATCCTACCAAGAAGAGGGTTGATCATAATGGTGCGATAATTGGACGGGTTATTAACGTCACCACCAAAGTAATTGCAATTTGTATGGAGAAAAACAAGTAGATTAAACTCCAAAGCATTGTGAATTATATCTCTTTTCAAAGAAATTAAGGTGTTTAAAATGAAATGTTTTAATTCAATATTATTAGTTAATATATTTTTGTTTTGATTAGAATCTCTAAAATACTTTATAGTTTGTTCATGCACCAACACATGAAATTTGCAATAATGGATAAATGGTTTCTACATTACTATTTCCAAAAACCTCATTCCTTAATTAAGTTTGTTCATGCGTCAAGATATGAAATATGTGCTATGGATAAATAAATCTTGCTATTATCAAATTCATCATTTCAATATAAAATCCCAACCATCGTGCAATGCATTCACTTTTCAAATACATAGGAGCACACCTAACTATGTGCCCCGTTTAGCATTTGAGTGGTAATTATATTTAATAAGAAATCAATATTTCATTAAAGGAGTCCACAAAAGAAAAATTAAAATGTGCATAATAGTGATTCCATCTTATACCACAATGTTTCACATGTCATAGTCTCCCGTAAAGATTGAGAGTAAGATATACTACGGTGAAAAGAAACATGTAAAAATTCAAGTGGGGCTATATTTGTGAAATACATATTTGAGGATACCATTTTGGGATACTTGAATGAGCTCAGCCTTGGAAGGCATGTTTTCCACGAGTTCCTCTTAGCAAAACTATTAACCTAGGATCATATTGGAAAATACAAGGCACAAAGTCTTATGAACACTGTCTCTTAAGCTCTCACCTGGAAATTTGTGTACAATGGAGGAAGATATGTTGTAACAAGGAACTAAACAAAAAGATGGTGTAAGTAATGGGAATTTGGTTTTCCCTTTCATTTGAAGATCATTAAATAAATTAAGAAAAACATTTTCACTATTAATTTAAGAAAATATCACCATAAGACCACCTTTATTCGCTCCTAAAATTAATTTAAAAAACATATGATCGTTTATGATAATTGAAATGTTTTATCGAAAAGGCTAGCTTTTATATTTCAAGAAAGCTCAAAATGATCCACAGTGCATCCCACAACGTTTACTTAAGTCATAACATATGTTGGTCAAAACTTGAAAAGGTCCTTTGATAGATCTAATCACCACCAAAATCTTTAGGTTACCATTAAAATATAGGGAAACACATTTGATATGACTTTGCAAGACAAGTAATAACTTATAGAACATCACCTTTATCTTGATCATGTTAAAGTTTCCAATATCATCTCAAACGTAAGAGCGACTTCTAGGCAAAGATAAATCACATTTATGATTAATTTTTTTTTTTTTCAAAATTAATTGTTTAAATGTTATATCATGAGAAATTTGGGTTTTTATCGCTTGACATTGAAATGAGAAATGGAAAAGTGGTGAGAATAATGACAATACTTTTATGTAAAATGGATGGATGATATAAGTGATCTTCTATTTTCTTGTGTGAACTATTTTCATAGGACAGTGGTGCTAGTGAGAACACGTATTTAATGAGCTATAAAGTTAAGAAAATATCCTATTGCATGCAGTTTACTAATGCTATTTTTTTGTGACGATCTTGTTGAGTTCAATACAAGTGCCCATTTTACACCATTAAAAGACACTTAATTTTATTTCATGAATGTGTATATTTATAAGGGTTTACAAGCTATATATGTTTAGATATGGTCAATGGGCCAGTTAAGTAGAAAGTCATTCAACAAAAAAATTAGACCAGATCATTCCCAGCATGTAGGATTCAATTAACAAACAAATCTACTAATGCAAAAATATATAAACCAAGATACATTATATTGATTGGTACATTATCTTCATTTTTCCTAACCCTCACGCACATTTGTGGGGGATCAATAAAGTCAACCGATTGCTAATTTTAGCTAAATATGACTTGCAACGCACTGGTGGGGTCTATGGATGTTTAACTAGAGGTTGTAGGTTTAATTTTGGCCAACTCCCTCACTGCTCTTCCCATTATCTCTACAAGGCTACATATGATGGAGTCGTTCCATAGATATATAACATTCAATGTCATGCTCAAAACCACCCCCACATTCTTACATCACATTATTTTTCAATCATCTCAAATATGTAGTGCCTCAAAAATTATCTTTCCATAAATTAAGCAAGAGCTAGACCCAATATCTCAAACTCATCACTTTCGACATCTACATTGACTGTTAGCAAACCAAAAAAAATCGATAACAAGGTGAGGCTTACTCATATCTAGATTGTCGGCCTTAAGAATGCATCATTGTTGGGATATGTCGATGTGGATCTTTCTCCAAGCAAGAGTAGGTTGGGTCAAGTACCCTTCTTTATCTTGACTCGCATGAGCAATCTTTGTGCCTATAGGTTGAGTTGAGGAGAAAAAGGTTGTTGAAATTCACCTCAAGTGAAAATCTCATGGGTAGACCCACATAGACCTCAGGTTCCTGCACACAATGCATGTTTGGAGATCTATACATGGATTTCAATTACTTTATCATGAGGAAATGCATTGAGGTTGAGAGAACCAATATACCCTTACTATGCACCACCCTTAAATACTTCACATACCATGTCAAGTATTTGAAATGAGTGTCAAAGATTTTACGTTGTTGTGTGCCAGTTGAATTTTCTTTTACATGGCACTGACCTCCTCTTTTGTGGACTGATCCTTCACTATTATCCCTACCTCCAACATCGATTACCACAAGTGGAAATTCTCCCCTCGAAGGACACATGTGAGTATCTTGTCATAAAGCTTCTCGTCCACACCATATTCCCAATTTTACTTGGAATTTTCTATAATGGCATCCCTGGAATGACTCTCCCCAGTATGGCCCACTTTGTTTTCACCTAAGATGTTGCAAATCATTTCAAAAGTTTTGATTCATCTCCTTGGAAAAATATTCGTGAGCATCCTATTAGAAACCATCCATGCCTACAGTCTATTGTAACCTTTCTCTTCTCAAATTGATGATGTCAAACAACATAGTTGAGAGAAATTTTTATCAAAGGAGGAGCGAAGAAACGATAAATGGAATGCTCGTAGTCTCATAATCATGAGTAGATGAAATTTGATGAAGGGGTGATGGGATAAAATGTGATTCCGAACAAATCCCCTCAATTCAATAGGCATGCATCCACATTCACCCTCTCAATTCATACATTGAATTCTTGTGTTATCTATCATTTTACATCATTATATTTAATGACAATATCTTAGCAGAGCCACCACAATGATTCAAGGGGTGAGTTGGCCATTTTTAATATTCAAATACTTTCATTTTTCATTATAATACTAGAATGAATGAATGAATGGAAAATTTTAATAACGTCCTCGAGACCAAGTAGTCCATGTGACTCAAAGTTGCAAATGAAGAGTAGAAATTCACTCTAAGATTTGTTTTAACAGTTTTGCATAGAATCCATTTCCTTTTAGATATTGTATCTCTTATTGTTGATCTTGACCAAAAGATTTGTTGTTTTAACAAGTCTTTCTTCTTCAAACAATAATGGTAGGTTGTCTACTTTCAAATTGTCCTCATACTTGATATGGATTTCATTATATGTTGTGCACTCAATGATGTAGTTTCATTTTGTTTCCACTTCCCCTTTGTTGAAAAACATGCACATTCTTTCTTCTCACTCTTCTTTAGGAGATGTCCATCTCCTGATTTCACACCTAAGATGGTATGAACTAGTCCTTAACTAGGTCATCAATATTTTTGCCTTCCATTTGATTTTTTCCCCTAAGTAAGCCTTTTCCCTGTGGTCACAAGTTGGATTAAATTATTTGATGTAGTATTCTTTCTTTTGCCCAAGATGTTGTGTCCACATGCCTATCTTGAATTTTTCATTCACATACTTTTTTATTTCCTCATTAGTTTTTGAACACTCTTGCATGTTAATATTCCACTTGTTCACCCATTTAATGTTATATTTCATCCATGTATTTTTCCTGCTACCTATATTTTATTCTACAACCATTATAAGCCACCTGTGAACTTCCATGCTTTGTACCTTTTTTCAAATAAGTTAATAGTCCATTTATCATTGTTTCTTCTAGAGGAAAGGTTCCTGTGTCACTTAACAAGATCTCATATGGAACCAACGTTTTAATTTTGAAGTTGTTTGTGATTAATTTCTTGTAGATTATCTCTATTTGTCTCCACTTAAGTTCAAACATTACTCCCACAAACTTCACAACCATAAAGTACCACCAGTGTGAGAAGAAAGCCAAACAAGTTATTTTCTTGTTTTCCAATCGCATAATTTTACATTTTTGCACCTATTTTGTACTGAATATAATGCTTTTTGTATGATAGTTAAAAGAGAGGTTTCCATCTGGGTTTTAAAATATAGGAATCCAATCGAAGATCGACCACATTGTGCAAATAAAAAGGTGCTCAGGGAGTGCTAGTGTCGTAATTCTAGTGGATAGTAATCATAACACTATGATAACTATAGGTTTCCAAGGGCTATAATTAAGATAAAGATAGGTATCCTACAAGAATTTAAAAACAAGAGTGACTAAAAGGATGGATAAATCCAAGGGGCGTAATAGTAATAAGACAATGCAATGAAATAAAGGAAACATACATCTACTTTAATATATAGTAATGAATGCCCAACATACAAAATACTCATACAAAATAAGAGACTAAAGAGAGTTAGATATACTTATATGTAGCATGTGTGTGATTGTTGATGCATAATCCTTTTCAGAATCTACATCAACGAAAGAGAATTGTCGTGGGTGGAGAAGGGGAAAGCTCAACAGTTGATCTCCGGTCCTAACTCACTATGGTGACCCAAATGTAAAATAGTGTAAGAAAAAATAAGTGAGAGTGTAAACAAGTGATACCAAATTAGTTTTGTTGATAGTAATTGGTGATTTACAAGGAGAAATGTTGAGCATATATACCCGATGTCATCACCCATGTGTGACGGTGTTGGATATGAAAATACCAAAATAGACACCATTGCCCATGGGTGATGGCGTTGGCTTTGGGGGAATCCCTAAGATCAAGATTGAAAAACATGAGTAACGTAGACCAAAAGGTAAATGAAGGTGAATGACACAGGTCCAGAGTGACCAAAAGTAAGGATAATATGACATGATAAAAAGTAGGTAGACATAATGGGACAAGTGGATAAAATAAGTGTAGTGTCTAAACAAAGGGAAGAAACAAGGAAAGTATAGGGTAGATAAGGCTAATAGTGAAATCTCTCAAATGTGGTGGTCTAGCCCACATGACCAAGTCCAATCACACCCCAATCCCAACAGGCCCCTTAAGTCACCTGGTCAGGAGGAGAATGCATTACCAATCCCTACATTAAAGAAATGGTTAGTAAACATTAAAAATATGTTGTATGTGCATATGCCCCAAGTGAAGATCATCACGTGTCATAGTAGTGAAGCAAAATATGGTCTTCAAAAAATTATCTATGTAGCATGAAATCGAAAATAAATGCTAAAAGTAAAGTTGAAATTAAATTAACATAAAGAAATAAGGAACTCCACCAAATGAAATATACCTACCTTATACTTACCCATTGTTGTCCCTCAACTTTCTTGTGGCAGGTGCAATAATTGCTTGGGACCCTAATTAAACAAGAATGAAAAGTAATACTAGAAGATAATCAATAAAATAAGACATAAATCACCTAGTTAGAAGGTCATGGGAGGTATGTATTTGAGCGTTGAGATGACAAAAAATGATGTTTTTTACTGAAGTTGGTAGAGGTATATGTAAATATAAAAATGAGTGACTTTTTTCCATGATCATGGTACAATTTATGACGAGTTTTAGGGTTTTTCTTTTAACATATATGAAGGTTTTAAGATTGGAGGAAATCACAATGAAAGACACCCATAAGAATGACTATAGATAGTAAAGAGAGGAATCCATTTCTCACTTTGCTAATTTTAGATTAAGAGAAACTCAGCTCTGAGATAACCCAAATTGAGTGATTTTAGTGACGATGGTGAGAGTACGAGGTAACAAACAAGGTGGCTAAGACGGGGAAGACTGCGGTGTGAATCCCATGGTGGGTGTTTGTAAATTGGGAATGGGTAGGTGGAAAGAAAAGGGAAAAATGCATGCCAAGGAAAATTTAGCTAGTGAAATTTTCCCCAAATATAGTTGAAATTTAGATTGGTTTGAGGTCTAGGTGGGTTTGGGAGGAGTTTTAAGTCGATAGCCATTAGGTGAGATTTTTGTTATGAATCAAAGGATTTACACGGGACCCTGAAATGGAGGATCAACCATGCTAGGAAGATCACTCACAACATGGACGATGACATCCAAGTGAGGGAGATTTACCTACCATGATCGATGGTGGAAGAAATTGGTAAAGTTTACTTAGGGGTTGATGGTGTTTAGCCAACATGGTCGATGTAGTAGGAAACAATTTTGAAATGTTAATGTTTTAGATGTATTTTGTTGATTTTAATGGTGGATTTGAATCATGATATGTTGGGTACTTGTATTTTTTTAGGTGCCACAAAGGATTCGACTGTGGAGATTTGAGGATGTGCCATGGTTACCAGATTTTTGAAGGGGTTGTCCATACAGGACATAACACAACTACAAGGCCTTAGATTTGGAGGCATTATGTGGATAGTGTGGGTCCCACTAGATGCATATTCGATACAAAAAAAATTCAGCCATTGAGATTTTAGATCCAACACCTACAGGTGGAGGGCCGATGGACAAATTATAGAGGTTGCATGATATACATGTTATTCAAGGGCTACCCATTCAAGGAGTCTGCATGTTTTGTGATATTCTGATGGATAAGGAAAAAGGAGAGAGCTAACATGGTGGGCCACATGCAATGATGATTATGACCCTGGTATACTAATTATTCAATTGAGTACCATATTTGTTGCACAAATTCTATATATTTCTAAGGCTATTATTGGGATGGTTTTGGCATGTGTCTTGTGCCACAAGGCAGATGGAGAAGTGTCGTTTTTGTGTTAGTGACATGCAGGGATGCATTGGACATTGGGATTCAATTCATTTGGGGGGCAACCACATGGGTTCTTTTGATGCACAATTTGTACAAGATTATGGTCAAAACAACAAAGGGTGGTGGGGCCCATTATACTATTCTCGGCTTAGATATATGAGAGGTTCCTAATGTATTGACCTATGAGAACACTGCTACATGTAGCAAGACATACCCCAAGGATTCTACAATGTGATAGAGTCCCAACAGTGAGGTCAATGGTTGTTTTTAGGAGGGTGCCATAGGTTAGACAAGAGAAAGTAGTATGAGAGCCCTATAGAGTGACAATGGACCAGTTGCCCAACTGAATGAATATAGTGGTAGGGGAAGCGACCTTGGAGATTATAATTCATTATGTGTGGTGGGTGGAGATAAACCCAATAGATAGAGTACCATTGCATTTTTAGTGTCCAATGTATGTTGTATCCCTACCTCTATTAGAATATTGACCACAACATGTTATAGAGACAAGAAGGAGAGATTTATTAGTGGTAGGCATACCACCATTGCGATTATTCCAAGTGAGGTATGCCCCATAGCCAGGTGGTAGATGATAATAACATAGAGGAGGAGGTGCAGAGGGACCTCAAATAGTAGAGGTAGAGGAAAACCTTGAAAAATAGGATGCCAGAGAGGAGTGCATGGAGAGACCTTGGAGATGACATCATGAGCAATGCTTATGGAGGCATGGAGGAGGGTACTTATTAGATACAGGTGTCCATATAGTAAATTATATAATCTTGCAGCTAAGGAAAAAAAATAGAGGCACCAGGGAGGAAAACGATCATATTAGTTCCCTGAGATAGGTTGACATGATTGGTAGGAGCCCATCGACCAAGATACGGGGAGGCAAGGGCGATTTTGGGAGGAGGAGAAAATAAAACTATCATGGTAGAGAGACCTGGAGAGCTAGGTGAGCCTCAAATTTAAATAATATTATAGTGTATATTGTGATATATGTTGAATAGATTTCTAATAGGATATATAGTTTGTTTGTTTTGTATAATGAACCATAGATGAGTGACATGTGATGATTGAGGTATTACATTAGAATATCTTGGATGATGTCCTAAAAATGACATATATGACTGTGATGGTGAACCCAGTGTCAGCAAAAACCAAAGACTCGGTGAACGCATTTAGGCTCATGTGAGAGATAACTCATGAGCTTCAGAGAAATATGGATGCTCTTGTGGCAGTGAGTCCAGGAGATATGAAAACCATAGTGTAGTGCCTTATCTAGACACATAAAACACTTGAATGAGAGTAGGTAGTGATATTATTTGGTGCACAAGGGGCGGTAGTCTGCTAGGTGGAAGATACGACCCACTTTGTAGTGTTGGAGGTTTATCATTGTTTTGGTGATGTTTTGTATATTGATTGTTGATATATGATGTGTGTTTACTTTTATGGGTTCACTTCTGATGTATGTACAAATGTATGAACATTTATGATTAAGAGAAATGAAATGATAAAAGGATTTGAGATTGATAGTGTAGGTAAAATGTGTAAAACATTAAATGGGATGGGGATCAAGTATAGGGCTAGCCCAAGTGATGAGATATCCATTTCCATCCCAACGAAAGTATCCAAGATAAGAAGAAATAGACATATATACCAAAGTGGGAAGGATGAACCCAAGCAAGATATAAATAAGAATAATAAAAAATAGACTAATGTGTCTCAATGACAACGTGTGAATGAATGGCATGCATCATTGATGATATCAACTACGCCATGTAGGATTTGTTGGTGAGTGTGAATCATGAGGTCCTCGAGGTTATTTCATATGATGGTGATACTGCAATGGAATTTGGATCATGTATAAAAAAGAGAATCATCAATCCTATTAGCTTGATTTGTGTGAGAACATCAAAACAAATATCATCAAGGGAGGGATGAGGGGAGAAATTATGAGAACTAGATGGTGGCATATAAGAATGTGATGGAGGGTATCGGGATTGATGCTTAATCACATAAGGAGAAGGCTCTCGGGATCAACACTTGCAAGAGATATCTTGACAAGTATCATCTATATGTGTGTAAAAACCATGGTGAAAACAAAATAGTGGTGTTGTAGAAGAAGGTTGTGTGGAAACATTTTGTTGGTCTCGCCTAACTTCCACCTTGAGTTTCTAAATATGTCATTGATAGACTCTACATTCTAAAACATCATGTCTAGGAGCCTCATGCCATGTGCAGTATGGCTTAGCCATAGGTGGAGTAGGATCCATAATGGTAAAAAGAGTTGGTGGTGATGTCGTAAAAGGTAGAGGTATAACAACATATGGAGAAGAGGGAGGGGAAGGAGAGTGGGATGTTGCAACAAGTGGAATAGAAGGGCTAACCGAGGGAGAATATTTTGGATCAAACATCACATCACTAATTAAGGGAGAGTAGTTCATGAGCTCATCCTTAGATTCAAATTCATAAAATATATCATCATCATCCATAATATCATCTACCTTCAGATCAAATATTGGATGTGCGTCTTGCGGGAAATAGTGATAGTATTGATGTTATGATGGAAGTTAGAGCATAGGGTATCATGATAGTGAAGGATTTCTGCATTCTTATCCTAGGTATAGCCGGATAAGAAGGGATCGTCGAGGGAATAACCATCATTGTAATTCAGTGTAGTAACATCAATAACACAAGAATCGATGATAGTCTTAGGTAGGATGAGATGTTCTACAAGAGGAAACTTAGTGCGAGTAATTTTTATATGGAAACGGTCAACATCCTTATTACATGATTATGGTCATAAGGTGGGAGGTGATTGGGAAATAATGGCATCTAGAAGATCAGAGGTGTTATTTCAAAGGTTTATTTTATTGGGATCATCATCTTCATAATTGAGAAGGTTGGGAAAAATATGACCCATGACCTCAGAATGACCATTATAGCCATAAAGAGAATCTAATGGATAGTTGAGGCGTTGATATTCCCAAAATGGGATAGTAGGACACTTTTAAAGGGTGGTATTTTAAATGCCCCACATTATTGAAATATGTCAAATTTCCAAGTGTTGGTGTCTCTTTGTACTTTATAGATAGCCCCTAGGTATAAGAAATTGACACATTGATAGGAAGATGATATGATTGAACACATGTGAAAAGTCCACATTTGATCCTACAAGGATATTATAAGACAAGGGGAAATTTAATACCATGAATTTGATGTGAATGATATAAGGGGGCATAATGATAGGGAGTTAGATGCATCCCCGTTGGAGGCATCTGTCTTTGATTGTATCCCTACCATGTAATCCTAGTGGATTTAGATATTGTTTATGGAGTAACTGAGTGTGTTGATGATGAAGTCAATAGAGGTGAAACAAGTTTCAGAACCTTCATCTACAAGGGATATTTTGACTATGGTGTGGCCAATGTGAACTAGGATAAATAGGGGAGGGTCATTAGCATGAAATAGAATCCCATCCGAGATCATGGAATCATAGAGATAAGTGATTACGATAAAGAAATTATGGAAAGGTAGAAATGAGCAAATCTTTCCATTGACACATGATGTTTCCTCCTTTCGAACCATATAGGGAAAATTGCTACCCCCAAATTGGGTGGAAAAGGAATGCTCATAGAAAAAAGTGTGGACATAAGATACTAATGATGTTAGGGTGAGGTATAAATAAGTTATTAGAACAAGATTTTACTAGGGAGGAAAGAAATTTTTGTAAGAGGATCCAAATCTTTAGGAATGGGTTGTGCAGTAGTTTGATCCTAGGGAGGATCAATCTCAATAGATTTTGAAGGATAGGGGCTGGTAGGAAATTCTAGAATATGAGCGTTATTTGTCCATCATTTCTATGGGATTCATCCATGGTAGAGAGGTCTACCATAGGTTCTGATGGCATAGGCATTGGTAAGGGAAAAGTAAGATGGGATCGGTCATGTACATGGTGTTTACATAAAGGTCTGATAGATTCACCTGAAATAAGGAATTGAAGATAAGGTCTTGTTCATGAGGTGTTTTTCATGAATGAAAATGGATAGATGATCTTGTAGGACTTATCTTGGGTTAAGGAAGGATATGAAGGTTATATACAAGAGATAATATGTTTATAACCTTCCATAGTGACCCACATGTTTAATAGATGTATTGGTAGAGGGGTATGAGGTATCGAAAATGTTAGCAACCACCTTGTTGGTAGGATCAGGATTGGATTTGTAGAGATTTGGAGTGATCAGGAAGGGGGTAATTATAAATTTTAAGATGCTCATTAAATTAGTGAGCCATTTCATGCTGATCACATTTTTGGGATTTTTCACGTGCTTTGATAGCCTCATTTGACCTTTCTTGAGTGATGGCTTCATGATCAAAATGTCTGTTACCAAGGATGAAGGTAAAGGAAAATAATTGAACGGCATGAAAATTATCACATAAATGGTCCCCAATTGGCTGCATACCACCAAAAAAATGTTTTTCATCATGTCATGGAGGGAGAGAGTGATAAGGATATAAAACCATGGTGAATGAGTGCAGGGTAAATGCCATCCCAACTCTTCCTTGGATAGAGGTTATTGACAGTCAAATAGGAAGGGGTAGGATTAATTATTTGATTTGGCACTAGATTGATTTATGTTATGGATGGTTTTATTAGAAGAAGTGACATGAGGAAGAGTATTTATGACTCCATCATCAGTGACATTATTTTTCCTAGGATGCAAGAGGACTTAAATGTTCTTAGGGATTTTCTAATTTGGATAAGGTTTTTGAACTACCTCATGAGGTATTCTTGGCATTTTTCTAGTTCAAATGCTTCCACCAAAGAGGTAAGGGAGAATGACCTAACCTTGTATTAATGGAAATGTTCAAGTTCTCTAAGGAACAATTGGAACAAGATCCCATCATGCAAGTTATGCTCAACCTAGTGGACATAAAATCATTCTAGTGTTTGATGAAATATTGAGGTAGATTCATTATATATTTGCTTACAGTTGATGAAGGCATTAATATTGTTTTTAAGAAGATCATAGGGTAGTGGAATTCATTGACTAGATTGAAATCACCAATATTTCTAGCTTGATGTAGTTATCTAGAAGGGTGTGATACTGACCCAAGGCATGTATTGTAAGGGTCTTGGATAAGATTTTGGTGGAAGCATAAGAGTTAGATTTAACCCAATTTTTATCAGAGATTTCCAAAAACCTAAGTAGAACCATCATAATTGATGGAAAGGGTGACTCCTCCAATGTCCATAATGGTGATGTAGGGAAAGTGTCTCTCTCTTTGAATAGCTTGAAGGGTCTTATTATGGATAGGATATTGTGTATTATGGGAACTCCATTGGGTCCAAGCTAGAAGTAGAGGGGGATGGACTTGATTTTTCATTCCCTAAGAGAATGTTTTAGGTCAAGTAGTGAGTTAATCTAGATTGGTTTAGAATTGTAAAAATTAATTTGTAGCCATGGTTTTTTATTGAATTAGAGGTCAATGAGTTGCATCATGAGTCGAGTATAACCCGTAGTGGGAGGGATATTGGTATTATTAGTTGGATTAGAATTTGATCCATTTGGAAGAGGCTCATTATGGATTGATATAAACATCTAACTTCTGATAAATATAGTCATCAAGATGATTACATAGAACTTCAAGTGACTCTCCTATGTACTCAGGAAATTTCTGTAATTTTTTCATATCAGGGGTGCAATCAGATTTAGGGAAATCTTCATGTTCCCCGTCTTCTTTAGTAATAAAGACATGGTTTCAAATTCTAGATCTGGTTTGTATGTTTCGAGGTGGAGGTTTTGACTTCCTAGCATTAACTCCTATATCAAGAAAATCAACACAATGCAAAAATAGATTAGGAAGACCATAATTTTAGGAGTTATTATGATTAGATAGGAATCACTCAGCTAAATATGTAATGGAATCATTAAGAAAGTATTCCATGATCAAGTGAATATGCTTGGAGGGGACTTATTGTAGGTGCTTACTGATGGGATTGGTTATGTAGTAAGCTTTCACAAAGGCCAATGGCATCGAGTGGAAGGTTAGCTATGAAAGGTGTAAAATTTATAATAGGGTCAACCATGTTGGGAGTATACACAGGGGCCAATGGTGTCAGAAAGATAAATTGATGTTTATAATAGATCATCTATATAATAGGGTTTTGTACAAGGGCTGATGATGTTTGAAAGGGTAGGAAAATAAAAAGGAGTGAATCTAACCTAATCGGAAGTAAAGTAAGAATCACGTCTGGTTCACTAGAGTGTATGAACAAGTAAAATAGAGGTTCCTAGATGGGTTCTCAAATATAGGGATACAATCTAAGATTGGCCACACTATGTAGATACAAAGGTGCTCAGGGAACACTAGTGTCATAATTCTAGAGGATATTAACCCTAACCCTAGGATAGCTATATGTTTCCAAGGACTATCAACTAAGATAAAGATATGTATCCTACTAGGATTCAGAAATAAAGTGTGGTAACCAAAGGGGTGGATAAAATAAAGGAACATAATGGTAATAAGATAATGCAATAAATAAACCAAACATAATATACTCTAATCTATATCAATGAATGACCAACATACAACAAGCACATACAAAATAAGAGACTAAAGAGGGTTAGAAATACTTACCTATAACATGTGTGTGGCTACTCATGCATAATCCTCCCTAGATACAACATCACCAAGAGAGAATCACTATGGGTGGAGAAGGGGAAATATCAATAAGAATGTCTCCAGTCCTAACTCACTATGCTGACCCAAATGAAAAAGAGGTAAACTCCAAGACTCTAAATTCAGTCCAATAAGGTGTGAAAACAATGCAAGAAAAAGTAAGTTCAAGTGTAAACAAGTAGTTTGTTAAGTAGTTGCAGTTGTACATGGTTGGTCATATATAAATGCCATCACCCATGGGAAATGGACATATATACTAAAATAGACACCATCACCCATGGGTGATGGCATCAGCCTTAGGGGAAACACTAAGGTCAAGAGGTGAGAAACATGGGTAATGGAGGCTTGTAAGTTAAATGAAGGGAAATGATGAAGGTTTAGAGTGACCAAAAACAAGGATAATGACATACAATAAGAGGAAGTAGGTAGACATAATGGAACAAGTAGACGTAATGAGTGAAATGCGTGATTAAATGGTAGAAATGAGGAAAATATAGGGTAACTAATACTAATAGTGACATCTCTTAAATGTTGTGGTCTAGCCCACATGACCATGTTTGATCATATCCTAATCCCGACATTGGCCCCTTTAGGAACCCACTCAAGAGGAGAATGCATTAGCAACCCTTGCACAAAATAAATGGTTAACATGCATAAAACACATGGTGTATACACTTTCCACCCTCATTGAATTCTTTTTTCCTTGCATATGTTCCCAACTAAGCTTATGACAGTCCAACCCAAGATATTTGTAATATTCCACTATTTCTAGCAATTTTTTGTGAGTGAGAAAATAGGGAGGATGCCTGACAATTGTATTACTATGGAATCAATCAGATTATAGACTATGGAGATGAAATTATTATATGCATTGTATGGCTGAATAAAAACAACAAGGATGTTGAATAAAAACAAGAATATGGTTTCAACAATAAAACTAAATAATAAAATGGATAAGGCATTGGTACGTGATGTGTATTGAGATTCTGGAGTTCATGATTATATTTTCATCACTTATTTCAATACATAACAAGTCCCTAAGTGAGATCTGGCAGTTGTCATGTATTTTTGCAAGGTCAAAATTCAAGTTAAAAACATGACAACTAGACCCCAGTATCAAAACATTTGCTTGAAACCCCTCTGGAGACATATTTTGGATCATCATACCTTTTGTTTCATAATATTCCCATCCTTTAAAATATTAATATTGTGATGAACATCCTTCCCAAGTGTCTGAAATGTGTTCATGAAGTCACTCAGTCCATTCAGTTGAATGTTGTCAAAAGATGAAATATGTACTAAGCCTAGGAAGGCTATTCTCTATCCTTTCTGGGATAGGTGTGCATATTATAGGGTTGATCAAGAATCTTAAATAAATATATAGATTTTATCTAATATTTTGAAAGGAAATGAAATAGGTTTAGTAAGATCTAAGAAAGTTTCAGAGGTTTTGGAACAAGAATAGTGAAAGCAGGTTTTGGAGGCTTAAGGAGCTTCCAGTGGAAAAATGTACCTGAACTTCAATGGAGGTTTTGGGAGCTTCAAGATGAGTCAAGAGGAAAACAAGATATATTCATAAATATTAAATAATCCTCTACATGATGGAGTTTCACATTCTTCACAAGACCCAAGCATTTCTCAGGGCAGATCAATCTCAGCTGACTCACCTTGTGGTCCCAAATGAAAAAGTGACATTTTTTGGAGAAGGAGGAATAATCATGTATTAAAAACCATCCCATTGATATTGAAGTGATATGAGGAGTCAAAATGATATAAAAATTTCCAAAAAGGACCTCCTAGAATTCTGAGAAAAGTGGTTTCATGTTTTTTTGAGAGTTAGTCAATTTCACAGTTGGATGGGTGATGCATTTTGGTGCCTCGACTTCCCCAAGTGTCTCAAATGTCCCAAATTTTAGGGGAAGTGGGGAAAATAGAGATAAATTTTTTTTCCCCACCCCCCAGTTGCAACCCTTCGACCATCATGTGATTAGGTCCCCCTACTTAAATACTTAAATACTTAAATAGGAAAATTATGGGATTTCACCAATGCTCTGGGACTAGGTCCCTCTGCTTGAATCGGGAATCTCCATTTATTAAAAGAAAGGAAATAAATTAAAACTAAACTAATTTAATGGGGTGGCCCATAGACTGAGGATCACATGGGAATAATTTCCTAAACCTTTGACAACTGCTTATATAAAATACAAGGGAGAAAAAATTCTTAGCAGGAGAGATAGGAAAGGGAAATAAGAGGGAGATTTTAACCAATAAATAACATAGCTGAGTTTATTTAATCAAAATCAAATTATTTCACTTGCATCAATAAGAAGAAACCATTCACATAGAAATAGGAACAATCAACAAGAAACACAAATTTTTATTGCATCATGTTGCACAATTTACAATGCTCTTGGTGTGTAAGTTGAGATGGGGACAAAATTTAAATAGACAAGAGACAAGAGGAAATGAAAGCACTTGTTCCTAGAAATACAATGAGATCTAGAAAACAAGAATCAACCATCCCTTTACAATAAGGATATCATCTCCTTTTATAGTTTTACAATTCATCTCTTCGTCTACCCCCCACATGCCTCTTTATGTCCTTATTCAACTTGTGACTCTTCATTCTCCTAGGAACAAATTAAATACCCCTCTTATAATTTAAGGGAGTATTGTCACATCTTAAAAATATTTAATTTTCACTTGAATGAATAGGACAAAACATCATGATCATTTATAACGAAGAATTAACAAGGGGGAAGAGAAGAGGAGAAAGAATGAGGAGAGAAAAGAAGCATGGATGAAGATGCCTCCAACCTTGATGTAGATCAGATTTGATGGTGTTGAAAATGAAATTTTGATCCATGCTGACCTTCACACTTGAAAAAATATTCAAACCTTTGAAACTCTGTAATGCCTCCCAAAATGTCAAGTTCTTGATGCAACTTGAGACCATTGTCTAAACAATTCAACCTGATGGTCCAGGAGCTTGGGGAAATGGAGCCATCCATGAGATGAGGTGAAGATAACTCCGATCATGATATGAATAAAGGTGATATATTATTATTGAACATGCTTAAATCCTTTAATTAACCCATCTGGTGAATTGAGAAACACATTGAGACCAAAATGCTCCACTGTGACCAAAATTGGGAACTTAGAAGGCTCTTCTCCTATTTGAGACACAATGCCATTATCCACCCTTTTGAAATCACAAGTTTTTCCTCCATGAAGGTTTACATTAGTGAGGAATGTATGATGAAAAACCATGATCATTTTAGTCCTTTTTTGGACACTTGTTATTTTTAGTAAGTTCTTCTTGGGTGACTAGTTTTGGCAATTTCACCGAATTATCACTTTTGAGCACTTTTCCTCCTGGGGAATGAACTGAGTGTCATGAATCCATTCATCCTTTTGACCTACTAATATTAGTAATTTTATTGAATGGGTATTTACTAAAAACATACATTGGCCACGGGGTGTCGGATCAGGCTGAAAAAGGTCTCCAAAATTTTTACTTCTCACCGGGATGCTTTGCTCTAATTTCAGGGGTTTCTCTCATTTGGATCTCCACGAAATGAAAAGAAAACTTGAAATTCTGTGTTTTATTCATCTGATAGGAAAGAATGTAGAAAAATAATAGTCCTTCATAACTCCAATCATACCCCTTTCATGCTGCAAGAAAGTGCTCTTTTGAAAGCTAATTTTTTAAGGATCTCATGCTCCAATGTTTAGCTCATTTGGCTCGATGTAACTCTGGATATATGAGGTGGAATTTTCCCATGGATGAAAGTTTCATATGAATATAAAAAATTCATGTGGGTATCAATGATTTAATTTAAACACTCATTTCAAAGGTTTTCATGTAGGGAAGCTTCATTTTGAATCTTGTGGAGATTAGAGCAGGGGTTTGTGAGATATGAGTGAAAGTGTGATTTTGGGCATGAGGGGTGTCTAGTTAAATTTTGGAAAGACCTTGTTATAGAAAAATTGGAGAAAATAGATTCAAAAATGGGCTCCAAAATGGATAATTTCATTCAAATATTCAAACACAAACTCAAGTTAGGAAACTCACCTCTTGGCCCACTTTTGACACCTCTTTCTTAACCCAGGTTGAGGGTGAGTTAGGAGTTGCTAAATCAGTCTGGGAGCCTCTCATGTCCATTACCACATTTATTAATGGTAAATTAGGTTAAAATTTTCAGCAGCATGGTAAAAATTCACCATGGGTCAGCTAACATGAAGAGGGGGACAAGGGTGATGAGTCGGGTGAGTATAAAACATGTCCTAGGAAGCTGGTTGATGGGTGGTGAGTGCCAGGAGAGAGGGAGTGCATACATGGTGGTGCACTTTTTTTAAAATGATGAAAATTTTCACCAAGTTTAAAGGTGAAATGGTTGTGGAAATTTTTTCCATGGGTGTGGTGTGTCATGAAGAGAGGGCCATTTGAAGGTGTGAGTGCATAACATGAGCCTAACACATGAAGTGGTCACTTAAGTGACAAAAGCTTATCCCTCCCTTGGTGGAGAAATTATTTTCACCTCATTCACTTTTTCACCAGGTGTAAATTTGTATCAATGATTCCCATGGATCATGTTGATCATGGAGAGGGGGCCATTTTGACTTGTGAGTTGAAACACTCACCTAACCACCCAAAAGGCCATTTAAGTGACGAAACCTTCTAACTTACTCTCCTCACCTTGGTAGAATTTTTTTTGCACCTCATCCACCTTTTCACTAATTTAAAAGGTGTAAAAGTGCATATAAGGTGTAAAAATGCTCCCTGGCCACTTTTAGAAACCTCGCCTTCACCAACAGTTGCCAAAAATAGACCCTAGAGAGTGATTTTTTGCCCCGGGAGCTTCCCTAAGAGTTACCTAGGAAAAAATTATATCATTTTGAATCAAAAATGTATTTTGAGATCACTACCACAATTTTCAAGAGCCAATTATTCATGAAATTTTAAATTTATCCCTCTTTTTGTTTTGTTCAAGCCTATGTGCTGGTGAAAATGACTACCATGAAAAAGTATGATGATGAAAGTGAAAAACAAAAAAAATTGAGTGAAGATGTAATTACATAGGTAAAATTGGGATTTTAATAAGGTCTCAAATCTCTATATAACTCCCATAATGCTCCTTTGAATCCCCACTAAGATCAGGGATCTTCATTTGCACTGTCAGGCCAATATCTCAAAATTTGGACGATAGAATCTCCCGAAACCTTTTACAATGTGATTTAGACCTTCTTATATTTCCGATGATTATTTTTTCACCTAAAAAAAATTATGAGGCTCCTGCAACATCCAGAACAAGCTGACTAGCTTTTTTACTACTTTCATTTCCTGACATCGTGCTATAAGTAGCATAGTGGTCCATAGCTTCTTCCTAAACCTATTTTTCTTTGCATAAATTTCCTCTTATGATATCATATCTCTTTCACACACTTATTAGATGCATTATTTATTATTGGTTCATCCCTGGGGGGTGCTTACTAGGTGTAAAAAATCTTGAAAATAGGCCTTTTTGGGCCTTCGAGAGTAGTACCTTCAAAGTGAATCAAAATGAACCCATTAATTTCTTCCCACCAACTTACCTACACATGAAACACACTTCAAAAATATAGTTATCACATCCCTCTCAGCCATGATGGGGTTTACATAGTCATAAATTGGCTAGAGGGTAGGTTTACATTACCCAGTTCAGGGATTTTTTAGTGTGGGATTAGTTTTCATGGCAAAAATTTCCAATTTTTTATGTTAAACATTTAACATGACAACAAGGTCAACTGAGCAAAAAAATTATATGACTTCTGAATGCACTTTCTTGATCTCAATCGGGAGGTAATTTTTCCCTCTTTTGTTAAATCCAATAGCATAGATGCTTAAATGATAATTATCACCATTTGATCCTTCCAAACTAGGACATATTTTGATACTTTGGGTGTAGTCAATAATGTTCTAGGGGTAGCTCATGTCCACGTGTAATAATTTGAATATTATTAGGTGGAATGTGATGATGATAAGGAGGTCAGGAAGCGAGAGATTGGTCTCACATGACCTTCAATCAAATCAAATATTTTGATTTGGCCCTCGTCATATTGGAGAAATATTTTGTTGAGGATAATATATGGGTTTCATCTATGCTCATAGGACTAGTTCCCTTTTCTATAGAATGGGGCGGCCACCATTTATTGAAAAAATGGAAATTATGTATGCCATTTCTAACCTTGGGGGTCATTTAGGACTAGATAAAATTGTAAAAACACCCTTTTTATAACTACAATAACATATTAAAGAGGGCATGGTTTACAAGTTTGGAGAGAAGAAAAGTGTAGAGAAATAAGGGGAAAGTGAGGAGGGAGTTATGCTATTCCAAATCAATGAGAAGAAATAGGAATCATATAAGAATCATGAAACAATGACATATATTAAGATAGCATTCAATCAATGATTCTAATTCCATTTTAATAGGTACAAATCCCTTGCTTCCTTACAAAAATTTCCATATGATCTGGTGAGTATTAAGAGATATTGTGGAGGAAAATATTTATGCAAGAAATAGAATAATATAACATACTAGAGAGATAAAAATTTGATCCATTGGAATGAAGAGGTCATTCCAATATATAGTGCCCTTTAAGAGACTCTTCGTATTCCCATGCGAGTTTTCATATTCCAGATTTTAAAATAAGGTATTTAACCTTATTTTAAGAAAACCACTTTTGCAATAGAGGAATATAAGTCACTTAAGTGAATAAGATGAAATTAGAAAAAGTGTTGTAGACACCTATTTTTGGTACACGCCCCTTCGTAATCTTACATGCATGCTAATTCCATTCTAGCATCTCTTTCTCTTAAATTAAATAAAATCTTATTTATTTGCTCACATTATTTGATTGATTATCAATGGGCTCCGTATGGACCCATTTGATAATTCAATTTTTGGAATCATCCCCCATCTCTCACAAATTATTTAATTCATAATGCATATCTCCGACACCTTCTTTTTAAAAATGAAATCTTTATCTCACCCCCCATTCAAATCATGTCCCCCACTTTGCCTAATAAGTCAAAATATGGGACCCACGTGATCACATCACATCCCTAACTCAAGTTACTTTACTACACATTGGGTATAATCTAACATGTAGTTTAGTCTCATATCTAAGCTATAAATATGGGGTTTTTTCCCCCATATTTGGGGAGAGGGAGATTTTTCAAAAAAAGGATATAGATTTTTAAGGAGAATATTTTTTTAGAGGAGGAGGAGGATATATTTTTAAAAATAAGAAGGAGAAAGCTCTGATAATGTCTCTTATTTTTCCATCTTGATGCCCGGTTCACTTCCATATTAGGACATAAGCTAAGTTCCCTTGTTATTTTAGTTACTTTATGTTTTATATTTTTACTACTGTTCACGATCTAATTATCTTGTCTGACACGGGGGTTGACATCCTCCAAGGGAGTTGAAATCCTCTTGGAACCGGTACTGTCTGGGCAACCCCCGCATATTGTGTTCTAATCTTATCTGGTTTAGTTTTACAGATCTAGCTTCTTGATATCATGCATCTGCTTTCTTTGCGGTCGTATCATCCATCTCCATCTCCAAGGTACTAAGCCCTTGTATACTCGACATGGTCTCATGTTTCTATATTACTCATACACTCACCTGGACAGGAAGTTGGAAACGCATATCAACATTTGGCACGCCCGGTGGGACTAGATCCTAGATCTAGTCGTTTTGTTTGTTATTCTTTTCTAACTTGCTCGTTTGCATGGTCATAATATCCATTGATCTCTGTTTAGTAAAATCCATCGTTTAAGTCACCTCAGAGGTACGGTGTTCTTTATTTTCTATTTACCCGCATAGGGAACGAGTCTGTGAAAACTAATCTTATTGTCTTGCTTTTATTGGCGATCTTAGCTGTATAATAGATAAAATTTTTTTTTTAAACGATCTCTACTTTGACCTAATAAAATAAATCTATATATTCATTTAGATCTTAATTTCTAATTATCTATAGATTTCACATTTCAAAATATACTAATCTATAGTTATTTGCTAAAAAAAAGCATAACAATCTATAGTTATTTGTTTTAAAACATATTAGACAATATTGATTTATTTAAAATAATAAATTTTTTAAAACTGAAATAAATTGCAATTAAAATTATATATATATATATAAAACAAAAAAAAAATCCTAAGCTACCCCATCTTACTCCCCTTCCTCTTAACTATCTCCTCACCTCTCCACTCGGCCAGCTCGACCACCTCCCTAACTGGCTCCACCGAGTCACCCACTCCCTCCGGCCTAATCCTGTCCTCCACCCCACCTTCAAAATCTCTGCCTCCCACGTAGACCATCGACCTCCACTCCCCTCCGGCTCAGCTCCCCATCTCCCACTCAGCCACCATCTCCTTTCCTTCCCGTGCAGACTCTCCCTTTCTCTATGCTCCACCCCACTCGTTCCCTCCATTGATCCTTTCCCCCATCTGAGATCCATACCTTCCATCTCCAATGACCTCCTTCACTAACTCTCCCTTTTCCTGAACACTTGTCCCCCATCCACCATTCCTCCTAGCCGACCACCCGTCTCCCTTCCCTGTCTCAGAATCAACTCCTCTCCACCTCACCTTCTCCTCTACCCTATCTCCTTTCTCTCCTCCTGAGATCCATCCCCACCAGCCCCGTCTCCCTTCTCTCCACCTAAGCTAGAATTCTCTTCCCACGACCAATCTCTCCATTATCAATTTCCTCTCGCCTCGGGCCATCCTCTCAACCCTGTTCTGGCTCCATAATATATCCCCGAGCTCTCTCCTTTCTCCTATGCCCTCGGTTCACACATGGCTCTGCTCCCCTTACACTTCAAATTCCACTCACTTCTCTCTTCCTTCCCCCCCCCCCCCCCCGGAGCCATTCACAGGAGCATACCTACTCAGCCCACTATTTCTTCCTTGTTGTCCACACTGACCCACATCGACCCGCCAACCCACGTGTGCTTCGTCCCTCTCTATGCACACTTTCCTCGACCAAAGAGGGCCCCTCCAATGTGAACTCCACATGGCTCAACCATACACATTCCCAATCAAAGTATCACATTCTTAACTAACTTAGTCAATTTAGTTTGATATTATTTCAAATCATACAATCAAAATAAATAAATAAATAAAATCATATAACCACTAACATAGGATATACTATTATTTATGTAGTCATTTTTAAGCTAAACCTTGGTTATATTATATAGGTTAATTCGGGACTTAATTTTACAAATTGGTTTATCTCCTCATGAATTAATTGGTTAATATTGATGCTTCATCGGAATTTAGTTAGGCTCAGTTTGTTAATTCCATTGTAATATTAATTCTATTTAGTCATTTTGACTCGCCTAGACCCCATTACTTCATGTCGTATGTAAGTCATTCTAACTATATCTTTAGGTGTTTTTCAACACATAATTTCTAGTACATTAGAATACTTAGAATAATCATATTTATTATTTCTCTAATTACGCATCGCTTTCACCACCACGTTATTAAGACCATTATATTGCTTTTCTTATTTTGTTATCCACATGAATTAATTGTTGTATTTGCTTTTGCAGGTGAACTTTGCAGACCTTGCAACCACAGAGTTATGCTGTCAAAGATCAATTGTTAAACCATTAACACACCACCGATCCCCTATCATTGACCCCATCTAAGATTATTCATGCTACAATTTTAAGGTACCTGGGCATTTCAGGTCACTAACTGGCACTTTTAAAATACACCATCATCAAGTACAATCACATAACATCGATAAGCGATTCTCCAGGTATTCCTCATTTTCTCTATTTTCTCTTTTCTGCATCTAATTTTCCCTTTCCTAAGTGTCTGTATACATCGAACATCACATTTCATTTTGGTCTAAAACAAACCTTTTGCATCCTACTTGTTCACATAGCTTAAGTAAAGGATTTAACCCTCTGCATTTCACTTATCACACACTGCCTGAGACTGCACAAACATAATTAACACATCAGAATGTTCCTCTCACTTGGTTAAATGTTTGGGACCTAAACACCCAACAAGAAACCATCTCAAACATCTCCTAATCCATAACTTCCTGAAACTAGCCTTAGACTCCTTATCTTCCTTACCTGTTTTTCTTTTTTGTTCACATCTTCTAAATTAAACATGATGATAAAAATTATTCTGCTTGATTTGTTTGTCAATAACATACATAAATAGATGTTTCTCCATTTCACACCTATTTTTTCTCTCTCCCAAATGGAGACAAACAAACAACCTACTCTATCTAATAAAGTTATTTCCTCTAACGATCTCACTCAACAAGATTCTAAACTCAAAACCACGTCTTCAATCACCCAATCTCCAGTCTCCATGGTCTCACCTCATGAGAACCATGTCATAAAAAATTCTCCCCATCTTGACACCAACCCTTCTATCCCCCATCAGGCCAGTCTTCCTAAATAAATCGTGCCACTATCTCTTTCTCCTCTAGATACACTTGAATCTTCTCCTAACCCCATATATGACTTCTTACTTCAGAAATTCCATAAAATCTCTCAATCCTCCCAATATCCTCAATTGGTGGATCGCATTCCACCCACATCCATTTTTGTCAATTCTATTTCATCCACCACTAGTATTCCCATAAAAAAATCTCAGCCTTTGAATACCTACATTCCTACCCATCCTATGCTCCAACAGTCTCAACCCCTTAACACTCATATCCCTACTTGTCATCTACGACAACAACCTACCTAGCTTTAATGAACACACCATATTCCTATTATTCAAAGTCAACCTATGTAACAATCTCAACCCATGACACATGTTCATCCTTACCAAACAACTCCCCAAACACCCACATATCCACAAATTAATCAGTTTTCTTATCAAACCATTCCATAAACATATCAACCACCTTATTAGATGCTTCACCAAACACCCACACACCCACAAAACACATCATTCATTATCAAACTCCCTTTCAAACCACACGGGCCGATCCAATCTCAACCTTACAATGCCTCAACTAATTCAATTCATGCCTTAATGAATCGGTTAGCCAGTTTAGAAACCCTTACCGTACCATCCAAGAACACCTTATCGTATGAACACATCTATAATGAACCCATTCATCCGTCGGTCCCAACTAAACCTTACCCTCCTCATTAGAAACTTTCTACATTTAATAAGTTCAATAATAAAGAAGATCCCCAACAACATCTCCTTGCATTTAAACACGCATGTTGTCTTATTGCACATGATCATGATTTACTTCTTCATACTTTCCCCATGTCTTTATCTGGTCCCACGTTGGACTGGTACAACAGTATCCCATGAAATTCCATATTCTCTTTCACTCAACTTGCACAGTTGTTCTTAGAACACTTTTCTATCAATATCACACGCAAGACCACTATCACTGATCTATATACCATTCGATAGTATGAAAACAAGCCCATCGCCGACTTCATCGCACGATGGCATGCTGTTATAAACCAACTATCCTTCACTATCCCACAAACCGAACTCATCAAATTATTCTCACATTCGTGTGCCAAACATATATCATCCACTTTTTAGATACAATCATTCTGAACCTTTGATGAAGATTTCACAATGGCTCACAAGCTTGAAACCCGTGCCATTGAGCAGGGTCATCTTAAATTAAGTTCAACTAAATCAAAAATTGAATCCACTAAACCATTCACACATAATGGCGAGTTCAAGAATATGCGACCCAACACTATGGTCACTGAACCCTCATCCCCATCTACACCAAACACATGGTCTCAACAACGATCTCCTCAATCAACATCCAACTACACTCCTTTAGGAGAATCATACAATTTTGTATTTGATAATTTGATGAGTGTAAAATCTATCCAACTTCCTCCCATACGACCCGTAGAAAACTTGCAAACCAAACCATTTGGTATCACGAGGCCCACTTTTGTAAATATCATCAAGTCAAAGGTCATGACATTGAGAGATGTCATTCCTTCAAAGATCGTGTCCAACAACTTGTAAATCAAGGGGGACATCCAAATTGATACCTCCACTACACAAACTAATCTAACCACCAACGAATCATGTCACCCCCTTTACATCTCAACTATCAAATGCTTGTATGGTTGACACTGTCAATCAAGATCCCACCTTGTCACCAACTCTGCATATTCCCACAGTGGACATTATTCCCATCCCTTATTTAGAACCATTTACACCTACATCAACTTTTTCTATTTGTGTTGGACCTACACCTTCTCATGTCCTTATCACATCTACATCAAATTCAACTATATCATCCATTTCTGCCACTTCAAACATGCCTCAATCTACCACATTAGATTCCTCCTTAGCACCCGTTTTAGCACCACTCGTATCCACACATATCCCTGCATCTCTCACACCTATTCATTCACCGACATCTTCATCAAATGCACCTATTACTACACCTACATTACTCACAACCATACCAACTAAACTTAATTCTACTACATGCACCCTTGCAACCCCATCTTCGACATCAACCCCATTAGCTAACATATCATTCTTACCCCTCGAAACATTTATGAAACAACTAGTCTCTTTTACTTCTACGCCCAAAAATGCTCCTACATTTGCTACATTACCTTTACCCATAAGGCCTACTCCATCGGTTATCACATCACTCACATCTCCACATATTCCAAAAGTGCCTACATCTTTATCTATCCCAACTACCCCTATACCTATCATATAAACATGTCCACCTATCTCTATCTTGACAACCTTGGTTGTGGCCACAACACCCAATCTACCCCAATACTCTTTACCCTATCCTCCTATCACATCGACCAAATCCTCTTGATCTGTAACAATATCAAATATACCCCTTGAATCACCTATTGAACCAACACATCTACCTCGATTAAATAAATATGTTTTACCTTCTCCCTCTAAAAAATCATCTCTTTCCATGCCCAAATCGAAACAATCCATGTCTCACATAGATATCATTAATCGCATCATACAAACACCTATATATTTATTAACATCTTCATCTTGTTTTAGAACAGTTTATCCATTGATAGCCTGTTATCAACTAATTTTGACTTTGCAAAATTATTTTTAAAATAATAAAAAATAAAAAATTTGAAAATTTTCAAAAGTGTTACTTTGCGTGGTTCATTGCCCTCATCGCGATCGTCTCATTTTTGTGATCGTTTCGGTCTTCGTTTCATCCTTTTCAGGCGAAAGAACTCTTCCCGTCAAGGCTTTAAATCGCGTTAAAATACATTAAAATTAATTAATTAATATTTAATTAATTAATCGCTCCTTGTTTAATAAAATTAACTTTTAAAATAACTCGAGAGTATTTAATTAAATAAATATTAATTAAGAGTTCATTTAAAAAAATTTAATTGCCGGGGAAGTAAGCTTATGCTTCCAACTGCCGGGAATGCCAATTTGGCTTCCCGAACCCGGATTTCCACATTCTTGACAATCTTCTTCAAATTTCCCGCATGTGGGATTTTCTCCACCAATTTCCAAATCATGGATTGGTTAATGAGCAGGAAATTCTCCCAATTTCCCACATGGAGAAATTGAACGGGGATTTCTAGCCCACTTTTCCATTCCTGTTGGCAATTGTCTGTTGCTTTCCCCATTTCCCCCTAGCACTTAAGTCCACTACCCAGGAAGAGAGGAAGTTGGATTAATCCTCATAACTTCCTCCATCAAACCCATTGGAAAAATTCGTGCGAAGCTTTTTGATTGCTTCTTATTTCTTTTGAAGGACATAATATTTTTTCACATCCAACAATACTTCCATGCATTTGTCAGGAAAGAGTAGCATTTTTATATTACAGAGAAATCCACGCCTGAGATTACAGCTAAGAAGTAACCAAGACAACAATTTCCCACGCACAGCCCAAGGGAAAATTGCCAAAGAAAGATCATTACCCACATTTTTGAAGAGGAGCAGTCCAAATACAAAAATGCGTAGGTTTTAGAGGACAGTCCAAAAAGTAGAGGAGGGGATAAGTTACAAGATCGCACGCACCAAGCAGTCAGTCTCACATGCATGGGTAAGTGCAGGAGAGCTCCACGTAGGAACAAATAATAGGGTCATCACATTTTTGGAAGAAACAGATCAAATATTGCAAATAACAACAGGTTTCCATATGCCCAACTTGTAGGAGGAAATTTTATTCCACGCGTGAGGACATAGAAGGGTAGCAAAATTAGACAAAAAATTATATTAATCCATGCAATCGTAGGGGAAAACAATACTTCAGAAAATTAAAATCAAAGAAGCCATGCCAAAGAGGAAGGTTTTCCATGTGCCAAGGAGAGGTGGAGCTGTCCAAGATTCCACACACCCATCCAAGAAGCTCCCACACATAGAAAGAAGATCATCATGCACCCAAAGGAGAGTCCACGCCTTGGGGGAGAAAAAGACAGAATGAAGTTTAAGATTTTAAGCAAGCCATAGAGAACAACAATTTCCCACGCCCAAGGAGAATTGATATCATATTTTTTTCCTTTGGTGAGAAGTTATATGCCACTATCTATCTTGAGGTAAAATGAAGATTTTATTTTGTATTTTTTTGAGTCAATATTTTTTTTTTATGAGATTTTTTCGTGAACAGTGGTAAAAAAATGAAAACTGTATACAAGATAAACAGAGGAAATCTCCATTCATTGTTTGCCCGTTCTCACGTAGGTTTCAAGTCAAAAAATAGCTGACCACATCATGGATTAAATTTCATGAATTTTGCTAACTATTTTTTTTTTTGTTTATGCAGTAGGATTTCACCACGGTTGGGATGGTAAATAAGTTCTTATGCATACATAGCCAAAGATACAGTCTAAACAAATTCCATGCAGGTCTTAAACAGTTAGACATACAACAGTTCACAGGAAAAAGTGTCTTCAAAGACGCATTGACTATTAGATCGCACCGAAGAAGTAAATATCAAATTGCGGGATTATTAAAATTGGGTGATTCTATTCACTTTAAAATCAATATTTCTACAAAGCTAATAGTCTCCAGAATACGCAATGGTAACCTGATCAAGTTGTTATGACATAGTTTTTACTTTTAAAATAATGGTAATCATAGTATAACGGAAGACTAAATTTGATGTCTTACATCGATGGGGTTTTGGAGACTAAGACCCGACCCCGATTGCAGTTATTTTGCATGTCTGAGTCTTAATTGTCTGTGAAATTCATCATGGCTGAAAAGTCTTACAAATCTGCAGGGAGCCCAGGAGGAATCCCACGCATAGCTCAAACAACATTCACCGTGACGTATGAATTTCAAGGAATTATCCCTCCCAAAAAAATTGAAGATCAGCAAAGGACAACATCACTGAAACAAATCTAGGTCACATCAATGAGAAAGAATTCTGCGAGCGGGAGAATTTTTCAACTGAAAACAAAACCATTTTCTAAAATAGACTTTACCATGCAATGAGTCTAACAAAAGGAACAACAACATTTCTTGTCTCGGTGCAGTGTTCGGAATTGGTTATTGCTTGTGTGAAGCATTATGACCCCGAGAGACGAGGAATTTTTAAAGATAATCGCAAGCCTTTCCTCTTAATCACACCAAAGCACATTGAGGAATTTTTTGGCATTCCCGACTTTCCCGAGAATGCAGACATCACTCACTAGTCAACACAAGAATTATGGGATGAAGAACCCCTGAGATGGAGCAAGATGGTTAATAACAACTAGTTAACAACCAAGAGACCTTGAATTGACAGGCTCCCCAAAGAACTGTACCACATTGAGTTCGTGGAAGAAATCAGAGACATGATCACTCTCCTAAGTTGAGTTTTCGGTCTACCTTCTGCTAGGATTTTCCACCCATGGATGTACCAATTTATCTGTATCATCCTAGCCAAGAAGGAGTTTGTGGATTGGGCCACCACCATCAGTAACACCCTTCACAAACAATTAATAGAAGTTAAGATGACTGGATGCTTCTACATGACTTCATATCTGACCTATATAGTAGCATGAAGAAAGCTATTTTCAGGACTTGAAACGAGAGGGGTCATGGGGCCATCAAATAGTGTTTTTCATTATTACCCTCAGCTCAGCTTCAAAAATAGTTCTCACCATTTTAGAAGAGCCAATGATGCATTCACCTTCCGCATGATGCAAAACCTGAATCGGAATACTGAGGAAAGGTTTTCCAAAGAAGCCATGAGTGTCATTTGCCAATGGGGAACCTGGTTTATTCAATTTTCATCTTTTTCCTACATTTGCGTGAGTGGCTTTGCTGAGCACCCCGTGGAAACTTCCTAAGTACGTCAGTGATAGATGGGCATTAATGGAGCTAGCACGAACAATTATTCCAAGTTCATTGCCTTATTAGTGACAAGCACCGTCTCGGGAATTCATTTCCCGATCCAAATCGAGGAATACCAATGTCCAAATCTTTTTAGTGCACAACTCATGGAAAAAGAGTTCACTCTCATAACCATCCATCCATATGTGAAGAGAGCCCAGTTTGATATCAATGGATATATGCAAAATATTTTGGGAGATCAAAGTACTAACATAGTCCTACCATCGAAGAGTTTCTGGGCTGCTTGTTCAGATGAACATGAGGTAAGAAGGCGGGGAGTACTCTCACCTAACACTTGCTCAGATCAAGGCTTTCCGCATCAAGAGTCCTCCCGATTCATTCATAGATGATGATGAGGATGTCGTCGATCCCACACATGATGTCAATTGATCCTTTACCCCATTGCCTCGAATCGACTGGACCAAAAGAAATGAATTTTCTCTTGATAGCAAGAATCAACCAATTATTGAAAGAAGCATATCTTGGTATGACAGAGAAATTTCCAAATTGCAATCAATTCCAGATCATGTTTTAGGATCACAAAAATTACCAATACGAGGGGGCCTCAATTCGAATAAAGTCTCTTCTCAATCAACCTCATTACCATCTAATCATACACAACAAGCAAGAAAAGAGTGGTTGCCAAAATCCACTTTGGCAAGTAACGTGTCACAAGGAGAGAGATCTAAAGATCCTAAACCCGAAGAAGGAAGAGAGCGTGTGTCTGGATTTTCTACCTTGAGTAGAGATTATTCTACCCACATCGTTAATAGTGCTTAGAAGCTCGTAGCAAATGATGCTTAGCCATGCTTCAAACAAGCATCCACTTAGGTGCAAGTAATTCAAATATCAAACACTTCAAAGCGTGTAGTTCATGAAGGGATTTCCCAAAATCTCCTGAATAATCAGGAAGTGGATATTGAGGTTGTGTCTCCTCAAATAGAGGTTGTAGATAGGATTCAAGAAGGATCTCATGATGTCAGAAATAATGAGAATATTGATTCGAACTCTAGGATTCTGTATGGTGAAATAGTGAATGATACTCCAACCTGCGTTGATTCCAAAGTGAAGAAAAGGAAGAGAGTTGTCAAGCCAATTGACATTGATTTTGATGCCCTTTTCAAAATTTCAAATGATGCCATTCCTAAGAATCCTAAGGGGCTTTCTCGAATAATGGTAGATAATGATGGAAACAAATTCGCAGACCTTGCCATTCCACAAGTTGATAAGGAGCATGATGCTTTGACACATGCCAAATACGAAGTTTCCAGACTTCGACTTGGAATATCTACATTAGAAAGTGACATGGCGATGGCTCAAGATTCAATTGATATTGTGCTAAAGAGACTTAAGAAATACAAGTCTCAAAAATCTCAGCTCAAGGTCAAAAAGAATCAATTGGTGGAATATGTTCAACATTTGATAAATCCCATATCATCCACCTTCCTAGTACCCGATGTAGTGGCTGCCAGAGATGAAGATACTCTCAATTTTTCAAAGGAAATAAACACATTGGGCCATGTCACTAAAACTTGGCTTTAAGAGATTCTCGTTTTAGGCCAGGGGACGATCAAGACCATGGTTAAGCTTCATGAAGATGTCAGTGCGTATCTTCATCCAATTCTTTCTTTCAAATTTTTTTTTGTTTCTACTATATCAAATTTGGATGAGATATTGCCCAGTTTACAGGAGATGACAAGTATGGAATCTTCAGTTTTAGCTATTGAAGGAATTCTCAAATTTGAACATCGAGGGACATGTTTTATTTGGTGTCTACATCTCAAATCAAGAAAAGGATTCTCGAGGATTCTGTGATCCATTATGAAAGCATGTGCAATGAAGCCTTCACTTCACTCTCCTTGATTCAAGAATTCATGGCTGAGATTCCTTGTAACCTCGTAAATGAGCATAATCAAAGGTGTTCATTGAAGAAGGTGGAAGAACAATTTTCACAATTGTTTTAAGGACATGTACACTCTCACCAACAATTTCTCGTCAGTTTCCATGGAGCGGTGCATCAAATTAAAGAACTTATTTGAGAATGCTCAATCCAAAATTGTTAATTTAAATGATATGCCGAGTAGAATTATTGAATTGCAGGTATTTTGTGAGGCTATTCTTCGACCAAGTGAACCTCCAGAAGAAGAAAAAATGTTTGAAACTTTAGGAAGGTTTAGATGCTTTCAACTGGAAAAATCGACAGATCCTAATTTCACCGGTGGTTCAGGGAGTTGATTTTCTTGGTATCTAATGAAGTGGGAGAGTCCATTTCTCATATGCTTGAGATAGGCGGACCCCATTTCAATGGATAAGGCACTGGTTATTATTGTATATTTTAAAAGGTGTTGTTATTTGTTTTCGGGAAATAATGGATTTTTTAAGTAATTTCTATTTTTGAGTTGTCTTTAATAAAGTTGTTGAAAAAGTCAAAGGTCACTTAAGTGCCTTATTTAATGATCATGTAAAACCCTAACTACTTTGTAACCAACTTTTGGGTTATAAAAGAAAGTGAGGGGCTCATTTGTAAAGGGTGACTTTGAGAGAGGAGAAGAAAATACTTTTGTGTAAGCTTTGTTTTAGGAAGAAACTTTGTGTTCTTTGTGAAAACATTTTGGAGTTAATGAAATACAAACTTTGTGTCTCAATCATTGTCTCTTGTAACATTTGATGTTCTTATGTTCATTAGATGTTAGGTGTTTGAATATTGCATGCAAATATTATCTTTGATCTTATTGTCAATGTTATTAATCAGTTGTTCTAGTTCACAGTGATCAAGCTCTGATTATGTACTTGCTCACGTGTGTTCCCTTTTACACTTTCTTGTTTGGCTAACTCAAACTCCATTTTATTTGTGTTGGTTATTCATCTTTCCTCTTCATGCAATATTAGGATCTGTTTTTACCTAACTCTTGCATGTTCTTTTAGTTCATTCCATTCCATCTCCCTCATTCACTTTTCTTTCCATTGATGTTCCAAAACACCCCCACATACAATTTTGAATGTACAGATGTAAATATAGTTTTGGTTTTCAATAAAGGTAGCCTCACCTTCATTGAGGAGGGACTTTGTTCCCACACTGTTGCATGTCATTTACATGCATGCAAATCCATATGCTAACATAACCACACCACTGCTATTAGATCCTCCGGTTGAGATTATTGTCATCCCTACTGAAGGTAAATCTTCTCGTTCGAAGTCTAAGGCTCGGGGAAAACATCCCCGACATTCCCCTATGCATCCTCGGAAACATTCTGGTTTTCCCTCTTCTCAACACTCCAATACCACCACATCCATGTCAGGATCAGTTTTTCCATCTACGACATCTTACAATAATCAATCCACATCCAAACAATTCCATCCTCCAAACAAATTTGATTTGTCCTCCAAAACATGAAACTCAAACATCCAATCTACATCCATGTTTTCTCCTAACTCCAAGCTGAGACATCCTATCAAGACCCACAAAAGGTACCTTCCCCATGACACTTCAATGGGGGTCTTATGCAAATATCTTTCGACATTTAACTCAAACATCTACCATCAAACTTCCTCATATTAAATCCTTCAATCCATATGGTCCCAAGCCATCATGGTTCAATCCTAATTGCAGTTGTGCTTATCATCGTACCCCAAGTTACAACATCGAACATTGTAAGGCCTTTCGGTCAATCATCCATAATCTTATAGAGAAAGATGATTTCCTCATTCAGGGGAAAGTTCCTTCTTCATCTACCTTCAATCCAATCCATATTCCATCTATCAGATCTCCCATGATTCCTCCATCCACATCATCCCTTAATATTCATCCAGCCCATGCCATTCCTCCTAAGGAATTCCCGCCATTGTTCATCAATGCCGCTTATCTTGCTAAATACACTTATGGTCCCCAATTTTTTACCCCATCCAAATCTAAAACAATCTCATCTAAGCTCTTTCGACATCCTTTACCTCCTTCACATTTAACTTGTTAGGAGAATAATCTTCCCTCGCCCTTGAACACATCATCTGTACAAATCCCTTGTTACTAGGGGACTTCACTCTTTGACATTTTTTCATCTACCTTATTCACATCCATTCAATCTAAATTAATTATATCCAAATTCTTATCTCACTCTAAGTCCTCCTTTGAGGCCATATTTGTTCTTTTATGTTTGTGCTCCTTTTAGGAGTATCATCTTTTTCATTGAAGCCCTCCTATGAGGCCATGTTTGTCTCTCCATTGATGGACCTTTTTATACATTTGTGTCTCTTTTGGGGCACCATCTATTTTGAAGTCCACCATTGTGGCTATATTTGTGTCTCCTTTGGGACATCGTTTATTTCGTAAGCCCTCCTTTGAGGCCATATTTGTTCTTTTTATGCTCCTTTTGGGAGTATCATATTTTTCATTGAAGCCCTCCTTTGAGGCCATATGTGTCTCTCCATTGAGGGACCTTTTTCTCTAAGTCCACCTTTGTGGCTATATTTATGTCTCTTCTGGGGCACCATCTATTTTGAAGCCCACCATTGTGGCTATGTGTGTGTCTCTTTTGGGACATCATTTATTTCATCAAGCCCTCCTTTGAGGCCATTATTGTCCTTCCATATTTGTGTCTTTCTTGGGGCACCATTTATTTTCATCTAAATCCACCATTGTGGTCATATGTTAGTTTTTTTTTCTTGCTTGGCTATCATTTCATCTTATTGAAACTACACTATCTTCCCTCTCGTGGTGGTAAACCAGAGACGTGACCTCTTAATGCATTGCACTTGTGATCAATCTCTTGTTAACATATCTACCAATGAGCACTTAGTTATATCCTTAGATCATTCCTCCATCCTTAGCCCCTTCCATTTGTCATTATAATGATCTGAATTATGTGTTCTGCCTTCAGTACTTTGATGTGATCCCGTAACCATTACATCCGTTATCTTCTCATTCTCCTACTGCAACCATGTGAAGGGTCCAGGGTGTCTCTTGTACATTCCTTATCCCCTCTTAAGTGTTTTACTTAGTTATTACCAGCTCTCCCCCATGTGAAGCTCAAACTCAAGTATGTAAAAGGTAAAATCAAAGTTATGAAAAATAGACTGATCCCTCGAAGGACAACTCTTCATTAAAAAAAAAAGTATACAAATCAAAATCAAAGAAAAATCAAAAGAAATAGATCGATCCCTTGAAGGACGGCTATCATATTATTCTTGTCATCTATGTTATGTATAAAGTATACCATACCCTTGAAGGATGGCTACTCTATTATTATGGCGTCTGGAAGGTTTTCCGCACTGATCAACCTTCCTTTTATCAACATTTTCCGAAAGCTTCCCGCATTGATTAGCCTTCCTTTTATCAACATTTTCTAAAATCTTCCCGCATTGATAAGCTTTCTGCTATTTTTCTTTCCCTTTTCCAGAGTTGGGGCATAGACTTAAGGAACACCACTTTTTGAGATCCCTCTTCCCATGTACAAGTCACATCTTTGATCCCTTTGTCATGTCAATATTAGGATTATGAGAATCCTTCATCCATATTTCCCTCATGATATTTTGGTATAACTAACTATCGTTGGTTATGTATTAACACCTACTATTGGCTACAATTGCAATGCCTTGAGTGGTAACCCTTTCTTGTTTATCTCCAATCCATTTTGAAACATAGTTTCCCTGTATACCCTTGCTACAACTATGTTCTATTCATCTCATCCAAACCATATTTTATAAAAATCATATCAAATTGTACACTATGAATTTTATATTTATCCATCATCTCCATGAATGTGTTTGTAAATACACTTTTCGGTTTGTGAATTCTACTTGATCACTGTTGCAGTTTGTGAATCCTACTTGAGGATCCTTCTCAAGGCAAGTTCGTTATCCTGCAGCTCCTTATCTCTCAACATGTTTAACACCATATTTTATCCATTTCTCCTCACTCTCCATGTCCACTCATCACCATTTATCTCCACATCATCCTTCTCACCTTTCTGTCCCCTTACACGACGCCAGATATCTTACTCGTCTTTCCTTTTGAGTTCCTCTTTACTCTTCTACTTTCAGTTTGACAATCTTTCTTAACCATCCATATAGCCAGAGAACCTTAGTTAAGGTATATATTATTCCTTGGATCCTCCCATTGTAGAATCTTCTCCACCATTTCCTCTTTCAATAGACAACGATCACCACCACAAACATCTTTCCACTCCTCCTTTTCCGCTTTACACTCTTGCATCATCACTACCACCACGTGGGCATCCCAGTTAAGGATTACCCTTACACTCTCCATCTACACTACATATTTTCCTCCATCCATTCATGTCACACTCCTCTATTTCCTTGTTATCACATTGTTATCACCTCCTTTCATCTCTTGTTCCATTTTGGTATACACTACTTAGTCTTTTCATCATTCTTCTTCTTCTTTGGTTTGGTGATCCTACTTAACCATCTTCGTCACATGGCAATCCTACTTAAGAGTTTCTCTTAAGAATGGTTGGTCGTCTGATCCTTCCATCTCCCATCATCTCTTCCTCATCTTCTGTCTTCCACCTCTCATTGTACTCATCCATTCCAACCAACCCTTCCACACCTGCATCCAACACAATGTTGTCTTTCTCCTTCCATATTTTCACTGCCGGTTTGGTGATCTTACTTAAATCCTCCTGTGGCATGGCGATCTTACTTAAGATTCTCTCTTAAGCATGATTTGTCATCCCACACTCCCCCAGTACCCCACATTCTCTCCATCTACATTTTCTCGGTATTCCCCATCATCACATCCTCTCACCTCCTCTTTCATGCTCGCAAACACCACTTCCTACTGGTCTTTTTTTCATCTCCATCATCTCTCGCTGGGTGATCTTACTTAACCATTGCTTCTCCATTCATTTCATGTCTTGTTTCTTCATTTTTCTCTCATTCATTCTCATCCACTGCATCCTCTCCTCACCCTCATCTTCCTACACATCGTCATCCCTCCTTTCTTTACTATTTTCACTCCATCTTCTAGATTTCTCCCACATATCTATCCGCATACTTACACGTCATTGTCATTGATCTTCTCCTAACATTCTTTCATCATCATCTTCCGTTTCCATGCTAAGAATTATCATTGGACTTCTCCTAAAAATCACTCATCCCCATTCCGCAAAGCTTGAATCCTTTTCTTTGACCTCTTCCTTTCTATCTTCATTCATTCCTTCCTCTGTGTCCTCTGATCATTATTGGAGGACTTCTCCTAACGTCCCTTCATTGGCGTTCCCCCTCTCGTTATTCGTTTATTTTCTCCCTTGTGTTATCTTTTGTCTCATCTTTTCATACTGATCATTATCGGTGGATTTATCCTAACATCCATTAACTGACATTTCCTTTCCTATCCCTTCCTTTCTTTTTCCTTGCCAAGTTCTTCACTATCTTCATCATACACCTTCTCTTTGTTTTCTCATCATCAACATATCCTCATCTCATGCATCTTTGTTTCTTTTCCAATCGATGTCATTCCTTCCCTCAAGTTTCTCTGTATGTTCCTTATGCTTCCCACTCTTTACCAAATATCTTCATTCTTGGTTCACTTCCTTAAGCATAATTTTCTTCGTTGTCTTCTCCTCCTTTCTAATCTTCATCTTATTTCACTTCCTCTACATCGTCTTTTTCCCCATTTTACCTCGCATGTCCTCCTCACTTCCTCATTGAAAACTGACTCTTCAGCATTATCCCATTTCTTTTATCATCTCATCATCCACATGCATTTCCATATTATTTTCCTTGGATTTCCTCACTATGATCTGTTTCCTTCAATTTTCTTTTCTCTATCATCTCTTTCATTTTCCATTACCTCTCTGTTTTCATCTGCTCCAATCTTCATCACATCTTTCGTTTTAAATAACTCTCTCCCTTTTTCATGATTTCATCCTTTGCTCTGTTCTTTTCTTATCTTCTCTTTGTTTGTCCTTTTTCATAATCCTTCTTTGTTATCTTCTTCCTCCCCTTTCACTCTTTATTTTCTCCTCTTCCGTCTCCGTCCCTTTATTCCATATCCCTGTCGCCTTCATATTCAATCTTTCTTTCTCTTCTCATAATCAACCAATCCTCCTATCTATTCCATTTTCTCTTTCTCAACATCTCTTATATTTGGCATTCGCAGTCAATGCCGATGTTTCTCTATTTATGTATCGCCATCTATCCCTTTCATTACCGTTCTTGTTCTTCTCTTTGCCACATTGACCTCTTCTCTTTTTGAGAACCCTGTCACATCTTTAATCTTCATCAGTCCTCTTGCAAGGACATCATCATCTCCATTTCTAAGAATCTCTTCCCATATTCTTTTGACATTTTTGTCTTGGAAGATACCATAACGACCATCACCTATCTAATCTTGTTCTCTTCCTTGAACATTTTCTCTGCTTTTGTTTTGACGCAAAAGTATCTCTATCACACTTACCAAAGAAATAAGACTTTTTTGTCTTCTTCACCTTCTAATTTTCTAACACTTATACATATTTTCTATGAAACATGATTGTCATCATATTTATTACCCTTTTAGGGAATTTTATCTCACCTTTCTATCCTATCTGCTCATCTTGTCCACATTTATGATTATTCTATCCATATCTTATGTTGGGGCACCTTTTCATCCTTGTACTTATCAACACATATAACTCACCTTGTGTCTTTCTCATGCCTTGTGCTAGGGCATCATTATCTTCATCCATGTCATTTTTGTGGACACATGATTTTTCGCACGATTCCTCACAGACAAAGGATTGCACACATCTTTCACATTTAGTTGCACATATTTTGATGTTTTACTATGACCCATTGGTAATCTTGGTTTACATCCATACTGCAGTGGTCTTCGCCCACTCACTGGTCTGTAGAATGTTGTCATTTGTCTCCGTTGAGACTACATTTTCCTCTAGTGATGTGATATTGAAGTCACCGCTATACCTTTTTTATTTTTATTGCGATCCTTTTTTACCTGGGGCATCTTTCCTTTGGTCATGTCTTCATCCATCCTCAGACACGTCTTTCATCTAACCCTTTTTTATTTTTGTTTTGTGGCTTGCTATCGCAAACCAATCAACAAAAAGGGGCAAATGTAGACACCTATTTTTGGTATACGCCCCTTCGTAATCTTACATGCACGCTAATCCCATTCTCGCATATTTTTCTCTTAAATTAAATAAAATCTTATTTATTTGCTCACATTATTTGATTGATTATCAATGGGCTCCGTATGGACCCATTTGATAATTCAATTTTTGGAATCATCCCCCATCTCTCACAAATTATTTAATTCATAATGCATATCTCCGACACCTTCTTTTAAAAAATGAAATCTTTATCTCACCCCCCATTCAAATCATGTCCCCCACTTTGCCTAATAAGTCAAAATATGCCACTTTGCCTAATAAGTCAAAATATGGGACCCACATGATCACATCACATCCCTAACTCAGGTTACTTTATTATACCCTGGGTATCATCTAACCTGTAGTTTAGTCTCATATCTAAGCTATAAATATGAGGTTTTCCCCCCATATTTGGGGAGAGGGAGATTAAACTGCCGGTTAGATGATACCCATGGTATAGTAAAGTAACCCGAGTTAGGGATGTGATGTGATCTTGTGGGTCCCATATTTTAACTTATTAGGCAAAGTGGGGGACATGATTTGAATGGGGGTGAGATAAAGATTTCATTTTTAAAAAGAAGGTGTTGGAGATATGCATTATGAATTAAATAATTTGTGAGAGATGGGGGATGATTCCAAAAATTGAATTATCAAATGGGTCCACATGGAGCCCATTGATAATCAATAAAATAATGTGAGAAAATAAATAAGATTTAATTTAATTTAAGAGAAAGAGATGAAAGAATGGAATTAGCATGCATGTAAGATTACGAAGGGGTGTATACCGAAAATAGGTGTCTACATTTGCCCCTTTTTGTTGAGTGGTTTGCGATAGCAAGCCACGAGACAAAAACAAAAAGGGTTAGATGAAAGATGTGTCTGAGGATGGATGAAGACATGACCAAAGGCAAGATGCCGCAGGTAAAAAAGGATCGCAATAACAATAAAAAAGGTATAGCGGTGACTTCAATATCACATCGCTAGAGGAAAATTGCAGTCTCAATGGAGACAAGCGAGAACGTTCTACAGACCAGTGAGTGGGTGAAGACCACTGTAGTATGAATATAAACCAAGATGACCAATGGGTCATAGGAAAACATCAAAATATGTGCAACTAAATGTGAAAGATGTGTGCAATCTGTTGTTTGTGAGGAATTGTGTGAAAAATCATGCGTCCAAAAAAGAGACGTGGATGAAGATAATGATGCCCCAGCACAGGGAACAAGAATGACACAAGGTGAATTATATGTTTTGATAAGTACAAGGATGAAAATGTGCCCCAAAATAAGACATGGATAAAATAATCATAAATGTGGAAAGATGAGCAGATAGGATAAAAAGGTGAGATAAAATGCCCTAAAAGGGTAATAAATATGATGACAATCATGTTTCATAGAAAATATGTATAAGTGTTAGCAAATTAGAAGGTGAAGAAGACAAAAAAGTCTTATTTCTTTGGTAAGTGTGATAGAGATACTTTTGTGTCAAAACAAAAGTAGAGAAAATGTTCAAGGAAGAGAACAAGATTAGATAAGTGATGGCCATTATGGTATCTTCCCAGAAAAAAATGTCAAAAGAAGATGGGAAGAGATTCTTAGAAATGGATATGATGATGTTCCTGCGAGAGGATTGACGAAGATAAAAGATGTGACAGGGTTCTAAAAAAGACAAGAGGTCAATGTGGCAAAGAGAAGAACAAGAACGGTAATGAAAGGGATAGATGGCGATACATAAATGGAGAAACATCGGCATTGATTGTGAATGCCAAATGTAAGAGATGCTGAGAAAGAGAAAAGGGAATAGATAGGAGGATTGATTGATTATGAGAAGAGCAAGAAAGATTGAATATGAAGGCGACAAGGATATGGAATAAAGGGACGAAGATGGAAGAGGAGAAATTTTAGAGGGAGATTTTTCAAAAAAGGATAGTGCCATCTTATCTCATGAATTATTTAATTCATAATGCATATCTCTGACACCTTCTTTCTAAAAATGAAATCTTTATCTCAGCCCCCATTCAAATCATGTCCCCCACTTTGCCTAATAAGTCAAAATATGGGACCCACATGATCCCATCACATCCCTAACTCAGGTTACTTTACTATACCCTGGGTATCATCTAACCTGCAGTTTAGTCTCATATCTAAGCTCTAAATATGGGGTTTTTCTCCCATATTTGGGGAGAGGGAGATTTTTCAAAAAAGGATATAGATTTTTAAGGAGAATATTTTTTTAAAGGAGGAGGAGAATATATTTTTAAAAATAAGAAGGAGAAATCTCTGACAGTATCTCTTATCTTGCCATCTTGATGCCCGGTTCATTTACATATTAGGACATAAGCTAAGTTCCCTTGTTATTTTAGTTACTTTTCATTTTATATTTTTACTATTGTTTACGATCTAATTATCTTGTCTGACACGGGGGTTGACATCCTCCAAGGGAGTTGAAATCCTCTTGGAACTGGTACCATCTGGGTAATCCCCGCATATTGTGTTCTAATTCTATCTGGTTTAGTTTTGCAGATCTTGCTTCTTGATATCATGCATCTACTTTCTTTGTGCCCGTATCAACCATCTCCATCTCCAAGGTACTAAGCTCTTGTATACTCGACGTGGTCTCGTGTTTCTTGATTACCCGTACACTCACATGGACAGGAAGCTGTAAACGTAGATCAACAAGTGCAACCCAATGAAGAAATAGAAATCACTTAAGTGAGCTGAATTCACTTTTACAAAATAAGTGAATTCTACACGAGGAAGAAGAAGATGGGGAAGATGAAAAAAGGAAATAAAAGAAGAAATCCTCATGTGGATAGAGATCTAGAAGATAAAGACCCTTAAATACACTACATTGGAGGAAACTTGACATTTTGCATATGTATTGGAAAGCGCATGAGCAAATCCTTAAGACACAAAATTATGCAATTATTACTAATACATCATGCCTCTACTATGTTGTTATATGCATGATTCCTAAGCAAGAAAACTAGACATTGACAACACTTGTCTTGCTTTACATTGGAATTGTTTTTACCTTTTCCATGTTTTCATCCTCTACTTTTCTGGAATCATCCCATTACTTTCGGACATCACACAATGTGTTACTCAACTAAACATTTCCTAATTTATGTTTGGAGCTTTATAGACATAAGTGCCCAATAAGGGATAGTAGCAGTTGACATTACTATCCCCCTGTGGGAACTTTTGTCCCTTCACTTGTGTTCTTACATTTTAAAATTACACACCATGTTTTTATATTTTCTAAACTTGTATTGATCAATTTGGGTCATAATTTAGGGTTGTTAATGTTGAAACTCAAACAAAGGGATCATATATATACACAACTTACTAATTATTCTAAGGGGAACTTGATTATTATTTTTATCTAATACTTGGCAAAAAGGAGCAACTTGAAGACTGGATTTGGGTTACATTATTCATTGCATAGGAAGAGAAATTTTTTAATTTCATGGCATACATTATCTTAGGGGTACAATAGTTATAACCCAATATCTTGATGTAACTTGCACAAGGGAAACCTAGTTTTAAGGGACACACACACACACACACACACACACACACACACACACACACACACACAACCTAAAGCCTATAATTTAATGTAACTCTTAGTGACAATCACATTAGGGTGATAATCAAGTTCAATCCAACTCAAGCATATACATATTTTATTTAGTCTAATGTATGTTTGAGTTTTGTGCAGGTAGCTAGGGTTTTCTTTGCAGGAAGAGGTGCGATAGGAGAACCCTATGGTGAATTTGATGTAACATAGAGAAAAGTGAAGGTGACATTATCATATACTAAAAGAACTATATATGCATTCATCACTAGGACACTAGTGCCCATTTCAAACACTAATGCCTAGGCAATACCATCCCCTTCTAAGCATTATTGTCCAAAATAAATTTTAGATCACTATTTTCTAGATGAACTTATACAGCTCAAACTGAGCCTATTTCAACATTATTCCAAACTAGATCTAGTCTAGATAGCCAAACATCAGCTAAGTCACTCTTATCCTCTCATTAATTGCACTTTTTCATCATTAGGTGTTGGTATATTGCATATTTTTTATATATCTGATTTACTCTAGTCCTATGGTTAAGATTTAATTTTCTTAAATCACACCATTGACTTCACCTTCACATAGAATCATAATGATTTCCAAAACATCAACCCATGAATTAATTACTTCGAACATTTTCTTACCTTGTCCAAACAAGTTTGGGAGATCCTTGGTTGTTCTGGAAACAATATTATAAATCTTATTCATCATATTCATTGAATCAATACAAGCACACTGAGGATGAAATAATTGATCCTTGATATTTCTCACAAAATACTCATCAAGTTCTTCATTTATTCATATCTTGGGATTATCATCATTGGCATCCCATGTCATGTAGATCCACACAATTTTAGATTTCAGCATGCCATTTCTCTGTAAGAGGGGAGAGAGATAATTGATTTCCTGTTTGAGAGTCTTGATCCTCCATTCAATAGTTCTTGTATGTTTCCTTGAAATATCTTATTTTTCTTGTAGAAAGGATTCATTATACATAACAACATTCTTATTTAAGATTTCTAGAGATCAAACATAAAAAATCAAGTCCTCCCAGTGACTAATTTCAGCACCAACTACCTCCATACTACATTTTATCTTCAGATTCATTGTCTCAACATACTCATGAACTTTATTAATTTCCTGAAGGAATTTTTAGCCACTTATCAGAATATTCTCAACCCATGATTCAATAACCCTTCCTTGCTTTCTGGATTAATGTTGATCAAGGCTGCTAGTGAGAGAGATGGCCTGAGCTGGAGAAGAAGAAGCATTTGGGTTCAAAATTTTCAAGATATAAGAATAAAGCAAACACGTGCTCCTTGAGATGTTCCTGAGTTTTATTTCCCTTCTCTTCTCTCTAAATTCCTCAGATGATGTGAATTCTCTTAGGACCTGGGTGTCCTAACACCAAAGGAAGAGTTTTGGGAGAGCATTCAAATTTTCCCTCTATCCATGACGCTTCCTCTAAAAATTGTGAATAAATGTCACTGCAGATGGTCAGCAACCCAATAGTAACTAGTAAAAAAGGAAATTTCATTCTAGACATATCATTACCCCTACATATGTCCTAGGTGCCACTCCTTATTAGATACTGGTAGGAAAAATGTGATCTAATAAAAAAAATGTGATTAGTTCCCTTTCCAAAAGTATGAAACATGTTATTGATTTTGTTCCTTATCTTAACTAGTACACTAAACCTAAATGTCTATTGTTAGATTTATACAAAATTTGCACTGAGAAATTGTGCCAACTATCAAACTACCTATTTTTTCCCCAAGAAAAATACCTAGTTGGGATAATAGCGCCCACCATCACTGTCTTCTTTGGGTGATTATTTCTCTTTATTTTTTTGGCCCGTGTCTAATTCTAGACCATTTTCTGAGTATTTGTCTAGTATAGTTCTACTCTATACCATTATGTCTTTGATTTTTGAACTGCTGAGAGGGTGACATAATCACTCGATGGTTTTGCCCCCTCATTTGGGGTGCGTGATATGGATCAATGCAAGTGTAGACCAAATGAGAGGACCTGAACTTGATGTGCACTTCTGAAGATGATTTTTGTAGGGGGAATAGGGTATGTGTATGGTAATAACCATGACATGTGCAAAATAATCAAAAAAATCTAGCATGAAGTGTGAGTGATAAACAATCATGGTATAATGTAATCAAATAAGTAAAACACGTAACAACACATCAAGAGGAAAACATATTAGCTAGTGTAAAACATAAGACACCACTAAAGATCTCACAAGACATTCAAGGCCTTCAATTCCATACAAGAAAGGAAACAATCAATCATATGGCATATCCTTCAAATAAAAGGAAAACAAGTCACAATCATATAAGACAAGATCCAAGCAAATAGTATAAACATATAACCATGGTTGGAAGTAAGCCTGCAAGACAAAGTCTACACATGAAGCACCTATTAGCATGTTAGAATAATGAATAATATGTGACAATGTATATATTTGAATGAAATATAAATGCAAGTAGTAGATACTACAATGATATCACCTAAATGTGGAAAGGTAGGGAAGGTAGATGCCCCCAGGAGCCTTGGTGGGGCTGGTAGAGAATAATGTCAAGTATCATGCATCGTGTGATAACATGTATATAGCATGCATTCACCTCAAAGTATTGTGTGAACATACATGAGTACGTGTAAAAGGATAGAACATACTATGAATCAAGCTAACATGATAAGAAAAATGTAACATGGAATATTATAAGCAATAAAATATACATCCAACCAAGATCTAAGCTATTGTTTTTGTATTTTTACAAATATTTAAATGTTTTGTATTATTATAATATGAGATTCTATGACTAGGGAAGGGAAGAAAGGTTTCCCCAAGTGTGTATGTGTGCAAAGTGAGGTTCATGTGTGTAAGTGCACCCTCAAAAGTCATGTTTGAACCTAAAACAAGAGTGTGTCATCAGGTAGCCAGGGTGGGGGATAATATAAAAGCTACAATAGAACAGTGTCAATAAAGTGAGGGGAGAACCCTATGGAGTCCAAGATCCCAATTGTATAAGAAATAAGTGTAGTGTCATAAATAATATTAATGTGTTCGTTAATAACATCTAGAATAGGTGGAACATTGGGATTTTTGGAAATAGTGGAAAAATGAAGTGAAAACATAAGGATCAAGGTGTGAGAAAAAATATGTGTAACATATGTAGTGTTAGGAGACTCATAAATATTAACCTCAGAAAATGGAGGGAGATACACAAGTGATACAGCCTAGAATTTACCAGTAATAACCCAAGCACAGTGGCACATCACTCAGCCTAGACTGAGTGCTCACCCAAAGCGCTCAAAGGTACCATGCCCCTCTTTAGGGTTATTGTTGCAAGATGTTAGTATGATGAATAATTAATGCATTCAGATCCATAATTAACATAACATTCTACAGAGCATGTCTAGATCTAGATCTATAGATTAATAAATTTAAAATATATACATAATCAAATCAATCCTGTCATAACCAATCATACTCAGGATTAATATTTTGATTCAGCTAATACACTCCATTATACTAAACACAATAAATACACAGAAGCTTATTACAACAAGTAATACCATAAGCTCATGTGCACATCAGATCTGGAAACATAATCTTCACAATAATTCAATTCTTACACATACAATTCTTCTATACTGCGCAGATCACTACATATTTATAAGGGTAGGGACTTGCCATTCACTACTTGCATAACTCCCAAAATAGGTCACATGCTGAAAATAGCCATGTGCCTTTACAATAATAGCCACACATGAAAGTGTGCTAATAATATAACTCTTTTGGTTAACTGGTAGTAGAAATTCTATTATTAGCCAAACCCATGCAAAGCTCTTAGTAGCCACTCTTCCAAAAATAGCCCATGTGTGTTGCGCAAGTCTTTATCCGATTTGTGTGCTCTGCACGCTATCTCCAAAAATAGCATGTACATGTGAAAATGGATAAGTCCTAAATTTTTCCTTGTCTTTTGCGCATGCATGTCCTTCCCTATCCTTCCATGCGCCTTTGACTGCGCTTTATTCTCATGCATGAACCTTCTATGCGCCTTCTGCTAAGTATCACACCTTGTCTACTCAACATTACCCCACACTAAACTACATTGCCACCCTAAAAATGGTTGCTTTGTAATATGGAATGAAATAAATAATAAGGAATGGATGAATGTAAAGAATTACTATACAAAGAATAATTATTTACTCTGTAACATCCTTTGCTTCAACTGGAAGAATTAGTTCTAGATATTCTTCTTTTATTTCTGCCTCTAATGTTTGTCACTCACTCAGCGTGGCCTCTGCCTTTTCTGGAATCTTTACTGTAATAGACTCCAACTCATCTTGGGAAAGCTCCCTTTTCATTTTTTAATACTAACATAATGTTATACATTGCATACATTCTCCCTTCCAGGAGATCCATCTTCTGCGCTATAAGTTTCCCAAGTTCATCCAACCTATTCTTATGGGGCTCCTGAGCCACTGCAAGGGCCTCGTGCTTTTTCTTTACAAATTCCAGTCTCTTTGTGTGCCCCAATGTTTCATCCTTCATTGCCTTCAGGACTTCAGTATCCTCTACCATGGTCCTTATTCTTATGACTGCCTCTGGAGCTGTACAAATATTCAACATTTGATCCACTTTCTTCAGCTGCTCCCGTAAGGTTTGGAGCAGTGCCTCATATGATGAAATATTTTACACCACTGAAGCCTTTGCTCACTCTGCTTCCTGCTCAGGGTCCTTTGGTGCTGGCATCCAAACTGGTCCCTCCTCAAGCACCAAATCGACTAAGGTACGCACATAGTGCATAACCGAATGGAACCTTTCAGGTACCTTGGACTCCAAGTGTGGTCTCACTTTCAGGACATGGTCTCCCATCTCCTCTGCCATGTTGATAAGGACTCCATTCTTCTTCTTCTTCAGGTCCTTCTCTCCTTTCAAGCACACGATTTCTACATCTTTGGCTCTCTTCTCTTAGTGCTTTGACAGTGGAAAATTTGTCTATGTTCCTCCATGCCACCTCTGTAGATACTTTTACTAAGGCATTACTAACCTATTAATCAAACATAACAATGGGTTTTACGGTTATATGTCTAGCCTGAGGTGCCTTCTTCAACCTTCTTGACATACACAATTCTTCGCATACATCGAATTCTGGCTTGTCCATGTGTGTGTGTATAGACCAAGATAGTTTCTTCCTTATGCATGTGGTAGCCATGTCCTCATCCATTTTTTCCCATCCATATAACTCCTTAGGGCTCACCATGTTTTGAAAATAGGTACGAACAATTTTACTTGTGGCCTCAACATAGCCCAAAGACGAAACAGTATACTTTCCACTTGTTCTTTTAGTTCTTGGCCCCTTAGGAATTAGAGTGCTAAGATTTGGAGTTGGATCTTCTATGTCTTGAGTATTATTTGGTCCTGATTCCGGTTCCTTTACCCCTTCTCCTTCATTATTCACATCTTCATCTTTCGTTTCTTCATCCCTCGGCTCTTCCATGTCCTCTAGTTGTGTAGGATATTTGGGTGCACTCTCTTCAAACTCCTCTACCTCCTCATTTAGTTTCAACTTTCTCCTTCTCTTCTCAGTTGTCTCATTTTGTGGAGAGAGTCGCGGTGATCTCTGTAGTGATTGAGGAGTAGTGCCCTGAGTTTTTGTCCATCTGAACAGCCTCTTAAAGTAGTGTTCTTCAGGGTCTACTCCTACCTCCAATTCTTTGTCTCCATCTTCTTTTGCTTGGGGTGGAGTACTTGCACACTTAGATTCTACCCTGTCTAAGGGTTGACTTTGTATTCAACAACGCATCTAATTCCTTTTTGTTATCCAATGTGTGGTGGTTGTAATCACTTATCTTGCACTTCTAGATGTGAGAATCCCATTCTTATCCCACTATCATGCCTTTTGGGTATTGTATATCTAAAAAATTACTCTCGGAAGTAATTTCAACCTCCATTTCCACTTTCTTCTTACCTTTGGCTCCTACAGCAGGTGCTTTCTTTGGTGTCATCTATAAATTGTAACTTTATGTCCTCTATAGTGTGCAAAAACTTTCCTTCTACCTTCTGTAACGAGCAAGTTCAAAACCCTATCTCGAATCCGTATGCCCTAGATTTTTTGTAACACTCTGCTTTGTTCAAACCCTTCACCAATGGGGACATAAGCTTCTCCTACACACAAATATGCTCTCCACATCTAGTTTCACACTCTCCGCACCTTAACACAATTTTCTCAACTCACTTTGCACTTGGCTCGTTCAAATTTTTATGATTTACAATAGCAAAAATGAAATGCGTATCCCTTATATAGATTTTGAAAAATTTAGTGTATTTATTGCTCCTTCATCTCCTCATTAATTGAATCTTTTCACATTTTTCCACATGGTACATCTTCGCGCCTCAACTATAACCTTTTTGCATGCCTCCCTACCTTTTGGCTACAAGATTCTCTTCAGCACGCTTCCATGTGCCTAAGTACCTTGTCACTGCACCTTCTCCTGGTAGTCTTCATGGCTGCTACTTACCTTGCGTTATATTTTTCCTTCATTTATCTCCATCTATGGTCCTTATTTAGAAGCAATATTCTGTTCACCAACTCTTCAAACTTTGAATAGCACCTGTAGTAGTTTGTTTCTTTTTATGTACTCATTTTTCAATAACCACCCCACAAAAATGGAATGTGTAGTCCTCTGTGCATACAAATACTGCAAATGGTAATTAGCTTCTAGCACACAAACACACTTATTTTACAAAACACCAACTAAATTGACAAAGCATAGTGACGAAGGAGGAAATACATTAAGGGAATATATAATTGAAAACCTAATCTAAATGGCAATATTGCCTTATTACAAACATCAAGAAGATTTATTTATATTAGGGCTTCAACCTACTCACGTTGAATTAACCAGGTAACCGTATTCCATCAAGTGTTTCTAACTGAAAATATCTTGTTTCAAGTATGTGAGTGATAACATATGGTCCTAACCAATGTACTTTGAGTTTTCCTGGATCGTGCATAAACTTAGAATCATAAAGAAGCACCATTTGTCCTAACTCAATATTTTTATCCCTAATGTGCCTATCGTGTCATGCTTTCTACCTGGATTTTTCTTGCTTCTGACTCTAGCATGTTATTGTTTGTCACTCATCCAACTTAATCAACTTGTAAATTAATTCTTCTAATGTTTTCTCATCAGCTAGACCTCCAGCATGTGCAATACGCAAAGAAAGTAACATGAATTCCATAGGAAGAACAACTTCTGTGCTAAACACAAATTGAAAAGGTGTGGTTGTTTAACCACTTGTATGTTGATCTATACGCCCAAAGTACTGTAGAAACTTTATCATCCCAATCCTTTCTTCCAACTTCACAATTTTTTGTCAATGTTTGGCTTAAAATCTTGTTGAAATCCTTAGCAGTCCCATTTTCTTGAGGATGATATGGTGTAGTCTTATGGTGTGCAATCATGAATTCATCCAGCAAAATTCTGATTGTCTCATTCAGAAAATGTGTGCCCCTATCACTGGTCAAACTCAACAGGCACCCATACCTTGTAATAATATTTTCCCATAAAAATCTAGTTGTTGTACAATCCTTTGTAGGTGCTACTTCTGCCCACCTTGTCAAGATAATCTATGTAAGTGATGATATAGCATGATCCAGTCCTACGCGCAACTGGTGAAATAGGACCCAAAAAATCTATAGCCCATTTCTTGAACAGTTCTACACTAGTAATAGGTCTTAGAGGCATTTCATCTCTTTGACCTGGTTTTCCAAGGTGCTGACAGTGATCAAAAGCCTTGCAATATGCCTTACAATCTTTATACAGGGTCTCCCACCATAATCCAACAAGTAGAATCTTACACGCAGTGGCATCACTTGCATAGTGGCCACCTGCAATACCACCATGAGCCTCCTCTATGATATCTATGCACTCATGCTCCAGTACACAGCAGTGCAATACTTCATCCCGACCTAACTTGTACAAGTCACCGCTAATCAACATAAATGGTGTTGTGTGAATAACAAGTTGTTTATTCTCTAATGATTTCATCCCTTCTGGTGCCATACCTATTCGTAGAAAGACATAAATGTCCTCTAATTCCAATGGTGCACATTGTAACCTATATAAATGTGCATCAAGCATGGTATCTTCAATTTCTTGCGCTTCTTCTCTCGACTATATTCTGGATAGATGATCCGGTCCAGAATTACTTTTCCCTGGTTTTACCACAACTGTGAAATCAAATTCTTGGAATAAGAGTACCCATCTGCATATGTGCCCCTGTAAAACGGGCTTGTTTCAAATACTTCAATGCCATGTGATTGATATAAAATACAAATGGTGTTGCTAGTAGGTACTGTCTAAATTTATGTAGTGCATAGATCATCGACAAAGCTTTGCACTCTGTAGTTGTATAATTCTACTCTGCAGTAGTCAACTTTCTACTAGCAAAACAAATAGGATGATCTATAATACCTTCTCCAGGCTGAGCCAACACCACGCCAATGGCCATGCCAGAGGCGTCCACATGTACATGAAATGGTTGGTCCCACAAAGGAAAGCACAGAATAGGCATTGTAGTAAGTTTCTCCTTCAATGTCTCTAATGCGCATTGTTGCGGTTCTCCCCAGTAGAATGTACCCCTTTTCCTTTTAGTAACTCCTCCAAGGGTGCGACAACCTTAGCATACCCCTTTATAAATTTTCTATAATACCCAGTGTGACCCAAGAATCTGTGCACCTCACTTTGACTGGTAGGCTCTTCTAGGATGATAATGGTTGCAAACTTAGCTGGATCAACCAAAAAACCTTCCTTGCAGATGATGTTCCTTGATAGTGTTCCAAAGGGTGTAGTAAATACACATTTCTTGATGTTCAAAGAGATGCTTAACTAGCGACATCTTTCAAACATTAAGGGTAAATTGTCACAATGATCCTTAACAAGTCCATACACCATCCAATCATCTAAATAAACTTGTAAGAAGTTGTGAATAAAATCTTTGAACACTTGAACAACTATGCGTGAAAATACAATAGACACATTTTTCAAACCAAAAGGCATCACAGTATAGGAAAATCTACCCCATTTAGTAGTAAAAGTAGTCTTTTCATGATCCTCCTATGCAATCCTACCCCTCTGATACCTAGAAAATCAATCTGTAAATGAATAGATTTTGCACCCTACAACACCTTCCAGTATTTCCTCAGTGAATGGCGTAGGAAAGGGATCAGTCACACATGCAGCATTCAACTCCCTATAGTTCACACAGATCCTAATTCAACCATCCTTCTTGATACTGATGACTATTGGGCTAACCCATTTTGACTTGTCTAGGGGCTTGATGATTCCAGACTTCAACATTTTGTCAATTTCTTCTTTGACCTTTTTGCACAAGTTGGGGTTCATCCTATAGGGTCTCTTTTTGACCAGGTGCACACATTCCTTAAGCTTTATCTTCATTTCTCCTAATGATTCATGCAAGCCTTTGAGTTCATGGTATCCCTGAGGGAATAAGTCTTGATAATATCGTAGTAACTCAATGATTTTTTTCACTTTAGAGTTAGACCAATAGTCCCCAATTATGGACTCCTTAGGCTCAACATCTGATCCAATATTCACTTTCTTTGTTTTCATAGGTTCATGATAGGTACACATGGTCTTATATGCACTGTTAAAAACCTCATGCCTACTTGTTGAATGGTCTACATCCAGATTTTCTACTTCTTCATCATCCACTAAGTAGACCATCTTTCCTTTTTCCTTCTCAAGGCAAGTGTGCTTAAGTAGTGTGGCATCTGTCTCTGTTTCTTCAACAAAACATGCTCCTGAGTTTTCTTCATCAAATAACTCCTGAATGAGTTCTTCCACCCTTGCACTATCTCCCATAGTTAAACACTTTATAACCCTTAATGCCTCTTCTACTAGAGGTTTAGTAGAGAAATAGTCAAAGGTTTCGATCATTACTGCAATTAAATCTTGTTAATTCCCAGTCTCACTATGGAGTTTCGCATATACATACCAAGCATGGGCGCAACCTTGTAAAGTGGAATAAAATTTGTGCACCCAGAGCGAAAGTGGTAAAGCTTCTTGCCCCTCTGTCTAGAGTCTCTCACACTACTGAACGTGGTGTTGAACATGTTGATTACCATGATAAGTGCATATTTGAGTAGGTGCATTACTCTAGAAGAACCTAGTAGAAAGAGCAATCCTAAGTTTCATTCCATCCTATGAGATTATCCTTGTGAACCACCCACTATCGCGTTGTTGTCCTGTGTAGGGTATATGTTAGCATATTCCATCTCTCCAACTGGTCTATCCATTGTTCCTCCATGGCACGTAAAAATACTATAGGATCTCCTTCTCCAGTGTAATGAGGTACCGAGTTATTACCTATTCTCCTGATACAACGAGGTTTGTTGTCCCATGCAAATGTTCTTTTTACTTCATGGCCTACTAACTCATAAGTACTATGATCCCAATTATCACAAGTAACACTTGTAGTATTTCTAACAGACTATGCATCTTCCCACTGAAGGATTCCTTCTTTAGATGGTTCAAGTACCTCTGGGTCCCAGATGGTGTGTACATAAATCCTATGCAGGTCTTCCTCACTTAAAGGCTCAACATAGGGTACAAATTTATCATCTGTTAAAGGTATAATAACTCTTTCCTCTTTGTTTTCAAAACTAATATAACCCTTGTTGAACTGAAGATCAACATTATTTTCATAACACAAGGGACACCCAAGTAGAGTTGGGAAGCTATCTACCTCTGTGAGTTCCAAAACCTCAAACTCCCTAGTGAACTTGGCTCTCTGTATGATAATGGATGCATCTTTTAAAACTCCGATGGGAGTGGCCTTAGTCTAGTTAGCCATGAACAATACATTCAAAGATGGCTGCAATGGAGGTCTCCCCATTTGTACCCATGCATCTAAAGTAAGAACATTGACTTCCATGCAACTGTATCAATCAATATATTACTTAAAATCCACCCATCCACAACAACATTCAGAGTGATTTCCTTGTCATAGTCTAAGCTATGAGGGGGAAGGTTTGAATGTAGGATTTTTCATCCAGTCTCAATACTTGTGGATGGAGTGTTTCCCTTTAACCAATTCCCTAACAGTGGAATGATATTCTCCTGGCACAACATCTTTCACACTTCTTTCAAGTCATCCATATCAGATTGGACCGTTTCTATTGCTTTCTTTTTCTCCATATTCAGTGATTGCTCCTTTAACTATTGTATTTCACCCTGAAGATTTTTGAGTACCTCCATGGTTTCCTAGTAAACCTCCTTTTGATGGGCAAGATCTGGGTACCGTGCATGTAGATACTCCTCCATAGTGATGGTAGGATTTTAATGCAATGCTTCTTTGGAACACGTAGCTTCAGTGCGGGTAGTGATCTTTACAGGAAATGCCTCAGCTTCTGGTTCCAACTTGGGCATCCATTAATTTTCCACAACGTGTTGTATCCTAACCATTCCTGTGCCTTTGTTTTCTTGTTTATGTTACTTACTAAGATGCTCATATAAGTCTGGCTATTCCTCATAACTATGATTCTTTCCACAGAAAGAACATGTAATATTCTGAGGACATTCGCACCTGTAGTGGTCAGGAGATCCACATGTATAACATGTTCCACAAGGAAACTCGCCTCATCCACCACCAGCCTCATTCCTCCGAATCCACTGTAGTATCCTTGACCTCTGTCACATGACCTCCTTCAAAACACCCTCTATTCCAATCATAGCATGCTTGATTTTGATCTCAATCCTAATTCTTGTTCTTGTCTTTAGAGTTATTTGATACTCTTGTCTGTCATACACCAATATCTATAACATCATGAATCTGACCAATCAGCCAGTAGTATTCTATGTTGTGAGTTTTGGACCTACAAATTTTACAGTAGCAAGAGACACTCTTCTTTATTGCGTGTTGTAATAATGGGCAGTGGCTAGCATCATGGTTTAAATGACATATCTCACAGTCTAGTAAGCAATGATTGCATACTGATCTGCGGGGACAACTATCCTTAGTGTGACCTTCCACCTCACAATCTGTACACCAAATCCCTGTGCACGTCTCATGTGCTAAATTTTCCGATAGCTTCTCCAACTGGTTCACCATGGCTGTAATCTTTGCTTCCAAAAATGGGCTCACCCCAGTGTCTATACTTCTGACTGCCTTAGTGTGTAAAGTTGCTTCAAGTTTCTCACACAAATCAGTGTATGTCTTATGTGATAGTGCCCTTCTAAAAGGTGTAATCAGACCTCCAATGAACCATTGCACATGTTGGCTTGCATGAATATCATAAGAAAGCTTAGATAAAAGTGTTTTGAAATGGGCATCATACTCTCTGACACTCTCAGTAGTGCCTTGCTTAATATCCTTGAGCGCGCTTATACTCTTCTGCTCAAACTCAGGGATGTGAAACACTTTAAGGAAATCATCCTTTAAAGCTTCATAGTCTACGCAAGTCTGATCAGGGTCAAACTTTTTGTACCATTTGTGCGCACAACCTTGTAACGTAGTGGCAAATTGACTTGCCCTGTGCTCAGAAGTTGTGATTTCTTTTGAGTGCCATAGGATTTCACACATGTGCACATGTTTAATATCATCCTCTATGCCCCTATACTCTAGAAGATGAAGAGACATTTCCATGTAAATATTCTGGGGTTGGTGTGGACCTTGTCCACCTGATCCAGAACCTCCTGTGTTTCCTCTACCTCTAGAACCACCAGATCCACTAGAACTAGAACCACCTATACCTCTTGATCCTCCACCTGTAGCTGGAGATGGACCAGAAGATGTACTTCCCTGTGTCCCAATAGTAGTACTGAACTACACCCCTATAGTCTGTGAAGTGTTACCACTCCCAGAAGTGAGTCCAAAATTTTGTGTGCTTGAATTCTGTGTGGATGATACACCTAAAAAGGTACCTCCAAACAACAATGAAGACATTTTCCCTTCCATCAATGTACTTTTTATATGACTTACTCCTACTCTCCCACTGCCTAAATTAGCTTGCTGACTGTTTGTCGTACTAGATACTGGAAGACCAAAACAAGGGGAAGGGAAAGGTTTCTATGTACCCGCGGCCCAAGTCGTCTCTACTCGCACACTTCTATGTGAGGCCGAGGGGGTTCCCTGTCATGCTTTCCCAAATGGGGAATTTCTTGATGCTCTGGCTCCACACCATCTATGTGAGCTTCAAATCCTTTGTGAGCCATCTCTCTCCTCAACACCATTCACTCTGCAACATCCCATTGCTTTTCCATCTCCCTCTTGTGCGCCTCATTATACTTAAGTTGTCTTTCTTCTCTCTATCATTCTGCCACTAAGTCTACCATCTTTCACCAAACCTGCTCCTGTCCCGTGCATGGTGGGGTTTAGTTAGCCATCAGTTTTCCTTCCAACTTCAGGGTTACCATCAAGATTTTGATTGCCAATGGAATTCCTTATAGGTAAGTTCCCCTGGGATACCGTAAAAATTTGAATTTTTCTACCTCTGGGAAAGAATAAGTGGAAATTTAATACTCCATAATATAGTTTTTCAGAGCACCGTGAAACCAAGTATCCACAGCGCGTGTCCAAATTAGATCAGCATCATAAAGGGCCTAAAATTCTTCTTGTGTCCAAACAAGTGTGCGATACCTCCAATCCCTTTTAGAGGCATAAGCAACCAACCACTCATACAGTTCCACTGGAAAAATAGCGAAGAAGCTCTAATATAAATTGTCATATAGATTCTGTTCCACCCATGTGTGTGCATTAAACTCAGATCCGGTGTTGAACCTCCATGCGTATTCTTCTTCTAGATCATGTATCCACTCCTCAACACTTGCTAGGGTCAACCAATATGTCTTCATCATGAACCATCTTGAAAACAAGTGAAAAATAGGTCCCGAAAATAGAACCAATGATGCAACCTATAATTTACTAGTAATAACCTAGGCACGCTAGAAAATCACTCAGCCTAGATTGAGCGCTCACTCGAAGCGCGCAAAGGTACCAGGCCCCTCTTTAGGGTTGTTGTTTCAAGATTTTAGCATGATGAAGACTTAACGCATTCAGATCCATAATTAACATAACATTCTACAGAGCATGTCTAGATCCAGGTCTATAGAGTAACAAATTTAAATAATATCCATAATGAAATCAATCCTGCTAGAACCAATTATACTCAGGATTAATACTCTGATTCAGCCAATACACTCCATTATACTAAACACAATAAATACATAGAAGCTCATTACAAAACCATAAACTTATGCATGCATCAGATATGGTAGCATAACTTCATAGTAATTCGGTTCTCACACAGTCCTATTTTACTACTCAGATCACTACATATTTATAAGGGTGGGGACTTTCCCGTCACCACTTGCATAACTCCCAAAAATAGGTCACATGTTAAAAATAGCCATGCGCCTTTACAATAATAGCCACACATGTAAGTGCGCTAACAATAGACCTCTTCTAGTTAATTGGTAGTAGTAATTCTATTCTTAGCCCGAACCCATGCAAAGCACTTAGTAGCCACTCTTCCAAAAATAGCTCATGTGTGTCACGCAAGTCATTATCCAATTTGTGTGCTCTGCATGCCATCTCCAAAAATAGCATGTAAATGTGAAAACGGCTAAGTCCCGAATCTTCCCTTGTCTTTCATGCATGTGTCCTTTCTTATCCTTTTGTGCCTTTGACTACATCTTGTTCTCACGCACGAAACTTTTGTGCACCTTTTGTTAAGTATCACACCTTGTCTACTCAACAACAAGACTCACCAAAAGCAATAGGTGCAATTTGGGAAGATTATAGACATTAAAGCTATATATACTAGCCTTTGTGACTATAAAAGAAACCATAGACATAAATTTGGAAAGAGCAGGATTGATTGCCCGCATAGATGAAACAAGACAATATATAGCATATGATTCATGCATACAAGTTTGAAAATTAAGTGAGGGAAGAACATATGGAATCATTATCAAATTAAAACATTGTGTTCTTACTTGTGGTGGGGAAGTTGCAACAAGTGATGTGACATTGGATTCCGTAAGCATGGGATCATTAGAATTACATTGAGAGTTATTCCTGGCAACAGAGTTAAAATCCATGGTCATGGTAACATTGTGAAGGGGGACATGAGTCTTCCAACACCTTAGTTGTTGTAAATGTAGCAACCATTATAGGGGAAAAACCTCTAGATATAGCTAAGTGTGTCGCAATATGCATTAAGGATCTAATACCATTCAAATGAGAGTGAGACATGGTGGGAAGAGTACCATGGGTGCTAATATAAGGTTTATCATGTAAGGCAGTAACATTGGAGTCCATCACAGGAGGAGAATGATGTGCAATGTAAGTAGTGTCTCCATTATCATGTATGAGAGGGATATCACAAAGATTAGCAACATCAACTGTGAAATCTATTATAGCATTATACATGGAAGAAGGTGTTGCAAGAGCCTTGTTTGTTATGACATGGGTAGAAAAGATTATAGGTATAGTATGTAACCAAATATAGCCTAAAAGGATGTTATTAGGCATAACGTGGCATAGAACATTAAGAGTGCAAGGTCCTACATTAATAGGTAAAGTGATTTCTCTTAACAATTGCTTAGGTGTATTATAAAAACCATGAAAACATATAGTAGAGGGAGTTAAATCAGCTGCAAAAATCCCTATTTGATGGAGAAAATAGATGTTACATATATAAATACCATATCCATTATCAACTAAAGCATGCTTAACAGGCACATTATGAATGTGAACCTGAATATACAATGGGGGCACATTGTCAACAATTGTTTGGAAAGGGATATCCATTGTAACATGTAAGGATAAACAAATCTAGAATAGAAAAATATGTAATTGTAGATAAAAAAATTATACACTTATTACTATTACATTACACATATGATATATCATATGTCATTATATGCATGATTCCTAAGTGAGAAAATTAGAAACTGTACAACTGAAAATCAACATGTAACCTTCAGACGCACTTGACCTCCCGAGGTCATGTTAGGATAGTCAATGTGGAATGAATGGATGGCTATGTGTAACGAAATGTGATGAAGATGGTCAAACCAACGATCAGGGCAATCCAATATCCTCCATAGGCACTAATGGAATCTGCTCATCAAGGTCAATGAAAGCCTCTCTAATCTGAGTGGGTGTAATGGAGCGGTCAAGAATAATGCACACATGTAAAAGTGAATCAATGTTTGTGTGGGAAACTCTCTCTCAATGGGTTGTAGGATCTGTAGAAAATAATCTGCAGGAGCCTTGTAAAATTGTCCAGACATGGTCATGGAAATAAGTGGGCGAGGTTGTGGAACCACAAGATCTATGGGCGGTTAGTTGGCTCAGTCCAAAACATGAAATCTCTATAGGCATCTTTGTTCTAAACATTCAATTATCTAACAATATCTAGTGGATGTGGGGATGTTCTAAAGACTAGGGAACGTAATCTAGTGTTGTTGATCAGAGAAAGCACTTAACTGAGCTTGCACACAGAGTCCACGTAGAAGAATAGCACAGGAGCACAAGTGCGAAGGTATAGGAAGGCGTCATGCGCGGAGGTGTAGAGTCAGACTCTCAAGGACTTAACCGATTTTGGGCATCATAATCTATTCTTAGAGATTGGCATGCAGAGCACACAAAGCAATGTCGAGACTGTGCACCACTCTTCGTGGAGATTTTTGAAGGACATGTCAACTCACTCTTGCATGGGCATAAGTTAAGAATAGATCCATCAATTCAGTTAACTATCAGCAATCTATAGATAGCATACTTTGCATGTATGGCTATAATTGTAAGAAGGCATGTGGTTGTTATTAGCATGCGACCTATTTGTGGTAGAGTTAAGTGGTGAAGGGCTAGTTCCCCACCCTATATATATTTAATGAATTACTTAGAAAATACAAAGATATAGAGGAATAGACATATATAGAGATACAAATGGAAACATATGTTTTGAAGAATGGGAAAACATGAGTACATGCGACTGGATAGTTGTAATAGAACCATGCGTGCATGCCTGGTATTGTATGAAGTTTTTGTATTGTTGGTATGATGAATAGATAAAGGAAATTGGCTGAACAAATAGTGTTTGATGTGTTTTATCAATGCATGTTATTATCTTCATGATGATTTACCTTTAAGCGCTTATAGATCTGGTTAAATATAATGATGAATAGATGGATTAGTTCCTAAACTATATGTTTACTGCTTTATCATACCACCATTCTGCTACTGTAACTCTTAAGAGGGACCTAGTACCTTTGCGCACTTCAGGTGAGCACTCAGCCTAGGCTGAGTGATGTGCCAGCACGACTAGGTGTTAACTAACAATTCTAGGCTACATCATTGGTTCTGTTGCGGGACCTCTTTTTCAGTTGTTTCAGAATGGTTCATGATGAAGACATACCGGCTAACCTTGGTGAGCATTGAAGAATGGATTCATGATCTGGAGGAAGAATATGCATGGAGGTTTGACACTAGATCTGGATTTAGCGCACGTACTTGGGTAGAGTAGAATCTGTATGACAGTTTATACGAAAGCTTCTTTGCTATATCTTTCTAGTAGAATTGTATGAATGGTTGACTGCGTATGCATCTAAGTAGAATTGGAGGTATCACACGCTTGTTTGGACACAGGAGGAATTTCAAACACTATATGATGCTGACTTAAGCTGGACTCGCGTGGTAGATACCTAGTTTCATGGTGTCCTAAACAACTATATTTTGGAGTATTCAATTTCAACTTATTCATTCCCGGAGGTAGCAGAGTTCTAGTTTCTACGGTATCCTAGAGGGATGTATTTGCAAGGTATTTCACTGGAAATCAAAATACTAATGGTAACGTTGAACTTGGAAGCTAAACCCATGGAAAGCTAAAGAATCTCCACGTACACGGGGGTAGGAACAGGATTGGCGAAAGATGGCAGACCTAGTGGTAGCATGGCAAAAGGAAGAGAGGTAAAAGTATGATGAGGTGTGTGAGAGGGAATTATGGAAGAAGAAAAAAGTTGTAGAATAGATGGTGTTGTGGAGAGAGATGGCTCATGAAGGATTTGAGGCTCATGGGGAGGAAGAAGAGCAAGAGCATCAGAAACTCCCCCATCTAGGGAAGCATGACAGAGAACCCTCTTCAGCCCCACAAGGGAGCACACTAGTAGATATGACCTGGGTTGCGGGCGCGCATCTAAGCCAACCTGTTGACCTAGCCCTTGCGCTTGGTTTTCTAGTATTTAGTACAACAGGTAAAAACAATTTTAATTTAGGAAGGGAAAGCACAGAAATAGGGCAGACATTAAGTACACCAATGGCAACACAGACAGCTTCGTTATTCTTTGGGGGTACATTTTTAGGCTCATCATCTGCACAGAATATGAGCACGTTGAGTATGGGAATCACCTCTGGAGCTGGGACCACTTCCCAGACTATAGGGGTCTAGTATAGTACCACTGTTGGGGCACTGGGGAGTGCATCCATGGGCCCTATTCCAAATTCTGGAGGAGGATTGGGTGGTATGGGTAGTTCTAGTTCTGGTGGTTCAGGTGGTATTGGAGGAAGAGGAAACCAAGGAGGTTTTGGGTCGGGTGGTCAAGGCCCACAGCAACCCCAGAACATTTATATGGAGATGTCCCTTCATCTCCTAGAATATAGAGGTATCAAGGATGCTGCTAAACATGTTCATATGTGTGAAATATTATGGTGTGCAAAAGGTATTATAGCCCCTGAGTGCAAAGCAAGTCAATTTTCTACTACATTGCAGGCGCGCGTGCATTGCTAGTAGAGGAAGTTTGATCCCAATCAAACTTGTATTGACTATGCAACATTGAAAGATTCTTTCTTAAAAGAGTTCCACATCCAAGATTTTGAGCAAAAGAGTATAAGCGCACTCAAGGATATAAAGCAAGGCACTACTGAAAGTGTACATGAGTATGATGCACAATTTAAAACACTTCTATCCAAACTCTCTTATGAAATTCATGCAAGTCAACATGCACAATGGTTTGTCAGGGGATTGATCACCCCATTTCGAAGAGCACTATCACATAAGACTTATACTAATCCACGCGAAGAATTAGAAGCTGCTTTATGGGCTGAAGCAGTTGGGAGTATTGACATTGGAGTTAGTCCATTCTTGGAAGCTTAGATAGTGGCTATGGCAAAACAGTTGGAGAAATTATCAGCAAACTCAGCTCATGAAACTCACTCAGGAATCTGGTGTATAGATTGTGAAGTGGAAGGGCACACTAAGGATAGTTTCCCTCACAGAACTGTATGCTCGTTGTTATTAGACTGTGAGATTTTCCATTTGAACCATGATGCTAGTCACTTACCCCTACTACAATGCGCGATCAGGAAGAATGTGTCCTCCATTTGTAAAATTTATAGGTTCACGACCCATGATAATGAGGACTATAGATTGATTGGCTAGATCCATGATGCCTTTGATATTGGGGTTAGACAGGTGAGTGTGGCTGATAATTCTAAAGGGAAGAATGAGCATCAGGATAGGGATTATAATAAAATGTGCTATGACAGGAATGACGTTAGGTTTGAAGGGGCTCATGAAAGGGGATGAGGATATTGAGGCAGATATGGAGGACAAGGCCAAGGTAGAGGAAGAAGTGAATTCCCTCAAGGAACTTGCTATACATGTGGTTCACCTGACCATTATAGGCATGAATGCCCATAGAATATTTCCTATTCATTTTGTGGAAAGGGGTATAATTATGAAGAGTGTCCAGACTTGTATGAGCATCTCAGTAAGTAGCACAAGTAAGAAAACAAGGGTGCAGGGATGGTTAGAACATGCACTGATGAGTTGGATGCCAAAGTTAACACCAGAAGTGAGGTGTAACTCAATAGAACCACACTAGCTGAGGTGGCACGCGCAAGAGAGGTGTTGCAACAGAAGTCGACAATCACTAGGGAGGATGTTTTACATGCTACATATCTAGATCCATCTCATCAGAAAGAAGTCTATCAGGACATAATAGAGGTCCTTAGGAGCCTTTAAGGTGAGACACAAAGTTTAAAAGAGTAGTCTCAGAAATTACAGCACAAGGATATAGAACAAGCCCTGTCAGATATTGAGGACATCAGAGAGGTATGTAGAATGTTACGCCAGGAGAATATTATTCCTTTATTAGGAAATTGGTTGAAAGGGAATACTCTGCGCGCAGGAAGTGAGACTAGAAGAAAAATACTACATGTGAATCTTTTCTCTGATAGCATTGACTACGACAAGGAGATCACTTTGAATGCTATTGTGGACAGGTGGCTGCTGAGCAATATTCTGATTGACACAGGTGCGGAAGTAAATGTAGTTACATTGGATGTGTGGGAGTAAATGGGGAGACCCCCATTGCAACCATCATCTAATGTATTGTTCATGGAAAATAGAACAAAGGATACTCCCATAGGAGTTTTGAAGGATGCATCTATCATTATACAAGAGGCCAAGTTCACACAAGACTTTGAAGTGCTAGCGCTTGTGGAAGTAGATATTTTCCTAGCTTTTCTTGGGCACCCTTGGTGTTATGCAAACAATGTTGATTTGAGGTTTAACAAAGGGTATATTAGCTTCGAGAACAAGGAGGAAAGGGTCATAATACCATTGACAGATGGGAAATATCTACCATATGTGGAACCTTTAAGCAAAGAGGACTTGAAAAAAATCTATGTACATGCTATTCAGGACCCAGAGGTCAATGATCCATCTAAGGAAGGAATCCTTCGTTGGGAATATTCTCAGTCAATCAGCGATACTACTAGTATTGCTTGTGATAATTGGGCTCATGGCACTTATGAACTGGTGGGGAACAAAGTTAAGAACACGGTTACTTACAAGATGGGTTTTCACTCTATTTGATGTATAGGTCATGTAGTACCCTGCTATACTAGATTTGAAAATTTGGCTGGGTTCTTACATGCCATGGAAACAAATTAGGATGACTAGCTTAAATGATGCATGCTATGCTATCATATACTTTGGGCGGGATGGCCGCATGCTGGTGGGTAGTCCACAAAGATAATCTCTTAGAATGGGAAATGATTGGGACCATCTTATCAACCAGGTTTTTGAGAAGTAATGCACCTACAAAAATAAGCCCTTATCATGGTGATCAACCTACTCAACATCATATCTAGTAGTGTGAGAGACTCTAGATAGTAGAATAGGAAGCATTACCACCTTCACTTTTGGTGCATCAGTTTTATTCAACTCTATAAGGGTGTGCGCGTGCTTGGTATGTCTATGCTGAATTACATCGTGACAATGGCAACTGGAAAACTTTGACTACAGGGATGATCCAAACATTTGACTTCTTTTCATCTACACCACCAGTGAACACATCTTTAAGCTTTATCAAGTGCTTAACTATGGGAGATAGTGGGAAAGCATAAGAACTTGTTTAGGAATTATTTGGTGAGGCAGAGATAGGGGAACACTTTGCGGATGAAGAAAATGATATCATATTACTTGAGCACGCTTCTCTAGAAAAAGATAAGGGGAAGATGGTTTACATAATTGATGAGGAGGAAGCTGAGCACTTGCACATGGATCATTCACATGGAACACGTGAAGTGTTATCCAGTGTGGATGTAGATGTGTACACATATCACGAACCTATGAAGACAATGAAGGTCAATATAGGAACAGAAGCTGAACCTAAGGAGGTGATGATTGGGGATTACTGGTCAGAATTAGAGGTAGCAAAGATCATAGGGTTACTTTGAGACTATGAGGACTTATTCCCAAGAGGATACCATGAACTTAAAGGTGTGCATATATCACTTGGAGAAATGAAGATAAAGCTCAACGAAGGTGCATGCCCTGTTAGGAAGCGACCATATCAGATGAATCCTAATTTGCATGAGAAAGTAAAGGAGGAGATTGACAAGATGCTGAAATTCGGGATCATTCGACCATTGGATGAATCAGAATGGGTCAGTCCTATGGTGATAAGCATAAAAAAGGATGGTAGGATTTGAATTTGTGTTGATTATAGGGAGTTGAATGCAGCATGTGTTACAGATCCCTTTCCTACGCCATTCACGGAGGAAATATTAGAAGGAGGAAATATATTCATTTATAGATGGGTTTTCAGGGTATCATCAGGTTAGGATTTCCCGAGAAGATCAAGAGAAGACCACCTTCACTACTGAATGGGGAAGCTTTGTTTATACTGTGATGCCTTTTGGATTGAAGAATGCCCCTGCTATATTTTCAAGAATAGTGGTACAAGCCTTCAAGGATTTTATTCATAACTTCTTACAGGTCTATCTTGATGATTGGACCGTTTATGGGCTGATTAAGGATCATTGTGACAATCTGCGCTTAATGTTTGAAAGATGTCCATAGTTGAGTATCTCATTAAACATCAAGAAGTGCATATTTACTACTCCCTTTGGCACACTCTTAGGACATATTATCTGTAAGGAAGGGTTGCTGGTTGATCTAGCTAAAGTTGCAGTTATCATTGGCTTGAAAGTACCGGCCAGTCAGTGCGAGGTGCATGCAGATTTTTGGGTCATACAGGGTATTACTGGAAGTTTATAAAAGGGTATGCAAAAGTTACCATGCCCTTGGAAGAATTTCTCCAGGGAAAAGGTACATTCTACTGGGGGAGTCACAACAGCACGCGTTTGAGATATTGAAGTAGAAACTTACTACCATACCTATCTTGAATTTTCCTTCATGGGATAAACCTTTTCATGTTCATGTGGACGCTTCTGGCACAGCCATTGGTGTTGTCTTAGCTCAACCAGGAGAAGGTATCGTTGATCATCCCATTTTCTTTGCTAGTAGGAAGTTGACCCCTGCAGAATAGAATTATACCACTACAGAGCGCGAGGCCTTGTCCATGATCTATGCCTTGCACAAATTTTGTCAGTATTTGTTGGCTACACCCTTTGTGTTTTATACAGATCACATGGCATTAAAATATTTGGTGAACAAGCCCATTTTACAGGGGTGCATATGCCGATGGATACTCTTATTTCAGGATTTTAACTTTACAGTCATGGTAAAACCAGGCAAAAACAATTATGGACCAGATCACCTGTCTAGAATTCAATCAGGGGAAGAGGCATAAACAATAGAAGAGACCATGTCTGATGCATAGTTGTATAGGTTACAACGTGCGCCATCGGAATTAGAGGACATTGATGTCTTTCTAAAGACTGGTATGAAACTAAACAACATGAAATATTTAGAGAAGAAGTAACTTGCTATTCATGCGGCACCATTCATGTTAATTAGTGGTGATTTGTATAAGTTAGGTAGAGATGAGGTGTTACGTCATTATGTCTTGGAGCATGAACGGAAGGACATAATGGAAGAAGCACATGGTGGTATTGCAGGTGGCCATTATGTAGGTGATGCAATAATGCGCAAGATCCTCCTTGCTGGGTTGTGGTGGGAAACATTGTACAAGGATTGTAAAGACTATTGTAAGACATAAGACCATTATCAACGTCTCAGTCAACCAAGACAAAGGGATGAGATGCCCCTATGACCAATAACAAGTGTAGACCCATTCGAGAAATAGGAAATTGACTTTGTCGGTCCTATTTCACCAGTTGCGCGTAGGACTGGATCACGCTATATCATCACTTGTTTAGATTATCTTACCCGCTGGGTAGAAGCAACACCTACAAAGGACTATTCAGCGGCTACAACATCAAGGTTCTTATGGGAGAATGTTCTTACAAGGTATGGTTGTCCTTTAAGTTTAACAAGTGATAGGGACACACATTGTTTAAATGAGACGATACGAATTCTTTTAGACGAGTTTATAGTTACCCACCATAAAAATACACCTTATCACCCTTAGGAAAATGGGACTACTAAGGCTTTTAACAAAATCTTGAGCCACACATTGACTAAGATTTGTGATGTTGGGAGGAAAGATTGGCATGATAAACTATCTGCTGTTCTTTGGGCTTATAGAACAACATACAAAAGATTAAACAAAGCCACACCTTTTCAATTGTGTTTGGCGTGGAAGCTATTCTGCCTCTAGAATTTATGTTACCATCTTTGTGCATTGCGTGCACTGGAGGTCTAGCTAATGAGAAAGCCTTGGAAGAATGGATTGCTTAGATGGTTCAACTAGATGAGTGCCAAGCCATCACACACTGGATTCAGAAATAGGAGAAAGTGCGCCAAAAGGCATGGCATGATCGACACATCAGGGATAAGAAACTTGCGATAGGACAAATGGTACTTCTATATGACTCCAAGTTTTTTTGCCATCTGGGGAAGCTCAAGGTGCATTATTTGGGTCCATATGTTATTACTCATATACTTAAGTCAAGGCCTACCTGTTAGACACTATTGATGGCACACGGTTGCCTGGTTACTTTAATGGGAGTAGGTTGAAGCCCTACTATAAATAAGTCTTCTTGGTGTTTGTAATAAGGTAGTATTGACAAATACATTATGTTTCCCTTTATGTATTTCCTTAATGTCTTTCTTTCAACGTCGCTATGATTTGTCAATTTTAGCTCTTGTTTGTGTAATAAGTGCGCTTGCGTGCATGAAACTAACTACAATATAAAGCATGTTGATGCGTAGAGGACTGCACATCCTTTTTCATGTGGGGTGGATTGTTGGTGACTCTCAGGTATATACTGTGAAGATGTAATGCTGTGGGTGTTGAGAAAGAAGGTTGCTAAGGGTAACTGACAAAAGATTGCTTCTCAAGATAAGAAAAGATGAAGATGGATAAGAGAAAGTATAATGTAAGGTAAGCGGCGGCCATGGTAATTACCAAGAGATGGTGTAATGAAGAGGTACTCGGGCGCTAGAGCGTGCATTGAAGAGAATTCTATGAAAAAGGGTAAAGAGGCGCGCTAGAAGGTTATAGCTTTGGCGGGAAAATATACCATGTGGAAATGATAAAAATGGGTCATAAATGAGGAGAATTTGGTAGGTGGAGGAGTAATTAATGCAGCAAAAAGTATAAATCTAGATAAGGACAGGATGCGATTTCATTTTTACCCTTGCAACTATGAGAATTCGATAGAGAGCCTATACACGAAGAGCATAAAGATAACTAACTCAAGGTACGATGCAAGCGAACTAGGTGCGGAGAAGAGATTTGTTTATTAGAAGGGCTTGGATCCCCTAGGAAAAGGGGTTTGACGAAGCAAATTAATAGAATAGAGCTAGGGTGCGCAAGTTCGTGATTTGAAATTAGGGCACGAAATAATCAAGTTAGGGTTCAAAGAAAATTACTCAAAACACACAGCATCTGACCTACAAAACAAAACCCTGAAAGAGAATGGCACCAAAGAAGAAAGAAACACTGGTAAAAGAAAAGAAGAAGGTGGTGGTGGAAGAAGAGGAGGAGATGGCCCCAGAGAGCAATTTCTTCGAAATACAATACCCTAAAAAAGTTATTGTGGGGCAGGAGTGGAATACCCACATAATATAGAGCAAGATAAGTGAATATAATCACCAAACTAGTGAAAACCAGAATAAGTTAGATGACCTGCTCACCTCTCAAACTAACATGCGCACTGAGGACGGCATGCCGATATATGATGATGCCAGGGAGAAGCTACTCAAAGGAAATGGTGTCTACCAACTTTATGAGCTTCCATACTTTGGAAAGTATGCACCCTTGTACAAATGGCTAATGAGCCGAGTCCATGAGGACTTCTTCTACTTCGCAAGATGGAGGGTAAGAATGACACCCATCCTCATTGCCAAAGTTACTAAATTATGGGAAACAGGTGAAGACATTAATACTGACTTAGCTGACAAAAGTGCCATTTTGGAGACACAAAAGGAGTTGGGATATCAGAAATTAACATGCGGGATGGACATTGATAAGTTGAAAAATTGTTCAGTAGTACAGGTAGTAGCACATCTAACCACAAAATTGAATGACCAAGAACATTGGTCCCAAGTTAATTCTATGTGGTTGCATGTGACCAAGTGCATGTTAGAAGGAGTAACTTATAACATTGCTGGATTCATTGCAGATTGGATAGTTGAGGAAGTGCACGAAGGGAGTAAGATAAGTTTTGGATGCATCCTTCTAAGTTTGGTCGTCATGGAGATTAGGGTACCAAATGGCCCAAAAGAGAACATATGGGAATACCCCATAAATCATAAGTCTCCAGCTGAGTGATTCAACAAGTATCTTTGCAAAGGGTCAATGACGGAGGAGGTTAAGGAGAAGAATGGTGCATACCCAAGGATTTGCCCTCAGTCCTGGGAAAATAGGTATAATTTGCAGTCTACCAGCATTTCTGTATTACGTGCTTCCCAATGGTAGATGGGTCATGGAGTCCTTGGTGCAAACTGCCATTTGCATTTCATGTGCAGTACTTTCAAGCTGCAATTCATCGGTTCACCAACACACAAAGGTTGGTGTTTAATGTAGACAAGGTGGACGATGAGTATTACACTCTACGGAAGACTTATGGATATCTAGGGAGGAATGCATACAACGAGAATAACATCTCAGAAATCTTAAGCATTAAGCCAGAGACAGTGGCCATTGTGGATATCGGGGTCACGCTAATATACCTCCAACTGAAGCCTAAAATGGAGAATAACAAGTACGTGGAGAATGAATTCACGCTTCCAGGGCCGCTGAAGGGAAAACATACTATGGATAACATTCTGGCACCTAGGCCCTCTGTGCCCAAGCAAGATGATGAGGAAGATGATGAAGACCGTGAAGATAGTGGTGGCCTGGTTCGAAGGAGGAAGCAACCATCTGGCCAGGAGGTGGAATGCGTGACAACTCCCCAAGGAGAAGGAGCTATGGGGGAGGAATAGGGCACACAAAGATTTAAGAAGGTGTTTAAGTGCACAAGGGCATAAGGAGGAACCCCATAGGTGAAGGAGCTAGAGGAGAAGAAATAGAGAAAACTCAGGTTGAGCAAGGAAACAGAAGAATCCAAGGAGAAGGCACCTTCATCTCCAACTGAAGAAGAGACTCAACATGAGGAGGAGGAGATGGAAGGAGAAGAAGGGGGTCAATCAGAGGCTACATAGGACAAGGGTGGGGATACATATGGTATTCCCAACCTTGATGCAGCCATTCCAAGAGGACCCCGATCCCGTCAAATAAGGGAGGACACCAAGGCACATGCCATGGGGTATGTAGAAGACCCAAAGTTGATCATTTGTGCGCAGTTCCAGAGCACCATCAAGTAGAAGAATTTATTTGGATGGGAACTCATGGACGAGGACAAGGTGACTCTGCACACAAGGAAGCAACTTTCATGGTCTATGCACACGCACATGGACGAGCCTGAATTTGATGTTGGTGAAGAATCGTGCGTGTCAAGGCGGTTGAAGAAGTCACCTGAAACGCACCACATGACAATCAAACCAACAATGATGTCAGATGAGTAGGTGAGCAATGCTCTGGTCAAAGTATCCTCCAAAGTAGTAAGAAGAAATATAGATAAATATGATACCATCAAGGCACTGACAGAGAAATTAAAGGCCAAAGATGTGGAGATAACATGCCTGGTGCAGGAGAAGGAATTAATAAAAAGAAAATATGACACTTTTGTTAGTATGGCAGAGGAAATTGGAGATGATGTTCTAAAGGTATGCCCACATCTGGAATCTTGGGTACCAAAAGAATTTCCTTTTGTGATGCACTATGTGAAAACAATGATAACATTATTGTTGGAGGATGAAAAGGCGCGCGTATCCTCACAGCCCAAGGACTTTGGGGAAAAGACAGAAAAGGCGCAGGCTATAGTAGCTAAGAAGATTGCTACTTGTGAAGGTCTACTGCAAGCGACCCACGATGAACTGAAGAAGGCCGATCATGCGCTAACAATATGCACAACCCCAGATGCACTGATCATGGTGAAAACATTGGAGGAGGAGAATGAGGTCAATGAGGTGATGAAGGATCCTTCCCTAGGCTGTGCTGAACGCTTAGTCTTGGTAAAGAAAAAGTGCGAGGCACTAGCTGCGACACAAGCACCACATAAGGAGAGGTTGGAGGAGCTAGAAAATCTGATTACTCAGAAGATGGATGTATTGGAAGGGGTGCAAACCTCAATGCCAAGCGTAATGCTTGTAATACAAAATAAGAAAGTGAAAATCTCCATGGAAGATCTGCAGTCCATCATTGCAGACGTGTTTGAAATAGCAGGAGCAATGCTAATGGTGTGGAAGAACCTGGAGGCAGATATCAAAGAAGAATATCCAGAGTTGCTGCTTCAGGATGAGATGGAGGGGCCTGAGGCCTAAACAATTTTGTTAGCTGTGTATATCTTCTTCAAAATTATTATTCAAGATTCTTATTCAAAATTATTTATTCAACTATTATTTATTTATCCATTCTTTGTATAAGTTTTAGACATCGCCATTATCGGGGTGACAATGAGATTAGTGTGGGGTAATTTTGATAAGAGAAAGTACTTAGTTGAGCTTGCACACAGATTCCGCGTAGAAGAATAGCACATGAGCACAATCGCAAAGGTATAGGAAGGCATCACGCGTGGAAGTGTAGAGTCAGACCCTCAAGGACTTAACCGATTTTGGGGATCAGATCTATTCTTAGGGATTGGCATGTAGAGCACACAAAGCAATGCCGAGACTTGTGCGCCACTCTTCGTGGAGATTTTGAAGGACATGTCAACTCACTCTTACATGGGCATAAGTTAAGAATAGATCCATCACTTCAGTTAACTATCAGCAATCTATAGATAGCATACTTGCATGTATGGTTATAATTGTAAGAAGGCATGTGGTTGTTATTAGCATCCGACCTATTTCTGGTAGAGTCAAGTGGTGAAGGGATAGTTCCCCACCCTATATATATGCAATGAATTACTTAGAAAAGGAGGAGAGACATATATAAAGATACAGATGGAAACATATGTTTTGAAGAATGGAAAAACATGAGTACATGTGACTGGATAGTTGTAATAGAACCATGCGTGCACACCTGGTATTGTATGAAGTTTCTATATTGTTGGTATGATGAATAGATAAAGGAAATTGACCGAACAAACAATGTTTGATGTGTTTTATCCATGCATGTTATTATCTTCATGATGCTTTACCTTTAAGCACTTATAGATCTGGCTAAATATAATGAAGAAGAGATGGATTAGTTCCTAAAATATATGTTTACTGCTTTATCATACCACCATTCTGCTACTGTAACTCTTAAGAGGGACCTGGTACCTTTGCACACTTCGGGTGAGTGCTCAGCCTAGGCTGAGTGATGTGCCAGTGTGACTAGGTGTTAACCAACAATTGTAGATTGCATCAAGTGTCTATATATGTGAGTTCTTCAAGCTCATTCGGTCGGGGTTCCCTTGGATCACAACCGTAAACTCTCTCTTGTTGTGGTCCACGAATGGTCATATGGGATAGATAGCTATGGCAGATGGACATAAATGACCAACAAGTGATCAAGACATCCTATAACCAGGCTAATTTTCCCAAAATTAATAAGCTTTGTCATCTTCAGTGTTTAAAGCTCTTAATTTATCAATGATAGTAGGTAGGTCTGAAGTGGTTCGGAAGATATAAATCCAAAGACCTTGGTCAATGTCTAATAATGTTTCCTATTGATATGGTTGTCACACTATGGGCTCAAATACGTAATTCCTAGGTTCTCTTGGGGCCAAAATGGTCATGCGAGATGTGAATTTAATTAATCTAATACACGAAAATAAACTAATCTAAATAAAGGGGATCTAATCTATATTTTTTATGTTTTTCCAATTTTATAAAAGAAATACAATAATAAACAACAATCTAATTTAAACTAATGATTTTGTATTTTATGGCTTTTTGGAAAATAATAGATGCAACAAAAGAAATGAAGAAATTTCTTCTACAATTTAATTAACAAGTCGTAAACAAATAAATAGTCAGATGTAACTATTTATTTGTGTAGTATTATATCTAATATATCCTAATAAAATAAAAGCTTTTCCAAAATGTAATTATGGATGTGAATTATCTATTCTACCTCAGAGGCATGGGAAGAAATCAAAGCTTCTCAGAATATTTTCTTCCCTTGCAACTTCCTTGACAAAAGTAGAGAAGGATTCAGTGGAAGTTTTACAAATGAAAAAGATATTGTAGTTGATTCTAGATTAATGCAGAAGCTTTCCTCCTAAGAGACTTCCCTTGCAAACCCACAGGGACATACAAGGAAGTAATCTATCACCAGAAGCTTTTCAAAGAAATGGAAGCTACAATATTGATCTTTCTATTTGCAACAATTGAAGTGGAAGATTTTCTACTATAGTAAATAAATGTGCGTACAAGTTCAAACATAAAGAATTGAAGAAATGAAGAAACTCAATAGCAACCCTAACCTGGAAATTACAATGTTGAGGAAATGCTAGTTGTGGTATCACTTTGTGTCCCCTTAGTTATCTTTTCCAATATTTAGTGTCCACGTGAGTCCAGGAAGCTGGGAATGCAGAAGAAGAAAAGAAGAGGGTGCTGGAACAATGGTGGCTTGTAAAAGTGGTATGGTAGCAATGCAGGTAGAGGAAGAACAACGCAAGAGAACAATGCTTGGTTGTGTAGTCTCTAGAAATATTTTAGCAGCATGAAAATACATTTCACAATAACAATCTCTAGACATTTTCTTCAAAATAAGTGTTGGTTTTATAGAACATGGGTTGGGAAATGGTATAAGCCATTTCATAGCAATGGGATGCCACATCACAACAATGATGGGTAGTTTAACTCTTAATCAACAAGTAGAAGAGGAATAGGAAACTAGAATGTATCCATCAAGCCTACAAACAACCAATTTGACCCGAGAAACACGTGCTAAAATCACATTTGAAGATATGGACATGCGTTCAAAACACACAAAAGAGGTTCTGGAAAAACCACACACAACTTCCAGCCTACACAAAGTGGCAGTTGCGGAACCACCACTGAGGGTAGACCGGTAGTTGTGTAACCACTGCCCAGGTAGAATGGTGGTTGCGTAACCATCGTGGAATTTCTATAACTTAAGGAAAAAAGCTAAGGAAAAAAATTACAGAAAGATAACGGAAATCAGGAAAAGCAAGGAAATGGTTAAGTAAGGTATTCTAAGATACAAATATATATTGCAAAGAGGAAAAGGGGCTTGAACACCTTTGGAAAAGAAATAAATCATCATAGGGTACTTTTAACCATTGTTTTCAATGTAGCACATGCAAAATTGGGTGTGTACATATTGCCCCCTTGGAGAAGCATTCTAGCCATGAAGAGGCGTAGAACATAGAGTCCAAGTATAGCATTCCCAAAATGGGGAGTTAGAAGTTATACCTGACACACCTGTGTGTTGAAGTAACATTATTCAAAGTCCCGTTGCCTGTAAGATGCAAACAAAAAATCAAGTGCAAATAGATATGAAATTGAAAAAACATACTAAAACCAAAACAACAAGAGAAACTTACCATTTATGTAGGGATAAGAATATACCTGTGTCAATGCTATAGCTCTCCAACACACACATACTCAAAATAATGTTAAAATATGCTATGTATATATATATATATATATATATATATATATATATATAAAACCATCATTTTCACAATCATTTATACTCACCCTCATAGAGAATTTAGAGCTCTCGATTACCTATAACTGTTTCGAATGAAAGTACAGTCGAATAGAAGAGTGCAGTAGTGCGATCATGTCCACACTAGTGAGAGAACTGACAGCTAAGAAAAAGGTTAGTATTTTGAATTTATTCATTTCAAACCTAAAATACAAAAAATTGAAAAATATCTACCTATGGGGGCAATTTTGATAGTTTTATAGTTAAAATGTTCCTAAGGGGAAGCCTATATGTATATGTCTTTTATTTCATAAAAAAACATTGTGTTTTTGTTTTTTTAAGCTTTTTAGGCACTAGGGTATGGCTTTTCATTTTGGACAAAACCATCACTCTGTGCAAGCGGTGATTGCGCAACCACCACACTGCACAGAGGGGTGGTTGCATAATTATCGGGGAAGAGGAAAAATTTGACTAAATACAAGGTATGTTTTTGGTTTTTGAGTTGTTTTATGATGGTTTTGATGGGCTTTGTCAAACATGTTTCTAACTTGCTCTTTTTCCTTGTTCTGGTGAATGCAGAAGGATTCCTATGTTCAGTGGAGCTGGGTTAGAGAGCATGATTGTCTCCTTGGGATTTTAGCTAGCCTATCTTAGGCAGAGAGAGACATTCTAAATAGAGCCCTGATATGGAAGATATCCCGGACACCATTGGTTGCACCTTCTTGTTATTTTCTAGCAAACATATTAAGTTATTGGGATCCATACCAAAACACTTTCTGGTTCCTAGGGGTTAGAGGAGATTGAACTATCACTCTCGAGGATGTATATAGGATCTTGGGTGTACCTATTACTGGTAGGAATTTGAAATTAGATAGTGTTATAGGAGTGGTACAGTCACGTAGTTGGGCATCTTACATGGGAGATGTGTTGGCACCTGATACCAGAGCCAAGCATGGTATGAGGCTATTGTCAATTCCCACTGCCCCTATCCCGACCTTGCGTAAGGCCATCATTGGTATTTTGGCTTTGCGCTTGGTTGGAGACAAGGGCAGGGATAAGTTACTTTACTATTGGGATCCTATCATTCAGAGCATAGAGGAGCATGGTCACACTTATGCCAAGGGCATTGATATTCTTGGTTCTACCTATCAAAATCTATACAAAGTTGTTTAACTAGAGGGAAAGGCCCTTAGCCATCCTACACTGGTGGAAAGTAGAAGAGAGTGAGATTTCTCAAGGTTGGGTCAACAAAGGAGCAGAAATTGGATCATGTACACTCAGATGTGCAGTGACCAGCTCAAGTAGCTTCTATTGGAGGATCCCACTATTATGTTACTTTCATTGATGATGCCACAAGGAAGGTATGGATTTATTGTATTAAGCGTAAATTTGATGTTTTTGAGACTTTTAAAAGGTGGAAAGGCCTTATGGAAAATTAAACAAACTTAAAATTAAAGTGCCTTAGATCTGAAAATGGTGGTGAGTACTACAACAAGGCTTTCAATGATTATTTTTCAGTGAATGAAATACAAAGAGAAAGAATGGTTCCTAGAATTCCATAGGAGAATGGAGTTACAAAAATAATGAACAGAACAATCATGGAATGTGCTAGAAGCATGAGGATACATGTTGGATTGCCTTTAAAGTTTTGGGCAGAAGTAGAGGATACAACAGTGTACTTGATCAATTGTGGGCCTTCAATAGCACTGGATGGTGGAATACCAGAAGAAGCTTGGTTTGGAAAAGAGGTAGTTTTTTCTTTTCTTAGAGTTTTTACCAAGGAAGTTTTTGTGCATGTTGATAGGGAAAATAGGAATAAGTTGCATGTTAAATCTAAGAGATGTACTTTCATTGGTTATGGCTCTGGTGATTTCAAATATCGATTTTGGGATTTAGAAGATTCTAATATTGTTAGGATTCGTGACGTTGATTAGAATTAAAAATAATGTACATGGTTCAGGTTTTGGTGCCTAAACATGCATAGGTTGATGATATTTTGAAGGAAAATCAACTTTTGGATCTAAAATAGAAATCCACAGACACTGACATTGGTTCTTCAGAAAAAAATGTCGGTCAGGCTAACTGGCATTAGTAGACAGGATTGGGTTCAGAACCAACAACTACTAGAACCGGCGTTGGTACTCCTCGAACCGGTGGCAATGAGGCAATCGCAGTTGGTTGGAAAATAGAGGAACCACAATTGGTTACATAATTGTGGTCGGTATTAGGATATCGACGTCGGTCAATGATGGAGATTGAAATGAACGTGCAACATACAAATAATGAGCCCCAAACACCCCATATCTCAGTGAGAAGGTCACAAAGGGTAAGTAAACCTCCAGAGAGATTGTCATCTTCCTTTTCTTATTTATTATTGACTGATAGTGGTGAATTAGAAATTTTTAAAGAAGTAATGCAGGTAGATACCCATGTACAGTGGGAACATGACATGGATGAGGAGATGGACTTCTTGGAACAAAAGAAGACATAAGATTTGGTCAAGTCGTCAGCAAGTAAGAAAACACTACATAACAAATCAGTTTACAGAATCAAGGAAGAAGAAGGTGGATTGAAAAGGTACAACGCGAGGCTTGTGGTAAAGGGATTTGCACATAAAACATGTATTGAATTTGATGAGATTTTTTATCCTTTAGTTAATATGACTTCTATTCACATTGTTCTAAGTTTGGTTACAACCGAATATTTGCATTTAGAACAACTTGATGTTAAGACGGCTTTTCTTCATGGTGATTTGGAGGAAGATATTTATATGTAGCAGCCACTTGTTTATGAAGTCAAGGGTAAGGAGAAACTTGCGTGTAGATTGAAAAAGAGCCTATATGGGCTCAAGCAATCTCCAAGGCAATGGTATTTGAGATTTGACAGTTTTATGCATGAGTATGGTTATATGAGATGTGAATTTGACCATTGTGTTTATTTTAAGAATCTTGTAAATGGGAGTTATGTTATTTTGTTACTGTATATGAATGATATGCTGATTGAAGGATCTAGTATGCAAGACATTGGTAAACTTAAAGAAAGGTTAGCTCACACATTTGCAATGAAGGATTTGGGAGCTGCAAATAAAATCATTGGCATGCAAATTCATTGAGACATGAAAAATAAGAAGTTTTATTTGTCTCAGGAGGCTTGTATCAATAAGGTGTTGGAAAGGTTTAACATGCAAGATTCAAAACCTATTAGTACACCTATGGTTGGACACTTCCAATTGAGCAAAGATCAGTGTCCTTCATCACACGAGGAGGTTGAGTACATGGCACATGTTCCCTATGTTTCAGTAGTAGAAAGTCTTATGTATGTCATGGTTTGTACTAGACTAGACATTTCACAGGTAGTTTAACTCTCAATCAACAATTAGAAGAGGAAGAGGAAATTAGAACATATCCATAAAGCCTACAAACAACCAATTTGACCCGAGAAACATGTGCTAAAATCACATTTGAAGATATGGACATGCGTTCAAAACACACTAAAAGAGGTTCTAGAGAAACCACACGCAACCGTCAGCCTATGCAAAGTGGCGGTTATGCAACTGCCACTGAGGGCATACTGGAAGTTGCATAACCACCACCCAAGTAGAATGGCAGTTGCGTAACTGTCGTGGCATTTCTATAACTTAAGGCAAAAAACTAAGAAAAAACACTGCAAAAAGATAACGGAAACCAGGAAAAGAAAGGAAATTGTTAAGTAAGGTATTCTAAGATACAAATATATATTGCAAAGAGGAAAAGGGACTTTTAACCATTTCTATCAATGTAGCACATGTAAAATTGGGTGCATACATATTGCCCCCTCAGAGAAGCATTCTAGCCATGAAGAGGCGTAGAACGTAGAGTCCAAGTATAACATTCCCAAAATGGGGAGTTATAAGTTATACTTGACACACCTGTGTGTTGAAGTGATGTTATCCAAAGTCTCGTTGCTTGTAAGATGCAAACAAAAAATCAAGTGCAGATAGATATGAAATCGACAAAACATACTAAAACCAAAACAACAAGAGAACTTACCATTTATGCGGAGATAAGAATATACATGTGCCAACGCTCTAGCTCTCCAACACACACATACTCAAAATAATGTTAAAATATGCTATATATATATCTAAAACCATCATTTTCACAATCATTTGTACTCACCCTCATAGAGAATTTAGAGCTCTGGATTACCTGTGACTGTTTCGAATGAAAGTACGGTCGAATCGAAGAGTGCAGTAGTGCGATCATGTCCCCACTAGTGAGAGAACCATCGGCTAAGAAAAAGTTTAGTATTTTGAATTTATTCATTTCAAACCTAAAATACAAAAAATTGATAAATATCTAAATAGGGGGGAATTTTCGATAATTTTATAGTTAAAATGTTCCTAAGGGGGAGCCTAGATGTACATGTCTTTTATAACATGAAAAACATTGTGTTTTTGTTTTTTAAGCTTTTTTGGCACTAGGGTATGGCTTTTCGTTTTGGACAAAACCAACACTCTGTGTAAGTTGCGATTGCAAAACCACCACTCTGCACAGAGGGGTGGTTGCATAATTATCAGGGAAGAGGAAAATTTTGACTAAATACAAGGTATGTTTTTGGTTTTTGAGTTGTTTTATGATGGTTTTGATGGGCTTATTTTGTGAAACATGTTTCTAACTTGCTCTTTTTCCTTGTTTTGGTGAACCAGAAGGATTCCTATGTTCAGTGGAGTCAGGCTAGAGAGTGTGATTGTCTCCCTGGGATTTTAGCTGGCCTATCTCAGGCAAAGAGAGACATTCTACACAGAGCCATGATATGGAAGATATCCCAGACACCACTGGTTGCACCTCCTGGGTATTTTCTAGTAGACATATTGAGTTATTGGGATCCATACCAGAACAATTTCTAATTCCTACGGGTTAGAGGAGAGTGAACTATCACTCTTGAGGATGTATACAGGATCTTTGGTGTACCTATTACCAGCAGGAAGCTGACATTTGATAGTGTTATAGGAGTGGTACAGTCACATAGTTGGGCATCTTACATGGGAGATGTGTTAGCACCTGATATCAGGGCCAAACATGGTATGAGGCTATTGTTAATTCCCACTACCCTTATCTTGACCTTGCACAAGGCCATCATTGGTATTTTGGCTTCCCACTTGGTTGGAGAAGAGGGCAGGGATAAGTTAATTTACTATTGGGATCCTATCATTCAAAGCATAGAGGATCATGGTCACACTTATGCCAAGGGCATTGATATTCTTGGTTCTACCTATCACAATCTATATAAAGTTGTTTAACTAGAGGGCAAGGCCCTTAGTCATCTTACACCGATGGCCAGTTGGGTTTTTTTTGTGTATGATCCCCTACTAGAGGGGAGTTGGGATAAATGATCCTGGAGCCATTAGAGCGGTTAGATGGATAGTTATGGCTCCCCAAAAGGGGAGTCACCAGCTTGCTTCTACTCTCACTATAGATGACATGATCACACATACGTACGTGGACATGGTTGGCTTATGGGGTGAGGATGTCGTCATAGTGGCGACATACAGTACTATTACTCAGTTAGTAGACAGGACTAGCCAATGTGAGGTCCATCCAGTTTAGAGGGTGCCCCAGTAGTTTGGGTTGTCATATATTAACGCCCTGCCACTAGTTCCAGTTACATACATGGGGATTAGAGAGGCCAGAGCCACCCATAAAGGCGAGCTCCCATGGACCGTTGTCACACCTAAGGTCCCGATTGGTACACCACAGGCCAACCTAGATCTAGCCAGACATGGAGTGATCCTACAGATTGAGGTTTCCCCTGAGCATAATGGGGAAGAGGATGAGGTTGAGGAGGAGTGTAATGAGGAGACTGACATAGACACAGAGTGGAGAGTCAAAAAAGAGGTTTCTATAGTAAGCACGACCGAGGATGAGGCTGAGGACATGAATCTCTATTTAGAGGAGCCTTTTACACATGAGTGAGGAGGAAATGAGCACTCCGTAATGGGACATCGAGTAGCTTCTGAGGAGATTGTGGTCAAGAAGGTGCCTGTAGTAGCACCACTACCACATATAACTCTTGCAGATCCATCCTGACGACCAGGAGATCTAAGTATGTAGATACTCTTTTCTCAACTTGTTATTTAGAATTTGTTAGTGAAAACTACACATTATATTTATTTTGGTGGTTTTTAGTAGTTTTTGAGCTTGCCATTGTTTTCTTTTGTAACTTGTAGCTACCGCAGACGGTTGACAAGATCTTATTCATGACATCCTTGTTGATACTTTTGTGTACCCCATGGGCATGACTCCAGACACACTACTTGTGCACTCAGGGAAGCCGAGGTGTGCGGGGTGGCACACTGATGTATTTTCTATGGCATGGATTATGGAAAGAGATGTGACGAAGATGAGGACTGATCTTGTTACCTATTGGCTAGCTGAGAAGAGGTAGTGACAAGAGAATTCTCACAGCGAGGCCACCATTGGTAGGTCTCCCAGTTCATCATCCCATGACCATTCTCATAGATAAGGGCATGGATGCTCTCACTCCCATAATAGGATCCATAGCAGAAGTCCCAGCTACGTACCTTCATTTGGATCCCGTAGAGAGGGATAGGCCATATGACTTATTGCTTTGATGTCATTTTGTGAGACATGTATATGATTTTTTGTATTTTGTGCCCATTTGTGAGCGTTTTGACCACACCTATATTGCAACGGAATTGTATACAAACTTGACTTATTATGGATATATATACATATACTTGTTTTTGTTTCAGTCATTCTTTCATAAGAGTTGACTCATTGATGGTTTATTTTGCTTGTGTACTTTTAGATGCTCATAATTCCCTATGTTTTTATATGCTTTCTGTATGCATGCTATGGATGATGATATGTTAACAAAATGATTTATTTTTGTTGTTTTGTTTTATATGATGCTAATGCAAGCACTGTAATGTTGAAACTTTCATTTTTCAAGCAATATTTGGTACTTCTTGTTTTGCTGGAAAAAATGTGATGAATGTAATAAAATAAGGAAATGAACCCACTCCACTTCTAACCCCACGCAACTAGTAAGATGCAAGGACTCAACACTGAGAGATATGAGGGACGTGAGTTGTATGGTTTTGATGAATGGAAGTGATGAGAGAAATAAAATATTTTGACAGAAATCAAATTAGGAACCTACAACCTAACTCTACACATAGTTTACTATATAGCCTAGAATGCAATTTGATTGCAATTTTATCTATACTTAGACATGTAGATGGCCTCCTGATTGATAGAATCTGGTTTTTAAGGCTTTAACTCTTTTGGAACATACACATCCAATTCACTTTTTTTGGATTTAAGATTTAAAGCACTTTTTATTGAATCAATTGCTTGTAACCTACTAAGTTATTAAAGAGACCCCTTATACCTTAACCCATGCTACTAGTAAGAAGCATGGGCTCATCACCAAGGACAAGATATATTCAAGTAAGGGCACTTCCCTCCTTTCCCAATCTCACGTCACTAGTAAGAAGTGTGGGCTCAACACCAAAGATTGGTAGGGCAAGGAAGTGTAATCTTTATTTGTAAATGAAAGACTTTTGCATTTATTTGATTCAGCTTTCATCATTTAAAAAAAAAAAAACTTTGATTTGTGGTTTTGGGAGGGATATATTTCCCCTAGCCTCAAGCCCATGCAACCCGTAAGATGCGAGGGCTCAACACCAAAGGTTGAGATAGGCAAACAAGTAATCCGAGTAAACATTTTTAGAATGATTTTGCTACCAAAGAGGTTTTTCTAGGAAATATGTGACACCGAGAAGGTTCTAGAATAGACTATGGGCAAAGACACCTAAGTTGGAAGAAAACTACGAGCGGAAACAAGTATGTATGCCTTGGTAGTATTTATGTCAAAATTCTTTATTAACTTGTTGAACTAATGAAATGATAAATTTTTTTGATGATAATATTGCAGATATTTGAAGAAATGTAATTGAACGTTTTTCCAATGTTTAAAAGTTTGAATTTTTTTTGAAAGATAAGCTTCTTAACTACAATTTTACAATATGAACTAGCCGATGCAATGTAGTATGGATGCCATAATGTATAAGTAGAAATGTAGATGGATCATTCGTAGCAAGATTTTAAATGAAGTGAGTTAACGGATTCGCTAGATTTTTCATCCTCTAATGTACACAGGCGATATGCCCCATTCTTATAATCCTCCATGACTCGATATGGGCCCAACAACTTGGGCTTGAATGTCCTTCCTTCATTGGTTTTCTTATCTATTCGGCTATCAATTCTTAATACCATATCTCCTATTAATATTTCATGCTTGTATACCTTTTTTTGTACTGTCGGCCCATCTGGTCAGTGTAGACACTATGTAATTTCTCGGCTTTGAGCCGAGCTTCGTCAAGGGTTTCTAGCTCAACGAGTCATGCCTCGCGATATCCTTCTTCACCTAAGATGCCTTGTAATGATATTCGGAGGATAGTATCTCAACTTCAAGCTCTAAAATTGATTTAGAATGGAACACTAAGGAATATGTGGTTGCTCCTGTAGGCATTTTTACCAAAGTTTTTTAGGTCCACAAGGCTGAAAATAGCTTCAAATGCCAATCATGTTTATTCTCCTTGACCATTTTTAGGAGAATGGACTTTAGCATCTTGTTCATAGCCTTAGCTTATCCATTGGCCTGAGGATAGTATAAAGAGGTTGTGTGGTGGTTTATATGGAACTTTGCACATAGCTCGCGCACCTCTTCATTCTTAAAAGACATGCCATTATCTGAGATAATGACTTGTGGGATCCCATACCTACAGATGATCTGATTGAATATGAACTTTGCGATCATGGACCCAATAATGGTAGTAAGAGGCATGGCCTCAACCCACTTTATGAAATATTCTGTGGCCATAATTATGAAATTGTGGCCATTCGTTGATGAGGGAGAAAACTTCCTTATCAAATCTAAACCCCATGTGGAAAAGGGCCAAGGTGTTTCAATAGGTTGTAGAGCCTGGGTAGGTATATGACTCTCATGATAGAATTCTTGATATTTTTGACACCTACACACATACTACACAGTGTCATTCTCTAAGGTGGGCCAAAAATAACCAATTTGGTGTATCTTGCGAGTAGTAGCATGCCCTTCAAAGTGACACCCACAAACTCCACTGTGGGCTCCGAATAAAATATTTTCCGGCACTTCCTCATCGACACACATTAACAACATTCCATCAAAGGATCTATGATAGATCACTTGTTCTATAATCACATATTTTATGGCTATGATGTGTATTCATCTTCTTTGTTGTGAGGTTTCCTCCTTAGGGTATGCTCGGTCCATAATGAAATTGAAAATCTCTGAATACCATAAACAAACAACTATGGGAGGATTGGCTTCTATGTAATACACACACTCATCGGGGAAGTCCAAGTCTACTAGATCTCCACCATCTAATGGGTTTTCTGCCAACCAATCTGTAATGATTTTTCCTTTGATGAACTTTTGATTCACAAAGGTTAACTCAAATTCACCCATCAGGGTCATGAAGCATCCAACTTTCTTGGAAAAGGAACCTTGTGTTATAAACATTCAAAGATGGTCTATCTTGACAATAACCTACGTTTCTTGGTTAAGTATGTAATGCCTTAATTATTTCGTTGCAAACATTATAGTAAGGCATTCCTTTTTTGCCTATGTATAGTGTGTCTCATAGTCTAGCAAAGTCTGGTTAATGAAGTAATCTACATCTTCACGTTTATCATTATCTTATTGTTCTAATATGTAATCTAGAGAGACATCTATAGCTCGAGAATACATGATGAGAGGACGATCCGCCTTAGGTGGCATGAGTGTGGTGGTGATAATAGGAAACACTTAACAGATTCAAAATCCTCATGACACTTCATCATCCAGATGTTACAATAATCCTTCTTTAACAAATTTTTGATTGGATGAATGGTGCAAGTTAAATCAAGTATGAACTTGTGGATTACTCCGAGCTTTCCAAGAAAGGACCTGATGCCTGACTCGTTCGAGGGCAGAGTCATCTCTAAGACTACCTAAAATTTTTCTAGATATACATCAATCCCTCGTGAAGAGATGATGTAACCCAATAACTTCCCTCTCATCACTCCAAATACGCACTTCTTTGGATATAATGTAACACCGTATTCAATGAGATAGGATAGGATGATGCAAAGCACCTTGGGGTGACCACAAGACTTCTTGGCCTTAGCCAGAAGATTGTCAATGTATGATTCCACAATCTTGTGAATAATATCATGGAATATATAGGCCATTTCCCATTAATAAGTGACATCAGTGTTCTTAAGACTGTACGACATGACCATGTATTAATAGGTACCCCAAGGAGTAGTGAAAGTGCTCTTTGTCTGATCCTCCTCAAAGATCATAATTTGATTATAACCTGAGAAACCGTCTATGAGTGAAAAAATCATGTATATAGTTGTTGCATCCACAATAACATTGATGGAAGGTAATGGGAAATCATTCTTAGGACATGCCTTGTTTATGTCCCAAAAATTAATGCATATTCAAATTTTCCCATTCTTCTTGAGAACGAGGACTATGTTTGATACCCACATTGAATAATCAATAGGTTTTATGAATCCCATCTGTAGGAGTTTCATAACCTATTCTTTGACCATCGGACCCACTTTTGGCTTTATAGGTCGCGACTTTTTTTTGATGGGCTTGGCATCAGGTTTAGTTACGTGATTGTGGAGTGAAACATGGGGGCAATTCTCATCATATCTTTGTAGCTGAAAGCAAAGGCTTTTGAATGTTCCTTGAGAACCTTTGTATGATTTTCCACTTCTTCCGAAGTTAAAGAAGAATGAAGTTTCAATATCTTAGGCTCTTCCTCCATCCCAATATTTATATTGATAGTCCCTTTGATTAAAGAGGTGTTGCCTTCTTCAAACTCAGGCAGGGCTAGAGGTAGTTCTAGTTCTCCTTCTTCCTCTACTTCATATATCTCAAGGCCTTCCGATAAGGAAGGAACCATTGCATGATCTCCAAAATAGGAGGAAGAGTGAGGTATGAGAGTGAAGACCCTCTTGTGATGTGTAGGATGAAGGTCAGTGTATGCATTAAGGTAACCTAGTATAGCCTCATCATTCTCCGCATAGTCTAAAGTGGCAAGCTTGTTCTCAATCTCAACGTACACTAGAATTGGATTGGTAGGAATTTTTGAACTAGGGGTTTGGTTTGGATTGAAACAATGAATTCAGTATCTTAGAAATTTCCACTTTGAAAAAAGTGAAAAATGGAAGTAAACATGGAATCAGCTAAAAGGTTTTATTTACGTGGGATAGCTTCAATAGATATGAAGTCAAAAACTTTGCTTAGGTTAAGTATGGTAGTCTTATAGAGTTTCAGGTGTTCCGCTTGATGAGGGTCGTCAATCCTCACCATTAATAATGTCAATATGGGTTGGTGTCTGAAGGCTATATGCAGTAAGAGAAGAAGATCTTAGAAAACAACTCCTTTAAACACAAACCAAAATTACATAAAATAAATCACACTTGTAGAAATTTAAAGGCACACTTGCAAAAATAAAGTTTGAATGAAATAAATCACACTTGCATGAAGGAAATCACACTTGCAAGAATTTAAACACACTTGCATAAATTGAAATTGTTGAATTAGAAATAAAAATAATTGAACGAAACACCTGCAGGATCACAACAGACTGAATTTTTACAATACAAAGATAAAAACAATACAACATAATGAATTAAAAACAAATCAATAAACATAAACATAAATACATAGATCCATATTCTTTGGAATGAGTGGACAACTCATTCCTTGGAAGAAGATTTAAATCATGCTTCTGAGATCTTAAAACTACAAAATATTTGAGAGGAAAGAACATATTTTTATTTCCTGGGAGAAAATCATTACATATCTAAGTGTGGAAGGTTGCATTTATAATTTATGTGTCCAACCAACTCCTTATTTTGAGAGATAAAATCTGATCTTATCTTTATTCTAATCCTAACAACTAAGATCTTCATCTCCACAAAACATGGAGAGAGATATGTTATTGGAGTCAAAGTCTTATCTCACTTATTTTAGGAAGATTTGCTCCCAAATCTTCTCCTTAATTTTCGGTAGAAAGAATCATAATGATTTTATTCCTCTACATTATTGGAAGGATATTTTTCCTCAAAATATAATTTTGACCAAATACCTTTCTCAGATTTTCCATTTGACTTTGTTGTTTTTGACTGTGGAAATTTTGATGCTTGTCTGATATGCTTTTTCCTTGGACTACAGTTCACTAAAAGTTAAATTTATCTTCATTGGTAAAACCTATTGTAAATTTGAATGAATTTTTTGTTAAACACATTTCTATGAACAAAAACCTCTCTTATATTTTCCATTTGACTTTTCTGTTTCTATTTATGGAACTTTTAGTGCTCATCTGATACACTTTTCCTTGGACTACAACTCACTAAAAGTTAGATCTCTCTTCACTGGTAAAACTTGTAGCAAATATGAATGAGGTTTTTGTTAAACACATTTCTATGAACAAAAACCTCTCAGATTTTTTGTTTTACTTTTCTGTTTCTGTTTATGGAACTTTTAGCACTCGTCTGATACACTTTTCCTCGGATTGCAGCTCACTAAAAGTTAGATATCTCTTTATTGGTAATACCTGTAGCAAATATGAATGAGGTTTTTGTTAATCACATTTCTATGAATAAAAACCTCTATAATATTTTCCATTGGATTCTTTTATCTTTCACAATTCCTAAAAAACTGTCAAAATCTACGAGTTTCAGAACTAAGCCTGCGAGTTCCGGAACTAACTTTACGAGTTCCGAAACTAAGCCTGCGAGTTCCAGGGCTAACTTAAAGCAACTATAACTTTTGCTTACGATATCAGATTGAGATGATTATTTTTTGAAATTTCATAATTTTTTGATAGAAATCTAAATATGAAATCAGATTTGAGTTTAGATATACCATTCATGATCAATTCCAATTTTTCCAATACTAGCATTATCTTTCCTTTATGGCCTACATACACAAGACTTTGCATATTTTCCTAAATAATCAATAGAATTAGTCAAAAAAATAGATAAAAAAATATTTCTAAAGAATGAACAATATATATATATATATCTCATATTCTATCTTAAGCAAACTATAAGTTCCTAGATTACATTTAAATCCACTTTCAAATGTAACTTAGAAGGACAAAATAATGGTAATTTATGGCCTCATCACCACTCTAGTCTCGTAAACTTTTGAAACTTGGTTAGCGACTAGTTGGGAATCACTCAAAACTTTAATATTGCAAGCACCCATTCTTTTCGCTACAATAAAACTAGTAAGAAGGGCCTCGTACTCGACACCATTGTTCGTGCATTCGAAATTGAGCGTAAAGGTAAAATGCATAACCTTTCCTTCTAGGGAAGTGACGATCACACCTGCCCCAACACCAAAATGACACTTCACTTTATCATAGTTGAGCATCCAATAGTTGTTATGGAAGATTGATGTTTGATCATTTCTAGTATCTTCTTCCTCCACTTCCAAGACCTCAACCATATAGATCTCTTCAGCTATAAGAGATCTGAGTCCTAGAGCATGTTGAGTGTGGAGCTTAATTGCTTCACATGAAGCTTGATTTTACATGTTGTTGGTTTTGACAGTGACCGACATCGATTAGAAGGTAACCGACATTAGTTAAGAAGTGACCAACATCGGTCACTTGTGCGATGGTGCTTTGTTATTTGGATGAGAATTAGAATAAATCTTTTTCTTTAAAGATGCTTTCTTGATAGTAAAAGCATAGTTAGTTTCCTATAATAGATATAAATGCATGTATGCATTGTATGAGGATATATGAGAAGAAAATAGCAATTGTTTTGCATGTTAGTTTTCTTGGTGAGCAAGAAAGAGTAGCTGAGTGAGGGAAAAACATTGAACATCCTGTGAGGTGTTAGAAGACAACAGATGATTTTCATTGTATTTCCTCTGTAAATCACTAAATAATAACATTGGTCATTTCTTGGTGACATAGCCTACACTGGGTGAACCATGTTAAATCTGGTGTTATCTTTCTCTTGTTTATTTTATCTTCTGGTTTATTTCCGCATACATTGCTTGTATGTTTTATCTTATTTTAGATCTGTGCAACATTATTATATGGTTATCCCCAACAACTGGTATTAGAGCTTTGTTTGGAGGTTTTGTGTGTTGAAAAGATTTACTCACAGAGGGTTTTGTAACTAGGTGGTAGCATAGCAATGGCAGAAGATAGTAAATACTGAGTAGAGAAATTTTACGGTAGTAATTATCAACTATGGAAGATGCAGGTGGAGGATTATTTGTATCAAAAGGATCTATACTTACCGTTGGATGAGCATGCATAGTCGGACATGATGACTGATGAAGAATGGAAGGTTCTTAACAGAAAGGCTCTAAGATCTATAAGATTAAGCCTGACAACATTCATTGCTTCAAATTTTACAGATGCAAAAACCACGGTAGAACTGATTAAATATTTAGAAAATTTATATGAAACTACTAGTGATTTGAATAAGGTTTATTTGATGAAAAAATTGTTTAATTCTAAGATGCAAGAAGGTGGATCTGTATCTAATCATTTGAATTATTTCCGGTCTATTATAAATCAATTAAAATTGGTAGAAATTTCGTTTGATGATGAAGTGAAAGCACTTTTATTCTTATGCTCTTTGTCAGATAGTTGGGATAGCTTGGTAATGGTTGTAAGTAATACAACGTTTACTTCTAAAGGTTTGAAATTTGATGATGTGGTCAGTGTAATCGTAATGAGGAAATACACAGGAAAAGCTCGGGAGAAGCATCATCTGGAAATGCTTTAAATGTACAAAGCAGGGGAAGATCTAAGGAGAGATAATCAAAGAGCAATAAGAATGGGAGATCAAAGTTAAGAAATGGTAGATCTAGATCTAGGTACAGAGATTTACTTTGTTGGAATTGTGGAAAGAGAGGACACATAAAGGAGTGTTGGTCCAAGGGAAACAAAGAGAATACATTAGACAAAGGTAAAGAAAAAGGTAAAGATGAAAATGTTGTAAGTGAGGTAAAACAAGATGCCCTTATTCTCTCCTTGGATAATAAATTAGAATCTTCAGTTTTAGATTCTGGAGCTTCTTTCCATGTTACTCCTAATAAGGTTTATTTCATAAATTATGTTCATGGTGATTTTAGACAACTTTATTTAGGAGATGATGAGCCATGTAATATTACTGGTAAAGGTGATGTTCATTTAAAGTTGCAGAATGGAAATCCATGGGTATTGAAAGATGTGAGGCATGTGCCAAGCCTCAAGAGAAATTTGATATTTGCAAGACAACTAGGTGAATTTGGATGCATGGTTACATTCACAGCCGATTCTTGGAAGGTTACCAAGGGATCTCTTGTTGTTGAAAGAGGTAAGAAAGTAGAAACTTTATATCTGTCTACTTGTGTTACTAATTCCTTTTTTGTGCTATCTACTACAGATTCAGATGCAACCACGTGGAATAATTAGCTAGGCCATATGAGTGAAAAAGGAATGCAGATCTTAAAGGCTAAGGGTAAATTATCATATTTGAAACAATTAGATCTTGAATTTTGTGAGCATTGTATATTTGGAAAGCAGAAGAGAGTGAGATTTCTCAAGGTTGGGTCAACAAAGGAGCAGAAATTGGATCTTGTACACTCAGATGTGTAGGGACTAGCTCAGGTAACTTCTATTAGAGGACCTCAATATTATGTGACTTTTATTGATGATGTCACAAGGAAGGTATGGATTTATTGTATTAAGCATAAATTTGATGTTTTTGAGACTTTTAAAAGGTGGAAAGGCCTTATGGAAAATTAAACAAACTTAAAATTAAAGTGCCTTAGATCTAAAAATGGTGGTGAGTACTGTAACAAGGCTTTCAATGATTATTGTTCAGTGAATGAAATATGAAGAGAAAGAACAATTCCTAGAATTCCACAAGAGAATGGAGTTACAGAAATAATGAACAGAACAATCATGGAACGTGCTAGAAGCATGAGGATACATATTGGTTTTCCTTTAAAGTTTTGTGTAGAAGTAGTGGATACAATAATGTACTTGATCAACTGTGGGCCTTCAATAGCACTGGATGGTGGAATACCAGAAGAAGCTTGGTTTGGAAAAGAGGTAGTTTTTTCTTTTCTTAGAGTTTTTAGCACTTAAGTTTTTGTGCATGTTGGTAGGGAAAATAGGAATAAGTTGCATGTTAAATCTAAGAGATGTACTTTCATTGGTTATGGCTCTAGTGATTTCGGATATTGATTTTGGGATTTAGAAGATTCTAAGATTGTTAGGAGTCATGACATTGATTGGAATGAAAAATAATATACAGGGATTAGGTTGATGATATCTTGAAGGAAAATCAACTTTTGATCTGAAACAGACATCCACAGACATTAATGTTGTTTCTATAGAAACCAATGTCAGTCAAGCTAATTGGCATCAACAGATAGGATTGGGTTCAAAACAGACAGCTAATGGAACCGACATCGGTACTCCTTGAACCAGTGGCGGTGAGGCAATCACAGTCGGTTGGCAAACAGAGGAACCACAATTGGTTACAGAACTATGGTCAGTATTAGGAGACCGACGTAGGTCACTGATAGAGATTGAAATGAATGTGCAATAGGTAAAGAATGAGCCCTAGACACCCCATATCTCAGTGAGAAGGTCACAAAGGGTAAGTAGACCTCCAGAGATTTTCATCTTCCTTTTCTTATTTATTATTGACTGATAGTGATGAACCAAAAAGTTTTGAAGAAGTAATGCAGGTAGATACCCATGTGTAGTGGGAGCATGACATGGATGAGGAGATGGAATTCTTGGAAAAAAATTAGACATGGGATTTGATCAAGTTTTCAGCATGTAAGAAAACACTACAGAACAAATGGGTTTACAGAATCAAGGAAGAAGAAGGTGGACTGAAAGGGTACAAGGCGAGGCTTGTGGTAAAGGGATTTTCACATAAAGTAGGTATTGACTTTGATGAGATTTTTCTCCTTTAGTTAATATGACTTCTATTTGCATTGTTCTAAGTTTGGTTACAACCGAAGATTTGCATTTAGAACAACTTGATGTTAAGATGACTTTTTTGCATGGTGATTTGGAGGAAGATATTTATATGTAGAAGTCGCTTGTTTATGAAGTCAAGGATAAGGAAAAACTTGTGTGTAGATTGAAAAAGAGCCTATATGGATTCAAACAAGATCCAAGGAAATGGTATTTGAGATTTGACAGTTTTATGCATGAGCATGGTTATATGAGATGTGAATCTGACCATTGTGTTTATTTTAAGAAGCTTGTAAATGGGAGTTATGTTATTTTGTTACTGTATGTGAATGATATGCTGATTGCAGGATCTAGTATGCAAGACATTGGTAAACTTAAAGAAAGGTTAGCTCACACATTTGCAATGAAATATTTGGGAGCTACAAATAAAATCATTGGCATGAAAATTCATCGAGACGGGAAAAAGAAGAAGTTGTATTTGTTTCAGGAGGCTTATATCAATAAGGTGTTGGAAAGGTTTAACATGTAAGATTCAAAACCTGTTAGTAGACTTATGGCTGGACACTTCAAATTGAGAAAAGATCAGTGTCCTTTATCACACAAGGAGGTTGAGTACATGACACGTGTTCCCTATGCTTCAGTAGTAGAAAGTCTTATGTATGTCATGGTTTTTACTAGACCAGACATTGCATAGGAAGTGAGATTTGTGAGCATGTTTATGGCTAATCAAGACAAAGAACATTGGAAAGTAGTCTAATGGATTCTTAGGTATTTGAGAGGGATATTCGATATGGAGTTATGTTATGGAGGGTCAGATACTTCTTTACGTGGCTATGTTGATTCAGATATGGCTGGAGATTTGGATAGCATGAGGAGCATCACTGGATATGTTTTCATAGTAGGTGGAACGACAATTAGCTGGATTTTGAGATTAGAGAAGGTTGTGGCTTTGTCTATTACAAAGGAAGAGTATGTTACAACTACATAAACTAGCAAGGAGATGATATGGATGAGTAGGTTCATGGAAGAGTTGGGAAAGGATCAAGAGGATTGTAGATTATACAGTGATAGTCAAAGCCTGATCCATCTGGAAAAGAACTCAACATTTCATTCATGAATGAAACACATTCAGTTTAGGTATCACTTCATATGACAGGTGTTGGAGGATGGGCAACTGAAGTTAGAGAAAATCCATATGGATGAGAACCCTGCGGATATGTTAACGAAACCATTGGTAAAGGAGAAGTTGGAGCTTTACTCCACTTTTGTTGGTCTTTGAGTTTGAGACTTAAAGAAGAAGAAACATGCCAAGGGAAAGGAACCAATGATGGTGATGTACAGTATAGTACAACAATTGATCTCCGAGTGGGAGATTGTTGAGTGTGGAGCTTAATTACTTCACAGGAAGCTTTATTTTACATGTTTCTAGTTTTGATAGTGACTGACATCGGTCAAAAGATAATTGACATCGGTCAAGTAGTGACCAGCATCAGTCACCCATGCGACGGTGCTTTGTTCTTTGGACGAGAATTAGAATAAATCTTTTACTTTAAAGATGATTTCTTGATTGTAAAAGCATAGGTAGTTGCCTAGAATAGATATATATGCATGTATGCATTGTGTGAGGATATATGAGAAGAAAATAACAACTGTTTTGCATGTTAGTTTTCTTGGTGAGCAAGAAAGAGTAGCTGAGTGAGGGAAAAGCATTGAATATCCTGTGAGGTGTTGGAAGACAACAGAGCTTCATTATATTTCCTTTGTAAAGTAATGAATAATAATATTGGTCATTTCTTGGTGGACGTAGCCCTCACTCGGTGAACCACGTTAAATCTGGTGTTATCTTTCTCTTATTTATTTAATTTTCTGGTTTATTTCCGCATTTATTGCTTGTATGTTTTATTTGATTTTAGATATGTGCAACACTGTTATATGGTTACCCCCAACAGAGCACGCCCTATTCCCAAGGAGTTGAAAGGAAGGAGAATAGGCAAACCATTCTTCAACAACCCAACAATATTACTCATGGTTTCCATTGATAATGTCTTAACGAAAGGAGTTTCATCTTGAGTTGCAACAACCCCCTCAATGAAAATGGAGGTTTCCAGTTTCGTCATGGTAATCAATTTAGACTTTGTTATTGTATATTTAGGTTTGTTCACTTAATTAGTGAGGAGTTCAAACTCAGTATGGACCCCACATTTCTTCTTGTTGGGTAGGTTAATATTGAAAGGCTTTGGGTCACCTTGAGTGATAAAGACTTCCCCAAATGCAAGAATCTGACTTCTTGGAACATCGTGAAAGGGATTTCCTTCATCCGATAGATCTAAGCCTGACCAAGAATCATATTATAGTTGGTTTCCCTATCTTTAATATAAAACTCGGTTAGAACTGTCTTGGGCCCAAGAGTAATCGAGACCACTATGGTCCCTATGGATGTTGCTTTGAGATGGTAGTAACCTCTTAGCGTATTTATAGTTGAGGAACAGTTGGTTTTGCCATAGCCTAACTTTTGGAGGAATGAAAAGGGGACAATATTAATAGTTGCTCCATCATCAATTATTACATGTTTAACGTAATTATTATAGATCCAGACCTATAAATACAATGTTGGGTCACCTCTATGTGTTATCTTGGCATCGGTGGGCACCTTATTGATGTTGAAGACGAATCCAACATCTCTTTGAAGCTTCCCAGGAGGATAGACGTCAAAGTCTATATGATTTAATATGTACCTCTGGTGGAGGGGTAACATTAATCAAGTTACTAAGACCCAACGCTTCTAAGAAAATGGCTCAGTGAACATGAGAGTTATTCAACAAATCCAAGGAGATGTGAGAAAATGTCTTAGTTAAATCTATAATCAAGTCGTATTTTGCTACTGGCCTCGGAAGTGTTGGAGTGTCATCTGACATAGATGGGTAGATGGGAATAGGTTGCATTGAGTAATCACGTGTTCTTATAGTTTCATTAATTTGAGGTTTAATGTCTAATTAAACGAGACCCACTATCTTAGTTTGTTGTCGACTGTCCAACGAAGGTACTACCAGTGGGTTTGAAGAAGTGGAAGCTTCATCGTCGTTGTGTCCCACTGGATTACCCTTGTTTTTGTCATGGGGGTTTAATTTTTCATTGTCAAGACACGTAGGAAGAGGGTTGCTAAAGATCCTAAGAGGAGTGTATTGAGGGGAAACAAGCCCCATGCTAGCATTCTACATTGGCGTTGTAGGATTTTCCAAAAACATCTTGATGAAGAGTTGTCTCTGGTCCTCTGGTCGGCATTGTATGAACTTTTTATAGTCACGAAAAGTTCTAGTATAATTCCCTTCAACCCTATAGAAGCCACAATAAAGGTCAGAATCATAATCCTGAGGTATTTTATTTACATTTTGTTGTGGTCCAAAGTTTCGATTGTTGTTTAACTGCTGGTTGTTGTAATTAAAGTTCAGAGGCCTTTTCCCTTGGTTTTAATATTGATTTTAATACCCGTTTGGGTATTAATTGGGGCCTTGGTCCTGAACTTGTTGTGGAGGTGGAGGACAGTTGAAATCCATCGCATTGATGGAAGGAGTGAAATTGTTACTAGTTTAATTATTTCCATTTGTGTTGTTATTGACATTATTTGTGCTTGAAGTGTTAAAAACATCTGGCTTCTTGGTTTGATTAGTTACGGCGTCCGTTGTAACACCATGGTTCTTATTGAGGACCTTAGGTCCTTGATTATTGTTGGAATTGCTAGGGTAATTTGAATTACCTTGGGAGGGAGTGATCAGTCTCCCATTTGAACCGTAGCCCTTTCAACCGCTATCTATTGTATTTTGATCAATGCAGAGAGCACCCTCTAGCACCTCTTTGTAGCTCTTAAGGGGGAAGTATTGGACTTCTTCCTTTGTTTCCTGGTTAAGGGAATGAAGGAATAGATCACAAAGCTTCGTCTAATCCATATTGGGAGTACTCGCTGAAGAGTAGAGGACCTACCGCCATCTCTAAATGAAATGGGCAGAAGATTCATTATTCTCTTGCTTTATATGAAGGAATTCCCTGATTCCTGTTCTTAACAATTTGTTCATATCAAACACCTTTATGAATTTAGATACAAGTTACTTAAATGAGTGTATGGAGGCTTCGGTATCCTGTAATACCAATCAAGAGTGATCCCCTCAAGGGTCTTGGGTAATATCTTAGCTACTACTGTATCCCATGGGAGTAGCTCTTTGATGATGATTGCATATGCTTTAATATGCGCATTTGGGTTTCTCTTCCCTTTAAACTTTAGCAAATCAGGAAGCAGTCATGGAAGCATTACGCTTTGTATAGAGAATTCTAGGGGCTCGTTAAGATATCTAGCATATGTGCCCAATGTGTAGGACTCTACTATGGACGACTCTTGATGGGGAGGTGGAGTAGGCATATGAGGTTGATATGGCATAGCTGATCCAAATAGGCGTAGCTGATCCAAACAACAATTACATTGGCGCAACTTCTAGAGACCATAACTTCTACATCGTAGCTCCGATTGACTCCATTCAAAGTGCAATAGAAAGATAAAAATGCATAGAATGTTATGAAATGGTGAAAAATTTGTGTGGAAAATTTTTATCCCCAAAATCCATGTTTAAAGGGCACAAATCGTGATTTTTTTAGTGTTGTCTAAAAATAGTAAATTCTAAAAATAGTATGTTTCACAAAATTAGTGCACACGTAAGTCTTGGAAGATGAAAAACCTCATCTCCCTCGAGACTGATGACCTTCCACATTCCTCTAGGTGCCCTTTCATAGTTCTAAAACTAGTATAAATTCATATGTAACCCAGAAAGGGAAGATAAACATCTCCAGGCAGAGATAATTGATGTATTTGAAGTCTTTGAGTAATTTGCATCTCTTTTTAGAAATAGTTTTTTTCAATTCATCTGACACAATTGTTAATTTGTTCCTTAAATCTGAAACCCCTCGGTTTTGGATCAATAGCATAAACATTTGTAGAGGCATAAGGCATCCCCTGTGGTTTCCACATTCCTCTAGGCGCCCTTTCATATTTCTAAAAATAGTATAAATTCATATGTAACCCAAAAAGGGAAGATAAACATCTCATGGCAGAGATAATTCATGTATTTGAAGTCTTTGAGTAATTTACATCTCTTTTTAGAAATATTTCTTTTCAATTCATCTAGCACGATTGTTAACCTGTTCCTTAAGTTTGAAACCCCTCAGTTTTGGATCATTAACATAAACATTTGTAGCGGCATAAGGCATCCCTTGTGGTTGAGCATATGAACCAGGAAAAGAATACATCCCCCCTACAGTGATTTGGAATACATGTGCACATACGGGGGAACATTATTCTAGTACAAAGTGGGAGGCAAAAAACTATAAATCGAGAATGCACTTCTGGTTGATGCCTATTAAGGGTATCCGTACGAGGTGGGAGGGGGCATACCTAACATGTCGAATCTAGTGAGAAGATCTTTAGGGCTAGGAATGCTCATGTAAACCAAAAGAGGTGATGGCACAGAAGGCACATAACCTAGATTTTAAGCGTGGTAAGGAATCTTGCCTTGCCCGACAAAAGGTGAAACACGAGATGACTGGGAAAGTTTTAACTCCCTAACTTTATTTACCACCATAGAAATTACATCACCTAAAGATGGTGATGTATTTTTTTTGGGCGTATTATGTGCCTTGTTAGGAGGTAGAGGTATGTGATGTCCTGTTATAAATTGTTCTCTTAGAGGCCACCCCTTGTTGCGTATATTTTCCGTTATAGGGGGAGGTGTAGAAATATTGTTTTGAAACAGAGAATCAACATACTCTTGCATCCTTCCCAAGGACTGGTCCATGGCATTGAAACACTCTTGACTTTGGGTGAAGCGTCCCATGAGTTTGTCATGAAAAGAGAGGTAGGAAGTGAAGGGATTAGTTTGTTTACTGACTTGGGGTCTAGACAAGATCTAAGGATATAAGCCTTATCCTCAAGTGAGTGTCATATCATTTGAATTGGTGAATTCGAGTTGGTCAATCTCATCAATCCTGACAGACAAATTGCTTATGGTGCCTTACAAAAGAGGAGTGTGAGGTGAAGGAAGGTTGGGAGAATAATTGTCAACCCACCCTGATAATGAGGGTGATTGTGGTATGCCGACTTGGCGGTAATAAGCCTCAAGACCTAAAATAGGTCTACGGTAATCCTAACCTGAAATATTCAGGGGGTATATAAATACCCGCAAAATAATGGGAGAGGAGAAGAATGGATGAAAGAAATGAACGAAAGAAAAAATGAGAAAGAACTAGTCTTTCACGTTAGGTTCACCAATTTTTATGACTGAAAATCAACATGTGACCTTCACACGCACTCGACCTCCCAACATTGTGCTGAGACATCTGATGTGGAATGAATGGATGGCTATGTGTATCAAAATGTGATGAATATGGTCAAACAAGATATCGGTGCAATCCAATATCCTTTTTGGGCACTAATGTAATCTACTCGTAAAAGGAAATGAAAGCCTCTCTAACCTGAGTGTGTGTAATGGAGTGGTCAAGAAGAATGCACACACGTAAAAGTGAATCAATTTCCATGTGGGAAAATATCTCAAGGGCTTGTGGGATCTATGTAAAATGATCTGCAGGAGCCTCATAAAATCGTTTAGACATGGTCATGGAAATAAGTGAGAGAGGTTGTGGAACCGTAAGATCTATGGGCGGTTAGTTGGCTCAGTCCAGAATGTGAAACCTCTATAGGTGTCTTTTTTCAGAACATTCAGTTGTCTGACAATATCTAGTGGATTTGGGGATGTTCTAAAGACTAGGGAACATTATTTAGTGTCTATATATGTGAGTTCTTCAGGCTCGTTTGGTTAGGGGACCCTTATATCACAACCGTAAACTCTCTCTTGTTATGGTCCAAGAATGGTCATATGGGACAGATAGTTATGGCAGATGGGCAGAAATGACCAACAAGTGATCAAGGAAACCTATAACCAGGCTAATTTTCCCAAAATTTGTAATCTTTTTCGTCTTCATTGTTTAAAGCTCTCAATTGCTTAGTGATAGTATGCGGGTCTGAAGTGGTTTGGAAGATATGAATTTGAAGACCTTGGTCAATGTATGATAATGTTGGTTGTTGATTTGGTTGTGGCAATACGGGCTCAAAGATGTAATCTCTAGGTTTTCATGGGCCCGAAATGGTCATGCAAGATGTGAATTTAATTAATCTAATACAAGAAATTAAACTAATCTAAACAAAGGGGATCTAATCTATATTTTGTGCTTTTCCAATTTTATAAAATAAATACAATAATAAACAACAATCTCATTTTAAACTAATGTTTTGGTATTTTCTAGCTTTTTGGAAAATAACAGATGCAACAGAAGAAATGAAGAAATTACTTCTACAATTTAATTAACAAGCCATAAACAAATAAACAGTTGAATGTAACTATTTATCTGTGCAACAATATATCTAATCTATCCTAATAAAATATAATCTTTTACAAAATGTAATTATGGATGTGAATCCTTTTTTTTGCTTCAAAGGCACGGGAAGAAATCAAAGCTTCTCATAAGATTTTCTTCCCCTACAACTTCCTTGACAAAAGTAAAGAAGGATTCAGTGGAAGTTCTACAAATGAAAAGATATTGTAGTTGATTCTAGATTAATGCAGAATCTTTCCTCCTAAGAAAATTTCTTTGCAAACCTACATGGATAGGCAAGGAAGTAATCTATCACCAAAAGCTTTTCAAAGAAATGGAAGCTACAATATTGATCTTTCTATTTGCAACAATTGAAGTGGAAGATTTTTTACTCTAATAAATAGATGTGCGTAAAAATTCATAAATAAAGAATTGAAGAAATGAAGAAAATCAAAAGCAACCCCAACCTAGAAATTATAGTGTTGAGGCAATGTCAGTTGTGGTATCACTTTGTGTCCCCTCAATTATCTTTTCCAATCGTCAGTGTCCACGTGAGTCAAGGAAGCTAGGAATGCAAAAGAAACAAAGAAGAGGGTGTTGGAATAATGGTGGCTTACAAAATTGGTATGGTAGCAATGCAGGTAGAGGAAGAACAAGATAAGAGAACAATCTTTGGTTGTGAGTCTTTAAAAATATTTTAATAGCATGAAAATGTAATTCAAAATAACAATCTCTGACCATTTTCTTCACAAGAAGTATTGGTTTTATATAGCATAGGTTGGGAAATGGTATAAGCCATTTGAAAACAATATGATGCCACATCACAACAAGGAGGGGCAGTTTAAATCTCAATCAACAATTAGAATAGGAAGAGGAAATTGGTACGTATCCATCAAGCCCATAAACAACCAATTTGACCAAGAAACGTGTGCTAAAATCATGTTTGAAGATATAGACACACTTTTAAAACATGCCAAAAGAGGTTCTGGAAAAACCACATGCAACCGCTGGTCTGCGTAGAGCAGTGATTGCATAACCACTGGTCTGTATAGAGCAGCGATTACACAACCGCCAGTCTATGCAGAGCAGCAATTACGTAATTGCCACTGAGGGCAGACTGGTGGTTGCATAACTGTTGCCTAGGTAGAATAGTGGTTGCGTAACCACCATGGTATTTTCGTAACTTAAGCTAAAAAGCTCAAGAAAAACACTGCAAAAAGTTAATGGAAAATAGGAAAAGCAAGGAAATGGATAAGTGTAGACACCAATTTTTGGTATAACATCCCTCCGTCATCTCGCGTTCATGCAATTTCCTATCTCACCTTTATTTTTCCTAGATTTCAATAAACCTCATCATCTATTCAACCAAATTTAATTAATTATTAAATGGGCTCCATATAAACCCATTTAATAATTGACTTTTGGCATTATCCCCCATCTCTCACAAATTATTCAATCCATGGTATTAATATACCCATCTGACACCCCTTTCTAAAATTTAAATGGAATCTATTATCTCACCTACCATGTCAATCATGCTCCAACTCCATCTAATAATTCAAGTAGTGGTCCGCACGTGATCACATCATATCTCTTAACTCGGGTTACCCTACCCAACCCCGGTTACTTGTTAACCCCAATCTAACCTCACATCCAAGCTATAAATATGGGTTTTGCCCCATATTTCAAGGAGGGATATATATTTTTTTAAAAGAGGATGACCGATATATTTTTCAAGAAGACCTGGAGAGACCTAGGCTCAGAGAAGAGAAGAAAGAGCTTATTTAAGTTCTACAAGTTTGAGGGAGAAATCTTTGTCATAGTTCGTTATCTTACCATCTTAATGCCCAATTCATCTCCATAGTAGAGCACAAGCTAAGTCCCCTCGTCATTTTAGTTAATTGTCATTTTATATTCCTTTATTTCTACATGATAACTACTGTTCATGATCTATTATTATCTTGTCTGACATAGGGGTTGACATCCTCCAAGGGATTTAATATCCTCTTGGAATCAGTACCGTCTGAGCAACCCCTGCATATTGTGATCTAATCTTATCTGTTTTAGTTTTTCAGATCTAGATTCTTTATATCATGCATCCATCTTCTTTGCGCATGTAGATCCACATCTGCATCTGAGGTCCTAAGCCCTTCATCATTCGCAGTTACTGGTGGCTCCCAGTATCGGCCTTCACCCCACTTGAGAACAAATTTTCTTGTACAATAGTAAGGTATTCTAAGATACAATTATACACTACAGGGAGGAAAAGTGGCTTGAACACTTTTGGAAAAGACATGAATCATCATAGGGTACTTTTAACCATTTTCGTCAATGTTGCACGTTCAAAATTAGGTGCGTACAGACACCTCTCATAGTCCTATTGATTTCGGTTGATTTTGATTGTGACATTTTCTTATAATTTCTATATTTATAATTTATGGTCATGTTATAAGGATCCTTGTCTATGTTTTTGGTCGAGTGTGAGGACCAGTGCATGGGCGTTAGTGTCCCTTCTTGGGCACTTTTGTCCAATCTTGTTTATATATCAAATTATCACTTGGCACTTGATTTTGGGCCTTTTCTAATTCCAATTTCATGTTTGGGGTCAGTCTTTGATGTCATTAAGTGTCAAAATTCAAACAAAGGAATCAAATAAATACACAAACTACTATCCATTATAAGGGGCAATTGGGTTACTACTTTTTATCTATTACTTTGGAAAAAGGAACACTTGAGGACTACATTTGGACTACATTATTCATTACATAGGAAGGGAAAAATTTGAATTCCATCACACACATGATCATGAGTGAAAAATAGTTGTATTATGTTATCTTGGTGTAACTTGCACAAGGGCAACCTAGCTTCAAGGGACACGATTCTATCACTCACACACACATGCCGAAACTACATTAATTATTAAATGTAATACAACACTTGGTGATAATCAAATTAAGGTGATTGTAAGTATGGGTGCAATATGAGAACCCTAAAGTAAAGTAGATGTGACACAATAGAAAGTGAAGGTGGCACTATCAAACCCTATAAGAACTAAATTTACACTCTCTACCAGGACACTAGTGCCCAGATTAGACACTAACACCTCGGGTGATCCTGTCCATACCCAAACACCACTATTTGGGACACCTATATACACTATCTCCTAGAAAAAATATGCACAGTACAGATTTAGCCTATTCCACCATTATTTTAGCCCATATCCAATATAGAATTCCAATTATCAACTAGGTCACGATCATCCTCTTGTTGCTCATACTTAATTTTCATTGCATATTTGTATTTGCATGTTTTTGATATACCTAATTGATCACTAGTTCTCTAACAAATATTTAAATTTTATTAAATCATTTGGTGCACCCAATTATTCATCGAGCACTAGATGTCCATAGGATCTTAATATTGTTTGCATTTTGTATATTCTACTCGTTCTTATATGTTACAAAGGACATCTCTATGACTAAATTCTATAAGGCCCACCCTGAATGTTTATGCACTTTAGTGCACACTATGGATAGTACTCACCATTGTTGAGATACTTCCCCTGTTTATGTTAACCACTGAGTATCAACTACTCTTTCAATAAACAATGAACATATTACTTTTAGACCAACTGATATCCCTTTCCAAACAATTGTTGACAATGTACCTCCACCATATATTTAGGTTCACATTCACAATGTGTTTTCTGAGCGTGCTTTGGTTGATAATGGATTTGGTCTTAATATATGCAGCATCTCTTTTCTCCATCAAATAGGAATTTTTGCTATTGATTTAACACCATCTACTCTATATATTCATGGTTTTGGTAATACACCTAAGCTAGTGTTGGGAGAAATCCCTCTACCCGTTACTGTAGGACCATGCACCCTTAATGTTTTATGTCATGTTATGCCTAATGATCTCAATTATAATATCCTTTTAGGTCGTCCTTGGTTACATTTTATGCATATAGTCCCTTCTACCCTCTATGCGTGAATCAAATTCTTACATGAGGGTGTAGTATTTGATGTTTTGGCTGACTAATCACCCTTTAGTTTTTGTGAAACTATTGAGAACGATCACACACATACTCATGAGGATATATCTACTAAGCCTATTATCAGTTACAACACCTATGGTATTGGTTATAAATATTTTTATGACATGGTTTTTTCTGGAATGGTACTTAGATGACATAAATAGGGTATTATTGAGCCCACGTCTCTTCCCAAGCACCTTAATAAATCCGGTTTAAGGTTCTCTACATGTTCATCTAGGACCCTTTCTTAGGGAACATGTTTTCTTCCTGCAAAATCCCTCTTTGAGGTTTGCTCTACTTCACATACACATACGCTTTAGTTAATACATCTGCACCTTATTGATGATATTACCTCTCCTGACCTACCACTCTTAGATGAATTTCATAATGATGGCACCCTCATAGAGTACATTGGAGACTATGAACATCTCCCTTCACATCATCATAAGAAGAGGTTCCCTCGCTCCTTGCATGCTCCTGCATACTTTGGTGAGAGCGATCCTGCAATTACAAATATTTATACTCCTGATACTAAACCCACACAATCATATGTTGAGTACCAATCTACACTGCTAAATGAACAAACTACATCATAGAACTTTGGTAGTGATAAGGATACACAATTAGTTATTTTAACAACCTCTCTTAGGGATATCAAGAGAGCTGATATTCAACAAGTTTTGCAATAATTATCTGATTTATTTTCTTGACACTATAGTGATATTCCTAGTATCAAACCTTCCATAGCCACACACAACATCATGCTTCACGAGGGCAATAAACCCGTGTAACAAAAATTTTTCAAGATGTACCCTCGAGTGGCCCTATTAGTTAAAGAAGAGATAAAATGATTATTGGATGTAAGATTTATGTGTGTCATTGATAGCCCACAATTGTTCTATAATATTGTCCTTATGATGAAACTTAATGGGTGAGTTCATTGTTCCACTAACTTTTGTGATCTTAACAAATCCTCCCCAAGGAATAGATTTTCCCTACCACTTATTGATGTTATTGTTGACTCCACTACTATTATGAAATGTTCTCCTTTGTTCCATATTTTAAAATTAGTGTCTCCCTGGGATCCTTTATGACCTTTGTAGCTTGGATTTTTAATGTCTGCATAGGAATTATCAATAGGGATTACGTCGTTTCCTTTAAATTGGGCAATAACAATATTGTTATTAAGGTGTCATCTTTCTTGCTTTACAAGGGGAACAATTTGACATGGATATCCTAGGCTCCCCTCCTTCACCTATCTAGGGGCCCTTAGTGCAAAAAAAAGGGAGATCATTTTTTGTAGGGTGAATTAGTCTTATTTATATTATTTAATTTTTTTGTGTAATATAGATTACACGTTCTACATTGTTGAATGTTGACTATACCTTATCACTTTGAGTTTTGACGAAAAAAAATATTAAATGTCGTCCAACCAAAAAAAATAACACTTTAAAAGATAAAATAACAACAAAGCCTACTTCTCTTTTTTTCTTACTGAATATTCCATTTCACTCATTTGTGTACGACATGCTTATGGTTCCACACTACTTATGGAAAATTTAATGACATTGTTTGAGTGACCTCTCCATCTAGCTCAAAATTAAAGCAATATACCATTATTCATAATGTTGATACTATTTTGTTTTTTGAAGAATGATGATACTACTTCTTTCATCATATCCCACACCTAGATTCTTCCACTGAATACGAATTTTTATCAGGGGGAACCTTATTTTCATTCTTAAAATATAAAAATAAACCATAATCATATATGAGCATGAAATCAAAAAAGAAGAAGATTAAGGGAGGAGAAGTGACGAGACCTTGACATCTCATTTTGTCGATGCTTGAAAGGCATGTTTACTAATACTTGCATATGGAAATGTTTTGTAGCTTTATCAATGTTTGAAGCATTGCAAAGAGAGGGATTTCTTTCTGTGTGCACCATGTCCTCCTTTGATCATCAAGGTAATCTATGGTTACAAAAAGGGAGCGTGTTGGTGTGAGTATTATAATCTATCAATGAGCCAATAAATATGAATGTGTGGAATGAATCTAATGTATGTATGTCATTGAAGGATATTTAAAAGAGATGAAAATCTTGATTGATCCATAATGAAAAATAATTGTGAGTTGGCTAGAGGATCGACAATGCAAAGACGTGTTCTTATTGACCTCTCATGTCCCTTAAGCTTGATAGTCTCAGTTACCGAGACTTGCATTTGGAAACATGTTGTGTAGCGTAATCAGTGGTCAAGGCATTGGTAAAAAAATAGAGATTTTTTTCAAGTGCATTATGTCCTCTTTTGATTGTCGATGTCATGCAAGGTTACAAAAATGGAATGTGTGAATTTAAGATTAAAATTCGAAGGATCCGTTGGAAGATTATAATTTGAAAGGTAGGTTTAGAGATTACAATCTATTGACAAGGCAAAAAATTGAAATTCATGGAATGTATTGAATGCATGGATGCCAATGGAAAACAATGATGATGACCTATTGTCCCTACCCAAATAATATCTACTATATGTGCCTTATATTACTGTTTCAAGTCCGTTTAGATGTTTTTCATGATATTTTCCAAAAAATACTTGAAAAAAAGAGTGGAATGGGTTTGATATATATTTGACTATAATAGATAATTACGAACAAAGAATGCATGAGAAACAAAACAAACCGACATCATTAGAAGCAATTGCTTTATTGACCGTTCCAACGTAGTCATTGAACATCCTAAATACTTGTAACGTGAACATCATTAGTCTACCAAAATATTTTTGTTGCATGGAAAAATAAAAATAATTTTTTTTGTAGATCGCATGTGTACCTCTTTTATCTTTCGGAAGGGGGTGGTTTTCATCTGAGTTATTTAACCAATCAGAAGTAAAGAAATACAAACAGAGAACAAAGATTTCATCTTAATTAAATACTTTAGATTTAGTTAAGAAGGTGTTTCCAAATCCAAGGTTTAACCTATTAAATTAAAAACATATTTTTGTTCATTGTCTGTGTATCAATATAAATTAAAAGTAAATCGACAAGTGTAGTTGCCTAGGGCGACTAGTGTGAGATGGAAATTGAATTGTCCACAACTCCTTCTTACTATATTGTTGATTGGAGGCCTGCAAATTGTGATTTTAACTGTATATTATGAGTTAAAATTTTAGGCAGGTGTAAATAATGACTCATTTGATACATTTTGTAGCTATATGTTGCTTAAAATTTATTTTTTAAAAAGAAATTTGCGTATTTTTTAAGTTATCGAGTATTCATCGAGTCTTGCTGAGTTTTTGCCAGGTCAATTTGTTTTTGGTCTACTGAGTATGAGTATGCAAACTATGGTTGAAACCATAAGTTTAATGATTCATCTATATATTCCAAAATTTGAAAAATCTTGAAAGAATTAAATAAAAAAACTTACCTCCAAATGCAATTCTCCAAATTTCCTCTTCGAATTCGCTCAAAAATCCGTTTAACACATGTAGTGCAAGCTTAAATGGTTGTGTGAATGAAAATGAAGTACTTTAGGACCTTATAAAGGGAAAAAACCAAGTTTTTGAGTGTTTTTTTGAATTAAAAAACCATGTTTGCGTGTACTGTCCGTGTTAGGCGAGTTTAGTTCTGATTTTGGGAAGAAAATGCACGACTACAAAAGCATTTGGGGCAGCATGACAAAGTTTGGGAACAACCCATATATGAGGATGAGTTGTGAGCCATTCATGCCTTGGAGACATGGAGATAAGATAAGATAAGATAATGTTATTAATGTCCAACACATGACCACAAAAGTAGGTCAATGGGACTGTAGAGTACAATGCAAAAAAACCCAGCAAGAGGACCCAAACGGGTCACTCGAAATACAATGAGAGAAGGAGAAGAGGAAAAGGAAACAACAGAGGCCGTGAGACCAGAAATGAAGAAGAGAGAGATGACAGTGTGGGGAGGGCGTGGAAGGAGAAACACCCCTAACAACATCACCTAACACTCAAGGCCGGATGGGAGTAACTCGCAGTGCGCTGACGACAAGAAGTAGAGACTGTGGAATGCCTGGGGAGTCAGCGTCTGGGAGGAAGGCGGTGCCTAAAAGTAGGCCCGGTGGATCGCTGTGTATGTGGAAAATAAGATGAAAAAATGTTTTGCAACACTTTTGATTTTTCTAATGTGTTTGCTTCATGTGGAGGATTAAAGACATGTGAAAAAAGACTTCTTTCCTATTCACTTCATGAAGGCATTATTGAGTGCGCATCTTGGGGGCTTATCAAAGCTCATGCGGATTTTCATTCATATTCTTATGATGAAGGCATTACCACTTGGAGTTCTTACTATGAAGATGATCACACACATGTTTGGATTGTCACGAAGGAAGCTCACAAGTTCTTCCAAGTGCTTCATCACTTGACTGGCACTGGAGAAAGACTTTGGGTGCATCACTTCATCCTTTCACTTGGGTGCATGATACATAGATCTATAAATTTGCTATTTCTTGAGGGCAAGCAATCTCTGAGAGGGGAGGGCTATATTGTCCCTTTTTCTAGGGCATTACTAATATATTTATTCATCTCTTTTATTTGCATTGTAACCCCTTGGCATGCCTAGTGCTACAAGTGGGAGTCTCTAGTTAGTTTTAAAATGTGCACATAGGTTAGTTACTTTTTATTATTTAATTAGAAAATAATAAAGTGCACATAGTCTTAGCATATTAAATGTTTTAATTATATGAAAGGAAAACTAATGTAAAGGGGTCACTTGGCTATCTAACTTGTAATTGCAAATTTAAAAGTGTTTTTTCCCTCTAAGTGGGTCAAACCCTTTGGGAAGTCTATTTAAGGGATGTGAGGGGGTCATGTTGATTTGATCATTTATGTCTCTCCATGCTTGGAGAAATGGGATGTATGCTCTAGATTTTTATTGTGCTCTCTCTCATTCTACTTGGAATTGAAGTGGATTTGATTTTGAAGACTTTGTCTTTGAATATTTGAGGACTTGATATTTATTTTTGCCATTTTTGGATAGAGGCGACTTGGCTGGAAAATTTTGTTGGTTGCAATTTTATGAATTTATGTTCATTAGAAAGCTCTTTGTCTAAGCTTTCCAATAAGGGTAATATCGTGTCAAAATTCCAAGTATTGCTCAAGATATGAATTTGTGAAGATTTATGTTATTTACCTAATTTCCCAGAATTAGGGCAGCGAGTTATTTTGGAGTTTCAGGTGAGTTTTTAGCATGGAATTCATGGATGGAAAATTCTAAAATTGATCTCATAATTTTCCTTATAATTTATGCTTCGTTTTGAGCTATGGTTGTTAATTTTTGGATAAGTATTTTGCAAGTTATGAGGGTTTGATGATGCAGCTGTATTTCAGGATTTAAAAATCAAGTTTTCTGTATTTTTGTGGGTTTCTTGCATGGAAAGTTTCTCCTAATTAATATCTATAATTTTCCTTCTATTTCATGTAATCCAGAGTTGTAAATCTAAAGTTGTGGAATTTTGAATATTTCAGCCTAGGATTTTGACAAACTTACTATTAATAGTAAGTTCTAGATTTCAGTTTTTTTTTAGGGTTCATTGTTGAAATATAAGATTCAAATTTTTTATTTTCAGATTTGGTTAATTTTCTGGTTTTTCCCAAATTTGGGGAAATTACAGTGGTATCAGAGCATCTTTCCTCTACTCTTGTGGGGTTTGTGTGTGTGAATCATGGAGGAGTTAACAAGTGTAGGAGAAATAAAAATGCAACTTTACAAATTGGGGAAATGACTTGATCCTCCACACCTTTCGAGAGATGTGTTGTTTAGCATTTTGGAGGAATTTTCAAATTTTTTGACTATGATAGAACAATCAGATTATGGCTCCATGTTTTCAGCAATGGACTCTTTTATGACTCATTTGGCTAGATCTGAACTGTTGAGGCATGATGAGGTGGAGGTGAGGCTCATGGTCATAACTTGCATTAGCAAGGTTACAAGGATCACATCCCCGAGCTTTCCATATAGTTACACCACCATGGAAAAAGTCTTTGAGCTTGTGATAGGGAGTTTTCAAAGGCTTTGGGACACCACAAACCCTTGCTTTGGTAAGAGGGTTAAGATCTCGGAGAACATGGCAAAGGTAAGAACTTGTATACCAATGCTAGATCTTGATTGTGATGATCTCATTCTACACGTGTTCGATGTATTCTTTGTTGTCATAGATGATAGTCATTTAGAAAATGTAATGGATACAATGTAAACTATCATGTCTTTGGTTTTGAATAAACATGAGGGCCCTCTTCAACATTTGTTGTCTATACTTGAGGAAGGTTTGAGACAAGAAGAGTTATGTATTGCTCATACTTTAGCCAAAGGTGTTTTGGATCAATGTTCAAGCAAGGTGAAGGCATATATGTTAGCAAGGTCTTCTATGAAGCAAGAAGGATCAAATCTCCAAGGTATGATTCCTTTGGTATTTAATGATAAATTTTTGATATCTAATGATTGCATAGAACTTGCCGATTGCAAGAAAAAATCAGATTTGAGTGAAGTTGTTCAACAAATTCATGAGACCATTGAAAGGCAAGAAGAAAGCATGAACAATGACATCACTAAATAAGGGGAAAAAATCATATTTAAAAAGGGAACATGAAGATGGCATGGGTAGAAGTTATACCCATGGAGAAAAGGCATTTCTGGGTACTTTAGACCATTCAGAGCTGGTTGGTCTTCTCATAACAATAGTCATTAGAGAGAACATAAATAACTTCATTCACTCAAAAATGAAGTTTAAGGAAGCCTGTTGGCTAAATTTTATGCACAACGTAAAACCTAAGTAGTCATGAGATATATCTCCTTTATTTAACGGTGAAGCTCCCATGTAATATGTTTATCTATTTTGTAGGGGTGAATCCTAATAACTACGTTCATGGGTTTTACTTTAATTCCCTCAGCTCGTGAACCACAGCTGGGTAATTTGGCAGCAAGTAAGTAGTTGTGATGAGTTATTTACAGAAAGGGGGAAAATAGAAGTGGGGAAAGAAGAAAGGAAGATGTGCTGAATCAACCAATAGTTAACAAAGTTGGTCTCAACCACACAAATTAAATAAACAAAGAAATCACAACATTCAACACTAAGGGAAAGAAATAACTTCTAACCTATATCTAAGATAACACAAATTTTATCTAGAACCTTGAATAAGAGTAATCAGCAAAGCACTATAGAGACAAAGTTCTCTAGAATTCCACCTTTTATTCAATGCTCAACTTTCATAGAAATCACATCAAGGTTTCCGGCGCAAAGTCTGAAATCTCAAGTGCTCTAGTTACAAAAACCTTTGCTAAACAAGTTTTGAGGAACAAATAGTGATCCTTTAACCCGTAGGATTTTCCTCTATTTATAGTGCATGGAGGGAAAATACAAATAGGAAACTTTCAATGAATTCATGCATGTGGAAACTATAAAAAGGAAACGGTTGGCAATCTTTCTCCTAAAATTCCTCTTTGCATTACATGCATGATTTATAACTAAGGAATAAATCAATGCCTTGCATGTCTGCCACCTATTCTTAATTAAATGACCTTTTCAAACAACTTGAAGTAATGACTTTTAACCAATTACTTTAGTTTTAAAAAATTTTGTCTGAGAAAATAAGGAGAAGAAAGAAGCCATTCCAGTAGCGACACTTCATGCTTGCCCTTTGTTTTGATACTGCATGTATTTGTCAAGCATATAGTTCATTATTTTCCCATTTTCCTTACAATAGCTCTGCTTTCAATCTTGAACCTTAGTAGTTCCCTTGATAGAATATCAATGTTTGCTTTTACCCTCTTTAAACTAGGTCCAAATTCCTTGACATCTTCATGAAGCCTTACAAATTTCTAAATTGAATCAAAAGTGAAAGGTATGATGGCTTCATCAATTTTCTTCTTGAGAGATGGAAGAAATTATTCAAAGGAAGCTGGAGGTTTATCGGGAATTAACCTTGTATAATAATGGACACCATCAATTACTTCCTCCGTAGAGAAAGAGATTACACTTCTCATCACTTCTTCCATTTTGTCTTCCAGTAACTGCATTTCTCTTAGCATATATTTGAGAATTTTCATGCGGAAAGACACTGTCAATTCCAGCTGCTTACCCTTTTCCATTGATCCTTATGGTGCTATTTTCTCTTTAATCAATACACTCTCAGGAAATGAATTGATTCTAGCCAAGACCTCCAAGTGGCTTTCAGCAATTGTATTCTCATCTTTTATACCTATCATCAATTCTTTCAACTAAGAAAATGCTCTATGCATACTTTCTAAGCTATTTGGTACTTCTTTGAACTTCTTTGTCATTTGGTGGATGATTTGCCTCTTCCATTCATCAATAGATTTGATTTTTTCACCTGCTTCTTCAACCTCTTTAATCAAATGGCATCTTATCTGTTCATGTACTATCACTGGTTGCGAGGAAGGTTTGACAACCTTGGTGATAATTTCACATAACTGGGAGATTTGCTCATGAAGTTTGGCTTTCTCTACTTTCTCCTTGTCAAACTTGAGGAATAAAGTATCTATCAATGTCTAGGTATCTTGCTTCAATCCCTCAGTGGTGACCTGCCCCAGTGGCACTCTAGTCACTGATATATCCACTACCGTTAGTTATCCTTTTTGCTTCCCTTCGGTCGGAGTTGATAATTCTACAAAATTTTGCCCTGATTCTTCAATGACGAACCTTGAAGTCACTTTGGTAGCTTTAGGTCTTTTAGCTTTTCCTCCCAAACGTATGAGCAGTTGCAAGTCTTGCTCTTCAAGGTTAATTACTTCCCTAGCCTTTGGAACTATTTGTAAAGCCAACCAAGCAGAGAATTTATTATTTGGAGAATGAGAAGCATCGATGTGCACCACCATTTCTTGCTCAAGCCCTATTGCATCATAATTCACCACTGTATTATGAATTTCCTTCTGTGTCATCCAAGGAAACTGCACTTTCAAATTCTGCCATTTATGCCCTCAGTTCCTATGTAGGAGGAGAACTGGGTGGTCGAAGAGGAGTGTATATGAATGATGTTGGCTTCAATAGTGGAATAACCATGACTTCCTGTGATGCCGGAACTGTTGAAGTGTTGTGAGTTGATGTAGGGGAAGCTCCGTCAGTAAGCGACACTTGTGAAACAACTGGAGACTTCCCTTTACCTGATGCTTGAGACCTCTTGAGAACTTTTAACTTCTCTGGTCTTCTTGTTGGCTAGATTTTCTGCACAGCTGAAAACCTAGGCAGTCATGAGATAAATCTCCCTCATTTACTAGTGAGGCTCCCGTGTAAGATTTTGTCAATTATATTTCCTAATATCTATTTTTTGGTATTACTTGAACTACATATCTCATGAACCATAGCTATACAATTTTGCAGCAAGTAAGCAGTTGTAAGAGACAGAAAATATCTGTAGAAGAGAAAAACAATAGAAAGCAAGAAGAAAGGAAAGAAGATGTGCAACCCAATCAATAGTTCACAGAGTTGATCGCATGCACATAGATAAAACAAATAGATCTTTTAAATACAAAATTTAAAGCAAATGATAGTTTCAGATCCAGATCTAGAATAACACAAAGTCTATGAATAGATCTAGAAAGAAATAAGAAGCAAAATGCACCGTTGACACAAAGTTTTCCAGAAATATCTTCTCTATTCCTCTGCTTGTAGAAAGCTATTAGGGGTTTCAACTAAAAGTCTGGAACACAAGAATTTTGATTACAGATTCCGATCCTTTAACCCGTAGGTTCTTCCTCTACTTATAGTGTGTTGAGGGGAAAATACAAATGGTAAACTACAATTGAACTAGAACATGAAGAATTAGTAAAGGTAACATTTGGTAGTCATCTTCCTAGAATTCCTCTCTTAGTGAATGCATCAGGAGTTTAAGCCAAAATTGTACACATATGTCACCTATCTTAAAGAATCTTTCCAAATAACTTAAAGTAATGGTTTTTCAACCAATAACTTTAATTTTACATTTTCATCTGGGAACATAAGAATTAAGAGAAGAAAGAAGGGAAGAATGAAAATTTGCCAGCTGTAACACCTATACTTTCTTTTTGTTCTGATATTGAATATAATTGTCAAACATGTAATTCAACATCTTCCCATCTGTTTTAACAATAAAATCTCTCTCGGTTCTGAACTGTAACAAACCTCTGGACAAAGCAGAAATGTTAGCCTTCACTTTCTCTCAACCAGGCCCATATCCCTCAACATATGCCTGAAGCTTTATGAGTCTACCAATTGAATCCATCGTGAAAGGTATGGTGGCTTCATTAACTTCTTTCTGCATAACCAGGATAAATTCCTCATGGGAAGCACACAATTCATCTGGGATGCTCTCTAACACTTTTCCCATCTTACTCTCCAGCATCTACATCCTCTTCAACATGAGCTTGAGGATCTCTTCACGGAAGGAAACTAAAATTTCTAACTGCTTCCCCTTTTCCACCAATCCACCAAGCACAATCTGCTCTGCAATTAGCACATCCTTTGGCAATGAGTGTATCTTAGCCAAAGTATCCAGATTACTTTTAACACCTATGTTCTATTCTTCTATCTATGTCATCAGTTCCTTTAGCTAAGATACTGCCCTATGCATATTATCCAATTCAGTCGATATGGGTTCGAATTGCTCTGAAACTTGGTGAATGATTTGTTCCTTCTAGTGGGCAATAGTTTTGACTTGGTCCCCTGCATCTTCTACCTCCTGCAGCAGATGATTACTCACCTGCTCATGTGCTAGAATGGGATGAGAGGAAGGTTTGGCAACCTTAGCAATGATCTCACATAACTACAACACCTTCTTTTGAATCTTGGATCTCTCAACCTTCTCTTTGTCAAGCTTAAGGAATAAAGCATTCATTAGTGTCTGCGTATCCTGCTTTAATCCTTCAGTGGTAGTTTGACCTATTGGCACTTTGGTCACTACTATATCAGTTTCTGTGATCTCTCCCTTGTACTTACCTTCTGTTGGAATAGATAACTCAGTGAACTTCTGTCCCTATTCCTCAATAATCAACCTAGAAGTCATTTTGGCAACTTTAAGTCTTCTATCTCTTCTACCTAAACTCAAAAGCAGTTGAAAGTTGTGGTCTTCCAGGTTGATCTCCTCTTTGGCTTCTGGGATTGTCTACAAAGCTAACCATGATGAAAAGTTACTTCTTGGGGAATGAGAATTCACTGAGTGCACCACCATCTCATGCTCTGATTCTTCTCTATCAAAATTTACCACCGTGATATGACTGCCATCCTCTTAATTGTCCAAAGATAATACTTTTTCAAACTCTGCCATCTGTGCTTTCAACTTCTCTACATGGATAGGTGAAGACCTGAGTGGTCGAGGAGAAAATACAAATGACACTAGATTCAAAGGAGGAACAACAAGATCTCTCTAGGGTTTTGGGGCTGCTGAAGTGCTATGAGTTGATGTTGGAGAAGCTGGAACTAACACGATAGCTGCAGATTTCACCTTCTCCTATATGTGAGACTTCTTGTGAACTTTAAGATTTTCTGGCCTTCTACTGCTTTCACCTTCATGCTTCCTTTTGCTGGAGTCTCCTACGGTAAAGTTGCATGTGATTTTATTTATCAAAGCTTCATCCAAGCAATACCCCTTTGTCAACAACCAGTTCGAAGTGTTAACCAGAACTACAGAAGATCTCTCTTCAATCGTCTGACAACCGCCAATGTTTTTTTGAAGAGCAGCTCTATCCCATTCCATCTGATGGTATGCGTCAAGTATCACATGTCCATCATCTATGAGATCTAGAGGTATCTGTGCCAAACCATAATCAGACACTTGTTGCACTGATAACCTGCTAAAATATTTCTTTCTGACTTCATATTCGTTTCTGCACTTCATCCATAAGTCCTCCAACGAAGGCACATGTGAGTATTCCTGGGAAATTGTCTTCCTTGCTCTCCATATGGGTCAAAGTTCAGCCGTGCTAGGAAGAACTCAAGCTCATACTCAAAAAATATTTTGACTTTGACTCCTCTAGCTTTGTGGATGCTCTGAAAGATGTAATAACCCACTGTGATTAGAAAGAAACCTATAGACTTGTGTCTCTTTAATTGTAAGTCATGCATCTCCATGAGATATTGGCACAACTCCATGATGATCCACTTTTCGTTTGGATACCTCGGAAACTTTATTGGTTCTCCCAAAAATCCGGTTACCCTAAGATAGGTGAAGTCTGCAAATTGGATGAAAATGCAGCCATGTTGGGATACAGCTTTCCAAGCCTCTTTGCTTACCATGTTGGTCTTCAAATCACTATTTAATTTGCAGATGAATTCATAGATGTTTCTCACACTCCGAAGTTGCTCACCGATGTTCTCATTAATGATCTCTACCTAATTGATTATTGAATCATCTCTGTTGATCTCAATAGTCCTCATGAAAGCATACATCCATGAGCGAAAGTTGTGAGTATTGGTTTCTCCACTTATCCTGCAAAGCAATTTAGTAATATCATCCACCTCCTGCACCAAGTTGGATCGCGGAAGATTCCTTGGGAACGTTGATGGGGACCGGGGGATCTTCATATATTTGTTGTTCATTATGCCCACACAATATGATTTGTGTTTCTCCCATCTGTTGCCTGCATCCAGCATGCTAATTGCAATCACCACCGTTCGTGTCAGAATCTTCAAACAATAATTAATAAACTATGCATCCAACCTAATAATTGTCTTTCCCGCAACATCCTGAATTTTTCTAGAAAGAGGATGATATGATCTTGCACACTCCATAAAAAATTTGGGCAACTAAGCTGTGACTGGGAATGTTGATGCTTAAATAATTCCACTGTTTTTCATTTCCTACATGAGAAATGTCTTTCCGGCCCTGGATCTGTCAATTATTTCAGAGATGGGTTCAAGGCCTATATCCATGTCATTTATATAATCAAATCTAGATGTTATGCATGATTATGTTGATCTTTCTCTTTCATCACGCTTCATCATGGCTGGAGCAATATTTGTCTGAGCAATCTTTGTTTGTGTTATTTTTCTTTTAATCCTTTCAGAATTCTTTGCAACTGGATTTATTTGTGCAGATCCAACAATTTCTTCAGATTCAGAAGATATATTCAATGTACCTAACATTGATTTGAACTCCCTTTCACCTATATGAACACCTGCAATTATTTTAGACAAAGACGAAGTCCAGAGCATGAATACTTGATTTCTGTCACCAAAAATCTGCATATGAAGCTTGCTGCCCTAAAATTTAAGGCTTTGCTTGCATGCAAAGCAAGCATAAATATTTTTAAATTCACCTAAGCACTTATAGTAACATGCAAATAATTATTATAGCATAAATCAAGCTATTCCAACCCTAGGCGCCAAACCTTAAAGCTTCCTGGCAATAAAAAACAACTTCTGATGCACAAAACCTCATTTCCTTTGCGCCAAAATTGTCTGGGCTGCAATCCTTAGCGAAAAGAATTAATTGCTTCTTCGTTATGGCAGCCCATACTTATATAACCCTCAGCATTCTGTTTCTAATAATTCTTCTTCCTATTCTTGGCAATTTAATTAATAAACAAGAATGTTTATTCACCCAAATTGGATGCCCAATTGTGCATGTTGTTGGCTGCCTTGAAATAAATTTATTTTATTTATTTTTAGCATGCATCCTTCAGTTGTCTTTGGCTTGAATTCTTGCTTTGAATTTTCATTCATCCATGGGGCCAAAATTAGGCAGAAAAACTATTAATAAATACCATTAAAAGTATTGTTTAATGCCTAAATGGGTTGCACTTTTTGGCAGGGCTGATTTTTAAAAATAAGAAGTCAACTTTGATGGAATTCTTTACCCTACACTACAGCTCCAAAAATCCCGTCTTTCACTTAAGTTGTTTGACTTCTATAATGAAAACTTTTGCCTTGTAAGGCAGGTAAGAAATTCCCGCCTGCCTACCACTGCCAAAATTCCCATTATTAAATTAAAACATCTCCCAAAAAGTGTGACTTGCATTAAAATTAGCCTCCTTTGATAAAGTGTGACTTGCATGGGTGAATAAATCTCTTTGGTGGGAAAAGTTAGCCTACCAAGTAGGCAAAAAATTTCCATTGGTGCTTTAAGTGACTTTTCTTTATTTTATAATGGGGATTTTCACCCTGCAAGGCAGGTAAGAAATTCCCACCTGCCTTTCGCCTCTAATTTTCTCATCACAGCTTAAGTGACTTTGACTTCATGGGAAAAAGTACCCTGCAATGCAGGCAAGAATTTCCTGCCTGCCTACCACTACCAAAAATCCCATTGCAGCTTAAACTCATTCATTCCAAAAAAAATGTGACTTGCTTGGGAGAGGCTTTTTGTGCATGACTTCATCTTTTTTTGTCAGAAGTTTGCATTTTGAGGATGATTCCTTCTGGTGCTATGTCAATAGATGATCTCCAGATGCTTCAGGTAATTAAACAGACTATATTGGACAAGGAACGGACCTAGTGGAATTTCATAAAGAAACTACAGAGAAAACCGGAGAAAAATGCAAAATAAATAAATAAAAGTGAAAAATGTTGCCAGAAGTTGCAGACAAGGCTCTGAATTCATTCCTGGTGAAAACCCTATTGAGATGTGTGAATACTAGCATGCAAAACATCAACATGATTCAATTGGAGCACAATTTGCTTCAAACGGGGCATTATTTATTTAATAAATAAAAATTTCACACAGAAAAAACTTGGCGGAGGGATAAAATGAGTTTGGGCATCTGGGTATTTTTCAAAATTGGCTCATATGATTCTCTGGGAATATCTTAACATAATACAGACATTTTCTGGCAATAAAAAATAGAAAAAGACCGGTTATTTTAAAAGAATGATTTATTTTTTTCAAATGGGTAGTCCCAGATTTCAGGGTGAAAGCTGGAGACACCACTTCTGTTGCTTTCACCATCATGCTTCCTTTTACTAGAATTCCCTGTTATCTGACGCATTACTGCTTCATCCAAGTAGTTTCCTCTTTCTATCAACCAGTTTGAGGCATTAACCAGGACTACTAAAGACCTTACCTCAATTGTTTCAGCACCACCTATACTGCTTTGAAGAGAAGCTTTATCTCCACCCATTTGATGGTATGCATCCAGTATCACATGGCCATCATCGGGAAGGTCTGCAGTTATTCTTTCCAAATCAAATTTAGAAACCTGTCGAGTTGTTAGTCTTCTGAAATATCTTTTTCTGACTTCATATTTGTTCCTGCACTTCATCCAGAAATCTTCCAATGAAGGAACGTGCGTTTATTCTTGGTACACAGTTGTCTTAGCTATTCTATAAGGATCAAAATTCATCCGGGTTAGGCAAGATTTGTGCTCATAGCAAAGAAAAATTTCAGCTTGGAAATTTCTAGCTCTGTGAATATTCTGACAAATATAGTTGCCCACTGTGATTGGGAAGTTAATTGTTGTCATGTGCTGCTTCGATTGCAAGTCATGTAATTATACGAGCTTCCTGCATAGCTCCATGATAATCCATTTATCATTGGGATACCAAGGTAGCTTGATTGGTGCACCTGAGAAGCTACTAACCCTGAGATATGTGAAGTCAACAAACTGAATGAAAACACAACCGTACTGAGAGACAACTTTCCAAGCTTCTTCGCTGACTCTGTTTGTCCTCAAATCACTATTAATCCTACAAATGACTTCATAAAAGAATCCATCATTCACTACCATGTATTCCTTGTAGTACCTAGATAATACTAGCTATGGGTAAAACTCATAGATAGTATCCTTTGAAAGTATCCCTCTTCTATCCAGCTTGGAGAATACCCTATTTGAGGCTATAACATACACAAGATATGAAGTCATTTTGAAATTGAATGTCTTCCTAACCTTTTTAAGTTGTTCCCCGATGTTGTTGCTAATGATTTCTACCCAATTGATCATTGAATCAACTTCGTTGATCTCAATTGTCCTGACGAAGGAATACATCCATGAGTGAAAGTTCTTTGCATTACCTTTCTCATTTATACTGCATAGCAACTGGGTGATGTCATCAACTTCCTACACCAGATTTGACCTTGGAAGAGCCCTTAGAAATTTTGTTAGTGACCTAGGCTTCTTCATATATTTCCTGTTCATTATACCGACACAGTCCACTTTATTCTTCTCCCACCTATCAAAAGCCTCATGTATGCTGATTTTAATTACTATGGGTCTTGCCGGGATCTTGAGGCAATAATTAATGAATTGTGCATTCAGTCTAATCATCATCTTTCCTGTTGCATCCCTGAATGTTATAGATAGAGGATGGTAGAACTTTGCACATTATAGAACAAATTTAGGTAACTGGGCCATAGCCGGAAATGTTGCAGCTTGGATAATTCCACTGTCCCTTATAGCCCACATAAGGGATGTCCTGTTGGTTGCCTTGGATCTATCAACCAAATCATTGATAGACTCATGCCCCATGTCTTTATCATTAATCTCAACAAGCCTGGACACTATGCATGGTTCTGTTGGATGATCTTTATTATCACGCTTCATTCTACCTGAACCAACTTTTGTCTGAGATCTCCCTTTTCCACTTTTACCAGAAGCTTTTGCAATTGTGAGAGTTGGATCTATTTGTGCAGAAGCTGCAATTGTTTCCCCTGATTTTGAAGATATATCCAATGTATTTTTTATTAACCTCATTTTAATTTTCACAAGTATGTGCACAAGTGAAATACTCATGTAAACAATTCAGGCAAACATTCAACTCATCATTTTTTTAAATTTTAATAGCATGTGGGCAACTTTGAATTTTTGGAATTACTCTGGGTGCAAGCAAATATAAGTAAGCTCAATGTGGGATTTACTGTGAGATTGGGAATAACATGCATGGGCTTTTAGAGGTATTAACTGGGAGACGTTGTATGCATTTTCATGGGCTGTGTTTGGGAAAAGAATAGTTGCGTTGAAATTGGAAGACAATATTTGGAATTCACACAACTTTTAAAAGATTTTTCCCTTATAAAACTTCATGGATGCAAGGATAAGTGGGTGGTGTGAATAATTTGATGATTGCAATTAAGAATCCAAGGTTATGAATATTCACGCAAGCACTTTAGGAGGTTTGGCATTTCTTAAAATTTTTTTATAACAATTGACTTCTTTCTTCAAAATCTTAAACATAGAAGACTAGCTCCTTAACAACCACAACTCCCCTAAGGACTTGCGTGGAAAATATAAAGGGAAAGTTGTGTGGAAAATAGAAATGGAAATCCATGTGGAAAATGGAGGAAGGAGGCAACTAAAAACAACAACTTAACTTGTAACTTCCTTTTTTTTAAAGTTTGCATGGAAATTGAATTAGAAGGGCAGCTCAAAATCCATGACTTAGCTTGCAAACTCCTAATATTTGCATGGAAATTGATAAGACAGGGCAACGGGGAAATTAGAGGTGGAAGTTAACTTGAATTTCCATGACTTGGTTAAGTGACTTTTGCTTTAAATTACACAAGGTTGCTTTGATTTTCACTAAAGAGACTTGTGTTAAAATTGAAGCTAGAGGGCAGCTTGTATTTCCACAATTTGCGCAAGTTAAACTCCCTTTTAAAAAATGCATGGAATTTGAAGAGGAAGGGAAGCTAAAAACCACAACTTACTTTGCAATTTCCCCTTTTTAATAATTGCGTGGAAATCGAAGATGGAGGGTAGCTTGTATTTTCACAATTTGTACTAAAATGTTTTTTCTTGGCTCTTTATGATATTGCGTGGATTTTCAAGGAGGAAGGAAAGGTCAATTTTAGAGAAGGAAGGTAGCTTGAATTGATAGAAAAAGGTTTTAAAAACCATGACTTGCACCTAAAATACCATCATGAATTTTGGAGGGTGACAACAACTTGTAATTGGTAGACAAAGCACTGGAAATCCACGACTTGCATTAAAGAAAACCTCTACTTCTTAAAAACTACAACTAGACTTTGCACATGCCTGAGAAACCACGACTTGGCCTAAATTCTTGTGGGAACACAATTAATTACAGTTGGGACAAGTTGACTTGCAATAAAATCAATGGGGCAGATTTGTATTCCACACTTTGACGGATCTAAGAAGTGTACCGCACGGTCATGGGTATATAAGTTGAAGACCTATTTTTATTTGAACCCCATGTGTGAGGAGGATGCAATTAAGTTTGCAATCCTACATCTTGAGGGAGATGCACATGATTGGTGGCATGATGGAATAGTGACACAAGGGCACATGCACATTACTACATATACAAAGATCACATGAAGGTTAGAGGACATATTTGATAAGAGAGATCCTGATATATTCTTCAGGGAGTTGACATTAATGATTTATAACTGAAATAGAACCTTCTATTTTGCATGTGTGCCACCTATTTCCAAGTAATTGACTTCTTCAAGTAACAAATTTTAAACCAATCACTTAAGTTTTATAATTTAATTGATTGCTCAATTACTTTGTTGGAGAAAATAAAAGAGAGAAAAAGAAATAAGAAGAAAGTTGCAACCCTCCCAGTCTTGTTCTTCTTCCATATTCTACATGCGGTTGACTCTTTTGCCTTTGATTCTCACCAAACTGGATCTACTTTTCTCCTCTGGTTGCCTGGCCTCCACTTTTCTTTTGTTTTGCTTCTTGGTTTGCTAGGCTTCCACTTTCCTTTCATTTTGCTCCTTCTCCTCATTAAGCATGTATAAATCAAATAGTAGGATTGGGTCCTCACTATGTATTTAGTGGGTGCTACCCACCTCCATGACCAATGCAAGTAATTGTAACTAATAATTGCCATTTAATCATGAATAGAGTAATAACCACTGCCACTGGTTATCCTTAGCTTTTAGTTGATTTGGCATTGGATTTTGTTAAATTGTAAATAGTTGGAGTACATCATCATTGATAGATAACTCAACTCTTGTCTTTTTGGTGCTTCGGTTTTTCCACTGCAAAAAATTACAAACTCTAAGGTAGTGGTGAACTCAAGATTTGTTGTTGGCCTCCCCCCTTTGTTTTCTCAGCACCCTGTTGACTTAACTTCGATAGCTAGGTCAATACCACTGCATGTGGCTATTATGAGCAAATACACCCCTTCAAAATGGACATTGACATTAAGTTGGAGGTTGGATTTTCTCAAAAATGTCTCTTTACAAAGTTTTTTGACTTTGACTAACACAACAATTTGTTTTATTCAAACCATGAAGTATAGATTGGGCTAATGAGACACTTAGACTAGAAACCTTATTTATAAAATTGAACAAGAATCGTAATATGACTCGACAATTATAGACTTATTGAAAACCCACATATATATATATATATATATATATATAGACACACACACACACACACACACACACACACACACACACACACACACACACACACACACACATACACATATTGACACTATTATAGAATAAAATTATAAACTAAATTAATGAACTTGTAGTCTAAAAGTTCAACAAATATTACAAAAACTATCTACTACATGAACCCCTCAATAACTATAAAGTATCAAGAAACTAAAATCTATACTTCATTAACATGACACACTTGATACTTTTTTTTATGCATAACATATTATATTATATTAACAAGTAAAACGATACAAGATAATTCACAAAAAAATGGGCGTTATGGAAGCACGTTCCAAAACCACGAACCACACTAGGTTAGAGAAAAGCCTAGGAACAATGAAAATTACAAAACATTAGAAGGCACAAAGGTAGAAAGATTAAGTTGTTGCTGCGAACTGTTGTCCCATAGGGAGAAAATCCTGATCATGCCAACCAAAACCAATCAGAGCTTTGCCACTATCTGGCATGTCCCAACTAGAGCCGGACTGACTTCCTTCTTCTGTATCTTTGGTAGGCCCCCAAGAGGGTGAGATGGCGAGAGACAACCTTGGAAATTTGTTGGGCGCAGGTGGGAGGCTCCAGGAATCATGAATACGTGGCTTAGGGGTAGCTAGCGAGCCCCAACCGAGCTGGCTGGTAGCAGGGGGCATCCCATCCTCGGTGGTGAGATGAAGGTGGAGGAGAGAAGCTTCTTCGAGGAGGCAGGATGCAAGGGAACCAATGGGCATGGGTGAAGGAGCGGTGCTAAGAGTGGCTCCGGCAGCCAACACCTCTTTGGCACCCACTGGCACTGCCAAGTGGTGGGGAGTGGCGAGAGGGGGACAGAGGTTCTCTAACAACATTGGAAGGCATGTCGCCCAAGTGGTGCAATAGTGTTTGTAAATACTCCACCTCAATCGCCACTTTTTTGGCTTGAACTTGAATCTGCAACAAGACATTCACAATAACCATAGACTTGTTATAAATAGACAATTGTTGATCATCTTCAACATTAGCAAATAAACAAGAATTCCTTTCTTTCCATGACCAGAATAAGATTTCCCCTCTAAAAACATGCCAAATCTAGGAAAATTTGTGTGGCATTTGAGGATTGTATCCTAAGAGAACATGTTGCCAAGTGGAGCACTCTAGGTGAAGAGGAAGAAAGAATGAATCCAATTCCAAGCCCTCTGGGTTTTTTGACAGTACCAGAATAGGTGAGAAAGGGTTTCTAGATGTCCACAAAAGGGGCATTTGGGGACATACACTCCCAGATGCACCAGACATGCACCAGAAATGGACCAAGCGAAAGGCCTTGGTGAAGAACACACCACAAAAAGTGTGTAATTTTACGTTCCACACAGGCGGACCAAACTGTAGCAAATCGCCTTTTCCAGATTGATGGTGAGGATCAAATTCCAGGGTATTGAGCTTGCCCACCATGGTTACACAAGGGATGATTGGTAGAGTGACAAAATTTTGAGTACGTGGATCATGGATGGAATGACAATGAGACGTGGGCACACCAGGATGAAAGATACATGACTTTTAGAAATGTCGGATATGGCAGACTCATGAGTCTACAAGAACCGTAATGCATATGGAGATGTCAAGGTTTGTGCATGATAGTGTTATATAGTGTGACATGAACATAGAGAGAGTCCAGATTGTGATACGAGGTGTTGATGATCGAAGATGCATGTGTCGTCAATTGACTGTAGATGCACATGGGCGCTTGCAATGATTCCATTAGATTGTAGCTTTTAGGTGCACAATAGACACGAAACCGATGGAACTGATGACTGCACAAATAGAGGCCAAATTTGCCAAGAGTACATGAGAATAGTCAGATGACTGGCAGATTTGTTGGTAATATAAATATTGACAGAACTGTTGCACGTTGGTAGTGTGCAATGCACAATGAAATAGAGGAAAGTGCTTGGAAAGACTGTGTTGGATGCATGAAGATATCAAATGCACCTCAATTAACACATTTCGCTATATCACAAATATGTATGCTACAAAATAATACCTTAATGTATACAAAAAAACCTTAATAGTTGCAAAATAAGTCTTACAGATACAATTTTAATTTTTTTGGCTCTATCACTCTGGACATTATAATATACAGACTTACCTCTTGAAAACGATCAGACAAGTATTACTCTCAGAGACCTGCTTTGATACCAAATTAGAAATAAGACCTAGATTATCTTATTTATTCCTAAAGAGATATTTATACTATATGTTTGCTCAAGTACAATATAGGATATTGTAGTTATACCTCTAATTTACACATCATAATATGTAGTGAGTTGTTGCTACCACTTACGTAAACACACAAACACACATAATTACATAATAAGACCAACTAAGAGATCAATACACCACATATTATGTGATGTACTCACATAAGAAATATTCAACAGTATGGAAAACCCATTTCTTTTACACAACCTCTTTCGATCTCATTTTTGGTCACGTTTCCATTGCCATCATGTTTCTAGCAACATAGCCCTTTATGTCTTTCACCTTTGTTTCTGTCCAAATTTATAACTTCAGTACACTAGCCATAATTGTATGTTCTTCTTCATGTATCTGAATATGCATTATATTGTTTTTCATGCATATGAAAATGCATCTTTTGTCATTTTCATACATATAAGCCTTTGCACTTTACATCTGGCACCATTGTCGGGTAGAAGGTTAAGGCATGATTTAGGAACTATATTAAAGGTCAACTATCTACATTTCCTTTGGAGCAGTTCTCAAGGTACAAAATGGCTTCTTCTGTTGGATTCACATTTACAAGAATCAAAAAATTGGTTGGTTTGAGAAGAAGAAATGGTATCCGATGTTTAGAATTTAAAAAAGGTTCAAAACTAAATAACATACAAAATTATGCATGGTCGAAGAAATAAATTATGAAAAATGACATAAAAGAGACATTGATATCCAATTTCACAATAATTTAAATTTGATTTATTGTACTATCATACGATATTTGGAAAGTCGTGCTATCTCTCAAGTCTCCCTAGTTTAGGACCAAGGGCTTGTGTGCTCTAAAATGACAAATTTAACATCTTAAAACTCAAATCATAGTAATTGATATAATTCATAATCATTAACACAATTAGTGCCAACATCTCGATCTAATGCATTTGCACTACTACAACAATGATGACTATACAATCATCGTGTTTTTTTATTAAGGGGAGAAACATCTAGATCCTTCGAAGAAATTTTACATCCATTAGTATCGGTGCACAGATTAATTGAACTTTTTTGGATTAGTACAAATGACTGAGGGGTAGACTCGAACCTAGCCACATCCCGTTTTGGTATCTAGTGGGATTTGTACCTTGGTGGATGGAGTCACAATGGACTTTTACCATCAACACCCTTGGACTACAACCCATTTGATTCCATCATGATTTTTAAAATGTGTGGGATGACAATAAGCTGGAAATGCAAGATGTCATGTATACAAATTTGAAAATAAAATATATGCGATGAAAACAATAGCCGATGTCATGGTTGGTGTGTTGATCATACATTGACAAGTTTGGTTTGATAGGTTTGACCTTTGAATAAAATTCAATATTTAGTGAAAATGCTTAAGATTTGGTTGAACCTTGTTAATAGGGTTGGAACATGAAATCATGATCACATCATCAAAATGTTCATTTTCTTAGTGAATATCTTAATTGGTTGGTTCCTTGCTAACAACTTAAATCTTCAAATCTACATTCACAGGGATCCTAGAATCTTAGAGTGTTAAATAATCACTCCCTTGAATATGAATCACTTTGGTTGTAAGAATGTAAGGAGATGACCTAAAGTCAATAATAAAGATACAAACCTTGGATTCTTTGTGTAGCTTGACCCCAAAGGTTTGACCCTAATTTGGCTGGCCACCCTCAACCTCAAACTTGGAAACCAAAGTGTGGGGTTACTTGACTTAAAATGTTGACTCCATAACCTTGGCTTGTAGCCACATTAGTTAAAACTATCACAAGAGTGTCCATAAGTACCATGGGTTTTTCACTCTCGAGTTCTAAGGCTTTAAGATTAAAAATCCTATAGTCCTTATTCTCTTGTTTGACATGTCGTTATAATTGGCCATGCACAATATGCAAATTCAATATGATTGAAAGATGATTTACTTTCACAGCAAGTACGAGGTTACTATTGTAACTTCATCTGGAACCCAACTTTTCATTTTGATTTGTTGTGTTTGTTTTGTTGTTCTGAACACTTGTACCATGTTTGTTTCAGCTTGTTCATGCATTTGTTTATGGAATACATCATCACCTTCTAACACACAAGGCTTCTTTGTGATTGGGTTAAAATACCATGAGAATCGTGTGCAAGATCCCATGATCAATAGAAAATAAATATGCACATGCATTCAATGGATTGTACACAAAAGCAACAAAATTATTGGTGGATTCTACTAAAAAACCCAATGACACACTATATGGTGTCCCTAGATTTCACCCTAAAATCTAAGACTACCCATTTAAAAAAACTGTTCTTTTTAAAATAACGGATCTTTTTGTGTTTTTATTACTAGAAGATGTCTGTATTACGTTAAGATATTCCTAGTGAATCATATGAGCCAATTTCAAAAAATACCCAGATGGTGAAATTCATTTTATCCCTCCACTAAGTTTTGTCGACGGGAAATTTTTATTTAATTATTTATTAAATAAGTAAAGCCCCGTTTGAAGTGAATTGTGCTCCGGTTGAATCCTGTTGAAGTTTTGTATGCCAGTATCCACACATTTCAATAGGATTTTCACCAGGAATGAATTCGGAGCTTTGTCTGCAACTTCTGGCATCATTTTTCACTTTAATTTATTTCTTTTGCATTTTTCTCTAGTTTTCTCCGCAGTTTCTTTGTGAAATTTCCCTAGGTCAAATATTTCGCTAGTATAGTCTGTTTAATTGCCTGAAGCATCTGGAGATCATCTACCGACACAACACCAAAAGGATTCAACGTCAAAATGCAAGCTTCTGACCGAAAAATTTGAAGTCATGCACAAAAAGCCTCTCCCAGGAAAGTCGCATTTTCTGGAATTAATGAGTGTAAGCTACGATGGGATTTTTAGTAGTGGCAGGTAGGTGGAAATTTCTTTTCTGCCTTGCAGGGTACTTTTACCCATGAATTCAAAGTCACTTAAGCTGCAATGGGAATATTAGAGGCGACAGGCAGGCGATAATTTCTTACCTACCTTGCAGGGAAAAAATTTCTAATATAAAAGAAAAATCACTTAAAGCACCGATGAGAATTTTCCGCCTGCCTAGCAACCGAAATTTTCCCACCAAAGAGATTTATTCACCCATGCAAGTTTCACTTTATCAAAGGAGACCTGTTTTAATGCAAGTCACACTTTTTGAAAGGAAGACTTTAAGCTGCTAGTGAGAATTTTGGCAATGGTAGGCAGGCAGAAATTTCTTAGCTGCCTTGCAGAGTAATTTTTCCCATGAAGTCAAAGTCACTTAAGCTGCAATGAGAATATTAGAGGTGGTAGGCAGGCAGGAATTTCTTACCTGCCTTGCAGGGTAAAAATTCCCATGATGAAAGTCAAATCACTTAAGTGGAAGAGGGGATTTTTGGAGCTGCAGTGCAGGGTGGAAATTTCCATCAAGTTGACTTCTTATTTTTAGCAACTGCCCTTGCCAAAAAGTGTGACCCACCTTGGGTGAATAACAATGCATTTAATAATATTTATTAATGGCTTATTCACCCAATTTTGGAGCCATAAATAGAAGAAAAGTCAATGCAAGTGGAAGAGCTAAAGAGAAGTCAAGGAAGCATGCTAAAAATAAATAAAATAAATGTATTTAAAAGCAACCAACAACATGCATAATTGAGTGCCCAATTTGGGTGAATAAACATGACTGTTTATTAATTAAATTGATAGAAATAGGAAGGGAAATTATTAGAAATATAATGTTGAGGGTTATATAAGCATGTGCTGCCATAATAAAGAAGCAATTAATTCTTTTTGATGATGATTGCAGCCCAGACAGGTTTTCGCACCAAAAGGAAGATTTTACATTACAGTTTATTTTTCACTGCTGGGAAGCTTCCAATTTTGGTGCCTAGAGTTGGAATGGTTTGATTCTTGCTATGATAATTATATGCATGTTGGTATAAGTGCTCTGGTGAATTAAATAATATTTTTTCTTGCTTTGCATGTGTTGTCCACTCAAAATTTCCTGCTCTGATAAGAGTAAAATTTTCAAAAATTTTGAGTTGAAGGGTTTTTCTCTGAAATGCCTAAGTCGTGAAGTCGAAAGAATCTTAAGTTTTGGGTCATTTTGTAAGTATTTCGGGTCTGTCGGAACTTTTTGTCCCACCTGTCCCAAGTACGAAAGTGCACCCTATTTCCCGATCGGCCGAAATCCCCGAAACTGTCCCATTCTCGGGCCCGTCGGAATTTTTTGTCCCAAGTGTCCCAAAACTTTTGTGCGAGCTTTCCCATTTTCTGCCGAAACTCCCGAACCGCGTACTTCGCACCTTTTTGTCCCAAATATCCCAAAGTCAAAAGTACGAGCTTTCTCTTTTTCGGCCGAAGCTTCCTAGTCGCGTACTCCGAAATTTTCTGTTCCAAAAGTCCCAAGTCCCAAACGGGCCTGCTGTTCCAATTTCGGCCGAAATGCCCGAACCGCGTACCTCGCGCATTTTCGTCCCAATTGTTCCAAATGCATTTGTGCGTCTTCTCCCTGTTTCGCCCAAACCGGCCGAGCCGCGTGTTTCGCGCATTCGCGTCTCACCTGTTCCAAGCGTACCAAGTGTCATTCACACTTAGCTTTTCCCGCTCATTCCGAATATGACGCTCTTTCAAATTGGTGGTGGTATATTCAATGCGCATTAAATTCATTCCGCTCCTCAAACGGCTATATAACCAAGCATACCACCTTCGCATTTTTCACATTGCTTTCTTGCTATCGTTTGCTCAAACCCTTGCAATCTAGTTCCCTTTGCAAATTCCTTCCAGAGTCTGGGTTGCAACTCCGAATCTATCAATATGAAGATCAAGTTTCAGGGACAGGAGAAAATTTCTCCACTTGAGTCTGCCGTTAGCAATATCGGAGACAGTGAAGCTCGTCATCTCGACTTCGGCGATTTTTGGTCAAGAATGACAGATGCAAACCCTACGCCGATGGCACAGATGATTAATGATAGCGGTTTAGCTTTCGCCGGAGGTTTCCCTATCTCAGTGCAGTGTGCTGATACGGTACTTTCATGCGGAGCTCACTTCGACCCCGATTCGAGCGAATTGACAAATGTACACGGGGAGCTTATTGCCAAGCTGGACGCTGCCGCCATTGGAGCTGCTCTGAGGATTCCGGAGATGGACAATGCTATAGTCGTCTCTCGGGATCAAGCACAGGCCATGTTCGACCAAGACAGTGATAAATATAAAGCTCGAGTGGCGAGGTCTTGGTTGAAGAACCCTAGGAAAGGAGCTTCTCGTCTAACCAAAACCCTCTTCCGGGGGGATTTCAATGAAGAATTGTCAGATTTTATAATCCTGCTGGCTCGGGTTATGGGTTTGCCCTCAACCAATGAGTTTCATTTCTGGATGTGCCCGCTCATCAGCATGGTGTGCGAGGGAACGCAAAACATCAATTGGGCAGAAATCATAAGCATGAATTTGGCCGAGCAACTATCCAATGTGCAACAAACAAAGAAGTTCTTCATGACTTCGTATCTGATGTATACCCTAGCAGCGTCACGGCAATGGTTTGGCTTTTCCTACATTGATGCGCACAAAGACGATCCAGTGTACGCCTGTTGCCCGCAGTTCACCCTAGAGACCAGCAATCGAAATTTCAGAAGGGTCAATGATGCCTTCACCATGTACGTGGTCAGATTGCTCGAAGGTGACACCGCCAGGAGGTTTTCAGACGAAGCTATGAACCTGATATCACAATATGGAGCCTATTTCATTCAGTTCAGGAAATTCTCTTATATCAGGCTTGCTGGCTATGAGAACACCCCTCTGCGGATTCCCATGTTCTGCAACGACAAAATGGCCTTGATTGAGATATGCAGGCAGCTGGACAAGTTGCACAGAACTTGCAGAGACAAGAAGATTTCTGGCTTACACTTTCCCATCTCTCTGGGAAACTACACATGCAAAACGGCCCTGGATGCTCAGAACGTAGAAAGAGCCCTGGTCCCTATCACTGTTCATTTCTTCAAGCCAAGAACCTGTTTTGACTTGAAGAAGTTCATTGAAAGGAACATCAAGATAGTCTATCATCACAGGGCAGATACAGAAGACTACTGGGCCGACTGTGCAGATGATTTTGAAGCCAGAAGAAGGCATTGTGGCAGGTTCTCCCTGCAATTGATCCAAGAACTCAGTCTGTACCAAGTTCCTGAAGGTCTCCAAGATGACAATTCTGAGCTATATTCGTATGAGTACGAAAATGTGATTAAGCACACCCCTCTGGAGGACCTGGATTGGAACAGGAAAGAAAGAGATGATCTGGCTGAGATTATTGCCCCAGTCTTGATCAGAACTAGGGTCTGGTTCAGTAAGAAGATCCGAGAATTCAAGAGGCACTCAGGAGAATCCAACTCCAAAGATGATTCGACACCCATAAGGGAAGCATCAGTTCCAGAGTCTGGGACACCAGTGAAAACCCCTCCTGCCTCAACAGCTCAGGGACTTGTAGGATCTACTCCTTCTCCATCTACCCAGGTATACAAGAAGAAACTCAAAGAGGTAAAGAAGGAGCCTGCAGAGAATGACCCTCCAAGAAAATAGGCAGAGTTGCCTATGGGGCCAGAGAACATCATCGTTCTCAGTGAAAGTGAAGACAGTGAGATGCCAATTCCTGCAAGTGTTCCTGAAAATCTAGCAGATAAAGATAAAGAAGTCTAGAGCACCGAACTTCCAGGTACTACTGATTCTTCTGCCGCCATTACCTCCAATGTTCTGCCTACATCTCAGCTTGAGTCAACAGCTGCACAGACCTTGAGTGTCATGAGCTCCCTGTCTCTTGGTCCCCTTGCCTCTCCTGCAGATTCTTCTTCCTCTTTTGCTTGGGTGCAACCTCTGGTTGATAAAAGGAAGAGAAAATCCTCCTTTCAAAGCTTGGGACCAAATTTTGATGCTGTAGCAGCCTTGTTGGGCACCACTCCTTCTCGTGCCAAGAAAGCCAGAACTACTTCCAGGATTGTGTCGGATGCTCGAGGTCAGCAATTCCTGGAGATTGCTAAGCCCACAATAGACAAATCGGAATCAGAGTTGCTGACATCCGACTTGGAGCTTTCAAGGATCCCTATGGGAGAGTCTACTCCTGAAGGTGGGATTCATAACCTCCAGGAAACAGTCACCAGAGTCATTGGAAGGGTAGAGAAAGGGCAGCAGACGATTGAACAGCTGGAAGAACAAGCCCAAGTTCTCACGAGTTTTATCAAGTCACTTTTGTCTAAGGACAAAGTTTTAGACCCTACTCCCTTGACTGCTCTACCCCCTCCTGTAATTCTAAGCCAAGATGAAGTGCAAGAAATTAAAGATATGCACAAGTATTCTGTCTATGGTAGAGCTATCGAAGCCATGGTGGATGACATGCTTGTTGCCGGGCTAAACTTCATCGACGAAGCTTTTAAGCTACATGGAAAGGTAGACAATTTGCAACATAAGCTATCCTCTACCATTGAGGTTATGAATAAGGAGCTTAAACTCTGGGGCAGTTGCATTGTAGACCTTCGCCTCATGGGACAGACAGATGAGAACATCTTACTGGCGAATAAGATTTTCGATGATGCCAAAGATAATCTATCAAAATCCTGGGTCTACAGCGTAGAGTGGAAAATCAGAGTCCTGGAAGAAGCTGTAGGAGAAATGAAGAATAGCTGGCAAAAGGGAGAAGCTTTCAAGACGCTAGCAGCTGCTGCTTTCAAAGATATGCATTGTCATCTTCAGGATGAAAACTCTGGCGTTCCCTCGTCCTTGCAAGAAATCAAAGCTCAGTTCAGAGCTTTTGTCAAAGATAATCTTTTCAAGGAAGACTCCATCTCTAAGGACAAGATAAAGGAAATTTGTTCTCTTCAGTCTGCCATTGAAGAAGCAAACAAAGACTATCATACTCACGTCGAGTTTGATAAAGAGATGGAGAAATGCCTGGGATTTTGGACTCAGTCTGCAACTAACACATCAGTCCCTCGTGGCAGAGATATAGCTGAGTCATTGAAGAAGTTCAGGCAGCAGATTCTGAAGACAGTGGGTCCCTCCCAGTAGCTGGCCACCTGTCTCCTTCTCTCTCCTTTCCTCTTCTTTCCTTTCTTTTCGTATTCGTTGTAATTAGTTAAGGTATTGCGTTTGGCATTCCTTAACTATCTTTTAGTTAAAAGAAACGGTTACAAGACGTAACTGAATTGTAATCTATATAATGGCCTTTCCACGCCATTTTAAAGAGGAGGAAGAATTGGGCATACTCTCGAAATTGTAAATAGATCTTGAACGTATCAATACAAAAGGGATTTCTATTCATTCTCTATCTAAATCTCTGTACCTCTGTGTTTTCCTTTAGTATTGTGAAGATTATTTTGTACCTAATTTGTTAGTCTTGCTGATTGCTTTTGCAAATACAGTGATCTTGCACAACCAAGAAAGAACTTTGTGTCTTTGATTAATGAATCTGAAGAAGGTCGTTTGAAGAACTTTGTGTCTTTAATCCTATTCAGCTAATACAAATAATCTTGTTCCAAATTCCCTGCAACTTCGCACTCGTAAAGAATTATTCTGTTATCTATAATTCCAAACGTTTGCTATTCTGCTTATCTTCGTACCCTCTTTCCTCAGTCCTTTTGTAACTAATGATATTTGTGGAAAACATTTTCGTGGTATCCAAGTTCAACCATAAAATGACATTCTGTATATTTGTAAATAAGTTCGTGTCTGAATAAGGGAACCTCTCCCATTAAAGAGGAGGGACTTCTTGTCCCCTGACTGTTGTTCTTCTAAAAAGTCCTATTTGAAAACCAACAGCATGCAAGCAAAGCCTCAAATTTTAGGGAAACAGACTTTATATGTAGATTTTGGTGATAAAAATCAAGTATTCATGCCATGGACTCCATCTTTGTCTGAATAAATTGTAGGTATTCATCACAGGTGCTCAAATCAATGTTAGGTACATTGAATATATCTTCTAAATTTGAAGAAATTGCCAGATCTGCACAAATTGATCCAATTGCAAGGGATTCTGACAGAATTAAAAGAAAAAGAGCTTAGACAAAGATTGTTCTAGCCATGATGAAGCATAATGAAAGAAAAGGATTAGCAAAATCATGCATAGCTTTTAGATTTGCTTAAGTAAATGATACAAACATAGGCCCTGAACCTATCACTGATTTAATTGACAAATCCAGATCTCCTAATTGCAAAGACTTTCGGCAAAAAATCCATCCTCTTGTTTCCAACACAACCCATGTAGAAGTCAATGCATGGAAAATTCCTTCCAGGATCTTGTGCATGTGCTCCCAATCTTCTAGTTGAATCCTTGGTTAAATTTATTTTGCATGTATTGAAGAAGAATTGCAAAATCTTCCAAAGATAGAAGGGAAGACATGTCAAAGACAATACCCGCAAGTAAATCACAGTCAATTGCTTCTATATCCAGTGTGATGATAATCAAAGGAAAAAGAGTCAACCGCATGTATAATATGGAAGAAGAACAAGATTGGGAAGGTTGCAGTTTTCTTCTTATTTATTTTCCTCTTTCTTTTATTTTCTCCGACAAAGTAATTGAACAATCAATTAAAATTATAAAACTTAAGTGATTGGTTTAAAAGTCGTTACTTGAAGAAATCAATTACTTGGAAATAGGTGGCAGACATGCAAAATAGAAGGTTCTATTTTTCAGTTATAAATCATGAATGTCATGCAAAGAGGGATTTCAGGAGGAAGATTTCCAGTTGTTTCCCTTTTCATAGCTTCCGCATGCGGGAATTCATTTAACGATTCCTATTTGTAATTTCCCTTGATACACTATAAATAGAGGAAGAACCTATGGGTTAAATCATCGGAATTGGTAATCAACATTCTTGTGTTTCAAACTTTGAGTTGAGACCCTTGATAACTTTCTACAAGCAAAGGAATAGAGAAGATATTTCTGGAGAACTTTGTGTCAACGATGCATTAGTCTCGTATTTATTTCTAGATCTATTCATAAACTTTGTGTTATTATAGATCTAGATCTGAAAGTTTCATTTTCTTTGAATTTTTTATTTCATTATCTATTTGTTTTAATCTATGTGCATGCGATCAACTCTGTAAACTATTGATTGGGTTTCACGTCTTCTCTCCTTTCTTCCCGTTTCCTATTATTTTCCTCTTTTATAGATTTTTCCTTTCTTTTACAGCTTCTTACTTGCTGCAAAACTGTCTAGCTATGGTTCATGAGCTACATAGTTAAAGTAATATCAACAGATAGGCACTAGAAAATATAATAGACAAAATCTTACATGGGAGCCTCACCAGTAAATGAGGGAGTTTTATCTCATGACTGCCTAGGTTTTTAGTTGTGCAAAAAATCTAGCCAACACTATACTTAATAAAATCCATCATTAAACCTAAGTCTTGGGGACAAGGAGATGGGATTTACAAGACGAAATAAAAAATTCCTAGATTTTAGGGATGGTTATTAAAATAAAATATAAATATTTCTATTTTATTCAATGAAATTTAGGATTTTAAACTCTATTTAATGTTTTAAGGGCACTTTTGGGATAAGGGTTCAATGTTTTAGGTAAAATAACAACTATTTCTTATTTGGGGGTTCTATTTTAAAGTTAAAGTTTTGTAATTTTAAAAAGTAAAAAATAATAAATTGGAGACATCTCCTCCAAGTCCCCAAAATGTTTGGAACATCATCGAAATCCAGGGACGCATTTCTGCATAACATTGATAAAATCATAAAGAACAAATTTTCAATCTAAGTCACAAAGATTAGAGGAAAACAAGAGAACTGACAAAGGAGATTGGGAGACTAGGGAACGAGCTAGAATTCTTTGATCTTGACTTTGAATCTTTTTTCTTCTTAAACAATCTCACTAAACCAGGCAAGGGCAATATTTATCTCCCTTCTTCCTTTATATATATATGAATGAATGGATTGTGTTTAGATTCACATATAGACTACTTCAACTGAAACATCTTAGATTCATGTAGTGAGGTGGATATACACATCGGTGTGTCTTCACACACCGATATTTATATTGACCCAGCTCTGTCATACACCTATAGCGATTTAGTTTGAATGCGTTCTTGACCGTTATGAACTTTAATAATTGTAATGTCCCCTTTTCTAAAATAAAATAATTAATAATGTTTTAAGTTGGGCCTGGTCATTTCCAAATCTTGAGTAACTTATTAATATCATTAAAATAATTTTTTTAAAATACTTAAAAGTATTTGGACTATTCGTTATTATAAATGTATATGTCGGATAAAGGGATGAAAGGGAAGGGACTTAATGTATTTTTGCTAAAGTGGCCGACCCAAGGTGAAGAAAGAAACTAGAGGGAAAAGGCAATAATTAAATCAAATTAATTCTCCAAGCAGGGTGACCCTTTTTGGAGATTGTTCTAGAGGTTTGTGCCATCATTTGTGTATAAAAGGAGGTTGGTTGGATTGTTTGAGGATCATCTATTCCTTATCACAATTTGCATGAGGTTTTTGGATTGTTGCTCATTCCTTTCCACTTGAGGACGGAAATCCTTTTGTGGGGCTTCAAGTGAGGATGGAAAACCCTCCTTGCTCCCTAATTGAAGGATGAAAACCCTTCAATCCTTGAGGATTCAGTGATTTCAATGAGGATTCTTGTGATAAAGGGTTGCTAGGGCATTTTTGGGATTTTTTAGACCCTCTCCTTAGGGTCAAGTTTGTTGGCTTTTAGGGCACGACAACTCACTTTCTATCAGTAATTGGGTTCCTAATATTTTAATAGGATGATTGCACTTTCCAGTCGTGTATTCGGGCTTCGGAATCATTATGTCTAGCCACTTTGTGAAGTGCATTTGTTGTCATTCATTTATTTGAGCTGGTCCAAAAGTACAAAAAAAAATTCTAGTGAGATCGTCTTATAATTGTTCCTGCTCATGAATAAAATATTTTGAAGGGTTTCTATATTTATTTCCAGCCGTTTTGTGTATGTGAGCTGCCATAAATTAATAAAAATCAGTATTTGCTAGGGTTTGAGTAGCTTCATATGTTGTCTGTAGAAAGGAAGTGGTAACTCAATTCCATCCTGGTAGGCAAGGAAGAAAGTGTCCATTCCAAAAGCTCTTTTGATCATGAAGGGCCCTTTCCAGAGTGAATCAGATTTTCCATGCATGCCCTTCAGTTCATGTCTCTTGTCCCACTAGAGTACCCAGTCTCCGATCTCAAACTTCCTTTTTCTGGCCTTCTTGTCAAATACCTTGGGTAATTCCTCTTCAAATTAATCTTGTGGTGGCTCATCATTTCTTTTCTCTATGGTAGGTAAGTCTGTATCAACTTTCTTCGTTCCTAGTTTTACCGGCTGCATTTCTAAGGAAGAACTATCACCATTTTCTTTTTTCTTCTTCAAGTACTGATCATGCTTGTTGAAAGTCTCCACTAAGGAAACTAAACCCTTAGGGATTTTGTTACTTTTTGGTTGGATTATTCCACTACTGTCATCATAACCTAGATCAAATTTTCATGTGATTTTTTGTCATGGTAGTGATTTACTCCCTTCAACATACAAGATGTCAAATTTTTCTTGTTCCAAACACATTGATGTTTGTTTGTCATCATTGAAAGTTTTCCACTGTCCAACATTATCAGGGACTTTAGGGCGGTAGACCATCTCCATTTTATAGTTTACTTGTCTGAATATGGATGGTGGTCTATCTAGATTCAATAGTGTAGCCGTGACTGCCAAAGAGTCTCCCTTGGAATTTTGATTTATTAGAATTAAGTTGATAGAGAAGGCTACAAATCAAGCGTGGTAGAAAGTACTCTATCTCTGTAATGCTTCATCTTATCTCTTTTGACTTGATTTTTCCCTCGAACTTTCTTTACTAGAATTTTAGCATCTCCTTGGGCTTTGAGGAGTTTTATTTCTTTCTTTTTAGCTTGCTCCATTCCTAGCATCAATGCTTCATACTCTGTCATATGATTGGTGTTCTCAAACATCAGCTTGTGGGAGTATGGGAATATCTCATGATCTGGAGATATTAGTAGAATGTCGTCTCCTGATCCAAAAGAACAACAGGTGCCTTTAAACTCCAACGTCCAAAATTTTTCCTCTTCTTGTGCTGGCTCTGGTTGAAGTTCTGGCTCTGGAATGCCTTTATCCATTTCCAAGAAGTATACCCGTGGTCAGACCCCCTGAAAAAGAATCTAAGATCTAGGATCTTCAAATTTTGTCACAATATACTTAGACTTATATTCAGGATTCAACTTATGGCTTATTCTTTTAATAGGAATATGGGCACAGGACCAATCCATTTTTACTTCTCCTCCCAGTTCTTTGCAGAAGTTGTTGCTCAGCAACATCCCGTAAGAGACCGGAATATCTGCAACTAAGATTGTCATCTTTAATATTTTGTCAGGAAAAGCTGCCAAAACAACTTGTGCATATTTGATTTGTCTGATTAAAGGGACTTGTCTCTCCATGGAATAACACCTTTTTATGGTCTTTGTCAAGGTAAGCCCAAGAGCATCTGCAACTTTAGCTGACATGACATTGTTAGAAGCACCCAAATCTAGAATGCAGTTGCTTAACTTGAAACCATTAAGCAATAAGGACACATAGAAAGGATCTACTCTTTCAAAAGATAATGAGGGTTTAACAAGTGCAGTGTTGTTCTGGGGAGGAGTATCCTTGGGTTTAGGAAAAAGGTTTTTTGATGTATTGTATTGTTCTGGTGATTGTACATATTTGAGTGGCCTATTTAACTGCTCAGGAAAGGCTCTCATGTATTCAGCTTCTGACATTTGAATCCTAGTTTTCTTGACATGATCAACAATGTCAAAGGAAGGTATGGATTCAGAAACCCGAGCTGATTTATGTGGTTGAGACAAAGAACTCACATTCTTATTTCTGGGAGCTAGAGAAGAAGGTAAATGGCTGCCCCTTCTTTGTTCATCAACTAATGGTTCAACTTGGCGAGTTTGTGATCTTGTAAATACTGCATATGTATGACCATGATTATCTTAATGAAGTTTCTCATTGTCATGTTTAGATTTATAGTTCATGTAATTAATGTTGGAGTCGCCAGTGTTATGGCTACCATCTTCTGAAACCATGAGCATGTTTCAATTCAAAAATGTAGTTTATTCTCCCAAGTTTGAACTATGTTTGTACCAAGTGGGAATTTTGGATAATTCTTATGTTAGTACATCACATAGTGTTTGGTATATTAATATTTTAGTTGAATCTTATTATGTAATTAAGTGTGTGTGGGTGTGTGGGTGGCTGGTTGGCTAACTGGCTAGGTGTGGGTGTGTGCGTGCATGTGTGTACTTGAGTTGTAGTAATAACTCACTAGATACTAGCATGTGTGAGTTGGAGGGATAACAACAATCTCCTACATTATGGGAGATTGCATATCATATAAATATCTCTTTAGGCAATGAATTGTTAGAATATGCAAAGAGAAGAAAAAACTTAAAGAAGGCAAACTGCATTGTTCAAATGACACAGGCAGAAGTTTATTTATTATAGTGAAGAGGTGGTTACATTTAGTTACATTTGGTTGAACAGTTACCAACCTCTTCAACTACTAATAACTGCATTATATACTATATAATGCTCTATAGCTCTATATTTTAACACCCCCTCTTAATGACTAAACCGGAAACAATACCAAGTTTGTCCCGAAATTTTACAAATTTCCTAAAGTCCAACATGTTTAGTCATTACATCTACAAGCTGTGCCATAGGTTGTACTTCAAAATCATCAGTCCAAGATTGTGTTGCGGTTGTCGAATGAAGAACCACAAAACAAAAATCTGGTCCCATGAACAAAGGATATGGCAAGTGGTCCACTGGTTCTCTGTTACGTGATTCATTGACCAGTGATGAATCACCAATGGCTGAGAGTGTCAGCCCCATCTCCAGAGTGCCAGCCCCATCTCCAGAGTGTTGAAATTAGAACCTTGATGAAGTGGATTGAAAAATTTGTTCCAGGCTTGTGTAGCCTGTTGGAGTCTGTACAGAGACTCAGTTATCCTGCAATCGAAGTCACCTCAATCATGTCCTTGTCAACACCGTTGTTAGTGCTCATCCAACTTTCTCAATAAGAGAAATGTGACCATCTGTGTAGCAGGAGTTAGAACTAACTCTACAATAGTAGGAGAAATAAGCATCTCCCTTGTCTGCAATACGTTTTCCTCTTTTCTGCCCTCGTGAACAGAACCACGGGTCAGAATCATCTCGAACTCATCGACTTTTCCTATGTATCCCCCATGACTGGTAATGATCCTTGCACGACATTTTGTGAAAACTGTTCATGCTCTACTATCCCTTGCGAGTTTATTATCTTCTGCCTGCAGTGGCAACCACACTGTCGACCCCTCCTTTCATTCGTGCCAGTGGCATCTGGATACCACTGTTAGATCTAGAAGCATAAAGAAAATAGAGCTTCAGAAGATAGAGATGCAAAAACTGCACTGATTCGAATGCATATCAGGCAGGGTGTATACCTATTAGAAGGAGAAGTAGTTACATGATCTTCAGTTACATAGGTCCAATTTACAACCTCCTAACTATTTAGAACCGTCAACAGGTTCATGTGAGGATATGACTTCAACAATCAAAAGGAAGTGTAGCCTCATGCAAAGTCCTGAAAACGTTTGGGCACTTTATCCTCCACACGTGAAGCCAAGACTTGTGAATCGGTGCTGAATGAAGAAGCTTGAGTACTGACCACGTGTCCCCAAGGAAGAAGGGCAATTCATCCGAGGGATGATTCAAATCAAAGATTTCAGTACTAAGTTTCCATAGCAATTCTTGTACCAGAAATATTGGAATCGTCAGTCAAATGATGAATAGATATAAGATTCTTAATTGGCAAGATTCTAGCATGTCTTGTATTCCGTACAAACAAGTTGTCAGCATTATGCTGGCATTCAAAACGGATATGGGTCCTATCCCTTGGGCTACAAGTGACTCTCCAGAGTCCAGCTAGCAACTAAAAAGTTTAAATTCAGCTACCTGTAATCAAATGCTAACATACTGATCCCTATCACAACTGAAAAGTTTGGTTCAGAAGCACCAAAGTTAATGATCCAGGAAGTTCTGTAAAAAAGTCATCTGAGCTAGGCATGTCGAAAAGTACAGTATAAGAGCATGCCCATCATCTAGCAATCCCGTACTTCTAAAGCAGCTACCAGACCTTCCTGGAAACAAAATCAGAAGGTTTTTTGCTTTCATAAAGCGAAGGGGCTAGAATTTCAATTTTTACCATTTACCCACTCTAACAGGACAAATCTTGCTTAAGGATGCCCAACCTTGTGATTGTAATCATCCTGTGGGGTGATACTAAGTGGAAGAATACAACAGATTGACGTTAGGACTGTAACCTGTGATTGAGTTGACAAGAGCACTGTCTGAATGATCTTATTTCTAATGAATACCTGCAGTTGATCTCCGAGACCTTTTGGAATAGGTTTCTGAGAAATCACCTTCTCAAATGTGAGTGTTCTAAGGCACAGCCAATCAATGCATATGGCCTCCACAAATGACTCAGAGCGAAGAAATTAAGTTGTCCTTTTTGCCATAAACCAAATGCCACCAATCATCGTCACCCTGGTTTGGTTGCTTTAATGGCAGCCTAACTGGTCTCAGCACCAGGGTCTATTCATCAAAAATTTGGTATTGCCGGTGGACAGTGATCCACAGTTCTTCAAATGTCTATGGAAAAGAGTTTTACTCCACCCTTCTTCAGCCTCAATCCCAAAACTTGCACAAATCTAGTTCATGCCTTTATGCATATTTATCCTTCAGACTGTGTCCAAAACAATGCTTGCTAAAATAGCATTCTAAGATTATTTCGGTATGATTATTGAGTTTTTGTTGCACTTCCATTATCTTTGATGAAGAAATCAAGCTTAGCTTATGTCACATTTGTCAGAATCTTAGAATTTTAGATTACTGAGTTGATTGTCATCACCCTTGATTTATATGAATAACACATACACCAGAGTCCGCAACTATTAAGATCTTATGACTCCAAAGATTGAAATTAGTGCTTGGTAATTTTTGGGTTCTCTAGGCATTGAGAGTCAAGTAGGTTAGAAGCTAATATTGCAACATTTTATTAGTTTCACCGACTAACGGTGAATTGTTGTTCCTACTAAATACTTTAGATCCCTAAAATTAATAAAAGATTACTTTTTCTAGACAAGTGGACCCATTATTGGCCCATCACCTATTCATCAATATAAATTGATTGAAGCAAATCTCAGTAGTATCTCTTCCAACTTACTACAGGAGTGTCAAGATAACACACTATGCTAAAATAGATTATAAGTCAAATCCACGAATGCTACCCTATATAAGGCTCTGAGCATAAGCACCTGAATCAAATTTTCTCCTGTTTCAAACTTCATTTTGTTGTTTATCCGACGTGCTTTAATCTGTGTCCAAATCTTGTGAGCAATTTACAAGAGTTTACTTGTGAGTCTGTGTACAAGTGTCTTTTGCTAACATGAACTCCTAATACAGAGAGTATATGACATCATTGAACTTCCCTCCATGGATTTCTCAAATCACAGAATTTGTGACTCAGGATTCATGATTGGGTATTTGCAGTAACCACATTTTTCTATCTTCTAGCAACTGGATCTGCCACGAATGCCTTCGTTTTTCTCTGCAAATAGTTTGTTACCCACGAGTGGAGGAATTTCTTCCTTCTCTGCCATAGCATCTGGTATTTTTCTCCAAATACCCCACGTTTTACCAAATTCGTGCCTCTTGAAGGCTTCCTTGAATTTTCTGTTCGTGCCTCTATCGAATGATGATCTCTCTGTCAGTCTATCTACAACTTGAGTCTGCACCTCCCATAATTCAATCGGGTACATTATCTATTTATCAATAGCATCAGTGAATGTAGAATCCTACAGGGCTCTAGAAAGTTGTAGGGCAGGCAGTTCCAAGGTAAGAGGAAGATCTGTGTTTCTACCATATAATAGCTAAAAAGGATACATGCCTATAGCCCTTTTTGGTGTAAGTCTATCGTCCCATAATGCATCTAACAACTTCTTATGCCAATTTCTTTGATTCTCCGTTACTAGCTTTTGCACGATAGTCACCAAGTTTTTGTTACTTGATTCAGCTTAGCCATTCCCTTATGGATAATAGTTGGAGGAATGTATCAATTGGATCCCATGAGTGTAGCATAAATCAACCAACTCCTCAGAAGATAGATTCAGACCGTTTTCTGCTAATATCTTATTAGGCATGCCAAACCTGACAACAATATTTTCTTTTATAAAACTACACACCTCGGCAGAAGTGGCGTTCTTTACAGGAATGAATTCTACCCACTTACTGAAATAATCAGTAGCTGTCAGAATGTAGTGATGGCCAACACTAGAAGCTGGGTTGAGCATACCAATAAAATCCATTCCCCATTGCTGGAAAGGTTCTTCAATTACAATTGGTTTTAAAGGTAATGCAATTAATTTTACACGCCCAATAAAGTGTTGGCACGCTTGGCACTTAGACACCCATTCTGCAGAATCTTGGAAAAGTGTGGGCTAGTAATACCTTGCTTTGAGGATCTTGTGTGCAGTGACTCGAGATGAGAAATGACCACCACAATCCATGTCATGAAACTATTATAAGAGCTGATCCTGTTGAGATTTATCCACGCATCGAAGAAATACGCCATCAATGCCTCTTTTGTATAAACCGTTATCCCATAGAACAAAGTCTTTGGATTTCATTTTAATAGTTCGTTTCTCTTTCTAAGAAATTTGATCCAGGAATTCTCCATATGTCATAAAATAGGCACTGTTATTGTACCACTCCTCCACCAGATCTATAAAAAGTACCATAGGAAAATCTTCATCTATCTCTTCTTGATCTACTTCTGGCACTGTTGCTTTCATCTCCGTCATCAGTTCGCATAGATCTCTTACTCAAACCAACTTTGTAGATTTGATATCCAGGTCATATTCTTGAAATTTTTTCACCCATGTGCCTCTCAACAACCCTAACTCTTGTTGAGTGAGGATAGCTTTCACTGTAGTATTTAGAACCAAGACCACAGTGTGTGAGGAAAGAATATAATACCTGAATGCTTTACACACCTTCACCACTGCATATGCGTGCTTTTCCATTGTAGTATATTTCAACTCATAATATTTAAGGGGCGTGATCATGAAAGCAATCGGAGCTTCTACATCCTCCTGATTTTTCTGCATGAAGATTGCTGACATGGTGTGTTCGGAGGAATAACAGTACAGAATAAATTCTGTACTGAAGTCAGGTGAAACCAAGACTGGAGCTTTTGACAGGGCCTCCTTAATATTGTCAAAAGATTCCTTCCCTTCACTGCTCTATTTGAAATCTTGTGTCTTCTTCATCATATTTGAGATATGACGGGTTAGCTCAGCAAAGTCAGGGATGAATCTCCTGAGAAAATTAATTTTTCCAAACAAAGAATGAAATCCTTTTTTGGATGTTGGCAATGGCAATGTCTGAATAGATTTGACATGTTCCGGATCTATCTTGGTTCCTTCCTTAGAGACAATGTGCCCTAGTAGCTTTCCTTTTGTTACAGCAAAGATAGATTTCTTAGGGTTCAAAGAAATACCATGTTTACGGAATTGTATGAAAACCTCTTCCAGATTTGAAATGTGTGTGCATCTGTTCTTGGAAAAGACTATCAAATCATCAAGGTACACCACTATGCTTATATCTTTGAGATGAGCAAAATCTAAATCCACTGCTCTTTGAAATGTAGCTCCAGCGTTGATCAAACCAAACGGCATTTTCTGGTAAGCAAAAGTTCCCCAAGGTGTAATGAATGCCATTTTGTATTGATCTTCTTCAGCCACCTTGACTTGATTGTAGCCTGAGAAACCATCAAGCATGGAAAGGATCTCAAATCCAGTGACCAACTATAGAGTGTGATCCATGATGGGGTATTTATCTTTCAATGAAGCTTGATTGAGGTTGCAAAAATCTATGCACAACCTAATCTCACCACTCTTTTTTCTCACAGAAACTATGTTGGCTAACCATTCGGAGTGATGTATGGTATAAATAATCTTTGCATCTAACAAATTTTGGATCTCTGCAAAGATAGTTCCAAAAATAGTAGGGTTATGCCGCCACAACTTCTGCTTGAAAGGATTTTATTCTGGTTTTAATGGGATGTAGTGTTGAACTTCTGCAGGTTGATATGTTTTTTAGATCATGGTAAGACCAGACAAAAACATCCATGTATTTCTTAAGAAGCTCAGTAAAAGCTTCTCTTTCTACCTCTGAACAACACTTACCCAAATTTACTAATTTAGGGTCAATGTTGGCTCCTAAATTTAGTAGTTGTGTGTCAGAGGAAGAACCTTCCCCACTTTCTTCATTATTTTTAAGCATCTGATCATGTTTGTTGAACATTTCCTCAAGAGATACCAAGCCTTTGGGAATTTTATTTCCCTTTAGCTGGATAATCTCCTGACTTCCTAAGACATCTGCATCCATTTCTCCCACAATAGTTTGTCTCATAGGTGATGTGCTTCCCTCATAGTAGATCTCTTCGAAGTTGTCCTTTTGTTGGAGAAATGCAGCAATCTGCTTGTCATCATTAAATACTTGCCATTGCTGGATGTTGTCAGGAACTTTTGGGCAGAAGACCATCTCAACTTTGTAATCCCCCTGTCTAAAAAATGTGGGAGGCTGATCTGGGTTTAACAAAGCTACAGTCACTACAAGTGAATTAGCTCTAGAATTTTGTTCTCTCGGAATGTAAGATACCGAGAAACCTGAAAAATCTAGGATAGTAGAGTAGACTCGATCTCTATAATGTCAAAGTTTGTCCTCTTTTACTTGATAGAGACATCTTATCTACTTAACAATGTGCTCAGCATCTCCCTTTACGTGTAAGAGCTTGATTCCCATTGTTCTTTCCTGCTCCATGCCTAACAACAACGCTTCATACTTTTTTGTGTCGTTAGTATTTTCGAACATCAATTTGAAGGAATGTGCATGCACCTTTCCCTCTAGAGAGATAAGAACAACACCTGCACCGGACCCAAATGAACAGTAGCTGCCATCAAATTCTAGAGACCAAACCTTGTTGTCAAGTTGATGTGGTTCTTGAATCACAGGTTGAATTTCTTCTTTATCCATTTCTAGATAATAGACTCTGTGATCAGATTCCTGAAACAAGATTTGAGATCTAGGATCCTTAGACTTTGATACTGTGTACTTGGATTTCTTATCAGGTTCTAACTTTTGATTAACTCCTTTGATTGGTATGTGTGCACAAGACCAATCCATCTTGACTTCTCTGCCTAGCTCTTTACAGAAATTTCTACTCAACAACATGCCATAAGAGATTGGGATGTATGTTACAAGGATAGTCATTTTCAATCTTTTGTTCAGGAAAGAAGCAAGTACTGCCTGCGCATCTTTGATTTTCCCCACAAGAGGAACTCATCTTTCCATTGAATAACATGTTCTGATGGTTTTTGTCAATGTGAGACCTAAGGCATCAACAACTTTGGCAGGCATGACATTGTTAGAAGCTCTAGAGTCTAAAATGCAATTGCTCAGTTTGTATCCGTTGATGAGAAAAGATACATAGAATGGCTCGATCCTTTCCGATGTAGCAGGAGAAGAAGTAGAAGGAGAAGAACTTGCAGCTGCATTATTTGAAGGAGGAGTAATCTTTGGACTTGACAAGATACCCCGTGAAGGATTATTTTTTGGGTTAGGACCGTTACTTTGCACATACTTGACCAATCTATTTAGTTGATCAGGGAATTCCCTAAAATACTCAGCTTCTGACATTTGGACCATGGTCTTCTTGATGTGGTCAATGATTTCGAAAGCTTGAATTGCTTCAGCTGGATGTGCATTAGCCCTCTGCTGCGAATTGAAAGAATTTGAATATTTATCTTTGGGCGCTAATGAAGAAGGAAGAGGGATGCCTCTTTTCAAGATAGTAACATCCGGCCCAGGATCTTCTCTTTCTCTTCTTTTTCCTCTTGTGTATGCTTCGGCATTTTGGCATGTCTGGGACCTTGTGAACAACACAAATGTGTGACCATTAGAATCTTCAAAAGATTCATAGTAGCCATCATCAGATTCGTAGTCTATGTAACCAATATTGGAGTCGCCAGTGGGATCTATAAAGTCTTCATCATCTAATGATTCGTCAATGCCAAGATCTTCTTCATTAGTTTCCAAGTTATTCCTTGGAGAAGCTTTGATTTCCAAATGTTGTGGTGCAGCAGCAAGTCTATTTCGATTTTGATTTTGATTTTGACCATTAAATGTCTGAGTAGGAGCTATTCTTGAAGGGGTTGCATTCCCTGCTTGAGAGATCTACTTCTTGATTTACTGTATGTCATTATTAAACCTTTACAACAAAGGATATGAAGTACTTGAAGAAGCTCCATAACCTTTGTGAGAAGGTTGTTTGAGTTTTCCAGCCATGATCAAGTCATCTTCAACATCTACGACAACATTTTGTGCTTCAAGTAAATTCACGGGTCTTGCCCTTCTCAGCTGATATCCAACTTTGGGAAATAGAGCATTTATAAAAAATGTCTTTTGATTTTCATCACTCAATGCGACAGAAGTGGGAATCTTATATAAAATCCTTTGGAACCTTGTAATAAAGTCCTGCATGTTCTTGCTTGGCTCTTTCTTCAACTGCATCAGTTGAGTGATCAACGTGCTAGCGTCCTTTGCAGGCTTGAATCTTTTCAGAAATTGCTCATGCATAGTCTCCCAGTTGGTTATAGTGCCAGGATCTAGCCAATAGAACCATTCACCAGCCAAGTTGTGTAGAGTCTCAATGAAGAGTCTGACTGAGACATCTTCATGCTCCACTGCAAGCACACCACAAGATATGAAGAAGGCTGCCAAATGATCATCTAGGTTTTGCTTTCCATCTCCAAATAATTTTGGAAAATTCTTTCTGGATCCTTTTGGCAGATCATGCATAGGTGGAGCCAAGTTCAGTGGCCCAAAAGTTGCTCCCCATGGGACATGTACAATCTGGTTCTGATTCACCATGACGAACGGAGCACATCTTCTCCTTGTGTAGACTTGGTGAATAATTCTAGCTACCAGATTATGTTGAAGACGATCCAAATTTGGATTGGTGTGCACTCTCCTTCCTGGTGAGACACTAGATCTGTGGCTTCTAACTTGAGGAGGATGATTGAAATTTAATTTCTCCTGTAGTCTGAAGAAATGATCATTCCTTCATTGTGCTTTCACAGATCGGGTGAATGGACGTTCAGCTAGGTTGAGATTTGTATGGAAAACATTTCGATCTTCAAGAGATAAGCTTTGATCTGCAAAGATAATTGTTCCTCAGCGGAATTTCCAAAAAATGTTGGCTAGATTTTTCTGCATAGCATAAAACCTAGGAAGTCATGAGATAAATCTCCCTCATTTACCGGGGAGGTTCCCATGTCAGATTTGTCAATTAAAATATGCTAGTATCTATATGGGGTTTTAATTTAACTATTTAGCTCATGAACCATAGTTCTATAGTTTTGTAACAAGTAAGCAACTGTTTAAGAAAGAAAATATTTAAAGAAGAAGGGAATTATATAAACATAGAGAAGAAATGGGGAAGATGTGCATCCCAATCAATAGATAACAAAGTTGACTGCATGCACATAGAAGAAACCAATAAATATCATCACAAAATTATAAGAAATGGTAGCTCTAGATCTAGATCTAAAATAACTCAAAGTTTATTAAAAGATATAAGATATAAAAGCTAGAAACACAATACACCGTGACACAAAGTTCTCTGGAAATCTGCTCTTGTATATTCCTTTACTTCAAGTGGCTCTCAAGGGTTTCAGCACAAAGTCTGGAACATAAGAATGCTGCTTACAAATTCTGATCCTTAACCCGGAGGTTCTTCTTCTACTTATAGAATGTAGAAGGGAAAGTACAAATGGGAAACTCAACTGAACTGAAACTCAAGTAAAGATGACATTCGACAATCATCCCCCACTAACTTCTCCTTAAGTGACACATCTATCACTTAACTAATAGAATTGTTCCACATAACTTAAAGTAATGGTTTCAAAACCAATAACTTTAAAGTTATACAATTTCATCCGGGAACGTGGAAAATAGAAGTCAAGCCAGTTGTAACATTTATATCTTCATTTTGTTTTGATACTGAATATACTTGTCAAACATGTAATTCAACATCTTCCCATCTGTCTTAGCCACAACTTCCTTTTTGTGCCGAATTGCAGCAATCCTTCATTCAACACCTTGATACATGCTTCCACATCCTCTAAGCTTGGCTCGAACCTCACAATATCTGACTGCAGTGCCACCAGTCTTCTAATGGAATTCATCAAGAAAGGCTTAGTAGCTCCATCAATTCTTCCTTGTACCATCAGAAGAGACCCTTCCAGGGAATTAGGCACTATGATAAGAATGATTTGTACGTATGAAGTACCATTTCTGACCACTTCCTCCTCGGTGAAAGGAATGATACTTTCTGGTAAAGACGATGTCATACTCTCAAGTGCCTGCATCCTTTTTAGCAAAATTCTACAGATCTCCAAACAGAAAGATACTACAAACTCTAGTTGCTTCCCCTTCTCAACTAATCCATTTGGTACAATCTGTTCTGTAACCAACACTTCTCCTGGCAGCTTATTGATTTCGGCCAAAGTACTCAGGTTACTCTCAGCAACTGTGTTCATATCTACTATGCTCGTCACTAGTTGCTTCAACTGATCCACTGCATCTTTCATAACCTTTAGGCAGACTGGCACCTCTTTGAGTTGTACAGAAGCTTGACAAATAATATGATTCTTCCATTTGTCGATATCTTTCACCTGATTGCTTGCATCTTCCATCTCCTGCATCAGATGATCACTCACTTGCTCTTGAGTTGAAATGGGCTAAGTGGAATATTTAGCAACCTTGGCAATGATCTCGCACAACTGAGATACCTGCTTCTGTAGTTCAACTTTCTCCACCTTTTCTCTGCCAAGCCTAAGGAATAGAGCATCTATCAATGTTTGTGTGTCCTGCTTCAATCCTTCTGTGGTGGCTTGACCGATGGGTACTCTGGTTTATGTTATGTCTTCTGCCGTGAGCTAATCCGCTTTCTTTCCTTCTGCCGGAACTGACATCTCAGCAAACTTCTGCCCCAACTCCTCGATGATCAACCTTGAAGTTACCTTAGCAAATTTAGGTTTTTTGTCTTTTCCGCCTAGACGCAGGAGCAGCTGTAAGTCGTGTTCCTCCAAGTTCATTTCTACTTTAGCTTCTGGAACCAACTGCGAATTCAACCATTCTAAAAAATTACTTCTCAGAGACTGAGAAATTGCTAAGTGTACTATTATCTCCTGGTCTGATTCCTCTCCATCAGAAACTACTACAGTGTTATGGCTGCCTTTGTTTGGTTACAACCTCTTCAACTGCTAGGAACCGCATTACATTCTATATAATGCTCTATAGCTCTATATTTTAACATGAATAAGATAATGTATTTCTAATTCTTAGGACATATGATTTTTATTTTATTGTTTAAAATCCATACAACCAGTGATGTTTCAATTTTCATTAATTTTGTTTTAACTTTTTTATTGTTGACATTTTTATTTTAATGTTTTTACTTATATTTTATATTTTTCACTTGACAAGTTGAAAAATTAAAAACATAATAGATACAAAAAAACGGTCATTTTTATGGCATAGTCGTTTCAAGTTGCCAAAATATGTGAAGGTTTACAACCATCATGTGTCTTCTTACAATGATAAAGGATAAAAGCTAAAGACATTTTTTTAGGTCACTGCCAAGTGAGACATCAATTTAGTGAATGCAACCCCCTAGTGAAAGCTTATAAGGTGATTGTTTTCCATTTACATTATATACTATTCGAATTTTTTTAATTATTGTTTTATACCTCATGACCAAGCTCAATTTATTATTAAACTCGAACTTGGTAATCCACTTGTACATAGATTGAAAATTGCATGACCAAAAACAAAGATGACGAGATAATAGCTTGGCTTAGAAAGATTTAAATGTTAAGGAAAATGAAATAGAGTGATAGTAAGCACAAGGAAGGGTCAAGGAAGAGATACACAATGAATTAAAGGTAAATGCTCAAAGATGAGCAAAGAAATCTAGATACATTATAGTTGGTGGATTAAAGTTTTAATTCAATGTTAACCACTAGGGGAGTGGAGAATTGGATAGAATAGTGTAGAGATGACATCAATTGAGATGGACATCGCACATGTAAACATGTCGTTGCACAGAAGACAAAGGCAATGAGAAGATGTAATGTAACAAATGGAAATGACCAATGCGGAATTATTTGAATGGAGGATGACAGTGACGTAACATCTAAGAATAGTTTATGGTTCAAAGGAAAATGAAAGGAGTAGGATTATGCATTGATTATTTGGGTGTTCACTTCAAAAAGAGAATAACATGCATTCAAAGGCATGATTAGAGATGTGCTCTTATAAGATTGGAAGAGGCTTTTAAATTGTTAATGTACTTCTTGGGATAGTCATGTTCATTAATAATTGATTAAAATTATTTAACCATTCTATTTATAATATTTAGGAATATGACAAATCTAGACCAATAGGATAATGGACCCATAGTTAGAAAACTCAGTGAGTACTCGCCAAAACCATGCCTAAATGAATATTCGCCATGAAAACTCGCATGGGAATATTAGCCAAATATTGGCGAATATTCTCTGAGAATACTCCGCGAATATTCTCCGAGAATACTCTGCGAATATTCACCAATATTCCCCTGCGAGTTTTCATGGTGAATATTATTACAAGGAGATCATTATCTTTGAGTTTAAGGTTATTTATTTTAGTGACAAAATCAGCAGAATCTTTTGAGGCATGATGGAGGATGACTAGTTTGGGAGTCGCAGTTGCTTAGTTAAGAATTTGGCAAGGCCAAAGGTTGGATATTCAATTTTACTCAAACGGAACAAAGGAATAATATCTTTGTGAATTTTAGTTTAGCCATAGATTTTGGGAATAAAGAGGCTTTAGGTATTTATTAGTTTGTGCTTAATGGAAGGGTCAAGAGATGAAGATTTGATGATATGTTTATTTCTGTTAGTAATTTTACTATGGGTATGGAATTGATTCTTTTGCTCGATGTTGTAAGGTGGTTAGACATTTTGTTTTCATACTCCTTTTTATTCATAATGACAGTGGCATTACCTTTATCAGCTTGTAATATTGCAATGTTGCAATTGTTATTTAGCTCTTTGAGAGTATTATATTCATCTCTGAATAAGTTGGGTTTAGGACATAAAATATGAGAAACATCTTATCTTATTTCTTCAGTATCATGTGATTGGAGGTGTAGGATCTTCGTTTCAACTTTACATATGGTATCCTTAAAAGAGATGTTGTTTGATGCTGTGACAAAGTTAAAACTTTTTCTAAGTTGTGATATCATATTTTGTTAATGGGAAAACAAGACAAATTTATGACATCATTTGTTTATTATCTTTCTCATTTATTTTATCAGTCAAAATATAAAGTGGGTTTTACTTCTTTGATGACTTGTGCTTTAAAGGTATATGTCCTAAGCTCACATTGTTATGTATATCCCCTGTTGTTTTCTGTAAGCTGCACTTGGCCTGTTGCCATCGTTGCCTGCCAAGCTCAGTAATAATTATATGTGATTCCTAGGATCATGTATCATTTCCTTGCTCTTAGCTGTTTAACGACTATTATTATTGTATAAATAATGATTTTGGGTCTAGAGTACGCTTCCAATTCTTTTGCATGTCCTTTTTGGTACTCTTTAAGAAGCATGAGTCGCATAGTTAAGCTATTTCTTCATAGCTACAAGAAATAATGTAAGGGATCCTTGTAATCACCTATCATTTCCTGATTGCTAGCTGCCTGCACTTGTTTCAGTTTTGACAATGTATCCCTTACTATTTATAGCATCCAATTCATAACACTTATCAACTAGCTGTTGTATATGCATGATGATACAATTTTGCATTGTATTTGTATTCAAATCTAATAGAAAACACTTCTCCAACATTTTATAAACTCATTTGATATATTTTGTAGCTATATTTTGCATAAAAATTATGTTTTTTAAAGAAATTTGAATATTTTTTAAGTTGCCAAATATTCATCAAGTCTTGCTGAGTCAATTTTTTTTGGGTTTGCCAAATATTTGCCAAATACGAGTATGTGAACTATGAATGGACCAACAACAAAACCTTATAGATTTTGTGAGGTACAATTGTATCACGGGTTAAAATAGAACTTATGACAAATACCATTGCAATAAGAAATCCACAACATGCACATTTATCTTTTAGGATTGTAGTAAGAAGAAAAAGAATTATTCAGACAAAGATTTGTTGGCCTACCCAAGGATTTTTTGGCCCTCAGGTCATCCCCAAATTTGAACACACAATATAAACCCTTGTTGAATGTGGTTTTGTCTAGTTTGGAGACTCCTAGTCTGGTGTCCCTGAGATTTCACCTTGAAATCTGGGACTGCCCCTTTTAAAAAAATTCGTTCTTTTCAAAGTAACGGTTCGTTTTGTGTTTATTTTGTCTGCAGTTGTTTGCATTGGTCTAAGGTATCCCTAGAGAGTCATGAAAGCCAAATTCCCCAAATACCCACATGCTAAAACTCACTCTATCCCTTCACCAGGTTTTGTCTGAGAGAATTTTATTTATTTATTTATTAAATAAATAAAGTTCTTTTAAAAATAGATTGAGCTAAAATTGGAGGATTTATGATATATAAAGCACTTCACCCCATCATTATTACCATAGAACATTCACTCGGGGGGAAGAATTTTTGCAAATCAACTAAGTGGAGAAATTTTTCTAGCAATTGCCATAAGTTGTTTTTGTTTATTTATTTATTTATTTTTTGTCCGTGTTTTGGTTTGTTTTCTCTGACAATTCCCATAGCCTATTCATTCTTCTTGCTAGATCTTTCCCCAGGCCTAGGGTTTTGAAAAGCTATCCATTATTTTTAATTACTAATTTGTCTAAAGGTGATCAGAGCTCATGATTCTTTCAGGAGATTGCAATAAGTCGTTTGGTCCAAAAAGGTGCAAAAATGGATTTTATGAAAATAAGAAAAATATTGCCATCAATGTGTAGAACTTGAGAACATATGCACTTTTAGAGAAAATGACACCTAAAACGGAGCCATGGAGTGAAAGTTATGGCACTTTCAGGTTTTTGCTACTACATCTTCCCAGACCCTTTCCAAAAATGGAAAATTTTATTTTGTTCTTGTGTTTTCTTCACTAAAAATCCAAAAATAGAAATAAAATGTTGCTGATGAGTTTTCACGTGACTTTAAAAGCAGAAGTCATGCAAGTCGCACTTTTTGGAAAGAAGCATTCTTCCATGCAAGTCACACTTTTTGGAAAGAAGTTTTCTTCCATGCAAGTCGCATTTTTTGGAAAGAAGTTTTCTTCCATACAAGTCGCATTTTTTGGAAGGATGGTTTTTAAGTGCCAGTGGGAATTTTGGCGCTGCCTGGAAGGTGAAAATTTCCCATGATGGAAGTCAAGTCACTAAGCTGCCAATGGGAATTTTGGTGCTGGAAGGCAAGTGGGAATTTATGCCTTCCTGGAAGCTTGTTTTTTCCCATCATTAAAGTCAAATCACTTAAGCTGCCAATGGGAATTTTGGTAGTGGCAGGAAGGTGGGAATTTTATGCCTTCCTGGAAGGTTGTTTTTTCTCATCATTAAAGTCAAATCATTTAAGCTGCCAATGAGAATTTTGCTAGTGGTAGGCAAGTGGGAATTTTATGCCTGCATGGAAGGTTGTTTTTTCCCATTATGAAAGATAAATCAATTAAAGTACCAATGGGAATTTTTGAGCTGCTAGGAAGGGTAAGAATTCCCATCAAGGAATTTTTATTCACCCATGCAAGTCACACTTTTTGGAAGGAAGGCTTTAAGCCGCCAATAGGAATTTTGGTAGTGGCAGGCAGGTGGGAATTTTATGTCTGCCTGGAAGGTTGTTTTTTCCCATCATTAAAGACAAATCACTTAAGTGAAGGATGGGATTTTTGGAGCTGCCTTACAAGGTAAAAATTCTCATTGCTTTGACTTCTTATTTTTAGCATATCTTCTAGCCAAAAAGTGCGACCCATTTTGGCATAGCTAAATGCCTAAAAGCTGATTTTTTTTATTAATTGCCAGGAAGCATCTAGTTTTGGCGCCTAGGCTTGGAGAAGCTTTCTTTTTATTATTCAAAGCATCTGCATGTTACTGAATACTTCATTTATACCCATATTGGTGAAGAAAGCAGAAGTCAATGCCTGATACATTGAATATATATTCAGAATCAGAGGAAGAAATAGATCCAGCTCTCATAATTGCAAAGACTTCCGGAAAAAATCCATTCTCCTGTTTCTAATGCAGCCCATGTGGAAGTCATTGCATGGAAAATTCCTTTCAGGAGCTTGTGCATGTGCTCCCAATCTTCTAGTTGAAGCCTTCATTGAATTTACTTGTATTTTTCTTCACCCAGAATGTTGTCTAGAATTTAAAATTGCTCATATGCAATTAAAAATAAAAGATGATGAGTTTTGTCTGAATTGTTTATAGCAAGCATTTTACTGGTGCACGTACTAGAGAGGAACTGCAAAAGCTTCAAGTATAAGAGGGAAAACAGGTCAGAGGCAACACCCGCAAGCAAAATCACAATCAGTTGCTTCCAAATCCAGTTTGGTGAGAATCAAAAGAAATGATTCAACAACATATGGGAGAAAAAGGCTTCTCAGATTCAAAGCATATATATCATTCAGATCATTCATTGCTAAAGTGAATGAAGCAGAAGTGCAATACAGGTTGGATCAGCATGTATAGTATGGAAGAAGAACAAGACTGGGAGTGTTGCAGCAACTTTCTTCTAATTTTTTCTCCTCTTTCTTCTTATTTCTCTTATTTTCTTCGACAAAGTAATTGAGTAATCAATTAAATTATAAAACTTAAGTAATTGGTTTAAAATTCATTACTTCAAGTTACTGGAAGAAGTCAATTACTTGGAAATAGGTGGCAGACATGCAAAATAGAAGGTTCTATTTTCAGTTATAAATCATGCATGTCATGCAAAGAGGAATTCCATAAGGAAGATTGTCAGTTGCTTCCCTTTTTCATAGCTTCCACATGTGGCAATTCATTAAAAACTTCATATTTGTAATTGCTCTCTATACACTATAAATAGAGGAAGAGCCTACGGGTTAAACGATCACAATTTGTTAATCAGCGTTCTTGAATTCCAAACTTTGTGCTGTAACCCTTGATGTCATTTTTGTGAAAGTTGAGGAAATGAATAAAGACAGATTTCCGGAGAAATTTGTGTCCATGGTGCATTTGCCTCTTACTTCTGTGTGGATCTTTAGATAAACTTTGTATTATCTGAGATTTAGATTAGAAGCTTTTCTTTTCCTTTACTTCTGAATATTGTGAGATCTACTTGTTTATTTAATCTATGTGTATGAGACCAACTTTGTAAACTATTGGTTGAATTACATATCTTCCTTTCTTCTTTCCCAAATTTCATTATTTCCCCCTCTGCAAATATCTCTTTACAGCTGCTTAATTGCTACGGAATTGCTTAGCTATGGTTCATGAGCTTTACAGTTAAATTAAAACCCACAGATAGTTACTAAGATCTATAATTAACATATATCTTACATTGGAGCCTCACTGGTAAATGAGGGAGATTTATCTCATGACTGCCTAGGTTTTTGGTTGTGTAGGACATCTAGCCAACATAGTCTAAAGGCTTGTGGCTCAAGGTGAGACACGAAGCTAGGGTTTATGGTTGAGTATAATCCACCCTTTGTGTTGTCATTCAAAGAGGCCCTAGAGACTCCTTTCATTCAAGGACGGTAGGGCATAACGCAACAAAGAAGAGGGTGATGGAAATAGTAAAAGATAACGCTTTCTCCGATCTAAAGGCTACAAGTCCAAATTTCAATGGAGAAAAAGGCAAGGATCTGGATATGGTGCAACTTCCTCAGAACTTTACGGGATGTGTAAATATTGTAAACCCTTTCCACGAATGCTCATATTATTGTAGAAAATGGTTAGCCAATAATGCCAAAGTGAACTTTCAAGTTGGTAATGACGAGGAGTTGCCTAGGAAAATTGATGTCAGTTTAAAGCTTCCAACAACGAAAGGAGATGGAGGATCCAAGCATGTTTTCTCAGAAGAAATAGCATAATTGAGCCCTATGTTGCCTTCCCTAGTTGGTAGTGTTTCAATGGAAAGGGAAAGGCGAAAGTGAAGAGCAATGGGTTCGAGAGTGCAACAAGGACAACAAAGGTGATAGAGAAAGAGATTGTTGTATCTAATTAAAGCTATGAGATTTGAATGGTGAAGAAGGAACTAGAGAGGTTGGGGATGCAGAAGGGACCTCAAGAAAGGAGATTCAATCTGATGTGGTAGAGGTTTGTGACCTAGATTGTTGGGAGATTGGAGATATCCCTATAAATTTGTTGCGGAAATACCAGATACCAAGATTTTAAATACTACCCTTAATTCATTTTTTGAAGATTTTGCATCTAGGGCTCTCATTTGCAGATTTATAGGAAAAAAAGTTGAGCTTGGAAGATCTGCAAATTTGTATGTCAAAGATGCGGATTGACTGTTCTCAAACCAATATTCATTTCCTACCCAATGGCTTCTTCCAGATTTTGTTTCAGTTGGAGAAGGATACAAACTTTGTTCTTCAAATGGGACCCTGATTTCAGGGTTTTAAGAGTTTGCATGATTCAGAACTTGGATTATGAAGGGCTTCCCGTAGGGTCTTCTAGCATCGGCAAACTAGACATTTAGTTGTCAGATGTCCCCTTCAGTGTGATAGAAGCCGAAATCTAAACTCTTGGATCTGGAAGAAAAAGGATGGTAAGCCCAGCTCATATTTGATGATCAGAAGCAAGTTGACAAAGAATGTTTTGAATTGGGAGCCCTAGGGGTTTTTTCAGGCATAGAAGTCGAGGACTTCATGAGCCCTCCGGTAGGAAGTCCTCTTTCTTATTTGAACAAATAAGTCTTGGAGGCTTCATGTTCTACAACAAAGAATGTAGATTCCCCAGCAAAGGCTGCATGTTCTACAACAAATGCTATAGATTCTGCAGCAAAGGTTGCATGTTTTGCAGCAAAGATTTCAAGGTCCGCAGAAAAAGAGGGCACTGCAATTAAAGCTTTAGGATAAGCAGCTATGGCTTCAAGCTCTGCAGCAAAGATTGTAGGTTCTGCAGCAAAGGCTACAGGTTATGCAGAAAAAGGTCAAGACATTGCTTAGACGGTTGATTTGAAGGAAGGGAAAATAGTGCTCCAAAAAATTCTGGCATTGCCAAATCCTTGTGGGATTTCTCAATATCCTTTGGTTTCTACTTAAAATATAGAGCATTATATAGCCTATAATGCAGTTATGTATTGTTGATTCGGTTGGTAATTGTTCAACCAAATGTAACTACTCCTATAATAAATTGAATTTGCCTGGGTCATTTGAGCAGTGCAGTTTGCCTTCTCTAAATTCTTTCTTCTCTTTGCATATGCTAACATTGGTATCAGAGCGGTCAGTTCACAGTTCGATGAAGCCTTGTCAACATGCACAAACTAAAAGTTTGGGGAAGCCCCGGTAGTGCACAAACTGAAGATGTTAGTTTGCCGCTTATTGTAGAAGATTCACAGAAAGGAGAAAATCCTGGCTCATGTATGTGCACAAAGTCATGGTTCGAAGAGAAAGACATCAAATGTGATAAGTTTGAAGGTAAAGTCTTGTTCGAGTGCACAAAAGTCGTGCCATCATAGAAACAAGCATATACACTGTCACAGTTGGAAAAACGATTGGAAAAAAACCAGTCACGAGGGACAGAAGAAAAATCGTAGTTCAAGGAAGACAGGATTAGAGCTTAAGCGAATAAGTGGTTCGAGGAAGTCAGGATTGAAGGTGTCGCGAATACCCAGTGCCGTAGTCGAAGTTGTAGGCAAAAATATAGTCATCAGGAGGATAAACGTGAGGGCAAAGGAGACAACGAGGGCAAGTCGTGTGATTTGGTAAGTAATAATATTTTTAATATATGCAAATAAAGTTTGAGGGCAGTTCAAAGGTGCTTTACATGTGAGTAATTAATTTAATATTACGTGCTGGAATAAGTAATATTTTATTAGTGTGGGAAAAATATTATTTTATTATTTCCGTTATTTTGGAGTAATAAAATGGTAAATATTTCACACTTGACTTTGTCGGAGACACAAAAAATTAATGGGCACTAATTTCAATGTATGGAGCCATAAAGTTTTAACGCTTGCGGAGTTTCGTGATTGTGATAAAATAATCGTGGGTAGTGAAAGTCGACCAGCAACGAACTTCGTAGATTATGACAAACTTCATAAGGAAGTGTTATTGCTTCTCAAGTTGTCGGTGTCGGATGATATGATACCGGAAGTGCGGAATGCTACTGTAGCAAGCACGTTGTGGGCCAGTCTGAGGGATAAATATCAAACGTCAGAAAAGAGTCGGGTTTTATACCTAAAGAATATGCTCTTTTCCGTAAAGTTACAAGGTGGATCGTTGTCTGAGCACCTACTTCAGATGAAAGACCTTCGAAACCAGTTATCTTCCATCAACAAAAAGGTGGATGACAATGATATGGTGGCTCTAGTTCTAAACATCTTACCTTCTTCATATGAGTCATTTGTGGAGGCACTCCATTTAATGGTTGAAAGTCAAACACTCACGTTTGACAAGCTGAGTTCTTACCTGTTGCAAAAGGAGCGTAAACAAATTCAAGAAAAATCTAATTGTGACTAATCAGAGAGTGCTCTTGTCACTAAGTCAAAGGGAAAGTGGAGACGTCAATCTGGTGAGTCTTCCACTCAGTATCAGGTCACATGCTATTACTGTCACAAGGTTGGGCACCTTAAGAAGGATTGTCGGAAGCGGAAGTATGATCTTTCGCAACAGAACAAGAAGCCATGTGATGAGAAACATGTGGCAGCAGTTGCAGAAGAACCGGATTCAGATGACGGGCATGCTCTTTATTGTCTTACGACATCATGCTCGCATGTCAATGGTACTAGTTGGATCATTGACTCTGGTGCATCCGCACATTTTTCATGTCGCAGGGACCGGTATGTTTCATGTACTACAAATATATGTTTTGAATCAGTAGTACTAGCTGATGGAGAATCACTTGCAATAGAAGGGATAGGAGATATATTCATTGTATTGAATAATGCTCATAAATTGTTGGTACGGAATGGTAGGGTTTAGGGTTTACAAAAGAATCTTCTACCTATTCGTCAATTAACTAAAAATATCAATATTTTGGTGGATTTTTGTGGGAAGAAGTGTGTTGTCTCTGATGTGAAACAGAGATGGATAATTTCCCTTGGTATTGGGGAAGGTGGTCAGTATCGGCTTGTTGATCCGGCTACGATCAACATGAATGCACGTGTGGAGGACAACTCCACCATAAAGGATGTGCAGGAGGCTGTAATGCCTTGGGAGGAAGCCATTCCTCACAAATCTATTGACTTGGATACAGTCAACCTACATGCACCTATTGTAGAGGTTGTATCCACTATACCAAATGTATGGGAGGCGAACATGCCTTGGGTGGATGGATTTCCTCATTCTGAAGAACAGTTTTTTGTGGATAGAGACTCCACTATTCTAGATGCACTGACGGTGCATGGTGAGATGGCATGCCAAGCCACTCACTCAGAGGTGCTTGCTCGGAGGACAATAGAGCACGAACAGTTTGCTCATTGTGTTGTGAAATATCTTTCCCAACAGAGGGGGGTAAATGAGAAAATGGATGAAGAGGATTTGGTCCTCACTCCTACTACTGCGGAGATGGGTATTTCTCCCACTGCTAAGACAAATGAGATGGAGATGGTTACTTCTCCTACTATTGCGGAGTTGGTTCTAACTCCTATTGCACAAATGGTCACATTTCTTTTATTGAGAAAGTTGGATGAGCACTATATGGTGTTGCAAGGACATGATCGAGTTGACTTCGATTTCAGGATAATTGAGTCTCTACACAGACTCCAGTAGGCTATATAAGCCTGGAATAGATTTTTCAACCCACCTCTCCGAGGTTCTGGTTTCAGCACTCTGGAAATGGGGCTGACACTCTCAGCCATTGATGATTCATCAATGGTCAATGAATCACGTAACAAAGAACCAATGGACCACTTGTCATATCCTTTGTTCACACGACCAAATTTTTGTTTTGCAGTTCTTGTCCATTCGACAACTGCAATACAATCATGGACTGTTGATTTTGAATTACAACCTATGGCACAGTCTGTAGATGTAATGACTAAACATATGGGCTTTAGGAAAGTTGTAAAATTTCAAGACAAACTTGGTATTGTTTCCAGTTTAGCCATTAAGAGGGGCTATTAAAATATAGAGCATTATATAGCCTATAATGCAGTTATTTATTGGTGATTCGGTTGGTAACTGTTCAGCCAAATGTAACTACTCCTATAATAAATTGAATCTGCCTGGGTCATTTGAGTAATGTAGTTTGCCTTCTCTAAATTCTTTCTTCTCTGTGCATATGCTAACACTACTCTCTCTCAAATAAAGAAGAGGAATGGCAGAAAAACCATATTGGAAAGGCTCTAGAGACCATAGGAGAATGCTCACAAATGACTTTAGAAAAGATGTTTCCCGTGTGCGACAGGCGATCCTTGGCCTTGTCTTCTTGATAGCTTTTATGACTCAAAGATAAGTTTTATGAGTTAGTTTCCTTTTACGGCAGAAGCTGTTGTAAGTGTGTTGAAGACACTTGTGGATGTTTCGTTGTATAGAATTTAGATAGGAGTTGTTTTTCTTTGATATTTGATATGTTCAGAGTTACTTATTTAAGAGGATTTTTATAGGAATAGACGGGCGAGGGATCCTTCAAACCTCTCTTTACCAATAAATAAAAAAAAATTCCAAAATCCTTGGCTTAACAACCCGACAAAATTCACCAAATGATCAAATATAATTGCCGTAACATATCAGACCATCAAAAATGATTTTAACTTGATTAATACAAGTCGATCCTATGAGAATTCAATAGCTCTGAAACCATGTGAGAAATCCAACATAGCTCTGATAGCATGTGAGAATTCCATCCAATCAAATGTCAAAAACAAGCTCTAGACAATGTCAACTATGAGCCCAAAGAAACTCCACAATGTAGATACACCATCCACATATATGATTCAAAATACACCAATTAAGGTGGAAGCATTAATTAAAGACACCTAAATCCACCTAGCCCTTCTCACATATGTGAAAGGATAACTACCACATTAATTAGTGTGTATCTAAAACATAGTGCGGAAAAATGTCTCACTTAGATAATACAAATACCTAAGGTGGACTTCACATCAAGTGTGAAAATGAAACACACCAACACTCTCCCTAAAGATTAGCTTAGGTGATTTAGTAAAACAAAATAAATTCTTAAGCTCATAAATATGGGTCATGGAAATAAATCCTAATGAGGTACCCATTTACAAAAAAGAGCAAAAAAATAATGAAGCCACTGTAATAGATGTCTAATCCTTTCTAGTTTTATTAATTTTTCCTTTAATATTTCCCTCTAAAAAAATACATACTAATTTTTATTTGTTAATTTTTCCTTTAATATTTCCCTCTAAAAAATACATACTAATTTTTATTTGTATAAAGAAAAAGTATGAAGTACGTTCAAAGGACTGATTTTTCTATATTTAAAAGAAAACTAATGTCTCTTTAAGAATGCATTCTACTTTTTCTTTTTCGAAAGAAAAAAACAATTTCTCCATTCAAATGGAGGTTTAGATCAAAATTCAAATCAATTTCATTTAAATGTATAATTTACTGATTTTAGTACACGTTAGATTCTATATCAATTACATTGCAGGTTAATTTTACTCGGTTTAAAAAAAAAAACTAATTTCTCTACTCACATTCAGATTATTTCTTTGTATTGATAAAAGTCAACCAAATTTCATTTTAAAGTATGTTTACCGAAATTAGTGCATCTTAGATCTTTTATATTGTTTCAAATAAAATGCAAATTGATTCATTATGTTAATAGAAATAAGTAATTTCTCTTCTAATGAAGAATAAATCATCCTTTATTCAAATATAAATCAAATTAAGTCTATTTAACTTACTCTTACTAATTAGAGCACCTTAAAATCTATCTTAAGTATTTTTTTTGGATACATTAACAAGAATTGTAGGGGTCCCTTTACTGATATATTCATCAACCAAAAATGATTTTACATACTTGTAGTGGCCTGATTACAGCAGGTATGAAAACTTAGATCAACAACCAAAGCTATAGAAAGTGTAGGCAGCCTATGTCATCCTTGTAAACCCAACTGGTCTTGGCTTATTATACCAAGCTTCCAAAAGACACATATGCCATCCTATCATATCTACAAATTTGAGACCAGATACTAGTATAATTCTTCTACACTACCATAGCTGGCATACTATGCCAAGCTTTAAGACTACCATAGGTGCAATGCTTGTGTTACTACCATAGTTCCCATGCTTGTGGTAAAGTAAACCTATGCAAATCAAAAGCCTGTTATGAATTCATACCGAATACCATAACCTTGCTAACTTCCCAAATCAACTAGCTCCTTCACCCACAACATAAGTTGAAGCACCCTTATGAAACTCCTTGGAACCACCTAGGCTAACATTGAAGCCTACCACCATCACTAATCGTAACACAAACTTCGCAACCTTCTTACCAAGCTCAGCTGCCTTTTTCTCCATCAAGTGATATGTGGGAAGAAAGGGTCAACCTATGGTACAAAGATCCACCTTTAGGGGGGCATCCCTTTCTATGGCTTGACCAAAGAAGAAAGTATAAAATTGCTTCACAACATCCACTAAATCTAGAAAATGTATTTCCATCTCCCTAAAGGTAGCCATTGACACAAAACGATGCACTTCCCCTCCCAAGACAGGAAACTCCCCAAGGCACGAGAAGTAAAAATCTTCTAGAATCTTGTCCAGGTCTCCCATGTGTTTTGCTAAAACAAACTTCACTGCAATAGCCATAACCACACGCCACTCAGGAATCAAATGAAGCAAATTGGAAATAACCGTCGATGAAACCTCTGAATTCACTCGACTGTGCATCTCTAATTCGAGATAATTTACACCCAGGATATCCTTGACTGCCTTCATAACCTCCCCCAATTGAATAAAAAAATATGTTTTTGAGATGCTCATCAGACACAGGGGAACGAGATTCAATTCTTGTTTCTCCTCAAGCAAGAAAAACCTTGGCAACAACCATGACGTCATTTTCACAATGCAAAGAGAACAAAGATAAACTAAGTTTAGGATGAATGTGGCCTTGAAGTGAATGTGTTCATCACTAGTAATTGTAGGCTTCCTAGAATGTGCAGTTCCAAACACTTCTCATCCCAATCCCAAGTAGCCGCCAATCTGCACCCCCTGTCCCATTATTGCAAGTGTTCACAATATCTAATTACACAAGTGATCGATTTGAAACTGATATCTAATTACACAAGTGTGCAATTTAAATTCTATCCCATTTTGTAAAATGAGGACTGATTATTCTCGGTTTTAAGAAAAATTAATTCTTTTTTCAAATACAGACTATTTCTTTTTTCTTTGTTCGATAAAATTAAATTAGCTCCAGCAGCATGCTGATCTTCACTCAGGGAGTTTTGATCAGCTGGGGAATCCTCCTAAGAAGGTTGTGGCTGGACCATAAAAAAACCCATGGATCACTCCTAGACCGTTCTCCCTAACTGTCACGCACGTTCGCAGCTGACATCATATACAAATATTGCTAAATATTCCCTAAATTAATAGTGCAGCACAGTGGTTGGGCACGACAGGTAATGTTTTGGAGGTCACGAGGTCGAATTCTTCTAAGTACATGCTAACCTGCGTGATGGTTAGGCAGCTAAAAACGTCAGATACAACAGTCAAATTACCCTTTATGTTTCTCATGTCTGCCTTTCCACTTATGCTTTTTGCAATTCAAGCTTCTAAGATAATATCTCGGCGCTGCAAATTCTACCACCATAAGCAGATGAAAGATTGTACCACCATAAGCTTCTAAGCTTGTACAATCTTTCATCTGCTTATGGTGGAAGAATTTGCAGCGCCGAGATATTATCTTAGAAGCTTGAATTGCAAAAAGCATAAGTGGAAAGGCAGACATGAGAAACATAAAGGGTAATTTGACTGTTGTATCTGACGTTTTTAGCTGCTTTTTATCTGTTGTGTTGATTGCAGTCAGTTTGTTGTTTGACTGCTGACACAGCTTTCTATGGTCAGTTTTGTTTCAGCTTGGACCTTGGTAGGCCCTTGTTCCTTGTTATTGCAGCTGAGATTCTGTCATTTTTTGAAAGAAGAATATTTTTCTTTGTTTATCAAATTAAAATCATATGTTCAAACGGGAACTATTGTCTCTGTTTAAATAAAAAAGGAATACTATGTCAATTGTGAACCATTTTTTCTATGTTCAAATATAAACTAATTTCCGTGTTCAAGTGTGGACTAATTTTTTCCCTTTCCAGAAAAAACTGATTTGTTTGTTGAAACTCGACTTTTTAGGGGAAAACTACAGAACAAATTTTTCTCCATCTATGAGAGAGACTGTTTTCTATCTTCAAACCCTGACTAATTTCTCTATCTACTTAAACAAAATAATAATTTCTACTCACTAAATTTACAGGTGTGCTTTAAAAAATCACATAATTTATCTTTTAACATATACTACCGAAATCCAGTGCAGCTTAGGTTTTCTCTTCTTTCAAAGAAACATGCAAACTAATTTCTCTCTTTTTAGAAATTAATAAAAGATCAATTCCTGTGTTCAAGTCCAAATTTTCCACTGTTTAAAGAAAATACTAATTGTATGTTCAAATGCAGACCAACGTTTCTGTATTATATGGAAAGATTAATTTTTCCTTTTTGAAACAGCTAATAATTATATTTGTTTCCCCATTTATAGAAACACTTATTAATATGTGATATTGTTTTTTGGATTCAGCTGTGTGGTTTCAAGTCAATCGATTTTGATAGGTATTTTACTAGCAGTGGAACACATCTCTAATGAGCATGACTGGTCCACTTGGCACTCATTGCATCTAGGTGATGCTCTCAAGGTTAAGCATGAATGTTCCACTCGGCACTCTAATGAGCATGACTGGTCCACTCGGCACTCATTGCATCTAGGTGATGCTCTCAAGGTTAAGCATGAATGTTCCACTCGGCACTCATTGCATCTAGGTGATGCTCACAGGGGTAAAGCACACTCCCTCTAGCACTCATTGCAGCTAGGTGATGCTCAAAAGGATGAAGCACCTCGACTTTCCGGAAGGTCGCCCATCCCAATATTACTCCAGCTCAAGCACACTTAACCATGGAGTTTCCCCCATAGTCGAGCCCACTTAGCTTGTTACCCCATTTACGAAACCTTCAATAAGAGTCGTGCCTTATGAACCATACTTTACGGATGTCCCTAGCACTTTCAATTTATATAGTTGGTGGTTCAACAATGCATCAAATTATGTGATGACTTTTGGGTTTCAGCTGAGTAGTTTCAAGTCAATCTACTTTGACCCATATTTCACCAGCAGCGTTTCACAAAAATCTATCTCGCATAAAAACCGAGCTCGTGATATATAGTTCAATGTAGATTGATCCGAAACTATGCAACTGAATCCCTAAAATCATATCACATAATCGAATTTACTGCAGAAACACCACTTATATAAACTTATTAATGAGTTCAAACTAGAAGAAGAAACTAATTTCTTTGTTGACAAAAACATTAATTTCTCACTGTTTGAAGAAAAAACAAATTTCTTATGTTCAGACGCAGACAAATTGTTCTATGTTAAAATAAAAAGGAAGTTCAAACTAAAAAAACAAACTACTTCCAATGTTCAAACACAGACTAACTTTTCCCTCTTTATAAAAAAATATAATTTCACAGTTTTCCCTGTTTAAATTAATCGAAATTTTTGTGTATAATTTTGAAGAATAACTTTTTCGTGTTTAAATATAAAGGTAAAAAAATTAAAAATTAAAAATTAAACTAACTCCTATGTTCAAATGCAGATTAACTTTTTCCTCCTTAAAAAAACCCAATTGCGCAGACTAATATTTCAAACGTTTATTGCGCAGACTAATCTTTTCTTACCATTTTTTTTCCCGAAGACCTTAAATTAGCTCAAAGAGTTCTTTGCAACTCTTTCTTAAAACGAGAAGTTCATAAAGTTTTTTTAAAATAAAGTGTTTTTTTTGGACTCTTTTTTATAGAGTTTAGTTTAGTTTTCTTTTCTTTTCTTAGACTTATCTATGTTTTTTAGGTTTTGTTAGGCTAGATTTTATGCACAGCTTAAAACTTAGGTAGTCATAAAATAAATCTCCATCATTTAATGGTGAGGTTCCCGTATAAGATGTTTACTTATTTTGCGGGGTTGAATCTTAGTAACTACTTTTAGGGGTTTTACTTTAATTTCCACAGCTTGTGAACGCAGTTGTTTGTGAGATATTTTCAAAAAGGGGAAATAATGAAATTTGGGAAAGAAGAAAGGAAGATATGTGATTCAACCAATAGTTTTCAGAGTTGGTCTCATCTACACAAATTAAATAAACAAATAGATCTTACAATATTCAGGAGTAAAGGAAAGGAAAAGCTTCTAATCTAAATCTTAGATAACACAAATTTTATATAGAGATCCACATAGAAATAAGAAGCAAAGCACCGTGGACACAAAGTTCTTAGGAAATCCACCTCTATTCAATTCCTTAGCTTTCACAGAAATGACATCAAGGGTTGTAACACAAAGTCTGAAACTAGAGAATGTTGATTAACAACTCATACGCTCTTCCTCTATTTATAGTGCATAGAAGGTAATTACAAATAGGAAGCTTTTAATTGAACTCACACATGTCGAAGTTTTAAAGGAAACAACTGGCAGTCTTTCCCCTGGAGTTCCTCTTAGCATGACATGCATCTGAAGACTAAATTAATGCCCTGCATGTCTGCCATCTATTCCCAAGTAATTAAACTTTTCGAGTAACTTGAAGTAACGACTTTTAAACCAATTACATAGGTTTTACAATTTAATTGATCACTCAATTACTTTGTCGGAGAAAATAAGAAAAAAAAAAAGAAGAAAGAGGAGAAGAAATTATTCCAGCTACAACACTTCATTCTTGCCCTTGATATGTCTATTAATCCAATGAGAGACATGTGCCCTATGTTTGTATCATTAACAGCAACATGCTTGGACACTATGCATGGTTCTGTTGGATTACCCTTGTCATCACCCTTCGTTCTGTCTGAATTTGCTTATGTCTGAGACTTCCCTTTTCCACCTTTGCCTAAAGATTTTGCAGCTGTGAAAGCTAGATCTCTTTGTGTAGAAGTTGTAACGGCTTCCTCTAATTCTAAAGATATATTTAATGTACATGACATTGAATTTGCCTTCTTTTTACCAATATGAGCACCAGTGAAGTATTCCTACAAATAATTCAAACAAACATGGAATCCACAGCATGAATGTCCAATTTCTTCACCAAAATCTGATTATAAGTCTTGCTGCCCTCAATTTTCAAACTTTGCTTGCATTCCAAGCAAGTTAAAAATATTATTTTATTCCCCTGTGCATCTCACATCAACATGCAGACAACCAGGATAATAAAAAGAAATTCTTTCCAACCCTAGGCACCAAAACCAGATGCTTCCCGACAATTAAAAATATTTATTAATGCCCACAACTTCAACCTTTGGCGCCAAAATCTTCTAGGGCAGCATGTTCCACAAAAGAATTAATTGCTCTTCACTTATGGTGTCCACTTCTTATATAAGCAACTGCATGCTATTTTTACCAATTGCCTCTTCTTATTTTTAGCAATTTCTAACAATAGGCTGTGCTTTTTCTCCTTCTTTGGGCACCCAAGTTTGCCTAATTTTAGCTTGCTTTCTGCATGCTTTTCCTTACAATTCTTTCCTCTATTTTTAGCAAACTTCTTTGTAGTATTTTTAGCATGCTTGTTTGCTTTGACTTTCTCCCTATCTTTGGCACCAAGCTTTGCCAAAAATAATTAAATTAAATCCCTTTTAAAGCATGCAACATTGTCAAAGTAAGTCGCCATTTTTTGCTAGGAATTGTGCGAAACACAGAAGCAACAGACAGTGTGAAATTCCACGCTGTCAAGTAGGTCCAAGTTTCACACTTTCAACTTAAGTGATTTGTGTTAAACGTTGACCCAGCAGGCAGGTAAAAAGTGTGACTTGTTTGGGTGAATAAATTTGCTTTTGTGTGAAACATACAAGCAACAGGCAGTGTTAAAATTCACCCTGCCTAGTAGCTTCTAATTCCACACCTTCCACTGAAGTGATTGTGTTAAACTCCACCTTGTCAGGAAGGTCCAAGTTTCACATTTTCAACTTAAGTTATTTGTGTTAAATGCTGACCCAACAGGCAGGCAAAAATTGTGACTTGTTTGGGTGAATAAATTTGCTTTTCTTTGAATCATCCAAGTAGCAGGCAGTGTGAATTTCCACCCTGTCAGGAAGGTCCAAGTTTCACACTTTCCACTTAAGTCGTCATGTTAAACTCTTACCCAACAGGCAGCTTCAAAAAAATGTGACTTGCTTTGGAATTAACTTCCAAATTTTGGCGTGGGAAATCCAAGGCAGCAGGCAACTTAGAATTATGACTTGCATAAGCTTTCGTCCACGACTTGGACTAACAAATCCCTCACTGGATCACTGCATGAATTCTGGATGATGTAGCAATTGAATTTATGGCTTTGCACGGAGAAATCACCCATTTTTGGGAAGTGTGACTTGCTTCTAAACTGTTGCATTACAAATTAGCACTTCACAATAGATTTCACTTTTGTCTGAGGCCACGAGTGACTTCCAAAAACTCCAAGCAATTGAATTTATGGCTTTGTATGAAGAAAGAAAAGACCAAGGGGAATTTCCAGATAGACCGCAAAGAAAAACCAAAAACAAACACAAAAGAAATAAACCAAAAAAGGAAAAAAAGAACGCCAGAAGTCGCAGGCAATTTCTCGAAAATAACTTGTTGATTAACCAATGTGTAAAAACTCTTCCCCACATGAATACTCTACTTAGATGTGAAAGTAATATTGGTGTGGACATCCATGATGGGGTTTAACTTCAGCACAAGTTTTTTAAAAAAAGAACTTTATCTATTTAATAAATAAATAAACAAAATGTTTTCAGAAAAAACTTGGTGAAGGGATAGAGTGAGTTTTAGCATGTGGATATTTGTTGAATTTGGATTTTATGATTCTTTAGGGATACCTTGGAGCAATGCAAACAACTAGAGACAAAATAAACACAAAACATGACCCATCACTTGAAAAGAATGAAATTTTTAAAAAGAGGTAGTCCCAGATTTCAAGGTGAAATCTCGGGGACACCAGTTGGCTCCGTCTGTGGACATCTTTATTTCTGTCAGAATGAAAGAAGTGAAGATGAGATCCTAGCATCTCTGGTTTTGTTTCTTGTCTATTGGGTTCGGGGTCAAGCCACAAAAAACAAAAGAAAAGAAAAAGAAAAGAAAAGAAAACAACAACAAAATTATTTATATATAAATAGGTTTTACCATGTCTCTCAGTTCCTGAATAGCCTCAAATGTTACCCGTTGAAAGTAAGTAGGAACTCAATTCCATCCTGATAGGAAACGATGAAGCAATCCATTCCAGAAGTTCTTTTGATCACAAAGGGCCCTTTCTAGAGTGAATCAAATTTTTCGTGAATGCCCTTCGGTTTGTGCCTCTTGTTCCACCAGAGTACCTAGTCTCTGATCTCGAACTTCCTTTCTTTGGCCTTCTTGTCGAATACCTTGGGCAAGTCTTCATCAACTTCATCTTGTGATGGCTCATCCTTTCTTCTCTATGTGGTGAGTAAGTCTTCATCAACTTCTTTCGTAGCCAGATTTACTGGTTGCATTCCTAAGGAATAACTATCACCATGTTCTTTGTTCTTCTTCAGGTAATTATCATGTTTGTTGAAAGTCTCTACTGAGGAAACTAAACCCTTGGGGATTTTGTTACCTTTTGGTTGGATTATTCCACTAGTGTCATCATAACCTGGATCAATTTTTCCTATGACTATTTGTCGTGGTGGTGTTACTCCCTTCAACATATAACCCGTCAAAGTTGTCTTGTTCCAGACATGCAGATGTTTTTTTCCATCATTGAAAGTTTGTCATTGTTCAACATTATTATGGACTTTGGGGTGGTAGACCATCTCCACTTTATATTTTCCTTGTCTGAATATGGACGGTGGTTTATCCAGATTCAATAGTGCAGTTGTGATCGCCAAAGAATCTGCCTTAGAATTCTGATTTATTGGAATGAATTCGATAGAGAAGGCTACAAAATCGAGTATGGAAAAAACCACTCTGTCTCTGTAATGCTTCATATTATCTCTTTTGACTTGATTTTTCCCTCGAATTTGCTTTACTATGAGCTCAACATCTCCTTGGGATTTGAGGATTTTTACTCCTTGCTTTCTAGCTTGCTCCATTCCTAGCAACAATACTTCATACTCCGTCGTATGGTTGGTGTTCTCGAACATCAGCTTGTGGGAGTATGGGAATATCTCATGATATGAAGATATTAATAAAACGTCGGCTTCTGATCCAAAAGAACAACACGTGCCTTTAAACTCCAACATCCAAACCTTTTCTTCTTCTTTTGGTTCTGGCTCTGGTTGAATTTCTGGCTCTGGAACGTCTTTATCCATTTCCAAGAAGTATACACCATGGTCAGACCCCTGAAAAAGAATATGAGATCTAGGATCTTTAGATTTTGTAACGGTGTACTTGGAATTCTTTTGTGGCTCTAGCTTCTGGCTTATTCCCTTGATAGGAATATGGGCACATGACCAATCCATCTTTACTTACCCTCCCAGGTCTTTACAGAAGTTTATACTAAGAAACATCCCGTAGGAGACAAGAATATCTGCAACTAAGATTGTCATCTTTAATATTTTGTCAAGAAAAGCTGCCAAAACAGTTTGTGCATCTTTGATTTGTCCGATTAAAGGGACTTGTCTCTCCATGGAATAACACCTTTTTTATGGTCTCTGTCAAGGTAAGCCCAAGAGTATATGCAAATTTAGCTGGCATGACATTTTCAAAAGCACCTGAATCTAGAATGCAATTGCTTGACTTGAAATCATTAAGCAATAAGGAGACATATACAGGTTCTACTCTTTTAGAAGATAATGAGGGTGCATCATTATTCTGAGGAGGAGTGTCTTTGGGCTTAGGAAAAAGGCCTTTTGATGTAATGGATTTCCCTGGTGACTGCACATACCTAACTAGCCTATTTAGTTGCTCAGGAAAGGCTCTCAGGTATTCGTCTTTTGACATTTAAACTATAGTTTTCGTGGCATGATCAATAAAATCAAAAGAAGGTATAGATTCAGATACCTGAGCTACTTTATGTGGTTGAGATGAAGAACTCACAGTCTTATTTATGGGAGCTAAGGAAGAAGGTAAAGGGTTGCCCCTTGTTTGTTAATCAACTAATGCCTCAGCTTGGTGATTTTGTGATCTTGTAAATAATGCATATATATGACCATGATCATCTTCAAGAAGCTTCTCATCACCATGTTCAGATTTGTAGTTTATGTGATAAATGTTGGAGTCGCCAGCAAGATTTACAAAATCATCATTCTCAAGATGATCAGTAACAACTTCCTGATCTTCTTCATTCATCTCCACGTTGTTTATGGGAGCAACTTTAATTACTAATCTTTGAGGACTAGCAATGTTGTTTCAATTGTTGTTGAAATTACGAATAGGGGTGGTGTTGTTTCCCTGAGCCATTTGAGCCATTCGTTTCTTCATCTGCAACATCTCATTTGCTAACTTTTGCAATAGTGAATTAGAAGTAGTAGCAGAGGATGAACTTGCAGCTCTAGAAATGTTACTCTTTATCTTTCCAGCCATGATGAGGTCATCTTCACTTTCAACCGTCATGTTTTGAGTTGCTAACAAGTTAACATGATGTTCTCTCTATAGTTGATAGATTACTTCAGGAAGTAAAGCATTGATGAAGAATACCTTTTGATTCTTGTCATTCAGAGAAGTAGAGGCCGAAATTTTGTAAAGTAATCTTCAGAATCTTGCAATAAAATCCCATACGTGCTCATGTGGCTCCTTCTTCAACTGAGTCGGTTGAGTTATCAATGTACTAGATTCTTCGGATGGCTTGAGTATTTTTAGGAATGCATTTCGCATAGTAGTCCAGTTGGTTATGGTATCAAGAGCTAACCAGTAGAACCAATTTCTAGCCAAGTCATGCAGAGTCTCTATGAAGAGTTTGATAGATGCATCTTCATGTACGACTGCAAGCACTCCACAGGATATGAAAAATGTAGCCAAGTGGTCATCTGGATTTTGCTTTTTATCTCTAAAGAATTTTGAAAAATTCTTTCTTGATCCTTAGGAGGAGTCAGATTTAGAGGTCCAAAAGCTACACCCCATGGAATAGGTTCTAAAGGAGCAAGTGGTTGATTCTACATGATGAAAGGGGCACATCTTCTTCGAGAATAGAATTTGTGAATAATCCTAGCTGTTGGATTGTGTTGGATATGATCCGGATCTGGAGGAGTTTGCACTCTTCTTCCTGGTGAAAGACTGGATCTATGAATTCTAACTTAAGGAGGATGATTGAAATTGAATTGCTCCTGCAATATATAAAAATGATCAGTCCTTCCTTGAGCTCTGCTAGACCACCTGAATGGACATTCTGTCAGGTTGAGCTTATAATATAAAAGGAAACTAACAAGAAAAATATTTGGTCTGTTAATTTATGTTGTTCCCTAGCAGAGTCACAAAAAAAATTGGTTAGATTTTATGCACAGAGTAAAACTTAGGCAACCATGAGATAAATCTCCCTCATTTAATAGTGAGGCTCCCGTGTAAGTTGTTTACTTATTTTGTAGGGGTGAATCCTAATAATTACTTTAAGGGGTTTTACTTTAATTCCCACAGCTCATGAACCACAGTTGAGCAATTTTGCAGCAAGTAAGCCGCTATTTATGAAATGTTTTCAGAAGGGGGAAATAATGAAATTTGGGAAAGAAGAAAGGAAGATAAGTGATTCAACCAATAGTTTTCAAAGTTGGTATCATCCACACAAATTAAATAAACAAATAGATCTCATAATATTCAGAAGTAAAGGAAAGGAAAAGCTTCTAATCTAAATCTCAGATAACAAAATTTTTATCTAGAGATCCACACAGAAGTAAGAAGCAAAGCACTGTGGACACAAATTTCTTTGGAAACCCACCTCTATTCAATTCCTCAACTTTCACAGAAATGACATCAAGGGTTACAACACAAAGTTTGGAACTCAAGAATGTTGATTAACAAATTTTAATCTGTCAACACGTAGGATCTTCCTCTATTTATAGTGCATAGAGGGTAATTACAAATAGGAAGCTTTTAATTGAACTCACACATGTGGAAGCTATAAAGGAAACAAATAACAATCTTTCCCCTGGAGTTCCTCTTAGCATGACATGCATCTGAAGAATAAATTAATGCCTTACATGTCTACCATCTATTCCCAAGTAATTGAATTTTTCTAGTAACTTGAAGTAATGACTTTTAAACCAATTACCTAGGTTTTACAATTTAATTGATCACTCAATTACTTTGTCAGAGAAAATAAGAAAAAAAAGAAGAAAGAGGAGATGAAATTATTCCAGTTACAACACTTCATTCTTGCCCTTGATATGTCCATTAATCCAATGAGAGACATGTGCCCTATGTTTGTATCATTAACTTCAGCATGCCTGGACACTATGCATGGTTCTGTTGGATTAACCTTGTCATCACCCTTCATTCTGTCTGAATTTGCTTCTGTCTGAGACTTCCCTTTTTCACCTTTGCCTAAATATTTTGCAGCTGTGAAATCTAGATCTCTTTGTGTAGAAGTTGTAATGGCTTCCTCTAATTCTAAAGATATATTTAATGTACATGACATTGAATTTGCCTTCTTTTTACCAATATGAGCACCAGTGAAGTATTCCTACAAATAATTCAAACAAACATGGAATCCACAACATGAATGTCCAATTTCTTCACCAAAATATGATTATAAGTTCTTCTGCCCTCAATTTTCAAACTTTGCTTGCATGCCAAGCAAGTTAAAAATATTATTTTATTCCCCTATGCATCTCACATCAACATGCAGATAGCTAGGATAATAAAAAGAAATTCTTTCCAACCCTAGGCGCCAAAACCAGATGCTTCTCGGCAATTAAAAATATTTATTAATGCCCACAACTTCAACCTTTGGCGCCAAAATCTTCTAGGGCAGCATGTTCCACAAAAGAATTAATTGCTCTTCACTTATGGCATCCACTTCTTATATAGGCAACTACATGCTATTTTTACCAATTGCCTCTTCTTATTTTTAGCAATTTCTAACAATAGGCTGTGCTTTTCCTCCTTCTTTGGGCACCCAAGTTTGCCTAATTTTAGCTTGCTTTCTGCATGTTTTTTCTTACAATTCTTTCCTCTATTTTTAGCAAACTTCTTTGTAGTATTTTTAGCATGCTTGTTTGCTTTGAATTTCTCCCTATCTTTGGAACCAAGCTTTGCCAAAAATAATTAAATTAAATCCCTTTTAAAGCATGCAACATTGTCAAAGTAAGTTGCCATTTTTTGCTAGGAATTGTGTGAAACACAGAAGAAACAGACAGTGTGAAATTCCACGCTGTCAAGCAGGTCCAAGTTTCACACTTTCCACTTAAGTGATTTGTGTTAAACGTTGACCCAGCAGGCAGGTAAAAAGTGTGACTTGTTTGGGTGAATAAATTTGCTTTTGTGTGAAACATACAAGCAACAGGCAGTGTTAAAATTCACCCTGCCTAGCAGCTTCTAATTCCACACCTTCCACTGAAGTGATTATGTTAAACTCCACCTTGTCAGGAAGGTCCAAGTTTCACATTTTCAACTTAAGTTATTTGTGTTAAATGCTGACCCAACAGGCAGGCAAAAACTGTGACTTGTTTGGGTGAATAAATTTGCTTTTCTTTGAATCATCCAAGCAGCAGGCAGTGTGAATTTCCACCTTGTCAGGAAGGTCCAAGTTTCACACTTTCCACTTAAGTCGTCATGTTAAACTCTGACCTAGCAGGAAGCTTCAGAAAAATGTGACTTGCTTTGGAATTAACTTCCAAATTTTGGCGTGGGAAATCCAAGGCAGCAGGCAGCTTAGAATTATAACTAGCATAAGCTTTCGTCCACGAATTAGACTAATAGATCCCTCACTAGATCACTACATGAATTCAGGATGATGTAGCAATTGAATTTATGGCTTTGCACAGAGAAATCACCCATTTCTGGAAAGTGTGATTTGCTTCCAAACTGTTGTGTTAAGAATTAGCACTTCGTAATAGATTTCACTTTTGTCTGAGGCCACGAGTGACTTCCAAAAACCCCTAGTAATTGAATTTATGGATTTGCACGGAGAAATAAAAGACCAAGGGGAATTTCTAGATAGACCACAGAGAAAAAATGAAAAACAAACACAAAAGAAATAAACAAAAAACGAAAAAAAATGCCAGAAGTTGCAAGCAATTGCTCGAAAATAGCTTTCCATTTAACCAATGTGTAAAATCTCTTCCCTGTGTGTTGGGTTTTAAAATGGTAATTTAATAAAACCATAGTCAAGGGACAACAGTCCCTCCTCTTTATGGGAGAGATTCCCTTATTAAAAGCAAGCATGAAAACTTATATACAAATGTACAACTTTCATCTTAAGGCTGGACCTCTGACATCTTGAAATGCTTTTTTATGAAAGTAGCTTATCAATACAAATGAATGGAATAACTGGAGAAAGGAAAGAGTAGAATATAATAGTACTTTTAGGGAATATAGATAGCAGATTATAACCCTATACGTACTGAGCAAGAGTGATACAGAACATAATCATTCACATTCACAGCATAAGATATCATTCCATAGACACAAAGTTCTAGAAATCATATCAATAAGAACACAAAGTTTCTTATTACAGAAGATAAATGATCCACAAATTTCAGGGAAGAAAAAAGAGACAATAGATAAAGATAGAGAGAAAGGGGAAAATCCTTCTGTATTGATTTCTTTCGGTTCTATTTACACTTCAAAAGTATCAAAGTCCAACATTTGTAATGAGCCGAGCTCTTACATTTATAGATGAAGTGAATAGAGGAGAAGAAGAGAAGCTCAACCACCAACCATCAATGCCTCTACAAATCTGTCTTCAATGGCCTCTGTAAATCTATCTTCAATCTGTCAAATTTGGTTTTGCATGTCTTTAGCGTGTTGAAGAAGGAAGGATGAAAGATGGTATATCAGATCAAATATGGGTAGTTGAAGCAATCGGATCCCATATTAATGGTTTGAAATACACTTTCCATATTTTAACCCAAATCAAGATATCCAGTTGGTTCTCCATGTCTGTTTAGTGTGTTGGAGAAGGAAAGATGAAGATCAAATTAAATATGATCTATTTGAAGCAATCAGATCATGTATTAATGGCGTGAAATATGTTTTCTAGATTTCCAACCATCAACTCCGACTAAAAACAATATTTTATGTTTACATGGTGTAGAGGAGACCAAGACCTTTCCAATGGTATAACATTTGTCAAATTTCGAGAACTGGAGCGAAAGTTATGCTCATTTGAATATTTGAATTGAATTCGTACAAAAATGGCAAAAATGCAATTTTCGCAAAAATGGATCCGCGGGCGCAAAATTGAAATTGTGCCTTTTACACAAAAATTACAAAAGTGCAAAAGTTCCTTGTAGCCCTACAGGCCCACAACTTCACTTTTGTTATAGGTCTGACACGTGGCTTTACCTGAGTGGTAAGGGAGTCGCGACTCACTTTATAATTTTACTTCTTTTGGAAACAAGGCTCAAAATCTCAAAGTTCTTCACCGACCCGCTTCCCCATTTTGACTTTTCAATGCGGGCTCAATATTTGAATTTTTCCCATGGCATGTGCGGGGTCGCGGTTCACTTTATCACTTTACGCCTTTTATGAAAACAAGGCTCAAAATCTCAAAGTGTCCCAACAACTCGCCTCTCCGCTTTGACTTTCGATGTGGTCTCAACATTTGAATTTATCCCTCGGCATGAGAGGGGCCACTTTTTGATTCACCTCTTGAAATAGCACTGAAGATACATGTGGCTCCTTCCATGGCTTTTCTCTATTTCTTTGTGTTTTGGCTAAGTCCTTTTTGTTTAGTGGGGCCATACGTCTGACCCTGGACACATGGAGGCTCAGCGCACATTTGGGACCTACCTCTAGATTTTCCCCCTGAAAGAGCGCCGAAGGGACACGTGGGGATTTCCACTGGTTCTCCTTTCCTTAGCCGATTCAACAGCTGGTTCTGCCCCTTTTGACTTCTGTTAGACCCTAGACACATGGAAATTTGGCACTTGTTTGGGGAACTGCCTTTGGCTTCGACCCTTGAAGGTGCTCCGATGAGACACGTGGCATCATCCACTGGCCTTCTTATACTTAGTTGATTAAATGGCCATCTCTATCCCTTTTTCAGACCTGGGACACGTGGATGGTTAGCGCTTGTTTAAGTCTCCGCCTTGGGTCTCTCCTTTGAAGGTGCACTGATGAGACATGTGGAGGCTTCCGTTGGTCTTTTTATACTTAACCGATTTGGGCCCGCTCTTCTTTCTCCATTTTTGGCTAGGTCCCTTCTGCTTATTTAGGAGTGACTATGTTGGGTTCTGGACAAGTGGAAGCTTCACGCTTGTTTGGGGACTCGCTTTGTATTTCACCTCTAAAGTTGCGCCAAGATGACACGTGGTTCTTTCCACTGGCCTTAGACCTTTAAATGGCCGATTCAACTTTTTGAGGCTCTGACCACGTGGAGGGCTGACACTCATTTGGGGTCTGTCCCTTAAGTCCCACTTCTAAAGTTGCACCGATGAGGCACGTGGAGGCTTTCACTGACCCTCTTATACTTAGTCAATTAAATAGTCGGCTCTGTTCCTTTTCCGGACCTTGGACATGTGGAGGGATGGCGCAAGTTTAGGGTCTCCACTTTTTTGCACCATACCAAAAGTGTGCCGAAGAGACACGTGGCACCTTCCATAATCCTTCTATACTTAGCCGATTCGGGACTCGATTGAACACTACCTTTCTCCATTTTTCCCCTGCTGAGCTCTGATCTCCTTTAACATTGTTTGGCCTCATTTTCCGACCTTGCCCCTTCATTGTTGGATCGATTGCAAGCTCACAGGTCTGAACCACCCCTTAAATTTTCTTCTGTGTGGGGTCATGTTTGATCAATTTTGCCAGGGGGGAAAAATTGGGATAACAGGCACCAACTCAAAATTTTTGAAACTACTTGAAAAATGAGGGGAATTTTGAGGGTGACAACACCTTGTGAATACTTTACTTAGATGTGAAAGTAATACTTGTGTGGAGATCCATGACAGGGTTTAACTTCAGCACAATTTAAAAAAAAAAAGAACTTTATTTGTTTAATAAATAAATAAACAAAACATTTTCAGACAAACTTGGTGAAGGGATAGAGTGAGTTTTAACATGTGGGTATTTTGTCGACTTTGGATTTTATGATTCTATGGGAATGCCTTGGAGCAATGCAAACAACTACATACAAAACAAGCACAAAGCACGACCCGTTACTTGAAAAGAATGAAAAAATTTAAAAGGGGTAGTCCCAGATTTCAAGGCGAAATCTCGGGGACACCAGGTTTAGTTTCTATATCTGTCAAAGCTTGTCATATACCTGTAATATGTGTTGATGGCTTGGTGTATGTTGCTCCGAGTGAGATTGATCGGTGGTGTTCGTCTTGTGTTACAGTCTCACTCTCAAAACTCTTGGTCATTAGGTATAGTTGATCCGTTTGATTTCTAAAAAAACATCTCACCATTTCATATTGTTATGTCAATATTTTATTATTTAATTGTGAAAGGGTTGTTAAATTTGTTGCTGATCACCATACTTAATAACCTTGGTGCTAGGGATTATATTTGATGGTTGTTTACACGTTTTACATAATTTTAGCCATAAAATACTCGTAAAATGTTGAAAAAAATGTCATATATGACTTATATATTTAAAATATGGTCGTAATTTTAATATATATATATATATATATATATATATATATATATATATATATATATATACACACACACACACACACACACACACAAACTGTATTAATATATGTTCAAATAGTTGAATAAACATATAGTGATGTTTTGTATATTTTATTAATAATGTATAAAAAATATTAGTTTTTATTTTTGAAGGGTAATATTGAAAAATTTCTATCACTTAAAAATTATTTAAGAGGCTTAAGTGGTTGTCAAATGTAACCCCTGCTCGCCACCATTGAGTACATAAAGATGTTATTACTTGAGATGGTGATGTGGACAACAAGACTTGTGCTTGTATTTTCAAAAAAATACAAATAAAATGAAAGAAGAAAATATTCGCATTACTACCACATCTAGCTTGTTTTTGCTCCAAATCTAAATGAATTTGTAGTTAATGGGTACAATCGCTACAAAAATATGTCAAATTTCTCAAATTGATGATGCTAATCCTGAGTAAGGTAAAAAGAGGTTTTAGTTTGAGTAGTTTTTTATGAAAAAGTTCTTAAATTTCTTGTGTTGTTCGTGAGGTATGGAAAGCGAGGTTGTTGAAAAATCTCATTTTTCTAAACAAACATTAGTATCTTTTATGGGATTTGTAAGAATAGTATGTTTTTAAATAGGGGTGTATACTTTTGGTGGGTTTTCCTTTCATGGATTTCTTGTTGACATTTTTTCCATTCTCCCTCGTTGTTGGCTGACGCAGCCTAGAATTCAATGATAAAAATCCAATAAGACCCTAGACGCGTTGGCACATCACTCAGCCTAAACTGAGCACTCACCCGAAGTGTGCAAAGGTACCAGGTCCCTCTTTAGGGTTACTCTTGCAGGATGTTAGCATGATGAAGACTTAAGAGATACATATAGTTCTATTACTAACACATCATTCCACAGAGCATACCATATCTATACCTAAGGGAGAACAAAATTAAGTACTAACCATGATGAGAGAAAAAACATAGTATATTTAGATACAAACAAAACTAACACTTAGATTCAGCCAATATACTCCATTATATTCAATGCAATAAATATACATAAGCTTCATTACAATAACAGTAGTATGCGCGTAACAGATTTAATAGAATATCTCTATATATATCTCTTCCTTCTCTATTACACCATTTACTACATATATATAAGGGTGGGGACTTGCCCTTCACCACTTATCCATTCCCAAAATAGGTCACATGCTATTATTAGCCACGCGCCTTTACAAAACTAGCCACACATGTAAGTGCACTAACAATAGACTACTAGTAGTAAACTGACAGCAGTAAATCTATTTCCGGCCTGTGTCCATGCAAAGTGCTTCGTATCTAATCCTCCATGAATAGCCAATGTGTTGTGCGCACATATTTGCCTCGTTTGTGTGCTCTGCATGCCATCTCTAAAAGTAGACCTTCATGAGCGAAAATGACTAAGTCCCGAAAATCTGAACTTATGTTCCACGCGTGTGTTCTCCCTTTCTGTTCGTGCCTTTGAATATGACCTATTTTCTCATGTGGACTTCTTGTGTGCTTTTTGTCAAGTGTTCTTTGAACAACATTACCCCACACTAATTTCATTGTCACCCTGATAATGGTCATCTCCAAAACTTAAGTAAAGAATTGAAGAATGAAAAGAAGTAAACAATAGAAGAATGGAAAGAATGAAAGAATGTTTTTACTCTTCAGTCTCTTCTTCTGCAACCTGAACAACTAATTCAGGATATTCCTGTTTTATTTTGGCCTCTAAGGTCTGGCACTCAATGAGTGCATCCTCTACTCTTTCTGGAATGTCCATAGCAATAGACTCTAGTTCATCTTTCACAATCTCCCCTTTTTCATTTTGCAAGACCAACACAATGTTGGACATTGCAGTCATCCTTCCCTCTAGTAAATCCATCTTTTGTGTAATGAGCTTCCCGAGCTCTTCCAGCCAATTCTTGTGTTGTTCTTGGGATGATGTCAGGGCCTCGCACTTCTATTTAACCATTGATAATCTTTTTGCATGGCCCAATGTTTCTTCCTTCATCACTTTTTGGGCCTCATTATTCTCCTCCAGGGTTTTTATGTTAATGAACACCTCTGGAGTTGTGTAGATGTTCAAGGCTTGGTCTGCTTTCTTCAGTTCTTCTTGCAGCACTTGCAGTAGTCCTTCATATGATGTAATCTTCCGCATCACTAAAGCCTTTTCGTGCTCTACCTCTTGTGTTGGATCCTTTGGCACTGACATGCGCATAGGTTCATCTTCAAGCACTAGGTCCACCAATGTACCTACATAGTGTATTGCCAAAGGAAATGTCTTTGGCACCTTTAGCTCTAAATGTGGCCTAGCTCTTATGATATTATCACCAATTTCCTCTGTGATGCCGATAAATACAACATTCTTTTTATGTGCTAAGTCTTTTTCTTGCATTAGAAGCGTTATTTTCCCATCCTTAGTCTTAATCTCCTCCCTGAGTGCCCTAATTGTGGTAGCCTTGTCCATATTCTACCTCACCACCTCTGTTGATACTTTCACCAATGCATTGCTTACATGTTCATCTGACATGATAATAGGCTTTACTGTCATGTGTCTAGCCTGAGGTTTCTTCTTCAACCTCCTCGATACGCATGAGTCCTCACACACATCAAAATCTAGCTCATCCATGTGTGTGTGCATGGACCATGATAAATGTTTCCTTGTGCGCATTGTAGCCATATCTTCATCCATTAAATCCCAGCCATATAAGTCCTTTTGTGAAGTGTGCTCTGGAAATGGGCGCGAACAATTTTACCTACATCCTCTGCATAACCCATGGCTGGTGGAATATGCTCTCCACTTGTTCTTCTAGACCTTGGCTACTTAGGAACTTGAGCCTCCAGATTTAGGACTTATGCCTCCATGTCCTGAGCAGTCTCTGTAACTGTCTCATTTTTTCCCTTTTCCTCCTCTTCTCCTTGCTTCATTTATTCATATTTCTATTCTTCTACGTTCTCTGGAGGTGTAGGAGAATTAGGCACGCTTTCCTCTTACTCTTCTTCCTCCTCATTCAAATTTAATTTCCTTCTCCTTTTCGTGGGTGTCTCCTTCTATGGAGAGAGTCTGAGTGATTTTCACACTGTTTAAGGAGTAGAACCCTGATTTCTTGTTCTCTTGAACACTCTCTTAAATTTGTGCTCTCCTTGGATTGCATCCAAGTCCTCATCATCCCCCTCTTGTGGCTGAGGTGGTGTAGTGGTGCACTCAGCTTCATCCTTGTCCATAGGATGTCTTCTACCTCTATGCTCCAAACCACCACTATCCTTGTGCTCATCCTGCTCATCCTCTAGTTCAATTGGATCTGTGGGCTTAGGCACTGGGATGTTCTCTATCGTGTGCTTACCCTTTGGTGGTGCTGGAAGTGTGAACTCATCTTCCACATAATTGTTATTCTACAACTTGGGCTTTAGTTGGAGGTACACCAGTGCTTCCCCAATATCTCCCACAACCAAACTTACTAGTTTAATGCTCAATACATCTGAAATGAGCCTTTCAATATATGCACCTTGCCCTGGTTACACATATTTCTTCCTTAGCATGTGGTAGTCACAATCTACCTTGTCTGTATTAAACGTTAGGCACCGCACATCTGAGAACCTGTGTACTAACGCCTGGAAGTACCTTGCTATGAAGGCATATGGTAACTTACACCAAGGGCTCCATGCTCCATCCTTCATGGAAAACTGCGCTATGCAAAAATGCTAGTATACAGCGAACTGAACTTCCTTTCCAACCACCAAAGGCAAGTCCTTAGGGATGCATCATTCTTCTTCAAAGGCCACGTGAAGCCTTTTGTACCACTTCTCAGCCCTTTTCTTGACCTGTTATGTCATGGATCCTTCAAACAAGTACTTTTTGAAGCATTCTATAGGTGACTTGTGCTTCATGGGATAATCCCATATCTTCTCTTTTGGTCCATCAGGTACTCCGATCTCCATGAACAACAGTGACAAAAAAACAGCTCCAAAGATGATCCTTCATCGTGTGCGTGCTTCCTCAACGACTGTTTCTGCAATGTAACGTGAAATGTTGTAGACTACCCCTTCAGACATATTTTTTAGCAATGTGTAGCCACATGGTACTCACTTGTGACCACCTTTCCTGGTCATTTAGCTTTGTAACAAGATGTGTGGCTACTTACACAACTGGATACTTCTTCAGTTTACCAATTCTAATGTCACGCGGACCCTTTGTGTACCCCAAATTCTTTCTGGTCTTCAATATTGTGGCTTGTCTGTTAAATCATCTCACAAATCTTCTCATGTGCCCTTCAATCCCGTTACCTTGGAGATGAGCACAACTGGAATTCTAGCTCTGTGTCCTGCAAATTAGAAAAAATCTTTGTGCACTCTTCTCATGAGCCACTGGTACAAGGGCTCATATTTCTTGAAGTAAGGGAGTTCGTATAGCTAGTAAAATCCAATATTATTTAAGAGATTCTCGCCAACATCATCATACACCAGCATGTCTTCCAGCGTGCGTTTATGTTTCTTTGTGTTCAACAAGGCATCAAGTTCCTTCTTATTCTTTGCAGTACGGTGTTTTTACTAACTCACCTTGCTTTTTCTTATGTGAGAATCTCACTCCTAGCCTACGATAACCCCCTTTGGATATTGCATTTCAGAAAAATTACTTTCAGGAGCTATCTCCTCTTCTTCTTCGACCACCTTCTTCTTTCCCTTCACTCCTGTTGCAACTGCTTTCTTGGGTGGCATTTCTACCTTGCAATCCTTTGTAGATACTCACCTCTTGAATTCTATAATTTGTGAATCAAAACCTAGCTCAATTCAGCGTGCCCTAGGTGAAATCACGTGCCCTCGCTCCTCTCTGTCACCTTGCTTCGCTCAAACCCTTCACCACCGGGGACACAAGCTATTTCTGCACATAGATCTCTTTGTCACGACTAGTTACATACCTCTCGCACCTCAATTTGATCACTCGAGTCTTCACACTTAGCTCTTTTTCAAATACTCTTAATCGCAATGGTAAAAATGAATTCGCATCCCATCCTTATATAGATTTTCAAATTTTTGATGCATTCATTTCTCCTTCACCTACCAAATATCCTCTCATTAATTGATCAATTTCATCCTTTCCACGCATTACATCTTCACACCCCAGCTATAAACTTCTAGCATGCCTTCCTAGCCTCTTGTCACAGACTTCTCTTCAGTGTGCTTCCTTGCACCCAAGTACCTCATCACTGCACCTTCTACTGATAGTTGTTATGGCCTCTTCTTACCTCATGTTATACTTTCCCTTCATTCATCTCCATCTTTGGTCACTTTTTATAAGCAATCCTTTGACTTGATGAGCACCTGTAGAAGCTTATTACTTTGACCTTTCAATTCCCACGATTTTGTACCTAAATATCGACAATCCACCTCACACTAAAAGTATGTGCAATCCTCTGTGCATAAACATGCTTCATATAGTAATTAGCTTCATGCGTGCAAGCGTGCTTATTACACAACACACCTGAAGAGAATTTATCAGATAAACTAATAAACAAGAAGCTATGTAGAACAAAATATTCAAGATAATCAAAGAAAAAAAATGACAAAACACAAGATTTAACCTGGAAAACCCTTTTGAGAAAAAACCCAACATAGTAACTTCTCTCTCTTATCGTATTAACTTAACCATTTATAATACAATAATGTACTTCCAAGTTCTACTTTACTCTACTGCATCTCCATCTATTTGTAAGCAAAACAGTAAGAAACCGTCAAAGTGGTTTTACAATACAATGGGTACCAAAACCATGGGCTAATAAACACCCATAACGGTTCCCCATACTTCATGGATCATGACACCACCCATATATACATATAGATAAAAATAACATATCTATACCCCCGGAAAAATAGGGATTTCTAAAAAAAAATTTCAGGGGCCAACCCCCAAACCCCCCAGCCAGGGACAGGCCCAGACTTCTATTAACGCTCATGGAAGAGGTGTATAATACTATTGGGTATACAATATATAAAATATACAACACATTCTAACAACACTAACTAAATTGACAAAGCATAACAATAAATAAGGAAACACATTAAGGAAATACATAATTGAAAACCTCATCTAAATGGCAATATTGCCTTATTACAAACACCAAGAAGACTTATTTATAGTATGGCTTCAGCCTACTCCTGTTGAAGTAACTGGGTAGCTGTGTTCCATCAAGGGCTTATAACTAGCAAGAACCTATTTCAAGGATGTAAGTGATAACATACGACCCCAACCAATGTACCTTAAGTTTTCCTGGATGGCATAAAAACTTAGAGTAATAGAGAAGTACCAATTTTCCAATCTCAAAATTCTTGTCCCTTATGTTTCTATCATGCCATGCCTTCTACCTGGCCTTTTATTGATTCTGAATCCAACGTGCTATGGCTCGTCGCTCATCCAGCTGGATTATCTTTTCAATCAGTTCTTCTAAAGCTTTCTCATCAGCTAGACCTCTAGTGTGCGCAATACGCAAAGAAGGTAACATAAATTCCATAGGAAGAACGGATTCTGTGCCAAACACGAACTGAAATGGTGTTGCTTTGTTCAACCTTTTATATGTTGTTCGATATGCCCAAAGTACTGCAGATACTTTATCATCCCAATCCTTTCTTCCAACATCACAAATTTTTGTCCATGTCTGGCCCAAATATTTTTTGAAAACTTCAGTAGTTCCAGTTGCATGAGGATGATAGGGTGTAGTCTTATTGTGTGTAATCATGAACTCATCCAATAAAATTTTGATTGTCTCATTAAGAAAATATGTTCTCCTATCACTAGTCAAACTCAAAGGACATCCATACCTTGTAATAATATGTTCCCATAGAAACTGAGCTGTTGTAGCCACTGTACAGTCCTTTGTAGGTGATGCTCCTGCCCATCTTGTCAGATAGTCTGTGGAAGTTATAATGTAGCACGATCTAGTTCTGCATGCAGCTAATGAAATAGGACCCAAAAAATCTATAGCCCATTTCTCAAATGGTTCTATGCTAGTAATAGGTCTCAGAGGCATTTCATCTCGCTGATCTGGTCTTCCAAGATGTTGCCAATTGTCACATGCCTTACATAATTCCTTATAATCTTTATAGGGGGTCTCCCACCATAATCCAGCGAGTAAAATCTTGTGCATTGTGGCATCACCTGCATAATGGCCACCTGCAATTCCACCACGAGATTCTTCCATAATTCCCATGCACTCATGTTCTAATAGACAACGACGTAATACCTCACCGTGACCCAATTTGTAAAAGTCACCACTGATTAACATATAAGGTGCGACGCGTATAGCAAGTTGTTTCTTCTCTAAAGATTTCATTCCTTTTGGTGCCACCCATGTACGTAGAAAGGCAAAAATGTCATCTAGTTCTAATGGTGCACGTTGTAACCTATATAACCGTGCATCTGGCATGGTATCCTCAATTACCTATGCTTATTCTCCTGACTGTATTCTTGATACATGGTCTGGTCTAGCATTACTTTTTCCTAGTTTTACCACAACTGTGAAATCAAATTCTTGAAATAAGAGCACCCATCGACATATGCGCCCTTATAAAACAAGCTTAGTTACCAAATACTTAAATGCCATGTGATTTGTATAAAAGACGAATGGTGTAGGTAGTAGGTACTAGTAGAATTTATACAACTCATAGATCAATGACAAATATCCGCGCTCTGTAGTTGTGTAATTATATTCTGCAGGAGTCATCTTTCTACTAACAAAATAGATAGGATGATCTACAATACCTTCTCCAGGTTATGCCAGCACCACGTCAATGGCCATGCCAGAGGCATCAACATGTACATGAAATGGTTTTTCCCACGAAGGAAAACACAAAATAGGCGTGGTAGTAATCTTCTCCTTCAATGTCTCGGATGTGCGTTGCTGTTGTTCTCCCCAATAGAATGTACCTTTCCCTTTCAGTAACCCTTTTAATGGTGCAACAACTTTTGCATAGCCTTTGATAAACTTTCTGTAATATCCTGTATGACCCAAAAATCCATGCACCTCACTTTGACTGGTAGGCTCTCTTAGGCCTATAATGACTGCAACCTTTGCTGGATCAACCAACAAATCCTCCTTGCAGATTATGTGTCTTAAAAGTATCCCAAAATGGTGTAGCAAATATGCACTTCTTGATGTTCAAAGAGATACTCAACTATTTACACTATTCAAACATTAAGCACATATTGTCATAGTGATCCTTAACTAATCCATATACCGTCCAATCGTCTAAATATACATGTAAATTTTTTTGAATGAATTCCTTGAATGTTTTGGACAATTGTGCACAAAAATACAGCAGGTGCATTTTTCAAACTGAAGGGCATTACAGTTAGGTGAAGATACCCCATTCAGTAGAAAATGAATTCATCTCTTGATCCTCCTGGGCAATCCTAACCTAATGATACCTAGAGAACCCATTTGTAAATGAATATATTTCACGTCCTGTAACTCCTTCTATTATTTCCTTAGTGAATGGTGTAGGGAATGGATCGTTACACAGGCAACATTCAGCTCCCTGTAATCCACACATATTCTAATCCATCCATCCTTCTTGATACTGATCACCATTAGACTAACCCATTTTGACTCATCAAGGGGCTTGATAATTTTAGACTTCAACCTGTTATCAATCTCTTCTTTGAACTTTTCACATAAATTGGGTTCATTTTGTAAGGTCTCTTTATAACTGGGCGCGTACCCTCTTTAAGCTTTATATTCATGTCCCCTAATGATTCATGCATGCCTTTAAGTTCATGGTACCCCTAGGAAATAGGTCCTGGTAGTCCCTTAGTAACTCTATGATTTTTACCAATTCAGAGTCTGACCAATAGTCTCCAATTATGGCTTCCTTAGGCTCAATATTTGTTCCAATATTCACCCGCTTTGTCTTCATAGGTTCATGATAGGCACACGTGGTCTTATTCACACTATCCAATACCTAACGCCTTCCTGTTGAATGGTTTACAACCAGATTATCTACTTCTTCATCATCCACTAAGTAGACCATTTTTCCTTTCTCTCTCTCTCAAGGCAAGTGCGTTGAAGTAATGTTACATCGGCCTCTGGTTCGTTATCAAGATGCACTCCTGAAGGAGTTCTTCATCCTTGGCACTATCCCCCATATTTAAGCACTAGATAAATTTTAATGCTTCTTCCATCGGAGGCTTCGTAGAGAAGAAGTCAAACATCTGGGCCATTCCTGTAATTAAATTCTTCCAATTTCCAGTTTCTCTATAGATTTCTGCATATACATACCAAACACGCGTGTAACCTTGTAAAGTGGAAAAACACCAGTGCACCCATAGAAAAGGTGGTAAAGCTTCCTGCCCTTCTGTCCAGAGTCTCTCACACTTATGAACGTGGTGATGAATAGGTTGATTACCATGATAATTATAGATTTGTGTAGGTGCATTGTTCCTAAAGAACCTAGTAGTAAGAGCGATCCCAATTTCATTCCATCTGGTAAGATTATCCTCGTGGACCATCCACCAGCATGTTTTTATCCCACGTAGTGTATATGCTAGCATATTTCTTCTTCTAATTGGATATATCCATTTTTCTTCCATGGCACACAGTAATACCATGGGATCCCCTTTTCCTGTGTAACAAGGTACCGAGTTGTTGCCTATCCTCTTAACATAACGTGGTTTTGTGCCTTGAGGAAATATGCTCTTTACTTTGCGCCCTACCAACCCACAATTACTATGAGCCCAATTATCACAAGCAACATTTGTAGTATCGCTAATAGAATATGCATCCTCCCACTGAATTAGTACTTCTTTGGCTGGTTCAATCATCTCTGGATCTCAGATGGCGTGTACATAAATCCTATTCAGATCTTCTTCACTTAAGGTTTCAACATAGGGTGTGGACTTTCCATTTGTTAAAGGGATAATAACCCTTTCCTCTTTATTTTCAAAACTAATATAACCCTTGTTGAACTGAAGATCAACATTATTTGCATAGCACCAAGGACAAGGACGCCCTAATAGAGCTAGGAAGCTATCTGATTCTGCCAATGCTAAAACTTCAAAATCTCCAGTGAACTTGGCTCCTTGTATGGTAATGGATGCATCTTTCAAAACTCCTATGGGAGTGGCCTTAGTTCCACTAGCCATGAATAATACATTAGAGGATGGATGCAATGGGGGTCTTCCCATTTGTACCCATGCATCCAAGGTAAGAACATTGACTTTCGCATCTGTATCAATCAGTATATTAATTAATAGCCACCCATCCACAACAACATTTAGAGTGATTTCCTTGTCATAATCTAGGTTATGAGGAGGGATATTTGCATGCAGGATATGTTGTCCATTCTCAGTGCTTGCATGCTGAGTTTTCCCTTTTAACCAACTCCCTAACAATGGAATAATGTTCTCATGGCGCAACATTTTACACACTTCTCTCAAGTTATCTATATCAGTTTGGACCATCTTTGATGCTTTCTTTTGCTCCTTTAAGTATTGTATCTCACCCTGAAGATTCCTTAGAACTTATATGGTTTCCTGATAAACCTCCTTTTGATAGGCAAGATCTGGGTACCATGTATGAAAAACCTCATCCTTAGTGATGGTAGGTTTCTGTTGTAATGCCTCCCTGACACGTGCTACCTTAATGCGGGTCATGATCTTCGCTTGTAGTGCCTCAGATTCTACTTCCATCTTGGGCATCCATTGATTGTCCACTGCGCATTGTATCTTAACCATCCCTGTGCCTTTGTTCTCTTTTTTATGTTGCTTACTCAGATGCTCATATAAATCTGGGCACCCTTCATAGCTATGGTTCTTTCCGTAGAAATAACATGTAAGATTTTGGGGGCATTTGCACCTATAGTGATCAGGAGATCCATATGTATAACACGTTCCACAAGGGAAATCACTTCTTCCACCACCACGGCCTCGTCCTCCAAATCCACCACAGTATCCTCGACCTCTACCACGACTACCTTCAAAACACCCCTCATTTCAATCATAGCGCACCTGATTATTCTCCCAGTCCTAATGCTCATTCTTGCCCTTAGAGTTATCTAAAACTCCTATTTGTCATACACCAATATCTATAGCATCATGGATCTATCCAACCAACTGGTAGTCCTCTGTGTCATGAGTCGTGGACCTGTAGATTTTATAGTAGATTGAAATGTTCTTCCTTATCATGCATTGTAATAATGGGTAGCAGCTAACATCATGGTTTAAGTGGCATCATAATCCATCAGCAATGAGCGTACTGTTCTGGGAGGGAAACTATCCTTTGTGTGACCTTCTACTTCACAATCTGTGCACCAAATCCCTGCGTGCATCTCATGAGCTGAATTTGCTGATAGTTTCTCCAACTATTTCACCATTTCTGCTATTTGTGCTTCTAAAAATAGGCTCACTTCAGTATCTATACTTCCAACTGCCTCAGTACGCAAGGCTGCTTCAAGTGCTTCACACGGATCAGTGTTTGTCTTATGTGATAATTCCCTCCTAAAAGGGGTAATCAAGCCCCCAATGAACCATTGTGCATGCTAGTTTGTGTTTATGTCATAAGAAAGCTTTGATAACAGTGTTTTAAACCGTGCATCATACTCCCTAACACTTTTAATAGTGCTTTACTTAATATCCTTGAGCGCACTTATACTCTTCTACTCAAACTCAGGGATATGAAACTCTTTAGGGAATGCATCCTTTAAATCCGTATAATCTACGAAAGTCTGATCTGGATCAAACTTTATGTACCAGTTGTGTGTGTGCCCTTGTAGCGTAGTAGAAAATTAGCTTTCCCTACGCTTAGAAGTTGTGATTCCTTTTGTTCACCAAAATATTTCACACATGTGCACATGTTCAACAACATCTTCTATGCCCTTATACTATGGAATATGAAGAGACATTTGCATGTAAGTATTCTGGGGTTGGTGTGGACCTTTCCCACCTAATCCAGATCCTCCTGTGTTTCCCATGCCTCCAGAACCACCTGAACCAGAGCTACCTATGCCTCTTGATCCCGAAAATTTAGCTGGAATAGGTCTTACAGACAAACTCCCTGGTGCTCCGATAGTAATACTATACTAAACCCCTATGGTCTGTGAAGTAGTTCCACTTCTAGAGGTGAATCCAACATTCTGTGCACTTATGTTCTGTGTGGACGACGCACTTGAAAAGACACCTCCAAATAATAATGAATTCGTTTGCCCTGCCATTGATGTGCTTGCTCTCTTACTTCCCAAACTTGATTGTTGATTACTTGTTGTACTAGATACTAGAAAACCAAGTGCAAGGGTTAGGTTATTAGGTGGATTCAAATACGCGCCCATGGCCCAGGTAGTCTCTGATGGCGCACTTCTACGTGAGGACGAGGGGGGATCCCTGTTATGCTTTCGAAGATAGGGGAGTTCCTGATGCTCTGGCTCCACGTCATCTACGTGAGCTTCAAATCCTTCATGAGCCGTATCTATCCTCAACGCCATACTTTCTGTAATGGTATGTTACTTCTCTATCTCCCTCTCGCGTGCCTCATTATACTTAAGCCGGATTTCCTCTCTCTACCTTTTTGTCGCTAGGTCTACCATATTTCACCAATCCAACTCCTACCCCAACACATGGTGAGGTTTAGTTAGTCATCAGTTTACTCTTTAGATTCAAAATTACCTTCAAAATCTTGATCGACAGAGGAATGCCTTGTAGGTAAGCTCCCCTTGGATATCGTAAGAATTGGAATTTAGCTACTTCTGGACATGAATAAGTGGAAATTGAGTATTCAAAAATATAACTGTTCAAGGCACCATGGAACCACATATCCACAACTCAAGTCCAAATTAGATCAACATTATAAAGGGCCTGAAATTATTCCCACATCCAGACAAATACGTGATACTTCTAATTCCACTTAGATGCATAATCACTCAGCCACTCGTGCAATTCTACTGGAAAGATAACGAAAAAGATCTCATATAAACTGTCATACAGATTCTATTCCACCCACATGCATGCGTTAAAATCAGATATAATCCTGAATCAACGTGCGTATTCTTCTTCTAGATCACGTATCCATTCTTCAACACTTGATAAGGTCAACCGATATGTCTTCATCATGAACCATCTTGAAAACAACTAAAAAAGAGGGTCCTGCCAACGGAACTAATGATACAACCTAGAATTCAGTGATACAAATCCAATAAGACCCTAGACATGCTGACACATCACACAGCCTAAACTGAGTGCTCACCCGAAGTGTGCAAAGGTACTAAGTCCCTCTTTAGGGTTGCTATTGCAGGATGTTAGCATGATGAAGACTTAAGAGATACATATAGTTCCATTACTAACACATCATTCCACATAGCATACCAAATCTATACCTAAGGGATAATAGAATTAAGTACTAACCATGATGAGATAAAAAACATACTAGATTCAGATACACACAATACTAACACTTAGATTCAGCCAATATCCTCCATTATATTCAATGCAATAATATATAGAAGCTTCATTACAATAACAATAATATGTGCGTAACAGATTTAATAGCATATCTCTGTATATATCTCCTCCTTTTCTATTATACCATTTACTACATATATATAAGGGTGGGGAATTTCCCTTCACCACCTATCCATTCCCAAAATAGGTCGCATGCTATTATTAGCCACACACCTTTACAAAAGTCAGACATGCAAGTGCGCTAACAATAGACTATTGGTACTTAACTGACAGTAGTAGATCTATTATTGGCATGTGTCCATGCAAAGTTCTTCGTATCCGATCCTCCAAGAATAGCCAATGCATTGTGTGCATGTCTCTGCCTTGTTTGTGTGCTCTGTACGCCATCTCTAAAAGTAGACCTTCATGAGTGAAAATGGCTAAGTCCCGAAAAGTTGAACTTCTGTTCTGCGCGCGTGTTCTACCTTTCTGTTCATGCCTTTGAATATGACCTATTTTCTCATGCAGACTTCTTGTGTGCTTTCTTTCAAGTGTTCTCTAATCATCATTGGCGTATGTTTTGTTTTCTCCTTCCATACAAATACCACACAAAATATGGCAATAATGCCAAAAAAATTTCACTTCATGAGCTATGTGTTCATTTTATTACATATTTTAAAGTCATTTAAACTAGTTTTTCTTGCTTCTTGTGGGCAAATGTTTCTCAGTTGCCTCAGTCGCTTCATGAGAAGGTTACTACATAATACAGTGCCCTAAAATGTATTAAACAAGGACAACAAAGGGGAATAATAGATGAGCCCCTTCAAGGTATTTTATCTAGTAAATAGGCACTCCACGCAAGTTGATGAAGCACAAATTAACCACATACGAGTAAAATTGTACTTATTTTTTGTAGTATAGAAAATATTAGTACCACATAAAGTGTCATTTGCACCTCAAATTGGTCTGATTTTGCATCATAATTTGATGGTTTTGGGTGTTTTAGGCAATGAAAGTTTGAGGAGTTTCCGGTTTTATGTGGCACAATAATGAAGCATTGATCATTTTTAATGGTGCTAGTTTTGTGGATTTTTTTCAATAACTTTATGCCATCTTATAATACATATAATAAGCTACCTTTACACCACGATGAAAACAAAAAAATGTAATAAATATTAGATTACATTTATTTTTTATTTTTCATAAACATACATATACAAATTTATGTTTTTCATTTTTTTGGAAATTGAATGTAAATAATATATTACATTTTACATTCACAACATACATAATGTTATGTATGAAAAAATTATAAGAATACTAAAAATAACATAAAGCACATAACACTCTCCACAAACAATAACATTGATAATAAAGAAATTAAACAAGATAAGATTTAAATTCATTTTTTTGTTATATAATAACATATAATACTACAATTATGAGGGAGTAATAAAAGGTCCCTTCCAAATTATAAAACAAATCAATAAAGAGATACATTCTAAATATCCTCACTAGGCATCCTTATATTCCTTTGTATCCTCTTCATCTTCTCACTATAATTATTTGTCATTGTCGTCCTCCTATTCTCTCCTTGGACTTGCAAATACAAAATGATAAAAATTTATAAGTATGATAGTTTATAATTCACAACTAATTAAACAACACGTCTTACCCAAGCCTTACATTTTCACAGTGATTATAATGTGCCCACTTGTTGAAAGAAGGTGTGTCTCATCCCATGGTCTTTAATGTATCATATACTTTCTTTGTTGCACACTTGTTATAATGCACTTCCTACACAAAAAAACATATATATGAAAAAAAGTGTATTATGAGTATTTTTATAAAATAACTTATACAAAAAAAACATAACTGTACAATATATTATATAAAACTTAAAAATCAGTTGGAAAGATCCTATAAGTTTCATCTCCCCATATGGTGTGTCCCCTGTAACAATTTGTGCACACTTTCCTCGTGACCCTTTATTTGGCTACTTGTCTTCACTATGATTTAATTACAATATTTGTAAAATATTTAATCAATATAAAAAATAAATTTCTACATATCATTTATTTGGTTAAATAACATGCATCCCTACTAGTGTCTATAGACACTTGAAATTGGTAATTAGGTGCTTGATAATATTGATTTGGCTTATATCCCTTAACTACGACTTCCACACACAAACAAAAATTAAATGCGCTATCTTACTTCCTAACAAGGGTTGCAAATACATTCTATTCTCTCACTCTATTGTTCAAACAATAACAAGAATGATCTCAGTGATTATAAATATCATCTAATTTCATTTCTTACCAAATCCTTACTTGCCACATCCTTCTTCCTTTGACACTATCATCCATATATGATAGAACCATCAAATGATTTTATCCATTTCTAATAGTTCGATCCTTCAAGGGAAATGATCATATTTTCTTATGATTATCTTATTTCCCCTCCTAGTTAGCTATATTATGAAATCATATCCCATGAAGCGGTATAAAAGCAAACTAGACACACTCATTTACTCTCATGGCATTCTCAAGATCTCCTCTAGCAATTATATATCAAGTCTTATGAAAATAAAAAACCTCTATAGAAGTCTAAAGTATTATAAACCAAGTTAAGAGCAAACCACACCAATTCAATAACACCTTAAAGTTAAATAAACTCTTGTCAAATGCTCACACACTAAAGGGAAATTCATGGGATTTCAATTCTATCAATATCCATCTACAAGAAGGCAATCTACTTTAGTACTTGCAAAGGGTAAATTTTTTCAATAGTCACATCTTCTATTGGTGTTAAGGCACAAGAGAAAACATAAGAGAGTGGAATCTAAATATGCATTCATTCTTGCACAAACACTAAGATAAATACAAAAAGTTTGAGCCCCTCATTTGGGAAATGTAGTGTAGCACTTGATCGAAATCAACAAGGGGGTTGGCCACTAAGGGTAGTCCAACTCCACCACACACCACTTTATTTTGTTATTTAATGCCCTATTTGAATGATGGCATAATAAAATAGGGTATTGATCATCATAGATATATGAGTGAGGGTTTCAGAAGAAGCAAAAGTGTAGGAAGCATTTATCGATAGAGATGAAACAACCCAAAAATAAATAGGAGTGCATAACAGAGCCAAAAAATAGCACCAAGTAGGACAGAAGCGCCACATGCTGATTTCTAGATCCAGTAATAGCGTCCACTAAGAATCTAGAGCTTTGTTTCAGAAACAAAGTATATTCTACCCTATCATAAATTATTTTCCCTAATTCGAAATCCAAAACACTTTATGAAACATTAGAAAAGATAAGTGAACTCATTCCCTTGTAATTTATTGTATTTAGCATGTGCATTGATTAAATGTAATTTATTTATAGTATTTTACATGTACTCTCATTTATGAATGTTGGATTTTTTATTGGTTTGATTTCACATTAATTTATGCAAGATTAAATCCTAATTATACTTTTACTCAATTCTAACTAAAAGTATATCATTTGGTGAACTCACTTACTATTCTTACACAATCATCCCTAGCCTTTAGGGTTTCATTTTCCTTTTTCCTAGGGAGATGTTTCATATTTCCATTCTGATTTCTATATCTTACATCTTACTTTTAAAAATTTCCCTATATTTTCATATTAGGACTATGTTTTCTTCTATGTTGGTCTTCTATGCCATTTAGATTTAGTGCTAGGATTAGTGGCCATCCCATTAAGCATATCCAACTAACATATACTTCTAAGACAAGCATGAACCCAATGGTTTTCATCTCTCCTCCCAGTAGTAATGGTGCAATTATCATTAAAGGTGTGACAAATAATGATAATCACATGCACTCTACTGACGATGATATTTGAACCGACCTCAACCAATCTACAAACTCTAAAAAATCCATATCTGGATGAAGTTAGTGGTGTAGACCTCGAGTAAGTATTCCTCTTATCTAATTCTCACAAAAGTGTCTAAGTCAATCTTTAACACATTGAAATTTTTCTCAAATTCCTCCTTGAGATTAAAGCATGAAAATAAAAATTAGACCAAGGGAAATATCCCTTTTAAGTCCTCAATCATTCCTCTTCATTTATTCTCCTTTCATATCATGTGGAATTTGCTTTCCAATATCTTAATTCTATGTCTACCTGTTATCGTGAAAATGTGCCACAGGGAAATTGGAAGTTTCCAAGCACGAAAACTATACCCCTATGGTGAAATTTTCATGTTTTATCATTCCTAGGCACCCCAGGTCAAATCCATCAGTCTGATCACCACCTATTTGATGTTAATATGGTCCCCTACGTGATTTAGGAAATTCTATTCATTCCACCTAGGTGATTTTAGGGACTTCTAAAAAGACATTATCTTCTGGCAGTATAGGGAAGGGCTATCACTAGCCTTCCTAGGACTGGATTCAACTCCTTGGAGTGGAACGGAAGGGAAAAATTCAACACAGAGATGAAATGAAGACCTTAAAACATAATAGAAATGATTTTTGAAGGTTTGGGGAAGTTTTGCAAGACTTGGAGCAGTCTGAGTAAAAAATAGGGTTCACAAGCCTATGTGGTACACAGGGCTAAAACAACTACTGGGATTCAGAAGAAGATTCCAAGAGATCTAGATGGAGTTAGGAGAAAAAAAAATCTCTAGAAATAGGATTCCATGACCTACATGATGGTGAAATAATATTTTTCACAACACTTTGGCGCATCAGGTGTGCAATCAGTTTTTCTCAGGCACAAGTGGAGTAAAAAATAAAAAATCCGAGTTTTTAGGGATCAAATGGAATAATAAAGACATGATAATCCCACCATTGTATTTAGAATGAAATTTACAGTTAGGATCATATAATTGTTTTCCAAAAAATTCCATCGGGAGCTCAAGTTATCAATGTTACAAGTTCAGGACTTAGCCAAATTTTTAGGAGGACACGTGTCAGCACCAAGAGCCTGGCGGGATTTTTTTTCCCTCATGTCCCCTAAGGTCAAGGAAATCAAGGTTGGAAAATTTCACCCAATCCCCTTGAATCCCTCTTATCCCTCATATGACTTCTTGGACCCTCATGTGACCTCCAGACACGACAGTTCAGCTCCCATGTACATTTTTGGAGCATCCATTGCCTACCATTGGATCGAGCGCCATGTGTCAGCTCCAAGACCACCATAGAATTTGAAATCCCTTATGAACCTAAGGTGGGGGACATAAGACCTTGAAAAATGTACCCAACCCCTATGGGGAGTCATTTGGACACCCACATGACTGAGTTTCAGCCCCCAGGTGCATTTTTGGAGCATCTATTCCCTGCCATTGGATTGGGTGCCACGTGTCACCTCCAGGACCACCATGGAAACTAATGTCCCTTATGTTCCTGAGGTGGGGGACATCATACCCTAAAAAATTTTCCCAACCCCCATAGGGAGTCTTCTGGACACCCATGCAACCTCCTTTCATCTCCTAGTGCTTTAAATCAACTTTTTTCTCCTTCATTCCCTGTCGTTGAATCAAACGCGACATGTCATGCTCTTGACCACCGTGGAATTTGATGTCCCTCACATCCTTGAGGTTAGGGACATAAAGCATGGAAAAAATCACCCAAGCCCTACCTGTGCATATATTTTTGAAATTTTTTGAAGTGCCACTTTTTCCGCTTCTAACTTCTAACAGTTGTATGTGCACTTCATTCCTCCATACTCCTCTGCAACTTTCTTCCATCAATCCACCATTACAAGAACTCAAACCATACGTGCTAAAAATTCACCCCCCTCCCACTCCATGAAATCATGCAAGTCCTAGAAGGAATCCTCATCAAACACAAAAGGAGAAACATGAAGCATAGAAGGAGAAAACAGAGAAAACTCCATAGCCATGAAATGAGAAGTTGAAGAAATCTCCCAAACGGATGCATGAAACAACAAGATATATATTTTTTTCTCATTCCTATACCCAAGACCATCAATAATACACCTTCAAACTCCCCCTATGTGTGACAGAGCATCCAAAACGAAGAAAAAAGTGGGATTTCCAGTCAAACCGGTTGTCGGATCGAAGTAAGATTGCACGTGAAGCACCAGAAGAAAAAACCCACATCAAAAATATAATTTTCTTCACAAACAGAGGAGAAAACCAGACCTGCAATTTTGAGGTCCATTAATGGCTACCGTACCCAGAAGCACTGTCAGGTCCGAAAATTAAAACTTTAAAATCTCCTGGACTATTAAGTGGGTGGGCCTGAAATTTCAAAGGGAGGATATTGGGAAAAAATCCATATCAAAAAAATTTGTTCCATGTCAATCCAACTCCTAGAAGAAAAATTTCTATAAATAGCAGGTCTACTACATAGGAATTGCTATTTTGGGAAAGTCATCGATAGAAGAACCTACAAAGAAGACAAAGACATTAGAGGTAAACTACAGCTGGGAATCCACTAGAACAAAATTTTTTGGCACTTATTAAAAATAGTAAGTATGCCCTCGAGCACCTGCTAAAAATAGAAAGTTGATCCAGAAGAAATGAGGAACGCAAGGAGAAAGAGGAAAATTGAGCCACAACATCCAATTGAAGATCGGGGACTTGATTTCTCATACTTACTAAAAATACTAAGTTGATTTTTATAAGGGAGATATGAAGCCAAAGTGGATGGGTCAGAAGCCTTCTCAAGATTACGAAGTGGAGAATATTTGGAGAATGGAGCCAAGTCCACTCTAGCAACTAATCCTTTGGCATAATTCTTCTTCTTCTTCTTCCTCTTCTATCTTTCTCTTCGCTCCTCATACGACACTCTCTCTCTTCAATGTTATATTTTTGTGTTGAGGGTTGCACTTTTTAATATGACTTAAATGAATTTAGAAATATAGTGTAAATTAAGTCACCTTGCTATGATAAAAGGGACTTAAATATTTAAAGTGGAATATGAACAGTCTTAAGTCATATTAAGGTATTCGAAAGGTCATGAGGAAGACGATAAGTCACCTCTCATTCTATAAATTGTAACGTCATTCCCATTGCAAAGGGTTGGCAATTGATCTTGTTAACTCAAGAGTGCATTGTACCTAGAGAAAGCAAAGGAGATAGCCATTTTCTTCTACTCTCTTCCCCTCACAAATTTCTTCCATTCCCACATTATGTACAACTTTGATTTGAGAAATCAATATAAGAAGAAGGAGTTTCTAAATTTCTTTGGCTAAGGGGTTTCTTAATACTTAGTGATCAATAAATTCTATTTGGTCTTGTTACTATTCGCAGAGGTGTTTCTTCCCATAAATGCATGTGTTGAAGTTTCTAACTAGTTTGTGTGCAGGAATCTGATTTTCTACCTACAACATTAGTTCTCCTACCTCTTTTCTCACTCCCCTTTCCCTCTCTACAGACGAAGACTTCCCTGGCAAGAGATTGCTAGCTTTTCCGTAGGGTCAGTGGAGTGCCCCTGTTGGATCTCCAGTCGAAAGACCACCACAAAAATCCACACTTTCTCTCGCATGCACGTACAAAAGCTGCACTGGTTAAGTAGAGGGACTTAGATTCCCAGAGAGTTGGCAAGAAATCCACAAGTTTTTCCACCCAACAAATTTTCTCGCCAACACTACCCTTGTTATGGGGAAACCTCTAGTTAGTCAAAAAAATTATATGTTTGATCCACCTATGTCTATTGCTTTCACATCACCCCTTGTGAACATGCATGGATCCTCATCTGATGCATGTTCCCACATGTAGATTGTTTGAAATCTCCAAGTAATGGTGTTACAATTATAACAAGGCAAGTCTGGAAATTCTCAAGTCATTGGCTCAGATGTTTTACTTTATAATCCATTAGCACTTGAGGTGGCTTCCTATCCCATTCCTATGGGTTTTTCTCATAAGCTTCCTATTTATGAGGGTAGAGGAGATTCACAATAAATTTTCTCCTTCTATAAAACATGTCTCAATTATACCTACATCAATACAATCCTTACTAATTTATTCCCATGAAGTCTCAAAGGTTATGCCTTACAATGGTTTTATGACTTACTTTTTCAATCTGTCAAGACCTTCAATCCAAACATGCTAATGTTCAACGAGTTTCTCGGGATTTTTAAGAGACGAAGTATATTTTTCCCCGTCATATCCTATTTTCTTCAATTCTAGAACCAAAATACTTTATAAAACATCAAAAAACTAAGTAAACTCATCCTTTTGTATTTTACTATATTTAGCATGTGCCCTGATTCAATGTAACTTCTTTACATCATTTTACATGTACTATCATATATCAATGTTAGAGCATCTATTTATTAGTCTAATTGCACATTTATCTATTCAAGTTTAAATCATAATCATAACCTTGTTTGATTGTAATTTAGGGTAAATCAATGTCCTATGTTAGCCTTTTGTCACACAAAGCATTCCATGATCCTTTATTTACCCTAGGAGGTTGAAAAGTTATCCTCTCTCCATCATTAATTTTTAGGTATTGAAGTTACAAATTATAGAAATAAATAATAATGGAAACACTATAATAATTATAAAAAAAACATGTATTTATGTAAGATAATTACCCTCTCATGCCTTTTTATTCTCCTAAACACGTCTAATACATATATTTTTCAATTATTAATTGCTTGTAGAGGGCATTCCTAAAGTCTTCCTAACTTAGACCGACTAACCTTGTGCAATCTTTCACTTGAACTTTATAGTAGCATTTATGGAAATGTGTATAAAACAATTTTTTGGCTCAGCGAACTATTTTTACTTGAAATACCTAAAATCCAACAAAATAAATATGAAATATATTATAGTTTAAATCAATTACTATAAATGAAAAAATAAATTAATGGAAAATAACATAAACTACTAAAATGATAAGTTGAAATTAAATAAATTTAAATTAACATAAACTAATAAAATGATAATTTGAAATAAAAAAATAAAATACTTACTTTCCTTGAACATCCATTAATATCTGCATATTTTCATTAGTATTATTTGTAGCTTTCCTTTCATCTAACATTTATAAGTTTCACAAATTAGACTAAGAGGGTCTCTCATTGTATGATGTTGGCAACAATAAGCCTGATTTTTCATTTTCATTCCCACTTAATCTAATAAAATGTATGTCATTGATTTTATTTGGAATGAACCTTCGTCATTTGAATTTTACAAATTTTGTTTTCTTGGAAGGATAAGGTGGTCTTGCACCTGACAAGAGTCTATATAAAAAACATCCACTCATAGCTAAATTAATTTTAATTAGAAAATAAATTCTAAATTAATTAAAATCAATTTAACTAGCAAAATGTAAATATATACTCTTGCAAAGGGGACTCCCTAGTAGTTGACCAAGGATGTTTACTTCTCTCGGTGCCCTCATCCTCTTGCCAATCGATATGGGAAGTATAAAATTATAGCATATAACTGTGTCCCACTTGGTGGCCAATAATATTTTTCAAATTAGACTAGTAAATAAATATTTAAAAATACTATAAAAATTAAAAAAAAATCAGGTAAATTATGGATTCCCTGCACCTTGGTATATTTAAGCTCTTAAAAATCCATGTTTGGTAATTTTACATGTGTTTGGTCATGTTTTGGTTGTGAGAACTATTTTTCTGAAGGTACAAAAAGTGTAAAAAAGTGGGAGAGAGTTATATGATTTGATTAATCAAGCTATAATAAAAAAATTGAATGAAAAGAAATATATTTAAATTAGAAAAGAAAATTCAAATTTATACCTCAATGGGGGAAAATCCATGGTTGTAGATTAAGGATGTCTTCTCCTCTTAACGCCCTCATCCTCCTTCCAGTCAATATGGGAAGCGTAGATCTATCATAATCACATTTTATTGGAAGTATTCAATGATATGAAATATATTTAAATGAAAAAATAAAATCTAAATTTATACCTGTATGGAAGAAAATCCCTAACAACAGATGAAGGACATCTACTCGTAACATATTTCATATCCTACCAGTATTCTATATGGGAAGTAAATATTTGATGCACAAGTTGTATTAGATTTGTTCAATGAAAGTAAATAATTTTAATTTAAAAATAAGCTATTAAAGTATACATTCCATTCATGTCATATATGTTAATTGATGTCCACTTATATGAGCATATAGCTCCCACAAGTCCTTATAACTAGTAGACATGTCCTTGTTAAGTTGTATAATTGGAAATTTTAAATGATAAAAGAACATTTTTAAGTTCAATTTAAATTGTTGACTTATAGCTAAATGAACCAAGCATAGAATATTGTTGTGTTATCTCATTCTCATCATTTTTCACATTTTTTTAAAATGACGAGAGCTAGAGACACAATAAGAAAAGGTAGACAATCTCCTCCTGAAAAAATTCTACAATAAAATGCCCTACAAATCACACATTGTCTCTAATATTTATTAAAAAATAGTGAGAAAAAATGGAATACACAGGATATTACACTAAATGATTTGTTTTTCAAGATAAATATTTTACATTTGTAGCTAATTCTCAAGTTTCACACTATACAATAGGTTTGAGGCAATGCCCATGAACTAAATGTTCAACCACCTAAAGAAGATAGATAATATGGAAACACATTGGTAACCTTAAAATAGTTGTGGGGAATGAACTAAACAATAATGAGGGTATAAATATTAAATGAAACAATTGGATTAGTAAATGGTACATTGAGCTACAAGAATGTCTCATAACTAATTATAACATAAAAATATGTATAAGGAAAACAAGGCCATAATGTTGCATAATACTTGTATGTAGTTTAAACCAATGATATTAATTTAGTCATGGCATGTGGTTATGCACACGAAGTCCACAATCATTGGCTTTGTGCCTTCATTCAGATAGATCTTGTATAATAAATTGAAATTTTTGTGTGTTAAAAATATCATGAACTATCTAAGCAATTGTTATTTACATGTCCAACATAGAGATATGTTGGAAGCACAATGGACTAAGATGGGGGATGAATCAGTCCTACAATTTTTTTTACTTAATTTACCATTGTTGCAACATCCATCAAACATCCATTCAATCATATGCATTCAACATTAGCTTATTAAGTGTGCACCTTACATTCAAATGAACATGAAACATGAGAGAGAACACATAGTCACAAGATGTAAGTGCAAGTGACTTTTTGAAGATATCTGCTCGTTGTTCAATTGTTGGACAAAACTGAAGCTGTATATTGTGCTTCAACACATGCTCACGTATGAAATGAACCTATACCTCAATGTGTTTTGTTCTTTCATGAAAATTTGGATTGTGAACAAGCTTGAGAACACCTTCATTGTCAACATACATGGTGGTTGGTTTGTCATGTGGTATTCCAAGTCCTTCGAGAATGTAACGTAGCTAAATCACTTCATAGACAACTTCTCCTATAGAATGATACTCGAATTCTATGGAAGAATGAGAAACAAAGTGTTGTTGCTTACTTCCCCATGATATTGGTCCAGATCCCATAAAGAATACAAATCCTAAAGTGGATTTTCTGTCATCAATATTGCATGCATGATCTAAATATGAATATCCTGACAAGAAGAAGTTCTTCTTCTTCTTGTATTATAGACCAAGATCCAATGATCCTTTGAGATATCTCAAGATACACCTTACTGATTTCCAATGACACACTTTGGGTTCATGCATGAACCTGGATAGATAGCTCATTGCAAATATGATATCTGGCCTAGTGTAGGTCAAGTAAATGAGACTTCCAATCAACTATGGATAGAGAGTTGCATTTACCACAAGAGATGGATCTGAATGAGATAACTGCAATCTGTTTTCCATAGGTGTAGCAATAGGTGTGCAATCCATCATCCTGAATTTCTCGAGCACTGTCTTGGTATATTTCGTCTGAGAAACAAAGATGCGATTCTCTTTCTGCCATACTTCTAATCCAAGACAATAATGCATCAACTTGAGATCTGTCATGTCGAACGATCGATTAAGATCTTTCTTCATTGCATCGATCATTCTCACTGAACTACCAGTGATGACTAAATCATCGACATGGACAATGAGAATCATAATATCCCCCCTTACTTTTTGAGGTAAAGATTGGGATTGTATGGATTTCTAACTAGTCCATATTGTATGAGATGCTCATCATCTTTGATGTACCATGCCCGGGGTGCCTGTTTAAAGCCATACAGAGATTTATCGAGTTTTCATACCTTTGCTTATTGACCAAGTACTACATATCCCTCAGGTTGAGTCAGATAGACTTCTTCTTGTAAATCTCCATTTAGGAAGGCACTTTTTACATCCATCTGATGGACTATCCAACCAAACTTTGTAGCTAGAGCAAAGATCATCCTGATCGTCTTGATCTTAGCTGTGGGAGAAAATTTCTCCTCATAGTCAATGCCTTCTTTTTATGCATACCCTTTTGCTACTAGTCTTGCTTTGTACTTTTCCATCGTCCCATCTGCTTTGTACTTCATTTTGAATATCCATCTGCATCCAATTTGTTTCTTCCTTGGTGGAAGATTGATAAGCTGCCAAGTGTTATTTTTCATTACTGACTGATATTCAGAGTCCATGTCATCTTTCCAAGATTTTGACTGTAGTGCTTCTTGGACCGTAGAGGGCTCATTAGACTCAATAACTCTACCCATCAAAGCAAAGTTAACTTCTTCTCTTGCTTTACTGTGAGTTCTATGGTGCAAGGGTGGATGTATCCAGTGGAGCATCCATTCTTGCATCTCGTAATGTGCTAGTACACCACTTGGGAATATGCTGAACTATTTCTTGTGGGTTGTGGTTCTATTAGATCAACACCATCATCCCCATCATCACTTTCATCATTAGTGGGAACATTAGCTTCAATTTTTATAAGTGGTGAAGAATCTACATCAGGTGAGTCTGGAGGAGAATCCTCTACCTCCGTCTTCTCAAAGAATTCAACATGTCTGTTGGTGTAGATTTTCCTAGTCTTTAGATCCATCAATCTGTACCCAAGAGTCTCTTCATTGTACCCAATGAAGATGAGTTTTTGTGACTTCATGTCTAATTTCTTTCTATTTTTTTTGGGTATGTGCATACTTTCTTTGTACCCAAATAATTTAAGGTGTGCAATAGATGGTTTCTGCTTTGACCATGCTTCTTGTGGTATTACTCCATCAAGAGCAACTGTGGGCACTCTGTTTAACAAATATGTTGTTGTCTTTCATGCTTCTACCCAGAATTTCTTTACAAGTCCAAAATCATCGATCATGCATCACACCATTTCCATGATAGTACAATTTCTTCTCTCAACAACACCATTCTTTCTGTGGTGTGTGTGGAGTAGGCATTTGTTGACGAATCTCATGAATTTGATATGTAGTCTTTGAACTCATTACTGGTGAATTCCCCCCCTCAATCTAAGCGAAGAGATTTCTGATGTGACGACCAATTTCATTCTCAACAGCTACTTTAAACTTTTTGAAGGTTTCAAAAGCTTCACTTTTCTTGTGAAGACAAAAAATCCACATTTTTCTTGAATAGTTGTCAACACAAAACATGAAGTACTGAAATCTAGAATGACTTAGTTGCATTGGACTACAAATATCGGTATGAACCAGATCAAACTTACCATGAGCTTGATATGTACTCTTCTGGAATGAAGCTCTGTGTTGTTTTCCTACTATGTAGTGAGGAAACTTTTCTGTATCCTTCTGAAGAGATGGTAACCCATGTACCATATTGCACCGATGAAGTGTCTTGAGATACTTGAAACTAACATGACCAAGTCTTCGATGCCACAACTGTGCTGAGGTAGATTTCTTAGCCACAAGTTCTTGATCATCTCTGTGGAAAAAATCAAGCTAGAACATGCATCCCACATTGGAGGCTTTTGCAACTACTTTCGAGCCTCGTGATTTATCTCGAATTAAACATGTTTTCTTTTCGGAATGACTATCAAAGTCAATTTTTAAGTTGTGATCTAGGAGTTGATTGAGTGAAAGTAGATTCTTTGTCAACCCAGGGACATATAAGATATCTGATCATAGTCTATAGTTATGTGAACCAAGGGGTAGAGAAATGTTCCCAATCCCTTGAACTGTATATGAAGAATCATCTCCCAATGAAACATGGCTTTTTGAAGGTGTGTCCCTCATTAAAGTAAACCAGTCTCTGTGGCCGGTCATGTGTTGAGTGGCTCTTGATTCAACATACCAGACATCACTAGATGACATGGATGATTCAATTGATCGAGTAGTGTACAAGAATTCTTCATTATCTGAATGTTCTTCTTGCTCAAAAATGTTTCCTTGTTGATGGGGTCTTCTTTTCCAGTTCCCTTTTTTCTGCCCTTAATCGTAGTTAGAATGTTCCTTGTGAGATTGTTGTTGTGGAGGTCTAGAGTTGCTTGATGAACCTTTCTTGTAAGTATTATACCAATAATCTTTTAAGTCATGTCCTCTTTTACAAATTGGACATTACTTCTTCTATTGTTTATCCCCTTAATGTTGATACTAATTCTAATGTTGGAAATTTTGATAGGAATTAGGTTTTCCTTTACCTTTTCCTTTCCATTTTTGATGTGAAGAAAGTGTCTTCTCCTCTTCATCATCCTTATTATGCATTGTTTCATATTGTTGCAGTAGGTTTACCAACTTGTCAAAACTAACTGTTGTATTTGACACATTTAGTGTTGTAAAAAAATGTGGTAAGAAAAGGGGAGTGCTCTCAGAACAATGGGAACGAGAGCATCATCTGTGATTGCTTCTCCCAGGGCTAGAAGTGAAGCCCTCAACTCTTCAACTCTTCTTAAGAAAGCTTCAATTTTATCATTTTGCTTGAAATTCAGTGTATGTAACTGAATCTGAAAATTTAGTATGACATTCTTTTTTTTGGCCTCATATGCTGTGCACAATTTATCCCACACTTTTTTGGCTATTTTGGCATCTCGAATGTGGGGTTGCACATCATCAGACACTCCAAACAAGATGATGAGTTTGGCATTCTGATCTGCTTTATCAAACTACCATTGTTGTGTTGTATCAGTAGTTGATTTGGTCAGAGTACCATTCACAACAGTCCAGATCTCTTTAAACTCAAGCTGTGTCTTGATTTTAGTCTTCCATGCAACATCGTTGTTTCCTTTGAGTAGTTGTGAATTTGGAAGAAAAAATTTGGGGGCATTGGTGCCCATGTTACAGAAATCATTGACAGATTTTAGCTCTTATCACTCCAGGTATAAGGTCTCCTAATCTATATACTGTCGGTCCGATATACCGAACCTTTCTATATACACTCCCTTTCGATATACCTGACGGTACGTGGAAGAAGCTTGCCCTTTCTATATACCTGACGGTACGTGAATGAGGCGTTAACGTATGTGAAAGAATTCAATATGTGGAACCAAGACAGTACTAAAAGGGGTTTGTGCAATTATTGACACCGGCTCAAAGAAATATCCTCATATGCGCGCGCAACTTTGCTATATACTCGGATAATTTCTCAGTCTGGATTTATGTCAAGCAATTGTTCATAGACGGATGGGATGACTCATAGCGTGTGCACTGTGACCTTATTATTTCCCATCGATTTAAAGGGTCGATGCCCAGACGACGTTGTTGTAGCTATATTAGGTGTTAAGTGCAGTAGTAGTAGCGATGGCTTTACTCGTAAGCACTTCCCAGAGAAACTGTATATACTGAATGCTGCGAATGAGATCTAGGATCTCGTGAGTGTTTTAGAACCAATTTTTACTGTTTTTGATTACAAATCTCTGCCAGTTTCTGAGTAGTTACAATGTTTGTGGTTGACTATGACAACTTGCAAATTAGTACAATATACTGAAGCATGTAATTACATTCAAAAAATTTAGAAAAAAATTGAATGGCAGGCAAATTTTTTTTGTTTTGCGGGCACTGGTGGCCTGTGGAGCCCAATACGGCTTACTGAGCAAAACACCATAAAAAAATAGCTCAAAATGAATTTTTTAGGTAGCCCTCCTTTGGAAAAATGTGCTTAGAATGCAAAAATATGCAGAGTGGAGGGAAAAAAAATTTTCCCCTTAAAATAGGGTTTTTTCTCGCTAAATTTAGTTAGTTATAACTAAATTTGAATTTACCACTAAAATGAGCAGTTCCACTAACTTTCTCGCCAAATTTGGTAGTGGGTGAGGGAGGGGGATTTGACCCCTTGACCTCCCTTGATGGAAAGTGTCTTACAAAAGTTATGCTAGCCACTTTGAGCAGCTAAGCTAAACAAGAATTTATAAATAGCAAATTTTAATTAAACACTTCCTAACTGTAAAACCATATCTCTTTAAAAAACCACGGTTTGGGAAAGGTGGTTTTGAGCAAAAATTCTAGCAAAGAGAAAAAATGACAGGTGGTTTTGGTGAGAATGAAGGTGGTTTTGAGAGTGTATGGCAGCCTTAGATTAATTTTCTTCCTTCCTTTGAGCTTGTAATCTCTTCCTTGGTGTATTTAAACCTCCTCAACCTTAATTGCAATGAATAAAGGCGTTTTTGACAAATTTGATGACGAGTTTTGAGGAATTTGATGATGGTATTCTATGGGATGGGGCTAAGAAGTTGCAAAGGCAACTTTGGCTCTCCTTTTCTTCAACAAGCTTCTCCAATGCCCCTCAAACTCTGCTACAATCCTCCAATATCCTTCAACCTCACTTTGATACCAAATGTAATTTCACAAACAAGGACGAAAGCGTGTATATTTTATTAATGTGAAATTAATCAACCATTACAATGGATTGTTGTAATATTTATACATATTGGACAATAATATACAAACAAATAAATGGGTTGCACAGGTACAACCAAAATCACAAAAACTTACAAAATACATCCGAGAAGCAACAAAAATTAAATACCAAACAAATTATAATTGTTACAACTACATAACAATATAACCTATGCAATAATATGAAAAATATTGTTATAAAGTTTTATAAAAATATATAAATTAATTACCTTATTAAATAATTAAATATTCAAGGTAATATAATGCATAAATTAACCTAACAGTTGCAACATCCATCAAACATCCATTCAATCATATACATTCAACATTAGCTTATTAAGTGTGCACCATACATTCAAATGAACATGAAACATGAGAGAGAACACATAGTCACAAGATGTAAGTGGGAAACCCTCAAGGGGAAGAAAAACCACTGAAAATTTTGCTGATACTACTCATAATAAAGACTCAAGTGAACATTACACATCATAAGAGATTTCTTTAGTGAGGCACCAACTCCACAAGGAGCACTAACCCCTAAACCCTTGTTGATGTTACTCACAAAAAGAGACTCATATGAATATGACTCATTATGAGAGATTTTATAGAATTATGATTATTGAAAACATGATACCACAACTGATTGTGATCCCAAAATTCAGCTCCAAATTTCTTCAAACCCCCGTCAATTTCTCTCTTCTTCAACTCGTTCTATCTTGGTATTTCACAGACTAATTTTGCTTTAAAAAATTGCACACATCCTCTCTAACCTTATTAATATTTTTATCCTCAGGTCCATTTTAATGCCCTTGAACATATTTTACTCTCTCATGTAGGTCACATTTTCCCTCCTTGTTCAACTAGTTCAAATTTAAACCAAAACTTCACTTTTATATGCATTCCAACTCACAAACATAAAAAAGGTCGGTCCATATCAATTAAATTAACCCATTAACACTAAAAAATATAACAAAACACTTATCACCATTAATCAAATGGACCCATGTAGGTTGTCCATGCTCAAACACACTAAACAAGCTCAAAAATAACTCAAAACGCCATCATCTGGATCATCAAAGACCAAAAACCTCATCACCATGAATATTCAAGTTAAAAAATACTTAAAACATGTAAAATATGAAATAAATAAAACCATCCATGGTATTACATTAGCTTGCATCAATCAAATTACTCATAACTCTATTAAGAAGGCTCGTATCCTTCTCAAAATAGTTGTTTCCAAGAACCAGTCTTCACCTTTGGACCTCAAGATCACCCAAGAACACATCAACTATGACATGTAACCACTCATTGGAAATATACTAACATGAAGAACACATCCAGACTTGATATATCTCATGAAACATATATGCATGCAAACCACACCAAATTTCCTCTTCACTAAACTGAGTTGCACAGAAAGTATTTTTAGGAACTCAATTGGTTTACACCATTTTTGTCACTTACAAGACATCCAAAGGCCTTAAATTAGAACAAAATTCATCCCTCTTCACTCTAAAACTGATATCAAGCATCAACTAATCCATCTCATGCATCTTCTACCTCCATCTTCTAGAAAGAGCAATCATGTCTTGAGAAACAAACAACCTTCTTCACAAATTGAGTTGGTTCACCTATCAAACCTCATCATCAAGAGACAAAACTTATAAAATTGGAAATTCCTATGAATACTATTTCCATAACACATTATATTTCCTTAAAAATCTAAGTGGAATGCCTTCAAATAGGTCCATCTACGAAACTGCTCATTTAAGCTTATATGACTCAAAACTAGTCTTGATGTCAACTTGCTCCATCACCTTCAAAAAACTTCCAAGATTAAAAAAATCATGTAACACCCATAGACATGTTTTCTAAGTACTCAACAACCTTCAACAATCATGAATAATCTCAAAACAATCACCAACCTCATGAAGCTACTCAAGACCATGCTTAATTAGGCATCCTCCAGATTTGATATTCAAAAATAAGGTCATAAATTACTCATAACTTATAAAAACACAAGTTTGATATACCATTGGAAATATCTCTAAACCAAGATCACAAAAAAACTTCAACCAAGTCTTAACTCCACATGTAACTCCCGTAATTCCACTTTACCATAGACTTTTCCAAACTACCCCAAAAACCAATCCTCAAAAATAGGGTAGAATTTTCCATTTATGACATTAACCATGATCTAAAACTATCTTGGACATGTAGAATAACACCCAGGCTAAAAATAATGAGGACATATCATGGGGCCCTAAAGAGAAAAGGGACATTGCAATTGCCCAAGAAGATTTACAAGACTCCTCTCAGGCCACTGCCATTTCCTTCTTCATGTCACTGCAAGCTATCAAGACCAAAATTGACAGAGCCATCAAGTAACGGGCTGTTGTGATGCTGTTTTTTGGCTGCGATGTGGCTGTCATCGGGTGGTTCTGGAGCTATTTTTTGGCAGAGCTCTTTATGCTGTCTCTATTTTGGTTTCTTTTTGAACTTGTCTTCTTTTCTCTGGATCTTTGTACGTTTTGATCCTTTTTTCACATATATTGTAATATTTGGCTATTGAGCCTCCTTGGTTGACTGTTTTGCCCTTCTCTGGGCTGCTTTTCTCATCTTTACTATTTGGCTTTTGAGCCATTTTGTATACAGGGTATAGTACCTTCAAAAATATTTTCCCTTAATAAAAAAAAAACACCCAGGCTAAAAATGATGTCAATTTATTTCATGCTTTCAATTGAAAACTTTGCCTCAAACTAAACTTCTTCAGAAATAAGCATTTTTAGGTGGGAACCACATATAATAACATGATCTACCATACCTTTCTTGAAATATCTAGGAGTCCTATAACACCTCAAATCATATCATTTACAAAAGGAACCAAAAATAGGCTCAGTACACTCATTTTTCTCCAAGTCAATTTTAGCTAGTGTTTAGCTAGGGTTTTAAAGAAACTTAACTTCTTAACGATCGTTCATAAAAATGTGATTATAAAACCACCTCATTATTTTTCTAAACCTTCTTATTTACATGTAAAAACATACCCCAAAACCTCTGGGTCCATGAAAATCATACAATCCACAATGAGCATCAGAAGGTCAAGTTTTACCTCAAAATCACACTCTTGAAAAACCCAGTTTTGCCAAAATCTTCATATCTTGTAAAATATTATTCAGAATGACCTGAAACTTGTCATGAAGAATCATGAAAACATCCTCTAACTTTATATTCTCACCATCTATCTCAAATACTTCTGAAACTCTCTATCCATTAAGACTTACCTATGCCAACTTAGTTTGTCTTGACCTGCTTGCTTCCCAAGGAGCATGAAACACCACCAAACCTCTGAGGAATGACTTGAAAATCATCATACACCTCATTTCCACTATCACCATACTTATACCATGATTTTATAGGAATTATCATCTCCAAAACACATACCTTCATACCATTCTACATGCTCTAGGACTAGGAATACTCATAATATGATTGCTACAACCCATGACATCACATGAATTGACCATGATGATTAAATGAAAACACTTACACACATGTATAACACCATATTAACCTTTCTTGACCTCATGATAACCTTAAAATCACTTGGAAGGACTCAAACCATGCTCCATAATAACATAGAACATCACCAAACTTTGTCACTACCAATCAAACTTCATGTTAGACATTGAAAGAAACCTTATGTAGACTCACATGATATAATGAAACCCTTTACCATAAATGGCTTTGACATCAATGACAACACTGGCACACAATGGCAAACAGCCTCCCCTTTGTCATTGATGACAACCGACAAGACCAAACACACCTACTAGACCTCTTTTCCATGTTTCTGATACTTCTTCCCCCTTTGACATCAATGAAAAATGCTAAAATGATGAATAGACATGAAAAATTACAACAAAAAACAAGACAAAATGAAAACAATGCACAAGTGACAAAATTACTTGCTCAAATGGCTCTCCCTTGGATTATACTTACTCTTTTCTGACCTCAACAACAACAAAATTGATCTAATGGACCTCTGATGTCCATGCAAATGGTTCCCCCTGAAATTATATCCTCTTCATGTTGTCTTCATCTTAGCAATACATCATCTTTTAGGATTTGTTCAATATCAAAAACACAAACTCATCCTTCAAAGCTAGCAAATAACCATTTAGAACCAATGTCCCTAAAACCTAACTTCAGTCTAAATTTGGCAATCTTTACCATGCTATAGATGCACACTAAGCTCATGAAGCTCTAAACTATAACTCCCTCTGGTAAGAAATCATCATACTCTACATGATAATGAAAAAATTAGGATACATACCTCAAACACACATCATGAAGATGAGTTTAGTAATTTCTTACAATCCTGAAGCAATCTCTTAAAGATTACTACCCCATTTCATCAAATCATACCTATTGGAGTGTATGAAAACTCCCCCTGCACTTATTCTTCCAATCAAACTAACACTTGGTCACACTATCTCTTCTTGATGCCATACTCACCTACTTGAGGTTCATAATCAACTTCCATGACATCTGAGGTCTTCAAACTGTCTGTAACCTGTCATAATAGTATGCAAGAAGTAAATTCTACCCTGCATACATCATAAACCGTAAAATTATCCTAACAATCTAATTGTACCTTAGTTCATGATCAACTAATTTCATGATAAAGCCTCCTTCAAGGTCATCAACTTAGCTTTGCAAAAACAGACCTCTAAACATTCATCAGACAATTGACAAGACCTAATATGAGATATAGTGCCATCAATATTCTGCACATCTTGTCTAGGACCTAGAAAACAAATCCTTGACCTCGGACTTTAGGGAACTTGTTCAAACATCCTCCAACTTGGAATCCATTGTCTTAGCTCATGAACTTGACAGATAAACTCAAGCTTAAATCTCTAGCTATCAATGTTGTACATGAATTATATGTGCCCTTAAGACTAAACATATGCACAGAGCATACATTGATTATGATACTAATCACCTTTCTTATACTCCTTTGACCTATTGTAGACTTAAGAAATCTCATGACATCATAGAGTGCTTCTAACTATCTAGACACACCTAGAGCACATTCAGATCTTCTTAGAGAAAATACACTTCAAGACACCAAGCTTATTTACATGACACAAATCCATTCAAGCTCATAACTTAGACTGAATTAAGATGAAAACAAAGACTTTCATGATGCTATAAGTGTCACATAGTTCCTTGCAAGCATTTTTCAAGTCACATGCTAATCATTTAGCCTTTTACAGACTATAAACACATTCTCAACCCAAGATAGAGTTTTGGATGTTCATGAACTTGTCTCAAATGTCTATAAATTCTTTACACATTTTAGAATAAAATTATAGGCATGAAAAATATTCATCAGATAAAATTTTACCCCTAACCTTGACAATATTCAACCTCTTCTTCTATACAAGACATCATGCACAAATTTCCATTACATTGTCTTCAAATTCCCCGAAGATTACTCTGCCTCCTTGATAAAATTCCTTCAGAATGCTCTGCCTCTACCCTTAAGAAGATTTCAAAGTCTTCATGCTCATGTTAGCTCATCAATCATGATGTATTCTTAGAATTTGGTTCTCTTGGACAATATTTAAGACACATGTTACATGAATGCACATACTTTTATACCATATTTACACAGATCTCAAACTTTGATATCCTTATAAATACCTTTTATCACTGTCATAGACATAAACCATCTTCTTTTATGTATGATAATATAAATGAAAACCTTCAAGGAGTATGACCACTCAAGAAATACCATAAGTTTTCCTCATGAAGAGATTAAGTAACTATAGACCAAGATAACTTGCTTTCATACCTGAACTGCTTCATTTTCCTACTTCAAACTTGAATTACTACACCATTATGATTTTACTTTCATCATTTATATATCCTAAACCTCTATACAGGTTTTTAGTCCATCATTCACAGTGTAAAATTCCATCTTATACATGAAAATCCTAGAAAAACCTCTGGACACTCAAATTCTTCATGGATTTGGCACAATGCTTGATACTTCACCATACTTTATCTTTTCTCTATGTAGACTTTATCCTTCAATAACTTTAGACTAAGATGACTCCATACTATCAAAGTGACCCAACTAATAGCCTTGACCTTGAATCTAACAGACCCTACCACATTTATCTTATTTCCAAATTCTTCTTCTTGTGAACATTGTCACTTGACTCCCCCTGGGAGTATGCATACCTCTTGACCAAAAACCACTCACTCCTTGATATCTAAGTGATAATATAGACTAAGACCCTTTAACTGACCAACATACATTCAATTTCCACTATACTGTGGACTTAACTAAAAACTTAAACCACCTTGCATGATGAAGACAAAATTATCAGTTGCATAAGATACTTAATCATAGACATGTTGTCATGCAAATGTGCAACTTGAAAAGTCCCAATTTTCAAGCGTGACAACAGACCCCAGTGTCAAAATTTTGATTATAAACCTTCCCAGACACTCTCCCAGGTCAACTCATCCACTGTGTTAGGCCTATCCTATCCTTTCAAGTGGTCATGTGTGTTGCATCAATTGTGTCCATAGGTGATTTAGGAAAACAAGTTCATTGAAGTGCTTCGGAGATGATACCTTTCAAGGTAGAATTTTCAAGATATTTAGGAATGGGTATTCTTAGCCTTTCTAAGACATGGTTCACACCCCTCAGAGTGGAGTTGCAAGCCCAAAATCATAAGGGAGTAGTATTAAGGAGCTAAGAATGTTGTGTAACTTATTTTGGAATATTTTTGAAATTTTTAGAGGTTTTGGGACAAATTTAGTACAAGAGGGTATTTTAGGGTGAAGGAGCTTGCAGTACAAAAAATCCCTGAGTGTAAAGAAGTGATTCCAAGAGCTTTGTAAGGATTTGGAGGTCAAACAAGACACCGTTGGAAAGGTAGTTCAAATATCTAAGTGATAGTGGTTTCAAATTTTTCACAAGACATAATAAATTCTACCCACAAATTGTTTTCAGTATACACAACCTATGATCCCAAGAAAAAATCCTAATTTTTAGGGGGTTTAAGGAATATTAAAGGAATGATACCCATACCATTCTTCATGAAATGGGTTTTCAGTCAATATAACATAAATAAGTTCTAAAAATACCTTTAGATTCTCAAGTCATGCTATCGAAAATTTTCTTCCCAAGGTACACTCTCGGGACTTAGTCATTTATTTGGGTGGACACATGTCACTCCCAGCTTTGAGAAAAATTTCTTTCCCAAACTGTCCCATACCGTTGGGATAGTTGGGACACAAAATTATCTCATCCCCCAAATTTCCTGGTGGACCCTCATGTGACCCCAATTGAGCTCAAACAGGTCAGTTTAGCCCCCTTGTACCAATCTTAAGCACTCTTTGGCGTCAAATCCCAAGATGACACTTGTCACCTCCAAAGAAGGGATAATTTTCTCACACCAATAGTTCCATCCCCTTAGGATAGTTGGGACAAAAAAATATTCCCAACTCCAATCTTGAACCTTGTATCTCCTCATAACTCTGGAAGGTGCTCCGTAGGTATGTTCTTAGTTCCCTCACCTCTCCGCTTCTGCCAATGACCATCTGCCACTTTTCAAGCACATATCTAGGTGTGTTTTCTTGCACCAAATATCTCATCTGATTTTGATAATTGGGACACAAAATATTTCCCAAGCATAGCCCCTTTCTTGGTCACCCATAGGACCCAGTTTTAGCCCCAGGGTGTTTTTAAGTGACTTTTTTCTCTCCCACTCTGGCCAATCTCACAATGTCACTTTTCATGCTCAAGGTGAGGCATATTTTTTTGCACCACATGTCCAAAAACCTTGGGACATAAAATTTCATCCAAGCCAAGGAATTTTTAAAATCCAACTTAAAAAAAACAACTATTGTGTTGTTTCTCCATGTTTTCCCGTGAACTCACTGCTGGAAGAAATTTGAAGTGAACTTGTAGAAGGTGATTGCCCCTAACCATTTATTCATTCATACATCATTCATATAGGTCCATTGTTGTAATAACACAAAAGGAGTTCTTTTTCAGCTGCTACCATGCCTGTTTTGCACCATAAGAACTCCATAGCCAAAAACCATGAAAGCTTCATTTCTCACAAACGGTAACTAAGTAGTGCTGAAACCATCACCATATCCCTTCCTCCCAAGAAAATTCAAGCTTCAAAAAATATAAATACCATAGGTTTTCCAAAAAATATTATGGCACCAAACTAAAAAATTTCCCTAGCTTATTCTCCCTTAGTCTCCCATTAATTCGGAAGGTGGTTTGAGCCAAAAATTTGAACACAACATCCAAAGGAAAAACCCATATCAGAGAAGCTGATTTTTTTAACTGAGGTGTGGAACACCAGATTCTAAAAATAGTAAGTGTTTCTAGTCCAAACTTAATATAAATATAAAATTTCTCAAAATGAAAAAACCCTTCAAAGCAGCAAACTCAGAAAATCACTAAAATGGAAAACTAGGGAATTCAACTAAAAAAAAAAAAGAAAAAAAAACATTGTAAAAATAGAAAGTGCTTGAAAATGGTCATGAAACATATGTGAGAGTGTTCCAATCATGAGGAGTATTTCACAAAACTGATTCAGAGATAAAAAAGTAACCTTTCCCAAAATAGTAACTCTTGGATCCCAATGGCTAAAAATAGAAAGTTCCAGTGTTGCGTGCAAAAAGTTGCAGTAGGCTCCATTTTCAGTTATCTAATTGATTTTTTTTATTTTTCAAATGGTTTTAAGATGGTTTCATATCTCAAACAATTTGGTTCATCCTTCACATAGGTCTTAAGGCATCAAATTTGTGTTCAGGAGCAAGACGGAACACCACTGGGCGCAATAGGTAAAACCCAGGGACATTGTGTAGTCCAATAAGTATTTAAAAAGGGTAAAAAATATCTAGAGGACATCATTTGTAAATATTCAATCGAGTTGAAATAATTTTCTCTCCCTTGGTGAGTTGTTTGAGTGATCTTGGTGAGTTTTTCAAAATGAGAGTGAGCTCGGTGAGTTAGGAGAGTTGGTTGGATTAAACTTCTCAAGACAAGAAGGGGTGATTCATAACAACATATTTCTCTTCATAAGCATCCATGTATGTATTCTCAAAGGTTATATATTTACCATGATGATCAGGAGTTGACCCGACAACAAGCTTCTGCAAGTACTCCAGTGACCGACATTGTGGAAACTCCCCAAGAGCTGTTTCCATGGATTCAAGAAATGCTCGAAAGTGGTCCAAGAACAATGCATCTCATTTCCATTTCTAGTCTCATGAAAATCTCTATAATGTTGAAGTCCAAATGAAGAAATAAGGATTTGATAACTTCTCTCTTCTTCAATGGAACCTCACGTAACCAACATGTTGAAGTTGTTAGGCCTAGGTCTGATAAGCCTATGGAGGAAATGACTCCATCAGACTAGGAGTTGACCCACATCTCATTAGGAAAATCTTCACACGAGGGTGAATCTCATCTGTTCAAAAAATCATCTTCCTTCCTTCTTTCTCAAAATGAATAATATAAGAAAACAATTGTACAATTTGAGGGATAGATAGAATCTCTCAGTATTTACATTCAACCCTTCTCAGAACTCGAATCAACATCCTCTCTTCTGATCAAATACATCCCTACAATTAGTAGTTTTGATCCCAAGGAAATCAAGAAGGCAGAAGGATACATGATTCAGGGGAAGGTTAGTAAGAAATGGCTTGAGAAAATCATTGAGAAAGGAAAGGTATTGTTTCCAAATTTCATTTCTTTCGTTAAGTACATCCTCACAAATTTGTCAAAAGTAAAAGAAGCAAAGGAGTTTGTAAAATAGGTCAGTCATTTGGATGAGATGTTCCCGCTGATGTTTAAGATGATCTCATTTGACTCTCACACCCTCATGAGTAAGAGTGTGTTCACATCCATTGTAGATAACTTGTCCCAGGTTTGGATCCAAGTCATGGATGTGAAATATGAAATTCTCAAGAATGCATTATTTGAGTTGGAATCTTATGGACAACATGCTTGCGATATATTGAATGATGTCTACAATTGTGTTCAGAGGCTTGATTTCCCTTCTCTCATTGAATACTCATCATCAGAATAACTCATTGTCTCATTCGAAGAGCTGATCAAGAAAGAGAGAGGTAATTCTCTCTCCTTCAGTGAATACAACTTAGAGTCTCTGGCCAATATCAGAAGTTACATTGTTTCAATTGGAATGGATCACGAAGAATGGATTCATCTATGTGAAATGATCGGTGATGTCCCTGAGACATGGACCAAGGTGTTGATCTGCATCTGCATTCTAAAGGAAGATAAATTGACAGATGCGATAGCTCAATTCACCAAATAATTCAAGGAACTGGAACCCACTCCAAAGACCCATCATCAGGAGGCATGATTCAGTAAGATTCATCATCACAGGGAGATTATTCATTGGATATGAAAACCTCTCCCTTATTTTATCCTTCTCCTTCTTCCTTCTCTCCCCTTTTTAATTCTTCATTGGGCATAATCATTGTATTTTTTCTCATTCACTTAGGTGACTTCATAAAGTTACATTGTAAAAGTCCCTTTAATTTATAAAAAGGGAACTTATTTATCACTTTCTAGGAAGGCGAAAAGTCACGAATTGAATGAAACCATAAAGAGTCATATGGGGGGGGGGGTAGGCAAAGATTCAATTCACATTGCTATAAATTGGGATGACTTATCCATTCCAAAGGATCCTAAAAGATAGAAAATATTCGTAGCAACTATGAACTGTTGTAGCTTGATTGAAGATTTTTATTCATCACTACACATGAAATAAAGGCTAATTTTCTTCCATTTTACTTTCTCATGTTTCTTCTATTTCCGATGTAGCCTAGAATCTACTATATAAAACCCAGGTGCACTGACACATCACCCATCTTGAGATGAGTGCTCACCCAAAGTGTGCAAAGGTACTAGACCCCTATTTAGAGTTGCTTGTACAAGATGTTAGTGTGATGAAGATACATCATATTTAGAACCATAAATAAACATAAACATTCCACAGAGCATAACCAGATCTAGATATTAGAGAATCATGAATTAAACAATAACTATAATAAGATTAACCATACAAGAACCAGTTAGATTCATGTTTAAAACCATTATCCATCCAATATACTCCATTACATTAAACACTATAATGCATAGAAGATTCTTACATTACAAAGCTTCACCATAAGTCATGCACGCATTAGATCCAACAACATAACTCTATAATGATTCACTACTGCTAAAATACATAGTTCCATACATACTTATAGGGGTGGGGAATTTCCCTTCACCACCTACCCACTTCCTAAAACAGGTCGCATGCTGATAATATCCATGCACCTTTACATTAACATGCACACATGCAAGTGCGCTAATAATAGACATCCTATAGTTAATTGGAAGAAGTAATCCTATTATCAACTCAAGCTCATGCATGATGCTTATCAGTATATCATTCCCAAAATAGCATTTATGTGACACGCAAGTATCCATCTTGATGTGTGCTTTGCATGTTATCTTCTAAAAATAGCCTGCATCCATGAAAATAGCTATTTCCTGAATAAGCTTGTCCTGGCGCACGTTTCCTTTCCTATCCTTCTGCGTCTCCAAGTGAGCCTTGTTCCTACGCAAACATTATTTGTGTCTTTTCTCCTTATCACAGTATTATGTCTGATCAAAAATTTCTCTCTCATGAACTTTGCAAGTGTAGTGATCCCAAAAGATATTTGTATATTTGATAAATGAATCCAAGAACTTTGTGTCAGTTTTGTTCTTCTCACTATATATCTTCATTGTTTATTTCCTCTACATAATTTTGAACTACTCTGATTACTGAGTGTGAACTCTACAACTGGCCTACTCATGGAAATAATCTTCCTTTCTTGATTCTCCTCATTCACCTCTCATTGCTATTATTTCCTCCCATGTACCTCGTATAAGCACTTTACCATAGGTTCAATGAAGTGTCCCTATGTGATCCTAGACTATTTTTCCAACCCACATCATTTGGGTAGGATTACATTATTTATCATTCAATAATGAGAGATGCACCATTCAATACAAAGGGACTTAGCCCCGTTGATGTTGCTGGAGACACCTAATTTTCCCAATTGACAAATTTTCTTAGCAACAAGACTAGAAGCACACCCTTTTGGAATGACTAACAATTTCAAACATTTTGACACAATGATGGACCTTCAAGAGAATCTCCTTATCAATACCATAGACCTACAACATGACCTCTAAATCAGGACACAAAGAAAAACTTTAGACAAGATGACATACCTTCATTTTGAATTCAACCTCAAACACCTTTGACAAATACTTAAATACTTTTCAAGACAAAGACACGATGGGTAAGATAATGATATACCTTAGTAGGACTGAAACAACCTTATAGGGCTTATGACCATGCTTCTTTAATTTTGAGGAATGTCTTCTAGAAACCTAGAGAATACATACATATATTTTTGAATCACTCAAAACAATATATAAGCATCATATGACCTTAAATATTTCATCTTCTCCCTTTCTACCTTTGAGATCTTGGATGATCTTTTTGAAATAGTAATTTCATCTGCAAATCCTTCATATTCTGATTGGAGATCAATTGCATAATCATTAAGTTCCTCATTTACTTTCTCTACCTCTTTCTCAATTAGGGCTAATAGTCCTTCTTGACTTGAACTAGGCTTGACAAACTTGATTGCTTCCTTCTCAATATTATCAACACAACTTGGTAACTTGAAAGAGCTTGATTCTCCCTTAGATGTCATTGTTTTTTCTCCTTCAAACCAACAACATATTTAACCTTCTTGACAAGTTTGGGTTCATCAGATTTTACATTTTGCTCACTAGGCTTATAATAAAATTCCTTGAACTTGTTTTTTTCCTCAACACCTTTGATGGTCATACCAACACTTTATTCACTCTTGGGTTTGAATTTCCTCATAAATACCTTCTTATTTTGTCATTTGAATGCTTGAGATCTACTGTCATTTCTTATAGATTTTTTTAAAACAAAACTTTGCAATGTGACCTTGTTTATGGTGTTGTTAATCTGATTACCACTGATTCACCGCACCTCTCAGTGCTTGTGATATCCAATAATTGGTATCAGAGAGTGGTCATCATGAATCAATCCTAAAAACTTGGAGGTGATCATGAAGTCACAAACATGTGTAAATCAGCAGAGTTTTTGTTGAAGAAGAAGTATGAGATTACTCAAGCCCTGATTAAAGAGTTAAAAGTTGAAATCAAACTCAATGATGCAAATTATCTTGAAGGAATTTAAGAAATGGCAGCAGCTATTGATAAGTTATCAAAATATCTAAGTGTTGAAGAAAAATCTTGTATTAAAATTGAGGAATAATTAAAGACTTCAAAGGATGAGCTAGAACAAGTTAAAGTTAAATTTATGACATGTTAAAGGCACCCTAATGAAATATTAGGACTAAACTATAAAAATGAAGCAACCCAATGTGAAATGGAGCATGAACCTAGTCATGAGTCATGCCAAGAAACCATCAAAGCTAAGGATGAAGAATGTGGTGAGCCAAATACAAAATTGATAATGCTAAGAGAGGAACTAGAGAAAGAAAGGAAAAGAGATTTATCAGCTGATCCCAACAAACCAACAAATGAGAAGAAGACAAGGGAGAAAAATACAGGAAGATCCAATTCAATTAGATAACCAAATGCATCTAGGTATGAGAGGAAATTTAATAGTTATTATTTCTCATGTTCTGAATTTGGACATAGAGCTAGACATTGCATGAAAAACTATGACAAAGAGCACCCATAGAGATCTTGTGCTACTGAATATGAAAGGAACATAATGTGTTTAAATTGTAGAAATAAAGGTCATATGGTCAAGCATTGCTTAGAAAAATCTCTAAGCCAAGTTAGCAATGATAGTCATTACTCGGGAAAAAGGACAAATCAGATCATATGTTATATATGTCATGAAGTTGGGAATTTCTCAAAGCATTAACATGAAGATAAACTATAGAAAGGAGACAAAATCAGTCAAGCCTCAAACAACTCCTGAAAAGAAGGAAATGAAATGGGTATACAGAATCAAGGAAGCAAAGTCAGAAGTTGAGAAAGAAAAGACTGAAAAGAAGGTAACATGGGTAGACATGAAAGAGTCACAACAAAAGAATACTATATCAACAAAGGATGACAAAGGCAAGAAACATGAAAACAACTCTAGTGTCAAGGATGAAGATATTCTTCCTCAAGCAGTGATAAATAGGTGTATGAAGTGTAACATGTATGTTTATCAGGATACTAGATAGAGGATGAAAGTGTAGTTAATGAATTTATCTTACCTAAAAATGTAGCCAATAAAGTCAACAAGATTGCAAGGACAAGGAAAGGGAAAATAGAGTAATCATGTTGTTATGATGACTTTATGTTGTTTTGAGATGATTCAAGGCTCACAGTAGGCCTCTTCTAAGCTTCTAAGAGGCATATTTACTTAAATGAAGTAATAGATTCATTACGAGACCTCTCTATGAAGCATAAGGTATGGAATCTTGGGTTATCAAGTGTGTTGCCATGGTTCATTTTGTTGCTCTTAAGTATGAGGTATCATGATCTCAGTCCTAGTATATCAATGGAGTTTGAATGTGTAAACAAGCTAATGATTTCACTATCACATTTTTAGTCTGAAATGTCTCAATGCGTTCAAGAGTCATATTGATGTTTCTTTTGGTGTCTGTAGTGTCATAAGAAATCTACAATGCCATTTTATCCCTGAAAATTTGTTTATTGTTCTCACCATCTAAATAAGTGTCAACATCACTGGTTTGTGTCTGAAGAAGTGCATTATCAGTCTGTGTCTTGCATTCTTACTGTTTGTATGAGATGGTGTAGTAGTTTCATGAATTTCATCATAATGTCACAAGAAGCAAATAAGTGTTCTTGAACTTACAAAGCGTATCTTAGAGTCTCTATGTTAAAATTTTGACAATATTGAGTGTGTATGAACATTGTGAAGGTCGGGAGTGTCTTTTCTGTGTCTCTTAAAGCCATCCATGAGTAGTAGTGGTAGTATTCTGAGTTCTTATCTCTGTGATGTCAAGTAAAATCAAGACTCAGTATCATGCATATGAAGGTGGTCTCACTCAATCATCATGTCATGTATTGGTAGTGAGTTTTTCAATTTTGTGAAATTCAGAGTTTGTAAAGTCTCAAAATTCCTTATTTGAGCTTAGTAGTGTGTGATGGGTCTGTCAAGAGCATTCATTCTTCAAAAAGGTACTATACTATCATTGAAAAAGTATGAGCATAAGTTTGAGTTGAATGTAGTGTATTGGTGTGTACTTGGTTAAGTTTTGAAAGAGAAATGATGTTTTTCATGACATCAGAGTGAGCTTAAAATGGTTGTATCAATCTTCAATTCTAATCTACAAAAATATGAAGTCTCTATTGTCACCTCCAATTGGTTACTCCCAAATTACTAAAGGAATGACATGTATGGAAGTGTGAAAGTGCTAAGAACATACTTGTGCATAGAGGACTAAGTGAGAAATTGGATGGAATTCAGGAAGATATGAGTAGAGACAATAAACTTATGAGGTAAAAAAAATAAATAGAAGGATGATATTAGATAAGTTTGCAAATATACATGTGACTGTAGGATATAACAATGAGATAATCAAGTTGTATGAGAAAAGAGAACAATTTTGGAAGAGAGGATGATTCTCCAGGTATGAAAGCATATACACATGTCTTTTGTTGCATTCTAAATCTCAATAACATGTTTATATAGTAAAGAGGTGAATATCCATCTTGGAATAGTATGTAAAAGTTTGTCAAGTGTGTTACAACTATGAAATAACTTGTTCAAGGGTTTGAAATTTATAACCCTAGTCTGAGTAAGTTTGAAGTTTGTGATGAGTGTATAAGTTTGTGACAAGTCATATGAAGGCCATGAAGTGATGTTTTTCATTTTTTATGATGGTTAAAAGTGTTTAAGAAGTGATAGCTAGAAGAATCTATGATAGTGAGTACAATAAATCTCATTATTATGCTAAGTTTCTTGAGTGATGGAAGCTACAGGCTCACTAGTTGACTATACATGAGGTATCACGCTACAGTTTCAAGAAAATTGAGCATGTTAAACTTCATCTAGGGGTAACAAAGTTCTTGATTAAGATTATATAAGGATCATACATGTGTCAATGAAGTGTCAAGACATGAAAAAGTGTAGTTATGAGTTTTCATAGTCATAAATGTCTGAGAAAGGTATGTTTCACGTTTCATGAGGTATTCAAGTTGTCTATAAGATGATATAGTCAATGAAGAGGTACATAGAGCTCAAGGAAAGCTACAGGAGTTGAGAAAATTAAAGACAAATATGTGAAAGTAAGAAAGTTTCATGCTTCAGGTGCAAGAACTATGTAATCAAGCAAATGATGATTGAGACTGAAAAAGTTTAGGTGTAATCAATCAATATAGAGGTCCAAAGCAATGCAAAGTGGTTTTTGAAGGTGAGAATTAAATATGATTGCTCTTAACAAGGACAAGTATGACCTTTGTATTGAGAAGCATAATCAAGTACTCAAAAAATGTCATCAAAACTTGTTTGTGATAGTATGTGTGAGAGATGAAAGAGGATTGAAGTCTTTTTATATAAGAAGTTGATTAATATTGGAGTCTCTTAGATGAACACAATGCTACTATTGGTTGTTCAAACATGCACCCATGTCTTGGATCTGGGGGAGTCGAGTTGTTTGAGACAACAATGAAACCATCTCCAAGTTGTGTTACCTTGCGCGCTTGAGACGGATCTCTGGAGAAGGCCGGTTCCTCTACCTATTTCTACTACTACTGATACTCCTAATGTTGGAAAGGAAAACTAAGATAAAATGCCAAGGGACCATGGATAAGGATAACAATATGGAAAACTAAACTAAGGGAGGTGATAATACCATAAAAGAGGGATGAAAACTATTTGTTCTGAGTGAAAATGAAAGATAAAGCATGAGGGAAGTCTAGGCATGCGTAGCACAAACCAACACACATTTACATTCAGTTCCATGAAACACAACCAAAAAAGGAGCTGCAAGGGACATAAGATGACACAGTAAACACACAATGTAAAAGGAAGAAAAGAAGAAGGAATGGAAACACATTAGGCCAGATAATAGCCACAAAACAATGCTTCCATTACTTCCAAAAATACATAGACTATTACAATGGCAAGAGGGGCTAATATCCACATGCAAGAGCCAGATCTAGAGGTGTGCAACTTAGAATACAAAGATATGAAGTCCTTAGCAAAGAGATTAAGGATCCAAAATGTCCAACATTAACAATGATCCCGACTCTTACATTTATAGATGAATCGATGGAAGAAGAAGACGATAAGGAGGGAAAACCTAAGTTTGAAATACAACCACCAATAAAAATCATTCAATTCCTACAAATCCGCTTCCCTAAGACTGTTTGGAATGTAGAAGAAGAAAGGAGGTGAAATCCATGTCAAATCGAGTGGTTGGCACAATCAAATCTACTCATCAATGCCCAGAAAGATGTTTTCCCATTTCTCTCCTACCAAATCTGCCAAAATTTTTAATTTGAATATCAAACACTATAGCCTACATCAACATCTATTGATTGGGACTAGGTGCGTGCCAATCAGAGCTCTTTAAAAAAAGATATAGGTGTTAGAATATTGTCAAAGCCATCTATGCATGTAAGACACGTGGTGTGCATGGATTGGCTGAAAGGATGATTAATTTTGCAAATGCTTTGTCATTTCTGCTGTGTGTCACACACCAGTTGGTTGCAATAATTCGGTGCCTAGCTAGTGCACTCTATTTGGTTGCATGTAACACACTCAAGCTTGTTAGAGGATGATGTGGCACAAAATGGTGTAGAAGAAGGCGTGAAGGCATGCACGTGGAAGAATTAATCATGGGAGGAAAATAGAGGAAGGGCACACAAAGCTAACACACACGGGTAGAATGGGAGAAATATTCAAGGAGAAAATGTATGGTCAAGGAACAACTATTACAAAGTAATGTGCGGGGTGCGTAAGAGTGCCAAGGACTTAGCTGATTTTGAGGAACGCCATGACGCGTGCAAAGGATACATGCAACACTAGGAAGAAGTCAAGTGCATAAGAGGTATGCGTGAGGGAAAATGGAAAAAAGATGAAAAAGAAAATGAAAGGATGGAGAAAATGGGAAGCATGCAAAGGCATGCGAGAAAACTGTAACCAAGTGTGCCAAATAGATAACTTAAGTGCATGTAATCTACAATGTAGAACCATAAAGCTAGAATGTGAACACAAGTTGTTCAAATAACTAGGGTAGTTATTTGGATAACAATTTTGGTTATGTTCAGAGCCATCTGCTAGCTAGATGAAGGGGATCAGTAGCCTAGACCATCCATTGGGCATGGATTCTGCTATGCAATCATGAATATCTGATCTGGGATCTTGTAGAAATGACTCTGAAGTCACTTGATGAATCATTTCTGAACTCTGTTATGAATCCTGCAAAATTGCTAAAACTACTGGAAGATAAACGACATCCTGTAAGTAAAAGAAGAGAGTGCGCAAGAAGCACGCAAGAAGAAAGAACAATATACAAATGGAAAATGTGGGCACAATGCATTTGGAGGAATTGAAAACTACTCTAATATATATATAGGAATGGTGCATCAAATTCAATGGAAGGTCTTGAGATATATCCCATTGACTAGGATTTACAGCTCGCCTCCATCAAGATGAGACAACTCAAAAGAGTTAGCCTCCTTGCATGAATTGATGATATATAGGCCACTCCAAAGTGCATCAAACTTTGAATGGAGTCCTAGTTTAGCTCTGTCAGCACCCCATTTCAAGACCAAGTGCCCAAATTTGAAATCTTGAGGCTTACCCTTTCTTTCAAACCACTTCTTTGTTGTTTTCTGATGTTGTTCTAGCTTGATCACGACAGAGTTTCTTGATTCTTCAAGTTTAACCAGCTCTGTCATTCTGATTTCTCGTTGGCCCACGCCCTCAAATTCTAGCTACTGGGAAAACTTTAATAAAGGAAATTCAAGAGATAAGGGGAGTCTAGCTTCCTTACCATAAACTAGCTTGTAAGGTGATATACCTATTGCCTTCTTGGTTGTGATCCTATCTACCCAAAGTGTGCGTGAGACCTTTGTATGCCACTCTCTTGTTGATGTTCATTGTGTGTTTCATGATCCTAATCAGGTTCTTGTATGTTGATTCTGCCATACCATTTCCATGAGGGTATTATTTGGAAGAACTCTTCAAACATATTCCAAGACTTAGTGCCCAATCAGTAATTCTAGTACCAAGGAAGGATTTTTCATTATCAGAGATAATGGTTTGAGGAACACCAAACCTTGCTATGATACCTTTGAGAAAGTCCAATATTACTATCTCAGTTGATTCCTCGAGCACGAAAACTTATGTCCATCTCGTGAAGTAGTCTGTAGCCATTAGCACCCATTTTTGGCTTATACTTGAAGGAGGATTGATCATGCCTATGAATTCAAGACCCCATTGTGAAAAAGGCTGATTCACTTGGATTGGTCAGAGGGGAAGCACTGCCAATATTTTCTTACCCACAAAGAAAGCACATTCTTTACATTTTGTGACCCACTTGTGCACGTCTGTGAACAGGGTAGGCCAAAATAGTCCTACCATCATGATCTTCATTGTTGTAGATTTAGAAGAGAAGTTTCCACTAGAGAATCCATTGTGAAATTCTGCTAACACTTTTTGAGTTTGCATGCTATCGATACACCTCAGCTGCACGCCATCAAGATTCTTCTTAAAGAGAAGGCATCAATTAACACATATGGAATATGTTGGAGCCTCAGATGTCTCCTCTTTGATTTTTTTAGACCAGGAGGGTATGCACCCTTGGAAAGGAATGTGATCATGTACTTCAACCAGTCATGCGTGCCAGGGGCTGAATTCTGTTCAGGTTCTATGTGTGGGAGCACTTCAGCTAAAAATAATGAAATCTCAAGTTTGTTTTGAATGTGCTCAGCAAGTTGTTTACACAGTGTGCTGCCTCTTACTAGATTTTTGGCTTTGATAGTCACATCATACTCCATGATTTTGATCACCCATCGCGCTCTCTTATTGTATATTTCTTCTCCCATGATGAATTCTCTAACAATTGTGTGTGAAACTAGCACCTTAATATGATTTGTGGAGAACATGATTTTGAAATTCTTGAGTGCGCACATGATGGCATGGACCTGTTTCTCCATGTTACTGTATTTCATCTCACAGTCCTTCAATGTTTAGCTAAAGAAAGCTACTAGCCACTCTATCCCTTGTTCATTTTCGTATGTCAGGACAACATAAACACCTGCATCGGTGCTATAAGCATAAAGGAAAAAATCCTTTGAGTAATATGGGTTGATGAGTGTTGGTGCACAAACAATCTATTTCTTGATACTATTGAAGCTTTCTTTCCCTTCTGTTGTCCACCTGAAATCTATGTCCTTCTTGAGCATGAGGGTAATGGGCCTTTCTAGTCTTACAAAGCTAGGAATGAAGCACATAACAAAGTTGATTTTTCCGAGAAAGGACTGTAAGGATTTCTTGTGCACTGGCAAGGAAAGGGCCATGATGGTTAAAATGCACTTAGGATCAATTGTGATGCCATCCTTTGAGACAACATGACCTACAAGCATTCCCTGCGCCACTGTAAAATTGCACTTCTTGGGGTTAAGAGACACACCAAACTTTTTGCATCTCCTAAAGACTTTCTCAAGGTGCGCCATGAGATCCGACTTTACTTTGAGAAGACTGTGATGTCATCAAGGTAGAAGTAGATGAATTCATTGATATATCATTTGAATGTAATATCCATGGTGCGGTGAAACATCACACTTGTGTTTGAAAGACTAAAGGGCATCTTCTGATATGTGTATGTTCCCCACTTGGTTATAAATTTTGTTTTGAATTGATCGTCTTCCTTGACTGGGATCTGATTGAAGCTAGAGTATCCATCCAACATTGAGAATCTCTGCGTGCCAGCCACACTCTATAAAATCTACTCCAAAGAAGGAAAAGGATAATGATCCTTCAATGATGCCTTGTTCAAATTTCTGAAATCAACGTAAAGTTTGATTTCACCATTCTTCTTGCATACTGATACAAGATTTGTGACCAAAGTAGAATACTTGATAGGAAATATTATCTTAGCCTCAATGAGTTTGGATAAATCCTTCCTCATGAGGGGCTATATCTTTCGATTGATTGGAATTTATTTTTGTCTAACATGCTTGATACCAGGATAAAGGTCAATGGAGTGTTCAACAACACTTGGATCAAATCCTTTGAGGTCTTCATATTCCCTTGAAAAGATATCACTGTATTTCTAGCAGAGAGAAATGAAGGCTTAATTTTCTTCATGCGTGTAAGCTTTACTGAGCAACAACTCCTTTTCACAATAGAGACTGGGGAGCATTCTTCTTATGTTGCACGTATATACTTTTATTCACCCTTGAACTCATCATCAGGGCTAAACATTCATTCTAAGGTGTCTAACCCTTTAGGAATTTTTTTGTCTTTAGTTGTATTATTTGGTCACCATAGTTGTCAAGCAAGTCAACTTGCATGCTTGATGAGAACTGAGCTTCATTCTGGATGAACTGGACGAGCTACATGTCATTGTCAAACACTTGCCAGTTGGTGTTGTTTTCTAGAATGGATGGTCTAATCATGATCTTGATGTGTAAATTATTTCCTTTGGAAAATTCCTCAGTAGGGGAGAACTATGAATGCAGCACAACCATCTGATCAACTTATTTGTTCATCTTGTGTGGCACCACCTACAGATTTAGAGCATCAAAGCTCTCAAGGAGATCCTAGAATCTGTGTATATAAGCTTTGAGAAGCTTATTATTTTTTGTGCACTTGTTGGTGACTTGGTGGATAACCACTTTTGTGTCCCCAAAGATCTGCAATGCCTTGATTTTATTCTTTTAAGCTATAAGCAGGCCATGCACCAACACTTCATACTCTGCCACATTATTGGAACATGCAAACTGCAACTTGTGTGTGAAAAAGAATTTCTCATCCTTAGGGTAAATGAGAACAACACATGCACCAATGCCATTTTTGCTTCTGTATCCATCAAAGTATAACTTCCACAGACAGGGGTTCTCTTCACTTTGCTTGAGCTCGCACAAAAACACAACTTCTTCTTCAAGGATGTAGTAGGTACCAAGCCCAGTTTCATAAGCTTCCAACTCCTCAGCATATCAAATCTATGGTGTCTATTCACCCATTGATCCAACACTAAATTCAAGATAGGAGGAATGAGAAGCTACTCTTCAGAAACTGAAACTTTATCTTCTTGGATTAAACAGTTGGCTTGGAGAGGGGATGGGACATATGACTCAACATGATAGGAGAATATTGGCTCAACTTGTATGGTAAATCGGGTACCATACCTTGTCTTGAGTAACATATGGGTCCAATTAGAAGACAAGTAACCACCCACTTTTGCAGGAAATTCCCTTGACAGACACATGGAAAACAGAGGGGGCATATCAATGATTGACACATCTTGAGTTATTTTCAGACTTGGACATGCATGGAGGGTTAACTCAAGATCCTTGATGATTCCTAGGGTAGTGACAGTTGAACCATCAAGTTGCAGGACTCATTTTGTCAAAGGGATATACTTAAAACCTAAGACATCAGTAATTTTCTTAGGCATTGATCCATAGGGATCCAAAATGACTCTCCCTCATCAGATCACCAAACAAAAAGGAAGGAAAATGAAGAAACAGAGGTTCTGTCTATATGTTAATAGAACCTACACTCTATGCAGAGTGGTGGTTATAGAACCACATCCCAACCATATGTTAATAGAACCTACACTCTATGCAGAGTGGTGGTTATAGAACCACATCCCAACCAAGGCAGCGGTCCTGTAACTGCCGCCCAGCTAGGGTGGCGGTCTTATGACCACCAATCTATTTTGGGTGATTGTCCTGTCACTTTTGGATAGGAAATAAAATTTGAAATGAAAAGTCCTAGAATTGGAAAGGCTTCCTGTGTCTCTTCTCATTGATGATCTTTACCATCTTCCAGTGCACGGGAGGACATGAGAAAGGCTATAAATACATGTAGGAAAGATATTTTTTATTATCAAAAGTAAGAGACTTCATGGGAGTAAGTGCAAGAGTTCTAAAGTGCTGGAATTGAGTTTGTAGAAGAAAGAGTTTGAGAAAAAAGCAGTCAAGTAGTTGGGAGGAAGTGTGAGACATTGTCAATTTCCTTTCTCACTTATTATAAAGTATGTATCTCTGATAATTTGAATTGTCCAATAAAGTTAAAAGGGAAGAAAGAGTTGGCTTTTCTTCTCGACTGGTTTTCCTTCTGTGGATTTTTCCAGGATAAAAATCCTTGGCGTATGTGTGTCTGTTAATTCATTTCTCTTTGCAAATTTCACTTCTAAGGCATACAAAATTCAATCAATAGCTCAACTATCATTTTCTATTTGAAAGTAGAACAAAAGTATAATTGTGGTTTTGTAAACGAATTCCGAAGTAGATAGTTTACAGATTAGGCATGACAGAAGTACTAGCACCTAAGTCAATCATACAACTATAGAAAAGATGTTTGCGTATGATTAAGGACATATAGAAGGGTGGGATTTTGATAATCTTACATACTTACTTCTCCCCCTCTTGGAAAATATTGAAAAAAGTGTGTGACTTTTGAACAACTGGGTTAACACGCAAAAGTTGGGCCAGAGCCTCAGGCAACAAGTCACATTGAGATGGAATGGTTAGGGCATCCCACATTGTGAAATTTACGTTTGTTTTATTCATCTAGTCCACAATACTAAATGGAAGACCCATTAACTTTTGCATTTGAGGTACAACATCATCCTTTCTTGATTGTTCAGGTATAGAGGTAGAAACCTTAGCTAGCGCAAAGGCTTGACCTACCAAAGGAGGAGTGTGCTCCACTTCAGGAGGAACTTTGCATGGAGCCTCACGTGTAGGAACTTGGGCACTTTTACTACTAGATGCCTTAGCTACATCTTTTTGTTTTTGAGGAGGTGCCAGTGTTGCTGGAATGGAGACCTGTGTGCTAGATTTGAGCATATTTTTCTTGTATCTTATGTTGACTGTAACATGGGCGCATGGTCTACTTGCATCATCTGCAACCTGATTGATTGTACAAAATTCCTTTATGCCAAAAATATTAAGTTGGCTTCAGGAGGAGCCTCTGGCTTTTCTTGGTTCTCAGGCTTGCTTGCACTGATGGAAGGCTCATAGTTAGAAGCATTCTAGATCATATAGGCTTGTGCACACACAACATTGGCACAACGAGTTTGGAAAACACCATTCAGACTCTTACACCATGTTGTTTTGAACAGGTATAAGTGCTTGACTTATGTTGGGCATTGGAAGGGGTTGTGCTGGAGGAATAACTTGCAAAGGCAAGTGCGCATTAACATGTCATATATCATTCTACTGGTTCTTCATGTATGCTTTATTTTCATATTGATTCCGATAAGGTTGATTGCTTTGGATTTGTACCTAATTAGAACTACCTCTGTAGTATTGCGCCTGTTGCTTCTCCAATGATATAACCTTAGTGGACAAGTTTATAATCAGGGCCTTCAATTCTTCATATTATTTTTTCTGTGCTGGAGAATAAGATGTAGATGTAATTGGTTGCGCATTATGCACTGGAATAAGAGCAATAAAATGATGGGGCACTAGAGACATATTTGGAAATAAAGATGTGGGAGGTTTAGGAGCCAACTTACCTGCTTGAATGAGACTATTCTTTGACCTTATGGAAATGTTGTATGGAACAGGTAAAGTACTACCTCCTATAGATTGAATCATGAGTGAGATGTCACTATTGAAAGCCCTTAAATAGTACATGAAATAATGTTGGGCTGTAGGCCTTACCACTTGAGGAATTCTATCCCAAGTCTTCTGGAATCTAATGTTGAAGTCAATCATATGCTCGTTAAGCATGTGCTTCGTTGTAGTCAGTTGCTCCACCAAAGATAGGTGATCTGACTTGTCTTCAAAGTAGTTACATAGAGTTGTTCCAAGCTCATCCCAGGTGGCAATAGATCTAAGTCTTAGGCCACAATACCATTGGAGTGCTTTTCCTTTGAAGGAGGCTACAAGGAGCCTAATTGATACATCATCATGCGTGACCAGATAGATAGAGCACATAGTGGCCACATATAGAATGTGTTCAATAGGGGTAACTTGATTTTATCCTGTGAAGTATCAAATACTCTTAAACGTGACTATTTACATATCATGTTGTGTGTTGAGATTGAGCGGGCTTCCACTACTGAAGCTAGAGAATTTCCTTGGTAAAGGAGGTTGAATTGCCATGATAGGGTGCACATGTCTATTGTGAGGAGGAGCTTAGTGTACACAATGCCCTGGAGATGGAGATGCACATGGAAGTTCTACTACTTGTACTTCTTAGTGAAATCTAGATATATCCAAAGGATCCTTTAGCTGCAACACTCTATTTGGTATGCACTCTTCTCATAAACAAAGTGCTCTAGCTGCTGAAATAGTAGATCTGAGTGTTGGGAGTTGCTAGATGTGTTTGAAATGAGCCTCTAAAGGCTGAAAATTACTAAGTCACACACCAAACTTAACAATGCTGAAATCTAAGCTTTCACTGCTTGTCCCACTGGGTGTGCCAGAAACTGTTGGTCATTCAAATGTGCACCCGTGTCTCAGATTTGGGAGAGATGAGTTGTTTGAGACAACAATGGAACCGTCTCCAAGTTGTGGGACTTTGCGTGCTTGAGATGGATCTCCGGAGAAGGATGGTTCCTCTACCTATTTCTACTAGTAATGCTACTCCTAATGCTGAAAAGGAAAACTAAGCTACAATGCCAAGGGACCAGGGATAGAAGGATAACAAAATGGAAAAATAAACTAAGGGAGGTGATAACACAAAAAGAGGGATGAAAACTATCCGTTATGAGTTAAAATGAAAGAGAAAGTATGAGGGAAGGCTTGGCATACATAACACAAATCAACACACATTTACAATTAGTTCCACAAAACACAACCAGAAAAAGGAGCTACAAGGGACGTAAGATGACACAACAAACACACAATGCAAAAGGAAGGTAAGAAGAAGGAATGAAAACATGTTAGGATAGAGAATAGCCACAAAACAATGCTTCCATTACTTTCATAAATGCACAGACTGTTACAATGGTGAGAGAGGCTAATATCCACATGCAAGAGCTAGATCTAGAAGTCTGCAACTCAGAATGCAAAGATATGAAGGCCTTAGCAAAGAGCTTAAGGATACAAAATGTCCAACATTAACAATGAGCCCATCTCTTACATTTCTAGATGAATCTATGGAAGAATAAGAGGAGGAGGGAAAACCCGAGTTTGAAATAAAACCACAAAAAACAAGCATTTAATGCCTATAAATCCACCTATAAATCTATCAAAAGCACTTCCCTGAGATTTTTTAATGTGTAGGAGAATGATGAAGGTGAAATCCATGTCAAATCGAGTGGTTGGGGGCAGTTAGATCTGCTCATCAATGCCCAAAAAGATGTTTTCCCATTTCTCACCTTCCAAATCCACCAAAAATTTGAATTTGAATATCAAACATTATAGCCTACATCAACAACTACCGATTGGGACTAGACGTGCACTGATCAGAGATCTGTAGCAAAATATATGGCTATTAGAAGATTTTCAGAGCCATCTACACACACAAGACACATGGCACACATAGATTATCTAAAAGGACAACCAACTGTGCAAATTCTTTATCATTTCTGCCACATGTCACACATTGGTTGGCTGCAAGAATTCGGAACCCAGCTGGCGTGCTCTGGTTGGTTGCGTGTAACACACTCAAGCTTGTCAGAGGATGATGTGGCACGTAATGGCATAGAAGAAGGCATGAAGTCATGCATGTAGAAGAATGGAGTGCGAGAGGAAAATAAAGGAAGGGCATGAAAAGGTGATGTGTGCAGGAAGAATGGGAGAAATACCCAAGGAGAAAACTTTTGGTCAAGTTCAGCGCAATTGGTGATTGATCACCCCCAATCCTTCAAAATATATAAAAAAATCCAAATCTACAAAGTAAAACAAAAAATGGATATCTTCCCTCCACATAATGAACAAGTGTATTCATTTTATGTTATACATCTATTTTAATTTACTATGCACAAGTTCGGCTTTATAAAGTCACAAGAATTATTTAGATTTGAGTTGTAGTTCAATTTATAATACAGAAATTGACTACAATTGATGTTGTAGGCTTCATCATGGAGCATGCCAACACCAACACATCAGATAAAAACTATTGATAAAATACAAAGTATGTGTTCACACTTCCGTATGTTTCCCTTTAAGCATATAATTTTCAAATATGCACTTAAAGGAGGGGAAAATATCGACTCTCAAATTTTGTAACTTATCATTTGATAACTATAAGTTTGAATGAATTTATATGCTAAGACAAATGATCACATTATAATACTTGTGTGTGTGTGTGCACACCCTCAAATATCTGTCATGCATTGTAATCATTTAAACTATTATTAAACCATTATTCTTTTCTAGAATTAATTGTAAACAAAGAAAATCAATAGACAAACAAAAGATAAAGAAATAAACAAATAGATTTACCTTCTCTGTAATATCTTGCAAACCTCAAGTAAGATCATAGAAGCACTTGTACATGTTTGATATTTTTGATATTTGGATTTTGGATTCTCTTAATATTACTCTCCAAAGGGATTTGTAAATGCTATGAGCACATTTCACAAGGATGCGGATGTCGAATTGGTAAAAGTTGGATGCAATTTGCTCAAAGCTCCAGGGATCAGTTTACAAAGGAAATGGCTTGCTTTTATACTTGAGGGTGAGGCCATGAGAAGTGGATCTTAGTTTGAATTGGCTCCAAGGTAATAATTATAATTACTTGAAATAGTAAGATTATTTGGTTTATGCAGTTGCAACTTTGTAGGGGCAATCATTATCTTTGAATTCATTTGAAAAGTGGTTGCACGTGCATTATTGCTGGCCCCACCAATATAGGCTTCTAGAAGTGGATAAAAGAATTGATTAAATAATTAATTTAATTAGTATTTAATTTTGAGGAAATAATTAACCATTTATTTAATTAAATGTCTAATTATATTAACTAGAAGGTGTTAGGAATTAATTTAATTAATTCCAAAGGCATGATATAATTAAATTAATTGATTCTAAAGGGTAGGAATATGACTTAGGAAATATAAATAATTTAATTAATTCTAGAAGGGGTTATTTAAGTGATGGAATTAATTTAATTAATTCCAAAGGGGTGTGTTGCGAAAAGATAGAATTAATTTAATTAATTCTAATTGGATATAAGCATGATAAAAATATGTATGTATTTTAGGGTGTCTACATTTTCCCCTCTTTAAAGTGCTGTTGTGAAGTAATATCACTTTAAATATAGTAGACGCATGCAAATTAATGAGCAGAAAGTGGTGAAGCATTTGGATCCATGACAAGATATAATGGTAAGGGAATTCCCCCTCAAGCGAGTGGGCGACATAACAAAGTGATGGACAAACACTTGATAGGAAGGAAATAAGGGACGTAAACAAGGATAGGAAGGAGGACTGTGCTCATAGAAAAAGTGACATTTGGAGAGTGTGAACATAAGAGCAACCTTTATTTTGTTGTTAAAAAATAGAGTTGTCACCATGATTATGAAAGAATCAATATGGGGAACCTATATGTGCGTAAAATAAGCACACACATAGCAAAAAAATATAAAAAAGGAAAAAAAAACATCTCATATACACAATAGGTGCAGGAACCATGGTTATAGAGAAACTAAGATGTTATCACACTAGTGGAAATTGGTAGAAAAAATTATACTTCAGAAAACAATTTATCTATGCCCCAAAACATGCCACAATGAAAAAAAAACAGATGCAAAGGCTCCCAAACATTAAATTTATGAAATGCATGCGAATATGGTCAGAATGAAGAGTGGAGTATACTTAGAAACTCCTCTTGACACTCTTGTTGGACCCACAATGTAAAACGATCTGATATGGAGTTTCCTTAGTGAAGTTATATTGCGAAGGAAATAACAAGTGGTGATAACATTAAGATTAGTATGAGTAGTAGGGTAGAGATAAAAACTTTAATTTTATAAAAAGTGCATCGCGTTGGTGAAGTTTGGAAAAAACTTGCACTATTTAGGAATTTTTGCTAGTATTTAAGGTTTTGGAATTTTTTGATAATTTATGTTTTTATTTTATTTTTGGCATTGCAGAAGAATGTAGGGGAAAAGAGGGGAATGGTGTGTGTATGATGCAACCTAGAATCCACTATAAAAACCCATGCATGCTGGCATATCACCCAACCCAAGTTGAGGGCTCACCCAAAGCGCGTAAAGGTACCATGTCCCTCTTTAGAGTTGCTTGTACAATATATTAGTGTGATGAAGATAGAGCATATAAAAATCCATAAATAAGCATAAATATTCCCCATGCATAACCATATCTAGATCTTATATAATCATGAATTAAACAATAACTATGATAATGTTAATCATATAAGAACCAGCTACAGTCACGTTTAACACCATTATCCATCCAATATACTCCATTACATTATCATTGTAAAGTATAGAAGCTTTTTACATTAAAAAATATTACCATAAGCTATACGCGCATCAGATCCAATAACATGACTATATAATAATTGTGTGTCTCTTATCTACATAGTTCACTACTTATTTATAGGGGTGGGGACTTTCCCTTTACTACTTACACACTTCCCAAAATAGGTCTCATGCTAAAAACAACCATGTGCCTTTACATTAACATGCACACATGCAAGTGCACTAATAATAGACATCCTATAATGAACTGGAAGTAGTAATCCTATTATTATCTCAAACTCATGCATGGTGCTCATCAAAAAGATTAGATATCAATAGGGATTGTTCAAGATTGAATTGATTTGTTGGGCTGTATTTCCAGAACGTTACTTCCCATTTAGAAAATGGATTAACCAACATAGGAAAATTCGGATTACATGGTGTCAACATATCTGGATCTATATGATCCTTCATAGCCTCTGTTTGTAATGGAACCACATTATCTACAGAAGGACACTCATATGATGCTCGTGAGAAACTATAAAAAACTCTACAATGGGTAAATGGTTTAGGGTCACCCAGAATGGTGCTCGTCTGTCCTTCATGAGGAAATTTTATACACTGATGATAAGTTGAAGGAACGGCCTTTTATGGCATGAATCCATAGGCATCCTAAGAGCATGTTATATGGGAGGTCCAAATAAAGAACTTGGAACTTTGTATCATGATAAACATGCCCTATCTCTATGGGTATCATTATGGTATGGGAGTATTACAATCCTCATTATCATATGTTGTGATGGTGATGGTATTAGGATCCAAGTCTGCTTCTATGCAAGACATTTTCCTGACAAGCTTCAAAGTGCAGATGTTCAAACCAAATCCACCATCTATAAGAACTCTTTTGACTTTGCAACGAGTAACAAATACTTCTATTTATAAGGGTATATTATGATTAGGTTGGTTATGTGGTATCTCATTCTAGTAAAAATAATAGACTCACTAGAAGCGAGTTTTGTGATCATTACTTGGAGATTTGCGGGATCTACATGTGTGGACACTCGAGACCCCTGAAAAGTTTTATACAATATGTGTTTATGACTGTTTGATATTTTTAGAAGATATAAGATTGAAATCTTAGCAGTGGTCTTCTCTAATTGCTCTAACAAGTCATACTAAGTTTCATGAGGGACATATTGAGTAGGTTTGGAGATTACTAAGCGCGTGTGTCACATTCCTACGACAAAACTATCACCTACAATTCTAATGGTGTTTACTTGTTCATCAGATGATTGGATAAAACCTATAAGGGAATTGAAAGGATTATTTATAGAGGTATATACATAATTTACAACCCTATAATTATTAGATGAATCTCTTTGATATGGATTCTTGTTCTCTTGTTTTTTATGGGTAGGTAAGGGTTTTTTAAATATCCCCATTTTTGTGTTAGGGCCTTCCCCATATTTAGGTGAATCCACCTCAATCTTTCCTTCTTAAATAAGGTCTTGTAAATAGTGTCATAGCCTCATACATCAGTCATTCTTGTGTCCTTTGTGTAGTGCCCACTTCCCTTTGACACCTTTTGATATTGATCTTAATACTGTTGATTATATTATGGACATTATTATAGTTTTGATTTAGTATGATGTTAGATGTTGGGTCATGGATTATTGTTGATCTTGATTTATTTATGATGCATGATGATTATTAGAGACACTTTATATGTGGATGATGATATACTATTTGACATGGATGGATTATGAATGTTGTTCAGACATGTGATTTTTTGATATTGTGAGTAGATCTAGAAAATGGACATTATATGATGATGATATAGTTGTTGATATAAATTGTAAGTGATATTGTTGATTTCCTTGATGTTGTTGTGATTCATATGTATAAATGATTTTTTGATTATATTTATATCATGCTGGATGTTCTGACATGGCCACGAGGCCGAAGGAAGTATTTTTGTTTTGAAGGTTAAACTATCACAACAAACATCGGGGGATTGGAGACTAACCACATTGAAATTCTAGATGAATTCAACAAGGTCACCATGGCAACTTTTGTTGTTGTGTGTGTTGTATATTTTGTTAGGAATTCCCATGAGGGGGGATTACCTTTGAATGTGAACAAGGGGCTTTGTGTATTTTATTAATGTGGTTCCTTTTTATTATTGTTTGCATGTGTTTATTTTGTGATGCATTTACCCCTTTCATTATTATTTTAATTATGGAGAATTAATGTGAGTAATATTTTGTTAAAATAAATGAATAAATAAAATTTTGGATATAAGAAGTAATTATAGAAGTTGTTGGCTCTTGTATTAAATGTGGTAAGTGATGTGTAAGTATGTGTAAGAGTTGTGTAAGTCAGATTTTGGAGTATGAAACACTCCACCTCCTTGGAAATTCGAATTTGTCCTTGGAGGTTGTTTTTAGAGGCTTGTGGGACAAGTAAAACTTGTCCCATACCTCTTAATTTTATTTACAAACCATACCCATGGTTGGGGGGTTGATTTTATACCTTTTTAATGCATTTTGGGAAGACAAATTGTAAGTTTTAATTACACTCTTCTTACATTTTATTAAATTCAGTCCTTTGGGGTGTGGGCTTTTTGGAGTGTGTAAGTTTATTTGTCATATTTTCACCCACCTCTTTATTGTGCTTTGGAGAATGAATTTGAATTTTGTGTTGGAGTTGAGGATGTGTGATGTGGCATCCTACATGGATCCACCTCATCCTCTTCTCTTCCCTCTTTTATAAAATTGAAACTCCTTGCTTTGTTTTGGGTTGTTGAACTTTTTGCATACTTCATTGGGGCCGAATTATCCTTGGCTGTTTGGAGCTCTTGTTGATTTTGGAGGAGATTAGAGAGCATTTCATACTTAGAAATTGTTGATTTTGGGACTATATTTTGACATTGAAAGTTTATTGTTTGGAACAAAATCTACCATGGAGAGGTAGGAGCTTAGCTCTTCATATATGGTTTTATTTTTTTTATGTTTGTGTGAATGGTGAATGTTTTGTGTGTTTGTTGGCTGGTTGGGTAGACTACCTAGGAATGGTATAGGAGAAGACTATGGAAAATCCATGTGGGGGGGGGGGGGGGGGGGGGCAATAAGGGAATGCAAGTGGCATCAGAATTATTGTGGAGGGAGTTTGGGATTGGGATCCACCATGGAAAATAAATAGCTTGCATTTCTTACTTTGTGGGGGGCATAAGGATATGTGTGATTAATTATATTGGTAGTTTTTTATAGGTGGATACTCAATTCCCATTGGGAGGCATAAGCAGCTTCCCCCATAGTTCTTGCTCATTTGGCTTGCATCATAAAGCTTGAGTTTTGTCTTAATGTTTCAATGCAGTTGTAAACTGTTGTTTTGTTTGGACTATGTTTTCAATTTGAAATGTGTATGTTGAAAGATTGTTTTGTGATGTGGAATCTTGTTGTTTCCATGAGTTGAAATACATTTCTTATTGCATTGTGGTTGGGGCTCGAGGGCCAATGAAGAAGGATGGATTCTCCTTTCATTAGATGTCTTGGTTGGGTGGAGAGCATTGCCTTTCCCCTGCCTTTGTTGTGATCAAATTGGAAGAATGAGAAGAATGCATGTTGTTGTTCTGGAGCTAAGGAAAGACATTTTGATAGTACTTTGTGAAATAAAAATCCCATTGTAACCTTCCCCACTTGAAGTGGACGAATTTGTAAATGTTTTGAAATGGAAAGATATTTTTATTGAGCTATGGAATTTGTAAATTTGAAATGTGACAGATATATATACTCTATTTTGTGCATTTGAAAGAAAGAAATTGAAATCTATTATATGCATTCAAGGAATTGAGAGATGTAATGTTGTATTTGAAATCAATAAAGGATTGCAATACCTTTCTTCATTTTCATTGTTGCATTGAAATATGATCTTTAAATGTTATTGAAATCTGTGTTTGAAAGAAAGCAATACGTATGAAGGAATTGTATCACTTTGTTCTTTTGAAAATATGACAAAATTGGAAATCATACTTTACATTTTAGCCATTAAATGGTTTTTTGAAACAACTAATTGTATTAGACTAGAATAGAAATGAATTTCCATACTTGGAAGGTGAAAAATATTAAATAAATCCCTTTAGAAATTGATCTCTATTTTAAATTTTAAAACTGGCAAATAATTTATCTAAAATGAACAGTTTAAACCTGCAAGCAAGAAATAACAATGAAACATTAAAATTGAACATGCTAGGGTATAAATGAGTTTAATTCGACAAAAAAATTGCTTAAGGAAATATTTTAAAACATTGTAAAATCGGGCCCAAACCTTTCACAGTATTTTTGCTGTTAGAAGTTGTAAAAATTCAAATTGGAAATCAATCAAGCAAAATTACATTCGAAATGCATCCTAAATCCTTCTTGGAATAATTCTCCATGTCTGTTTGGCATGTTGAGTGAAGGAGAAGATCAAATTGAACAAAATTTATTATTTAAAATTTACCAGTTTGCTTTTGATAAGCCAGCAAGACGTTTTCTTAAAATTGACCCCTTAAAATTTATCAAAATCTAAAATTATTGATAACTGTGTAAAGAGGGCGTCGAGAGCTTTCCAGAAAGTCCTCATTTTCCAAAACCTGAGCTCTCTATCAAAATTTATGGCCCTCTGAAGTTTTCCTTGGTGGGCCCGCGACCCAAATTTTTCCTTAAAAAAATTAGGAAAACTTTTGGGAAATTTTTTAAAAAATTTCCCTGCCGGCCCACAGCCAATTATAGGCTGCCATGTGGCCTCATGAGGCAATGGTGGAGGCGCGGCACCATTTTCTTCCTTGGCATTTTTTTTTTTTAAATTGGAAAATATTCTTAAATCTCTCGGCCGACCCGCTAGCCCGCAACCAATGAAAGACTAACACGTGGCATCCTTAGGCATTAGTGGAGGCATGCAACTTTTTGATACTTTGAAATTTTTAAAATTAAAGATCTTAAATCCTAAAAGCACTCCGATGGTTCGTCGAGCCGTGGTCAATGAAATCATGACACGTGGTGTCATCTCGGATCGGTGGAGGCGTGCACAAAATTTAACCCTTGCACTTTTTGAAGCAAGAGTCTAAAATTCGTATGTTCCCCACAAGTCCGGTTTTCCCCACGCCATTCAGAGCTTAACACATGTCCTCCTCGGGCTCACGGGCAGGTAGGGAAAAATTGCACTTTTGCGCCGAAAAGAAAAAAAGCACTGAAACCCTTCCCCGCTCCATCGCCCTGTGCAAGGGAAAATTTTCTCCCTAGGCCCACACGCCCGCTCTTGGGGGAAATTTTCACCCCAAGCCCCGCCGGCCCATAAATTGAGTTTTATGAGGAGCTAGGAGGACTTATTTATATCAATGGAAAGGTGAGGAAATTTCCTATCCAATGGGAATAATTTAGGGAGTTTTTGAATACATTAAGTGTGAGAAAAATCAAGTTGAATCTTTAAGCCTGTTAGAGAGTGGGTATAGTGAGGATATTACCCTCTGAACCTTATTGAACCTTCTAACCCTTAATTTTGGACCTTGTGGCTCTAATAATTGTTAATAAAGGAACAATATGTTCTAGTGGTTTAGAATTGTTCTGGAACTTGTTAGTGATAGTTTTTTCCTTATAACTGGTTGTAGATTCTTATAATAAATTAAAAAAATATTCCATAATTTTTCCTAACTAATCCTAGGTTGTTTCTTGGGTCTCAAGTGGGTTGTTTTAACGGGCGTTACACTTTGACACAATGAAATTCAAAATACTCATGATCTTTATACCATCCTGGTTTAGGTGTATCTTTAGGGAAGGGAACTATGGTTGCAGGGTAGGTGACCATGTTCACTATCTCTAACTTTTTAAAATTTATAGATACTGGTTTAGTTAGAGATATGAATGTCTGTTTTGGGGCCTTGTCTTTGTCTTGACAAGGTCCTTTCATGATTTTAAGAAGAGGACCACTCTAGAAAATCTGGACTCTCTTGGAGTCAGTGATGTCCTCTCCTACAACATTCTTGTTTTGTTTAAATAACTTAAGCTTCTATGTATATTTTGATTTAATATGTTTATCCTTGGAGAAGGGTTTAATAGTCCCTTTCAAGATTAGAGCCTTTTCAATGTTACTGCCCTTCTCTATTACTTATTCAAAGTTAGAGACATAATACATTTGTAAATGAAAGGCTATGTATGGGTTTATATTATGTACAAATATACTAACCATCTATTTTTTAGGGATATTGCGAGGAAAATGGCTAGCCAAACCATGCCACCATTGTAAGAAACTGACTAAGGATTCATTAGGTATCTATTTTGTAGTAAATAATTCTAGCATGGTTATATCACTCTCCATGTTAAAGGAGAAGTGTTACACAAAATTTTCAGATAATGCGGGCCATATAACAATCATTCCCTTGGGTATGTGTAGAAACCACTCTAGTGCTTCTTTCACCAAAATGTGAGGAAATAAATGAATAAGGTAGTTGTCACTATATGCAACTTCCTAAAAAGCCATGTAGAAGTATTTTATATGATTGAGAGTATCACCCTTACCTTTATATTTATCAAACTTATGTGCATCAATGTTTTTGGGGAACAACATTTGTAACATGTCTCTATCGAAAGGGTAGGGACATAGCTCATCGTATTGATATTTCTTGTTATGGCCCACGTTACTTTCTTGTAGTGTTGTGAGCATGTTTTTCATTTATTGTAGATCTCATGTAATAAGTTGGTATTTTAATGGCGATAGTGGTCTATTCAGACTAACCTTTAACGCTTCATCATTGTGAGGGTTAGTGCGTAGTTCACTAGACTTAGATTTATGTTTCTCTTTTCATGAAACTTTGTTCACCTCCTTAGATGTGTGTAAGCTCATTGAACTTTGGTTATGTTTAAGTATCTATCTTTGAAGGACCTCTTTTTAAGTTTGGTGATCATCTTATGTGTCATATTGAGGGGAAACCTCCTTGTATTCGTTTTCGATTTTGACTCTACGTGAGGCTCTAAAAGGTACTCTTCGAGCACCATCATTTTGTTTTAATGCTTCATTCTTAAAGGTGTTATTTTCGCAACCGGAAGTGGAAGAATATCCCACATCAAAAGGATTAGTGTGATTCGTACTATGCATGTCAATAAGAGTAGGCCTTTGTGACTCTTCCTCATTTATGTTAATTAGTTTAAAAAACATGTCATGGTCTTGTGGTAGCCTGGCTCCTAATTATAGGATGCACGTAAGTATTTTCTATTTAGATACAAGAGATCATCAAACTATATGAGATCAAGGTTATTCTTGCTTTGTGATGAATCAATGTCATTTCTGCTTGGATCAACCCATGTTTTAGTATATTTTACTTTGGAAAAATGAGTGTTTAGATTAGTACCAATAAAGGGATTATTCCATAGAACGTTATCAACACTTGATGGACACATCTCCACTTCATGTTCCATTCTTCTAGCCACCATCAACCTAAGTATAAGGTAATTTATCTTGCATATATGTCTCAAGGTGGTTTAGCTTTTATCCCTAAAGGATGATATGCCAAAAGAATCAAGGATCAAATGATCTGGCCTAGGTATAAGTATATGCAATCTCAATCATACAAGGAGAAAATCATGAAAGTATAGGTAACCAATCAATCAATCAAAGTGTTTACATATTTCATTTCCAATGATAGTTTTTAAGGTTAGATAGCCAATTCTATGTCAATGCTTAGGTCAAGCTCAAACAAAAATTGAAAAAGGTGTAAGTATTAATAAAACGTAAGTTTGATTCCCAATCAAAGGATACCACGACGAGTTTAGCAACCAAAAAGGCCTAAATGTTAAAGGACGAGTATTATAAATGTAAGCCATGTAACTACACCAATTAGACATGTTGATCAAGCTTCACAGAGAAGTGAGATATTAGTGCCAAAGTGGTATTGAAAAGACGCAAACAAAGTAAACGACACCTTTCAATATTTGGTACAATGTTTGAAGTCAAACTAACTCAAATTATACTAAGGAAGTGCTAAAATGTGGGCAGCGTATCACCACAATGTGGACACTTAGATCACGTTTATGAGAAACGTGACGTAGGTATCTAAATTGTGTCGAGACAATGTAAAAAAGGTAAAACATTTTAAGGGGATCAAACGATGAACCAATCCTAACTATGGTGATGATATTGAAATCAAGACCAAGTGTCTATCAAGATGTAAATATGTACCCACACACTTTAGATGTTTAAAAACTCACCCACAAACATGGATGAGTGTAAATGGACAAAAAAGTGGTGAACACGATCTATTGATAACAATTGCAAAACATACCTTCTCTTTTCCCAAATGGGAAACACGAATGCAAATGAATAGACTAAGTTGTAGTGAAAAAATGTAGTATAACTTCGGAAGAGTTTCACCTTGCCTTGGGGAAAGTGAAGAACTAAGCAAAAGCTATGAAAATGGGGTAAGAACACTTAAGAAACCCCAAATCTTTAAACAAAAAAATCAATGGACCATCGTGATAAGAAATAAGAAAGTATTCAATACTTTGCATGCATTAATCTTGAAGTAAAAAAGCAAACCTAACATGTCTAGTTATCCTCTATTCTTGAAAGCTTTGTAAAAGAACCTAATAAAGATTCTAAGAAATCAGTTTGTGATTATGAGAATGGGAGCTCATAATTAATGGCTAGAAAGCCATATGGTTCTTCCCATTTACTCAAAGTTTGAGTGTGTAGTGCAATAGCAAAGAAAATAGCTCAATAAAAAAATGAAAAGAAGATCTAAATCCTAAAATAAATACTATAGTTTATGTTAGAAAGGAGGAAGTGTTCTTAGAAAAGTGAGGGGGGTCTAGTTCTATTTATAGGTATCTAATTTCAAAAATGAAATAATTTGGGTGCATGTCAGACAAATGAATAAGCCAAAAATCACGTTTAGTGAATCAAGGTAAGATTAGACTAGGCTTAGAAGAGGTTAAACATGCCTTAGGCTAGTTAATCTAGGTTTAGGCTAATTAATCTTGATTAGTGAGGAATTAGGATTTTGAGAGAGTTGTCAAAGGACTACTCACTCCAATGAAATGGATTGATGACCTAAGAATCTAGTTGAAGCATTTTAGAAGGATATTAGAAGAGGGTTTAGCTAATAAGAGGATATATTAGCCTGATTAGTTAGTTATAAGAGGAATACGACTAAAAGGATGTCATAGTAGGAGAGTTAGATAGGCCTAATTGAAGATGTGTCACTAATTTTTGAGGAGTAGAATAGTTAGTGCAATATTAAGAATAAGATTTCTTTAATCAAATTATAGGTGTCTACATTTTCCCCTCTTTGGGGTGGCATAAGTTGCGCCACTTCAAAGAAAGTAGACAAACACAAATGATTAAATAATTTTTTTTTCGAAAGAGTGGGAGAAAAATTAGTAAGATGAAGGATCCCCCCTTCGAGTGTCAATAGGGTGATGAAAGAGGTCAATTGACGATCGAAAAGAGAGAGAGAGGGATGGGTAGGGTTAGGATGCCCTACCTAGAAGAGAATAATAGGAAGAAAGGGTAAGAAGAATGGGCAGGATTATTGATTGCAATTTTTTCATTTGTTTAACAGATCCTACTAGAAATGTTGTAAGAGCGAATGGTGAAGAGTGAGATGTACAATGATAAAGTTGGAGTTTTTTTTGCTCATCATCCACATCATACTGTTTAAATAAGTTGATGGGGGGGCTACTCTCTTTAAATGGTGAGGCACCAACATTTGATAATTATATTAAGGGGAGTGCATGTAACTGTAGAGGAAGAAGGGAGAAGTTGAGCATGAGGGAGAGAGAAGAAACATAGATAACAAGAAGGGGAGATACTATTTGTAATCTAGTATTATGTAAGATAATATTCATTTCATCATATTGCTAAAAATATTCATCATCGGTCCTTATTAAAAATACAAGCATATGACAGAGGCATAAAATGACATGAAAATCCAAGATAAAAAAAATCCATTTCTAAAATGCCAACTCCATGTAACATACAAATTATAATACAATACAAGAAGTAAACAATCCGATCTAACAAGGAAATAAGTACAAGCACACACACTCAAACCAACAACATTTAAGATAGTTGCACAAATATTTTGTTATTGAGCTGTAGTCCCAAATGTTTATGATAAAAAAAAGGGGTTAAAAATGATGTCCCAAGAAAATTGAACATGCAAGGAGAAAAAAAGAGGACACTTAGGTACTATGAAATAATAGTGTGCACTACGAAATAGTACTAGAAAAATTGTTGTGCCCCAGAGTACAGATGAAGTAAGCAGCTGAGCCTTATAAATGATTATAGATTCAAATGATCTGCAAGTTGTTGTTTCATAACATGTGAAAAACACCAGTAAGATACGAGATGAGTGTCATGTGAGAGACACAAATTTCAGCTGTGTATTAGCTTTTTACTAATTTGTGTCAATTTTTTTGAAATTTTACCAAAAAAAATTGGATTATTGAATGATTTTAAGATTTTTTTAATTTTTAACATTTTTGATTGGTCAAAAGAATTTAGAACATGGATTATTTTCCAAAAGCATGTGGAATGCCCCATGACGAAGAAACGGGTATCGGGTAGCAAAAACATGCCCTGACAAGAAGAAAAATGGGTCAAAAATGATTATTTAATAAAAATAATCATCACAATGGTGATTAGAAGAAGAAAGAATGAAAACATCACTTGGAAATATTAAAAATTCCCTAGGGAGAAGAAACGAGCGCTAGGTAGAAAATAATGCCCCAGCATAGCCAAAAATTAGTTAAAAATAATTATCACTGTGGGTAGAAGAAGGGGTTAGAATGACCACAACGGTAAAATTAAGCATTACGGCCATCAAGATGGGTGGGAGGGCATTGCAACAGGTCAAACTAACCTTATAAACCCCTTCGGGGGGTAAATCATCATGGTTAGTTCATTTTTTATGGAGTTCTTATGAATTTTTACCGCGAGTAATTTGTGAGTTGCAAGAGAGATGACAAAATTTTAGAGGTGGATTAGACTCCGGGAGTACCTTTGGGATGATGCTGATGGACCCTACGTGAGTTCCCTATTCGTTCTTGTCAAATTTTGCATTTAATGTCAAATTTTTAGCATTATTTAGCATGTTTATGGTAGATTTAGGGGATGTTTAACGCGTACGCGTGCCTTAGTGACACACAAGCATCATTTGGAATGCGCATACGTCAAGAAAATAGGTACGCATATGCATTAAAAAATGGGTACATGCAAATGTACACATTGGAGGGGATGCATATGCATTAGAGGGGAATATGCGGATGCACGCACATGTGCACCACAAAAGATATGTGTAGGTGTCATACTAGACACTTATACATTGGGGGAGGTATTAGAATAGGTGTGAAAGTGGTTAGGTGCGTACGCATCAATATGGATGCATAGGTGTTGGTAGTGGCATGTACATGCCTTAGGAGCATATGCATTAGGATAGGCGCATAGGCATCCATGGGGGCACATAGGTTCTAGAAGAAATACTTAGCCAATTTTTTTATGAAAAATAGGATAACTATAGAAGGACGTGGTTTAGAATTTTTTAGAAGAAATTTGAAAGTAACACTTAGAAGAATAAAATAGAAGAATGTAGATAGAATTAGATCATAACAAGTGTATTTTAATTTTGTAAAGACGATTGTTGGTCCTTCATACTAGAGAGAAGTATGGGAACTTGGCTACCATAACATCAGATTTCAAAGAGGAGGACATTGATCTTTTGGGCATCCTTTTATACGTCACTGGATTAGACCACGTGGCTAGTATGCCATAGATTACTCTAGACCATGGCCTCCTCACAACCTTAGCTGAGAGGTGGCACAGTGAGAGCCAATATTTTTGGCTCCCGACTGGCAAGATTAATATTACACTGGAGGATGTATGGAGGATTCTGTGGGTGCCCCTCTAGGGTCAGCTAATCAAGTACAAGATTCGCAGGAGTGAGATCAGAACTTGTCTATTTGAGCTATTCGGAGTGGAGGATATACCTTGCCGAGGTATGACCGTTAAATTGTCTCAATGTATAATAGAACCAAAATTAGATCGGGTGGTGGTTTATTTGATGGCCTTTGTCAGTGGCATTCTACTTACTAACAAGAAGGCATTGTACATTCCCTCTAAGTCTCATCGGATTAGTATGTGGACTAGTTGATGGTGAGAGGTATTATTAGGGCCAGTGTATATTGGTGTATTTATATTAGGATCTTCATCTTATCACCTACTACCATCACAGGACGATAGGCCCGACTAGATTATTGCAGATATGGGCTTGGGACCACATAAAAATTGGCCATACCATAGGTGTTTTACGAGCTCATGCCCCAGAGGAGCCATATGGGATGGGTTGGGTTCCGGTCGGTAATGATGTTCGGCTTAATATGGGAGACACCTATCATTATTATTGAGAGTTTGATGATCTCCAACAGGAGAAGATAGTATGGAGGTCCTATAGACACTTTCAGTGGCTAGAGGATGGTCTAGAGCTTAGCGTGGCCATGTGTTGGGTTTTAAAATGGCACTTTAACAAAACCACAGTCATGGGACAACAAGTCCCTCCTCTTTATGGGAGAGGTTCCCTTATTGAAAGAAAGCAGCAAAGCTTATATACAAATGTACAAATTTCATCTTAAGGCTGGAATTCTAACATCTTGAAATGCTTTTTTACTAAAATATCTTATCAATACAAATGAATGGAAGAACTGAAGAAATGAAAGAGCAGAATATAATAGTACCTTCAAGAAATATAGATAATAGAGTATTACCTTATATGTACTAAGCAAAGGTGATATGGAACAAAATCATTCACATTCACATCACAAGATATCATTCCATAGACACAAAGTTCTAGAAATCATATCAATAAGAACACAAAGTTTCTTATTACAAAAGATAAATGATCCACAAATTTCAGGTAAGAAAGAAGAGACAATAGATGAAGATAGAGAGAAAGGGGAAATTCTTCTGTATTGATTAATTTTGATTCTATTTACACTTCAAAAGTATAAGATTCAAACATTTGTAATGAGCCAAGATCTTACATTTATAGATGAAGCAAAAAGAGGAGAAGAAGAGAAGGAAGAAAATCTGATTCGGAAGCTCAACCACCAACCATCAATGCCCCTGCAAATAAGCCTACAATCTGGTTCTGCATGTCTTTGGCGTACTGAAGAAGGATGGAAGATTAGATCAAATATGATTTATTGAAGCATTCTGATCACATATTAATGGCAAAAAATATGTTTTCCATATTTTCACCCGAATCAAGATATCCAGTCAGTTCTCTATGTCTACTTGACGTGTTGGAGAAGGAAGGATGGAAAATCAGATCAGATCTATGTAGTTGAAGCAATTAGATCCTATATTAATGGCTTGAAATACTTTTTCTATATTTTCACCCATAAAATCCTACTAAATAATATTTTATGCTTGCATGGTGTAGAGGAGACCAAGATCTTTCCAACAATATAAATTTTTTCGAATTTCGAGCATTGGAGTGAAAGTTATGCTCATTTGAATATTTGAATCGAATATGTACAAAAATGGTGAAAATGCAATTTTCACAAAATGGATCCATGCACCTGAAATTGAAATTGCACCTTTAGTGCAAAAGATGCAAAGTGTGAAAGTATCCCTCAAACCCTGCAGGCCCGCAACTTCACTTTTGATATAGGTCTGACACGTGGCTTTACCTGAGTGGTAATGGAGTCGTAGCTCACCCTATAATTTTACTTCTTTTGGAAATAAGGCTCAAAATCTCAAAGTTCTTTACCGACCCACTTCCCCATTTTGACTTTTCAATGCGGGCTCAAGACCCCAGCAGAGTCATGGAGTATTTTACAAATTTTAGTTCTCTTTTTGGAAATAAAACCAAATTTCCCAAAATGCTTCAATGGCCCGCCTTCCCGTTTTGACTTTCGATGCGAGCTCAACATTTGACTTTATCCCTTTGTGTGAGCAGGGTTGCGGCTTGCTTTATGACTTTATGCCTTTTATGGAAACACAGCCAAAATTCCTAAAATGTCCCAACAACCCGCCTCTTTGCATGTAATTTAGGCCTGACACGTGGCTTATTTGGGCATCGGTGGAGGTGCGGCTTACTTCTATACTTTTACGCTTCAAAACAAAAGCTAAAATTCCAAAGTTCCTCTGACGACCTGCCTTCCCGCTTTGACCTGAAACATGGCCACGTGTCCCTTTATGGGCCTGTTCTATATTTTTTTGTTTTGACTAGGTCCCTATGCTTGGCGAAGGATTTATGTCTAACCCAGGACACATGGAGGCTTCCTGCTTATTTGGAGACTTTGTTTGGACCTGACCTTCAGAGGTATGCCGATTGGACACATAGAGAGCTAGCACATGTTTAGGACCTTCTTTTGGATTCTCCCCCTGAAAGAGTGCCAAAGGGACATGTGGGGATTTTCACTGGTTCTCCTTTCCTTAGTTGATTCAATGACCAGTTCTGCCCCTTTTGACTTCTGTTGGACCCTAGACACGTGAAGAGTTAGTGCTTGTTTGGGGAACCAGATTTGGCTTCGACCCTTGAAGGTGCGTTGATGAGACATGTGGCACCATCCGCCGACCCTCTTATACTTAGTCGATTAAATATCTGGCTCTGTCCCTTTTTCAAACTTGGGACACATGGAGGGTTGACACTTGTTTGAGTCTCTGCCTTTGGTGACACCTTTGAAGGTGCGCCAATGAGACACGTGGAGGATTCCACCGATCCTTTTATACTTGACCGATTTGGGCCCACTCCCCTTTTTCCATTTTTTTTGGTTGGGTCCCTTCAGCTTATTTAGGAGCGACTATGTTGGGTTCTGGACACGTGGAAGTTTCACGATTGTTTGGGGACTTGATTTGTATTTCACCTATAAAGTTGTGCCGAGCTAACACGTGGTTCTTTCTGCTAGCCTTAGACCTTTCAATGACCGATTCAAATTTTTGAGGCTCTGACCATGTGGAGGGTTGGCGTTCATTTAGGGTTTATCCCTTGGGTCTCACTTCTGAAGTTACATCGATGAGGCACGTGGAGGCTTCTACCGACCCTCTTATACTTAGTTGATTAAATAGCCGGCTCTGTCCCTTTTTTGGACTTGGGACACATGGAGGGATGGCGTGAGTTTTGGGTCTCTCTTTGGGCCACGCCTTTTGAATTTTCACTGATGAGGCACGTGGTACCTTCCACAAGTCCATTTCTTTGCCCCGACTCAACTTGCATGCGAAGTCCAAAAACTTAAAGCCCTTTCTTAAATCTTCTCCTGTGCGCTTTGATCTCCTTTGACGCCATTGGCCACCTTTGCCAACCTTGCCCCTTCATTTTTGGATTTGGAATGTGGGCTCACATGACTAAACTGACCCTTCTAATTTTCTTCTGTACGGGGTTGTGTTTTATCAATTTTTCTGGGGGGAAAAATTTGGATAATATGCACTAAATCAAAAATTTTGAAACTTGAATTGAAAAATGAGGGGAATTTGAGGGTGAAAACACCATGGTAGATCATTTTAGGTTCGTAAGCTAACACTACATCAAAGATTTTTTCAAAGTGGATAGATTCTAGAGGTTCAAGTCATGATATGTGGTACGGACGTAGATCCCAAGAGGTGACTGATATGGGTCCTCAGATTTAGATGGATAGAGCCAGGGTGAGCTATGAGTAGATGGTGCCAGTACTATGGGTACCATTTAGATAGGTTAGGGACCCTAGATGTACAATTGAGTATGGACTATGGTATTTGATAGTGTTACCTCATTGACTTACCATTCCATGGGAAGCCTAGGATGCAGGAGCTAGGCCACCTCCAGAGGGGCCACCAGATAATGATGATGAGGATGAGGGAAAATATGATGATGATGATGATGATCATTTTTATAGTTAGGGTCACAATGGGGGTAGGGGACAGGGTCCTCCATCGCTTTAGGCATAGGGACAGGGGCTGAGGCCAAGAGGGAGACATGTATCTATAGCTCCTCATATGCAATAGTCTCCAGTTGGTATACCAGCTAGGGTTCTCATCCCATTGCAACAGATTCATCCAGTGATTCAGTAGGGTCTTCCTCCTTGTGCTCCAGGGCAACATGTTCCTAGATAGCACGGTCCTGCTCCTAGTCCACCACATGATGGTGGAGGAGGTGATGGTGGAGATGGTGGGCAGATAATTACATTACAGTAGGTTATAATTATGTAACTTCAGATGATGGCTAAAATAGATCATGTTAGGGCACAATTTTAGGTGGTTAATGCAGAGCGAGACCAAGCTAGAGCTCAGGTACAGGTTGTGACCTCAGAGAGAGAGATCAGGCCAGGGCCCAGGCTAGTTAGGGAGGTGGTGGAGATGGAGCCACTTGGTTTCAGTAGATTCAGTAGATGGTTTCTCGGAGTACACATATTATGAGCCTATTACAATAGTCCTAGGCACAAGGCAACAATTATTAGGTCAGAGGGACCAGGCCTAGTATGATGCTCAGGTCCTTATAGCAGAGAAAGATCAGGCACATGCATAGGAGAAGACTATTACTATGCCTTAAGATTGGTTGTATACTATATTAACATATGCTTGGGTGGACATGGCATGGGTTATAAGAGAGTACGATGCTATACAACATACATCTACAACAGGGGGAATGACCCGGATTTTGTCATATGTTATGAGGGCTAGTGGTGAGGCCTCCTATTACAAGGCCACATACTACGATGCAGCTCTTGAATATCTAAGAGTGATGCAATTTTATCATCTATATATAAGCATGTCTAGATATAGGTCCCAGAGGACCTCTCAATCAAGGAGATCAGTGTAGCAAACCACGGTACATTAGAGTGTGGTAGGTTTGGCTGTGCCATCTCATTAGCAACATCATCCTCCTCCGGGCCATAGGCCCTCTAGTTTAGGAGAGGGTGAGAGTCATGGATGAATATTTCCTTTTTATTGCATACTGACAGATGTATGTATCCTTGATGTATGCCTCTTATGAAGGCTTATTTTTTATCGATGATGCATGATGTATCTTTTTTGGATTATTTATCCTGATGAAGGCTTTTTTCTATTCATGCCATTGATGAAATATTTTGTATCGATGATGTATATCATTGTGAGACAAACATTTTATACATGTTTATGGACATTCGATGTGATTGGTATTATGTTTTTATTTTACTGATGATGGTGATTTATGGATGATGATTATATCATGATGTTGCATGTTTTTTTCATGTATGTATCATGATAGATGTAGATGATGTATCACATGTTATTATATTTATGATATATCATTAGATGATATCATATTTTTTGTACATGAGATGTTTTTACCTTTAGTGTATGGGATGATATTTATGATATTGGTGCGGGGGGGTAGATTTTTAATCATGTGCAATCCCTCTTGACCCATTGATGATACAATATGTGATGATTAACTTAGTATACATGCTTGATGTAAAACCTAGCATTTTTATTGATATATGATTTATAAATGATGTTAGATGTGATGATATGATAGATGATACATGTGATGATAAACAAATGTGCATAAAACAAACACACAAGCAAAAGTTAACAAAACTAAATAGATATACACATAGAAAACAACATGACGATATGTAACTAAAAAATGAACTCAAGCATCCTTAACAACAGATTAAATTGGTACTTAATTTAAGTAAATGAATCCTAATAAATGCACATAATAGGTGACAAAAACACACCAATATTTACAAGTGTGAAAGCCTAAAATGAACTCAATGCAACACACGAAAAATCAAATGAGATTTAATCTAAGATGAGGAAATGAATTACATTTTAAATCACACAACATGAAAAGGCACTGTAAGAAAAACTATACAAAATGACAACTAAAAGTAATCAAACTACTAGTTTGTTTTTACAGGAAAACATAGATATATTTTCTAATGTTTTTGGTTTTGTGAATGTTTTTTTGATTTTCTAAGGTTTGTTTTGAAATTAATGTACATTGACAAACAAGTGTGGATGCCCCCAGCGTGAGATGGGAATATACAAAGGTAGACTTCCACATGTGTATGTTTAAGAAGGTGCATATGTGAAGGTTCCCCCATTGTTAGATGTGAATATACCAAGGAAATTACTTCACATAGAAGCAAGAACATATTAGCCAGATCACGGCTTGGTAAGACATATTTAGGAGGAGTCCTAGACCTATAGGAAAAGTAACCCTAGATAGAAGTGATAGTTACCATCTAAAATGTGAGAGTGGCTTGTGAACAATGAATCCTACTTAAGATAGATTCTTTTTTGTTTAAACCTATTTTCTATGCTTAAGTGATAGTTACCGTCTAAAATGTGGGTCAGAAACAATGAGGACTTCTATGCTTAAACCTGTTTTCTTGTTTTCTTGATTTTTTGATTCTTTTTTGTTACCTTTCCAAGGAACTTCTTATTTAAGCATAGAAGTGCCTGAGATACATTGCATTCATCAGTTACTTTAATTCCTCACCATCTGAGTGATCCAACTTGTATGCCCCTGAACTGTACTTAACGAACACAACATATGGCCCTAACCAGTTGGTTTTAATCTTTCCTTTCTTTTCCCTGTATTTAACAATAGTTTTCTAGTTCTCTTTCAACACGAGATCACCTATGTCAAACTCACAAGGAATGATCCATTTATTACATCCGCATGATACCGGATTCTAATAAACCTTCAAGTGATTGAGCGCTCTCATATGATTTTCATCCAGTAGCTCTAATTCTTCCAGTCGAGAAACCATGTAATATTTGTCTTAAAGAGAGATTCTCAGGGAGGGAAGATCAATTTCCAAGGTTATGATGGCTTCAGTTCCATAAACTAATGAATATGGGGTAGCACCAATAGGGGTGGAAATGAAGGTTCGATAGGCCCAAAGGGAGGGATGAATCTGGAGGTGCCAATTACGACTTGTCTTACTAACCATTTTCTCCATGATTCAAACAAGGGTTTTATTAGTGGCCTCTATTTTTCGATTACCTTGAGGGTAATATGGGGTGAACCACTTTAGTTGGATTTGAAAGAATTGGCATAACACTTTAACCATATTGTAATTTAAACACTTACCATTATAGGTGATAATGGAAAAGGGGAAGTTGTAATGACAAATGAGATGATTCATTATGAATTTAGATATTTGCAAACCGGTTACATAAGTAAGAGGCACAACCTCTACCCATTTAGTGAAGTTCTCGGTGGTGGCAATAATGTGGGTATGGACATCTAAAGAATTTTGAGTGAGCTTCCCTATGAGATCAAGTCCCCATTTAGAAAATGGCCAAGGGGTTGTTATAGGATGCAAAGCTTGCGATGGTGCATGTATCAGATTACCATATTTTTGACACAATTCACACTTCTTGACAAAATTGCAACAATTCGCTTCCATGGAAGGCCAATAATAGCCTACTCTCAAGAGTTTCTTAGCTAGGACCATACTGCTAGTATGTGATCCATAAATGCCTCCATGTACTTCTTTAATAGTGTAGACGGACTCAGTAACTTCTAAACAATGTAGCAGATTCCCATCGTAGCCACAACAATAAAGGGTGCCTCATAGGAGGGTATAATGGGCTATACGGTGAATAAGAGTTTTTTTTCTCACTGTGGGAAATGTTTGGTGGAAACACGTCATCTTGTAAATAATTAAATATGGATTCGTACTAGGGTGAGAACGGACCAACAACTTCACATGCCAAATAAGATTCAAGCATGTCGTATGCGGGCACTTGTAAGTGCTTTGTAAAGAATGGAATTTTACTTTCTTGGGGAGGAATGTGTAGTAGAGATCCTATTGTAGCCACCATGTCTTCTGATTGTTTATGTGATCTTGGTCTTTGTTCAAATACAATTTGTACAAAGTATTCCTTCAAAGTTTCCACTAGTTTCTTGTATGGAAATTTTTTTTCGTCTTTGACCTTGTATTCATCTTTAACTTGTTTAATGATTAGATGGGAGTCACCAATGACTTGTAGCTATCAAATACTCCAGGTGATAGCTAACTTAAGGTCAGAAATTAGTGCTTCATACTCTATAATTTTATTTATATAAGGGAATCCCAAATGGAATGCTCTTGGAATAACCTCTCTAGTGGGAGTGATGAGTACCACTCCTAGTCCTGATACATGAAATGTGAATGACCCGTCAAATTGAACTTACCACATGATGGAATCCTCAATATACATCATAGATTCATCTAGAATATCCAAACACAATGGTTTAATTCCTGGTAGGAGAGCTTCAGCTAAGTGATATGCCAATACATGTCCTTTTAGAGACTTCTGGTTAATGAACTCAATGTCAAATTCACTAAGGAGAATGATCCAATTAGCCATTCATCCTGTAAGGGCAGGTTTGGATAAAAGTTACTTGAGAGGGTCAACTTTGGATATTAACTTGGTTTTATTGTTAACAAGGTAATGGAGAATTTTCTAGAAAGTAAAGACTACTTCTAGGTAGGATTTTTCAATCTATGGATAGTTCAACTCATAGGCGGTTAAGGTGTGACTGATGTAATAAAATTTCCTTTCTTTGTGTTTAAGGTCATATTGGAAAAGTAGTGCACCAATAGCAAAGTGAGTGGCTGAAATATACAATAGGAGGGGTTTGCCCAGGGTAGGTAGCATGAGAATAGGTGGGTCGATTAGATATTTCTAAAGCAATTCAAATTCCTTCTGACAATCCGGGCCTCACTTGAAGGTAACATATTTTTTCAGTAGATGCATAAAAGGATGAAACTTATCCACAAGCTGTGAAATAAATCAGTGAATTCCCTGAATATTTCCTTGTAGACTTCTTAGTTATTTAAGGTCCGTAGGTGGAGGCATCTCTTTGATAGTTTCCACCTTAGTTGGATATACCTCTATCCCTCTCTGTGAAACAATGAAACCCATGAGATTTCCTCATAATATGCCGAAGATGCACTTTCTGAGATTCAGGCAAACCTTAAAATCTCATAGATGTTGGAAGATTTATCTCATCACTTTAGGGTGCTCACCTTTGGTTTTAAATTTTTCTAAGATATCGTCAATGTAATCCCATGATGTCATTCATCATGTCATGGAAGATGATTGTCATTACATGTTGATATGTAGCCCTGACATTCTTGAGCCCAAAAGGCATGACTTTATAGAAAAACATCCCCCAAGGGGTGATGAAAGAAGACTTGTGTTGATCTTCCTTTGCAATCTTGGTTTGATTATAACCTAAAAATCCATCCATTAATGATAACATTTCATAACCGGTAGTTGAGTCGACGATCATGTTGATGTTTGGTACAGGAAAGTCATCTTTAGGACATGCTTTGTCGATGTCACGGAAGTCGGTGCATATTCTGATACCAAAATTCTTTTGAACTGTGAATATATTGGATATCCAATCTGAATAGTCGATGGGTTTGATAAAATTTGTTTCTAATAGCTTTTCTAGTTCTTCTTTAGCAAACAATGACAATGTTTGGATGCACATCTTTCTTAACTTTTGCTTGATGGGTTTGGCATCTGGGTGCACAACAAGGTTGTGTATGACCAATTTTGGGTCTAAACTGGGCATATATGTGTATGACCATGCAAATACATTTGCATATTCTCATAATAATGCCATGAAAACATTTTGTTCCTGTTCCGAGAGTGAAGCTCCCAACTTTATCATTCTAGGCTCTTCTTCTGAACCAATATTAACATTGATTGTTTCTTCAATGAGCATTTTAGATGCATCTTCCATCTGTGTAGGATCAGGTTGAAGAGTAAGATCAACCTCTATAGGTGTCTCATCATCTTTGAGTGGGTACACCACTTTCTCCATGATTTCTTTGTTTTGTTTTTCCACTAGTGCCTCAAAGAGGTTTTCACTATGAGACTTATGCTTGTTTTTCATGCAAGGATTTTCAGAATTTAACTTTTCCCTTACTTAGGATATTTTTATTTAAGTGACCACACATCTCTTCTTCTTCCCCAAAGTATGTGCAAGTATCTAGTTTGATAGAAAAACCTTTCTTGTGAGTCCCCATTTGGAATAAAATCCCTGAGTCCTATGAATTCTGACAAATGCTTCATCATTCTCAAAGAAATCGATTGGTACATGAATTTTTTGATCCCAATCTATGAGTTATGGATATACTAGGGTTATTTGATAATTGGTTTGGGAATCAGACCTAGATAAGGTGAAGATAGTTGAATTTGGGAATAGGCTAGTGGAGGCAAGATCCTCGTATAGGATACACTAGGAATCTACATAAATTTCTGAATGAGACTGAACCATCCGCACATTTAGAAGAGGTAGCATCTATCTTAGAAGGTGGATCATCATGAGGTCTGATACCAAGGATATGTTTGTTTGATTTAAAATGAGGAATAGGAATAGGTTCTAGCCTTCCTTGTGTGTTGATGCCACATCCAAATCCATTATAGCCCATAACATACATCATGTGGTGGAATTTGATATATTGTAGAGATTAATGACACGATGCCATAGTGCCTTTGGGTATCCAATAGTAGTGCGTGTATCAAACAACTTCTCCTTAAATAAGAGGCCACTAGGAATAAATCTCTCAAATGTCTTAGGGAATCTATCCTGAGTGTCTCTTGAACAAAAAAATTGGTTTACTTCATGTCCTAGGTGACACTTGAGAGATTTTCTGATATTAGCAATGCCTACTGAAGAGTGAATTGTTGACCTAGGCCATACTTTAGTAGATATTTCCTGTCCATGATACAAAGGGTTTGACCAATGTAGGCTACAGTTGCTTATTAAAATGGTTAATTAAGAATAAGTCAATGCATGATCTCAAGTATTTTTCAAGAATGAGTATCGACAACTAAAGTCCATTTCTGGAACAATGTAAAAGCTTACACTAGAAAAACTCTACAGCCTTCTCTAAACTGTGTTCCATCTTTCCGCCTCTTTCTAGGAAATGGTAATTATGGCCTTTAATGCCATGGACAATTTGATATAGTGCCTGGGTGAGGGAGTGGGCTCCTGAAATGTACTCACTGTCCCATGAGCATGTTGGAAGGTTCCAAGTCAAGTACAAACTTTCACATCAAGAATGTCGGCCCTACTCATAGGACCATTATGTTTCCTACTAATTCTGTCATGGGTGATAATTATTAACATTTGGTGATTCACTTAACTTCACTTTTAGCACCCACATGCATCTAAGTGGACCATATTTTCTAGTAACAAAAATTGATTGCTTAGTTCTCAATACCTGACTATCTATCTTCTCGCATGGGTCTGAAAATCTTAGTCAGTTTGCATAAACTGTAGTCTTCTTGCCTTGTGATATGAAGACATTTACAATCCCCAATTCTCTAGATAGGCTATTCCTGATGAAATTGTATTTTGATGCACACATGAATAGATTGTTCTTGATCTCTGATTAGCGGTACTCTGAAGGGTTTTGATTGGACATAGGTTAAGATAGATTATCCCTAGATTCATATGATTAAACTAACAAATGCACCATCCTACATCCTAATTGAAAGGGTTGTCTTTAGTCTATTTAATCACAGAATGCATTGGTTAAAAGTAATACAACACCCATCACAAATAGTTCCTAGGACTTAGATAAGTTAGATCTAGGAACATGCAATGAAGATAATCAGAGGATTGAAAATCATCGAAAAACTTTTATTAGATTTCCTAGAGCTGATACCCAGTGCATTACAATCTAAAATCGAGATTTATTTACATCCTGATGGGAAGTTTGAACATCCACAAGATCAATTACATACAAGATAATAAGGGAGTTGTGAAACTAAAATCCCATCCAAAAGTTCTAGAACTAGAAATTGAATGTATAATGGAGTTCTAGAACTAGCTTATGACAGAAGTTCCGAGAACTGAAGCTGAATTAACTTTAACCACTACTAAAAATGCATTGTTGAATTCAACTGCATACAATGATGGGTACCTTCTACAAAACCAAGACCTCCATTTACTTTGCCTTGTTACAAAACTAAATTGAAACCCAACACCTTCATGGAATTCCAGTGGTTGAGAAACTTGGGGGAACCACAAAATGGAGTAAAATAGTTGGACAATTACATTTTTGAATATATTAGTCTAAATAGTTGAGTAGAAGACACAGAGCTTTCCAATCAAACTTTTCTTGTGAAAATATGAGCTGATGAGATCAAATTTTATGTACCATCTTAATCGAGGTACCATAAATTCTATGGTGACTCATCACTCATGTCTTATTTTTGACTCCAAAAAGCATGACCTCTAAGTAATCCTAAAATTTAGGGTGTCTGATATTTTGTGTTTCAAATATTGGGCCACATGTTCCAAATTCATCTATGAGATGACAACATTGAAACCCAAGCCTCTGAAAGTCTGGAGCTTGACCCAAAAGTCTGATGCCATCAGTGCCTTTGGGTTTCCAAACTTTTTCACTAGTTCATCGCTAACAAGTTGTCGTCAAGATTCAAGACATCCATCCTGAGGAATAAAACCCAATGGTTCAGGGCATCTATCCCGAGTGCGACCCTGAAACCTTGGTTAAATTCTGACATCTGAACCTTTTGGTGACATTGAGACTTTCAGGATATTCAGAATTTTTGGTCACTGAATATTAAATTGTTCACTTGGGACATACTTTACAAATGTTGCCTCCCATGATGTGAAGGAGTTTACCAACATAAGAAAGTTTTGATTAGAGAGAGTAAGTGTATCTAGTTATATGCATTCTCTTATAGCTTTTGTTTGTAATGGGATAAAAATATCTACTGAAGGACACTGATATGCTGCAGGAGAAAAACTATACAGTGCTATTCAAGTGTGTGAAGTTTTGGATCTTTCCACATGGTGATCCCGTTTAGCCACTCCTCCATGAACCTAAAATTTGATCCAAATTGATGAAAGGTAGAGGGAATGGATTGCATGACATTTTTTGAATCCAAGGTGGTCTACTGAAGCATGTTGTAAGGTAGATCCGAGTCAAGGACATGGAATGTCATATCATGGATGTCGGCCCTTCTTCATCAAAACCACTAGAATTTCCTTTGATTCTCAGCCCACTCTTCATTGAAATCATAATCCATGATGGTAATAGTTTTATCTCCCAGATATGCTTCTGAATGGCCTAGTTACTTAACCAACTTCAATGTGCAAATATTTAAGCCAGACCTGCCATCCACAAGCACTCTTTTGATTTTGTAACGAGTAAAAATGACCTCTATGTATAAGGGTAAGTTGTGCTCAGGGTTATTACATGGTATTGCACTCCGATCAAAGGAAATATGGTCGTTGGAATCAAGGTTAATCTTGAAGGTGGGAAAGATTTACATCTATGGAGACCCCTGAACTCAAAAGCGTTTTGTATAGTATGTTTTTATGAATAGTGGAAATATTGAGGAGATCTAGTATTGAAATTCTAGTTGGGGTTTTCTCCAATTTTTCTATCAAGTTGTATTGGACTTCCTGAGGAACAAACAGATGATAAGGTATTACCAAATGAGCAAATCACGTGCCTACAACACAACTATCTCCTAAGATTATAATGGTGTCCACCTGTTCATCAGATGAATGGAAACAACCTACAAGGGAGTCAAATGGATTACCATTTGGTGGATAGATGTAGGCAGTGGTTCTATAGTCATTAGAGGCTTGTCCTGATATGGCTTTCTATTCTTTTTATCCTCATGATTGGGAAAGGGTTTTTTGAATATACCCATCTTCTCATTAGGAACCTTTCCTGAATGAGGTGGTGATTCTACTACAATCTTACCTTCTCCGATAAGGTCTTGTATGAAATGCCACAATTTTAGGCATCTATCAGTCTTGTGTCCTTTGACATGATGAAAATAGTAGTATTCATGTTATTTAAACAAACATGGCTTAGGTGCATCGTCTGGGTATGGTACCATTGCGGTTGGATATTGTACCATATTTACAGAGTCTAACTATTTAAGTATATAAGATAATGCTTCAATTAGTGGTGTAAATTTACATTTTGTTGGTGTTTTTGGGTGATGTCCTTGTGAAATCTTTAATAGCGGACCACTCTATATAACTTGGAATCTTATGGAATCTATAATATTGTTACCAATGACATGTTTGTTCTTATTAAAGAACTTTGGTTTGCCCATGGGTTTTGGCTCATGTTTGTCCTTCGTAGTAGGTTTGAGTGTCACTTTTCCAATGAGATCCTTCTCAATTTGACTGCCTTTTTCTATAACTTCTTCGAAGTCAATGCTAGTGCATCTGTAAGTGGAAGGATATTTCTGGGTTCAAGTTGGGGAAGAATATGCTTACCATTTGTTTTTCTAGAATGACACAAGTGAAATGATTCACCAATCCATGCCATCACTGTAAGAATCCCACAGAGGTCTTATTGGGTTTTTGTTTAGTGTTGCAAAGGTCATTCATGGTAATGTCATTCTCTATATTGAAAGAGAAATGTAAGACAAAATTTTCAGCTAGTGTGGGCCATGTCATGATTGATCCCTTAGGTATACTAAAAAACCATTCTATTGTCTGAACTCCTAGGCTATAAGGAAACAAACGTATCAAAAATTTATTGTTGTAGACTTCCTAGCAAGCTATGTATAAGTCTTTGACATGATCATAAGGATCACCTTTTCTTTTGTATTTTTTGAATTTAGGGATATCAAAGTGTTTTGGGAATGGTTTTCGTAACATGTCTTTGTCAAAGGGATAGAGACATAGCTCTTCATATAGATACTTCCTATTGTTCCCTACATTACTCTCTTGTAGAGTGGTAAGTGTGTTTTTCATTGATTGTAACTCTTGTTGGATGAGTTTTTCTTTTGTGGGGGATAGTGGCCTATTCACTTTAGCAACTTTGAATGTCACATCATCATATGGGTCAATGTGAAATTCACTTGATCTATTCTTGAGTTTATCCTTATGCGTATTCCCACTTGAGGAACCTAAGGTTGCTAGTTTTTGACTTATTTTTATTTTTTTTCGTTGAATAATATCTTCTTCAATTAAGGTATTATCTTCATCATCAAATCTAAGAGGAGTTGATTTTTTATGACCATGCTAGATTTTCACTTTTCGTGAAGCCTTAAAATAAGGTCTTCTCGAACCATCTGTTGGTTTTGGTGGTTCACTTTCAACATTTTTGTTACGCACACTCGAAGTGGAAGTATACCCTGTGTCAAAAGAATTGTCCATGTCAATAAGGTACGGTTGTAGAGGATCTTCCATTTTTTGGTTGATGATTTTAATTGCTGCTTCACGTTCTTATGGTAGTTTAGCTCCTAATTCGATGAATCTTACGAGTACTTGGTCTTTATTGTAATATAGGATCTCATCAAAGTGAACTAGATCTAGTTCATAATGGTCTTTGGATGAATCAAAATCCTCTCCACTATGGTTAACTAATGGTTTAGTTTCTTTAACCTTTTAAAATAGGGGTGCTAAGTTATTTCCACTAAATGGGTATGTTGAACTAAAAGGATTTACCTCTAAGTCATGTTCATCTCGTTTAGACACCATTTTTGTGATTCTTGCCATTGATAGTTTATGTGACACTAGGTTTTGTCTAAGTGTATCTAAGTTGTAATAAACCTAGGTGTATGTGGTGCGAGTTTTTTTTAGATTCTCAATGTATCGAAGTTTCCAAAGTACCAAACTATGCAACTAATTTTATACGAGGAACAATCATGTAAATCCACAAGTAACTCACTCAATCACTCAAACTATTTATAGAACACTATACCCTAAGTTATAGTTCCAAAGATTGGCGTAACATAGATAGTGACAATACCAAATCACCACCTAGGTCGAGTTCAAATAATAAACAAGACCTAAGCACTAAAGTTATATTGACACAATCTCTCCACAAGGTATACTATGACTAGTTTTTAGATGTACACAAAATCTAAGTTTTTTGACAATGGAAGTTACAAATGATAATAACGTAACAACACTACCTTGATACATTAACCAATCTTGGAACAAGTGAGGTATTAGTATCAAGATGATGCTATTGCGATACAAATAATGCAATATCAACACTCTCAAAAAGCCTTAAATGATGTCAGAATCAAAACTAAGTGCAAGTATAACAAGATGTTATCAATCATACAAGAAGCATAATGATACAATATGGAAACTTATACCAAGTCCTAATAAATGAAAAAAAGATGTAAGTGTCACAATTATATGGCTACAATGCAGGAAGAATAACAACTCAAAGGGGAAATAATGATGAAACCAAACCTAGATATGAAGATGATCTTGAAATCAAGACCATGTGGCTACCAAAGACGTAAGAATGCACCCACACACTTTAGAGCATTTAACAAATCAGCCACAAACATGGATGAGTGTAAATGGACATAAAAGTGGTGAATGCCATCTATGATAACACTCTTGTAAGATGCCTTATTTTTTCCCAAATGGGCAACAATAATGTAAAGGTATAGATCAAATGGGATCGAAATGAACTAAGCATTACTTGGGAAGAGTTTCACCTCGTGCTAAGGAGAGAAAGAAAATAAGCTAAGTAATACATCGTAAATCTTGTGATGAGTGACACTTAGTTTAAACGTAAGTAGACTCTTTGCCTTGTTCAAAAAACAAGTTTTAGAGTTGAAGTAAGTTATCACTTCATGAGAGTTTTGACAAGACACAATAGGTTTGGACTAGAAAAGTGGGCTCCAGGAAGATATGGTTTTCCTAGTTAGTTCACTCAACTAGGTGTCACAAGTTATCTATTGCAAGCTCGATTTGCCAAGGTTTCCCAAGGAGTATCTCGGCTTTACATTACCCACTTCAAACATGATGAGAAATGAATTCATTCATGCATATTCTCACTAGGGTCGTGTTGGATAGATTTTCTGCATAGCTAAAAACCTAGGCAGTCATGAGATAAATCTCCCTCATTTACCGGTGAGGATCCCGTGTAAGATGTTTATCAATTTGGTGAGTATAAATCCTAATAACTATTTTTAGAGGTTTTACTTTAATTACAAAGCTCATGAACCATAGCTTAGCAATTCTGCAGCAAGTAAGCATCTGTTTTGGAATGTTTTGCAAAAGAGGGAAATAATAGAAGTAAGGAAAGAAGAGAGGAAGATATGTAATTCAACCAATAGTTTACATAGTTGGTCTCATACATATAGATTAAATAAACAAGTAGATCTCACAATATTCAGAAGTAAAGGAAAAGAAAAGATTCTAATATAAATATTAGATAACACGAAGTTTATCCAAAAATCCACACAGAATCAAGAAACAAATGCACCATGGACACAAATTTGTTTGGAAATTTTCCTTTATTCAATTCCCCAACTTTCACAAAAATTACATCAAGGGTTGTAGCACAAATTTTGGAACTCAATAATGATGATTAACAAATTGTGATCCTTTAACCCGTAGGTTCTTCCTCTATTTATATTGTATAGAGTTCAATTACAAATATGAAGTTTTTAATGAATTCCCACATGTGGAAGCTATAGAAAAGGGGATAACTGGTAATCTTCCTCTTGGAATTACTCTTTGCATGACATACATGATTTATAACTCAAAATAGAACCTTCTATTTTGCATGTCTGCCACCTATTTCCAAGTAATTGACTTCTTCAAGTAACGAATTTTAAACTAATCACTTAAGTTTTATAATTTAATCGATTTCTCAATTACTTTGTCAGAGAAAATAAGAGAAAGAATAAGAAAGAGGGACATAAATTAGAAGAAAGTTGTAACACTCCCAATCTTATTCTTTTTCCATATTCTGCATGTGGTTGAATCTTTTTCCTTTGATTCTCACCAAACTAGATCTGGAAGCATCTACCTATGATTTTCCTATGGGTGTTACCTCTGACATGTCTTCCCCTTTTATCGTTGAAGCTTTTTTAATTCTTCTCCAGTATATGCACCAGTGCAATGTTTTCCATAAACAATTCAGGAAAAAATCGTTACCTTTTATTTTTAATTGCATATGAGAAATTTTAAATTCTAGAAAGCACTCTGGGTGAAGGAAAATACAAGTATATTCAATGAATGCTTCAAATGGAAGATTGAGAGCACATGCGCAAGATCATGGAAGGAATTTTCCATGCAATGACTTCCACTTGGGCTGCGTTAGAAAAAAGAGGATGAATTTTTGCCAGAAGCCTTTTCGATTATGAGATATGGATCTATTTCTTCCTTTAATTATGAAGATATATTAAATGTATCAGACATTTACTTCTGCTTTCTTCACCAATATGGGCATAAATGAAGTATTCCTACAAATAATTTAGACAAGTATGCGGTCAATATCATTAATATCTAATATCTTCATCAAGATCTGATTATAAATCATGTTGCCTTCTATTTTTAGACTTTACTTGCATGCCAAGCAAGCTAAAAATAGTATTTTATTCACCAAAAACTTTTATTCACCCTTGCATGGCCATAACATGTCTAGGAAGATGTAGTAACAAAAACATGCATGTGTCATAACTTCCATTCTGTGGCTCCATTTTAGGTGTTGTTTTCTCTAAAAGTGCATATTTTCTCGAGCTCTACGCAATAGTTTTCTTATTTTCATAAAATCCATTTTTGCACTTTTTTGGACCAAGTGACTTCTTGCAATCTTCTGAAAGAATCCTAAGCTTTGATATCCATTAGAAAAATTAGTAATTAAAAACACTAGATAGATTTTCAAAACCCTAGGCTCGAGGAAATATTTGGTAAGAAGAGTGAGTAGGCTATGGGAATTACCGGAGAAAACAAACTGACACGGAAAAAAAAAAATAAAACAAAACAAAAATAGCTGTGGGAATTTGCTAGAAATTTTACTTCATTTAGCTGATCTGTAAAAATTCTTCCCCGTGGGTGAATGTTCTGTGGTAATAATGATGGGGTGGAGTGCTTTATATAACCTTAATCCTCTAATTTTAGTTCAATCTATTTTTAAAAGAACTTTATTTATTTAATAAATAAATAAAACACTTGTAGACAAGGTCTGGTGAAGGGATTGAGTGAGCTTTGGCATGTGGGTATTTGTTGAATTCATATTTTATGACTCATTGGGGATACCTTAGAGCAATGCAAAAAAAGCAGTTAAAACAAACACAAAAACACCCATTACGTTGAAAAGAACTATTTTTTTTAAAAAGGGGTAGTCCCAGATTTTAGGGTGAAATCTCGAGTACACCAGGTCGCTATACAGATAACTTTGACTCTAACTCACAATGTAAAACTAGTTAAATGGGTGTACGGAGTACTTCCTGTTTCATCCACAAGGTCACTCAATGGTGTAATACTTTAGGGTTCCTAGAACCACCCCCATTGTTATAGCTTAATGTGTTATGCCAAAGGGGTTACGTTCTAGTTAATCGGATATGGATGTACCCTTTTCTGAACCTTCAAATACAATGTGATGAATATGGTGTGTTTTTTTAATATTTTTAACTTAGTGTGGTTTTGCATACCCCACCTTTTGGTAACCTGTATTCACACGTTAGTATTTTTTTTAGCCTTCAAGCCTTTGACAATCAATTTTGGTCCTACACCAAGATTAATAATTTTCTAATAACATCATATAAAGAAGATAAGATGTTGCTTTTGATTCCCCAGATCATCTTAAGATTCAAGGAAAGAGCATACACAACACGCTATCCCACTCAAACGCAGTAATAAATGGAAAATACTTAAGTAATTGTGAAAAATAGTTCCTTTTAGCCAACTTTGAAAGTTAATCCTTCATAAAACTTAAGTTGAAGTGTTTGGAAAGAAAAGAGAAGGTTTTTGAAACATTTTTGGTTCCCAAGATCACCTAGAAGGTATGAGGAAAGAACATACACATTTCAAAAGAACCCCACAAACCAAAAATGCAAACACTTAACTAAGTTAGGATAAATAAATATCAAAAGAAATTTCAAACCAATGTTAGAAACTTGAGAATTGTTAGAAAAATCAAGAAATTTGACACTGCAAATGGCAAAAAAAAATTTATTTTTGACAGTGATGCCTACGTTCCCAGAATGATGGTTACACGACCCTATCAACCAATACTCACCCTGAATGACAGATACGTGTGACTATAGAAATTTATTGTGTGGCTTTATGCCTATGTGGTCATAATAGCTAGTACACGTAGGTGTTAGTGGATACGCGTGAAAGAAGGAAAGTACACATGTAGGGTAAAATATGAGGTCAACAGTATTTGAATAACACCTACACATCTCAAGAGGTGGGTATCCGTGCAAGCTGACACTTACAAGTGGATAGTAATAGATACACGCTCCTCTGTAAAATGGACTGATAGTCAAAATAAAATTAGATGGGTGTGTGGCTAGGATGACGAATATGTGCCTATGATGATAGATACGTGCTAGTTTAGAATGCCTACTCATACCCCTACAAAAACCACATAAATGAAAATTTCAAAAAAGCAAACATGTTAGTTTTTCACCATTAAAACCTATTTTTAGCTTTAAACCATTAAATATTCATGCAAAAGGGAGGTTCAACTTATTTAAAATTTAAAATATGTTAGAAAATAATCGATTCAACCCTAAAAATCATGAAAATGGTTAGATATGGAAATGAAAAGATCAAAAACTACTTCTAAAGGACTATGGAGTAAGTCTCACCAGGCGTGCCAAATTTGAATAAGGAATAGTTGCAAAAGTTATGAAAATGGGGTAAGAACACTTAAGGAACCCCAAATCTTTAAACAAACAAATCAATAGATCATCGTGATAAGAAATAAGAAAGGATTAATTACTTTGCATGCATTAATCTTGAAGTAAACAAGCAAACCTAATATGTCTAGTTATGCTTTATTCTCTAAAGCTTTGTAAATGAACCTAATCAAGATTCTAAGCAACCAGTTTGTGATTATGAAAATGGGAGATCACCATTAATGACTAGAAAGTCATATGGTTCCTCCCATTTACTCAAAGTTTGAGTGCGTAGTGTAATACCAAAGTAAATAGCTCAATAAACAAATGAAAATAAGTTCTAAATCCTAAACAAATACTATAGTTTATGCGAGAAAGTAGGAAGTGTTCTTAGAAAAGTGAGGGGGGTTTAGTTCTATTTATAGGTTTCTAATTTCAGAAATGAAATGATTTGGGTGCATGTGGGACAAATTAATAAGCCAAAAACCAATTTTAGTGAGTCAAAGTAAGATTTGACTATGCTTAGAAGAGGTTAAACATGCCTTAGACTAGTTAATCTAGGTTTAGGCTAACTAATCGTGATTAGTGAGGAATTAGGAGTCCGAGAGAGTTATGAGAGGAGTACTCAATCCAATGAAATAGATTGATGACCTAGGAAGCTAGTATAAGTGGTTTAGAAGGATATTAGAAGAGGGTCTAGCTGATAAGAGGATATATTAGCTTGATTAGTTAGTTATAAGAGGAATACAACCAAAAGGATGTCGTAAAAGGAGATTTAGATAGGTCTAATCAATGATGTGTCGTTAATTTGTGAGGAGTATAATAGTTAGTTCAATATTAAGAATAAGATTTCTTTGATTAAACTATAGGTGTCTACACCATGAAAGATGAACCTATTAAAGATCCTAGCAATCAGTTATGTTTGTTTGACAATCAAGGGTTTGAGACTGCAATCTCTCCATTAATGGCTTCAAGGCCAATGATTCATCCCATTTACTCAGGATTGATGTTTTAGAAATGCAAATGGTTAAAGCAAAGATAGCTTAAATGCAATGAAAACTACTAAATCTAAATATAGCATAAGCTAGTCTAAAAATGGAGTGTTCTTAGCAAAAAGGGGGAGGGGTATGCTTGTATTTATAGGTTTCTAATCCTAGGAAGAGGAAAGGGATGTTTTGGGTTCATATGGGACTAAATTCCAAAAATTCCAAACTCAAATTAAACTCAAATTAGAAAGGTGAAATTGACATTTGGAAAGCTAAGTCTTCTTTTTAGAAAGTCAACGAAGGTTTAATTTTCCTCAAATAGGCTAATTAATAGGATAATGACTTATAGAATCCATTTAGAAGGGTGTTAGCATGATTTAGGGGTTTAAAAGAGGATTATTTATGAATGCTATAGGATATGTGTCTTGATGATGACATGTTCAATCAGGTTATGACATGATGAAAATAATGGAAATAGTGAGAATGGCTTGGCCTAGTAGGCCTAATCAGGCGACCTAACTAGCCTAGGTGATAGACCATGATGAATATATTTTCATGATGAATTTAGGAGCATAGTAGAGGCATGAAGATAATTATGAGTGTGTTGAGACACTCACATGAGATTCATAATATAGGTACATGTTGTGGACTCAATTACATGTGCTCATATAGACCTAGTCTAGGTGCTTGGAGGCCAAATCGAGCATGAGAGTGAGGTATAGAGTCATGTGAGCTCATGGAAGCATGAAGGTGAGTGATTCATGTTGTCTTAAGTGTGTTAGGGCCTTTTGGAGAGGTTTCAATTTTAGGTATGAGGTTCTACTACTCTATTTTGACACAAAACTATGGAAAACCCCAAGGCCTACTCATGAAAGTCATGGTGGTTGAGAATATGAATATATATCTGAGCCAAGATTATTATTATATATTATTAATAGAGGTATTTATAGGTTTCATAAAACATTTAGGTCATTATGAAGAGAAATTTGCAAGTTATGATGTTTTAGGCAAAACAAGGCCCAAACAAGCATGATTTCCAACTTGAAGTGAGATAAATTCTCATGGTTGGAATGTGCAATATTTTTATGGGGTTATGATAATTTAATGGATGTTGTGGAATCAATTTAATAATATCTCAGAGTTAGAATGATGTTAATTGAGGCCCAAACATTTATGAACGATCATTAAGAAGGTAAGTCACTTTTATGGCTTTGAAACCCTAGGTTACAAGTGATGGAGAAAATATTTCTGGTATGAGACCATAATGGATTGGTTTTTAAAATATGGTAATTTTAGGTTTTATAGGATTCCTCCATCTTTCTAGTGAGGTATTTTATATCTTGTGATAGTATGTGGGCTCCACTCAAAAAGGAATGTTTCTGGAGTTTTTTTAGTTTGCGCAAATGTTTTCCATTGAACCTATTAACTAAATCACCATTTATAAAATCATAGGATTTTTACTACATGTCCATGATAGTTTCAGGTCATGGTTGAGGTCCTAAAGTACAAAGTGTGCCCTATCTTTGAAGACTAGTTTTTGGGCCTAAAAGGGTAGTTTAGTAGTGTTGGAAAATGGAAGTGCTTTAGCACTTTTGAGCTTGGTGATGGAGTATAATGGCCTTAGAGGTGTTTTACACATCTCATGTGACACATTTATTTTTTTGTGGAGCTATGAAATTTTACTAATGTGGCATTTTGAAGCCATAATTTCACTAAGTTTGATTGGTTTAGGACAACACTGTAGTGGTGAGAAGATGGATGTAAAAGACCCATGTTTTGGCTTATCTAATTTTGTATATAAATTTTAGAGTGAAGAGGGATGGATTTTGTTCCTATTGAATGTATTTATAGGTCTTGAAAGTGTCATAAAGTTTGAAAACCAATTGAGTTTCCAAAACCACATTCTCGGAAGTTTAATTTGTTAAATAGGAAACGAGGTGTTATTTTCTTTGTTGGATATATCATGAGGTCTACCATGCATGTATTTTTTATACAGTTAAATGTATTTAAAATTCATGGTTACATGGAATATTTGAGGTGTTTTAGTGTGATCTTGAGTTCCATTGGTGAATATTGGTTCCTAGAAGTACCTATTTTGAGTAGGAAATAGTCCTACTTGGTAGTGATATGAATGAAATGGATGGTGTAGAATGTTGTGAGCTGATGAATGATGTTTCTATGATGTGTTTGACATGTGTGAGTAATTTTTATGGTTTAATAATCAGGTTTAAGTGTTTTAAGACCTAAATGATCTCGTTGGAGAAGGATTTAGTATTGTTGGCCTAATTGTACATGCTTGAGTGTCTTAATGCATTGCCAACCTATATGGGTCCATGTTATGAATTTATATGAGTATAGTGTTCTATTTTTAAGTTTTTATGACTAAAATCTTGGGTCATGATCAACCTATGTAATGTTTTTGAGTTGAGTCTCATATAAGAGTGAATGTTTGGTTCATTTTTGAACTAGTTGAGAGAGATGGGAAATGCGAGCTAGGTGTGAGAGAGAAATAATGTTAAGGGCATCAAGACAAAGATGAGACATTGTGTGAAATTATTAATAGTTTTGAATAGCTTATGTGTAATGGTTTGTGCTTGAATTGGTCAATGAAATATCAAGTTTGAGTGACTTAGGAGAGTGCATTTGAAGAGGTTTTGAAGGAGTGTGAGATGAATTTTTTTTATCTCCATCAAGTGTGGAAGAAAGAATACATTAGAGATCTTCATCTGAAGGTGGTTGAGTTGGTGTTTTATCCCCATAGGGGGTTATAGCCTCCTTTTGTGGTTGGTGCCTCACTAAATAAGGGATTGATGCTCTTTGTAGAGTTGATGCTCTACTAAACCAGGGGTTGGTGCTCCTTGTGAAGTTGGTGCTTCAATAAATTCTTTGGATTTGAGTAATATAATAAAAAATTTAGTGGGTTTTCTTCCCCTTGAGGGTTTCTGATGTGAGAGCATATCTCCTTGGGAAAAATTTTAGGTTGACAAGTCAATTTTGGTTTGTAAAGTAATCTACAAGGTCTTGTAAGTCCAAAAGTGTCATTTAAGTTCATGTCATGTTATGTGGTTGAGTCAAGTATTCAAAAACTCAAATGATTGCATTTCCCTCCAAAAGTGTATTTTGAAATACTAAGTTTCTCTTAGCCATTATTGTCTTATAGTGTGAATTTTATTGGTCTTAGAATGAGGGGAAGGTGTTATTAAGAGTCTAGTCATGTTAAATAAAGACTCCCAATTTGTGTGAGGGGAGCAAATGATGTAATTAAAGATTACATATGTGTTTTATATAGTTTGGAGCTCATAACATGTGTTTAAGAAGTTAGTTAGGGTTCAAAAGAGATATGAAAGAGAGGATTATCTCATGGAAAGGGGAGATTATTTCATGGCATGGAATAAGAGATCATGAAGAGAGCTTTGTAGGAGAAGAATTGTGTAAAAGATATGTGAACTTTAATGGTGAACTCTATTTTTTGTATGTAAAAGTTACAATTTTGTATATTGATCATTATTTTGGTAAGTTCTTGTTTGTTTCATAGATTCATATGTGATTAACTCAATTGAGAAGGATCAGAATAGCTCTAATTTGAAGATATTATGAGTGGAAAAGAGTTCAAATCCTAAAAGAAGTATTTTTTTTATCTTCTCTTGAGAAATATACAGTTTCTGGGGATAAAGGGTATATGCATGTTGAATATGATCAATGAACATTAATGTATCTTATGTATAATGGTTTTCTAATATTGGTAAGGGTGGAGTTATTCATTCTTGTGATTATATAAGTGTATGAACAAGCCATTGTGATAGTAAATGTTGGAATCTCTTCATTTTTTATAATAGTCCACTATGTGTGTGTGATCAATGCAATTAACTCAATTTGATACTTTGATGAGAATTTTGTTTAAAAGGAAGAGGTTTTAAATCAAGATCTTGAAGGGCATATTAGGGAGACACAGACCTAAATACATCTACAACAACGTGGAAAGTGAAGGGTATAAATAAGACAAGCTTGGAGCTTGATTTTATGTGACAGGGCACAATGGGTAGGAGTTAAAACGCAAAAATTAGTGGGATAATGAGATTTACTATGACATTATAAACCTTATGCATGTCAACATAGACCTAATGGAATAATCTTAGCCCATGAAAATAATATTCTTTTATTTTGCTAACACTGTGATGATTATGAGGTTTACAGGTAGGGTTTGGAGGGTTTGGTCTCAATATACATATTTGGAGGCCATAAAGAATCAAGTAGCTCTTACAACCTTGAGTATAATAACTTAAAAACTTCATCTAATAGGGGTTAGAGGATCTAGTGTATGAATGTTTTGTGTTATGATCACTACCCTTGATAGATAAGAGTAAGAGGTATTGAAGGTGATAAATGAGGGTTTTTTGGACAAAAAGGAAGTTAGTCCATGTGAAGAGTAAGGATTAATTTCAAAGTTTTCATATTTTTTAGGCATCAGTTTGATAGGTATGGGAAGTTTTTTAGTCAATCCTTTAGAGTTTAAGGAATCTTAATATCCTCCATTCACAAGTTAGAAGGACTACAAAGCTATAGGTGGAAGAGATAAGGTAAAATTGCTAAGATTAGACAATGGTAAAGGACTGTAGAGTTAAAATACAAGCATGGGAACTTATGATAATCATTCTTAGAGGGGGTAAAATATTATTTGAAGAAGGATTGATTCATTACATATTTTCATTCAAGAAGAAATCTTGTTAGTCAAGGAGTGGGGCTGTTAGTGTTGATAAGGAGGGGAATTTTTCTAATTTGAAGAGTTAAGCCTTTAACCTTTGATGTAAAACTTAAAATTTTATGCATATCACTAAAGGAGTGTGAGGAATAATTATTTGAATATTTAAGAGTTTAAAGAAGTTCCAAGAAGCCAAAATTTGTAACATTCTGTCTACATGTATGTGACAAGGCATTCAAGACCTAACTAGAAACATGAAATTGTGATTTTGAGGCATTAGTTTCCAAAGAAAGTCTTTATGAAATTTAGAACACTAAATGCTTTTACCAAATGGGTATTTAAAATGTAATTTTATTTGTAGATTGAGCCTTTTAATAAAAAATTATACTAATAATTTGCTCTGAGGCATGGCTAGTTGAGAAGGCTAGGCTTGGAAAGGAGAATGTGAAAGAAAAGACACTTACATTTGAGATTTGCGCCAAATAAGTTTTTCCCACACATGAACATAAGAAAAGGGTGTTCAAAAAGGGTCTTTTATTTTGCTAACACTGTGATGATTATGAGGTTTACAGGTAGGGTTTGGAGGGTTTGGTCTCAATATACTATTTGGAGGCCATAAAGAATCAAGTAGGTCTTACAACCTTGAGTATAATAACTTAAAAACTTCATCTAATAGGGGTTAGAGGATCTAGTGTATGAATTTTTTGTGTATGATCACTACCCTTGATAGATAAGAGTAATATTGAAGGTGATAAATGAGGGTTTTAGACAAAAAGGAAGTTAGTCTTGTGAAGAGTAAGGATTAATTTCAAAGTTTCATATTTTTTAGGCATTAGTTTGATAGGTATGGGAAGTTTTTAGTCAATCCTTTAGAGTTTAAGGAATCTTAATATCCTCCATTCACAAGTTAGAAGGACTGCAAAGCTATAGGTGGAAGAGATAAGGTAAAATTGCTAAGATTAGACAATGGTAAAGGACTGTAGAGTTAAAATACAAGCATGGGAACTTATGATAATCATTCTTAGAGGGGGTAAAATATTATTTGAAGAAGGATTGATTCATTACATATTTTCATTCAAGAAGAAATCTTGTTAGTCAAGGAGTGGGGCTGTTAGTGTTGATAAGGAGGGGAATTTTTCTAATTTGAAGAGTTAAGCCTTTAACCTTTGATGTAAAACTTAAAATTTTATGCATATCACTAAAGGAGTGTGAGGAATAATTATTTGAATATTTAAGAGTTTAAAGAAGTTCCAAGAAGCCAAAATTTGTAACATTCTGTCTACATGTATGTGACAAGGCATTCAAGACCTAACTAGAAACATGAAATTGTGATTTTGAGCATTTTTTCCAAAGAAAGTCTTTATGAAATTTAGAACACTAAATGCTTTTCCAAATGGGTATTTAAAATGTAATTTATTTGTAGATTGAGCCTTTTAATAAAAAATTATACTAATATTTTCTCTGAGGCATGGCTAGTTGAGAAGGCTAGGCTTGGAAAGGAGAATGTGAAAGAAAAGACACTTACATTGAGATTTGCGCCAAATAAGTTTTCCCACACATGAACATAAGAAAAGGGTGTTCAAAAATGGTCTTTTATTTTGCTAACACTTTGATGATTATGAGGTTTACAGGTAGGGTTTGGAGGGTTTGGTCTCAATATACTATTCGGAGGCCATAAAGAATCAAGTAGCTCTTACAACCTTGAGTATAATAACTTAAAAACTTCATCTAATAGGGGTTAGAGGATCTAGTGTATGAATTTTTTGTGTATGACCACTATCCTTGATAGATAAGAGTAATATTGAAGGTGATAAATGAGGGTTTTGGACAAAACGGAAGTTAGTCTTGTGAAGAGTAAAGATTAATTTCAAAGTTTCATATTTTTTAGGCATCAGTTTGATAGGTATGGGAAGTTTTTAGTCAAGCCTTTAGAGTTTAAGGAATCTTAATATCCTCCATTCACAAGTTAGAAGGACTGCAAAGCTATAGGTGGTAGAGATAAGGTAAAATTGCTAAGATTAGACAATGGTAAAGGACTGTAGAGTTAAAATATAAGCATGGGAACTTATGATAATCATCCTCAGAGGGGGTAAAATATTATTTGAAGAAGGATTGATTCATTACAGATTTTCATTCAAGAAGAAATCTTGTTAGTCAAGGAGCAGGGCTGTTAGTGTTGATAAGGAGGGGAAGTTTTCTAATTTGAAGAGTTAAGCCTTTAACCTTTGATGTAAAACTTAAAATTTTATGCATAGCACTAAAGGAGTGTGAGGAATAATTATTTGAAGATTTAAGAGTTTAAATAAGTTCCAAGAAGCCAAAATTTGTAACATTCTGTCTGCATGCATGTTACAAGGCATTCAAGACCTAACTAGAAACATGAAATTGTGATTTTGAGCATTTGTTCCAAAGAAACTATTTATGAAATTTAGAACACTAAATGATTTTCCAAATGGGTATTTAAAATGTAATTTATTTGTAGATTGAGCCTTTTAATAAAAAATTATACTAATATTTTCTCTGAGGCATGGCTAGTTGAGAAGGCTAGGCTTGGAAAGGAGAATGTGAAAGAAAAGACACTTACATTGAGATTTGCGCCAAATAAGTTTTCCCACACATGAACATAAGAAAAGGGTGTTCAAAAATGGTCTTTTATTTTGCTAACACTTTGATGATTATGAGGTTTACAGGTAGGGTTTGGAGGGTTTGGTCTCAATATACTATTCGGAGGCCATAAAGAATCAAGTAGCTCTTACAACCTTGAGTATAATAACTTAAAAACTTCATCTAATAGGGGTTAGAGGATCTAGTGTATGAATTTTTTGTGTATGACCACTATCCTTGATAGATAAGAGTAATATTGAAGGTGATAAATGAGGGTTTTGGACAAAACGGAAGTTAGTCTTGTGAAGAGTAAAGATTAATTTCAAAGTTTCATATTTTTTAGGCATCAGTTTGATAGGTATGGGAAGTTTTTAGTCAAGCCTTTAGAGTTTAAGGAATCTTAATATCCTCCATTCACAAGTTAGAAGGACTGCAAAGCTATAGGTGGTAGAGATAAGGTAAAATTGCTAAGATTAGACAATGGTAAAGGACTGTAGAGTTAAAATATAAGCATGGGAACTTATGATAATCATCCTCAGAGGGGGTAAAATATTATTTGAAGAAGGATTGATTCATTACAGATTTTCATTCAAGAAGAAATCTTGTTAGTCAAGGAGCAGGGCTGTTAGTGTTGATAAGGAGGGGAAGTTTTCTAATTTGAAGAGTTAAGCCTTTAACCTTTGATGTAAAACTTAAAAGTTTATGCATAGCACTAAAGGAGTGTGAGGAATAATTATTTGAATATTTAAGAGTTTAAATAAGTTCTAAGAATCCAAAATTTGTAACATTCTGTCTACATGTATGTGGCAAGGCATTCAAGACCTAACTAGAAACATGAAATTGTGATTTTGAGCATTTTTTCCAAAGAAAGTATTTATGAAATTTAGAACACTAAATGCTTTTCCAAATGGGTATTTAAAATGTAATTTATTTGTAGATTGAGCCTTTTAATCAAAAGTTATACTAATATTTTCTCTGAGGCATGGCTAGTTGAGAAGGCTAGGCTTGGAAAGGAGAATGTGAAAGAAAAGACACTTACATTGAGATTTGCGCCAAATAAGTTTTCCCACACATGAACATAAGAAAAGGGTGTTCAAAAATGGTCTTTTATTTTGCTAACACTTTGATGATTATGAGGTTTACAGGTAGGGTTTGGAGGGTTTGGTCTCAATATACTATTCGGAGGCCATAAAGAATCAAGTAGGTCTTACAACCTTGAGTATAATAACTTAAAAACTTCATCTAATAGGGGTTAGAGGATCTAGTGTATGAATGTTTTGTGTATGACCACTACCCTTGATAGATAAGAGTAATATTGAAGGTGATAAATGAGGGTTTTGGACAAAAAAGAAGTTAGTCTTGTGAAGAGTAAGGATTAATTTCAAAGTTTCATATTTTTTTAGGCATCAGTTTGATAGGTATGGGAAGTTTTTAGTCAAGCCTTTAGAGTTTAAGGAATATTAATATCCTCCATTCACAAGTTAGAAGGACTGCAAAGCTATAGGTGGCAGAGATAAGGTAAAATTGCTAAGATTTGACAATGGTAAAGGACTGTAGAGTTAAAATATAAGCATGGGAACTTACGATAATCATCCTCAGAGGGGGTAAAATATTATTGAATAAGGATCGATTCATTAAATATTTTCATTCAAGAAGAAATATTGTTAGTCAAGGAGCGGGGATGTTAGTGTTGATAAGGAGGGGAAGTTTTCTAATTTGAAGAGTTAAGCCTTTAACCTTTGATGTAAAACTTAAAATTTTATGCATATCACTAAAGGAGTGTGAGGAATAATTATTTGAAGATTTAATAGTTTAAATAAGTTCCAAGAAGCCAAAATTTGTGACATTCTATCTTCATGCATGTGACAAGGCATTCAAGACCTAACTAGAAACATGAAATTGTGATTTTGAGCATTTGTTCCAAAGAAAGTCTTTATGAAATTTAGAACACTAAATGATTTTCCAAATGGGTATTCAAAATGTAATTTATTTGTAGATTGAGCCTTTTAATCAAAATTCATACTAATATTTTCTCTGAGGCATAGCTAGTTGAGAAGGCTAGGCTTGGAAAGGAGAATGTGAAAGAAAATACACTTGCATTGAGATTTGCGCGAAATAAGTTTTCCCACACCTGAACATTAGAAAAGGGTGTTCAAAAATGGTCTTATTTTATTTGGGTGACTTGTAGATTTTTCCAACCTATAACTCACCTCCAACCTTACCTTATGTTGTCATGTGTTTTTGCATGGGAAAAATTCACCCGAAAACAAAAAAACCATACCAAAGTGTCAAAAATTTGAAAGTCTTACCTTCCCAAGACATTCCCAGGCCATTCCATCCTTTCCACCAATCCTATATATCAGTCAAATTATCTCCATGTGGTTTTAATCAATCCCCACTAGGTGATTTAGGATCTTATGGAACATTCAAGCAGTTTTGGGAACGACTATCATTAGCCTTCCTATGACTAGTGCACCGTCCCCAAAGTGGAATAATGACCAAGAATCATCATGGAGGATTATTCAAGTGCTAAAAACATTAAGGAATTTATTTTGGAAGATTTAGGGAAGTTTTGAAGATTTTGGATCCAATTCACCATAAGTGGGTTTTTAGGCCTAAAAGAGCACGCACCAAAAAAAGAACACGAAATTAAAATAAAGATTATAGTAGATCCGTAGATATTTTAAATAAAAAAATTACCTATGGATATAATTTTCAATTCTCTACATGGTGGAAAAGACATGACTTCTTGAAACTTTATACATCGTTCCAGGTAGCTCATTATTCTGGCGCATAACGAGTGATCCCGATAAATTAGGATAAATTTGGAGGTGAATGATTAAAAATTTGATATTGGAACCATAACCATTGGATTCATTGATTTTATGGGAGGAATAATCATATAAAATTTCACCCAACTATTCATCCGGGAGCTCAAGATATCGTCTTCGCAAGTTGGCTCCCAAGGCAATCTTTACAACACTTAGCCAAATTTTTGATGGGACACGTGGCAACCTGAGGTGAAGGAACATTCTCATGTCCCCTTTGTCCCTTTTACAAAGACAAATGAGGTGAATTTTTTTTCATCCCATTCCCATTAAACCTTCTGGTTACCCATATGACCCGGAAACCACCTCTCTCAGCCCCCAGGTGCTTCCGCTCAGCCCCCCTCACTTAAGTTACATGACGGATAAAAATATGACAGGTGTCAAGCCCAAGATGAAGGTTAATTTCATGTCCAATTTGAAATTTTTTAAAAGGGATGAAAGGGACATAAATTCCCCCACCCACCCCCTCCTCTTCAATTTTCAAAGTTATTTAAACCGATAGTCATTTTTCACATTTTTTTCCCCCACACCTCCATACCTTGTCAGCATGCTGCCAAATTTTCTCCAAGAACAAAAACAAATTTTTTTACATTAAAATTATTCCATACAATCCTCCATTATCTAAGAACACAAAAATCACAAAAAATACGAACTCAAATGAAGAAAATCGGTGGGAAAATGAATATTTTATTTTGAAAACCCTCGAAGTCACTAAAACGAAAAATCTTCATATCTCCCAAAATACTCAACAGATCGAGATGTCATTTGATGAAATATATTATTTTTACAAACACCATGAGGATTCCAAATGTATTTTTTTCATACACACCCCATATTTTTTCCGGTAGAAAAACCCTCATTCCACGTGGTAAAATTTTTGTTTTTGAAAATCTTCCAAACCAGTGATCGGGTGAAGCTGAAACTTTAGAGGAGTGATATTGGGAAAAAACCCATATTAGAAACCTTTGTTCCATGCAATCTAAGCACCATAGACCCAATTTTTAAAAATATTAAGCCTTTATATACGGGTGGCTACTATTTTGGGTAAGTCGTCACTAAAAGAATTTACGAAGAAGGTAGTGTACCCTAAGGAGGAAAGCGAGGTCAGATTGATCAGTCAATCTGAAAACTAGTGAAATTCACCACTTAAAAAAAATAGTAAGTCTCCCATATGGGTGCTTTCCATTTTTAGTAAGTCACCTTAGGAACAAAATCTAGGTGAATACAATGTACACAAGGGGAGTAATACAGGTAGATCTCATTGGTGTGATCATTCTAGTCAAAAAATCATCACTTACTATAAATAGTAAGTTGTCTTGTATGAACTTGTTATAAATAGTAAGTTGTTCTAGAAAACAATTCTCACAAGGGGAGTGTACATGGAGATAAATCATTCAAGTTAGCATCATTAGTTGGGGTCCAGAGAGGAAAATTATGACACTTACTAAAGATAGTAAGTTTCCCTTTCTAAATATAGTAAGTGTCAAAGAAACATGAATTTCAAGTGCATATGTTGTTCTAGTTTCTCAAGTGTGATCAATCATGAAGATATGGTGGTATTTCGTGGTTTGGAATGGTCGTCTCATATTAAAAAATGAGACATCCATCACGGTATCAATGACGTACTCATCACTTATGTGAGCAGATATATCATTTCATGGACAAGTGGAACATAGCAGTCTCACAAAGAATCAACATGAGAATTGCTTATGGGCCATCCAGGATCAACATTGGAAAATATCAAACAATGTTTTTAAACACTCATCCAATGGTCCAAGGGTTTTGTGCATCAAAGAGTTTGTGGTCATCACTAGATGGGGAAAAGTGTTCAAAGTTGTTCAGGGGAGAAATATTCATCAGTATGGAGGATCATCAATGTTAGAAATATTTGCTCAAAGTTCATGATTGAATCAATGCATTCAAGCATATTTTCATGAGGAGTTATTTCCCTGTATCCCTTCCTTCCTCCTCTCTTTCCCCCTCTCCTTTCTCTCTCCTTTCTAATTATTCATTGGGATTCATCATTGTATTTTGTCCTATTCACTTAAATGACTTATTTAAAAATTGTAAAAGTATTTTCTATTAATTATAAGAGAAATACTCCATTGATGGAAAATGAAAAGTCACAAGCTGAATATGGAACATGAAGAGTCATATGAGGGAGGTGAAAGGAAATTTGAAATTCTTATAAATTGGGATGACCTCTCCATTACAAAGGATTCAAGATTTTGAAGAACTTCTACTCTTTAGCATTGTGAATTATGATAGCCTTGTGTAAGCTTTGTATTCATCACTTCACATGAAATAAAGGCTACAATTATTCTACTTTCCCTTTCTTGTTTTTCTTCTATTTCCCTCTTGTATGCACTTTTTAAGGATGGTGATCAAAGAGAGATTTGAATCTTTGATGAATGAGCCTCATAGAACTTTGTATTTATGTGGTTTTTGTTTGTATCACTAACAACTTCATTTTTGCTTTCTTCTATATTGGATGTTAAATTAATCCGGTTACTAGGTGTGAGGCTCTATAATATACTCATGGAAATAATATTCCTTGACTAATTTCCCCCATTTTCTCCTCAACTCTGTGATTTACTGCCTTGTACACCTATACAAGAATTTTTTTAAAGGTTTAGTTGAGTGTCCCTATGTGATCCCTATCCAATTTATCCACCCATAACATTTAGATAGGATTAAGGTTAGTTACATTCAATAATTGAATCTATACCATTCAATGCAGAGGGGCATAGCCCTATGAACGCTGGTGGAGACACCTAATTTTTCCACCCAACAAATTTTCTCACCAACAATTTTTGGAAACTCCGCTGGGGAAAGATTTTCCCAAGTGCACCCAAAAAAGGATCTCAGCCAAAAAAAATATACAATATATATATTCAAATAATACAAAAAAAGTAAAAAAATAAAATTACTTGAATGAAAAAAATCCTCTTTGCAATCCCAATTGAGAAATATACATGTTTCAAGAGTTGAAAAAACAACTGAAGTGGAAGAAACCATGGTGGATGAAGAAAGATGAAGAACCCAAACCATTGTTCCATGGGGTAGGAATACTAGCCCACTTGCACTACCATAACTACTTCACGAGATTCCACAAGGATCAAGAAAAAATTTCCCAAAGTTTTGTGGAGATGGAAAACAAGTTCCTAATGATCATATTGCAACTTTTATCATGACCTGTGATATCCTTGGCATGTAACATGAAGATGGTGTTGTGCGGCTTGATGTAGCCTAGAATCTACTATATAAAACCCAAGCGCACTAGGAAATTACCCAACCTGAGTTGAGTGCTCACCCGAAACACGCAAAGGTACCAGGTCCCTCTTTAGAGTTGCTTATACAGGATGTTAGTGTGATGAAGATACAACATATTCATAACCATAAATAACCATACACATTCCACAAAGTATATTCCAGATCTAGATCTTAGAAAATCATGAATTAAACAATAACTATAATAAGTTTAACCATACAATAACCCATTACAATCATGTTTAAAACCATTATCCAGCCAACATACTCCATTACATTAAACATTGTAAACATAGAAGCTTCTTACATTATAAAGTATCACCATAAGTCATGCGTGCATCAGATCCGGCAACATAACTCTACAATAATTCACTACTGCTAAACTACATAGTTCAATACATACTTATAGGGGTGGGGACTTTCCCTTCACCACCTACACACTTCCCAAAATAGGTCAGATGTTGATAATAGCCACGTGCCTTTACATTAACATGCACACATGCAAGTGCGTTAATAATAGACATCCTATAGTTAACTGGATGAAGTAATCATATTATTAACTCAAGCTCATGCATGTTGCTTACTACCCGATCATTCCCAAAATAGCATTTATGTGTCATGCAAGTCTCCATCCCAATGTGTGCTCCGCACGCTATCTTCCAAAAATATCTCACATCATGAAAATGGATAAGTCTTGAATCAAGTTTTTTTGGAGCATGTTTCCTTTCCTATCCTTCCACGCCTTCAAGTGCGCATTGTTACCACATGTGCATTATTTGTGTTTTTTATCCTTATCACAATATTATGTCTGCTCAACATTACCCCACACTAAATTACATTTCCGTCCTGACAATGTGGATTCTTTCTGATGTTCCCAATTAATAAATAATAAGAATCAAAAGAATGTAAAGAATCAGTGTACAAAATAATAAACCTTTACTCTGCAACACCCTCCTCTTCAACCGGGAGGATCAACTCTGGATATTCTATTTTGATCTCAGCTTCCAATGTCTTCCAGTCATCTAGCATGATCCTTGTTTTATCTAGAATGTTTGTGGCAATGGCTTCCAATTCATCCTAAGTAATCTTTTCCTTTTCATTTTGCAGTACTTGGACAACATTGGCCATAGCATTCATCATTCCCTCTAGAAGATCCATCTTCTATGCTATGAGCTTCACAATATCATCTATTCTCTCCTTATGTGGGTCTTGGGATGTTGCAAGGGATTCACTCTTTTGTTTCACTAGTGCCAATGTTTCTACGCATCCCAGAGTCTCATCTTTCATGGCCTTCATAACGTCATTATCTTCAACCATATTTTTGGTCCTTATCACTACTTCTGGTGCCACACAAATATTCAAAGCTTGGTCAGATTCCTTTAGTTCATCCCTAAAATTTTTGAGCAATGCCTCATAATTTGATGTTTTCCTAACCACGGAGGCCCTTTCTTCTTCTGCTTCTTGTTCAAGATACTTTGGTGTTGGCATTCGAATTGGCCCATATTTTAACACCAAATCAACCAATGTGCACACGTAATGTATAGCCGAAGGAAACTTCTCAGGTACCTTAGACTCAAGATGAGGTCTTGCTTTCAAAACGTAATCTCTAATTTCTTTTGCCATGTTAATGAAGGCCTCATTATTTTTTCTATTCTAGGTCCTTTTCTCCTTTTAAATGTGCTATTTCTATAGTTTTTTCCTTGTTAACTTCAAGTAGCACTCTAATGGTGGAAACTTTATCAATGTTCCTCCATGCCACCTCTACAGATACCTTAACCAAGGCATTTCTCACTTGCTCATCAGACATTAGAGTAGGCTTTACTGTCATGTGTCTGATTTTGGGTGCCTTCTTCACTCTCCTTGATACACAAGATTCCTCATAGACATAAAAATATGGCTTGTCGATATGGGTCTGCATGGACCAGGATAAATGTTTCAATGTGCATGTGGTGGCCATGTCTGGATCCATCACCTCTCATCCATACAATTCCTTAAGGCCCACTATGCTCTGAAACCAGGTGCAGATGATTTTTCTTGTGTCCTTAGCATATCCCATACTTGGCACGACATTATTCACTTGTTCTCTTTGTTCTTGGCCCCTTAAGAACCTGAGCACCAAGGTTTAGAGTTGGCCCCTCTTCGTCTTGAGTAGTAACATGCGCACTGGGTTACTCTTGCATCATATATTTTTCTTTCTTCAACCATTCCTCTTCATCTTTCATTTCTTCATCTCTGGGTTCCTCCACATATTGGGGTTGCACTGGGGTTCCACGTGTGCTCTCTTCAGACTCCTATGCCTCCTCATTCAGATTCAACTTTCTCCTTCTCTTCTCCTCAGGTGCCTCTTTCTAAGGGGAGAGTCTAGGTGATCTTCTTATAGGATGTGGTGTTCCCATGCCTTGGGTCATGGTTCTTCTAAATAGCCTCTTAAAATGGCACTCTTCAGGGACTGCATCCACATCCAATTCCTCTTCTCCTTCTTGTGCTTGTTGTGGAGTATCTGTGTGCTCACTCTCCACTTTGTTTGTGGGATGCCTCCGGCCACTATGAACCAAGCCTCAACTATATTCATGTTCCTCTTCTTCCTTGTCTATCTGTATTGTCATTTTAGGCTTTGGAGCTGGCACATTCTCCTTTGTATGTTTGCATGAACTCATTCTCCACATACTTATTATTCTCCAGCCTAACATTGAGCTAAAGATACATGAGCTCAGATTCACTGTCCCTAATTGCCAAACTTACTAGCTTGATATTTATGACATCCAAAATGAGCCTCTCAATGTAGGCAAACCAACTTGGATATACATATGTTTTCCTGAGGGTATGGTAGTCACAATATATCTTGTCTACGTTGAATTTTAGATGGTGCATCAGTAAAGCTATGAACCGAGGCCTGGAAGTAGCGTGTTATGAAGACATAGGGTATTTTACACCATGGAATCCATGTGCCATCCTTCATGGAAAACCACACGATGCAGAAATGTTGATACACCACAAACTATATTGCCTTGCATACTATTGAAGGTAGTTCCTTTGGAATGTACCATTCCTCTTCAAACATCGCGTGAAGTCTATCATACCACATTTCTTCCCTTTTCTTAAATGGGCCACTCATTGATCCTTTGTATAAATATTTCTTGAACCTTTCCATGAGGGACTTCTTCTTAGTGAGGTATTCCCAAATTTTGTTCTTTGGCCTAGGGCACTCTAATTTCTACAAAAACAAGAGATAAGAGGATGGCACCAAAACTTATCTTTTCTCCTATGTGTGATTCCTCAACAATGGTTTATGTAATATAGCCTACTAAATTGTACACTTCTCCCTGGGAAATTTTCTTTGCAACATAAATCCACATGGTGTTTACCTATGACCATCTCTCTTGATCATTCAGCTTGGTGAGTAGATGCACATCTTCCTGCACCACAGGGTACTTCCTCAATCTGTAGATGTCCATTCCATGTGGAACCTTAATATACCCCAAATCCTTACTTGTGGATATAACCGCTTCTTTATCAATCAAATCACTAGCAATGTTTGTCCCTGTTCCCTTCAATCTTGTTAATATCATAATTAGGTCCGCAATGATCCTAACCCTCTGTCTAGTGAAATAGAAGAAGTCCTCATGGACTCTACTCATAAGCCATTGATATAAAGGTTCATGTTTTCCAAAATATGGGAGCTCATATAGTTGATAAATTCCTACCTGCTTAAGAAAATTTTCCCCAGCATCATCATACACTGGCATATTTTCCAATGTGTGCTTTTTGGTCTTATTATTCAACAAAGTGCCTAACTCTCCCTTGTTATCAATGGTGCGGTGGTTTTAGTCACTTAATTTTCATCTGCGGTCATGGGAATCCCAATCTTGTCTGACTATTAATCCTTTCAAGTACTACATCTCTGAAAAATTGCTCTCGGGAGCAATTTAAATCTCAACTTCCACCTTTTTCTTTCCTTTTGTGCCTGTTGTAGGTGCTTTCTTTGGTGTCATCGTAAAAATCCCACCTTTTGTCTTTTGTGTCAAGTAAGTTCAACACCTAGCTCGAAATCGTGTGCCTTAAATTGAAACCATGTGCCCTAGCTCCTTCTCAATGCTTCTACTTCACTCAAAACCTTCACCAATGGGGATGTAAGCCTTGTCTGTACACAAATATTCTCTCCACATCTAGTTTTGGAACTCTACCCACCTTAATATGATTCACTTGGCTTGGTTGCACTTAGCTCACTTGAATACTTATGATTGTAAAGGTAAAAATGAACCTGCATTACGTCTTTATATAGATTTTCAAAAATTTAGTGAATTTATTACTCCTTCACCTACCAAAAATCCTCTCATTGATTGACCATTTTCAAAATTTCCAAAAAACAATTTGCAGTACAATTTGCGCCCTAGCTATAACCTTCTAGCACACCTTCTTACACCTAGCTACATAGTTATTTTCCATTCACTTTCATGCACCGAAGTACCTCACCACTACGCCCTCCCATAGTAGTTTCCACGATCATTTCTTACCTCGTGTTAAATTGTCCCTTCATTCATTTCCATATATGGTCTTCTTTAGAAGAAATATCCTTTCTAACAACTCCTTTCCATACTTGAATAACACGTGTACCCATTTGTGAATAAAAAATAACCACCCCACATGAATAGTATGTGCAGTTCATTACACATAAAAATAATTCATATTCTAATTAGCTTCCTCCGCGCAAATGCGCTTATTATAAAAAACACCAAACTAAATTGACAAAGCATAGCGACGAAGAAGGAAATACACTAAAGGAAATATAGAAAGAAGACTTTAGACTACCCCCAAGAAGACTTATTTATAGTAGGGCTTTAGCCTACCCCCGTTAAAGTAACCAGGTAACCATATTCCATCAAGCCCCTCCAACTGGCAAGCGTTTGATTCAAGTAAATGAGTGATAATATATGGTCCCAACCAATGCACCTTAAGCTTTCCTAAATGGTGTAGAAACTTAGAATCATAAAGTAGTACCATCTTTCCAACCTCAAGCTTCTTGTCCCTAATGTGTCAGTCATGCCATGCCTTTTGTCTAGCCTTTTCCTCCATCTAACTCCAACATGCTATGGTGCGTCTCTCATCCAACTATATTAACCTGTCACTTATTTCTTCTAATGCTTTCTCATCAGCTAGACCTCAAGCACACATAATACATAATAATGGTAAAATTAATTCTATTGGAATAACTATTTACGTGCCAAACACCAACTAAAAGGGCGTGTCCTTATTCAACCTCTTGTATGTTGTTCTATACGCCCAAAGCACAACATAAACTTTATCATCCCAATTTTTCCTTTCAACATCAATTTTTTTTGTTAAGGTCTAGCTCAATATCTTGTTGAAGGCCTCAGTAGTACTATTTTCATGAGGATGATGAGGTGTTGTCTTGTGGTACGTAACCATAAATTCATCCAATAATATCTTGATTATCTCATTCAAGAAGTGTGTGCCCCTACAACTTTCCAAGATCAACGTACATCCATACCTATTGAGAACATTTTCCCATAAAAACCTAGCTATTATAGCTGATGTATAATAATTTATAGGTACTGCTTCTTCCCACCTTGTAAGATAATATATGTAAGTGAGGATATAAAGTGATCCAGTTTTATGCATGACTGGTGAAATAGGACCTACAAACTCTATAGCCCATTTCTTGAATGGCCTTGCACTAGCAATAGGCCTCAAGACCATTTCATCTCTTTTCCCAGGTTTGTCAAGGCGCTGAAAATGATCACACACCTTACAATACTCTTTATAATCCTTGTACAGGGTCTCCCACCATAGTCAAGTGAGTAGAATCTTGCACGTGGTGGCATCTCTTGCATAGTTCCCACCTGTAATACCACCATGAGCCTCTTCCATGATATCTATGTGCTCATGTTCCAGTACAAACTGGCGGAATACTTCATCTCAACCTAGTTTGTATAAATCCACACTGATCAACATAAAGGGTGCCACACAAATTGTAAGTTATTTCTTCTCCAATGATTTCATCCCTTCTGGAGCCATACCCATGCATAAAAAGACAACAATATCCTCTAATTCTGAAGGTGTATGATGTAACCTATACAATTGTGCATATGGCCTTGCATCTTCAATTATTTGTGCATCCTCCCCTGACTAAGTTCTTGATAAATGGTCTGGGCCAAAATTAGTTTTACCTAGTTTTACCACAACTATGAAATCAAATTCCTAGAATAAGAGCACCCATCGACATATACGCACCTGTAAAATGGGATTATTTACCAAGTATTTTAATGCCATGTGATCAGTATAAAATAAAAATGGTGTTGCTAGAAAATACTATTTGAATTTATGCAACGTGTAGATCATTGACAGGGCCTTGCACTCTATAGTTATGCAATTATATTTTGTAGGAGCCAACTTTCTACTAGAAAAATAGATAGGATGATCTATAATATCCTCTCCAAGTTGAGCTAACACAATGCCAAAGGTTATGCTAGAGGCATCCACATGTGCATGAAATGGTTGGTTCCATGAAGGAAAACATAGAATATGCGTTGTTGTAAGTCTCTCCTTTAACGCCTCAAATGTGCACTGCTGCAGTTCTCCCCAATAGAACGTCCCTTTTCCTTTTAGTAACTCTTCCAGGGGTACGACAATCTTCACATATCCTTTGATAAATTTTCTGTAATACCCTATGTGACCCAAGAATCCGTACACCTCACTCCGACTAGTAGGCTCTTCTAGGACTACAATAACTGCAACCTTAGCTGGATCCACTAACAAACCTTCCTTGCAAATGATGTGCCCTAACAAAGTTCCAAAAGGTGTAAAAAACACACACTTCTCTATGTTTAAAGAGATGCTTAATTGTCTACATATTTCAAATATTATGCAAAAATTGTCACAATGATTCTTAACAAGTCCATACACCATCCAATCATCCAAGTAAGCCTGCAGGAAATTATGAATAAAATCTTGGAATGCTTGAACAACTATGTGTGAAAATATAGTAGGTGCATTTTTCAAACCAAAGGGCATCACAGTATATGCAAAACTTCCCCATTCAGTGGTGAAATTCATCTTCTCTTGATCCTCCTGTGTAATTCTAACCTAATGATACCCAAAGAATCCATCTGTAAAAGAATAAACTTTGTGCCCTGCAACACCTTCTAATATTTCCTCTGTGAAAGGTGTAGGAAAAGGATCAATCACACATGTAACATTCAGTTCCCTGTAATCCACACAAATCCTAATCTTACCATCTTTCTTTATACTGATCACCATGGGGCTAACCCACTCTGATTCCTCTAGGGGCTTGATGATGCCAGATTTCAACATTTTGTTAATTTCTTCCTTAACATTTATGTCCAGGTTAGGGTTCATCCTGTAAGGTCTCTTCCTGACCGGGCACACACCTTCCTTTAGCTTAATATTCATCTCTCCTAATGACTCATGCAATCCTTTTAACTCATGGTAGCCCCTAGGAAATAAGTCCTAAAAATATCATAGTAACTCAATTATCTTTGCATCTTCAGAATCAGTCTAATAATCCCCAATTATTGCCTCCTTAGGTTTAACATTTGTGTCAATGTTCACTTTCTTGGTCTTCATAGGTTCATGATAGGCGCACGTGTTTTTATCCACACTATCTAACACCTCACACGTACCTGCTGAATGATCTATATCTATATTTTCTACTTCTTCATCATCCACTATGTAGACATCTTACCTTTTTCCTTCTCAAAGCAAGCATGCTTAAGTAGTGTGGCATCTGTCTCTTCTACTTCATCAAAATGTGCTCCTGAGTCTACCTCACCAAATAAATCCTAAATGAGTTCTTCAGCCTTTGCACTGTCTCCCATAGTTAAGCACTTTATGACCCTTAATGCTTCTTCCACCAGAGGTTTAGTAGAGAAGTAGTCAAAAGTCTGGGTCATTCCTGCAATCAAGTCCTACCAATTTCCAGTCTCCCTATGCAGCTCTGCATAAACATACCAAGCGTGTGCACAGCCTTGTAAAGTGGAAAAAATCTTGTGCACCCATAGTGAAGGTGGTAAAGCTTCCTACCCCTCTGTCCAAAGTCTCTCACATTGCTAAACATGGTGCTGAATCAGTTGATTACCATGATACACGTAAATTTGAGTAGGTGCATTGCTCCTAAAGAACTGAGTGGTTAGAGAAATTCTGACTTCATTCCATTCCATGAGATTATCCCTGTGAACCATCCACCAGCACGTTGTTGTCCCACGTAAGGTATACACTAACATATTTCTTCTTTCCACTTGATCCATCCACTGCTTCTCCATGGCATGCATGAATATCATAGGGTCTCCTTCTCCAGTGTACCGAGGTACAGAGTTACCTATCCTCCTAACACAATGAGGTTCACTTCTCCATGCAAATGCACTTCTTACTTCACACCCAACCATCTCATAGGTGTCATGTGCCCAATTTTCACAAGCAATACTTGTAGTATCACTAATAGACTATGCATCTTCCCACTGGAGGATTCCTTCCTTAGATGGTTCAAGTACTTCTGGGTCCCGAATGGTGCATACATAAATTTTGTTCAGGTCTTCCTCACTCAAAGGTTCAACATAAGGTGCATATTTCCCATCTGTCAAAGGGATAATTACTCTTTCTTCCTTGTTCTCAAAACTTATATACCCCTTGTTGAACCGTAAATCAACATTATTTTCATAACACCAAGGGCACCCAAGTAGAGATGGTAAGTTGTCTGCTTCTGCAAGTGCTAAGACCTCAAAGTCCCTAGTGAACTTGGCCCCTTGTATAGTAATGGATGCATCCTTTAAAACTCCTATGGGAGTGGCCTTAGTTCGATTGGCCATGAATAGTACATTAGAGGATGGCTGTAATGGAGGTCTTCCCATTTGTACCCATGCATCTAAAGTAAGCACATTAACTTGTGCCTGTATCAATCAATATATTACTCAAGAGCCACCCATCCATAACAACATTCATAGAGTGATCTCCTTGTCATAATCCAAACTATGAGGGGGAAGATTAGCATGCAGGATCTGCCTTCCATTCTCAATACTTACGTGTGGAGTGTTTCCCTTTAGCCAATTCCCTAATAATGGAATGATATTCTCCTAGCGCAACATATTGCATACCTCTTTTAAGTCATCAATATCCGATTGGACTATCTTTACTGCCTTCTTTTGTTCTAACTTCTGTGATTATTCCTTTAAACAATGTATTTCACCTTGAAAAATTCTAAGTACCTCCATGGTCTCTTGATAAACCTCCTTTTGATGTACAAGATCTGAGTACCTTGCATGTAAAAATTCATCCTTAGTGATGGTAGGCTTCTGCTGTAATGATTCCTTGACACATGCAAATTTAGCGCATGTAGTAATCTTCACAGTTACTACCTTAGGTTCCAGTGCCAACTTTGGCATCCATTAATTTTCCACAACACATTGTATTCTAACCATCCTGTACACCTTTGTTCTCCTATTTATGTTGCTTGATAAGATGCTCATATAGTCTAGGGGCATTCCTCATAGTTATGATTCTTCCCACAAAAATAACAAGTAATATTCTAAGGACATTCACACCTATAGTGGTCAGGGGATCCACATGTAAAACACATTCCATGAGGGAACTCACCTCATCCACCACCACGGCCTTGGCCTCCGAATCCACCACAGTATCCTCAACCTCTGTCATGAATTCCTGTAAAGAGCCCTTCATTCTGATCATAACACACCTAAGCGTGGTCATGATCATGGTGCTCACTTTTACCTTTAGAGTTATCTAATACTCCAGTCTGTCACACACCAATATCTATGGCATCATGGATCTGACCAATCAACCTGTAATCTTCTGTATTGTGAGTCGTGGACCAGAAAATTTTACAATAACAAGATACATTCTTCCTTATCACGTGTTGTAATAATGGGAAGGGACTTACATCATGGTCCAAATGACATATCTCATAGTCAAGAAAAAATGAACGTACTGATCTATGAGGAGAACTATCTTTAGTGTGCCCTTCCACTTCACAATCTATACACTAAATCACAATGTCCGCCTCATGAGCTAAATTGGCTGATAGTTTCTCCAACTATTTTTCCATAGCTGCAATCTATGCTTCCAGGAATGGGCTTATTCAAGTGTCTATACTTCAAACTGTCTCAATGTGCAAAGCTACTTCAAGTGCTTCACATGGGTTCGTATATGTCTTATGTGAAAACACACTCCTAAAAGGTGTGATAAAGCCCCCAACGAACCACTGTGCATTTTGGTTTGCATGAATATCATAAGAAATTTTAGAAAACAATGTCTTAAAATGGGCATCATATTCCCAAACGCTCTTAGTAGTGCCTTGCTTAATATCCTTGATCGCACTTATACTCTTATGCTCAAACTCAGGGATATGAAACTCCTTGAGGAAAGCATCCTTTAATGTTGCATAATCTATGCAAGTCTAATCAGGGTCAAACTTCCTGTACCAACTATGTGTGTGTCCCTGCAATGTAGTTACAAACTAACTTGCCTTGCACTCAGAAGCCATAACTCCTTTTACATGCCACAATATCTCACACATGTGCACATGTTCAACAACATCTTCTATGCCCCTATACTCTAGAAGATGAAGAGACATCTCCATGTAAATATTCTAGGGTTGGTGCGGACCCTGCCCACCTGATCCAGAACCTCCTATGTTACCTCTTCCTCCAGACCACCAGAATTAGAGCCACCTATACCTCCTGATCCTCCCCCTATAGTCAGAATCAGACTAGTGGATGTACTACCCTATGTCCTAATAGTGGTACTAAACTGAACTCCTAGAGTTTGTGAAGTGGCACTACTCCCAAAAGTGAGTCCAAAATTTTTTGCACTTGAGTTCTATACCGATGATGCGCCTGAGAAGTTACCTCCAAAAAAAAGAAGACATTTTCCTTGACCATAGATGTACTTGCTATCTGACTTACTCCTACTCTTCTACTACCCAAACTAGCTTGTTGACTACTGGTTGTACTAGATACTGGAAAACCAAGTGCAAGGGCTAGGTTTCCAGGTAGATTCAGATGCGCACCCATGGCCCATGTCATCTCTACTAGTGCACTCCCATGTGAGGCCGAGGAGGGTTCCCTATTATGCTTTCCCAAATGGGGGAGTTCCAGATGCTCTGAGCTCCATGCCTTCTATGTGAGCTCCAAATCCTTCATGAGCCATCTCTCTCCTCAACACCATCCACCCTGCAATATCACACTACTTTTCTATCTCCCTCTCGTACACCTCATTATACTTATATTTTCTTTCTTCTCTCTACCTCTCTACCACTAGGTCTGCCATCTTTCACCAAACCTGTTCCTTCCCCCATGTGTGGTGGGGTTTAGCTAGCCATTATTTTTCTTCCAAGTTCAGGGTTACCATCAAGATTTTGATCGCTAGTGGAATGCCTTGCAAATAAGTTCCCCTGGGATAATGTAGAAACTGGAACTCAGCTACCTCCAGGAAAGAGTAAGTGGAAATTGAGTACTCCAAAATATATCTATTCAAAACACCATGGAACCAAGTATCCACAGTGCACACGTCCAAATCATATCAGCATCATAAAGGTCCTAAAATTGTTCACGTGTCTAGACAAGTGTGCGATACCTCCAATTCATTTTAGATGCATAAGCAACTAACCACTCATACAGCTCTACCAGAAAGATAGCAAAGAAAATATCATACAAATAATCATATAAATTTTTCTCCACCCAAGCATGTGCATTAAACTCAGATCCAGTGATGAACCTTTGAGCGTACTCTTCTTCCAGATCCTTTATCCACTCCTCAACACTTGCTAAGGTCAACCAGTATGTCTTCATCATGAAACATCTTGAAAATAGTTGAAAAAGAGGTCTGGAAATGGAACCAATGATGCCGCCTAGAATCTACTATATAGAACCCAAGCGCGTTGAAACATCACCCAGCTTGAGTTGAGCACTCAGCCAAAGTGCGCAAAGATACCAGGCCCCCATTTAGAGTTTCTTGTGCAAGATGTTAGTGTGATGAAGATACAACATATTCATAACCATAAATAACCATAAACATTCCACAAAGCATATTCCAGATCTAGATCTTAGAGAATCATGAATTAAACAATAACTATAATAATATTAACCATACAAGAACCAGTTACAGTCATGTTTAAAACCATTATCCAACCAACATACTTCATTACATTAAACATTGTAATACATAGAAGCTTCTTACATTACAAATTATCACCATAAGTCATGTGTGCATCAGATCTAGTAGTATAACTCTACAATAATTCACTACTGCTAAACTACATAGTTCAATACATACTTATAGGGGTGGGGACTTTCCCTTCACCACCTACACACTTCACAAAATAGGTCACATGCTGATAATAGCCATGCGCCTTTACATTAACATGCACACATGCAAGTGCGCTAATAATAGACATCATATAGTTAATTGGAAGAAGTAATCCTATTATTAAATCAAGATCATGCATGGGTCTTATCATTCGATCATTCCCAAAATAGTATTTACGTTTTGTGTAAGTCTCCATTCCAATGTGTGATCTGCATGCTATCTTCCAAAAATAGCCTGCATCCATGAAAGTGGCTGAGTCCTAAATCAACTTGTCATGGCATCTGTTTCCTTTCCTATCCTTCCACACCTTCAAGTTTGGATTGTTCCCACACACACATTCTTTGTGTGTTTTCTCATTATCACAATATTATGTCTTCTCAACATGGATATTCATGGAAACATTACAGGATGCAACAAAAAATTGGTTTCACTACCTGCTATCATGTTTGATCTCCAATTGGGGTGATATTAAGAGTAAGTTTGAAAATAGATTCAAAACCATGTAAGATGTTCATGCAATCCTTACTAAACTCACTCAAATAAAGAAAGAGCCACAAGAATCCATGAGGGACTTCATGGCCAAATCTAACATCATGGTCAACAAAATACCCGCCACTGATCTTCCCACTGCAAATAATCGGAAGATGTTCTTCATGAATGCTCAAATAACTTCAGTGATTTTCTTTCTGAGGTGAGCTCAACCAAGATATTTAGATTGTGCCCAAGAAATTGTTGTCGAGGTAGAAGATGACCTCATCTTGTTAGGTAAAATCAATAATCCCTCAATGAAAGATAAAACCCAAAATTCCCAAGATAGGATAATTGATCCAATGGTGCAGAAGTTAGAAAATTAAATGATATTGATGAAAAGGGAAATCAATAAACTAACACATTCTTCAAATCAAGACAGAAAAAAAATCATGGGAGCACCCTGATGACTCACTTTGGAAGCTCCACCAGTGAATACAATGTGTTAGAGCTACAAAGATGAGGAAGAAGAAAGTTTTGAATATGAAGAGGAAGCAGAAGGTGAATGTGCTCAGGTTGTATTTTATGAATGTATACTTGATGATGAAGAACCCACTAATAGTTACCCAGATGCAATATTCACCTAATCCAAAAAGGAGAAAAAGGGATCCTCTTTCACTACCCAAACTAAGAAACTAAATCCTCCAATGGAGACTTGAGAAAAATAACAATGAAAGGAGGATCATCAAATCATTCTTAAATAGGGACATGTGAGAAGAAGCATGATGTCATCCCAACAAGGAATTCTTCTGCTTATTCAAGTAAGTCCCCTTCTACTTCTCTTCAAAAATAATTTTATGAAAACATCCATATCAATACTACCATAATACATGATTTTCCCACCACCTATTTTTCCTTAGACATCATTGATCATTTCAAAAATTCCAAGATCTAAATGTATGTATTTGAATACTTAGGAACTCATATAAAAAAATTGGAGAGACTCATTCAACATGTTAAAGGAAGTACCCATGTTTCTAAAGATGCTTCCACCAAATAACCATCGGGTGCATCTCAACCCACTCCATCTTTGAATTGCCTCACTTCCACACCCTCCACTTTTAAGAAGGTTGATCCTTTCTACATTGCCTTATTATTCAATGGGTATAAGCTAAACAATTACATCATTGAATCTGGTGCCTTGGATAACGTCATGCCTGAAAAAGTTGTTAAAGTTCTTGGTCTCTCCCTTTCCCAAACCTCCAGTAAATTTATCTCCATGGAAATCAAATGAGTTCCTCTCATTGGACAAGTCAAAGATGTTGAGGTAACATTAGCATATTTTCCTGACAAGAAATCATAATGATAATCCTTGTAGCAGACATGCCCGCCTCATACGACATGTTGTTGGGCCAAATATTATACCGAGATGTTGGAGGAGATATGCAGTTGAATTAGTCACATGCCACCATCCCGGCCAATGGTAAAACAAAGAAGATAATTCCCATCAATTAATGAAGTATATCATTCAACAATCAAATGATCCAGTGGTAGACATCCCATGCCAAAATTACAAATCTGGAAACTTTTTCATGACCTTCGAGGAGGATCTTGATCTGCCCTTGTTGGTGGAGGAATGTCCAAGCATCACATAGCCCTTCAAAGAACACAATGAAGAGTTGATAAAATATGAGTTTTAAAGGGTGTAATTTTCATGAGATAAAGGTGTTGATGACGTTACCTCAATGCATGCTAAGGTTGGTGATGAGAACCTTGACTTGTAACAAATAAATCTTGAAGTGATGAGAGATGCAAATCGAGAAGGAGGAATGATGCTCAACACCTTCTTAATAGAAAACTTCAATTTATTCAATGATTCTCCCGAGGATCACTATGAGTCTTCATATGATGAGTATGTTAGTGAATTTAAAAGTTTCTCTTTCTCATTGGAAGAATATGACAGGGAACACAAGAATGGAAGAGTACCTTCACCTCTCAAACTTGAAATAGAGCATACACAAGAAGAAGATGATTTCATTACGAAAATAAATTTCTCAATTCTCAGTGATCAAGAACAGGAAGATGAAGATGTTGAAATTTCAGCTTCGGTGTTGTTTCCATTTCCTCTTCATAAAGATAAAAACAATCTCAGTGAAAAATGGAAAAACAGATTGTTGTTTGGTCCTGAGGTTGATTTTACTTAAAATGGAATCCTTCTCAATATATTTCAACCTTTCAGTGCTCACTTTCATGAAGAGATGGATGGCCTCGACACAAAAATGGGGGATGAATCCCAAAATGGACAAGGTAAAGAAGATGACAATTTCCAGGTTGGAGACCTAATTTTGAATTTATTCTCTTTTCAAGAGGGTAATGCAATGCAAGTAACACATTGTATAGGGCAGTGTATGTCAAAAGATCTAGAGCATGGGAAAGACAACTCCATAGAAAAATTGAAGAACGTAGAATGTCAAAAGGTGGGTATTGATGCCAAAATTATTGGTATATCTATTATGTATCAGACTATAAAAGTGGTAGTCATGAAGAAGATGCATAAAAAAGAAAATATGTCAGGTTGCGGAAATGATAAGTAAAGAGTGACCAAGAAACATCTTCATGATATCAGAAAAAAAAATAGCAAATGAAAAGAACTTGAAAGACAAGGAGAGGCTAAAAAGAAGGTGCTAAAGAAATGAAGGTGGAAAAATAGATAAGAAAACTAGTAATCAAGATAGATTTCTCAAGAAGATGAGAAGAGGTTCATACTTCAGTTAACCTATCAATGGATTTGTAGAAGAATGGCATTCAGTGACACCCTTTTATGGTTAAGCACTCAATTCAAGTTTGCACTTTAGTGAAAACGGGTTGTCCCCCACATGTAAATAGGTGAATTGGAATGTTTACCTTATTTTTGTTGTGTGTTTCCTTTCCCATTTGTTTTTGTTCTTGGTTTGTTATTAGTTTCTTTTCATGTGTGTGTGTGTGTGTGTGTGTGTGTGTGTTCAATAAGGGAAGTTATGTATCATATCTTTCTAAGTTTCTCTTTAGCCCAATGGATAAAGCATTAGTCCAAAAATAAAATTGAGATTCTAGGATTATTATGTCATGTCCTATCTATGCTTCGATCCATAATGTTTCCCCAAGCTAGAGCCAATTGTTTTCCTGTGTTTTTGCATGGGCAAAATTCACGCGAAAATAGAACAACCATACCACCGTGTCAAAAAATTTGAAATTCATACCTTCCCAAGACACCCCTGAGTCATTCCATCCTCAACACTATTCCTATCATATCATTCAAATGATCTCCATGTGATTTTCATCATTCCCCCCTAGATGGTTTAGGAAAGTAAAATCAGTCCCCCTAGGTGATTTAGGATCTTCTGGAACATTCAAGCATTCAAGCAATTTTGGGAAAGGCTATCATCAACCTTCCTATGACTAGTGCACCATCCCCAAAGTGGAAATAAATATCAAGACTCACCACATATGAGTATTCAAGTGCTAAAAATATTAAAGAATTGATTTTTTAATATTCAGGGAAGTTTTGGAGATTTTGGAGACAATTCACCGTAAGCGGGTTTTTGGGCTTGAAGGAGTACGCATCGCGAAAGAGGACTTGAACTTCAAAGAAATATTATAGGATCTTCATAGTGATTTTAAATATAATAAAAGTACCTATATAAATAATTTTCAATTCTCTACATGGTGGAAAAAATGGGACTTCTTGAAACTTCATACACTATTTTAGCAACTCATTCTTCTGGCACACAACAAGTGGTCCTGAGAAATAATGAGCCCTTTAGATGGTTTTGATGTAAAAATTGGATCTTTTAAAAATAACCATTGGATAAATTGAGTTTTTGGGATGTGTAATAAAATAAAATTTCACCCAAAAATTCATCCGGGAGCTCAAGATATCATCTTCACAAGTTGGCTCCCAAGGTAAGCTTTCCAACACTTAGTCAAATTTCTGATGGGACACGTGGCAACCTGAGGTGAAGGCCATCCATTTTTCAAAGGTACATGATGTGAAAAAAAAAACTCTCCACTACCATTAAGCCTTTTGGTCACCCATATGACCCAGAAATCACCTCTCTCAGCCCTTAGGTGCTTCTGCTTAACCCCTCTCACTTAAGTTGCACGACGAATAAAAATATGAAAGGTGTTAAGCCTAGGATGAAGGGTAATTTCACGTCCCCTTTGAAAATTTTGAAAAAGGATGTAAGGGATATAAATTTCCCCCCCACCCCCTCCTCTTCAATTTTCAAAGCTATTTAAACAGATACTTAGTCATTTTTTCACATTTTCACCCCCACACCTCCATATACTGTCGAAATGTTGCTGAATTTTCTCTAGGAAAAAAAACCAAAATTTTTACATTCAAATGATTCCTTGTAAAACTCCATGATTTGAGAACACAAATATCACAAAAAATATGGATTCAAATGAAGAAAAATGGTGGAAAATGAAGATTTTATGTTGAAAACCCTCCAAGTCACTAAAACAAAAAATCTTCATATCTCCCAAAATACTCAATGGATCGAGATGTCGTTTGTTGAAATATCTTAGTTTTCTAGACACCATGAGGATTACAGAGGTGTTTTTTACATGCATGGTCCAGATTTTTTCTGGCGGAAAAACCCTCATTCCCCGTGGTGAAATTTTTGTTTTCTAAAATCTTCAAAACTAGTGATTGGGTGAAGCTGAAATTTCATAGGAGTGATATTTGGAAAAATCCCATATCAAATGTTTTTGTTCCATTGCAATCTGAGCACCAGAGACCCACTTTCCAAAAATAGTAAACCTTCCTATAAATGTGGATACTATTTTGGGTAATTCATCACCAAAAGAAGTTGTGAGGAAGACAGTGTACCCTAAGGAGTAAAGCGAGCTCAGATTGATTAGTCGGTCCAAAAACCAGTGAAATTCATCACTTACCAAAAACAATAAGTCTCCCATATGGGTGTCTACCATTTTTAGTAAGTCACCTCAGGAGAAGATGTAACGAACTATTACACCAAAACCTCGAGGCATTAGTGAAATCCGCACATGAGGATCATAACATCCCACCACGATTCCCTAGCCCGGAATCCGGGCAATATTTTCACCCATATAGCGGGACCACACCCTGCCCTATACGAGCCCCAAGTGAACACTGCAATGCCGACGTAGCTACCCGTGCTGAGACTCAAACCTGGGTGGTCACTCTGATACCAAATGTAATGAACCGTTACACCAAAACCTCGAGGCATTAGTGAAATCAGCACATGAGGATCATAATAGAAGACAATGTACATAAGGGGAGTAATATAGGTAGATCTCATTGGTGCAGTCATTCTAGTAAAAAATCACCACTTGCTATAAATAGTAAGTTGCCTTGTAGGAACTTTCTATAAATAGTAAGTTGTTCTATAAAATGCTTATCACAAGGGGAGTGTACAGGGAGATAAAGAATTAAAGTTGGCATCATCAGTTGGGGCATAGAGAGGAAAATTCCAACACTTACTAAAGATAGCAAGTTGCCCTTTGCAAATATAGTAAGTGTCAAGGAAATATGAATTCCATGTACAAAGGTTGTTCTAGTTTCTCAAGTGTGATCAGCCATGAAGATATGGTGATGTTTCGTGGTTTAGAACGGTCGTGTCATATTACATAATGAGACATCCATCATGGTCTCAATGATGTAATCATCACTTATGCGAGAAAATATATCATTCCAGGGGAAAATGGAATATAACAGTGTCACAGAGAATCAACATGAGCATTTCTCACAGGCCATCTAGGATCAACATTGGAAAATCTCAAATAGTGTTTTTAAACACTCATTCGATGGTCCATTGGGTCTGTGCATCATAGAGTTTTTGGTCATCACTGGATGGGGAAAAGTGTTCAAAGTTTTTCAGGGGAGCAATCTTCATCAGTATGGAGGATCATGAGTGTCAGAAATCTTTGATCAAATTTCATGACTGCATCAAGGCATTCAAGAAAATCATTGCGAGAAGTGATTTCCCTTCATCCCTTCCCTCCTCTCTTTCCCCCTCTCCTTTCTCTCTCCTTTCTAATTATTCATTGGGCTTCATCATTGCATTTCATCCTATTCATTTAAGTGACTTATTTTAAATTTGTAAAAGAATTTTCTCAAAATTATAAGAGAAATACTTAATTGATGGAAAATGAAAATTCACAAGTGGAATATGGAACACGAAGAGTCATATGAGGAAGGTGAAATAACATTTGAAATTTATCTAAATTGGGATGGCCTCACCATTCCAAAGGAATCAATATTTTAAAGAACTTCTACTCTGTAGCATTGTGAATAGTGATAGCTTTGTGTAAGCTTTGTATTCATCACTTCATGTGAAATAAAGGCTACACTTCTTCTATTTTCCCTTTCTTGTTTTTCTTCTATTTCCATCTTGTATTCAATTTGTAAGGATGGTGATCAAAGAGAGATTTTAATATTCGATGAATGAGTCTCAGATAAATTTGTGTTTATGTGAGTTTTTTTGTCTCACTAACAGCTTCATTGTTGCTTTCTTCTATATTGGATGTTGAACTACTCTAGTTACAGGTCGTGAGGATTTTTAATCTACTCACAACAGTAATATTCCTTAACTAATTTCCCTCCTTTTCTCCTCAACGCTGTAATTTACTCCCTTGTACCCTTGTACAAGCACTTTGCCATAGGTTTAGTGGAGTGTCCCTGTGTGATTCCTGACCAAGTTGGCTAACCACAACATTTAGATAGGATTAGGATTAGTTGCATTCAATAATGGGAGTTGTACCATTCAATTCAAAGGAACGTAGCCCCATGATCATTGGTGGAGACACCTAATTTTCTCACCAACACCTTAAGAATCCTAAAAAACAATTTTGAGGAAAGAGATGTGAAATCGAATATTTTGGTTGATGAGAGCAGGTTTGATAGCTAGAATAGAATGGTGTGGAGCTAAAACACATGGTGAATTGATTGCATAAGAAAATTTGGCCTTTTAATCCAAAAATTACATATTTTGTGAAGGTTTTTTGACTAGGGAATAAGAGTAATTTTGCAAGTTTGACAAGCTTATGATATTTTCTTGATTCTAACACAGTGGAATGGTTGTGGTTGAATGAGCCTTTGCTTTAGTTTCCCACTTATATCTTGTGTTCCTATGTATTCTTTCTTGGTTATACTCTTGTGGATGGTTTTTACATATCGTTAAGATCACATTAATGCATGGTTAAATGGTAAATGGTGTATGCAAGTTAATTTAAATTGTTTAAGGGTTTTTTAAGGAATGATTCACCCCCCTCTCATTCCACTGTTCTTCCAACAATTAGTCTTAGAGCAAGGAATTTTGGAAGAGTTTAATCACTTGAAAGGAGATCCTTTTTGTTGGCCATTATGTATTAGTGGTGTCATTGATGGAAAACGGTGTCATGGTGTCATATAAGCCTATATGAGGTGTTAGTCAAAGGTCAAACATGAAGGTTGATTAGTAATGTCATGTTTGGGGAGGTTCTGTGAGGTCCTGGAGCATGGTTGAACTTGAATAGTCATGGTATGAGCCCTCTTGAGTGATTTGAAGGTTGGTATAAGGTCATTCATGGTCCTAGAGGTGTGTCACAAGTTTCCATGTGTCTGTATGAAGTCATCTTGGTTAGTTCATGGGTTTTCATGGTGTGAAACAGTCATTCCAGACCCATTCCTAGTCCTAGAGCATACACAATGATATAAAGGCATGATTTATAGAGTTTATTAGTCATATGCAAGCATAGTAGTATCATGGTGACACTATATATGAAGTTTACAAGGCTATTTAAGTCATTTTTTAGAGTTATAGTGCATGTATGAGGTCTTTAGGAAGCAAGTAGGCAGAGAAAAAATAAGATAACAAAGGTAAGTGAGATTGGATAGAGAGTTTTAGAAATATTTGAGATAGATGGTGAGAATTTATAGTTATAGGATGTTGTCATGATGCTTCATGACAAGGTTTAGGTCATTCTGAAGAATATTTTACAAGATACTTTTGTTTTGGAAAAATCAGGTCTTCTAGAGTGTGATTTTGAGGTAGAAGTTGACCTTCTGATGCTCGTTGTGAATTTTATGCTTTTCATGGGACCCAAATACTTTCAAGGATTATTTTCCATAGAGCTAAGAATATTTTACAAAAATAATGAGGTGTTTTGATCGTCACATTTTTATGAACGATCGTCAAGAAGATAAGTTGCTTTGAAAACCTAGCTCAAAGTGACTTGGAGAAAAAGCAGTAAAATGAGTCTATTTTGATTTATTTTGCAAAATTGATTATTTAAGGTTATATAAGACTTATCCAGCTTTCCAGAAAGGTATATTATAACATGTGACTATATGTGGGCTCAACCTAAAAATGCATGTTTATGAAGAAGTTCAGTTTGAGGAAACGTTCTCTAAAGAAGGTGATGAATAAATTGTAATTTTTTATCGAGAGATTTTTTATATATGTACATGATAGTTTCAGATCATGGTTGAGGTATTAAATGGAAAATTGTGCCCTATTTATGAGGACTAGTTTTTGGGGCAATTTGGAGCAGTATATGGTAAAAGTGGAATTGCAGGAGCTACATGTGGAGTTAATACTTGGATAAATTTTTGTTGTGATCCTGGTTCAAATATATTTCCAATGAAATATAAAACTTAAACTTTTTATAAGTGATGAGAAAATCATGACCTGATATTTAAATGTCAAATTTGGAAGATGCCTAGTTAAGTAGGGTCTTGTGTAGCTTCATGAGGTTAATGATTATTTTGAGTGACTTAATGATTTTTAAATATTTCTAAGTTCTCATAAAACATGTATAAGGTTGTTTCATGTTTTTTTAATCTTGGAAGTAATTTTGGAGGTGATGGAGCAAGTTGAGCTCAAGACTAGTTCTTAAGTCCTAAAAGCTTAAATGAGTAGTTTCAGAGATGGACCTGGTTGAAGGCCTTCCATTTTGAGTTGGAAAGAAATGTAAGATTTTATGGAAAGAGGATTCAGATGTATTTCTAATGGTATTTTTTTTCATTATTATTATATTTTATATGTGAACCTACTCAATTTATGAATAATAAGGTTGTTTGTTTCTCAGGACATAATTACTCTGGCTAGAAAATAGAGGTAGAAAAGGCATGAGATGGATTATTTTATGATTTATATTAGTTTTAGAGAGAATAGGTATGGATTTTGTTCCTATTTAAGGACTTTGGAGGTATTTAAAGTAACATAAATGGTGCAAACTGTTAGCATAATTTAGCATAGGCATATTTATTGCATTTTATTGCATTGTCTTTTATTTAATAATGTGCAACATGTGCACTCTAGTCTAGTGACTTGCATTCAATATTGTTATGTTGGATAACATTCAATATTGGTATTAGTAGCAATTACATGTGCATGTGAGATGGGTCTTATCATCTCATAGTTGGTTCCTGATAGGGTGTCATGTCTATCCATATGAGGCTGTCTAATATCTATAAATATTACAGCTCTTGCATTGTTATGTAATATGATTTCATGATCAATAATATTTGTGAGGCTTCCATCCCTCTTTGGTCATTGCAGTCTTATTCTATTCTATCATTTGGTATCTAAGCTATACCATTATTATCATTTGGTATCAAAGCAGGTTCTATCCAAGCAAGGTTGAAGAGGAGCACTATTGGAGAGGATCCATTGGAGAAGAAGATCTACATCAAAGGAGAGCCATTGAAGCATCCCGCAGACTCCATTCCTTCCAAGCATCCCTGAACTAAAATTTGACCTATCCACTTATTTGGAAGGTAAATTTTTTTTTTGATTAGTCATTGGCATAGCCAATTGATCCGACATATTGGCGGAATATTTCAGATTTGGAGATATTTTTTTTTTAAAAAGGAGAAAGATCTTGAAAAAAAATTGCAGATCTAAAAAAAAAAATCAGATCTAAATAAAGAAAAATCAGATCTAAAAGTGGAGGTGTGTAGAATTCGGGAGCAAAGGTTGAAGCAGTCCTATCAACAAAATTCTAACAGATAGCTCTTAGAAAAAAGGACATAACTTTTTCATACAATGTCAGATTGATGTGATATTTTTTTTTCTGGAAAGATAAGAAGGAGGCGCACAAATTTTCAGTTTACATCATCTTTAGATTTGGCTCTACATGTGACGAAAAGTCTATACAAGTCGGATCATTTTTTCTGAAAAAATAATCAGATCTAGCTGGTAAATTGGTAAGATCTCAAAAAATAAGATTCCGATTATTCTAAAATTTTGTGGGTTTTAAGAAAAATATTATATGATGCTGCTGTAAAAAGTTTAGAAAAGCCTAGATCACGGTTTGTGAGAAAAGGTGAAAGCAATATTTAGATTGTTTGTTTGGATCTTGGGAACAAACAAGTCAGCGGTTCAATTCCCACTCTCTCCATATTTTTTATTAAATTATTTTTTTTAGAAAATTTGGAGAAATTACTAAATTTTGGGAGATTTCTAAATTCAAAAGCTCACCAAACACATTTAGAGCCACCGCTAAATTTAGTAGAAAAACACCTATTGGGGGGTAAAAAAATTTTTTTGGCCTAAATTGTGTATTTTATGATTCTAGACCCTTTTTTGTAAAGAGGGGGGACACAAAAACTTCATTTTGATGTACTTTTGGAGCATTTTGTACTAATCTTGGTGCATAAAGTGAAAAAAAAAATGCAAATTTTTTATTTTATGTTTGGTTCTATTACACGAGATCTTTGATCTCATAGCAGCATTTGGTATATACGGTGCCTCTGGGAAGCGCTTACGGGTGATGCCGTCGCGACTACTACTGCACTTAACGCCTAACACAGCTGCCTAAACGTCGTCTGGGCATCGACGCTATAAAATTAACGGGGAGTAATAAGGACACAATATACACACATTTGAACCCTCCCATCGGTTTGTGCTTGCACAAACCCCTCTCCGTACTGTCTAAGTAACATGTACTAAATTCTTTCACGTGCGTTAACACCTCTTTTCAAACTGATGGGTATATTGAAAGGGTGATCTTCTTCCACGTACCGATGGGTATATCGGAAGGGAGCGTATATATAAAGGTTTGGTATATCGGCCTGATGGTATATTGAGAGGGAGACCATAAACCTGGAGTGATAAGAGCCTTACCCTTTGTCAGAAATTCAGAGTTTCAGAAATTTAGATTGAAGAAATGGGTGCACAAGCATCAAAGTTCTTCTTGCCAAATTCACAACTACTTAGAGGAGACAACTATGCTGCATGGAAACCGAAGATCAAGATGTTACTTGAGTTTGAAGACCTATGGATAGTTGTAGATGGAAAAACAACAAGATCACTTGATGATGGAAGAAAACAAGTTCAATTTGACAGGGCCAATCAAAAGGCCAAGTTGATCATCTTGTTTAACGTAACAGACGATGTGCAACCCCACATTAGAGATGCCACATCGGCCAAGGATGCATGTGATAAGTTGAGCACAGTCTATGAGGCAAAGAACAAGAATGCCATCCTCAACCTACTATCACAACTGCATACTCTCAAGTTCAAGCACAATGAGAAGGTTGAAGTTTTTTTGAGATGAGTTGCTACTTTGAGGGCATCTCTATTGGTAGTGGGAAAAGAGATAAGTGATGAAGACCTCGTACCAATTGTGTTGCCAGCACTTCCTCCGTCCTACAAAATCTTTGTGACAACTATCAATATGAGTGAACACACAGTCACCTTTGAGAAGTTGGTCAATCTACTCCAATAACAAGAGGTAATGAACAACAAAGATCATGAAGATGAGAAAGAACTATCTTCCAATCATAAAGGAAAGGGGAAATTTCAGTCCAATAACAAGAAGTCCCAATAAAATCAAAGTCAACAAAGGTACCAAACTCAACGAGACAACACCAAGAAGTGTCCCATTTGTAATAGAGGGGGCCATGACATTAAATATTGTTAGTACAATTCCTACAAAAAGGGTTCATCAAGCAATTCAAAACTCAATAACCAACAGGGTAACAATAATTCAAATAAAGAGAAGTCCAACAACAACAATCAAGGGCAGAAAAATGGTAATTGGCAAAAAAACCCAAACAACAAGGGTACATTACCGAACATAAGGATGATTCAGATGAATGACACCACATGTATTCTGCTCAATTTGATGAATAAACCAAGTCCACACAAGATATCTGGTATGTTGAATCGGGTGCAACTCGACACATGACTAGACACAAGGATTGGTTCTATACACTACGTGACTCACCTAACAAGAACCATGTGTCATTAGGTGATGAATCATCATACAGTGTCAAGGGGATTAGAAACATTTCACTACCTTTGGAAAGCATGAGTGCAAAATCACAAATGTATTGTATGTATCTGGGTTGATTAAGAATTTGCTATCAGTTAGTCAACTCCTTGATCACAACTTGAAGTTGGATTTTGACAGTAATAATGGAGAAAAAGTGTGCTTAATAAGAGATAAGTCAAGAGGTTCCAAGATTATAGCAAGAGCCTTCAATGTGGGATGCATGTTCTAACTTGATTTTGTCCACAAGGATGATCAAGCTCTAGTGGCCAAAGACACATAATCTGCAGAACTATGGCATCACAGATATGGTCACATCAGTTTTGGCTATCTCCAAACACTTCAAAAGGGCAACATGGTGAAAGGATTGCCTACACTCAAGCACAACACTGACAAGTGTCACAATTGCCTAGCTGGAAAGCAACACAGAGTACCCTTCCAGAAGAACACATATAGAGCTAAGGGAAAGCTTGATTTGGTGCACACCGATCTTTGTGGGCCCATGCAACCAAGTCATTCTGGATGTCAATACTTCATGTTTTTTGTTGATGACTACTCAAGAAAGATGTGGATATATTGTCTAAGAAACAAGAGTCAAGCCTTTGAGACATTTCAGAAGTTTAAAGCACTTGTTGAGAATGAAGTTGGTCGCAAGATCAAAACTCTCCCCTCAAATCGAGGGGGGGAATTCATAAGCAATGAGTTCAAGACTTACCTGGAAGCTCATGGGATTCGTCGACAAATGCCTCCTGCTCACACACCACAGAAGAATGGTATAGTTGAGAGAAGGAATTGTACTATCATGGAAATGGTGCGATGTATGATTGACGACTTAGGTTTAACAAAGACATTTTGGGCAGAAGCTGCAAGAACTACAGTCTATTTGTTGAATAGAGTGCCCATAGTAGCTCTTGAAGGAGTGACACCTCAAGAAGCATGGTCAAATTGGAAACCATCAATTGCACACCTAAGAGTATTTGGCTGTAAAGCTAGCATGCACATACCCAAGAAGAACATGAACAAGTTGGATATGAAAGCTGAGAAAGTGATATTCATTAGATATAGTGAAGAAGCACTTGGGTACAGATTATGGGATCTGAAAGCAAATAAAGTATACACAAGTAGGGATGTTGAGTTCTTTGAGAAGAAACAAGCAGATGCTCCACTCAATGACTCAACAAACATGCAGAATACACCTCTTGTGAAGACAAAATTTTATGTTCCCACTAAAGATGACAGTGATGAAATGGATGATGGTGAAAACTTGGATCCACCACAAGCCAATGGAATAGCTAAGAAGTTACCTAAATGGTATACTCAATTAATAAGAGATGCAAATTTGGATGAAGCACCTAGCACATCATCCAATCCTGGACCTAGAACTCGCAGTCAAGCTCGTGAAGAGGTCAATTATGCCCTAATGAGAAGAGTTATTGAAACAATTGAGCCATCTACAGTTCAGGAATCCCTACAATCAAAAGCTTGGAAAGATGCCATGGATTCAGAGTATCAGTCAGTGATAAAGAACAACACATGGCAACTTGTCGACCTTTCACCAGGGAAGAAACCCATTGGATGCAGATGGATATTCAAGACTAAGTACAAATCAGATGGGACTATTGACAAGTATAAAGCAAGGCTTGTAGCAAAGGGGTATGCACAACAAGAAGGCATTGATTATGAGGAGACATTTTCTCCCACAACCAAGATCAAGACAATCAGGATGATCTTTGCTCTAGTTGCACAATTTGGTTGAAAAGTCCACCAAATGGATGTAAAAAGTGTCTTTCTTAATGGAGATTTGCAAGAAGAATTCTATATGACTCAGCCAGAGGGTTATGTAAACCAGGAAAAGAGATGATGGTATGCAGACTCATAAAATCTCTATATGGCCTAAAACAGGCACCTCGGACATGGTACATCAAAATTGATGAGCATCTCATAAGTCATGGATTTGAAAGGAATCCTTATGACCCCAATCTCTACCTCAAAGAGCAAGGGGGGGAGATTGTCATTGTGGTTGTTTACGTCGACGATCTAGTCATTACAGGTAGTTCTGTGAAGATGATCAATGCAACAAAGAAGGATTTTAATTGATCGTTCGACATGACAGATCTCGAGCTCATGCACTATTGTTTTGGGTTGGAAGTATGGAAAAAAGAGAATCATATCTTTGTGTCACAGTTGAAATACACCAAGACAACGCTCGAGAAATTTAGGATGATGGAATACACTCCTATTGCTACACCTATGGAAGCAAGACTTCAGTTATCTCGTTCCGATCCATCACCACCGGTGAATAAAACTATCTATCGGTAGTTGATCGGGAGTCTCATTTACCTGACATATACTAGACCAGATATTAGCTTTGCAGTCAGCTATTTATCATGCTTCATGTAAGAACCAAAAATATGTCATTGGAAAGTAGCAAAGAGAATACTGAGATAGCTAAAGGGTATAATTGACCTTGGTCTAGAGTACAAGAAGAACGACAATTTCTTCTTGACTGGATATTCAGATTCAGATCATGCAGGAAACATGGATGATAGGAAGTCAACATCAGGCTTCATCTTCTTTATGGGATCTGGACCGATATCATGGGGAAGCAAGAAACAGAACTTTGTTTCTCGCTCTTCTACAAAAGCAGAGTATCGAGCTGTAGGTGAAGCTGTTTGTGAAGCAATATGGCTACGCCGAATATTGGAAGGAATTGGTCTACCACAACAGAAATATACTCCAGTATATGTTGATAATGAAGGAGTTCTGAAGCTTGTTCGCAATCCAGTATTTCATGAGAGAACCAAGCATATTGAAGTACAGGTTCATTTCATACGCAAGCATGTCTTGAAGCACAACATACAGCTCCAGTTCTGTCCTACAGCTGAACATAAGGTAGATGTTTTCACTAAGTCACTTGCATGTGACAAATTCACACTGTTCAGAGAGTTCCTCTCCACTTCATTGGAAACTATGCAAAATTAAGGGGGGGAATGTTAGCATAATTTAGCATAGGCATATTTATTGCATTTTATTGCATTGTCTTTTATTTAATAATGTGCAACATGTGCACTCTAGTCTAGTGACTTGCATTCAATATTGTTATGTTGGATAACATTCAATATTGGTATTAGTAGTAATTACATGTGCATGTGATATGGGTCTTATCATCTCATAGTTGGTTCCTGATAGGGTGTCATGTCTATCCATATGAGGCTATCTAATATCTATAAATATTACAGCTCTTGCATTGTTATGTAATCTGATTTCTTGATCAATAATATTTGTGAGGATTCCGTCCCTCTTTGGTCATTGCAATCTTATTCTATTCTATCATTTGGTATCTAATCTATACCATTATTATCATTTTAGGCGTAAATGTTTTTGGCCTCGAAAAATGCACATGACATATTGGGAAACATGCTCTTCTCATATGGGCAAGTTTTTTTGACCCATAGGTTTATGGGACGGGTTTTTCCCATGATTTTGATACCCATGGTTTTATAAAACTACTTAAGTAGTTGTCTATTTATATGGTCTTATGCATATGATAGATGAACAAGTAAATGTATTACAGATGTGTTTTGAATTCGGGTGTGAATTCTATAGAGTTTGTTGAGCATAGCTCCAAATGGATCTGGGTATTGTATTGAGAGAGTAGAGGCTTGTAATAAAATATGAGCAAGTGATTGTTGGTGGACGTAGCCCAAATTGGGTGAACCATGTTAAATCTTGTCTCTCTGTGTTGTGTTATTTATTCTGAACTTTTATTTTAGATCTATAATAATTTCTGCATATTATTTTCTACTGTTGTGATTCTGTGAGGGATTATTCCGCATATTTTATCTCTTATTTCCTAACAATTGGTATCAGAGCGAGGTTTGGTTTGCTGAAGTGTTGAATCGTAGGGAAAGTTTTTAGCTTGAGTGGGAGCTATGGTAGATGAAGGAAGATCTAGGGTTGATAAATTCAATGGGTAGAATTTCAGTCTTTAGAAGATGCAGATGGAAGATTACCTTTATCAAAAGGATTTTTATACTCCGTTGTCTGAGAAGGTGAACAAACCCTCGAGTATGACAGACGTGGAATGGGATTTGCTGGATAGGAAGGCACTTGGGACAATCCGTCTGTGTCTTGCATCTTCGGTATTATTGAATGTTTCAAAGGAAAAGACTACAAAAGATCTAATGGATGCATTAGGGAAGTTGTATGAAAAACCCTCTACCTCTAACAAGATATTTTTAATGAAAAAGTTGTTTACTATGAAGATGTATGAGAATAGTTCAGTATCAGATCATTTAAATGATTTCAATATGGTTGTGAATATGCTAGCTTCAGTTACAATAGAATTTGATGAAGAAGTTAGGGCTCTATTAATTCTATGCTCTTTAGCTGAGAGTTGGAATAGCCTGGTAATAGCGGTAAGTAACTCGGTTCCAGCTAACTCAAAGTTGAAGTTTGAGGATGTTGTAGGGGTGATTCTAAGTGAGGAAATGCGAAGAAAAAGCTCCGGGGAATCTTCTACTTCAGGGAATGCTTTGACAGTGGAAACTAGAGGGAGACAGAAGAATAGAGGAAACCGTGGAAAATCAAAAGATCAGGCAAGGTCAAAATCCAAGAACAAGATTGTATGCTGGAATTGTGGAAAGCCTGGGCATGCAAAGAAGGACTGTTGGGAGCTTCGGGATAAGAAGAAACAATAGGAAGAAAACAAGGAGGCAAATGTGGCATCGGGTAATGTATGTCAGGATGCTTCAATTCTTTCTTTGCATAATATTACTAAATCTTGGGTTTTAGATTTAGGGGCTTCTTTTCATGCTACTCCACATAGGCATTATTTTGTTGATTATGTTCAAGGGGATTTTGGGCATGTTTTTCTTGGTGATGATGAGCTTTACAGTATAGTTGGAAAAGGTTCTGTTCAGATTAAGATGTAGAATGGTAATACTTAGCTATTGAAGGATGTCAGACATGTGCCTACATTAAGACAAAATTTGATATCAGCAGGGCAGTTGGGAAGTGATGGTTGTACTGTGATATTTACAGCGGACTCTTGGAAGGTTACCAAGGGTGCTCTTGTGGTGGCAAGAGGTAAGAAGGTTGGAACCTTGCATTTAACCACTGATAGTACTAATGATTGTAATCTTGTGGCTTCAGATGTAGATACAACATTATGGCACTATAGGCTTGATCATATGAGCCATAAGGGCATGAACATCATAAAGAAGAATTTTCTTGGATATACAGAAACAGGTTTGGATTTCTATGAGAACTGCATATATGGGAAACAGAAGCAAGTAAGGTTTCTCAAGGTTGGACCTACAAAGAAAGAGAGTAAGTTAAAGCTGGTAAATTCTGATGTGTGGGGGTCAGCTCAGGTATTATCTCTTGGGGGTTCAAGTTATTATGTTACTTTTATTGATGATGCAACAAGGAAAGTTTGGGTTTATTATATTAGAAACAAATCTGATGTATTTGACACTTTTGTTAAATTGAAAGCCTTGGTAGAGAATGAAACATGTCTTAAGCTAAAATGTCTCAGGTCAGATAATGGAGGGGAGTATTGCAGCAATGAATTTAATGATTACTGTTCTAAGAATGGAATCTGTAGGAAAAATACGGTTCCAAGAACTCCGCAGTAGAATGGGGTATCAGAAAGGATGAACAGAAAAATAATGGAACATGTTAGGAGCATGAGGTTACATACAGGACTGCCTCTTTCTTTTTGGGAAGAAGCGGTGAGCACAATGCTGTACTTGATAAACAGAGGACCCTCAAGTGCCTTGGATGGAGGCATACCTGAGGAGGCTTCGTATGGTAAGAAATTTGATTATTCATTTCTTAGAGTCTTTGGATGTGAGGTGTTTGTTCATATAGACAAGGATGATATGACTAAGCTAGAGGCTAAATCAGAAAAATGTACTTTCATTGGTTATGGTGGTGATGAATTTGGATATAAATGTTGGAGTATTAAGGACAAGAAAATCATTCGATCTAGGGATGTGGTCTTTAATGAGAAAGTCATATATAAGCAACAGTTGCAGGAAAATAGGGAAGAATCCAAGAAATAATATGCAGTGGTAGAGGATCTTCTGGATGGGAAAGTGACACATGAATCAATTCAGGAACCCCCTCAACAGGAACCCCAAACTCCTATATTGAGGAGGTCTTCTAGGGTAAGAAGAGAACCTAAACGTTTTTCTCCTTCTTTTTATTATTTATTACTCACTGATAGTGGAGAGCCAGAGATATTTGATGAAGCAATGCAGGTAGATGCCAGGAAGAAGTGGGAGCAAACCATGGATGAGGAGCATCAGGCTCTCATGGAGAACCAGACATGGGATTTGGTAAAGCTACCTGAAGGAAAAAGAGCATTGCATAACAAGTGCGTGTATAGAGTTAAAGATGAAGAAGGAGGAAAGAAAAGATATAAGGCCCGGTTGGTGGTCAAGGGGTTTGCACAAAAACAAGGTATAGATTTTGATGAGATATTTTCTCCTGTAGTAAAAATGACTTCTATTAGAATTGTTCTAGGAATAGTTGCAGCATAAACTTGCACTTAGAACAGCTTGATGTAAAGACTGCATTTCTCCATGGTGATTTGAAGGAGGAGCTATATATGCAACAACCAGAGGGCTATGAGGTCAAAGGTAAAGAGGATATGGTGTGCAAATTGAAGAAGAGCTTGTATGGCCTGAAACAAGCTCCACGTCAATGGTATAAGAAATTTGATAGCTTCATGATGGAGCAAGGTTATATTAGATGTCATTCTGACCATTGCATGTATACAAAGAAATTTGAGGATGGCAGTTAAATTATCCTTTGTCTGTATGTGGATGACATGTTGGTTGCAAGTAAAAACATGCAAGAAATAAAAGTACTCAAGAAGTAGCTAAGTGAATCCTTTGCTATGAAGGATTTGGGGGCAGCCAAACAAATCCTTAGTATGAGGATATCTCGGGATAGGAAGGAATGGAAGCTAAATTTATCTCAGGAAGAGTACATTAAGAAAGTCTTGGAGAGGTTTAATATGCAGGATGCTAAACCAGTTGGGACTTCTTTGGTAGGCCACTTCAAGTTATCAAAGGAAAAGTGTCCCAAGATAGAGCAGGAAAGAAACTAGATGTCAAAGGTACCTTACTCATTAGTAGTTGGCAGTTTGATGTATGCCATGGTGTGCACTAGGCCTGATATTTCCCATGCAGTGGGAACGGTGAGTAGATTTATGAGTGATCCAGGTAGAGATCACTGGCAATCAGTAAAGTGGCTCCTTCAGTATTTGAGAGGGACCATGGGGACAGTTTTGTGCTACAGTGGATCAAACACCATTTTGTGTGGTTATGTAGATTCAGATATGGCTGGATATGTAGACAACAGGAGGAGCACAACAGGTTATGTTTATACTGTAGGTGGAACAGCAGTAAGTTGGATTTCACGACTACAAAAGTTGGTGGCTTTGTCAACCACGAAGGCTGAGTATGTTGCTGCCACAGAGGCAAGTAAAGAGATGATTTGGTTACAAAAATTGCTTGAGGAGTTGGAGCATAAGCAGGAGGAATGTAAGCTGCATAGTGATAGTTAGAGTTCTATACATCTAGCTAAGAACTTTGCTTTCCACTCCAGGACGAAGCATATACAGTTAAGGTACCATTTCATTAGGACAACTTTGGAGGAAGAGAAGTTGAAGTTGGAGAAGATTCATACCATTCAGAATCCTGCAGACATGATGACCAAGGTGGTCACAAGGGAAAAACTAAAGTTGTGTTCAGCTTTGGTTGGTCTTCATAGAAACTAGTGAAGGGTTGAGAAAATTGCTTAGAGGAAAACTAGTCTCCAAGTGGGAGATTGTTAGGTTGTGGAGCTTGTTTTCATGTGTAAAAGTGTTGAAGACTATACACTAAGAGTATGTACACTTTTCATGTATCCTTTCCAGGGTTCGGGGGCGCAGCCCCCGATTTTTTTTTTTTTTAGGCGTAAATTTTTTTGGCCTTGAAAAATGCACCCAACATATCGGGAAACGTGCTCTTCTCATATGGGCGAGTTTTTTTGACCCATAGGTTTATGGGATGGGTTTTTCCCATGATTTTGATACCCACGGTTTTGTAAAACTACTTAAGCAGTTGTCTATTTATATGGTCTTATGCATATGATAGATGAACAAGTAAATGTATTGCAGATGTGTTTTGAATTTGGGTGTGAATTCTGTAGAGTTTGTTGAGCATAGCTCCAAAAAGATCTGGGTATTGTATTGAGAGAGTGGAGGCTTATAATAAAATCTGAGCAAGTGATTCTTGGTGGACGTAGCCCAAATTGGGTGAACCACGTTAAATCTTGTCTCTCTATGTTGTGTTATTTATTCTGCACTTTTATTTGAGATCTGTAATATTCTCTACATATTAGCTTCTACTGTTGCGATTCTATAAGGGATTATTCTGCATATTTTATCTCTTATTTCCTAACAACATCAACAAGCTAAGCATGATTCTTAAAGAAATAAAAACTAAGATTTAAGTCATTTTGTAGCCGAGGATAGATCTGACAGTCTCTTTTTCACTTTGACTCAGGAAATGTTGGATAACACCTTACTAAGGGTATGACCTACCTTGCTACTTTATGTTCTTTCTACAACCATGGTGAGAGGAACCATTTTATAACCTGTATTTATTAAATAAATAGATGGAATAGCAATATTTAGACTATCTTTCTTAGGTAGGCAGAAAAGGTAGCCTCAAGAAGACATGGTCAATGTATAGATCATATAACTCTCACGAGTTGTCACACTATAAAATTTTGATGTCTTCCAAAGAAGGATCAGGTTACTAAATACAGTGATAGTTCCAGTTTGTTTCTGCATATTTTTTTATAAAGGATGGACAGAAATAACAAATTTCCTTAGCATTTGTGCATAAACACTGCAAGCATGGGTAATTCAGGTGGATCAAATGGCTATTTATTGTGGTTTTGATGTATTGATGGGAGATATCAAGCAGGATAAAGTTGATTATACAAAATACTTAATTGAACCTTAATAAATGTTGTAGATAATTGTTCTTGATGAAAAATACAGATCACACAACTCAAAGCACTCCTTCAACCAAAACATTTGTATTAATGGAGGCCAAAGAATATAGGATTTCACACAAACTTTGAGAACCTAAACACAAATGGTAATGATAAATTCTTGCTAAAATGATGAAAAATTCTTATCAAATACGTTCCATATACCCTAAAGAATTGACAAATGTATTAAAATAAGACATGATACAACTTGAATTTAAAACCATTTACTATAGTATGAAGGAAATCTCCATCAATAATGCAGCTACAGTTGCCAAATTATCACTATTTAAAATAAGAATTTATGTAATTCAAATAAATTAATCAACATAAGATTGTAACAAGAATGCAGATGATTGATTCACAGTAATACATCTTGAAACAAAATTACATTTCTCAAGAGAATACACACAAATTTAATTCAAGAAACACCAATACTTCAACAAGGAGACATAAAAATTATGACCTAAATGTTCACCAATGCTTGTATAGTGCAATCATCTTAGTGATAAGGTTTGGGAACGGATGAATAAAAACTCAGATATCTTAGATTAGTTTGACTTAAGACTGTACAAATCAGTTTTCTCCTTTTTTTATATCTCTTAAAAGCTTAGAAAAATTTAATCCCCCTTATGCGAGAGTATTCTCATCACATTTATACAATCTTGATCACTCACTCATTTTATTTTTCCCACCAAAAGCATGAATCTTCAAGGGAATATTCTCCTTTACGAAAACAATCCTAAATCATTATGATTCTATTTGAAAATATTCTATTTTATGTTGACAGGTGGAAAAATCACAAGTGATTCATGTTTTTCACTCTCTCAGAATGAATGGGCCACCATGTCATCTCTTTGATATTTGTTTAATCATTTCCCTTTTTTGGCAGGTAAATAAACATTTTTTGATGATTTTCAAGAACCTCCATATGGCTTGATTTGATGTATAATCCCTTTTACCTTTTGAGAATCAGTTTTGAACAACACATACTCATGTTCGTTTCTTTTTGAGTTGAACATTCTCATGTGGATTGTGCTACATCAATCAAAACATCTTCTATTGCATAATAACAACCTCCTCCAATATTATTTCCTTTGTTTGGGTTGAGAAGGAAATCTTTCTTTATTTAATGGTAGTGATTTCATTCAACTTAGCTTGTCTACACCATTTTCACTATAAATTCAAATTTATTTCTTCATCAGAATTCATATTTTTTCTATTCTTGAAAGTGAAGAGTTATTGAGATAATCTTTGTTAGTGTAATGGCGAGGGTGGCTGTAGCAACTAGTTTGAAAGAGATGTCATCAAAAGATTTTAATCAAATCTTTAATTTAGCTGGCCCAGATGAAGCATTTGTCAAGGCTTTGTTTGAAATTGCAGACCCAAGGGACAAAAAATGGCCCTTGAAATATCGATAGGTTTGGCTTTCCCTCCTCTTGAGATTGATTAAGATCAATCTTGTTTTCTCATTCTTTTAGACAATGAGAGGAGAATTAAAAAACACCAGAAGAATTGAAAAAAAATTGGATTGAGAGGAGGCCTACTGGCTAAATACAAGTGTCCCTGTCTATGCAATGAAGGATTTGTATTGAAATAGATTCCCCATGAATCTTAGGTATTATACGGCGAGAGTTTAGTTGATATTATTTCCTACCATTGCTTGTAAATTAGATGAATTAGATTAACTAATCCTTTCTTTGGAAAAATGGTCCAGAAGGACCTATGGAACCTTAACAACTTGCAATTCTAGTATCATCAACAAAAAAGAAGAAAGGAGAATCAAGCTCTCAACCTCCAGTTATCATCTTGGATGAGGAAGAAACAAGGCCTTTATCTCCTCAATGTCTCAAGGAATCATTATCTATCATCAAGGAAATTGTTGTTAATTATGCTCTCCAATCTTCCATTCATCCAAAACAACATATTCCTTTAATGGAGCAAAAATTGTCATGACCTTTGTCTGTTCCTCTACCAAGAGAACATCCACCTTTCACAAGGAGATACAAGGGTGATCCTAGTTCTAAATTTCGTACTCCATTAGGTCTAAGGGACATTGATTGCTTACTCTTTCAGCCACTCTAAATAATCCTCTTCATCCTACTCCTGTTAATTCTACCACTTACAAATCCAAAGGGAAGTAAAACATTTCCTAATGGTGGTTTGGACCTTTTGGACTAGGTATATTCTTATCAGAAGAAGATAGAGCTGAGAAATATCATGGATGGTCCCAGAAGGACTGTTGAATCATTGATGGAGATGGGTATGTCTCGTACTTTGGCTGGGGAGATTGTATTTTCTCAAAAACATTAGGGTTCATAATAATTCATACCAAGGAAAAATAGGTTGTTAAATAAAGTTCCCCTATTTGGAGAAGATCTCATAGTAGAAATAGAGGATGACTGAACATTTTTCTTCTCTTAGTTTTCCCTATTTTTGATGTAATACTTGAAAATGTGTGTATATTTCAAGGGAAGGGGCCCCTATAGATCCCCATTTTTACTTTTTCAAAAAATACAATACACATCAAATTGTTACAGTAAAATCACATCCTTCATATTAAGTTTACAATTTAATCAAAATAAAATGGAAGTTTAAACTATTTTTCACTACATCATATTCAAAATTTAACTACTCAAAGTTTCCTTTAAAATTGTTTTGGAAATAAGAGTATCAAATGGAAATAAAATACAATGTCAAGAAGAACTGGGATTTATCTTCTTCAATGGATTTCGATTCCACAAAGCCTTGGCCTCTTCAGTAGTTAGTATGGTAACATCATCCTCTTCATTGTCCTTTTGAAGTTGTCTTTCCATGTAAGCAACATACCTTTGGAGTAGTTTTTTCAATTCTTCTTTGTCTAGGACTTTGTGATTTTGGAAGATTATACTTTTCCTATTAATTGTCATCACACATTTTCTCATCCTGTATTTGATCTCTCTTGATTTGACTGTTAGGTATTCAGTTTTGTTTTCTACAATTATCAAAATTTTGATGACCTCATATGAATAATTCTCATCATGAATATTCCTTTCAAAAGATTGTACCAATATATCCATCTCCAGATCACAATAACCTTTTTTATTCTTTTCAGACACCAATTTTTCCACTCTTATATTCAAAGTGTCAATGCCTTTTTCAATTCATTTTTGTTATTCCTCCATACTTTCCCAAACATTATTTAGTACACTCATTTTGATTTTTAACCAATCTTCCAAGATGAATTGAGTTCTCAATTTATCAGATAACAATATTCCTCCCTTTTCAATTATATCCCTAGTAAGTTGGTTGATGATATGTAATTTAGGAATAATTCCTTCAATATAGAATGATTCATTATTGCATTCTTCAATCATGTCTTTGATAGTATTGAGATGAGAAGTGGATTATTCATACCTTTTCTTCACCTTTTTAAAGACTTTATTTCCCTTTTTAGACAATTTCTCCACCCAACTATCAATAGCTTTAGCTTTTTTAGTAGCTTTTTATATGTTGCTTATTATTTCAAGAATAATAGTAAGATCTCATTGATCTTCTTCTAATGAAAGTATCAATTGATACAATCATGAAATTTAAAGTCTTCACCTGATCTTTTAGCCCATTTTTACTTATTTTATCTTCATCCACCTTTTCAAAGAGTCATTTTACCACTGATACAACATCCTACTTAAGATTTCCTCTTGTTGGTCTTCCCATTTGGATTTGCTGAATGCTATAGTCACTTGATTGTTAATTTATCGTTTGGGATATCGGGATGAGGAGTAGAAATTTCTAATGTTTTTGACCCTGTTCTATCAAAGTGTGACCTTTTCATAATCTTACCTTTCTTAGAACATTTCACAGGTTTTTGGAAATCAATATTAGAGAGACCCAAATCCTTTGTTGGGACAATTTCCTTTCTCCTTTTCCTTGTTCTTTTAATTTTTCTTGGATAATTCCCCCTAAACATCTTGTCATAGGGTCATCATCATCTCCTATCTCCGAAGGAGCAAAACCTATGGTTTGAAGGAATGGAACCATTACTGTTGATACATCCTAAACTATGAGTGTTCCTACAATTTGTGCTTTCACACTTGTTTCCTAGCCTGTATTTTCTACTATTCTGAGTTATTCCTCATTCTTCTCCTGGGTCTGAGTATGTTTAACCTTTTTTTTTATTTTCAGATGGGTATTGTTCACCCATGTATTTTTTTTTTCTCTAAACTAACAGTTGTGTTTTTATCCTCTTTCACACTTTTAAGGGGAGTGGAAATCATACTTGTATCTTTTTTTAAAGTATTTACCTTAGCAGATTACACACTTCCTTCCCCTTCTAGCTCCCTTGGTGGAGTGATAGTTTTCTCAAATATTTTCTTTGTGATATCTTTTTCATCACCTATAGTTTCTCCTTGCTCCCTATCTTTCATGGGAAATTCTTGGGTAGGAATATTTACTTGGGGCTCACTCTCAATCCTTCCTTTCTTTTTATCACCTCTTTCTTGTACCTTAATTGGTTGAGCTTGGGGACTTGATTCTTGACTAACATATTTATTTTCCACCAATTTATCTGATATAACAAACATTTTCATCCTCGTACACTTGAAGTGGTGGTGACTTCAATAGTTTTCTGCTCAATGACACTAGCAATTGGGACTTTTCACTTTCTAACATTCCTTCTTCACTTGTGAATTGTGGTCCTATAGCAAGAGAAACTTCAAGCACTGGAAACTCTTGCATATCCATTTGAGCATCCTTTTTTTGCTCTACAGAAGGAAATGTATCCGAAAATTGAGTTTCTTGAGATTGGGTCTCCATATCTACATCTGGAATCTACTCAGTATCAGTCATATGGATTTCTTCATGTGAAATTCTCATAGTTTCATCTTTACCTTCATCAACCTCAAAGTAGGTACTTTCATAAGATCCTTTATATCAATACCAATTATTTCAACTTCTTTCAATCATTGCCCCAATGAATATTCAGTCTCAAAATCATTTTTCTTATCATGATGCTCCACACTTAACCCTTTTTGTTTATGGTTCACCCCCACAACATCTGGCCCACCTAATACCATGGTTTCTCTAATGATTTCTTTCACCGCCCATGTAGGAAATGCAGATGGAGTAATAAGGATAACTGGTGTAAAGGGGTTTGCTTGAGTACTTTCATAGACTAATAATTGTTTGGTTTGAATAACTAAGGGAGTTCTAATCTTTTTGGAGTTCCAATTAGACTAGGTTCATTGATTACCTCTGATTCTCCCTTCTTCTACTTTTTTGCACTTAGGCTATTTTCCTCAACATTATTTTCTAGAGGCACAATTACTCTGGATCTCTTTGATGATCTTTCATAATGCATGGATCCTGATAATGTTATTTTTCCTTGGCACATTAGACCTGTGAGGTAGATGGGTCAATATTTGAGTAAAGATCCTCTCATTCTCAAAGGAGAGGCTATAAGTTCTGGGGAAATGGTGATATTGTAGGAAATTTTGATTTCACTCGAGTTGGTTCCTTTTGTCTACAAAGGTACTGCAAATGTAATGGGCATATTTTGCTTGTTTGTAGGAATATACCTTCTACCTTCTTAAATCCAAGCAGTCCTACATGTACTCAGTCCTTCTTGTAGCTTGTAGTCTAGGCATAAATTGTCTCTGTGGTATTCTTACTATTTGAAAATTGGGGAGGTGCACTATTCAATGGATCCATGGTCTCAACCCTATCTACTAAAGAAGAGAGATATTGTTTCAAAGTGGTCACCTTTTTGAATTCATTTAATACTTTATTATTTTAGAAGAGACAAATCAATTCCCTTACGTACCATCCAAATCAATGTATGTCTCATAACATTGTCAATCCTATTCTCTGGGGATCTTATTCTCTCTCCTTCCTTCCAATCAATAAGATCAATTTCTTTCGATTCTATATTTTGTTCAAGATACTCTTGGCTAACAATGTTTTCATCATCCTCAATTCCTTGAGGAATAACAACAATTTTATAATAAATTATTTTCCTCAAATTCACTCTTGAAAAATATCTCTTCCTAACTTCTTCGTCATCCATGCAGTTCATCCAAAAATCTTCAAACTGAGGTTCATACTCACCAGAGGTCATAAGCCATCTATTGTCAAAATTTGGCCTTAGGAAAAACATATCCATCTTGAATTTCTTCATCTCTCCATCCATCAATATTGCTTTTGTGATGGATGGACATGTGTACCTTCTAATTGTAAGGGGTAACTTGATGTTGGTCTTATGTTTCTTTCCAATTCTCCCATACATATGCACTACTTGCCTAGCAAGCTCCAGTAAAACTCATTTATCATCAGGATACCTTGGCAGCTTGCATGGTTTCTCCTCAAACCCACTTATCCTGAAGTAAGTGAAATACTTGTATTGAATTAAGAGGTACCCATAGTCCAAGATCATGGCCCAAGCTGTAGTTGATAGTCTTTATTGTAATTCAGGGTCAAATAAAATGACCAAGGGAGAGATGAACCCATCATGTACTTTCCTCACATTCCTTTTCCAATTATCAATCCTTAGTTATGGGAATACATCATAAACTTTATGTGTTTCAAATTTTCCCACTTTTGTGAGCTCTGGGAATGACCTAAAACATGCAACATTATATATGAAGTATGTCATCATTGAAAATTTAAGGTCTTTTGTATCCCCATCCCTGACTCTAGCAGTCAATGTCATCATCTGAGAATGAATCAAGGCTGAAATAAGACTCCCCCAACTAAATTTTCCCTTCTTCTCCAAAATTACTATGATGATAGGTCACATCCATTCTTCTAGCTTGTTGGATCCCTCGAGCCCTCCCATTATACTCAATAATACAATTAAATCTTCCACTTCCTTAATAAACATGGACCAAACAAGGTTCTTGGGGATCTTTTTTATGGATGCCTTCCTTTCAATTAACCACTGGTAATTTAATACCTTGGCATATTCATCCTTTCTATATCGATAATATTCTCCCACAGATTCCACAGTCTCTACAATAGGCCCATCAATCTCAGGAAGTCACAACATTTTATTGAAAATCTCATGTGTGAAATTAACCACACATTTTCCACTTCCATCTAACACCTGTGACTTCTCAGGGTCATAATTAAGAGCACACCACCATACCAATTCAGGTGTATGGATGGTGAGTGGGATGGCAACCGCTAGAGAAATGTGGCTTGCACTGATAGCTTTCATTATTTTACTATGATTGTCATTGCAAGGCCTTCTTAGAAAATATTCTAAATCCGCATCAAGCAAATTTGTGTCTTGAATATTGTCTAAGTTACTTGTGATAGAAGAGGATACAAAGAAACTTGATTCACGAGTCTTCATATTTATTTTCAATGTATCTTCCCTAAATTACTGTGGAACTTGTGAAAAAATTAACCCAGGTATAGGAAAATAAGGAAACTTACCAATTTTCTGAGCTTGATCTATGCAATTCTCCTTCCCGTGATTGTTTTTTGAATTCTGTGATCAATTTCCCCATCTCCAACTAGTTTTTTCCTTTTTCGTCAAATCTCTAGCAATTTAGGGCATCCAATTCTTTTCTTGCAAAATAACAATTGTGATGGATCAGAAAATCTTGGAAAAACTAGTTTTGTTTTACCCAAAACGCATTAATGGTGGCAGTCATAAATGCACATCATCTTGATCATTGATCCTAACCACTTAGTTTGAGTTGATATTATACATGTGGCGTGATTTCTAACCTTATGGGGTTGGGGATGTTTTCTACATTTCTTCATTATTTTTCTCATACGGGTGTAACTTTGCAATTTTGACCCAAATCCCTGATATTTTACTTTTACTTTAAGGATGCCACGTGTCCTCATCGAGCATCGGGGATTCTTTCACAATTTTCACTTTATAGATTTCTAATGCAAAACTATATTTCTTATCTGATCCCCCACTTCAATCGTATGTCACCATGTGTTTCAATCTGACAGGTGGTGGGGCTACAGGATCTATTTGCAGTTAATCAATTTCTCTCATAGGTGCAAGATTACACTATTGACCTGAAATTTTGCCTGTTGAATTTACTTGTGAAACAAACACATTTCCTCCATCGGGCTTCAGGGGCATATTCACATTTTGCATTATAGTATGCCTTTGGTACAAAATGAAGTGATATTCTACTTCCCCACTCTAACTATTTTCATACACGTTACCCTTTTTGGGAGTGGGGTCAAATTTTCCTTTTATAATATTGACCTAAATATTTGAAAGAAGATTCTTTGGGCTATGGGGGCAGACTTCTAAATTGTATTTGTAATATGTAAAACAAACTATGCTTAGTTACAAGATAAGTCCGCCACAACATGACCAGTGGCATTGTGCCACATATCATCGAAATTCAAAGAAGTTTTTGTAATTTGTAGTTTTCACTGGGAATGACGAGGATGACATTTGAAGGGGATAAAACATGGTTTTATATAGTTTCTCCATAATTTTTCACAAAGAATTCATTAGTAACTGTTATGGCAGAAAAGTAGCATCTTGGGATTTGGACACTATAAAACCCTACTTTTGACTCACATGGAATTGTCTCAAGGTGTGGAACCCTTGTAATTGAGAAAAACCTCCAGAGAAGGATGGTTCCTCTACCTATTCTAATGCTCAAACTACTCCTAGAAAGGGAAATGAAGCTATCCTAACTCTAACCTAGATTTTATAAGGGACTGAGGAAGAAGGAGATGAATAAATTGAAAATCCTAAAATAAAAGAGGCGATAACACGAAAACAAGGGGGTCGAGATATTCTTAGTCAGTGAAAATGGAAGGAAATGAGGTAGAAGAGGCTAGACAAAGTTCCACAGTCCAAAGAACACATTCAAACCTCCAATTTCATGGAGAAAAATGAATTTAGATCATGCACAAGAATATAACATGCACAATATACCTAAAAATGGAATGAAAGGAAAAGGATGCAACACAAATCTCGCTAGGGCAATAAAAGCCACAAAACACCAATTTTATTGCTTAAAATTATTCACAAGACATGTAGCTCATAAAAGGTGCTGGAACAATTTTGGAAGAGTTACTTTACATTCCAGAATGTCCCCCTCCCTCTAAATGAAGGGAAAATTACATATATATAGAGAAAAGGAGCTACCAATTGACATCTTTCATTAATTACCCGTACAAAGGTATTGATAACCATATTGGTTCTCTTTCCAATGGTACTTTGTTTGCATGATGAACATGGGTACCATACCTCATTAATCTACTTGTTGATCTACCTTATACAATCTTATTAATGTCAGGCCGTATCATAAACTCCTTTTTGACGGTCGACAATAACCACCAGTTGACACCTGACAAGAATGGGGAGAGTCAACGCCGATGAGAGAATGATTATCACATGATAATAAGAAATGTGGGCACATGACAACAAGGTAAGGTTGATGTGCGTCAAGATGGAATACTGTCGCATAACAAGAAGAAAGCGGTGATGCTCATCAAGATGGAATGTTGTCACACGAAAGGAAGAAAGTGGTGACACACGTCAAGAAGTGGTAGTTGACGCACATCAAGATAATGGTTTTTGCGTGACAGGAAGAAAGTGGTGACACATGTTAAGAAGTGGTAGTTGACATGCATCAAGAGAATGGTTATCGCGTGACAGGAAGAAAGTGGTGACACACATCAAGATGGAATGTTGTTGTATGTTAAGAAGTGGTAGTTGATGCACGTCAAGAGAATGGATGTCGTGTGATAGGAAGAAAGTGGTGACACACGTCAAGAAGTGGGGGTTGATGCATGTCAAGAGAATGGCAGTCGTGCATCAGCATAAAGTCATTGATGCATGATAGGAGATGATGACTGACGTATGGTTGATGCGTGTCATCAAAGTCTATTTGACGTGTAAAAACTAGTGGTTGATGTGTGATAGGAAGAGGGGTGTCAAAAGGAGGTGAAAATGCATATAATTTTCTAGCTCAACCATTAAACAAACTCGGCTCCAAACCTTTTCCGTAGTAATTATCAATGCCCATACCTGTATGTTAATCCATTTGGTAGGGGGGTGCAAATATGGACAATAGTAACAAGATGTTTTCACAATCCTTGACTATAAAAGAGGATTATTACAACATAGGGACATGATTTAACTTGTTTTCAACAAGATTTTTCTCTTCGACGTACATATTTTTGAACTCAAACAATTAGACATTAAAATTCTCTACATAATTTTTTAAGAAAAAAGGCTGAGATCAAATCGAGCATTAACACCAGCTCTGACTCAGGGATGGGCACCCCCTGTGGGTGCCACAAGAACCACACAAATCATACATTAAATAGACCAAGCACCTATATCCATTGGGCTACGTAGTCATTAGAAACATAAATAAGGTCAAACAGAACCAAGGTACTTCACAAAATCATACCGAGATACCAAGGCAACTGGTCACTATAGACTAGATAAATGAAAAGGGAAACAAAAAATGAAAATAAAGAAAAAATATTATACACTATACAAATTTTGTACCCAATTGCAGATTTTCAATCCCGGAAATGTTTCAGATGCCTACCATTGACATGCAACTCCAGCAAGTCTCCAATCAAATCTTTTAGGAAAAAATTATACTCACCAATCCTTATATTGATAGAATAGGGGCCCATCCATAATGAGTAAAAATTTCCATGCTTTCCTTTGTCCTCATGCCTGTTATCCCACAGTAATACCAGATCTCTGACACTGAAAGCTCTTAGGGTCACCTTTTTATCAAAAAATTTCTTAATTATTTCTCTGAATTTAAGGTGTATTTGATGGGATTCCCTCCTTTCTTCATCCAATTCCACTATCTGATTGATCCTAGCTTCGTAGGGGCTTACTTCTTCATCTTCAAACTATTTAATGAACTTATAGGAGGAAAAATGCATATGTATGGGTAAGAGAGCATGAACTCCATAAACTAATTCAAAGGGACTTTTTCAGTGGCTCTCTTAGCAGTAATCCTATTTTCCCATAAAGTAAATTTTAAATGTTCACCCCATTTCCTCTTGTTAACTTCCAATGTCCTCCTAATTATCTTGAGAAAAAATTTATTACTTGATTCAACTTGACCATTCCCTTGAGTATGCCAAATTGATTCTATATTCTTGACACATAAATACTAGTGGTTTATCCTTGAAGCTCATAGCATTGTCAGGAACTATTTTTGCAGGTACTCCAAACCTACAAAATATATTATTCAAAATGAAGTCCATGACTATTTGCTGATTTTCCTTTTTGGTGGGGATAGCTTCAACCCACTTGGTGAAATAATCTTTGGCTACCAATATCCACTTATGCCTTGCACTTGAGGGATCTAAGATATCTCCAATAAAATCCAACCCCCACTATTTGAAAGGAGCTTCTATTGATACTGGTTGTAAGGGTAAAGCACCTGAAGCTTTCATCTTCACAGAGAACATTTGACAACTCTCACACTTTCTAACCAACAAAGCTGCATCCTTAAAAAGTGTAGGCCACCAATAACATGCTCTCAAAATTTTATGAGTAGTCACTCTTCCTACAAAATGACCTCCACATACTCCCCCATGGAATTCTGCAATATAATCTTGGGAGCTTCTTCCTCTATGATACACCTCAAAAGAACCCCCTTAGGATTCGTCCAAGCCAATGCATAATAAGTTATGATATATTTTTGGGAGGCCAATTTGAGTGTCCTGCTCTGATTTTTTTCTAAATGACCTAGACACTCAAGATTCCTGAGGTAAAATATTATGTCCTTATACCATGTGGAGTTGATTATTTTTTCTTGGAAATCCATAGTTCCTTCCTCAACTTCATTAATCTCCATTACCTACAAGTTTCTTTCTACCATTAACTTTGCAAGGCCTAAACCCCTAACCAACTTAGTGGTCTGTATCCATATCATATTCTTGTAGCTTATTCACCCAATGATATCTTTTGCTAGAAAATTCCATTTCTGATAAAATATCCTTAACCATTGTGTGAGGAACATAAGCTATAATATTAGAAATCACGATGTAAGGCCTAAAATATTTGGTAGCTCTTACCAAATCAAAATCATGATTTTCCCTAATAGTGTACTTCAACTCAATAACTTGTAAGGATTTACTGAAAAAGCAATAGGACTTTCATTTCCTTCATCATCTTTTTGTAATAACACTTATGCAATGGTATTTTTAGATGTAAAAGAGAATATTTGAAAAATATTTTTATAATTAGGACTTACTAGTACTGGGGCTTTCTTCAATGCTTCTTTTATTCCATTGAAATCTTGGATGGCTACTTCTTCCCACTTGATGATTTGGTCCTTTTTCAACATGCTTGTTATGGGAATAGATATCTCATAAAAATTGGAAGTAAACCTCCTGATAAAATTGATTTGACCAAAAAATGATTGAATGCCCTTTTTAGTTTAGGGAAAGGAACCTTACCAATTTCTTCTACTCTCTCAAGATCTATCATGACCACTTCCTTATACACTATATGTCACAATAATTTTGCCTTTTGGACTCCAAAATTACACTTTTTAGGATTTAATGAAATACCATATTCCCTACATCTAATTAGCATATTTTCCACATGGCTAAGGTGGTCATTTCTTTTCCTAGAGAATACAGTTACATCATCCTGGTATACTTCGATAAATTCATTAATATAACATGCAAATGTAACATCCATAGCTCTTTGGAAGGTAGCCCCTACATTCATCAAGCCAAATAGCATTCTCACATATACATAGGTACCCCATGGAGTGGTAAAAACAATTTTAATTCTTTCTTATTGCTTCACAACCACCTGTTTGTACCCTCAGAATCCATCTAGTGTAGAGAGCAACTCAGATCTAGTAACTAGTTGCAGCAGATTATTCATGTTAGGAAATGGATAGTCATCTTTGATGGAGGCCTTGTTCAAATTTCTGAAATCCACACACGACCTTATATCTCCATTTTTCTTTTTGACAGGCACAATATTTTCCACCCATGAAGAATATCTTGTGGGTTGTATTATCCTCCCATCCATCAAATTTGTTAATTATTCTTGCATATTAAGGGAGTGTAGTAGATTGATAGGCCTCTGTTTTTACCTAAATGGTTTAGCTTTGGGTTCCAAAGGTATTTCATGTATCTTCCCTATATGATTTTAATTCTGAATAAGACCAAGCTAAGCAATCTTGATATTTTTTCAATAAGTCAACATAAGATTACTTTTCTTCCTTACTTAAATTGCTCCCTATCCAAAATTTCTTGGGATTTTTTCTAGTTCCCAAATTAAATACTTCAATGTCCCTTGTAACAAAGATTTTTCTATGAACCACCCTATCAGCATTATTAAAGTTGGATTCTAAAGAAACTAACCCTCTGGGAATGGTGTTGGTTTTTAACTAAATAATACCCTTTCCAAATAGGGTTTCTTTCCCATCACACTTTGTAACCATTGGTTCTCAATCCATGCACTGATTGATGAATTATCCTTCATTTAGCAAAATCCTCTGTACCTGGGCATCATCATCAAATACTTTTAAATGCTTCACATTATCTAGCACAGATGGTCTAGACAATATTTCAACATCATAATTGTAGTAAGGAGAGACTGTGAAATTACCAAACCTAGATGCAAGGACAACCAACTTGTTAGCTGTAGCATTCTTATTTCTGTCATGGTATAATACGTTGAAAGAATCAAATATCTAAACAAAAACCCATACTACATGCTTGTATTGTTTCATTATTTGATTCTTCGTAGCATAAAATTTCCTCACTTGTTTCACCACAAGCTCTGAATTTCCTTTAAAAAATTATATTTTATACGGTATCTCTGAGAAATCCTCAAACCCAAAAGCAGTGCTTCATATTTTGTAATATTGTTTGTGCATTCAAATTTCAGTTTGAAAGAAAAATTAAAAATTTATTTGCTTGGGGATATAAGTACAACACCAACGTCATTTCCCATATTGAAGCAAACTCCATCAAACATCAAGGTCCAAGGGGAACCAACTTGTTTTAATCACTTACTCCCATTGATACTATACTCCTCAAAATATACATAACCAACAGAATTATTAACATCCACATCTGCATATAGTACTTCATAAGAAGCATTGTTGGGATCTTCAATTAAATGCAACACCTTCTTCTCCCCATACAACTTGACACGATTTCCCTGCACTGGTATAGTGGCATATGATATGTCCATTTGCAAACTTCCTCCCACACTAGCAACCTAATTCCTTGACAATGACATGCCCCATTTTGCAGGGAAGTCAACAATGACCACATTCATAGTTAAAAAATTACTAGGGTAAGCTGCCAATTACACCACCAAACCTTTGACATACCCAATTACTAGTAAATCTATTGAATCTATAACTATTCACTTTCCAAAGGTTGTTATTACTTTGATATCTAGTTCATTCATAACTTCAAGGGGCATCAGATTACATGAAGCTCCTGAATCAAACATGCAATTATGAACAAGTCTATTTTTAATGATCAAAGTAGTGTAAAAGGGATAAAAATCAAGTTGAGACTCAATAAGGGAGGTGTCTAACTATACTTTAGGGGATTCCCCCAAATTTTCCAATTCTTGTGGCACTTCCAATTATGTAATTATAGGGGGGATATCTATACTGTTAATTCCTTTTCCCGAGGCTACTACCTCCTACTTGAACCCCAAGCACTTGAATGCTCTTCTTCTGTGCTCAGGGATTCTAAACAACTCAACAATGGGTACAATAACCTTGATCTGACTCTAAATTTGAGTCATATCACATGGGGTATATTTGGGTAATGTTGTATTAAGAGGTAGGGTAATTTCTATTCTTTTGGTATGAGGTTCTTGATGGCTTGGGCAGGGGTAGGGGTACTAAATGTTTTGGTAATAAATGGGCCTTTGTTTGGAATATCCTTTTTGAGGGGATCTTTTGGGATATTAGTGAGGATATGAGTTTTTGGTTTCAGTTGTGGCCCTCCCCCTTTAACAGTTATGTTAAAAGGAACAATAACCAGATCGTACCAAGCTAATAACTTAGATGCAAATCAAACACCACGATCAATAAGATGAAAACAATTCACTAGAATAACTTTACATAAACCCTTACAAACAAATGAGAAACAATATCATATATTATTATGGAACTCAATGAAATACAATGAGAATGGGCCTTGCTTATATTAACAAGGAATAATAATTAAGAACCAGTCAAGGTTGTACATCAATCCATAAATCAAGGAAATAACTAGTCATCAAATAACTAGTCAAGACAATAGATTTAGGAGAGAACTAGACATCAATGGTCTAGTCAATACATTAGATCAAGGAAATAACTATACCTAACAACTAGATAATATCCCCCTAATATCTAAATAAATAAAACTAAATATCCACACACATAAATGGGTGAGGATAAATACAATAAAGGTAAATAAAGTACCTAGGTGAACATGAGTTAAGGTAAATACCTACTCTAACATTTATTTCTTAGATTATACCGATTTTCTTAGGTAGCCATTGCATTCATTAATAGTTTCCTATCTTCCTAAAAAGGAATTGTTCCATCATATTTTTGAATCATTAATGTCCTTAAGTACTCAAAATCATGATTGGGCAAATCAAAATCCTGAACCATATCAACATCCAAATTAGTAGTGGAAGGGACACAAATTACCCATTGTATGCACTCCCAGAATCCTTCCATAGTCCTTGTACTTAGAAAATCAGTGGAATTGGATCCTTATTGTGAACTGTTATTGCATTCCATCATACAAAAATCACCATAGGTAGCATTTTCATTAACCTCTTCACTTTCCTCAGCAGGGTCACATGGGAGATGTGGGAGGAAACACTTATCACACTAGTCAATCACATGATCTTCTTCAATCAAGGACACTCTAGTAGTCAATGGATCAAGGACCAATTTATTTTCTCTAATTAGTTATTGCTTATTTCCTGATCACATGGGTCCCTTCCCTCTATCATCCTATCTATGATAATTACCAAATCTCTTTTGACCTTGAGGTTGATTTTGGGCCTCCCTTTGTTATTCCATAGCAACTTTGTAAGAAATTTATTTCACTTCTCCTACTAGAGTCTTAAACACTTATTCCAGATCTACCCCCTTGATTTCTTGAGGCTTCTCAAGATTAATTAATCTGCACCCTATCTCGTAGGAGGATTTCCTACTACCTTGTTTTCTATTTACACTTCCATAGAGAAAGATTTTCTAGCAAAGTCCTAGGGTTTTTTGTCCCTAAAATAATATGCATCTTTCTTATCAAAGGCATCAAAATACTTTATTAAGAAAGATTCATCATCCAACCTCAATGCCATAGGTAATGTAGTCAAGGTCTTGTTGAATCTAATATTGAAATCTTGGACAGGTTCCTTGGGATTCTTGTTTATGTTCTGGAACTCTAAGAGAAGAAACCTTGGATCATTTTTGTCCCCATATTGTGACCTAAATGCATTTTTCATTTCATTCTATGAATCAATAGAGTTATCTGGTAAAGACTTATACCAATCATGAACATCTTCTTCTAATGTATGAATAAACAATTTCACATATACATCCTCATGCTCAATCTCAAAATTTTCCATAATATTAACAAAAATCCTAAGGTGTTGGTCACCACTGATAGCATTATTTCCTTGAAACTTAGGTAATCTATTTCTCACATAATTTGGGACTGCATTGGGATAACCCACCATACCCTGGAAATCTATAGGCCTGTACAACAAAGGGAGGTCTAGGTGGAGGGTTAGTCATGTTATTTTGAGGAGGTGTTACAACATGTGGTTTAAAATGGTGGGGAACTATAGGTATTTGAGGTAATGGTGTATGATCTTCAAAGTATTCATCCTTCAATGATTTAGTCTCATAAAACACCCTATTATTTCTAAGCAATAGAGGAGGTAGATGAGGAATACCCTTATTAGTTAAAAATGAAGGACCCTCTCTAGTTGGACTGTACAAATTTGTGCAAGGACTGGTTGATTCATAATTGTATGAATAATTAGAATATTTTTATATCAAAGGTTGATCACACTCAACAATAGGCACCACTTTCTCTTCTGACCTTTGATCACCTAAAAATCTCCAGACTTGTTTCTTTGTTGGATTTCTTCTTTCTAATTCTGGAAACAATTTTCTACTAGGATATGTCTTGAAGAAGGACCTTATTCCTTCCAAATTTACAGATCTTAATGACAAATTACAATAATTGAAGCTTAAGGCACTGGTATTTACCAGAATTTTTGAATAATGTGGAGTCCTGACTAAGGTCTTGTACCTTAGACATGTAAATCACTGCAAACAACTTGCCAAATAAAACTTAATAATAAATTTAAACAAAGCTTGGAAAATCTTAGCATATTTTATCATTATTTACCCCTATCCAAGTCAAATTTGATGGAAATATTGTTTAGACTAGGAAAATATTGAGTAAATAACTTCCGATTAAGCCCATTCTTTGTAAATCCTGACAAAGGATGATGTCTAGATCATGTATTTGTATATAAACATATTCAACACGTTACCATAGATCGATGTATCTTTGAATTTAAAAAAATAATCCCTAGAAAAGGTGCCACGAGGGTGTCAGTATCCAAATCAGTCCCACCTTGTAAGCCAAGCAGCATCAGCAAGCTAAGCAGGATACTTAGACAAAAGCAGACCAAGATTTAATTCATTTTGTAGTCGAGGATGGATATGTTAGTCTCTTTTTCACTTTGACTTGGGAAATGTTGGATAACTCCTTACTGAGGGTATGACCTACCTTGCTACTTTAAGTTCTACCTGCAACCAGGGTGAGACGACCCATTTTGTAACCTGTGTTTATGAAATAAATGGATGGAATAAAAATATTTAGACTCTCTTTCTTAGGTAGGTGGAAAGGAAACCTCAAGAATACATGGTAATTGCAGACATCATCTAAATCTCATGAGTTGTCACACTAGAAAATGCATTGTCTTCTAAATAAGGCTCGAGTTACTAAAGAAAGTGATAGTTCCAACTTACTTCTACATATGTTTGATCAAGGATGGACAGAAATAACAAATTTCCTTAGCATTTGTACATAAACAGTTCAAGCATGGGTAATTCAGGTGATCATATGGTCATTATTTATGGTTTTGATGTATTTATAGGAGATTAAGTAGGATAAAGTTGATTATACAAAATACCTAAATGAACCTTAAAAAATACTGTAGACAATTGTTCTTGATGCAAAATACAAATCACACAATCCAAAGAAATCCCTCAACCAGAAGGTTTGTATTCATGGAAGCCTAAAAATACAAGATTTCACATACACTTCAAGAATCTAAACACAAAATCTCATGAAAAATTATGAATAAAATATTGATAATTTCTAATCAAATACACTCCAGATACTCTTAAAAACTGATAAAGATCTTAAATCAAACATATAAAACTTTATTTTAAAATCATTTACTATAATATGAAGGAAAGCTCCATCAGTAATGTAGTTGTAGTTGCCAAATTGTCATTATTTAAGCTAAGGATTTGTGTAATTAAGAGAAATTAACAATATAAGATTGCAATAGAAATGTAGATAATTGATTTATAGTAACACATATTGAAACAAAATATCATTGCTCATGTGAATACACACAAATTTATTCAAGAAACTTCCAACACTTTGACAAGGGGACACAACACCTATGACCTCAATGTCTACCAATGAATGTACAATGCAATCATCTTGGCAAGAATGTTTGGGAATGGATGAAAAAAAACTCATGTATCTCATATTGTTTTGTCTTAAGACAATAAAAATTAGTTTTCTCCTTTATCTCTCTAAAACTTAGAAAATCTTAACCCCCTTTGCGAGAGTATTCTCATTGTATTTATGCAATCTCAATCACTCACTCATTTAATTCCCCCCCCCCCCCAAAGCATGAATCTTCAAGGGAATATTCTCCTTTATAGCACACAGTCTAATCCATTATGATTCTCTTGCAAATATTCTATTTTATGTTTCCAGGTGGAAAAAATCACGAGTAATTCAGGTTTTTCATTAAGCAGACATAGTATTTTCCTAAGGAGAAGACACACATAGGATTCACGCGTGGGAACAAGGTGCATTTGAAGGTGTGGAAAGATAGGAAAGGAAATGCGTGCCAGAACAAGTTGACTCAGGACTTAGCCATTTTTATGGATACGGGTTATTTTTTGGAGATAGCGTGCAGAGAACACATCGGGATGGAGACTTTTGCAACACAAATGGTATTTTGGGAATGAGTGACTGATAAGCGCCATGCATGAGCTTGAGTTAATAATAGGATTACTTCTTCCAGTTAACTATAGGATGTCTATTATTAGCACACTTGCATGTGTGCATGTTATTGTAAAGGCACATGGCTATTATCAGCATGCGACCTATTTTGAGAAGTGCGTAGGGTGAAGGGCAAGACCCCAGCTCTATAAATATGTAGTGAATATGTAGTTTAGTAGTGGTGAATTATTGTAGAGTTATGCTGCTGGATCTGATGTGCGCATGACTTATGGTGATACTTTATAATGTAAGAAGCTTCTATGTTTTACAGTGTTTAATATAATGGAGTATGTTGGCTGGATAATGGTGTTAAACATGACTGTAACTAGTTCTTGTATGGTTGATCTTATTATAGTTATTGTTTAATTCATGATTCTCTAAGATCTAGATCTGGAATATGCTCTGTGGAATGTTTATGGTTATTTATGGTTCTGAATATGCTTTATCTTCATCACACTAACATCCTGCACAAGAAACTCTAAAGAGGGGCCTGGTACCTTTGCATGCTTCGGGTGAGCACTCAGCTCAGGTTGGGTGATGTGCCAACATGCCTGGGTTTTATATAGTGGATTCTAGGCTGCATCATTGGTTCCGTTGTCGAGACCTCTTTTTCAGATGTTTTCAGGATGGTTTGTGATGAAGACGTATCAGTTGACCTTAACAAGTGTTGAGGAGTGGATAAAATATCTGGAAGAAGAGTACGCTCAGAGGTTCAACACTGGATCTAATTTTGATGCACGTGCGTGGCTGGAGCAGAATTTGTATGAATGTTTTTATGAGAGATTCTTTGTTATCTTTCTGATAGAGTTGTACGAGTGGCTAGTTGCTTATGCATCTAAAAGGAATTGGAGGTATCACACACTTATTTGGATGTAGGAAGAATTTTAGGCCCTCTATGATGCTGATCTGATTTGGACGCGTGCTGTGGACACTTGGTTCCATGGTGTTTTGAATAGCTATATTTTGGAGTACTCAATTTCCACTTATTCTTTCCCAAAGGTAGCTGAGTTCCAATTTTTATGTTATCCCAGGGGAACTTATTTGCAAGGCATTCCACTAGTGATCAAAATCTTGATGGTAACCCCTGAACTTGGAAGAAAAACCGATGGCTAGCTAAACCCCACCTGCATAGGGGTAGGAGCAGGTTTGGTGAAGGATGGCGGACCTAACGACAAAGAGGTAAAGAGAAGAAAGGTGGCTTAAGTACAATGAGGCGCATGAGAGGGAGATAGAGAAGCAATGTGATATTACAGAGTGGATGGCATTGAGGAGAGAGATGGCTTGTGAAGGATTTGGAGCTCATGTAGAAGGCATGGAGCCAGAGCATCTGGAACTCCCCCATTTGGGAAAGCATAATAGGGAACCCTCCTCAGCCTCACATGGGAGTGTGCTAGCAAAGACAACATGGGCCGTGGGCGCGCATCTGAATCTACCTGGCAACCTAGCCCTTGTGCTTGGTTTTCTAGTATCTAGTACAACCAGTAGTCAACAAGCTAGTTTGGGTAGTAGGAGAGAAAGAGTAAATCAAATAGAAAGTACATATATGGCTAAGAAAATGTCTTCTTTATTATTTTGAGGTACCTTCTCAGGTGCATCATCAGCATGTAGAAACTCAATCATGCACAGAATTTTGGACTCACTTATGGGAGTAGTACCACTTCATAGACTGTAGGAGTTTAATTTAGTACCACTGTTGGGACACAGGGTAGTACATCCACTAGTCTGCTTCTAGCTACAGGTGGAGGATTAGGGGGCATAGGTGGTTCTAGTTCTGGTGGATTTGGTGGTTCTGGAGGTAGAGGTAACACATGAGGTTCTGGATCAGGTGGGCAAGGTCCTCATCAACCCCGTAATATTTACATGGAGATGTCTCTCTATCTTCCATAGTATAGGGGCATAGAAGATGTTGCTGAACATGTGCACATGTGTGAGATACTATGGCGCGTAAAAGGAATTACGACTTCTGAGTGCAAGGCAAGTCAGTTTGCAACTACATTATAGGGACGCGCTACACAGTTGGTACACCGGAAGTTTGACCCTTATCATACTTGCATATATTATGCAGCATTAAAGGATGTTTTCCTTAAGGAGTTTCATATCCCTGAGTTTGAGCAGAAGAGTATAAGTGCACTCAAGGATATTAAGCAGGGCACTATTGAGAGTGTTCGGGAATATGATGCCCATTTCAAGACACTGTTGTCTAAACTTTCTTATGATATTCATGCAAGCTAACATGCACAGTGGTTTGTTGGGGGCTTGATCACACCTTTCAGAAGGGTGTTGTCACATAAGACATATACGACCTGTGTGAAAGCACTTGAAGCCTATTTGTGCACTGAAGCAGTTGGAGAGTATAGACACTGGAGTGAGCCCATTCCTAGAGGCACAAATTACAGCTATGGCAAAACAGTTGGAGAAACTATCAAAAAATTCAGCACATGAGATGTGCACTGGGATTTGGTGTACAAATTGTGAAGTGGAAGGGCACACTAAGGATAGTTTTCCCCATAGATCAGTGCATTCATTATTGCTAGACTGTGAGATATGTCATTTGGACCATGATGCAAGCTGCTGCCCATTATTACAACACGTGATAAGAAAGAATGTATCTTGCTATTGTAATATTTTCCAGTCCATGACTCAAAATATAGAAGACTACAGGTGGATTGGTCAGATCCATGATGCCATAGATATTGGCGTGTGCATGGACAGATAAGAGTATCAGATAACTCTAAAGGAAAAAGTGAGCACCATGATCATGACCATACTCAAGCGCGCTATGATCGGAATGAAGGGATTATTTGAAGGATTTTCGTGGTAGAGGTCGAGGATACCGTGGTGGATTTGGGGGCCGAGGCCATGGTGGTGGACGAGGCAAGTTCCCTCGCGGAACATGTTTTACATGCGGATCTCCTGACCACTACAGGCATGAATGTCCTCAAAATATTACTTGTTCTTTTTGTGGGAAGAATCACAACTATGAGGAATTCCTGGACTTATATGAGCATCTTAGCAAGCAACCATAAACAGTGAAGAACAAGGGTGCAAGGATGGTTAGAATACAACATGTTGTTCAATGGATGCCAAAGTTGGCACTGAAACTTGGGGTATTACCTATGAAGATTACTACACACATTGAAGCTTGGCACATGCACTAGAGAATACTGTTACAGTAGAATCCTACCATCACTAAGGAGGAAGTTTTACATGCAAGGTACCCAGATCCTGCACATCAAAAGGAGGTTTATCAGGAAACCATGGAGGTACTCATAAATCTTCAGGGTGAAATACAATGTTTAAAGGAACAGTCATGGAAGTTAGAACAAAAGAAGGCAGAAGAGACAATCCAATCAGATATTGATGACTTAAAAGAGGTATGCAATATGTTGCGCCAGGAGAATATCATTCCATTATTAGGGAATTGGCTAAAGGGAAACACTCCGTGTGCAAGTATTAAGAATGGATGGAAGATCTTGCATGCTAATATTCCCCCTCATAGTTTGGATTATGACAAAGAGATCACTCTAAATGTTGTTGTGGATGGGTGGCTATTGAGCAATATATTAATTAACATAGACATGGAAATTAATGTGCTTACTTTAGATCCATGGGTACATATGGGCATACCTCCATTGCATCCATCCTCTAATGTATTATTTATGGCTAATCGAACTAAGGCCACTCCCATAGTGAGTTTTAAAGGATGCATCCACTACTATACAAGGGGCCAAGTTCATTGGGGAATTTGAGGTCTTAACACTTGTAGAAGCAGACAAATTCCCATATTTACTCGGGCACCCTTGGTGTTATAAAAATAATGTTGATCTACAGTTCAACAAGGGGTATATAAGTTTTGAGAATAAGGAAGAAAGAGTGATTATCCCTTTGACAGATGGGAAATTCTGGTACCTTATGTTGAAACTTTGAGTGAGGAAGACCTGAAAAGAATTTATGTACACGCCATTCGGGACCCATAAGTACTTGAACCATCTAAGGAAGGAATCCTCTAGTGGGAAGATGCATAGTCTATTAGTGATACTACAAGTATTTCTTGTGATAACTAGGTGCAAGATACCTATGAGATGGTTTGGGTGTTTTGAAGTAAGAAGCACATTTACGTGGAGAAGCAAACCTCATTGTGTTAGGAGGATAGGTAACTTTGTACCTCGATACACTGGAGAAGGAGACCCTATGGTATTCCTGCGCGCCATGGAGAAGTAGTGGATAGATCAAGTGGAAAGAAGAAATATGTTAGTGTATACCCTATGTGGGACAACAACATCACTGGTGGATGGTTCACAGGGATAATATCATAAAATGGAATGAAGTCAGAATTGCTCTAACCACTCGGTTCTTTAGGAGCAATGCGTCTACTCAAATCTATGTGTATCATGGTAATCAACCTATTTAGCACAACATTTAATAGTGTGAGAGATTCTAAAAAGAGGGGCAGGAAGCTTTACCACCTTCACTATGGGTGCACAAGCTTTATTCCACTTTACAAGGTTGTGCAAGCACTTGGTATGTTTATGCGGAGCTGCATAGGGAAACTATAAAATGGCAGGACTTGATTGCAGGAATGACCTAGAATTTGACTACTTCTCTATTAAACCTCTGGTAGAAGAGGCGTTAAGGGTTATAAATCATTTAACTATGGGAGACAGTGAAAAATCTGAAGAACTCGTTTAGGATTTATTTGGTGAGGTAGACTTAGGAGCACCATTTTGATGAAGTAGAAGAGACATTCACACTACTTAAGCAATGCTTGCTTGTGAGAAAGATAAAGGAAATATGGTCTACATAGTGGATGATGATGAAGTAGAAAATATGGATATAGCTCATTCAACTAGGTACATGTGAAGTGTTAGACATTATGGATAAGAAAGTGTGTGCCTATCATGAACCTATGAAGACCAAGAAAGTGAACATTGGTACAGATGTTGAACCTAAGAAGGAAATAATCGGGGATTATTGGTCTGATTCTAAAGTGGAAAAGATAATTGAATTACTATGAGTGATTTCCATTATGTTATGAATTCCTATGGGTTATACCATGAGTTGAAAGTGTTGAGATTGCATAAGAGTAGTCATTACATGTAGATGATAGATTAAGCTAAAGGAAGGGCCTCAAAAAAATGCACCTGACATATCGAGAAAGTCATAGGAGATTTTTGATACCTTACACGGGATGAACCCACAACCTGCGCTTAATACAAATTTAAGGAATGAAATTGACAAAAATGTATTGAAATTCGGGTGGCATCAGTTTGTTAAGCCAAACCTATTAAGGAGAGTGGAGGCTTGTAATAAAATATGAGAGTGGGTTAGCCCAATGGTAATCATGTATAAAGTCTCTCTAATATGGTTATTTATTCTGGATTAGGATCTATGTGTTTTACAGGGAGCTCTAATGTTGCATGTGTGATTGATCCTCTTTTTCCTACACCTTTCACCTTACAGGAAATATTAGAAGGATGTTAAAATATGGGCCCCTAGAAGAGTCAAGTTTACTCATTTCAATATAAAGATGGATTCTCAGGATTTGGGTATCACTGAATGCTGCATGTTAGAATCATACTTTCACCAAGGATTAGATCATGCGAAGAAAATGGACTTTCAGGGTATCACCTAAATGGGAGAAAATAAATTTTGAACATATATACTGTGATGCCCTTTGGTTTGAAAAATGTGCCTGCTGTATTTTTGCGCATAGTTATTAAAGCATTCCAAGATTTTATTCATAATTTCTTGCAGGTTTACTTGGATGATTGGATAGTATATGGTGCTTGTTAGAGGATCATTATGACAACTTGTGCTTAATTTTTGAAAGATGTAAAACAGTTAAGCATCTACTTAAACATAAAGAAGTGCATTTTTACTACACATTTTGGAACTCTGTTAGGGAACATAATCTGCAGGGAATGTCTGTTAGTAGATACAACTAAGATTACAATTATTTTAGGCCTGAAGGATCCTACCAGTCAAAGTGAGGTGCATGGATTCTTGGGCCACACAGGGCATTACAGAAATTTTTATCAAAGGATATGTGAATATTGTCGCACCCCTAGAAGATTTACTAAAAAGGAAAAGGGACATTCTACTGGGGAGAACTACAAGCAACGTGCATTTGAGGCATTAAAGGAGATACTTACTACATCGCCTATTATATGTTTTCCCTCATGGAACCATCCATTTCACATACATGTGGACACCTCTGGCACAAACCATTGACACGGTGTTATCTGATCTTAGAGAAGGTATCATAGATCATCCTATCTGCTTTTCTAGTACAAAGTTGATTCTTGTAGAACAGAATTACACAACCTATAGAGCGCAAGGCCTTGCCAATGATCTATGAGCTACATAAATTCTGATATGTATTTAATAGCAACACCCTTTTATATTTTATAATTATCACATGGAATTAAATTAATTGGTAAATAAGCCCATTCTACATGGGCACGTATTTCTATGGGTACTTTTATTACAATAATTTGATTTTACAATCATGGCAAAACTAGGTGAAATTAATTATGGCCCAGACCATTTATCAAGGATTCAATCAGGGGAGGACACATACACAATTGAATATAAAATGTTGGATGCATAGTTGTACATGTTAGTCATCACACACCATCAAAATTGGAAGATATTGATGTCCTTTTACCCATAGGAATGGCGCTCTAGTAGGAATGAAAGCATTAGTGAAGAAACAGCTTGCAATTCATGTGGAACCCTTTATGTTGATCAACGATGACTTATACAAACTAGGCCGAGATGAAGTATTGCGTCGGTGTGTGCTAGAGCATGAGAGAACAGACCATCATGGAAGATTCTCATGGTGGTATTACAGGTGGGCACTATGTAGGTAATGCCACAACGCACAAGATTCTACTCACTAGAGTACGGTGGGAGACCCTGTACAAGGATTGTAAAGAGTATTGTAAGGCGTGTGATCACTATCAGTGCCTTGGAAAACCTAGGCAAAGAGACGAAATGCCTTCAAGGCCTATTGCTAGTGCAGAACCCTTTGAGAAATGGGATATATACTTTGTGGGTCCTATCTCCCTAGCCATACGTAGAACTGGATCGTGCTATATCATCACTTGCATAGATTATCTTACTAGGTGGATAGAAGCAACACCTATAAAGGATTATAAAACAACTACAACAACCAGGTTCTTATGGGAAAATATGTCCATTGAGCTTGAAAAGTGATAGGGGCACACACTTCTTGAATGAAACAATAAGGATATTTTTGAATGAATTTATGGTTGTGCACTATAAGACTACACCTTAACATCCTCAAGAAAATGGCACTGTGGAGGCCTTCAACAATATATTGAGCCATACATTGACAAAATTTTGTGATGTTGGAAGGAAAGATTTGGATGATAAAGTTTCTGCTGTGCTTTGGGTGTATATAATAATCTACAAGAGGTTGAATAAGGACACACCCTTTCATTTGGTTTTTGGCGCAGAAGTATTTCTTACAATGGAATTCATGTTACCATCATTGTGTATTGAATGAGCTATTGCTATAGTTGATGAGCAAGCACTAAAAGAAAGAATTGACAGGTTAATACAGTTGGATGAGAGGCGCGCCATAGCATGTTGGAGTCAGAAGTAGGAAAAGGCCTGACAGAAGGCATGGCATGACAGACACATTAGGGACAAGAAGCTTTAGGTTGGATAGATGGTACTTATTTATGATTCTAAGTTTTTGTGCCATCTAGGAAAGCTTAAGGTGCATTGGTTGGGACCATATGTTATCTCTCATATACTTGAATAAGGTGTTTTCTAGCTAAAGGTGCTTGATGGAATATGGTTACCTGGTTACTTTAACAGGAGTACGGTTAAGACCTACTATAAATTAGTCTTCTTGGTGTTTGTAATAAGAAAATATTTCCATTTAGTATAGGTTTCCCTTTCTATATTTATTTTAATGTATTTCCTTCTTCATCGTCATGCTTTGTCAATTTAATTTGGTGTTTTGTGTAGTAAGAAAATTTGTGTGCTGGAAGCTAATTACAATCTAAAGTATTTTATGTGCAAAGGACTGCACATACCATTAGTGTGGGGTGGTTATTATTTTTTATTCACAAATGGGTACACATGAGAACAAACTGTTACAATTGTTATTCAAGTATCAAAAGGAGCTGTTAGAAAGGATATTGCTTCTAAAGAATACCATAGATGGAAATGATTGAATGGAAAATATAACGTGAGGTAAGCAGCAGCCATGGAAACTACTAGAAGAGGGCGCAGTAGTGAGGTACTTGACACATGGAAGTGCGTGGAAGAGAAGTTTGTAGCCATAAGGTAGGAAAGTGCACTAGAAGTTTATAGCTAAGGCGTGAAGGTGTACCACACGGAAATTGGGAAAATGGTCAATTAATGAGAGGATTAATGGTAGGTGAAGGAGCAATAAATGCACTAAATTTTTGAAAATATATATAAGGACGTGATGTAGGTTCATTTTTACCTTTACGATCACAAGTATTCAAGTGAGCTAAGTGCGACCAAGCCGAGAAAATTGCATTGAAGTGTGGAGAGCTATGAAACTAGACATGGAGGGCATATTTGTGCGTAGAAGTGGCTTGCATCACCATTAGTGAAGGATTTGAGTTCAACAGAAGCATTGAGAAGGAGCTAGGGCATGCAGTTTTGAGCTAGGGAATGTGATTTTGAGCTAGGGTTTGAGATTATTTGATACAAAATACAAAAGGTGGGATTTTTACAATGGCACTGAAGAAAGCACCTACAGCAGGTACAAATGGAAAGAAAAAGGTGGAGGTCGAAGTCGAAGTTTCATCCAAGAGTAACTTTTCAGAAATACAGTACCCAGAATGAGTGATAGTTGGATGGGATTGGCATTACCACATTTTTCGATGTAAATTAAGTGATTACAATCACTGCACCATCAACAAAATGGTAGAATTGGATGCATTGTTGAAAAAGAAGACCAAAAAGCACGTGGTGGAGGAGATGTCAGTGTATGAAGACACTGTAGAGAATTTTTTTAAAAAGGTAGGAGTTTATCAGTTATATGAACTCCCATATTTTGGAAAACCAGAAGCTTTATACCAATGGATTATGAGTAGATTCCATGAGAACTTTTTCTATTTTGTTGGACGGGGGGTAAGGATCATAACAGCCTAATTACCACATTGACAGGAATGAAGGGAACAATGAATGATATTATGAGTGATCTAAATGATAAGGAAACTGTTATAGCCACCAGAAAGGAGTTAGGATACTCCAAAGGTCCTCGTGGAATGGAAATAGATAAAATAAATAAGTATCATGTGGTACAGGAAGCCGTACATTTGATCACAAAGTTAAACTATCAAGAGATATGGTCATAGGTAAACACAATGTGGCTACATAATGCAAAGAAAATGTCAAAGAGTGAAATCTACAACATAGATGGATACATTGTAGAAACTATTACTGAGGAAGTGCGTGTAGGTGAGAAGATATTTTTTGGCACTATCCTACTATCCCTTGTTTTTGTAGAAATTGGAGTGCCCGATGGGCCAAAGAACAAAATTTGGGAATATCCCTCTGAGAAGAAGTCCCTCATGGAAAGGTTTAAGAAATATTTATGTGAAGGATTAACGAGTGGCCTGTTCAAGAAAAGGGTAGAACTATAGTAAGACTGAATTCGCACAACATTTGAGGAGGAATGACGTATTCCAAAGAAACTACCTTTGGTAGTAGGAGAGGCAATATAGTTCACGGTGTATCAACATTTCTGCATCATGTGGTTTTCCATGAAGGATGGGACATGGAGTCCACGGTGAAAACTTCCCTATGCCTTCATAGCGCGCTACTTCCAGGCCTCAGTTCATAGATTTACTTATGCGTTTCATCTGAAATTCAATGCAGACAAGGTAGATTGTGACTACCAAACTCTCAAGAAAACATATATATATCCAGGTCGGTCTGCCTACACTGAGAGGTTCATTTCAGACTTTATAAATATAAATCTAGTAAGTTTGGCTATTGGGGACAGTGGAGCTGTGCTCATATATCTTTAGCTCAAATCTAGGTTGGAGAATAACAAGTATGTGGAGAATGAGTTCATACTCTCAAGTTCTCTTAAGGTTAAACACATGATGGAGAATGTGCTAGCTCTAAATCTTGCAATGAAAATAGAGGTAGATGAGGAAGAAGAACAAGAGAATAGTGGAGGCTTGGAACATAGAGGCCAAAAGCATCTCACAGAAAGACTGGAGAGTGAGCACATAGATACTCCACCACAGTTGGAAGAAGGAGAGGAGGACTTGGATGTGGATGTAGTCCCTAACGAGCACCATTTTAAAATGGTATTTAGAAGAACCAATACCCAAGTCACATGAACATCACAGCCTATAAGAAGATCACCTTGAATCTCCCATCAGAAAGAGGCACCTGAGAAGAAGAGAAGGAGAAAGTTGAAGCTTAATGAGGAGGTGGAGGAGTCTAAAGAGAGTGTGCCTGGAACTCTAGTGTACCCAGAATATGTGGAGGATATTAGGGATGAAGAAATGAAAGATGAAGAAGAAGGGGTGAAAGAAGCAGAGAAAACTGTGTGTGAGAAAATCAATGTGCTAGTTACAACTTAGACAAGAGAAGGGCCAACTCCAAACCTTGGCGCTCATGTTCCTAACGGGCCACAGATGAGGAGAAGTGAAGAATATGTTGTGCCAAGTATGGGCTACACTGAGGACATAAGAAAAATATTTTGCACCCAGTTTCAGAGCACTGTGGACCTTAAGGAGTTATATGGGTGGGAGCTGATGGACCCAGATACGGCCACTACGCACATAAGGAAACAACTATCCTGGTCCATGTAGACTCAAATGGATGAGCCAGAATTTGATGTGTGTGAGGAGTCTTGTATCTCAAGGAGAGTAAAGAAGACATCTCAGAGTAGGAACATGACCATAAAGCCCACACTTATGTCTGATGAGCAGGTCAACAATGCCTTAGTCAAGGTATCTGCTGAGGTGGTGCGGAGAAATATTAATAAGGCCACCACCATTAGAGCATTGATGGAAGATAACAAGGATAAAATTACGGAGATAGAGTGCCTAAAGGCAAAGAAGGAGAAAGAATTAATAAATAATGAGGCCTTTGTTAGCATTGCGGAGGATATCAATGATTACATTATGAAAGCAAGGCCTCATTTAGAACCAAAGGTACCTAAAATTTTTCCTTCTACAATGCATTATGTATGCACATTGGTTGATTTGGTGCTATAATATGGACCACTTAGAATTCCTGCACCAAAGGATGTTGAACAAGAAGCAGAGAGAGCAAGGGCCTCTATGGTCAGAAAAATTTCAATGTTAATGGCAGTGATTTCATTCAACTCAGCTTGTCTGCACCATTTTTTACTATAAATTCAACTCTATTTCTTCATCGGTGTGCATACTTTTTTCATTCTTGAATGTGATGAGTTATTGCAAAAAAAAAATTGGTCCAATGGCGAGGGTGGCTTTAGCAACTAGTTTGAAAGAGATATCATCAGAAGATTTGAGTCAAATCTTTGATTTAACTAGCCTAGATGAAGCATTTGTCAGGGCTTTGTTTGAAATTGTAGACCCAGGGGTAAACAAAGGGCCCTTTACATATCAATAGGTTAAGCTTTCCCTCCTTTTGAGATTGATTAAGATCAATCCTATTTTCTCAGCTTTTCAAATAATGTATTATCATTTCTTCTAGTGGGAGCATCAGAAAACACCAAAAGAATTGAAAAAAAAATTGATTGAGAGGAGGCCTACTATGAAAGGGATGGATGAATACGAGTGTCTCTTTCTATGCATTGAAGGATTTATCTTGAAATATATTCCCCAAAAATATTATGTATTCTACAGCGGGACTTTATTTGATATTATGCCTCCCATTGCTTGCATAGTAGATGCATTGGAGCAACGAATCCTCTCTTTGGAAAAATGTCCAGCAGGACCTATGTCACCTCAATAATCTATAATTCTAGTATCATCAACAAGAAATAAGAAAGGGGAATCAAGCTCTCAACCTCTAGTTATCATCTTAGATGAGGAAGAAACACAACCTTTATCTCCTCAATGTATAAATGCATCATTATCTACCATCAAGGAAAGTGCTTGTAATTATTCTTTCCAACCTTCCATTCATCTAGAGTAGCATATTCCTTTAATGGAGCAAAAATTTCTAGGACCTTTATCTGTTCCTCTGCCAAGAGAACATCCACCTTTCACAAGGATATACAGGGGCAAGCCTAGTTCTAAATCTCCTACTCCATCAGGTCCAAAGGCCACTGTGCTTTCTCTTCTTTCCACTCCAAATGATCCTCTTCGTTCTACTTCTATTCAGTCTACAGGCGCTTTAGACCTTTTGGACTAGGTATTTTCTTATCAAAAGAAGATAGAGATGATAAATATCATAGATGGTCCGAGAATGAATTTTGAACCATTGATGGAGATGGGGATGTCTCGTACTTTGGATAGGACAATTGTATTTTCTCAAACAACTCAGGGTTTAGAATAATTCATACTAAGGAAAGATAGGTTGTTAAATAAAGTTCCCCCATTTGGAGAAGATCTCAGAGTAGAAATAGAGGATGACTGAACATTTTTCTTCTCTTAGTTTCCCATTTTTGATGTAATACTTGAAAATATATGTATCTTTCATGGGCAGGGGCCCCTATAGATCCCCCATTTTTTCTTTTAAAAAGTACAACACACTTCAAATTGCTACTGTAAAACCACATGCTTCATAGAAAATTTACAATTTAATCAAAATAAAATGGAATTTTATTTTTTTTCGATACATCATATTCAGAATTTAACTATTCAAAGTATCTTTTAAAATTGTTTGGGAAATAAGCGTATAAAATGGAAAGAAAATACAATTTCAAGAAGAAATAGCTTTAGCATCTTCAATGGCCTTGGCTTCAACAACAACCTTAGCCTCTTTAGCAATTATCATGGTAACATCATCCTCTTCACTTTCCTTTTGAAGTTGTCTTTCCATGTAAGCATCATACCTCTGGAATAGCTATTGGAATTCTTCTTTGTGATGGCCCTTGTGATTTTGGAAGATTATAGTTTCCCTGTTAATTGTCATCACACATTTTTCCCATCCTATATTTGATCTCTCTTGATTTGACTATTAGGTATTCAATTGTGTTATTTACAGTTATCAATATTTTGATGACCTCATATGAATAATTCTCATCATGAATATTCCTTTCAAAATATTGTATCAAGAAATCCATATCTATATCACAATAACATTTTTTATTCTTTTCAAACACCAAGTTTTCCACTCTTATATTCAAGGTGTCAATGCCTCTTTCAATCCATTTCTGTTCTTCCTCCATACTTTCCCTAACATCATTTAGTACACTCATTTTGATTTTTAAAAAATCTTCCAAGATGAATTAAGTTCCTAGTTTTACAGCTGACAATATTCCTTCCTTTTCAATTATCTCCCCACTGAATTGGTTGACGATATCTAATTTGGGAAGAATTCCTTCAATATATAATGATTCATTATTGCATTCTTCAATCATGTCTTTGATAATATTGAGATGAGAAGTGAATTCTTCATACCTTTTCTTCACCTTTTCAAAGACTTTCTTTCCCTTTTCAGAAACTTTCTCCACCCAATTGTCAATAGATTTAACCTTTTTGGTAGCTTTTTCTATGTTGCTTATTATTTCGGGAGTAATAGTAAGATCTCCTTAATTTTCTTCTGATGAAAATTATAATTGTTGCAAGCATCAAGTTAAAGTCTTAACATACTCTTTTAGCTCCTTTTTACTTATTTTATCTTCATCTACCATTTCAAAGAGTCCTTTTACCACTGATACAACATCCTGCTTAAGATTGCCTCTTGTTGGTCTGTCTAATTGGATTTGTTGGATACTATAGTAAAAAATTGTTAATTTATCGTTTGGGATATTAGGATGAGGAGTAGAAATTTCCAAGGTTTTAGACCCCATTCTATCAAAGTATGACCTTGTTATAATGTTGGCTTTCTTAAAAGATTTCATAGGTTTTTAGAAATCAATATTAGAGAGACCCAAAGCCTTTTTTGGGACAATCTCCTTTCCCTTTTCTTTGTTCTTTTCCTTTTCCTGGATAATTTCCCCTAACCATCCTATCATGGGGTCATCATCATCTCCTATCTCCAAAGGAGAAAAACCTGTGTTTTGAAGGAATGACACCATTGTTGTTGATACATCTTGAACTAAGAGTCTTCCTGTACAAGGTGCTTTCACACTTGTTTTTTGACCTGCACTTTCTACTACTCTTGATTTTTCATCATTCTACTCTTGGGTCTGAGTTTGTTGAACCTTTTCTTCTTTATTTTTAGGTGCATATTGTTCACCTAGGTCTTTTTCTTTCTCTGAACTAGCAGGTCTTCTTGTATCCTCTTTCACACTTTTTAGGGGACTAGAAATCATAATTGCACCTTTTGTTAAAACCTATGCCTTAACAAATTCCACACTTGCTTCCCCTTCAGGCTCCCTTGGTGGAGTGATAATTTTTTCAATTGTTTCCTTTGGGATCTCTTTTTCATCACCTATATTTTCTCCTTGCTCCCTATCTTTCATGGGAAGCTCTTGGGTAGGATTATTTACATGGGGCTTAGTCTCAATCCTTCCTTGCTTTATATCATCTTTTTTTTTACCTTAATTAGTTGATTTTGGGCACTTTATTCTTGACTTACATGTTTATTTTCCACCAATGTATCTTATATAACAACACTTTGACCCTGTACACATGGGGTGGCAGTGACTTCAATATATTTCTTCTCAAAGACACTAGTAATTGGGACCCTTTCACTTTCTAACATTCCTTCTTCACTTGTGAATTGTGGTCATGCAGCAAGAGTAACTTCAAGCACTAAAAATTCTTATATATCCATTTGATCATCCTTTTTCTGCTCTATAGAAGGAAATGTATCCAAAAGTTGAGTTTATTGAGATTGGGTCTCCATCTCTACATCTAGAATTTACTCAGTATCAATCATATGGATTTCTTCAAATGACATTCACATAGTTTCATCTCTACCTTCATCAACCTCAAAGTAGGGGCGTCTCTTTAGCTCCTTTATATCAATACCAATTGTTTCAAATTCTTTCAATGGTTGCCCTGGTGAAAATTCAGTCTCAAAATATTTTTTCTTATCATGCTGCTCCAGCCTTAACCCTTTTTTGGTTCATGGCTCGCCCCCACAACACCTATCCCACATAGTACACTAGTTTCTCTAATGATTTCTTTCACCACCCCTGTATGAAATGCAGATGGAGTAGTAGGGATCACTGGTGTAAAGGGGTTTTCTTTGAGTACCTTCATAGACTAATAATGGTCTAGTGTGAATAACTGGGGGAGTTCTAACCTTTTGTGGAGATCCAATTAGAATAGGTTAACTAATTACCTATGATTATCCCTTCTTCTTATTTTTTGGACTTTGGATATTTTCCTCAACATACATTTCTAGACGCACAATCACTCTGGATCTCTTTGATGATATTTCATAATGCTTGGATTCTAACAATTCTTTTTCCTTATTACTTTGGACTATAGGAGATGGGTCAATATTTGTTAAAGATCCTCTCATTCTCAGAGGGAGGCTAGAAGTTTCGGGTAATTGTGCTATTAGAACGTTTTATTTTCTTGAATTGGCTCATTTTGATTACAGAGTTACTGCAAATGTAATACCCACATTTTACATTGTTTGTAGGAGTATACCTTTAGCCTTTTGAATAAGAGAAGTCTTAGATATGTCAGTATTTCTTGTAGTTGTAGTACAGGCATCGATTTTCTCTGTGATGGGATTATTACGCAGTAATTGTGGAGGTGCACCATTCAATGGGTCCATGGTCTTAGCCCACTCTGATAAAGAAGGGAGATCTTCATTTAAAGAAACTAATTTTCTGAATTCATGTTGAGTATGGAGCTTAATTACTTCACAAGAAACTTGCTTTTACACGTTACTGGTTCTGACAGTAACCGGTGTATTCAATGAAAACTTGTAAAATCCATGGATTTGGGGTAAGAATCTCTAAAGAAACTCCAAAGGATTTTAACAATCTGATCAATGGACCATGTGAAAAGAAATGAGCAAGGTTTTCTTCTTTGTAGTATTCATTTTAAGAGACCTCTTGGAAATCGGAGGTGGAAAATACCTGGCGAATATCCCCGGAACCGGTTTCGCGGGAAGGCAAATTTTTTGGGGGTTGTATGAAATTTTTTTTCCTGATTGTCAAGTGATGAGACAGAAGGCTACAGACGCGTGATAGGAGATTTTTCTGTCGCAAGTCAAAAAAAATGTATTGACGTGCGTCAACAACCTTGTTGACATGCGTCAAAGAGGTCTGTTGATGCGCGTTAATGAGGGTGCTGTCTGATTTTTTTTACGCACGACAGTAAAATATTATGTCACGTATCTGCAGGGTCCGCCCTCTGCTTTTTCATTGAAAAAATCTGTGTCGCGCGTCAATAAACACTTTATCGTGTGTCTGCTATGCGTCAATATCTATTGTACCTCCTTGTCACGCATCAACTATCTGTCAGTGTCGCGCATCAACAAATAACCCTCATTGATGCGCGTCAACAGACCTCATTGACACGCGTTAACAGGGTTATTGACGCGCGTCAACAACCTTGTTGACGCACGTCAACAAATAACCCTCATTGATGCGCGTCAACAGACCTCATTGACGTGCGTCAACAAGGTTGTTGACGCGCGTCAATGAGGGTTATTTGTTGACGCGCGATAGCAAATCTCTTGCCGTGCACCTACAGCCTCCGCCCTCTGCTTGCGCATCGAAAAAATCTTCGTGTCGCTCATCAACAAACTCTTTGTCATGCGTCTACTATGCGTCAATATCTGCAGTACCTCCTTATCGCGTGTCAACTATTCGTCAGTGTCGCTCGTCAACAAATAACCCCATTGTCGTGCATCTACAATACGGGATATATCATATTGTTGACAAATGTGAAGTAGAAGTGTTCTACCTGACGAATAATCTAGGATTATATAGGGGATATTTTTCAAGGGTAGGCGAAGCCGACCCCTAAAAAAATTAAAGTGTAATTTTTAGGCGAACAGGTCACTGACCCACGCCAGAAAATTCACCTTTTCAAATTTTTCAAAAATGGAATATTCGCCATATTACGAATATTTGCCACTAAAGTTATCCCTGCTTCTTTGCATACATTAATTTGAAGTAAACATGTAAACTAAACAAATGAAGTTAACCTCTATTCTTTGAAAGCTTGAAATAATGAACCTAAGAGGATCTAAGCATTCAGTTATGTGTTTAAGAGAAAGAGATCTCCCCATTAATGGCTTCAAGGCCAATGGATCTTCCCTTTTACTCCATGTTAGTGCTATGAAATACAAAAGCAAATGCTATTTAACTCAATGGAAGAATATGAAATACAATCTAAATCCTAAACAAAAAGCTATAATCTGTGCTAGGAAGAAGAGAGAATTATTAGGAAAAGAGGGAGGGGGTATATCCCTATTTATAGTTTTTGGTTTGGGGAAATGGGAGATTTGAGTGTATGTGGGACAAAGGCTAAAGTACAAAAAACACTTTTAGCAAGTCAAAGTGTGATTTGACTATGTTTAGGGTAATTAACCTAGGTTAGACTAATTAATCTCTCTTAGAGAGTAATTAGGGTTCTGAGAGGTTCGATCAATCCAATGAAATGGATTGATAGTCTAGGAAGATGGTAAAGGTAGACTAGAAGGGAATAAGAAACTAATGTGGTTAGAACGAGGCTATAATAGCTTGTTTAGATGCTTTATAAGAGGAAATATGACCAAAAGGGTGTCGTAAGAGGGTATTTAGATAGGTCTAACTGGTAGTGTACCATCAATTTGCAAGGGGAAGAATAGTTAGTGCAATATTAGGAGTAATAGTGCATTTATCAAACTACATGTGTCTACATTTTCCCCTCTTTGGGGTGACGTAATCTCTGTCACTTCAAAGAAAGTAGAAAAACGTAAACGAGTAGTTTTTTTGTGAAGGGGTAGAAGAAAAATTAATAGGATGAAGGATACATATGCCCCCTCGAGTGTCGATGGGGTGACAAAGAAACTTGATCGGTGATCAAAAAAGAAAACAACAGAGAGAGAAGTGGACAGAGAAGGTGAGAAACTAGAAGAAAAGGGATATTGAGCTATTTGCAAATCAATTTCTATCAATATATTATCATCATAATGCTTAGGATCATCCTCATGGATAATTATTAAAATGTGAGCATGTGATGGAAGCATAAAATGACATGAAAAGACAAGGTACAAATAACCATCCTGTGCTAAAAATGACCAACTCCATGCAACATACAAAAATGCAATGAAATACAATAAATAAAAAAAGTCACCTAACAAGGAAATAAGTACAATCACACACACTTAAACCAACAACGTTCAAGATAGTTGCATTGCATTCATGTATGTTGCAATGCAAGGTGAAGTCCCAAATGTTCTGATAAACAACAAGGGTGAAGAATGATGCCCCAAGCAAGGTGTATTATGCAAGGGTAAAGACAAAGGACACTTGGGTCCCGCAAAAAAGAAATGTACACGACGAAAAAAGTACCAGGTAACTGTTCGTGCCCCAGAGTACAGACGAAGTAAGAAACATAGTTTGTGTAGGCAATTGAAGATTTTGGTGATACACGAGTTGTTGTTTCAAAATATTTGAAAACGTCAACAAGATCTGAGATGAGTGCCATGTAATAGACACAGATTTCAGCCGTAGATGATCGGTTTTACCAATTTTGAGCCATTTTCCAAGTATTTCAAAAAAAATTAAACTTTTAAATGGTTTTGTTAATTTTTATTTTATTTTCATTTTTGATCGGTTAGAACAATTTCAAAAGATCAAAGATCTTCTAAAGTACATGTGATGGTGATAGTGGGAAGGTGAAGTTGTCAGAGAGCCGGAATATATTCACACAAGAAGAAAGATGGGTCAATAATAATTTATTCAAAATAAATTAATAAATAATTATCATGACGGGGGGGAAATAGAGGAAAAGGAGGGAATAGGTGAATGAAAGGTTCGTAAATTATTTCAGTGTGACATAGAAGTTACCGCAAGGTAGCACGAAGTGTCTTGACGTGCGAAAATTAGTAAAAATAATTATTTTAATACAAAAATAATTATCATGGCAGATAGAAGAAGGTCTAGAATGACCACGGCGAAGAAAACATGCCCTGGGGCATCGGGATAGGTTAATATACTCACCCAGGATCGGTAAAACAATCACAATCAATTCATTTCTACTAGAGCTTTTACAAATTTTTACCATGTTTGCAGCTGAGTTGTTAAACGTCTAAAGTGTGTGCATGCATCCTCATATATTTGATGGCCACTTGATCTTGATTTCAAGATCATCATCATAGTTAGGATTGATTCATCATTTTATCTCCCTTTGACATGTTACCTTCTTCGAATTGTCTTGACACAATTAAGATACTTATGTCGTGTTTTTTGTAAACGTGATCTAAGTATCCACATTGTGGCGTTACGCTATGCACATTTTAACACATCCTCAGTATACCTTTACTTGATTTTACTGCAAACATTGTCCAAAATATTGAAGAGTGTCTCTTACTTTGTTTGCATCGTTTTGATACCACTTTGACACTAATATCTCACTTCTTCGTGAAGCTTGATTAATGTGTCTAATTGGTGTGGTTACATAGATTACATGTGTAAACCTCGACCTTTAACATTTAGGACTTGTTGGTTGTTGAACTTGTCATGGTATCCTTTGATTGGGAGTCGTACTTACACTTTGTTAATACTTATGCCTTGTTCATTTTGAACTTGACTCAAGCATTAACATTTTGTTCATCATCTTAGTTTTAAACTATCACTTTGCACACACATTTGCATAGGGTGTATTTTCTTGTTGATTGGCTTTATGTTTCACACTTGCATGATTGTTCCTTGTGATTATTCATATGGAAAAATTATTTTCTAGGACAATCATTTTTGATCTCATCGAGATTTCATCATCACAATGTCCATTTTCCTTAGACCCTCTTTGGAAAATCACACACACATCTCCATACTTATGTAATGTCTAGTTGGTTGCCATTATGCTTCCATGAATTGACATGGAATTTCCTTCCCTTTGAAGGTTTTTCATCACACTATCTAGATCTAGACATTTGTAATTAAAAACATCGCCAAAAATAACTGACTATCACACGGTTTCTCACACTTACTACAATACGGAACCTAAGTTTAGCAATTCAAATCAAAATACTCCCGTTACGACTAAGCCTCATTTGGTTCTTCATGCTAGAGGGCCCATTTGGGTACCTTGTTCCCCACCTTTAGCTCATAGTCAGTGGTATGGTTTGGATGCTTCTGATCCAAATTATTATTCAGGTTCCCCCCACTCTTCTTCTGAATATTAAGATCCCAACTATTGTTTTGGATACCCCTAGATCAAATATTGAATCATGATGCTCCCTTCCTTTGTAGGACCTTTATTATAAATCACCTCAATGGCATCTTCCTCCTTTAAAGACTCATGTGACTTCAATTTCCATCAATCGAACATCTAATTCAAGTCTTAAGTCACGGTCCTCCCTTTCTTCGCATGACCTCCTTCATCATTCATCTCAATGACCTCTTCCTCTGTCGAAGAGTTCCACGACTCGGGTTACCTCTAGTCAATCATCTAATTTGACTCCTACGTCACAACTTAATGAATGGCTATGTGATCCTATTTTCTCTCCTACATTGCATCGTCTTCTAGAAAATAAATCTAGGTCCAGATCCAAATCGTACATTCATGAGGAACCCACTGCCAATCCTACTTCCTCTCTTCAGTCATCTTCTTTTGTTAATCAATATTCCCCTCTCATCGAACCTGTTTCTTCTATTAAACATTCTATGGCCAAAGAACAACAACCTATACTAATTGATGTATCTTAGAATGAAGGAACAATTAGATTACACGATGATATCCCTTTAGAGGATTGCAAACAAGGATTTTTTCTAGGACTCAATACGCTTGTGTATGGGGTGGAGGAAGTTTATTCCTTTTATCAAAACGTAGAGAAAGTGCTTAAGGTCATGGAACTTGATTCTTCTTCTATTCCATCTTCACCTTCTTCTGAGCATGATGAGATGTCGAGGTCTAGCATTGAGCCATGGCCTATCTTCTCGTTACCATATCATTCCTAATCTATCACCATTCCTCAATCAAAATCTCTCCTTGGGTCAACGCTGAGTAGCCCATCAGATTCTTCTATCTTGTGGCCACATCCTAGTAGCCCTCCATTTTCTACTTATGGGTCACCTCTTAGTATCCCATTACCTTCTATTCTTGGGCTGCATCCTAGTAGCCCTTCTTCCTCTTCTATCTATGGGACCTCTCCTGGTAGTCCCTCCTTGTCTATACTTGGGCCACATCCTAGTAGCCCTTTGTCATATTTTTCTATTCTTGGTCCATGTCCTCATAGCCTAACTTCTTCCATCTTAGGGTCATATTCTAGCAGCCCTTCTTCGTCTTCTATTAGTGGCTCACCTTCTGGTATCCCATCCTCTTCAATTCTTAGACCGTATCCTCTCCATCCCTCTACCAATGACCGGGGCAAACCCACTATCATATCTTTCATTCCTACCATCAATCATAAACATCCACATTCTCTTTCTTCTCCTTCTTGGGATCAGATGAGTCACACATCAACTTATAAGAAACCCAAACATGTTCATTATCAAGCTCAGTTCAAAACTTTCAAGAGCTCAAAATCCCCCAACAACTCGAATAATCTCAACATTGTAAATCAAGTGCGATTCAAGAACGCACATCAACGTAACCATCAAGTATGGCACAAAGTGCATAAACCTGTGGATAGGGAACTTAAGATCTCACATACAAAATCCATGTTTCAGGATAAATCACAGTCATTTGTTGAGTACGAGCTCACCACGATCATTAAGATTGGGGATAACATAACTCTTGATAAAAAAATGCACCTAATCTCCCTTATCAAGGAAGTTGCAGACATCGTTGTTGGATCTTATCATGCAAATTGAATTTGTTGGTCCCACCTTTCCAAAAACTATCAAAAATCTAAAAATTATAAAAACAATGCAAAAATACAAAAACATGAGAAAACACAACAAAAATCAAAGGTATAAAGGTCGGGAATTATAATCAGGTATTGCGTACACATGGATGATTCTTTCTTCCCTTTATTATCATTCCTCTATATATCTTCCTTCCATTTTCATCCCTTCAGTGATATTTTGGATAGCCTATTCGCACATATTTTGCGACATTTATCTCTATGGTAGCCGTTTGACCCTGGTCTTTTATCACCTTGGTAAATTAAAGAACGAATGATCTCTTAGAGATCCTATCACATTTAGTATCTAATAATATTGTTATGAAGAAATTTTGGACATATTTGTTGACACTAGCCAATGTCATCATCACAATCACTTCCATTTCCTTCCATCAAGCCATTAGTGGTTCTTAACCCCTTGTCAAACAAAAGAGTTGAAATGAGTTTTTAGAAAGCACAAAGAATAAAAAAGAATAAAAAAATCAAAAGCTAAAAGCTGAGAGAAAAAGTAAATTGATATATAACTGTATCTTGGGGTATTTCCAATAATCTCTATCAGGGCTATGGATGCCTGACTAGTAGTAGAGCAATGTTGCGATTATAATTAAATACATCTCCATCAGGGCTATGGACGCTTGGCTTGCAACAGAGCAATGTAGGGCTATCCTTTCACCATCCATTCACAAAATCACCTTTCAAAATCAATCATTCCAACAACGTGAATCATAGTCTAAGTGACAGATCTCGTAATCCATCAACATGGCATACATGGATTTATGAGGAAAACTATCCTTGGTATGTCCTTCTACTTCACAATATATGCATCAAATACCACTACACATCTCATGTGTTGAATTAGATGATAATTTTTCTAACTATTTTGCCATCGCTGCAATATGAGATTCCAAGATTGGGCTCACTCGTCTATCTACACTCCCAAATACCTCGGTGCGCAGATATGCCTCAAGTACCTCATGCAGATTTATATAAGTCTTGTGTGAGATCGCCCTTCTAAATGGAGTGATCAAACCTCAAACGAACTGTTGAGCATGCTGACTTAGGTGTATATCATATGATAACTTGTACAAAAGGGTTTTCAATCATGCATCATTCTCCTGAACACTCTCATCTGTGTCTTGCTTGATTTCCTTAGCACACTATTGGTTTTTTTCTCAAACTCAAGTATTTGGAACTCCACCAAGAAATCATCACGTAGTGTGGTATAGTCCACACAAGTCTAGTTTAGATCATATTTCTTGTACGAACTATATGTGTGCCCTTGCAGTGTAGTTGCAAATTGACTTGCCTTGCGCTCAGGGGCTATGATCCCCTTTGCATGCCATAGTATTTCACGCATATGTATGTGCTTAGATGCATATTTTATTTCTCTATCTTCTAGAAGATGAAGAGACATCTCCATATAGATTTTTTGGGGTTGGTGCGGACCGTTCCCACTAGATCCAGAACTTGTATTACCTCCTATGTTTCCTCCACCCCCAGAACCACCAAATCTGCTAGATCCTGAGCCACCTAACCCTCTTGATCCTCCTCCTATAGTAGGCAACACACCATAGGATGTATTTCCTTGTGTCCCAATAGTTGTGCTAAACTGAACTCCCACAGTCTGTAAAGTTGTGATACTTCCAGATGTGATTCCAATGTTCTGCACGCCCACGTTCTATGTTAATGACGCGTCATAAAAGATACCTCCAACCAAACCTACAAATAACATAGATGATGATTACGATGCCATAAATGAATAAGCTACATAATCAACTCCTAAACTTGACCATAAATTAACTCTATCTATTGATACTCTACTACCCACACTAGCTTACTTACTGAAGAATTTTTTACAAAATGGAAAACCAAGTGCAAGGGATAGGTCACTAGATAGGATCAGATGTGCACCCGTGGTCCTCAATCTTTCTTCAGATGTGCCTTTATCCAAAACCAAAGAGGGTTCTCTGCCATGCTTTCCCAAATGGGGGAGTTCCAGATGCTCTAGCTCCATGTCTTCTATGTGAGCTCCAAATCCTTCACAAGACATCTCTCTCCACAACACCATTATTTCGACAATTTCTCACTTCTTCTCCAAATCCCTCTTACATGCTTCATTAAACTTAAGCTACCTTTCTTCTCTATGTCTTTCTACCACTAGGTCTGACATCCTTCACAACACCTAATCTTGCCCCCACATGTGGTGGGGTTTAGTTAGCCATAAGATGTTGTTCCAAATCCAAAGTCACAATTAAGATCTTAATTGCTAAAGGGACATCGCATAGATAATATCCTCTGGGTTCACGCAGAACTGGAACTCAACAACCTCTGTATAGGAATAAGTAGAAACTGTGTACTCCAAAATATAACTATTCATAACACCACTCCACCAATGATTTACAATGTGTTTCCAAGTCAGATCAACATAATGCAAAGCATGTAATTCTTTGTGCGTCCAAACAAGTGTTCAAAACCTCCAATTTCTCTTTGATGCGTAAGATACCAACCACTCGTACAACTCTATAGGAAAAATGATGAAGAAGGTCTCATGCAGATTTTATTTAAGCCATGCATGTGCATTAAATTTAGGTCCAATGCTAAATTTGTGAGCATACTCTTCCTCTAAATTATCTAACCACTCTTCAATACTGTCCAAGGTAAATTGGCACATCTTGATAATGTAACATCCTAGAAAACAACTGAAAAAGAGGTCCCAACAACATAACCAAAATGTAATCTAGTTTTACCCACAAAATCCCAATGCATGTTGGCACATCACTCAGCCAAAAATGAGCACTCACCCAAAGTGCGCAAGGGTACTAGGTCCCTATTTTATGTCAGCTTGTTCAAGGAGTTAGCATGATCATATAAATATTCCAAATCTGTAATAAATAGTCAATTATATTGCATAACATAAACTAGATCTAGATCTTATCAATGTGCAATAATACCTCATACAAGAATCAAGATTAACTTTACCATGTAAGAACCAATCACATATGTGTCTAAAAATAAATATCCAGCCACAAAGATCCATTATTTTACTTGTTGTAAAACTTAGAAGCTTCATACATATATAATATAGTAACCATGTGTCATGTGCGATGATAAATCTATAGCATATGTCTACTAAAACATAGATGATGATATCTAAATCATGCAAATATTTACATACACACACACACACACACACACACACACACACACACACACACACACACACACACACACACACACACACACACACACACACACACACACACATATAGGGGTGGGGACTTTCCCTTCACCGCCCATGCATCCTCAAAATAGGCTACATGCTAATAATAGCCATGCACCCTTACATGATAAATACAAAAGCATGCAAGGTTTCCTAATAATAGATCTACTATAGTTAACTCTTCGTTCAGATCCTATTATTAGCTCAGAACTTATGCATGTTAGTTGGTCTTCTTCTTATCCCAAAATAGACCTTGCTTCAACCACAAGTCTCCATGTTCTATTCTTATCTCCAAAACGTTGCTTGGTCGCCACTCCAACTGCTCATCTCCCAGTTCTATCAAAATGTAGGTAAGTCCTTAAACATGTTTGGCCTAAGCATGAACCCTCGCGCGTTGTTTGTAATACTCTTGTGTGTGCCTTCGCGCCTAACCCCTGCACGTCAATATCCTTCGTGCCACTTGTACTTAACATCTTTTAGGGGTCCAACAATAGTCATTTTGATTTTAATCATCATGATCTCAATTTGTTTTGGCACTACATTGTGGCTATGATAATAATTTTTTTTGTGGTTGATTAAAATAAAAGTGTTAACTATAGGAACATTGTTATTACTATTTTTATTTCAAATGTTGTTATTTTTAACATTATTGTAGTTGGTCTAGTTCACAACATTGTTGGAGGCATTAGTCCTCCCAAACTGGTCTATGACACCATTTGTGGAAACATTTTAATTTTGGTTGAGGACTTTCAAGCCTCGTCTTCCTTGGGCATCTTTCGAATTATTTTTATTATAACCCTCTTTTTTCTAGTTTTGAATGAATAGCTTCCCATTAATTCCATATCTCCGATGAAAAATTTCAATAACAACTTGATCAATTCTTAGTGATATTTCAAAGGATTCCTCATAGAAATTGTAGGGGAACTTCTACACACCATCTCTTGTTTCTTTGTTAAGGCCAAGGAGGAAGATGTCACATAACTCCATTTGATCCATATTTGGAGCACTGGAAGAAGGATAACGACCCTTTCATCACCCCATAATGAAATGGGTAGTAGAATTATTGGGTTCCTACTTGATGTGCATGAATTATCTAATACCAATCTTCACCAACTTGTTCATGTCAAATAATTTTAAAAATTCAACAATTAATTGTCAGAATACATGAATGGAAGCTTCAGGTATGTGATAATTATAATCAATTGACACCCTTTGATGGTTTTTGGAAAAAAATGGTGATATCTCCTTCACATGTAAGAAGTTATCACATAACGTTTACATATACCTTGATATGGGCGTTAGAGTTTCCCTCTCTTTATAATTGGGACGATATTGTAGGGAAGAGATAATGCATTATAATTAATCATGTTATTAAGTATCATCTTGAGGTATTCAACACAAGTCATTAATGCACTAAAATCCAAGGCATGTATATTATCATAGGGAGGTAGAGGAAGTGGATTTACTCAGGTGTTTGGTGCAAAATATTGGGGATATAGGATACATTATATTTAAGTAGTGAATGATATGTGGGGAATTATTTGAAAATTTGTGTTTACCTATAGAATGTGTGGTAATATGGAGATAGAGTACCTAACAAAGAGGTACCTATAAATAATTCGCTAGGGTGAACATATGATTGAGAGGTACCCTTTGGCACAAATACCACATGGGTGAAAGTTTGAAAAGCGGAGGCCATATTGTTGGGAATTGTGTAGGTTGTGTTTTTTTAATATGTACTTGAGTGGAATAAACATATAAGGAAGAAGAAACATAGCTAACATGTTAGCCTCAGTGAGGAGATCCCTTAGGTTTGGTTGTGTGGGGTAAATATATTGCTGGTATTGTCATGGTTGTTACACATAGTTAGAAATAATGTGGTTTTGGTTTTTCATGGCATGAACCACATTCTGACAACCTAGATGAATATGTTGAAAGGGTTGGGAACCCTCAAACCCATTAATATAGTCCACCAAGGTAGATATGAGGCCATTCGGCATAGGTTGTGAATTGTTTGATGTTGAATTTCTCATTTGTATTTGCATTGTTAGGCTTAGCTTGAGAATATGTAATATAGTTGGCCAAGAAGGTGGTAGTATAAGCTTGTAGTCTATTCAGAGAATCATTTATAACACGAAGTAGATCACTACTTTAGTTAATTTATGCAAGGAACTCATCATTAATAATTTTTAGAGTAATTTATGGTCTTGCTAATATATTTAGATAAAGGATATATCTTTCATTGAAAGTCATGTTTTTTGAGTTAGAGTTCCTATCTAGATGAATTTGGGGTCAATCAATTACCTATATCGTTACTTGAGAACCAAGTTGTATAATTTAGGTAGGGGAAGCATGTGCTTACCTATTGGTAGAATATGTTTCAGCCCAACTAGAGAAAGGAGTTTTTTGAGACTATTGGTAAACATAATCACCTTCAATACACAATGGCATATCAAATTTTCTTCTGTAGATATTCACGAGGTATTAGAATACCCACAAACTAATGAAAGTGAAATAAGGTGGAATGAAATAAAATAAAGGAAACGAGAAATGAGAAAAAAAATGTATTTCATGTTGGGTATGTATATATGTACACACACACACACACACACACACACACACACACACACACACACACACACACACACACACACACACACACACACACACACACACACACACACACACACACACACACACATACACACACACACACACACACACACACACACACACACACACACACACACACACACACACACACACACACACATTCACTAGATTTATACACGTTAGGAAGTGCAGAGTTTCCTTTTGTGCATACTTGACTCCTTGTGGTTTAGGATGTGGAAGCTGATGCATGGATGATGTGAAGCTGAGGGATTGTGAGTGATAGTTACATTGATGGGAGGTAGTATGAACAATGGGGGTATGGATGGTTGGCTGACGATTGAAGAAAGGTGTATAAAAAATTATTTTCCAATAGATTTTTGAGAGTAAAATTTTCTCATCAAGGAAAATGAACCCCTAAGCTACTTCATCTTGAGGAATATTAGAGTCAAGCATAATGCATAGTTAAATTATTGATTTATTTTTTTCATGGTAAATAGGCTATGAATAGGTTGGAAAACTATTGGGAAATGTGTGTTTATTTCAAAGGTATTCTTCCTCCAAAAGGTTCATGTAATAGATGGGGGGACATGAGATATACAAAGCTAGAATCAAGGATAACAATGAATCAAATTCCTAAGGATTGTTAAATTCTCCTGAGAAGATGGAAGGGTGGAACTACTAGTGGTGGAGGTGCTTGTTTGTCTAAGAAAATCAATTATATGACTATCAAAGTGAGTGAAGGTTTCAATCAAAATAATCCATACATAATATCATAGAGAATTCCATCTTGAACGTTAATTAAATCTAAAATAGTGGGAAATTCTTAGGAATCATCCTACTTTAGAGTAAATACTTGGCTATCCAAATTCATCCAAGTATGTGGGGGGGTATATACTGGGTGGAACTGTCTAGAACTATAGTGTAGTGTTATGTGTATCCCGCTCTAGTTTTTTATGGATGGGATAACTTGAGAAGGAGTTATATGGAAGTTTTTTGGATTGATTTTGAGCCATATGAGATGCCTTGGATATATGTCCTGGAAAATAGTATATTTCTATCTTGTGGATCCAGGTGTTGTATCTATTTATTTGGTTTTGTTTGGAGTATTGAAATGGTTGTATTTTCTCGTGGAGCCATTGTTTGATTTTCTTGGGACATTTTGTGGTTGGTTGGAACAAATGATGTTATGTTTATAAGTGTTTTTGTTAAATTAAATAAATCAAAACTGAACTAAACAACTTAGTAGAAGTAAGATATTGATTAATAATTAACACTAATTTAGGCAACACATTCAATAAGAATCCAACAACAAAAATAATTTCCAACAAGACCAAAAACTACTTGTAAATGCAATACTCTATTTTTATTATTTTACAGATGATTTAAGGTGTTATGGGATAACAAGTAGATCTAAGGTATTGTTTACACCATAGAAATTATAAATGCAATCTAAGTAATATAGGATGTAAGGCTTTATTACAAGAATTATTTGAATTAATTAATTAACATTATCCATGCATATTTATAATAATACATTAATACTTGAAAATATGCCAAAATTATATAATAATAGCTCAAAAAACACAAGAAGAGATAAATAATTAGTTGTGTGCAGTGGTACAGGGGGATCTAGATGTGCATATTGGATGGATAAGATATTCTAAACCTAAAATTACTTCATGTGAAAATTCAACTGGGAACTACTCGTGTTCAAGTTTGTACACCTATTCGTAGAATATAGTACAATTATAGATGCGTTTGAATATTTTTAAACCTATTTTAATCGATTTTTTTAAAATACTCATGCCATTCACTCTCCTATAAATGTGTGTCATTTTATTTCTATTTATCTATCACAACCTCAACACAACTTGTAATGACTCAAAACAAGTAGAATCCCTAAATACTTGCAATACCCTTCATAAAAAACTAGATAACAAAAGGAGAAATCAATGTGTGGTTGCTATTGGACTACCCTTGGTGTTACTGAACCAATAAAAGTTCTATACTACATCTCCTTTAGTAGGATGAAGCCTCATGTATATCTCCTAGTGTAGGTGCAAGTAATTTATGCAATCTAAGATAACCCCTTATGTGTTTCATCAGATCACTTATAACCGAGATAATGGGACAACTACAAAGTAGAGAATGTTCCCAATTAATAGTAGTGTGGTGTGGTGTGATTAATCTAATAGAATACACCCTTTTTTCCCTTGAATAATTGTGATAAATCTTGGAGTGAATTTTTCTTGCTAAAAATGGCCCAAGGACCTATGAGTTCTTGGAAATGAAGGAATATATACTTTGTAACTTGGTTGAGTGCTTTAAACCTAATGCATTGGTTACTCTATATGATATGTAACTACTTCAGGGAGATATTAGATATCCTTGAATGATTTAGTTTTGATTTTTTAAATGGTAGCCTATGAGAGTTCAAGTAAGTTAGTATAATTGAATTTCTTATATAGGCTTCCACATGTTAAAAGTTCACACTAGGGCCAACCTAGGAAGGTTAAATGTCACACATAAGATATTCAAACTAGAAAGAGGGTCATTAAATGGAAAAGGTTCAAGGATATACAAGTTAGACATGACCATACTCCACTATGGCCCTGAGTTGTATGGGTTTTCCCATTCAAATAGTGATGTAAAAGCTAAAGTCAGGGAATGATGCCTAAGGTTGAATTACTTATTTAGTTAATTAATATTCTATTATTGAAAGATATGCATTAGTGTGTAAAGTTGATATAGTCGGGATATATATATATATATATATACATAGTATACCATGAAAATAGAAACAAAGAGGAAAAATAAAACAAAATGAAGTCTAAAGCTTCCGTTGCAAATCCCAAAGAAACCTCAGATTGGATTTGACTGAAAGAACGTGGTTTTGTGACATTATTTGTAGGATCTATTTGAGTCATGATCTATGGTTTATTTATATATACTCCAAGTACCCCAAATGGAAGAAAAGCTAAGACACGAGCATGAATATGTGATCTTGATGTGACTTGGGCAGCGTAAAAGAATGAGAACTTGATTTAATTCACTAAATGATTGTAAAAAATAGCAGCATGAACTCTCAAATATTTGGTGGATGATTTTCAAAGGAAACATCATTGAGTTATAGCCGGGGAAAGTGAATCCTCAAGCTAAGTTATGATTGATTTTATTTGGAGATAACTAAACATGATTGAGCTTGTTTAATGGAGTTTCCAAATTTGATTGGAAAGTTAGACTATTGTTCTTGATTTTCAAGAGTGAGTAAAGCATGAGTTTTCAATGGGTTGCATGTTTTTTATTTTAAATTCCATATCTATTATTCATTCACCCAAAAAGTGTCATGAATGGTTGGATTTTGGAAGAACTTGGATTGATTGTGAATTGTCATGACTTGGAAGATAGATTCGGTTAATTCAAATGATGATTTGAGTCAATTCAAACACATCCTCTTGATTTAAAAAATTGATTTTTAGTTCTAGTCAGGACTTTAGTCAACTTAAGTTGGAGAGGTGGATAGGATTTGAGGTTTATTTAATTTATTTAAATGTGTAAGTGGACATGTGGATTTATTTATTTAATTTGATATTAAATTAGATAATAAAATTAAATAAGGGGGGTGATAAGGTGCAAATGGAATTAATTAAATTAATTCTAGAAAATAACAATGGTTTAATGATATTTTGAATGATTATGATGCATAACGGTTATTTTGGGGTGTATACATTTTCCCCTCTTTAAAGTGTTTTTATGAAATAATAGTAATTTAAAGATAGTAGACGCGTGTAAAACAGTGAACAAATAATAATGACGTGTGAAGGACTTCTTAATTTTCCCTGGTGAAGCATTTGGATGACCCAACAATGATGAAAAACATACCTTAAAAATAACTCACTCAATCAGTTAGATTGGTTAGACAACTCAAAAATGCCTCAAACTTGCAAGAACTCACTTTTTGTCAATGTAAGATAAAACTTCGAAAGTTCTCTTTTGCCTTCAAAATCTCAAAATAGAGTGTTCAAATATTGAAGCATGCTCACTAATATTTAACCCTGATAATTTAATCATAAAATTGGTTGGAATTACATGAAATAATCAAATTTATCCTCCTTAGGAAAAAATGTCTCTTCTATCTTCTTAAAGGCAAGGTGTTTAGTGGTTTTGAGTTTAGAGAATTATACAAATTCCCAGAAGAAATTATAAATTAATTTGGATACTATTTTTTCTGCTTGAGGTGTGGGAAAAAAAATTAGTTCAACTCTTAGTGTATATGTCTTTTCTTCACTCTTGCCTCTTTAGGATTATAATCTTCTTACCAACCCTATTTCAAGACAACTTCAAGCATATCTTTTAGTATATATTTTCAATTCAAAAAATAGCATTTGTTTTGACTACCCATTGAGGCCTTTTTTCATATGTGTAGAATTTCACTATGCCTTCCTGTGTAAGAAATGCTTCAAGTTTTCAGTTTATAGTCCTTAATTAGGTCTTCTTAATCCACTAACCACCAACTATGGAAATTGTCAACAATTTATTCTACCATAAGATTTTCCTTGCAAATATTTTTCTTGAATCTTGTTTATAAAATTGATAGGATGGATAATAGAAATTTTTAGCCTCTGTGGTGTGGTTCTTGGTCATCAAACAACTTGTCTCCCATAAACCCTAAGGCTTTCTCCTATAGGCCCAAGAGTTAATTAAATTCCACGTACACACATTGGATCTCTATGAGTAAATAGGATTAGTATGTTACCAAGTGTCTTTTTTTGGACTTTGTTCAGACTCTTATTCTAGTCTGTATCTTGTTTCACGATTTTTGCCTTTGGCTAATCACTTCTTCATCGCGAGGATTCTAAGCTACATTCATATCATTCACATCGTTCTTCTACTTCGTTCAGAACATCCATGTGTATAAGATTACTTTTTTGCCATGTTTTCGGACACCTTTGTCCCATTTCACAAAAACAATATTCTCCTTCCTTTCTATCATGTGATTTTAGGCCAACTTACACTGGGGGCATCCTTTCTTCTTTCCATAACTTCATTGGTTTACGTTCATCATCATGGTTAACCTATCCATAATGGCCTTGGGTCCCGCTTCTACATGTGAAGAGTTGTCTTTTGAATACTCCCACCTATTCGCTGGGGCATTTTTACATCTTCACCTTTTTCATACACATGTGGCATTCTATCCTTGTAACTCCCATCTATCGCTAGGGGAATCCACGCTTCCTTGTCTTCTTGTACATAGTTTCAGAAAACTTTCAGAAAATAAAAAACATTCAAATATGTTAGAAAAATCAAAACATTCAAATATGTTTCAGAAAACTTCTAAACAATATAAATCATCCTACAAAACATCACTCTTTAGTTCTCACCTGTTTATGTGCACGACTCGTAGAACATCTTGGTCTACCTCCGTCAAAAAAATCTAGGTTGATTATTTCGTCTCTACTCTGGGGCACAATGAGTTTTCTGGTACTATTTCGTAGTGCACCTTGCTTTTTCATCAGACCAAAGTGTCCTCCGTTATTCCCCTTGCATGTATCCTTGCTTGGGGAACCATCATTAACCCTTGTTGTTAATCCACACAGGTTGGAATTGAATCTCGATAGAAAAAACATTGCATCTTGTTTCTCTATTAGTTTAGCTTGTTTACTTTCTTGTATTGCATTGCATTATGTATGTTGCATGGAGTTAGGACTCTTTTAATTTCTCGTATTGCATTGCATTATGTATGTTGCATGGAGTTAGGACTCTTTTACTTTCTCGTATTGCATTACATTTTGTATGTTGCATGGAGTTGGTGTTTTTAGCAATGGACATTTGTTCGTATATGGCTTTTCATGTCATACTACACTTTTGTTCATTCTTTTTAATAAGGACCGATGATGACGATCATTAGCAATACGATGAAACTAAAGTTGTTTAAAATGCACTGGATGGATGTTACCTCATTCTCATACTCCTTTTCTTCTTCTTTACACTATTCTTTCTTCTGTTCTCTTTCTGTCATATTTTCAATTGTCAATCGAGTTCTTCTATCACCCCATCGACAATCGAGGGGGCATCTTCCATTCTACTCATTTTTTCTTCTATTCCTTCAAAAATTCCTACTTGTTTATGCTTGTCTACTTTCTTTGAAGTGACATCACTTATGTCACCCCAAAGAGGGGTAAATGTAGACACCTAATGTATGCTTACACTTAACATTTCATCCAATTCAACCAATTTACGACACTTTGTTGATCAACCCTTCTTCGCTCCATTCTCGGATGCCCATGCATGCCATTATTTCAGTCGTATTCCTCCTATAATCAACTTATTTGGCTAATATCTTTCTTATTAGCTAAACATTCATCCTTTCAACCATTCAGAATCTCCTTAGTTATCTCTAGACAACTTTTATTGGCTTCGTAGGCTATCTATCAATCATAATTGGTTATCCAGACCCCTCCCAACTCTCAATGAGTCTCTAATCACTTGCTAATCAAAGTTTAACTAGCCTAAACCCTAGTTAACTAGCCTAAGACAAGCTTAACTAAGCCTAAAGCATGTTTATCCTAATCTAATATAAAATTTCTTTTTGAGCTTTAGTCCCATCGGGTGTGCCAAATGTGTTCAATGAAAAGCTGTAAAAGCCATGGATTTGGGGTAAGAATCTCTAAAGAAACCCCAAAGGCTTTTAATAATCTAATCAATGGACCAGGTGATAAGAAATGAGAAAGGTTTTCTTCTTTGTATACATTAATTTGAATTAAACATGCAAAATAAAAAAATGAAGTTAACCTCTATTCTTTGAAAGCTTGAAATAATGAACCTAAGAGGATCTAAGCATTCAGTTATGTTTTAAGAGAAAGAGATCTCCCCATTAATGGATTCAAGGCCAATGGATCTTCCCTTTTACTCCATGTTAGTGCTATGAAATACAAAAGCAAATGCTATTTAGCTCAATGGAAGAAGATGAAATACAATCTAAAGCCTAAACAAAATGTTATAATCTGTGCTAGGAAGAAGAGAGAATTCTTAGGAAAAGAGGGATGGGGTATAACCCTATTTATAGTTTTTGGTTTGGGGAAATGTGAGATTTGATTATATGTGGGACAAAGGCTAAAGTCCAAAAAGCACTTTTAACAAGTCAAAGTGTGATTTGACTATGTTTAGGGTAATTAACCTAGATTAGACTAATTAATCTCTCTTAGAGAGTAATTAGGGTTCTGAGAGGTTCGGTCAATCTAATGAAATGGATTGATAGTCTAGGAAGATGGTAGAGGTAGACTAGAAGGGAATAAGAAGCTAATGTGGTTAGAACGAGGCTATAATAGCCTGTTTAGATGGTTTATAAGAGGAAATATGACCGAAAGGGTGTTGTAAGAGGGTAGTTAGATAGGTCTTACTGGCGGTGTATCGTCAATTTGCAAGGGGAAGAATAGTTAGTGAAATATTAGGAGTAATAGTGAATTGATCAAACTATAGGTGTCTACAACCGGCGTCGGTCAGGGTGTAACTAGCGTCAGAAAATCTAGGTCAGGAAGTGACCATTGATGGTTAGGAAGTAACCATTGATGGTTACCTGTGTGACATTGCTTTTGTTTTTTTGATGAAAATTAGAATAAATCACTTGTTTCAAAGATGATTTATTGATTGTAAAATCATAGTTAAGTTACCCAAAATAGTGATATATGCATGTATGCATTGTATGAGGGTAACAAAGAAGAAGAGAAGAAATATATCAATTGTTTGTATGTAAGTTTTTCTTGGTGAGCAAGAAAGAGTTGCTAAGTGAGGGAAAAACATTGAACATCCTGTGAGGTGTTGGAAGACAACAAATCTTCATTATATTTCCTCTGTAAAGTACTGAATAATAATATTGGCCGTTTCTTGGTGGACTTAGCCCACACTGGGTGAACCAAGTTAAATATGGTGTAATATTTCTCTTGTTTATTTTATCTTATGGTTATTTCCACATTCATTGCTTGTATGCTTTATTTGATTATAGATCTGTGCAACACTGTTATATGGTTTAACCCCAACATTCCATTTAATACTTTAGTATTCTAGAGAGATAAATCAATGTCCTTTGTTATCATCTAAGTAACTGTACGTCTCATAACATTGAAAATTATTCTATGGGGATCATCTTCTTCTCCTTCCTTCCAATTAATAGGAGCAACTGCCTTCGAATCTATATTTTATTGAAGATACACTAGGGTCACAATGTTTTCATCATCCTCAATTCCTTGAGGAATAACAACAATTTTGTAATCAATGATTTACCTCATAGTCATTCTTGAAATTTTTCTCTTCCTAACTTCTTCATCATCCCCGAAGTTCATCCAAAAATCTTCAAACTGAGGTTCATGCTCACCAAGCATCACAAGCCATCTATTATCAAAATTTTTCCTTGGAAAAAACATATATATCTTGAATTTCTTCATCTCTCCATCCATCAATTTTTCTTTTGTGATGGATGTACATGTTTACCTTCCAATGATAAGGGGGAATTTGATGTTAGTCTTATGTTTCTTATAAATTCTCCCATGCATAGGAACTATTTGCCTAACAAGCTCCATTAAAACCCATTTATCATCAGGATACCTTGGCATCTTACATGGTTTCTCCTCAAACCCAATTATCGTGAAGTAAGTGAAATATTTGTATTAAATGAATAGGTACCCATTGTCCAAGATCATGGCCCAAGCTGCATCTGATAGTTGGTATTGCTTTAATTCAAGGTCAAATAAATTGACCAAGGGAGCGATGAACCCCTCATGTACTGCCCTCACATTATTTTTCCAATTATCAATCCTTAGCTATGGTAATACATCATAAAATTTATGTGTTTCAAAATTTTCTGCTTAATGACTTGAAACATGCAACATTATATATGAAGTATGTCATCATCAAAAAATTAAGGTCTTTTGTATCCCCATCCCTGACTTTAGTAGTCAATGTCATCATATGAGAATGAATCGAGGATGAAATAAGAATCCCCCAGCTAAATTTTCCCTTCTTCTCCATGATTACTCTAATTATTGGGCACATCCATTCTTCAAGCTTGTTGGATCCCTTGAGACCTCCCATTCTACTCAATAATACAATTAAATCTTTCACTTCCTCAATAATCATTGACCGAATAAGTTTCTTAGGGATCCTTTTTATGGATGCCTTACTTTCAATTAACCACTGGGAATTTAATACCTTGACATATTCATCCTTTCTATTTTGATAATATTCTCCCACAGATTCCACAGTCTCCATAATAGGCCCGACAATCTCAGGAAGTCCCAATATTTTATTAAATATCTCAGAAATGAAATTAACCACACATTTTCCACCTCCATACAACACATGTAACTTTTCAAGGTCGTAAATAAGAGAACACCACCATACTAGTTTAGGTGCATGGATGGTGGGTGGGATGGCCGACACTAGAGAAATGTGGCTTGCACTGATAGCTTTCATTAGTTTTTTATGATTCTCACTACGAAGCCTTAGAAAATCTTCCAATTCCACATCAAGCACACATCAAGAAAATTTTTGTCTTTCATATCATCTAAGTTACTTGTGATAGCAAAGGATACATAGAAACTTGATTCATGCGTCTTCATATTGATTTTTAATGTATATTCCCTAAATTATTGTGGAACATGTGAAAAAATCAACCTAAGTACAGGAAAATAAGGCAACTTACCGATTTCTCGAGTTTGATCTGTGTAATTCTCCTTCCCGTGATTATTTTCTGAATTCTGTGATCAATTTCACCATCTCCAACAAATTTTTAGTCCTTTTTCATGTAATCTCTAGCAATTTAGGGCATCCAATTCTTTTCTCACAAAATAACAACTGAAATAGATCAAAAAATCTGGTTTTGTTTTACCAAAAATGCATTAATGGCAAAAGTCATAAATGCACATCATGTTGACCGTTGATCTTGATCACTTAGTTTGAATTGAGATTATACACGTGGTGTGATTTCTAACCTTATGGGGTTGGGGATGTTTTCTACATTTCTTCATTGTTTTTCTCATACGGGTGCAACTTTGCAATTTTCACCCAAATCCGTGATATTTGACTTTATCTTTAAGGATGCCACATTTCCTCATTGGGCATCGGGGATTCTTTCACAATTTTCACTCTATAGCTTTATATTGCAAAAGTGTATTTCTTATCCAATCACCCACTTCAACCATATGTTACCACATGTTTCAATCTAACAAGTGGTGGGGTTGCGGGATCTATTTAAAGTTATTCATTTTATTTCATAGGTGCAAGATTACATTATTGACTTGAACATCTTCCTATTGACTTTACTTGTGAACAGACATGTGTCCTCTGTCAGGCTTCAGGGGCATATTCACATTTTGCATTATAGTATGACTTTGGTACAAAATGCACCAACGATCTACTTCCCCACTCCAACCATTTTCATACACATCACCCTTTTTGGGAGTGGGGTCAAGTTTTCCTTTTGTAATATTGACTCAAATATTTGAAAGAACATTCTTCGGGCTTCGGGGGTAGACTTGTAAATTGTATTTATAATATGTACAAAGAAAACTATGATTGCTTACAAGATAAGTACGCCACAGTGTAACCAATGACGTTGTGCCATGTATCATCAGAATTCAAATATTTTTTTACAGTTTGTAATTTCTACTGGGAACGATGAGGACAACATTCAAAGGGGATAAACATGGTTTTACATAGCTTCTCTGACATTTTTCACAAGGATATCCTTAGTAACAACACATTTTCACAATCTTCGACTTGAAAAGAGGATTCTTACAACATAGGGACATGACTTAACATGTTTTTAGTGGGATTTTTCTCTTTGATGTACATGTTTTTGAAATCAAACAATCAGACACAAAATTTCTTAAAGGCATTTTTCAAGACAAAAGGGTGAGATAAAATTGAGCACTAACAGTTAGTATCTTAATAATTGATATTTTATTGGAAAAATAAGGGGACTATGTTAACTATAACACCATATTCAACCATTTCTCATTTTAAAAGGTTGTTTTAGATCGACACCTATAATTATATGTATAGATCAACCTCTACATATGTGGGTAGCTATTGTATGTTAAAGTAAAACAAGGGGTATTTCATAGTTACAGTCAGTGGAGACTTGCGCATATTGATATAATTAATGTGAGCCTTAAGAGGAGGCATGTCATAGGATAAGTTTCTAAGCCCTATAAATTCCAATGTTTGATATGATGTGTAGAGTAGTTATGTACAAAATAAATGAAGATAAAATGTCTTGGGTAGATTCGTGACAAGGTCATAGTTGCATATGGGTTTAACAACACTATGGGTTTCAAGATCTAAAGTCTCTAGAAGAAGATAATAGGGTGTTTGTTATTCCCTAGTTCAATTGATCATGTTGACCTCTCCATCATCCTCTAACTTGATGACATCAATCATGTGGGTATGCCCTCGGGTGCCCAAGCATGGGGCCACATCATGGTTACCCACATTTAAAGTGGAGGCTTCAACGTCATGGGTGAATATTAGAGTAACTTATTTTTATGCCTCATTGGGTTACAACTTTAGGTAGTGTGATGATAGTGGTTGGGGAAAGAGTTATGATATACATGTAAAAGGACATTTTGTGGAATTATAGGACTGGTTTTGGTCACATGATGGTCATTGAATCCTACATTCCCTAGGAATGTTTATTAAATAGTTTCCTCTAGTTTTTGTTAGACACTCATGAAATTGTTATTTTATCAACATGTATTAGTATTGTGGCCCCTAACTCTATGGAATTTGTAGAGTTGATTAGGCTCCTACTCATTTAGGTGATAGTTTTTTTGGTCAGGACCTTACAAAAAGTTTTTTTGGTAGTTGTTGGGATATCCATGATTGATCCATAAAATAACACTAATCCTATGTTGAAATATTTTATTAAAAACCTATTCTTAAAAATTGATCATTTTACCAAAAGTAAGAAATATGAATTGATTAAAATCTGATTCCAAATCTGATTTAAATGTGTCCAAAAATGAATCGAAAATATGATTTAAAACTCGATTAATCATTTCCAATTTACACGATCAAAAGGACCATAGTCACATTTTTTTTTGAAAACGAGTGGAAAAGTGTTGTAAAATTGCATCCCATAAATTAATTTATGAATTTAAATCCATAAAAAATAAGAATAATACATAGATGCAAAACTAAACACATGATATTCATGAAATTGATAACAAAGTTCACCTTGTTTATCTAGATTACGTCTCTCGAGATTGCTTAAAATGCAATCTAGATCCATTAAAAATAAAATTATAAAGTACAATGATTGAAATCTTACAAATGAACAACAGATCTATAAACCTATAAGAAATACTAACTTAACATACCTTTCAAAGGACTTTGAAATTGATCAACAATGTCCTCCACCTTCATGTGGCACTTGCACAATATATTTCCTTATGTTCTACATCAGAACTTGTAGAAAAAATTCCTCAAAATGATGTCAAAAAAACACCAGTCGGGAAAATCAAAGGCTTAGGTTGATCATATCAGAAATTCTGACCCACTATCTCTAGTTTTTTCAAACTCCTAAAAATGCCATTTATTGGGTCAAAAATGACCATGTTCTGCAAACTACCCATTAATGTATCTATACACAATCCTTGAGAACCACCACTATTCAAATGCCACTATTATGCCTTTTATAACACTTCCAAAGGCATTGGTGCAATGGTGAAGGTCACTTATCCTTTTGTGCCAATGGTCATGAGGTTGAGTCCCTCCAAGGCTCATTTTGGAATGTGGTTGGGATGTAAATCCTACATGTGACCACAAGTGAGGTTCCTCCAGGCTTAGAAATATCATTTCACCATTACAGTGGAAGTTAATGGATATGGATGCGACCATATTAGTATTGTTGTTTTAATAATTTTGGGGTGGCATTATCCCCCCCCGCCTCGGTCGAGCTGGACTATGTTGAATGGTTAGTTGCTAGAGGCTCGGCCCACACTGGCATGTTGAGTATTGTTGATTTAGTTGAAACAAGAACAACCCCACAAGCTTAGACTATTAAAATGTATCTCACCCAAGTTAGCATAGATAGTTGAGACATGAGGTGGTAGACCGGTGTAGTTTATTGAGGACCCATGATGTGGATAACAATGATAAAATTACTTCAAAATATGATCTCTATCATAGCATGTAAGTCACCAAAATATATGACAATACATTATGGCTATATAAACTATAGTTTAATTGAGAAAAATTAATAATTACACTAATATACCATGGCATGGTCAGGTCCCCTTCTAAAACAAGAGTGGACCTCATTATTGAAAACCAAAATTTTTGCATGCATGTTGAAAACAAGAAGAATAAAAATCACATCTACATGTTCATTTTTTTTACCTCAATCAACTCCAAATTACACAAATAGACTTTGTGTATGAGCCATGGTTACTATAGACTATGCACTTCCTTGTTAACCCATTTTTACCATGAACTTTGACCAGCGATATCTAGGAGCATATGATGTCTGATTCACATATTCCAATAGGAATTGGAAAGATATCAAAGTTATATTTTGTAATGTAATGGTTTGGGGAGAATTAGGGATACTTTTGACCACCTAAAATTTTCTTCAAATCACATTTCCCCAATAAAATTTTTTTTATCTTCAAAATTTCCAATCAACCAACTGAATCTACTAAATGGTTCTCTACATAACACCGAGATACAAAAACTAGAATATATACATATTGAAGATAAAATTGTAGAATATTGAAATGCTTATTATAGAAATAGATTAGTATGTAATAAACAACAAAACATTTTTCTCAACAAGTGTCCAACTGAATCCCTGTGATTCAGCCAATACTACAAATGCCAAAATTATATTAGTAAGAAATGAAAATCAAATGCCAATAATAGATTGGTATCCATTGATCCTAGCAAAAGCCACCAAATCTAAAAAATATCACTGATAATTTATCAATATGAAATAGAAAAATAAATGTCCAAACATAGGAAAGTATCCATTGATCATGTGAAACTCCAAAGTACTGCATTAAGTGGATCAATATGAAATATACAATCAAATGCTAACAATAGGAGGGTGTCTGTTGACCCTATGTAAAAAATCAACTCATGTAAAATATCACTTAAATCGTTCAATATGAAATATATGACTAAATTCAAAACATAGGTGAGTGTTCATTAATCCTATAAAACTGTAAAGTACTGTAATGTCAAATACATCAATATGAAATAGACTACCAAATGCCAATGATAGGTGAGTTTCTTACTGACCTTGTGAAACTATTTATCACGAAAATCATATGCACTGTAATATATCATGGAAATGATTCATAAACTAAGCTACATAATGCCTGTAAAGAGGTGAGAGCTAGACTGAATCCTTGAAATCTTCCATTAAAGATCAAAGTATATATCCAACATGAAATTGGGGATAGAATTCAAACTACCTGCACAAGTGTCACATTCCAAATAAGTGAAAATGTCTAATCACAGAAAAAAATTACCAGGTGCAACTATCAAACATAATGTGCCCAAATGATGGTCTTTTAAATTAATCCAACACATAGACACTCAAAATAAATTCATCTCAACACAACATTTATTTTGATTGCAAGTATCAAATAGACATACTGTAACATGTCCCCAAAACTACCTATGTGACAACTGTCAAAAACTCCAAGTTGAAAGTGTGAGTCAAAATCCTTTACAAAAATGTATTAGAAAACTCAAAATATTGTTAGGAGTATAAAAATTGAAGTTTAAAAATCTTGAAACATGAGAATATAATCTAAGCATGATAATCCTATTGCAAAGTTCTTCTCAAAAGGAAACTCCAAAAATTCTTTGATTAATTAATCCTAAAATATGCAAAGAAAAGAATGCATATGTGTATAAATGGATTTGCAAATGTGCCCATGTGTGGGTCTAATAAACATGCAAGATGTCAAATATATATGTGTGTGTGTGTGTGTGTGTGTGTGTGTGGTGTGTGTGTGTGTGTGTGTGTGTGTGTGTGTGTGTGTGTGTGTAAAAAAATACTTTTACATGCTTGGGTTTTACCAAATGCATTATCATGCATGGAAAGAAAAATTCAAGGGGAAAGAAATAGATGCCATATACATCCTGAAAACACAATAGGAAATCAAACCGTTGTATATCCTTGAAGTGGTTAATGATGACATTTCTATGTATTTATGAAAAACTCCAAGAACCAACTTAGAGAATTTTAAAAAATAGAATCTATTTACCAGTCTTTCCAAAATTAATGATTGAATCCATGTTTAACACTCCATGTGAGTGATATATCTCCACTTGATTCAATCTGAATTAGTTTACAAAAATGCATATCCAACAATGGAAACATAAGGTGAAATATGAGTTATAAAAAAAACCTTCATCCAAACGCAATGGATAAAAACTCTTTTCTCATCAACACAACAAGGAATTATAAAATAGTGTTTGAGGTTAAACAAAGCATGTTGATATAAAAATATCAGACAATGCAATTAAAAACTATCAAAGAAATTAGTTTTACAAAATCAAGGGCTGTATCCCTCTTCCCAATTCAATAACTTGAAAAGAAGGCTAAAACACCATATCAAACCTCTTGTATAATGAGGTAGTGAGGAAACCTCATGTTTTCAATATTTCATTATCTACATCTCAAAATGGAATGGTTTTTTAAATTTCTCCTAAACAAAGGGAATAGGCTCAACAAAAAATATAGTTATTCACCAGAAATTAAATCTTCACAATATGGTTTAAACTCACTAAACAATGTGATAGATGCTAATTTTGACTAGATTCAATTCCATACCTTAATCACCTTGCAAGTGAAATTAAGAGAGATCTATCTATCTATCTTGTCACATGGTTCCATATTTACTGTAAACAACATGTACTCCCAATAATTTCACACAACAAATGGAAGATCAACAAGCCAAAATGTCTACACATATTGAATAAAACCAAGCTGAAAAAATGATATCAATAAACGCAATCAGAAGCTAATCCAACATTCTAACCAGATCTGATACCAAAAAATGATCCGTAAACTAACATTGATCTGGTGTTTAAATAGTTCATTGAATATAAATTCTTAAAAATTAATCATTTCCCCAAAATTAAGAAATAGGAATTGATTAAAATTTGATCCCAAATATTATTTAAATGTGTCCAAAATTGAATAAAAAATCTGATTTAAAACTCATAAATCATTTCCAGTTTGCACGATCAAAAGAATCAAAGTATGATATTTTGAAAGAGTGTATAAGTGTTAAAATTGCATCCAATTAATTAAAATATGATTTAAATTTGTGAAAAATTAGAAATAACAGATGCACAACTAAACACAAACTCCAAAAGTGATAACGGAGTTCACCTATGGATTGGGCTATGTCTTCGGGATAACTTAGAACACTATATGATCCATTAAAAATTAATTTGAAAGTATTATGACTAAAACTTAGAAATAATAACGGATCATAAACCTGTAAAAATATGCTTATCAAACTTTAAAAGAACTCTGAACTCAATCAGAAATGTAATCAACCTTCTCGTAGAATTTATACAATCCATTTCCCCATGTTCTACATCAAAAGAAGAAAAAAAATGCTTCAAATGACGTAAAACAAACACCAATCACACAAATCAAAGGGTTAATCATTTGGAAATTCTGAACATATCTCCAGTCCCTTCAAACTCTTAAAAATTCCATTTAGTGGGTCAAAAATGACCATGTCTACAAACTATCCATTAAGGGACTATAAGAGTCCTCAACCAAGTTGTATTCAAATACCACGTTATGCCTTTTATAGTGTTTACAAGGAAGTGACAGGTTGGTGAATATGCATAACCGTTTACCCATTAGTCACGGGTTTGACTCCAAAAAATTCTTGTTTTAGAATCTGGGTAGGATATAATCCCGCATTCACTACGGAGGAGGTTGATTAAGGCTTGAAATAAACTTTCGATGTTACATTGAATCGTGGCTTTGGCCATGTACCAGTATATTTTTAAAATATTGGGTGATATTATCCCTACAAGCTTGGTCAGTTGGAAATTTTTGTTGGTGATTTGTTAGTGGATAGGTCATGCTAGCATAGTGAGTTGGTTGGTTTGTTGAAGTGACTCGCCTTCGAGCTAGCAGATAAGTATCTTGCCCAGTTTGGAAAATATGGAGAATGAGGTGGTAGGCCACCTAGTGGCCCGCTTAGCAACCATATGGACCTCTCCAAAATAGCCAAATTGAGCTTTATCTTGACATGTGTTAGGAAAAAAAGACTCAAAATAATGTGATATAAACTATATTGTAATTGGTATAATTAAAATCACACTAATATACCATGACATTTGGATGCCCTTCCGAAACAAGAGTGGAACTCACTATTGAAGCTATTTTTTTACATGCTCGTCAAAGAAAAGAGAATAAAAATCATGTCTATAATCATTTTTTACTTCGATCAACTCCAAATTATGTAAGTAGGTTGTATGCATGAGTCATGGTACTATAGACCTGCCCTTCCATGTTGACCCAATTTGACCATGAACTTTGACCAATGATATCGGGAGCATACAATATCTAATTCATGCATTCTAATAGGAGTTGGAAAGCTATCAGAGTGCTCTTCTATATTATAATGGTTTAAGGATATATAGGTAACTTTTGGCCACCCATAATGTCCTTTAGATAAATTAAATTTATAGTCTAGTTTTACCCACAAAATCCCAAGGTGCGCTAGCACATCACTCAACTAGAATTGAGTGTTCACCCGAAGCGTACAAGGGTACCAGGTCCCTCTTTTATGTCATCTTTCTCAAGGAGTTAGCATGATCATATAAATATTCCAGATCTGTAATAGATAATCAATTATATTGCATAACATAAACTAGATCCAAATATTAACCATGTGTAAAAATACCTCATACAAGAATCAATATTAACGTTACCATGTCAGAACCAATCACATATGTGTCTATAATAAGTATCCAGCCACAAAGATCCATTATATTACTTGATGTAAGACTCAGAAGCTTCATACATATATAATATAGTCACAATGAGTCACGTGTGCTGATAAATCCGCAACATAACTCTAGTAAGACATGGATGATGATATATAAACCGTGCAAATCAATACATATATATAGGGGTGGGGACTTTCCCTTCACCACCCATGCATCCTCAAAATATTTTGCATGCTAAGAATAGCCATGTGCTCTTATATGATAAATACAAAAAGCATGCAAATTTTCCTAATAATAGATTTACTATAGTTAACTTTTCATTCAGATCATATTATTAGCTCAGAGCTTATGCATGTTGCTTGGTCTTCTTCTTATCCCAAAATATACCTTTCTTGAACTGTAATTCTTCATGTTCTATTCTTATCTCCAAAACCTTTCTTGGCCACCACTCGAACTGCTCACCTCCTATTTCTATTAAAATGTGGCTAAGTCCTTGAACATTTTTGGCCCAGGCACAAACCCTTACACACTGTCTGTAATACTCCCATGCATGCCTTCATGCCTAACCCCCATGCATCAATATCCATCACACCACCTATACTTAGCATCTTTTATGGGTCCAACATTACCCCACACTAGCTGGATTTCTTCCCATAATAATTCTTCATCCATTAGGTCCAAAAACTCCAAGAAGAAGAATACAAGTTCCAAATTGCAAATATTGTAAAATGAGTAGTACACACGGAGGAACTAAGGTTCTTGGAAAACGTCAGGAAATTCTATATCTACTTCACCTACTATCTTCTTACAATTCTTTTAAGGCCTTACCCAATTCATCCTTCATAATCCCTGACACTTGGTCAGATGTCAATTCATCCACCCTGCTTTTTAGCTCTTTCATCACCAAATCTATTTCTATGCAAGCACCATCAATATTATCCATGTGTTCTAGTATAGAGATCTGGAACTCACCAATTCTTTATTCAAGCATCACACGGTTTTCCTTAACCTTCTCTTTATGCTCTGTAGTATCCAACACTAGCTGAGTGCACTCTATTTTATTGGTTGGGGTCCTCTCTTGAATGGATTTCAGAGTTTCTTCCTCATCCACCAACCTTGCATAAATATATAATTCACACTTCCTACACCTATTAAAGCTAATATCTGCCTTTGTATTCGCTTCCTTGAGCTAGGTGATAAATTCCTCTAGCTCAGTGATCCTGGCCTCTACTACAATCTTGTTATTCTTCTTTTCCTCATAAATATCCTCCTCTGTAGGCCCCACACATTTGATGTTGACTAAGAGCATGCCAACCAGGTCGTCTAAATATTCCATCTCATCCCCATAGTCTTTTTTGGCTTGAATTATCAACAAAGGGAACTGTCCCAATATTTTCTTCACTAGCGCGCTGACTCTATTATATGCCTCTTTGGTTCTACCCCATTCTCCCTATAACCCCTTGCGTAATCAGTTTATATCTTGTTCCTTCTCCTTCTTTTCAGCCACAAGGGTGTGTAATGAAGTGCTCAAGTCCAAATTCCTTTTCACCACTTCTAAATCCAATTCATTTAAGGTGTTTCACATATGCTCATCTGCCAAGTGGTTAGGATTAATAGCCTTATAATTTTTTCCAGTATTTTTCTATAAAATCATTGTCTCGATCACATGCTCACTTCAAATTTTGGATCCTCTGCATGTAAATGTAAATTTCAACTCAGTATCTTATTTGTTCTGCATAATCCTCCCTTTGGTTATAGTATCTCCCAAGCATGTAATTTCTCCATAGGCAGAGTACTCTAGAAGCGCGCACGTAACACTTTATTTGGGTCATTAATAAAATCCATATGTGGTAACCTTGGGATCCATCGTTTTCTGTGTTCCTTCATCTTTGATTGTTGTTTCTTTGGGGTAGGGTTACTGGTACCTATTTGTAGTTCTTTGTCCTTCTTGATCACAAAGGAGTCACCCTTATCCTTCTAATCTAGCCTGGTATCCTTTACTAGTGAACTCTACTTTACTTCATCAATATTTGTCACTTTACCCTTCTCGCGTGCCCCAACTTCCACCTTTTATTTCTCTTCGTCTATTCTCTTAGCAAGTTCCTCAAATTATTGCTCAAGTTCTTCCCTGAACGTAGTATATTCTTATTCACCTTCAGTGCCGGCCTCAGTGTACGTGCTAGATACTTCCTACACCTTAGGATGCTTCTCCTGATGCTGCTCCATGCCACCTTTCTGTGAGGTCCCCGCGACTTCATTTCTACCTCTGCATGTACAATACTTTCTCTTATGAGAAGTATCTAATTTCCCCTCACTTTCTTCTTTCTACTCTTCATCTAATACCTTTGCCTGTACCACCTTTATGGGAGGTGTTGGTGCCTCTCTAGGCTTAGGGAAAGTGGACTCTGTAGCTTCCAACTCAACCCCCTCTTGTTTCTTAGGGAACAACTAAACAAATATTATATTGATAAATCCTTTAATGGTTACATTGATCTATGGGTGTAGATCCAAGAATTCGGGCTCCAATACTTTGAGGTATGCAGGTTTGGATTCATACATGTAAGTATCATGAAGAGTGTGTACATCAGAATCCACCTTATCCATATCACAAGTCAATTTTTGTGCATCCTTTAGGATGTTGATGGATTACTTCAAATATTTTGTGGTGAATGCAAATGGGAGTTTGCACCATGGCCCCATCTCTCCATTCACTTGTTTCAACCTTGCAAGAATGAAGTGTTGTATTACTACAAACTTCACTTGGCCCCTAACCACTATAGGGAGCTTGCACAAAATGCACCATTCATTCTCAAAGGCCGCGCATAGTCTGTCATACCATTTATCAATGTGCACCTTGTATGCATTTGAAATATTGCCATCGTAAGTGAATCCCACAAATTACATGGTAGGCGAGGGATCTACTAGTGGGTAAACCTACACATTCCCAATAGGTCCATCTAGGACACCTATCTCCCAATATACTATCAAAATAAGGATGGAACCCCATGTGAATTTTTCTCCTTCATTTTATAACCATGCCTCCTCTATGATGTTGTTTTCAACATATTAAGCCAAGTTGTAATGCGCCCTCTTCGAGGTTCTATAAGCTATGTACAACAACCTCTTATAAATATATGTCTAGTGCTTTGACACATCCAACTTGCAACTCACGAGTCGGGAAGCAACCCTAAGTGTCAAATCATATGAATACACAATGGGTTATGGCCTATCTCCCTTCTCATAGTTTAGTTTCTTGGCAAGCTCCTCAATTTTAGTTGTGGCCTTCAAATCCAAGGAGACATCCTCCCCTATGTTTCTTAATCATGTAACCTATTTAATTAGTTGGCATGTGAGGCGCATCCTTCTCACCATGAAGCAGAATAAATCCTTGTGTACCCGTGACATCAACCATTGAATAAAACATGTGGGTTTGGCGAAGAATGAAAGCTCCCATAATTGCAAAACACCAATTTTTCCCAACTATTTCTCTACCGAGTCATCAATTAGAAGGTTTCCTACCTCATCTACCCCTGGGAGTGTCTTTTTCAGGCCGTCCCTCATCTTATTTTCATTCTCCTCCATCTGGTGGTTAAATTTGCTAATCTTACAGTGAGTGAGATTTTATTTCCATAACTCCACCCATACCACACTCAAAGGGTATTGCATTTCAAAATATATTTCTTCTAGGGGCTCCTCAGCAATGACCTTGGGCCTCTTTATGCGTAACTTTATTTTTTTTTGTTCCATTTCACTTCCCTCTATGTGTCCTAGGTGTTCTATACTATGATGCTTCTTTATCCTAGCCCAACAACTTTTAACTGCTATAAATGTATACAACCTTCATTACTCTGCTACCAATTCTAATTTGCTTCCTCGCAAGGATCTCTACACAACCCATAATAAATCCTAGTTTTTAAATACTTCACGTTACTTTGAAACCCTTGTCATTATCCAAAATTCTTAGTAACTCTTCAATATCCTCAAAATCAAGGTAGCCAAATGACTAGCCTAAACCCTTATTTATACTTTTTCATGACCCTCCAACAATCAGATTTGTACTTTCAACCCATGTTATTAAGTTACTTTTCCCATAAAGTTACCTTTTTTCTTTATAAAAACTCTCGAAACTTCACCTCATACACTGTAGTCATAAATTTATGGCACGCTAATACTACTTCTCAGCCTTAGACATCCTTCACTCGCTTCTCTCTGCGCTAAATTACAAAACCTCTGTGTCATATTCCAAGTAGTTTCCCATGTCGTTGTGTACTTTACGTTACACCGGGCGATCATTTTTCCTATGTGGTCTTAAATTCTCTAAACCTTCCTCAGAACACCTTATGCACATAACTTATCTCTTCCGCATCCGCATTCCAAAGAGAATATTCTATCAAGAAAACCTATTACTAGAGTGCACCATTTGATTTTTATCACAAAACTTCAATTCACCCCACACTAATGGTATGTGTGGTCCTCTACGCATGAAATCACTTAGATAGTAATCAACTTCTGGCATGCAAGCACACTTATTACATAAAACACAGAACTAAATTTACAAAGCATATCGAGATTGAAAGGAAACACATAGAAAGGGCAATGTATTAAAGCAAATATAACCTAACTGGAAAAACTACCTTATTACAAACACTAAGAAGACTTATTTATAGTAGGGATTTAGCCTACTCCTGTTGAAATAACTAGGAAACCATGTTCCATCCAATTCCTCTAACTAGTAAGTGCCTAAATCAAGTATATGAGTCACAATATATGGTCCCAACCAATGCACTTTAAGCTTTTGAGGGTGGTGCAAAAAGTTGGAGTCATAAAGAAGAACCATCTGTCTAACTTCAAGCTTCTTATCCTTAATATGTCTGTCATGCCATGCGTTTTATATGGCATTTTTTGTCTTCTAAATCCATCTGAAAATGGCATGCCTTTCATCCAACTACATCAGTTTGTCAATACGTTCTTCAAGTTCTTGCTCATAAGCCACACCTTTTGCATGTATAATGCACAGATATGGTAACATGAATTCCACTGGTAAGATAGCCTCCGTTCCGAACACCAATTGAAAGGGTGTGGCCTTGTTCAATTTCTTGTAAGTTATCTTGTATGCCTAAAGTACAAAAAAGAGTTTATCATCCCCATCTTTCCATCCAACATCAAATATTTTAGTTAATGTGTGGCTCAATATCTTGTTGAAAGCCTCAACAGTTCCATTATCCTGAGGATGATAAGGTGTTGTTTTATGGTGTGCCACCATAAATTATGTAGCCTAGATTTTACCACCAACAGCCCAAGGCATGTTATCACATCACTCATCCTGAACTGAGTGCTCACCCAAAGTGCATAAGGGTACCAGGTTCCTCTTTTATGTTAGTTTTTTTTAGAATTTAGCATGATGATACATATATTTCAGATCCATAACAATTAACCAAATATATAACAATGCATAAACCATATCTAGATCTTAACCACTAAGCATGAATACTCAAACAAGAACCAAGATTAAATTTAACATAAATGAATCAATAAAATATGTGTCTACAATCATTATCTAACCACAAAAATCCATTTTATTAATTAATGTAAAACATAGAAGTTGTTATATACATAATAAAGTCACCATGAGTCATGCGCACGTACAAACCAATAACATAACTTTACAAAACATCGGTGATGATACCAATCCATACAAATAAATATATATTTATAGGGGTGGGGACTTTCCCTTCACCACATATGCACCTTTCAAAAATAGGCTACATGCTAATAATATCCATGCTCCTTTACATAATAACTACAAGAGCATGTAAGCTTGCTAATAATAGACCATCTAATAATACAACTGCAGTATAATCCTATTATTATCTCCAAAACCCTGCAAGGCGCTCAATCTTCTATTCACTCAAAATAGTCTTCATGTCATTGTGTGCTTTCCAAGTCTTCTACAAGACGTCCTTCGCACTCTATGTAAAAAATTATCCCCAATATGCAAAACGACTAAGTCCTTATTTCAAACCTTCATGGGCGCACCCTGTTTCGCTATACTTCCACGTGCATCTACATGCCCTGTGTCTGCATGCCCAATCCTTATGTACCTTTATACTTATGCTAAATTATATCAGCCCAATATTACCCCACACTAATTTTATATCCATCCTTGGAAATGGGTAATACAAATTTTCTCTTCATGAAAAGAATAATTAATGAAAGAACAATTGTACAAAGAATAAAGAATATGCCCCCATTCTTCTGCAGGTAAAATAAGTTATGGATATTTTGCCTTTACCTCTGCTTCAAGTTCATTCCAATCGCTTAGTGCCTTATTTATTTTTCTGGGTATGTCTGCCAATACTGCTTGTATTTCATCAAGTGCCATGTTATCCCCTTCATTCTGCAATACCCTGAGAACATTGGCCATACTGAAGACCATCCTTTCCATTACATCCATATTTCGCGTGATGAATTTCCCAATTTCCTTTATTATTTCCTTTTGTGGCACTTGGGCAGCTTCAAGTGCATCGCGCTTTTCCTACACTAGTGTAAGTATCTACATGTTCCCAAGTGTTTCATTCTTCACTTCTTAAAGGACTTCATATTCCTCTTCCATAGTCCTTGTCTTTATGATTACATCAGGTGCTGTGCACATAGTCTGTGCCAAATTTACTTTATTTATTACCCAAACTCCTAAGTCCTTTCAAACTCCCAATCAAGGGTGCAATGATCCTCATTCATCGCCCAAAAAAATAGAAGAAGTCCTCATAGACTCTACTCATCAACCACTGGTATAAAATTTCTAGTTTTCCAAAATAAGGGAGTTCATAGAACTGTAAAACTCCCACCTTTTTCAACAACTTCTCACCCGCATCATCATACACAGCCATATCATCTGTTATTTTTTTTTTGTCCTCACCACCAACAAATTATCTAGTTCATCCTTATTATCCATCATTATATGATTATAATCACTCACTTTGCATTGGTGAACGTGTGAGTCCCAATCGTGACCCATATAAAACCCTTTCTGGATATTGCATCTCTAAGAAATGGATTTCAGGGGTGTCTCCAACTTCAACCTCAAATTCATTTTACTTCATCACCCTTGTGGCCACTCCAGGTGCTATTTTTTGTGAAAATTCAACTATAAAGGTGTGTTCTTTTAACTACTTTAAGCTTTACAACTGAACACTGCATGCCCAGCTTGAAACCGCATACCCTAGCTCAAAATACAAACCCTAACTGTCACTTTTCTTCCCAGCACACCACTTTTTTTTCTCAAACACTTCTCCAAATGGAGCGGCAATCACCCTAGTGCATAAATCTAATAAATTCAACTATTTCGTAGCTCTCCGCACTTCACATCTCATTCGTTAGCTCGCTCAAATGCTCTTGATCGCAAAGTGAAAAATGAATTCAAAACACCACCTTATATAGATTTTCAAAAAGTTTCTGCATTTATTACTCACCACCTACCACTGTACTTCACCTTAACTTGACGTTTCTTAAATTTTCTGCACTGATTTCTTCACGCCACCGTCATAACCTTCTAGTGTGCCTAATACTCCTTAGCCATAGACCTCATTTTTCATGCCTCCATGCGCCGAAGTACTCCACCACTATGCCTTTTACTAAATAGTTTCTGTTGACATTTTTTACACCCGTGCAAAAATGCTAACTCAAAACTTTTTTTCGGATGGAATGGATTGATGTGATTAACCTAACTAAGGGGGAGGAATGTAATTTTCTTAATGTTTTCAGCTGCAGCAATTGATTAACAACATGCAATCTACAACTATGTGTGTTGTTGCGGAATTCAACATCTCACATATGTTGTCATTCCATGTTCATCTTCAGAAAGGAAATACAGAAGCCCAAAGGACTAGTGCATAGCCTTGATGAAGGTGGGAATCACAACATAGGTGGGATACTTCATCCCATTGCAACAAACAAAGTTATAGTTTACAGGGCTAAAGGTACATTATCAGTTATAGGTACATTGATTCTTGTTATTTATTTATGTTCAAATGAGATTAATTATGTTTTGATTTGTTTAGCTCATACCATAATTATCATTTATAGTAATCAAATCCAAAAGGAAATAGAAAACTCATTGCATAATTTCATTTAATTTATTCATAAAGAGATACAAATTCAATTTTCCCACACAAGGCATGGGATGTAACTTATGAATATCAAAGAAAGTGATACATGTACACAAAGCTAAAAGCAAAAGAATATAGAGAAAACCCATAATTGCCTTTTGGCTCTTCTCTTGGTCTTCATCCAGTTCCAGGTCCTTCATCTTCATTTTCTACATCATCCTATTGCATCATTGTACCTGAAAAGAAAAGAAGAGAAATTTTTCAGATTTGAGCTCTAGGTTTAATATGTATACATGTGTTAATAGTTTCATGCAAATGAATCAACTAAATTCAAAAGGCATAAGGCACATAAAAAATTTGATACAAAATCAATAAAGTACTATCTTGTAGAAGCACATGTGATTCTTAGAGTCATGACAGAAAAGGAAGAAAAGAAAGTTACTATGGAATACAAGAGAGGCTGAAAGCCTATTTATTTTCTAAATATTTACTTAAGTGTGCAGGTATAATTTACAAAAGAATCATGCAAGATAAACATTTTAACAATGAAGGAATGGAAATAATAGTTTTCATTTTTGAAGTGGGTTTCAAAGTTCAATATTTTCAATGAACTACAAAGAATGCATTTCAAGAAGCTCTAGATTTGCTAGGCATTAATGAGAAACAACTCACAGTTTCATGATTCAAACAAAGACATCATATAAAATAGAAAGTACTGTTATTCAGAAGTTCAAAAAAAATTCCATCAAAGGAGATCAAAGACACATGTTCATCATGCAAAGAATTTAGAACTGAAATAGGGACATAAATTCAAGCTTTCAAACATCTCCATTACAGCTATACTCATCAGTACAAGCTTGCAAAAGAAGCTCATTTATGCCTAACTTCAGGATACAAAGTAATAGTTACAAATACAACAACTAAGAGTTAGAAACTTCTATGATGCCAAATCAAATGCAAGACAAGATCATTATCCTTCCAGGAAGATAAAAATAGTTTCATATAGTTTAAGGAAATACACTTCTCATCAATATAAAGCAACAAACCCATGCAATTTTCAAGGCCACAGGTACAGTCATTCTATAGAAGTCCCATCTTTAAAAATTGATACATGAAATTACAAAGAATCTCGAAAGAGATTAAAGCTCATATGATCTACAAACAATAGTTTGATAATACATGTCCAAATTTTAAAATGCCTTTCATTTTCCATCTGTTCAAAGTACTCGTGAGGGGAAGTGTACTTGGAAGCCACAAAATCAGGATAATCTCAAACATATCGACCAAGCCAACAATTCAATTTTGAGTAAGTAAAGCAAGGAATCAATAAAATTCATGTCTCTTTTAGCATGGCAAGCTAATTTGAGACCGAGGATAATCAAAAGAAAACAAACCCATTTATAGGTATTTTGAAATATGTTTTAAAAACACAAAACCTAGTTTTCACAGGGCAAGAAAAGTGTGCAAATGCTCACATTTACAAAGAAGACCCAATTCAAGTAAAGCTATAACCATCAAACAATTAACCAGAGCTTGACTTACCAGCAAAGAATGGAAAACAAACAGAATAATAATGACATCTATATAGCTAATGACAACTATACTAAGTATTTCACCAAATCAGAGTCATTTTTCAGCATATAAAGCCCAGGTTTGGGGAAATAGCGAGGCACTTACCAAAAAATTAATCAATGGCCACTTGAAAAAACTCAAAAATGAGCTTCTCCCACTAGATTTGGGCATCGATGGTTGAATAATACAAAACTTCGAGCTTTTACAATGTCATCCATGGTGTTTCTAGTGAAACCCTTGAAATATCCTCAGTACAAAGTAAAATATCACAACCAAGAACCCCATTCAAGATCATGAATTTTCCACAGAGAAAGGAAACAAAGAAAACCGCAAAGGTTTTATTTTTAGAAAATGCAATGATCTAAAAACAATGAAGAAGGATGAAAAATAGAGAGATCAAATATAGAAGAGACCTCACCTTTTTTCAAAAAATGGCAATCATTTTTCACACTCAGAAGGCTTCGAGCACAAAAACACCAAAATATTTCTCTCAGTAAACTCGAAATCGAGCTTAAAACTCTAAAATGGCACCAAGTTGATCACAATGAAGCCCTAAGTAGCAGATCAAAGAAGAGAATTACAGAGCATACCCATCTCAGCAATCAAATCTCTAATGGATAAGCGATTGAAATTTTGGACATCCATATTTATATCAAGGGAGAGCTCCTACCATATGCACAGAATTACTAGGATAATAGAGTTTTTGCCCTACGAAACCCATTTGGGAAAATAGCCAATCTTGAATATAGAGGTCAAAATAAACACGTGAAAACCCCATCTCATTCAAATATCCAGAAACCTTAACCCATCATGGTAAGTCATTATCACCGATAATGCATAAGGGTCAAGTCTCGTGGAAAAGGGGGTCGAATAGTATTAATTATTATATGTGCCATGTGATTTGAAAGAGGGCCTAGTAATAAACAATATTATTATTTGAACTATAATGTATACCAATGACCAAGTTAAAAGGAGAAGCCATGATGAGTGTTGGATATACCACAAAGAAAGGTCAAGACTTTACCTTATTTTTTGCAAAGTTACCTTATTATTTGTAAAAGGAGAAGATTATTAATTTTTCATGTGCACATGTGGCCCCTCCAAAAGAAGACAAAATTTGAACATGTGTCAACATCAGTAGAGAATGATTTTTTTAATCATGCAGGAAAGGATAAAGATGGAAAGTGGAACAAAAGAAAAAATTACATGCACATTAGATGACTTGCACAGGAAGCAAATGATTAAAAATAACATTCTATTTATTCACCTAGATACCTTAATTATTCTAAAGTGACAGTACTATTCATGCAGGAGTCAAATCATTTTGACTTGAATTATTCTTGGAGAAATTAAGACTATTTTTATATTGTAACAACCTTCCATGTTTATTTTTAGTCCCTTTATTATTAAAATCAATTTAAGGTCTATTAATGTCATGCAAGAACTAGTTAGATTGTAGTCTATTTTTAGGGGGTGTGGGTGAATATTTTTGTTATATATTATGTGCCTTGGAAAAACACAAGGGGGGATTTTTTGGAGAGCTAAAGCCATTGTGCCAGATTTTCCCTTATATGAGAATCAATTGTTTCCTTTCCAATTTTTGTAGTAGTGTGTATTTATGCAGTTTATTCTTGTGAATTTTATTCCCTGAATTTCATTAAATTTTCTTAGGTTGTTTTACCTTGCTACAAATTGGTATTTTTTGCTAGTTTTAGTGTGCAGTAATCTACACTATTGTTGTGAGCAGTCCCTTAACAATATAGTGTTTGCCTTGCAATTAACTAAAACCCATTGGCTTGTGATTATGCAACTTATTCACAACTTGTTGTGCATGTATCTTTGTAACATTTCCCAATACTTTTCATGTGTCACCCCATTTAAATTTAAGTTTTATCCATATTATACCCTTAAACCCCATAGTTAATCAAATTTAGGATACATCAATAAGGAACCGACCTTGTAATCCCGGAGACTCACCTCAACATAGGGATATCCACAACCCTGAGGTGTTTCCATTATATCTGCAGAAGTGAGGGAAAAACAAGCTTAGAATACCTGTTATCCTTCAATCACAGCATGCACTTCTGATAGATAATAGTTTCCATTGCTACAGCCTACCTCACATTACACTGTGCATCCAAATATCCATACGTGATTTTCAATTATGAGCAATCTTTCTCCATCTGCACCTTTACTCAAACGCTTGCACAAAATCTCATTATGCATATCCAACTTCAAATGACATTCAAACTTGGTCGATGAACCTTGTATATACTCCACCCCACACTAAGGGTATGTACGAACCTATGCGCATGAAAACACTTAGACAATAATCAAATTTTGGCACATAAACATGCTTATTACACAAAACATTGAACTAAATTGACAAAACATAACAACGATGAAGAAAACACATATAAAGGAGTTACATTAAGGAAATATAATCTAAGTGGCAATACTGCCTTATTACAAACACCAAGAAGACTTATTTATGGTAGGGCTTTAGCCTTCTCCCGTTGAAGTAACTGAGAAATCGTGTTCCATCCAGTGCCTCTAACTGGAAAGTGCCTAAATAAAGTATATAAGTTATAACATATGGTCCCAACCAATGCACTTTAAGCTTTCTAGGGTGGCACAAAAATTTTGAGTTGTAAAGAAGAACCATCTATCTAAATTCGAGATTCTTATCCTTAATATGCTTGTCATGCCTTGCCTTCTTCTTGGATTTTTCTTGTTTCTAACTCCATTTGGCTATAACACGCCTTTCATCCAACTGCATCTTTTTTTCAATGCGCTCTTCAAGTGATTTCTCATCTGCCAAACCTCCTGCGTGCATAATATGTAGATAAGGTAACATGAATTCCACAAGTAGAAAAACCTCCGCACCAAATACCAACTGAAATTGTGTGGTCTTATTCAACCTCTTGTAGGTTATCCTGTATGACCAAAGTACAACAAAGACTTTATCATCCCAGTCTTTTCTCCCAACATAAATTTTTTTTTGTCAAGGTATGGCTCAATATCTTATTAAAGGCCTCAGTAGTTCCATTTTCTTGAGGGTGATAGGGGATTATTTTATGGTGTGCAACCATAAATTCTGTGAGCAATATCCTGATGGTGTCATTAAGAAAATGAGTACCCTTATCACTTGTCAAAATCAGTGGGAATCCATACCTATTGATAATATTTTCCCATAGAAACCTTGTTTTTGTAGCTTCCGTGCAATATTTTTTAGGCGCTGCTTCTTCCCACCTTGTAAGATAATCTGTACAAGTTATAATATAGTGTGATCTAGTTCTGCTCGTGGTTGGGGAAATAGGCCCACAAAGTCAATTACCCACTTCTGAAAATGTTCTAAGCTAGCAATAGGCCTCAAAGGCATCTCATCTCTATGCCCAAGATTTCCAAGTTGCTGATAATGGTCACATGCCTTACAATATTCTTTATAATCCTTATACAATGTTTCCCACCACAAACCATAAAATATTGTGTGCAGTGGCATCTCCGACATAATGTTCACCTGCAATACTACCATGGGCCTCCTCCATAATAGCTTCACGCTCATGATCAAGTACACAATGGAAAAAAACTTCATCTCGACCTAGTTTGTATAATTCCCCACTAATCAACATATAAGGTGTGATGTGTATAACAAGTTTTTTCTTTTCCAAGGCCTTCATTCCTTCAGGTGCCACACTTGTTCGTAAAAAGACAAAAATATCTTCTAAGTCAAAGGCTGTGTGGTTTAATCTAAACAAATGTGTATCCTACATTGTGTCCTCAATGCTCTGCACGTCCTCATCTGTATTAATCCTTGATAAATGATCTGGTCCATAATTAATTTTACATGGCTTTACCACAACTGTAAAGTCAAATTCTTGAAATAACATAATCCAACGACATATGTGCCCTTGCAAGATGGGATTGTTTACCAAGTACTTTAATGTCATGTGATATGTATAGAAGATAAAAGGTGTTGCTATCAAGTATTGTAAAAATTTATGTAGTGTGTAGATCATGGACAATGCCTCGTGCTCTATTGTAGTGTAATTCTATTATGTTGGAGTTAACTTCCTGGTTGCAAAGAAAATAGGATGATTAACAATCCCTTCTCCATGTTGGGCTAAAACTGCACCAATGGCCATACCAGAGGCATCCACATATACATTAAAAGGTTTGTACCATGAAGGAAAATGCAGAATAGGTGTTGTAGTAAACCTTTCCTTTAATGTCTCAAACGTGCCCAGTTGCACCTCACCCCAATAGAACTTTCCTTTACCCTTCAATATTTCCTCCAAGGGTGTGGTGATCTTGGTGTAACCTTTTATGAACTTCCCATAATATCTTGTGTGCCCCAATAATCCATATACCTCGCTTTGGTTAATAAGCTCCTTTAAACCCAAGATAACAACAACCTTAGTAGGATCTACTAACAAGCCTTCCTTACAGATGATGTGTCCCAACAAAGTCCCAAAGGGTGTAACAAACATGCACTTTTTAATGTTTAAAGAGATGCTCAACTACTGACATCTCTCAAACATAAGCCTTAAATCATCACAGTTATCTATCACTAGCCCATACATTGTCCAATCATCTAGATAAACCTACAAGAACATATGTATAAAGTCCTAGAATGCTTGTACAATAATGTACAAAAATACTGTAGGTGCATTATTTAATCCAAAGGCCATAACCATCTATGCAAAAATTCCCCACTCAGTGGTGAAAGTTGTATTTTCTTGATCCTCTTTAGCTATCATTTCCTAATTATATCCAAAAAATCCATCAGTGAAGGACTAGATCTCGCGCCCTACAAGGCCTTCCAATATTTCTTCAGTAAATGGTGTGGGAAAGGGATAAATTGCACATGCATCATTTAATTCCCTATAATCCAAACAAATTCTGATTCTTCCATATTTCTTTATACTAATCACCATATGACTAACCCACTCTGACTCCTTAATGGGCTCAATGATTCCAAAAATCAGCATCTTGTCAATTTCTTCCTTCACTTTGACGTGCAGGTTAGGATTCATCCCATAAGGCCTCTTCCTAACTAGGTGCACACCTTCCTTTATCTTGATTCTCATTTCTCCCAATGATTCATGTACCCCTTGATGAGGGTCATCAATCCTCACCATTAATAATGTCAATCCAGGTTGGTGTCCGAAAGTTGTATGCATTAAGAGAAGAAGATATTAGAAGGTAGCTCCTTTAAACATAAACCAAAATTGCATAAAATAAATCACACTTGCAGAAATTTAAAGGACACACTTGTAGAAATGTAAACACACTTGTAGGAATGTAAAGACACGCTTACATAAAGGAAATCACACTTACATGAATAAATGTTACATGAAAGAAATGAAACTTGCATAAATGAAATTGCTGAATTAAAAATAACTGAAAGATAAAAAGACACCTGCAGGTTCACAACAAAAATTGTACTGAAGAAGGATCACATAACATAAAATCAGAATTTTACAACTAAAGGAAAACTGCAGAAATAAAGAAACAAACATTAACACATTGATCCATCTTCCTTGGAAGGAGTGGCCAAATCATTCCTTAGAAGAGGAATCAATTCATACTTTCTATTTAGAACTTGCAGAATAACTTTACTTCAAAAAATTGCAAATAAAGAACATATCTTTATTTCTTGAGAGAAAAGAATTACATATCTCAGTGTGGAAGGTTGCATTTATAATTCATGCATCCAACCAACTCCTTATTTTAGGAAATGCAATTTGATTTTATCTTTATTCCAATCCTAACAACTAATATCTCCATCTCCACAAAATCTGGAGATTGGAGTCAAATCTTATCTTACTTATTTTAGGAATATTTACTCCCAAATATTCTCCTTGCTTTTTGGTAACAATAATCACAATGATTTTATTATCCTACATTATTGGAAGAATAGTTTTCCTCAAAACATGATTTTGACCAAATACCTTTCCCGTATTTTCCATTTGACTTTGCTATTGTTGATTGTGGAACTTTTAATGCTTGTTTGATATGCTTTTTCCTCGAACTGCAGTTCACTAAAAGTTAGATTTCTCTTCATTGGTAAAACATGTAGGAAATATGAATGAGGTTTTTTTAAAAACATTACTTTAAACAAAAACCTCTATCATATTTTCCATTTGACTTTTTTCTGTTTCTATTTATGGAACGTTTAGTGCTTATCTGATACACATTTCCTCATACCGCAACTCACTAAACGTTATATATCTCTTCATTGGTAAAACCTGTAGAAAATCTGAATGAGTTTTTCGTTAAAAACATTTCTATGAACAAAAACCTCTCTCATATTTTCTATTTGACTTTTTTGTTTTTGGTTATGGAACTTTTAGTGCTCATCTGATACACTTTTACTTGGACTGCAGCTCACTAAAAGTTAGATTTATATTCATTGGTAAAACCTGTAGAAAATATGAATGAGTTTTTTTTAAAACACATTGCTATGAACAAAAACCTCTCTCATTTTTCCATTGGATTCTCTGATTTTTCACAATTCCTCAAAAATTGGCATTCCGTTGATGTAGGTTCTAGAGCTAATATTACTCTATTGATGCAGGTTCCAAAGCTAACGTTACTTTATTGATGAAGGTTCCAGAGATAAATCCAATGGTTCTGGAGCTAACGATATAGGTTCTGGAGCTAACATTGCAGGTTCTAGAGCTAACTCCAATAGTTCCGGAGCTAACTAAAATAACTATAGCTATTGCATGCAACCTCAAATTGAGATTATTCTTTTTTAAAACTTGCATAATTTTCTAAGAGTAATATGAATATGAAATTATATTTGAGTTTCGATGTACTTTTCATAATCATTTCCATTTTTCCCAATACTAGTAGTATCTTTCCTTTATGACCTGTATACACAAGACTTTGCATCTTTTCCCAAATAATCAATATGATTAGTCAAAAAAATAGATAACAAAAGATTTCTAAATAATGAACAATATATATCATATATTCTATCTTAAGAAAACTATAAGTTCCTAAATTACATTTAACTCCACTTTCAAAGGTAACTTGGAAGGACAAAATAATGGTAATTTATGACCAATTTATGGCCTCATCACCCCTTTTAACTCATGATAGCCCCTAGGAAACAATTCATGGAATTCACGCAACAACTCAATTATCTTAGTAACATAAGAGTTAGACCAATAATCTCCAATGATGGCCTCCTTAGGTTCAACATTTGTTCTAATGTTAACTTTTTTAGTTTTCAACGGCTCATGGTAGGTGCGTGCCTTCTCATCTGCACTGTCTAAGACTTTGTGCATACATTATGTATGCTCAACATCCAAATTCTCCATTTCTTCATCATCAATGACATTGATCATCTTTCCCTTTTATTTTTTAATAAGGTGTGTCTAAGTTGTTCTACATCCTTCTCTTCTTCTTCAAATCACGCCTCTAGGTCTGACTCACATAGTAATTCCTAAATAAGTTTCTCAGCCTTTGTACTATTGCCCATTGTCAAGTGATTCATAACCTATAACACCTCATTCACTGGAAGTTTAGTGGAATAATAGTCAAAGGTCTAATTCATACATGTAGTCAAGTCTTGCCAATTTCAAGTCTCTCTATTCAACTCTTCATAAACATACCATATGCACGCACAGCCTCGCAAGGTGTAGTAGAGCTTGTACACCCACAATGAAGGTGGTAAGGCTTCCTACCCCTCTGTCCAAAAACTCTCACACATCTGAACATGGTTCCAAACATTTACTTACCATGAAATTCATAGATATAAGTACGTGTATTAATCTGGAGAAATCTAGCAGAGAATGTGATTCTCACTTCTCCTCCTTCCAAGAGATTATCCCTATGAACCATCCACCAACGTGTTTTTGTACCGCATAGAGTATAAACTAGCATATTCCTTATTTCCACCTGATCTATCCATTGTACTTCCATATCACGCATGAATATTTTAGGATTTCCTTTTCCAGTGTACCTTGGTACCTAGTTGCTGCCCAAACACCTAACATAATGCGACCTGCTTATGTCTGTAGCTGCACTCCTTACTTCGCGCCCAACCATTTCGTAAGTTCCATGTGCCCAATTGTCACATAAAACACTTGTAGTATCATTCATAGACTGTGCATCATCCCATTGGATAAATTCTTCATTTGATGGCTAAAGCACTTCTGAATATCTAATTGTGCACACATAAATTTGGTTTAAATATTATTCACTTCAAGGCTCTACATAAGGTGCAAATTTTATGTCTGTCAAGGGGATAATGATATGATCTTCCTTGTTCTCAAAACTTATGAAACCCTTATTAAAGTATAGGTCAACATTGTTTACATAACACCAAGGGTTCCCAAGTAATGCTGGAAAACTATCTACTTCTTCAAGCGCAAAGACCTAAAATTCCCTAGTGAACTTGGCACCTTGAATAGTAATACTAGCATCCTTCAAAACTCAAATGGGTGTGGCTTTAGTCATGTTTACCATAAACAACACATTTAAAAATGGCTACAATGGTGGTCTACCCATCTGAATCCACGCATCCAAAGTGAGTACATTCACTTCTGCGCATGTATCAATCAAAATATTACTCAAAATCCAGCCATCAACAACAACATTCAAAGTGTCTCTCCATTTCATAATAAAGGCTGTGAGGAGGGAAGTTCAGCATGCAATATATATCTTTCATGCTCGATTACAATGTGTGAAGTGATTCCCTTTAACCAACTCTCCAATAAAGTAATAGTGTTCTCTTGTCAGAGCATCTTGAAAAATTCTTTCAAATCATCAACATATTTCTAATGGAACTCAGCACCACTTTTTTTGTTCTAACTTCCGTAACTATTCTTTCAAACATTGTATCTCACCCTATAAATTTCTAATTACCTCCATAGTTTCTTGATAAACCACCTTATGATGCATAGGGTCTAGATACTTTGTATGATAATACCTCATGTTTTGTAATGGCATAGATTTTTTTTAAGAACTTCTTGAGCATGCACAGCCTCAGGTGTCTGGTAAGTTACCCATACTGGGATTATTTCAAGGTCAGGGGCTAACTTTGATATCCACTAATCTTCCATGATGTGTTGTACTCTAACCATTCTTATGCCCTTGTCTTGGTTTTTCTTCTTACTCAAGTGTTCATAAAAGTCTCAGGAATTCTTCAAAGTTATGACCCTTTCTGCACCAGATAGAATAAATAATGTTCTAATGGAAACTCACTGCTTATAATGATCAAGGGATCCGCATGTATATCATGTTCCTCATAGGAAATTCACCTCTTCCTCTATCATGATCTAGGCCTCTGAATGGTCCACGATAACCTCTACCTCACCACCTCCATCAAATCGCCCTTCATTGTGATTATGATTATGTTGCTCACCCTTTTTTTATAATTGTTTGCAAACTGGTTTGGTGTAACGCACACCAATATAAATGACATCATGGATTTGATCAATCAACCTACAATTTAAATTATCATGAGTGGTAGACCTAAAAATCTTGCGGTAACAAGACACATTCTTCCTTGTCGTGCACTGCAACAAAGAGAACCTACTTAAATCATGATCTAAGTGAAAAATATCGACATTCCAGCAACATGGCAGCACACAAATTATGAGGGAAACTATCCTTAGTATGCCCTTTCTTCACAATTGTGCACCAAATTTTGCACAATCCTGTGCTGTTACTGATAAATATCTAACTGCGCGTCCATTGCAATAATCTAAGCCTGAATTAGCTGGACATATTGTGTCTACACTCCAACTACCTTTTTCCATAGAAGTAGAAGTGCCTCATGGATCTGTAATAATTCTTATGTGAAAAGTGCTCTCTCTAAAAGGTGTGGTCAAACCTCCAAAAAACCATTGAGCATGTTTCTAGGTTGATATATCATAGATAAATTAGATAACAAGGGTTTTGAAATCAGCATCATACTCCCATACATCTCATTAGTCATGCCCTACTTAATGTCTTTTATTGTGTTGATGCTTTTCTGTTTCAAACTCAGGGATATATGGAACTCTTTTAAGAAAGCATCACGTGGCATGGTATAGTCTACACAAGTCTAGTTCAGATCATATTTTTGTACCAACTATGTGCACACCCTTGCAAAGTAGTTACAAACTAACTTGCCTTATGCTCTAGAGATGTAATTCCCTTTGCACTCCATAGTATCTCACACTTATAAATGTTCTCAGATGCATCTTCTATTCCTCTGTATTCTGGAAGATGAAGAGACATCTCCATAATAATGGGGCTGGTGTGGGTCGTGCCCACCAGATCCAGAACCTATATTCTCTCCTATATTATCCTCTGCACCTCTAAAGCCATCCAAATCCACTAGATGCCTGAAGCCACCTAATCCTCTTAATCCCCCTCTAGTAGCAGGTACTAGACCAGAGGATGTGTTACCTTGTGTCTCCAATAGTTTTGCTAAACTAAACTCTCACGGTCTGCATGAATTTATGTTACTTCCAGACATGTAATACCAATGTTCTCTGTGCCCCCACATTTTGTTTTGATGACAATGTGCTAGAAAATATACCTCCAACCAGACCCCCAAATAATGATAGACGAACATCTGTCACCACCATAGATGATTAAGTGTTATTTGATTAACTCCTGAGACTGTAATGGAAAGTGAAATCTATCTGTCACTACCCAATTATCCATACTAGCTTTCTTATCAATGACTTTTGCATAGAAAATTTAAAACCAAACACAAGGGGTAGGTTGTCTAGGATAGGATAATATGCGCGCCCACGGTCCTCAATCAATCTTCAACTAGAGCACTCTTCATCTGAAGCAAAATAGGGTTCTCTACCATGCTTACCCAAATGGGGAAGTTCAAGATGCTCTTTCGCTACGTCCTTTGAGTGAGCTCTAAATCCTTCACGATCCATCTCCCTTCACAACATCGTTATTTCCATGATCTCTCACTACTTCTCTAGGCCCCTCTTATACACTTCATTAAACTTAAGCCTTCTTTCTTCTTTCTTTATTTTTTTTTCTAGGTCTGATATATTTCACCACACCTTCCCTTGCCCATGTGCGTAGCGGGATTTAGTTGGCCAGAGGTTTCTCTTCCAAATCCAAGGTCACAATCAAGATCTTAATTACCAAAGGAATACCATGAAAATAAGATTCTCTGGGTTCACGCATGAACTAGAACTTAACAACCTCTGGACAAGAGTAAGTAGAAACTACATACTCCAAAATATAGTTATTCAAAACACCATGAAACCAATTATCAACAATGTGCTTACACATCATATCTACATTATACAAGGCCTAAAATTCTTCCTGCATCCAAACAATTATACGAAACCTCCAATTTCTCTTTGATGCATAAGAAACCAACCACTTGTATAACTCTATAGGAAAAATGGTGAGGAACGTCTCATACAACTCATCATACAAATTTTGTTCAACCCATGCGTGCACATTAAATTTAGGTCTAGTGCTAAATCTATGAGCATAATCTTCTTCCAAATCATTCAACCACTCTTCAATACTGGCTAAGGTTAACTGATATGTCTTCATCATGAAACATCCTACCAAACAACTAAAAAAGAGGTCCCGACAACAAAACCAAAATGTAGCCAAGATTTTACCATCAACAGTCTAAGTCACGCTGACACATCGCTCAGCCTGAACTGAGAACTCACCTAAAGCATGTAAGGGTATCAAATTCCTCTTTTATGTTAGCTTGTTCTAGAAGTTATCATGATGATACATATTTCAGATCCATAACAATTAACCAAATATATAACAATGCATACACAAGACCTAGATCTCAACCATTAAGCATGAATACTCAAATAAGAACCAAGATTAAATTTACCATACATGAATCAATAAAATATGTGTTTACAATCATTATCTAGCCACAAATATCCATTATATTAATTGTTGTAAAACATAGAAGCTATTACATACACAATAAAGTCACCATGAGTCATGTGTGCATACAAACCAACAACATAACTCTACAAAACATCGGTGATAATACCAATCCATGCAAATAAATACATATTTATAGGGGTGGGGAATTTCCCTTCACCGCCTATGCACCTTTCAAAAATAGGCTACATGCTAATAATAGCCATGCGCCTTTACATGATAACTAGGAGAGCATGCAAGCTCGTTAATAATAGATCATCTAATAATATGACTATAGTATAATCCTATTATTAGCTCCAAAATGCTGCAAGACGCATGATCTTATAGTTGCTTAAAATAGTCTTCATGTTATTGCATGTTTTCCAAGTCTTCTACAAGATGTGCTCTGCACTCTATGTCCAAAATTAGCCCCAATTTACAAAACAACTAAGTCTTGATTTCAAACCTTCTTGGGTGTTCCCTATTTCACTATACTTCCACGTGCATCTACGTGCCCTGTGTTCACACGCCAAATCCTTCTATGCCTTTATACTTAAGCTGAATTTTATTATCCTAATAAATTATGCAAATAGTATCTTGATAATCTCATTAAGAAAATGAGTACCCATATCACTTATCAAAATCAATGGGAATACATACCTATTGATAATGTTCTCCCAAAAAAACCTTATTGTTGTAGTTACCATGCAATCCTTTGTAGGTGATGCTTCATCCCACTTGGTAAGATAATTTTTACAAGCTATAATGTAGCGCAATCCAATCCTGCTTGTGTGTGGGGAAAAATAACCCACAAAGTCGATTGCCCATTTTTCAAAAGGTTCTACACAAGCAATAGGCATCAAGGCACTGAAAATGGTCACATTCCTTACAATATTATTTACAATCCTTACACAGTGTTTCCCACCACAAACCAACAAATAAAATATTATGTGTTGTAGCATCTCCTGTAAAATGTGCACTGCAATACCACCACGATCCTCCTCGATAATATCTTCATGCTCATTCTCAAGTTCAAACCGGTGTAAAACTTCATCCCAACCTAGTTTGTATAAGTTTCCACTAATCAACATGTAAGGCGCGACACGTATGGAAAGTTGATTCTTCTCTATGCTCTTCATTCATTATGACACCACACCAGTTCATAAAAAGACAACAATGTCTTCTAAGTCAGAGGCACACGGTTCAATCTGAATGAATGGGCATCTGCCATTGTATCCTCAATGCTCTACATTTCCTCTCCTGAATTAATACTTGATAAATGATCTGGTCTAGAATTACTCTTGTTTGGCTTAACCACGACTGTAAAATCAAATTCCTGAAACAATAAAATTTAACGGCATATGTGCCCCTATAAAATAGGCTTGTTCACCAATTATTTCAATCCCATGTGATCTATATAGAAAATAAAAGGTGTTACTAGTAAGTATTTCCTAAACTTATGCAACACGTATATCATGGACAAGGCCTCGCGCTCTGTAGTTGTATAGTTTTGTTCAGCTTGATTCAACTTCTTGCTTGCAAAACAAATATGATGATCAACAATACCTTCTCCAGACTAGGCTAATACCACGTAAATGGCCATACTAGAGACATCCACATGCACATGAAAAGGTTTGGTCCATGAAGGAAAGTGCAGAATAGGCAATGTAATAAGCCTTTCCTTAAATGTCTCAAATGTGTGTTGTTGTGCTTCACCCAAATGGAACTTGCCTTTACTCTTCAATAATTCCTCCAAGGGCAAAACAATCTTAGCATAACCTTTGATAAAATTCTTGTAATATCATATGTGCTCCAAGAATCCATCCACCTGAACTCTGGTTAGTAGGTTCCTCTAAGCCTAAAATAACAACAACCTTAGCAAGATCCACTAATAATCCTTCCTTACAAATAATATGTCCTAGAAAAGTCCCAAAAAGTGTAGCTAAAATACACTTCTTAATGTTTAAGGAGATGCTCAATCACCGAAACCTCTCAAACATAAGCTTTAAATTATCACAATGATGTTTCAATAGCCCATACACTATCTAATCATCCAAGTAAACCTAAAATATTCAATGAATAAATTCTTGGAATGGTTGTACAAAAATTCATGAAAAGAAGGCATGCATGTTCTTTAATCCAAAGGGCATAACTGTGTATGCAAAAATTCCTCATTTAGTGGTGAAAATTTTCTTCTCTTGATCCTCCTTAGCTATCCACACTTGGTGATATCCAAAAAATCCATCAGTGAAGGAGTAGATCTTGTTCCCTGAAACACCTTCCAGAATCTCTTTTGTAAATGGTGTAGGAAAGGGATCTATTACACATGCAACATTCAACTCTATATAATCCACACAAATCCGTATGTGTCCATCTTTATTTATATCGATCACCATAGGGCTAATCCACTCTGACTCCTCAATAGGCTCAAAGATTCCAAAATTTAGCATCTTGTCAATTTCTTCTTTTACCTTAACACATAGATTAGGATTCATCATGTAAGGCCTCTTCCTAACCAATGCGCACCATCATTTAGCTTGATCCTCATCTCACCCAAAGAGTGATGTAACCCTTTAACCTCATGATAGCCTCTAGAAAATAAGTCGTGGAAGTTGCACAATAGCTCAATTATCTTACCAACCTTAGAGTTAGACCAATAGTCTCCAATGATGGCCTCCTTAGGTTTAATATCTATCCGAATGTTAACCTTATTCATTTTCATTGGCTCACGATATGAACGTGCCTTCTCATATGCACTATATAATACCTTTCATGTACCCTTAGTTTTCTCAACATCCATATTCTTCACCTCTTCATCATCAATCACGTAGAACATCTTACCCTTTTCCTTTTTGATGCAGGTGCACCCAAGTTTTTCTACATCTGTCTCTTCTTCTTCAAAGCGCACCTCCAGATCTGACTCACCTAGTAACCCCTGAATAAGTTCTTCAACCTTTGCAATATCTCCCAACATCAAGCACTTCATAACCTGTAATTCCTCATTCACTAGGGGTTTAGTGGAAAAATAGTCAAAGGTATGAATCATACCTACAGTTAGTTCTTGCCAATTTCTTTTTTCTCTATTCAACTCTAAATAAACATACCATACAGGTGCACAACCTCGCAGGGTGTAGTAGAACTTGTGCACCCATAGTGAAGGTGGTAAGGCCTCTTGCCCTTCTATCTAAAGCCTGTGACACTACTGAACATGGTGCTGAGCATCCTTCCCATGAAATTCACATGTCTTGGTAGGTGTATTGCTTCTAATAATAACGGAGAAGGTGATTCTCACTCCTTGCCACTCCAAAAGATTATCTCTATGAACCATCCACTAGCGCGTTGTTATCCCACACAAGGTATACACCAGTATATTCCTTCTTTCAACTTGATCTATCCATTGAACTTCCATAGTGCACAGAAACACTATAGGATTCCCCTCACTAGTATACCTTGGTACCTAGTTACTGCCCAAATGCCTAACACACCGCGGCCTACTTATGTACGTGACTACACTTCTTACCTAGCATCCAACCATTTCATAAGTTACATGTACCCAGTTGTCACATGAAAAACTTATAGAATCACTCATGGATTGTGCATACACCCATTAGATAACTCTTTCCTTTGATGGCTCAAGTACTTCCAAATCTCTAACGGTATGCACATAATTTCTGATTAAATCCTCTTCACTCAAATGTTCCACATAAGGTGTATCTTTTCCGTCTATCAAAGGGATGATGATGCACTCTTACTTGTTCTCAAAACTAATGTATCCTTTAGTGAAGTGCAAGTCAACATTATTTTAATAACACAAAGGGTGCCAAAACAATGCTAAAAAATTATCTACCTCTACAAGCACCACGACCTAAAAATCCCCAATAAACCCGGCCCCTTGTATAGTAATAGTAGCATCTTTTAAAAATCCGATGGGCATGGCTTTAGTCCTATTTTCTATAAACAATACATTTGAATATGGTTGTGAGGGTGGTCTCCCCATCTAATTCCACACATCCAAAGTGAGTACATTCCCTTATACACATGTATCAATAAAAATGTTACTCAACATCCATCCATCAATAATATTATTTAGAGTGATCTCCTTGTCATAATCCATACTATGAGGAGGTAGGTTAGCATGCAATATTTATCTCTCATGCTCAACTCCAACATGTGTGGTATCTTTCTCCTGTAACCACTCTCCCTAACAAAGGAATGATGTTCTTGCACAATAACTTACAAACCTCATTCACATCATCAACGTATTTTTGAGGGAGCTCAACCACTTTTTCCTGCTTCAGCTTTTGTAATTGTTCTTTCAAGCATTGTATCTCACCCTGCAAGTTTCATAATTACCTCCATAGTTTCCTGGTAAACCACCTTCTTGATGGGTAGGGTCTAGATACTTTACATGAAATACCTCATCCTTTTGTAATGATAGGCTTTTGATTTTGGAGTTTCTTGAGCACGCACAGCCTCGGCAAGTTGGTAGTTACCCATACTGGGATTATTTCAAGGATCAGGGGCTAACTTTGATATCCACTGATCTTCCACGACGTGCATTGTACTCTAACCATCCCTATGTACCCTTGTCCTGTTTATGCTTGATTTAATCATATTGCTCATAAAAATCTAGGGGAATTCCTCAAAATTATGACCCTTTCTGCACCAGGATTAAATAATGTTCTAAGGGAATCCATGCACTTATAATGATCAGTGGACCCGCATGTATATCATGTTCCTCATAGGAAATTCACCTCTTCCTCTATCTGTGATCTAGGCCTCTGAATCCTCCACGATAACCTCTGACCTCTACCTTGACCTCCATCAGATCGCCCTTCATTTTGATTATGATTATGTTTCTCACCCTTGTTCCTTAGAATTGTTTGCAACACTGGTTTGGTGTACACCAATTTCAATGGCATCATGAATTTGATCAGCCAACCTACAATTCTTTATATCATGAGTTGTTGACTTACAAATCTTACAATATCAAGACACATTATTCCTTATCCATGTGCTACAACAAGGAAAACCTACTTGAATCATGATCCAAATGGAAGATCTCGAAATCCAACAACATGGCATGCACCAATTTATGAGGGAAACTATCATTAGGATGTCCTTCTACTTCATATTCCATGTACCAAATACCACTGCGCGTCTCATGAGCTGAATTAGCTGACAATTTTTCCAACTATTTTTCCATAGAAGTAGAGGGCATGGATCTGTAAAATTCTTATGTGAGAGCACCCTCTTGAAAGGTGTGATCAAACTTCCAATAAACCATTGAGCATGTTTACTAGGGTGATTATAGTAGGATAAATTTGATAACAAAGTTTTAAATCATGCATCATAATCCCATACACTCATAGTCATGCCCTACTTAATGTCCTTCATTGTGTTGATGCTCTTCTATTTGAACTCATGTATATGGAACTTTTCTAAGAAAGCATCACGTGGCACGGTATAGTCCACACAAGTCTGATTTAGATCATATTTCCTATACCAACTATACGTGTGCCCTTGCAGTGTAGTTGCAAACTGACTTGCCTTGCACTCAAGGGCTATGATCCCCTTTGCATGCCATAGTATTTCACACATATGCACGTGCTTAGATGCATCTTTTATTCCTCTATCTTCTAGAAGATGAAGAGACATCTCCATATAGATTTTTTGGGGTTGGTGTGGACCGTTTCCACTAGATCTAGAACATGTATTACCTCCTATGTTTCCTCCACCCCCAGAACCACCAAATCTGTTAGATCCTGAGCCACCTAACCCTTTTGATCCTCCTCCTGAATTAGGAAACACACCATAGGATGTATTGCCTTCTGTCTCAATAGTTGTGCTAAACTGAACTCCCACAGTCTGTAAAGTTGTGCTACTTCTAGATGTGATTCCAATGTTCTGTGCACCCACATTCTATGTTAATGAGGCATCATAAAAGATACCTCCAACCAAACCTCCAAATAACACATATGACGATTGTTCTGCCATAAATGAATAAGCTACCTAACCAAATCCTTCACAATACATCTCTCTCCACAACACCATTCTTTCCACAATTTCTCACTTCTTCTCCAAATCCCTCTTACGCGCTTCATTAAACTCAAGCTACCTTTCTTCTCTATGTCTTTCTACCGCTAGGTCTACCATCCTTCACAGCACCTAATCCTACCCCCACGTGTGGTGGGGTTTAGTTAGCCATAAGATGTTGTTCCAAATCTAGAGTCGCAATTAAGATCTTAATTGCTAAAGGGACATTGCACAGATAATATCCTCTGGGTTCACGTAGAACTGGAACTCAACAACCTTTTTATAGGAATAAGTAGAAACTGTGTACTCCAAAATATAACTATTCAGAAAACCACTCCACCAATGATTTACAACGTGTTTCCAAGTTAGATCAGCATAATGAAAAGCATGTAATTCTTCATGCGTCCAAACAAGTGTTCAAAACCTCCAATTTCTCTTTGATGCGTAAGATACCAGCCACTCTTACAACTCTATAGGAAAAATGGTGAAGAACGTCTCATACAAATTCTATTTAACCCATGCACGTGCATTAAATTTAGGTCTAATGCTAAATCTGTGAGCATACTCTTGCTCTAAATTATCTAACCACTCTTCAATACTGGCCAAGGACAATCGGTACATCTTGATAATGTAACATCCTGGAAAACAACTAAAAAATATGTCCCAACAAAAGAACCAAAATGTAATCTAGTTTTACCCACAAAATCCCAATGCGTGTTGGCACATCAATCAGCCAAAAATGAGCACTCACCCGAAGTACGCAAGGGTACCAGGTCCATTTTTATGTTAGCTTGTTCAAGGAGTTAGCATGATCATATAAATATTCCAGATCCGTAATAAATAATCAATTATATTACATAACATAAACTAGATCTAGATCTTAACCATGTGCAATAATACCTCATACAAGAATCAAAATTAACTTTACCACGTAAAAACCAATCACATATGTGTCTAAAAATAAATATCTAGCCACAAAGATCCATTATATTACTTGCTGTAAAACTTATAAGCTTCATACATATATAATATAGTAACCATGAGTCATGTGCGCTGATAAATCTGTAGCATAAGTCTACTAAAACATGGATGATGATATCTAAATCATGCAAATATTTACACACACACACACACACACACACACACACACACACACACACACACACACACACACACACACACACACACACACACACACACACACACACACATAGATATATATATATATATATATGGGTGGGGACTTTCCCTTCACCGCCCATGCATCCTCAAAATAGGCTACATGCTAAGAATAGCCATGCACCCTTACATGATAAATACAAAAGCATGCAAGGTTTCCTAATAATACATCTACTATAGTTAACTCTTCATTCAGATCCTATTATTAGCTCAGAACTTATGCATGTTACTTGGTCTTCTTCTTATCCCAAAATAGACCTTGCTTCAACCGCAAGTCTCCATGTTCTATTCTTATCTCCAAAACCTTGCTTGGTCACCACTCCAACCGCTATCTCTTAGTTCTATCAAAATGTGGGTAAGTCCTTAAACATGTTTGGCCCAAGCAAGAACCCTCGTGTGTTGTTTGTAATACTCATGTGTGTGCCTTCACGCCTAACCCCTGCACGTCAAGATCCTTCGTGCCACTTGTACTTAACATCTTTTAGGGGTCCAACAATAGTCATTTTGATTTTAATCATCATGATCTCAATTTGTTTTGGCACTACATTGTGGCTATGATAATAATTTTTTTGTGGTTGATTAAAATAAAAGTGTTAACTATAAGAACATTGTTATTACTATTTTTATTTCAAATGTTGTTATTTTTAACATTATTGTAGGTGGTCTAGTTCTCAACATTGTTGAAGGCATTAGTCCTCCCAAACTGGTCTGTGACACCATTTGTGGAAACATTTTAATTTTGGTTGAGTACTTTCAAGCCTTGTCTTCCTTGGGCATCTTTCGAATTATTTTTATTATATCCCTCTTTTTTCTAGTTTTGAATGAATAGCTTCCCATTAATTCCATATCTCCTACGACAACTTTCAATAACAATTTGATCAATTCTTAGTGATATTTCAAAGGATTCCTCATAGAAATTGTAGGGGAAATTCTACACACCATCCCTTGTTTCTTTGTTAAGGCCAAGGAGGAAGATGTCACATAACCCCATTTGATCCATATTTGGAGCACTGGAAGAAGGATAATGACCCTTTCATCACCCCATAATGAAATGGGTAGTAGAATTAGTGGGTTCCTACTTGATGTGCAAGAATTATCTAATACAAATCTTCACCAACTTGTTCATGTCGAATAATTTGATAAATTCAACAATTAATTATCAGAATACATGAATGGAAGCTTCAGGTATGTGGTAATTATAATCAATTGATACCCTTTGATGGTTTTTGGAAAAAAAAATTGGTGATATCTCCTTCACATGTAAGAAATTATCACATAATGTTTACATAAAACTTGATATGGGCGTTAGAGTTTCCCTCTCCCTTATAATTGTGACGATATTGTAGGGAAGACATAATGCATTATAATTAATCATGTTATTAAGTATCATCTTGAGGTATTCAACACATGTCATTGATGCACTAAAATCCAAGGCATGTATACTATCATAGGGAGGTAGAGGAAGTGGATTTACTCATGTGTTTGGTGTAAAATATTGGGGATATAGGATACATTATATTTAAGTAGTGAATGATATGTGGGGAATTATTTGAAAATTTGAGTTTATCTATAGAATGTGTGGTAATATGGAGATAGAGTACATAACAAAGAGGTACCTAAAAATAATTGGCTATGGCGAACATACGATTGAGAGGTACCCTTTGACACAAATCCCACATGGGTGAAAGTTAGATAAGCGGAGGCCATATTGTTGGGAATTGTGTATGTTGTGTTTTTTTAATTTGTACTCGAGTGGAATAAACATATAAGGAAGGAGAAACATAGGTAACATGTTAGCCCCAGTGAGGAGATCCCTTAGGTTTGGCTGTGTGGGGTAAATATATTGTTGGTATTGTCATGGTTGTTACACATAGTTAGAAATAATGTGGTTTTGGTTGTTCATAGCATGAACCACATTCTGACAAGCTAGATGAATATGTTGAAAGGGTTGGGAACCCTCCAACCCATTAATGTAGTCCACCAAGGTAGATATGAGGCCATTTGGCATAGGTTGTGGATTTTTCTTAGGAGTGGAGTTTCGTTAACATTTGGTTCCATAAGGGAAGAGTGATATCCCTTTATGAATTGTTTGATGTTGAATTTCTCATTTGTATTTGCATTGTTAGGCTTAGCTTGTGAATATGTAATATAGTTGGCCAAGAAGGTGGTATTATAAGCTTGTAGTCTATTCAATGAATCATTTATAACACGAAGTAGATCACTACTTTAGTTAATTTATGCAAGGAACTCATCATTAATAATTTGTAGAGTAATTTATGGTCTTGATAATATATTTAGATAAAGGATATATCCTTCATTGAAAGTCATGCTTTTTGAGTTAGAGTTCCTATCTAGATGAATTTGGGGTCAATCAATTACCTATATCCTTACTTGAGAACCAGGTTGTATAATTTAGGTAGGGGAAGCATGTGCTTACCTATTGGTAGAATATGTTTCAACCCAACTAGAGAAAGGAGTTTTTTGAGACTATTGGTAAACATAATAACCTTCAATACACAATGGCATATCAAATTCCCTTTTGTAGATATTCACGTGGTATTATAATACCCACAAACTAATGAAAGTGAAATAAGGTGGAATGAAAGAAAATAAAGGAAATAAGAAATGAGAAAAAAAAACGTATTTCATGTTGGGTGTGTATATATGTATATACACATACATACATACACACATACAAACACACACACACACACAAACACACATATGTATATGTATATGTATATGTATATGTATATGTATGTATGTATATATATATGTATATATATATGTATATATATATCTATATATATATATATATATATATATATATATATATATATATATATATATATATATATATGTATATGTATGTATATATATATATATATGTATATATATATATGTATATGTATGTATATATATAATATATTCATATGTGTTGTATGTATGTATTTACATACATATACATATACATATACATAGACACAAACATACACATATTCACAAGATTTATACACGTTAGGAAGTGCAGAGTTTCCTTTTTTGCATACTTGACTCCTTGTGGTTTAGGATGTGGAAATTGATGCATGGATGACGTGAAGCTGAGGGATTGTGAGTAATAGTACATTGATGGGAGGTAGTATGAACAATGGGGGTATGGATGGTTGGATGACGATTGAAGAAAGGTGTATAAAAAATTATTTTCCAATATATTTTTGAGAGGAAAATTTTCTCATCAAGGAAAATGAACCCCTAAGCTACTTCATCTTGAGGAATATTATAGTCAAGCATAATTCATAGTTAAATTATTGATTTTTTTTGGTCATGAGAAATAGGCTATGAATAGGTTGGAAAACTATTGGGAAATGTGTGTTTATTTCAATGTATTCTTCCTCCAAAAGTTTCATGTATTAGATAGGGGGACATGAGATATACAAAGCTAGAACCAAGGATAAAGATGAATCAAATTCCTAAGGATTGTTGAATTCTCCTGGGAAGATGGAAAGGTGGAACTACTAGTGGTGGAGGTGCTTGTTTTTCTAAGAAAATCAATTATATGACTATCAAAGTGAGTGAAGGTTTCAATCAAAATAATCCATGCATAATATCATAGAGAATGCTGTCTTGAACGTTATTTAAATCTAAAATAGTGGGAAATTCTTAGGAATCATCCTACTTTAGAGTAAATACTTGGCTATCCAAATTCATCCAAGTATGTGGGGGAGTATCTACTGGGTGGAACTATCTAGAACTATAGTGTAGTGTTATGTGTATCCCACTCTAGTTTTTTATGGATGGGATAACTTGAGAAGGAGTTATATGGAAGTTTTTTGGATTGATTTTGAGCCATATGAGATGCCTTGGATATATGTCCTGGAAAATAGTATATTTCTATCTTTTGGATCCACGTGTTGTATCTATTTACTTGGTTTTATTTGGAGTGTTGAAATGGTTGTATTTTCTCGTGGAGTCGTGGTTTGATTTTCTTGGGACATTTTGTGGTTGGTTGGAACAAATGATGTTATGTTTATAAGTGTTTTTGTAAGATTAAATAAATCAAAACTGAACTAAACAACTTAGTAGAAGTAAGATATTGATTAATAATTAACACTAATTTAGGCAACACATTCAATAAGAATCCAACAACAAAAATAATTTCCAACAAGACCAAAAACTACTTGTAAATGCAATACTCTATTCTTATTATTTTATAGATGATTTAAGGTGTTATGGGATATGGGATAACAAGTAGATCTAAGGTATTGTTTACACCATAGAAATTATAAATGCAATCTAAGTAATATAGGATGTAAGGATTTATTACAAGAATTATTTGAATTAATTAATTAACATTATCCATGCATATTTATAATAATACATTACTACTTGAAAATATGCCAAAATTATATAATAATAGCTCAAACAACACAAGAAGAGATAAATAATTAGTTGTGTGCAGTGGTACAGGGGGATCTAGATGTGCATATTGGATGGATGAGATATACTAAACCTAAAAGTACTTCATGTGAAAATTCAACTGGGAACTACTCGTGTCCAAGTTTGTACACCTATTCGTAGAATATAGTACAGTTATAGATGCGTTTGAATATTTGTAAACCTATTTTAATTGATTTTTTTAAAATACTCATGCCATTCACTCTCCTATAAATGTGTGTCATTACATTTCTATTTATCTAGCACAACCTCAACACAACTTGTAATGACTCAAAACAAGTAGAATCCCTAAATACTTGCAATACCCTTCATAAAAAACTAGATAACAAAAGGAGAAATCAGTGTGTGGTTGCTGTTGGACTACCCTTGGTGTTACTGAACCAGTCAAAGTTCTATACTACATCTCCTTTAGTAGGATGAAGCCTCATGTATATCTCCTAGTGTAGGTGCAAGTAATTTATGCAATCTAAGATAACCCCGTATGTGTTTCATCAGATCACTTATAACCGAGATAATGGGACAACTACAAAGTAGAGAATGTTCCCAATTAATAGTAGTGTGGTGTGGTGTGATTAATCTAATAGAATACACCCTTTTTTCCCTTGAATAATTGTGATAAATCTTGGAGTGAATTTTTCTTGCTAAAAATGGCCCAAGGACCTATGAGTTCTTGGAAATGAAGGAATATATACTTTGTAACTTGGTTGAGTGCTTTAAACCTAATGCATTGGTTACTCTATATGATATGTAACTACTTCAGGGAGATATTAGATATCCTTGAATGATTTAGTTTTGATTTTTTAAATGGTAGCCTATGAGAGTTCAAGTAAGTTAGTATAATTGAATTTCTTATATAGGCTTCCACATGTTAAAAGTTCACACTAGGGCCAACCTAGGAAGGTTAAATGTCACACATAAGATATTCAAACTAGAAAGAGGGTCATTAAATGGAAAAGGTTCAAGGATATACAAGTTAGACATGACCATACTCCACTATGGCCCTGAGTTGTATGGGTTTTCCCATTCAAATAGTGATGTAAAAGCTAAAGTCAGGGAATGATGCCTAAGGTTGAATTACTTATTTAGTTAATTAATATTCTATTATTGAAAGATATGCATTAGTGTGTAAAGTTGATATAGTCGGGATATATATATATATATATATATACATAGTATACCATGAAAATAGAAACAAAGAGGAAAAATAAAACAAAATGAAGTCTAAAGCTTCCGTTGCAAATCCCAAAGAAACCTCAGATTGGATTTGACTGAAAGAACGTGGTTTTGTGACATTATTTGTAGGATCTATTTGAGTCATGATCTATGGTTTATTTCTATATACTCCAAGTACCCCAAATGGAAGAAAAGCTAAGGCATGAGCATGAATATGTGATATTGATGTGATTTGGGAAACGTAAAAGTATGAGAACTTGATTTAATTCACTAAATGATCGTACAAAATAGCAGCATGAACTCTCAAATATTTGGTGGATGATTTTCAAAGGAAACATTATTGATTTATATCCGGGGAAAGTGAATACTCAAGCTAAGTTATGATTGATTTTATTTGGAGATAACTAAACATGATTGAGCTTGTTTAATGGAGTTTCCAAATTTGATTGGAAAGTTAGACTATTGTTCTCTATTTTCAAGAGTGAGTAAAGGATGAGTTGGCAATGGGTTGCATGTTTTTTATTTTAAATTCCATATCTATTATTCATTCACCCAAGAAGTGTCATGAATGGTTGGATTTTGGAAGAACTTGGATTGATTTTGAATTGTCATGACTTGGAAGATAGATTCGGTTAATTCAAATGATGATTTGAGTCAATTCAAACACATCCTCTTGATTAAAAAAATTGATTTTTAGTTCTAGTCATGACTTTAGTCAACTTAAGTTGGAGAGGTGGATAGGATTTGAGGTTTATTTAATTTATTTAAATGTGGAAGTGAACATGTGGATTTATTTATTTAATTTCATATTAAATTAGATAATAAAATTAAATAAGGGGGGTGATAAGGTGCAAAATAAATGAATTAAATTAATTATAGAAAATAACAATGGTTTAATGATCATCACTGGCCATAGAATGGAGGGGTTTGAAGAAGTCCCTGATGTTCTATATCATGAAAGGAAAAAACTGCTGGCGAATTGGTCAGCCACTACGTCCAGAATGACTAGATCCAAAGCTAAGAACTATGTGGACTATGGCACTTCTCCAAGAAAAGGAAGGCCCCTGAAAGCCCATCTAAGGAGGAGAGAAATGGAAAAAGATATTGCGGATGGTGTCCAATCTAAATTGGACCATCTGGCCAACCACTCTAAAAAAATTTCTAAATGAAGATCGCCTCTTGGAATATCAGAGGGCTGAATGGGGATTCTAAACAGAGAATTATCAAAGACCTCAGAAAGTCTTGCAACCCCAACATCATTGATGTATAAGAAACCAAGATGAACCAGGAAACGTTGGCTAAATGCAAGATTAAATTCTGGAAAAAGAGTGATCATCTAAGTGTGGATTCTCAAGGTGCTTCAGGCGGTATTGTTGTCTTCTGGGATCCAAAATTCCTGTCTGGTATAAAGATTTTATCTTACTCGAATCACCTTGCTGTTAAATTATGCTCTCTAAATAGTGGGATTGTTTGGATTGCTAGCATCATTTATGCTCCGAACAAGGTCACTGGAAGAAGAAAGCTTTGGCAGGATCTTCTTGAATTCAAAACTAGTTACTCTGATGCTAATTGGATGGTCATTGGAGACTTCAACACTCCTCTAACTCCGTTGGAAAAAAAGGGTGGTAAGGAAGCTCTGACTTCAAGTATGGAAGATCTGGCCACTTTTATCTCCAAATCTAATCTAATGGATCTTGAGCTAAAAGGTAATCCATTCACATGGACTAATAGAAGAATTGGTTCAGAACTTATTCAAGTCAGGCTGGATCAAGCTCTCATTTTGACTGACTAGATAGCTAACCAAGAATTTCACCTTACTTCTCTTCCCATAATTAGCTCAGATCACAACCCCATTGTTCTTAACCTTCTCTCCAATACCAGGACAAATCATGCTTCTTTTAAATTCCAGAAAATGTGGTTTGATCACAAAGATATTTTTGAAAGAATTAAAGAATGGTGGGTTTGGAATGGTACTGGTTTTGCGTAGTTTCAACTGCTTCAAAAGCTCAAGAATGTTAAGAAGAAAGTTAAAATCTGGAATAAAAAATTCTTTGGGAATGTTCTCGTTCAAAAGAAAGAACTTCAAAATAAACTGGAGAGTCTTGAGTAGAAAGTGGCGCTACATGGCATGAATGCGGAGGATTACAAATCTGAAAAGATCCTTCTTTCTAATTTCCATACTATCTGTGCTAGAGAAGAGTCACTTTGGAGACAAAAATCTCGGGCCATTTGGCTTAAGGAGGGGGATAGAAACACAAAATTCTTTCACTTAACCACTCTCAGCCATCGGGCACATAGCAGAATCTCTGAAATTACTAGAAGTAATGGTTCTTCCACCAAAGATCCTGACATTATAAAGGCTGAAGCTGTCAATTTCTACACACACCTCCTTTCGGACTCCTCTCCTAGCAATGAGGATGTAGTTCACTTTCTTTTAAAAGCCATTCCTGAAAATCTTGTTTCAGTTGACTCTTTTCAGAAGCTATCCAGTCCTGTTTCTATGGAAGATTTAAAGAAGGCTGTCTTCTCACTAAATGGGGACAAAGCCTCGAGGCCGGATGGATTTTCAGCCCATTTCTACCAAACTTACTGGGATATCTGTAGTCTGGACCTCCTAAAGGCCATAAATGAATTTTTCAGAACAGGTGACCTTCTCAGAGAATTTAATAATACTCATATAGTTCTCGTCCCCAAAAAGACGGGTGCCAAAGATTTTAAAGATTTCAGACCTATCAGTCTTGTTAATGTCATCTACCGCATCTTCACCAAAGTCCTGGCTATTAGACTGCAGCCTTTACTTCCTACTCTCATTTCTAAACAACAAAGTGGCTTTATCAAAGGTAGAATCATTCAAGATGGGGTAATTCTGGTTCACGAAGCCATTCACTCCATGGAAAAAAATTAAAACTGAAGGCATGGTGATCAAACTGGATATGAATATAGCTTTTGATAGAGTTTCTTGGAGCTTCCTTGAGTTGGTTTTACAAAAGTTTGGATTTCAAGCAAAATTCAGAAAATTAATCAAAGCTTGCATCTCCACAGCAAGATTTTCTGTAGTTGTCAACGGAACTCCAGCTGGATTTTTTGCAAGTAATAGAGGTCTCCAGAAAGGATACCCCATATCTCCTCTTCTTTTTATCATTATGGCTGATAGTCTGAGCAGATCTATCTCGCAAGCCATTTATGATAGTTGGCTCAAAGGTTTTAAACCCACCTCTTTGGAAATCAACATTTCTCATCAGCAGTTCGCGGATGACACCATCTTACTTCTTATGGCTTCCATCCTGGAAGCCCAAGGTATCAAGACTATTCTCAGGTTCTATGAACTAGCCTCTGGGCAGAGTATAAACTTCAATAAGAGCTCCCTTTTCTTTTTTAATACTTCATTCAAGAGACAAACTAAAATTGCTAAGATTTTAGATTGTCAAATCCAAAATCTTCCAGCCACTTATCTTGGGCTTCCTTTGGGAGTCTCAAAATTTTCTGGACAGATATGGAACTCTCTCATTGATCAGTTCTCCAAGAAATTGGTAGGATGGAAAGGGGCTATTCTCTCTTCAGCTGGAAAATGTCTACTTCAGAATCTCCCGGTTTATCTCATGTCTCTTTATGCCATCCCTACATCTGTTCTTACTAGCATTGCTAGAATCCAGAAGCACTTTCTGTGGCAAGGAACTGAAAATAGATTCAGGTATAATTTAGTTGACTGGAATGAGGTTTGCACCCCTAAAAATTCAGGGGGTCTTGGTATTATGAATCTCAAATATTTCAACTCAACCATGCTTGCCAAAATGGGCTGGAGATTTATTAAGCAAGAACAACCCTGAGCTGAGCTGATCAAGACCAAATATTTAAGTAACCACCATCACCATCTCTTCCTCTCTGAGGATGCCCTTCCTGCAGGTTCCACCTTCTGGAATAATCTTGTTAATACAAGATACATTCTCAATAAAGGTATTTTTTGGAATCTTGGCACTGGAGACCGAATAAACTTTTGGAAAGATTCTTGGAGCAATCATGATCTGGAAAGGGACTTCAGACAAATTAAGGAACCCCTCATTAATTTTTATGGCACTACTATTAACAATTATATGGAAGAAAGTAATGGAGTTAAAAAATGGAAGATCCTGCATTTACCTGACTCTAGTATGCTGGATATTTTGTCTTCTCTCCAAGATAAGCTGGATCTGATTCCTATTGATCAAAATGGAACTACCGATGAGTTAGTTTGGAAAGATTCTTTTGATGGAGATTACACTGTCAAAACTGGTTACACTTCCTTCTTCTCCTCTCTTTCTAGCAATATTAACTGGACCAGAATTTGGATGAAAGAACTCACTCCTAGAGTCAATCATTTTCTGTGGTTAGTTATAAAAGGTAAAATCCTCACCAAGGATAACCTTATCAAACGAGGATTCATTATGACTAATGGTTGCTGCCTCTGTCAACAGGATGCTGAAAATATCAATCACCTCTTGCTTCATTGTGATTTTGCAAGAAATTTCTGGAGCCGGATCACGGAACATTTAAATCTTAACTGGGTTTTTCCTGATGATATTTTGGAGGCCTGGACCCAATGGAACTCCCCCTTCAAGAATAATTTAATTAGAAGATTTTGGATCTTGATTTTCGCTCATGGGATTTGGAACATCTGGAAAGCTAGAAACGGGGTTATTTTCAGAGATAAGAAAACTTCTACAGATATTCTTTTCAAAGGTTTCATCAAAGATGTTAAAGATAATGTTGTCACCATCAAACCTGCTAAGAGCATTTCCTTCAATAAAGAAGAAATTTCCATTTTGGAGAAATGGAAGATTATTCCTGAAAACCTCTTGAAGAGAGGAACCAAAATTGACAGATCTTTAATTAAGTGGATCCCACCCCCCCTGGGTGGTACAAACTTAACTTTGATGGAGCTTCAAAAGGTAACCCTGGAGCTGCAGGTGGAGGTGACATTATCAGAGATCACAATGGTAACATGGTGGTGGCTTATGTTGGGCAAATGGGTTACCAAAATAATCACTATGCTGAAGCTCTCTCAGCTCTCTGGGGTATTAGGATTGCTAAGAATTTGTATATTGAAAAAATTCTGATTGAAGGAGACTCTCTTAATATTATTAACAATCTCAATAATAAACACCCCCCCAACTGGACCGTCAAAAGTTTCATTCATGAATCCATAAGTATCTGTGGCACCTTTAACATATGTAACTTCATGCATACTTATAGAGAAGGTAATAGAACCACCGATTTATTGGCGAACGAGGGAGTTGCAAACACCCATACAAATATCACCATTTGGAATTATCATGACACCATCTCAGATAAGCTTGGAAAGATCTTGGAGCATGATAGAAATCCTAGCCGTACTAGTTAGTTGGATTTATTGCATGCATTATGTGCTGGCAAACAGGTACACCGCTGCAAACCAGTCACTTCGCCCTATGCGAAATCAAAGGAACAGCTACCCTTCACATGCTTTCTGGGTCTTTAATAAGCCTAGTCCAGAGATGTTAGTTTGCAGCTTGATCGCTGATTGTTAAGTGACTGTTGCTATTAGTTTGCTGTTTTTTTGTTGTTTAGTTGTTGTTTTGTCGCTGCAGCTTGGCTGCTTTCTGCTCTGTTTCGTTTTTTGCGTTTTGGAGTTTGGCTCCATTTGATCTCCTCTCTGTATCCATATTTTGATCCTTTCTCTGTTCTTCTCTTGCCCTTTCTAGCTATTGAGCTTTTTTGTACAAGGGTATAGTCCCTTTCAAAAAACTAATTTACCAATAATTAAAAAAAATAATGGTTTAATGATAGTTTGAATGATTATGATGCATAATGGTTATTTTGGGGTGTATACATTTTCCCCTCTTTAAAGTGTTTTTACAAAATAATAGTGATTTAAAGATAGTAGACGCGTGTAAAACGGTGAACAAATAATAATGAAGTGTTAAGGACTTCTTCATTTTCACTGGTGAAGCATTTGGATGACCCAACGATGATGAAAAACATACCTTAAAAATAACTCACTCAACCAGTTAGAATGGTTAGACAACTCAAAAATGCCTCAAATTTGCAAAAACTCACTTTTTGTCAATGTAAGATAAAACTTCGAATGTTCTCTTTTGCCTTCAAAAGCTCAAAATAGAGTGTTCAAATCTTGAAGCATGTTCACTAATATTTAACCCTTATAATTTAATCATAAAATTGGTTGGAATTGCATGAAATAATCAAATTTATCCTCCTTAAGCAAAATTGTCTCTCCTAGCTTCTTAAAGGCAAGGTGTTTAGTGGTTTTGAGTTTAGAGAATTATACAAATTCCCAGAAAAAATTATAAATTCATTTGGATACCATTTTTTCTGCTTTAGGTGTGGGAAACAGAAAATAGTTCAACTCTTAGCGTATATGTCTTATCTTCACTCTTGCCTCTTTAGGCTTATACTCTCCTTACCAGCCCTGTTTCAAGACAACTTCAAGCATATCTTTTGATATATATTTTCAATTCAAAAAATAGCGTTTGTTTTGACTACCCATTGAGGCCTTTTTTCATATGTGTAGAATTTCACTATGCCTTCTTGTGTAATAAATGCTTCAAGTTTTCAATTTATAGTCTTTAATTAGGTCTTCTTAATCCACTAACCACCAACTATGGAAATTGTCAACAGTTTATTCTACCATAAGATTTTCCTTGCAAATATTTTTCTTGAATCTTGTTTAGAAAACTGATAGGATGGATTATAGAAGTTTTTAGCCTCTGTGGTGTGGTTCTTGGTCATCAAACAACTTGTCTCCCTTAAACCCTGAGGGTTTCTCCTATAGGCCCAAGAGCACTAATTTTCTTACCAATTTGAATTTTTTCAAATTCAAATCTTTAATCCTTATTGAGAAGGTTTGTGCACACCATTCAAATCTTTCAAGCTTACCAACCAACTATGATTATCTTCAAAACATGTGTTTGATTCTTTAGACACTCTGCAGTGTCTCAGAAAATAGGAAAGTACTGATTGTGGAGTCTTTTTAAATAAGATAACAATAAAATTACCTTATTATTTCTCTTTAAGATTTCTTATATGTATACCTTAGGCTTCCTTCATAAATTCAATCCTTCTCCTTGACATAAAACATGTGGTTTCTAGGATTGAGGCAACATCAATTATTGTGGATTCTTTAATAACTATGATATTAGTAACCAGCAAGACAATGAACACTTAAGATAAAAATATATATATTAACAACCTTAACAAATTTATTTTCTCCATCACTTATGTATTTTGAGCTCAAAAAACCCATTCGTGTTCATGCAAGGTTCTTGATTCTTCTACCTGCTATTTGTAAACAACCTTTTTCAACCAAACTCATTCTTGGAGCTCCAAAATGTTATTCTAATAGATTGATCAATGATGGTAAACAACTAAAAATTGGTTTTTATACCTCTTGATCGAGGTTAAACCTCTTAGTTACGATAAACCTTGGCTACATGCATGGTTACCTCATTAAGAGGTCACATGAAGGTTAACATTTTAAATAAGGAGCTACAAAATGTTGATGAGCCAAATGACCAAGATAAACTACATGAAGGACCTCTAAGACTCCAAACTAACCCTATCACCCCTAAAAATGCTTATGACCAACTCTAGAACCTCTAAGTTAGCAATAAATCCAAAATTGGCCCAAAACAAGATTCAAAATTTCAAATATGCAAAACAGAGGGAAACTCTACCATTTGAAATTTTGACCTCTAGAGCACTACATCACAATATGAATGACTCCTAAGATACCTCTAAAGACCTAGACAACCAAAATTGAACTAGATAAATCTAACCTATCCAATGGAGTGACGCTCTTGCATAAAACAAGTATGGATTATGCTAAGGGATTTTCCCCTCAAGCAAATGGGTGACGTGGGAAGTGACGAACAATCGCTTGATAGGAAGAATAAGAATAATTATTTTTTGAGAGGGATTAGAAAGGATATGTCGTCAAGTGAATGGTAACGTTAGGAAAATTATGATATGATTTTTTTCATATTTTTAATGAGATGCACAAATGAATGTAATGGTGAGATGATCAATCATTTCTTGTAGCTTGATCTTTCATTCAGATTTTTATATTTTGAGAGCAAACTATTTTGTTGTTTCACAATAGATTTCAAATGATGATTATTGAAAAACCATGATGAGTAACCCATATGCACGTAAAAAAAAACACAAAGAGAAAAATATAAAATGAACCCAAAATAAATAGTAAGATGATGTACAACATGGATATAAATTAACCACAATGCTTACAATATATATGTAATTGACTAAAAAACAAAGTTGAAAAGAAGTGCAAAACACATCCAATATACATAATAAGGTGAATATACACCAAATTTACATATGACCTAAAATGATAACAATTTACCTGCAATTGGTTAAAGATGAAGATAAACAAAGAAAAAACAAAACCCATATACGCAGTAACTGATAAACACTATGATTATTAATAAGTCAAGATGTTGAAAAAATACCTATAATAGGTCCAAAAATGAAGACAACATTTGAAAACAAGCCCAATATACAAAGAAAAAGGAGCCAAGATGACAATAGAATACTAATAATTGATCAAAAATGAAAATGAGAAATGCAAGAAAAACCCAACATACAAGACAAAATGATTACACCAAGACTAACGATGAGTTAATATGGTAACACTATATGTGCAATTGGTAAAAACAATGAAAAATTGGGGGAAAAAGGCAATACACAAAACAAAATAAATACACCAAAGGCAACAATGAGCCAAGATGGTAACACAATACTTGTAAGTGGTAAAAAACAAAGAAAAAATGCAAGGAAAACCCTACACAGATGCACCAAGGTTATATTCAAGCCAAAATGCTAACGAGATTACTTATAATAGGCCAACAAATAGCAACAATGTAACACAACTTAAAATAACTACATGTAACTATGCCTCGAATGTGTTCTAGATTGAGGATTTAGCATATTTGAATGACCCCAAGAAATTATACAAACAAGGGTATTGGATTGGACCGAAGATAGGAGTTAAGAAACTCCTAATCACACTCTTTTTGGATCCATGTTGAAGAATGATCTGATATTTGTTGGGTCCACACTTCCAAGCAAGGTAGAACATGAGATACAAAATTTTCCTAAGCGAGGGTACACACGAGGGTTGGATTTGGATTTGATAATCATAGGATGGTTTAAAACAATCACTAAGATAGTAGTATAAAATTTGATATCATTGGTTGTGTTAATATTTGTTAAAAAAAATTAATGTTTTGATTTTTAAAATTTTGAATGTTTTGATTTTGTTCGAATTTTGAATGTTTTGATTTTTTTTGTATTTTAAATGTTTTGATTTTTTGGAGTTTTTACTCAGTAAATGGTGCACTGCTTGAACCTATGTTCAAATAATTGTAAACATTTCATTCCATTGGAAGAATGTGGATGATGTAGTGCTATGATGCCTGACCCCACACAACTAGTAAGATGCAAGGGTTCAACACCAATAACTAAGAAGGATGAAGATAAATGAGATAATGATGTGCAAATGAAGATGATGGATACAAACACATGAGGTTAATAATGGTCCATTTGGGAAAATATGAATCATCTCTGATTAAGATTATTTGACCGATTATAAAATGAATTAAATTTATAGGTGTTAACTAGACTTAGACCGGTAGCTGACCTTGTGATTGGTAAGATCAGGTGTGAGCAGTGATTATCTCTCTTAACATGAACAACTAAATGATTCTTTGGATTTTGTATGATTAAGCACTTTTGATTCATCTATTGAAAGGAGTTCTGGTACTTGATTTTTTTTGAAATGACCCCATAAATTTTTCCCCATACCAGTAGTAAGAGGTAAGGGTTTCACCGAAGAAAAGACGCATGTGAGTAAGGGTTCCTTTCTCCTTTCTTAGTATCACACTACCAGTAAGAAGTTTGGGCTCAACATCAAAGACTGTGAAGGAAAAAATGTTTATTGATTTTGATTTTGATTTTATTTTTATTTTTGATTGAATTTTCCTTGTTGTGATTGTGCTTGTAGAAAATAAAATTTTCCCCAAATCTCAGCCCCACACGACTAGTAGGACAAAAGGTCTCACCACCTTAGACTGAGATGGATCGGCAAAAGAACTGGGCAAAGAAGTTTAGTACTTTTTGCTAAGGATATATCTTCTTCGAAAGGATGATTTTCCATCGGTAAAATTATAGAAAATAATATACGTAAAAACATCTTAAATGGAAGAATACAGAATAGGGATAAGATGCACAATCCCTCAAAAAAACAAGATTAACCTACATCTTATAGGTAAAGAATGTGAAAATATGTTAATGAAATGATAGAGATATTGTTGGAAGCAAAATATACTGAGAGGGGGGTGAATCATGTTGGAAGCACAAACACTAGGGGGTGAATCGATGTGCATACAAACATTTATTAATTTTAACCATTAGCATTCATCAATCATTCATCATATCTAATTTATTAATATTGATAATTATAACACAACCATCAAAGCATATGCAACAAGAACACAATAGCACATGGACACCAAATTTAAATGGGAAACCCTCAAAGGGAAGAAAATCCACTGAAACAAAACTTTATGGTAGCCATGTTTAAAATTTAGTTGAGAACTAACTCAAAAAGGAGAAATAAACCCTAATTTAGTGAGGCACTAACCCCACAAGGAGTTCCAACCCCTATTTTAGTAGAGTGCCAACCTTACAAGAAGCACCAACCTCTGTTTTAGTGAAGAAACCACTCCAAAAGATGTTAAAACCCCTTAAGATGATCACACACTAACTCAACCACCTTTGGATTAAGATACCCAAATATTGTTGCTTCCACAAGTGATGGAGATCACCTATTCATCTCATACACATTATTCAAACTCTCATCCCTTTAACTCACTATATCTCTCTCTTTCATGAATTGTCTTGGCTTCAAACCCGTGCACTCAAGATATATATCATTCCTCAACTTGTCACACACATCTTCAACTCTTAAAATGATGCTCTACCACCACCACTTCTCTCTCATGCAGATCGCATTTTCCCTCCAAGAGCACTAGTTCAAAAATGGAATAAAACATCACTTATATATGCATTCCATCTCGTAAAAATAAGGGAGGTCAATACTCATCCTTTAGATAAACTAATATAACACAAAAATTTAACACCACATTTATAAAAAAACATTCACAATGGAGCCATGTAGGTCGGTCATGCCCAAATGCACTAAACACACTCAAATTCAACTCAAAACCCCATCACATGAATGACTAAAACCCATAAACACCACAAACATGATTATTCAAGCTCCCAAATTAATCAAAAATGTAAAATAATACATAAAAACATCATCCATGCTCGTTAATTAGCTTCCACTAATCAAATTTATAATAAAATACTCAAGAAGGTTCATATCCTTCACCAAACAACTATTTCCAGGAACCAATCTTCACATTTAGGCCTCAATATGACCAAGGAACACCTCAACTATGGCATATATCCACTAATTGGAATCCCTTGGAACTATAGATCACATCCATATTTTCTAGAGCTCATGAAACATCCATATGTGCAAACCACACCAACTTTCCTCTTCACCAAACTGGGTTGCCTAAAAAGTAGTTTTAGAAACTCGTATGGTTTTCACCCTTGCTGCCACTTTCAAGACCTTAAAAACATTCAATAAGAAGAAAAATCAACCATATTCACTTTGAAACTAATAGAAATATTAAAATAATCCATTACATGCACTATTTACCTTAATCTTTCAGCCTGGGCAATTCTGTCATGAAAATCAACAACGTTCTTCTTCACAAACTGATCTAAATGACCTATCAAATATCATCATAATGAGACAAACATTTTACCATTATAAATCCCTAAGAATATAATTTCCATAAAATCTTATATTTCCTTCCAAATCTAAGTCTCCTTTAGCCTTCTAGGACACAAGAACTAATCTTGAGCTCAACTTGCTCCATCACCTAGAAAATAACTTCCAAGATTAAAAAAATCATGGAAAACAATTAATAAAAAATCTAATCACTCAAAAACCTTCAACAAGCATGAAACAACTTAGATCAATCACTTACCTCATGAAGCTATACAATATTCTACTTAACCAAGCATCTTTCAAATTTAACCCTCAAAGAACATGTCATAACTTCTTCATCCATTATCAAAAACATGAGTTTTACATACCAATGGAAATATCTCTGAACCAGGATCACAACACAACTTGAATATATTTCTAACTCCTCTTGTATCTCATACAATTCCACTTTTACCATAGACTACTCCAAACTACCCCAAAAACTAGTCTTCAAAAATAGGGCACACTTTTCCATTTAGAATCACAACCATGATCTCAAACTATCACGCACATGTATAAAAATTCTAAGGCTCAAAACAAAGTCAAATTTAATTCAAACCTTCTTTAGACAACTTTGTCTTAAACTAAAATTATTCAGAAATAAGTGTTTTCAGGTGGGGCCAAGATACAGTCACAAACACTATCTTACATTTCTAGAAATATGGAGGAGTCCTATATAACCTCTAATCATCACTTTTGAAAAAGGAACAAAAAAAGGTTTAGTACACTAAACTTTGTCCAAGTCACTTTGAGTTAGGGTTTCAATGCAACTTATCTTCTTAACGATCGTTCATAAAAACCAGACGATAAAAACTCCTCATTTTTTTCTAAACCTTATTATATCTATGGAAAAACTTCCCCAAAATTATTTGGGTCCCATGTAAAGCAAAAAATCCAGAACGGGCATCAAAAGATCAACTTTTACCTCCAATCTTCATTCGAAAAAACATGATTTCACCAAAAATGACATATCTTACAATTCCTTTTTCAAAATGACCTGAAACTAGTCATGAAGCATAATGAAAACATCATCTAACTGACCATGATCACCATCTAGCTCAAATAGGTCTAAAACTCTCTATCCATTAAGACTTACATGTGTCAATGTGTCTGTTCTTCACTTGCATTCTTCCCAAGGACCATTAAACACAATCAAATCTATGAGATATGACTTGAAACTCATCATAAATCTCAGGTACACTATCACCATGTTGTTACCATACTTTTTTAGGACATATCAGCTCCAAAACACAAGCCTCCATACCATTCTGCATGTTCCAGGGCTAGGAATAGGCATGGAATGAGCTAACTCAACCATGACATCACATGAACTGACCTCATGTATAATCATGAACACTTTTAACACACCTATAGGACCATGAATGAACTCATTACAACCTTTAACCAACTTAGGAGAGCTTAAACTATGACTTTTCTCACTAGACCATGCTCTAGGATCTCATAGAACATCACTAAACATGACACTACCATCCAACCTTCATACTTGACATTTGACTAACACCTCGTGGAGACTCACATCAATGATAACACAAATACACAATGGTTAAAAAATCAGTCCTTCGAAAACCCTTAAACAATTTAAATTAACTTGTATACACCATTTACGATTCAACCATACATTAATGTGATCTTAACAATACATAACAACCATCCACAAGAGCATATCCATGAAATAATAAACAGGAACAAAAGATATAAGTGGTAAACCCTCAAGTGGAATAAAACCCACTGAATGTTTGATTATATTACTCAAATCAAAATAATTTAGTGGAGCACCAACTTCACAAGGAGCTCCAACCCCACAAGGAGGCTACAACCACCTAAGGTGATCAAGCACCAACTCAACCACATTTCGATGAAGATATATGATGTATTGTTTCTGCCACAATTGATGGAGAACCAAATTCAACTCAAACTTGATCTATCAAACCCTCTTCAAATGAAATTTCTCCTAACTCGATCAAACTTGATCTTTCATGGACTGATTTAGGCACAAATCCTTACACACAAGATATTAACAACTATTCAGACTTTCACACACTTTCTCAGATATATCTTGATGTCCTTAAAACTCTTGCACTCTCTCACCTAGCTTACATTTTCCCCTCTCTCTCAACTAGTTTAAAAATGAACCAAACATGCAATTTTATATGAGACTCAACTCAAAAACATAGGCCAGTCATGACCCAAGAGGCCAGTCATAACAACTTAAAAATATAACACTATACTCATATAAATTCATAACATGGACCCATATAGGTCAGTAATGCATTAAGATACTCAAACATGCACAATTAGGCCAACAAGCCTAAATTCTTCTCCAATGAGCTCATCAAGGTCTTCAAACACTTCACATTAAATATTCAACCCTCTAAAGGCATCACAAATTTCAAAAAAATCATAGAAACATAATCCATCAGCTCACTAAATTTTTCACCATCCATTTCATTCATATCACTACCAAGTAGGACTATTTCCTACTCAGAACATGAACGTCTAGGAACCAGTCTTCACCAATGTAGCTCAAGATAACACTAAAACACATTAAATATTCCATTTAACCACTAATTATAAATAAATTGACATATATAACACATCCATTCATGTTAGACATCATGAAACATCCAACAAAGTAAATCACACCTCTTTTCTTCTTTAGTAAATTGAACTACCTAGAAAGTAATTTTTGAAACTCAACTGGTTTTCACCCTTTTTAACACTTTCAAAACCTCTACATGCATTAAATAGGAACAAAATTCATCCTTATTAACTCTCAAATGGATATCCAACATTAGCTGAGCTAAACATGGGTCTTCTACATCCATCTTCTACATTTATCATCTCATCCATTCAAATTAACATCCATAACCATATAAGCACATTACGTGTATATAAAACATTCACAAGTACATGAAACAAGGAGAAATAAACATGAACTTTATATATAAGTGGGAAAACCTCATGGGGAAGAAAAATCATTTCCAATCTTCTTATATTACTCAAATAAAAGAGATTTAGTGAAGCACCAACTTCACAAGGAGCACTAACCCCTAGTGTAGTAGAGCACCAACCCTCCAAGGAGAATCAACCCATAATTTAGTCAAACACCCACTCCACAAGGAGGATACAACCCTATAAAATGATCAAGCACCAACTCAACCATATGAATATGAAGATATATGATTTTTTTCTGCCACAATTGATGGATATTACTGATTCAGTTCATACACCTTCTTCAAACTCTCATTCCTTCAACTCGCTCTTTCTTCTTCTTTCATGGAATTTTTTTTATACCCTTCTCAAGTTAAAAACATGAAACAAGTAGGTATTGTTCATTTATATAGACCAATATATATTAAAAAATCCAAATAAATTCATAAAAAACATTCATAATGGACCCATGTAGGTCATTCATGCTTAAACACACTAAACAAGCTCAAAAACAACTCAAAACCCCATCACATGGATGATTAAAAACCAAAATCCTCATAACCATGATTAGTCAAGATTCCAAATTCATGAAATTTCAAATATGACATAAAAAACCATCCATGGTCTTGCATTATCTGACACCAATCAAATTCTTCATAATTTATTCGAGAAGGCTCATATCCTTCAGCAAACAATTGTTTCTAGGAACTAGTCTTCACCATTGGGCCTCAAGATCACCCAATAACACCTAAAATATGGTATTTAGCCATGAATTGGAATACCCCTGACCTTATTATCACATCCATTCTTTCTATATCTCATGAAACATCCATACATGCAATCACATCAACTTTCCTCTTCACTAAATTGAACTGCCTAGGAAGCAGTTTTAGAAATGTAACTAGTTTGCACCATTTATGTCACTTAAAAGACCTCCAAAGTCCTTAAATAGGAAAAAATTCATCCATTTACCTACTCTCCACTCTGATATCAGCATGTCACAAAATCCATATCATGCCCTTTACCCCATGAACTTAAAGCCTAGTAGGAAATCATACCCTGAAAAATCAACAATCTTCTACCTCACACATTTCCTGGATGACCCATCAAAACTAAAATAAAGAGACTGTCAAATTATCCCACTACAAAATGATCTAAATCCCATTTCTTTAAGCATCATGCATAGCTTGTTGATGCTACTTCCAAATACAAGGTGGGACTGCCTTGGAACCAAGACCAACTCTATGTCAACTTGAAACTGCCCCACGAGGCTATGATTTCCTTTAAATCTTGTCAATAGGCATAAATTTTCACACTTATTCCACTTTATATAAAACCACTATCCTCTGAAATAATCTATGTACATCAATAGGGACACAAATTCCCATTCATGAAATTAATGGAAACTTATTTTGTAACTCATTTGAATGTAGGGTATCCCCTCCATTGTCTTCTAACAAATATAATTTTTACATATATGGAGAGTTTTTAAAGCCAATGAAGATCCAACCCTCTTTGACATCATTTAAGAAAACCTCCGGAAGCAATCAAGGACTGACATACACCCTAATTTACCTATGAATGAATTACATGGACACTTATTTATCTCTTTGATTGAAATTGAGCTAAGAATCTTCAAACACATAAAAATCTTGTGGAAGGGTTTTCTTCTCATTTTATCGTGACTTCCTCATGGGAAAAAATTACCTCATTATGAGTTTGAAACCTTCCAAAAGGAGACTCCTCTACTGACCAATAAATATTATACCTAATATCGATACCTTATCCTTGAAGACCACTATGTAGAGCATCAATTTCCTGGGAAAGAACCTTCTTCTTAAGTCCCCATTTCGAACAAGAAGGGACTTATCTATGCACCATTTACTCTCTCCCCATGAATCGTCAACCAACCTTTTGTATCCCAAAACTATCAAATTTTTGGTTCATATCTTTCCATATCCAAACATCATTATCTCGAATTTTTTTATGATTCTCAACCTTAAAGATGACTCATTGAGCCTCTGACTAAGCCCTTGGAGAAAATTTTCCCTCATGGTTTAAGTTAGGGTCATTATGAACCAACAATGAAACTATACCTTTATGAAACCTCTCCAAAAGGTCATAATGTACCTCAATATGGCTAATTATGAGACACTAAACCTTACATTCATACATGAGAGCTCACTTGTCTCCACAACTCAACCTTGTGCCTCCAATCACCTAGACTTAGTTTAGATGGGAATTTGAATCTTGGTCTTCAATGAGCACTTACATGCATCTTAAAACTCATGTGAGTGTCTAAAAAATCTCCAAACATTCTCTCCATGCTAACTACCATACTCCTCAAGCCACCAAACAAATCTCAACCATCACTACTTCATCACCTAGGCTAGCTAGGTCACCTGATAAGGCTTGCTAGACCAAGCCAATCTCATGAGGGTGAATCACCTCATGTCATATGAAAAAATTTAAATCTCCAATCACCATACCTACTGAAAATATTATAACACTTCACCATATGATCCTCTTTAGTCATTAATGGTCTTTTACATCAATGACAACACCTAGAACACAACATGCCAACATCCACTCCCTCCCACCAGAAATGTCATTGGTGGAAAACCTCCTAAATTTCTCCCCCTTTTTACATTAATGAAAATGAAGTATGACATTTGTGACCAACTGATATTCATCCTTATCAGCTTCATAGGATCATCCCACTTGGTTGGAAACATCAACCAAAGACTTCATAATAGCTCATCAAACTAGTAAATTCTCACAAGATATATGATTTTCACCACTTTTAAAGCATTTAGCTGGTTGTACTCCCCCTGGAAAAGAGCATACACAAATGCCCATACATAAAACCATGAAAATAACATCATGTTTCCTCCACCTTTATTGAAACAACACTAAGTTCATCCTTCTAGCATGCAAATGAAGCTTATCTTCTTGATCTCTAGTTTGGATCTTTTTCAACCATTTAAAATCATGGTAGCAAACCTTAAACTAATGCATTCAACTTGTTAAATTCCAACAATCATGCCTGAAAGCCAAAAACATCCCATTTAATTCTTCCTTGTCTTATCTACACTGAAGGAGTAGAATTTTATTCAATCTTCCATTTATTGACAAATAACTTTGGGACTGTCCCTAAACCAACATCCCCGTTCTCAAGAAGAATGACAACTATTAGGATTACATCTAGGAGGCTTACAACAACAAGACATAACTTCTAACTCCCCTTGATTTTAGGCCATTTCCATCTGTTGACTTTCACAAGATGAAACTATTCTAGACCTATGATCTCTTACCTTGGAAGGGACTCATCCTGACGGTTTTTTCGATCTTTACAGCCAAATTTTGGCCTAATGATCCTTCTTGACCATATGAATTGCTTCTCCATCATCTTATAACTACTCTCCATTTATATATGCAAGCTCTCAAGACACCTTGTCATCACTTGTCAGTGAGGTAAAAATTTCCCTTGTCTTAGCTTCAATCAAACAGGTAGCAACACATATTCCATGACCTTATCCATAATCATTTTTGACATATGAGGAACCCTAAAATTTCCAACACTAAGAAAAGAGAACCAAAATATCAACTATATTGATATGTATCATCCTCATGGATCACATTGATGTTGGTGTCACATTGAACCCAAAATATTGAAATTTCAAAATCACACAAAGAAAACTCCTCACCTTCAAGATATCTTAAATCACCTGTAGATCATCATGTGCTCATCATAGAAAGGTTCAAGCCATCCTTCTCAGTTATGTAGTTCATCAAAAAAAATCAACCACTTCTAAATTTATTTACAAAACATTTTCACCAATGCTAGGATCCTTTTAGGCTTTGTAACCTTTGATAACCAAGTAGTGTTGTCCCCCTAACTCAAAATGTATAACAGATCTAGTGAACCAAATTTCAGTCTACACATTATTTTATCCTTGCAATCCCACTTGGCACTAGATCTTGTACCCAATATATCCTCTCATACACAAATATATGTGAATATATGCAGACTTTAGTTTAATGTTTTCCAATAACCTTAGCATTGTCTATAGGATATAACATTTGATATCAGGTATTGCATATGTAGCTTTCATATTATGAATCTTGCATCCAATTTCCTTGAATGAAAAACTAATTCCCTATCTTAATAAAATCACCCATTCTTACAACATTATATGTAGATTGAATAGAAAAGGATAATCATCTAATTTGGTACCCTTTTTCCACATTCATACCTTACCCAAATCAAATCTCTATAAGCATGGTCTTGTTGACACTATCTCCAGTTTACAATTTGTTTTTCACCTATGCTAACATAAAGTTGCTTAAAAGAAAAATTGTGGCCAATTGTCTAGATGGATGACTTACATATCAGAAGTGGGATATCCTAAAAATTTTGATCTACTCGTATTTCAATGACCTAGTTTGGTGAATGCATTGACGACAATTTCCCTCTTCACCTTGGTATATTCCTTCTATCAATTTACTCTAAACCCTAGGTTAGGGTACATTCATGTAGTTAACTCCTAACAAAAGCCATAATCATTTATATCAAGGTTTCAAGTAGAAAAATCCTACAAACAATTTTGTTTTAGGAGATATTTTTATGACAATGATCCTTCAGATTCATTTGATCAAGAATCAGTTGAGATGCATATTGTTCCAATATCATCACAGGTTATGTTATGGCCTCTTCATCGGTAATTCAAATGCATATCATGAAATTGTGGACTCATGGGTTGCTTTTTTTCCCATACCCTTGAATCGACATTGTTGAATGAGAGGAAATGCCTGAAATGCCTTAGAATTGTTGCACAAGATGGAATTATGACAGACCAACAAAGGCTTTGCTACCTCATTTTCTGTTAGAGTGACAACTATTTACCTTAGCTCATGTTCACCTAGGTAATTTATTTACATTATTGACATTTATCAAGACCCACTTAAGTGTCAAGGATATGATATTTTTATTTAGCCTTTAGATATTAGGGGGATATTACACATAAGGTATAGTTTCTTTCCTTGATCTATGGTAGGGGTCCACTGGGCAAGTTCTTCCTTGATCTATGGTATTCGGGGAAGATCCTTGATGACTAGTTCTAATCCTAAATCTATGGACTTAACTAGTTCTTTGATGACTAGTTCTTTCCTTGATTTATGGCTTGATCTACGACCTTTGACTGGTTCTTAGATTGTTATTCCTTGCCTATATAAGCAAGGCCCATTCTCATTGTATTTAATTGAGTTCCATAATAATATATGATATTGCTGCTCATTTGTTTGCAAAGGTTTTATGTAAAGTTATTCTGGCGAATTGCTTTCATCTTATTGATCGTGGTGTTTGATTAACATCTATGTTTTTGGCTTGGTATGATCTGGTTATCGTTCCTTTAAAGGTATTAGAGCAGGAGATTGCTATTAACATCTATCTGTAAGTTTTATTTTGCAAATAAATCATTTATATATTCATATTTTGGGATTTACTCGTATTTTGTTGTTACATGTGTTTTTATGCAAAACAGAGGCTTCCATTAGATCTATAAGGTGGCAAAACCTTAAGATCGAATGTAAACTCAACCATTTCTGGAGGCACTCATTTTTTGGTTTTTTTGTTGTGTAGAGAAACATGGTGGTTTGTCTCAATATTCGTGTCATCTTGGAAGAAAAACCAGCAAATCATTTTTTGGGTTTTTTATATCAAATCTAGGTTTTTTTATTTCAGTAGGTTTAACATTCTCGGTCAACGTGCAGTAGGCGGTTTCAGAAAATACATTTCTTTCCTCTTTTAACAAGGGTCCACGGGTAGTTGTACATGATTTTCTATTTCGGGAAAATCCGTAGACTACTATTTTGGGCAGAGAAGGTCATTTTCAGCACAGGCCAGAAATAGCAGTTTTTACCCATTGAAATCGTTATCCCTGGTCATATGATGGCTCAAATATTATGATTCCTACTAGTAGATGCTTAACTCCAGCTCCCTTTCATTTTATTTGTGTGGTGAAGGCAAGAGTATTTTATTCTATTTTAGTGGCAACTAAAATAAATAGTAGAGCATAATATTGAAAACCTTGTATCTTTTGATCGGTAACTCGGTTTTGAGTGTCCGTTTTTTGCAAAAGTGCGTTGTTTTTCCATGATCTTTCCATTGGAAATATTTATTTTGAGAATCACACTATAATTATAAAGTGCCATATTGTAACACACACTCATTATAAAGTGCCAAAATCTGGGGGCTCTTGTTGCATTGCTTGGGGGTCTTGTTGCATTGCTTGGTTCTTGCATTTCTTTTTGGTGATTTTTTTAGGATGGCATCTACTTCTGCATTAGATCATGTTGAGCCATTAACAACACATAATTACCACACATGGAAACCAAAAATGGAAACAATAATTAAGAGGAAAGGATTATGGGCTTTAACTTCTTCATAACAACCAGTGTTCACTAGAGAATATGAGAAATTTCAGTACCAGTGAAAATTTGATGAGTGTATGGGTTTGATAGGAACTTATGTAAGTGAAAATCTTTTGTTTCATTTGGAAAAATGTGACTCTCCTTTCAAAATATGGGAGAAATTGGAGGATTTATTTGGTAAGGTGGATCATATGAGAGTGATGCAACTTGAAATTGAGATCACCTCTCTTAATCCAGAAGATTTTCCAACAATTATAGACTATCTTACCAAGTTCAAGCATTTGTTGACACAGTTGAAGGGGAGTGGAAGAGATAAGAAAGATGAAGAGTGTGTTTACTTGATTCTATCCAAGTTGAGAGGACCATTCCAAAATTTTTCTTCTACCTTTTTTTTTAGCATGGATGCCTTAGGTGACACATTCAAAATGCCTAACTTAGAAACATTTTGTGAAAGAATTACTAGGGAAGAATCCAAATTGTCTCACCTTGATTCTTCCACCTCTCAAAAGGCATTAGTTGCATCTAATCCTAAGGGCAAGGGAAAACCAAACAGTAAAACCAAATCCACACCTTCTCCATCTCAAAATGCTCCTAAACCCAAAGAAAACAACTCAAAACCCAAGGTCTTCTAAATCCAAGACTAAGTCTAGCTTTTCATGCTCTTTTTGTGGGGGTAGTAATCATGAAGAACATAGGTGTTATAAGTGAATGCAAGCCTAAGAGGATGCAGTCAAGAAACACAAAATTTCTATCCCCACTCCACCTTCTAATCAGCATGGAAAAGCACTTAATGTTGTTGGGAGATCTCAATCACCACTTGCAGACAGTTGGGTTATAGATTCTGGTGCTTCTCATCACATGACTTCTTCCAAGGAGTCTTTTGTTTCTCTAGGTTTGAGTTCTACTTCCAAAATTGAGGTTGGAGATTCTTCCTTTATTTTTGTTGAGGGAAAAGGTGATATACAACTTGATGGTGGCAATATCCAAGATGCACTATATGTTCCTAACATCACTACAAATTTGCTTTCTGTATATCAAATTTGTCATTTTGGTCAAGGGAAAACAAAGTGACTTTTACACCACATGGGGCAGAAGTAAGAACTTTGTTGGAGCCTCATTCACTTGTTGCTCAGGGTATTGTTGATCATAGTTCTAGACTATATCACTTTGAGGGTTTTGATGACACTTCTTCTATAGGGACAGGATTGGTTTCTCATTCAGATTCAGAGAGTAAGCTTTGGCATGAAAGATTTGGACATCTCAATTACAGATATTTGAAGGAGTTGAACACTCATGGTATGGTAGATGGTCTTCCTAGAGTTTCTTGTCTTGAGGGAGTTTGCCATGGTTGTGCATTAGGGAAACAACACCAAGATCCTTTTCCTAAGAATTTGTCTAAGAGAGCTTCTTCACCACTTGAGCTTGTGCATAGTGACTTGATGGTTTTTCCTACCCCTCTTTCAATGGAGCTAAGTATGCACTTACCTTTATTGATAATTTCTCGAGGCGTACTTGGGTTTATTTTCTCAAGTAAAAAAGTGATGTTTTTTCACACTTCAAAGTCTTCAAGGCTTTGGTCGAGAAACAATCTTCTAGTTGCATAAAGAACCTTCGCACTGATAATGGGGGGGAGTACTTTAGCAATGAGTTTTCTGACTTTTTTGAAACCCAAGACATTATTCACCAGCATTATGTTCCTCATACTCCACAACATAATGGCTTAGCAGAACGGAAGAATAGAACTTTGAAGGAAATGGCTAACTGTATGATGCATTCTAGATATTTACCTCCTATCTACTGGGCAGAAGCAGTTAATTGTGCTAACTATATTCAGAATCACACACCACACAGAGCACTTGAGCATTTGACTCCAGAGGAAGGTTGGTCCAACACTAAGCCAGATGTCTCATTTTTTTGAGTCTTTGGGAGCCATGCTTGGGCCTTTGTGCCAAAGAAGAAAAGGAAAGCTTTGGATAAGAAGAGTAAACCCTTGATCTTTGTAGGGTATTGTGAGGACATGAGAGCTTATCGTCTTTTAGATCCTGATACACATGATGTTCTTTTTTGAACACATGTTTAGTTTGATGAGCGTTTCACTCCTCATGATTCTTCATCTTCTTCCATCCTCCTTCTTCTTCTTCATCTCATCTTGAGGATCCTTTCTTTGAGGAGATTGATGAGGAGGTTATAGATGTTGTTGAGGATCTTATTCCCACTGATGTTGTCACTATGCCTAAGTGGGATCGTACTACAGTTTCTGAGGCAACACCTTTCATAGAGGATCTTCCACCCACTAGGCATCATCACGCACATTCTACAGGTTCTGGACTTTTGTGTCAGGTAGTTTATAAGGATCCACAGTCTTTTTCAAATGCTCATGGGATACAGGAGTGGGATGATGCGATGACAACTGAGTATTCTTCTTTGATGAAGAATCATACTTGGGATTTGGTATCTCTTCCTAAAGGAAGAAATATGGTTAGGTGTAAGTGGGTATACTGAACCAAATACACAGCTGATGGGTCCATTGACAAGTATAAGGCTCGTCTTGTTGCAAATGGTTTTTCACAAGTTGAAGGTGTTGATTACTATGAGACTTTTGCACCCGTTGCCAAGATAGGATTATGTACGCCTTGTACTTGCTATTGCTACATCACAGGGGTGGCCCATATACCAGATGGACATGAAGATTGCCTTCTTACATGGAGATCTACAAGAGGAAATATACATGGAGCAACCGACTGGATTTGTTCAGGATTCTTCTCTTTTTTGTAGGCTCCAAAGGTCTCTCTATGGTCTCAAACAAGCCCCTTGGGATTGGTATGATAATATGGATTCTTTTCTTCTATCTATTGGTTTTTTTTGTTGCCACTCTTATCATACAGTGTATCTCCAACATGTTGGTGAGGATATTGTGATACTTGTCTCATATGTTGATGATATGTTACTTACTGGTAGCTATTCTTCCATTATTCAAAGGGCTCTTTCTATATAGTTTGATATGATAGATCTTGGGTTATTGCATTATTTCCTTGGTTTGCATATTTCTTAGATAGATTCAGGGATTCATTTGAGTTAGCAAAAGTACACCCATGATCTTCTTCGACACTTTGATATGGCTGATTGTAAGCCAAGTTCATCTCCTTTTCAGGCTGGGGTTACTCTTACTTCCACATGTACCACTCCACTTTTTGATCCTACATTCTATAGGAAGTTGGTTGGGAGTCTCATGTACTTGACCCATACTCACCCTGATATTTCATTTATATTAGGGCTTGTATCTCGGTTTGCACATTCTCCTCATAGTAGTCACTAGAAGGCTACTAAAAGGATTTTGTGTTATTTACAATGCACTTCCCACTTTGGCCTACACTACACTAGGGGTTCTACTCAGTTGGTTGGGTTTACAGATTTAGATTGGGCAGGTTCTATTGATGGCATACGTTCCACTTCTAGCTATCTTTTCTATCTTGGTTCTTCTCTAGTTGTTTGGGCTTGTAAAAAGTAACAAATTATTGCACTTTCATCTTCAAAGGCAGAGTACAGCGCAGTAGTTACAGCGAATCAACATATTCTTTGGCTTCACCAGTTATTGACAGAGTTTTGATTCTTACAGGATTCACCGAATGTACTTTGGTGTGGCAACCAAATTACAATTCACATTTCTCGCAACCAAGTTGAGCACCAATGGACAAAGCATATTGAGATACACATCCACTTCATTCGTCAACACATTCAGGATGGATTTCTTTGCTTGATGTACCTTTCGACTTAGCATCAAGTTGCAGACATATTTACAAAGCCTTTTGCATCACCTCACTACCTTGATTTGCGTGGAATGATAAGGGTTTTGAAATTTGTTCTTGGGGGGTGTTCGTGAGAAAATTTTCCTTCTTCTCCTTTCTCTTTCCTTCTAGCAGGATTCTTTCCTTCTTTTGGTTAGATATTTCTTCATGGATATATTGTACATGAGTACCTCATCAGGCCTAGTTGTCAGGACTCATACTGTGGACATACCACTTCTATTTTGGCCCCTAGTTTCACTTGAGGGGGGGTGTTAGAGTAGGTATTTACCTTAGCTCATGTTCACCTAGGTACTTTATTTACCTTTATTGTATTTATCCTCACCCACTTATGTGTGTGGATATTTATTTTTATTTATTTAGATATTAGGGGGATATTATATAGTTGTTAGGTATAGTTCTTTCCTTGATCTATGGTATTTACTAGATCCTTGATGTCTAGTTCTCTCCTAAATCTATGGACTTAACTATTTCTTTGATGACTAGTTCTTTCCAGATTTATGGCTTGATCTACGACCTTGACTAGTTCTTAGATTGTTATTCCTTACCTATATAAGCAATGACCATTCTCGTTGTATTTCATTGAGTTCCATAATAATATATGATATTGTTGCTCATTTTTTTGCAAAGGTTTTATGTAAAGTTATTCTAACTAATTGATTTCATCTTATTGATCATGGTGTTTGATTAGCATCTATGTTCTTGGCTTAGTACGATCCAGTTATCATTCCTTTTATTTTCTAGGTGGGGCATTAAATTAATCAATAAGATAACACCTTCCTCTTTTGATATACACCACTTCATCATTACACTTATTGGATATTTTACTAAGTAATTTCATTCATAGCTCAGCCACCCGAGGTAAGAACCCCTCAACTTTCTCATCTGACCCCATAGATAGGGTGTGCAGTTTTAACTGAAGATGGAGTATCTTAGTCTAATTCTTTACCTCAAAGATGGTTGATAGTTTATCCCATGCTTCTTTTGATTTCTCTGCATCCCGAACATGTGGTTGCACATCATCAGTGATACTTAACATGATCAACATCAATGCTTTGGCATTAGCCATCTCATATTTTATTAGTTCATCAGGGGCAGTGGGAACTGTCACTGACCCTATGACGATGCCCCATAATCCTTAAAACTGAAGGATAGTTCGCATATTTGTTTTCCATGCCACATAATTTGGCCCTTTAAGTAATTGAGCATCAAAAAGAAGAAACTTCAGAGTAGACATTTTAATAAAATAAAATAATATTTATTTATTTATTACTTGCCAAGAAATATTACAGTTTGTACTCACAAGTGAGAGATACTATCCTGTAGATGTTATCGATACTCACATACTAAGATACCACAACACTTCATGGGTCGTTCGTCCTCGTCTTCACAGTCTACTAGCTCAACTCGAACTCTTTTCTCCTGGAAAATGACGTTAAAAAAAAATACTCTAGAATTCCTCTTCAAACCGGTTCATCAAATACAAGGTTTTCGGTGTTGTGAAGCTCATTAAGCAAGGCAAAATAGAACCCAGGGCTATCTTGAGCATCTTGACGATGTTCTTGTGCTTACGAGTCTTTGTTTTGGCTCCTGGGAGTCCTGATATTTTGATGCACATTTGACATTCAACATTGGCTTGAGAGACTCAACGTTGCCTTGGTGGAGGCCTCTTCTTCAGAAAATAATGGTACTTTTTAATAATTATTTAGCAAACATGGCTTTCAACCACCTAGTATAAAGATAACTCAAACATTTTTCTACTCCATTCAGACTTCTCTTCTTTTGTAATATGCGCTCAGGAATTTTTTTAAAAAAAAATGCTTATAGGTTCTTCAACATAGCAGCAAATGCAAGTGTCTTTTCCAGTTTACTCTAGTTGTGTAAGAATTAAGATATATATATATATATATATATATATATATATATATATATATATATATATTAATGGAAATACCTTATATTCCTCCCACGTCATGGCATCCACGTCCATGGAAGAAATGAAGAACCAGGTCCATAATTTGCACAATGCCAAAAATGAAGAGCCAGTCATTGTTTGCTTGTGTAGTGTATTTGCCAATAAATTACACCACCTTCCCACATTACCTTAAAATATTCACTCCACATATCCTCCTTACACGCTGCAAAGTCGGGTACCCACTTCTAGCACGCTGGTTAAAGAGACTTCTACCACATGGCCACGAGTAAGGGAAGGTCTTTCACGTAGGTCGCTAGAGAAACTGCTAGTTTAAAAAACACTATAAACTTGCCACGCATCCAATATTTTACAAAAACAAATTCAATAATCTCCTCTTTTAATGAGTGGAAAGTGATCTTCCATGCAGCAGTATCTCCTCCTCACAGATCCCTCCTCCTGTATAGTAAAAAAATATTATTCTCCCCAATCGTCCATTAAGAACAAGTCAATGTACTTATATGTAGATCCAATTTCCCTTAGCACGTCTATGTTATAATTGTTGTTGCTTTCTCTTTCAAAGCTTTGTTTCTTGCCCACATGCCCAGATAGAAGAAAGGCTCTGATACCATATTGAGAGGATCAAAAATGGAGAGAAAATAGATATTATATATCTCTTATACATTCAATTAATATCATAAGCACGTTACAAATTATATAGGAGAGAAGCTTAACAATATTCCCCAAAATAGTAGGAGGGGGTTACAACCGGAAAGAGAATAATGGGATATGAAACAAACACTCCTAATAAATAATTATTTACTACATAGACTATGCTAGCACTATATAACTTAAGCCATAAAAGTCAAATGGATTTTCTGAGAGATATTTTTTTCATAATCATTATATTAACAAAAACCTTATTCCATTTTTCTACATATTTTCCCATTTGAAATAAATCTGAATTTTACGTCATAGTTTGCAGGCCTAGCTTTGGAATCTGTAGGTCTAGCTACGGAGTTTTGCATAACTAAAACTAGATTATTCAAATGGATATCCTAAGAGACTTTTTAACTCATAACAATGATTTTAATAAAAACATCCTTTTGTTTTTCTACATCTTTCACCATTTGGAATAAATTTGACTTTTATTATGTTGCAGCTCGAGAAACGTTTTATCATGTTAGCACCAAAAGTTGCATTATCATAGAACAAAAGGTCCAAGGGAAAATATGATAGAGTTTTTTTGTCATAACAATGTGTTGAAAAAAACATCCTCCTAATTTTCTACATTTGTCATCATTTGCAAAAAATAGGTTTTAGTATGCCTTTAGAGTCTAACAAGTTTTCTTCGGAGTCTACCAATATGGCTTTGGAGTGTACCTAATAACTTAGGATTCCACCAATATAGCTTCAAAGTTGAACATTATAGCTTCAGAGTTTGATATTAGAGCTCCAGGGATGAATACTAGAGTTACAAAGGAGAACATAACTCCAAGGGTGATTTGAGAAGCATTGTTATCTATTTTTGGAATTCATTCTAAAAAATGATATTTCCATAATTGTTTTGTTATTTGTAAAATAAATAAGAATTAATATTCATTTTTATTTTCAAAAATAAAATAAGAGAGTCATATTTTTAGTTAGAGTTAGATAAGCTCTCTCCATATTTTGTGAAGATTGATGCCTTTTGGATAGATTGAAATCTTAGTTGATAAAGATGTATGCCTTAAATTAAGGAGTTGGTTAGAAGCATGGCATTATAAATCCAACCTTTCACATCAAACAACTGATCTCCATTTTTCTGATCAATTCATTATGAGATTCTATTCCATCCATTTGTAAATAATGTAGATTAAAATCCTCTTCTGAGGAATGAGTTGACCACTCATTTCAAGGAAGATGGATCTATATGTTTATGTTATTTTTTTCATTCTTTAATTATATTTTCATTGTATTTTTCTTCGTACAATGTAATTATTCTTTTGGTTTACATTTTTTTGTAAACTTGCAGGTGTATTATGTGTTTATCTTTTCTTTTCAATTCAACAATTTCCTTTCATGCAATTGTGTTTTCCTTTTCTGTAAGTGTGTTTTAATTTCATGCAATTGTGTTTTCAATTTCTATAAGTGTGATTTAATTTCATGCAAGTGTGATATTTAATTTCCTGCAGAGTTTGTTTCTAATTTCGGAAAGTGTGCTTTTTAATTTCTACAATTGTGGATTTTGGATAGAGGGGACCATTTCCAAATATCTCTTTCTCCTTTTGCATATATCCATCAGACACCATCCCTGGATTGACATTATTACTATTGAGGATTGATGACCCTCATCAATTTGGCATCATTTTCAGGGAACACGATGTTATTAGGAGATTCAGAAGTTTCTAGTGGTAGTAGCTAACCAAGTTCCTTGTGAGAGGGAATTTCTCTTAGAAAATTTTATGACAAGAGATACTTTGTTAATGGTTTATTTATATTTATTTTCCTACCATTAGATTATAATTTAATTTCCTACAAATAGATTATAATTTACTTTCCTGCAAGTAGATTAGAATTTACTTTTCTATAATTAGGATGTAGAACAAAACCTCCATCATGTACTAACACAATTTTGTAGAAAAATGTAACTGGCAACATTTTCATGAAGTATTGAATGTTGATGCAAGATGGATGAGGAATTTGAGATGGTTGAGTAATCTAAGATGGTTGAAATATACAAGTGGATTGTATTCCTTGAGGAGGGAAACATGCTTCAAATTAGTAAAATATATTGCAAAACACATAAAAAAACTTCTAAATTTTACAGGAATAAAGGAGCCACACTCTAAACATTGATGATAAGTCCCATATCACAGAGTTTTAGGAAAAGATGAAACTTTACAAAAATTAGTTTACATCTATGTTTGGAATGAATCTTGAAAATGTTGATTATAGTAAAAGGAATGATAACTAGATCGTACCAAGCCAAGAACACGGGTGCTAATCAAACACCACGATCAATAAGATGAAAGCAATTCACCAAAATAACTTTACATAAACCTTTGAAAAAAAATGAGCAACAATATCATATATTATTATGGAACTCAATGCAATACAATGAGAATGGGCCTTGCTTAAATAAGCAAGGAATAACAATCTAAGAACCAGTCAAGGTCGTAGATCAAGCCATAAATCAAGAAAATAACTAGTCATCAAAGAACTAGTCAAGACCATAGATGTAGGAGAGAACTAGACATCAAGGATCTAGTCAATACCATAGATCAAGGAAAGAACTATACCTAACAACTAGATAATATCTCCTAATATCTAAATAAGATAAAAGAAATATCCACACACATAAGTAGGTGAGGATAAATACAATAAAGGTAAATAAATTACTTAGGTCAACATGAGCTAAGGTAAATACCTACTCTAACATATGTAGTTAATGAGTATTTGCATGAAATGAACACACCCAAAATAGATTTTGTTACATGCAAAAATTTGTTAATCTATTTTAGGATTGACATGCATGCAATCAAAATAGGAAATCATGTTTGTAATCAAAATTATGAGAGAAAATCATGCAAATTTTTGGGAGAAGACCATGCAAATAATAGTTACAATAGATCTAAAATATTTGGATAGTCAACTATTTTTATTTTCATCATTAAAATCCACCTCCCAATGTTAACATCCAACCATCCTAGATTTTTAAGTGTTCATAAATTTATTCAAAATCTAGATTTCACCTTCCTTGTACAAATAATAGTTAGTTTTTTCTACACATTTCATGAATAAAACGACTGATAACATTTCATTTCATTTCCCTCCATCCATATTCAGGAATTAGTTAAAACCATATACATCATCATAACAAGAGAACTTATATAAGGGAGTTGTTGTTTTTGACAATAATATTCCATTATTAATAATACTAATTCCAGAACCATTAATCATTCTAAAGTAGGCTGAAATAATTTATTTTATATGTATTCAAATTTTCCTCTTAATCTTTATATTGTTGATAGTTAGTTTATACGGCTGATGTTATGTTTGTATGTAAAGGTTTTGTTTGTTTCAAATATTTACAAGATAATACCATGATAAGGAATACTTATAGAGGCCATAATGGATATATTTTTCTCAATTGCTTCACCAAGAGGATGGCACCTTATCTTGAGCTATTGTAGACAAAAATTAAAAGCAACATAATCATACACCAACCATGAGTGATTGATTATCATTGCACAAACCAAGGACAAAGAAATATCAACACTTTTGCTACCTTTGGAAGCAGTATTGGGATATATTTAGCTTATTGCTAATATTTCCCATGTTATCATTTCTCAAATTTAAAAAAAAGAAAGAAAAAAGAAAAAAATGAACAATGAAAACCCTCGAACGTTGTTGATGGCCTTAGTTTAAAAACCAGCTTGCTTGTAGACCAAGTGCTGGAAAAAAAAGAGCCTTGATTAGAAAACCAACTTGCTAGTTGATTAAGGGAAAAAGTAAAAAATAAAATAAAAATGGAAAATTTTAAAACCAACAAATGACGACTTTTACAAATAAGTAATAAAGTACATGGTGCCTACTTTCGTGTTCTTGTTTCTCGACATAGAAGGACTACAATTTTATCATCATTTTCCCCAACATTTTTCACTTTTGTTGACATGGAAGAAGAAATGAAGACTAGAGTATACCAAGGTATTTTACTCTTCTATTTTAGTTTTAAATTTACTTCTAAGTTTCGTCATTACATAAGGATCCACTTTTGCATCACATGTATAAGATTAAGGATGAAAAATAAGGAAAAAGATTTGGGCATATTAAAAAAATATTTTGGTATATGAGTTTGATGATGACAATCATTCCTTCAAGCCTATGTTGAAAATTTCAAAACAACAAGATTTGTTATAAGGGTCCTTTCTATACGGATTCATTTTCTATAAAAAAAAGAGAGGGAAGAGAAAGGAAACACAAGTAAATGTTGTTTTACAAAAAAAAAAAATTAAAATGTTAACATAGTAGAAATCTCTCCACACAATAACCTACTCTCACAAAAGAAAGAAAAGAGTAGTAACAAAAATTGCACACAAGAACCTAATCTCACAAAATAAAGAAATAAAAGAGTAGTAGCAAAAATTAAACACAAGAACCTACTCTCATAAAAAAAGTAGCTGGAGAAATTTCACATAAGAACCTATGCTAAAATCTATCAAGAAAGATAATATGAAAACCTCCAAACAAGAACATGTTTATGAATAAATGCAAAAAGAAAGACGAGAAGCAGGAGGGGCTCCACAAAAGTCTTGTCCTTTAAAAGAAGAAAGCATAATTTTAAAGAAGGATAATGTAATACATGAGGACATGCATGAGATTAGGTATGGGGGAGATGATGAGCCCAAAGAAATAGCCCATTGCATATAATTTTTTACACTCGTTTTCCTTACATAAAGTGGATCTAAATGTAATTTTTGAACTTATGGTTTATTTAGGATAAAATGGAGATTATACAACATGGTTATTTCTTTAGAATTCATCTTTATCTTTAGGTTAGCCATTTCTAATTATTATTGGGAAAAAGATATTAATTTGTATAAATGCAATCCATACTTTGCTATCATTGTTTAATAAAGGATTTTAAGCACTAATCACCATCTACAACCAGCCTTGGAGGATCTTCAAAATATTTCATATCAAATCCAAAGATTGTTATTGAAACACTTCATTAGCTCTAGATGTTCCTTCACTAGCTCCAAAAATGTTCAGTAGTTCTATGAGTGGCTCCTTACTACAGGTTTGGGAAAACTAATAACAGTTATCACAAATATACCCAAACCCAAATCTAATTACATATTCATATCCCTCTCAAAATATTAGGCAATTTCATAAAAAATTATCTTTATTTGAGTTCATATGAAAAGCTTGTTTACTATAGCTTTGAAGTCTGACCACTTTGCTTTAGAGTCTAATCTATTCACTTCAGAGTCTAACATGTTCACGTCGGATTTTATATAACTTAAGCCATAAAATTCAAATAGATATTTTGAGATATTTGTTTGGTCATAATAATGCATTTAACAAAAACCTCCTTTCGTTTTTCTACAGCTTTTACCATTTGAATGAAATATGACTTTTACTTTGGAGCTTGTAGGCCTAGCTTCAAATTTTGCAAGTCTAGATATAGATTCTTGCATAACTTAAACCAAAAAAATCAAATGGATATTCTGAGATAGCTTTTTACTCATAAAAATTATTTGAACAAAAACCTTTTCTTATTCTACATCTTTCACCATTTGGAATAAATTTGAATTTTATTATGTGGTAGAATGAGAAAAAGTGTATCAGTTCAGCACCAAAAGTTACACAATTAGATAACAGAATGTCCAAGGTAAAATATGAGAGAGGTTTTTGGCCATAACAATGTGTTGAAGAAAAACCACCTCCCAATTTTCTACAAATGTCATCATTTGCAAAAAAATGGTTTTTAGTATGGCTTTAGAGTCTAACAAGTTTACTTCGAAGTCTAACAAGTTTTCTTCAGAGTCTACCAATATGGATTCGAAGTGTACATAATGACTTCAGATTCTACCAATATAGCTTTAGAGTTGAACAGTGTAGCTTCATAGTTTGATATTAGAGCTCCGGGGATGAATACTAGAGTTACAGAGGAGAACATAACTCCAAGGGTGGTTTGAGAAGCATTGTTATATATTTTTGGAATTCATTCTAAAAATGATATTTCCATAAGTGTTTTGTTATTTGTAAAATAAATAAGAATCAATATTCATTTTGATTCTTAAAATTAAAGTAAGAGAGTCAGATTGCTAGTTAGAGTTAGATAAGCTCTCTCCATATTTTGTGGAGATTGATGCTTTTTGGATAGATTGAAATATTAGTTGATAAAGGTGTATTCCTTAAAATAAGGATTTGGTTGGAAGCATGGAATTATAAATGCAACATTTTACACCAAACAATGTAATCTTCATTTTTCTAATCAATTCATTCTGATATTTGATTCCATCCAGTTTTATATAATGTAGATTAAAATCCTCTTCCGAGGAATGAGTTGGCCACTCATTTCAAATAAGATGGGTTTGTATTTTTATGTTATTTTTCTCATTCTGTAATTATATTTTCGTTGTATTTTTCTTCATAAAATGTAAATATTATTTTGATGTATAGTTTGTTGTAAATCTAAAGATGTATTATGTGTGTATCCTTTCTTTTCAATTCCATAATTTCCTTTCATGCAATTGTGTTTTCCTTTTTTGCAAGTGTGTTTTAATTTCATTCAAGTTTATTTTTCTTTCATGAAAGTGTGTTTTCAATTTCTGCAACTGTTCTTTAATTTATTGTAAAGTGTGTTTCTAATTCCTGTCAGTGTGCTTTTTTATTTCTACAAGTGTGGATTTTGGATAGAGGGGGCCATTTCCAAATATCTCTTTTTCTTTTTTCATATAGCCTTTGTACACCATCCCTGGATCAAAATTATTAATGTTGAGGATTTATGACCATCATTATTATCATTCTACTATTTTTTTACTCTACCCCTATGCATGCACTAGTGTATCACTACACACGCTAGCGTTGAACTATTTGTTTGTTGTCTCTCTACACATGCTATCATAACCAGTTTTGAACTTGAAGAAGTATTTGTAATGATATCTCACCTACTTGAGTACACTACTATAACCCTTCACACTATCACACTTACTTGAGTGTGCTTCCATAGCCTTTCATGCTAGCACACCTATTTGTATGCACTAGCATTTTGTGTCTGTATTTTTACCGTTTTCATACTTTCATGTTAAATTATTTTTAATCATTGTCTTAGAACTATTTTAAGACTTTTTCCTAAAAAATTTATAACTAAAAAAATAAACACTTACTTTTCTTTTAATCTTTATAAAATCTAATCTAGTCAAACTACCCATGTATGCTCTTCTCTCGCACCTTTTCACGTGATCTTGAGAATAAAAAATGGTGAAGTTTGTTTTTTGTAATGTTTTTTTGTTGTAGGAGAACTACTAATTTATTGATTACAAGACCACATCGTATGAAGACTACCTTGAAAACTCAATCAAACTACTAACATCGTGTGTAGGTTGCCTTGATCAAAGAAAACAAAACAAACTTTATCTTAATAAATTGTATACACTTGTATTGTAGGTTTAAATAAGGGTTTATTTCCACCTAATTTAACTATGGGAAGTGCTTGGGCACAATCCTAAAACTCATTATGAGGAGTACCACAGGAACCCCAAATTAGTTGGCACCTTGAGGGAGCTGGCCAATGAAACGGGAACCCCCAACCACTTGACTAGTTCACCCGTGAGATTAGAGCCAATGTTATCCTTAGTGAAGGCCCTAATTTGATTGATCGAGCGGGATAAAACCCAACTTAATTAATCAAGGGGGGTAAAGTAAAGCCTAAAACTAGAAATTTTCTAGTGTATAATGATCATTCGGGTTGGTATTTAGAGAGAGATGCCTATATAGTAAGCTTGAGAAACCAAAGTCAATAACAATGTTTTTTACAAGCTTGATAAACTAAAATTTTCTAGCATACTGAGTCATTAGTTTTTGTTTTACATTCTTCTCTCAAATCTCAAACCAAATTCAACAACAATGTTCTTCACAAGCTTGATAAACTAGAATTTTCTAGCATACTAAGTCATATTAGTTTTTGTTTTACATTCTTCTCTCAAATCTCATCATGTTTTATTCCCACAAAAAAATATTTTCCAGATCAATTTTTTTCCTTTTGGATACCAATTCCAAATTGAATTAAATCAATTCTAAGCGTTACTCTTTAGATTCACTTTCCAATTTTAAGCACATCATTTAATCAAAATCAAAGTCTAAGTCTTAAATTTTGGATACCCATATCCTAATTTTAGCAATCCATTTCAATCCAAGTCTTACACTTTATTCACTTTATCAAGGCTAAGAAAAATCAAAAACTCAATCAAAATTTGGGTACTTATTTTATCTAAGCTAATCACATCAGCACGTCAAGTGCCAAAAACTTAAATTTTGGCTACCCATATCCAAATTTGAGCAATCATTCCATCTCTAAGTCTTATACTTTGATATTCACTTTATCGATTTTAAGAAAAATCATTCTCAATGTCTACTTCTTCTATTTTGACATTCACTTTTTCAAAAGTTTGAGCACAATCATTATCAACCTACAAGTCTTATACTTTTATATTCACATTATCAAGTTTAAGAAAAAATAAATTCCAATAAAATCCTTCATATGTTTGATGTTCACTTTATTCACGTATTTAACCACATCAGATCAAATCCAATCAAGAGTCTTATATATTGAATATTCACTTTTTTCAATTATAGGTGAATCATACACAATCACCTCAAGAATTACATCCAAGCCTTCTACATTGAATATTCACGTTAGTCAACAATGATAGTATGAGGAAAAATAAAATGTGGAGGGAAAAAAGGGTAGTAACACTAATAGTGGCAGTGAAACCCATGAGGAGAATACACACCCATATCTAGAAATTATGGAAGCAAATAAGTAGATCTCTCCCATAGTCCAAGAAAAGTAAGATGAATCGGAAACTCAAACCCAGAACAAAGAAGAGGCCATTGTTAACCTTAAAGCACTAAAATTATCTCAAACATACCTATTTGCATCCCAAGATGCAGCGATAAAAGATAGTGCCTTTAGAAAGGAATTTGAACATTACAGGCTTGATATGGATGTCAATAGACATAGGATAAGCATAGTATCTATATAACTGAAGGAGGTGTAAGAAAGGGTGGATAAAATCACCTCTATATTGGTCAATGATAAATTGGAAACATCCAACAAAAGATGTGAGACACTGGAAAGGGAATTGCTATGAATGAAGGAAACAATGCTTCACATCAAAGGCCTCCACATTTTGCATATGAAAAGCATTGTAGAGCCTTGAAAATGATGTAAGAGTTGGTTAATGTTATACAAAGAACCAAACATATGGAGAAGGAAGGAGTCAATCCAAATAAGGAAATGATAGAGCATGACTATGAGAATTGGAGAGTTACTATAGCAGGGATAATTAAATAATGGACTGAATACATGCAAACATTGGATGAAATTGTAAAAGAATAAATTTTGGTTATTGTGTTCAATTTTTCTATTATTTTTAGGTTTTTTTATTTATTTGGATGTTATTTTGGATTTTGGCTCTTAGTTTGGACATAGGATTGTCTAGTTGTTAGTTTGGTTGTTTTACTACTACTTTGAATTTGATGTTGGTTGGTGGGTTTCAATGGGTATATCCTTAGCTCTGATCTTCTATCTTTTGATTTTACTCTTTGTACAAGGTAGGGTCCCCTTAAGCCTTCTTTACCGTTAATCAAAAAAATATTCACGTTATTCCCATATTATGAAAATCAACCCAACATCTAAAATTTATATGTTGAACATTCACTTTGTTCATGTATCAAGTAAAACCCAATCCAATTTAATCAAAACAATTTTCAATCTCAAACTTATGTTTTGATTATCTCCAACAAAGTTTAAAACAATAATTCTTATTCACCTTTTTAGTTCAAAATTTTTCACAACTTCTACAAAATCTCAAACACACTATTCACTTAGGTATTTACCTATAACACAATAGTGTTTACGCGTAGTAAAAGTACTCATGTCCCAAGTATGAAAGATTCAACCCTTTTGGTCAAGGTCCTTTTGAAGGTGAAGACATTTAAGAACAACTTGAACTATCAACGGGCGATAAGGAAGATATTGATCATGTCATAATGTAAAATAAAAATCAATATTTACTTCACCTTGTTGAAATTAGAGTAGAGCTACCCTACGAATTCAAACATGAACATTTAAAATACTTAATCAAAAAACTTGAGTTTAGTACAAAAAATTCTAAATCAACCACTCCATTCGATTCATCAAAAGAAGAGTTAATAGCCAAAATTGAGGATTCATGACGCTAACTCAAAAACAATGAAAATCCTAAAACATGGGAAGAGAAAAATTCAACGCATGATAATGATTTCACCATAGACATTCCTCAAGCCAACTCTCTATTCGCACAAGAATGGAAGAGTATGAAAGAAACATTAATGGGACTTTAAAAGTGCACAAAGAAATTCAATTTTGATGAGTTATGTCCTTATCCATTTGATAGGGACATGTTAAGTGTACTTTTCCCAAAATCCTTTGAAACATCCAAATTTGATAAATATAAGGGAAAATATGATCTAAGAGAACATGTCAAATAATTTTTCATGGCATGTCAAGAAGTGGAATAAAATGATTTCTTTCTATTACGCCTCTTCCCTACAGGTTTATGAGGGAAAATTTTGGATTTCTTCTTACATATTCCAAAGGGATTGATTACCACATTTATAGACCTATCAGATAAATTCATCAAAATATTATAATTTAATCTCGATTATAAAATTACAATGATGAACCTTTGCAACACAAAGAAAAGGAATGATGAAACTTTCACATCATTTATTCAACAGTGGCGAGGAATCCCAAGATTATTCCCTTTCTCTATACCCGAGAAGTAATTTGTTAGTATCTTCATTCTAAATATCAATTTGGAGTTATATTTTCAAATGAAAATGCATTGTTTGATTAAATTTGAAGAAGTAATTAAAAAATGAAAACAGATTTAGAGGGATCTTATTACAAAGGGCCTAATCAAGAAACCTTCAAAAGATAAACCCAATAATCACAATAACAATCACAATCAAAATCATGATAAATCTAAATTTGTGAGTCAAAATCGAAATGTTGTAAACAATGGAATCACTGATTATCTTCATATATAAAATTTACAAAATCTAATTCATCAACAAATGGGTAAAAATGAAAAATCTAAACAACCTCTAGTCCTTTCTAGCAAAGAAACTACTCCACGCAAGGTAAAAAGATGACAATTTATGCCTCTTAGAGAAAGATTTTCAAGAGTCCCCCATCAACTCATAAGCACTAAAATGGTAACATACCCATTCACACATCTATTTGAAGAAGGACAACCTAAACTTTCATGGTATAAAGAGAATGAATATTGTGATTACCATTGATGGTACATGGCCATCCAAAGAATCATTGTGTACGAATATGTCACTATATATAAGACTTAATTGATAATGGGGACATCACAATAGAAGGATCATCTAATAAAAAGACACCAAATGAGAATTTAAAGGTCTTCCGGGACCCATTCCCTAAGCATGGAACAAATAATTATGTAAAGGACAAATGTCACTCGTCACGTAATGTCGAGTTTGATTATATTATTTCCTTGTTATATCATACACTAGACATGGTTGCCACCATAAAATTTATATCACTCCTACTTATGTCGTAATAACGCCAGAAGAAATATGTTTAGATACCCACTACCAAACAACCTTACACATGTCCACAATGTTACAATAAGTTTCTAACCTACGAGTCTTCCACAAATGTACAATCCTCAAATGACAAAAAATTCTTCATCTGATTCCTACGATATAATCAAATAATTCAGAGAATACCACTGACACACATTTTCTCTCATGGAATTTCTCAAAAAAATTCTCGTGTACTTTAAAGTATCCTTACTCGTGTACTCCATGCAGGAACTTGTTCCTGAATGATACTTAACTCACAATAATTTTAGGACCTCATTGCAAATCTATCATCTAATAACCCAGATTTTTTCATTTGGTACTCATGATCTCGTGAACCCTAACATTACCAATAATAATTCCTCTATATTTAGAAGCACTATTCATCACCCATCATAAAATAAAACATGTGTAGCTTATAGACAATGGAGTCTGTCCTTGAATATCTTACTCCATGAAATTTGTTGTGATGTCTAGGTTATACTGAGGAAATTATAAGCACTAACATCATTGCCATTCATGATTACGATAAGAGTGAAAGGTAATTTGTGGGTACAATATCTCTTTACAGTTCAAAGTTTGCACCGTAAACATTTGGACATAATTTTCCTTGTTGTGTGATATGGAAACATCTTATAATATCCTTCTAGGTCTGCCCATGGAATTCACCCCATGAAATTTGTTCCTTATACATACCATCAGTGCATCAAATTTACCCTAGGAAGGAAGAGATATTTCACGTTGTGTGTAGATGTTAAACCATTTAAGTATTGCATAAATTTTTAGAAGAAATACATATGCATGTAAACTATTGTCCTTCTGATGGATAAATCATTGGACTCCTCACCTAATCCCATTCATAGATAAAACATGCTATAGACCCAGATGTTTTGCTGAAATCTAAACAGTCCACTTCCTTGGCACCTCATCTACATTGAAAACCATAGAACAAAGGTCTCAAGGAGACAATGAACTCCAAAATGTACTTCATGTTGGAAATTTACCAATATCTCACATGCACTTATGGCCATCCCAATGCTCTTCATATTAAAACTACTCTTATCTATAATCTTGGAAAGTCTGTATGGACAAATGCTTGGATACCTAGATCATGAATACCTTCCATGAGTTCTTTATGTGATCTTTGTTATATGATTATGTGCATATGATTTCATGATATGAATCATATGAGTATATTAAAGCACACAAAATTCATGAAAAATATGTAATTGGAACAGTTAAAAGGAATTGGGAAAAATGAACAAGGATGTCTTGATTTGATATCTTGCACAAAAAATATTTATTATGGTCTTGGAAACTCAAATATGTTGTTGGATTTCTCAACTAGTGGTGAGGACATTAACTCTGAGCTGATGAGACAGGTTCCACACATAGGACCTCTTTGATAACCTTGTTGAAACAAACATATTTATTAAAAACATCTCCATCAATACCATTGACTTCCAACCTTGTATACCCTAGGACTAATAAGTTCAGGACCAACTAAATCATGTCTCCATGGACCTCTTTCAAAATGACGAGGCCAATGAATACTTTCTCGGAACTTGGGATCGCATCCCCCTTTCTGATCATAGGATCATATTTGATATTGACCATGATGCAATTGCCTACTTTGGCAAGGAACTAGAGTACCGTAGTCAAAACAAAAGTAAAAATAAAATCAAAAAATGAAAAATCAAGTCTCCCATAGTGAAAACCTCGTTGAGGCGCTATTGGAGAAACAAAAAACCAAAAAAATGAACAATAGTAAAAAATAATAGGGACATATCTCCTATTGAAAACCTTTTTGAGCACTAAAGAGAGGGGAATTTCCTTCATCATCAACTGAATATTTACATCAAACAATGACATCCTTTTTCGAAAGGGGCACATCTAAAATTTTGGTTGAGGAAATAATAGAAATTAACATTAGCACACATAAACAAACGAAGATTTTACAACTTGGCGCAGGTCTGTCAGACCAAGAAAGAATGGATTTCACAACACTACTTGAGGAATTTCAAGATATTTTTCCTTGGAATTACAAATAAATTTTGGGATTATATCCATCTGTATTGGTACACCACCTTGTGGTACATTTGGATGTAAAACCTATCAAGCAAAAATTGAGAAATATGTATCCCAAAGTTGCATTTCTCATCAAAGATGAACTTCAAAACCTTTTGGAAGCAAGATTCATTTGACCAATAGCCTATTCTACATGGATTTCAAACATCATACCTATTGTAAAGAAAACTTCTAGGTATCATAATATGTACATATTTTCATGACATTAATAAGGAATTTCCAAAAGATGACTTCCCTTTACCAAAATTGATATGATTGTGAGTTCAACAGTAGGTCATGAAATGCTTTCCTTAATGGATAGATTTTCTGGCTACAATCAGATTCAGATTACAAAGAAATATTAGCATAAAATAAATGTTCACTACACCATGGGGCATGTTTTTCTATAAGCTCACGCCTTTTGGCCTAAAAAATGCATGTACTACCTATCGAAGAGAGATGACAGTCATCTTTCATGACATGTTGCATGATATCATGGAGTTCTATGTAGATGAAATCCTAGAAAATTATAAAACATGAGTAGATCATCTGGAAGTGTTGTGGCACATCTTTGAAATATTGTGATAAAATAAAGTAAGACTTAATCCTAAGAAATGTGTGTTCGATGTAACATCAGGAAAATTACTAGGATTTATTGTTTCACGAAGAGGCATAGAAGTAGACCCTGCAAAGGTCAAGGAAATCATTAGAAATTACTCCTCAAAAGTATCAAGAAATTCAGGGGTCTTCAAGAAAATATTCAGTCAATTAGAAGATTCATTTCACAACTAGCAGATAAATGTCACTATCTCAATCAATTACTGAAGAAAGATGTCCAATTTCAGTGGAACCAAGAATTTCAGGATTCTTTTGTCTAAGTTAAAATAATATCTATCAAGTCCACTAGTTATCATGCCACCCATATCAGATGAACCAATGCTTCTCTACACATCTACTACAAAACACAAAATAGGAGCATTTCTCAGCACAACATAATGATCAAAGACAAGAGAAAGCAAGTTTAATATCTTAGTAGAATACTTATTGATCATGCGTTCAAATATTCATAGGTTAAGAAGTGTGTTTAGTAGTATCTTTCACATTTCATAAACTATGACCACTATTTTCTCAATCACACAACCAAACTCATTACAAAAGTAGATCCTCTCAAATATATACTCTACAAACCCATTCTCATAGGTATAATGTCAAGATTGGTCCTTTTACTTAGTGAGTTTGATATCAATTTTTTAGTCAAAATGTAATCAAAGGACAAGATCTTGTAGATAAACTCAGTTGGGACACCTCTACCAAGATCAGAACCTCTTCATTTAAAATTTTCATAGATGAAGAAATTTTATATGTTGATACATAGTGCCTTCATGGACCCTATATTTTGATGGATCTTGTAATTTCCATGGATCAAGAGTTGGTATTTTAATTATCACACAATATGGTAATGTTATTCCAAAATATTTCCACTTGGCCTTCCCCTACACAAACAATATTATAGAATATGAAGCCCTCATAGCTAGGTTGAAATTGGAAATTTCATGGAATCTCAAAGAGTTAGCAATATTTGGTGATTCCCTCCTAATCATAAAACAAGTCACCAGTGAATACCAAGTCAAATATGAGATCTCACTCCTTACAAGCTCGTGGCAAATAGCCTTAGAGGTTATTTTCAGTTGATCACATTTAAACAAGTTCCTCACCTTAAAAATAAATCAACAGATGCTATGGTGACTATCCAGATCTCTTCTTGAGTTCAACTCCCATCAATAACATACTAAGTTTCTCATTAAACATATTCTAGTTCCGACCTACAATTTTCCTAAGTCAACCATGGTATGTGAGATATTTGGTCCTAAAAACCGTTGGTATCATGACATTTATGACCACACTTATCCAAAAAACATGAACTCTCAAGATAAAAAAGCCTTAGCACAATGTGCTTCACGCTATACCATACTCGCAAACACCTTTTATTGAAGAGGCTATGATGGTACTCTCTTAATATGTATCAACCAAGACAAAGTGCTCCAAACATTATAAGAAGTTACATGTTAGTATTTTTGGATCACATACAAGCGACATAGTTTTAGCAAAGAATATATTACACATCAGTTGTTATTGGCCTGATCATGGAGAATGATGCATGAAAAATTGTTAAGAAGTGTGTAGATTGTCCAAATACATGGAAATATCCATTGAAACACCTTCTTAATCCTTACAACCAATCACTACATCTTGTCCTTTCTCTTGATGGGGGCTCGAACTTATTGGAAAAATCAACCCCACCTCATCTGATAGCCATAAGTTCATTATCACTGCCACCAAGAATATTTTACCAAATGGATAAAGGAAATTACTCTCACCTATGTTACTGGTAGTAATATTTACGAAATTCATATTAAATCACCTTATTTGTCTGCTTCACCATTCCATCTTCTCTTTTTACAAATAACGGTAAATAATTCAAAAATAAAAATGTTAAATCCTTAGCCAAATGATTTAACATTTACCTTTGTTGGTCCACCCCTTACTATCCCTAATGTAATGGATAAGATAAATATTGCATCAAGATATTAAAACTCCATAATAGAATATTTTTTATGACAAGCATGGTTGGAATTGGAGTACCCATGTCTATCCTTCCCTTTAGGCCTATCATACATCCTTTCTGTACTCCAACAGGATCCACTCCATTCTCACTTATGTATGGATATGAAGTATGTATTACCTATAAATGTTATAAATCCCATCACTCCATGGATCTCCTCAAACATATGATTAAAGAATATTACTATCGATAAGATTTATTTACTAAGATTGATCTCTTTGATTAAAATAGGCTCAATGTCTTTGGAACATCTCAAAGTGTATCGGAAGAAAATTCATCGTACCTACAATAAGAAGTTCAAACCATAAAAATTTGAGGTCTGGTGACCTTGTTATAAAATAAAATCAAAATAATACAACCAAATATTGGGACAAGAAAGGAAAATTTTAACCAAATTGGTTGAGGTCCTTACCTTATCACTGACAAACTTAGGATCCGGTGCATATAAGCTATCCACTCAAGATGATGCAGATCTTAAAGAACCTATGAATTTGATTCATTTGAAGAAATTTTATTCTATGATCCATATATACATACCTCTTGCATGATGGGGAAAATTTAGCACATTCACTTATATAGTTCCTCCATCCTATCCATCTTACTGTTTCCTCCCAAACTAGTTTATGTCGCTTGTTCCTTGACAGTTGGAGAGTGCATAAATCTTTCATTCTATCCATAATTTTTCTCGCATCCATCACTTGGTCTTCATAAGCCTTTACATGTTTGTGTATACTTGGGTGGGTCCTGGATCACCTAATTACATCTCACTGGTTATTACCGTTAGATCAAAAAATCACAAAAAAACATTTAAATAATCCAACAAAACTCAAAAAATCAAGTAATCTAGAAAAATAAAATCATCTAAAGTCTCAAAAACATTTAAATAATCAAAATAATCCCAAAAATTTACAAAACACATCAAAAATATCAACACAATCAATAAAAATCAACAACATCAAACTTTTAACTCTTATCCTAGTGATCATTCCAATCATCTTACCCTTCGCATGTATCCTTGCTTGGGGGAAAACCAAATCAATCATTTCCCTCACGTGTATCCTCACTTGGGGAAATCTCGGCTCTCATTTTCTCCCTTGTATGCATCCTTTCTTGGGGGAAATGACCCATTCAATCTCAGATTAATCTTCAATGTGCATCCAACTAAGAGTATCACTTGACCCCACTCTTTTAGTCTGATCTAATCCCCTTACATGATTCCTTACTTGGGGGCATCCAAATCTACTAAATCATCACTATGGAAAACATTAGTGACATAGTTAATTGTCTTTATTTATAGTTGTGTTGTATTTTCTCCATTGTTTCTTAACCAATTACAATTATTTTGTTATCATCTTGGTTTATTATAGCCACTGTGCATAATTTTACTGTGTATATTGGATTTTATATTTAATTTTTATCTTTTATTATTCTTTGGACCAATTACACATATTATGTTAACATCTTGGTTCATTTATAGCCATGGTGCATAAATTTATTTTTAGGAATATAGTGTTCACAAGATTGTGGGTGATTTACCATTTGGTAAATTAGTTCTTACTAGTTTGTTAGTGTGGTTGCAAATTTATTTGCAACATATTATTATCTATTGTTTGGTATGTTATTGTTGTGAATAACAACAATAATATGCGGGTAGTATTATTTGATTAATAGGCTGAGAGATTATAGGATTGGAGCATCCCCAATAATAGGATATATGTCTCCTATATATTTGTGTAATGGTTGTAGCAGATATATATACAGAGAAATAATATAATTATTCTGTGCATTTTCCTATGCAAGTTTGATCCAAAACTTAGATTTGGTATCAAAGCAAATATGTGCTCGTGAGGATTTTAGAGGGGCAAAGCTAGTATTTATTTTAGACGCCCCTGTAGATGCAAGTCTATTTTTTAAGATAATAGTTTGTTTTGCCATGGGCTGATTCATCTGTTGTTGAGATTTTGTTTCTGCCAATTAGTTTACAGATCTCAAAGACTCATCTTGTTGAAGAAATTAATCTTGTGTATCATCTGGTTCTGCTTTCAACTATCCACTTGGTGTCATAGTGCAGACCTATGTACGTGTAAATTTGCATTTTCTAGTCGTTCAACATTGGATTCATGTATTCGGTGTTTGAAGTTTCATCTAAGCTTGCACTGCTGATTTCATCGCTATTTGGAATGTCTATTTGTGCTCTTACGCGTGGAAGATATAGGTGAAAGACATTCATTGACCTTATTTACTTCATTCTACATTGTGTGCAACAGATAAAGCCGTAAGTTAATTCAACAATACTGCAGCTTAAGGAATAAGTCCAATCAGTTGTGCCACTAATTGGTATAAGAGTCTGACGTGATTGTGTCGCTTGCTAATCACTTCATTCAACGAGAGTGGTCATTCGTAGCAAAAAATAAAAGGCGGATCCAGATCAACAATGCAGTCCTATTCCCATGTGGCCATAGCCGTGACCTCAAAATCGTCCACATGTACAATTAGATGATTGTCTCCATCTGTGACGCTCTTCCATCTCTTGCAGTTTCAACATTTCCATCCATGTGTTTTTCTAATACATCCATTCATCAAGACATCAGGGTCAACAAAGGATAGATTGCAACTGTTTAATTTAAAAGACGGTCACTTGTTGTCGTGGACATTTACATTACAGTCTCCTTCCGTGATTTGAGGGAATATCATACTCTATTCAGTCGAAGAGGTGTTTGTGATTTGAGGGTGCATCCATTCTGCCAAACTCGGCCCGGCAAATTTCTCTCCCACTCATCTTGTTTCACGGTCTTGATTAGGCGTTTCATCCTCAGTTTCATCTTCGGTTTGCACCTAGCCGGATTGGTTCTGTTTTGCTTGAAATTACTTTCAACTGTCGACTCGCCTTCGACACCTATTCGTTATAAAACCGACAACTGCATCACGGATTCAACGCAATTGTATGTGTTATGATTTGTTCTCTAAGTCTTGTTTTTAAGTTATCGAAAGTTCAAAATAAGTGTCAATTAGTAAAGTCAGTTTGAGTTTCAATCATATATCAAGTTTGTCTACCTTATATTTGTCTCAATAGTTGAAATTGTGTTTATTGTTAGTCAAATTCATGTTGTAATTGTTTTGTCTCGATATTCCATGTCTTGTTAAATTGTAAAGTGTTGTCTGTGTTAAAAGTCAAAAGTATCAATATTGTCTAAATATTTTTGCATATTGTCTAAATTTGTTGAGTTTTCGTCAAGTCATTTTGAGAGTCAAAATCAAATTTTTAATGTTCTAGAAAGTATTGTTTTATTGTCAAAGAGTCAAAAAAATTGAGTCATTGTAAAAGTCTAAAAAATAAAATAAAAATTGCCTTACGGACGCATTTTCGGTGTTACCCGACGTCTAGCAAATAATGTGTTTCACATTATGGAGGGGAGACAAAATAAACCCAATGTGGAAACTATTGAGCATCCAAGTCAAATCCAGCTGAGCTAGCAACATGTCACTGGAGGACGGAGGCATCGGAGGCTGGAGGTCAAGCAACGACCTCTCGTCAGTCACCAACGACGGGGCCGCACAGAGCTATGGTGGCATTTTGTGGTGTGAGTTTGCATTCAGTTATGTGCTTTAGTTTCATAGTACATGTTTTGCAGTACGTTCATAGTTTCCAGTGTGCATATTTCATCTTGTCAATGTGGATTGAAAAATAAGAACATAGGTTCATTCCTGTTCACTTGTGTATGTGACTATTCCTACACAATTCCCAATGTAATAAACATAGTAAAGAACAAATAACAGAGTGAAATGCAACATCATGATTCTTAAAGAGGTTGAACAATCAGATGTGTTCCTGTTCATACCTAGGTTTGTGGTTAGCCTCTAGAAAACCATTGAAGGTTGTTCAGATGTGTTCCTGCTTGAGTTCCCACACTGCTAGGTCAGATGTGTTCCCTAGAGTGGCTGATTGATAAGCAAATGATTCATGAGCGTGTTCACATCCTCGTCAATCAAATGTGTTCCTGACAACGCATGGTTGATAAGAAGTTGATGTGTTCCTTCTTCTACCTTCAGTTCGAGTGTTGTACCAAGATCATGAGCAAGCACTGGCGGCAAGCTGCAAAGGAAGTGTGAAAGGTATTTTACTACCATGTAAACATTAAGGGGGGAATGTTAGGAAATCTAATGTTCACATGACTGTGGGTGATTTACTGTTTAGTAAATTAGTTCTTACTAGTTTGTTTAGTAAATTTATTTGTAACGTATTATTATATATTGTTTGGTATGTTATTGTTGTGAATAACAACAATAATATGCGGGTAGTATTATTTGGTTAATAGGTTGAGAGATTATAGGATCGGAGCATCCCCAATAATAGGATATATGTCTCCTATATATTTGTGTAATGGTTGAAGAAGAGTAATAACACAAAGAAATAATATAATTATTTTGTGTGTTTTCATGTGCAAGTCTAATCCAAAGCTTGGATTTACTATATATATTGGGGTTGTTTTAATTTTTATCTTTTAGTTTGTTTTTTCTATGTTTTTTTACAGACATAATGGGTTAAACATCACTATTCTTTCATAATCATGGTGCCAACTCTCTTTGTGCAACAACAAAATAAGGTTGCTTTAACTTTCACTCTCTGAATGGAAGCTCATGCTACGAGAAAAATCCCTCCCATCATTCTTCTACTTCCTCTTGAATCATCTGCCTTTTCCTTCCTCATATCAAGCAGCTTTCCATGACTTTGGTTGCATCACCCATCCTCTTGAGGGGTAATCCCTTAACATCCATACTCACTCAAGCATCTAAATGCTTCACTAGGGAAAATCAAGTGGGCCCTCCACATTTCCCTATCATTTTCTCATTGATCTACATATGTCTACTATTTTTGAAATGTTCTTACTTTGTAATAACACTTCAAATAGGGGAAAATGGAGACACCATAAAAATACATACATATTTCTAATCATCCATATTACCGACACAATGTGTTAAATCAGTTCTATAATGCATTCTAGATCATTGTCCTTTCACATTCCATTAAAATTCACCCACATCCCTTTAGTATTAATTTAATTAATTTTATCATGCTTTAAGCATACACTCACACACCTTGGCTAATTTAATTATCTATTTAAATAAATAAATAGCTAAGTATCCACTCATATCCACTTCACCATCCAAATCATTCAATTTGAATTAGCTCACTCCACTCAAGTTCTAGAACCCTACAAAAGTGGAAGCAAAATATTCATCTACAACCACCTTCTCGAATAAAACCAAAATCCAACTAAATATTCATTGCCCCTTAAATGAATATTCAAACCATCCAACTACACAGACCAAATCAACTTGCTAATTCAATAAAATGTATTATTACATGCGACTCAATCAAACCTTGATCCACAATCCATGGCCTCTCCTTCAGCTATAAATATGAGTCTCCCTCCTTCACAATTCATCTATTGGAATCTTTAAGAATTTGCAACAACACTCTACACGTTTTCCATTGGAATTTACATACCGAAAGGTTTTTCATTTGATTATCCATTACTTGGAGCATTTTTCTCCCATTTGGAACCATGTTTGGAGCATCCACAACCAAATCATCCAAAGTGATCCAACAAGTGTGGTACTCCATTTCAAACTTCAACTATCTCATCCGCGGTTACAAGAGGAATTGAAGGAAGGTTTGCATTTCTTTTTGTTTTCTTATTTCTTCATTGCTTTCAATTTTCCTTGTATACATCTCTTACCATTATCATGGGTTAAGTGATAGTGAAATTCATCTTGAACTAGATTATTTTTCGGTTTGGAGTTCCCCAAGTCATTATCTCAAATAATGAGGCCCCTTTAAAGAACCATGAGGTGCATGAACTATGTGATAAGTTTTCAATCTCACTCCATATTGCATATCTCTATTATCCACATACTAATAGTCAGTCCGAAGTCACTAATAAGACACTGAAATATATTTTAAAAAAGATCGTTAAGAGAAACAATAGGGATTAACACTTACAATTATATCTTCCTTGTGGGCTTACACGACCAATACACATACCCTCACAACCCAACAACCCCTTACTCCTTAGTATTTAGCACCAAAACTATTTTACCCTTGGGAGTTCAACTATCAAGCCTATAAGTCTCCCTTCAAGTCATTTTGGGTGATGACGAGGATAGAGATGTGTTTCTTGATACATTAGAAAGATTGGATGAGAACAATCTTAGGGCTTCCCTTATGGGATTACATGACCAACACACATACCCTCACATCCCAATAACCCCTTACTCCTTATTCTTTAACAACAAAATTGTTTAACCCTTGGGAGTTCAACTACCAAGCCTACAAGTCTCCCTTCAATTCCTTTTGGGTGATAATGAGTATATGGATGTGTGTCTTGCTAAGCTAGAAAGATTGGATGATAACTATCTTAGGGCTTCCCAATATCATGAGGTGTATTATATGGCCCACTAATACAATAAAAACATACACAAAATCCACATCTAGGTTTGATACCTCATTTTACATCAAGATAGTTGCATAGATAAAGAAACAAATGAGGGTCACAAGTCTAGACCTAACTACTTGAGGCCTTATCTAGTCACTGAAAACTTTAAGAAAGGGGTGTATCTGTATGATAGAAAATCAACACGTGACGTTCTTGGCACTTGACCTCCTGAGTTCATGCCGAGACAACCGGTGTGGAATTGAAATGGGAGTGAAAGTGATGGTGATGATCAAGCTAATTAGGAAACCTTATGTCTTCAACATGCAATACTAGAATATGTGAATCTAAGGTAAAGAATGCTCTCCTAATCTGAAGGGGTGTGATGGTATGGTCCAATATGATAGCTACTCGGAGACTCCAATCAATGTCTAGTACTACCAAGATTCTATTGTTTGGTTGTGGAATACATGGAAAGTGACCTGCATGTGCCTCGTATGGGTTTCCAAAATAGGTCATGGAAATTGAGACAAGAGGTTTAGTGGAGCTGCAGGAACTAAGGGCGGTTTTCTGGTCTCGTCCATAAAGTCTTAGCCTGATCGGTTTCTTTACTCAACAATGAAAGTTGTGTAATAATATCGGGTGGAAGTGGTGAAGATATGAATACCAATGTGCGTAAGCTAGTGTCGATATCTAACTGACTAGTAGGCCCGTTGGGTTGCGGGACCTGTGGGTCATAACCAAAGACTCATTGAGGTTGAGGCCCCTGTATGGTAATGCATGCAATCAAACCCTATTTTCATAAGCAGTCCAAAAGTCCTAGGCTTGGTTAGCAACTATGTTCAATGTCTCTAACTGTCTTATTTTCTCAGCATATGTGGCAGGTGTACGTAAGACTATTAAGTGCAAACTTATGTCAATGTCAATTATTAGCTCTAGCCTGTTGGGTTGTGGGACCAGGGGATTGCAACTGTAATTATTTTCCTTTTGCAGACCGTTGATGCTCATGCAAGATGAATTGATTTGTTTTCGGTAAATAAACTATTTATCAAAGGAAATCTAACCTATGTTTTTTGGCATTTTCTCAATATATTAGAACAAAGTAGTATAACAAGTTAATCTATAGAAAATAAATGTTTTTGTTCTTTTCTAACTTTTCAAACAATGCATATAATCTAATAAAATAGTTTAAAAATAATAATTAGCCAAATGTAGCTAACTATCTGTGTAGATGTGTGAAACTAAATCTAAAATCTATTCTAATTCAATCAAAATCTTTCCAAACCTACCTCATAAGTGAAGAACAAATCATGACTCTTAACAGAGCTATTGTTCCCCCATAGCCTCCCTGGCAATGTTGAAGAGAAAACTTCCTATTGATTTGATCTACTTGCAATTATCTAGCTAATTGAAATGAATTGTTTCTCTACTCTATTTGATATGTAATCGGCAATTTGACAAAACAAAGCAAACAAGCACACAACTCCAACCTGAAAGAGTAAGAGCTTTAGCAAGTCCAGTAGTATCGGTATCTGTCCCCTCAATTCTCTCCTTTCTTTCTCTAAGTGTTCATGTGAGTCCAAAGGATTGGGAATGCAAATAAAAACAACAAGAGGATGTCGCTTGAGTGATGGAAGCTTGGAAGCAATCTGGACACAATGCAAGTAGAAGAGGAATAGCATAAGAGATCTGATCTTGGCTATGTAATTCCTAGCAAGATTATGGCAGCACAACAATGCAAGATACACAAAATTCTCAGGGCCTTTTCTTGAATACAAGCATAGAATATATAGGAATAGAGGATAGGAGGTTACTTCTTGCACAAGGCAAGAAGAGACAGTTCCAACTAATTAAATCTTATTAAAAATAGAAGGAGCAAGTAGAACCAAGCAAACAAAGGTATTTCTAGCCAATTCGGCTCGTGAATGCATGTAAAAAGCCAACTTAAGTGAGTCATCGCATGCTTAAGACACACATGAAGATTCTAGAAAAAGTGGGCAGGACCGGCACCCTGCGCAGGGCAGTGGTTTCAGGACTGCCGCCCAGGAAGGGCAGCGATCCTGGCACTGAAGGCCAAAACAAGCACAAAAAGAAATGGGGAGATGAAAAAATGCATGGAAAAGTTAAGTAAGGAAATCTAGGCTACAAATATATACTATGAATGGGTTTTTGGAGCTCAAAACACCTTCTTAAAAGGATTTTGAATCATCATTGGGGACTTTTATAACCGTTTTCCTGATAATGTAACACGCATAATTTTTCGTGCGTATTTATTGCCCCCTCAGAGAAGCATCTTAGCCATGAAAGAGGCATAAAACATAGAGTCTGAGTATGCCATTCCCGAAATGGGGAGTTAGAAGCTATACCTGACATGCCCGTATGTCGAAGAGTCGCTGTCTAAATTCCTGTTACCTGCAAAAGAGGGAAAAGACTCAAGTGCAGATAAATAAAATATTGACAAATAAACACTAAATCAAAATGACAAGAAGACATACCATTTGCCAATGCTCCAACCCTGTAAACAAACACACTCAAAACAAAGTTAGAAATAACATATATATATATATATATATATATATATATCAAAACAAACTCATTTTTCAATTCATTTATGCATTATTGATTTGGTTATTTTGATTGATTTGGAGCTCTGGATTTACGGTGACCGTTCCTGGTGAGAGTACAACCGATATGTTCGTGCTGAGATTGTGATAATGCCTCCATGAGTGGGAGATCGACCGACGCGCTCTTAGGTTATTTATTTCCTCCTTTGTATTTTTGTACCCTAAAAGTTAAAACGTTGAAAAGTTCACCTAGGGGGGGGATTTTCAAAATTTCTTGTCTTGAATGGGTCTTTAGGGGGGGTGCCCATAGGGCATGCTTTTATTTTGTTGAAAATGGTCAATTTCTGAAAGGAACGATAAGAATATTGTTCCAATCCGCGATCTCAGATGATAATAGCACACCACATTAGATTTGCAAAGCAGAAGAGCTAAAATACCATATATGGAAATCCATCATAATCCATAATGCTCAATACATTACAATATAATGACTTGAATTATTCAATAAGAAAGATGTACATATAGGAGAAGGGAAGTGCAACTACTACCTAAATCAATGGTGAAGAACTCCCACTAACTGATACTGATAGTTATGTTAACTCCAAAATACTAGTAAGCTAACTCAACATAACTGAGAAGCTAATTCCACACAACTAGTACACCTAAGCAAGCTAACCCAACAAGTGTAGGGATAACACAAGTGTAAGAATTATCCTAATAAATAAATAAAAGGATAAATAATAACCTACACTAACACCCTCCCATAAGCATAACTTAGGTGAGTGAAAAAGAAGGTGGGTCCCGACAACAAGGCCTGATGAGGTACCCACGTACAACAACTCAAAAAAATGGACACCGCAAGGTACCCAAAACTAGTAATAACAAAGTAGAGAGCAAAATTCTACTACAAGATATCCTCATAAGCTTGACTCTAAAAACTCGTACAATGTTGAAGAAGTGTGGTGCACACTATGGTCTGAATCCACTGCTCGATCATATAACTAAAAAATAACTAACACTGGGCTTCACCAGAATAGCTCCATGCAAGGAGACTGTCAATGGAGTGATGTCGAAAAGTGAAAAAAAAACACCAAACATAATTTGATCAACTGCTACAAATAGGTGTGCCACGATCCAAGAAAAACCAAGACAACAAGGCAAGGACACAAGATCCAAATAAATAGGAGTGCCACGATCTAAGAAAGAGCCAAGGTAACAAGGAAAGGGCACGAAACCTAAAGAAGCAATATCAACACCACACCCTCCCATACTGCAGAATGGGTAGAGTGACACCACAGATCTGTATGAGTTGTCAAAATCAACTACTCGAACACTAACAAACTAACACTGGGCTCCACCAGAATAGCTCCCCCACAAGAGAGACTGTCAACATGCCAAAAAAAGTGTCGAAAATATAGATCTAAAATATCTCAACAAATAAGAGAGATATAAATGTATACACCCATAGATACAAGAATGCAATACTAAAAATTTTAGGACGTCGGGCTCAACTGAAAATGCATCCACAAGTGATCACAACACCCTCCCAAATTTAGCACTTTATAATTGAGTGCATGTAAATATTACAATGAGTAATAGTACCTTTTACATTTGAAATATGTGTATAAAAATGTTACCAATGTGTAGATCTTGAAAAAATACACAATTTAAAAAAAAAGATCACCTTAATCCGAGCTACGGATCAAAAGTTATGAGCTCTACAAGGTTTTGCTATTAAAATAATATTTTAATGCTGATCTTTTTAAAAGGTACACGTGACACCCAAATGTCCAAAGGGTAAAAGAGTGCATCCACACGATACATGCTTTCGACTAAAGGATAAAAGCCTGCGCCCAAAACCTAAAATGTCCAGAGGGTAAATCATTGCGTCCACAGGGTACACGCTTATATCCAATGGATAAAAGAATGTACCCAAAGGGTACAAATTTGCGTCCAGTGGATAAAAGACTACATCCAAAACCAAAATACCCAAAGGGTAAAAGAATGCATCTGGAAGGTACACACTTATATCTAATGGATAAAATAATGCACCCATAGGGTACAGATCTGCGTCCAGTGGCTAAAAGACTGTATCCAAAACTGAAATACCCAGAGAGTAAAAGAATGCATCTGGAAGGTACACGCTTATATCTAATGGATAAAAGAATGCACCCATAGGGTACAGATCTACGTCCAGTGGATAAAAGACTGCATCCAAAACTGAAATACCCAGAGGGTAAAAGAATGCATCCGGAAGGTACACGCTTATATCCAATGGACAAAAGAATGAATCCAGAGGGTACAAATCTGTGTCCAATGGATAAAAGACTACATCCAAAACTGAAATACCCAGAGGGTAAAAGAATGCGCCCAAAAGGTACACACTTATATCCAATGGATAAAAGAATGCACCTAGATTTGACTGTCTCAAAACATGGTCGAGTTTACAGTCTATTCTAGGGTTTTGGCACCTTCCAAATCCAATGGCACACTCCATTTTACATAAAAATGCATGCTGCAGAAAAGTGCTAACAAAATCTGAATACATGAAAAAATAAACTCTTGCTTGCAAAGAAAAATTTACATATGTATGTCTACATCATCTATAGCTTTGATACCATAAAAGGAACGATAAGAATATTGTTCCAAGCCATGATCTCAGATGATAATAGCACACCACATTAGATTTGCAAAGCAGAAGAGATAAAATACCATATATGGAAATCCATCATAATCCATAATGCTCAATACATTATAATATAATGACTTGAATTATTCAATAAGAAAGATGTACATATAGGAGGAGGGAAGTGTAACTACTACCTAAATCAATGGTGAAGAACTCCCACTAACTGATACTGGTAGTTAAGTTAACTCCAAAATACTAGTAAGCTAACTCAACATAACTGAGAAGCTAACTCCACACAATTAGTACACCTAAGCAAGCTAACCCAACAAGTGTAGGGCTAACACAAGTGTAAGAATTATCTTAATAAATAAATAAAAGGATAAATAATAACCTACACTAACAATTTCATCATTTTTGGTCATTTTTTTGGGTTAAAGGCACATTTTGAAAATAGGTTCAGGACCACCTCCCAAAGCAGGGCGGTGATCACAGGACCGCCACCCTGTACTAGGCGGCGGTTCTGGACAGAATGTTAAAACATGCTTGAAACTTGACTTTTTTTAGATTTTTGATAGTTTAATATGTTTTTGATGAGCTTATCATGTGATGTACTTTACTAACTTGCTCTCTTCTCATGTTTTGGTGGATGCAGAAAAAGGTGGAGTACATACGTTGGAGCAGAGAGAGTGTGTGTGTGATTAGCTCCTTGGGATTTTAGATCAACTGACCCAGGCTGAGATGGATATTTTATGGCGAACAGGCATTTGGAGGATACCACGGGTGCCCCATGTTGCTCCTGCTAGTCACATTTTGTGTGACTTATTCTCTTATTGGGATGCAAACTAGAACACCTTCCAGTTTTCAGATGTCAGGGGGGAGTGGACTATTAATCTGGAGGATGTATACCGCATCCTTGGAATCTCAGTACTTGGTAGGAGACTGACATTGGAGACAGTAGGGTCCAGGGCCGTGATGACACAGTGGTCCATGTACATGGGAGATGTCATTGTCTCATCAGGCTTGAAGAAGGGAATGAAGGTTTGGTCTATTGCTACTTCTCCCATTCCTATCCTTTGAAGAGCCATCATGGGTATCTTGTCCTCGAGATTATTCAGGGACAAGGGAGGAGATACACTTTTATACTGTTGGGCCCCCATCATTACATAGATTGAGGCTCATGGCCGTAAGTATTCCTGGGGAGCGGATATTCTGGGGACTACATACCACAATTTGTACAGAGTTTTTAGATTACAGGGAAAGTCCTTGAGCCACCCTACTCTAGTTATGAGTTGGGTCTATGAGCGTTTCATCCCTTATGGCAGGGGGTACAGGTATCAGATCCAGAGGTTGTCTAGGTAGCTAGATGGACAGGCATGTCAGAGCTCTAGAATACCACATCAGTCAGTGGCCTCCCTGACTACAATAGACATGACTACCATACCTTATAAGGACATGGCAGGGATATGGGGTGAGGAGGCTACGACGATGGTAGCTTGCTCTTCCATGAGCCAACTAGTTGACAGATTCGGGAGACTAGAGATTCACCCCTTTGACTGGGTACCCCAATAGTTCGGCCTTCCATACCCTGCCATGCTTCCTCCAGTGGCGTCATTTTAAAGGACTATTCGAGAGGCACAGAGGGGTCCTAGAGGGGATCCCAGTTGGACAGTTGTTACTCCTGGTGTGCCTATTGCAGTTAGGCATGTAGTCCAGGCTCGGTGGGTAGCTGGTGCTCCTCAAGCACCCTTACTTCAGATTGGGGTGGATCCTGCTCACAGTGGGGAGGAGGATGAGCTGATCGATTTGGACTCCGACTCTGAGGAGGATGTGGGAGATGATATGGAGGGGGAGTCGGTCGGAGAGGAGGATGAGGGGATAGGGACCTTTGGAGGGAGATGTCAGCGACCCTGAGTGGCATGATACTCAGAAGATCCTCATAGCAAGCACACGAGGAGGTGAGCATGGAGAGAGAGATTCTAGTCTCAGAGGAGGCACTTGGAGGGGATGATGAGTCTGTGATCAGACAACACCATGCCTCTGGATTCGGTGAGGCTCCGCAGCCACCAGCAACACCTGCCGCAGTAGCCACTGATCCCACATGGATGCCCGGAGACCCGAGTATGTTCAATACTCCTTTCTCAATTTTATCTATTGATTTTTGCATGTTTAGCTTAGCATTCTCCTTTTGATTTACGTTCTGTGATTTTCTAGCTCACTATCTCTCTTTTTTAGCAGTGTCCACACACGAGTGGCAAGAGCTCATTTGTTGGGTATGTGTGGACACCCTTTTGATCCCCTCGGGGAAGACTCAGTCTGAGTTGACTATGAATTCAGGATAGCCCTTAGCCACCAGCCGACATACCGATGTGTTCGCTCCCATCTGGAAGGTTGCGGAGATAGTGACCTCCCTTCGTACCACGGTAGCTGGATACGAGACTGCCGAGCACCTGATGAGGTGGAGCCATTCTCACAGTGAGGCTACAGGTAGTGGGTGCCACCACGAGCACTCACACCATTCAGTCCATTCTCAGCGCCGTCACAGCCGTAGCAGGAGCCCTAGATGCGGTCGCGCACCATCTGAGGGATCCCACAGGGATTGACAGGCCGTTGAGCCTTTATTGCTTTGATACCATTTTTGACATTATACGATTTTTTTTGTATATTTTGGGCTCATTGCGAGCATTTTGACCATGCCTAGCGCATGATGACATTGTACACAAACTTGATCTACTATGATATATACAGACTCTATTTTTGGTTTGGCATTCCATTGTATCCGAGTTGACTCTCTTTGGCTTATCTCTCATGTGTACTCTAGATATTTAGAATTTCTGATTTTCAATGCTTTTCAGAATGTATGCAATGGATGTGGAATGATAACAAAATGATTTCTTTTTGTATTTCATAATGTTGATATATGATGATGCAAACACAATGTGATCTTAAACTTAGTTTCTTTTGCAATCTTCGGTACTTCATATTGTCTTGATAAAACGTGATGATATAATGATACGATAAATAGATGTGCTTGCCCCACTCCTAACCCCACACAACTAGTAAGATGTGAGGGCTCAACACCAAGAGTTAGAAAGGGCACAAGCTATGAAATTTGTTGAATGGCAGTGATGAGAGAAAGACAGAGGTTTGACAGAACCAAATTGGGATGCTACAACCTTACCCTACTCAAGCTACTTCATAGTTTAGAATGTGAATTGCTTTGCAGTTTATCTAGACTTGGATCTGTAGATGGCCACTTGGTTGACAAAATCTGGTTTTTGGGTTTTAAACTCTCTTGGAATTTTGGACATCTAACTCACTTTGTTTTTTATTTATGATTTCACAATGTTTGACTAGTTTGTAACTTTCAAGTTTATCAAAGAGACCCCCTACGCCTTGCCCCATGCTACCAGTAGGAAGCATGGGCTTATCACCATGGACAAGGCACAGATGAGTAAGGGCATCTCCCTCCTTTCCCAACCCTACGTCACTAGTAAGAGACACAGGCTCAACACCGAAGGTTGGTAGGGCAGAGAAATGTGTAAAAATAAAATTTTCTGTGAATTTGCATTTGACTTACTTATTTGGGAAAAATGTTTAGAATGTCTTTATTTCCAAGGAGGTGTATGTGGGATAGATGTGACACCATGAAGCTTCTAGAACAGACCATGAACAAAAGACACCTATCCTAAGAAGAGACCAAAAGTAGAACCAAGTATGCAGGCCTTGGTATGGTTACTGTCAAAATTTTGTCTTATCTTGTTTGGATTGATAAGTGATTCAGAAACAGTTGATGATACTATGAAGGTTTGAAGAGACATGATTTGAATGTTTTGCCAATATTTTCAGAAGTTTTTAGGAATTGCTATAAGAATAAGCTCCTTGATCACACTTTTTACAAAATGAACGAACAAATGAAAATGCAATGCAGATGCAATAATGTACATATGAGAATGTTGATGGATCATGCGTAGTACCTCTTTAGGTGAAGAGAGTTTACGGATTCACTAAACTCCTCACCTTCTAGTGTACACAAGTGAAATGTGCCATTTTTATAGTCTTCGACTACTCGATATGGACCTAACCACCTAGGTCTGAACTTTCTTCCCTCACCGGTCTTCTTGTCTATTCGGCTATCGAGTCTTAATACCAAATCTCCTTCGTAGATCTCACGTTCATACACCTTTTTATTGTATTGCCGAGCCATACGGTCAGCGTAAACATTGTGTCATTGTTCAGCATTCAGTCTAGCTTCGTCGAGACTTTCTAATTGGGAGAGTCATGCTTCTCGATAACCCTCCTCTCTCAGGATCCCATGTAGCGAAATGTGGAGACTAGGTATTTCGACTTCAAGTGGTAGAACTGCCTCAACACTGAATACTAAGGAAAAGGGGGTTTCCCCCGTTGGTGTTCTAACCGACGTTTGGTAGGCCCACAAGGCCAGAAAAAGCTTTAGGTGCCAATCTCATTTATTCTCCTTAACGGTTTTTAGGAGAATGGACTTTAAAGTCTTATTGGTAGCCTCAGCTTGTCCATTAGCCTGAGGGTAGTAGAGAGAAGCCATGTGATGACTTATTTTGAACTTTGTACACAACTCACGCACCTTGTCATTTTTGAAAGATGTGCCATTATCAGAAATAATGACCTGTGGCACCCCGTACCTACAAATGATCTGGTTCAGGATGAACTTAGCGATTACAGAGCCAGGAACAGTAGTAAGGGGCATGGCCTCTACCCACTTGGTAAAGTATTATATGGCCGTGATTATGAAATTATGGCCATCTGTTGATGAGGGAGAGAATTTCCCTATCAGATCTAGGCCCCATGTGGAGAAGGGCCATGGAGTTGCGATTGGTTGTAAAGCTTGTGCCAGTATGTGGATCTCGTGGGAAAACTCTTGACATTTGTGACATCTGCGCACAAACTCTACCACGTCATGTTCGAGGGTGGGCCAGAAATAGCCCATTCGATGTATCTTCTGGGTAGTGGCATGACCGCCAAAATGACCTCCACATACCCCACTATGTGACTCATAAAGAATATTTTTCAGATTCTTCGGCATCAACACATCTCAGCAACATTCCGTCAAAGGCTCTATGATAAAGCACCTGTTCCAGGATAATGTACTTAGCGGCAATGATGCGTAACCACCTTCTTTGTTGTGACGTTGCCCCTTCTGGGTATGTGTGGTCCATGATGAAATTAATAATGTCAGTGTACCAAGGGCATACAGAGATAGGGGGCCTGGTTTTGATGAAATATACGCACTCATCGGGAAATTCCAGGTCTACCAAATCACCCCCATCCAATGGATTATCAGCCAACCAGTCTGCAATGATTTGACCCTTAACGGATTTTTGATTTACAAATGTTAACTCGAACTCACCCATTAATGTAATGAAATGCCCAGCCTTTTTAGACAAGGATCCCTGCATGAGGAATGTTTGTAAGTGGTCTGACTTGACAATGACCCTTGTTTCTTGATTGAGCATATAATGTCTTAAACGCTTGGTTGCAAAAACTATGGCAAGGCATTCTTTTTCTACCTGCGTGTAGCGTGTCTCATAATCAAGTAACGTCTGACTGATAAAGTAAACTACCCGTTCTCGCTTATCGTCATCCTCTTGAGCCAACATGCAGGCTAGCGAAACATCTGTAGCCCGCGAATACAAGATCAAAGGGCGATCTGATCTAGGTGGCATTAGCGTGGGAGGGGATAACAAGAACCATTTAACTGCTTCGAAGGCCTCATTGCATTCTTCCGTCCAATCAATGCTATAATCCTTTTTCAACAAATTGTTGATTGGATGAATGGTGAAGGTCAAGTCAGGGATAAACCTTCGGATTGCACCGAGTTTCCCAAGAAAATATCTAATACCAGACTCGTCCGATGGCGGAACCATTTCTAACACAGCCCAGATTTTGGCTGGGTCAACATCAATCCCTCGTGAAGATATAATGTAACCCAGAAGCTTACCACCTGTTACACCGAATACACATTTCTCTGGATTCAACGTGACACCATACTCAATCAAGCGCGAGAGAATGATACGAAGCACCTCTGGGTGATCGCAGCGCTTCCTGGCCTTGGCCAGCAGGTCATCTACATAGGATTCCACAATCTTATGAATAAGATCATGGAATATGTAGGTCATTGCTCGTTGGTATGTAGCGCCAACATTCTTAAGACCAAATGGCATGACGACATAACAATAAGTTCCCCAAGGAGTTATAAACGTAGTTTTAGCTTGATCCTTGGTAGAGATTTTGATTTGATTATATCCTGAAAACCCATCCATGAGAGACAACAACTCAAATCCAGTTGTTGCATCAATGATAACATCAATGGATGGTAGCGGGAAATCATCCTTGGGACAAGCCTTGTTAATGTCCTGGAAGTCTATGCAAATATGGATCTTTCCATTCTTTTTTAGAACGGGGACAATGTTAGATACCCATTGTGAATAATCGACTGGCTTGATAAATCCTACCTGGAGAAGCTTCATTACTTCTTCTTTTACCATAAGGGCCACCTTTGGCTTCATAGGTCTTGACTTCTGCTTAATTGGTTTGGCATCTGGCTTGGTGATGAGATTGTGAACTGCGATGTGTGGTGCAATTCCCATCATTTCCTTGTAACTAAATGTGAAGGCTTTCTGATGTTCCTTGAGGATTTGGGTATGAATTTCTACTTCCTCTGGAGTTAAAGAGGACCCTAGTTTTAAGATTTTTGGCTCCTCCTCTGTTCTGATGTTTATATCAATCATTCCCTCGATTAAGGAGGCGTTACCCTCCTCAAACTCAGGTGGGGCTGGAGGCAACTCCAAGTCCCCTTCTTCTTCTACCTCGTAAATCTCAAGATCTTTTCCTGGAGAGGACTCAATCATTGGATTCCCAAAATAAGAAGAGGAACGTGGAATTAGGGAAAGGTCTACCTCGTGACAGGTAAGATGCAGTTCTGCCAAAGCATTTAAATAACTTAAAGTTGACTCATCCCCATCAACAGGGTCCGAAGAGTCAAGCTGGTCCTCAGCTTCCACGTATGTCAACATTGACGCTACTGGCGCTTTGCGAATCAAGGATTCAATGCGGAGTGAAACCATGAAGTTGGTGTCCTCTAAGTCACTACTTGGGGTGAAGCGTGAGGCGGAAGTTGCTATAGAGTCTTCCAGAAGGTTCTGTTCATGTGGAACTACCTCGATTGATATAAATTCAAACCCCTTAGTTAGGCCCAACACGACTATTTTGTAGAGTTGTAAGTGTTCATCCCTAGTCTCGTATACCTCAGATATCTGATTTGTGACTAGCTGTGAGTCACCCAACACCCTAATATTGAGGATGCCCATTCTCTTAGCTACAATGAGACCTAATAGGAGAGCCTCATACTCAGCCCCATTGTTTGTGCATTCAAAATTCAATTTGAAAGCAAAAGGTAAAACCCTTCCTTCGGGTGAAGTAAGGATTGCGCCTGCCCTGGCGCCGAAGTGACACTTGGCTCCATCAAAATGGAGGGTCCAACAACTACTCAGAAAGATGGATGTTGAGTCATCCTTTGTAAGTTCTCCTTTTACCTTGGTTACCTCCACCATGCAAACCTCATCTGCTGGAAGGGAACCAAGTCCCAAGGCATGTCCCATACCCATAGAATCAAAGGGGAGAAGGATAGGCAAATCCTTTTCTAATAGCTCAACAATATTTGTTGTAGTTCCTAATGATACCGTCTCTACAACAATGTTTTCATCCTTGACTGCAAGAATACCCTCGATCAAACCCATAACTTCTAATTCCGTTGTGGGAACCAACTTTTCTTCTGGTACCGTGCTTGCTGATTTGTTTAACTGGTTCGTAGGAAGTTTGAATTCAGAGTGGACCCCTGGCTTTTTCTTCAAGTTGGCCAAATGTATATCAAAGGGCTTTGGATCACCTTGAGTGACAAAGACTTTCCCTAAATGCAAGAATCTGACTTCTTGGAATAGAGTGGAGGGGATTGCTTTCATGCGGTGGATCCAAGGACGGCCAAGGATCATATTATAGTTGGTTTCCCGATCTATAATATAAAACTCAGTAAGCACCATCTTGGGCCCAAGAGTGACTGGTAATACTATGGTTCCGATCGAGGTTTCCTTGAGACTATCATAGCCCCTCAACGTGTTTCACGTCGAGGAGCAATTAGTCTCCCCATATCCTAACTTCTGAAGAAAAGAGAAGGGGACTATATTAACTGCCCCATCATCGATCATTGTGTGTTTCACATAGTTGTTGTAGATCCAAACCTGTAAAAACAAGGCCGGATCACCTCTACGAGCTATTTCAGCATCCGTAGGCATCTTGCTTATGTCAAATACAAACCCAATATCCCTTTTGGGTTTCCCTGGAGGGAAAACGTCAAAGTCTATATGGTTTATCTGTGCCTCTGGCGGAGGGGTAACGTTAATCAAATGGCTGAGACCTAGCGCTTCCAAAAGAGTGGCTCGATGAGCAGGGGAATTCTTCAGTAGATCCAAAAAGGAAATGTGTGAAAAGGTCTTGGTTAGATCACTGATCAAATCATAAGCCCCTACTGGCTTGCTTAGCGTGTCATGAGCACTATTTGACACAACCGGATAAATCGGGATTGATTGTGAAGAATAGTCTCTGGCTCTGGTTGCAACGTTAATTTGGGGTTCAACGTCTAACTCAACCAAACCTACAATCTTCGTTTGCTGACGACCATCCAAAGGAGGTGCCACCTGTGGGTTTGATGAAGTTGAGGCTTCATGATCATGAGTCCCTATTACAATACCTTTATTCGAACCATTAGGATCCAGTCTACCATCCTTTGGATGCGTGGGGAGAGGATCGTTGAAGATTCCCAACGGTGTGTTCTGTGGAGACACCAGTCCCATATAGGCGTTTTGACTGGGTGCAGTTGGGTTGGCCAAAAACATGTCGACAAATAACTGTCTTTGGTCTTCTGGCAAACACTGCAAAAACTTATTACAATCGCGACAAGTTCTTGCGTCATGCCCGCGGACCCTATGGAAACCACAATACAAGTCAGGATCGTAATCCCGAGGCCTTTGGTTTGTTCCTTGTTGTGGTCCAAAACCACGGTTATTGTTTGGTTGTTGACTATTATAATTAACACTTTGGAACCCTTGCCCCTGATTCTGGAATTGGTTGGGGTATTGACTAGGGCTTGGGGTCGGCATTTGTCTTTGTGGCTGAGGTTGTTGCTGTTGTTGGGGACGATTAAAATCCACAACGTTTACCGAGGGTGAGAAATTGTTGTTTCTCTGATTGTTGCCATTGTTGTTGTTATTTGTAGCACCTGTACTGGTGGGATTAACAACATTAGGCTTTTTGGGCTGGTCAGTTACACCGTCGGTCGTGACTCCATGATTCTTATTAAGGATCTTTGGTCCTTGATTGTTATTTGTGTTGTTGGAGTAACCGGGAGTGCTTTGAGCAGGAGTGACTAACTTCCCATTTGCTCCATAGGTCTTACGACCACTGTCAATGGCCGCTTGGTCGATCTGAAGAGCACCCTCTAGCACCTCTTCATAGCTCCTTAGTGGGAATTTTTGAACCTCTTCCTTCATCTCTCTGTTGAGAGAGTGAAGGAACAAATCACAAAGTTCCATTTGATCCATGTTTGGAGCACTTGCGGAAGAGTAGAGAACATGTCACCACCTCTGAATGAAGTGGGCTGTAGATTCGTTATGTTCTTGTTTGATATGAAGGAATTCCCTGATTCCTGTTCGCAAAAGCTTGTTCATATCAAAAGCTTTGATAAACTCTGATACAAGTTGTTTGAATGAGTGTATTGAAGCCTCTGGTATCCTATAATACCAGTCGAGAGCAATACCTTCTAGTGTCTTAGGGAAAATATTTGCAACGACTGCATCCCATGGGAGTAGCTCTCGAATGGCCATTGCATAAGCCTTGATGTGGGCATTAGGATCACCCTCCCCTTTGAACTTTGGGAGATCAGGCAAGGGTCTCGGGAGCATGACTGCCCGAATGGAGAAATCTAGGGGTTCCTTGAGATATTCAGAATAAGTCCCCATTGCATATGTTTCCACCATTGAAGACCCTTGTTGGGGAGGTGGGGGCTGCATTGGTTGCTGAAATGGGACAACATAGACATTTGGTGGGGCGTATGACATCCCCTGCGGTTGTCCATATGGACCTGGGTAGGTGTACATGTCCCCCTGTGGAGATTTAGAATACATGTGTATATAAGGGGGTTGATTACCTTGATATGGAGCTGAAGGCGCGAAGCCAGGGAACATCACATTTCTGGCTGGTATAGCATTTGAGAATGCACTTCTGGATGGCGCCTGTTGTAGGTATCCATATGTGGCTTGAGGAGGCATACCCAAGGTACCCGTCCCAGTTAACAAATCCCCATGGTTCGGAGTATTCATGTAGACTGGAGGATTCTGTGCGGTCGGTATTTTCCCATAGTTCTGTGGGTAGGAAGGAGCCCATGCTTGCCCTGCATATGAACTATGTGTATTCTGGGAAAGCTCTAACTCCTTGACTTTATCAACCAAAGCTGAAATGACATCGCCCGTTGACGGGGTGGTACCTTGCTTAGATACCTTTGGTTGAACCCTTGGAGGTTGTTGAGGAGTATGGTATCCTGCTATGAATTGTTCATGATGTTGCCACCCCTCATTGGTTGTATTGTCAGTTGGTGGCAGGGTAGCGTTATTGTTTTGAAGCAGGACATCACCTTGTCCTTGCAACCTATCGAAAGATTGGTTCATTTGTTGGAATTGCTGCTCACTCCTAGCATATCGTGCTAAATACTCCTCATCAAGATGGGGGAGTTGATCGGATTGCATGGTAATGGGTTGTCGAAACAATACCCGAGGAGATGAACTCGCTTCACCAGTGAATGTCATGTTATTTGAACTTGATTGTTTGAGGGGATAAGTCTGAGTGACCTGATCCAATTCTTTGATGCGTACAGAAGAACCAACATTGGTTCCCTGAAGCAGAGGGTTTTGAGTGGATGAGTGGTTGTCTGCCCATGTTGAAAGTGAAGGTGATTGTTGTGGGATATTTGATTGGTAATGGTACATGTCGAAACCTGGGATGGGTCGACCGTACTCGTCATATCCCGACATATTCGGGGGGTATAAGAATACCCGCAGAATAAAGGATGGACGAAAGTGGAAATGCTTAGAGACTAGCTCTTCACGTTGGGTTCACCAATTTGTACGATAGAAAATCAACACGTGACCTTCTTCACACCCGACCTCCCGAGGTCGTGCCGAGACAGCCGGTGTGGAATTGAAATGGGAGTGAAAGTGATGGCGATGATCAAGCTAATTGGGAAACCTTATGTCTTCGACACACAATACTGGAATCTGTGAATCTAAGGCAAAGAATGCTCTCCTAACCTGAAGGGGTGTGATGGTACGGTCTGATATGATAGCTACTCAGAGACTCCAATCGATGTCTAGTTCTACCGAGATTCTATTGATTGGTTGCGGAATACGTGGAAAGTAACCTGCAGGTGCCTCGTATGGGTTTCCAGACAAGGTCATGGAAATTGAGACAAGAGGTGTAGTGGAGCTGCAGGAACTAAGGGTGATTTTCTGGTCTTGTCCAGAAAGTCTTAGCCTGATCGGCTGCTATATTCAACAATGAAAGTTGTGTAATAATATCGGGTGGAAGCGGTGAAGATATGAATACCAATGTGCGTAAGCTAGTGTCAATATCTAACTGACTAGTAGGCCCGTTGGGTTACGGGACCTGTGGGTCACAACCAAAGACTCGTTGAGGTTGAGGCCCTTGTATGGTCATGCATGCAATCAAATCCTATTTCCAGGAGCAGTCCAAAAGTCGTAGGCTTGATTAGCAGCTATGTTCAATGTCTCTAACTGTCTTATTTTCTCAGCGTATGTGGCAGGTGTACGTAAGATTGTTAAGCACAAACTTGTGTCAATGTCAGTTATTAGCTCTGGCCCGTTGGGTTGTGGGACCAGGGGATCACAACTGTAAGTCTTTTCCTGTTGCGGACTGTTGATGGTCATGCAAGATGAATTGATTTGTTTTCGGTAAATAAACTATCTATCAAAGGAAATCTAACCTATGTTTTTGGTGTTTTCTCAATATATCAGAACAAAGCAGTAAAACAAGCTAATCTATGGAAAATAAATGTTTTTGTTCTTTTCTAACTTTTCAGACAATGCATCTAATCTAATAAACTAGTTTAAAACAAATAATTAGCCGGATGTAGCTAACTATCTGTGCAGATGTGTGAATCTAAATCTAAGATCTATTCTAATTCAATCAAAATCTTTCCAACCCTACCTCAGAAGTGAAGAACAAATCATGACTCTAACAGAGCTATTGTTCCCCCACAGCCTCCCTGGAAATGTTGAAGAGAAAACTTCCTATTGATTTGATCTACTTGCAATTATCTAGCTAATTGAAATGAATTGTTTCTCTACTCTATTTGATATGCAATTGACAATTTGACAAAACAAAGCAAACAAATACACAACTCCAACCTGGAAGAGCAAGAGCTTTGGCAAATCCAGTAGTATCAGTATCTGTCCCCTCAGTTCTTTCCTTTCTTTCTCTGAGTGTTCATGTGAGTCCAAAGGATTGGGAATGCAAAGAACAACAACAAGAGGATGGTGCTTGAGCAATGGCAGCTTGGAAGCAATCTGATGCAATGCAAGTAGAAGAGAGATAACACAAGAGATCTAAGCTTGGCTATGCAATTCCTAGCAAGATTATGGCAGCACAACAATGCAAGATACACAAAATTCTCAGGCCTTTTGCTTGAATACAAGCATGGAATATATAGGAATGGAGGATAGGAGGTTACTTCATGCACAAGGCAAGAAGAGGCAGTTCCAACTAATTAAATCTTATTAAAAATAGGAGCAAGGAGAACCAAGCAAACAAAGCTATTTTTAGCCAATTTGGCTCACGGATGCATGCAAAAAGCAAACTTAAGTGAACCGTCACATGTTTAAAACACGCGTGAAGATTCTGGAAAAAGCGGGCAGGACCACTGCCCTACGCAGGGCGGTGGTTTCAGGACCGCCGCCTAGGCAGGGCGGTGGTCCTGGCACTGAAGGCCAAAACAAGCACAGAAAGAAACGGGGAGATGGAAAAATGCATGGAAAAGTTAAGTAAGGCTATCTAGGCTACAAATATATACTGAATGGGTTTTTGGAGCTCGAACACCTTCTTGAAAGGATTTTAAATCATCACTGGGGACTTTTATTGAGCTCCCTCTACCTCAAGTGAAACTATGTATAGTCTATGTCTTGTATTTCCCTCCTCATTTTTTGTTCTACATTTTGTATCACTCATGTTTATGTTCATGCATACCTCCCAAAAATGTTCCAAGAATATATTTAAGTTGTCAATCTAATGTGGATCCGGCTGCAAGAGGTATAGTTCCTCTAAAACACACACACACACACACACACACACACACACATTATGCCAAAACTTAAGAAACTTCAAAACAACTTCTTTATCATTCCATAATCTACACTAATCTTTTCAAACATTACAACCCATTATTTATTTCCCATTAACTCTCAAAACCCCTAAAATAAGAAAAGACCTAAAACACCAAATAAACCCTAAAATCAAAACACCTCAGATGGACCCAAAATTTTACCTACATTAAATAGCTCCCTAAATTAAGGCCTTTACTAAGTCTTAACTTATTCCATAAAGCGAACAAAAGTTTTTAAAATTCTAAGTTCTAGACAATCCTAAAAAGGGTCCCAAGCCAATTTTAGATCCCTAGATGACGGAATCTGGCCCCGAAAAAATACAAAAATGAAATACAACCGACCAGTCTCAACTAGAAATACGAACTACTCTTCACGATCTATCTCCTTGTAAAATTTCAAGATGATCTGAAATATTGAATCAAAAGTTATGAACTTTGAAAGTTCTTCTCCTGCATCACAATCCACATGGTACACCCTCTTACACATACCTCTTTCTCACTACACTCATGGTTACTAATTTTTTGTCATCATCGTAGAAGAAAACTTCACAACGAATCCTTTGGATTTATTCTTTCTAGTTACATCAGTCCCCTTCCTGCAACAAGCCTTAAATAGGGTGAAAGGGTTTTGGCCTGTGTAAAGCTCTATAGGCTTATCTGTGACAAACCTCCCCTTCATTACATTGTTCTCTAGATGTAAAGCACTAGCGTATCTCGCACTTAGAAATATCTATCACCCTCCTCAACTTTCGGTGTCAAGCCCTTACATCTTAGTGGTTTATGGGGTCAAGGTGCAAGAGAAAGGTTTCACCCTACTCTTACATAAAAGTGCAAGAGAAAAAAAGAATAAGCAATTAGAATAGAAGAATCGTTTTTACTGCCACACTACTTTCTCTTATCAATTTTTGATGATGAGCCCTTGCATCTCACTAGTTGCATGAGGCCAACATTTAGTTGTGGCACCCTTATTCACTTGCATTCAACCTTGGTGATGGATCCACATGTCTTCCTAGTCATGTAATACTAGATGTAGAGGGTCCCCAATGATCCTAAAAAAAGAAAATGAGAAAATGAACTAATGGGAGCAACACAAATCAAGAGTAAAACTAGTTTCTTAATACCAAAGAGAAAAATCCCTAGCATCTATTTTTGTCATGATTGTCCATCAAAAGATTTAAATCTAAACATGTCACATCGATCAAACATCACTTTTGTCTCCCTACAAGTTTCGTATGCCTAAGTCGTGATTCCTAAGAAGATAGATGCATAAGTCTTCACTTGTCAAAGTGTTTTTCTTATGTTCATCATTCTCACTATGCCTATCATAGCCATCTGTCCTCCCTCACTTCAGTATTCCACTTCACTGTTTTCATCTTTGTGGATCTCTAGCTTTGCAACACCCCATTTATTGCATTGTCTAGCTTCACTTTGTAGCTTATTTAACTTTCTCTTTTCTTTTTATTGATCCTTCTATGACCTTTTTGGGGTCCCTTTCACTTTTGGCCTTTTCCCCCTCATCTCCCCTCTTCTAGGATTGCAACTTTATGTTGCCTACCCTACTACTCCATGTTGAGGGGAATTGGCACCATGGCCGTTTCCACCACTAACTAACATCTTCACCGATAGTTTCTTAATAAAATTTTCTCGCAATCCTTTAATGAATAGGTCTTGCCAAAACCCAAAGAATAAAAAATTTGCACAACAAATTCAGTTATGTACCCATCTATGGTTGTTTGCAACCAATAGTTTAGTGTTCTGGTCCACTTTGTATCCAAATTGCGTAGCTTTTTTAGCTTCTCTTCGTTCCACGTGAACTCTTCTCTGGGTCTTATTCTAAAACACTAATACTTCAACCTTGACAACCGCGTAGCTAGTTATTTTGAAAGCTCACACCTTACAAATTCATTGATACCGTTTCATACACATGATCTAGTCTTATCTTGTTTGCAGAAATTCTTGCCTCAATCACTTAGTCTTCTCCTCTAGGCATCTCTCTATATCTTTTTTGTCCTGGTAGCCGTTTTAACATTTTTAGGTGTCGACAATAGAACAATTGTTAGCAGGAGTTCCTGTTATCTCTCATCGGGACATGCTAAGGTTATAATCTAAGGGGTTTACAAGATTGATTTATTTTTATAGAGGATAAATTCTAACTATTATCACATATTGAGGCTTGCACACTAAGCTACATAACGAAAAAACTCATAAATGTAAACATATAAGCTAAGGAAAGGGGCTAGGGGAGAGGACCCTATAACCGTGCACCTAACTTTAGGGGCACACAAATATATGTAGGTATGTCAGTAGCGTAAAAAAATTATATCATCGTGTAGCGTATGATCGTGCCACATTGACATTTTCGTTTCGCGTGTTAATTTGGAGGGAAAGGTAGTTTTTGAATTGATTTAATATGAAGAAAAAATCAATATAAAACATTTGAAAGAGGGACCAATGACCGAGCGCCCTATGTGTCACATTCTCATTAACTCTTAAAAAGTGTAATTAACCAAAAAGTGAACAACTATTGGTGCTTTTGTCAACAACCTATGGTGAAAAGAGATGTACATGTTTTGGTACCTGCTCTGTCATAGGGTCCTCTCCCATACATAACAACAAATTAAGATTCGACTTCAAATTCAATTAGAATTTCAAACCCACCTTCTCTCTACAAACTTCCCTTCATCTTCCTTTCTACGTATGTGCTCAAAGTCAAGGCATATCCTGTTTTGTCCCATTTATAATAAAGATGTACAATGAGTAAGTACTACACAAAGATATTACAATAAACAAAATACGGAGATCTATGAGTGATTATGCGACAACAAAATATGTCCAACAGGAGTCCAAAACCCTAAAATACCCAATACTTATGTCGGAATCACGACTAGCCAAAAATCATCTTTTGGTAAGATATACCTATTCATGGCTGGGGTTTTTTTTGTTTACAATATACCTATTATTCTTCAACATTAAAAAGACAGTAATGCTCCTGAACATTCTTCTATTCATCCTTTAATTCTCTGCCTTACAATAACCCTGGCTCCGAGGGCCCAGAAAAATGCATTGCCTTTGAATTGGGTTACAGTTAATACCCATTTACTAGGTTTTGTCCCACTATGCCCTTTCGAACTGGAAAACGCATTGTCAATTTCTGATTAATAAATGTCACTTTTACTCTTCTTGTGGAGACCACTGTCGCTTCTGTTCCATTGTTATCTATCTAGGAATGCCAGCTTGCGTGGGATTTTAATGCTGCTGAGATCCAACCCTCATTCAGACCAGTATATACAGTTAGTTATTCTGCTCCTGCAGGCCTGCGAAATAGAAGCAAAATAATAATGGGTAGAACCCCTTGCTGTGAAAAATTGGGCCTGAAGAAAGGGTCCTGGACCACTGATGAAGACAAAATTCTTGTTGAATACATTCAGAAACATGGCCATGGAAGCTGGCGTGCTCTTCCCAAGCAGGCTGGTATGTCTTCCATTCATTTCATTATATATATATATATATATATATATATATATATATCAAATCATTTCCGTTGGATGGATTTTCACATGAAGTATATACACGTAAACATGAGATCCTGGATCCGTGTTTCTCAAATAAGGAAACATTAGGTTTAATGATAAACAAGGCAAATGATTTTATATGTGGGCATGCATTTTTTTTGTTATTAATGGAGTTATTGGGTGTATCTCACTTGAGAGCATATGTTCCACCTTTGCTTACGTATATATGCAGACACTGTGTTTGGGTGCTTTTGTAAGTAGAAATGTGTATATGGTTGGAAATTATATGCTGCATTTGACTGATGAAGTATGTGGCTTTTGAAAAGGTTCTTTGTGGACAGTTCTTCACTTAGAAATATGTTTAGCAAGCCTCTGTTTGATGAACTTAAAGTAAGACTTTCTCCTGTACTGCGCGACAGCGGAGAAACAGGAAGTAATTGTGCTACATTCAAACGCGTTAGTACTGTGTACTTATGTATATATGTCGTGAACATAAACAATGTGTATCTGTTCAGGGCTTCTTCGCTGTGGGAAAAGTTGCCGACTGCGTTGGACAAATTACCTGAGACCTGACATTAAGCGAGGGCCATTTGCACCAGAAGAAGAAAGGACTATTATTCAGCTACATGCAATTCTAGGCAACAGGTACAATATACAGCGATAGTCCATTGTTTTAGGTCTGTAAAATATTCACTTTTAAAGGTCCTGTTGCAGCGAGATTTGGGTTTTTGCCTGAAGTTGTAGTCGCTTGTTTTAAGGATAACTCAAACAAGGAATTGCAATTGGAACTCAAATATGTCTGAACTCTGCAGGTGGTCTTCAATAGCTTCTCAGTTGCCAGGGAGAACTGACAATGAAATCAAGAATTTCTGGAACACCCACCTGAAGAAAAAGCTGTTGCAAATGGGATTGGATCCATCTACCCATGCACCCAAATCTGAGACAGCCATTCCAAACGGGTCAAAGGGATATCAATATTCATCCGTGATGAGGCACATGTCACAGTGGGAAAATGCAAGGCTGGAAGCTGAGGCAAGGCTCTCCAGGGACTCAATTATATCATCTTCATCTAATAAATTGAAGGGAAATGATAATGTAGAGGCTGATGTCAAGGCACCCACAGACCTTTTCTTGAAGCTCTGGAACTCTGAAGCAGGAAGGGTTTTCAGGAAGGAGGCCACATTTGATAAAACTAAGAATAACAACGGTGGGATCCCAGATGGAGTAGATTGTGATACAAGTCCAGTTTCATCCTTATATTCTGGTTGCAGCTCTGATCAGCTTAAAATTAATCTCCCAGATGGGGAGCCTAATAAAGCCTACGGTTCTTCCTCTGCTCATATGAATTGGGCCAACACAGAAAGCAATAAGTCCAACCATGAGGACGACTCTAGCTCTGATGAATTAAATGCCCATGGTCATGCTGATCATAATCATGACATACAGGGCTTTACAGACCTGCTTCTAGACTTCCCTGATAACAATATTGTTAACAATAACCCCAACAAAATTAACTGCATGGTGACAGATTTGAGTACAAATTTTCAGCAGCAGTCGCCTTGGCCATGGCAAGAATTACGCCTGGACGAGGACAGGGATTACTGGAACAATGTACTGGTAATTCATGGTCAGACATCATCCACACAAACTTGACAAATAATCATTCTTGTTCATAACCATCTGGGCTGTGTAGCTGTTAGATTGTGATTTTTTTGTTTGCTTTTTTTAGAGAGAATTTACTGAATAAGTTGTATCCATTCTTAGAGAACGTGGCCACATTGGCAACCATATAATCAATGTAATTCATTTCAGTTCTCTAAAAAGTATATATTGATACTGTTTTCACCTCAGTTTTTATGTGAACAATGGAAGTGGGTAGTCCATTTCCACCGTGATAAAATATGTTGTTAACAAAACAAATGGCATGCCAAATAAATTTGTTTGTATGTATCAAAGGAAAATGACTAAGAAGTTCAATTACATTAATGTGATCCCAATAATAACTATGGATCATTATAATAGAATATCTAGATACGGTGGCCTGGTTATTAGTAGCACTTTAATAAGCACACTTTTTAAATAATTATTTATTGTTATGAATTGTTATATTTGGATTTTTATTATGTTAAATTGATATCATTAGTTTTGTTTAGTTTTAAATAAAATTCTTGTTGTTAATTTTCTCTACGTATGATATGAAGGTTTTAGAGTGGACAAGATTACTTTTATCAGTGATATGTTGGTTTTCAGAAATTATAAATTGTAGATGTTGGAAATAGATAATTTCTCCTATGTATTTGTTATTTCTAGGAAAAGTAAAAAGTAAGTTGATTTTCTATGCATAGTTTAGTTTAGTTTTAAATAGGAGTTCTTTAGGAAAAGTAAATAAATAAATAAAAATTGTATTCATGCATAGAAATATGTGTTATGATAGTATTATTATTAAGATGTTCTATTGTTAGATGAAAGACTTCAATATAAAGGAGGCAATTATAAGTGTTTTACATAGAGAGATTTAATTGAGCCGTAGTTCTAAAATGGAAGAAGATACACATAGATTGTATTAAGCCGTAGTTTTTACATTGAAGAATACTCACATATTGTATTAAGCCGTAGTTTTTACATTGAAGAATACACAGATTGTATTGAGCCGTAGCTCTGACATGGAAGAAGATACACAGACAGATTGTATTGAGCCATAGCTTTGACATGGGAGAAGACACACAGATAGATTGTATTGAGCCGAAGCTCTAACATGGAAGAAGACACATACAAAGATTTTATTGAGCCGTAGCTCTAACATAGAAGAAGACATATACACAAATTGTATTGAGTTGAAACTTTGACAAACATATATATATGCACTCAAGTTCTTATTTGAGTTTGAAATACTTTATTTATTAGCAATTCTTTATTTTATTTATGTTGTTCAATATTCTATATCGTGCCCAATTTCTACGAATTGGTATCAGAGCTTGGTTTATCAAATGGATGTAAAATCAACGTTCTTGAATGGTCTTCTTGAAAATGAAGTTTATGTGAATTGCCCAGAAGGTTATGAGATTGAAGCTAATGAAGGAAAGGTATACCGGTTGAGAAAAGTGCTCTATGGTTTCAAGCAAGCACTTAGAGCTTGATCCGAAGATCAATTTACTGATATTTTTACGAAGGCTTTGGGAAATGAAGTTTTTGAGTATTTGATAATTTTTTTGGGTTCTTTTTTTCAAAAAAAAATATTTTTATATCAAAAAGTAAGAAATATGAAAACAATGTAATCAAATTATTAATTAATGTAATATGCCTAAAATTCAATATAAAACCTAGAAATTACTATTTATTGACATTTTTAAAATAAAAGTGTTTAATGTATTTGTGATAATTAACCTTACAATTATTTGGACAACAGAAAAGTTTGACATTAAGATAACACATTAATACCAAACAATTTGTGTTGTCTGCTCCAATTTTTTTTTTTCCATGATCTAAATCAACCTTAACAATTAATGTGTTATCCACCAACGATTCTTAATGTAATCAGAATGAAAGAGGGTGTTGTAAGCGAAATTCACAGAATTTGGTAACCTTCACTTATTGTATGACAGAAAGCTCAAAATTTGAATTTGTTTAACATTTCTGTCTCTTTCAGATTTGGAGGATTGAGAAAAGCCTCTCATCAATAATCCAACATGGAGTTCATTATTTCAGTCTCTTTCATATTAGGAGGGTTAAATAGAATGACATAAAAGGACTCACAAATAACATAACATTCACTTTATTTCAGTCACTTTCATCTTAGGAGCCTTGATAAAAGCTTAATGAATTGTGCCTTGTTATTCTCCAACTCCACGTAGAAAGAAAATGACTGTTCAATATCTTTCTTACCTTTTTCTGCAGAGAGGAAAATGTATAGAACACCATTATATACGATCAATACAAGCTATGAATATGTTAAGCTCCGGCCAAACACTATAATCTGAGGAATAGTTAAATTGGTAAGTTACAATGGTAGTAAACTGTTAGAAGATGATGGCGGGACTAGTGGAGAACCTAGTCATAGTTTGATATAGAACTAGTAGTTATAAAGTATTAAATTAAATTGAAAAACGAGAGGAGTAAACGAAGTATAACTCATCAAATTTTCCTATGTAATATTAACATTTTTCATGCGTGAGTTGGCCATGGAATTGGTTTCGAAGTCTTCTTTCGGTTGCTAAGTTATGATCTTTCTATTATGTGTTGGTACTATTGATTTGAAAATTCAACAATGGTAGTCACTATTGGTTTAACACGTGGGGGGTTTATTATACACTAGGGAGAGGAGCCAATTATTGAGTATGGACCAATATTTGTGAGGGTACATGGAAATTAAAGAGTTAGTACATGTCACTTTACCACTTACATTTTGAATAAAAAGTGCCCAATAGAATAAGTCACATCAAGTCATTTCATCTCAATTAGCCTATCAAATAATGACTAGTAGGTAGAAACAAATATGTGACTTAATTCACAAGTAATGGTTTACCTTTAAATTTCTTTGTATTTAAAATAACCAAATTTATATATTTAAAAAAAGTCCTTACACATTATTTTAATATTTAAAATGAAATATATATAATAAGGAGAACATAACCTATTAAAGGGTATTTTTTATTTTGAATTATATGATGTTTTGTTTTCTATGTGCACCCTTAAACTTTGGGTGCACAAAGACTCCCTTGGTTAAATGGAGCAAAGGCTCTCCGGCTCTAACTTCTTGATTGAAGTCAAAATTAGCTAAGGTGCGATATTGATTAAAGACAAGTTGTCATTAGGTCACATTACAAGCTTTAGTCGAATCCCAACCAAAAATCAACTAAGGTAAAGAGAGTCCAAAAAAATTGAGACCACAGAAGCTCGTGAGTGTTACCACGTGGCACAAATCATGAAGGTCCGAGAGTTAGTGAGGAAATAGAATTCCAGGGAACTCATAAAGCCCGAAACAAACAGAGGACACAAAAACTCATAAATGGTGTCATGTGACATAAATCATGATGGGTTTGGAGTTAGCACGGAAATGGGAAGCCTGACAACTTGTAGCCACCCCAAATAGCCCATTGAGTTAAATTTGATGGCCACAATATGGTTAGAAGGTTTAGTTGTTGCTTCAATGTTGTAGGCTCCCTATGGCCCTACTATCAACCAATTATTTTGTGACGATTTAGGCAAGATTTTGATTTTTCCATGCATTTATTGTGTTGAAATAGTCCTCTCGTTGCCCTTTGGGCAATGTAAATGCAGGCCTATATTAATGACCATCTCTTCGGCTCTTACATCATTTGATGTAGGTATCGTCGACGGAGCTTTAGACAAAATGGCACCGAATAAGACAAGATTTTGATTACTTTGTGTATTTATTGTGTTAAAACAATCCTCCTCTACCCTTCGGGAGACGTAAAAGTCAATATTAATGGTCATCTCTTTAGTTCTTCCATCATTTGATACAAGTATCATTGGCAGAGCTCTGGACAAAAATGACACTGAAGAAGGCATTAAAGTTTTTCCCAAAGGTCTTCCACAAGGTATTGGCTCTAACTCAAAAACCCCTTTTCATGATGTTATCATTGATTTACCATAGTTTGATAAAAAAATTCACTAGCTTGAATCTTATACCCTTGTTGGTTATTTTGTTGGTCGAGTCCCCTTAGAGGGCCTACTTAAACAATGTTTTCATAACCACATGTAGTCTCATATAGTTAAGGTTGGGGGGGTCCAATATTTAACCAAAATTTATTTCCTATTTCGTTTCAACAATGTTAAACATTGTAAATCCATTGCCAATCACGACCCGTGGTTTATTTCCCACTGGAACAAAAATTTCCCATTGTTCGACCAAGTAAACTCAAAAACTCAATTTGGGTTGAATTCCCTGGTCTCCCTCTCCCCCTTTGGGTAATTTTTGAACAATTCATCAAACCCCTAGGGCGTTTCATCTACCTAGAGCAACCAAAATTCTACACAGACCATCCTAAAAAATGTGCTTACGTTGAAATGTGGCCTAAGACCGCAAGAAAATCATAAATATCCATATTGTTGACACTCGATTCACTTAGAATGTGTTTTACATTAACCTCCTGAATACATGTTTTTTATGCCAAGCTTCAGACCGTATGATTAGGGAATTCCCTTTAATGGCTTCCTCATATGACTGACAATAAGAAGTTGTTCCATACCTTGAGTGACTGGCCCACTGGAGATTGGATCACCATTGCAGATAATCAGGAGTATATTGCGACGAGGATTGGTGATGTCATCATTCCTCTTGGGACACGAAGATGTACACTCATGAAGGTACTATATGTTCCAAGTTTGACCTCAAATCTCTTCTCTGTGAGTCAGGCTTCTTAATCATCAAATGCGGGTTGAATTCTTTGTTGAGAAAGGGGTCAAATCCTGCATCATTTCCCAGGGAGACTCAGTTATTGCTTGAGCATTTATGAAGGGCCGTCTATTTGCATTGGATGCAGTCACTTCATCTAACATTACTCTCTCTACTTCAACGGTGGAGTCCATTGCACTATGGCACTTTTGATATGGTCATCTTTCTATCAGGGCTCTGCATCAGCTCAGTGCCAAGGAAATGGTAAGAGGGCTTCGTCACTCTCCCATTCCTTACCTGTTTTCTCGGGATGTCTTGTGGGCAAACAACACAGAGGTCCGTTCAAACAGAGCTCTTATCATTCTACGAAGCATCTTCAGGTTGTACATACCGGTCTGTGCGGACCCCTGCCAGCTAGCTTCCAAGGTTTTGAATACTTCCAGCTCATCATTGATGATTACTCATGGAAAATGTGGGTATATTTTCTCCGAAAGAAGAATGAGGCATTTGCCAATTTCCAAACCTTTTACCAGCAAGCCACCAGGAAGTCTGGGAAGCCTCTCCTTCTTCTTTGCTCAAATCGAGGGGGGAATTTGTATCGAAGAAGTTCTTAGCATAATTGAAGCAGCATGGCATTCAACAACATCTGACTGTAACCTACACGCCCCAACAAAATGGGATTTCCAAGCGACACAACATGACTTTCATGGAGATGGCTCGTTGTATGCTCTCCACTGCCAAGCTGGAGGATCAGTTTTGGGCAGAAGCAGTCTAGACATCAGTGTATCTACTCAATCAGGAACCCACGAAGATCTTGCAGAACAGGACACCAGAAGAGGTATGGACTGGTCGTAAACCTTCTATCTATCATTTGAGATTTTTTGGTTATACTACATATATGCATGATCCAGATAAGAAAAGGAAGAAGATCGATCCAAAGACATTGCCATGTCTTTTCTTAGGGTAAAGTACTACCTCAAAGGCATATCGTCTCATGGATCCTGAGACGAAGAAAATCTACGAGAGTCGAGATGTGGTGTGTGATGAGTCGTCCTTTGACTTCTTGCCACACAATGGAAATCCAGTACCGACCTCGTCACATAGATTGCTCACACATCTAGATGATGGGCAAGATGATTCTTTTCAGAGAGAAGAAGAGCTAAGTGGAGACTTATTCGTTGATCTAGGCACATTGGAAAACACATCTTCACATCAGCCGCAACAACACCAATGTCTAAAATGGGTCAAGAATACTGTTGGGGATGCACACCTAAACTCACTTCTAGGTACTTCTATGGGAGTCAGAACACGAAGTCAAGCCAGACATGAGGTAAATTTTGCACTCATGAGTTCAGTTGTTGATAGCACTGAACTTGACATTGTTCGTGAGGCATTAGACCAACCATAATGGAAATAGGCTATGAATGCTGAATATGATTCTCTACTTCAGAATCAGACGTGGGAACTTGTCGATCTACCTCCAGGTAAGAAATCCATTGGCTGCAAATGGATTTTCAAAACAAAATATAAGGCAGATGGTTCGATCGACAAACAAAAAGCATGACTTGTTGTAAAGGGTTATGCTTAGCAAGAAGGAATTGACTATAACGAGACCTTTGCACCCACTGTGAAGATCAAAACCATCAGAGTTGTCTGTGTAATGGCAACACAAAATGGATGGAAACTTCAGCAGATGGATGTCAAGAGTGCTTTTCTAAATGGCAATCTGAAAGAAGAAGTATACATGGCCCAACCTGTGTTAGCTTGATTAATACATTGTTCTCCGCATAGCATATACGGTTACTCCTTAATTGTTTAACCGCCTGCCGTGCAACTGTTCCAGCGCCTATATATTTTTGGGCTTGCTGTTTTGTTTTTATAGCAATCAATAATAATTGTTCTTCGGCCATCATTGGTATCAGAGCTCCATTGATCTCTACTTGCGTGCGTGAAGAATCTGCAGGAGGAAACATTTAATTTTTCTTGGGAATGTTGTTGTTTTCAAACATTTATGCAATTCTCGTTGAGCCATCACTTTGGAGAAATGTGGAGAGCAAAGCAATCTGGGAACAACTTTGCATTTCTTTGTTTGTTGTGCGCTGGAAGAGGTGACCAAGGAAGGAAGCAAACATTGTTGTGCGTAGACAGAAAAGAAGGTTGAAAAAAGACAGCGACCAAGGTTTCATTTGTTTTATTTGACATGAACAATCTTTCCTTTTCTGTGCGTGGAGGAAGAGTGTGTGGTTGTGATGTGCATGGAGGAAGAGTAGCGTGGGTATTAACTGTCTGTCCCTATTTGTCCTCTGTCTTTTCTCTACCTGCGTGTAATTGGAGGCATTAGTTTGTAGTTTGGTTGTTGTGCATGTGCGTGGAAGGGGCCCAGAGCATCTGTCCATCCTCTACTTGCATGGAAGGAGCCCAAGCTAGTGCCATCTCTAGCCACAACCATCATTTGCAGTGTGGAAGACAAGGAGAATTTGCTGTGCGTGGACAGCAACCAGGGAAGGAGACATTGTTGGATCCTCTCTGAAGTGACCAACATCTGTAGCGATCGATTCAGACTTTCATTGCTGAGCGAGAGCCGTGCTTCTTTGTTGTGACTGCCATACTGCCTGTAGAACCACGTGAAAGACCATCCAAACCCCTGTACGTGTAAGCAAAGCCAACAAATTGCAAAACTGTGTGTGCGCGTATGTCTCAAATCTCAGATGCACAAAGCACCGTGAGAAATGCATCAAATATTTGGGCATTGAGTGACAACGAAGACACCACTGGACTGTTCTTTACCTTGGTAAAAAATCTACACAACACTAGGAATATTCTCTTTGACGAGATTGTGTGCTGAGGACTGTTGGAGTATTTTTGGTTCGACGTTCGATGTCAAGCACGGTGGATTCATGCAGAAATTGAATGTGGTTATGATGCAGATGATGAACGTGAAGTAGAACGCCCACAGGAGCGTCCGCATCTCACTGCACGAGCCTATAGAGCCCATCTTCGGGACATATTCCTTCAGTAAGCATTGTAGCCATTTTTGAAAATAAATAAATAAAATACAATTTTTGAGTTTTTGAAAATGTCTGCTCCAAAAATATTGCTATCCGATGCCCAACTCTTGAAAGGGCCAAATTTCGCCGCATGGAAAACCAAGATGCGGACGATTCTTCAGTTCAAAGATCTTTGGGGGATCGTTTATGGCAAAGACGCCCCTCCCACAGACGCCGATCTGTTGGTTAAATATGAAAAGGCTGATTCAAAACCACTAATTCTTATCACCCTGAGCCTTTCTGATGAGGTGCAACCTTACATTTGGGAAGCAACCACTTCCTCTCAGGCATGGACCACGTTGTGTACCATCTACGAAGCCAAGAATCTGACAACAAAGTTGCATCTTCAGACAAAGCTTCACACAATGAGTATGCATGATGGTGAATCAATAGAAGCCTTCTTGCGGCGTGTGGCTGAGTTACGTGCAGAACTCTCTGCTCTTGGTGAACCGGTGGACGACAAGTTGCTAGTCTTGCTCACCTTACGAGCTCTTCCTTCCTGATTTCAAACATTGATCACCACGCTGACCATCACTCAACAGGAGGTGAGTTTTGCCACCTTGGTGAATTATCTCTAGCAGGAAGAATCCATGCAAAATGTACAAGAAGCCTTTAAAGACAAGGCTCTCATCACGAGGTAAAAGCATAAGCCTCAGAAAGGGAAGTCAGCCCCCCAGAATCAGAAGCAACAATCTTCTCAGTGGCCACCACAGTGGCCACCCCAGAAGTAGCAAGAACAACAAGGCGGATCGATGGTGCCACATTTGCTCCATGGATACGCACATGACTGTGAACTGTTATTACAACGGTCGTAAGTATGGAAACTCTGGCGAAGAGAGCACTTCTGGCCAAGGATATTCCAAGAAATCCCGATGGCGTGCTCGTAATCAGAGGCAGAAGGGTCACATTGCTGCTCAGCAGGATGCCACCTCCGATGAAGAGGTTCAAGACACGACTCATTCTGACATTGTTCTAGTCTCACAGACTTCGCAGCCGTCAGAAGATGTCTGGTTGATTGATTCGGGTGCCAGCAAACACATGACTGGCAATAAGAAGTTGTTCCATACTCTGAGTGACCGGCCCACTGGAGATCAGATCACCATCGCAGACAATCAGGAGTATATTGCGGCAAGGATTGGTGATGTCATCATTCCTCTTGGAACACGAAGGTGCTATATGTTCCAGGTTTGACCTCAAATCTTTTGTCTGTGAGTCAACTTCTTAACCATCAGATGCAGGTTGAATTCTTTGTTGAGAAAGGGGTCAAGTCCTACATCATTTCCCAGGGAGATTCAGTCATTGCTCAAGCATTTCTGAAGGGCCGTCTATTTGCACTGGATGCGGTCACTTCATCTAGCATTGCTCTCTCTGCTTCAACGACGGAGTCCACTGCACTATGGCACTTTCGATATGGTCATCTTTCTGCTGGGGCTCTGCATCAGCTCAGTGCCAAGGAAATGGTAAGAGGGCTTCCTCCACTCTCCCATTCCTTACCTGTTTTCTTGGGATGTCTTGCGGGAAAACAACATAGAGGTCCATTCAAACAGAGCTCTTATCATTCTACAGAGCATCTTCAGGTCATTCACACTGATCTGTACGGACCCCTGCCAGCTAGCTTCCAAGGTTTTGAGTACTTCTAGCTCATCATTGATGATTACTCATGGAAAATGTGGGTATATTTCCTCCAGAAGAAGAGTGAGGCATTTGCAAATTTCCAAACCTTCTACCAGCAAGCCACCAGGTAGTTTGGGAAGCCTCTTCTTCTCCTCCGCTCAGATAGAGGGGGGAATTTGTGTCAAATAAGTTCTTAGCATACCTGAAGCAGCATGGCATTCAACAACATCTGACTGCACCCTACACGCCCCAACAGAACGGGATTTCCGAGCGCCACAACAGGACTTGTCATGGAGATGGCTCGTTGTATGCTCTCGACCGCCAAGTTGGAGGATCAGTTTTGGGTAGAAGCAGTCTAGACAACAGTGTATCTACTCAATCGGGCACCCACGAAGATCTTGCAGAACAAGACACCGGAAGAGGTATGGACTGGTCGTAAACCTTCTATCTATCATTTGAGATTTTTTGGTTGTACTGCATATATGCATGTTCCAAATAAGAGAAGGAAGAAGATCGATCCAAAGACACTGCCATGTCTTTTCTTGGGGTATAGTACTACCTCAAAGGCATATCGTCTCATGGATCCTGAGACGAAGAAGATCTACGAGAGTCGAGATGTGGTATGTGATGAGTCGTCCTTTGACTCCCTGCCACACAATGGAGATCCAGTACCGACCTCGTCACATAGATTGCTCACACATCCAGATGATGGGCAAGATGATTCTTCTCAGAGAGAAGAAGAGCTGAGTGGAGACTTGTTCGTTGATCTTGGCATACTGGAAAACACATCTTCACATCAGCGGCAACACCAACATCTGAAATGGGTCCAGAATACTATTAGGGATGCACACCTGAACTCACTTCCAGGTACTTCTACGGGAGTCAGAACACGAAGTCAAGCTAGACATGAGGTAAATTTTGCACTCATGAGTTCAGTTGTTGAGAGCACCGAACCTGACACTGTTCGTGAGGCATTAGACCAACCACAGTGGAAACAGGCTATGGATGTTGAATATGATTCCCTAATTCAGAATCAGATGTGGGAACTTGTCAATCTACCTCCAAGTAAGAAATCCATTGGCTGTAAATGGATTTTCAAAACAAAATATAAGGCAGATGGTTCAATCGACAAACACAAAGCACGACTTGTTGCAAAGGGCTATGCTCAGCAAGAAGGAATTGACTATGATGAGACCTTTGAACCCACTACGAAGATCAAAACCATCAGATTTGTCTGTGCACTGGTAGCACAAAATGGATGGAAACTTCAGTAGATGGATGCCAAGAGTGCTTTTCTAAACAGTGATCTAAAAGAAGAAGTGTACATGGCCCAACCTGAAGGGTTTGTAGATGAGCATCAACCACACAAGGTATGTCGTCTGATAAAGTCTCTCTATGGACTCAAACAAGCACCTAGAGCATGGTATATAAAAATTGATGATCACCTATTGCAGCATGGATTCACTCATAGCCCCTCAGATACAAATTTGTATATCAAGAAGGTAGGAACAGAGATTATCATTTTGGTTTTGTACGTAGATGATCTTGTGATCATAGGAAGTTCTGACAATCTTGTAGATGATGTAAAGAATGATCTGAAGAAATCCTTCTACATGACCAATTTGGGGCTACTTCACTATTGTCTTGGCTTAGAGATATGGTAGAAGAAGAATCATATCTTCATCTCCCAGATGAAATATGCCAAGACACTCTTGGAAAAGTATGGAATGTCAGATTGTAAACCAATGTCCACTCCTATGGAGAAAGGTTTGCAATTATCTAGATTCCATGACTCACCGCAGGTAGATGGCACTCACTACAGGTAGCTTGTGGGGAGTCTCATTTACTTGACTTATACCAGACCAGATCTTTGCTTTGCAGTGAGCTATCTCTCCAGATTTATGTAGGAGCTGAAGAAATGTCATTAGATAATAGCAAAGCATGTGTTGAGAAATGTCCGAGGTACAGTTGACTTTGGTCTAGAGTATCAGAAGAACACTCAGTTCTTTTTACAGGGATATACAGACTCAGACTATGCAGGATCCGTTGATGACAGGAAATCCACTTCAGGATATATTTTTCATCTTGGATCTAGACCTATCTTGTGGATTAGCAAGAAGCAAACTGTTGTTGCTCTCTCATCCACTGAGGCACTGCACGAGGAGCTGTGTGTGAAGCAATTTGGTTATGTCACATTCTTGCAGATATAGGGATTCCTAATGAGAAACCTCCCATCGTTCACTGCGACAATCAAAGTGTGTTGAAGCTTGTGAAGAATCCTATTTTTCATGAATGAACAAAGCATATTGAGGTTGAATGTCACTACATTCGTGAACAGGTCTTGAACCACCAAATTCAGCTCCAGTACTGCCCTACTGATTTTCAAGTTGCAGATATTCTCACCAAGCCTCTAGGCAAGGTGAATTTTGATTTGTTTAGGGGGTACATTTGTAAGAGCAATGTATTAAGGGGGGGAATGTTAGCTTAATTAATACATTGTTCTCCGCATAGCATATATGGTTACTCCTTAACCGTTTAACCACCTGCCATGCAACTGTTCCAGTGCCTATATATTTTTGGGCTTGTTGTTTTGTTTTTATAGCAATCAATAATAATTGTTCTTCAGCCATCAACATGAAGGTTTTGTAGACGAGCATCAACCACACAAGGTATGTCGTCTGATAAAGTCACTTTATGGACTCAAACAAGCACCTAGGGCATGGTATATAAAAATTGATGATCACCTATTGCAACATGGATTCACTCATAGCCCCTCACATACAAATTTGTATATCAAGAAGGTAGGAAAAGAGATTGTTATTTTGGTTTTGTACGTAGATGATCTTGTGATCATAGGAAGTTCTGACAATCTTGTGGATGATGTAAAGAATGATCTGAAGAAATCCTTCGACATGACCGATTTGGGGCTACTTCACTACTGTCTTGGCTTAGAGATATGGCAGAAGAAGAATCATATCTTCGTCTCCCAGATGAAATATGCCAAGACACTCTTGGAGAAGTATGGAATGTCAGATTGTAAACCAATATCCACACCTATGGAAAAAGGTTTG